>OY970795.1:20083692-22583692 GCA_963853775.1 Xanthia togata | reverse complement strand
TAGCAAGATCGACTGGAGCAACGATTGTGTCCTGGAATTTATCGTGTTGTTTGAAGGAGAACTATGTACCTATATGGAACCCTAAAAGTACCTAAACATCATAAAAAAAGTAATATTTTATTTAAATTATTTTAATGTTATAATATACCTATATAGTTTTGGAATATTATGCTAATTAAGCCCTTTCATTTGATACCCAACACTGCATCATTAGACATTTTTTTTAATTCATGACTATGTCCTCTAGAGTGCGCCATATTATTCAATTTAATGTGACGTCACATAGTCTATAACTAGCGGACGATCAAGACGCTTCCAACAATACCTCATTTGTCAAATTATAATTAGGAGTTTAGAAGTTATGAGATAACAAAAATGAATATACATACATACATATCTACCGGTCAAAATCGTAACCCTCCTTTTTGCTTCGCCGTAGTCGGCTGAAATAGAAATTTGGTCAATGACGCCTGGATCTATCAAAGAGTTAAAAAACCGGCCAACTACGAGTCGGACTCGCACTTAAACTTTATTTTATTTTGGGAACCCTAAAAATATGTAGTTTTATAATATTGTACGGTGGTACGGTTTTTAGTTCAGTTGAAAATAGTTTTTAGTTCAAATGAAAATACAAAACGAAGTATATTTTCATCGCACATTTAAAAAATCGCAAATTTAAATTTTTATTTCATAATGTTAATGTGATTTACAAAGTTATTTTTTGCAGTTGCAGAATGAAGTTGAGTATGAATCGGTGTTTTTAATATTTGTTGATTATATACAGGATTTGGTACAAGATACTCTGACGTCGGACTGTCGGACGGACGGACAGACAGTGGAGGCTTAGTAATAGGATTCCGTTTGGCACACTTCGGACCCCTAAAAAAAAACACGTTATTGATACAGGGAATGTTTAAAAATAAATAAAGTAGTCAGACAGTTTTTTTTTAATGTTGGGGTCGGCTTCCAGTCTAACCGGATGCAGCTGAATACCAGTATTTTACATGGAGCGACTGCCTATCTGACCTCCACAACCCAGTAACTGGGTAACACGATACCCCTTGGTAAGACTGGTTGTCAGATTTTCGGGCTTCTGACGACCCGTAACGACTGTCAAATATCCACGAATGACAGCCGGGACCAACGGCTTAACGTGCTTTCCGAGGCACGAAGGAGTCTCGGTATGTAAAGATGGTCACCCATCCACAGACCAACCCCGGCAAGCGTAGCTTAACCTGATGGATCGACCCGTGCGGCAGTTATTACTTAGCCACGAGCTGAATACCAGTATTTATATATGCCTAATTAAGTACCTATATGTGTAGACGTTCCACCCAGGTTTTCTTATCAATCCACCCTACTTTCATCAGGTCGTCAATCCTTACTAAAAAGCCAAGCAACAGTAATAAATCAACAACCACCTCACAAACAAGCACGTCTATGGAAGGAACACCCGGTGATACCTTTCATAATACTAACTCAATATAAATCCTAACAATTATCACAAACAGGAACGACGATCCATCATCTTTTTCATCACAAACATTACCCGTAAGGAAATTGTTAAAATACCAACAGTGGTCTTATAAAGTAAAAACTATACGAGTGCTGGCATTAATTGCAGTGTGAATAATTATATGACGCCCTCTAAGCTTCGGACGTGTTTTTGTATCACACCTAAGGCTGAGAATCCAATAATTGTGGCTCGTTGAGTATTCATGGATTAATTACATGTGCCTGAGGAAGGCCTGGTTTGTGCGGTACGTGTCAGAGAGGCCACGACTGTTACTCTTCAGGATGCAGCCGTAGAAGGGGAGAAATTAGCAAGTTGAAATAGCAGTCAGGGACTGCTTTTTGATTGGTAATAAGAAAATTATGAGTCCCTAATGACTGCTGTGAGACAATATTGGAATACGAATATTCCTTGTAAATACGAGTAGCTATGACTTTTTTCCACAGTCTTCAGATCCATCCACATCCACTCTCGTACAACCGTCGGTACTAACCGGTTACCGAAAGCAACCAAATGACATATTGTTCGCGGTATCTTGTTTTAGCCTTTGATGAAAATTCCTTCCGTTCCCAAATACCCTGTTAACATACTTTAACCAAAATGTATGAATGACATGAATTTAAACCAATCCTTAAAACATGTTGTCATTGATACCAAGAAAATTAACGAAGATCGATGATCAACACAGCATTTGGAATTACAATAAAATTCCCTCATTACCAGCCATGTTTCTTCGCCACAGTATCCCCTTAGCTGGGCATTAGGTACGATCGTTGGCAACAGGTAACAGGTACTAAAAGGTCTATATTTCCCTCTCATTTTAGATAAACATGGAAATAAAGCAATCGCACGAATACCAATTAGGTGTGATTAGTGAATGTAGTGGAATGTCTGTGATTCGAAGTGTACTTGTTAGTGGTAACACCGGTTGAGTTCACACCTGAGTTACGTAAAGACAGCAATCAGCTCACAGTAAGCATAATTAATTATTAGTATTCTACTTTATTGATGTGAACATCTTTCAGAAGTATGTAACAGGAAGCCGGGGAAGTGCCGTCATGGTACCAACCCATTTTCCGAAAAGTTGGTACTGTCAGCCAAGATGTAAGATGTTACACATCATATGGGACTACAGGTTTGCTCGTTTTTTTTTAATGTATGAACTTTTGAACGGAGCAAAAGGAGTATACAGGGTGGAAGGGACATCGACGCGAAAACTGATACCATGGATTCAGTACATGATACTGAACCCACCTGCGTTGAAATTTTTCGTGGGTATTTTGTTTTTAAATCAGCTGTTCCATACATTTGACTGCGTAGGCATTGAACTTTTATATGAAACAGCTGTTTTTTTTTAATAACATTTTCAGCGGAGGAGGTTTCAGAATCATGTACTGAATCCATGGTATCAGTTTTCGCGTCGATGTCCTTTCACCCTGTATAGTATGAAGCGAAGCAGGAGGAGTTACGATCGTATCAGGTGGCATTCTGTAGTTTCTACCTAGCCCCATGGAAACAAGGAGTTTATGTATGTATGTAATTTATTAAGATCAATTCAGAAAGTTTTGATACATATCAATCTTCCTGTTTTCTTTAAAATCAGGAGGGGAGGCTTTCAGGTGACGGATTTGTGTGATAATTAACAAAATTATGTTATAAAACTCTCATATTACCTACCCAAAACTTTAAAACCTCCTTCGTTTTTGCAATTTCCTATACAATTAAAGACGAAGGATCAGGTTTTCCTCATAAATCCGGTCAAATCATCAAAATACCACTAGAACAGAAATTCATGTTCCTAATTTAAAATGTTCATACCAACGGAATTGGGGGAGGCCTTTGCTCAGCAGTGGATCAGTGGTAGGCCATAGACATAGAGAATCGGACTCACAAAAGTAAGCACTCTCTAGAAAGAGACAAAGTGACTATGCGGCCAACACCTGTACAGAATCGACATGCTGTAGTAGGTAAAAATCTCACCGTGAAAACTTGCGTGGAGTGAGCTGTCAGTGTCATCTCACTGATGCTAGGGATTGACCAAGCAGTACGTACATTTACAATCATAATCGAGTTTTTTTTTTAATGCTAATTCTATTGATTTATAGATAGTGCAATCCACGACGACGCGCCCCACTCCGCAATTACTGTACTGTAAGCTGTACTTTAGTACGGAGCGGAGCGGAGTGGGGCGCGTCGTCGTGGATTGCACTATCTATACCTTGCCGAAAATTGGCTTTGCATCTCACGCACTTTTCGGTCTGTATGCACTGCACAATTGAATACGGAACGCGTAATCCATTCTTGAAGTCTATAAAAAAAGAATTGTAAAAACAAGCCAACATTTTTTTTTTTTTTGTCATCATCATCATTTCAGCCATAGGACGTCCACAGCTGAACATAGGCCTCCCCCAATGATTTCCAAATTGGCCGGTTGGAAGCGACCTGCATCCAACGACCTTTATTAGGTCGTCTGTCCATCTTATGAGTGGACGTCCTACGCTGCGCTTGCCGGTACGTGGCCTCCATTCCAGAACCAATTATATATTTTTTAATACCACTTATAACGACCTTAACTTACGAGTTTGTAGGTCGTGGGTTCGAATCCAGGTAGGCGCATTACTTTGTGACTAATAATTTCATCAGCACTGCTCTCAAAACGGTGAAGGAAAACAGCGTGAGGAAACCGGCATGTCCTAGCACCAAAAATTCGAAGACATGTGACATCTACCAATCCGCACTGGGCCCGCGTGGTGGATTACAGCCCACTCCCTCTCGAAGAGCGTGTGTCCCAGCAACAGGAATATTATTGGCTGATTATGAACAACGTACTCGTATTACAAAATTTTATCGTCGCACCTAGGTAAACAATTTCAGTGACGTTTATTTTTCTCCGGCTGATTTAAGATAACAACCAAAATAAATCAGTCATGTTTTAAAATATGTAAGTTTATTCATCTCCAGGCTTCAATGTTGGTTCAGGCAGCCTTTCTGCTCAATCTTGTTCAATTTCCTTCACAATTATCGTCCATCACACCACGCACTATCGCCAAAGGCTGCAAAAGAACCCTAAGCAGTACTTACAAAATTTACTAGTGAGAACTTCTTGTTACGGACATAGCATTCGCTTCGTAATATCAATTAATTTTACATAAAGCGTCCGGAGCGGTTTATAGCGAGTCGCCGGCGGGTGAGAAACGTACGAGTTTGAAGCGACCAAACTGTGAGATTAACGGGAATACGGGTACTGTAGGTGTGAAGGGATGGGAATAGTACTGTGGCTTTTCGTTTGAGAAATTATAATTGACAATATTCTGGTTTAATTATTTCAAATAATTTCTAAAAGTATATCCATGTGTAGTATTTTTAAATATATAGTCTTAAAATAAATAATATATAGTCCTATAATAATAATATAATAAATATTTTTTTAGGACTATATATTTCGTAGCATAGTGCATTGGGACAGTTCAAGTAAAGTAGGTAAAAATGGATGCTGATACTTATTTTTTAATAGCTTCTTGGTTCACTTTTAACCCTCGTCGCAAAAAGACTAAGTGTTATAAGTTTGATCGCTATGTGTGTATGTCTGTGGCACCGTAGCTCTTAAACGGGTGAACCGATTTAAATGCGGTTTTCAGGGTTCCGTACCCAAAGGGTAAAACTGGACCCTATTACTAAGACTTCGCTGTCCGTCCGTCCGTCTGTCACCAGGCTGTATCTCATGAACCGTGACAGTTATACAGTTGAAATTTTCACAGATGATGTATTTCTGTTGCCGCTATAGCAACAAATACTAAAAACAGAACAAAATAAATATTTAAGTTGGTCTCCCATACAACAGACATGATTTTTTTGCCGTTTTTATAGATAATGGTACCCTTCGTGCGCGAGTTTGACTCGCACTTGGCCGGTTTTTTTTACCCCTACACGATAATGTACTGAACTTCAAAATATTTATAGTAGTAATGGATAGCATAAGTTATAGGATCTATAACTACTGTCAGCAAATTATCTACTCTCAGCAATTTATTTAGAGTCGGTGCAGCCTGTCGTCTCCTTCCATAATTCTTTATTAGACTTCATAAAAAAAACATGCTCTTTCTTACTCCTGTGCCAAGGCCTCCTTCCGCTCCTTCCGTCTCCTTCTCGGACCCGTGCGCCCTCCTTCCAGTTTGGACAGAACCTATCAAGTTCGTCCCGGTTCGTGCCGGTTCATCTACGTGCCCGGCCACAACCCCATCATACTGTCTCAGAGCACCAATTTTGAGCTATTTGTGTCTACAGTAATTCATTCTAGCAATTTTATAATTTCACTATAAAATTCCATCAAGTATGTACAGACGCCAGCACATCAACCTACCCGAAACTGTCAAAGGACAATGATTAACAGTGGTACCAAAAAGTCTCATGCATCAAGATCAAAATTTTATAGTAATTATAATCATAATTTTTTACGACATTACGCGTCATGGATTTGATTTTTGAATAGGGAATTTTATTTAAAACTAGCTTTTATTTTTATTTTTGACAACCCTTATCACTAAGGGGTATGAAAAATAGATGTTAGCCGATTCTCAGACCTACTCAATATGCTCACAAAATTTCATGAGAATCGGTCAAGCCGTTTCGGAGGAGTACGGGAACGAACATTGTGACACGAGAATTTTATATATAAGATATAAAAGTACGAACATTGTTTTACTCCCTTTACATGACGACTTCACACAACCGGTCATAGAGATGTAGAATGCAAAAGAGAGTATTTTGATGAATCGACTAACCAGTCATTCCAATCGTTTCTTTTGTATAAAAAAAACCTATAACGTTTGCTTCAAAAACATTAAACGAATTAAATGTATTTACTTTTTTTTTTGTTGAATTACTGTAACAATTAAGTAAAACTAAAACACCAAATCTATTTGGTATTGCTAATTGACACAAAATCGATTTTCTTACTAAAGATTTTGATTTAACGATCACATCCCTAAATCCCGGCAGGCACATTTCTGACATTTGATCATGTCAATCCGTAATATCTTTGCGCTAGCGATAACTACGTGCGTTTGTGTTTTAAGAGTTTAGATTAATTAATTATTGTATTGTGTATTCATTCATTGTTGTATTGTTAACTCGTAATTCTTACTAATATAAGCGGATTACTAATGGGATTACTCTGTTTTTAGAGCAATAATGTTCGTATTGATGTATCGATAAAATATATCTACTTGCCTGGTTTTGAGGTTATTTTAGATTTTATAAAATTACCTTACACAACAATGAATGAATACACAATACAATAATTAATTAATCTAAACTCTTAAAACACAAACGGACGTAGTTATCGCTAGCGCAAAGATATTACGGATTGACATGATCAAATGTCAGAAATATGCCTGTCGGGATTTAGGGATGTGATCGTTAAATCAAAATCTTTAGTTATTTTAGATTTTATAAAATCACTCCGAAATACGGGTTTTGTTTACAAAAAGAACTTTTGTAGGAGTCATTATGATAAGTGTAGACTATAAAAAACAAAGTTTGATTTTGATGCAGCATGGTACGGGATTCCATACTTCCATGAGCATTGTCCTTTCCCAATCAACTTTGAACCTTATGCTTTAGTTGTAAAGTTGAAAATCGATTAAAGAAATTTAACAGATTGTAGTAGGTTGACGTGTATTTACCTAGAGTAATTCGATTTCAAAAACCTCTCAACAAACAGCCCACTGAATCGTAAATCACGGAATGATCATGAATCTACTAATTTCCGGAGGGCGGGCGTGTTGAACGAGATGTTCCTCGTAGCCGGTGTTTCCACGTGCTATCCAACCTACTCTCTGAAGTCCGCCTTCCTAGAAATAAAATAGTAATAAAATTAATTGATAAATTTTAACGCCATTTCCGTAGAAATCGCGATTATACCACAGGTCGTAAAGTTAATGTTCTGCAAATATCAGTAACAAACAGTGCTTTATGAGGTAAATTAACGCACCTTTTAGTTTATTAGTTGATCAAATGGCGCTGTCACCGTTAATATTGTAGGAGTGGAGCCATGAAACGAGCGGAAAGAGTTTTGAAAGGTAAAAGGAGTGGTACGAGTATTTTAAGTATTTAACGTCATTGGTCGTCTATTTATTTTATATGTCATGTATTCAATCTATTCATTAAAGCCCCCTTAATCTAGCAGTCTTTGGCGTGAGAGATTAATTTATTCTTTGAAATATATTTGAAGGTCTCTTTTATCAAGAGGATGCTTGAGTCCCAACAGTGCAGCAGTGGGGACTAAATATAGGTTGATTATGTTATGTATTTGAAATAATTACGCAAACTACAATAGAATTGTGAAAACAGAACTATCAATGAATATTATCATGTTTAGCAAAGAAATATCACATTCAGTTTTTCGCAAAAGCCTCCCCTTTCATCGTTATCATCGAACGATCGCTACCGCTTCTCGCTTCGCTCATGCTCAGCCCATTTCGAACCCCCACACCAAGCCTCAGGCATCTGACGGAACAAGTGTAGGCATATTTAAATAATTCATCCGTCGATACATAAATACAGCATGTCATCTACTTTTATACGGCGATCTGATACCTGCTGGATGCTGCGAAATGAGATGAAGTATCGGTATGTGATGATCAGAAGGATGGAATATACGAGCTTTTATATGAAATGAGGGGATTAAAATTAGCCGTATGATACTTAAGAGCCTGCATTCTGAAAGTGGGCAACGTCGTATATAGCCGTCATATATATAACGACGGTCATTCACCCATTGGGGGTACCTCGTCATCAGAGTCCAAGTTCGACATGGTGTAGGTAGGAAGTAATAGTCTCAACACTGATTATAGTCGCCTATTTATTCACTCTCGATAACAAAATAATAAAATCTCAAATGATCATACCGATGGAAATGGATTAAAGTATGGAAACGCAGTAAGTTCGGTGCAGGCTGGCAAAACGACCTCTCGCCCTCGTGTCTCACTCCAAAGTCCCAAAGTCCGTCTCTCAAATCAAATGCATCCAATGTCAAAAAGAATGACAGCTGACAGCTGACAACCATCAAACAAGACATGCCACGCCCGCACCGACCTCACCCAAGCACACTGCTTGACGTTTCCGACAATCGATAATAGATGGCATTAACAATAATCAATAGTGATTAGAATAATTATATTTGTGCCTCTGTGTTGATTCTGCGACATATATTTGATTAAATGTTTTAATGTGTTTTAATTAATTTGGAAAATATGAAATATCGCTTACTATTTTAGTGAACTAAAATATTGATTATGAAATGCAATAATTAAATATCGTAACACCGAATATTAGTAGTTTTAGATGTTCAAAATGTACTTGTACACTTTATAAATGTCCTTTTTACACCTATAACGGCTACAACATCAAATTCAGTGTTATAATTGCAATTCATTATTAATACTTTAGGTCACCTCAAAGAGATGTCAGCGGGTGAAGGGGTCCGATGGGACCGATGCCTGCCGGGGTTGCGGGAAAGTCCGAAAGGGATACCCTAGCCCCTGGCATTGCACAGGCAACTGAAGGAACACGGTTGGGTTTTAGTCAGTAAGAGTCTGACACGCCCTCCCACTCCACCCAGAGCGGAGAAGTCAATTGATGATTTCCTACCCAAAAAAAAAAGGTCCTATGGCCAAATTATATGTATAAATATTTGACAGCTATTTGCGACATTGCCAACTTTTAGAATCAACGCTCATAAAGGCTTTTTTTGGGTTGGAATTTGTGGCAACAAATTGAAAGCAGCAAAATCTAGAAGAACCTTTTTTCTCGTGGGAAAATCCCCATGGATAATCTTCGTGAGAGGTGAATGGAGGGTTATGTCGGATGCCTACTGACTAAAACGCAATGGTTTTCCTCCTGCTAGCATGAGCCGGGAGTGCGAGATTTACACGCTTATGCCTGCTTAACCTATCCGAACCTGAGAGAGCTCTAAAGCCTACGCTAATGATGATGTCTTCTAAGAAGTGTCGTAAATGAGATACGGGGATTAACTTAGAACAGAACAAAAGCTGATCGTCCACCGCCAGCTAAATTAAGTTACTTTGTTGAGCCAGTTTTGCATACATGTGTGTCTAAGCTAAAATGTACTATGCAAACTAACTTGGTTTCGCTGACGGTGGACGATTCGCTTATATAAGCGTCGTTGGTCTAGTGGTCGCAAGCGCAAGCTGAGCATGAGGTCTTCTCCAGGTCGGCCAAAGTATTATTGAGTTTTTAATTAGGAATTTCTCAGTAGCAGACCGGACTCCGGAACGTGCCCGGTCGACGGCAATGGGCTCGCTCCCTATTACATGGGACGTACACATAACTGGCGAAATGTGGGTGTACTATAGGTACCATCGAAGAAGTTCATATCTATACACCGTAAGGACTATTTCTGCTTGCAGCGCTCGGCCGCTATAGAACCGGGGCGGTAACAGATGTTGTCATCGTGTTCACGGGATTTTGTTTTCAAACTGCTTAGATATGATGTTCTTCGATAGTACACCTCTGCCCAACCCCTCGAGGATTACAGGCTTGATGTTATGTGGAACATAAGTTTGGTCTAAAGCTTTTAAGGATCTTAAGATACCTCATCACGGATGTAAAATTTAGAACTCCGTAATATCTAACGGTTTAATACTTAAAAACAAACGGCTGTCTATGATAGAGCGCATTTCATTAACCATAGAGATAAGGAGTTTTGTCTCTGTGACATTGACAAATGTTTTACTGATTACAATATGATTGTGTCATGGGTATATTTATACTGCAATCATTCAATTTAGGACTCAAACTGGCGAATATAAATGGAACTGGATTTATTTATTTTGATACTGTGTTTCTTCCTTTTCCCATGAATAAAATTAGAGGACTTATCATAAGAATAAAAAGGCTGTCTTTGGGAACTGCCGATAGAAGTGAAAACTAGCGTGCGGTGACAATGACGCGAGTTTCACGCTTTTTGTTCACCCAAAAAGTGCTCAACGCGCCTAAAGAAGTTCTCACTTAAAAAATGCCGTATTTAAAAACGTTCCAAATCTACATATAGTGCCTTCCACAGTGTTCAAGGTGTCCAAACACCTGCACTTCTGAGGACCTAAAAAATGCCACTGATGCCGCGATTGGCGTAGCCACTTACTGGGCCCAACTCATTTAACATAATACAAATATTTACCATCGGCTCGAAAATAAGAAGATGACCACGAATTATACATTTATTTCATACCGGCCTCGAAGTACCCCAGAGTCGCAGCATAGCACCAAAGTCAGATCAAGTAGCGAAATGATCATTGGTTATTAATACGCACCTCGATCGGTGCGCATTAATGACCAATCATCATTTCGCTGTGTGCAATCTTATCACATACATTAGTTTAACGGCAATAAATGTCAATCTATCTGTAATAGAAATCAAGAAACAACACGATAAAACAGCCAATAAAACGTATAAGTATTTCTAATTTCATTGCACCCATAAAATACTATGTTGCTCCAATCATGTAGAAATGAAAAAAACATATCATAGGAGACCATTTTACACCCACAAAATAACTTACTAGTACGCTACACATATAAATATTTTATACTGGCATGGTAGCAGCTATAAAAAAAGAAAATAATATTATTGATCAAACGACTTTCAACTTTATTCTTCTTAATTTAAAAGTTATAGAGGCTGTTTGGTAGAGCGTTTATAACTTTATAAAAGTGATTAGTACAGTTGTTTTTTTTTTACGGGCACAGACAACAATAAGCACTCGATCACGAACTGTCAAACTAAATGTGAAGTGCCACGTGCCGAAATGTCGTAAGGTATGTTACACATTGATGCGTAAGCGACGAATTCAGCGGTAGGTATGAAATAAAAATTGTTACATGAGTTAAATTTCAATTTTTTTTTCTTGATTCTGCTATGTTGCTTGCTACGTAAAACTTTAAAAACAAATAATAATACTAATTCTGAACCGTTACACAGGTTTGTTAATTACCTAAGTACCTATTCTAATTTGAAGACTTTATCTGTTAAACTCTTACATTTTTTTGTTAGTATTGTCTACGATAGAAGCTTTTCTTTTCCCATCTGCAACTCATATCAATAAATAAATAGGTGAAACGTAATAAAGATCGTAACTTTCATTGAATATCAGCTGGTCCATCGTGTAAAAATCTCACCGTGAAAACTTAGCTGAACACTCACTTCAAGCTCACTCCGCCTAATTTTACAGAATAGGTCGGCAGTACAATAGTGAATAACCACCATTACACGAGAACGCATCCGATCGCTCGTCTGATTGAAATCTAGAAAGCTATCATTGTTCGGGAATTACCTTCTATATTGTTTATGATATAAGCTGCTATAATACGACCTCGATGTCGATGGAATGACTTTCAGGGATATACTCGTAGGTAGTCCCCATAAACGTACGTTATAATAATTAATGTCTTGTCTGTGATGTGCAAAAGCAAATCATAAATTATAAAAATGAATCATTGTAGTCTAAACCTTTCAAGAAGCATCTCTTCAGCTCTTCTTACATATTTTCTTAATAATAGACATCAGTGTGTCTATAAAATTACCTGTGAAAATGCATATTTTATTTATTAATCTCAATTTTTTTTCGTTGCAGGTCTTTCGCATTTCTTGGATAACATCAACTTTAAACAATCGGTGAGTTTTCAACATCAAGCCTCTCTGGCTTTGCAACATGCTGTTACAAACATAATTTATAGTAAATATTAATAAAAATCCTGAGAAAAACTAACCAGCTACGCGAAAAAAACGGCTTAGGTATTGGTGATTCGTGCGAATTCACTCACCCAAAAAACCCAGCCTTCTCATCTTCAATCTTTAGGATTCAAAAATGCAATGTAATGCATTACAGCTCGACTTATAATGGGCAACTGTGGGCTCAGTAGACAGGTCGGCTGATACCGAAGTTCAAATTGATTTTCCGCGTTTCCAGCAGTTACCGTTATCCAAGAAATGAAAACAAGTACAATACAATTCTTAAAAGCACTTTTAAATTTGAATTTAAGCAGAGCAATAAAAATTTGACGTTTAAAAAAAATGCTAATTATGGAAGTCATAACATAATACAGCGTGTTCGCCTATCTACAAAAAAATCCCAATAGATACCTACTTTAAATCTTCAAACAATTCGTCCCACTCAAATCCCCAATAAACGCACTATAAAACAAATATTATGTAAGTACAAAGAGAAAACACGACCAGACAAGTCTTCGTCAAAGATCAGATACGCCGTTTTAGCCAAAGTGGCAACGCGGCTCTTTTGATTTACCTCTGTTCCGAAGCCGTGAATAATGGCCGTAAGTTTAACACTACTACCTCTGGTACTTTAGGAATTGACAGCCATGTACGGGTGTGGTTCGGTTAGGCTGGCAACATGATCAGCGTAAGTCGAACCTAACTGCTACTTAACATCAGCGTTTGGCGATTTTTTTGCCGGCAATTTTCTTGGTTCTTGAAAACAAGTTTCTCGGATTTTAGTCTTTATGACTTAGAACTTAAGGCTTTGATTGATGGGTACTGTTACGGTAACACAGTGTTGCGTGTTGCGTAATAATGAATGGTACCAAACAAAGGTGGTGTCGACAATAATAGTCAATTAAAATGGTTTACGACATTGCGAGTTTTTGTCGCATCACTTAGCGCTTGATTTAAAAGGAGCTAAAATGATTTCACTTGAGTCTTGTAATGGTCTTTTCTTTTGATGGTTAGGTGAAAAATCTGATGTATCATTGTTTTTGCAAGATGATAGCGTTTGTGTTGGGACAGACCTGCATTTTTTTTCTGAGTGCATCCAATTTCGACGGCTTCGCACCATTTGAAAGGAATCACCATCCAAAAGTCATATAGAGTACTTTTACGTAATTCTCAATACAAAATAAAATCCTCGAATGTATAACCTTTGCTTTTTTAAAGTCGATTAAAAAGGCGGTCATCCATGATCTCGAGTGGCAATTGTTCACTACCCAACGGAAATTGATAAACAATTGTCTATTAAAATAACACCAGAATTCCAGAATACACCTTCAACGTATAAAACATTATTCCCTCCACATTTCACAAACCCACACAAATTAAGTTACAAACCTAATCGCAAAATCGCAAGTGTGCGACCCGCCTTCAAATCCGCAATGAGAGACAAATGCCCGAGATAGCAAAATGATATCGCCGCGAGCGATTTAAGGCACAATGAGGTCTCAGAAATGTACGTGTCCCTAACAACGTGGACAGACATGTAGACATAACTGGGGAATTTGTTAGAAAATGTCGAATGTCTGAACAAAATATTACTTTAGAAATAAGGCGAGATTGTTCGGATTAGATTGTGGCGTGAATTTCTTCCGCTTTACCTATTTATTTACATGAATTGGATTTAGGTACAAAAGTGTTGAAGGATATTCCTAATCCATTTCTTCATAGGTTTGAAAATGCATCAGCTAAACAACGTAAGTAACGCAAAGCACGTGGCTGAACTATTAAAGTGAAAAGTTTGTAAACATTGTAAACAATTGACATTTATGTGTTACGCAATTACCCCGCAGCACCTGTGTAAACGAAAATGTAGCGAAGAAACTGTTTTTTTATTTTATTTATTAATATGCCGAAATACGTCACTGGTTTGCGCTAGCGCCGCCTAGTGGTGCTCGACAGAGTCTACAACATAACGCTCGACCGGAGTTAAGTTGAGTTTGGCGGTGGCGGTCAAGCAATGAAGACGTTTAGAACCTGTAGCGCGTTCCGTATAGCTGTGTCGTGTACCTACAGTGTGTGAAATACTAGTGATTGTATATTATAATTTGATCTGAACTGTAAACGGTCTTTCTATTGTGCAATAACCAACACTACCTATAATAATAAGTACACCCACAGTAGACAAAAAAATATGGTTGATGATAACGAGAGAGACGTTACCTTCTCCGTTTTAGGGGCATGAGGAACAGGGTGTAAAGTTCACTCATCCACCATAGAAAAGGGAGGATCCTCCGACCAGACGGGTGTTGTGTCTGGCGGGCCGACTGCCCAACTGTTGATGTCGGATAGTCTTATATAATATGTCGTTCGCGCGGTAAACTCTAATTGCGCGATGCAGGATTTGTATGACGTCATGTCTTTGATGCGTAGTTCGTATGTGGCGGTGTAACCGCTACACCGTCAAATATTTGTATGACTCAACTATTCCCACGTTCACATAATTTAAGTAAAATTCTGTACGAAGACAAACAATTAATTACAGCAAATTAATATCACATTTCTGCCACCTACTGCCAGCACCGCTGATTAAAACATGTCAAACATATGAAAACTTGTTACAAATCCGCCATTTTCCCAGCTCTGAGACTATTAGCCGCAATCAATATATTGCCAATCAATAGAGACCCGCGGGTGGTAAATTAGTACCGACAACAAAAACGTTACTGATTGTAGGTAGGTACGATGTTTTATTGCATTTTTAGATGTATTAGGTACCAGTTACTGGTTACATCCCGTCGTGAGGAACGAGACGTTTTTCTTTTTTGGTTTGGGATGAGTTTTGAAGTGAGTTGTCGTTAGTTGACGATATATCCAGGTTAAATATTTTATATTGAAATGTGTCCAACCTGTGAAGTACAGACAGCATGTCAATTATTCAGATAGAAAAAAATAAAAATAGGTCGTTGTTTCTTTGTTTGATATTACAAGCTGTGATAGTCCGTTACAGACCCACATCTTATGTAACGTATATGACTAATTATACGGTATGTGACTAATTATAGTAGAACAAAAACGTCATGAGTAAACCTACACCAATAGTAACGGTCAACTTGCAGTGATAATGGCTTCATCCCTCTATGTTAAGAGCGCACCGAGCTTCTAGCGCTAGTGAATGGGATAGCAGAATAAAGAATAGGCGGTTCGCGTGCTAATTTAGGTATTTCCTTCCCTACCATTACCGCACCACCCGGTCTACCCCCTGATATGCAATAGCCACTGTAGCACCATGAAATTTGAGGCTCCAGGGGCCAATCTAATACAAATCTTGGGGCTCATTCGATTTATCGAGTCTGGTTAAACCGCGCTAGGATCGGTGCATTTCATTCATTCATTAATTCCTTCGTTTCATTTTGAAAATTTTAAATGTAAACGTTTTATAAAACATGTAGTTTTGTTATTATTAAAAAACTGATGACATTCCGTGAAGTATTAACGCCGTACTAAGGGTTTATTTTGCTTTTACTTTATTTATTTTTTCCTACCGAGTAAACTACAAGTAATCATATTTCTAAAGATTACGATTTATAGAGTGAATCCTTAAATATCTTACATATTAATTGCATAACTAAAGGTTAAGTATTAACGATGCAGCAGGGGATCAAACGAACGCAATTATTTCGCAATTACTTATCGTTCCCTCGGTGCGCTCTTAAGAGGCCTAGTAAGGGGCGTTTGCTCTTCAGTGTTACAATTCCATGCTACATCACCGCTCCGATTACGATAAACATCGTCACCTAATCGCCAACTTAGCTCGGCTGCACCATGAAAACTCCACAAATAATACCAAATAGCACAATTTACTGCCCCCCATCTGCATCACAAAATCATAGAGCGACACAAATACTAACTTATGTTCTCTTATAGTCGGTTAAACCATTCAAATGTAAACTAAGTTTAGATACGCGAACAGGGGTTTAATTTAATGCAATAAGTCAGCTCTTCGACTATTCGCGGTTCAATTGAACCCATTCAGGCCTGGTTTTGGTGTGAAAAGCACAGATTATGAGATAGGGAAATGCTAAGGTGGTTCTTGTGTGTTCTAAGGCTTAGAACTGGAGCACAATGTAACTGAAATGATCTCTGTAACGGGTATTGGCACAATTTATTTTTCATTATTGAGGCTGGCGGTCTTACCAAGGGGTATTTTACCACCCCGTTACTGGGTTGTGGAGGTCAGATAGTCAGTCGCTCCATGTAAAATACTGGTATTCAGCTGCTTTAGGGGTCAACTCCCTAAGCGAAATCCGTAGTGTCAGTCGAAGTTACGGGCGCTTCCTATTCCGTCTCACTTACAGACATACCATAAGTGAGACGGAGCACGAAGTGCCCGTTACTCCGGCCGAAACTACGGACTTCGTTTGGCTAGCCGACCCAAACATAGTTGGGAAAAGGCTAGGCAGATTGATTTTGATTCAGGCTTACTGTGGATGAATGTGGATGGCTATACGAGTAGGGGAAGACCAAAGAAACGGTGGATGGACTGTGTTAAAGATGCTATGGCTGGAGAAGTATGGAAGGAAAATTCACGTTGCGCCAACACCAAATAAATTGGGATATGCAGGATGATGAATATTCCGGCTAACTTTAAACTTTCATGCAATTTTTCAGGACCATCAACTTATGAGATGTACAACTTTTACTATAGGACCCATTCTGAAATACAACGTGTAACGTTAAATGCGCAAAACCTGAAAATAGTTTGATCACAAATAACGAGCAAAATCAACTGATCCACTTTTTAATATAGGTCACATTTTTCAAAAAATCTTCATTAAAAACGTTGCCGTGTCTGTCTATTGATTAATAGGTCATCAGCCATCACATGCGCAAAACTGCCAAGGTAAACAAACACATTTATTGTTGTCGACCAATTTAAATTTTCTCACACGCGGGATAATAATTGCTTTTATTTCAATGCAAATACGAATCTTCCATACAGTACCACCCACCTCTCCTTCGATAGAGCGTCGTCGCAGACGCAAGAAACGTTCAGAATTGCCAGTAAAACTAAAACATCACATAAAACCTTTACAATATTTTTTTTATGATTTTTTTTCTCTGAAATAGGTTAGTAATTTAATAAAAAATCTGTTGCGGTGTCTGATCTGATCAAGAGGCTCGATTAGAAGTGGTATATAAAATGTATGAATAATGATAATTAATATACCTAATATAAACTGTGTAACTGTAAATTTAAGTATCTTTTTTTTATATATTTATAACTATTTATATTGCAATGCCTTAACAGGCAACTAAGTTATAAGAACCTAACTTGTGAATATCTTCAACATTTTTTACACTTAGTTCGCAATAAAGAATTTTTATTTTTATTTTTATAAAACCTAACAAACCAATCACTTGACATGAGATTGCCTGAAAATAGCCTTTCAGAAACCAGAATGCCAATTCCCGTAATTAGGAACGTTCAAAGTCTAGTCGCAATCTCATCTCAGCTACAGAAGCTGGGAGTATCATCACAACGGTAATGTTTTCCCATTGTTTGTCTTATTTCTTTTAGTATATTTATATATAATTAGGTGTTTATAAAATACCTATTTATTGTTTTTTGCTATTGCACCTTCGAGTGATGCAGAGACAAACAGTGGGAACTGTTTGTCTCTGCATCAACCGAAGGTTGACTGGTAGAAAATGCCTATGACATTAAGTCCGCCTCCCTACATTTGAGTGCTAGGAGTACTAAATAAATAATCAATATCAAACGCTTGAAAGAAACATCTCAAAATTAATAAAGGAGACATTGTGGTATTTTTGATAGATTGAGAATGAGATTAAATTGCAAACATTCATAAAAGTATGGAAGTTGCACTTCCCAACTGCCACCCACAAACTATTAACATTTTAACTACCAAAAAGCATTAGTCATTACCCATAAAAGCCTTTGGCAAAGCAACATAAAGTAGTTTCTATAGGATATAAACTTCACTAATGCTTCCTACTCGAATTAAAGCCTTTTTTATTGTCTATTACTTGTCAATAATATTTGAAATGGTAGTTTTCTCATTCATAAATTCTTATGGCTCAGGTTAAACGGCCTATTACGGTAACTGAACTAGTATTTTATTCTGTTCAATAGTCCTGTGCCGGTTTTTCTTGTCGGCATCATTCGTTTATCAACTGACTTTGAGTTGATAGGATAGATTTTATTTCTTTAAATGCACATACCAATGCATACAAAATAAATCCAAATGTTTCTAAAGCTTTGGTTTCCTATGAAAGCGGTGAACAGTTGCACAATAACGCTCTGTAGAGCGTTTTTTGAAACCTTAAGGCTACACTAGTTGACGTCTGGAACTCGTTGTTGGGCGTGACTAATATGCATGCTAATTAGTCAATTTTTTTATTTATTTTGTATTTATTTATCTAGTTATTATTTATTAATTTATGTAGTGAAATAGACGATGATTTATAACGAAAACGAGAGCGTGCAATTTCGTGAACAGACCTTTGGGCGTATAGATATTATGAAAAAGATACTGGACCCAAAATAAAACTATTTGAACTATTGAATAAATTATCTATTATTATATTATATATATTGCCATTATCTTACTACATAAGTTATTCATTTACGCCCAAAGACGAGTTAAAATTACTGTTGAAATATGGAAGTTTCGAAGCTCATAACTTCCAAACCAATTTTTTTTTCCAATTCTGCTTCCGTACAGGGCTACAGACGAGTAATCACCATACTACGTTTTTATGGAAGAATGACCGACTAGAGTACCCTTAATGTTGAAATTAAGGTTTTTCACTACCTATTTGAATAGAATAGGTACTGGTGTAAATAATAGATTTTCATGACGGCCGTTGTATTATGACGGTACCGCTTTACTAAGAAACCAAAGCTAAGCTTAAGAGTTTGATACAGAGCAGTCTTTTCACATCACGGAATTTGCAAAGAATAAGTAAACCAAATCAAAAGTCATTTATTAAAATTAGGAACTTTTGAACGTCAAAATGACATAAGACAATCCCCC
Organism: Xanthia togata; assembly: GCA_963853775.1. Classification (NCBI taxonomy): domain Eukaryota; kingdom Metazoa; phylum Arthropoda; class Insecta; order Lepidoptera; family Noctuidae; genus Xanthia; species Xanthia togata. The sequence continues at coordinate 22,564,377 of OY970795.1, read as the reverse complement.
AAAACGCCCACCCTACACTAGTTCCTGCACCCTAATTGGGTCACACACTTTCAATCACAAACTGAATGATTTTGAATGGCATTGCTAATCCATTGCTTCATAATTATGTTCGAAAAGCTTGTCTGCTTAACAACATAAATAACGCAATGAATGTTGTTGAACTGACAATATGAAAACCATTGCTACTGTAAGTGTGGTACGCAATTACCCCACTAGTGCAATAGTAACCTTAAATTACTAAAACCAAACATTCTGAAAATAGAGCAACACTATAAAGGCGTATGCCCGAGTACGATTGTGCAGCCTTATAGTAATTTTAAAGCCACTTACACACAAACCCCACGTGTTTGTTTAAAATATTCAATTCGTTTTTTTTTGCAGGTCCTGTCTTGTTTGTCTTGTGTGATGGTGGGAAACAAAAATAAGTATTTTATTAACGCTTACAGCAATCCACAACGAAGCGCCCCACTCCGCGATTACTGTACTGTAAGCTGTACTTTAGTACGGAGCGGAGCGCAGTGGGGCGCGTCGTCGTGGATTGCACTATCTATAACAAGGTATCCCTTCGTCAAGCATATTAATTCCATTAAAATGTCTGCGATTAACTACCATATAAGGATAAAAATGTGGAGTCAAGCTGATTAAAAGAACAAGTAGATACTATCAATTCAATCGACTTGATAACTAACATCTTGAACTATAAACTAGATAAATGAGCGACAGTGATAAAGATATCATTTTCTAAGAAGTATTTGGACCAGAAAAAGATGTTAAGGATGTGTGTGACTGGTGTATCGAGGGTTCCGTGGGTTAAAAGATGTTGAAAACAAGACGAAAACAAAATCATCGATCGTGATCGTGATGGAACATCAATCTATCGATGATCCTCGTTAACTTCAAATATTTTTAGTGGTCTTGAATAAAATCATCCTTTAATAATGCACAAAAATACCCTAGGATAAAGCCAAAATAAAGATTCTTAGTAGCAATGATAAAAGCAAATATGTGAATAGAAAAACTTTTAAATTATTTGTTAAAAATAATAACTACTTTTAGCACACTTAATTTTCACTAGAATAAATTCACACTTCTGATTTCTTATTTTTTTTTATTTTTATTTAGACCCAAAGAGAAGCTCAGTGATTGAATTCAAGGATTTCTTCCTGTATACTCAGAAGTAAGAATACGGAACCCCAAAAACAATAAACACACAAGTTGTAAGCTCAAACCGTATTAGGTAATCGTGGTCGTTGTCATATAATAGTTCAAGTACTCCCCTGTGAGTGGCGTCATCGTCAGTACCTTTAGGTATAAGAACTGCTTACAGTGATCTATTAAATAGATAAGCCGATAAGAACAAATCGCGAATCTATTTGTGTCTGATCCCTTTGTTTGACAATAAAAACGATTCGTTGTATCTATGTACTTACTAGTACTTTGTAGCTTTTTTGCCAACGTAAGCTATAAAAGTGACATATCATCTACGAGTACGAACTGACACGATTCATCAGTTTATATATAGAAGGATCCAACAATCGGTCGTAAGTCAAAATAAAAATAGTCTGAAACGTTAGAAGCTCCTCAATCCAGATTCTTCTCCCAATACCTATTAAGTATTTTTGTGAACTGAGCGAACTCACTGGGCGAACTGACTTGTAGTTTTAAATATCGTTTGCCTAATAGACGTGCGGGTGCATTACCAGTTTTTAGGATCGTCGAAATGTTTTAAACTTGGCTTAAAAATATTCGATGCTTTTCATGTTTTGCCACTTTTTAGTATTACGTCGCAGATTTTTTATCATTTCTGTTTTTAACAATTGGTCTTTTAAATAAATAAATAAAATTAAATCCATTTAGTTCGGGTTCTCCCATATTACAATAACAAGTTACGAAACACGAGATAAATACAAATGACAATATTAAAATTAATACAATGTCTAATAAAAATAAGCAAATCAATGTTAAAAAAAATAAACGGTTATTAATAATATTAAATACATTTTTTTTTAAAGCGCTAATTTTGGATAAAAATAATAACATAAATTAATAAAACACAGCAACGGCAACGGCAACATTAGCTTTTGAAGCCAATGATGAGTGGGCAGTACCTACAACATGTACCCAACTACATCAGCAAATTACTGTTTGATAGAACATTAACCCTCATAATCATAAACGCTGTTTAAATTTAGTTCACTAATTTGCTGATGATAACCTATAACTACAGTACCTGCAAAACTTTTCTCATTGAACACACTATTAACGATAAAGATCATGAATGGAAAATAGAATTACAACGTAATACATTCAGCTGCATAGCAACAGATCACAAACTCCAGATTCCACAGATCCGTACATCTCTAATCACGAAATCCAGTTCCTAACACACATACCTACACACGTACTTACGTACACAGGTACATAAGTCCGACCATTCATTACTATAAGCATCCCTAGTAACGCATATCTGTCCGATCTAACACGTACCGGTGCATAGTATATGCAAATATAACTGATTGTAGAAGCGATACGCCCATTTGGAGCCTGTCTCGAGATTACCATCGATTCTATGTGCAGATTACTATTTTGCCCACTAATTATTACTCTATTAATGTTTTAGTTTTGTTTGGAATTGATGTTGGGCTATTTGACTACAATTACGGTAGGTTTGATTTGTAAGATTTGATAAGATTTAACTTAGTAATTTGTCCCCAAACATTCTATGGAATAAGTGAGGTTTACTGATCATGAAAGATGATATGGCTACGTAGCTGGGCCCCGCGATTTTACCCGCGTAAGTCTCGATCCCGAGGGAATATCGGGACAAAAAGTATCCTATGTCCCAATCAAGGTCATGGGCTACCCATATGCCAAATTTCATCCAAATCCGTTCAGTCATTTTAGCGTGAAAGTGTAACAAAAAAACTCACTTTCGCATTTATAATATTAAGTTAGGATCATGATATTATAGGTAGCGATATTCCTGTGTTCAATAATGAACCAGCCTCTTTTTTACCTGACGTTTCTTCCGTTCGGATCCTGGCAATGAACGTGTGGCTTCTATTCCCGCACGTGGGTGTCACTAGGGCCTCTTTTTAGGTACATTTATAATAAATAATTAACAACAGACTGTGATCATCAATCCATTTGCAAAGCGTGATTCCTATTAACCAGACATTTGGCAGCATATATTGAGGTTCTTAGCGATTAGCTTCTGAACTGCAAAGTCAAAGTCAAATAATTTATTTCAATTAGGCACATAAAGGGCACTTTTGAACGTCGAAATTTACAAAAAATAATAATAACTGATTCTAGTCGCCCATTCCAAAAGGTAGTTTTCGTTTGGAGAAGAATGGGCAAGAAACTCCAACGTTACTCTTTAAAAAAGAATCTCTTTATATGTGAAGACAATGCACCTAAAATAAGATTACTATACCACGATTGGTTAAAATGAATGAAAAATGAAGGAATGACATAAATTAATTATGTGATAGATGCATGGTGCTCACATACTTACAAACATTGTAAAATTATACGATATTCCTAATATTAAGTATAACAAGTAATACTAATAATAAGTCAGTGTGTGAGTTCAAGTAATCACAAAATAAAAAATAATATTATACAATTAAATTGGCAACCAGTTCGATTTTGTCTAGATTCTGAATTGTCCTATGGAGCAGGACCAGCATGTTTCCAAGCATTTTTATCTTGGATATAATCCCCTAATTTGTATTATGCTTGTTTACAAAGTGTACTTTTTATATGAGTTTTAAATTTTCTTTCATTTAATTCTAATATATCACAAGGTATTCTGTTGTAACATTTAACACAGTACCCCATAAAAGATGTATTTACTTTAGATAGTCTGAAAAATGGTTGATCTGCGCGATACGAGTGGTGGTTGGAATAAAAAATTTGAACGACCTGTAGAATTGTTCCAGGATAGTGTATTCCTGCATCAGAGATTTGTTTGATTCAAAAACGATTTGTGTCCTTGTGTCCATGATAAAAGAGAAACTCCAAGTAAGAGACAACGTTTTTCTAAAAAAAAAGCCCTGCTTACCCTTAAAAGGCAATAAACCGTTTAGATAAATACATTCCACCACTATCTAGGAAACTGGTTGCTACACATTACGGGAGGCTCATACAAAGTTATCTGATGATGTCCAGACGGACAACAAAGGGTGCTCATATTTCATGCTATGTCCTGGACGCTATCCAATCAGAATCGTGAGTACTAACTCTGAAGTTTGCGGAAATATTCATAAAGACCTGTTAGTGGACCTGAATAGGCTTCCTGAAGTGATCACAATGGGTAGTTCAGTTTGTTGAAATTAATGGTTTTGTTAAGATCACTATTCTTCATTTCGGATAGTGATGGCAGAGCTGTGGTCTCTGTAGCCTCTACTTATAACTTACGAGTAATGAAACAAAAATACATGAATACTCGTTTATTAACCCCCGACGGAAAAAGAGGGGTGTTGTAAGTTTAACGTGCGTTTGTGTGTGTCTTTCTAAGCCATCGTAGCCCCCAAACGGCTGAACCGATTGTGTTTAGTTTTTTTTTTTTGTTTGAAGGTGATATCATCGAGAGTGTTCTTAGCTATGATTCAAGAAAATCGGTGCAGCGGTTTGAAGATTATCAGCTCTTTTCTAGTTGATGAATGAATGTGAGCGTCTTTCACAGGTCTGATAGATTCCAAATTTGGTATTCTGTTACTTTAATGATATTAGAAGAACATAGTAACCTTGAACTGATGCTGCAGCATCACCTGGAATTTGCAGGATACCTAACTCCCTTAGCAACTTACAGCACGGGTATCGTGTTTGGGCTTATTGGAATGGTGAGACCATTCGAATGAGCCCAAACACGATACCACGATAAGAATAGGTTATAGATAGATGGTGAACAGGGTCTGGTGATGGAGTAAAACAGAGAAATGAGGAAATGTCTATGTCGGGGGTTTAAAAAAAAAACTTTAGGCTTGTACATTATACTACTTTATAAATTGTAATTTTTTAGGGTTCCATGGCCAAAGGGTGGAACGGGACCCTATTACTAAGACTCCGCTGTCCATCTGTCTGTCCTACTGTCACCAGGCTGTATCTCATGAATCGTGATAGTTAGGCAGTTTAAATTTTCACAGATGATGTATTTCTGTTGCCGCTATAACAACAAATACTAAAAACAGAATAAAATTAATATTTGAATCTATTGTAATCTTGGATATCGTATAAATAAATGTTGGACTACTAATCCATTTCAGCATACTTAAATCGCATATTCCAGATTACCTACTATATCGTCATAATTTACATTTAGCAAGTGTTACACTAGTCACGTCAAATTATTTCACGGCCATCGAACTATATTTTAGTCAAATGTCAAAACTGTAGACGGACCAAATCTGTCAAAATTCCATGTCGCTCCCACGCGAGGTAAGCATCAATTATAATTAGCGGTCAATTTATACAAAAAACAAGTGTTCTATGTCACGAACTTAACGTTAGACGAGTCCAACCGTGCATGCACATACTTAAACATTCGTTATACAGGCTGGTCACTTTTTTGAAATTGTGAGCTTTATCAAAACGGCATTAGACTTCCCTCCCTCCTATTCCATACACTAAACAGTAATCGGTAAAACGATCATAAAAATATGTACTGTCAATTCTGTCAACTCCATCGAAGAACACAAGCTGGACAATTAAATTTTTAGTTCCCCTTCCCCGTGGGTGTTGTTAAAAGCGAGTAGAAGATAGCATCTTGAAGGCAGCATGACGTTCTCAAAATGTATCAGATATTAAAGCATGGTTTTGACACCAGTACACTGAAAATATCATGCTGTGAGAGCTGTGACTACCCATCCGCCTGCGAAACGTGTTGGTTCCTTGTGTTCTGACAACCCAAGATCTTAGTCCTCCCACATAATACTTTAACAAAGCTGGTATATGTTCAGTAAGCGGACATTTAAGTTTTATCCACACGTAGACGACAATTATTAGAGTTATATTTCAAGTGATGACATTTACAACTTTAATAACAAGCAGAATACTGGACACATACTCAACCTCCCTAATTATGTTATCTGTACCTTACATGCGTTCAAGAGAAGCATATAATACCTGATCAAGTAGGTATCTGTACAGATACTTGTCGATGTACAATCAAGTAATCTTCTGCATGCTCACCTTTAAGGTGATAATCGCATAGCATGGCTCACGACTCGACCGCACAATGCAATGGGCGATCGAGTCATAAGCCATGCTATGCGATGGGGTGACGCCCCCGTCACCCATCCCCCGATGGGGGGATAGAGTCGTATGCAAGGGGTGTGGTAGCTGCGCTGCCACAGAATTACTTTCTTAACTGAGCATGCGTAAAGTTTGTTGACTTTACCTTAAATCGAGCGAAAATCAAAAGCTGGTCCCCCCTTATCTTCACAACTAACCATCCATCGTCCCATATCCCAACGACCATCCATCCTCTTCCAATATCCAAATACCCTCTTAATCATTACTATACACTATCACTCTACACCCCGCTATCTCCCCCTCGCATAAATCCTGAAGATTGGAAGGTGGACGGCATTACCCTATCACAGTGTGTAGAGAGTGATGCGCCTGCGCACGCTGTAGCTGCGCCGTGTGACCGATACATATCGAGGTAATGATTGATGCTGCCGCCCATTTGCCAAACTAGTTCCTGAGAGACTGTGCAGCTATGAAAACAGCGGGATTTAAGTTTTTCGAAAACTGCGTGATATTGTTTGAAGTAGAAACAAACTTCAGTGCCCTGAACAGTTTTAGCCTTTATCACTAACCCCACACCGTATTTCACGGTGGTGATAAAAATGAAATATGCAAGTAGCCCAAAATGAGGCTTTCAGAGAAGAGCAGGAAATAAGGACCTACCTTATACTGAAATAACTTAGGTACTGTACATTAATTCAGAAAACAATATAGTGGACGACTGGAGGTGCAATCTGGAGCAAAAACAACACCCGCACTGGATGTGTGCCATAACGAACCTGTCTATCTCCTGCAAAGGAAAGAAACTCTTTAAATGTGGTCATACGACAGCTTAACTTCATAATATTCTCATAAACACTCCTGCAACCTCTCATTTTGTAGCCTTACGATACTTAGTCAGTGATGCGCACTGCCTACAGGTCGCATCCAGCTCAAATCGTGATTAATGTGACAATCCACGATCTTAACTCCTCCCGGAACACGGCACCAATGTGTCTGTACCACGATTATTTATTTTCGGCTGAAGACTCCTAATGAACGAGATCGCGGATGCTTTGCTTAAATCATTACGCGAAATACGGTACGTTTGAATACCGAGACAGGTAGAGGTATATAGATACTTGATATACCTTCTGTGGGCTGTATATTTTGAGTTAACTGTAATGGAGGGTATTTATGAACTGCGTTCGTTTAATTTTAATGTGTACAATGTTAGGGGCGAAAAACAGGGATAGATACAGTAAGGACAGCAAAATAAAAAGATTTTTCTTGTGTTGGGTGCACCCTGTGATTGACCAAAGACAAGTGATGTAATAACGAAACAATTAAATATTATACTGTACCTTCGTGGACTTATTGTGAGAATTTGTGAAATAGAAAAAAAAACTCGACTGCAACTAAAACGCTCCAAACAAGTTCACTTTTCAAGCAGTCTGATTTGTAGGAGTCTTAACGCCCTTGCTCAGGGCCGGATAAGCCACGTAGCAGGTGTAGCAAATGCTGCAGGCCCTGCGCTTTTTGAGCCCCACACTTGGACGTATGTACAAACTAACAAGTCTTGTTGCCTATAATGCCTATATCATATTAAATATATTATGTATGCTAAAAAAAATCGAGTCTGTCTGAAGCACTTGGTGGCAGTTATTTAGTTTAATATCAGATTTGATGCCACCAACTGCATCAGACTACTTGAAAATTGTGCTTATTTTTAACCTTTTTGTTGACTGTCCAGTCTCCTTCTGCCACGCAGTTGGATAAAAACTAATTGAAATAGGTACCCGTTCAAACACAAAAACAAATAAATTTATAGTAAAAAAACGAATCAACAAAGACAGGTACTGACACTATCTCTCAAAACACAACCACCAACAGATTCAACAACCACAAAACAATCGATAACTTACATTTCGCCGAACATCGCGTAAATATCAGCAACACCTAAACTGAACGCGAGGATAATAAATATTCAACGTATTTTAAAAGGTGCAGCTCAATACCTTGTACATTAGGTCTTCACAGCTTTGCTCTGGGCGACCATGCTGACAGCTCAATCGAAGCATTCACCACGTCAACAATAAGGTATCGATCCTCAGAACAGATAACTTCGACACACCCGGCCAACATAAAGATGTGTTCCCAGATATTGTCAAACAAAGAAGAAGACAAGAGTCTTTGAAAAAAAAAGTTGATAATGTCGTGTTGCTGTTTGAGTGAGCGATCGTTGTAGTTACTTATATTATTGTGCACCTACTACGTCTCTGTCAAATAGTTGGACGTGTTATTAGTTGTAAATGTACATCAACTTGCGTATCGTTTGCTATCAAGGATGTTATGTTGAACACAACAATACTGATACCTAGTTTGATAAGAATTACAGGTGCATTTGTAAAGAAATGTGTTTCTTATCTACTATTTTCTTTACTATCTGTCTTGCTAACACATTCGAATTAATAATTAACAACGGTTTTTTTTCGTATCAATTTTTATACGTCAAAATATTTACGCGCGAAAAAAAGGCATTTCACAAAAAAAGAACAACACTTCACCATAGACAAGTTTACTTTCTAAACTTATCGCTCGAACACAAAGCAAGCAAAGGTATACATTACAAGTACAGCCTTACACTCATTTCTTACAGCCAGTGAATGAATAACATTATCAGGCCGAAGCTTTCTTGTGCTTGGTGTAAATATTTATTCTTGCTGGCATTACCGGCCGACATTCCTCGAGTATTGAGTACCTACATAAAAATCTCTTACTTGTGTTATGGTTTAATCTAGTGTTTAAGTTGAGGATAAAATATGTAAGTTTTTTGTCGTATTGTAAATAATGGTTTTCCTGGTGAATACTTAGTTTAACATTTTAGTAGGTATAGGTTTATTTAAGATGGCATTTATAAAAAAATATTATTTTTATTTATTAGGTAGGTACTTATCCATTTTCTTTCTGTACTTAGTAGATAGGTACAGGATTTTTTTTTCATTACCTTCTACAATTATCTTTAAACATTTAAACCGAAACAGAAGTCTGACCACGTCTACTACGCTTACTGCAATTTCTGTCTTTTAGCACAAATTTTCACATTTATGTATCAATGTCATTTAGTTCCCTTCGCTGTCACGTATTCATTCGCAAAGCAAGATCGATCACGCACTATCTTTACACGCATATCATGAAAATAATATCTACTGCCCACAAAACAAGGTCTAGAGATCTCCAACAATGATAAAAACAATTAATAACACTTTAAAAGAAACGGAACATGAAATCTATACAATCAAACGTTTAAAAATAAGTCATTTTAAAAGGTTACTTGACACTTGTAAATTCTCTTCATACTTTTGCCCGCGAAAAATTAGTGTTGCCAGTTACAATAAATACCGTGTATTTAGTCGTTCTTCGTCTTCGGCGTCACGCTGTGCTTCGGACACTGAGTAACGCCACACATTCACGTCCCAACGTATATGTATTACGAGCTGGAGTTAATAATAGCAGCCTAGTTTATTTATAACGAAATACAATGGATTAGGGTGAAAATGTAATGGATCGTCAAATAAAAATGTTAACTAAGGCAGCTATAAAAATAATGAGGATAGTTTTATTGGGTAATAAAAAGTTATGATGCATTCTTGTGTGAGGTCAGTTATATACTACAAGTTAAAATGCTAGAATTTTATTAGTAAGTTAACCTTTTTAAATCTACATAATTCTGGTCTAGGGCTCTTTCAGAATAGTGCAAGGGCACGTTAGAATGTTGTTCCATCCACGATATCAATGAGTGAAAGAAGTCCTTTATATTGTAAGTTAATTAATGTCCGTTCAAGTGACTAACATGAATCCATGACATGTATATATGTTGTAGTACACCCCTACCTAACCGATACCATGTTTGAGCTCCGTATAACTCTGAAAGCTCATTTTTTCACCAGAGGAAAAAAATGCTATGCATTTTATATTCAACTGGCTAAAAAAGAGGCTGGTTCTTCTTCCTTGCCAAATGAATTCCTCGCTCCAGCCACGTCAAGAAACATAAACACGAAATCAATCCTAAAAGGCATTTATTTATTATTACAACTTAAATATTTATGTAAGTTGTCATAAACCAGACAGAATTATGTCTGATCATTAATTTTATTATAACCAATTGACTTGAATGGCGTATGACGATAGACGCCATATTCTTTTTTTTTTATCTGTGAAGTGTTGACGTGTGCAGGTGCACGGATGTTGCCAGTTGCGAAGAAGTAAATTCATCATATATGATGAATGGTGCGTTCCCTTACACCGATCTGCGCGGTATGAGTGCATTTTTTTAATTCGTGCGTGGCAACACTTGGTGAATTAAGCGGTAAAATAGATATGTTAGAAAAAAGTACACTGACTTTATAATACTAGACTAGTTTAAAAGGATTAATAATATCAATTCAATTATGTTTCTGTAACGTTTTCATAATCGAAGAATGAAAAAAAAATTGTGTGTATCTGCTCATCTTTTGCGACTTCTAAAAGTCGCTGAGGTAACGGCGTACTTTTATGTTTAAAGTGATAGGTTGGAACGATAGGTCATTTAATTTACTACAACAACCTTTGATCTCTTCTAGTGCCCGTAAGTAAATAATTTCGAACCTCCTCAGATTTTTGTACAGACGCCAGCACGTCAACCTACCCGAAACTGTCACATTTTCCCAATCGACTTTGAACCTTACGCTTTAGTGATAAAGTTGAAAATCTATTCAATAAATTTGACAGATAGTAGTAAGTTGATGTGCTGGCGTCTGTACACTAAGATGCAAGCAATTCTGCAATACCTAAACCTGCTTTTTTGTATAGATAGTGCAATCCACAACGACGCGCCCCACTCCGCTCCGCTCCGTACTAAAGTACAGCTTACCGTACAGTTATCGCGGAGTGGGGCGCATCGTCGTGGATTGCACTATCTGTAGCTAATTACCTACAAAAAAGCAGGCTGAAAGAAGTAAAATATTTTGATTTTTAATAAGATATCTCATAAGTTAAAGCCAGGATAAACGGTATATATGTTACTGTAACTGTCTTTGACAGCGATTCCTACCACACAATCATACCCATTGACAGACAAATCAAGAAACATTCATTCGAATTCCCTGCAATCGCATCACGGCACGTCAAAGCATACCAGCCTAGAACTACATCCTACTAACCTTCCCACTTCATCCGAAACCCTCCAATATCTCACTTAAAACATTGTAAAACAATCTTTGACATAAACCTGTCTAAACATTGTATCTTCGGCAATCAAGAAAGAGATGGAAGAGCTAAGTTCGTTCCCGATTACGCCACGCTATGCAAAACGCCGCTTTCCCGGACATTGCCGGGTCATTCCCGCAGGAATTGATGAGGTATTCTGGTTACCTCCGCTGTGGATCGTGTATATTTCTGCTAAGTTTCGTTTCCTTTCGAATATGTTATGCTGGGTTGGAATTATAAGTTTATAGGAATCTTGGTGTAGTTCATTTGATTAGGTTTGCATCGCTGACTGAGTTCTGAAACAAAACACACGACTACTACCTACATATTTTGAGATTCGAGATTGTTTGGATCTCGGGGTTTTTTTTTTACGTGTAACATCTTACCTCTCGTTTTCCTGCAAATCTTTCCCGTCGCTATCCTGCAATCTGTGTAGTGGGAAATCTCTGGGGGTGATTTCGTGTAAAGGGACGGAAGTATATTACAAGAAGCCGGCGAAGCGCGCGCTTTTTGATTCGACCAATGTGCGCGCGCTATTTCATTTGACCAATGTACGCGCGCGTTGCTAGAGTTGACTGTCAGAAACGATGACATGACGAGGCCCCGCCCCTTTTATGTTGCGACTACTGTAAGGCTTCCCTCGTTTTTTATTTAATATAATTTAATTAATCAATCCAGCTCTTTCGATCCAGGGCTACCTAATATGGACCACTGGTCGTTTGTTTTCTCTAGCTCGTTCTCTTCTATATCTTCACGGGGTCTGCCACGACGCCTTCTTGTTGTATCAGGGCTTCACAGAGTATTTTTTGCCCCATGGCTGGAAGTCATGAGGTGAGGGTGGGATGATGCTACTAACAGTTATCAAAAAATCTCAAAAGATCAATTATAAATGTCACCCTATTAAATAACTGCAGGAAACTAAATTAAACGCTGTTTTATTGGTTATGTATTTGGATTCCATCTTAAGACTACATCGATTTATAGTCACGACAGGATACACAAAACACTCTGTATTACTTTATTGCTATTTTTTCAGAGACAGGTGGAAATTTCTGGAATTTAATACATCGTGCGTAGTAGGACAAAAGTGACATACAGAAGTGAAATGAGGAAAGACATGAAGTTTAAAAAAATAAAAGTGGCAGAATAGAATGTGTCAACTGCCATTGTAATCGAAGGTGGCACCAATTTCAAGCCGTAATAATTCAACACTGAATATTGAATTGAGTGGTTGATATTCCGAACTTACTCGATTGTGAATTTTAGGTTGATCCATTTAGAGTCCTTAGTGCAATAACAGTTACTTGGAATATTAATTAGAACCACATTGCTTTGTGACAAACAGACAGACAACATCATAGCGAAATTCATCGTTAGCTCATAATAACCACTTAACTGTAACTAATTATAATTATATGCAGTTTACATATGTATTTAACATAAAATCCTAGTGTCACTTGTGCACGGCATCAAAATATAATAAACCATTCATTATTATGGCAACACAAACCATCAACTTTAGTACAAAATTGCGCCTCAGTTGTCAGACGCGAACACGGCCATTCTGACATCTGTCAATCAAGCTTGAGAGCTGGCAACATCGGATATTAATATAGATGCTCGTTAGTGAATTCTTATCATCTTGTTAATGGCAACACTTTGGTCATTTACATACCACGTTTGCATGCAACCTAGTTTTGAAAGTGGGATTGGAATTGCATGTATTCTCGATGTGTCTATTTGAAAGAGAAAATAGGCTTTTAAGATATAAATGTATCTTTATTAATGTAATGTTATACTGTAGTTTGAGATGGCGAACATAGGTTTATCGAGAATGAAATGATGGTGAACAAGACAGTTATAGCAAGTCGTGGTTATAGGTGGTGGGGTTAAGCTATAAATAAATGGTTCCTTGGAGATTTCTGATGAAGTGTTAGCGACCAGGACCCAATGTACACTCAAATGTGCACTCTAAGTACTGTAAACTGCAATTATTTGTCGAACATTTGTCAATAGGTAATCACCAGGTTTTGCGGACTGGTTATTTATAATAACTAAACATCATGGTGGTCATAATTTTGTTGTTTAGATGTAGTCTTAGCAATACTTTTTTTTATATAAACGGATATATAAAATATATCAAACAAAGAACAAGGATCCTATCACATCTCAGATACTTAGTTATTTTTTGCTCTAGATTATTTCATAAGCTAGGCTTAATACTCATTGTGCACGGCTTAACTCGACAAAAAACTGCAAGAACCTGTTTTGTCAACGATTGATATCTTGACGATCGCGAGATGTAAGGGCGCTTACAGATGTACAACATATGTCATCGGCTGCAACGACAGCTGACGATCGTTTGTAGTAGGACGCTCGTCTGTTCGCACCTTTACTTAGTGCTTTTGGTTGCTGGTGTATAAAGCAGAGCTCACGATCTCACCTAAGTCATTACACAGAAAAATAGAATCAGCCGGTCTTTTCTGTAAAAATCTCACCGTAAAAACTAAGGTGCAGTGAGCTAGCAATAGGTGGAATGACAGCTAACTTCACCTAAGTTTTAATTTTGGATGACTTCGGTGATTTCGATCAGTGTTAGGTGAACCCAAAAGTTTTCTCTTTTGGGTTCGCCCACAGTTTTCACAATTGGTTAGTTAGTGATTATAACCTGATTATTAAATAAAATGAAAAAAGGACTAAGTCAAACTAACTTCACCTACGTTTTTTATAGAATAGATCAGCAGGCATGACTGTCCTTTCAAGGGTTGTTAGAATAAGGCGCTACAATATGATAAATGTCTACTTATGTCCAAAAAAGAAAAAAAAAGAAAGAGAAATAGTTTATACTGCACAAACAAGACGCACATTACAAAAAAAATACAGACACAAAGTAGCCAAAAGCCTTGTGTTCAACACATAAAAGACACAAAAAACGTCCGGCCGTCGAAAGAACGTTTTTGGCACCTGTCACTGAATATGTGTTTTGCGTGATCCGTATTAGTAACTACTTAGAAATTGCCCAACTGACAGGTGTCAGGAACGCATTCTCTCGATGGCCGGACTGTACAGACGCCAGTACGTCAACCTACTGCAATCTGTCAAATTTATTTAATTGATTTTCAACTTTATGACTAAAATATAAGGTTCAAAGTTGATTGGGAAAATTTGACAGTTTCGGGTAGGTTGACTTGCTGTCGTCTGTACCAAGTTGTACTACGGCAAATTAAAACTGCAACATTAACAAGTTTTTAACAAAATTAATTTTAGTACTATATTCTTTTTCGGCAAGGATATTATGATAATCTCCGTTATTAATATTATGACATATAATATTAATAAACGTTTAATACTTACAAGTGAGCACATAACTTATTACTTAATAAAAATAGCAAAATTATATACTAAGTTAACTAAACCTATTCAAAAACTAAATTTAAAGCATCGATAAATTCATCCGCAACTCTTCGATCATTAAAAACAGTAATAGTCAACAAAAACAAAAAACCAGTAAGCAATACTGTTAGAATTTATTTCATAAAAACTGCCACCATCCAGACGTAAGAGCTTTTTGCGACTGATCTATATCATAACATCGCTTCGTAACTGATTTTATCGTGACAGTCGTAAGTTATGCCTTAACACTTGAGACACTCCTTATGGACAGCAGTAAAAAAAAACATCGTACTTAAAATGTTTCTGAGAATAATTATGTATGGTGGACATCTTCAGTATTTCGATCAGCCTCAATTCGACTATGTTTAATAATTTTTTATATCTTAAAAAAACATACTATGTTAATGACAATTAAAAAATAACACTTTTTCATCCATTGACAAAGGAGTATATATGGCCGGAACCAAGTACCACTTATGAAGGCTCATGATAACGCTGAAACTTATCACTGAGAGTTATCCAAAAAAGAACGATTCAAGAAAACTCATTGCTAATTTTATGATGGCAGAATTCGAATTCGGATCCATTTCATGTTGGATATCTGTAGGAGTATCTGGAGTAGGTAGAGCTATTCTGTCGTTGTCTTAATGTGGACACTCCCGGAATCCCGGGATATGAAATATATATGATTAAATAAGTTAGAAATTACTTTGTCAAAAGCTATTCACGTCTTAAGGAATTATGAACGAATACATATCCCTCCACCCCTCCGACGGGTGAGTTTAAGACGACACGTTTTAGGTTAATGTTTTTTTTTTAATTTTTTATAAAGTAAGTAAGTATCAAGTTCCTGTAGCGGCACAGACAACTATTATATGCTTTTGTTTCCACTAGTCATGTCGCAAGTTACACTTGAGCGGCAAAAATTAGCAATGCGTCGCTGATGTTCGTTTGACAACGCTATTATTTTTTTCGAATCCCGGAGTTTCAGTTAGAATCCCGGGGAATGTCAATATAAACATCAACGTTAGCGGTCATTGAACCAAAATAGCTCTACCTACTCCGATCACTGGTGATAATCGATGTTTTGATGAAATCTTCACCCTAATTGCGTAACGCACCTTGAGTTTTAAATAAATTTCTAATCCATTGCTTCACAGGTTTGGTTTGTGTTGGATCATTTAGCTCCCTTCAAAATGGTTGAGCTGAATGGTGCTGATCCATGCGTCATGTTCGTGAACGGGCGCCGTCAGTTGGGACTGGTCATCTCTTAGCTGCCGTGGCTTATTTTAATTTATTTTAAGTTTTTGAATGATTCTTTTTTTCTTCTTTTTATTACGGACGTGCACGTCTTACTACATTGTTCTCACATGCATAATTTCAAAATGAATGATGTAACCAATATTTTGTATCAATTTTTATTTATTTAAAAGAGTGTCCGTGGAGTTTCTTGCCCGTTCTTCTCCATAGGTACCTACTACGCTTTGGAATGTGCAACTAGCTTCATATTTTTGACTGACCGATCCTTTGACAATTCAAAAGTGCCTGTAAATGGTTTAATTGAAATAAATGCTTTGAGTTTGAGTTTGAAAAATTCGTCTGCGGAACAACGTAAATAATAAAATAGCGAATAAATGAACGTGGCTGAACTATCAAAATCAAAGACATTTCCATCGATTGCCATTGTACTTATGTGTTTTACGCAATGACCCCGTCGTATCCAAAGTGTTCCATGACTGTGCGTTTGCACAGGCGAAACATTCACAACAAAACATGTTGAAATCTCTAGTTCCTGTCAAACATTAGATAACCAAATAAAATCGTATATTTTGGAACAAAAACAGATACAATCATAAAAATAGTTAAACGATAATAACTGCAAAAGTTAATAAAATGTGACGCGGCTATCAACGCCCGGCTCCTAGTGAGAGGGTAGTGCGTTCCAGATAAGAAAAATATATTTTAAGGTAGTAAAATAGGTGTAATTAGGTAGTTAAAGTAGTTAAAAATAAAAACTTTTTTTTTTTTAAACAGAACAAAATTACGGGATAAGTAATCTGTGGTGAAACATTGTATCGAACATTGACAGAAAATGGAGATTTCAGCATGTTTTGTTGTGAACGTTTCGCCAGTGCAAACGCACGCACACACAGTTAGGACGTTGTTTATTGTGTCTCCAACAGAAATTTTATTCAATTTGTCTCAGTTCACGTCAAATAACTTTGCCGGTCTGAAGTAGGCTACGAATGCCTGCGCAGGAGTCAATCTTACTTAAAAACAAGACAAGTGCGTGTCTGACTACGCACAATGAAGAGGTTCCGTGGTTGGGATTAATTATCCCAAGAACTGAATTGAAAAATGGTGTCCACACACCCACAATATTTTTGAAAGACCTTTCCAACGACACCCCACACCATGATATAGACGAGAAAAAAAAAATCCCCACTTTACGTGTCCCACACGTAAAGTGGGAATATATTTTTTTTTCAAACAAAGTTGTAAAATAGTATAAAGATTTTTTTTTTCTTTATATTGTTTGGCCACTTTGTCGGCGTGATTAATATGTATATACCCCATGCAGCCAAAATACAGCTTTCTAATACTAACAGTCTCTGAGCTAAGCCGCGGACAGACAGACAGATGGACATAGCGAAACTATAAGGGTTCCTTGTTTACTACGGAACCCTAAAAACCTAACCTAACTGTGGAGCGGCAAAGTGTACTCGTGTCTATTTTTTTAATAATTGGTTGTTATTATTCCAGTTAAAGTGACAGCTGTTTTATTGATCAGGGCCTTGATCAGGCTTACCTACGCACGTACGAATATCAAGTAGGATATTTCGATGAAATAACCACATAGTGTTGTGCTTGTTACAGCAAAAACACGTATTATAATTACAGAATAAATACTTGTTTAATCTGTAGTATAAACGCGTGTCATATCAGAGATGGTTATCGGCACAATCTTAGATGTTATCTCTTGAATACATCAGCTCGGACTACGAAGTGAGAAACACTGGAATAGTAGACTTGGGGCCAGTTTGGGAAATAATTTCGTAAGAATTGTGTTTGAATAAAGCTTGTAACTTGGTTTTTTTTTTGCCAAAAGCATTGAACGAATTTATTTAGCTTCGTAACGTCCAGTGCCGGGAGTCCTCCTGGAGGGTTCACCTAATCTCATATGGGATCACGGCGGGCTCATTTTAAATGTAAGTTTTTCATAGCGAATACAGCATTATAAACCGTGAAAAAGCATTTTTTTGTTCACGGTTACAAGTATTCACAAAAAAATTAAAATGTTGGAAAGTACATAAAGCGACAAGAAAATAAATTGTGTTATAAAACACAATTTTACTTCGTTTACAGTGTTTTATAACACGGTTTAAATCTAATGCCGTTGACCGTCCGCGAGGGTTAACTTTTGCGCAAAAGTAATGGCGGCAACCCTCCCGGAGGGTTCACTTCCAATATGTATGGCGGCATGGCGTATGAGTTCTATGAAAACCTTTTTACAAAAAATTTAACCGACGAAATAAAAACGCTTGATGATTAAAAGCTTGATGGATCTTTGTTGAATGTGTGTTTGGCGAACCCTCAAAATGTGTTACTTAATTTCGTGTTTAATTTTGATGTTTTCCTCAAGTAAGGAATTTCCTCAACAGCCTTCCGTCTCTATCGTCAGACCCCTGATGACAGTCATACCCCAGCTAGCTCCTGTAAACTGCTGAGGAGCTCTCGCGACTGTCTTCCGTCTCCATCAGCAGATCAAAATTCAAAATTCAAAAGTCATTTATTCAAATTAGGCTGAGAATCAGCTCTTTTCGAACGTCAAAATTACATAAGACAGTCCCCCAAAACGCCCACCCTTCACCACTTCCTAGTGCTTTTGCTGGGAAGAAGAAGTGGCGCAACAAACTCCCCAGCAGCACAGCTGTCTGTTCAGTTAGAAAAAATAAATAAAAAATGATTCTATACAATAGAATCAACTCCAGGTCCTTATAATGTGGTTGTGTCATCAGAACTACATTATGTGCGAGAAATTACAACAGAATCGGTTCGCAGTTGAAAATAGTAGGAGAAAAAAAATAATCAACCCCATTTTATTTACCCTTGGCGGTAGATTTTAGTTTGATTTTTTTTACATGGGACCTTTTTCGAGGTATTCCCTCCCCAATAAAATAAGAATCGTATAAATCGGACTACCCAGTAAAAAGTTATGCGTGATCATAAACAATAAATTTAAAAACAGTAGACACAAGAGAACCTCCACCTTTTTTTTTCGTCCGTCAAATAGTGGGGTGGAGTCGAAAGTTTCAGAAGCTTTGCAAAAGAATTAATGAACTCATTCACAATTGCTACACAAAAGTCATTAATTTTCATTTACATGCATCTGTTCAACAGGCTAAAGTTTACTTGTGACCATACAAGCATTATTTGAATCTTAATTTATTGTAATGTTAAGATTGTACTTATCATTACAATAAATCAAGTGATATTTATATGATATTATACGAACGCACGAACAAGGAGCTAACTTTGTGAGAGACTGCTGCCTGAAGTAGGTTTAAATAAAAACCAGGTCACCAGATTGCAGTCACCTTCTGTCCTTAGTCACCGCCTAGCTTAGTAGCCTCCTGCCCGTAGTCACCTCGTCTCCTGAGCCACCGCATCTCCTGAAGAGCTGCTTCATAATATTTTTACGGTTGTAACTATCACATTAACGAGCATCTCTTTAACATGGCCAAGTCCACAGCATACAGAGTCAGTTATAGTCTCAATGTACGGCAATACTGCAACAGAATACATTGTGAGTAATAATATATTCCGATGTTTGCGCGCCTATCGCTGAATAATTGGAGTCGCAGCGTCGTCGTCTCGACGAACTTCGTCCTCGCATAGAATATCTATGCTCGTTGGTTGATTGTGTGGGCAATTTAAGAACTTCCAAAATATCTAACTTGTTCTACCACACAGTGCAAATTAAATCAATCAGCCTAGTCTATTCGCAAGTATGTTGGGGCTCCCAGTCTCGCTGGATGCAGCTGAATACCATTTTACATGGAGCGACTGCCTATCAAACTCAAACTCAAAAACTCAAACTCAAAGCATTTATTTCAATTAAACCATTTACAGGCACTTTTTAATTGTCAAGGGGTCAGTCAGTCAGAAATATGAAGCTAGTTGCCCATTCCAAAGCGTAGGTTCCTATGGAGAAGAACGGGCAAGAAACTCCACGGACACTCTTTTAAAAAAAAAATATTCTTAAAAAATATTGTTTACATCATTCATGTTGAAATTATACATGTGAGAACAATGTAGAACGACGTGCACGTAAAAAGCGTCCGTAATAAAAAGATAAAGACAATTCAAAAATTAAAAATAAGCCCTGGCAGTTATGAGATGACCAGTCCCTACTGATGGCGCCCGTTCACAAACATGACGCATGGATCAGCACCGTTTAGCTCAACCATTTTGAAGAGAACTCAACGATCCAACACACACGCCACCACCAGCGAGACATTTGAGTGAGCATGACATACTCTTAGCCGCCAGGGCATACCAAGTCAATGAAAGACGTACCCAGTAAATGGTAGCTTTATAAAAGGTACGGTCACAGTGCTCACAATGTGCTATGCAATAATACAATAAAAAAAAGAGATTGAAGTTATACAATTCAATTAAATTCAGCAGCTCCAACAATATTTTCGAATGCTAATCAATTAGTTTAGGCGCCCTTGTGGAGCTGGACCAGCGTTAAGCCAAGCATTTTTGTCAGCGATATAATCCCCCAGCTTATAATATGCTTGGCAGCATAGTGCGCGTTTAATACAAGATTTAAATTTCGTTTCATTTAGTTGTAGTAACTGACCTCCACAACCCAGTTACTGGGTAACACGATACCCCTTGGTAAGACTGGTTGTCAGACTTTTGGGCTTCTGACTGCTACCCGTAACGACTGTTCAAGATCTACGAATGACAGCCGGGACCAAGGCGACGGCGCGGTGCAGCGTAACGTGCTTTCCGAGGTACGGCAATCCAAATCCAAACTAATATTATAAATGCGAAAGTGAGTTTGTTTGTTTCTTTCTTACGCTTTTACGCTAAAACGGCTGAACGGATTTGGATGAAATTTGGCACATGGCTAGACCATGTGCCTTGCATCGTAAATAAAGATATAGAATATCTTTTATCCCAATATTCTCACGGGATCGAGACTTATAGGGGTGAAACCGCGTGGCGCAGCTAGTAAAGAATAATTTGTTAAGACACATTTTGTTGACAAAAGTTGACATATTTTGGAAATTCATGATTTTTGACGCTGTAATTTCCAGCAGCAGTAAGATATTTTAATAATTTGATTGATCTGTCATTCTCTTTTCTCTTTCTTGTAAGTTGGAGTTACCATATTCTTTTCGTGTAATTTGCTGAATTGACGCGGAATATATAGTACTTTAATTTTATTTATTGTAATTTTGTCTTAATATATTGAGACATGAAAACTTATCAAACGTATTCATTGTCGACAAAAGTTTTATATCATAATAATTTATTTGATAAAATTGTGTTTATTTGGAACATAATGGACGCTGAATCAAGGCATTTATTGCATTTCTTAACAATTTTTTCAGTGAAAACTCAAGGAATTTAAAGAAATTCTAAAAGTCCAATAAACCAAAAATACATTCAACTTGTCTTTTAGTAATTTTATCTTTTATTAGAATCTAACGAAACAATGTGAATTTGAGCGTCAAAGTTCCATCGCCGACGGTTTTTCTTGGAAACTGAGTACGTAAAATATTTATAGTTAATTCCACGAAAAGAAAAATTGAAAAAGTGTAACTAAAACTTACAAGAAAGAGAATGGCACTGGCGTTATTAATAATCAAATAATTAATAAAATATCTTACTGCTGCTGAGAATTACAACGTCAAAAATCATGAATTTGCGTAAAAAATTTAATAGGACTCTGAAAAATGACCTTTAACATCTTTATTTGTAACCATCTTAACAATCGCTTTGTTTGGACAGTGGTCCCTTAACTAAGAACTTCCTGTGTCTTGGGAACCTGAGTTGTGATGACATTAAAAATAATACACTGGGGCCCAAGTCTGCTATTTTTATTTATTCCTCATTCCAACACGATCCCATTGTCAAGTTCGTAATCTGCTAAATTCATAATGGTCGATCATTGTATTCCACAAACACGATACTCGTAACAAATTAAAAGAAATTAGTGCACAATGACTTTGTCACTGATCAAAGGAACTGTCAAAATTTTAGCAGATTACCGCCTTGTCAGTCATTAATTTTTCAGTAGGTACGAGATTACCAATAGATCTTTCAATGGAGTGTCAGTGGCTGACCATTGGAAAGTCATAATGGACGCCAATATGTTAGTAGATTACCAAACTTGTTAAAATCAACAATTATCAATTCAATAATAGACCATTCTGACACTATTGTAATAGCAGACTTGAGGCCCTGTTATGTAGATATGGACTTAATTGTCAATCAGCCTAGCCTAGATTTTTCCCCCTAAAGGTACTCAGGCTTCGTAGCCTTTCTCAAAGTCGTTAGACAAAATCACGCGGGCCCAGTGCTGGAAGGTGGATGCACATGTCTCCGAATAAGTAATCAGGTAAGGTGCCATGTCAATTTATGAAGGATGAGTAATCGCTATGTTTTTATTTAAATACTAGCACTTTGCCCGCGGCTTCGCTCCCGTGGGCTTTCCCGCGGGACCCGATATTTTTCCCGGGATAAAAAGTAGCCTATGTTACTCCCTGAAAACTAAGCTTACTAATGGTAAAATAATTTTTTCAAATTGGTCCAGTAGTTTCGGAGCCTATTCAATACAAACAAACAAACAATCAAATCTTTCCTCTTTATAATAATATAAAGTATAGATAAAACACACACTATAAAACTGATTTACATCCGTAAGACGTCCTCGTAACATAAGGTTCAGTTGAAAACCAGCGTCAGACACTAGTTGTCTGACATTTATGCTGAACTGGGCCTATTTGGTGCAGCCGTGAGGCACACAGTACTAATCTGTTTTTTTTTCTTTTTTTTTTTTGTGAATATTGTGTGCCTTAACCTGGGTCAAATTAATTAATTTTCGTTCTTTTTTTTTTTCTTTATAAGATTACCTACATATTCTGGTATACTGCGGCTTAGCATAGGTTTAGTAACCTATACTAAGGAGCTCACAGTTTCTAATACGTATTTCACACCAGTAATAAGCTGGACCAGTATTTATTAATCTTGAGGTGTCTAAAAGCATCTCGTTCAAACCACTTTGCTGTTGCTATGCAATGCAAATTGTCAAGTTCATTGCTTCATAATTATGTCATTATAGATGCTAAATTAGCGTGTAATCCTAGGACCTGGCCAGTTAAATGTGAAAAACCGGACAAGCCAACCGACAACCCATAATCAGTTGCTAGACGATCTGCGGGGTAGAGGCGTAACATACATAAAATGTCAATTGATAGCATTTTCTTTCATTTGAACAGTTCAGCCACGTTCATTACGTTATTTACGTTGTTGAACATACCTACGAATTTATGAAACCTATGAAGCAATGGGTTAGAAATATCCTTCAAAATTCTCGGATTTTAATCGAAACTGTGTTACGTAATTAGGGTGCTGATTATGGAGCGAATCTTAAAGGCTCCTGCTGCTGTTTCCAGCAGTTTTTCACTATCGGTTGGTTAGTGATTTCAAATTATAATTGTTACAAAAAAATTAAAACAGTCAGTTATGCAACATTCAAAAACGTTTTCGTAGTGGAATAAAAATTGCAGCTTCGAGAAAAGACGTACTCTATAATATAATGGTTTCGAAGATACTATGCTCGATACTTGCGTGATAAGTGAATTTATGCTCATGACCGTACCTACCTCTATTTTGTGCATTCAGCTCATCAAAAACATCAATCGAAAAATTAAAATCTAGAGTTTTATAATAATTAGCATAAAAGTCGACAGTTGCATTAAAATAATATGTTTTTTTTTTATATTTTTAAAAAGCCTATCTGCCTACTTACTTTACCTACCTACGTTACCTTTGTAACTAACAATTATGGACAAATTAATTAGTCTGAAATAAATGAATTTAACTAAAATTAACTGTGGTAATCATTTAAAGAAACAAAGAATAATATTTATTTTGACACAGTTCGTGAAACACATAATAACAAAATAATAAAATGAAAATAATCTTAAAGCAATAATAGTAATAGTGTGTGCCTCACGGCTGCGCCAAAAAGGTTCATTTCAGCATTAATGCCAGATTAGATGCTGTCTGACGCTGGTTTTCTAATGAACCCTTATGGACAAGTGACGGGGAGCACCAACAAACAGCCTCAACATACCTAATACATATTTTATGCATCTAAATAAATAAATAAACTACATAAGGTCTATTTAAATAATTGTTTCCAATTGATGTTATTTCCACTTAAATACACATCAACTATAAGCTAGTGTAAATATAAACTGATTTAGGGCCAATTTTTCAATCGTCAGATAACTTTTATTACAGGATTATATGCCTTAGTTGCAATATGGCGGTTTGACAGCTTTTGTGTAGAAAATATGTCAAACTGTCATACTTATTTATTCTGAAAATAAAAGTTATCCGGCAATTAAAAAATCAGCCCATAACATCGTTATTTTATTAACAAGAACCGTAAATCTAAATAAATTAAGTCATTTAACGCTACTTAATTCATTTAACTGAACGATTTAGCACTACATAAGTATCTCAACATCCCACTGGCACAAAACCGGTGGTATGTATCTGTTCAAGTTCCTCTGTGTCCGAGGCCCGACTGTCACCGTGTCAAAATGACGCTAAACCTGTGGCACTGGACCTGCCACATATTTTTATATTATGCTTATCACGTAGGAGAATCTAGGAGGAACATAGGGAGCGATAGTTGAGGCTGGTGATTGAGTATTCTCTACTTATCGCAGTCCAGTAGCGGAAGGACCAATTTTCTAATGCAATTTTTTTTTCTTTTTTGTTGCGTCATGCATCATTTGTTGATCTAAATAATCACTATGTACGACCCGCCGATTACCATAGCCGATGTGTGAGTGTGTAATGCTAATGTGTTATATTTATGATATTGTATATTAATTACGATGTGATACTATGTGTGTATTTATTGAAACTTTTAAGTGGATTTTGAATTCTTCGATTCTTTAACACGTTTTGCATCACCAAGATCCTGAGTTCAACGCCCCTAAGTAGTTGCAAATTATGAACTCAATTCTGCCTTCCCTTTGTCATAGAATACTTAATAAATAGTCAAGTAAGAAGTCAGAAAGTTTTTCTGGCCTGGTTTCAGAACGAATGATTTACGGGACAAACGATCTACCGGACGTGCCCGCTACCAACTCCGACCCCCATATGTTTTCAAACCCGAGCGCCCAGCATCACCCGCCGCGCCGTGAGAACTTCTAAGCTCGCGGCGCACACACATCACACAATACGACACACACGAGTTGTCTGATCACATTTGTATTGTTTATGACCTTGCGACACATGTTTAGAATGGAGACAGCATGTGGGACCATTTCCCACTTCGAAACTGTCACGAAGAGAGAATAGAAGTTCCAGAGATATTTTTATGATATAAGATTTCGAAGAAGATAAAAGGATGTGGGAAAAATACTTTTTGAGATGGCAAGAAGATTATGCGTAGTTATAGCAGGAAAAATGTGACACTTGAAAGAGTAAGCCCCCTTATTTCCTGAAGTCGTATGTAGAGACTGTTCGCGTGCGGTTTTAAGAAGTATCAATTAAGTAGTAACAATTTATTAACATTTTGGAATCGGCCACGTCTTATTTTACTTTACTTTAATTGTTTTTTTTAATCATTTTCTTTCAGATGATTTTAACGTGCACGTCTTTATAGATTGTTCCCAAATGTATCATTTCAATATGAATGATGTAAACAATATTTTGATTTACAAGAGTGTCCGTGGAGTTTCATGCCCGTTCTTTATATGAACCTACTGGAATGGGCAACTAGCTTCATCTTTCTGACCAACCGACGCAACGTCCCCTTAACAATCCAAAAGTGCCTGTAATTGCTTTTAGTTTGAGTTTCTATCAAAAAATCCTATGGAAGAACCTACAACAATATGGTCCTACGATCCGCCTACCAGACTCAATGATTATAGCCATATGGACAAAAAAAAACCCCCTATAAGTCCATCTATCGAAGTAGCCAGCTTTGGTCCAGTTATGGTCAGCGGGCCGCAACAATTATATTATCATTACTCCACCTCCGTGACCGCCTCTTCCGCGTTTCTTTGTAGCCATCATATTACGTATCAATTTGGGTTACATTGCATGTCAAGGAGTCTCCATTTAGGCATAGAAATGCCTGTAGTTGAAGGCTCCGCTCTTCCCTTACATTATAGTGATACAAAATAAATAGGCAAATAACAAAAAAAGAAAAAAGTAAAAAAGAAAAACAAAATTAAACAAGGAACGATAAATTGTATAAGCGTGTGTGCGCACCTGCGTGTGTATTTGTGTGTGTGCGTGAGTGAGTGAGTGAGTGTGTGTGTGAGTGAATGTGTGTGGGGGAAAGTGTGAGAGAGAGATTTTAAGCGCATAATATATTTGTGAATAGCTAAGCGAATATCATGACTCTATATTATTTATTATTAAGTCACACGTTGCAAAAATAACTCTGTGTCATCATAATTTAAATTGTGTAGCCATGTTGTTAGCTTTTTTTTGCATTCATATTTTTTTTTATCATAAATATATATTAATTTATTAATTTTATTGTATAAATAGGCGGAGCGTTTTTTATATTGTCTACTGGCAAATTCAGTTTTAGTTGAGGGAACGTTTACTATGCAATGTTTCTTTCTCTTTTTTAGTATTTTAGGATCATATGGAGTCTCTTTGTGCATTTTGAGGATGATAAGAAGGATGTACAATTTTCTCACTGACAGCAGATTGCATAATTTGTAAAGCTTTTCAGTGGAGAATATTCTTTTTTTGAAGTACATCACTTTAAGTATCGCTCTTTGAGCACGTTCTAACTCTAGAAAACTAGATTTCGTTGCTCCACCCCATGTAGTTATGCAATATATTAAAACGGACTGGACCAAGGATACATAAATTTCATTTAATAGATTTCTTTGGTTGTCATTATTTTTATTTACTTTTATTCTCCTTGGTACAACATATCTCAGCTCTTTGAATATCCAAATAAGTTTTCGTACCCTACTCATGACTAGTTCCAGTTGAGGATGCCAGGAGAGACGCTGGTCAATAATCACTCCCAGATACTTTGTTTGGGTAACTTGTTGGATAGTAGGACAATTGCAGCAAGTTCCAATAGTAGATATGTCGCACGTATGGATTCTTAGACTAAATTCCTTGTCTGGTTGAAACCGATTATAAACATTAAAACAAACGTAGTTGGTTTTGCTAGTGTTCAGGGTGAGCAGATTTTTTTTTAGCCAAGTTGCAACAAGAGCTAGCCCTTCTTCTGCACTATTTTTAACCTCGTCCCATGTTTTCCCTGAGAAGACGACAGCTGTATCATCGGCGTATGAGAATACTTTGGCATTATTAATCCTCATATTGCAAAGGTCATTAATGTAAATTAAAAATAGTGTAGGTCCTAGAACACTTCCCTGTGGTACACCGTATGATACATCCGCGTCCTCACCAACAATTTGTCCCAGTTTCACTTTTTGTGTTCTACCAGAAAGATAATCTTTAAAAAGTGCCAGAGGTATTCCACGAACTCCGATAGCTTCAAGTTTGTGTAAAAGAATGGGAGTAGAGACGGTGTCAAAGGCCTTTCTTAAATCCAGAAAGGTTGCCATACATTTGTTTCCTTTGTCAAGCTGTTCGGTTACTAAAGAACTTAATGCTAAAACAGCATCTTCAGTTGACTTTTTTTGCCTAAATCCAAATTGAGAAGGTGACAGAATATCAAATCTATTTAGATACTGCAAGAGACGAGTATTTATCAATTTTTCTAATATTTTTGAAATTGCAGTTAAAACTGAAATAGGTCGATAATTGTTGACGTCGTCTCTATCGCCACCCTTATGCACAGGTGTAATAATAGATTTTTTTAATGGGGCTGGAAAAGCACCTTTATGAAAGCATAGATTGGCAAGGTGCGTGATAATTGGTACAACTTCGTTCTTAGCCAGTTTCAAGAAGCACGTAGGAATATTGTCCCATCCGGGGGCACTGTCAGATCGTAGATTCATAAGTGTAGTACAAACTTCGGGTTGATCAGTGTCCAGAAGTACCATAGAGCTTATGTGTGATGGCGTTTTATTTAGGAGATCGCTAAATAAGTTAGTGCCAGATGCTATGTTTTGGGCCAGATCTCTGCCTATGCTTGCAAAATATTTATTAATATAGTTAACGGATTCTATGGGAGATGATTTAACTTGCAACAATTCCAAATTATCTGTTCGTGATTTATTTGTATACGTGATATTTTTTATGTTTTTCCAAAGAAGTCTATTATTTTTGACCGCGTTAGTAATTTGTTCCCTATTATATTTTCTTTTTACCTTTTTAATAAGATTATTGCAATAGTTTCTATACCGCGTGTATGTCAATTTGGCAATGTCATTGTGAGGATCATTTTGTGCCTTTTTCTGTAACATATTACGATTCCGAATGCATCTCAGAATACCCTGAGTTATCCAGGGCTTTAATAAACGTTTACTGCTTGGTATGGTAATAGTGCGTGTATTAGCAGTCAAAGATTCGGTTATCTTTTCTATTAAAGAGATTATAACTACATCTGGGTCATCAATAAATAAAAGTTCAGCTAAATTTTGGTTCTGTAAATATAGGAGAGCACTGTTAAAATCTATAGTTGTTTTAATTTTATCAGGATATTATAACAAATATTCGAGGAAAAAATTATGGCCAACATTCACCAGCCAAAGCATTGGCCGACTAAGTGACCAATGAGAACGGACGTACTCGGCCGTATCACTTCCTTGAAAACTGTAGGAAGTAGAATATGGCAGAAAAAAATGTGTGTTGAAATGTAAGTAAATATTGTGGTAATTAGACAGATAGGTGGTTAAGCATAATAATTATTTTGCTTGATTGAAGATGATTCCATTGATTTGATGATATTTTTTTGCATCTTCTTCTTTTCGTGTGGATAGTGACTAACCATCACGCTGAGCATGACCACAATAGAAACGGGTTTTGTCGACGGAAGAATAGACAAAATGACAGATAAACAATCACAATCTGACATTTTGTCTATTCTTACGTCGAAAAAGAAAACCCGTTTCTATGGTCGTCATAGTTGTGTGTTGTGTCAGAGTTTTAAAGCCGCCCATGGGTCTCTGACTAGGCTTCACATGCCGTCGAGAAATATCTCTCAGGCTGGCTTTTTTTGCATAATTATAAAGTATTTCTTTATTATAGGTGGTGTAAATGCGATTACCACACAGGAAAAGGTATTGGTGGAAAAGTGTAAGGCATTGTATACTTTAATACCTACATATAATTTATATTATTGATTGCATTGTAGGAGAATGATGATTATGGCGTCTGACTCGATAACTTAACAATTTGCGGATCAAAGGGATCATAGGTAAACATAATTAAGTTTTAAAACAACATTGACAATTTTATTTGCTTGTCTTTGTGGCCCAGCTATCAATTTGGATTGTGGCTATAAATTATTTGGATTCCGTACCTCAAAAGGAAAAATTGGAACCCTTACAAGATCACTCGTGTGTCTGTCTGTCTGTCCGTCTGTCACAGCCAATTAGCTCCGAATCTAATGAAATGATTAGGTTGAAAGGACATGTTATGAAATGGGCTTAAAATATTTTTTTAAACAGTTATCATGTGTGGTTTTTTTGATAGGGCAAATTATTCAGGATGGCTGGATGTTTTTTTATTTTTTATTTATAAAGATACACCAACAGCTTCTGTACAAAATATAAAATAACAGTGGTTAACAGTTATGTGCTTATACAGTTGCCAATAACAGGTGGTAACAAACTATTTAAACAGAAATATAAAATGATATAAGTTAAAAGTTACAAAGGTTGCAAGAAATACTTACATACTAATTCAACAAATCTTTAGATTGCGCGGGTTGCGTGCTTTGGGACCACTTTCCTTTCATAAAAACTTTACTTTCATAAAAATATAATCTCTTCCCTGTTCACAGCAGCTCGAATAAAAGCCCAGCCTTCATACAACAACCTAACATGTCCTTTGGTACACATATGCATTTCTGTGACCCAAACACGGACATGTAACGCAAATACATGAATTTTGAATATGGGGTCAGTTTTAGGGGCAATTAAGAGTTTGAAAGTTTTGCAAACTGTACCGTGTGACATATCAAATGAAAGGGCTTGTTGCGAGGATCTCAAATATTTGTTTTTATAATTTTAAAATAAAAACTGTAAAGATATTTAAGGAAATTGATGAAAATGGACCCCTTGACAT
The DNA here is from genome assembly GCA_963853775.1 of Xanthia togata. NCBI lineage: Eukaryota > Metazoa > Arthropoda > Insecta > Lepidoptera > Noctuidae > Xanthia > Xanthia togata. Next base: position 22,534,002 of record OY970795.1, on the reverse strand, counting down.
GTCAAGGATGGATGGTTTGGATGTCAAGGGGTCAATTTTCATCAATTTTTATCTCCAAAACTACTGAGCCTTAAAATTTTGAAACAAAATACTGAGAATGGTTCTTTACTCATAGATTACAGTAAAAACCTATAAAAAGTCTATGGTGTAAAAATAACATGGTAAATCTGTCAATATTGTACGTACAAACTTACAATTGTAGTTGGAATGTACTGGCGAACATATTTTTCAACAACAATGTTAAGTTCTTAGGATAAATTCATCCCAACTACGGAACCCTTTATTATACGTGGTCCGACACGCACTAGGCCGGTTTTTTAAGTGTTTTTAACCACTTAGTGGTCACGCGCACCCTGGGTCGAATCGACAAGAATCGTTTATGTAATTCACACCTTTCCGACACCTGTTTTATTGAAACTAATAGCACAGAATAGTACAGAAGGTGCACTCCCCATTTAAATTATGAAGTTACTGGCGGGCTCGTTTTGTCGGGCCAATTCAGTGAGAGTAACGTAGTCAGAAGATAAAAATTAGAAAGAAAAAATAAAAGAAAATATGTTTATTCTGCACAAACGAAACGCACATTATAACAAAAAAAAAATATATACAAAAGTAGCCAAAAGCCTCGTATTCATTATATCGTATTAATTACGATATCATTATCTCGTATTAATTACGCAATAGAAAGAGAGGCATCTTCTATACTTCATTTGAAATAAGATTATATATTTACAAACCTTTTTTAGAATCCGTTCAACCTATCTTGGCTTCTATTACTTTGGTGGTGCAGTGCAGTAAATATTTGGTATTGTAACCAACTTTTTTTCTTTTAATGCCATCCTTATGCCTCCGATGTAGAAGTCAGAATCGGTTGAACGGACTGTAATAAAAGTTTGTTTATTTAAACAAACTTTTATTACAGTCCGTTAGACATTTGTCTAATATTATTTTAGTAAATATAACTGTAGGTAATTAGCGCTGTGCGACCTGAATTGCACTCTATTGTGACGTAGCAAGAGTCGCTTTTTTAAAATGATATTGCGGAGTGAACCATCTGTATTAATCTGTGCTAATAGACAGTAGAGATAATAGTAAGTAATGGTGTAGCTCCACTGAACGTTCTTTGAAGTATAAGTCTTAGTAGTAATCGTCATTATGTTTATGCCCTTTTGCCAATTTATTTAGGGTCGATGCAACAAGTGCTTTCAGCTGTCATTTTAGTGTTTGTTTCTTAACTACTTATATAATCTTTTACACCGTCCTTTTTGCTTGTAATCTTCGTTTTTTCGCTGTGGCAACCCTTGGTTTGGCTATAGTTCCTTAGAAAACTCTTAAGTCGATATTAATATTATTTATTACATACCTAATACATCAAACCTAGTTTCCAATTTAATTTATTGCGGACCTCATTAGGCATAGACAGTTTTAAGCCCATTCGGTACCTAGGACCAGGATAGCGCAAGCACAATAACCTAGGTTTGAATTTGGAGGAATTTCAGTTCACATTGAAAATTTCGCTACATTCATGCTAAATTCACAGAAGATAAAAGTATGTTATTGTTATAAATCTAATCATGGTCTTAATTATTTATCTTAACTAGCTGCGCCCGCGGTGTCACCCGCACGAGTCTCGATCTCGTGGGAATATCTGGATAAAAAGTATCCTGTGCCCTAACCTAGGTCATGGTCTACCCATGTGCCAAATTTTATCAAAATATGTTCAGCCGTTTTGGCGTGAATGAGTAACAAACATACACTCACTTTTATAATATTAGTTAGGATTGGGATTGTAAATGTACTACGAACTGTCCCTACGTAGACTTAAGAATCATCCTATTTAATCATCTTATTTTAACCAATATTTTGTATTTTTTTTTTATTTAAAAGAGTGTCCGTGGAGTTTCTTGCCCGTTCTTCTCCATAGGTACCTACTACGCTTTGAAATGGGCAACTAGCTTCATATTTTTTTTGACTGACCGATCCCTTGACAATTCAAAAGTGCCTGTAAATGGTTTAATTGAAATAAATGGTTTGAGTTTGAGTTTCCTTTTCAACGCCCTTTGATTTTTCCACTAATTTCTAAGGACACCTTTTACTTACCAATATTACAACATAATTTACAATACTCAACCAATCTGCCTAGCCATTTCCCTACTATGTTGGGGTCGGTTTCCAGTCGAACCAAAAGCAGCTGAATACCAGTACTTTACATGGAGCGACTGCCTATCTGACCTCCACAACCGTTACTAGGTAACACGATATCCCTTGGTAAGACTGGTGGTCAAACTTTCGAGCTATTGACGACCCGAAACGACTGTCAAAGATCGAAGAATGACAGCCGGGACCAACGGCATAAGAGGGAACAGGGGCTGCGAGGAATTTGAAAAATAGGTATTTGAAGAAACTATTGCCGTCGCGCTGCGCCCGAAAAACCGAGTTAAACCCTGTAAAGTGCGATAGGGACAACTGCAGCTCAGACCGATTATATCACAAATTTTTTGACGAAAACGACGTTTGGCATTCTCCTTTTTTCTCCTCGAAAACTAAACCGATTTAATAATTTTTTACATTAAAATTTTTAGAAAGAGTATTTCTAGGTTCCTATTATTTTCTTTTATGCTAAAATCTTTTCCGAATTAGTCTGATAGTCCTCTAATCACGGCGGTAAAAATGGGGCATTTTTGTAATTTTTGGAGGGTCATAGTTTCCTTACTGATTAAATGCTGAAAAAAAGGAAATGACAGGGACATGCCTATAGAGACCCTGATTTTATAAACAAAAATGACAGCTCTAGAAGCATTATTCAGGAAGAAAAACGGGGAATACGTTTGTATGGAGAATCGCGGGCCCTGTTCCCTCTTAACGTGCTTTCCGAGGCATAGAGGGTCTTGGTATGTTAAGCAAGCGGCAAGCGTAGCTTAACCGGATCGAACGACCCGTGAGGCTGTTATTACTTAGCCACGAGCCGTCTATACAATACTACTAGGACATGAAATGCTATCCCATAAAACAAAAACATGATATACTCAATACAGTATATCCGCTACTAAAGTTTTTAACTATCACAACTTTATCAAAATTCACTCTCAACTAGTACTTGCCTATACTTACTTAATATTTTGTGTCTCAATCCTGCTGTACATTTCAAAATAGCCGTGCATTAAGATAGGATATAACACGACAGGACTATTACGTGTCGTTTAATACGATAGTGCGGAATACACAATGAAATGTTGGTATGAATAGCTGACTGTCTTAAGGTGTGAACTGACTGACAACTTCACAAAGTTATTTGAAAGATTATATGTAGTTTGATATCACTATCACATACACTCACCTGTTGTGATTAATTTTGCAATCATCATCTTCCTGCCCTTATCTCATGTTACTTGGGGTCGGCGCAACACGTTTTCTTCTTCTATTCTCCCCTGTCAACCGTCACGCAATCATTTACACCTTTTTCCTTCATATCATTCCTCACACAATCCATCCATCGTTTCTTTGGTCTTCCCCTCCCTCTCCATCCCTCGACATTTATATTCATCACTCTTTTAGTCACATGCGATTCTTCCCTCCTCATCACATGCCCATACCAAGACAGTCGATTCCCTTTCAACTTTTCTGTAAGTGGCGCAACTTTCAGACTTCCTCTAATATACTCATCCCTTATTTTATCCATTCTTGTCACACCACACATCCACCTCAACATTCTCATCTCCGCTACATGCAATCTTTTTTCGTCCATCTTCTTCACAGCCCAGCATTCTGATCCATACAATACGACTGTGATTAATTTTGCAATATAATATTATATTTTGTATAAAATTAACACTTTCGACTCCACCCATTTTCATAGAATTGAAATGAAATGAAATTGTTTATTCTGTAAATAGGATATTGGAATCACTTTTACAAGTCATCTTAATTTTTTTTTTTTTTTTTATTACTTAGATGAGTTCGGCGTTTCCTATCTGACTACTCTGAGAAGAAAGGCCGAAACAAACTCAGAAGTCACAGTCCTATACAAACTCATACGCCATGCCGCCATACATATTGGAAGTGAACCCTCCGGGAGGGTTACCGGCATTACGTTTGCGCTAAAGTTAATGCGGACAGTCGCATTAGGTTTAAAACCGTGTTATACACTGTAAAACGAAGTAAAATAGTGTTTTAGGTTGCAACCTTTTAAAGTTTTAGCGAATATTTGATAACGTGAACATTTTTTTTTTTAAATATGGGGTTTTAAAACCAACACTTAAACTAATAAATATTGTTAAAATATATATCAGATTTTATTTTCATAGTTTATAAAGCTGTACTTGCTAAGAAACCCCTACATTTAAAATGAGCCCTTCGCGAGGGCTCTCGGCATTCCATATGCGACTAGATGAGCTCTCCAGGTGGGCTCACGGGACTGAACGTGTTAAGAAATATCGCTAACTAGTGAACTAGAATACTCGTATTAATAATGATATGCAATTATAACACTGAATTTGATGTTGAAAACGTTTTAGGGTGTAAAAAATACATTTGGAAATACTTTTAAAACTAAATATTCGGTGTATTTATTATTACATTTCTCAATATTTTTGTTCACTACTTAGCCATATTTCATATTGCCAAATTAATAAAAACAGCGAAATATTTGACATTAATGCAGGCCTTCAGTCCAGAGCCTTACTAAAGCCTACGCAACACTTGCCCAGCACGCGGCGATCGCTTAAAACGCTATTAATCGCAGTAAGTCGCCGGACGAGTAATCAACGTATAATTTATTGGTACATTTATGAGCAATGTCGCATCGAGTATATTCATGTACCGAGCCATTTGCTCTGCGGACTTTAATGAGGGTTATTTCATAAAGGCTTTAAAAATAAAGATATTTGTGTTTGTTACTCCATTAATGTTAAAGTGAAATAATCAGGGGTCCGACTATGTTGGAAACAATGCTTTTTTAACTGCTTGAAATTTTATTTCAACCTGCCAGTCTTAAAAAATTGCAGGCAAAGAGCTAGGAATATTGGTAAGGGCATTTGAGACACTGCTTACCAGCTGATAGACATTTAAATAAATTATGTATTATTTATTATTATATGCATTATTTTATTTTATTAAATTTTATAGACCTTTAATAAAAGTGAGTCAAGTTATTTTATTTTCAAATTTTTTACGACTAGCGTAGGAAACAAATTTTTGACAGTTTTTTTTGCCTAAAGGAAATGCTAAATCAAAAATGCTAACCACTGCCACAGGGGCAAATGGGCTCTTGTTCTACATTTTTCAATACGAAGTTTTTTCTATACGTATAGAAAGCACAATTCAATTCATTGAGGAGCTCGTGGTTAAGTAATAACTGCCGCACGGGTCGATCCGTCAGGTTAAGCTACGCTTGCCGGGGTTGGTCTGTGGATGGGTGACCATTTTTACGTACCGAAACTCCTCCGTGCCTCGGAAAGCACGTTAAGCCGTTGGTCCCGGCTGTAATTCGTAGATCTTTGACAGTCGTTACGGGTCGTCAGAAGCCCGAAAGTCTGACAACCAGTCTTACCAAGGGGTATCGTATCACCCAATTACTGGGTTGTGGAGGTTAGATAGGCAGTCGCTCCATATAAAATACTGGTATTCAGCTGCATCCGGTTAGACTGGAAGCTGACCCCAACGTAGTTGGGAAAACAAACAACTTGGAAGTAGCGGTTGGTCACAGTTCTAACCTAACTTAACCCATTTCACCCAGTTCACAGTTTTATGACGGTTTATAATCGAAGGGAAATAATACTGTGGCCTTTTAGAAACCGGACTATTACTGCATTAAGCCGTTCGAAAGATAATGCAGCACAGACTATGGGTGTCTGTGTTGCACCCGCCTTTGCATTTACGCTGTCAGGCTCTGCTTTATCGGATTGAGCTCAATAAAATAGAATTGGGGTGAGTGTTATGACAAGACTGACTGTATGGAAAAACTTTGTACATTTTTTAGGAAATAATCCTAAGGTATCTTTAAGAAAATCATTAGGTATTATTTTCAACGTATGTCATGACGTTTAAAGACGACCGACGGCGACGGAATAAATTAAATAGGTACCCTACGTAGACATTTCACTCCTCACCCACCTCGTTTACTCCAATTTCACACATTCCATTTTTAAATGCGCAAATCAGTGCAGTGTTGGCGTTGATGAAATTATGTAAGTGTGAGCGTAGATGAAATTCCCAATGGCTCACGGTTGTCGCGCGGTTGCACGGTCACGCGGCGACGCGACTCGTTAGCCGCGCCGCGATTTATTCGCGTTACTGTCGACTCACGTTATGTTATTTATTATTTTATACAAACTGCTTGATTTATTTCGTGTCGGTTCAATGGCGAATTTGTTAGAATTAGAATTCACAACACCCACGGCTGTGTGCTCGCATCAAAAAGTGTATCATTAGCTACTGTGGTGTTCTGTGCAATGTATAAAATATGGGATGCTTATGCAAAACAAGGATTTAATTTCGAAATGTTACTGATTGTAGTTATTTGAAAATGAATTACAACCATTACGACCATTTACGACGATCACAATCAACGTAGGCCGTAAATACAAGTTATGTTACACAAACCGAACAAGTAAAATAGCCTCCCGTCCGTTACAAAAACTCCAGGAGATCAATAACAATTAAAATTCTATTGTGTCTCATTAGTAGCAGTTGAACTCATAGGTGACAAACTGCACTCTAAATTAAACCTTTTTATATTTATGAACGAAACACTATAAACTTTCAAGGTAATATTTATTTTTATCTACAGTACGTTTTATACTTACTTGATACCTAAGTACCTTTCGCGTCATTTATTTGCCAATCCAACTGTAGTTACGGTGCGCGGTGAGCAATTTCTGAAGCATTGATACTACGTACACCGTACATGAAACCTTTGAAGACCGTTACTGATAAATGAATACACGAAGAGCCTACTTATCAACACTCATTATACCCATAACTTGATATAAAAGCATGCGGGACTACTTATAGGCGGGATCCCAATTACATCGCAGTATTCCTGTACAAATGTTGCTTATTCCCTTATCGGGCGCGCGTTACCCACAGACATGACTTATAATTATCCCGAGCTATATATCACTTTTTTACGCTGGCGTGCGTACGCGTTTGCAATTGATTCCACGCGTTCACGCGATCCGGCAAGATTTCTACTCGCCAATTGCATCGCAAAAACGCACCTCTCCATTTACGCAGCTCGGCACGTCTGGCGCCTCTACGTCCCGCCCCTCCTACGCCGCGCCGGACCAATCACAGTAATCTATTCGAAATTAGAACTTCACGCGCGCGATTACAATCAAAGAGTGCGGTTTGCGCGGGAAACGTTGCGGCGCCATGTTTGTTTTTTTACTGTAACGTTCCGTTTCACGCGACATAGTTAGCGGTAGATCGCGAAATAATATTTCAAACCTCAATTACACCATCCGTCAAGTTGATTCTCTGGGGGCAGCAATTTTGTCATTCAAAATCGTTAAAACCAGTTTGTGGCCCGTTATGGGATTAATTAATGGTCCGCTGGTTGCGGGGCGACCATAAACCGATGTAAACGACTCGGTTGGTTGTCTCACATGTACAAGAAAAACGTTGGAAGCGCGTGTACCGATCGTGACTACATCAGTCAAATCTTCGCTTGATATTCAGGGGATAGCATTCGTTACGACATGACAGCGCGTGCGACTCTCATACGTATTAAGCCTCGTGCAGACCAGCGCGACGCAACGGCGCGACGCGACTCGAACAATACAATTCCTAAGAAAACTTCACGGTATAACAATAACCAGTGTCGCGTCGCGCTGTCGCTTCGCGCTAGTCTGAACGAAGCTTTATGGATTATTTGCAGAACATATTATTGAATGTGTGCAGTTAATAACCCAGTTTGTTAAAAATTACCATCGTGTTTAATCGTCAGTTATTATCTTCACTCAGACATGACAAGCATTGTCAATTACTCAGAGAGGTTTATTCGTTTCCACCTAGTTAAATGCATCTCAAACATATCCAACAATTCTAGCCATATTAGATGAAATATGTCACCAGTAAATAACTCAAATATACTGGACAGAAAACTATAATCCGCTCTATACACTCCTCGAGCTATCGTAAATAAAACTAGAATAAAGCTCTGTAATTTTGTTGGCATAATATTTATTACATAACACAATATAAGACAGCACAATGAGACCAATACGGTAAACATTTGTAATTAAGCCAACAGAGAAGCTACACAATCATACCCTTTGTCCGGCAATACATAACATGACAGCCTACTATAGCACAACCAACTTACCTTTACAAACTAACCACTCAAGAATCATCTCTACGCCTCAGAAAATTAGATCGAGCGTTACATTTTCGGGTACGAAAATAATGCTGTCGTATTTCTACGTAAAAGGCGTTCCAAATCACGCAGCGAACGTTGCGTTTAGTCCGCACAGACAATGCTAATAAGACAAGTGCAATGCAACGGAACGTATAGATGACAGGTTACACTGCTTACAGAGGAAACCATTGTAGGGTCTGTTAAAATTATTGTCAAAGTATATCGGGAGCAGAGAATGCAAGATGTGGTTGGTATGTGGTTCAAAGAACCAGTTTATGAAATGTATTTTTCCTTGAACTCCTAAATCAGTTTACCTGGGCCTTATCCAATCAAAAACTTCTAGAAAAGTTGGTAGGTAGTATTTCTCGAATATTGAAGGAATTTCTGCTGACACGAATCGAATGAATTGAATCTGAATGTATTTCATGTATTCAGAAACCATTTCGTAATGGATTCAGACACACACGATCTGAATTATTCGTTATGGTAATTCTGCCATTGGTAGGTGCCCTTAATTGCCAATAGATCGCTATCATACAAAACATACTAAATATCAAAGCGATAATATGTGACCTTTTAAAAAAACAATGTTAAAATTAGGTAGGTACATCATAAAATAAAGTGAATAATATAGTGATCATAAATAAAGTGAGAAATAACAAACATTTAACAGAAAAACTCGAAACAAATCATAGAATTAATTTATCTGTGGCATAGACATATATGAAATCATTGATCTGTGGTGATTAAGAGGGAATAGGGCCCGCGATTCTCCATACAAACGTATTCCCCGTTTTTCTTCCTGAATAATGCCTCTAGAGCTGTCATTTTTTTTTTATAAAATCAAGGTCTCTATAGGCATGTCCCTGTCATTCCTTTCCTTTTTTTCAGCAATTAATAAGTAAGGAAATTATGACCCTCCAAAAATTACAAAAATGCCCCATTTTTACCGCCGTGATTAGAGGACTACCAGACTAATTCGGAAAAGTTTTTAGCATAAACGAAAATAATAGGAACCTAGACATACTCTTTCTTAAAATTTTAATGTAAAAAATTATTAAATCGGCTTAGTTTTCGGGGAGAAAAGAGGAGAATGCCAAACGTCGTTTTCGTCAAAAAATTGTGATATAATCGGTCTGAGCTGCAGTTGTCCCTATCGCACTTTACGGGGTTTAACTCTGTTTTTCGGGCGCAGCGCGACGGCAATAGTTTCTTCAAATACCTATTTTTCAAATTCCTCGCAGCCCCTGTTCCCTCTTAAAAGCCGCGATCTTTTTTAGATTTTATCTTTCACTTTCATTCATTAATTGTAACAGTTTCTTTGGTGACTTGTCCAATGATTGGTAATCTGTTTTGTTTAAATATTAAGCAATGGATGATGTGCCATCAGAACATAAATTGTATAGGATCAGTCATGAAGTACAAAAATGATTTTTGGCGGCAAAACATGGCGGGTGGTTATCATAGACAATCGTTTTGAAATTAAAATGTAACATGTAAGGGATATAGTAAAATAAATAATACATTATTTGTACGTTATATTGATATTAGTTAACGTTTTACATTGTTAATTAATACGGAATGACAAACCGTGTGCTGCCGATGAGCATTTCATAATTCCATTGTTTCATTTAACATTTTAAGCTAAATTAAAAACTACAATAAAGCTTATCTATGGGTTCACATTCACATCCATTATGCCCAATTACAGAGCATTTCGAACAAGGACTTTCAATAGCTGAACAATTTTGTTGCAGAAAACGTGTAGATAATCCATTACAAGTGTGATTTCAATCGTTTTCCATATAATTTTCTTAATGCCCATATTAGGCAGCGCCACCCAGACCGCGTGCTTTAGTCCTAAAATACACCACACCTTATACACTCAGTATAAACTTTATTTCCATTGCATGAGGTTTAAAATCGTTTTCTTTGACGGTATAAGAAGTGGTTGTATGTTGTAACAATGATGGAGGAGTGTGTCTGAAGGCGGGAACAAACACGCGCCATTCGCGATACCTCTATAAAGTTAAAGTATAAACAATTGCGCGACACATTGACTATTGTATGATTGTTTCTTTGATTTGTGGTTGGAGATTACATTGTTCACACATATTGTCTCAAATTCAACCATAAATCAAGTGACTAAAGTGTAGTTTTGAACAAAATGTTCATAGATTTTTTGCGATTTGAAATAATGCAGTTTGTATCATTAGTTTTCGTTTCGATGGTAAAGTCGTAAACTTAAGCGTTAAACATACCTCACGGGTCGTCCCCCTGGGCTGTTATGCTGGTATTGTGTGCGGTCAATACGGGCGGCGGGCGCCGGTGTGGGAATGTAGGATAGGCGCCAAGTCGTAATAATGCGCCTCTTTTATTGTTGACTAGTTATTCAATTCGCCGTTTTATAACCATCAGCATCAAACGCGGAAATCACCAAAACATATAGTGTGTTAGCGTGATGATTCATTCTCGTCTCTTCTGTGCCAATTATTTTTAAAGGAGTAACCGTGGAGTTTCTTGCCGGCTCTTCTCCATAGGAAATGGACAATTGGAACCGTGCACCTAGCTTCTGACGTTTCATAAGTGCCCATGTAGGTTTATCTGAAATAATGTGAAATATTCTGATTTTATAAAGTGGCCTTTATCCTGCAAATAAAATAAAATTAAGTCTCCGAGTCCCAGGTGTCTATTTATTGCCGTGTACTGCGGTGGCTTTTTATTGGAACAAAACTTCCACGCAACTCTAAGCCACATAATTATTGTAATGGAAAAACCTTACAAATAAAAGTAAATTGAAGTATAAAAAAATTACTTAATTGTAATTTCTATGTTGCACAATATTTTCTACAAATTAACTATTATATTATAATGACTTATAAAGTTAGGACTTAGTGGTTTAGGTTCCTGCCTGTATTTGGACAATTTGTGTTCGGAACTAAAAGTCCAGTGAAAAAACAGTGGAATAAATAGGTACACCCCCGTAGAAAAACAAAACTGACTAAGTATAGAAAACTGATAATAGGTACTGAGTATCACCTATATCTCTTTGCCAACCCCTAGACACAACTAGCGTTAATATAAGTAAGACCCAGTGTTGCACACAATGTTCTGAAGCGCAGAACGCATAAATCCTGCGTTCCTGGCGTCGCTCGCGCAAGTAGGGCCGGTACTGCGCAGTAGCCGCGTTAATACCGTGTGTGTACCGCGCTGCACGCACAATGCAACGCATCATTGCTTTAAATGGTAAACTGTAATAGAAGATATTGGGTGGCGCAAGTTATAAACTGGTAGCGGAAAGGATTATCTAATTAGTATCTAGCATCTCTGAGTGATAGAGACAATCGGCTTATTGATGATTCACACGAATCTACTCGCCCGAAACGGGCATTAACACTTTTATTTTATTTTTTTCATGAGAGGAATCGCTCGACAAAGTTAATTTATTTATAGGCGAATCGATTTCTGAAGTAATCGATTCGCCTACAAATAAATGAACAGTTTCGATTCGCCTGTTTCGGGCGAATCACCAATATCTAATACTCCAGATAATCAAGGAGTTCAACAAAGCACTAGTGCTGAATATCTCACATTAACAATTACAATTTACTTGCAGAAATTAAGTGATCTTTACAGTCCTTAATTTATTTCAAATGTATTACACACAGTTGCAGGCTATGACTAGGCTAAACTTATGCGTACATGACCCTGTTAGGGCGCAGCAAGTAGTAACATTTAACTTATATATACAAAGAGACGACCTTTACCTTGAGTTATCTTTTCATGGTGTATCTTTCTACTCAAGATATACCTGAGATACCTGAAAACCGACTTCGAGTGGTAGAACTCTACAACGGTCAAACAATGTATATTAGTGAACTTAATTACCCTACCGTATACAGTTGTTCACAGTCGATCGGGTATTAAGTTCTGTTTACGTTTTTAGTTTTTATTTTCGCTTGAGTATAGATCTTTTTTGTTTGTATATTGGTGTGTGCTAGCTGAAATACAATGGATCGCCAAAATTCCGGGTCGCTAATAAATGTCGTGATAGTATACTGTAGATGACTGTTTAATTATATATTAAAAAATGTATAACACGTTTTGTACACTATATAAATTTAATTAAATATAAAAAAATAAGAAAAAATCGCTTCTAACTTAAGACAAAAAAAAAACACTTCGCAGTAAATCTTAAAAAATACAAGATTTTTTGTCAATTTAATATTTTGTATTTCCTCCACCAGCCCGTATCACTTCATTAAGACGATGTGGCATGCTGTAAACCAAATTTTTAATACGATTTTGGTCTATGTTTGCCCATTCTTCCACTAGCGGAAGGTAACGGGAGCAGGAGAGCGTTGTCTCACGCATCTCCCGAGCTCGTCCCATGTATGTTCTATGGGATTGGATTTAACGACGTCTTGAATATAAATATTGACCAAACGAGCAGTATGTGGTCGCGCATTATCGTGCATAAAAATGGAATTTGCACCCATATTCACTAAGAAAGCATCATGCTCATTTAAAACCTCTTCTACGTATCTGACAGCAGTCAGAGAACCGTTTTCTATGATCACTAACTCCGTGTGATCCTCTGAAGATATCCCAGCCCAAACCATTATTGATCCTCCACCGAATGGCACCTTTTCTTCAAAACACGCTTGATGATACTGTTCTCCTGGTCGTCTCCCGTCGTGCGTAAATAAACAAAATCTGGACTCATCGGAAAACATAACCTTGGACTAATCTTCATCTGTCCATCGAATGTGTTCTCTAGCAAACCGTAACCTGGCAACTCGATGTTCTCTGAGCAGTTTGGGGCCGTTTGCTGGTCTATTAGGCTTTATATCAGCTTCACGAAGACGTCGCAGAATCGTATCAGAGCTTACATTGCTGTGGTGAATTTCTTGAAGACTGTTTCGGACCGGTACAGCCGTGAAATGTCGATTTCTTAACATAGCGTTCACGATGAATCGGTCTTCTCGTGAAGTTTTGCACCTTGGCCTGCCATTTCCTGGTCTCCTGATGTTCATGCCGGTCTCTTGAAATCGCTGGAGTACTCTTTGGACCGTTGATAAAGATACTCCTACTGTAATAGCAGTGCTACGCTGACTTCTTCCTTCTTGTACCATGGTAATAATTCAGGTGTTATCGACATGATATTGCACTGAATACTCTAATCAATCCAAGGAATCATTTATAATGACAGCTCGCTTTGGAACAAAAGCAGAAAAAATATTATGTACCCAAATTTAAAATTTTCTAAACAAAAAAAAAAATTTTTTTTTTTTTTTCTTGAATTGCTCAGTAGCAGCCCGGAGTCTGGATTTGTGCCCGGTTGATGGCAATAGGCTCGCCCCCTATTACATGGGACTTAAACATAACTGGCGAAATGTGGGTGTAACTACTACAGGTACACCTCTGCCCAACTCTTCGGGGAAACAAGGCGTCAATTCGTTCCGTATATAAAAAAGTGCTCTGTGCAAGGCGTGATGTTATGTTATGTTATTTAAAATTTTCAAAAAATTTAGAGCAGTTTTTTTTTTTTAATCTGTGTGTTGCAACCTCTTTAGAGATTTAGAGCAAGCATAAGTAACCTGCTTACTACATATTATTTATTCTAGCGATCCAGGTATGTAATTTATGGAGATATATAGATACATAATATTGCAGAACTTTCGCTCATAGCTTGCGCCACACGCTGTTAGTATGGTACAGGATCACGGGTCGCGCCAAATTGTCCCATTGGCGGCTCATTGTTGGGACACTCTGCCGCGGAAATATCCCACATTGTTATACTATAAATGGTCACCCTTTATTTCGTATGCCAACTACTGTCTGCTTTCAAATTGACTGTAATTTAGGATCGTCTTGATTTTATATGCAGAGAAGCTTTGAGAATATTTTTAACAACCTGCGCCCCGCGGTTTCACCCGCATAAGTCTCGATCCCGTGGGAATATAGGTATAAAAGTATTCTATGTCCTAACCCAGGTCATGGTCTACCCATGTGCCAAATTTCATCCATATCCATTCAGCCGTTTAAGCGTGAAAGCGTAACAAACAAATAAACAAGCAAACTTACTTTCGCATTTATAATAATACTAGTTAGGAAGTTAGGATTGTTATTTTTTTCTTAGATTATGATTAGGTAAGTTCCTTTTCTTTCAATTTTAATGAGTAGTGTAATCTTGCAGCGACTATGAAATTTGGAATAGTAGATTTTCAATGAAAAACGTAACGTTTTGCACGCCTATGTTTTTCTTGAAGGGTTTCGCAGAGGTGTTTGTATAAGGGAGTATTAATCAAAAATAGAATAGTAACATTGATAAGACTCGACTCTTCGGTTTCCTATCACGCAATCGTCCGTCTACAAACCTCGTGCCTGTCGATGTTTAGGTGTAGGCACAGTATACAGTTACAGAAGTAAGTATCGGTTTGTTACAAGCAAACAAACTAATGCTAGACACATTCTCCACCAAGATTACCCTTCTTCACCGCTCACAAATAAATATATCCGCCTCCAAACCATTTTCCTAGCGTGAAAACGCGCAAATGATACGCCATCCGAATACGGAACACGCGCGAAGATTGAATAAGTGCAGCAATTATACCGGGCGTGCGTACGCGGCGCAGACGCACGTGTGGAACTAGCTGATTTGTATCGAGCGACGATTTAGAGTTAGGAAGCTACGGCGATAAATGGTTCGGGCTACTTGAATTTTCTCCAGGAGTGTGTAGATAAATTACCTACTCACTTGGACGGGAGATGTGTGTGGTGTGGACAAAAGCGAAACTTACAAAAAAAAAATTGTGGGAAGGTTCCGCTGCCTGTTTCCAATGCCTAAATGATTTTTTTAACTGTTATAAATAATGAAAGGAAATTTACTGAAAATTGTTCTACTTTACAAATAACAGTTTTTTATTTTTATTTTTAAACTTTTATAGCAGAGAACAAAATATGTGGTTGTGTCGAACTTGGTTACAGAATAAAATAATCATAATTTTTACTTTATTGCTTAGACAAAACCTAAGTTAACCGTTAAATCTTCGAACCTCCGATGTCTAAACTTTTCAGTAGCTGACACACATGTATACAGAAATAGTAATCCATATTGGGAATATCAGCCGACATAGGATTTTCCAATGAATAAATTACGATGTCAAGCCCCAGGACCGGACATTTGCATCAAAGCAGTAAATTGAACAAATTTGAAATTCATCGATCCGACATAGTTTCAACACTTGCTGAATTAAACTCCCATAACGTGGATTTATACGTTGCCCTATTACCATTCGGATCTGGATATCAAAAATACAATATGTCGATTCTCTATGCCGCTGCCGTCATAAAATAGGCAGAATACAATAATTCCTTTCTCAGAAAAATGTCTGTAAGAAACAGGAGTAACGAAACGACAGTAGGTACTAATCGATAAATAAATCGGTGGGATAATCGTTCGATAATAAAATCAATTACTCGGTAATTGATTAGCTCGCGAGTTTAGCATTCTCGGAATCCCTACAATGTCTATGAACCACTTTTTTTTTTTAAAGCAAAGGCATAACAACTTTAGAGCATTATTTACAGGTTTTTTCATTGCACAAACAGCTTCATCCAGCTTCTACCAGATAGTAATTGCCATATAAGCCAGTTTACTCGATCCTAGAAAAAACTTAACATGACTCTTGCATTACTGCTGAATAAGGAAAACTGTTGTTTTCTATAGTACTATTTTGAGCTGTAATTTATATAAGACAAGGTTTAATTTTAAATGAAAAGTTACAAAACTAATTCAATGTTATATTCAAATTATGGCCGCTTTAGAAGTCAAATCAAGGTTTTAAAATATTCCTTACTTAACATAAATTTATCATGCAAGAAAAGAAAACCACATCAATTTAAATAGAAAAGAACAACCGGTTATTTTCTTGTAATAAAATCGACTAAAAGTTAAAACCATTTTAAACACATCAATCATCAATCAATTCCCATCACTAAATAATCAATTCACATCTTTTAAAAATCCATGGAATTAATATATGTACTATATTTTGTAGTGAAAAACATTCCAAACCATAGATCCTTTAATTTTAAAGCATATAAACTCGGTTATATTATGAAAATAGAAGCTAGGAAATGAAATATTCTAACAAGGTGTACTGACATAACAAAGAGTGCCCCGAGCGGTTTTCATTACGCTAGTGCAAGTATAATGACACAGCAGAGCCGACCTTTGGGCTCTGAGGAAATCCCTGGCTTGCACATAATCGTTTTGTTATTAATAGTTAGCGGTAAACATTGGGTTATTGCAATGTTTATTATGACCTAAATAGGTGGGAGTTGCCTTCCGTGGAAAGATGGAAAGCTTTCGAGGAAAATTATGTAAACCTCTAAACTAAGGTTTGACTTTATGCTCTGTTTTGTTAGGATAAGCTTATTGTTTGCGTGTAGTGATTTAAAATTCGTTAGTTCCACCATAACGATACGGTACGTCAAACTTAATCATCACTTTACGTAGGTACTGTAGGATCGTATTAATAAAACACGTAAGGTATTGAGATATAAATATCCTTTTTTTTTTTGGTGGGTCATCATCAAATGAGTTCTTGTCAGACTTACTAACTAAAACCCACCCGTGTTCCTTCGGCTGCCTTTACGTTGCCAGGGGCCACGGTATCCCTTTCGGACTTTCCCACAACCCTAGCAGGCATCGGTCCAATCGGACCCCTTCAGTCGCTGACATCTCTTTGAGGCGCGCGTGGAACACAACGCGCCGTCGACCCGGGCCTGGTCCTTACCTGATGGCGAGCTACCCATTGCTCACCGTCCGCAAGCCCGCGCCTACGGTGGCCGGGAATCGGCCTACGATTCCCGACCACCGTAGGTCTCCTCCTGCGGCGGCAAGGGGCGTGAGGACGCGAATTTTGCCTCTCCCTCACGCGTTCCACCTCCTCCTTCGCGAGCATTACTGCTTCACAGAAGGAGGTGACTCTCGCTCCGTACCATAGCCTGGACCAGGACCGGACGCGAGGGATCTCCGCCACCGATCGCCTCCACGAGGACATGGCGGTGCTCTGCCCAAGCCGGGCAGACCTCCACCGTATGCTCCACTGTGTCCTCCGGGCGATCCACGCAGTGATGACATCCGGGCGTTTCCTCCCGCCTTATCCGAAACAGGAACCTCCCAGGTCCTCACCGGACATGGCTATTTATGTCTGGTGAGGACCTGCGTCAGGCGGAAGGTGAGGACGCCGTGGCGCCTCTCTAACCACTCCTCAAGGAGGGGACTTATGCCCAGCACTGGGTTGCGACAATCGCACTCTCCAGGACGCCATAAGATCCCGCTGGAGCTCTTTCCGCTGTGCCGCGATTTCTCGCGCGATCGGCGTCAAACCCCGGCGTTTCGCTTACTCGCGCCACTCCCAAATGTGCGCGAGGACTTTTGCCTCCTGATTCCATGATCCTTGGAAGAAAAATATTTAATAAAAATACGATGAAAAAAAAAAACCTAGAAATAAAACACACAGGTAGGTACTCATTTTACATTAAGACCGGGGGTTGTCAGCTTTTCGAGCTGACTGTCGAATCGTCAAATCTTTCCTAATTCTAAATATGAAATAGTTAAAATCTCCACATTATGCCATTCATTTATAGGTAATTCTGGAGATTGGATGAGAAAACCACCTAGGCTTAAACCTACCTACCAAACCTACCTATACAAATTCTAGGAAAGTTGAGTATTCTGTTGCTGCCCCACGTTTTCTTCTGGTGACAACGATAAAATCAGACGTGACAAGAGATGAGCTTTACCTTTACTTCGATATTGATTCTTGTCTTCTTTTGTAACGAACTAGCAACCCGCCCCGCTTCGCACGATTTTTACGACTTGAACAAGCATCGAGATTTCTTTATCAACCGACTTCAAAAAGGAGGAGGTTCTCAATTCGGTCGTATGTTTTTTTTTTTTTTTTGTATGTTTGTTACGCGATTACTCCGGCAATTATGAATTGATTTTGATGATTCTTTTTGTTTTTGGTAGGTCATAGTTTAGAAGTGGTCCCATATAAGTTTGGTCAAGATCTGATGACGGGTTTTTGAGTTAGCTTCAATAATACGTATTTTTCCCACCTATGTGGACGATGTTCTAATAGTTCCTGTTCACTGTAATTTACATAGCAGGTAGTGGTATTTAAATTTATGTGGGGGGTTTGCGTAGGTACCACAACTAAAAAGAAAAAAATAAAAACTTTTTTTTACAAAAATTAAAGCCGACTTCCAAAAAAAAACACTACAAAATTAAAAATAACTTTGATTTCGGAAGTCGGTGGCAAAAAATCTTAAATACAAAACCAAAGACACCGACTTCCGAAATCAAAGTTATTTTATACGTTCAATTTTAAACGGCCCTCGTGGGTCTGGTGGTTGCAAGCGCTACTGCTGAACATGACGTCTTGGGTTCGATTCCCGGGTCGGGCAAAGTGTTATTGTTCGATTTTTCTATCTGAAATTTCTCAGTAGCATCCCCGAGTCTGGATCTGTGCCCAGTATGGCAATAGGCTCGCCCCCTATTACATGGGACTTAAACATAACTGGCGAAATGTGGATGTACCTGCTACAGGAACACCTCTGTCCAACCCTTCGGGGAAACAAGGCGTGATGTTATGTACACCTACCTTCTGGAATAAGTTCTCTAAATGATGGTGAAATGTGCATCAAAATTCGTTGTGCAGTTTAGAATAACAATACGGTCACACAGACATACACTTTAATTAATAATATGGATAGATATAGGAAGTGATGAAAAGTAAATAAAATACATATAAAACACGTCTCAGAAAAATAAGCAGGAAATCACATGAAGCCGGAAAAAATTATCATTTCTAAGTATCCTCAGGGACATTCTAACCTATTCATATTAGTTAATTAAAACAGGCCTTGGATATGTGCCTTAAATACTGTTCTAAGCGAAGAATCTCCATCATACAGGCACTTAAGAGATGCGTGTGCGCATACGTAACTCTGACCGGTACTTGAGCGACCGATGACCGTTAGTAAGACAGGGTAATTCTAGAATTATTTGCATAATGTTGCGCCTGAGCCCTTATTACGTGTTCCCGGTAAACGCTGGCTGTAGTTATTTAACGTTATCAGCTATAAAAACTATTAATTTGATTTTAATTTTGTTTAGGGTTGCCAGGAGCGTGATTTTATTTGAATCGGCAATTTTATCAGTTGTAAGATTGGTCCGATTTGGCCGATCTTTCAAAAATCAGACGATTGCATGTTGCTGTTGTTGTGTGTCTATGGTTTTTAACCAAAAAAATTTTTTTTTTGAGGTATGTTCTATACTTTGAGGGTTCCGTACCTCAAACGGAAAACAGGGAACCCTTATAGGATCACTCGTGTGTCTATCTTTCTGGCTGACTGGCTAGCTGTCCGTCTGTCACAGTCAGTTTGCTCCGTATCTACTGGACCAATTTGGTAGACTTATGAATTTTTGTGAACCAAACAAGGACGAGTAACGTAAATAAAGGAATTTTGAATAAGCCTGCACTTTTCGTGACCAAATTGGAAACAAAAGAGAAAGATTTTGCAAATGTACTGTGTGACATATCAAAGGAAAGGGCTTATTGGGAGGACCTCGTTTTTTTTTTAATTAATATTTTGAAGACATTTAAGAAATTTGATAAATATTGACCATTTCCGGGCCCTTATCTCGGAAACTACTGAACCTAACAGTTTGAAAAAATACAGAGAACGATTATTTACTGAAAGATTACTGGAAAACCTATAAGAAGTCTATGATCTTAAAATAACATGGTAAATCTCTCAATATTGTGCTTACAAACTTACATTTGCAGTTCGAATGTATAAGAGAACATGTTTTTAAACTACAATGTAAAGTTCTTCAGAACACACTATTTAACTAGCATTATAACGTGACGATATATCGCATATTTTTCGGATTTTGTTTAATGCTGTGGATCATAATTATACTTTTAGTCATTATAAAACTTGCGTTTAGCTTATGTTTTCCCCTTATGGCAAGTATATAAGCATTAGCAGTTTATAATATCTTAGTAGCGAAACCATCACAGGATTCACATAAACTAAATTAATAGACACCATGATATCACGCCTCACACGTCGCTCCCATATTCTCATTAACTGGTCTGTTCGGTAGCCTGGGCTATTACGTAGCCCAGGCTACACTGGTTATTTTATGTACTCAATAACTTCAGTAAGTGATTTCAATTATGTACCTTATAATATAAATAATCATATTTTTCTTGGCTGTTGAAACTTTGGACAGCTTATTGGGTAATATAATATCGCTAATCAAACTCAAACTCAAAGCATTTATTTCAATTAAACCATGCACTTTACAGGCACTTTTGAATTGTCAAAGAGTCAGTCAGTTAGTCAGAAAGTTGAAGCTAGTTGCCAATTTCAAAACGTAGATCTCTATTAAGAAGAACAGGCAAGGAACTTCAAGGACACTCTTTTAAATATAGAAATTAAAAAATCCTGGGTACATTACTCTTGTTGCTTCTATATGTGAGAACAATGTAAAAATTAAAATAAAAATAAACGATTAGAAATAAGCCCTGGCAGATAAGAGATGACCAGTCTCAACTGACGGCGCCCGTTCACGAACATGACGCGTGGATCAGCACCATCCAGCTCAACCATTTTGTAGGGAACCGAATGATCCAACACACTCGCCACCATCAGCGAGACATTAAGTGAGCATGACATACTCTCAACTACCCTGCTCTTTCAAGTCAAAATATAAACATATCCGACCATGGAGTCGTTTACTATGTTATTATAACCGATTATAATAACATAGTAAACGACTCCATGGTACTCACATTTACAAAAAATTTAAATAAAAATGCGTCTAAGTTATACAAAACTATAGTTTGCAATGTATTTGTAACCTTTACAGAAAGTAATGCTACGGCTACAATGTCGCGATAAACGAACTACACTTCACGCGCTCTCTGTTTAATGCTACGGCTACATTAATCACATATTTCATCATCCGCTCCGAGAGGCAATCCCCACACCTTGAAACGCCCTATGTGTCTCTTGAACACCGGATCAGATAGCGGTAAGAGAACCGTGTTGGATATGTCCACTCCCTTTGTTTTCGTCTCATTCACACATAGTGAATGAGACGAAAAATAAGGGAGTCACGTCACGTCTATCCTTTAAATCCTTCAATCCTTCCACATCTCACACACCTCATCCATCTTATCTTTTATAACTCCCTGCACATTCAGCGCAGCGAAGCAACATTCCGTCGCTCGCTTTTCGCCCCGTGGAAACAGCGTCATATTTTTTGAGTTAAGAATGACCAAACTGTTCCAGCACTTTTACTAAAATCTTGAAAGTAGAAAAAGCTCTTAGTTCAAACATGCTACTCGTGCATTGTCGTAGTAGAGGAATAGGGATGTACCTGTGTCTATGTACGTACTGGCATCTACGTCTGGTACACGACATAATGTTGGCTGTAACATCGGATAACGTTGTTTGGAACTTTATAAGGCATCCTTTGGCATCCTTTAAATGGTTGAGCTGGATGGTGCTGATCCATGCGTCATGTTCTTGAACGGGTGCCGTCAGTTGAGACTGGTCATCTCTTATCTGCCAGGGCTTATTTTTAATCGTTTTTGATTTTTTTTTTTTTTTTTTTACATTGTTCTCACATATAGAATCAACAAGAGTAATGTACCCAGGATTTTGTAATTTCTATATTTAAAAGAGTGTCCTTGGAGTTTCTTGCCCGTTCTTCTCTATAGAGATCTACGTTTTGGAATGGGCAACTAGCTTCAACTTTCTGACTAACTGACTCTTTGACAATTCAAAAGTGCCTGTAAAGGGTTTAATTGAAATAAATGCTTTGAGTTTGAGCTTTTGCCTGACCCATACCTGGCCAGCATTATACTTTTTTAAAGATTTTTTTTAAATCTATTATTTTTTCGAATGCTAATTTGTTTTCTTTTTTTTTTCAGATTGAAGTTGTCAAATTAGTCGAAACAAAAATGCGTCAGTGGTCTGCGAAAAAAATGGTAAGCATAGTAAAATGAATAAAACAACATCGGCCTAGCTTTTTCCTAACTTTTTTGTGGTCAGCTTCCAGTCTAACCAGATGCAGCTGAGTACGAGTAAAATAAATAAATGACGATTATAATTTTTTGTTGTCTGTTGTCATGAAAATGGAAACTGTTCTATCTATTTTAATCTTGAGGTTCAGATTGTCCAAATTATATTTTAGTTTCTCAGATTTTATGTAATCAAATCGATATCTCTTTACAAAACTGAAATAATGACTTGTTACTTTTTCCAGGAAAGAAAATCTTATCAATCTTTTTTTTTTTGTCTACATCGCATTGATTCATAATAAAATTCATAGCAACTGTTTTCGCTATCTCCGACTTACAATTTCAGATTCTATGGTGTATTGAAAATTGTCTCGAAGCTATTAACAGTGTCCTATTAAAAACAATAGATTTGCATGTGCAGCGGCAATTTGCTACTATTTGTTTATGGCGCGAAAGGCAACAGATAAAATATTAAAATTAGAACGAGCCTATTAATTGTTACATACGTACATTTGGAATGGATGGCAAATTGAATGTTGCTAAAAATGGAGGCGTTGTGTGATTGCATTGTTTAATGGCTGCTGCGATTGTATTTTATTTAATTGTTTCAATTAACTATTTATGCACCATTATTTTAAAACTTAAGGCCACAAGACAAGGCAACGAATCAATTGACAATGTTTTCCATCAGTGTGACAATGCGACCAGCCGATCTATTCTTAAAAAAAAATACTATGTAAACTTAGGTGAAGTGAGCTGTCATTCCACTGCTTGACACTAGTGACAGCCCTCTTCACCCAAGTTTTCATGTTGAGATTTATACAAAATAGACCGACTAACCGATTTTGATGTGATTTTCGATTTTAATAGAGAAAATATATTAGATACGGCTGATGGTGCCTCCAAGAGGTGACCCAAATCATCCCTCGATTAAAACTCTTATGGTAAAAATTACCAATACTTAGCTAAGCTAGCTTCGAAATAATCCTGAAGAGACCAATCAAGTTGGTTTTTTATTTATTTTTTCTGAAATTAATATGTATTGCTCGACCAGTTTCCCGTCCGTATGTCACGAACAGCAGTAAAAATAATCGCACCACATACTGCTACCTAGCTACCATCTTGACGTATTATTTATGGCTATTAGAATATCGCGATATTAGAGAATCGCGTGTGCCCAGCGCTTCAATCGCTGTTACAATTTATGTTTAAGCGCTACATCCGCTAACTGCTCAAACTACGAATGGTTATCACCGTATTTGGCATATTGTATTTGGAAGGGAAAGGTGATTAGGCATGGGTGTTAAATCTGTCCGAAATCAACTAATTTATTAAGGAAATTGTTTTGTTCATGAACACTAAAGCCTACTCTGACTATCTGTGTTGATTTTGCAACCATAGCTTGTAGCATTGATTTTGCTATGCCGAATGACAATCCTAACTAATATTATAAATGCGAAAGTGACTCTTTTGTTTGTTTGGTATGCTTTTACGATGAAACGGCTGAACGTATTTGGATGAAATTTGGCACATGGATAGACCTTGACCTGGAGAAGGACATATCCTGAATCGCAGACGAAGTCGCGGGCAATAGCTAGTAGATGGATAGGCTTTATTGATTACCTAACCTACTCAACCGGAATTGGGCACAGCGCGAGGGTGTTAAGAAAATCATAAAAACGACCTTCTCACCCCGCCTTCCGCATCCGTCAGAATTTTCACATGACATAAAAATAGTAGATTGTTTGCCTAGGGTAGGCTATTTCAAAGGCGAGATTGTTTCTTTGAATCCAGAGCGGAGCGAATGATTCTAGAGTAAAATCCTGAGCGCAACGAGGGATTCAAAGTATTTCACTCGAGCTTAAAATAGTGTTGCTCCCGAGATGACACTCTACTTTTTATCGCCCTCTTTGAGAATATAAATACCCAAGTTCAAGTTATGAATGAGAATAGTACCTACGTTTATTTATTTCATTCTCACTACCTCAGGAAAACACACTATTTTTTTATAAAACTAACTAAAGTCCGAATTTGTGTAAACAATTACGAACGTAGGCAGAATGGATTTCACGCGTTTTTTTATTTTCTTCACACTTTTTTTTTATTTGTCTAGCGGTTGGTGTACTTTATCATACAGCCTGTTACTTGATCATACCATGTTCGTGACTGATCTCTTTGGTGATTGGAAGTTTTACCAACAATATCCACATTCCAAATTCAAATCACTTTTAGTCCCTAGGGATTAAAGAGATCTTTTAGTCCCTGTTAACGAAAAATAAACTAGCTCTTTTTGAATAGATGTGATAAAAACAATGTTTCATCATTATGACTAGTGATTAATGAAGAACAGCCGGTCTATTCTGTTACCATCTCACTGTGAAAACTTAGGTGAAGTGAGCTGTCATTCCACCTGCTGCTAGGGACTGACAGCTCACTCTGAGCTCACTTCACCTAAGTTTTCACGGTGTGATGGTTATCAGAATAGCACTGCAGATCCTGCTCACGCACATTTTTACACTTTTTATTTTGTATTCTTTCCTTTTATTTTATTTTTTCTTTCTATTTGTGTGCCTTTTAGTCTGTGCCAAATAAATAAATAAATAAATGTTTATTTCAAAAACTTACAATTAATTTACATATTCTTTAGGGAATTTCCTTTTAAGTATGAATTTTACTTGTGTTAGGAAAATTCCGCCCTTCCAATCGTTACAATATAAGTTAATAAACAGCCCAGCAGATTATGTAAAAAGGCTAAATACGAATCAAATAAAAAAATAAACAAAAAATTTAAAAAATATACAGAAAAAGAAAAATAAAGTAAAAATTACATAGAAATTAAAAATTACATAGACGCGCTGTTGAGTCAGAGTGTGAGTATGTGTGTGTGTATGTGAATATGTGTATATATTCGATTAATAATAGTAGCTTTTGTATGAATAGATTAAATTATATACATGGAGAAGTCTGAAAAGATTATTTAAGCAGTGAAGTAAAATAACTTATAAACTTATCGTTTGGACTAAATTCTCAATCTCGTCATAAGTTTTGGACTTTAGCAGTTTAGCCATTCAGTCAGAGCATATCTTTTTTCTTTTTTTTTTGGGTGAGAAATCGTCAAATGACGTCTCCCGCTCTGGGTGGAGCGGGAGGGCGTGTCAGACTCTTACTGACTAAAACCCACCCGTGTTCCTTCTGTTGCCTGTGCAATGCCAGGGGGCTACCGTATCCCTTTCGAACTTTCCCGCAACCCCGGCAGGCAATGGTCTCATCGGACCCCTTCACTCGCTGACACTCTTTGAGGCGCGCGTGGAACACAACGCGCCGTCGACCCGGGCCTGGTCCTTACCGGACGGCGAGCTACCCATTGCTCACCGTCCGCAAGCCCGCGCCTACGGTGGCCAGGAATCAGCGATTGATTCCCGACGCCCAGGGCGTCTCCTCCTGCGGCGGCTAGGGGCGTGAGGGCGCGAAATTTGCCTCTCCCTCAAGCGTTCCGCCTCCTCCTTTGCGAGCATTACTGCTTCGCAGAAGGAGGTGACGGCCTCCCATGCCCTCTCGCTCCGTACCATGGCCTGGACCAGGGCCGGACGCGAAAGATCCCCGCCACCGATCGCCTCCACGAGGACACGGCGGTGCTCTGCCCAAGCCGGGCATACCTCCACCGTATGCTCTACCGTGTCCTCCGGGCGATCCACGCAGTGATGACACCCGGGCGTTTCCTCCCGCCTTATCCGAAACAGGTACCTCCCGAAACAGCCGTGTCCGGTGAGGACCTGCGTCAGGTGGAAGGTGAGGACGCCGTGGCGCCTCTCCAGCCACTCCTCAAAGAGGGGACTTATCGCCGCAATAGTGGCGTGCCCAAGTCAGAGCATATCTGCAGTCTCGATATGAAAGTGAGTAAATATTTAGCTCTAGATTTATCAGGTTATATAGGTGAGAGGATTGCCTGGCGTATTGTCTCATAACAAATGTTGAATTAGTAGGGGCATTAGGGATCATATATTTTCTTCGCCCTTGACACTTCACAGGTTCGTAAGTGAGGGATTTATGTTTATTCAGAATAATCTGAAGAACATAAAGTTTCCGAACCGTTAGAAGGTCAGAAGTTAGATAGAGACTTTCAGTTGGGTACCTAAAAGGTTTAAAAAACATCACTTTTAATAGCGATCTCTGAGCTCTCTCTAGTTCAAGGAATTTGGTTTTAGTTGTACCTCCCCACACTGGTAAACAGTACGCTATTACTGATTGTGCCAGAGATGTGTAAATTTGTAACAGAAGGTTTTTAGAAGTTACGTAACGCAGCGTTTTAAATGTCCAGATAATTTTCCTTATTCTTTTCATTATTAATTCGGTGTGTATATGCCAAGACAAACGTTGGTCGATCATTATACCTAAATATTTCGTATGTTGAACTTTTTTAATTTCTATGCATGGGCAAGCATGTTTAAAGCTTGAGGGGGTCTGGCAATTGTGAACCAACTAAATGTATTTTTTTCTTTTTCTTTGCTAGTATCGGATTCTATCAGCTTGAAAGCATCTCTCGGAATTTAAAAATAAAATTCGTTACAGCCAACACCAATCGTGTCCCATAAATACAATAATACTTAGGTACTATTATAATACTTACGTATCTCTCGTTACTTATAATCGGTAATAATCAGGTTAAAACCCTTAATTCTTCAGCCATTTAGACCAACCATCAACCACCCATTTAAACCATTTTGTTAAGTTGCCAGTAATAAACTACAAATACTTACCTGTTTTATTTTTCCCTCTGGCAACACTGTGAATCGAGACGCACAATTTACTGAGATGAAAATTATAATTGAATTTGTGTTTTTACATGAAGTTTAATTTAAGTATGTAATGTAATGCCTTTTTACATAATGAGGTAATCAGAAGCGGTGTTCTGCTTACATCTTACAATCAAGATAGCGTTTGTTTAATCTATGGTTTTAATTTAGATAAGTATCTTCAACATCTATGGTATCTATTGAAAGTAATGTTTTGGCTAAGTATTCTTGCGTCTACTGTGTTCGGTTAATTTGGTTTCTGTTTATTTTATAACGAGAGGCATAAGTTCAATCAAATTACCCATATTCTTTATTTACCTTGGCTAATTTTCAAATTAGCTTTTTAGACTGAATTTGGGTGTGAGGAGCTCGTGGTTAAGTAATAACAGCCACAGGGGTTGATCCATCAGCTAGCTAAGCTAAGCTTGCTGGGGTGTCCTGTTCTTGCTGCACATAAATAATATTATTAATATAACTGACCACCAATGTATATTATTATGACATAGCTATTACAGCTATTACAGAAAAATGTAATATTTTTAGAAATAATCATGAGACTGACATTAATAATACTATAAATAAATTAATACAAAGGCTTGACATAAATAATTTTAAAATAAATCTGTTTTAATTTCAATAAATCCTAAATATAATATTAAACTAAACGTATCAAAAATTAAAGAAATTAACGAAGTTTCTAGGCGTAATTATTGATGAGAATTTGAATTGGAAAGAGCATGTGGAGCAAAGAGCATAAATTAATTTGTTTATGCTGTTAAACAAATCAAAAATATTACAAACTCTAAAACAGCTCTCATGATCTATCATGCATGATGCATGCATACTATTTTTTTTTTTTTTTTTTTTTGAATCAGTACTACGTTACGGGCTTATATTATGGGGAAATAGTACAGATATAAACCGAGCATTTGTTGCTCATTTACATACCGAGATGTCAAAGTCAAATAATATATTTAATTATGCACATAAAAGACACTTTTAAACGTCAACATTTTCAAAAAAAAAAAAGATTCTAGTGGCCCCTTCTAAAACGACACGACGACGGTCTTCTTTTCGTATGAAGAAGAATGGGCAAGAAACTCCACCGTTACTCTTTTAAAATGTTTTAAAATATTTTGTATATACATCAATTATATAATTAAATGTGAAGACGATGCACCTGGATTAATAATGTGATAGATACATGGTGCTGACATATTTACAAACATTGTAAAAGTATAAGTATCTATGATATTTCTAAAATTTTAACAAGTAATACTGTGAGTTCAAGTAATCAAAGAATGTAAAATCAATGTAAAAAAAAAATCTTACAATTAAATTAGCAATCAGTTCGATTTTGTCTAGACTATAAATTGTCCTGAGACTCCTCCATGCCTCGGAAAGCACGTTAAGCCGTTAGTCTTGGCTGTCATACGTGATCTTTGACAGTCGTTACGGATCGTCAGAAGCCCGACAGTCGGAACCGGGTGCCACATAGTTCGCGGTGAGTTGTAACTGTCTGTGGTGATTGCCCAGTCGGATGTGGTTCGGCGCCAGGTTGTGGCTGACTGCTGGCTTCGATCAGGAGAGGGTAGAATGAGCTCTGCTTGTGAGACCGGCCGAAAGTGCAGGTGCTGTGCTAAGGTTGCTGATGAGGCTGAGGGTGATGACCAGGAATGCGCGTTCGCTGCATGCTGGTGGTCAGGATACCGGAAGCTGTGGGTGCTGGCTGGCTGTGTGACTCGCCTCACGAACGCTTGCGGGAGTGATGATGGTGATGAAGTTGAAGTAGTTGCACGAAGGCTGCGTTGACGTTCATACTCGGAGTCACCAATTTAGAGGCATGAGGAACAGGGTGTAAAGTTCACTCATCCTCTATAGAAAAGGGAGGATCCTCCGACCAGACGGGTGTCGTGTCTGGTGGGCAGCTGCCTAACGATTGATGTCGGAAAACTCTAATTGCGCGATGCAGGATTTGTGTGACGTCAGGATTTTGTGTGACGTCAGGTCTTTGATGCGTAGTTTGCATGTAGCGATGTAGAAGCCGCCACAGTGTAATTATCGATAGCCTGCATATCAACTACATAGTATTTTCAAAGATCCTACATCTTTAATGCATTCCCCAACCCTTTATGTAAGCCGCATGCCCCACCTATCGCGATACGCCACGATAGCACGCGATGTAGATACGATGTAGATGCGATAGGATATCGTTACATCGCTACACGTGTGCGCTGCATCGAATTAATTAAACTCCGAACAGCGCATGTTAACTTTGTACTTGTGTTTAGTTTTGATTCGGATAATATGTTCCTAAATTGGTTTATAATGAGTTCAATGAAGAAGATTGTAAGTAGAGATAAAGCTCCGTTTTGGTTCGTAAAATAATTTAAAGCTTTAGGAAAACAAATAACGTTAGCTTTGAAAGTGACTTTTATACAAAGTTGGTAAAAATGTGCCCTGAAAACACGAGTCACTAAAAGCCAGCAATTTCATGGAGGTAAGACCGAAAAAAACTATTTTTGTGTGCTTGGAAGTTATTCGAAATTCAATTTAATATTTTGTGGTAGGACCCACAATTGATTTGCATTTGAATTGCAAATTTATTTATTTATTTATTGGTAATATATCAATGGTCTATCTACAATTGTTACACTGTTCAGACAATTTGCAAACACAAGCCAACGCAATATTAAGCAAAATTGACACAGCATGCAAAAACATTTTAATCATAGAACACAAAACAAAAAAAAAAACAAACAACAATAGGTAGGTAGGTACAGAAATGACACATAATTGTTACACAATTTAATAAAAAAATACAAGACAGTAATTTACAATAGTTGGGGTAATTGAGTTACTAGTTACATATTTTGGTGGACTTGGCACTTGATTTTTCGAAGTGAAGTGCAACAAATATCAATCCCTTCATCACAATTATTTAGAAATTTGCAAAGTCTTGGGACTGGGGAGTTAGACCCTGAAACAATTTTGTGGAATAGGGGACGTAACATTTTGATAGGGTGGCGCCATAGATATCCGTGGGTGGCGCGGATATTTATATGGTAGGTTAAAATTAAACTTTGTCAACAAATTTTACTGTGAAGAATTTTGAACAAAAAGATTAAATCGCAATTATCTCTACGTTTTTGAGTGAGGTCATGCCAAATTTTTGAAGACGTTTTGCGTAGCTTGGAACTTTTTTAGCTATTCTCGCAGAGTAGGCAAGATGGTTTAAAAATCTCTTTTGTATGCGCTCTAGCCTAAGACTATGTGATGCATAGTGAGGACGCCACTAGTGATATAATATTCACGTTTTCAAATGAGAGAATACTTTCCAGATTTTCCGACTGTTTCAAGATTTCGCAGATTACTTTCACGACCAGAACATAAAATCTATGCAGGTCGAGGTTGTTTATTTTTTCAGGAATTCTAATCTGATCGAATACACGCATGCTTTTCAAGCACTAACTTGGTACTTTACAGTTACAAACAGACAGTTCTAAAATAGGTATATTCTATCAGATCGATTCGCCTGAGGTATCGATATCGATAACTCGAACTAAGAAGAGATTCGATTGTCGATAACACGCCGATCTAGACGCGATAACGTCGCCTGCTACATATGTTAGGCGCTGACATTATAAAGTAGCTTTTATACGATGCGCGTATCCGAACGAGTCTGGTTTATGGTTTGTCTGTTCGTGTAGCAGGGTGTTGTAGTTGTTCGAAATTCAAAAATCTATCCCGCTTCACAAAAGATGTTGTTCAAGATGCTTTTTTTTTTTTCTTTGATTTTACTAAAACATTTTTTGGTCATGTAAACAAAATAATCTATCGAATTGTTTGCAATGATGTGAGAAAATGGCAAAGCTTTATCTAGATACTCTGATATCTTGGATATTTCTCTGATATTTTGGACCATACCTAACTAACAGTATCCAGCATCATTCCCGTAGATAGGTACATACTACCATATTATCTTGTTACACTTTGCCATCAATGAGTATTAAATTCTCCACGAAAAACGACAACCTACAAAGCAATAGAACCACTTTCATTTTCCAACAAGGAACTCAAAGATTAATTTATGTTACTATAATTACACAATTATCTTCACTTAACATCTAGCGTCCATTGGTTTAAATATTATTTGTAGTAAGACAGCATCGGTCAAGATTCGAACTGACTGACCACCGCTCCAGGCTCTCATTATGAGACGGCACACGTTATAAGAGATACTGGTTTTAATACGTTTCGCGTGTACGTGCTAATGAGTAATTTGGAACGTGGTAAAACGATTGTAATGATAAATAAGGTGGTGCTACATTTAGGGAGTAAACAAATTTATTTTTAATGATGATTAATATTAACTAAAGTAATTAAAACCATAGTTTATTAGTGGAATGTATAGATTGTCCGTAGGTGTGTCCTATCAGCGCCTCCACCCTCTATGTCCTATTTTATTTTTAAAATCGTAGCATGGTACTGATAGAAACCTTTTTGGCCCCGCACAGGTCCCTTTTTTGTATTTATATTTTTTTGTTTTTCATTTTAGTTTAAATCCTTCTTTTTTACTGTTTTTATTTCGTGTGCGTGTCCACATAAAATATTTTTTTAAATATGCGATTATAATTGTAGGTGTTTCCACCTACCATTGTAGTTGTTTCGCTTTATTGTCATAGAGTAGATAGAAAGACACTTGCCTATGGTAGAGTAATACTAGTATTTTTTGGCCAAAGCCTGATACCATTTTTAAAAACCAGGAATTTCCTTCATCAATCAAGTTGATCATGTCCACTCGCTACCCGTGTAAAGCTTGGACTACACTTGATAGAGTAGCTACGGAGGTAGCAAGCAGTAATCACGCACAACCACGCTCAAGGTACCGGCCTAATCATTACAACATACCTATAATTACTAGGAACCGTTTGACGCAAACTACAACATAAAATGTTTTCCTTTACAGTCCGGACGTCGAGAGAATGCGTTCCTGACTGAATTTGTCCAAATGTGTGGTCACAGGTGTCAGTGAAAGATCAAATTCGCAAACGCTTTTTTTTTTTTTTTTTAGTTTTGGCTTCGCACGGTTTGTGCATTAGCCAGTGTCGAGTTTTTTATTAGGACTTCGAAGAGAAAACGTTGGGGAAACAAAAATATTATTATTAAGAATATGAATTAATTACATCGGAATTTAGGATAGGACGGATATAGGATCAGTATAAAAAGGAAAAGGATGAATCAAAGCAGTGAATAATGAGCAAATTACAATGACGAAAATTTACAACTTAATATTATTTAGGGTAATGAATGAGACTATACATTTATATACAGGAAAGCTATTTGTACAAAGTAAGGATAGTATTGATATAGGAAAAGGAGTACGAAGGGACAAGAGATTACTAAGAAAAGAAGAACGGTCGTATAGGGGACAGGAGAAAAAAATATGATTTAAGTCGCCTACATCTGAGCCACACGAGCAAATGGGGTCGCTGATGATATGAAGTTTGGCAAGATGAGCTGGAGAGCAAACATGACCCAGTCTCATCCGTATAAGGATGGAGGTCTCCGTCTTAGGTTTAAAGAAACTTTATTCTCAATAAAAACAATTACATGTCACTTACTTGAGAACAATAACTAACACATAAAAAAAAAAACAAATTTAGGCTCGACAACATCCATGAACAGAAATACTAATTAAACTTAAAATTAAAACTAAAACCTGTCCCATCCAAAGCATTTATTTTTCAAATAATATTTGATTTGCAATCAGGTAATGGCTCAGCTGGGTTTTGAATGCATTAAATGAGTGCAGGTTCCTTATGCGTGATGGTATTTTGTTGTATAGCTGTGCTCCCTCAAATGTAAGCATTTTTTTATCATAGTTGGTCCTGGTTTTTGGTAAAACCAATAAACTTGCTCGCCGAGTGCTTCGTTGACTAACTTGTTTGTGTTGGGTAAGTGTGATATTTGAGTGGATGGTTTTGTTTAGAACTTTTCTGATAAAGATGCATGTGTTATATATATATAGTTGTTTTATGGTCATTATTTTTGTATCGCTGTATATTTTTTTTGTTGCTGTTAGGTACGGGTAATTGAAGAGCATTTTTACCAGTTTATTTTGAGAAATTTGTAGTTGTGACAATTTTGTTTTTGGAGCACTACCCCATACTTCGACCAAGTATAGTAGATGTGGCTTTACTAGGGAATTATAGGGAATTATTATTATTTTATTATTTATTATTATTTATTAGGGAATTATTTTATTATTGTGTCTTGCCAAACTTTGCCCTGCCAAACCACGGTTTTTCCGGGACGTCGGGCTGAATAGCTGAATAATAACGACCCTTTCTTTTACTACCGATGTCCCAGGCCACCCTCCAGGTGTCCTGGAGAAAAGTCTTTGGTAATGTCACAAGGTCTTTGCTAAAATTCTGATATGGAACTAAGTCACCACACTGCACCGCATCACCGGCTATTGTATCTGCCACTTCGTTGCCATGGATTCCAGCATGGGCCGGGATCCAAACAAATTGAAGTGTATTACCTTCTGAAATGATTCGGAACGCAAATTCCCTTACTAAAAAAATTATAGGACACTGCGATTTGTGTTCGAAAGGGGATTTATTGATGGCTAGAAGAGCACTTTGAGAATCTGTGAAAATTATAGTTTTCTTGAGCTTTAGAACACGAATACATTCAACAGCTTTTAAAATGCCAAAACATTCCCCCGTAAAAACAGAAGTCTCCGGAGGCAATTTAATTTTTTGTACGATGTTGTATTGAGAGTGGTAAGTGCCTATCCCAACACAACCCGTCGGAGAACGCTTGGCAGCATCCGTAAATATGTGGTGGTACTGTATGTGTTCTGCCAAAAAATGGTTAATACTTGAATTGCAATCGGGACCTGGTTTACTTACACAGTATTTGATGGTGGGACTGAATTGTAAACTCTCGTAACTACTGCTAAATAGGGGAAGTTTATTGGAGCGGTGAATAGGAGATGAAAGTGAAAGGAACTTTTTATAGCTTACAACTAGACAAGGAGCACGTTTATGGGACCAGTAATCTGAAGATTCAATCTGCAACACTAAAGAGTCCAGTTTAGGAATGAGAGGATGAGTCGAGAACTGAAGAATCCGGAACAAATATTTGTCAGATAGGAATTGTCTTCTAAGATATAAAGGAGCTTCCCCGCATTCAACTTGGAGTGCATTAATAGGACTAGACTTCATGGCTCCAGAAATAATGCGTAATGCTTTGGACTGGATGCGATCCAACTTTTTAAAAGCCATAACACTACCAGGTTCTAGAACGAACAATCCATAATCCAGAGTGCTTCTGATGATTGCATTGTAAATAAGTTTCAAAGAAAATGGATGTGCACCCCACCACACACCAGAGAGGCATCTAAGCATGTTTAGGTGATTTTCACATTTGTTAACAACATAATCACAATGAGGAACACTACTTAATTTACAATCCACTATTATACCTAGATATCTGAAATTATCTTTAACTGGAATAGGTATTTCCTTATAGGAGATGTTTACTAAGGGAATGTTTCTCTTCCGGGTGAACAAAACAGCAGCGCTTTTAGACGTGGATAGATCCAAACCATTCAGATGTAACCATGACTCCAAAGTAGATAAAGCAGAATTGATAGCGTAGCTAGCTTGTTCGACAGATTGGCTTGAAGAATATAATACTAAATCATCGGCATATTGAAGAACCTTAACATGGATAGCTAAGGATGAGTCTAAATCAAAAGTGTAAATATTATACAGGAGGGGACTGAGCACAGAACCTTGTGGGAGACCTCTCCATACAAGATGAGATACCTCATTATCTCCTATTATCATAATAACAGAGCGTTCAGTCAGGATTTTAATAATGAAATTCGACAAATTCAATGGGACTTGTAAGGCTTTTAATTTATTTTGTAAAACTGATAATACAACATTATCATAGGCTGCATTAATATCAAGGAAAACTGCAATGGTTGAATGGTTATTAGAGAAGGACAGCCGAATATCAGAAGTTAAAATACTTAAACAGTCAGTTGTACTTTTACCTTTTCTAAAGCCATATTGTGAATCTGCCAAAAGACCCTTACTTTCAACATACCATTCGAGACGATTTTTAATTAGGTGTTCAGCTAATTTCATCAGAATTGAAGACAAAACTATGGGACGGTATGAAGAAGCATCCGACGGAATTTTATTTGGTTTAAGGAATGGCAACACCATTTGACGTTTCCATTCATCAGGGATGTTTCCTGTATACATAATAGAATTAATAAGCTCTAAATAGTAGCTGAGGACGACATCATTTAAATTAGCAAAAAAGGAATACGGGATGCCATCAATGCCAGGTGCAGAATCCTTAGTTTTATGGATAACACCCTTTAATTCAGTGAGAGTAAATGGAAGATCTAGCGTCTTAGGGGTGTCTTGGTTACTGGATGCAAGAGACAGGTTAAGGTCAATAGCCTCAGGAACCCAAGGTGGCGCTAATTTATCTAAAAATTCATTGGCTAAAGAATCCGGAATAGGAGAAGGGTTTTTATAAATGGACCTAAATCTACGAATATTGCGCCAGACAATCGTAGGGTGAGTATTCGGTGAAATTGATGTGCAAAAGTTACGCCAAGATTCAAATTTTTTCTTCTTAAAAAGTTTAAGTGTATTCAAAATTACTATCCGACATATCGAGATTATAATTGTATTCAGCCTCTTTACGTTTGTGAATCATTTCTGTGCATTCAGAGTCCCACCACGGTGGCGAGGGAATTGTATTAATATTGTTATTTTTTACAGGAAAAACTTCATCTGCTGCTGCAATTAATATGAGCGCTAAAGCTTCCGCACAACTATTTTCATTGCCATCAGAAATAACAGGCAAGGACCAAAGCTTGCTGTCAACAATGTTTCTAAATTTGTCCCAGTCATTATTATTTCTATTAGGTAGTTTATGTTTTAATGTTGATCTCCTTAATGGTGCATTTGGTTTGGAAAGAGGATAAGAAATAACGATTGGAAAATGATCACTACCATGAGTCGAGGTTAGAGTATGCCAAGTTAATGAAGAGGCCAAGTTTGGAGAACAGATAGAAAGGTCAATTGCACTTTGGTTCTGACTGGGATCTGAACGACGTGTGACAGCTCCTGTGTTCAAGATGCATAAGTTATGTAAGTCTAATATATCCAGTAATTCATCACCATAACAATTAGAAGTTGAACAACCCCATGATTGATGATGGCAATTAAAGTCCCCTAATATTAAGAATGGCTTTGGAAGAAATGAAAAGAGATTATTAATCTCTTGAAGAACAGAAGAAGAAGGGTGAGGAATGTAAATAGAAACAATACAAGTATGATGTACTTTAATAGCTACAATTGAAATTTCCTCACTATGAGGAGGTAATCTAATGATAGAGAAAGGTATTAGTATTCTTGATAAGTATAGCTACTCCACCATACCCATCAGATCTATCCTCTCTAATGGTTAAATAACCATTAATTTTAAAAATATGATTAGATTTGAGCTAAGTCTCTGCTAAGGCAAAGGCAAATGGCTCATATTTGTTTAAAAGATATATAACATCACTCTTTTTGTTTACTAGACTGCGGCAGTTCCACTGGATTATTTTGGATGTGTTGTCCATTATGAATGGATTGAGATACATTGAAAGAAGGGGCAACGTTGGACGGTGAAATGTTGAACTGCGAAAGAAGATTATGTAATGCGGAAAGAAAATCGTTTATAGAAAAATTGGTGTCACTTTTGTCATTATTATGATCATTAGAAAAAGCACAACCATT
Organism: Xanthia togata; assembly: GCA_963853775.1. Lineage (NCBI taxonomy): Eukaryota > Metazoa > Arthropoda > Insecta > Lepidoptera > Noctuidae > Xanthia > Xanthia togata. Next base: position 22,496,912 of record OY970795.1, on the reverse strand, counting down.
TGATGGTTGGGGGATATTAAAATCTTTAATAATGGCATTGTGAGCCTCTTTATTATATCCTTGTACAGATTTGGGAGGGGATCGTGGTTTGAGAAAGACAGTCTTTTTATAGCTACTTGAAGCAGGCATTCTATTAGTTGAAGAGATGGATGGAGTATCTGTAAAGTTTTTGGAAGGAGAAGATAAAAGTGTATCAGCATAAGATTTAGTTACTACAGGATATACTTTTGCCGCTTCAGCATAAGATACTGAACTTTGTGCCATGTATGTTTTAATTAATTTTTGTCTAGAAAATTCTGGGCAAGACTTATTAGTAGCATAGTGATATCCAGAGCAAAGGCAGCAAGATGCACTTTCTTGTTCTCTTTCACAGCTGTCCCCAGTGTGACCTTGGCCACATTTATAACAACGGGGTTTGGACCTGCACTGCATTTTAGTGTGACCGAAACGACAGCAATTGAAACACTGTACAGTAGGGAAAATATATAAATCTACAGGTAATGCATTATAGCACATAAAAATTCTTTTAGGTAGAACCTGACCATCAAATGTAACCACTATGGATTGGGATGGCTTCCAAGTGGTAGAACCATCCACAATGGTTTTAAAATTAAGACGTCTGGCTTTTAAAATTGGACCGCAACCAATTGGTACTGATATGTTATCAATAACTTCCTCCGGAGACCATTCTGCAGGTACACCACGTACTAAACCCATTCTAGTAACATTAAAAGTAGGTATAAAAGCTTTGTAATTATAAGATTGTAGACTATTATGGGTAATAAAAGAATTTGCGTCCAGGAAATTCGAGAAGGAAAGTGAAATTTTATTGCGCCCAATTTTTTTGACGCTACCATTAATTATGTTTTGGAAGGCGTTATGTTTAAGAAACTTGCCAAATGTGATTGGGTGCAGTGTCGTGCTATCGTCTGGTGAAATTATGTTTCTTTGTACATGAATGACAAAAGGCGCGCTGTCCGTTTTGTCATAAGTCTTCCGACCTATCTGAGTAGGAACAACTGAAGATGGAACAGGAACATCGGGCACTTTGTTAGTAGGTTCGTTAGTCGTTGTAGAAGTTGAGCAGTTAGTTTCTAAAACGGTAACTTCTGGTGTAAAATCCGTGCAACCACAACCCGAAGACACGGTACCGTGGCTTTTACGGGTACGGCGACGCTTATTGCAGTGCTTACAGATATGTACACGGCTTCTTTTTAAGCTACGAGCCGAAGACGACCCATCGGTATCCATGCCCGATTCGTTCGATATAACTGTGACGAAATTGCCTGCCGGGGGAACGAAGTCCCCCGGGTCAGGCGGGTCCTTCATTATCCCGGCTCTAATAAATAATAAAAAAACTTACCACTACCGAAGAAAATATACAAAACTAAAATTAGATTACAAGTAAAAGAGAATAGAACACTAAAAACTACGGCTACTGATCTTATATTACAACGTTTTAAGTTTTAAAAATTTATCTATAAAGGGACGCGTCCGCCAAGTTTGAGGCTTCCCGCCCGTTTTTCTCGCAAACGCTTATTCGTTTGTATGAAACTGACAGATGTCAAGAACACATGTAATTCCACAGACTACATAGGGATACTACGTTGTAATTCTCTCGACGGCCGGACTGTAGGAAGTACAAATGTGCAGCTTGAATGAGCTATTTTCTCTATTTTTGCTTACTTAAATCAAGACCTTTATTATAGCGTCTCCCTGTCGTCGGCATACATGGCTGGGCAAAAATTAATTTAAGTTTATTAATAAATATATTAAAAATGTGATTCTTGAAGAAATTACAGATTTTGATGACACGCACATTTTCTAAAATGCAGCATTCTCCATATTTTTTGGTTTAAATAGTAAAACAGTTTTCCTAACACATAAACGCACATTTACTTAAAAAGAAAATAATACTAAACCAAGAAAATCATCGCAAAAAAAACTAGTATCCACTGATATTATATACTTATATCAATATATATATCATTGATATATTATACTTATATCAATGAGTAACCATTACATTTATTGTCTCTCTGAATGGACCATCAAGCGCTGGGGATAGTCAAAGTCAAATAATTTATTTCAATTAGGCACAAAAAAGGCACTTTTGAACGTCAAACTTCACAAAAAATAATAATAACTGATTCTAGTCGCCCATTCCAAAAGGTAGTTTTCGTATGGAGAAGAATGGGCAAGAAATTCCACCGTTACTCTTTTAAAATGTTTTCACAATATCTCTGTCAATGTCACTTAGGCGTCCAAATATCCTTGTCGGAATAATTATGTACTTCGTTTTTTAATCCCAAACTAATTTAACAGGTGGAAATTTCAAACTCCAAATTGAAAACACAAACAACAATCACTTTAAATGTCAAATTAGTCTCTGGGGTAAAAAAAAACAACTTTGTAATTATGTCTATGCTCAAAACCATAGACATAATTAATGCCGCTTAGAAACCATAAGTTAAATATCGTCTTCCTCATCTGAGCCCCACTAATCCCGGTGACCTACGGTGGCTGGTATCTGCGAAGCGCACGTTACTGCAATCGACATTTAAATTTAACCGGAGGTAATAAGATACAGATATCTGGGTGCTACTTTAAATTTATCCGTCCGGATGGTACAACTACGTAGTGTGGGGACTGGACAGAAATTGATAGTGAGGACTCATCCTCGTATTTCAAATAATTAAAGAGATTGTCCATGGATTTTCTTGCCCGTTCTTCTCCATTGGAATGGGCAACTAAATTCGTGTTTCTGACTAACCTACGCCTTTGACAATTTGAAAATGCTTGTTCATGGTTTAATTGCAATAAATGCTTTGAGTTTGAATTTAAGAGTTCATAAGATATTTTTTTTAACCTAAATGATTGTCTTTCTCGATTGTGAATAGAAATATGGCCAGTGCAGCACCCTGAAAAAAGATTCGCTAGAGTAAATTCTACATCAGCCCTACCATGTTTATGCTTGTACGCTTATACCTAGCTAAATGCTGACCCTTCTAACTAAACTATACTCCGGCTAGGCGTGGTACAACTACAATAGTTTAATTAACTCTAATCCAACGCCTTTCCCTATTGTCGCAAATAAAACGAAGCTCTCAACAACCGCGCTTGCTATTATTATCCATGTTTGGGCTCATGAAAACTCACTGGATATTCTATTGTCTTAACCACGACCTTACTTCTGTCTCTTTCTGGTTTTATCCTAATTATAAAATAATGCGAGTGAGTTTATTTGTTTGTTACGCTTTCACGCTGAAATGGCAGAACTGATTTGGATGAAATTGTCTTTTTTAAATTATTATTGGCTTAATTTTAATTTTACTTTGTTTTTTTTTTTTTTTAATGAGTGTGTGTTTAGTTAAATTGAGATCTCCTGTGCTTGTCCCAATAAATACTTTTTCTTTCTTTCTTTCTTTAATATAACACCTGCATTTCCTCAAGGGTTAGGCAGAGGTGTGTCTTTAGTACACCCACATTTTGGCTGTGAATGTTTAAGTCCCATGTAAGAGAGCCGAGTGAGATCACAGCGCTCTCTTAAATAGGACATTTACGTGTGTATGTTATCATATGTACATAATTATGTACTCAGGACCTCACTCTACTTGGGCTTGCGGACGGTGAGCAATAGGTAGTTCGCCGTCCGATAAGAACTAGGCCCGGGTCGACGCGACGGCGCGTTGTGTTCCACGCGCGGCTCAAAGAGATGTCAGCACAACTGAAGGAATCCGATAGGATCGATGCCTGCCGGGGTTGCGGGAAAGTCCGAAAGGGATACCGTGGCCCCTGGAAACGTTCAGGCAACTGAAGGAACACGGGTGGGTTTTAGTCAGTAAGAGTCTGATACCCCCTCGCTCCGCCCAGAGCGGGAGAAGTTATTAGATAATTTCCCACCCAAACAAAAAAAAAGGACCTCCCTCTACTTAAGATTGTGCATTTTATAAACCAGTGCCCGTAATATGATGTAAAGATAAATAAAGGTTTATGATTATTAAGCAAGAAAAGGACAGCTATTATATTTAAAAATTCGAGTGACTTTGTTTTAATGACATTAGACGTTTTTTTTAGTGACAATTTTTTTTATAATTGTTTTTGAAAAAAGCTGTGATAGTCAGTGGTCACCCCATACGTCGTATAATCAAGCTCTTAGCTGGCCGCCCATTAAGGGGAAGATAACTCTAACATCACGAAATAAATAAATACAGCGCTTGTCACGACAGCATTAGCTTCCACTTAACAGGATTAGATTAAATGTTCGATTTAGTTAGCCCATACCGCAGTTTATATTGGCAACACCGTTACTGGAGATCGGGGTTTGATAGACCACTGTAATTGGCCAGTTGAATGGTCAACATCCATGACTGTAAGCTGTTTTTCAAGGCTCAGCAAACTGTTCAAAAGAAAGTTGATGCATTTTAAAAGAAGGACTTACCTGGGCCCTGTAATTTAACCTTTTACAAATGCGCCTAACTGTTGAACTAAAGCCAAAAAAATAGAGATGACGGGCTAATCCAGACGAGCTATCTTATCAATGCATCGTTCTTCGTTTCAAGTCATTCAATCCCAGGATCTGTGACAACTATTCATTAATCTATTCATCGCCATACATTTTGTATGCAACTGGGTCGGAATTATATCGTACCGGCTGCAATCCAAATCATTATGACGCTCTAGTTACTTAATTAAGGTATCTGGAACCCACAATATTTATGAAGTTTGCTATGTATCTGATAAGTACCTCCACAAAGCACGAGGGTCGGAGATTGCCATATCGCCCGTAACGAACTATGCTGTAAGGAACTGCGGTAATCAACAGGCTTGGGAGGTAAATTGCGATACTGGACGATTGGGCACTGCAGGTGGATAGGTAGCGAAGATATCTAGGATTCCCAGGCCCGTGATAAATGCTCGGTTTAATTCCTCACGCCATTCCTATATGTAAATAAATTAATAGTTTAAAAAACACTAGAAAAACACGCATTTATAAATGCACTTAAAAACAAAAAAAATACAAGACTTTTCTAAGAAATCCAAAACAGCTATGATACGATTTTCCATCATGAAGTTCCAGTTCATATCTTCCGGCTCCATCATCAGATCAGTTCGACAGTACCATATTTTGTATTGTCATCAGAACTACATAGGTACAGCTGCCAATTTTCATTACGCTACGCCCCTTGGAAGATGGTTAAATTTGTTACCTTAGATTCCATTACATAGTTACATACAGGTCGACCTAATAAAAGCGTGCTAAAAACCGGCCAAGTGCGTGTCGAATCACGCACAATGAAGGGTGCCATAGTTGGGATAAATTTATTCCAAGAACAAACTTAACTTTGTAGTTAAAAAACATGTTCTCCCATACATTCCAACTGCAAATGTAAGTTTGCACCCTAAATATTGAGAGGTTTACCATGTTATTATAAGACCATAGACTTCTTATAGGTTTTCCTGTAAGCTATAAGTATAGAACCATTGCCTGTATTTTTTCAAAAATTTAGGCTCATGTCAATCAGTTAGATTTTCGTTTTGTACTTTTAAAAAAATATTTGCTTAAATTAAAGTTATTACTTACTATTAAAGAACCAGAGTTTTAAGTGGCGACTGAAACAGGAATGAATAGTACCGCATTGTAGGTACATCGAGTTGGAAAAAACGTTGTCTTTAATTGTGTTTGTTCTTGTTCTTGTTTCTTGTGCTTGTTATTGTGCTTATGCTTATTAAGTAACATAGTAGGTAACATACATATGGAGGAGAAATAAAGTGAAATAGAATTTTAGGGTTTGCTTTTAAAATCTAAGTATGTTGAAATCTCCTACAACAATCATACGAGAAATTATCGAGAAACCATTGCCGTTGTTAACGTATATCGCTGTGTTTATGCATTCATAGCAACATTGGTTAGAGATCGTGGCGACCTATAAACAGCAATCAACTGGACATCGAGCATTACAAAATGTATATGTCGCAGGCAGATTGTATGATTCGTCATTTTACAAACGGCACCATCCGTTTACAAACGCTGGCTGTTTTGCAAAATGCCTAAGGTAAAATGTAAATTGCCTAGTCACTTTATAATATGCCAAAACATTTGATGGACAATTCAAACGCCGCCGTTCACAAAATGTCGCGGCAAATTGAAGTTTTTAAGTCATCCGGTACGTGAAAAACGTAAGGTATCCATGTAATCTCGTGTTCGGAGGACTAGTGCGAAATATTATAAGTAAGTACAAAATTTTGAACTGCAACAATTTTTTTTCAATTTAACGCATTCTTTTTTAAAGTTTACAATCTAACGGAATAAAAGCAGTGATAGCCTAGTGGTGTGACCGTCAGACTGACAAGTCGTAGGTCTCGAGTTCGAACCCAAGGCACGCACCTCTGACTTTTCGGATTCATGTGCGTATTATATGATTATCACTTGCTCAAAAAACGGTGAAGGAAAACATCGTGAGGAAACCGGCATGCCTGAGAGATATTTCTCGACGGCATGTGAAGCCAAGTCAGAGGCCCGTGGGCGGCTTTAAAACTCTGACACCAGGTTAGTTTACTAACCACACGAAAAGAAGAAGATCTAACGGAAATAATACCGACAAATTGTGAACACTTGAGTGCGCCGCCACCACCAACGACGGAACCTTGTACTACTACTAAATAGCCTGCCTAACTGCGAGCAACTTGCTCGCCGGCCACCTCTCGCTTCGCTCGCTCGGCTTGCGCGCAATTGGTCACAGTTCTAACCTAACCTACTTCACCCAGTTCACAAATTTACGATTGCTTATAATCTAACGGAAATAATACCGATAAATTATAAACTAGCGATTCTCACAAATATACGGTAATATAGGTACCTGATTGCTGGAATAGTATGATTGGTCCAACCTGTGTTTAATGATGGTAATCCTACAATAACAATCAATGTCGAAATTATAACAATTGAACGAATTGCCAATTTGCCTCAGGCATTTTGCAAAACCGCCAGCGTTTGTAAACGGACGGCGCCGTTTGGAAAATGACGAATCATACAAATTGCCCGCGACATATGAAAATGAAAAAAGATTTATTGGAATCAACAAGATTTCATATCACATCAGTGGTGATTGGAGCCTCCTTTTAAGCGTAAAAAGCCTGTATTAGGAGACTCTACTCTTCCATGCATTATTAGTAGGTACGTATAAATACTTGTTTAACTCTATTTTACTATTTTTATACAAATAAACAAAAAGAAAAGAAATACTTAAAACTATAATGGGTTACATTTAAAATTAAAGCTAAGCGACTGTAAGACTGGAATTGTATGTGTATCAGGATGTGTGTTGTATATGTGATTGAGAGAATGACATGAGTGAAAGTCATTGAGAATATGACTAGTGAATCTAGTGATGGTGTGTTTTATAACAATAAAGCCTCAGTGTTTAACTAAGTGGTTTAATCCATTCAGTTAATATTTTTTTGCATTCGTGCTGTTTTTTTTGTGTATGTAAGTTACTCTATACATATACACTTACAATGGCCGTTTGTAGCGCCTGGGTTAACTAGGAAATACTTTTTACATGATCTATCTGTCACAGCATTCCCAAGATTGCGACTTGCACACTCGATTGATCCCCAACCTGGATTTGCATTAACTACTGCTGGACCCTCTACCGTAGAGGGTCCAGCAGTAGCTAATGCAAATCCTGCACACCTCATCAAAACCATCAAGTTCAAAAGTGTCTCTACAACCTCCCCAGGTTTTAACAAACAGTGCATGGGAAGAAAGAATGATTGGATCTGTGATGACGTCTGGTAAATGATTGCACGTTATGAAATAGTTACGTTTTTTTAAATATGATTCTTTTACTTAATTACGATGTTGTTTTGTGGTGAACGCTGTGTACTCGTATACATACGAGTAATAGATAGGCAAACATACCTACTTTTATTATGCTATTGTTTAGTTTGAATTTTTTGTACGTATGTTGGTGTACTAAATAAATAAATAAAAATGAATTAATAAATCTTCAGGTTTTTGCAAAAATTGAAAATATGGTACCAATTTGTTTTGCTCCAGTCTTTCCATTTCTTTCCATACTTACAGCACTCGATTCCGATATGTCAGAAGGAGCATGAAACCCACCTGAATTCACGACCAAAAAAGATCCAGACGATGACGTTGCTCTAGAACAAGCTACATACAACCACAGACTACATAGAGATACCATACAACACAGATCTTTTGACGTTTTTCGAAATATGAACCACAACTTTGTCTATGGTTGCACCTTGCGACTTGAGAACTGCTCTACCTACCATCAGAAACTAGCGTCCAATACGTCATTTGCACTACGCCATCTATCGATTATACTGATAAATTCAAACTCTACGTTCTTTTAAGTCCAACGTAATAGGGGCCGAGCCTATTGCCATCAATCGGGCACAAATCCAGACTGGGCTGCTAGTGAGAAAATCCTGATGGCTAAACCCAATCACACTTTGCCCGACCTGGGAATCGAACCCAAACAGACGGGAAAACGAAGTGATCCTATAAGGGTCTATTCCATTTTTTCCTTTTGAGGTACGGAACCATAAAACGGATAGTTTTACTACCAATTGTAAAAGTAAATAAAAGTATTATCTACTTTTACGATTACTGATACTGTCTCTGTCCAAAAACATTGTACGAGTTACAAATTAAGTGCATAATGCACCTAATTTGACCTTTGACCAAATGGACAAAACAATTAGGTCACGCTTCTGCTTCTAAAGATTGAAAGGGTAAAACTATCTAAGCACCTACGTCATTTTCAAATCAATAACACTAGTTATTATAATCTGGCACTATTGCACAAATTGGTGGTCTGCGGGATTTAACAACATTGCAAGTTACAGCACTTGGTAACGACGGCAGACCCTTTCAAAGCCTGGAACACATTTAAATGCAACATGCATTCTGTTTTAGCATTATTTTATATTGTTAGACAGAAAACACAACCCGTAAGTGCAAGTAATTATACCCTGATACCAACTGGCACCTCAGTGTCACCCATCCAATCAAAGACACAATATTAACACGTGAACCAGATGCGGTGACGTCGCGTGCGCACGTGGGCGTGGCTAACGAGCTGCGTCAACGTCACCGCCCGCCGACACATTGATTGATTTGAGCGTCGGCTAACCAATTAAGTGTTTGTAATGAAGCGTTTACTAGATGTAAGTTGTCTTGAGAGCTGCCATAAATGAGGCGGGTGCGCTTCCTGAAATTAAGGTTTGGGTGGCAAAATTCGCGGCATACATTTCCATTGCCGTCCAACGAGTTGGAGGTTGATATTTTTTTTACAGAAACGTTACTTTATTAAAAGCACTCACGCAACGTTATGACACGCGGAGACGTGTACTTTTTGAGAAAAAAAATATTGAAAATCAATTATTTTTGCAATATTTATGCAATCCCGGGCTACCACAGATCATATAGAATTCTCGCCATTGAACGTTTCGTTTTACATACGGTTAAGTTGTCATACGTTCGGTACCATTTTATTTCATATTTATTTACGTAAATAATTAGATATATTTTCAATAGCTTTCATGCACACATATATTTAACAGTTTATATTTAAATTACAGCACTGTCTTCATTACGAGCTATCAAAATTATAATGTTTAGTGTTTACCGTCTTTTGCGGGCTTGTGGAACGAAACGTAAAACAGACGCAAAAAAATAGGTTAGGTTCAACTTATGTCAAAAAACCGTATTGATTGACCCCGACTCCACCTGGTACGAGTCTGTCCTACCCCTAGAGTGTTTTTATAGAGCCGGAGGCACGTAGGGAGAGCAGCCTCCGCCGTGCCGTAGAGGCTGCTCTTCCCGGAGTGCCGGAGAAGTTGCAGTTTCAAAATAGATACAGAAATCCCTCTGAATCAGTGTCCCTCTTTTTTTTTTGATGAAGTGGGTTCCCCCTTTCTGTAGGGGGGAACGTCCCTTCCCCCGAGGGGTCCCCTCTGGTTTTTTACACTTATTATTCATTTTAATCCCAAAAATGAGGGAAATTTCCTCAGAATTAAAAATTAAAAAAAACTCAAAAAGAGGAGGGGGGGTCCGCAACTTTTCCTTTTAAGGGGGGTAGAACCCCTCCCTCCACCTCCCCCCCACCCTCCTCCCACCCTAAATTCGTTGGACGGCAATGGAAATTCGTACCAGTTACTTATTTGTTCATTAGATATCTTCGTCTTAGCAGATTATTAGCAAAATCGGTCAATACCTACCTGTGGCTTCACACACCCGCACCCAACATGTCAAAAATAAATGAAAAATATTGATTGCGTAAATCAGCATATATGAGGCCAATTTATTAAATCCGAGGGCGACGATCAATTGCGACTTGATCATTACAAATGATCGATATAAAACGTTAAGATTACAGCATTAGTTCACGTCCTCGTTAGCAATAATTGGAACTTCTAGCGCCCTTAGGGAACACCCAGATGTATTAACTGAGTACATACAAGGTACATTCGAGTCAAATTTCTACTAACGACGTGGTTGTTTGAATACTTTATATTTAATCTTAACTACTACAGTCTCTCCAGTACTTGGGGGCGAGGGTGCTATCCTAATCCTAGCTATATATATCCTAACTATAACATATACTATATATACTTTATATTTATAATAACAATATTGTTAAATGGGGCCCCTCCCGCTTTAGATTATTTCTGAGACAAAAAGTAAAGGGGATGAAATATAGGGGATGAAAGTTTGTATGGGAAACATATCATTTCTTAAGTTAGGGCTATGAAAATTTTAATTTATGCTTTTGGTAACAAATAAAGAATTACATATTTCAGCGTTTTACAAAAATTATCCCTCAAGTGGGTAAATATTTTTTATTTTTTATTATATAAATTATAAACCTGTTTTATTTATTTAAAAAAACCGGACAAGTGTGAGTAGGACTTGCGCCCTGAGGGTTCCGTCTCAGAGCTGTGCTTGCTCTGCTGCCCGCGTTTCTGTTAACTTTTCAATTGAAAAATAAATTTTAATAGAGTAATGAAATACAGACTAAATGTTACTTCAAGACACGGCCTATTTATGATCTCAAATTGAAGAAAAAAGTTAACCCTTCAGTTAAATATAACCATAAATTACAAATTTTCATTTCTACATGACCTTACTTCTCGCTTCTCGCTTCTCGCAACTTCATGCTGCTGGGCCAACGGGAAATACCAAGTAGACTGGTTTATTTGCGAGTGTCAAAATATGCGGCATAAAAGGCCATATTTTTTTATTGCGTTGACTTTGAAATTTGATTTTGATATCTATTTCAACTTAATGCTTCAATTTTTCATTTTGAGGTACGGAATCTTAAAAAAGATTGTGTTTTTGTTGCATTTTCATGCCATAACGACTGCACGGGTTTAGATGAAAGGCATTCGGATAGGCCATGACCTGAGTTAGGACATAGGATACTCTGAATCCCGGTAGCACGTTCCTGTGGGATATTTTCCGACATTGAAGCAGGCGAAGCCGTGGGCAAAGGCTAGTATAATTTAATATTATAAATGCGAAAGTGAGTATTGAAAGAGAGATGAAATTTAGAACACGGGTAATACATTCTCCTGAGATAATTCCCGACATGCCCGACATTCCCGCGAAGCCGCTGCCGCTGGAAAAAGCTATTCAAATATATAAAAAAAAAACAAAAGAGGTCTTATTCAAACCATACTCATTAATAATTAATTGCTCTTACAATCTTCGATTACTTACCTCACTTACCTTAACGTAAAAATGACTGTAATTTATTATCACGTCAGAACCAACTCCTGCTTCGCATGGGTGCAATATTCTGGTGTGACGACATATCGAAACATCGAGATTTCTGTCCTATAACTAGGTTCAGTATGAATGTACCTACCTACATATCATAGACATAAACTTTCCGGAATACATTTTCTAAATGACGAAGAAAACCGTATCAAACTCATTGAACTAAGCGGTCACACAGACAGAAAGAAAGAAAAATATTTTATTTGTGACACGCACAAAAACAGACATGCAAAAGCGTAACATAACATCTTGTTTCTCCGAAGGGTTGGGCAGAGTTGTACCTATAGTACACCCACATTTCGCCAGTTATGTTTAAGTACCACTAAGCGCCATCAACCGGGCACAAATCCATACTACGGATGCTACTGAGAAATTACAGATAGAAAAACCCAATAACACTTTGCCCAACCTGGGAATCTAACCCAGGACCGCAGGCTCAGCAGTAGCGCTTACGATCAGTAGACCAACGAGTCTTCTTATTCAGTCATTCTTTTCTATCAGTAGACCAACGAGTCTTCTTATTCAGTCATTCTTTTCTATCAGTAGACCAACGAGTCTTCTTATTCAGTCATTCTTTTCTATCAGTAGACCAACGAGTCTTCTTATTCAGTCATTCTTTTCTATCGGTAGACCAACGAGTCTTCTTATTCAGTCATTCTTTTCTATCAGTAGACCAACGAGTCTTCTTATTCAGTCATTCTTTTCTATCAGTAGACCAACGAGTCTTCTTATTCAGTCATTCTTTTCTATCAGTAGACCAACGAGTCTTCTTATTCAGTCATTCTTTTCTATCAGTAGACCAACGAGTCTTCTTATTCAGTCATTCTTTTCTATCCTAACCCAGGACCGCAGGCTCAGCAGTAGCGCTTACGATCAGTAGACCAACGTGTCTTCTTATTCAGTCAATTCTTCTTATCAGTCTTCTTATTTAAATTCAAATTATTCAAATTCAAAATATTTTATTTCACATAAACCTACAAGGGCACTTATGAAACGTCAGAAGCTAGGTGCACGGTTCCAATTGGTCATTTCCTATGGAGAAGAGCCGGCAAGAAACTCCACGGTTACTCTTTTAAAAGTAATTGGTATTTACAATCTTTTCAAGTTACAGTGTTTATAGGTATGAGAGGACACTGTAGGCCTATCAACAAGTACCAGGTACTTAGCAAGATAGAAAATGATCGACAGATCTAAAAGTCGGTTATGCCTACAACGTTCTCACATTCACAAAATATAAAAGAGTAATATTAATAGTAATTTATAGATATAGATAAATTATCGTTCGGAATATCCTGGGCAGTCAGCAAGACTACTAACTACTGGCGAAGAATGGGAAGATGGAAGATTAATACCCCCATTTTATTGATGTCCCAACAGATCTAAAACAAAGCAGCAACAATCAAGGAAACAAATATTTCCCGGACAACAATAGCGAGCAGTGTCGGGCTTGTACAGGCAGCAACACAATTACGCAGCGCGCTGTGCAGTTAATTGCGGCCGGTTAATTAGAGACGTGTCGCGTGGGCCCGACGCCCCCGCGCTGAGGCTTTTGTGCTGACCGTACTGGCTGCAGAAAAGATGGGTATTGTTTTAACTACTTATTAATATTTAGAATAGATTTATCGTTATCAAAAAATATCGTAGATTAATCGTAGGTTAAAAAATATATCGTAGGTTCCTTTTTTCTCAACTAATTTAGGACTAGTTTCTGCCCGTGACTGGCGTTCACGAGGAAGTCAACATAATCTATGGCACTCGGCAGTACTGTTGCCTTTTATCATTGAAATATTTTTTTGTAATTGAATCAGAACTTCCAGAGATTACCTTTTACAAACAAACAAAGAATTTTATCTCTTCATAATACTAGCTTAGATTACTAATAAGTTATTAGTTTTCCCACCATTTCCACATGAGGATGTCGTAAAATATGACTCATAGTCTATTTCCAGTAAAATGTGGGTAGCAGCTACCAGAGTTTGAATCGGGACTTGTGTCAGTCAAGCTAATTGATTTGCTGATTATGATTCAATAACGGGATCAATGGGAACGGTTATTGTAGTCAGACTCTCTCTTCATTCACATGCGATCGATTTTCGTATGAGCAAAAATAATAGATACTTGGATATGAAAACTTTTTTAGATTTTTGTTCTAACCCTACTTGATATTGAATTTTAGCTAAATTCCTGTGCGATGTGTACGCGTGGCTTTGGCCGCGTGTATGAAATACTACGCACTAGCATTGTGCATATTATACAATACACTAAAGTATATAGGTACGGATGTGAATCACGACTTGCACTATATTCGTGAAAGTTGTTAGAATCTTACACTATTCACACTAGTTTCTACAAAGTAAGACCAGCGCTGCGGTTTTTTTTTTCAAGTATCGCATGATCGTGCTGAGATAGGAGCCTTTTTAGCCTCGCACAGGACTTCTTTTTTATTGTTTTCATGTTTTATTTTAGCTTTAATGTTCTTTTTTATTGCTGTATTTTCTGTGGGTGTCCCGAATTAGCAGTTTTTATTTCTTTCCTTCTAAATATAATAATGATTTCATTAGAATTGTTGTTTTCAGCATGATATCAGAATAAAACAAACGACGGTTTGACACAAGCCTTTATGATCTTCGTACAATATTCTTACTACACTTTAAGTAGTAGTAGGGGTAGGCAGAAACTACAGAACGTCACCTGTACCTGCGCCTACTTTTACTTTTCCACTAATAAAGAGGCAGTTGAAAACTTTAATTTTCATAAGATGGTCTTTATGTACCTACCTATCTTACAGTGAAGGAAAACATATTCGGAAAACCAAAGTACTTAAACTTCACTTCTCAAAAATAGACAGACAATTATTTCAATAATAATCCAACCCCACTTTATCTAACCCTAACTGTACCAGCTTAATTCTAGCGCGATGTAAACGTATTTATGAAATACTCGGCACTATTGTGCGCGATGACTACACGGCGCAGCTCCACGATACCTACTGGATATGGAAGCCATGCTCATCTTTAGCGACACAATGATGTGTTGTTTCGTATTTGGACCATTTATGTTCTTCTTATCCGACAAGCCAAGAGATTTCAGAAGGAAATGAGGTTGGTTGTGGCTGCTGTTATTGGTATTGTGTTTTGCTGCTGCTAGATTTCAAAGACTTGTAGATATTGTAGTTATAGACATACGAGACGATTCAACTTTATCTCTAAAGCTGGCTTTTATTAATCAAAAACTGCCTTTGACTGCTGGAAAGATATAATGAAGCCACAGAAGAAAATGAGAGGTGTAAGTATCTGCTAACATTTAATAAAGCTCTCATTACATACCGATAAGATGGAAAAGCTTACGATTTCGCGCTACGCAGAAGCAACCGTTTGACATCCGGCAGCCTAGCAGAATGGCGATCGATTATCAATCTACTACACTATAAATATCAGCTGTTTTCACAAGCACTTCGTAAACCCGGAGAAATAATTTAACGACATCCATTTTTTAGCTTTAACGCCTGAACGCATTTGGATAAAATTGACATTTTTTTTTTCACACGCGGATAGACCATTTGCCTGGGTTTGGAAATAGGATACTTTTCATCCCGGTATTAAGTTCCCGTGGGATAACTCTGACGTCCACGCGAGCGAAGCTGCGAGCAAGACCTAGTATATTGCATAAACATTGACCACGACTGAATAAATTTCTCCAATTCCACCTGCGCCACATTATGCAAGTCACCCAACAAATCCTCAACTTGCGAAAAAACTATCAGACTAATAGATATAAATAAAATCAAGCCATTCGACGTATTAGAAATTCCTGCACAGTCGTGACCGGCCCATCGCGAACAAAAGGCGGCTCGGAATGAAACCGGACAATAAATTGTAGCCGACTGTACAGGGAATCAATTGAGCTTTTGAATCTGGGTGCTACTTTGTCCAGTCCCCCTTCCCCCTTCATATTACTGTTTGTTTAAATCCCCCTTTTGTTTAAGCTAGCTCACGATCGGATTGGTATTGTCAGTTGATGTGTACAATGGTTTAGGTTGTTGTACAGAAATTCTGAAGGGGTTTCGTAGATATTTGGAAAGTTTAAGTGTTAAGAAATTATCTACTTCGTATTTAATTACGGTACTAACTCAATTCAGCAGTAGTTTAGTTCGATTACTCTTTCGACACCTGTAACTTTAACATTACCGAATGCCGATACTATGAGTGTTCTACTATAAGCTTATTATAGCTCATATTTTGTCAATTAAAATAAAATAAAACTAAACAACATTTAAATTTAAGATGTTAAAATAAATCTAAAATCAATCAACATACTACAAGCTAAATGAATTTTCTATCTATAATACACCCATCTCAAATCCATCAATTTACCCCTTAGCCGTAAAGCAGGAACCATAGATAAAATGGCTCGTTCCCCGGTTCTTCTTGCGATGTGGCCCATAGATAACAGAGTACGGAGCACACCTGTTTCCTAGGCCGACGCGGACGGTTCGCCACACAGGAACTAAGGTCGAGTCGCTGCGGGCGCTAGCACTGATTTATATTAATAACTAGCTTTTTGAACAAGAGTTTGGTTAGAGAACAACTTTGCAAATAATGTTACGTTAATGTTTATGCATGGAAATATCAAATATTCTAATACAAGAATGGAATGTCTCGTTAAAGTAAAAGTTTTCTAAAACGCATCTGAAAAAACATGATGGCAAAAAGTTAATCTCAAAGTTGTCGAAAGATAAGTCTGTTTCTCATCGCGATGCACCATGCAGCACACGCGAAGATAAGACCACATTTTTTTCGATAAAGAAACAATATCTGAATCGGATAATCATTATCTGAATATAATATTACGTCATATTACCTACTCAATATGGTTTCCAAATCTTACACATTATTTCCTCACTTAATTTCCATACAGCTCAGTATCTCATACGCAAAAACTTTATGAGATTCGGCTTGAAAACTAATTTCTCCAGCCAAACTAAATCAATACAGATCCCACCCATCCTTTAACCAAGTCCTTAACCTCCACAATCAGAACAGTCCACCATTAGAATGGAAACAATGGCGGCTATGTTTTAAATAATATCAGCGAACTGGAAGGCCATGCTCGTTATCATTACGAGCAGTATCTGATGCATTATTTATAGCTGATGTAACGGGTTCCAGTGAGGGGGGGAGGGGGGGAGTAATCTTCTAATGTAGAATGTATCTGGGTTGCGAGTGAGGATTTTTCGTTGGAGATCTGCTTTTGATGTTTGTTTGGTTACCTATGTTTCATAGACTTCATTATTACCTTGTTATGTACGATTTTAATAAGTAATTAGGTCATAGAGAAATGTTTGGATATCGAAGAGTTTATTAACCGGCTTCCCAAAAAGGAGGAGGTTATCAATTCGGTTGTATGATTTGTAATGTTTGTTACTTCAGAACTTCGTCGTTTTTTAGTTAAAATGTCGATGGCAAAGGTAGCATATTATATTTTGTTAGATGAGTTAGTGGCCAAGCCAATACGGCATCAGTGGTTTTTAGGTCCTCAGAAATTCAGGTGTAATGGACACTTTGACACTTAACTTTACAATAACAAGTTGTTAATTCATTGAAATAGCCTCGATGATACTTAGGCGCTATCCAAAGAACCGATAACTGCTTTTAAAGACAATTAAGTTTTAATGCTCTTTTACTTAAAGATAAAAATCTTAAGGAATGCAATCTTAAGAATGCATTGAAGCTTAGATAAAAGAAGATTTTTTGCCATTGCGAAACTGAACGGTTTGCCCTCAGACTAAAAGAAGTAGATAATGTACGGTGAATATTACTGCCAAATGAGTAAGTCAGCCTCAAAAAGATATATACATCGGCAAGAATTAAATTAAGGTTTCATGCACACACATCAGTCACGTCAAAGTCAAGTCGACGATCAGTCACGTCAAAAAATATAGTTACGTAGAAGTTGTAGAACGTTGGCTACACACATCAGTCACATAACTACCGGCGCGTCTCACCGCGGCGTTGCTATATGACTGACTGACTGACTATCTGTTCACACACGTCCCTGAAATTGACGTCACTGATCGGCGATATGACGTTGACGTGACTGACGTGTGTACATGAACCTTAACTAACTGTCTACAATCTTTGTTCCATAATTTTATCAACGCATGGTACTTAATTGTAGCTTCAAATTGATACAGTATCATGCAACAAAAATAGTAAGCAATAACATTAATTCTTGCCGATTTCACCATCTTTTTGAGGCTGCATTATCTACTTGTTTTCATCATTACGTCCAGCGACAATGAACATGGACCTTGCCGAAGAGTGGTGCGACAAGAAACATCAAAGGAATTGTTAATATCATCACACCCACCTCTTAAACAGAAGAAGAGGTATAAATTAGCAGAGGCTGCTAATTCAACGGAAGGGATATCCTTTGCAACTGGTGGTGTCTACGTAATCCTTACGAAACAAAAAGAAAAACGCTTGAGCATTGTTCAGAACTTTCTGTAGGTAGAACATTCCTTAAGCACGCTATAAATAAATATAAATGTGTACCTCTGGTGACCCTACAAGCACCGCAAAGTAGTACCTTGCAACAAACACCGTTAATATCTGTCGTTGTCCATTGTCCAGACATCCCATTTCGAAAATTGCAGCAATCACTTAAAGGGAGGATCGACACGAACCGCGTCCCTCCATCGTCCTCGGGCCACTAGCCAAGAAAACTGTTATTTTCCCGATTAAATCAACAAACCCAGAAATAACAGATAACGATTCCATGAATAAATAATCGAATACGGTAAAACGGTATCGATTTACAAACAACAAAACCCACCTTTATTTATTTTCGCCCGAAGCGTCGCATTACTTATAAACGAATAATCGATTCAGCACTCAATTTCCCGTCAGCACTCGGTATAATAACAAAACTATCGATAACTGAATCGCGGGCGACGTCTCGCGATTTCTATTATTTGAATGAATCGATTTGCCCGCAGCGAGTAACGATGCGACAGCCATTATTCGATTCGGACGGGATTATTTAGACGAATTTACCATCGAAATATAAATCTTATGATTTATATTGTGGATAATGAAGGTAGTATTAGCTTCCTGCGGTGGACAATGGTACTGCCATCGGGTTTATTGTAACAATAATATATTGTTTTTAGATCTGTGGTAGCGACAGCTGTGTATTGCATTATGTTCATAAATAATATCGTTTGACATTCACAGCCAAATCACATAAACCATTTTGAAACAATCAAATTGGCATTTTATGGTTGGAATTGCAACACTGGCAACTGCTTGCCAGTTTCAGTTATCAAACCTGAAAGCTCTTCGAAACTCTGTACAGCAGTGCTATTCTGTAACCATCTCACCGTGAAAATTTAGGTGAAGTGAGTTGTCATTCCAACAGGGTTAGATGACACTGACAGCTCACTCCACGCTCACTTCACGTGTTTTCACGGTGAAGTGGTTACGAGAATCGACATGCAGGTATGTGGCGTGCAGTGGGCAGGAAAATCATTGATAATTTTCAGCAGAAAATAACCGTTAACTCATACCAAATATTCTATTTTAATAAATGGCAAGCAAACCCGATGTCGACTATTCTGCCAATGTCTAAAGTGAGTTGGAAATCAGACCAATTAAAAACCAAAACATAGCGCTGTCAAGAGTGACGTGAGGCCGGTTTCGTAAACATGTGTGCACTTAGTGAGGTGTAGTTCGATTGTATAAGTGTGCGTGTGAGCGTGTATGCACAGAGCAGATTAGTTTTAGCATGCTTCACTGTATAGCTCTATCCTGGTTTTTTATTTCTCTGAGGACTTTTCCAATTCTCTTGTGTAAAAACTACTGAGATATGCATGGCGACTTATCGCATAGCCACGTGACCGCTCGACAAAGGCGTGGGCACGGTAATTATGATAATATTACTGTGGCGTGGGTTAGGTTTTTTTTGGGTTTGCGTTGATGTCTTTGTTACTGAAGACCTCTTGTCTCGGGTAAAAGACATCAACGCACATAAAGTCCCTCATCCTGGTAATTTTCCCGATAATATTGTTTTCATATGTAACTCCTTCTCCATACAAACTCCTTACCCCATTGAAAACACAATATTAATTGCTCATTATGAATTATGCAAATGAATAGTATTCATACTGAAATCACGACATGAATGCATAACATAAACAATAATTAATCTGGTCTACTGAAGCATATAAAGAGGGTTGCACACGTGCGACACTCGCTGCCGGCTGTATGGCGACGACAATTGCAATAATCGTACGTTTGAGTCGTGCGCGGCGTTTCATAGCACTTGCGTATAGACTACCGTATTGCTTGTTTATTAAATAAGGCTTTTAAGGGAGATTTTAGGTTTTCCTTTTGCTATTAAAGTGACTGATACGGAATAAGGAATGTTGTAAGGTCGCATTGTAAGTTTTGTTAACAATTAGTCCTTGCATCCGAGAATAATGATTTAATTACATCCTTTTTTTTTTTTTTTTTTTTTTTTTTTTGGGTGGGAAATCATCAAATGACGTCTCCCGCTCTGGGTGGAGCGGGAGGGCGTGTCAGACTCTTACTGACTAAAACCCACCCGTGTTCCTTCTGTTGCCTGTGCAATGCCAGGGGGCCACGGTATCCCTTTCGGACTAATCCCGCAACCCCGGCAGGCAATGGTCTCATCGGACCCCTTCACTTGCTGACATCTCTTTGAGGCGCGCGTGGAACACAACGCGCCGTCGACCCGGGCCTGGTCCTTACCGGACGGCGAGCTACCCATTGCTCACCGTCCGCAAGCCCGCGCCTACGGTGGCCGGGAATCGGCAATCTATTCCCGACGCCCAGGGCGTCTCCTTCTGCGGCGGCTAGGGGCGTGAGGGCGCGAAATTTGCCTCTCCCTCACGCGTTCCGCCTCCTCCTTTGCGAGCATTACTGCTTCGCAGAAGGAGGTGACGGCCTCCCATCCCCTCTCGCTCCGTACCATGGCCTGGACCAGGGCCGGACGCGAGAGATCCCTGCCACCGATCGCCTCCACGAGGACACGGCGGTGCTCTGCCCAAGCCGGGCATACCTCCACCGTATGCTCCACCGTGTCCTCCGGGCGATCCACGCAGTGATGACACCCGGGCGTTTCCTCCCGCCTTATCCGAAACAGGTACCTCCCGAAACAGCCGTGTCCGGTGAGGACCTGCGTCAGGCGGAAGGTGAGGACGCCGTGGCGCCTCTCCAGCCACTCCTCAAAGAGGGGACTTATCGCCGCAATAGTGGCGTGCCCAGCACTGGGTTGCGACAATCGCACTCTCCATGCCGCCATGAGATCCCGTCGGAGCTCTGTCCGCTGTGCCGCGATTTCTCGCGGCATCGGAGTCAAGCCCCGGCGTTTCGCCTCCTCGCGCCACTCCCAAATATGCGCGAGGACTTTTGCCTCCAGATCCCATGGCGGCAATCCAGCAAGGAGGCTTGCCGCCTCACCGGAGACCGTGCGGTATCCCCGGACCAGCCGGGTGGCCATGACCCTCTGGGACGCGTTCAACCTGCGGGCAGGCCGCCGCCTCAACGAACGCGCCCACACCGGTGCCCCGTATAGGGCCATGGACCGCACGATCCCCGCGTATAGCCTCCGGCAGGAGGCGTTTGGACCCCCTAGATTGGGCAGGAGCCGCTTCAATGCAGCCCCGGCCCGCTCCAGTCTGGGAGCCAAACGTCGGAAATGCTCCACGAAGTTCCACCGACTGTCGAGGACGAGTCCCAGGTACTTCATCGTCGACTCGACGCCGATGTGAACCCCTCCTACCGTTATTTGGGAACCCGACGGTGGCGCGTTCCGAGGACCATGAAAACACATGGCCTCGGACTTGTGCAAGGCCACCTCGAGTCCCAACTGCCGGATTCTGGCCACGATTGTCGCAACCCCGTGTGTCGCTAGTTCGGCCGCCGCCTGGTGCGACCTCCCCTGCGCCAGGACCAACGTGTCGTCAGCGTAACAAACGACGCTGACGCCATTGGGGAGGTCTGCGCGCAGCACCCAGTCGTATCCGATGTCCCACAGATGCGGCCCCAGGACCGATCCCTGTGGGACACCGCACGACATCTATCGGTCGGCATCCGGTGATACCGGAGTGCCTCCCTGATGCAACTCCAGGGCAGGGTATTGAAGGCGTTGGCGATGTCTAGAGACACCGCCAAGACGACCCCACCCCGAGCCACCGCATCCCCCGTCGTGAGGGCTCGCACGCGCATGATGGCACCCACCGTGGAGCGCCCCCTGCGGAAACCAAACTGGCTCTCCGCCAAATCCGGCCCCACCCGCACCAGCCGCCCGACAAGGCGGTCTGCAATTACTCTTTCAAAGAGCTTGCCCACCTCGTCGAGCAGCACGATGGGCCGGTAAGCGGACGGAGAGTCCGCAGGGCGCCCCGGCTTCTTGATGAGGACCAGTTTCCCCGTCTTCCAACGAAGTGGGAACTGGCCCCTCTCCATGCATGCGCTTAAGAGCCCCCTTAGTCGAGGCCCGAGAGCCTCTGAGGCCAGGACCCAGGCTTTCCCAGGTAAGCCGTCGGGTCCTGGGGCGGTATTTCTGGCATTCAGCCTACGTACCGCCACCCTCATCTCTACCTCGGTCACCTCCGGAGCATCGTCGTCGTCGTCGGCGGTGTGGTCCGCATTGGGCACCGCAGTAGGCGGAGCCATGGGCGGGGAGGCATGTTCCCCTCGTGAAGGGAACAGAGCGCTCACCACATCCCCCACAAGCTGCGGCCGGAGACTCTGCGTAAGCGGGGGAGCCCATGGGCGGAGTTTCTCCCGCACCATTTTGTATGGGCGTCCCCACGGGTCTCTGTTCAGAGTCTCCAGCGACTCCTCGCGGGCCACTGCCCTGGCCCGCAGGATTTCCGCTTGGAGGGCGGTCTTCGCCACTCTGTACCCCTCGTACAGCTCCGCCTGAATGGCTTCCGTATCCGGAGGTCGAATACGGAGCCGGCGGTGCCTGGTGTACCGACGGCGCGCAGCAACGCATGCATTTCGCAGTGTCGTCAACTGTCGCGACCACCAGTACACCTGGCGCGAAGCACGTCCGGGCTGGACCCGGGGCATTGCCACGTCACATATCTCGGACATGGCCTCCCGGAACCACTCCGCCTCGTCATTGATGTCGGCAGGCCTGTCCGGTGATGACACCCAGGCCTGCACGATTGAGGCTTCCAGGAGGAGCTCCCGGTCCAGCTGCTTCAGCGCCCACCGCGGACCACTCGGGGCCTGTCGGACCGGCGCGCTCGAGGTCTGGGCGGAGACGTCAAACCGGATGTACCGGTGATCGGAATACGTCTCCACCCCCTCCATGACGCGCCAGTCAATGACTCGTGGCGACAGAGCGGGGCTGGCGAACGAGATGTCCACCACTGATTCACCCCGCATCCGCACACACGTGGGGACAGAACCCCGGTTAAGGACGACCAGGCCTGTCTCCAGCGCCCAGTCCTCCACCATCCTGCCCCGTGTGTCCGTATACCGGGAACCCCAAGCCACATTCTTGGCATTGAAGTCCCCGAGGACGAGCACGGGGAGGGAACGGAACCCGACGACGACGACTCTCAACTCCGCAAGGGAGTTGTGGAACTCGGCGAGAGTTCGGTTCGGGGAGAAGTATGCCCCTACCACGACAATCTCCCCGAACCGTGCTGCAACGCAACCCCGTCCTCTCTTAACAGCCTCGAGGGACGGGGTACCGGCGGCGGCCGACGAAATTAGGGCCACTGAGCCGCTCAGGTCCTCCACCCAGTCATCCCTGGGCGGAACAAAGTACGGCTCAGCGACCACGGCGATGTTAATCGACCACTGCGCCATGCTCTGGAGCAACAAATGCTGAGCTGCGGCGCAGTGGTTGATGTTCGCCTGGAGGAGGCGAAATGGGGCCATTATTGGCACTCCATGTCAGCCCCCTCCTTAGCCCCCTGTGAGGGCCCTGCCGCGACGGCTGCGGCGACGGCGACGGTTGTGGAGGCGGCAACGACGGCGGTGGCGGCGGTTGCGGCTGTGACGGCGGTGGCAGATGGCTTGCCTCTAGCCTTGGTGGGTGGAGCGCAGGCCTTGCTCCCAATCCGGTGGCCGGCTGGCTTACCTGCCGCTGCACAGACGACGCAATGCGGCGTGGCTTTGCACGAGCCGGCCTTGTGACCGGGCTGACCACAGCGGTAGCAGTGACTGCTGCGGTCCACCTCCGAGGTGCATTTAGCTCCCACGTGGTTTCCCACATGACAGCGGAAGCACCTCAGAGGTCTGGGTTCCAGCAGTTTGACCTGCGCGGAAACCCAGCCCACCAATAATCTTTGGCCCTCCCCGGCTATCTTCTTGGCCGCCGACACGGGGCAGCTCACCGTTATGGCTCGCAATCCCGTGAAGTCAGGTCGGAGGGCGCCTGCCCTAACCTGCTCGGCAGAGCACCCCCCAGCCCTAACAACAGCGGCCACCACCTGTCCCTCCGTCACTGAGTCGTCCAGGCCCAGAATACGCATGTCTGCGCATTTGGTGGGCCTGGACACTCGGGCCTCGTCCGCATTTAGGGACGCCCTAAGCCTTTCGGCCAGAGCGTCAGCGGCCGGGCCGCTTGCCGCACCGGGGACCTCCAGCATCCGGGCCCCAGTGGCGGTGACCCTCACCCGGATGCCATCAGCGGCACCAATCTCCTTTAGGTCCACCGCCGCCCCCACCTTGGCGAGCACGTCACGGTAGGACACGCCCTTCTTCTCCGCCTCTGGCTGTAGTGTAATCACTACAGCTGCGGACTTCGGGGCGCGGAGCCTAGCCGCGACGCTTCGCTCCTTGCGCCGCTGCCTCCTCTCTTTTTTTTTGGCCGCCCTTTTTGCCTTACCCGCCTTTTCCTTTTCCCCGGCGACTTGCCATTCGGCGCCAGCCGGAGTAGAGTTAGGAGGAGGCGGGGGCGGCTGTTTCGCCGCCTGGGCCGGGGCCTTCGCTGCCTGGGCCGGGGCCTTTGCCGCCTGGGCCGGTGCTTTCGCCGCCTGGGCAGGTGCCTTCGCTGGGGCAGCTACGGTGCCAGCATATGTGGCCTGCTTCCGCTGGCCAGCGGCCGCCGCTAGAGGAGGGCGCAGGACGATGGCTTCTAGCGCGGAAAAACGAGACTGCATAGAAGCCATCTCCTGCCTCACTAGGGTCAGAACCCGGTCCTCCGCAGGCACGGGCCGTCCCTGCCCTTGCTGCTCCCTCCCCTGCGGCACCTCACGGGAGCCGGCACCTCGGAGCCTGGCCAGGTCCGCTCGGAGCTCCTCATTCTCCTTTCGGAGAAGCTCCATGGCGGCTGTCAAGCGGGCGACCTCCGCCCGCATCTCGGACATGCCGTCCGACGGGGGCCTGAAGTGATAGGCCTCCGCTGCCGCCAAAATAGAGGCCATGGCCGCGGGCATGGCCTTGTCTTTAGAGGACTGAGTCCTCTTCAAGACCAATACCTTCATTGCGGCTGCCACGGCCTCCGCAAACCTGGCCGCTCGCTCCGAATTGGAGCCGCCAGCGGCATGCGGCTCACCACCTGCCGACTCTGTAGGGGCCGCCCCAGTGCTGACCCCTACAGGGTATTCTTCCTCCGTAGAGGGCCTCTCCACCTCATCTGGGCTGGCCGGACTCGGCTCGCCTGCCTCCTTAGTGGTGAGTCCTCTACCCACACCTTTTCCCCGGGCCGCACCCCGCCGACTGGAGTGGATCTTCCTCCTGCCTTGGCCTGAGACCCCCTCGTCGGCGGACGACCCCTGGCCATCCCCCGGTTTGGAGCGCTTCCGGAGGAACTTTTGGTTCCTCACGGTCGCGCCCACCACCACTTCGCGTTCCGAGCTCTGACCCGAGCTCATCGCACCAGACGCAGCGTCGGACTCCGACTCCGCATCACTCCTCTCCTTTTCTTTGTTTTTGTTTTTGTTTGCCATATTTGTTCCCACGAGTATAAACTTTGTGTATTGACTCAAAATATCGGTTCGCACTAGCGACTAATTATCTAATAGCTACCCATTAGTCAAGCTTACAACCTCCCTCACGGTGCGCCGCCGCTTGGAGGTTTGGGGTAATTTTTTATAGAGGATTTCTTCCTCGCGGTCCAGGCGGTTAAGCCAAGACCCTCGACCCCCGTCAAGTGCCAGAGACATGACCTTGACACTCTTCGGGGCTACGAGACCAACGGTGGCAGAAGGCTTCCTCCTGCCTGCCCGACGGCAGTGTAAGTGCACGCCGAGCCCGTACTCCAACGCTGCTCAACGTGTACTCTCTCCGAGTACACGTTAGAGCGTTCTTCCGACAGGATATTGGCATACGGACAACGAGACCCCTTAGGCACACAGTACCTAATGGGGAGACATTGCCCGCATCCCAGGGTGCACCGTCCTGAAGACTGGCCTTCCCCCCGGACGCATCCGAAGGGAATTCCAGCCCACAGGCACACGGGGAGGTTTCCTGTCCAAGCACCCCATTTAATTACATCCTAACATTATGAATGCGTAATTTAGTTTGTTTTTCACGCTAGGATGAAATTTGGCAAATGGTTAGACCATGACCTGGATTAGGACATAGGATACTTTTTGTCCCGATATTCCCACAGGATCGAGAATTACGCGGGAGAAATCGCGGGGCGAAATTATAAAATAGGTACTTAGATAAGAGTATAAGATAATTTTCCTTCAATTAATACTGAAAACATGAACTGTGCTGGAACTATCAATGACATAACCCTAGACTTTAGAAGCGGTCGAAATATCTACATGGAACACATCATGCCTGAATTTCCTGAAGGGTTAGGCAGAGGTCTGCCTATAGTACACCCACATTTCGCCAGTTATGTTTAAGTTCCATGTAAAAAGGAGCGAGCCTATTGCCATCAGCCGGTCACGAATCCAGACTCCGACGTCGACCGACGACGTCATCTAAAAAAAATTTATTATCACAGCTATCATTGTACTCGTAACTGTATATATAGTCTGTCTTAGGTGTCACTGAGAAATTCTAGATGAAAAAACCCAATAACACTTTGCCCGACCAGAGAATTGAACCCAGGACCTCATGAGTTTGCGACCACTAGATCAACGAGGCAGTCTACATCTACATGGATCTTCATGGAAATTTCTCAAAATTCAAAACGCTGTTGAAAGCTTTTAAAAATAATACTTAGCCCTTTATCCCTCAGAAGCTATAACAATCATCTTACGTTCTCCGTTTACCTGACCAGCGTTGTAGCGTAACAACAACGGCAAATTGTCTAACGTAAACGAGTAAAAAAAAAACAAAGCCTTGTTGCCAGCCTTAAAAACTTTAACACCATCTTGCAATAATGTAAGGCAACCTCCACAAGTTCGACTAGACGTGGTGCGGCGGCACAATCTGTAATCGCTGCCCCAGGCCAACACGCGAGCCATTCTTCACCTGCCGACGATGTGAGCTTGATTAATCGCCGGTGTGTAGATACCCTAACGCCTACGGAGAGTACGGAGATACGATTGTAATATGCAACGAAATATAAGTGTAAAAGATTCCGTTTGTATTATTTTAATTCTTATATTCCTAGGGCTATGAATTGGATTATATGGTTGTCAATTTATGAATGTTAGCCAATCAAAGCTTTGAAGAAGGATCGCGGCTAAGTTATTACAGCCGCACGGGAAGATCAGGGTAAGCTACGCTTGCCGGGGTTGGTCCATGGATGGGTGACCATCTTTACATACTCCTCGTGCCTCGGAAAGCACGTTAAGCTGTTGGTCCCGGCATCCTTCGTAGATTTTTTTAAATAGTCGTTATGGAACTCAGAAGCTCTAGTCTGGCAACCAGCCTAAAATGGGTTATGGAGGTCAGATAGGCAGTCGCTCCATGTAAAATACTGGTATTCAGCTGCATCCGGTTAGACTGGAAGCCGACAGCAACACAGTTGGGAAATGGCTAGGCAGATTGAACCAATCAAAGCTTTTTATGATTACGGGAATATTAGGCTATTAGTAACCTACAAAAAAACAAAACCGACTTCAAAAAAAACAAAACTACAAAGTGAAAAATAACTTTGATTTCGGAAGTCGGTGTCTTTGGTTTTTCTTTTTTTTGCCACCGACTTCCGAAATCAAAGTTATTTTTCACTTTGTAGTGTTTTTTTTGGAAGCCGGTTTTATTTTTTGTGAAAAAGTTTTTATTTTTCACTTTTTAGTTGTGGTACCTACACAAAACCACTACCTGCTATGTAAATTACAGTGACAGGAACTATTAGAATATCATCCACATATACTAGGTGGGAGAAATACGTAATTTGAAGCTAACTCAAAAACCCCTCATCAGATCTTGACCAAATTTATATGGGACCACTTCTGAAGTATGCCCTACCAAACAAAAAAAGAATCATCAAAATCATAATAAATAATCAAGCATTCATAATTGGCGGAGTAATCTCGTAACAAACATACAAAAAAAAAAAAAAAAAAACATCCGAATTGAGAACCTCCTCCTTTTTGAAGTCGGTTGAAAATTAGCTAGTTCGTGAACGATTTACAGATTCCTAGAGTTTTCACATGCATTTGGGTATGTTTTTCGGGGTGTACATACAGGTATAAAAAGTGGAAGTAATTTAGCATTACAAATTAGTCCTTGACAGTGAGTCCAACTAACCTTCGTGGTTCGGTCGTTGACAATTACATGCACGCCCTGGACGAGACCTTAGCGTTTCTATAATTGTTAATCATTGAAATGTTGAGTAAGTACCTACTCCTTGCATCAGCTGTCCTAAGTAATCAAATAGTTACACTCAATTGATAATTGAATCGAAATAACTTAAATTATTCGTAATCGCATCCCTCATAACTAGGCAAAAAATAATTGCTTTTGAACCGTTTCTACAATTGCGCAGGCTCAACGGCTGTAATTGTTTTAAATATGGCACGTAATCCTCCATTTGCAATTGGATGACGTCTATAAAACAGCGGCAATCGCTCAATTAGCAATAAAACAATAAATGGGGCCACTTCCCTTTTTAATTTTATTGCAGACTATAGATAAAACGATAGCAGAGACATTCTACATTCATAAAAGTGGATTAAAAGCAATGAGAAACTGTTGCGGATGTGTAATTGTTTAATAGTGAGCTTGCGTATATCCAAGTTGATTTCAAAAGGTTGCTAGTTAAGAAAATTGCATGCAGCTTGATTAATAAAAAAATTGTGTCATTGGCGGCCCAAGGAATAGATGATGAGGTTCAATGAAGTTGAAATTAGTCTATATATCCAATTGTATTTAATATTATTATGTATGTATATTTTGTTTTTGTTAACACTGTTTTTTGTTACAGGTATTTTGTTTATATTCGAAGACTATAAGCGAAACAAAAGCTTATAACGTGGAGTGAGTAGGTAAGAATGCTCATGATACTTATTGTATAGATCATAATTCACCAAAGAACGCGTGTGTGAGAAATACATGAACCTCGAAGACTTGTCTCTGGTCCATCACGGCAAGGGTCTTGGCGGTCTGGTCGGTGTGTCATTCTTACTGGCCTGCTAAGTCCCAAGCTATGGTGGACCTTGTCACCGTTAGAAGATTTCATCATAAGGAAGCAAGAAGACTTATTATCTTAATTAGGTAATTTTGATTTGTGTCGTCTAATGAGGGTTTAAATATTTTGACACTCACGCGGTGTAGCATGCTGCGGGTGACAGGTAACAGAAATAGTAAAATATATTATAATTTACTTGTTTTGACTGATTCTGTATTTTACGACTGATCCGTACCTACATACAGATTGTGCACATACGGACTCAGTATTATCTGTAGTAAATTAAATTAATTTACTAAAAAGTGCTCAAATCGCGAATAGGTATCTGTAATCGTCATTTTTCAGGACAAATTACAATTTTAAAATTTTAATTGGCCGGTGTTCTAATAATCCTAATAAGTTTATCGGCTTCCAAGTTGCTGGAATCTGTCCCCAACATGAATTCCCAAGCCAATTCATTTAGGATTACGAACCCACAACTATTAATTGACCAAATACCCACCACAATATTACAAACTAAGAACAAAATCTAACAATTGTGACCACCACTAATTGTGCCATACAATGTCACTTGCTAATTAAGAGGCGGTCAGCAGACACGACTTTCATGTGGCCGGCGATCGCATTGTATTGTAGATCACAAGTTCACGACATTGTCAGTGGAGCTTGTTCATCAAATGAATGGAGCTGGGTGATTCTGTTCTATCTAATGCGGTCCATAGACTTCTAATTCAGGGCTTTGAAGATTGTCAAAGAGCCGTATGAGCTTATTTGTAACAAATAAGTTTCAGTCTTGAAAAATGTGGATAAGTGGAATGACTAGCGGGCGGGACTTACATTTCATAGATTTATTTTTTATTTCTTTTTTTAAATTATTTTAATGGTTCCCATCATTTTGATAACCGAACAATAAGTTCGTAATATTTTCATACGATTGTATTTGTTTTTTTTTTGCCGTTAATATGCGCGACATGCGTCTTTTTGCCTAGATGTAGACGTACTATTGTATGTTATAACATGCAACTTATAAAATTATGATTTTATACAGGGTGGAAGGGACATCGACGCGAAAACTGATACCATGGATTCAGTACGAGATTCTGAACCCCCCTGCGTTGAAAGTTTCCGTCGGTTATTAAAAAAAATCTGCTGTTCCATACATTTTGACCGCGTAGGTATTGAACTTTTCTATGAAACAGCTGTTTTTTTTTATAACAGGCGAAAAATTTCATTGGAAGGGGGTTCAGAATCATGTACTGAATCCACGGTATCAGTTTTCGCGTCGATGTACCTTTCACCCTGTATATACGAGTAGGTATGTAATAAAATTATGATTTTTCAACATTTGCGAATTTCGTGAATATAGTATATGTATTGTCCATGTGTATAAATATCATGTACCCAAAGATGCACATCGTCAGATTTGCCCAACCACGTCAAAATACGGTACCGTTTCTCTTTCGTTGACAATGACATTTGAATAGTATTGTCTCGCTCACTCAAACTGAAAATCGTATCTATCGTTCCATGCGAGATGTGTGAGCTCACTCTTCTCAGTATGAGCACTGTTTCACTCGTCCTTTATACGTTGAGAGCAAATCCAACGATTTAAATCTTTGTAGAGTGATAAGGATCATATGGCGCTTGAAACATTTGTGAAAAGATCCTTGTACAACTATGTGTACTTACCTTTTTGTAACAAACTAATGGTAATAATGCTGTATGTCGCCGTAGAGCTGGGGTTTCAAAGCGGCATGTGCCTCCCGCTATGCAATGCCCTTGGAAATCCCAAACGTGCTGGCGACGACTACCAACAACGATCCATCGAAGAAGACTGAAGATTCATCATTCTGTTATTTGTTTTACATATGGCTCATTTGGAGAAACATCGTCGTAACTGCTACTTTTCTTTACAGGAGAGCGATTTAAAGTAAAATATTTTTATCTAATGAGGACCGTCTCGTTATAAAGACCCTTGCCTATTTTTTTGTACTTAAAATGTGGCTACACTAATGTAGCTTCATGTGCTATTCAATTAAGTAGAATATTTTCGTCCCTGTTTCCGCGAGATCTTTGCGAACTAGCACAAATTCAACAACGACGTTTTCGCTGCCTACCGATAAATAGATTGAAACTGATTTAGGTCTTTGTAAGTGTTTTGTCATATTTAACTCATTTTTGGGAAAAAATACATTTACGTCGATGTTTCTCCAAATGAGCGATATTATGTGTGATTTGTCATCGTGTTTTGTTTTTAATTTTAATAGTTTTTGTAATTTATTTCTTTAACTACCTTTTTGGTACATAGTGTGTATTGTTAGAGTATTAAAATTCGCAGCCCAAAGTTTAAAATAGAGTTGAGAAAACATTATAACATGCCCGACCAGCGAAAAAAAACAAACCTGGGACCATGAACACATTACCTGACGCTCCAGCTGCTTGCAACCACCAAACTAACGAGGCATTGAAGTTAAACTTCGCTTCAGTTAAAGTCAAAATTAGTTCTCATATAATTTCCACACATTTGTGCCTAGATTTCCAAATTAAAGCAAAGTGCACAATGCTGCAATGTTTAGTTAATTTAGTTCGATCTTGACTAAGTTAGGCGAGAACTGAGAATATCTTGGTATTGTTTAATTAGCAGAACAAGGGGTATGCCTTGTTCTGTTGGGTTATATCCGCATGTATTATTTATGTTTGTCACTATTGTATTTTCACTAATGCTTATTTCACTAAATGCATAATATAAGAAGAGATTTAAGATAATATTTACTAATAAATATGTTTTACAGATGTTACGGTTAAATATGTTTAAAAACACAACATTTATGTTTTTATATCAAAATCCTAGACGCCGCGTCGTAGGTCAAAAATAATGACATTTCCATCCCCCCCTGGAATGACACCCGTTATGTTTGTCTACAAATTCATGGATGGCCTTTAATAGACCTCAACATGAGTTGTCAAAAAAAAATGCATTATACTGCATAGTAAAAGTTTGATCTGGTTCTCGAACTGTTGGCGTCGGTGTTGACGCTCTGAATGCACTGGTTAGGTTAGGAGGTTCGCTGAGTGAAATTCTAAAATCTGGGGCTCATATTATGCGTAACCTGTTGGTCACTTTGTTGGCGTGTTTGTTACAAGTAGGGGACGCAGCATAATGAATGAAACAACGAAATACAACATCAACTTATTTATTAAACATTCAGTCCCAACTCTCGCTTTCCTTGAAAGCAGTCACACAGTTCGACTTAGCTTTGCTGTCAAACTTATCAATTACTTTTTCTTTTTTTTTATTATCTATTTTTTCGTTTATCTTTTCTACTTTTTCTTTTTTCTTTTCTGGGACATCTTTTTTCTTAGCTATATTTTCTTTTTTCCCGGGTTCCGCGGTATCAGTCTTTTTGCGGCCGTTGGTTGGATCGGCGCTTAGTCGTCGTGTTTCGTCGCTTGTTCGTCGTGGGGTGTCGGATGAGACCCCCAACTTCTTGCCCAAAGGTTCCGCCTCGTCAACCTGTAAGAAGTAGAGGGGCGTTTGAAAAGATGCTAGTACATAGCTATATTTCTGAAATATTTGATCTGAAATGTTCAACAGTCGCGTGGAATTGGAATAGTTATTTGTCCAACAAATAATAAGTTACGAGAGCAAAGTTGTTTTTTGCTGTGAGTGTTGATTTTGAATCCCGAGTAAGCGAAGGATTCAATAATTGAATGATTCTAGGTTAGAATCCTGAGCGCAGCGAGGTTAATAAGAGAGATGCAAATAACTTTGGTCTCGTGTAACACATACATGTAAAAAAACCCTGTCCGATTCGTGAGGGTGTTGTTAGGTGTATACACTGAGGGTATATTAATGTGGAAATTTTCAGGAAAAAAGGAAAAATATCCCCACTTTTTTTTCAATGGGGAATTTTACCGGGATATTACATAGGGCGCGGGCGGCCGTCGTTTAGCGGGTGTCATAAAGTCAAAACTTATGACTCCTGATGAAAATTAATGGATTTGGAGTAATTTTAGAACTAAAAACGTGAATTTTAAATAGCAATAACTTTTTATTTTCAGTAATAATTTTAAAAATACTTGTTAGTAATGTTACTGCAGTACCATATGCTCTTTTCGGATTAGACAGGTTTTTTTTTTATTTAAAGGTAAAAAATACAATATGATTAACTTCGTATTTTTTTCTTCAACATTCTCTTTATGTTCACATAAAGATAATGTTGATGTCAATAACGGCTTTAGCACCCTTGAAAAGTTACCAAATAAATCTTATTTTTACTTTCTTTCTTTCAAACATATACCTTAAATATAACATTTCGAAACAGACTGATTTCAATAACTTACTTGGAAAATGCCCGACGAAGTCCTTTTCCTTGTCGAGAGGGGCGGCGAGGTCATCGAAGTGCTGTTTGAACGGATCCTGCTCACTTTCTGGGGAAGTTGGGGAGGCAGGGGTAGTTGGGGAGGCTGTTGTAGTTGGGGAGATATCCAATGACAGGCAAGCCTGGTCCGACTCAACACTGTGAAGAAAGAAACAACGATAAGTTTCTTGGCATTATAAACTGCTCTCATTTGACAGTACAGTTTAAAGGCGAGATTCGCAGACTGCACTTTGAATATGAACATTATATGCGTAAGAATTAGGTTCATGTTCGTATGAAACGCTTGTTCAAGTTTGACGTCGCATATACGAATATGACCATTATCCGCAAAAAAATAAGGTTTATAATTATTTGTATGAAAAAATAAAGTTAAAGTACGGTCTTTGAATCTCGCCCTTAGAACTATCAATGTATAAGTCAGCATTTGAATTTTGACACCTGCAAAACAATCTTACGAGTCGTAACAAAACATATCACTTTTGAGTAGATTCAGTACCGGTGTGAATGTTATGATGCGTGGGGACCCCATGTCCAGCAGTAAACATCTTTTGATTGGATTATGAGAATGTTAAAGAGATGTCCGTCGACTCGTGTTTGCCATAAGTCTCTTCCAAGTTGACTCACTCTATCACTCAGAGGGAGTTCTGTGCTATTTATGCCAATTCGCGGTTTCCATACATGGCTCGGCTACGCATGAGTCTAAATCCAAAGGATGTATGTATCTACTCTAAAAAAAACGCTAACGTAAAATGCTCTTAATTTTGTAGAATCATCTAACAGTGTCCAAGGTCAGAACTTCAGAATGCACATCTCGTACTTAAAAAAACGTTCAAATTCAAGTCGAAAACTCATTTCAGCGACAATTATGGCACCCACAGACAGGCGCGACGTGACTCTTGTAGAACAGTTTCTATGGAAACTTCATGGAAATTGTTCTACCAGGATCGCGTCGCACCGTCGCGTCGTGCCTGTCTGCAGCAGCCTTTACCGTCAAAATTTTGACAAAAATGTAGGGAAATTATTATTTTTTGACAGATTGAGACTGTGATTAGAATGCGATCGATCTTAAATATACGGGAATTGGGAATGAAGTGCCGTGAAAATAAATAAAAAATAACAAACCTTGCCGCGGTTTCAGGTCAGTCTTCGCTCTAAAACAAAAAACAATTGTTAGTAAAACTTCAAATCTTGTTGGTTGTATTTTTTTTAAGGAGATATTTCATATGCAGAGGGTGTATTCTGAAAGTTGGCAACCTCGCAAATAGCTGTCAAATATTTGACTCTATGCTGTACAAAAATATTACTTAACTAATTTACGAAGTGTAAATACAATTTTAATCATATTAACATTTTATTTTTACAATAACTGCGCAAGATCACACTTTATTTTTAATCGTTTTTTTTATATGTTCATCGATATTTTCGTCAACTATGGACCGATTTTGAAAATATTTTCGGTAGGAGAAGCTTGGTTCTAGGAGAGCGCTGTGGTTATAAAGCTAGTTTGGGAAGTTTTTGAGTTAACTTTAATAATACGTATTTAATCCCCTTGGTGTATGTTGATAATGTTATAAAACT
Source organism: Xanthia togata (assembly GCA_963853775.1). Classification (NCBI taxonomy): domain Eukaryota; kingdom Metazoa; phylum Arthropoda; class Insecta; order Lepidoptera; family Noctuidae; genus Xanthia; species Xanthia togata. Next base: position 22,461,611 of record OY970795.1, on the reverse strand, counting down.
TCCTATCACTATTATTTACATAGCAAGTAGTAGTATACGAATTGTTGGTAGGTAACATAACTACAAAGTATAAAATGTAAAACTTTTTTACATAAACATTTTTTTTTTTTCTAATAGCCATTAATTTCCATTTAAATGAAAATAGAACACCGAAAAATTGGCGATGGTAATCATCGCCAATTTTTAATTTGAACCAGGAATGCTAAGTCGCGTTGGCACTTCTTTTTTTTCTAACCAGAGCGAAGGCGCAGGACTTGTCGCCGTGTCCGTTTAATTGGTATCCAAATGCATCCGCTAATTGTGGGTGAAGTATCAGGCGACACTAGCGCCGCTGTCGCGCATTCACCTGTCGCTGGCGCGGGAACACGTCGCCGGCAAGCCAAATTACTCGAACGCGGTCACGACTAACCAAAGTTCTTTTTGCCTTTATTTTTTCATGGAATTCTTGAAACTACTGTGTCCTGTCTTCTTAGAAATAAATGATCAATTGACGCTGACTTGTACCTATTTACTCACTAGGTTTGATTGAGATTTACTATACTTTACCTTCTTAATTTAATAAAAGACACAAGTTCTTATGCAAAGGAATCGAGTCCCTAAAAGGTTTTCCGATCGCTCAATTTCTTTTTTGCTCAACGTCAAATTATAAGGGGACTTGACGGGCTTCAGAATCTATTGTTGACTTATAAAAATGTATAAGACGTTCACACTTTGAAGCGGGGACGTATTTTATATAGATTTATGGAATAGCCTACTTAAATCTAAGACGATCCTTCGGATCCTTATACCTTACTAAGAGGCCTCTTCAATCTCCAACTAATATACTGCCAGACATAAAACGTCGCAATCCAACCCTCGCATTGGATATAAATTGACTTATTTTAAACCTAATACTCGGTACTGGAGATCAATCAATTATATACGATGAGGCAAAACATAGTCCAATAAAAACTTCTACGTGATTAGATTAGAAGTATTAGAGAGGAAGCCTTTGATATTTTTATATAAAAATGTTATTTATATGTTATGGTTGCGGACGTAAGGGAGTCAAAGCTGACGACGGTTCATCTATCAAACGTTTGACCGTATATGGCGAGCGGCGCGCCGCGCATATGACACACCAGAGACAACGTTTGATTGACTTGTAACTTTTTATTTTTTGTTGTAACGCTCGCTAATAAGCTATGTTCCCGCCGTTAAGGCAGCGTTCGGATACGCGGATGAACGGAACGTATCCTGGTGAATCGGGATTACATGTTTCTTTGGCAACTAATCGTGAAGAACTGCATGGCTGATTACAGGAGGTACCTACTACAAGGCTCGGGTAGCCCTTAACACAATTACAGCTCTGATAAACAAGTAATCTACAAAGCAGGATTTAATTAATTTAAGTAAAATTCAGTTTCATTTGAAAGAAACATAATGAAAAGGTGCAAGTGCTAGTAAGTAACATGGTTGCACGTGCAATATAAAAACATAACCTTTCAGAAACATCAAAAAAAAAAAAGATAAAAACTCGAGTCTGATATAATATGAGAAGCCCCATTTCGATAAAAACTATCAATGGATTTTTACATGCAGTAACCCATTTTTTGCGACGGCAAAATATTTCATACTTGAGTGATTTTAGGAATCGCTAACCCCGCTGTGCGAATCCGATCGCAACCTATAAAATGAAATTTAAAAACGTAAGTAATAAAAATGGTGAAGCACGTACTTAGTTAACGGAAGCTTAGATGACTTTTTCCATCTGGAAAACGTGTTCCTGTAGGCATTTCAGTTTTTATAATGGTGATAATGAAATATGAAATTCCATTGAATTAGTCTTCACATTTTTCAAATAGACTGAATATCAGAAAAAGTTTTTCTCATTTAGTCGAGACGACTCGACTAAAGCAACTGCCTGTGCTTCATAAATGAGCCAAGTGTTTGCTTAATTTCTTCTGAACCTTGGACATATTTTATGAAAGCCTTTTAGTAAATATGAACTTGGTAGATACTCTGAGGACAAAAAAAAACAAATTGACTTATTTAAACGGAATTTGTCACGTAACTGGTCTAGCGATGTTCTTCACTACATTAAGAGCGTTCATCCAAAAAGTTGGCAACGTCGCAAATAGCTGTCAAATATTTACCTGTTTTGATTAATTTGGCAATATTACTTGTATGGAAATACGAAATGTGGCTAACAAGAGAACCTTTCGGACCCCATAAAAATCAAGATGGTGAGAATCTAAGAGCGTTCAATATTTTTTTTTAAAGTTTTGTTTTATTCTACAACGAATATTAATAATGACTTTCAATTATAACACTGAATTTGATGTTGTAACCGTTTTAGGTGAAAAAAGGCATCTGGAGGTTTCCAAATACTTTTTTGACATCTAAAACTAAATATTCGATATTACGATATTTATTATTGCAATTCATAATCCATATTTTAGTTCTCTTGTTAGCCACATTTCTTATTTCCATACAAGTAATATTGCCAAATTAATCAAAACAGGTAAATATTTGACAGCTATTTGCGACGTTGCCAACTTTTTGGATGAACGCTCTTAATGTAGTGAGGAACGTCGCTAGACCAGTTAGGTGACAAATTCTGTTTAAATAAGTCAATTTGTTTTTTTTGTCCTCAAATTACCAAGTTCATCTTTACTAAAAGGCTTTCATAAAGTATGTCCAAGGTTCAGAAGAAATTAAGCAAACGTATCTTCACTTCGTGTTCAATAAAGACAGCCCCATTAATATCCGTAGAAATGATATCTTCGTCCAATAAACATATCCTTAATACACCTCAGCAACTGATGCCCACTATGCCATCCCAGATTGGTAGAACAAACCCTCAATTTGGCTCACATGATTTAAAATGCTCACACAATCCGATTCTGTCCGGCCAGACGTGTTACAGCGCAAATAACAGCCTTATACAGAGAAATAGGCGAGTTAACAGACCATAGACAAGGCTAAGGACATATTGTTAGTGCGGGTATGATGGAGTCTCATCTGAAAACAAAGTGTAGGTTCTCTAGACGTTGGACGTCGGCCCACAAAGCATCCGCGTTGTAACGAGCGTCAAATATATGCGATTTATGTATCTTCACGCGGTTTGCCTTATAGGGATGTTGCAAGTTTCAGGTGGGCCGTGTTAAGGCGTCAATGTCACTTTAAGACTGAAAATTTTGAAGAATAGTAATCTATCATCATCTTTAACAAATCTTAGGTATATTATGTAGTATAGTAACTACTTAATAAAAGTTCAAAATGATTACTTTGTGATCTTGTATAGCTTGTTAGTTGACATACTAAATAAAAAACTGGCCAAGTGCGAGCCGGTTTGCACACGAAGAGTTTTTAAGATCGAGCAAAATACACGTTTCTTCTACGGGTTCCGTTTGACACCCTTCTGGTGCGGAACCCTAAAAACGATTTGAACAAATTACACATCATATGTATCCTTCATTACACATCCTTCCGATATCACTACATAGGTAAGTAAGGATTAGAAAAATCTAATTACAGGCGCTCAGAATCCATAAAATGTTCTAGAAAGAAAACTTTTAATCGATTCTAGCTCCTTTATCAGATTTTATTACTCCTCAAGAATTCTGTCAGTCAGAAGTCAGTAAACCCATTATCGTAATTGCTTCCTGAACACGCACTAAGGAATTAAAACAGAGTTTGGTGAAAACCGCATCAATATCCGATGCGAAGTTTAGAAGAACAACGCGGTCATACAGACAGACACGAAAAATGTGTTTAATTTATAATATGTATAATTATATATAGACTAGCGATCCGCTCCTGCTTCCCACGGTTTTTCCAACAAGACAAAACATCGAGATCCCTTTATTATGTGTGAGTTTAATATGTTTTGTACATACTAACATTCTCGAATAAATCGAACAAAATCCGTTGCATAGTTTAGAAGAACAACGCGGTCACATGAGAGACATGAAGTGACGTTTAATTTGTAATATGAACCTAGATGACGCGCACTTTACTCCGAATTTATCCAAAATTATTATTTCTGTCAGTGCACATTATGATTATTAGTTTTCATAGTAATTGTACACGGCCGCGGCAGTGTTACAGGTCAATCCACATTTATTATATTACACACGAAATGGTTTCGCGTTGAAATAGTTGGTTCAATTTCGCAAGATTCTGCGAAAGTCATGTTGGATTAAATCAGTGTTAATGATCTGGTAATCAAATGATTCGATAGTGAGATAATAAGCGTAGAATTTCATTTCAGTTTGTTGCGTGATTGTTTCTAGTACCCTATTTATGTTCGAAAATGGGTTGTTATTTTTAGTTTTGTAGTGGTGGCTTTGTAAAACCTATTTCTTTATTTTTTTCAAACGGAGCGGAAAAAAACTAGCATTCCTTTTATAGTTTTGGGATGAATAGTACCTATATGCTGTATTTGCCTCTTACAGTCTCTCATTCACCTTGAACTACCATCCAATTAGAACTACAGCTACAACTTTAGAATATCGACTAATCCCCAATACATTTTTGACATTATTCATGCAATTCCAATTACTTTAATTAACGCCTTAAAGGCAATGGATGCCGTAGTGTTGGCAGCATACCGTTTTAAATAGATAACAAGCTCTCATTATTTCATAAACAGCATATTCGCACGAGGTGTCCACATTTTCATAGTAATATTCTATGAAATGATTACATTTTTATACCGAGTGGACCCGTCTCGGTGTCTCAGCGTACCCTTAGCTTTATGTTAATATAGAATATAAAGAACAACGATGGGTGATTATCGCGAGGAGTAATCGTTCTTAGTGGGAACTATTCGGCGCGCGCAAACCACTCAGGGCTGGGACTTGATTTTGGTTTAAACTGCTGTCTATGGTATATGGTGCTAGGGTTTCGCTCGTGTTTTGAATTCTTAAGTTGAGTATCAATTGTGCAAAGTCTTGTTTTTTTTTTTTTTTTTGTGGCTTCGCACGGTTTGTACATTTAGCCAATGTCAAGTTAAATTTCGGAGCAACAAAGGTAGGGAAACGAAAATAATATTAAATTAAAACGGGATTTAGGATAGGACGGATATATAGGATCAGTATAATATTTATAATGAATAATGAGCAAATTACAATGACTAAAATTTACAACTTAATATTATTTAATGTAATGAATGAGACTATACATTTATATACAGGAAAGCTATTTGTACAAAGTAAAGAAAGTATTGAGGTAGGAAAAGGAGTACGGAGGGACAAGAGATTACTGAGAAAAGAAGAACGGTCATATAAGGGACAGGAGAAAAAAATGTGATTTATGTCGCCTACGTCTGTGCCACACAAACAAATGGGGTCGTCGATGATATGAAGTTTGGCAAGATGGGCTGGGGAGCAAACATGACCCAATCTCAACCGTATAAGAACGGATGTCTCCATCTTGCCAAACTTCGCCCTGCTAAACCACGGTTTTTCCGGAACGTCGGGTTGAATAAGCGAAAAATATCGGCTCTTTGATTGGCTCCCGATATCCCAAGCTACCTTCCAGGTATCTCGAAGAAAAGTTAATGGTAATGTCACGAGGTCAATATTAAAGTTTGTATAAGGTACTAAATCCCCACACTGCACCGCATCACCGGCAAGTGTGTCAGCCACTTCATTGCCATGGATACCAGCATGGGCCGGAATCCACGCAAATTCCAGCGTATTACCCTCAGAGATAGTTCTGAACGCAAATTCTCTTATTAAATATATGATAGAAAACTGTGATTTGTGTTCAAAAGGGGATTTATTGATGGCTAGAAGAGCACTTTGAGAATCAGTCAATGTCTTGTTGTTAACATCTTAGCTGTGCTGGACAGTGTCAGGTAGTTCAGTTATAGTTACACCACTAGCCACACAAACACAAAATAAGCCGAACTAGAAAGAAAGAAAATAAACGTATTTTCTTTATTTTTTATAAAGAAAATACGTTTATTTTCGGTAAACAAACGCAAAAAAAGAACACGAAATAATAAAAAAAAACAAGTTAAGGGAAAATATGCGTCACATCCACGCAAAACTGAACTGTCATGTTCATTGAACTAAATTTTTTCATATTGCCAAAACAAAATGACAAGAGGGCAGGTACGATTCTTCTAAAGAGAAAAATCATAGACCGTATCTCTAAATATATTTAATCCATACGAATAAGTATTGTGTTCACTGTTCCTAAATAATAAGTATTTTGAAGACATTATAGACGTGGTCACGTGACGCTCAAGTAAAACTAACGTTTTTACTCTTTTCCTTTCAGGGGTAAGTAGCGTCGTACCCTATCTTTATACAGTCCGAGATGTTTGTGCGCGCAGCTACTTACTACAATAACGAATGCCGATAAACCACTCCGTGGAGAAAAACTTGGCAAAAAAAAATAACACTGAATAGGGATGATGTCTAAAAAAAAAAGGTTTTTTTTCCGTCATGTAGACTATGCAAAAATAACGTACACGTATTTTTTCAAAAGATTACGGCCATACATTGAGTTATAATGTGCCATGACGTAAAATAAGCTTTCGAAGTACAATTACCACGGATGCAAAAGATAGTAACAAGAGGGATGATAGGTATCGTAGCTGTTCCACTGAAAGTTAAAACACTAATCTGACTGATTATGTATTTTTATCAATCACATGCAAAGAAATTAAACTGAACCTACACTCAGAAACTGAAAAGTTATGCGTTTTCTGCGTCAAGATTAATAAGTAAATCACCTAACTGCCTAATTTTCCTACATCCAACTGTCAACCCTACGCGTTATGCGGCGGGTGCGTGCGCGCACGCGCGTTGCGGCGCCGTTTTGAGAGCCATTAACGCGATCACTGACTAATCGGCATTTACAGGAATTTCATGCGATTTGCAGCGCGTACTGTAACTGACACTTAACAGCGATACTTGAAAGTTCCGGAGATGTTATCGCGGAATTGATGTGGACACACGTGATTGGCGACACTTGATCTACTGTTGATTGGCTTACAGTGAGATTACATGTTTTACTAGCCACATCTGCGGGGTAATTGCGTTACACACTTACAGTAGTAATAGCTTTCATTTTGACAGTTCAACCACATTCATTGCGTTAGTTACGTTGTCAAATTTTTCGAACATATGAAGCAATAAAATTTGTTAGATATCCTTTTAAATCATTTAGGTTGTGATTGAATATTGTCGACAGGAAGAAAAATTCAAGGCTACAGCGATCACAATGGACTAGAGAGATAATACAGGAAGAGTTAGATCGAAGAGAATTAAAGATGGATTAATTAAGAATGACATTATATTAGAAGAGGTGAACTTGAGGATCGAGATTGTCAGAGTTTAGTAACAGAAGAAAAGTCATTACACCAAACTCAAGAAAGCAGAAGAATCACAAAACAATAGGTTTTGTCTGAAACGGGATATTGTTTATTCGACCTCAAATAGAAAACTAGTCTCCATAGGATGTCTGCATCAACACCAAGTTTCCCAATGCTGACACCAAGCTCGATCGCGTCTTATCGATTCCCTGAATTACAATAATGCAACAAGAAATGTTATTAGATTTTACGCTGTTGACACTGTTGAAATTTACGCGAATAGGCAGGTGAAAACAAGAACTTATGATTCGAGTAACTATTTCAGTTTATCTATGTAAATCTGTTACTAGAATTAGTGTACAGGTGTCTTGTTCCAAATGTAACCTTATGCCGTGTTGCAGAATCGACTATAGTTGTGCAATATTTCGACGACAACTTGATTACTAGCTATTACTTATAAGGTTTATCCATAAAAGTTGCATAAAACAACGCAGCGAACAGTTTGTTAAAAAAATACTTAAGTTGTCATAGGTAACTTTGTACGACTGCGAATCCATTAACAGCATTTAACGTGGGTTTAGGTATAGCTTTATCAGGCTCCCATTCAGATGTAAAATTATATTCTCACATCATTACACGCATATGGGTAGAGCGAATAATTAACGGGCCGATCTTTTGATGCTACCATGGCGTGTTAGGAGCCTTTAATACCACCACAAAAACTTCAAACAACTTTTATCTGAACCAAAATAATTTCCGCACTTCACTCTAACACTAAACTGCTACAAAAACGAGCTCCTAAACCTGTCAAACGTAACCCTACACGTTCTTGTTCCGGATTAACGTTTAGGTCTCGTCTTTAAATCGCTACCCGTATTTATTAGTCGTGTCGCTTAGCGAGGGGACAAGGGCGCACCTCGGGTAAATCACCTGCGAGTGCCTGCTAGGCTAGGTAGGGCACGTTTACATGGTACCAAGCCACTTTTGGTGTGACCACCCATAAATGGTTTAACAAAGAAAGGGGATTGTTTCGGTGTAAGGTGACTGTTTTTTGGTCCCGCTTAAGGTAGGGGTTAATGTTGCTAAACTGGTAAGAGTGTTTAATGAATGTCACGGTGAGGCGGATAATTCCTGGTATAAAATAAGCGAGTGGATGAAATTTTTTGTCGCAAAACATCGTAGTAGGTACGTAGAACTGATAATAATACCTTGCAGATTCGTCCAAAAGTTGTACTTAATTGCAAATTTTTGGACCAAAATCCCGCGCCGCATGACGTTCACTTGTTTTTTTCTACTATCGATCTTGAAGCAGTCGATAGTCTTGGACGCACCCAATAAATATTAGGAAAAACAAGTATAAAAATGGACAAGCAAAGCAGCCTAGATTTCCCAATCATCATGCGTCTAGCGGGCACTAACAAGGCGCGCTAATCGCACGTCAGAGCGACACATCGGTACGTCTCCGGAACGCATTCGATCACTGCCACACTAATCCCACATAGTTAGCGCGCATTTTACGGCCAATGAACTGTGATTTAAATGCTTTAATGTTCTTCTTACTTGAATTAATATTATACAATAAACAGCCTACATGACCGCTTGCCCAGTCATCATGTATGTTCACCTAGTGTAACTAACGAGACGCGCTAATCGCACGTCGTCGAAGCGACACATCGGTACTTCGCAGAAACGCATTCGATCACTGCCACACGAATCACGCATTTAATTGCCAATGAACTGGGATTAAATGTGCTACAAGGATCTTTTAGCGCCTGTATAACATTGACAAGGGGGCGTTATTGACCAACAACGCCTAAACATTTATGAAATTGTCACAGACATTGTATTGACAAAACAAGATGGCGGCGTTAGTTTTTTTCACCAGATTTTGGTCACGCGTCAAAATTACCTTGTAGTGTTGTAGATGGCTTTGACGCACTCTGTGATACTTTAATGTACTCCTCGGTATATTAAATGGAAATTATACAAAATACTACAGCCGTCATGTAGGCCGGGCGTGCACTAACAAGGCGCGCTAATCGGGCGTCGGAGCGACACATCGGTACGTCGCGTGCGCTCGGTCGATCACTGCCGCACAAATCTTACATTGTTAGTGCGCATTTTTACTTCGAAGCTACATAGATGCATCTTCGTAGTGGTGTAGTTGACCTTTCTTGTATGTGGGAGTATTTAAGGTACATTAACGTATACGCATTGGGATGTTGTATGAAACAATTCGCGTTTTTTTTTTAAACCTGAAAATTTTCCAATCTAAACTGGAAACGACAAGCTCAATGATTTTAAGGGTTTTTTGAGTCCTGACTTCGAAAATTAGGATAATCGCATTATACACAATTCCAACACCGTCTTGCCCGCTCCTTTCGAGTCATAGAATCACTCTTAACGTTTGAAAACCTCAAACACGATCCACAAAATCACATTCAAACGACATTCACACTCGAAGAGGTAACATACGTTCGACCCCACGACCGCCGCAAGCGCAGTAATTGACGATCATTTGACAAGCGTTGTCGCGCCCAAAGCGGGCCCAAATAGGTAAAACTCGAAATGTCTGTGACAAAACGGCCCGGACACGTCGCTCAACTTAATTGGCTATTAGCTAATGAGATCGTAAGATAGTTATCTGGTCGGCGACGCAAAGCGAATATCACGTATATCGAAAGCGCCCCGTTAGGTGCCTGACGATGACAGCGGGCAGGCGACAAGACGAAAGGGATTTACTGAGATACGATGTGCGAATGTACCTATCGAGAGGCTGATAAGAGATCCTTGTAAGGGCTACACTGAGGATGAGAGGTCACGAGGTACTTGGCAGTAAATTATAATAACGGTTTATTGGTTGAATTCTTGGCTGCTTTAATCCTATCAAAGTCGGACTTACATACTTATCGTAACGGTCGTCTGCGTCTTTGGCTTCGATTATAACCTGTGTGGCAGATTTATTGTCAGCTCTCATTTCCCTCTGCCAACTAGGTGGGTACTTCAATCTACAAACTATCGTTTAATCCGGCAAACTCCAAATATCTCAATTTGCTAAAAAAAAAGGATTGTTCGTTTTCTATTAGTGCTTACTTAATGAACTGTTAGCATTATCCCCGGTTAATCTTAAGCGTAGAATGGAACCGTGTAAAGAAATCCGTACACGTTTGGACCGACCTGTCGATTGAACTCGGCCCTTTCGAGCGAAGCGTTAATTTCGCAGAAACTCTCGGTTACATGTCGCTATGACCTTTAGAGGTAGGCAGAAGATTTAGCGCTATTTATTTTATGCTTTGTTCCTTTCGAATCAGTATTTCTGTTGTTTTCTTTACAACAGAAATACTGATTCGAATCTTATGTAATTAGCCCTATGCCCTTCGTTTGGGGGTCGACTGATATTATTATAGTGTTGTCGCTAACCGCGGTGAGTAGTTATCTGCTGGGGAGTTTGTTGCGCCACTTCCTCTTCCCAGCTAAAGCACTAGGGAGTGGTGAAGGGTGGGCGTTTTTGAGGACTGTCTTAAGTAATTTTGACGTTCGAAAAGTGCTGATTCTCATTTGAATTATGTCATTTCGGAAAAACGCTTTGGTTATTATTTGTTATTAGGGATTTATTTATAAATGTTGCTTAAAGTAAGAGACGTTTAAGCGTAAACATATGAATGTTTAAGCAGACTGTAATCATTAGGTACTTCTGAAATGTAAGCAAAGTTTTTGATTAAACCCTTTAAACGTGCAGCAGATTCTATTCTAAACGAGAACAAGTGAACCTATAACTATAAGTACAATTTACATTTTCTTGCAAGATATAACTTTTTTCTGAATAGCTCGGTCCAAAACAACAAATCAAAAGCTGCAACCGCATTTAACTATTCCAAACACAGGTAAAAGCGCATAGAAAGTGGTGACAAATGAATCTCTCGATTCAACGGGCATCCAAACAGGAGTCTTATAAAATCTAAAGCAAGTGGCTTCGCGATATTAGTCAGGGAAGGAACTCCGGCGCACGTGCCAAAGAAACAAAAGGTGAATGATAGCGGCAATAGCGGTGCGCAAGCGCAAGGTATCAAGGCGTACACACGGGGCGATTTGTGCTTGTGCATACTGTGGCTGTAATAAACAAGCCTTTACTGTCTTTAGGGCTTTTGAGCACAGCGGGGGGACCTGACGAGCGTTCTACAGGAGCCAGTCTGCGATGCTATCAAGATACGATAGGTAGAAACAGGATAAGTATTGTTCGCAGTACATACCGCTTCATAACATGACTTGATACCTTGCTGCGGTCGGTCCGAGGATGGGTGACCATCTTTACCCGCACGTTAAGCCGTTGGTCCCGGCTGTCATTCTTAGATCTTTTACCGTCATTACAGGTCGTCAGAAGCCCGAATGTCTGACAACCAGTCTTACCAAGGGGTATCGTGTTACCCAGCAATTGGGTTGTGGAGGTCAGATAGGCAGTCGCTCCGTGTAAAATACTGGTATTCAGCTGCATCCGGTTAGACTGGAAGCCGACCCCAACATAGTTGGGAAAAGGCTAGGTAGATTGATTGACTTCGTTTGAATAAATTTTTACGACATCTATAAGTTACACATTACCAGAGTGAGTAGCAAAAAATTACGGCAAAAGGCTGCTAAGGACAAACGAGCTACACTTCAAATGTGAGTTTTGGCCACCTTTTCCCTCAGTGAAGACTCCGTCAAGAATGTATATAGAAATCTTGGAGTGGTACCTAAGCAACAAATTTCTACCCCTGCTGAATGTATGCACACTTACAGAAGCTGCCACCAGAAATGATCCCGTGTGTTCCTGCCTTTATTCGCTGACGTGATACTAATGGCACCACCCGACGATGCCCGCTATTTATTGTCGCGAACGCCGCCGTCGGCTCAACGACTCCGTATGTTTCAGTCCTTGGTTCCTTACAAAGTGTAGATTATGCTTTAGAAATGAAAATGCGCGGGAGTGCGGTCGAGGCACTTAATTTATGACGTCTTTGGTTCGTTTCTAAGTGGTGTAGGGGTGTTCCAATCCGTTTACGTGTAAAAGTGCTTGAAATAATTACGGTTTTATAAATACGCAGTTTTAAAATACGAAAAATTGCACAGGCCTTGGGTAGGTAACCGTCTGTGATCGACAATCAGATGGTCCACTGGCAAAAAAAAACTTTTTTTACGTTGAAAAAAAACCACACTGTTTATTTTTAGCAAAGCTCTAATAAAAACACGAAATTTCACAGTCACTCAAACCCCAGCCCTTTTTATCCAAAGTCTAAACTACGCAAGAACAAGCCCTCCCTTAACTTAAAGCAAACAATAAATTCAATTCACACAATTATCGCGTGATCGACCGTTGTTCGTCGACATTAGCATGTGGCCACATCACGAACTATTAAATCAGGCACAATGTGCAACTACCGTCATCGCTATCTGCAGCCGAGGCGCGAACGACCCAGTTCGGCGCGTGCGCACCATAGATCAACTGATTAATGACAGACCACCAGGGCGGCGAAATTTTGTTGCTAGGTTTATAATTGGAGAGTTATCTACTTACAACTGCGGATGCAAAATGTAAGGACTTGGTTAATACCAGGGCCTTATACTCGTATTCTTTATTGCTTGCCAGAAACAGCAAAAAATATGAGAGATGATGATTTTGGTGTCTCGGGTCAGCTTGAAATATGTGAGCCTTGATAATTTGATGCGAGATTAACCTACTATCACATCGCCATCAATTCATATCTCATGGACCCATAACATTGCTATTCTTTGGGGATAGTCAAGATACATCTTTGACGAGCTCCTCGTGGAATGTAAATGTTTCGTGCCCGTTAGGATTATCAAAATCCTCCAGTAGCATTCCAATATTAATAACGACCCAAGCATTGTCTGTTCATCTTTTCTACTATCAAAACTCCTACCGAACATAGATGATCGATACGTCGTTTCTGCGTAGTCAGCTGATCTGTGGCTCACGACGTAAGTCAGCAAGCGCGATATCATCGGCACGAGCGATGCATCGCGGCAGTTTACGAGCCTACCGGCTAGATTGCGGCCACGGGGCTTTTTATACAACCAGCATTTGAGGCTCTTTATCTATGCACTTGTCCGTTTCTATGGATTCCTGGTAGCGATTCTCTGGAGTATGCCCATAATGGTTCGTAGCGTAGGTAAGTATGCATCAGATGTGGTATAATGATTTTTGTTTTGATATTTATCCTGGTTAAAGTCGGTAGTAACTGAGGCAGAGTTTTGTGCAAGAAGAGACTTATGCCAAGTTGAATGAACATAATAATGATTGATTTTTCAACATCAGCGTTTATTGAATGCACTATTCCGTTTCTATGGATTCCTGGAGTTTTATGCGAGAATAATCTGCGTTTTACCATAGATATACTTAATAAAAATCTTAGTTATTAATTTATTCATTCACAGTCAGACAATGCACAGCTTAAACGAATCAACTCAGCCTATCGCAGTCCATTCCTGGACATCGGCCAGCCACAGCCCCAACCACTGGATCTAAATGCAAAAAATGTTGCTCAAGAGTTTCATTTTATAACGAAGGTGAGCACTAAGACTTGTTGAAAAACCATCCTCTAAAGGGGTAGGGACGAAAACTTGCATGGAAGTTCGTCATTTCTGCTGATGGGAAATACCATCGGGGGCATGACTTTTGGCAGAGAGAATAATGATATTGTATAACGTCCTATAGGAGCTAAAACCAAGCAGTGACCTGAGCTGACTAACCACTTCCAACGACCTAAAGAAATATTAGGAACAATCGATTATTAAACAGATGACTACATGTTTTTACTATCACAATTACGAACAATATTAAAGCGCACATAAATACCCACATTTTGCACTACAAAACTCTGCGTACCCACTTCATCCCACACAACAGTCAAGATCAAAGCCAAACATCAAAGTCGGCTCAATTTTGGTGGAAAACACCATTTGAGGAAGCTCAATTTCAGTACAAACGCTTTATAAGGACACAAAAGATTTGCCAAATAGACAGAGAAGGCATAAACTAGCAAGGTGGGCGGAAATCTCCGAATCTCCGCTGTACAGGCGCATGCAAATAGCTGTAAGACAATATTTATGAACTGTGTGGCTAAATGTTAATAGGAGTTGACATGCTTAGATATGGACTTGTAAAAGAATGATCTTTGTTGTATGAATGTCTATTTATATGGTAAAGCAAACCGCTTTTACATACAATTGCAAATTTCTGTAAATAATTGCGCAAGAACGTTTGCTTTTAAAACATCTATCCTATAGAGTTTTCAGTCGGGACTCAAACTTCTCCGGCATTTTTAAGTTAGTAGACAAGTAACCTAGTATTTGAAAACATTCATATGGTAGTTTTTCTCTAGCTACACATTTTGGCCAAGCACGCTCGACGCTCCTTTCAATCCTGGCTTAATTGACGCAGTTGAATGAGCTGTGGCCTTCTTGTATCAAAAATACCATAGGTAGGTACTCGGCACTGCCGAAAAGGAAAAGAGTGTAAAAGTTAGCAAGTTATCCTACTTCCCTAAATACCTCTGGTAATAGTCACCCTCACCAATCACATCTTCACAAACGTGCAATAGTAAAGAATAATTTAAAACAATTAAATCCAAACATTCTACCACTACGAACCAACAAAACAACATAGAAAGCTCCATTTAAGTAAATAAGTAAACTAAATGAGAATAAAATATCATCGCACACGTCTTAGGTATGCAAATGGGCTTGCGCGGGAGCATTAAAATGCAAGATGGCGGAAGCGCGCACGCGAGGTCGCGGGGTCGCCAGTATCGCCACGCGCCATTGTCCGGGCTACCGAGTAGGGCAGCATCAATTACTATGATACCAGGATATACGGATATATTTTATGCGATAGTAACAACCAATTTGTACGTGCCAGAGCGGACTGAAATGTTATCACTCAATGGAATTGCGGTTGTGTGGTCTTGGTTACAAATGGGACCGTTCCGTCACTTTTGATAGTTGATTAGTGAAGCTGGTCATGAACAATAATGTCTATCAGACTAAGATCCAATTTTGACAATGAATGGATTCTAGACCCGACACCCGAGCTACCAGCTTATTAACATAATAACTATAATTTGTAGATGAATCCATGGATAATGGCTGTTTGATTTTAACGAGTTAGTTAGGTATGCCAAATTCCTAGGACTTTAGGAAAACATTAATAGGAAATAATTAGAGAGAAAAGTCAATATCAAAAATTCTGGTGAAAAATTCTTAGCAAACATTTGGAGAGCCAAGTTACATGTTGACTTGAAACTATGGATTAACGAAATGTCTCAACAGATTGGGTTTATAAGACACCCTAACCGAAGCGGAGTTAATAAGTCCCACTTGAGACATGAAACAACAACTTGAATTATTTGCGGAATGTTGGTCTAAACTAAACTTCCTGAAAATTTCCAGCGCACAGCCACATTTTAGTCATATTTTTAAAAATATGATTAAAAACTGCTCCTACTCCTACTAATTACGGACAGTCCTGTCCCGCACCAACTCCTATTCCCACTACTGATATCTTCTCACGATCCGTTAAATCGCGTCGTACAATAGCGGTGGTTCAGTTCGCTTAAAACAAAGTAGATTCACAGCTTACACAATGTGTGGCGAACAGTTAGAAGATTATTTATGGACCATTTATATAGGTCGATAACTTGTTGTCCTGAAGGCCTGTTTTGGCCGGTTTTCTAGTAAATGTAGGGTTACACCTTCTTAAAGACAGCTTAAAGTTTGCCAGTGATTTAAAGATTCATCAGCGAGATTACTCAAGCTTTAAGATTTTCTCAAGTTATGCATAAGTTGGCTTATTATATATATTTATTTATTATTATTTATTTATTTATTTGTATCACAATTATAACACCTTATGAATCGACCTAATAGTGTTTTTAGGGTAAATTCGCTCCGGGGTTGCGGGAAAGTCCGAAAGGGATACCGTGGCCCCCTGGCATTGCACAGGCAACAGAAGGAACACGGGTGGGTTTTAGTCAGTAAGAGTCTGACACGCCCTCCTGCTCCACCCAGAGCGGAAGAAGTCATCTGATGATTTCCCACCCAAAGTCCGTTCAAATCAAATTCCCCGATAATTTGAGAATATTTTTAATGCGGACAACATTGTGTCCTGTGCCAGTTTATTCTGCCCCGAAGACGATCAGAGCAAAATATATGTGTTTATAATAAAATGGCGCAGAATTTGATTCGTAAGATCTTATCCCATCAATAGTTTACTAAGTTATAAAATTTTCTCAAGTTAAGACTTCAGAGTCAACATTATAGGATTTATTTTAGTCACTCATTTGGATGATTTAAAACTGAGTTTCATAACAAAAAAGAGGATAAATGCGAATTTCAGGCATCGGTCTTAACAAATCCTAAAAAGTTATCTTAAATTTCTTGTTTTGCAAAGTTGTGTAATTGCGTTTTTATAAAAAGTTTTTAAAAATGTTCTACTTAGAATCATTTTACTAAGACTAATAAGCGCTGTATTATACTAATTTGATATTAATTTTCTATTTTAATTAATTTCAGGGTTTCCTGAGAGGACCACAGATAACGTTGCCGTCTTGAGAGGTGCCTACGGAACTTCAAAAATGGAATTACAGGATGAAAAAACAAGAACAAAGTGCACTTAGAATTTATTAAACTATCCTAATGTACAGACAAGTATGAAAGCTACTGCTAAAAAACATAAATGTCACATGTACTGCTTAACTACCATAATTCTAACAGTTTTGTCAACAGCAATCACAACGCCACGAAAGAACTCAAGCGCATAACAAATGGAAATAAGCATGAAACGTGCAATGTTACGAATATGAGCACAGAGCTTTAAAAAGTAGAGGTGTCTACTTACTACCCCTTATACCCAGTACGCTCAACATTCGGTCATCGCTCGCAAATTCAGTCTGGTCGCGTCCTATTATGAATTGGACGTACTCGCGCGACCAATGAAGTCGCAGTTATACGTCAAAATTCATATACAGGGTGGATTTTTGAGATGGGGCAGTAAGAGCAGCTATAGATAGTACAATCCACGACGACGCGCCCCACTCCGCGATGACTGTACTGTAAGCTGTACTTTAGTACGGAGCGGAGCGGAGTGGGGCCCGTCGTCTGGATTGCACTATCTATACCTTAACCGTTGTAGCTACAGGAAAACGGTCTCAGAAGACTTCCTTAACTTTTTGAATCATTTTGATCTGCATTCACATATTTTGAAAAAAAAATGTACATTCAGCAAGAAAATGGGCAGTTATCACAAAATCTTTTTTTGATGCCAATCGATCCTGTTTCATAAAAGGATAAAAAAACTGCACCAACTGTGGTTTGAGTGTAGAAAAGTCAGAAATCGCAAAAAACTTTTTCCATACTTTAGGTAGGAACAAAATTCCAACTTACTTTTTTATGACTAGCCGAAAATAACCAAAAAAAATATATTTCAAATTTCGAATACAAATACGCCTTATAATTTTATTTGCTTTGTGAACAAAATAGTTTGTTGTTTGTGATTTCCGACGTTCTGAGAAATAAATGACCTCAAATAATTTTAAACTTGAAAGTTTAAAATTATTTGAGGTCATTTATTTAACGTTAAAAAAGACTGTCGGTTACAAAAGTCAGAAAACGCCACGCAAACAAATTTTGTTCTCAAATCAAATAAAATTATAGCGCGTATTCGTTCGAAATTTGAAATAAATACCCTTTTTCGGCCTGTCATCGTAAAAAGTAGGTTGGAGTTTCATTTCTTCCGTATGGGAAAAGTTTTTTACGATTTCTGACTTTTCTAGTACTCAAACCTCAGTTGGTCCGGTATTTTTTTGATCCTTATAAGACACACGATCGATTGGCATGAAAAAAAGTTTTAGTAGAAACTGCCCACTTTCTTGCTGACTGTACACTTTTCAAAATCAGTGAATTCAGATCAAAATGTCTCAAAAGTTAAGGACAGTCTCCTAAGACCGTTCTCCTGTAGCTACAACGGTTAAGGTAGCTGCCCTTACTGCCCCATCTCAAAAGTCCACCCTGTATACGATCGCGTAGTCGCGTTTTCGCGCGACAGTCGGTTTTTTCCTTTAGGACACAAGGTATCTGAACATACGGACAAATCCAGTCATGATTTTATGACGTATGGTAATTTTCACCATACTGTAATTTCCAGTGACAAGCACCTCTATCTTTTCTAACGCTCTGTGGAATCGACACGTATTCGAGACAGAACACAATACATTTCTATCACTAACCCATAGACAACCACATGAGAACTACATAAACAGTTAAATTACAATAACATTCAAACACATGCACATTGTTTCTTGATGAGATATTCGCGCTTTGTTAGTTAGTTTATTAACCCGTCGCACGTGCAATTAGCAGACAGAATATAATTTTATTGTCATTTGCACACATGGGGTGCAATCGACATTTTAAGAGTTAATAATCTTTTGATGTGACTCAAAATTCAACATAATTGGTATAGAGGGAACAGAGGCTGCGAGGAATTTGTAAAATAGGTATTTTGAGAAACTATTGCCGTCGTCTTTCCTCAAAAATGCCTCCGTAGAGTGCGATAGGGACAGCTGCAGCTCAGACAGATTAAATTAAAAAAAAATTGACGATATCGACGTTTCGTATTCTCCTTTTTTCTCCTCGAAAACTGAGCCGATTCAATTATTTTTTACATTAAAATTTTAAGAAATAGTATGTCTAGGTTCCTATCATTTTCTTTTATGTTAAAACCTTTTCGAATTTGTCTGGTAGTCCTCTAATCACGGCGGTAAAAATAGAGCATTTTTTTCAATTTTTGGTGGGTCATATTTTTATTACCAATAAGTTGCTGAAAAAAAGGAAATAATAGGGACGTGTCTACAGTAGACCTTGATTTTATTAAAAAATTTGCTCTAGAGGCATTATTCAGGAAGAAAACAGGGGAATACATTTGTATGGAGAATCGCAGGCCCTGTTCCCTCTTAAGAATTTACTTTTTTAATAAAAGTAACGAGTATATCCTCGAGTCTAATCAAAAATAATTACCAACTATGTCGGCTTCTAGTCTAACCGGATGCAGCTGAATACCAGTATTTTACATGGAGCGACTATAATGCGCGCGGAACTAGTTGGCCGCGCCTTAGGTATTGAGCGGCGAGACGGGGGAGGTAGACAAAGGCCAAGCTAACTCAGTCTGACAATGTTGTCAATGGCGCCCTCCCCCGTCTCACCGCTCACATACCTCAGGCGCGGCCAACTAGTTCCGCGCGCACTATACCTATCTGATCTCCACGACCCAGTATAAATATTTTAAAAAAAAATTATAGAAAAATCTTAGACCGTATCTCTAAATACGCCGTATTTAATCCGTACGAATAAGTATTGTGATCACTGTTCCTAAATAATAAGTATTTTGAAGACATTATAGTCGTGACGCTGAAGTAAAACTAACGTTTTTACTCTTTTCCTTTCAGGGGTAAGTAGCGTCGTAGCCTAACTTCATGCAGTCCGACATGTTTGTGCGCGCAGCTACTTACTATAATAACGAATGCCGATAAACCACTTTGTGGAGAAAAACTTGGCTAAAAAAAATAATTAACACTGAATAGGGATGATGTCTAAAAAAAAAGGTTTTTGTCCGTCATGTAGACTATGCAAAAATAACGTACACGTATTTTTTCAAAAGATTACGGCGATACATTGAGTTATAATGTGCCATGACGTCACTTGTATGTAGATTTTATACATACTTGTGACGTATCAACCCCCACTCTCCAACTTTAATGCGTTATATCTAAGTCATTTTTTATTAATATGATAAAGCAAAAAAATACGTGTCTAATATTTATTTATTATCTGAGTGACGGACTAAATAGATTTTTACCCAGGCATCATCCCTCTTAAATTAAGTCTTTAATAACGCCAGCGAAATCATTTATTGCTGAAATCTCCTAAACAAGCGCTATCGGTGACATCTGGCGGCAGCGTAAACATGGTTCAGAGTATATTTTTTAAATTGGAGTGAGCGATTCTTAGACCCATCAGGAAGTTCACATCGCGACCATCTTGAGGCGACTTGAGTCAATCGACATGCAGCTAGTTTCATTTGTTTTCTACGCCGTTGCTATCGCAAAACGTGGTTCACTTGAGCGCGTAGCCCGTGGCCACAGGCTGACGCGACGTACGGCTAGACGCTGTATGTGGCCGATGACGTTCACAGGAGACTTCAACCTAAGCTTGTCATTACTTTATACAGCGTCAATTTAAAAAGGGGCTTTAAAGTTCGGCGACTAAAGTTCATTTTCCTCAGGCAATACCACGATTGCGTCTACAATATCCCTGACTACCTTCGATGCGGAGTAGCTATAGCTGTTGAACAGAACTAAGAGTGCTATGGAAAACAGGAACACAAATACGAACATTAGTTTATACGTATCCGTTTTGGGCCGCTCGCTCTGTAACGCCATCTGTGGACAAGTGTTTCAAACATTAAAATATTAAATTAAATGATTAATTACAACGTTTATTACACGTTTTTAAAGAGAGATAAATGTAACAGGTTTATTTACACGAAGCAATTTGGTTGTAAAAATTGGAAACCTTTTTTTAAGGATGCACTACTCAAACCGTGATTCTGACACTGTATTGCTTCAAATTATTGTATTCAATAGGCTGCAGGCAATTAAATTGCTTCGTGAAAATGAGCTGCGTAATTTACGGTTTATTTTAATTTTGATGAAAGGGCTTTATTTGACTGTTAGAGCGTTTGCACAATGCATCTGATCCGAACAAAAGAAATTTCGGACTGAAACCGGAATTTTCTAAATTGGAACATTTTGGACGGATGGAATTCGGATCAAGCGCGGCATCCAAAACGTTCTAAAATCCGTATAGGGAAGAACGGGCAAGAAACTCCATGGACAATGTTTTAAATCAAGTTATTACAAAAAATTATAGGCAGTTCCGACCGTAATTTCTCGGATTCGGATCGCGTGCAAACGCTCCCATTGTAAAGCGTGCAACAGTGGATGAACCAGTCAAAAACTTTCGACGTAACGTATCGTAGGTTAATCTAAAATGTTTATTTGATACATATTACAATATTATTATTCATTGCTACATACTTATATGTATAGCAATTTGTCGTGATGTTATACAGCCTGTTCCAAAACTTTTTGATGAAAGTGTAAACAAATCTGTTCAGGTTGAATTCTAACGCCATCAACTCAAACCAGAAGGTTTCAACCGATGTACATACATACCACTTTTTCAACAATTGCTGCTTGAATAGCACTGTTTAACTGTTATTGAAATTCGTCAACGAAAATAGAGGTTATCAAAAAAACACTAAAAAGTGAAAAAAATAACTTTAATTTACGGAAGTCGGTGTCTTTGATTCTGTATTTTCGTTTTTTGCCACCGACTTTCGCAATTTAAATATTTTTGTTACTTTATAGTGTTTTTTTTTTTGTACGTTTTTTATTTTTCACTTTTTAGTTGTGACCACTGTTTTGAGATGTTTTCCCTTTTACACCACACGTAGCTCGTATCAATAAGCTAGGCCTTCACACTTATAAGTATTAGTCCATGTCTTGAAAACTACTAAACCGATTTTGATGAAACTTGCATTGTTCCAAACACCTATAACATTTTGTATATTTGTTTGGGGCTTCCAAACAAATAGATTATAGGTTATCATAGGTGAATATATAATGTAGTCCCAATAATATTACATGCGACGACTTAAAAAAGGAGGTTATCAATTCGACACGTATGTCGAATTGATAACCTCCTTTTTTAAGTCGGTTAAAAATAACCTTTATTGTCAACATTTTTATTAGAATTTATAACTGGCAATACAGTATGCAATTCAAAGGTACGTTTCTTGACCCCAATTGTTTACATTTTCATCAAATTGTTTTGGAACAGAGTACAGAACTCACGATACACGTCAAAACTTTTCATACTAGTCTCTCAGTAGGGACAATATTACTTTTTTTTTATATAATAAAGATAATAAAGTATATCATGGGACTAGTATTATGCATTGCACTCATTTCATGACCTCTATAGAGCGAACTTTTGACTATATTCAAGCTAACTAAAGTATCTTTTTATACGAAAATGAACCTTATTTGTTTATGTTCTTATTCATATGAAACGTTTGATCGCAGTCACTTATAGGAGTATGAACATTGACATAAAACAAATAAGGTTAATTTTCATATAAAACGCTACTGTACTTAGCTTGAGTAAATTTTAAGTTCGCTCTATTGTCTACTACTATAAAATGGTAACAGTAATAGAGGCCTTATTAAAAACTACATAAAAGCATTTTTACTTCCTTCCCCTAACAATTAAACGACCTTCTAACTACACATTAACCTTGACTAAATACTTTTAGATACACCATTCATTTTTCCAAAAAAATATATTTTGACTGAGTCTTACCCCGCGTCTAGGGAATGCAATCTCGTCTCGCCGAGATCCCGATCTCGCGAGATCCCGGCCATATTTTACGAGATTGTATCTCGTCAAATTTCGTACGAGATCTCGCGAGATAACGAGATCGACATTTACTATAAGTAATGTTCCTATTACTCTTAATTATTGAAACTAAAGTAATAATTTACAAAAGACTAAGGGCGGCTTGCGCAACATTTGGTCTAAACAGAATTTAGTTAAATGCGTTTATCTTGCTAAATATGTTTAGCCTAAATACAATTAAAAAGGTCTTGCTCACGTCCGTTTGGATGGTAACTTAACTAATCGTAGTTAGGGAGTCGGTAAAGCAGTTTCTTGCGTTCCTTTTTACGTTTTCGTGCGTTTTACACTTGGCTTAGAGCAAAATGGTTGCATTTCTTTAAAAAAAATGCGTGAAATGGACCGAAAGCTACACATTGGGTGTTTATTGAAAAATAAATCCTTTCCTATTTCTATATATTTTAGCGTTTTCACCACCTGGAGATAATATTCTCACATGAGTGCAATCTAACCAATTACTCTAGGAAACTTTGCAATTCTATAAAAATCATACGCTGTTTTATTTTGCTCTTCTGTTGTGTTTGGAAATTTTATATACATCTTATACGAGATTTGATCCTGCAAAACAAACAAAAATAGGTAATTAGCTACCTATCTATTTATTGAATATTTATTAATAATGAGTATATTTCCTTACTTGTTGCTGGTTTTTAAATGTGGGGCTATTTGCTGTAACAAAATTATAGTGGTTTGTTTCGTTAGACGAAACCTTCTGAAGAATTTGTCGTCCGAATACATTCCAAATAAGTCTGCTCTCTCAAACAATTCCCTCGGTCTGTTGATATATTCTATAATATCCTCATCGTCGTCAGAATACAATTCCCACAAATCCATCTTACAAACTTCCTACCGAACTCTTTACAATCTTATATAAAATAATAGTAAAATTTCTATAACCTCAAAATGATGACGCGCGTTTGCTACTAAACGTATTTAGCGACGTTAAATAGCCATCTTTGGGTATTTAACTTTGACAGTTCGTTAAACGTGATTAGTGCCTAAATTTTTGTTGTGCAAGACGCTAATTATAATTAGCAGACTAAATGCGTTTACGTCGCTCTTAAACTGTATTTAACAACGATGCGCAAGCCGCCCTAAATATTGATAATTATGGTTTTGTTACCAATATTGTAAGAATTTGAACTGATTAGCTACAGTAGGTATAATAATTATAGACATAAACAAATGTTATTAGAGTTAGAGACAAAATAATAAGTACTCTGTTGATTTTTAAAATAAAACTTACATTATTTTTATAACTAAACAACTCAGTTTCTATTTAATTACATATCATGTCAATTACTAGTTCTTAAAACAAGCATTTGCATATGTTTTAATTGCGATTCTCCCAATCTCGCGAGATCCCGTAATTTGCGAGATCTCGCGAGACTGGGTTTTGAGTCTCGCGAGATCTCGCTAGGCGGAAATCTCGTACGAGATTGCATTCCCTACCCGCGTCCTAACCGAAAGCGCCAGTCGCGCGAGTACGCGATCGTCGCACTCGTTTATATGAACTTAACGTACAGACGCCAGCACATCAACCTACTACAATCTGTCAAATTTCTTTAATAGATTTTCAACTTTAATAATAGAGCATAAGTTTCAAAGTTGATTGGGAAAATTTTACAGTTTCGGGTAGGTTGACCTGCTGGCGTCTGTACTTCCGCCATCAATCAAGTCGCGTCTGTGCGTCATAATTCATGTAAGCGATCGCGTAATTGCGTTACCCAGTAACTGGATTGTGGAGGTCGGATAGGCAGTTGCTCCCTGTAAGATACTGGTATTCAGCTGCATCCAGTTAGACTGGAAGCCAACCCCAAAATAATTGGGTTAGGCAGATTGTAATCGCATATTAACGCGACAGTCGATTTCGGTTAGGACGCAACCTTAAAATGCAAAATGCCAATGAAGTTTGAAGAACATGGTTTCTGATAACATCATAATATATTCAATAATATTTTGGAAAAATGAAAAAGCACAGTGTATTCATACTTACTTGATCTCAGCCGGCCCAGGATGGGGCAATTAGGAGAAAAAAATGAATTCTAAGACATTCACCAATCACATGGGACTTAATACTGTCATCAGCGTACACCTTTGTCTCACGATTTGGAAATAACATCAGTTTATGGTCAAATGCCAGTCATTTGACCATAAACTTTGAATAAATATATTTAAACTTTGATTTTATTTTAAGGTTCAAAAGACAGTAATAATCAAATTACATTGATGTTCAAATTACATTTTGTGGTTAAATTACATTTATGGTCATATGACATTTATGGTCATATGACATTTATGGCCAAATGATATTTATGGGTTAAATAAAATCTCCCTTTTGGCCTACGCAGATTGTCGGACGGCGCGGCAGACGATTTTAAATTTATCAATAGAATTTAATACGTATCCAACCGAAATAAGGTATATATTTCAATGCTCGGTGATCGCCGGAAAACTGCGCTGCGATGC
The DNA here is from genome assembly GCA_963853775.1 of Xanthia togata. Lineage (NCBI taxonomy): Eukaryota > Metazoa > Arthropoda > Insecta > Lepidoptera > Noctuidae > Xanthia > Xanthia togata. The sequence goes on along the minus strand of OY970795.1, from coordinate 22,436,263 downwards.
TCCAAACTCGATCACCGAGCATTGAAATATATACCTTATTTCGATTGATTGGATGAATTCTAATGATAAATTTAATACGTATGCAGTCCCCTCCGCCAGTCTGCGCAGGCACTTTGATGTCATTTAACCCTTAAATAAAATTTGATCAAATAACACTAATGGTCAAATGACGTTCGTGGATAGCAGTCATCTGCGAACTGGTAGCGTGGTTATTGAAAAGTTTCTTCCAAAGAGTAACTCAAAGGTGAACAGAAAATTGCCATCGACGGTATATCGATCCCATGGGAAAGGACTAATCTATCGAATTTCATAGGACACAGCACCCTCAACACAAAAACGAGATGTTTTGAAATAACTCGACCAAGCCAACCAGTTCCAATAAAACTGTCGTCGAAATGAGCGTGCCGTGTGAGCGGAAATGTAGCTAAACTACGTCGGCTTCAGTCACATTTACGTAGCGTTTGCGCTGCGTTCAACGAACGTCTACGCTGAACCAACCGAATGCGAAGGCACTCTAAAAACCTATTGACTATTTATAAATATCATACAAAACTATAATATTTAGCTTCACTTATTGAAACTTATACAGTAAAGGACATCGACGCGCAGACTATTACCATACGATCAGTACATGAGTCTAGATCCACCAGCGCTGAAATGGGTCGAAGATTATTGAAAAAAAACAGCTTCTCCATACATTTTTTGTGTACGAACTGCACATTTGTATGAAAAATCTGATATTCTTTAATATCCGACTATTTATTTTTACGCTAGCGGTCTAGAATCATAAAAAATCATGGTAACAGTTTGCGCGTCGATATAATACACCGTGTATAATATAACTCTTGAACATTTCGAGCCTACCAGTAGTCGATCTATAGCATACGACAACAAAACGTATAAAGTACCTCGCCATCCCCCCCACTGCCGTAGGCCTTGTATTTGTAGTAAGGCGTCAGGGTGACGCGTGCGTTCTTGGCCAGCGCGCGCATGACGTCACCGGCCTGCTCGCGACGGTCGAGGCCGATGTAGGCTGATGTGTCGTCTATGAAATGCACTGTTACTGCGCCTGTGGGCAAAAAAATGTGTTTATCACGCCTAGAGTCGGAAGTACTAATAAAAATGGTGGCGTTGAGCCCTAATCTTTTGTCACGGACCGCCTTCAACGCTGTCAGTTTATACATCACTTGTGTCGTAGTGCGAATAAACGGTGACACGCTTGCATGGTTTGGTTTGTTTACTCTAGCAGCAGCCGCTGTGATGTCTCCGTCACTGCCGTGTTTATCATGTCGTAAAGTAAAAGAAAGTTGTACCAACGAAGAAGTTCACATCTATACACCGTAAGGACTATTTCTGCTTGCAGCGCTCGGCCTCTATAGAACCAGGGCGGTAACAGATGTGGTCTTCGTGTTCACGGGATTTTGTTTTCAAACTGCTTAGATATGAAGTTCTTCGATAGTGCATGAGCCTCCCAAGTGATAATGATGGGACAAAGTGATCACTATAAAGCACTTAGTGCGAATTTCACCAATGAAACTGAACGCGATCAGCACATCAAAACCCAGTTCAAGAGCTGTCAGTGTCAATATTGTTATGGAATATTGACACTGACAGCACTTTGAACACTGTTTAAAGGTCGCGTTCAGTTTCAATGGTGAAATTAGCCCTGCACGATTTATGATCGCAGTTTAATGATGTAAAAAATCGCCCATATTAAAATAGTAGTTCTCATTGTGGCGTATAGCGTATTCATAACTCTTTGGCATACTGAACCATCATACTTATAAGCAATTTTAGTGGGGATGGATTTTAGTCAAGACTTGTTGCGCTTAAAGGTTCAAGCACACAAATCAGTCACGTCAACGTCAAGTCGCAGATCACTTACGTCAATTACAGAGACGTGTGAACGGATAGTCAGTCAGTCATTCATAGTCACTCAATAAATTTTTCTATATCTACTGCTATTATATAATTTCTATTGCTACGAACGTAATATGACGTTCGTAGCAATACAAGTTTTAACTTGCCGGTGACGCGACGCCGATTTTAGACGCGCCGTAGTAACGTGACTGACGTGTGTAGCCAACGACCTACAACTTCTATGTAACTATGTATTTTGATGTGACTGATCGGCGACTTGACGTTGACGTGACTGACGTGTGTGCATGAACCTTATATTTTAACTTAACGCGTTGCAACTTCGTTCCCTCACACAGTTCTCCATCAGTATTACAAACGAGTGTAATGGCGTTATCAAACTTTTTTGAAGCAAGCCGAGTTGGTTAAAATATGAAAAACTATATCTCACCAAAAGGACTAAACAGTTGGTTGAGGTCGTTCCTCTGCCACTCCCTGGGGAACTCGAGGTGGAACACGTGGTCCCGACACGGAGCAGCTGAAACAAATGCGTTATGTTACGTTAGCACCTTGCATTAGCATGCCCCATAAACGTAATAATTGTGACCCAAGCACTATACTATAAAATTCGCCCTTAGTAGGAAAAACATAAAGAAGCAAGTTTAACCAAAATTGACTTTATATACAGGATGTTTGGTGCATCGTGTGCCAAATTGAAATGGTCGACTGAAGGGGTCATCTGCTATCCTTTCAGACCCCTTAACACCTCTCATACCCTGTGGATTTTTTTTTATCGACTGTATATTAAGAAAATATTATATTTATAAGTGTCACTCATAAACTATGTTTTTTTTTTGTTCTATTTATTCGTAAAATGTGCATAGGATTTACTGAGTAAACGCATCATTAATCTGTTACAGATAAAATCAGGTCAGTTGTAAAATTGCAATACTTAATTCATATTCCATTTAAATGGAATCGGCTAAGAGCTGGAGAATTTAGTAATTAATACTTTTAGATTTACAAAGACTGAAGATAAAATGCCTTAGCTAGAATGAACTCATTGATACGTACATGACCTGCACTATTGAAACTAGTTTTGTCATGTATTATAAGTAACACCAAGGCAGTTATTTATCTCTGTTGTTAGGTATCAATATAAACAGGAAAACACTTACGATCATCGCCTACAAGATTTATATACGGACTATCCTGCCTCGCCGTCTTCGCCAAAAACAGCTTATTCAAAAAAGGCTTCAGCGTAGCCGACTGGGGAGCCAATCGGACCGAGTCTTCACCGCGCATGCGCGAGAGATGCGCATGCATCGCTAGGAAGCAGAGCCCTGTGATGTACGCGTCATATCCTGCCTCGTGTTCCTTGTCATAGAGGTGAGAGTAGCCTTGGCCTTCTAGAGATCCTGTGTGGAAATATAAAATATTTTTTTAGGCTTAAAACACACACAGGCTAATATCACAGCCTAAAAAATAACTTCTTACTGCCTCAACACTAGCATTGATAGTGTTAAGGCTTATAGATGTGATATGTAATGCGTAAAGAGTGTGAAAGACAAGGAAGTGAATGATAGCGTGACGGTTCACAGGGGAGAATGTAAGATGAACACGGGTTGCGCCGACCCCACGTCCCCCACATGGGACAAATGTAGGAAGATGATTATGATGATAGTGCAATGTTTTTTTATGAAGAAGGACCCTAAATAGACAGCCATTCTTAAGTGGACCTTATTTGGACGGATTAAGGTTCATCGAATACTCGAAATTCCAGTTATTGCACGTCAAAAAGCCGTTCGGGTTTTCTCAACTAGACGCAAGGTCGAGACTCGAGTTTTATAGCCAGGAAAATAAGGCATAACCTTCCACTAAGGTTTACAAGACAATTTTTTTTTTATTCTTATTGGGACGGGGTCTGATAGCAAAATTAAAAAAAAACATTAATAATTGGGTTTTTCCATCAAACATTTCTCAGCAGCAGCACAGTGGCAAAAGGCTCGCCCCTATTACATGTGACTTAAACATAACTGGTGAAAAACACCAAACGCCACGCAAACACCTCTGCCCAACCCTTCGGAGAATACAGGCGTGTTGTACCTATCTATGTTACCAATAAGATTTTCAGTACTCACCAACTTTAGGTATTGAGAAGGGTGGCTCAGCGAGCGTGGACAGTAGCTCTTGGAGCACACTGGATCCGAGCTTGTCTTTGAACGGCGGCAAGCTCGACATGTACTTTGTGTCTAACAATCTGGAAATAAGAGTGATATATGTCTAACCATTACATATTATGAACAGCATATTGATGACTCATATATCACACATTACGAGGCTGTTCGAGCGAGACGTTATAAAAATCGACTCAGGCGCAACGGGATCTATGCCACTAGGACTATTTACAATGTTTGTAGAACTAGCAAAAGTTTAAACGTTCTTGCCGATTATAAAAAAAAAACACATTTGTAAACATGACATTTTGTGAACACTCTATTTTATGAACATCATATTTTATGAAGACCTTGCTGAACATCGGCCAATCACAACGCTTGACAAATAGAATGGATATATTAGTGTGTCGTCATTTGCTTGTATGTTGCTACAGTAACATTCCAGTTCCTAATAAAAAGCCACTCAGATGCAAAATGTAAAAGGCATCCGTGGCTAACAATGCCAGATTAATGGTAAATAGTATCATTAGAACTTAAAAACCTCTTGACCTCCTTAAGTTCTGGCTATGCTTACCTATGTAAAAAAAATAATGTGAAAAATATCTTACTTGGGGAACATACAATGTGTGAACTCCTTGAAGGCGGGGTAGTCGGCAGGCAGCTCTTGGAAGAAGTGGCCCAGTGTGTGAAGGATGTCCAGCAACATGTTGTGCCCAACTACGAGTTTTTCCTGTAGACCAAATGAAATCAAATACAACACCACGAATACAAACACAGTTAGGAGAAACAGTTAGGAGGGTATTGTTTGAAAAAGATCTGTCCGGTCTTTTATTTGTTGGAAGCTTATAGACACTTAAGAAACTTAACTTTCTTAAACTTTTTGAAAAACTTAGAGAATTTAGAAGCCCACAAAATGGTCACAATCTCAAACTTCAGCTTTCGAATTAGGTAAACCCTTAAGGCGCTCCCTCACATGAAGCATTCGCCTGTAATGTAACAATCCACTGTTTGATTTTTAGCATTACTACATTACCATTACCTCGGTTCTCTTCACTCACTGATGCAATGCTCGAATCTGAACTGTTACGTCATTTAGGGACGCCTTCATGTAAATAATTAACTCACCGACTGACTGATCATCTTGGCCACTTTGGAGAATCCTACAGCCTCTTCTAACTCATCCCATTCTCTCTTTTTCCTGATAGTTTCTTGATCCATGTCACCTTTTTTACGTATCACTTTGAGCACTCTGAAAAATACATTATTTTGAGTCAAATTTAATTGCAGGCGAGCCGAGGCGAGTGAGTGTGCTGAGTAGGCAATACAATTATTTTACAACTAATCAGTAAGCTTAAAAATTTTGTACACAATAAAAATGAATATGGCAGTGCAGAGGAAAGATTAATATTTCTGCCTGGATACCAACTAATGCGTAACATATAATGTAGCTTCTTCCACTATACAGATCCAGACTCTGGGTTACATACTTTGCCTGGGGTTGATACCAATAAGAAGTAGACAGCCCAGAAAGAGATGCCAAAGTAACCTGGATGAGTTCCACAACTAGAAAATCAAATGATTACCTGTTTTTATTTTCTAAGACCTTGGTATCCACCATAACATCATCCTTGAACCTGGCTCTTAGCTCTTGGAAGAGTAGCATCCTTATAAAGGAGTTGCATCTATCAATCTCCATCTCATCCTCTGTCGTGTTGTCAATAAAATTCTTCACTTTTTTACTGTAAAGGTAAAGTACATCAATGATTTTACTTATTCAACATGACATTTTATAAAAATGCAAAAAACAACTTGCCTATACATCCTTATTATCACAGAAACATTATGGTCACAGAAACAATATAATGTCTGAGCAATTTATGAATGTGAACAATGCAAAACCAATGTTTAAGATGTGCATGTGCAATCTATAGTTTCTGTCTATCTCCAAATAGGGCACGATAAAAAAAAAAACAGATTTAAAAAAAAGTAGATAATAGAGATTAATAAACATGGAGAACCTAAGAGAAGATAATATACCGCCTAGAGGGACGCCAGCTGCAAGATCACACAAACTCGACGATGAGTCTCCAGCATGAACAGACTGCTGAAGCCCCCAAAGATAAGAGGAAAACCATTCAATACCTCTGGAGAGACCAAAAAATAGGAAAGGATGGATAAAACGACTTCGTGACTGACGGTATTAAAAGCATTGGAGAAGTCAATTAACACTAGACTGTAACTTTAGTGTCTTCCATTCCCCGCTTTATATCGTCAGTCACTTTAAGGAGAGCTGAAACGGTACTGTGCTTGGGCCTGAAACCGGATTGAAAGGGACTGATGAGGGAGTTGTGGTGTATAACAAGGACAAACTACAAGCTCCCTTTCACCGGTTTCATAAGGTTCATAACTCATTTGTTGGGCTTGGTATAACCTTTTACAACAAGCTACCCTCTTCTTTGCTAGATTTGCCTTTTAATGCGTTTAAAACTAAAGTAAAATCCAACCTTTGTTCAAAGGCAGGTTATATCAACAACTACTTAAATGATAAGAATAGTTGGTCGCTGGTTGTGATTAACTCAAGACAATGTTTATGTTCTGTCTCCAAAATTAGCTTACCTGTTGATAGGTTATATAAGTTTATATAATTGTTTATTTTATTTGACTTTATAAGTTTTTTTTTTTTGTAATTTTTACATAATCTACTTATTTGAATGATTTTCATGAGTTGTATTGCAATATGTAGTTAGCTAGCGACCTCGACAATTGATCATATTATTTTTTGCCTGAACAACCGGCGGCAGCAAGTTCGTCATGTTCCCTTAGATGTCACTGCTTGCGGTAGCGTCGGGGGTCGGGTTGCCTCCTTCCCTCAAATATGGCGAGGGGGGCAATGGCTGATCTTTGCCCCCATCAGTCTGCTCAAGGTACTCGGCAAAGTCTATGAGAGGCTTATTTATAAGCGCCTCAGATACTAAGCCGAAACCAAGGGCCTCATTCCCAACGAAGTTTGGGTTCCAAACCCAGCACTCTAGCGTGCATCAGGCCCACCGGATTATCGAACACATAAGCGCTGGCTTCCAACGCAGTTTGATAACCGGTGCAGTATTCTTCGATGTAGCGAAAGCGTTCGACAAAGTCTGGCACAACGGCTTATTATATAAGCTCTACAAACTCGGTGTGCCAGATCGTCTCGTGCTCATCTTATGGGACTTTTGTCAAACCGCACCTTCCGCTACCGCATGAAAGGAGCGATATCCTCCCCCCGTCCTATCCGCACAGGAGTCCCTCAAGGCTCTGTGCTCTCCCCCCTAATCTTCACGCTATTCACCAGCGATATCCCAAAGAGTAGAAAGGCGCAGTTGGCTCTGTTCGCATACGATACGGCCATCTACTACAAGGGTTCAGCTCTGACTCGATAGCCCGCACTCTCCAAACCTCAGTGGAGGATCGAAGTCAACCCAGACAAAAGCCCCACCATATCCATAGGATGCAAACGCTCCAAAATAGATTCCTCCGTAAAATCACCGGTGCCCCCTGGTACGTTAGGAACGAGATCCTCCGTCTCGACCTAAAGCTCCCCACAATCCACCAATTTCTTAAACGCAGTTCCAAGCGTTTCTTTGAGTAGGCCGCCAAACATCGTAACCCTCTGGTTGTTGAGGCCGCCAGAGGTAAATCCTTACCGACCCAGACGACTCCATAACCCTCCTCCAGGAGAGCAATATAGGGCCACAAGTACAGTGCACAAACACAGACACCGACCCGCATGCCGTCCTCGCCGCCGAGGTCCTCCGCGATCGCGTCCCTCCCGAGTAAATAATACTCCTCCCCGACCATTGCTCGTTGATGCGCCAGCCCGCGTCGATGCGAGCCAAGTAGCTTTAAATTCCCCGATTAATAATAATGAAATATCCTTGATCCAGCCTGTCCCAACTTGCTGTCCTCCCCCCAGCGACGCCCGACGGTGGCGGTCCGTACACCACACGGGGTGTCCTTAGCGAGCGCTCGCCTAGTTTTAACTAGAATAGTTTTTGCCCCTGGCTGGAGGCTTTGAGTGTAGTAGCTTAAGGCAGCCACAGGAAAGCTCGGTTAAGTAGTCATGACCTCAGCGGTCAGCTACGAGATGCCCTATCAAAATAAAAAAATAAAATACTGATCTTTGCGTTAAGCTCGTGAACGGGTGCTGCTTGTGGTGATTGGTCGTCTTGCTGATCATGGTTTTGTTATTGTTATTAGTAATTAACTGTTTATTTATTTTACCTCGATGGTCCTAGTTTATCATTTATAACAGTAAAATTTTTGAGAAATTAGTTTTAGAGCAATTGCAAAGGTTTTTTAATAGACATAAATTATTACATAACAAGCAGTTCGGTTTTACAAGGGGTCGGTTGTTGAACTTTTGGGACATATTTATAATGCATGGGAAGATAAATGCGATGCCTTGGGCATCTTTTGTGATTTGTCCAAGGCATTTGATTGCGTTGTTCATGAAACGCTAATCAGGAAGCTCCGCCACTATGGGATCCGAAACAGTGCTCTGGATCTTCTAACTTCATACTTGAGTAATAGGATTCAGAGCGTTGACGTTAATGGAAAAAGATCTCCCGGATCTATAGTAACAATGGGAGTCCCACAGGGCTCAATTCTTGGTCCTTTCTTGTTTCTTATTTATATTAATGACTTGCCTTACCTCGTAAAGGATAACCATGATATAGTGTTGTTTGCGGATGACACTTCACTTTTGTTTAAACTTAAACGTCAGCAGCTGGTTACTGACGATATAAATAGCGCGATCGCGAAAGTAGTTCACTGGTTCAATGTTAACAATTTACTTCTCAATGAAAAAAAAACCAAATGCATTAAATTTACACTGCCTCACGTTAGGCAGGTGAAAACTAATGTGTTGATAAAGGGCGAAGAATTGAATCCTGAAGATAGCACAGTATTCTTGGGCTTAACTTTGGACGCTAAGCTTCAGTGGGGCCCACATATAGATAAATTGTCAAAAAAGCTAAGCTCCGCAGCGTATGCAGTTAGAAAAATTCGTAATTTAACAGACATAGAGACAGCCCGTTTAGTGTACTTTAGCTATTTTCATAGTGTAATGTCGTATGGTATTCTATTGTGGGGAAATGCCGCCGACATTCAAACTATCTTTGTTTTGCAGAAAAGAGCTGTTCGATCAATTTATAAATTAAGTCCGAGACACTCTCTCAGAGAGAAATTTAAGGAGATTAATGTAATGACTGTGCCTTCTCAGTATATTTTTGAAAATCTTTTATATGTCCATAAAAATTTAAACTTGTTTAAAAAATACAGTGATATCCATAACATAAATACTAGGAACAAACACAAATTTGTTGTACCTACAACAAGGCTCAAGAAAATAGGTGGCTCGTTCAGATGTCAATGTATACGCTTTTATAATAAACTTCCAAGCCGCGTACAAGACCTAAGCCTTAATAAATTCAAATCATTCATTAAACGTAAGTTGTGCCAGAAAGCGTTTTATACCGTTAAAAATTTCATTGAGGACAAAAAGGCTTGGGATTGAGCTGCTCCAATTTATTATATATATATATTTTTTTTTTCATTTTGAATTTTGTTTGTTTTTCTGCTAACTTTAAATTATATACAAAATGACATGAATATTTACTTTGTGAAGTATAATATTATTATTATGATGTGAGGACTATGTGGGTCATATATTTAGCTATATTTTACTTTTTGTTATGTTAATCTGGCAGTTTGAGTACTTTATGCGGCCTACCCAAATATCCTTTCTTTGGTATTGTTCGTCGATTCGTTGAGCTCTTTTTAAGTTCTGAGTTGAGCTACACGATTACTGACAAATGCGTGCACTGACTGGCCAGGTCCACTCAAATCTGTATGGTTCTTTCCTCAAAAGACCATTTCAGACACAAATCTACATGGTCCTCAAATTGAAATGCTCTGACCAAGATTATTTCCGGGTTATTATATACACATTGACATTAATTAATGTTATATATTCATTGACATGAATATTTACTTTAAAGTATTATATTATTTTAATTATTGTGAATGTGAAGACTATGCAGATATTCCCTTTTGTTTTGTTTTAATTTTTTTGTTGTCAATTAGTTTTTATCATGGTCTGGCAGTTTGAGTAATTTATGTGGCCTACCCAAACGTCCTTTCTTTGGTATTGTTCGTCGAATCGTTGAGCTCCTTAAATTCTGAGTTGAGCTGCACGATAACTGACAAATGCGTGCACTGACTGGACAGGTCTTCTCAATCTGAATGGTTATTTCCTCAAAAGACCATTTCAGACATCAATCTACATCGTCTTCACATGATCTGACCAAGATTATGTCTGGACTTTAAAAGAGACTGTGACCTCTGAGTTTGTTTCGGCCTTTCTTCTCAGAGTAGTCAGATAGGAAACGCCGACCTCATCTAGTTTTTAAAATATGATTGACGTGTAAAAGTGTTTGTACAAACCTACTTGCAGAAATAAATCATTTATCATTTATCATTTAACTTCCAATTACAGCTATATATAGCTATATGTAAGCGTGCACGCCCTTTATGACTGGAGGCTTTTATTTAGATATTGTTTACGTTTAGTCTTTATTTTTTGCCTGAGTACAGTTCTCGATATTTTTAATTTTGGTATATTGGCGTGTGCTAGCTGACATGGCTATTAATTTATAATTTAAATTATGTTTAGTAAGTAAGCGTAATGTAAATAATTTTGCATACTATTATATAGAATCATTCATTTTTTTTTAATTTAACATACAGCAGTGCTGCTGGGCAGTTTGTTGCGCCACTTCTTCTTCCCAGCTAAAGCACGTGTGCGTTACCCCAGCCAGATAATGTCGAAAATCGTCATCTAAGTGCAATAGATAATTAGAAATACAGCTTCTGTAATTGGTAAGCACATTTTTAAATTTGGTAAGCTGATAGTTTTTTAATTATTTGATAAAAACACTTCCGGCTGGAGTAGTTACCCCAGCCAGATCTTTTGTTTTCTAATGGATATTTTGAAATAAATTTTAACTAAATAATTAGAAATGAATTTGAAATAAATGGTACAACTTAATTTGTATTTGTATTTGCTATGGTTGCGAAGATATTTAAAATCCTGCTGGAGTAACGTTTGCACGATTGCTGTATCTCGGAATTGACTATACGGATGATTGTAATATTTGTACATGAGATCTGGCTAATTAGTTATAATTTGTTACGCAATAAACGAATCCACTATAATGCACCGTTTTGAAGTTATTTTAGTAAATAGAAAATTGCTTTAATAGGTCCTAGCACTTCCATTATGCGCCCCAAAGACTAAACCTAAACGTTATTATACAGGGTGTTTGGCGCATGGACCGACACAATTTTTTCAGGGATTTGGGAGGTCATTAGCTAGGTTCTACACATACACCCTTTGTCCCAAATGTCACGGTTGGTTACATATGATTATTTTTTTTAAATGAAAAAAAAACCCAAAATGTGTCCTTTAATTTGAAATAACTTTTTTGTTTGTAGGTGTAGTGGCACAAAACAAATTTTGTTGCATTCTCCAAAGTCCTTTAAATCTAAAAACATCTTTGTTTTATACAACTGGTTTCAAGAAAATTCCTTACAAGCTTCCAAATTTAATTTTTGTATTTAATGAATGAAATTTTACAACTTCTAAATTAATTATAAAAAAAACTAAAAGCTATTTTGAACTTAGCTAGAACCTAGCTAATGACCTCCCAAATCCCTGAAAAAATTGTGTCGGTCCATGCGCCAAACACCCTGTATAGATAATTACTGTCTTTAAATGGTACTAAAGTTTTATTAAACGTTATTATATTGATAATTACTGTCTTTAAATGGTACTAAAGTTTCATTAGTATCCTATACGTAATTAAAAAGATAAGATGACTTTCAGGCCACGGCGCGCAGCTGAGTTATTTGACCACCGATTAACCGACTTTAATGTAGTAGTGGTAACTGAATTTTACATCAATAATTAGAAATACAGTTCTATTATATACATGTGAAATTTCAGACTTGTACACTAATTAATTAACGAGATAATCGAAAAAAAATATGTATGCGTGGTAACCCGACCAAATCTAGAATGTTATAATATAGCGGGCGCGCAACGTGTAGATAACTTGGCTTGATTTGATCCTCACCTCTAATCCTTCCCGGATTAGAGGTGAGGATCAAATCAAGCCAAATATCATCACCGACTAAATCATGGTGGGTGGGTTGGAGAGAGGTAAATAGGTAATGATGGCTGGCTGACTCAATTAGATGCAGGAGTATAAGGTATCGAGAGGAGTTAATGGCATGCGAGGTTGGTATTAAAATCGCCCATAACAATGTGATGTGCATACTCCGAACCCAAAGATTCAAGTAACGATTTGAATTTAGTGATTTTATCAATGGAAGGGGGGCAAAGAACGAAACCGTGGAGCATGCAAGTGGTTGAAAACAGGTTAGGTTTGAGCTAAGTCTCGGAAATGAGGGCAGCGTGCACGTTTTTGTCGGAAAACGTGTTGTACAGTTTGTTGTAGTGACTGGGAATGCTCTGAGCATTGAGGTGGCATACATTAAATAGCCGGCTAGCTAGAATTTTGGCTGAAATTTTAGCATTAATCTCGAGGCATATCGCTTTATTACACGTACAAGTATGAAACATCAAATCGAACTTCTTAGATTGTCGCGAGTGTGGCTGCGCCCACCAACTTAGAAAGTACTTATGCATTGAAGGAAAGGAAATGAAATTGTTTATTCTGTAAATAGAACATCAGAATCACTTTTAAACGTCATATTAAAAATAAGCTAGATGAAGTCGCCGTTTCCTATCTGACTACTCTGAGAAGAAAGGCCGAAACAAGAGGACTCAGAGGTCACAGTCTCTTCTAAAGTCCAGACATAATCTGGGTCAAGCCATATGAGAACCATGTAGATTAGTGTCTGAAATTGTCTTTTGAGAAAAGAACCATACAGATTTGAATAGACCTGTCCAGTCAGTGCAAGCATTTGTCAGTAATTGTGGAGCTCAACTCGGAACTTAAGAAGCTCAACTCTATGAACAATAGCAAAGAAAGTACATTTGGGTAGGCCACATCAACTATTCAAACTGCCACACCATCATGAAAGAGAACAAAAAATATATCCAGTCTTCACATTCACAATAATTAAAATAATATAATACTTTATAAGGTATAGATAGTGCAATTCATGACGGGGCACCCCACTCCGCTCCGCTTCGTACTAAAGTACAGCTTACAGTACAGTCATCGCGGAGTGGGGAGCGTCGTCGTGGATTGCACTATCTGTAATCATGTCATTTTGTATAAAATTTTAAACAAAGTCACATTGGTACTTGCTTTGAACCAACAACCTCGCGCATGAGAGGTAAAGCTTTAACCACTAGGTCTTCATAACACAATATTAATGAAAATATTACCAAATGTCCTCAATGAGCTGCTTGTTTTCCTCAGGTATCTTCACAGGGTCCTTCTCCTTGCTGTATGACTGTTGCCTCTCGGTCAAAGATTCTCGTAGCTTTGCCTCAGTCATGGCAGTCATGTATGAGATACCTGTATGCATTATGAAAATGTAATATCAAGAAACAGATGGATTATCATTAATTTTCACTTAGCACGGCATGTAAATATCAATGACATCATCCGACGATCTCTTGTCACCGTCGGAGTTCCAGCTGTATTAGAACCTAATGGCTTGGCACGATAACCACACCCAGGTTTGTGATATAAATGAACAATTATGAGCTATTTGAGAAGCCCTTACACTATGTAAGGGAGAAAATTTAGAAGATAAAATGACTGATTTAAAATGTATATAAATCATTGTCATCCTCACCATTTTTTTCTGTTCAGAGCCAATCTTATCCAACTGAATAATTAAAGATTACTTATTGTTTTTGTAGTGTCTTGTCTCCGATATAACTTCCTGACCTGTTTGTATCCTGTTTTAAAATCTGAATAGTTTCGACAATCAAGAATATTGATATGCCTACTCACCTTCTTTTATAAGCTTGTTAAAGTTAAATCCATTTGAAGCCAAGAAATCTAAGCTGGAACTCTGGCAGAGGAACATTCTGTCCGGTCCAGGCCGGCCGCGCGGGTACAAGTAGAAATTGTACGTGTCATTCATGTAGTGCTTCTTTTTCTCATCCCAGTAAAAGGCACTCAAGCCAAACTGTATCAATAGAAACTCACACGAACCATTCATAATACGAATGTAATACTCCTTGGGCGAATCGTAAATAGACACGTCCCGCCCATTTATAAGCCCTGTAAACTCCGCATCTATCGATAAAAAGTCCGCTTTCTCTATAGAATTACTTATTATGGGCAATTTTTCCATAAAATCTGAAAAATTATGAAAAATCAATGAGGGTTTGCCGCGTTTACGGTATCCCAAACAACTTGTAATTTCTACTTACTGCTACGTACTACATCCATTATTCACATATAATAAAAATGCCTGATTAATAAAATAACAATAAGAAATAGATTTGTATAAGAATTTTATTTATTTAACGAGTAAAATGGACAAACAGAACAAACAAAGATACACGGCGCGGCTCTCAAGCGCGCGCATGTCAAAATAGTGTCAAACAAAAAGTGAAAAACGTCAAATCTCCAGTATTCACTAGGGATGGGTCTAAAAATAATAAGCTGCTAAATTAACACTGCTAAATTTTTTTAGTGTCAACGCCTGCTAAATAAGTTCTGGGATAGCTGTTAAATATAGCAGTCAGTGTCACAACTCACAACAAAGCAATAATGGTCCTGCAGATTCAGTCACAGTTAGATTGATAAGTTTGAGCAAGTTGATTTAATTAACTGCTAAGTGCTAACTGTTAAATCGAATTAACACTAATAAAAAAAAATTGTGTCAACACCTGTTAAATAAGTTCCGAGATAGATGTTAAATAAACGGAAACAAAAAATATATTAAATTTGAACAAAAGTAATATTACCAATTGGTATGTAGCTATTAGAAAAAAAAACAAGATCTAAGAAAGAAATACAAAAGATACAAGAAAAAAAAACAAAACAAAAAAAATATGATTATTATAAAAAAATTACACATAAAAAAAAGAAATCGTTGTAAATAAATTGATTCTCATTATAAATACGCCAACAGAAAAAGTTGACAGTCCTAAGCCTGTGAAAAGTATGAAGGAAATGAGAATTAATTACGTTAACAATCCATCTGTGATTAAATTTAACAGTTGCTAAAAATAACTGCTAATTATTGTTAGCATTACCATTTAGCAGTGTTATTATTTTTTAACGTTTAAGCCCATCTCAGGCATTACCAGACCGGCAGCGGTCTGAAGGTCTGAAACAGTCAAGTCAATTACTTTCCTCTATGAGTCAAGTTATTGACACTGTCGCTCAGTGACACGAAAATACTGATTGCAAAATAAGTTAAAATGGAAAATTCAAGAAAAATATTAATGCGGAGTCAGGTAATTTTGGTTGTTTGTGAAATGAGTTTGGTTTTGATTGACTTTTATGTCTATTAATGTAAAATCTTTTCTATATATTTTAGGCAAGAGAAGTGATAGCTAAATTATACCAACATATAAAGTATGAGGCTGAAAATGGAGTGGAGCGCTTGACAGACGCTAGATGGAGAACTTCAAGAGCTGTGGGGGTTAGTGAAAGGACTGTAACAAGAATTCTCAAAGAAAAAGCAATATGTGATGCAACTGGCACACAAATGAGTTCACCGAGTAAAAACAAAAATCCTCGCAAACGTTTAAAGCGTGACATCGATGAATTTGACAAGGGGGTTCTAAGGCGTACTGTCAGTAACTTTCATAAAAATAACTGCTAATTTTAACTGTTAAATATTGTTAGCATTATCATTTAGCAGTGTTATTATTTTTTAACGTTTAAGCCCATCTCTAGTATTCACGTAACAGACTATGGTCTTTTAGCATAAAAAAGTAGATAAATTAAATAACCTTGAGACGTAAAGTAACACTAAACCGTGATTAACGGTTGTCGTGATTATTTGTTTAGACCGCGGTTTTTCGAACGTGTAGTAGCATGCATCCCTCTATAAGGCTACCCACTACACACAGTGCCGGCGGCACGGACCGCCGGCTTTTGCCGAGCGGCACTCCTTTGTATGGCGCCATGGCGGCTTCTTTGTGTCTTAACGCCCTTGCTCAGGGCTGGATAAGCCACGTAGCAGGTATAGCAAATGCTGCAGGCCCTGCGCTTTTTGAGCCCCACACTTGGACGTATGTACAAACAAACAAGTCTTGTTGCCTATAAGTACCTATACCATATTAAAAAAATGCTCGCTTCGCTCGTTTGCGCGCCCTAGCTTCTACTTGTTTAGTTAACTCTTGCATTTTACTTTCCTTTAGTTCTTAATCTTTTCTTCATAACTCAACAAAGTAACTCCTATTTTAGTATACATGGTCAAAAGACAAACTTACCTATCCGAAGTGCAAAAAATTTCGAGACCGATCGAGATGCAAGAACATCTAATATATTTGAAATAAATCACCGCTACTACTGGAAACAGCTAGATACACGAAAAATCAAACTTTTTTTTTTTTATAAGTCGCATTGTTTGAAGATAGTAATTTGGTTCAAGTAGTAAAAGTACGTTTTTGTTTACATTGATTAGACTAGAATTAAAAAAGAGAAAAATATTTTGTTAAAGTATTGTTTTATTTCATCACCTAAACTTTAGACCCTTATCAAAACAAATTCTACCAAAGGGTCAAGTAGACTACAGTACCCGCGCTGCCGCTGGCTTAATCCAGCACAGCCTTTTCTTGGTTTATTTTTTTTGTGCGTATCTGCGAAGAGTGGTGGTGGCCCAGTAGTAACGGCCGCGACTTACGAGTTGTTAGGTCGTGGGCACGAATCCAGGCAATCAATTTACTTTGTGTAAATAATTTCATCACCACTGCTCTCTAAACGACGAAGGAAAACATCGTGAGAAAACGGCATGTCCTAGAACCAAAAATTCGAAGATACGTGATATCTACCAACCCGCACTGGGCCCGCGTGGTTTATTACAGCCCACTCCTTCTCAAAGAGAGGAGGCCTGTGTCCCAGCAGTGGGAACATTACATGCTGATTATGCATATGCTATATTGTGTGTCTCTGTCTTTAACCGGTTCCCGGCGGGGTGTTTTACTCTTGAGAAAAAATCTAAAAATGTATTATTGAGATAGTTTAGGCAAAAAGCAGTCGGAAAAAGTTAGTTTTAGTTCATAAAATAGCAAACTAAATTTTAAAATTCTATTCAAAGGTTTCAGCTTTTTTAACCGCTTACCCTTTCTGTCACCTGTCACCCGCACCGTGCTACACCGCGTGAACTATAGAAAGTGTTAACTGTCAACTTATCAGCGTACCTTTACTATAAAGGCTTTTTATTATTTTCGTAACCACGTAATTTTTATTGAAATAATACCATAGAGGACGGTTTTGTAAAAGGAGACAACAAAAATGTATAACTTAAAAAATATCACTGCATTTGTTTACACAGCCAACTGACGTCATGACCACAGAGCAATATGCAATACGTCTACTGCGTCCAGCGTTTCGTCAAATTACGCGCGAAATTTGAAAATGCAAAATTAAAATGCATTTTTATGGCACATAACGATTGAATAAAAAAATTGAGAATTTTTTTTGTGGTTCATTAGCACTATAGAATCTAATTGAGACACTTTTCAAAAATGGGTGTAATACCCTATTGTTATAATTGGTTTTTAACCGTGTAATAATTCGCAGCACATTTACATACATTGTAAATGTGGCCTTGGACGACCGAGCTTGGCTGCAAGCCAACACACTTGTATATATTGTTATTATTATTTTAAGTCTGTTTTTTTTCATATTTCTAATCATGTAAATACGTAAATAATATCTCAAAATCTAGTACTTTGGTATGTTTTAAAATTAAACCACAATAATTTTATTTGTTTTTATTGCACGTAAACTTATATAACCAGGCATTTGCACATTATGTGAACACTCTTGCGCGTAAACAAATAAAAGTAAATCAAACAATTCATTAAGAATTCACTATAATTAAAATTAAAACTAGTATTGCGATAAAGACACATTTCACAAATAAAAATTATAGTACAGCCAGTATAAAAAATTGGACTAGCTAACCGTACTATTTTAATTAATACCTTTGCACATTTTAACAACTTATCGTGCACGAAATATATAATAAAACTTGAAAATAGCCAACAATGGCCACTCAGCTTGCTTCTTCTAGCTTTTCACATAATATCTACCTAAATAGGTTTAAAATTATTTATTAAACCCGTAATCTTTTACGAAACACAATTAGGTGTTACCAGATAATTAAATCGAATCAGTAAAATTATTAGAATTAAGATTGACTATCGTTATAACTTAACAATATCTTCTCAAGGTGACTAGACAATCTTTCGTAAGCAGTCTTATTCCTGTAAAGATGTATGTTAGCTTTGACTTTTTTCATAAGAGTCGGCGGGTCTATGTCGCTAAGCTTGATGAGCGCCTCTGTAACAAAGAAAAATCATTTACCAAAAACCCAATTAGGAAATCAAACACAAACAATGCAACTGCCATGTTATCTATCCTTGGTTGTCTGGTAGGTAGAGAATGCCCCGCCTTTGTATCTTTTGCGCACTCATGTTCGCAAGGTTTTTACGAATTAGTACATCAGAAATTCTCAATTTTATGTAAGTTTATTATGAATGTTTGATACACATATACCTTCAAGAATAAATGCGCTAAGTGATGATGAAAACCGCATCACAATCCGCGCGTGATTTAGAAGAATAACGCGGTCACACAAACAAACACGAAATATGTATAGATATCTATACCTAGGTTACGCAAGTCGCTACCCTTTTATGTTTGTTTACGCGGGGAAATGCTCATGGATGTCTGTCAGACTCTTACTGACTAAAACCACCCCGGTGTTCTGTCTCACACTTGCACCGGGGATCACGGGAACTTATGCGACTTCCGCGATCCCCGGCCAGTGCCGGCCTGCTTCTGCGGGCCACCTTGAGTTAGAAACACTACGCGCCACCATCTCGGGTCCTAAGGAGTAGGGGGCGATGGATTTAAGTCGCTACCCTGTGTCATCATTATCAGGGATTAGCTCGTGTGCCCTGCGCGATAATCCGCCTACGTATCGCGTAATTTTCCGTGCGGACCGCAATACTTTTAACCCGTTCTCTCTGTGTGTGTACAGGATACAGCCGGTACCTGTGCAAACACAGAGGGAGCCGCCCCGTGCTGCCCGGTGAGAAATCACCGCAGCGGTCGCGGAGGCCCACGCCCATTTAAGATGCCGAAACCCGGCACGCGCGGCTCGCTGGGCCGCGATGCCGGGTCTCCGGAGGACCGTCCAGTGCTGGATCGGGCGTCGTCTCTGCCTAACATAGGCGATGCGGCGTCCGGTGCATCACTGGCCGGAGCCCAGAAGAAGAAGAAGACGCGACCGGAAGAGGAACCGGGGGGGGGGACCCCTGCCGCTGTGCCCGCCGGCCCACCGACGACATCGGCGCCTGCGCGCGTTGCGCCAACGCCGTCGTCGAGCCGGCCGCATGCGGTAGCCGTCCGTCCCGCCGCGTTCCGCCCGGTGCCGATCCAGGCCCCGGGGCCGGCCGCGAACCCCAGCCGCGCACCGCAAGCGCGCGCACCGTCGACGTCGACGCGTGCTGCTGCGCCCGCGCCACCAACCGCGCCCGCTGCGCGTCCTTCCGCGCCCGCCGCGCGTACTACCGCGCCCCGCGCCGCCTACCCCGCGCTCCCGCCGCCGCTTACCCCCGTGTCGTCCGCACGGGCCCGCGTGCCCCCAACATGCGCCGCTGCTCCACCGCCGCGGTTCATCTCGCCGCCCGCGCCCTCTACCGGCGCGACGCGAAAAGCAGCCCAAGCTGTGCCCGCTCCGCGCACCGCCGCTCCCGACCCCCGCCGCTCGCTGGCGGGGCCGGTGATGGCTGAGCAGGAGCGGCCAGCAAGTGCCGGCCAACGATATAGGCCGGCACCTACAACGACGCAGACGCCCGCTTCGCCGGCGCCACCCCGGATGTCCGCCTGCGACTCGCCCGCGATGCTGTCAGCATGCTCCTCCCGTGCTGGGTCGAGCATGTCGCTGGCGTCCGTGGGCTCGGCCGCGTCCGGTCGTGGAGACATGTCCCCGGACATGACCTCACGACCCGGATCGCGGTCCACCGTGGGCGGCACGACCGCCGCCGCCGCACTGATGTCGCCGGCGTCGCCTACACCATCGCTGGGGTTTAACTTCGAGTTTGAGCTCGAGGCCAGACCCCAGCGGCGGAGAAGAAGCTCCGGCGAGGCCGCGTCGGAGGAGGCGAAGCGTACTGCCTCGACCCGCCGCGTCCACAGCGCGAAAGCGCGACGCGGGGTCGGGGTACGCCACCGCGGTCGCCGACACCTCCGGCGTCCGCACCGACACACACAGGGGCGAGACCAGCCAACTCGCCCCCCCCCCCCCTGGCACTAATATTCCCCCCCCTGCCCCCGCCGCCGGCGCCTCGTCCTCGGCGCCGACTACGTCGCAGCAGCAGAAGGGGAAGAACAGAAAGAAGCTGAGGTACCCTCCGCTGGTAGTGGAGACGCTGCCGAACTGGGCCTCGCATTTCCGGGCCATTCACGCGCAGCTGGGCCGGCCCCCGAATGCTCGTCCGTACGGGACCGGGGTGAGATTCACCCCGGATACCGAAGACGAGTATCGGCTGGTCCAGCGCTATTTGACTGGCCTGGAAAAGAGTGCAGGCGTGTCGTGGTTCGCGTACTCACTACCAGCGGATCGCAACCTCAAAGTCGCCATCAGGGGCCTACCGGCGGATACGGACCCGAAGGAGATAGAGGAGGAACTCCGGGCGTTGGGATACCAACCGGAGTATGTGCGCCACATAAAGGGCGCACAAGGACGACCCGGTTGCGTGTTTCACGCAATACTAAAGAAAACCCCGGACGTCAGAGAGATCTATGACACCACCGTGTTCATGTACATGCGTGGTGTCAAGATCGAGGCTTGGCGTGGAAAGCGTGGGCCGGCGCAGTGTCACCGGTGCCAGCGCTTCCGGCACAGCTCGCACCAGTGCCACCGACCGCTCGCTTGTGTGCGATGCGGGGGTGAGCACGCGGCACGAGACTGCCCACGCCCGCGGGAGGAGCCGGCCACATGCGTTAACTGCGGTGGCCCGCACCCCGCGAGCTTCATCAAGTGCCCCGTGTTCACGAAGGAAACTCGGAACAAGCGAGCGGGGACGGCCGCCATCACGGCTACACACAGAGTAGCGGCCAGGCCACAAACAGTGGCTACCGTGGAGGCCGATGGACCGACGCTGATGGCGGCGGCCAACGAGCCCACACAAAGAGGCCAAGCCTCCGCCTCCTCTAAGCGGAGGAAGAAGAAGAGGGGGGGGAGGGGGAGGAAGAAAACCACCCCCCCGGCGACACAGGAAGAGACAGAAGCCATCCCTGAGGCCGGCCCTGCCTCCATCGCGCAGGTTGTCGACCGACGGACGGCGCACGCACTAGTGGACGAACCTACTAGTAGCGACAAAACGACGCAGCGGCGGAACGTAGGAACTACAGCTAGTAGGTTCGCCCAAAAGCCGCAAGGCACCACCACCGTCGCCGCCGACGCCATGATGGCACAACGGCCAATCGTGGCAAAGGGAAGCTTCCCTGCGGCGGCGAGTGGTGTCGCCCCTACCGCGCAAAGCGCGACGACTAATAAAGAATTCACAACCTGCGCGATAAAGCTTCTGATGGATCTTATCAGAGCTATAAGGCAGGGCCGAGATATTGAGGCGGTCATCCTCGACGGTCTGGCCACGTTGCTGTCGCTCTGTGATGGCTAGGCCGTTGAGGATTGTACATTGGAATGCCCGCGGCCTTAGGGATAAGGTTGCCCCCCTCCGCCACCTCCTTCGGGAACAAGATATCGACGTGGCGCTAATCAGTGAGACGCACCTGGGAACCGAAGATAGGGTCAGGTTCCCGGGTTATCACGTCTACCGTAAGGACGAAAGGTCGGCTCATCACGTCCGCTACCGTGGTCTGGCGGTACTAGTGAGGCGAAGAGTCGTCCACCAGGAGCTCCCCTTGCCGTCGCTGTCCAGCTTCTACGCCCTGGGTGTACAGCTGCATGTCGCCGGCGAGGACATTAACATCTATGCGTGCTACAAGCCGCCCGCGTCTCGCCTTGTCATGGCTGAGCTGCGGGCGCTACTTAGCACGCATGGCAACGCCACCATCCTTGCCGGCGACCTTAACAGTAAGCACCCGGCGTGGAACTCCGCTCAAACAAACAGCGACGGCCGGCGACTCTTCGCGGACGCGGAAGCCTTCGGGTTTACGGTGTCCGGCCCGGAGACGCCCACCCATTACCCGGACCCGGCGGCATACACGCCGGACGTCCTGGACATCGTAGTCCACCGAGGGCTGCACCGCCAGATCACGCAACATGTGATAGACGACGAGCTACAGTCGGACCACCAACCGGTACTCGTCGTCCTAGCGGAGCAGCCGACCCGACTGAAGCCATTAGCGCCACGCCGATCAACGGACTGGACTCTGTTCACAGAAAGGATGCATACCACCACGCCGACTCGGCCCATAGTTTCCTCCGCGGACGTGGAACAAGCGGCGGATGACGTCACTGCTTGCATCCAGAGCGCCTTAGAAGCGGCGACGACGATACAACCGGAGGGGAGAGGGCTACTGCCGCTCCTACCGGCGCGTATCAGCGCGATGGTTGCCGCGAAAAGGCGCCTTCGCAAGCAGTGGCAACAGACTAGATGCCCGACCATGAAGAAAGAGCTCAACCGTCTCGCGGAGAAGGTCAAGGCCGAGTTATCGGCCCACGCCGCCGCGGGCTGGGAAGAGAGAATAGACGCCGCTGTCGACAGCTGGCCGTCTGTACACCGTCTTTGCCGCCAGCTGTCGAATACCCCAGCCCCGGTGCGCCCTCTACTCAACAACGACGGGGCGCTTAAGTATGTAGCAGAGGACCGGGCGGAGGTCTTCGCCGAGCACCTGGAGCGTCAGTTCCGCCCTAACCCGACCGACGACGTCGAGCATGTCGCAGCGGTCGAGCAACACCTAGGAGACTACTTCGCACAGCCGGTAGCTCCCGAGGAGAACCCTATCTTCTTCTCGCCTGGCGCAGTTAGACGCGCCATCCTAAGAACGAAGCCCAGAAAGGCCCCCGGTGCTGACGGTATCACCAACACAGCGCTGCGCCACCTGCCGTTCCGTGCAGTAGCGGCACTGGCGCGCCTGTTCACGGCGATACTGCGCACGGGGGTCTTTCCCACCTCGTGGAAGGAGGGGCGCGTCATTATGCTGTCCAAGGCGGGAAAGAACACAGCGAAGCCGGAGAGCTATCGGCCTATCACTCTGCTGCCGACAGTCTCCAAGGTGTTCGAAGTACTCCTGCTGCGACACCTCACTCAACACATCGCCCCACGCCCCGAGCAATTTGGGTTCAGGGCGGAGCACAGCACGACGCTTCAGCTGTCGAGGGTACTGCACCACCTGACGACAGCTCTAGACAAGAAGGAATGCTCGGTGGCAGTATTCCTCGACATGGAGAAGGCCTTCGACCGTGTGTGGCACGACGGTCTCATTTACAAACTCGCCACCTCCGACGCGCCCCGTCGTGTTGTAAAGGTGGTTGCATCCTTTCTGTCCAACAGATCCTTCAGGGTGGTGGTCGACGGGGCGCTATCCGGCGCTCGCCCAGTGCTGGCAGGTGTGCCGCAGGGCAGTTGCGTGTCGCCTGCGTGTTACGCGCGTTACACCGACGATATCCCCACCACGACAGAGTCGTCTCTGTCGTGGTGGGGCGCGCTGTATGCTGATGACGCCGCGTACATCACCACTTCGCTCAATGCGAAGCACGCGGCGCTCAAAATGCAGCGCGCCCTCGATCTGCTTCCCGAGTGGCTGTCGAAGTGGCGGCTATCGGTGAACGTGGGTAAGACGCAGGCGATGGTCGTCGGATACTCGCCCGTCCCGCCACCCCTGAAACTACATGGGGTCGACGTCGATTGGTCGCCCCGGGCCAAGTACCTGGGTGTGACCATCGACCGCCGCCTCACGATGGGGCCCCATGTCCGCAAGGTCGCCGCGCAGGGTAGGGTCGCCCGCAACCTCCTTAAACCTGTGCTCTCATCCCGCATCCCGGCGCGCGTCAAGTTGGGCGTGTACAAAACGTACATACGCCCAATCTTGACGTACGCCGCCCCAGCGTGGTTCGCCCTCACGAAGGAGTCGAGCCGCAAGACGCTCCGCGCGCAACAAAACCTTGCGCTGCGGACCATTGTTGACGCTCCTCGCTTCGTGAGGAACGACGTACTCCACCGGGACCTCGGGATTGAGAGCCTGGACGAGTTTGTAGGGCGACTCGCGAAGGTAATGTTCGCGCGTGCCGACGCTTCTGCCTGGCCCCATGTCAAGCAGATAGCGCCATTGCACGCGCGCCCACCTGACGCGAGACCCCTGCCCCGCGACCTGGTAGCGGACAACTGACCCCATCGCACCGGATATGACGCCTCGAGTAAGCCGCACCCAGGTTACACGCAGCTTACTCGAAATAATAAGACTCTACAGATGTACACATACATCTGTTGCGCGGTGTGTTCTAAGTTAATATAGGCATATCGCGTAACTAAATAGAGACAACCTTAACTACACATGCATCCAACATAACACGTGCAGGCGCGACGCGGGCCGCGACGCACGTTGACACTGAGCGGTGTTACACAACAACACAAGCCGCTCATACAAACACGACTGTTTATCCCTCAATCCGTAAACGGCTAGATCTGTAAGCGGGGCGAGGGTAAACTACATATCTACCTGTAGGTGCGTCGAGCCGGCACCACTGTCGCTGGTCGTCTTCATCGGGCCTCCTCCAGGTAACTGGAGGTCTCACCTGATGGGGACTGACCGCCGTGGTGTCGTGAAGCAAGCGGCGCTATGTGAAATAGCGTCGCGACGCGCCTACAGAAATATTCATAGCAACCATTCACACAGGCGTAGCTAGCTACGCCAAATGCTACAGGCCGTATTAGGCCGAACTGAGTGAGAGGGTCCGTAGCAGCGGGCCACTGTATGCCTCCGCGGGCGAGGGGCGAAGCCCTGACCTCGCTCGCCACGCCCCCTGGCGGGGGCGTCGCGACATCCCACGATCATTATCAGTCTGTAGTTGTCCACTGCTGGACACAGTCCTCTCTAATCGCACTTAATTTAATGATTTCCCCGGCTACCCGCCTGCTATCGCTCGCCACCCTGCGAAGTCTCAAAAGCCCTGAGTTCAAACTCACCAAGCATCTGTTTTCTGAAAGCTTCGTCTGCGTCATCCAGATGTATGAGCATGGCACTGTAGAGTGCATCAATGTGAGCGCCATACAAGATGGTGTCGTACGGATCCGGACGGTTGGTGAACAACGTGACTAGAGTCTGGACGGCGTAGGAACGGACTTTGTCACTGCTGTCGTCAAGGCGTTTGAGTACCACTGCGGAAAGAAATTTGAGAATATTATTAATTCGTTTAAAATATTGAAAAAACTTGCGGCCGTCCCGAAAAGACATATTTGCTGAAAAGTTTATGGTTGTATGGAAAGTATGGAAGACGTGGGCGATCTTTCTGAGTATCAGCCTTTTAAGAATCAGTTCGCGTGTCCAAAATGGAAAATTTTGCATTTTCGGAACCACATTAGTCATCGTTATCGTGTTTAGTTACGAATCATGAACCTAAGCATTAGCTTGAATGATTGCGGAGTCCCCAAGCAAACACCGCACGATCCGATCCAGCCTGTCCTCGCCCAGCGACACCCTAAGCCGTGCTCCGTACCCCACAGGGGGTGGCGGTGCCCTTAGCGTGTAGTCGCTGAGTTTACCCTGGCTGGATACCTTAATTTATTCATGCATCCATAGGATAGTCCGGTTAAGCAGCAGACACCCTCCTAAGTTGACCGGCGAAATTCCATTTGTAAAAAGCTCACATTATTCTTACGAATATGAACATTATTGGCTTAGAATTAGGTTCATATTCAAATGAAACTAACTTAGCCAAGTCAAAGTGCGACCTGTGAACCCTATAACTAAAGTAGACAAAAACCCCGTAAGCTAAGTAATCTATTTGAAAGTCCAGTAATCCAGTCTTACCAAAATATAGTTTGTGTAATATTTCCCCACTGAAGCAGCCGCGCTGTCTGGCCAGCACAGCTAGACAGCACACAGCTCGCAGCGTGTGCTGCCGCGTCAGAGTGGAGTTGTCATCAGCTAAGCAAACCAAGAGAGGCACCATTTTGTCCAAGAACGGTTCCAAGGATTCTTTGGTTGGGAAGAGGTTGACTTTCTGAGGGATCAAAATATGTTTGATGTTACTTTTTCATAGATTATAGAAAGGTGGAAAAAAACGCCTCGTGCTATATCCTTATAATTCGTCCAATCTTCCATATTCATACCATTTGGTCATTGGACCATTTGAAGGACATCACCAATAAGGCCAGTGTATGATAGTCTGAGGCTTCCTCCTACCTCGATAATCATTTGCCGAGCAGTTTATGTTCAGAGCACAAGTCAGGGTGACAGTAATAATTACACCGCAAATAATTATAACTGACAAAATGTTGATAATTTTTTTTATTTCTGTTACAAAAACTTTCACACGTCAATTATATTTTTTTAAACTAAGTTGATGAGGTCGGTGGAGGTTAGGTTGATGTATGCACAGACACCAGCACATCAACTATCATCTATCTGTCAAATTTCTTTAATTGATTTTCAACTTTATCACTATAGTATAAAGTTCAAAGTTGATTGGGAAAATTTGACAGTTTCGGGTAGGTTGACCTGCTGGCGTCTGTACTATAAGCATGCATCAGAAAGGTGTGGTCAAGTTTAAGGGTCTGGTACAGACCACTAAACTGGGACCGTATTATGACCTATTAATGCCACCATTATTCCAGTGAGTGTGAGTGAGAGACGGAGCTATACAAGGCCGCTAGCACCATCCTTTTTTCGCAGTGGAATAATGATGGCATTAATACTTCATAATAAGGCCCCTGAACATCTTTCTCCCTGGAACCAACATCGTAGTCGCCTCATTCTGATACGCCTATGCCTAACCCCTCGGGTAAAACAGGCATGATGTTATGATTGTTATGTAAAGATACAAAATCGCTTGACTCTGCACTTTTCGTGTAATATTAACCTGTAGGTATATTTATGAGTGTATTGTAACTTCCAAAGTTAGTGTATGTCCTTTTAAGAGGTCCCGCCCTGGCTGTTGCAAATTTAGTATTTGCCGCTTTTTATTTTATTTTTTGTTTTTATTTGCTGTATATTTTAGTCTTTCTTTCTTCTTTCTAACAGCTATTTTACCTTATCCCCCGTATCACCATCCCCGCCATTAACCTCCATCAAGAGATTTTCATTGTAGGGGTTCTCTTGTAAGGCGGAGCACAGACAGGCGACGGCCGCAGTCCGGATGGCCTCGGCAGTGCGCCCCGCGCACCACACGAGGTTCGGCATTATCACTTCTGTGAAACAACAGGAAATGGAACACATTTTATGAATTCCATATTCGAATCCTTGTTTCCGATTGATGTTATTTCTACTTTAAAAATATTAACTATATAATAACAGAGTAAATTAAGTTGATTTCATGATGACTAATAAGTTTGAAATTGTAGCACAAACTGAACTTTTGAGGTTGTAGTTATTTTTCCAAAAACACTTTTTTTTTTTGTAAAACTTTACCCCACACTAGACATTTCTCCTGTATTGTGGGTGCGTTTACAAACATTTAAACTCACATACACAAACAGCTAGACCCGGAACCACTACTTGTAGGTCATACAAATATTTGTTCCGTGCGGGAATCGAATCCGCGACACGCAGCGCAGCAGTCAATCGCTTAGCCACTGCGCCAACCGTGCCGATTAGTTAACATTTTTGGAAACTAAATTGTAAACGCAAATAGATACGAGGGATTTGAAGTGAAGAAATTAGAAGATCGACGAAAGCAACAGCCCAACTGTTTGGCAATTTTTACAAATCGCATTTTGACGAAAGGGTTTTAAAAATGTCGCCAACTTGAGACAAAGTTGAAATGTTGCTCCCCTTCCTCTCAAACTTACATACAGTTCGATAGAAATGGGTATAATAGACGCATTAGTACCTGTACCCTTTGGTAAATACAGGTGTATTGTAAATATTGTAATGTAATGTCGGACTCTGAGATGATTGATTTTCCAGATCGAACGAGCGGAAGAATTAAAAATATTTTTTTTACAAGAAGCTCTACTTTTAAAAGACTATAAATATACATGAGATATCATTTGCTAAAGATTTCATACTGCCAGTAGTATTAGTATGTACATTAGTACATATTTGGTAGTTTTAATGTTAATTTAACTAGATTATTTGTGTATACAAATTAAATACAACGTTCACAATGGTGTGCTGGTGCCCACGCTTATGTATGGAAGTGAATGCTGGGTGTGGCAAAAGAAGCATGAAAGTAGGATAAATGCTGTGGAAATGCGTTCCTTGCGAAGCATGTGTGGTCTGACTATGAATGATAGACAGAGGAATGATGTGATAAGACAACGGTGTGAGTTTAAAGAAGATGTAGTAACAAAAATTTAAAAGGGTATGCAGAGATGGTTTGGTCATGTTGAGAGGATGAATGAAAGGCGAATAACCAAATGTATTTACAAGGCAGATGTGACTGCAAACGCCGGAAGGGGACGCCCTAGGAGGACTATACTGACCTTATTGGTGATGTTCTTCAGAAAGGACAGGTGCCGTACTCGCAAGCGGCGTGCGTGTATGACCAGATAGATAATAATAATAATAAAAAATTGTTTATTTCTCACCACAAGCCAAAAAATACAAACAATATTAACACAAAAGCAGTACCCAACGATATTTGGTTGTGGATCGCTGGTGCCTGTGGTAGGTAGTAAAACCTGTAATGCAGGTCACCAGGTCCCCACCTGTTTAAAGTTATACGTTTGATAGCTTATATCTGATAACACAGCAAATATCAGATGAACGTTAACGAGGCAAAAGGAGTATATAAGATCGTAGCAGGTGGCGTTCTGTAGTTTCTGCCTACCATGGGAAGAAGGCGTGAGTTTATGTATGTATGTATATATTTGTGTATACCTATTAAAAAGCGCTTCTCCCCATCAAACTGGAAAGTTTGGCGAGTAAAACTATAAAAGCAACAAATATTGTAGGTACCTATGTTTGAGAATAATAAAAATAATTTAAAAAATCAGAATTACCAGATTTAGAATATTTACCAGTTTACCATACCTTCAAGAACAATGTTGAGGAAAGCTTCAAGCTTGTCAGTGTCGCACTTGCTGAAGTTGACGTCTCTTTGCAGCAGAACGGTGGACAGCGTG
The DNA here is from genome assembly GCA_963853775.1 of Xanthia togata. Taxonomy (NCBI): domain Eukaryota; kingdom Metazoa; phylum Arthropoda; class Insecta; order Lepidoptera; family Noctuidae; genus Xanthia; species Xanthia togata. The sequence goes on along the minus strand of OY970795.1, from coordinate 22,406,752 downwards.
GTAAAGACCTTCAGCTTCACCTCCGGGTCTACCTTAGGGGTGGCCAGGCACTCCTTCAGGAGTGGGGCTATGAGGTGCAGCTGGGCACCCATTGCGGAACCTGAACAAGGCATGTCATTTCGTGCGTCACAGTCTGATGAGGAGATTTGGATATTACATTTTGTATTCCATTTTTGGTTCATCCCGTGAGTGTGGAGTAAACATATGTAGTGTAAATCACTCGTGAATGATGTACAGTCATTAACGAGTGATTAACACTGGCAACTCAAAAATGAAGCAAAATTCGGGTTATAATAGTAAACCTACCTTTCACTAAGAAGTGGTTTAAACTGAAGAGTAGGTGTGTTTGGGGCTGTTTTTTGTAACTTTGACGTTCAAAATGCGCTGATTATCGGTCAAATTTGTTTAGACAATTTATATTTTAACACAATTTTTTTTTTTACTTGTCAGGTGACAGCTGCTTCCATGTCAGCGCGTTGCTGGTGATGTCACCCAGCATCTTGCCGATGTGCCTCTCATACAGACTGATCAGGACATCAGGATACAATGCTTACCAGAATGCAGCATAGCCCACTCGAGCAGACACTTGTCAGGTGACAGCTGCGTCCACGTCAGCGCGTTGCTGGTGATGTCAGCCAGCATCTTGCCGATGTGCCTCTCATACAGACTGATCAGGACATCAGGATACAATGCTTACCAGAATGCAGCATAGCACACTCGAGCAGACACTTGTCAGGTGACAGCTGCGTCCACGTCAGCGCGTTGCTGGTGATGTCAGCCAGCATCTTGCCGATGTGCCTCTCATACAGACTGATCAGGACATCAGGATACAATGCTTACCAGAATGCAGCATAGCACACTCGAGCAGACACTTGTCAGGTGACAGCTGCGTCCATGTCAGCGCGTTGCTGGTGATGTCAGCCAGCATCTTGCCGATGTGCCTCTCATACAGACTGATCAGGACATCAGGATACAATGCTTACCAGAATGCAGCATAGCCCACTCGAGCAGACACTTGTCAGGTGACAGCTGCGTCCACGTCAGCGCGTTGCTGGTGATGTCAGCCAGCATCTTGCCGATGTGCCTCTCATACAGACTGATCAGGACATCAGGATACAATGCTTACCAGAATGCAGCATAGCACACTCGAGCAGACACTTGTCAGGTGACAGCTGCGTCCACGTCAGCGCGTTGCTGGTGATGTCAGCCAGCATCTTGCCGATGTGCCTCTCATACAGACTGATCAGGACATCAGGATACAATGCTTACCAGAATGCAGCATAGCACACTCGAGCAGACACTTGTCAGGTGACAGCTGCGTCCACGTCAGCGCGTTGCTGGTGATGTCAGCCAGCATCTTGCCGATGTGCCTCTCATACAGACTGATCAGGACATCAGGATACAATGCTTACCAGAATGCAGCATAGCACACTCGAGCAGACACTTGTCAGGTGACAGCTGCGTCCACGTCAGCGCGTTGCTGGTGATGTCAGCCAGCATCTTGCCGATGTGCCTCTCATACAGACTGATCAGGGTCTTGCCGCACTTCTCTACGTAACGTAGCTTGTCCAGGTTGGCTGGGAAAATGTTCAAATTATACGCTAAAAAACTTGCTGACTTCCTTGTACTCGTATTTCCATGGCAACATGAGCTCTTTTTGTTTGGCTTTTGCCGACAATTCTTGTTATGTCAGAGATTGAGGATTTTTTCAGCTATAAATTAAAATAATATAACATGCGTGATTTGATATTATATTCTGTCTGTTTCCCCAAAGGTGTATTTAAAGTACCTACCCCCACATTTCGCCAGCTCTAAAATCAACCAAACTCTCTCTTTACAAAATTCCCTTGATTAACAATCAATGGTTCGAATAAAAGGGGTCATAATAAAACTTTAAATTTAATGGTACTTAAGAATTCTAATACTAGAACCCTTTAAACACTCGTACAAAAGGTCTAAAGTCAAGAATACACTTAAATTCACTTGTACAAAAGTGTGCAAGTAGCTTGCCAATGTGCCATACATGTTCGGACTAATCAGAACTTGTTTATTTATTTATTTAAAAACAAAACACTTTATAGAAAAAAACAAGAGCACAAAGGTACAATGGTTGTTGCAAGCATGTACCTATTCCTGGCTTAAACCTGTGGTACTCACAAAGCGCCATGAACTGTATGGTATCATCCACCGGCATGGCGTACACGGTATAGTTGATGGCGAACAGATCGTCGGCGACTCCAGCGCACGCCTCGCCGCACACGTCGAGCAGAGCCTCGCACATGTGCAGCAGATTCGTTTGGTATTTAGGCTGGAAATTTTGTTTTGTATGAGTTAGGAGGACGGGAGAAACGCTTCGCGTGAACTTAACACCCTGTTCCTCATACTAGTATACATTTCCGACGTTTCGTTTATAAATAAAGACGTTAATGTCCAGCGTTAAAATAGAGAACCTAAGAAATTATATTTTGGATATGTTTAGAACTCTAAAGAGTTCCTTGCATGTTGTAAACTTCCCTACAAATTACTTTCATAAAAACATAAAGTCAACTCATTTAATTTTGCAGTTCATTTATCGTCGAAACTCTTACATGATAAGAGCCAGGAGAGTATACAACTCGATGTGTCAGATTGTTGATAATTTAGATTTATTTTCGACCATTGTCCCTAAACTGAAAAAGCGATTAGGTATGCAACTACTTCTTCGAAGTTCACTGAAACCTGTCCAGTCTATTCAAAATTCTCGCCGAATGCTTTTACTTTTTGCTTTCCCTTGTCCATCTACTGTCTACTCTAATAATTATAAGTGAAAACTTATAATTGGCTTTTCTTCACAAATGTTATATGTCTGTATCCTAGCTGTAAGTATTCTGAAGAATTAAAACAAATACCTTCCTAGTCCTACATCTATCAGGATCAGCAGCCTCCCTGGACAGTTCCTCCAATACCTTCTCCTGGAGCAATTCCGAGCGAGAACCCTTGATGATATTGGCGAGGACCAGGAGAGCAGCCCAAGAGTCTACTTCGGCCTCAAGCAGTGGCCACCAGGTTGTGGGCACTATGAAGTAGCCGAATAACTCGGCTGCGCGTTTTATCTAGAGAAAGAGGTTTTACTCGTAAAAGCTGTCTTTGGCTTTACAGACGGCTTTTATCTATCCATTATAATAATAATACCAGCTTATTATTGTCTCTTCTCATAGAGAGAAGGCACGAGCATTGATCACCACGCCTGCACAAGACGGGTTTCATCTATTGATGAGAGTAATAATAGGCAATTATTTTAAAAATTCGTAAGGCTGTGTTTTGCTGCATCGGCAAATCTGGGAGAGGGAGGCGTCTCGAATCCCTCACTCTACTTTCGCCGTGCCGCGGCACAATATTGCCAGTCCCCCCCCACGACCACGTCAAAAAGTGACACGACCTCGGGTTTTCTATATATTTATTCCACGGTTTATAAAAACATACTTGGTATATTCTTTTTCTATTTTTATCAGGCTCTTACTAACCCACAGCTGGGCAAAGTATTCCCGAAAATCGTTTCCTGCACGCCTGGAACCAGCCCTAGTGGTACGCGTCAAAGTGATCTCACCACCTTTTTCTGTGCCGATTCTATCCTCACACGGCGTCTTCTTCCAATATCGAAGATATCGAAATGCCCCACCGTATCTTTATCCGAATAACAACATGATCTGACCAAAATAATGTCTGGACTTTAAAAGAGACTGTGTGATCTGGGTTTTTGTCGGTCGTTCTTCTTAGAGTCATATAAAAAATACCGAACTCATCTGGTTTTAAAACATAGGTACCTACCCATTGATGTTTTAAAAGGAGGAAGATTTATGTTACGCGCTAACATCGCAATCAGTAAGCTTGGGCTCGGCGCACGACTACATGCACCGAAACTCACACATCTGAGATCAGTGTCATTTCACAGTCGCAAACCTACAGTTACCGATAGACGAGGATAGAGATAGGAGACGGCGCTGACGTGCGAGTGAAATCGCGTTAGCACCTCGCGCATTGTGTGTGTATCGTGTCTTTCACGCATGTTATTAATATCTATCTCGCTCTCACAAACATGGCGAAGCAAACGTTAAAATATTATTGTAATTTTCAACAAATTAACATTTTTGACAGTACTTACGAGTGGTAGGTAATCCCATGTGTCTTATTTTTCTTTCTTGTATTATTAAAGCACTGTTTAGCTGCACAAGAAGTCATTTTGATACGTATTTATTACGAAAAAACTGAAATTATTGAGCTGTGTGATCTACGATGTTCCGTGCGCGACTGAGTGCCAACTACGGGCAATCACTTAGTTGAGTAGGACCAGGCGCTGTGACTGAGTCCCGTATCTACCTCTTTTAATACATCAATGTACCTACCTAATTTATTTTTGACGTATAAAAATTAGGTGTTTGTACAAACATACTTACAGATATAAATAACTAGCTGCGTCCCTCAGTTTCACCCGCATAAGTTTCGATCCAATTGGAATATCGGGATAAAAAGTATCATATGTGTTAATCCAGGTTATAAACTATCTGTGTGCAAAATTTCATCCAAATCCGTTCAGTAGTTTTAGCGTGAAGAAGAGACAAACATACACACTCACAAACTTTCGCCTTTATAATATTAGTAGGATTTATCAAGCTCACCTCAAGTATCACCCTAGGATCTTCATCAGTAGCACCTCGAAGCATAGTTTTCACTATAGTATTAGCATGTTGAGTGGCGCCCTCTTCCGCGCAAAGTATCAACCAGCATAGCAACTGAGACACGCGGAGTCTAGCGTCTGCTTGCCAACCGTCCATTTCTGGGAGAGAATGAAGACGATTACAAAACCAGCTTGTAATTGACCTTCTACAATACAAAGATCTCTTCATGGCTAAATGCTGGCAATTTCATGTCGTCTCCAATAAATATTTAAAGACAAACCATCCTATCTCTGCTCTTTTGCCTCTTGCCAAAAAAGCGGATATTTGGAGTCCAATCTTCGCTAACAACTTCTTGTTCTATGATTAATTATTATGTCTTTCCTCAAACAACATTTTACAATGTACCTGCCAGATGTTAATTTGACCGTTTCCTTGGAGAGAGCGGATCCTAAAGTCACAAACTCGTAGATGCTGCTAGTTATTAATGTAAAATTAAGGAATTAGATAAAATTTGTCTGGAATGGACTCGCCTAAAGTTCATATTTCTTCTGGTACCTTACCGGTACCAGAAGAAATATGAACTTTAGGCGAGTTTTCGAATCGGGAGGGCAGCTGTTTTTCAGTGTGTCAGACACAAAGTATTTTTTGTAAAAAACTTCTGACCTTTAGAAATCGCTGGTACTATTTTGCCAATATTGCTTTGCACTAGCATTCTACAGCCTAAGTTGGGTTTCTTAACATCCGGGTAGTGTGTTGGTAAATCTTTGAGGAAGTCGGTCTTCTTCTTAAAGTCTTCCTCATTCTCCTCCATGTATTGAAGACCAATGTCAGTCCAGAAGGTTGAAGCTGTGTTTCTTATTTCCTCCATTACGTCGCTTAGACTAAAAGAGGAATTCGGTTAATAAGATAAAATATCTTTATATTTATCTTAAAGGAAAAATATAAAGCAAATGGTATTTTCCTAATAGTAAAATAAGGAATGAGAAGGCTAAATGCATCTACACCAGTCATGCATTAATTTAAAGGCTGACTTGGGCATATTGAGCAAATTTGGGCAAGCCGCACGGCATTGCAAAAATCCGTCTACATTACTTTCGCACGCTACAGGAGGACCGCATCGCACTTTTCCGTATGAAAATACGTTGTGCTGCCACCTGTAATGTGCGGTTAGCTTTACTGTGTGCCGACTGCATCTGAGAAATGCGGTAAGCACAGGGTCAATTTGTTATCTCGATGTTTGGGAGAGGCCTATGTCCAGCACTGGGTCTTTCTCTTTAGTCTGAATAAAGATGATGATAATGCAACTGCATTTCTCCCACTGCCAACCTTGCTAGAGTTTGACCGAGACCGCTGTTCCGCGCCTTAGGAATACGCGGCAAGGCGGAGGGGAGCAATGACGAATGAGCGACAGGCGGGACGCCGCGCGCCGTGAGCATTGACGAATGAGCGGCCTGCACTGACCTCACGTCGCGCGGTCTCGGTCAAACTATAGCAGTTATCGTAAAGCTTGTTACCTACCTCGTCAGCAGCAAGGGTAACATTCGATGCCAGAAGGAATATCGGTCTCTATATGTGAGCATCCAGTTGCCAACTTCCTGAGTGACCTGCATCCGGACCAGGGTGTTTTCATCAAAGAGTTTCTCTGCCATCGGGGTGATGGACAACTCGAAGCATTTCGCATTGCCTGCTTGAACTACTGCTCCTGTAATAAGGAATAAAAAATATTGAAAATTTGTTGTTTTTTTTATGAAAATTTTGTAGGAATTGGTGGTGCTGGTCCAAATGTAGTTTGCTAAATCACTCATGTTGGGATTAATATAGGTATTTCTTTTATTACACTTTAAACACACAAATGAGAAGAAGATGCAATGACTTGTTGTGTTGGATCATTGAGTTCCCTTCAAAATGGTTGAGCTAAACGGTGCTGATCCATGCGTCATGATCGTGAACGGGCGCCATCAGTAGGGACTGGTCATCTCTTATCTGCCACGGCTTATTTTAAATTTTTGAATTGTTTTTATCTTTTTATTACGGACGCTTTTTACGTGCACGTCTTTCTACATTGTTCTCACGTGTATAATTTCAACATGAATGATGTACACAATATTTTGTAAGTTTTTTTTTTTTTTAAAAGAGAGTCCCTGGAGTTTCTTGCCCGTTCTTCTCCATAGGAACCTATGCTTTGGAATGGGCAACTAGCTTCATATTTCTGACTGACTGACCCCTTGACAATTCAAAAGTGCCTGTAAATGGTTTAATTGAAATAAATGGTTTGAGTTCAACAGTTGCAATCTTGATATTTTTGGTGGGGAATCCTACCTAATATTATGATTGCGAAAGTGAGTTTGTTTGTTAGTTAGTTTGTTTGTTCGCTCTCATGCTAAAACTGCTGAAAAAAATTAAATGAAATTTGGCCCATGGGTAGACCATGACCTGGGTTAGGACATAGGATACTTTTTATCCCAATGTTGTCCCGGGGTTGAGACTTATGCGGGTGAAACTGCGGGTGCAGCCAGTTGAAGGTATCTTTAATAAAATGTAGTGTTATTATTAAAAAAACAGCATTTGCAAGTTATATCGTAGTATTCAACTTATACTACTTATGATTTAAATGATTTATTTTTATTTGATTTTTATAATTTTTTGTATGTTTTCAAAATGCAAGGAACCAGAGTATAAACTTAAGTTTATTAATAATACAGTGTTAAAGTATTACCAATAGCTTTGATGGAAGCCACTCGAACTCTAAAATGCTGATGTGCAAAATTAGACAGGATGGGTTTCACATAACTCTCTGATTGGAAATGGAAGTCCCTCTGTAGTGATCTGGTTACCATGATGATACACTCGCAAGCCTCAATCTTCACACTGGGGAATGGGTCAGCAACTGTTTTAGATAAGATGTTAGTCAAGTCATTGATGAATGGACTTAGAAGATAAGACACTTTGTACTTCTCTAGTATCTTCCGTACTAGCTGAATAAGCACCAGACGGATTTCTTCTGATTCTTCCACGATTTCTGGGCAGCCTATGCGACGGACTATTACCGGTAGTATATAAGTCAAATAGTAGTCGTTCAATGGGAGCTTTTCTATAAAATTCGAGATTATCAAGGCCGCGGTCTCCCGACATCCCTCAGAAGCATCAGAGAAGCTCTTCAAGACGTAAGAGTACACCTCTGGGAAGATAATAGTCAAGTCGCAGTCCTTGTTAGCTGGGTTTTCAAATATTTCTTCATTAATTTTCACCAGCGCTTGCTTCCGAGCCATTTTTGACTCGCTTTGTAACGCAGTGATATAGGCCTCCAACGTAGCACGAGGATTGTCCATTAGAGTAGATTTCGTTTCACACATTTTGGAGATAGTAATAATTCGACGATCGCTAAGTCAGAAATATCGACAAAACAAAAATATTTGATAAACAAAATCTGTTTCCATGACGACTGCTGCAGTGCAGTCTCTCAGGTGACAGCAATAAATTCTCTATGGGTAACAGACGTGACAGTGACAGTTTACCACTATTGTAATATTGTAATATAGGCTGCGTTCTGAGTTACGCTGTAATCGATTTGAGCGTGCTAACACCCGTACCGACTTAACGTGAGCACGATAGCGATATCCCGTAACTCGTCATTTATAATTAACTAGCTTTTGCCCGCGACTTCGTTCGCGTGGAATAGTGACTTCCGGCAGATTTTTGGTTTTACCCACATAGTTCCCGATCTCGCGGGATCTCTTCAAAAATGAAATGTGGAAGATATTCTAGGGAACTCTTCAAAAATCAACATAATGAGCTCTGCGTTTGAATTGAAGATATGTATACTCACTTAGGGCATTAAAGCCGTTATTGCCGATCGAAAAAAGCGAAAATGTTATTTTTCCCTTAGTTTCAAAATATTATTTTGATTTGCCATTTCAGAAAAAAATACTGTTTCTCCCTTGACAAATTTTCTATTATTTTAGGCTTTAAAGATTATTAAAGTTTCTTACACCAAGACATTTCTGTATACCACGTTTTTAGTTTTGCCATCCTTTGCAAAAATATATAGGTCTTGTGGTTTTGACACTCTTGAGCACGCAACGTAGTTGTCCATGGGAGAAACAGTCTTTTTCAAGATGTACCCCCGCAACTTTAAGCGTCTAGCTACCGTTCGCCACCTGTTATAAATGAATGCAGAAAGCTGGAGAATAAGAAGAAGAAAGAAACAAACGAAGAAGTTCCTAAAACTTCCCACGGTGTATGTATGCATTCCAAAAGTAAGAGTTCAGATTATGAAAATAATACATGGATTCTTGATAGCGGTTGCACATCGTACATGTCTCATATCAGAAACTATTTCGAAAATCTCGACAAATCTAATTTCCAACTGCTAAAACTAGCTTCCCAAGATGCGACAGCTGATATTGCTGGTAAAGGCCAAGTCAATATTATGCTAGATGTCAAAGTTGGAGGCAAAAGTAAAATTCAAGAGGTGTTTTTGAAAAATACTCTGTATGTGCCAACCCTATCCTCGAATTTACTATCCATTGGAAAAGCCACAGAATCTGGATGGACTGTCTTATTTACAAATAAAAAGGCCACAATTACTGTACATCCTGAAGAAGGTATTATACTCGATGCGCCAAAAGGCAAAGATGGGCTATACTACATAACGAGTCAGAGCCGGAACCCTTGTAGTAGATGGCCGTATCGTCTGCGAACAGAGCCAACTGCACCCTTCTACTCTTTGGGATATCGCTGGTGAATAGCGTGAAGATTAGGGGGGAGAGCACAGAGCCTTGATCCCCTCCTGCGCGGATAGGATGGGGGGAGGATATCGCTCCTTCGATACGGTAGCGAAAGGTGCGGTTTGGCAAAAAGTCCCGTAAGATGAGCACGAGACGAACTGGCACACCGAGGTTGTAGAGCATAAAAGCGAAATAACACCACTTCCCGTCGATTTACACACAAAAAGAATAAAAAAATACCGAAATTCTTTACCAAGCGCACACTCGAACACACGAAAACGAGATCGCGAGAGCGACAACGAGAACTGTCAGTTTCAACTTTTATTCTAATGTTGCCTATTGATATTTTTGTATTTTATATAATAAGCCGTTGGGTTTAAGTCGGGATGATATGGAGGAAATCTTAAAATATCGCAATTTATTTTTTTTGCTTCGCCATCAACGGCGTAATTTATAGTATTGTCTTTATTTTTTAAAATTATATCAGTTCGATTTTTTTCGTGTCTTTCTCGAAGTCAATGTGTTTATTCACCAGCCAATATTTCATGGCTGCTTTGTTGCTGTTGGAGGTGGGAACTTTTTCTGTAAAATGTGCTATGGTAGGAGGCGTTATCCATAACAATTACGGACTTTTCTAGGTTTTTTTTTTTTTTTTCTATGTTAGGCAGTAGTTGTGTTATGAACCACTTCTTGTAATTGTCATGGTTCATGTTGTCATGGTAATCGCCTGCCTTCGAACGGGCCTTGTAAATTAAAGAAGCATTGGGGACAAAACCATTTCTTCCACCAGCGTGGACAATTATGATGCGTAACCCTTTAGAATTTTTTTTCTTTGCTACAGTTCCTTGTTTAGTTCCCCATGACTTATTTTGTATGTGTGGTATGAATGTAGCTTTCATCAGTATAAACAATATTCCTCCCTTCTTCTCTATATTTATTCAATTATTTTAAATATTTATAGCGGAGCAACTGTACGTCATGTTTTTCAACAAGCGCTTGACGATTGTCTTCAGTAGTTTTTCACTCATATCATAAATCAAGAAGTATACGCCGTAGTGTCTCCAAGCATCCGTCAAAATTATTTTTTTCAGTAAGCACCCTTTTCAGAGCTTTTAATGTTGGATATTGTTTATACTCTATATGAAAGTTACTGACAGTACGCCTTAGAACCCCCTTGTCAAATTCATCGATGTCACGCTTTAAACGTTTGCGAGGATTTTTGTTTTTACTCGGTGAACTCATTTGTGTGCCAGTTGCATCACATATTGCTTTTTCTTTGAGAATTCTTGTTACAGTCCTTTCACTAACCCCCACAGCTCTTGAAGTTCTCCATCTAGCGTCTGTCAAGCGCTCCACTCCATTTTCAGCCTCATACTTTATATGTTGGTATAATTTAGCTATCACTTCTCTTGCCTAAAATATATAGAAAAGATTTTACATTAATAGACATAAAAGTCAATCAAAACCAAACTCATTTCACAAACAACCAAAATTACCTGACTCCGCATTAATATTTTTCTTGAATTTTCCATTTTAACTTATTTTGCAATCAGTATTTTCGTGTCACTGAGCGACAGTGTCAATAACTTGACTCATAGAGGAAAGTAATTGACTTGACTGTTTCAGACCTTCAGACCGCTGCCGGTCTGGTAATGCCTGAGATGGGCTTAAACGTTAAAAAATAATAACACTGCTAAATGGTAATGCTAACAATAATTAGCAGTTATTTTTAGCAACTGTTAAATTTAATCACAGACAGATTGTTAACGTAATTAAGTCTCATTTCCTTCATACTTTTCAAAGTCTTAGGACTGTCAACTTTTCCTGTTGGCGTATACACACAAACAGTCAAACAAATGGAATTTTCACTCACAACACTAACTACCACAAACAAACCCGCGTAAACCTTCGCAACGAAGATCAGTCATAATTAACACTAGTTAAATGTAACATTTCCGAATTCAGCAGTTAGCAGTTAGCACTTATTTAAATCAACTCGCTCAAACTTAACAATCTAACTGTGACTGAATCTGCAGGACCATTATTGCTTTGTTGTGAGTTGTGACTGTTATATTTAACAGCTATCCCAGAACTTATTTAACAGGTGTTGACAGTAAAAAAAATTAGCAGTGTTAATTTAGCAGCTTATTAATTTTAGACCCATCCCTACTGATAAACTGAAGACGAATACTTACTAGGTACTACACACAAACTCTTTCGTACTACACACATTGAAACATTAATTTGGAGGGGCACGCCATGTTATTGTAGTTTACCCACTGACCTCCTTATAGTACGCTGGACCTATGATAAGCCGAGCCATAGTGGGGCTATTTGATTTTCGCCATTTTGGCGCTGATTGCAGAAGTGGGTGGGAACGGAACTAATAATAGGGATGCGACAGTAAGATAAAATACATCGATAAAAGGCTTTTCCGATCATCAGGTAATACTATTTCTATGTTTCCGACAGATACAGATATTTCGGCCGGGTTGTTTATTCTAATATAATAAAGCTGATGAGTTTGTTTGGTTATACGCACAAATTTCAGGAACTGCTAGACCGATTTCATAAGTTCTTTCACCGTTGGATTGTTACATTATCCCTGAGTGACATAGGCTATGTATGTACCACGGGAGAAGTTGGGGCTGACTGCTAGTCTTAGGATAATCCGAAGCCAGACTAAGGGGGTACTTAGTATGTGACTAGCTAAATCCAAAAATAAATAGGGAACGCTTTTTAAATAGAAATGAGGGTTTTTTGGGATGGAGTGGAATAGGTAAGGTATTTATAGAAAATAAAATGAGTTATGTTTAATAAAACAGTCATCGGAGAAGTGCTTTGAACAGATGTAATCATATTTTTTCGGACGCCAGCTAGGCTTTTCAATGTTTTTCAGCCATAATTCCAGTCTTCTTTTGTCAGTCGGAAACCTGTGAATTATTAAAAATTATATGTATTTGATAATAAAAATCGGCCATCGGCGATTTCCGTTCTTGAAAGTAAATAGATATCGTTAGGAAAAATATCGATAACTTTTATCGACAGGTAACTTTTACATCACTATTAAATTTTGTGGTTTATAAAAAACCGGTTATACAAAGACAAATATATTGTTATTACGTTTATTAAGATAAGTGACAGTTTTTAAAATGTCTAATAATAACAATAGAAGTATAATTTGTTGAATATTAGCCGTAAACTCATTTACTTGTGGAATGCAACCCCACTTCCTTTCTGGTAACGAGTTTTGCATAACAAACACTCTTTCATAGTTGACCTATGAATGACCACCACTTATTTATGTATTAACTAAATTAATACGACACAACAAAGAAGCTTAATCACGTTAAACCTCCAAAAACACGGGGGACAAATTTCAAACGAGACAGCGGCTATTTGGAAGTTACGTCAGATTTAGTTCTCTTCCCACCCATTGGGGGCGCTTCAAATAGTCACAATAAAGAACTGTCATTTCATAGGGTATCGTAAGTCCAGCGTACTTGTATAGATGGAGGTCAGTGAGTTTACCTCTACCTATCTATCGACTTATCACATACCTACCTACGTAAATACATACCTACCAACCTACTTATTGAAATAGGTGCTAGTATCATAAATTCATGCAAGCCTAGTACTTTTTGTTAGTTAGGATTAATGGCAACGACAGTTAGATATGAACAGTTTGTATTGGAAAATTAAAGTGTTGTTTTTACTATATTCCTCGCTATTTTTCCATATCTAAACCATTTTTATAGTCGACTAAAAGATTAAATACGATAGGAATCGATTAAAAAAAAACACGTGGACAACTCCAGCACAGCATGCCACAACACAACGTGCACCAATCACAGCTCGCCAAGTAAAGCTGTCAACGTTTTCATTTCCATGAATGGACGAGATTCTTCTATCACTTTAATTTCGTACTATTTCTTTATTCTGTAAAAAGTTACGGTCTAAGTAGCAGCTGGAGTTAAATTTAGCGTATCTCATAATAGTGCAAAATGTATAAATTAAGTGTGTTTCATTTATTATTCTTGGCGACAATCGTGCAAGTATCGCTCGCACTTAGGGAAGGCGAATGCGAAGTTTGTATAAAAACCGTAGAGAAATTCGCAGCCACGTTATCAGAAGATGTAAAGAAAGTCCCTAAATCAATCGAGACTGAGTTCAAGAAGTTTTGTAAAGGTTCCAAGAATAAAGAAAACCGGTTCTGTTACTATTTAGGCGGTCTGGAGGAATCTGCTACCGGTATCTTGGGAGAAATTTCGAAGCCGCTCAGTTGGTCGATGCCCGCTGATAAAATCTGTGAGAAGTTAAAGAAGAAGGACGCACAAATCTGCGACCTCAGATTCGACAAGCAGATCGACCTAAACAACGTTGACTTGAAGAAACTCAAAGTGCGAGATCTGAAGAAGATCCTGAATGACTGGGATGAGGTCTGTGACGGTTGCATCGAGAAGACGGACTTCATCAAAAGAATAGAAGAGCTAAAGCCCAAATATATGGGCAAATCTGAATTGTAGAATAGCTCAATTCTAATTTTTAGGTAAGGTTATTTTCTGCATATGGTTTCTTTAATATTGCAAACATTTAAACAGTCTGAAAGCCATAATAATCACGACAAACGTATCTAATTGGTTATGAAAACATGGTAACAAACCGGTACATTCTATGAGTATGAGACATTCATAAACTACTAAATTATTATGTTGATGCAATCAGAATATTGTCAATTTGGTAATTAATAAAAAGGTCCTTACCCTTTATTATCAATAATAAAACCTATGAGAATGAAAAAGTATCAAAAAATTAAATAATAAAAATGTACTGTTCTTAGTAAAAAGTAAGTTGAATTTGAAACTTATACTTTTCATCAGGAACAGTCAGTCTACTACCCAGTCATAATAGAATACAACCATAAAAACAAATTAAATTAAATATAATTTATTTGTCATCTACTTTTTATCATCTTATTATAATAATTTTCACTGTTGCATTTCCCATGACTAACTTACATCTCTAAGCCATATTTTTTAATCATGCTGATTTGCCATGGTATTTTGATAGTAGAATGATATTTTTTTTTAAACAGTTGCCTTTTTTTATATATTTTTTTTGTTTTTATATTAGTTTATAACTTCTGATTTGGTGATTATGTCTTGCCTAGAATCAGTCCCTAAAAAGCATTTCTATAATATCAATACTAACTTTCTCTTAGCAAATATTTGCATCCATTTTCCTGTTTCTTGTTGAAACATAGACTTCTATCTAATATTAGTATCTAATTCTAAATGTTATCAGTGTTTAATGTTTTCTGATGAACATGAGGCTCCCTATCAAAATGGCCTCAAGAAATATAATAGGTTTAACCAATTTGCAGAATGCTGATCCCCATCCTCCATAGGTATAATTTTTTTGCCACACAAGAACATAAATAATACACTGCTAATACTGTTTTGTTTCAATTGTTACAGAATAATTCATGGGACACTTATGTGATATCACCTCTCAGCAACAAGCCCTGTGCTGTGGTAGCGGCGGTCCTAGTGATCAACAGACTATTGCATTTGACAAACTGTATGCAAGCGTGTGTGGTGTCGAGAATGCATGTGTTGAATAAATTATTATTGCTATTATAAGTAATTAAAATATTTTTTTCAAGTTACTTGTTTTTTTTCTATTTTAAATACTACGTCCTACATCATTAGTAAGACAATGAAATACAGACACGAGTCCTTCCAGTCTCATCTCATTAAAATTGTCTAAGTTTTCTTGGCAAATTATTGATAAATTTGTCTTTATTATGCATGCTGCGCTGTAATAAACATAAGTACAAATTATTCTATAGTTCTTGCTCAGTGCATGTGCTTCTTAGCCTCTGGCAAAACATAGTTTAGTTTCTAGTGATTGAATCATTACCTATGTCAAGTAATTCAGTGGGCAGTTCAAGGGAAAATTCTGGAGACATGAAATAAAACAGAAACCACTAGTTCACACTAATAACTTTATTGCAGGTATGCTTGATCTAGTACATACAGATTCACATAATTGTTTGAATACATAAATAACATGCATATTAATGACACATGAGGGGTCCCGATTAGTGGTACTTGTAGTTCCTGTGGTGCTCTGAAAAATAAAAACAGAATTAAGTAAATAAAATTGCTGTCATAGAAAAAGAGTTTTTTAAAGCAAGATAAGATTTCTACTTCTCCATGGTATGATTAATATTAATTTAGGTCACAGTTGTCTGCTATGAGTTTGTTTTGGTGTTTCTTCTCAGAGTAATCTGATTGGAAACACCATCCTCATTAAGGCCCGTATTACAGAACGTCACTCAAAACTCAAGCATTACTTAAAACTCGTTCTCTTTTGATTGGTTGAAACTAGTTTTAAGTAATGCTTGAGTGTTGAGTGAGGTTCTGTAATACGGGCCTTAGTTTTAAAATATTACTTGTTCTATTATATAGTGTTTTTTTTTCTTTAACCAGTTTACAGAAATAAAATATAATTTATCATAAGTCCCAGTTGACTCCAGCATAGTTGGTAAATGACTAGGCAGATTCCCTTAGCCATTGACTGTTGTAATGTTAAACCACTATTGTTAATAATCATACTATGTTCTTGCAAAAATACAGTAGTGAATGTCTGTGTATTCTCCACTATCCCTTGAATCTCAATGAAAGAATTTTCAATCGCACAACACAGGAAATTTCTCAGAAGCTCTGTGTTTCTGCATTGGACATCAGGAAATTGTAAGCTGTGATGAATTTTGTCTTAGGAAAATGTTTTGTAGTAAATAGTTTCTGAAATATAAAAAAAACAACAAAATGATTCCTTACTCATCTTTCCGTAGTTGATGACATAGAAGAAAGTCATGCTGCCTGCCAGCAGCTGGAAGAAGGGGGCTATGCCCACCTTCTTAGGCTGCACATACTTATGCTGCCACCTCCACCAGGCTACAATAATAACATAATTTATGTTTAATAAGCACAGAGGCAACTTTATACCTTGTATTTTAAAATAATAAATTGCCTTTTTGATCTCAGTTCTTTTCTCAAACCTTGTTACAATACAACCAAATTGTTGTGAATAGTAGATCGTAATTCTTGTAAGTTGGTCATTGATCATCTTTGAATTTGAGTGTGATTATTCTTAGCAAAATTTTCAGGTAAGATAGATAGATAGAATACTCTTCAGGTAAAACGAAGAGTAGGCTACGGTTTACTAACAAATATAAAAGGCTTTCGTGCCTAACAGATGTCCGATTGGTTCCTATATACGTTATTACGAAATACCGACAAAACGAAATACCGTCGAAATGATAAATCTTCAATACATTTCTAACCTCAAATTTCTGCATAAAAATACGTAATATAAGAAACTAGTTTGTTACCTCGGCTGAAAGCGCCAGCGACAGCCTGGGGCGTCTTATTTCTGCGTGCGAACCATGAACCGAGCTCATTGATTTTTACCTGTCCGAAGGGAGTATCAGCTGAAAACGAGATTGAAAATTACATAATCGAAAATGGTAAACTGAAGGGCGACATGATATCTGATAGCAACGGAACTCATACTTACGCTTGCCATAAAAGCGGGCTGGGTCATATGGCCCGTGGACCGAGGGGTTATATTCCTTAGGATAATCACCGAAACCCATGATTACTGGGATTTCACTAAAATTTATGGAATGAAATTGACCTCGGATTTCGGTGTTCAGTCAATCTGTCAAATCGTAAAACCATAGCCAACTCATGTCGTTTTTGACATTATCCAACCAATCGATATTCTTATGCAGACGGAATTCATTTAGAAATCGTAAAATTTAGTTTTATCCGACATTTAATGACTTTAAATGCGATAGTTTCTTCATGTAATGTTAATTAAAAATATTATATAAATTTTATAAAATGAATGATATTTTTGTTTCAACGTAAAAAATAGACACTTATGTGCACATCTCTCTATATTTCCAAAATGTGTAGTCTATGATTATTATACAGCAGATTTCATTCTTTGTGAGGTGTTCGCAAATTGTTTATTTCATAAATAGTCGCTGAATATATAAGCAAAATGGTTTTGGAAAGTACTATGATTTGTGTGGATAACAGTGATTATATGAGAAATGGAGATTTCCTGCCAACAAGACTACAGGCCCAGCAAGATGCCGTAAACCTGGTATGTCACTCTAAAACACGGTCAAATCCTGAAAATAATGTGGGTTTATTGACTCTAGCTAATGTAGAGGTGTTGGCCACATTAACCAGTGATGTTGGGCGCATAATGTCTAAGTTGCACCGTATCCAGCCTAACGGTAATATCAATCTTCTGACTGGCATCAGAATCGCTCACTTGGCTCTGAAGCATCGTCAGGGCAAGAACCACAAGATGCGCATTGTTGTATTCGTCGGCTCGCCAGTGGAACTCGATGAGAAAGAATTAGTCAAACTAGCTAAGAGGTTGAAGAAGGAGAAGGTAAATTGTGATGTGGTGTCGTTTGGTGAGGATGCAGAAAATAATCCTCTTCTGACAATGTTTGTAAACACTTTGAATGGTAAAGACAACAACACGGGAGGCAGCCATCTAGTATCTGTTCCAGCTGGTGGCTGTGTTGTACTCTCTGAAGCTTTGATTTCTAGCCCATTAATTGGCGGTGATGGAGCAGGTCCTTCTGGGTCAGGTTTGTCTCCATTCGAATTTGGAGTTGATCCAAATGAGGACCCCGAACTTGCACTTGCCCTGCGAGTGTCCATGGAGGAGCAGAGACAGCGCCAGGAAGAGGAATCTCGCCGCCAACAAACTACTACTGAAGGAGGAGAGGTAGGCAAGACTGGGGAACCTCAAAACACTGGCATGGAGCGGGCTCTGGCTATGTCTCTAGGTCATGAAGCTATGGAGCTGTCTGAGGAAGAGCAGATTGCTCTGGCTATGCAGATGAGTATGCAACAGGACGCTCCAGCGGCTGAAGAGAACATGGATGTATCAGAAGAGTATGCTGAAGTCATGAATGATCCAGCATTCCTTCAAAGTGTACTGGAAAATCTCCCAGGGGTTGATCCTCAGAGTGAAGCTATTCGCAATGCTATGTCCACTATCAAAAAGGACAAGGATGAGAAAGATGA
This sequence comes from Xanthia togata, assembly GCA_963853775.1. Lineage (NCBI taxonomy): Eukaryota > Metazoa > Arthropoda > Insecta > Lepidoptera > Noctuidae > Xanthia > Xanthia togata. The sequence continues at coordinate 22,388,245 of OY970795.1, read as the reverse complement.
CAAGGAACAAAAAGATAAGGATGGCAAAGGTTCCAGTTCCAGTTCTTCGTCTAAGTGAAAACAGCATCATTATTCAATTTTTTTTAATTGATTCATTTTGCTCGTAAACTTTAACATAAGACACCACACTGCAGTGTTACTACCAATATAAATTTATAAAATACAAATTGTTTATAATTTAACTCGTGTTTATTTCCATGTGATCCAATTCAGACCTTCAATTTTTTCAAACCCTGAAAAAAAATTTGTTATTATTAAAATTAAGAATATTATCTGTAAATAATCTGTAGTGAAAGTAATTCAATATGGATTTTTAAATTGCTTTTGAAACTCACTTGAATCTTCAAAGAAGCTTGAACTTTGGAATTTTATTTTACACTCTCTCAACTTGTGTCTTCTTCTTTCCTCATTAAATTGGTTTTCTACATGTGATTCTTTGTATTCATTTTTACCTAAAAGAAAGATAAGTGATTAGGTGTATAAAACACACCATATAAAATTGTATAAGAGTGTTCTCTATTACCTTGAAATTGGTCTGGATTCCTTTAGTTATTAACATCCTGTATCAGTCACTCTTACAAATGAATAGGAATGCAAACCAATCACTAAAATAATAGATTATATTATATTACAATAATGGAAATATTCAAGAAATCAGAATTAGGCAAATTGGGGAAGCAAAAGTGTTCTAAACCATATTCAAAAAATTACTTTTTTACACTTAGTAAAAAAATAAAATGATTAGCATCCAGGTTACAAGATATTTTACCAATTCATAAATGAAACTGACGGTCCTTCTTACCTAGAAATGGATAAATCCAAGGTGTAATTTCGCCATAAATGAAAATACATAAAAATGTGGGTTGGGCCACTTTTTTGCAGACAGCCCAATGTATTGACCAAACTATTGAAATAAAATTAAATTGCATTGAATTGGTATACCGGCTTAAGTAACCGTTTTCGCGCTATCCTGGGAAATTTTGTTTAACAATAAATAAGAGCTCTTTATATCTTCTAACTGGGGTTTGAAACTTCTATTGCTGTGGGCAGGCTCTGAAAAATCGTAAAACATTTCAATAAAGTTGCATTTTAATTTATTGTGCCGATGCTGGTAAAATGTAATTAGTTTTATGCTTTAATTTCCAAAAAAGCCTTCAAATATGAAAAGTATATATAGCAGTTAATCTTGACTGATAATTTATGAATCATCTCTCCGACATGTACCTAAGGCGTGATGTTATGAGGTACAGTCAGCAACAAAAGCACACTATGCGATATTTCCGGGGACATATGAAAACTTACAAATCAACTAATATGTTTTACATTATATTGTTTTTTTTTTTTTATGAATATTTCGAAGAGAGTAGGTAGGTGAGAGGGTGCAGGCCTTTGCCCTGCTGTGGGACAATACTAGCTGTTATGTCAGAAATAAAAAAATGTTTTTATGTTAACTATGAAATAAATAATCATAATTTCCGGGATGATCAGCTGACTTTTGTCCTTTTGTCGCTGACTGTAACCACCGGGAGCTTCTTTGTTTTAAGAGACTATAATACTTCAAATTGCATGCTCCTCAGTTATATCGAAAATACTGCAGCATAAATTTTTAAATAAGTATTTGTAAAGTTGACGAAACACGATTGCATAAAATTTTCTCAATAGAAATTCCAAAGTTAGGTAGGTACCTCCAAACCGAACAATAAACCGCCTTGGAGCCTACTCCCCGCCGCGCCTCGCCGCTCAGACAGACACGGTCTCACTCAGTCTGCGAGCAGTATCGTGCGACCGAGATAAGGAGTGAATTTGAGCTGAGGTATTATGGACTCTTAAGCACAAATTAGGTAACTAAATTTGAAAAGGCGAATAAGCAGGCAGGGCCGTAGCTAGTAGCTATAAAGGAGCCTAAAACATTTGGGGGAACTCCAACAAGTGACTGCGGTGAAGCCCCAAAGAAGGCTGTTGTTTGCGGTTAAACCCGAAAAGCATTGTTTTTCTAAAAATAAATGAGTAAAATAGCATACTGACTTGGACGGATAAGTTGCCATTGTTGTATTTCTAAGAGAACGCAAGAGCGAAGCGAGCTATAAAATTTGTGGATAGGTAGGTACTGCCGCGGATTCTGTTTTATTGTTGAGCGAGCGAAGCGAGCACGTTAATTGGAGTATTCTGAACCGGGATAGGTTTAGTTTTCATTGTGATTTTACTAATACTTACAATGCAAGAGCGAGCGAAGAGCAAGAAATTTTAGCAACCTGACTCGGATACTAGGTTGAGCTGTCGATGTGATTTTCTAAGTTACATAATGCGAGAGCGAGCGAAGCTAGCTCGAAATATGAAGCAGTTTGACTTGGCTAAGAAGATTTTTACGAATTTTGCATATACCTACATGGTCGAGTTGGGGGGGGCTGGTATCAATGATACTACGGCGGTAGCTACGCCCCTGATTGCGGATACACACGGCTACACATCAAGCTATACATTTCTAGTTTATGCTGATCTCGCATTGTATAGAATTTCCGTACAATGCGAGGTCTACTTATATTGGAAATGTATAGCTTCATGTGTAGCCGTGTGTACCACGCCGCCAATCCCTCCCGCATGAATACACACGAGTTCACACGACATGACACTAAAAACGCTCTTACCGTTACAAAATTTTGGAACTCATCGGAGAGGGTGGGAGGGCTTTAATTCCTGAGTACAGCCGGCAGTCGTAGATCTCCTATAAAAGGTGAAGGCCTATTTGCGAATCCTACCCTAAGTAAAGTGACCGGTCAAATTAAGACGCACGTATGTACCTATACCATATTCTGATTTCTGAATAACACCATACTGCTACAACGAGTAGGTACTCGGGAATCCAGTCTTACTAAGCTACTACCTTTAAAATAAGGTCTTTCAAACTACAAATTTTACATCAATGCTTTTTTTCTTCTTGGTTTTAAGTTTAAACTTACGATTCGGTCTAATGAGTGGGGGCTGACGCGATGGTTCTTTATTCGCCGCCTGTTTAGATTTTTCGCCAACTACGTAGTAAGATTCATCTTTGGTTGGTAATGGCGATTTCCTTTTGGCTTCTAAAAGAGGAAACATATATTTAAACTCTTCTAACAGGATATAATGCAATGTGATCTTGATAAAAGACCACTACTGCGATAGATCAATCCCTATGGCAAAAGAAAGTATGTAGGGATCGTAACGGGTGACGTTTTGTAGTTTCTGCCTACCCCAATGGGAAATCAATCGGCAGAACGTTTCCCTACCGCACATAATGCTCGTCCCATACAAGGCATTCGTTTCAATCTCAATAAGACAATATACCCTATCATGCAACACGGTAGTTTTTAGGCAAAAGGTCGTCTCCCTCGTCTACCTACTTCTATTAAGTACGGTATGTAATAATGCCCTACGCCCGCTACGGGGGCATAACTGCGACGTCGACGTGTCTAAAGTCAACCGCAATTTGGGAAAGCCTTCAAGACCTAACTAGACTGTCTCGTTGGTCTAGTTCTGGGTTCGATTTCCAGGTCGGGCAAAGTGGTTATTGGGTATTTCTATGAGGAACTTCTCAGTAGCAGCCCGGTGTCTGTATTTGTGCCCGGTTGATGGCAATAAGCTGTCCCTATTATTTGGGTATTAAACATACCTGGTGAAATGTGGGTAGGGATGTGACATTGTACATAAAAAATCGATTATTAATTAATCGATTGTTTTCCCTAGTAAAAAAATCGATTAAAAAATAATCGATTTCTGTATTGAAAATAATCGATTTTTCTAAAATAATCGTTTTCTCCGTTATTTTTTGTTGACAGATTAAATTAAACACCTGTCTTATCGATAATCACACCATCACAGCATTAAAGCTCTGTTTTATTGATTTAATAATCAACAAGTTATAAATTTACATTGGCATAAAGTGGTAAAAAGTTTTTTTTTTTCCATTTCGCTTCTATACAATAAATAAATTAAAAGTCTGTGGGCAATGAAAGTTAAAAACCAATAAGAGTTTTGGTGAACGTTTTGATAGTATTCGGCTCCTGGTCTTTGTTAGTATGGAGCCAGCTTTCGAAAATTATCTTTCCGCTGGAGTCGAAGAAGCCGGAACCAGAAGGTGCCTACACGCTAATAGGGATAATTATATGTTTTCAACGTACAGAATTGATGACATAGCGTTAAACGCATTGACGAACTTCGTAGTTCGTGGTTCGCGACTTCGCGGCACTCTGCGGCTTCGCACTCCTGACTGTGTTGTGGCCGTTGCGGGTGAAAAAAATCGACAGTGAAAAATTAATCGATTTTTTTAAATACCTATATAAATCGATTATAAAAATCGATTATTATTTTTAAAAAATCGATTTTTAATCGATTTTTTCTATAATCGATTATTTTTTCACATCCCTAAATGTGGGTGTACATACTAAGTTAAGGCTTGTCCACTCTGAAATGACACCCTCCGCATTTTACGCACACGGTAATGCGGTAGTGGGGCGCGTCATTTCAGTGGACAAGCTATACTTCTCTGCCTAACTGTTCTGAAATTACAGGCGTGATGTTATGATGATTATGTAAGTAATTATTAATCGATTCAATTGTTACCAGCAGCTGCAAATTTGTTCTGCATTGGTGATCTACCTCTATTCGGACTTCGTGGGGGCATTTTAGTCCTTTCTGAAAATACATTGGTGCCGATTCTCTTGTCACAAATGCGTCTAAACTAGACTAAAAATCTCCAAAATTTAGTTTAATCCTGTCAAACGATGATTTCCCATTCTGAAATAGACTAAAGTGGCACAACTTAACTATATTTTAGTTTGACAGCACTAAGATTGTACTGAGATTTTAATTTAGTGAAAATGACAATTTTGCTATTCTGAATTTGACGTTTTTCACCTAAAATTTTAATTTTCTAACTAATTTTGACCATTTTTAATCGCCACCGAAAATGGTGTGGAATATTATTAGTTGTCATGAACTAAAATTCACACGAACATCTCGACTTCGGGTGCAAAAACAGTACTGTACTGGATTTTTTTCTTTTCTTTTGCTTATATCTCGAAAATGGTGTGTCCTATCGCAAAAATAATGAAAATTTCGACCCCCTTTATGAAACCCTTAAACCCCTAATACTCAACACGTAGGTAATATTTTTTTTTTTTTTCCATACAAAAAGTGAAAAATTCCATATAAAACACGTCGAGGCTGCCCCCACTGCGCGCCTCCGGCTCTAAAAAGTATGTATCACGTGGAGTCGCAATTGTCAAATTCGATTTAGTTGTGTCAAAATATTTTTTTAAATTTAGAGACATTTTACTACAGAATAGCGTTTAAGATTCTCATAGCCAAAAGTAAGGAATTTTAGTGATAGTTTAGTTAGTTTAGTCCGGTGTACAAGAGAATCGGCACCACATGCTCAAGATTCTATGTAGGAATTTGTTTATTTACAGTGAAATATATGAAAGTAGGTCCACACGGCTACATATCTATATATATAAAAAATAGAGATGTGCCGACTATGACTTTGGCCGACTAGCCGATTAGTCGGTTACAAAGAGGCCGACTAGTTGGTGACATGTTTATTGAAGATAAGGAGATATGTTGTTTTGTTTGTTGATAGTATCAACAAAAAAAACAACATAATATCTCCTTACTAATTTAAAACGAATATCAACTTGATACTAATTTAAAATTAGTAAGTAATTTTGTTTCATTTTTTTTTTTTTCTTCAAGTAATAAGTCATTTTAGAGTGATGATTACCAAAGAAAATACTTATAGTTGTTTTACATTTCAAATTGTGTAAAACTGATTCTAAATTAAAAATATTAATTTAACAGTGAAGCTATCCTCGTATAAATAGGTACATTTTATTGAGAAATACCTACAAATTAAGAGGCCGGATGGTCGGCGCTCTGTGCCGAATAGTCGCCGACTACGAAAGTGGTCGCATAGTCGGCTTTACCGACTAGTCGGAACATCTCTAATAAAAATTAATACCTATTTCCCTTGGTTACTACACCCATTGACATGTTATATATGTCAATGGTTACACCATAACTGGAGAATAGGATTGCCAACTATTTTTTATTACAAATATAGTATATTCAAAGCCATTCTCTGTAAAAATAGGTAGGTAGATACATTTAGTAGAAAAGTGAAAAAAAAAATAGTAGGTATGTTTCAAAAACATTTTTATTCTATGCATTATAAACAGGGGTTTTTTTTTTATATTTCTCAATTTAAAACTATGTTTACACTAAATTATGTTTATGAGATTAATACTGGTCCCATTGCAAATCTGTCTGAAATAAAAATATAGTAGTTTCACCTATTATATTTTTCTATAGAAATAATTATAGTATTTAGGCCTCTAATATAGCAGGAGATTCTCAAGTAGGGTTGGCAGCCCTACTTGAGAACGACTTTACCGATTTCAAAAAGATGAATCTTTTTTATTTTATGTTTTCTAATACTAGAAACTTGCACAGAAAATTGGAAAATTTCAGAAAACTACGTCTTTTTTAACTTGGCGCGTTTGATGATGTGAATTTAGAAGTCAGGTAGGTTGGTAGGTATGTATGTAGGTAGGTAGCTAAGTAGGGTAGCTAGGTATGTAAGAATGTAGGAAGGTGCGCCGTAGATTAGTGCTTAGGTAATGCTACCCGTGCTAAGCCGGGGTGGGCAGCTAGTCTAGCTAACACATGTTTATAACACATGACTAACAAAAATTTGCTTAATATTTCGCAAACGGATCCCTGAATTGAAAGATGGTTTTTACACACCCACAATATTTTTGAACGATCTTTCCAACGACACCCCACACCATGGGATGGCCAATAGTTTCGCCATGTGGGCTACTAGCGTGGGCTTATTACTTTATAGGTACCTACTTTTTCCTATGACTGCGACAAAATGTAGGTAGGTATTATGATCCCGTCCTCGTCCATAAAATTTATGAAAGTAGTGCACATTTCAGTGACCGGAAATTAAAAAACGTCATCCATCATATATATTTCCATAGATACATTTTACTTCCCTGAGTTATCATGATGCCGTGGACGTCCACGATAACATCGATCGCCACGTTAGAAATTATAATATCAAAACGCACATCGGTAGTAAAAAAAAAAATTGTTTTCGCTAGTACCTACTACCTAACTTAATATTTCAGTAAAGTTGTCTTCGCTAACTACGTGTGCGCCAGGATGGACGGTCACCACTCATAAAACAATTCGAAATGGTTCTTAAAAATTGCTACATAATTGCTACTATTTGCTACCTATCGTTAAATAATTGCCACCTATACCTATATCATTTTCCGCGCGCCGCCGGCCAGAATGGCTTTTTGTCAGCGGTTGATAGAAAATCGTTACCGGGAAGTGTAAGTAGGTACTAAGTACCTACTCGTACCTTTACCTTTGTAAATAGCGCACAGTTAAAGGTAAGTTAGTTATTAAAATCATTGTAAATAAGTTGATTACAATTTTTTTTAAACATTTTTTTTTATTATTATTTAAGTTAACTGGTTTTCAGTATCGTGTTCAGTAAGTAGAACCCCAAAAAGTGGTTTATTTTTTAAACTACAGAGGTAGCAATTATTTAACGATAGGTAGCATTAGTAACAATTAGGTAGCAATTTTTAAGTGATTATTTTTTAATAGCTGTGACCATAGATAATATTTCTGTGGCTGTGACCGTGACGTGACGCACACAAAACTACTGGTGACAATTTTATGTGAGTTGGTGTTGTTGCCTGTTGGTATGACTGAGCTTTTGACACATTTTTATTACCTAGACTAGAGCAAAAAATGTTTTTTGATTTACCTGCAGTCCAATGTTTTATTTCGGGTGGATCGTGGTGATCTGGCTTAAATTTATACGTAGGAGTGGAATCTGGAAGAGGGATTTATTAATTGACTGCAAATCGATTAACGTAAGGTGGAACGGCCTTGGGGTAGGAGCTGGATGTGAGTTGCCGAGGATCGAGTTGAATGGCGTTTACAATTGCGGACTAAGCCTGTCGGGGATACCTACACCGGTCTTCTCAGTTTATGTAGGTATTTCTAGTAAAATTTTGAACAAAAAATTAATAGGTACCTAACTATGACAAAAAAAGAAAGTAAGTATAACATGCGTAATAATAATTATTCTCTACCTACACTATGAACCCCGCAAGCAGCAGGATTATTTTAGGGAGGTGCATATTCATCTCCTTAATATGCTGTTCAAGAAAAGCAAAAATGTAGGATGAAAGAGCGAGCGAGGCGAGCTCGTAATTTTTTACACCTCATCTCAAAATTCTCGTTAGTTTCTTTTGAACATTAAAACGTAAATAGGAGTTGCTTTGTCGACTAATGGAGAAAAGTTTGAAAATGAAGAGAATTTAGGATGTAAAGCGAGCGTAGCGAGCTGCAATATTTTAGCACCCCGTGAAACCACCTCGGTAAGATTAGGTTTTCTTTTAAAATTCACACATAAACAAGACTTACCTACTTTGTCGACTCATGCAGAAAGTTTGAAAATGAAGAGAATTTACGATGCAAAAGCAAGCGAAGCGAGCTTGAAAGTTTGCACACCGTTTTTTGTAGGTTAGCTAGATTTTCTTTAGACTACAGACTCATAAAGAGGCCAAAACACTGTCGACGTATGTAGAAAAGTTTGAGAATTAAGAGAATGTTGACAAAAGCGAGCTCGAAATTTAAGCACCCCGCCTCGTATAAAGGTTCGATTTTCTTATATAGAAATAGGGGGAGTTATTTGCGAAAAAAAGTTTGAGAAATAAGAGGAATTAAGAGCGGCCTCGAAAATGTATAGCACCCTACATTAATATTTTGCATACGTACGGGTCCTCCAACTCGAAAATAATTCTTACTGAACGTGAATATATTGACCTTGTTTGGGATTTGATTTCCTCGGCGGGCCGACCCTGCCACCCCCCCTTAGTCCGCCATTGGGCGTGCGATTGAAGATGCTGTGCGGTGCACTTTTAACCAATTCGCTCCTCATAAATATATAGTACTTCTTAAAACGCGTTCTGAGTGAATACGCGGAAAAACCAGTCTATTCAGCAACTATATATTATTATCTATATTACCTACGATCTACAGATTTTTACGGTCTACCACGCTACAATAGACTTGGCCTGTCCTAACCCCACGGAAATCACCCCCACAGCCATGACATAATAGTCGCTGTCGAAATCAAATCGCTACCATGGATGTGCGGTATACAGACTGAATAGACTGATATTTTATGTATAATGAAACCCAGTGCAGACCGCCTCGTTGGTCTAGTGGTCGCAAGCGCTACTGCTGAGCATGAGGTCCTGGGTTCGATTCCCGGGTCGGGCAAAGTGTTATTGGGTTTTTCTATCTGGAATTTCTCTGTAGCAGCCCGGAGTCTGGATTTGTGCCCGGTTGATGGCAATAGGCTCGCCCCCTATTACATGGGACTTAAACATAACTGGCGAAATGTGGGTGTACCTACTACAGGTACACCTCTGCCCAACCTTCCGGGGAAACAAGGCGTGATGTTATGAAACCCAGTGCAATAGGTACCTACCTCGACTTTTTTCTGATTTTGGTCTAGAAGGACTTTTGCTATTAGATCTTCTACCGTGTATAGATGAGGCGGAAGGTCGTAATGCTGGAAAATCAAAACATGCTGAGAAAAATTAAACGTAGAAAAATCTACTTTTATCCTGTAGACAAAATGCGTGATGATGATATGTTCTTTACTCTACATTTATTTTCAATTTGCATGCTACAATTATAGAGATAAAATTAACAGGGTGTTAATTTATTCTCAAATTGAAAAAGGGAAGATGCTCCGACTGGAAAGAGGACTAGGCGTTCGGAATGACGAGGAAGGGCACAAAATACAACTGCGACATTAAGTGTTTTTCCACTGGCCGGGACCGGCAACTTTTCTCTGTCCAATAACTACTAAAAGGTAAAAAAAATAAACTCACGTTTAGTGCCGAGGTTGGCTCTCAGGATGGTAATTTTAGTATCCGGAAAGACATTGGGACTAGTATTCGACTCCCGTAACTTGTTCCCGGATACAGTGACCTTCGTAGCTGTCCAAAACAAAACGGCAAATACTATTATAGTGACAATCAAAATCCCTCCGCTACCCCCGTGCGGATAGATGTAGGTCGTGATGCGAGCCACGCGCCAAAATATTAAGTGTCCGAGTACGCTCGTGACAACATCAAATCTATGAAACCTTACTGAAATAAAACCGTCGAAATGTAGGCTGTTAAAATATTCACTTTGATATTTTTAATGTTGTAACTAAAACAATGTGCCGTGTGGTAACTGTCGCGCAACAATAGAACAACGCTACTAATCGAAACAGTCGGACAAAATATGCACGAAAGGTAGGCAACTAAAGCGCAATAGTTAGGCAACTAACGCGCAATTGTTAGGCAACTAAAGCGCAACAGTCGGACAACATACGGCAATCGGCAACAGTGACAAAACAGCAGTGCTCTCTGTTATTTAAATTGAACGGATTTAACTAATGTTGGCACGTATTCGTCAAAATATTCACGTTATTTTGGGTATTACAAAATACACTACCTATATTGTCATAAGAAAAAAGAATGTCCATTTTGTATTATGAAAATAACGTGAATATTCGCGCAAATACGCTTAAGTATTAGGTACCAGCATAAGCGAGTTTTAACGAAAGCTGTTACTCACGTATTTTGGTGCTGATCAACTTTGGTCGCTGAAGGGAGGCATTCTGGGAGGGAGATTCTGTGTTTTCCGCTTGAAAAAACATTCCATTAATCAACAGAAATAGGTGGTAGTGTCAAATGTCTTATACACTATTTAACGGCAGTTAGAAATAAGTATGTCCAGATAAGAGAAAAAACGTATTTTGAGAAATGTTTCCGTCGCCGTCGGTTTCCGTGTGGATATCTCTATAAGGTAAATAACTTGATTTGTGATTTGAGATGCTCTAAACCTACCAATTACGGCACTCAAGCACTCAATCGTACGTAGGTATACGCGTTTTATAGGCGAGCACTTAACAGGAAGCGAAATGCTAGAGCGGAACGAAAATCTAGCAATAAGGCATTTTCCTAGCTGGATGACTCGTCACGAAATGCATACATCAATAATCACTATTATGTACCTTTATACTTCTTGTTGGGAGATTTCGTGCAGCTACCGTTTGTAGGAGAGACCTTCTCAGCGCCTTCTATAAAAAAAAACGATTAATTGCATCAAATGTACATGTATGTCTAACTGTGCGTTTACACTGGCGAAACATCACAACAAAACATGTATAAATCTCTAGTTCCTGTCAAATAATGTATGGAACTTTGACAGAAACTAACGATTTAAACATGTTTTGTTGTGAATGTTTCGCCAGTGCAAACGCACGGTTACATACATTCGTTATCTATAATAGTGCAGGAGCTCGAATCGCAATGGCCCGGTTTTTTTTCATATCATGCCGTCACATATTTTGGATAGTTGATGATAATTTGCTTAAGAGTAGGTAAGAAGTTCTCAAGATACATTTATCGAGTGACTCACTGTCAAATGGACACGGCTGTTCCCTCCTCATGGTTAACCTTTTGTTGAGTGATGTCACCAGCGGTTTGCCGTACCCCTTGCATTCTGCGCTCTTACAGGCGCCAGAACCTGGAAACAATAGTCATGCAGAGGGCGACCCACGGAAATTCAATGAGTCAAACCCGTGCCAAATATAATTGAAAATGGCGGCGCTAATAATTCTCTTTTCACTTGCACGTTATAGGTACCTACCTAATGTGTGAAAAGGCAGGCTTAAGCACGTTTTTGTATTCGATTTTATTCGATCAAAAGTAGGTACCGTGAAACATGCCAACATTGCCCAGTTTTTTCGAATAATTACAATTTTAATACGATTTTTCTATGGAGACGTAAGTATTTTCCTTCATCTGCGACAACTGTTAGTATCGCTAAATTTACTATTATTCAACATTGAATTCAATATTTATTCGATTTTGTTGGCGGGCAAAGTTATGTGGACTTTTAGCAAACTTTGCCCACATTAATTTTTTTGACGCAACTATGGCCTTTATGCAGATGACATAAAAACCAGTAGACGAATTTTGGTAAAGATGGCTTTTACTATAGGAATGTAAACGACACTATGAAAACATTTTTACTAAAAATGACTGGGCAATGTTACCCTGATCTTGCTCTAAAATTTGCCCGCTAAAACACGCACCTCATTCGACGAGTTCCTACAAGCTACTAATACTAAGCGAAGTTATCAACAAACACGATAGTCAGTATTGCCATACATATAACCTATTTTCCTCAATAAATGTTGCCATAATATTAAGATATTTGCACATCAAAGATAAAATAATAAATAATTATAAATGGTTCTTCGGGCAGTTTCCCTTGGGCAATGTTGGCATATTTCACGATACCTACCTACACCTCCTTCGGGGAATACAGGCATGATGTTATGTACCTATGTGTGTTCAAAAGTACGTCTGTATGTATGCTGCTGCCAAATCGTCCTAGCTGAATGATATTAAATAAATACTCACGAGCGCCCTTCTCTCGAGGTCTCTCGTGGTTCAAGACATCATTCATCATTTCGTCTACAGTGGGTGTATGCCCGGGACAGACGCTGTTCACAGTCTTGGAACGTGCTATAAATGAACATTGTGGCTTACCAATTGCTTATGCTACTAAGTTATGTTCGGTCTTCAGTCAGAGCTCTAGTTGATAAAAATGCACTATGCAATGCTGTTATTTGCTGCGAGAGCTTCTCATTTAAATAACCCTACCGCCTCATACTTTGATAGTAAATTTGCAGTGATTGGCGATGAATGCTGCGCGACACGAAAACTTTATTCTATCATATAATCGGCCAACTGTTGCGTAACAGTTGGATGCTTACTCATCCACTTTTACAATATTAAGGTAAAATAAGCAGGAAAAATAGGTCATTGTGTACTCACTATCTACACACACAAGTCCCGAGGCGCAGGCACTAGGCGATTTAGCAACGGTGAAGATTTCGCTTGCTGAGCGAGCTGTAATCAAAACCTTTTATCAGCGTCAGATAGGGTCGTTGTGCCGGTTTCTCGACCACCTCCGGTAACCGACCACTTGTCTGACTAGGTTTCTTTATTTAAAGATAGAGACATACTATTTATTTTTTTGTCCTATAGAAAGGACTTTCTATAGGACATAAAAATAAATAGTATGTCTTAAATATTATTTGAATAGTTACATAATAAGAATTTACTCCATTTTATACCATCCGCTTGACACAAAACAAAGAAAAATGACGCTCAATTCACGTGTGGACCTGTGGACTCAGAAGTATGTGAACGTGCTGCGGAATTGAGAAAAAAATTAGCAAGGCGCGCGGCGTTAAATTAAAAACGTGGGTACTTCAATTATGTAGTGATTTCAATTGTTTAATTGCATTTAAGTCAATTTTTACCTTATATTAAACTAAAACCCAGTGGTCGGTTACTGAAATGCATATTTTAATCATACGTTAGAAAGCGTCCAGGTGGTCATATTCTGACTCGCACAGTTTTATTTTGTTTTGCTTATTATGTTCTCAATGTTTTATTTATGGTTACACAATTTGGTTTTGGTGTTGAAAAGCCTAGACATGCAATTCTTCAGTAAACGACCACGTTTTTTTGATAAAACTTATTTAATACACCCACAAATATTGGTCCTAAAACGTGGTCGCTAAGTGATACAGTTACAAAATTACGATGTTAGTTTGCGACCACCAAGATTTAGTACGAAAAGACCGATAGCCGCAAACTAAAGTTTAGCTTAAGTATGTTCAGTATTCGAGCACATGTGATTATTTGATTTAGTATATATCAATTATTACAATTACTCGTATATCATATTATCATTATTACTAAACAATTATATCACAAAAAAAATTAACGATATCGACGTTTCTCTCCTCGAAAACTGAGCCGACTCAATTACTTTTTACGTTATAATTTTAAGGAGTATGTCTATGTTCCTATCATTTTCTTTTATGTTAAAAACTTTTCGAATTTGTCTGGTAGTCCTCTAATCACGGCGGTAAAAATGGGGCATTTTTTAATGATTGGAGGGTCATATTTTCTTTACCAATAAGTTGCTGAAAAAAAGGAAATAACAGGGAACGTCAAATCGGGCTTCTTCAGATTGTCGCGAGATTCCACATAAGCCTCTGTCGAACTCCTCGGGAATAGGTACAGGTGTGATGCAATGCTTGGATTGCAGTTAAAAAGATCTAGAATGAGATATTTACGTATTGCAGCGCATATTTCCGGAGGTATTTCCCTCTCCGGTGCCTTCTGCTTCTCCGTTATTCGATGCTCCTTACACCGCTCTTTACTTCGTTCCTTGCTTGGCTGCCCTACGCATGCAATCCAAATAAATTATATCTTATGTTGAATGAAAGAACCTAAAACCAAATTGCATCTAAAGCTGTTCTACTGACGACCCAAAAGATACGCGCTCAGAGCCAGCAAACGATTTGGCGAGAATCATCAAAATGGCACTGACTAATATATCTGGGGCCGTATAAAGTATACTCTTCTGAGCGTGTTGTGCCATCAACACGCTCAGAAGCCGTGACCTAGGTGGCCGAATTCCGAATTCAGAATTCGGCCACCTGTTTGGCGCCATCACTAGCGTCCATCAGTTCCTGTAACGTCCAGCTGACAGGAATCGCAGGACATGATATTATTAAGGGTCCCATCGTTTGTGGAACAGCTCCACATTTACACTCCAAGGCGGAGTATAAATGTAAGAGTACTAACAGATAGTGCCATCCCCAAAGACGGCACCCAATCATTCATCTGGCTGTCATGTTCGATTACGTGATTGCCTTAGGTACCTACCCCCGGCAGCAAATGCCTGTCGGAAAAGTGGCGGTACAAAATTATCGAGTTTTGGATTTGTAAATAGTGTTAAGAGGGCTCCTCCGATAACATTGATTGTTGTTCGATTCGGCAAGGAAGCGTATCTAATGGTTGTGAAAATGTATTATGTTGAGAGTTTGAGACTCGTCTGGATCGGATTAATTTGTGTCAAGGCACCTACCAACCAAAATCACGAGCCAATAGATTGAGCAACACAGCTCGAATACTACGGAAAGGCACAGGCTACACACTACACAAAAATATTAAACTACAAACCGTGCGCCCGCCCGATAGGATTACCCATCGGCAAAAATGACGAATGTTCGAAACATTCATCCGACGCTAAAGCGTCAAGGTAGCCCGCGAAATTCAAATTTTCTTACGTTTTTTTGCAATTTGCAGGTCAGGATCAGGTTTTATGTTGATCTAAATATGAGTCGCGACCATATCAAATTTATTTAAGTATAGAATTATAATCATAAAAATCATCAATTTAACGAGCTGGTGGTAGGCCGGTAGGTACAGACCTACCTACCCGAAACTGTCAAATTTTCCCAATCAACTTTGAACCTTATGCTTTACTGATAAAGTTGAAACCTATTAGAGAAATTTGACATATTGTAGTAAGTTGATGTGCTGGCGTCTGTACGTGGGACGCGGGACACGAAGCGGGAGCGACAACGCGAAACGAAACGTGAATACCTGCGCGACTGCAGTGGTCGCGTAGGTGTGCAAGGCGCCATAGTTATTTACTTACGAGATGTGTTTCGTGGTGTTGCGTTCCTCGGGGTTGCGTTTCTCGGGGTCGTTTTTCTTGAGACCGGCGAGCCGGACTCTGACGCAGAATTGCTCCTGCTACTTATGCTTCGCGGATATTTTATCGTGCCCGCAACTGTCATACCCTTGATCTCTTGACGGAGTCCTGAAGAAACGAACACGTTTTGAAAGAAAAAAAAAAAGTAATAAATGCCATAATTTTTTTTTTTGGACTAAACGCGTCTATGTCTTTTGTATCAACTATGCGAATTGCGTGAGTGTAATCTACTGAACAACAATAGGACGATGTACGACATATCTGGCGACAAACTATACGACAAACTGTTGTTAGGTCGTATGTGTAGTATAATTGCCGGCTTTTCTGAATAGGAACGACCAATTGGAACCGTGAACTAGCTTCTGACGTTTCATAATTGCCCATGTAGTTTTATGTGAAATAAAATACTAAACTTTGAATATGGCGCAACTTACTTGAAGAGTTGCTTTCTCTATAGCGCGGGAGCTTAGGGGGACTGGCTACACCGCCCCCAGCGCCGCGACATGCGCTATCCCACCGATTGCGATTTGTGAGTTTGGGCACTAAAATTATAATTTATTAAAATTTTAGGTAAATCGTCTACGGTTACAATATTAGTAAATATAAATATTAAAAAAATATTGGCATAAAGTGCGGTTGTTTCTTATAAGTGCATACCTGTAATAAATTATTTGACTTTGAAATTAAATGATGCAACTCATTGGTCATGTAATCACATTGAGAGTGGTACCTACGTGTTTGCAATTAATTGTAACCACTTATGCCAAAATGAACCAACCCATAGGGGTTTTAGGGTTCATTATGGCTGATGGCATGACTAGGTAAAACTTTCCAAAGTTGAATTTGAAAAAGCGGTACTGCAATTACGACGTTGCCTATGTGTATACACAATACACATTAAGATATACAGGATTGTTCATTAAATTGTATGGCAAGCAATTTAATTAATAGCCTGTATATCTTTTTTTTTTGTGTTCCTTCGTTGATATTAAACTCGTCCTATACATAAAACAGATCGGTAATATTATTGTAAATGTGTTTTTACTAAAAATTGTGTTTAATCACCTAATTTATCGAGTTTGATTATCAAAAATCAGAACCTACTTCGAAATTTTAAACTGGTGTGGGTTGGTTAATTTGGCATTAACTTTAAACTTACAATATTCTGGTTTCCCTTTTGGGTGACTGAGAAGCAACTAAGGAATCGTCGTTTGTATGTAAACCTGAACATTAAAATGCGCTCACGCATATATCCAATATATCACCTTTTTGTCACTTACTGGGTTCTAACAATATACTTAATAATATTCAATCAAAGTACCGTCGACACAAAAATAAGATGAATCTCATCTTTCTTGCCACTAAATATAGTTACCTACAAGGTTTGTAAATACTTTAAAGCCCTAAAAACTACTCAATTATTACAGGACATGGGAGGAAAGGGTGAAGTTAATGAAACCAAGATTACATGAAATTATTTATTCATAATTGTAACAACATAATTATACGTACGAACTAAATGTACTTTATACAAATCTAATGCATTCTATGCGAACTTATTACAGTCTATCGTTTGCAATAACTTAGTTAAGGGGCAAGGCACACTGCGACAAAATGTCTTGGTTGACTTCTTCTATGCGCGTGGGCAAGATTGCGTCATGAAAGAAGTTTTGTCGCAGTCTGTAGTCGTTGCATTTCGTAATGACGCGAGAAATAACCGAAATTGAACCTTATACCAGAGAGATAAGGTTACAAATGTGAAATCCAATAACTATACCTTGAAATTGGAGTGTCCAGTTATCAATGACTGAATTTTGCCTTTCGTTTACAAAATCTACTTTCTGCATACATTTTTGAAACTAAGAATCTGTAAAATCTTGATAAATGCGATAATATATCATGAAAAAAAAAACTACCTACAATTAACTCATTATAAACTGGACACGCTCCATAAACGTAGAAAAAAGAAAAACGTCATAATTATGTCTAACTCTATATGCACTATTCCTAGCTAGTATTAACTTCATCTGTACGCGTATTTGAATTATCCTGCTCCATACCATCACAGCTTTTACTATCATTCGTTATCACACACTCCGTGCTAAACTTACGCGCATGTACAGGCGACACTCTTTCGCTACTTTTAGAGGACCGTTTAGAATTTTTTAAACCAGGCAAGGTACTTTCCTCCTGAGAACCCTCATTTGTTTTGTTATTTTCGTTGCTATGGTTACGGGAGCGTTTAGGTGCCTCGTCAGAGACGCTAGACGCGCTACTATGGTTACGGGAGCGTTTACCAGGCGTGGGGCTAGGCGAAGAAGCGCGGCGTTCGCGAATGCGTTGTCTCTGAGCCGCCTTTAGTTCCATCTCGACGCAATGCTCTGCAAACATCAGTTGAAGCGGCGCGTACATGTGGGGTAGGAGCTCTAGGTCGCTCATTGTGATCTGAAGACAAGAGTCACAGATTAATCTATACTAATATTATAAAGAGGAAAGATTTTTTTGTTTGTTTGTACCAAATAGGCTCCGAAACTACTGGACCGATTTGAAAAATTCTTTTACCATTAGACAGCTTCGTTTTCAGGGAGTAATATAGGATACTTTTTATCCCGGGAAAAATAACGGGTCCCGCGGGAAAGACCACGGTAGCGAAGCCGCGGGCAAAGTGCTAGTATTAAATAAATTGGTACTTATTTATAGGTGTCCCTTTTCGGTCGACTAATATACATGACATACTTGCATATTGCTATATGAATATTTTCAGTTTTTATTTTGTTATTAGTATTTCACGAACTGTGTCCAAATAAAAATAATTCTTTTTTATATCTTTTCTGCATGTTATTGTTTTCGAGTGGATGGTAAATAAATGCATTATATTAAATGACTTCATTTGTTAAATAACCACGCCAATCGTGGCATCAGTGGCGTTTTTAGGTCCTGAGAAGAGCAGGTGTATGGACACTAGACACCCCAAAATATGAGTAACTAGGAGCGCCCCGCAGTGGGAATATCGGGATAAGAAGTATCCTATATCCTAGATTTCATGCAAGTCTGTTCAGCCGTTTTAGCGTGAAAGCGTAACAAAGAAACAAACTCACTTTCAGATTTATAATTTTACTTAGGATGGTTTGGAACATATTTAACGTACCTGCATGTTATCGAACGCGATGCCGACACTGTTGTTGTTGTTCAGTATGTGCGAGTTGAGTCGCGGCAGGCGCGCGTATCTCTGACTGAAGTGTGTCAACACCGTGTAGCGAGCGTTCATCTGCCGCCCGATGTCGATCGCTTGTGTTGTTGTCGAGTGCATCTTCGTTCGGGCTTCATCTGCTAATTCATCCTCCATTGTCGCTTCGTGGATTAGTAAAGTTGAGTTTTGGCCTGAAACAGAAATTAGTTTCTTGGTGTTAGTTGATTTTAGCGTCCGTGTCTTCAAAAAGATTTGACATTTGAAAAGCAGTTGTTTGACGTTTTAACAGCTAGATTCCATGTTGCAGCTTCTTTAACTAAATGAAGGATAACGATATTTAAGTACATAGTTCATATTCACCTGTCCCAGGTCAAAAAGTAAGGGTAACAGCAAGACTCATAATGACATAAAGAAGATAACAGCATTTACAATCTGTTGTAGTTATGCCACATATCACGACGGCGAAATAGCTAATTTCCATCAGTACTCTTAGAAAACAGGTCAACAAACAACTTTAAACTCACCAATCGTAACGACCTCCTCACAAGGCAACGTGTCCACGGAATAGATCAGTTTGTTTATCCAACTCGATGACCACTCCGAAAGCGTTCGGACAGTGCGACACTAGACAGGTACTCATTGTAATAACACTCACCAATTGTAACGAGCTCCTCACATGGCAGCGTGTCCCCGCAGTAGGTCAGTTTGTATCTGTTATCCACCTCGATGGTCACTCCGAAAGCGTTCGGACAGTGCGACACTAGACAGGTAGTCATTGTAATAACACTCACCAATCGTAACGAGCTCCTCACATGGCAGCGTGTCCCCGCAGTAGGTCAGTTTGTATCCGTTATCCACCTCGATGGTCACTCCGAAAGCGTTCGGACAGTGCGACACTAGACAGGTAGTCATTGTAATAACACTCACCAATCGTAACGAGCTCCTCACATGGCAGCGTGTCCCCGCAGTAGGTCAGTTTGTATCTGTTATCCACCTCGATGGTCACTCCGAAAGCGTTCGGACAGTGC
The DNA here is from genome assembly GCA_963853775.1 of Xanthia togata. NCBI lineage: Eukaryota > Metazoa > Arthropoda > Insecta > Lepidoptera > Noctuidae > Xanthia > Xanthia togata. The sequence continues at coordinate 22,368,307 of OY970795.1, read as the reverse complement.
GACACTAGACAGGTAGTCATTGTAATAACACTCACCAATCGTAACGAGCTCCTCACATGGCAGCGTGTCCCCGCAGTAGGTCAGTTTGTATCTGTTATCCACCTCGATGGTCACTCCGAAAGCGTTCGGACAGTGCGACACTAGACAGGTAGTCATTGTAATAACACTCACCAATCGTAACGAGCTCCTCACATGGCAGCGTGTCCCCGCAGTAGGTCAGTTTGTATCTGTTATCCACCTCGATGGTCACTCCGAAAGCGTTCGGACAGTGCGACACTAGACAGGTAGTCATTGTAATAACACTCACCAATCGTAACGAGCTCCTCACATGGCAGCGTGTCCCCGCAGTAGGTCAGTTTGTATCTGTTATCCACCTCGATGGTCACTCCGAAAGCGTTCGGACAGTGCGACACTAGACAGGTAGTCATTGTAATAACACTCACCAATCGTAACGAGCTCCTCACATGGCAGCGTGTCCCCGCAGTAGGTCAGTTTGTATCTGTTATCCACCTCGATGGTCACTCCGAAAGCGTTCGGACAGTGCGACACTAGACAGGTAGTCATTGTAATAACACTCACCAATCGTAACGAGCTCCTCACATGGCAGCGTGTCCCCGCAGTAGGTCAGTTTGTATCTGTTATCCACCTCGATGGTCACTCCGAAAGCGTTCGGACAGTGCGACACTAGACAGGTAGTCATTGTAATAACACTCACCAATCGTAACGAGCTCCTCACATGGCAGCGTGTCCCCGCAGTAGGTCAGTTTGTATCTGTTATCCACCTCGATGGTCACTCCGAAAGCGTTCGGACAGTGCGACACTAGACAGGTAGTCATTGTAATAACACTCACCAATCGTAACGAGCTCCTCACATGGCAGCGTGTCCCCGCAGTAGGTCAGTTTGTATCTGTTATCCACCTCGATGGTCACTCCGAAAGCGTTCGGACAGTGCGACACTAGACAGGTAGTCATTGTAATAACACTCACCAATCGTAACGAGCTCCTCACATGGCAGCGTGTCCCCGCAGTAGGTCAGTTTGTATCTGTTATCCACCTCGATGGTCACTCCGAAAGCGTTCGGACAGTGCGACACTAGACAGGTAGTCATTGTAATAACACTCACCAATCGTAACGAGCTCCTCACATGGCAGCGTGTCCCCGCAGTAGGTCAGTTTGTATCTGTTATCCACCTCGATGGTCACTCCGAAAGCGTTCGGACAGTGCGACACTAGACAGGTAGTCATTGTAATAACACTCACCAATCGTAACGAGCTCCTCACATGGCAGCGTGTCCCCGCAGTAGGTCAGTTTGTATCTGTTATCCACCTCGATGGTCACTCCGAAAGCGTTCGGACAGTGCGACACTAGACAGGTAGTCATTGTAATAACACTCACCAATCGTAACGAGCTCCTCACATGGCAGCGTGTCCCCGCAGTAGGTCAGTTTGTATCTGTTATCCACCTCGATGGTCACTCCGAAAGCGTTCGGACAGTGCGACACTAGACAGGTAGTCATTGTAATAACACTCACCAATCGTAACGAGCTCCTCACATGGCAGCGTGTCCCCGCAGTAGGTCAGTTTGTATCTGTTATCCACCTCGATGGTCACTCCGAAAGCGTTCGGACAGTGCGACACTAGACAGGTAGTCATTGTAATAACACTCACCAATCGTAACGAGCTCCTCACATGGCAGCGTGTCCCCGCAGTAGGTCAGTTTGTATCTGTTATCCACCTCGATGGTCACTCCGAAAGCGTTCGGACAGTGCGACACTAGACAGGTAGTCATTGTAATAACACTCACCAATCGTAACGAGCTCCTCACATGGCAGCGTGTCCCCGCAGTAGGTCAGTTTGTATCTGTTATCCACCTCGATGGTCACTCCGAAAGCGTTCGGACAGTGCGACACTAGACAGGTAGTCATTGTAATAACACTCACCAATCGTAACGAGCTCCTCACATGGCAGCGTGTCCCCGCAGTAGGTCAGTTTGTATCTGTTATCCACCTCGATGGTCACTCCGAAAGCGTTCGGACAGTGCGACACTAGACAGGTAGTCATTGTAATAACACTCACCAATCGTAACGAGCTCCTCACATGGCAGCGTGTCCCCGCAGTAGGTCAGTTTGTATCTGTTATCCACCTCGATGGTCACTCCGAAAGCGTTCGGACAGTGCGACACTAGACAGGTAGTCATTGTAATAACACTCACCAATCGTAACGAGCTCCTCACATGGCAGCGTGTCCCCGCAGTAGGTCAGTTTGTATCTGTTATCCACCTCGATGGTCACTCCGAAAGCGTTCGGACAGTGCGACACTAGACAGGTAGTCATTGTAATAACACTCACCAATCGTAACGAGCTCCTCACATGGCAGCGTGTCCCCGCAGTAGGTCAGTTTGTATCTGTTATCCACCTCGATGGTCACTCCGAAAGCGTTCGGACAGTGCGACACTAGACAGGTAGTCATTGTAATAACACTCACCAATCGTAACGAGCTCCTCACATGGCAGCGTGTCCCCGCAGTAGGTCAGTTTGTATCTGTTATCCACCTCGATGGTCACTCCGAAAGCGTTCGGACAGTGCGACACTAGACAGGTAGTCATTGTAATAACACTCACCAATCGTAACGAGCTCCTCACATGGCAGCGTGTCCCCGCAGTAGGTCAGTTTGTATCTGTTATCCACCTCGATGGTCACTCCGAAAGCGTTCGGACAGTGCGACACTAGACAGGTAGTCATTGTAATAACACTCACCAATCGTAACGAGCTCCTCACATGGCAGCGTGTCCCCGCAGTAGGTCAGTTTGTATCTGTTATCCACCTCGATGGTCACTCCGAAAGCGTTCGGACAGTGCGACACTAGACAGGTAGTCATTGTAATAACACTCACCAATCGTAACGAGCTCCTCACATGGCAGCGTGTCCCCGCAGTAGGTCAGTTTGTATCTGTTATCCACCTCGATGGTCACTCCGAAAGCGTTCGGACAGTGCGACACTAGACAGGTAGTCATTGTAATAACACTCACCAATCGTAACGAGCTCCTCACATGGCAGCGTGTCCCCGCAGTAGGTCAGTTTGTATCTGTTATCCACCTCGATGGTCACTCCGAAAGCGTTCGGACAGTGCGACACTAGACAGGTAGTCATTGTAATAACACTCACCAATCGTAACGAGCTCCTCACATGGCAGCGTGTCCCCGCAGTAGGTCAGTTTGTATCTGTTATCCACCTCGATGGTCACTCCGAAAGCGTTCGGACAGTGCGACACTAGACAGGTAGTCATTGTAATAACACTCACCAATCGTAACGAGCTCCTCACATGGCAGCGTGTCCCCGCAGTAGGTCAGTTTGTATCTGTTATCCACCTCGATGGTCACTCCGAAAGCGTTCGGACAGTGCGACACTAGACAGGTAGTCATTGTAATAACACTCACCAATCGTAACGAGCTCCTCACATGGCAGCGTGTCCCCGCAGTAGGTCAGTTTGTATCTGTTATCCACCTCGATGGTCACTCCGAAAGCGTTCGGACAGTGCGACACTAGACAGGTAGTCATTGTAATAACACTCACCAATCGTAACGAGCTCCTCACATGGCAGCGTGTCCCCGCAGTAGGTCAGTTTGTATCTGTTATCCACCTCGATGGTCACTCCGAAAGCGTTCGGACAGTGCGACACTAGACAGGTAGTCATTGTAATAACACTCACCAATCGTAACGAGCTCCTCACATGGCAGCGTGTCCCCGCAGTAGGTCAGTTTGTATCTGTTATCCACCTCGATGGTCACTCCGAAAGCGTTCGGACAGTGCGACACTAGACAGGTAGTCATTGTAATAACACTCACCAATCGTAACGAGCTCCTCACATGGCAGCGTGTCCCCGCAGTAGGTCAGTTTGTATCTGTTATCCACCTCGATGGTCACTCCGAAAGCGTTCGGACAGTGCGACACTAGACAGGTAGTCATTGTAATAACACTCACCAATCGTAACGAGCTCCTCACATGGCAGCGTGTCCCCGCAGTAGGTCAGTTTGTATCTGTTATCCACCTCGATGGTCACTCCGAAAGCGTTCGGACAGTGCGACACTAGACAGGTAGTCATTGTAATAACACTCACCAATCGTAACGAGCTCCTCACATGGCAGCGTGTCCCCGCAGTAGGTCAGTTTGTATCTGTTATCCACCTCGATGGTCACTCCGAAAGCGTTCGGACAGTGCGACACTAGACAGGTAGTCATTGTAATAACACTCACCAATCGTAACGAGCTCCTCACATGGCAGCGTGTCCCCGCAGTAGGTCAGTTTGTATCTGTTATCCACCTCGATGGTCACTCCGAAAGCGTTCGGACAGTGCGACACTAGACAGGTAGTCATTGTAATAACACTCACCAATCGTAACGAGCTCCTCACATGGCAGCGTGTCCCCGCAGTAGGTCAGTTTGTATCTGTTATCCACCTCGATGGTCACTCCGAAAGCGTTCGGACAGTGCGACACTAGACAGGTAGTCATTGTAATAACACTCACCAATCGTAACGAGCTCCTCACATGGCAGCGTGTCCCCGCAGTAGGTCAGTTTGTATCTGTTATCCACCTCGATGGTCACTCCGAAAGCGTTCGGACAGTGCGACACTAGACAGGTAGTCATTGTAATAACACTCACCAATCGTAACGAGCTCCTCACATGGCAGCGTGTCCCCGCAGTAGGTCAGTTTGTATCTGTTATCCACCTCGATGGTCACTCCGAAAGCGTTCGGACAGTGCGACACTAGACAGGTAGTCATTGTAATAACACTCACCAATCGTAACGAGCTCCTCACATGGCAGCGTGTCCCCGCAGTAGGTCAGTTTGTATCTGTTATCCACCTCGATGGTCACTCCGAAAGCGTTCGGACAGTGCGACACTAGACAGGTAGTCATTGTAATAACACTCACCAATCGTAACGAGCTCCTCACATGGCAGCGTGTCCCCGCAGTAGGTCAGTTTGTATCTGTTATCCACCTCGATGGTCACTCCGAAAGCGTTCGGACAGTGCGACACTAGACAGGTAGTCATTGTAATAACACTCACCAATCGTAACGAGCTCCTCACATGGCAGCGTGTCCCCGCAGTAGGTCAGTTTGTATCTGTTATCCACCTCGATGGTCACTCCGAAAGCGTTCGGACAGTGCGACACTAGACAGGTAGTCATTGTAATAACACTCACCAATCGTAACGAGCTCCTCACATGGCAGCGTGTCCCCGCAGTAGGTCAGTTTGTATCTGTTATCCACCTCGATGGTCACTCCGAAAGCGTTCGGACAGTGCGACACTAGACAGGTAGTCATTGTAATAACACTCACCAATCGTAACGAGCTCCTCACATGGCAGCGTGTCCCCGCAGTAGGTCAGTTTGTATCTGTTATCCACCTCGATGGTCACTCCGAAAGCGTTCGGACAGTGCGACACTAGACAGGTAGTCATTGTAATAACACTCACCAATCGTAACGAGCTCCTCACATGGCAGCGTGTCCCCGCAGTAGGTCAGTTTGTATCTGTTATCCACCTCGATGGTCACTCCGAAAGCGTTCGGACAGTGCGACACTAGACAGGTAGTCATTGTAATAACACTCACCAATCGTAACGAGCTCCTCACATGGCAGCGTGTCCCCGCAGTAGGTCAGTTTGTATCTGTTATCCACCTCGATGGTCACTCCGAAAGCGTTCGGACAGTGCGACACTAGACAGGTAGTCATTGTAATAACACTCACCAATCGTAACGAGCTCCTCACATGGCAGCGTGTCCCCGCAGTAGGTCAGTTTGTATCTGTTATCCACCTCGATGGTCACTCCGAAAGCGTTCGGACAGTGCGACACTAGACAGGTAGTCATTGTAATAACACTCACCAATCGTAACGAGCTCCTCACATGGCAGCGTGTCCCCGCAGTAGGTCAGTTTGTATCTGTTATCCACCTCGATGGTCACTCCGAAAGCGTTCGGACAGTGCGACACTAGACAGGTAGTCATTGTAATAACACTCACCAATCGTAACGAGCTCCTCACATGGCAGCGTGTCCCCGCAGTAGGTCAGTTTGTATCTGTTATCCACCTCGATGGTCACTCCGAAAGCGTTCGGACAGTGCGACACTAGACAGGTAGTCATTGTAATAACACTCACCAATCGTAACGAGCTCCTCACATGGCAGCGTGTCCCCGCAGTAGGTCAGTTTGTATCTGTTATCCACCTCGATGGTCACTCCGAAAGCGTTCGGACAGTGCGACACTAGACAGGTAGTCATTGTAATAACACTCACCAATCGTAACGAGCTCCTCACATGGCAGCGTGTCCCCGCAGTAGGTCAGTTTGTATCTGTTATCCACCTCGATGGTCACTCCGAAAGCGTTCGGACAGTGCGACACTAGACAGGTAGTCATTGTAATAACACTCACCAATCGTAACGAGCTCCTCACATGGCAGCGTGTCCCCGCAGTAGGTCAGTTTGTATCTGTTATCCACCTCGATGGTCACTCCGAAAGCGTTCGGACAGTGCGACACTAGACAGGTAGTCATTGTAATAACACTCACCAATCGTAACGAGCTCCTCACATGGCAGCGTGTCCCCGCAGTAGGTCAGTTTGTATCTGTTATCCACCTCGATGGTCACTCCGAAAGCGTTCGGACAGTGCGACACTAGACAGGTAGTCATTGTAATAACACTCACCAATCGTAACGAGCTCCTCACATGGCAGCGTGTCCCCGCAGTAGGTCAGTTTGTATCTGTTATCCACCTCGATGGTCACTCCGAAAGCGTTCGGACAGTGCGACACTAGACAGGTAGTCATTGTAATAACACTCACCAATCGTAACGAGCTCCTCACATGGCAGCGTGTCCCCGCAGTAGGTCAGTTTGTATCTGTTATCCACCTCGATGGTCACTCCGAAAGCGTTCGGACAGTGCGACACTAGACAGGTAGTCATTGTAATAACACTCACCAATCGTAACGAGCTCCTCACATGGCAGCGTGTCCCCGCAGTAGGTCAGTTTGTATCTGTTATCCACCTCGATGGTCACTCCGAAAGCGTTCGGACAGTGCGACACTAGACAGGTAGTCATTGTAATAACACTCACCAATCGTAACGAGCTCCTCACATGGCAGCGTGTCCCCGCAGTAGGTCAGTTTGTATCTGTTATCCACCTCGATGGTCACTCCGAAAGCGTTCGGACAGTGCGACACTAGACAGGTACTCATTGTAATAACACTCACCAATTGTAACGAGCTCCTCAAATGGCAGCGTGTCCCCGCAGTAGGTCAGTTTGTATCTGTTATCCACCTCGATGGTCACTCCGAAAGCGTTCGGACAGTGCGACACTAGACAGGTAGTCATTGTAATAACACTCACCAATCGTAACGAGCTCCTCACATGGCAGCGTGTCCCCGCAGTAGGTCAGTTTGTATCTGTTATCCACCTCGATGGTCACTCCGAAAGCGTTCGGACAGTGCGACATTAGACAGGTAGTCATTGTAATAACACTCACCAATCGTAACGAGCTCCTCACATGGCAGCGTGGCAGTAGGTCAGTTTGTATCTGTTATCCACCTCGATGGTCACTCCGAAAGCGTTCGGACAGTGCGACACTAGACAGGTAGTCATTGTAATAACACTCACCAATCGTAACGAGCTCCTCACATGGCAGCGTGTCCCCGCAGTAGGTCAGGTTGTATCTGTTATCCACCTCGATGGTCACTCCGAAAGCGTTCGGACAGTGCGACACTAGACAGGTAGTCATTGTAATAACACTCACCAATCGTAACGAGCTCCTCACATGGCAGCGTGTCCCCGCAGTAGGTCAGTTTGTATCTGTTATCCACCTCGATGGTCACTCCGAAAGCGTTCGGACAGTGCGACATTAGACAGGTAGTCATTGTAATAACACTCACCAATCGTAACGAGCTCCTCACATGGCAGCGTGTCCCCGCAGTAGGTCAGTTTGTATCTGTTATCCACCTCGATGGTCACTCCGAAAGCGTTCGGACAGTGCGACACTAGACAGGTAGTCATTGTAATAACACTCACCAATCGTAACGAGCTCCTCACATGGCAGCGTGTCCCCGCAGTAGGTCAGTTTGTATCTGTTATCCACCTCGATGGTCACTCCGAAAGCGTTCGGACAGTGCGACACTAGACAGGTAGTCATTGTAATAACACTCACCAATCGTAACGAGCTCCTCACATGGCAGCGTGTCCCCGCAGTAGGTCAGTTTGTATCTGTTATCCACCTCGATGGTCACTCCGAAAGCGTTCGGACAGTGCGACACTAGACAGGTAGTCATTGTAATAACACTCACCAATCGTAACGAGCTCCTCACATGGCAGCGTGTCCCCGCAGTAGGTCAGTTTGTATCTGTTATCCACCTCGATGGTCACTCCGAAAGCGTTCGGACAGTGCGACACTAGACAGGTACTCATTGTAATAACACTCACCAATTGTAACGAGCTCCTCAAATGGCAGCGTGTCTCCGCAGTAGGTCAGTTTGTATCTGTTATCCACCTCGATGGTCACTCCGAAAGCGTTCGGACAGTGCGACACTAGACAGGTAGTCATTGTAATAACACTCACCAATCGTAACGAGCTCCTCACATGGCAGCGTGTCCCCGCAGTAGGTCAGTTTGTATCTGTTATCCACCTCGATGGTCACTCCGAAAGCGTTCGGACAGTGCGACATTAGACAGGTAGTCATTGTAATAACACTCACCAATCGTAACGAGCTCCTCACATGGCAGCGTGGCAGTAGGTCAGTTTGTATCTGTTATCCACCTCGATGGTCACTCCGAAAGCGTTCGGACAGTGCGACACTAGACAGGTAGTCATTGTAATAACACTCACCAATCGTAACGAGCTCCTCACATGGCAGCGTGTCCCCGCAGTAGGTCAGGTTGTATCTGTTATCCACCTCGATGGTCACTCCGAAAGCGTTCGGACAGTGCGACACTAGACAGGTAGTCATTGTAATAACACTCACCAATCGTAACGAGCTCCTCACATGGCAGCGTGTCCCCGCAGTAGGTCAGTTTGTATCTGTTATCCACCTCGATGGTCACTCCGAAAGCGTTCGGACAGTGCGACATTAGACAGGTAGTCATTGTAATAACACTCACCAATCGTAACGAGCTCCTCACATGGCAGCGTGTCCCCGCAGTAGGTCAGTTTGTATCTGTTATCCACCTCGATGGTCACTCCGAAAGCGTTCGGACAGTGCGACACTAGACAGGTAGTCATTGTAATAACACTCACCAATCGTAACGAGCTCCTCACATGGCAGCGTGTCCCCGCAGTAGGTCAGTTTGTATCTGTTATCCACCTCGATGGTCACTCCGAAAGCGTTCGGACAGTGCGACACTAGACAGGTAGTCATTGTAATAACACTCACCAATCGTAACGAGCTCCTCACATGGCAGCGTGTCCCCGCAGTAGGTCAGTTTGTATCTGTTATCCACCTCGATGGTCACTCCGAAAGCGTTCGGACAGTGCGACACTAGACAGGTAGTCATTGTAATAACACTCACCAATTGTAACGAGCTCCTCACATGGCAGCGTGTCCCCGCAGTAGGTCAGTTTGTATCTGTTATCCACCTCGATGGTCACTCCGAAAGCGTTCGGACAGTGCGACACTAGACAGGTAGTCATTGTAATAACACTCACCAATCGTAACGAGCTCCTCACATGGCAGCGTGTCCCCGCAGTAGGTCAGTTTGTATCTGTTATCCACCTCGATGGTCACTCCGAAAGCGTTCGGACAGTGCGACATTAGACAGGTAGTCATTGTAATAACACTCACCAATCGTAACGAGCTCCTCACATGGCAGCGTGTCCCCGCAGTAGGTCAGTTTGTATCTGTTATCCACCTCGATGGTCACTCCGAAAGCGTTCGGACAGTGCGACACTAGACAGGTAGTCATTGTAATAACACTCACCAATCGTAACGAGCTCCTCACATGGCAGCGTGTCCCCGCAGTAGGTCAGTTTGTATCTGTTATCCACCTCGATGGTAGTAGTGGAGAATTGGGGTTCCTGGATCAGAGATCCAGGAACCCCAATTCTCTAATTGACATTCAAATTCATTCATTGTCATTCATCAATCAATCAAACTATTCGTATTTTTTAGGTTTCCGTATCTAACTCCTATGTTTATCTGATCAGATTATTGGACAGTTATTTATCATTCAAATAATTCATCTTCAGAAGGAATTTCATCTTCGGGCATCATCTGGTAGCATATAATGTCTTCTGAATCAGGAAACACTACATCACACGATCCAGGAAAACCAATTCTCCAATTGTCACTAAGCTATCTATTAATTAATCAATCAATCAATTCATATTTTGCCCCGTGTAATAACAGCATCATCATTCCACTATTGAAGGGTGCATACTTAGGATAACAGCACAGGTAACAGTAATAGGTAATGCCTACTCTATAACACAACACGTCACGGCAGGCTATTGAATATGGAATGCTCTCATGTTGCCCCACCGCTGCCTTTATATAGCGCACTGATTATTTACGCTAAACTGTTTTATTAAGTACCTATTTCTTATTTTATAAGGTAGAAATAAAATATATTTTTTTTGTTGTATTATTTTAATTTCACTTTAACAGTTTAATTATATCATTTTACATAGTTGCTTGTTAACCTATTTATTACCTCATACATTTAAACACTTATATTTCACAGAATGGTACTTAATTTTATTTAATCTATGCTTTTGGATTGATGTCATCCTGAATTCTTGCTATTAATTCTCTCGTACTAGAATAAATATCATCAAATAATATTGTCTTTACAACATGCTGAACACACACATCAGCTTCACAATTACAAATCGGGTGTTCGGATTTTTGAAAACTGTCCGTATCGTAAATTTCAATCTTGATAATTTTTGTCCCGCGAGTAACAGGTTTCTTTATATATTGAAAAAACGTTTGATCAATTTTTGGTCTCTTACGAGCAAGACCTAGCGTTTTCTGTACAGATGTTTGGTGAACGGCTGGTTGATTCATAGGTACAAAATTAAAAAGATCTTCTGAGTCCTGAAAAAAAAAACCTTTTAAACAACTTTTAAATCTTAATACAAATCATTTTGATTCAAACAAAGCGTTATGTTGAAATAAATACTGATAGTGGTGTACCAGACACCTATACTTAATAATTATTAGGTAACGCTTTTCCACTTTATTTATAATCTTTGGTTAAAGTTAGGAGACGTTTAAACATCAAAAATATAGGGCTAAACAGTCGCTAATCAATACTTAACTTTAAGCAACGTTTTTAAATAACCCCTTTTATTTTTACTATAAAGAAAAATATTATTACTTATCACTTACCGACATTAGACGATGATAACGTTCTACCGCTCTAGAAGATTCACAGAAATTGAATGATGGATTTTAATGTTTTTTGCTTCTTTTATATTATAATTTAACTTTAATCAATAGAGTTCAAAGTCGTACAATTTTTTGTTAGATGTTGATACCCCTAACAAAAATGGTAGGTATAGTGAAATTTGAAACCACCAGACATCACGGAGCCAAACATTTTAGTGTTTATTATAAGTTTATAGTATATTGATAAAATAGTAAGTTTGTTCGTTGTAATGTTTTTCATACATTTTTATTGAGAAGATACGACAGGCAAAACCATCGTGTGTAAGTAGTATGTCATTGTTAGTGATTTTGCAAAGTTGCAATTCTTTATATGGAGACGGATCAAAACAAAATAACAGATTGAGATACTATTGTTACGCCTGGTTTTACCTACTATTATTCTTCAAACTTAATAAAGTTATTATTTATACTAGTTTTTAGTTTATTTATAAAATATCGTAATTAGGTATACTGGAATTGAACAAAATATTTTACTGAATCGATATGTGTTATGGTTTACAGCCTCAAGAAGTATTAAAATTAATTATAGGTACCTACCTAAGTAGCCTGTTTGTATGTTTGTTACTCAATCACACAAAACTGGCTGAACAGATTTTGATGAACTTTAGCATACTGATAGTTTATAATCTGGATAACCTAAACTAACGTAACCTATCATTCCAATAACCATTAAAAAGGAAGTGACAAATCCAGGTGTAATAATAGTATGTGGCTGAGGAACAATTCTATTTAGATCTACAAATTATCATCGATTTATATTCTGTATCTTATACGATGTACATAAAGTTGAAATTACGTGATCTCAATTTGTTGCCAAGTAACTTTTCTGCAACTCAAATTATTTATTTATTTACTTATTTCATATTTGGGTGACACATCTGACAAAGCATTTTAGTTACACGTGCCCTAATCCTTAAATGGAATACCACCATGCTGATTTACTACTATTTAAGAGCTAGCCTAAAGAAAGCTGGATCATACGAATTCTTCTGCTAAAGGCAGTCACATCAACTTCAACCTACCTAAGAAAAATCAATCTGCTAAAATGTAAGTACTTACCCATTACTTTTTTTTTAAAGTTAAATATTTTTACCAACAAATTCCTTACTAGTTTTTCTATTAGAATTCCTAATTTCTAATTAGCATTTCTTACGAAGTTTATATTTCACTGTACAATTGTTTTTAGTATTTTATTTTTATTTTATTCATTCAATCAAGTGTACATGCTTATTAAATTCATATTTTATTTATTTCTTAACTTTCAATCATTCAATTATTACATTCTCCCCAATTGTTCGATTACTCAATTCATAATCGTTGACTTATTCTTTGATTTCGTATTTTTACAGGTCCAGGAACACAGCCGAGCATCTTTTCCCATCGGAAGACGAATCGGTGAGCGACGCACCGGTGAAAGCCAAGCTGAAGGTGCAAAAAAAGCGTAAGCTAGCATCTACGAGCAGCTCACAACCATCCACCAGTAAAAAACTTAAGGTTCACCCCATCACTCCTGCGGTCAAGCCTACTGCTCGTGAGCTGTTTGGGAGTGACAGCGATGACGACGCGTTTGAAGTTACTGTGGAGAAGAAGCCTCCTCCTATTTACTCCTACATCACGAGGAGATTAGCAAATGGCTTTTCCCGTCAAATAGATGAACAGAAGAAAGGTGCGTTCTACATTGAAGTTAAAATTTATAAGTCCGATGAGATAGAGCGTGTGCATCCTGTAAATAGATGGCGTCATTCCATCATCACCATTAAAAATAAAGCCGATGAAGATTCAGAGTCCTGGAATCATATGAATGCGTTTATCGCAAGCTCTAGAAAAGAGTTCAAAAAATGTCCCCCAACATTTATAGGCTCCTATCAGTAAAATAATCAAATTACCTACGCCATATAAGTAGGATACTATTCACTGCTAACTAATGTAATCAAATATTTTATTGTAACATTTAAGTATCATTTAATTTTATAACCTAATGTAATTAATTAATTCTATTAAACTATATAATATGTATAACATTCGTTGTTTTTGTTTCCAGTTCAATCTGCCGATCATATCTCGCAAAGTCCTAATGTTATTATTAATAATGATACAAGCCAATTTGATATCTCAGAACAAGAATATGATACGAATGTTTATGAATCTAATTGTTTATCAAAGACTATTCATTGTGACAAATGTAAGCTTGAGATTCCAGAATATAAATACAGATACCATATGAGAACGAACATCCATAAATCGAATTGTTTAATGAAATCAAGGTTTGAAAATGTTGAAATTATAGCAACAGCTTTTAAGAATAGAATTATGACTTATCGCTTAAACCCATCTATAGAAGATGAGAACCTCATACCAGAGGCGTTCTTAGATGATAAGCGAAAATATATCTTAGAAATCATTAAGTTTTTACTGTCGAAAAATACCTCTATCAAAGTTAACTTTGAACTGTTTGGTTATTTTTTATTACCTAAATCAAACGAGCAGCAGTTAAAGTCATTTAATACGAAATATGAAATTATATACAATAGTACTGATTTTAATAAGATATACTCAAAATTAATAGAAGTATTTAAAAGAAAACTTACTGAATTCGAGCATTGTGAATCTGGATGGTCATTTGTTTCCTTAAGTCATTTGGAAATCAATATAAATAAATATTGCCCTTTGCGAGGTGGTACTTATTTAGACCTACCTGATGTTATTAAAAATACAAAAAGTTGTTTGAATATACATAATAATGATGAGTATTGTTTTTTATGGAGTATAGTCGCAGCGTTATATCCAGCCGAAAATAATGTCTGCAGGACAAACTCCTATCCACATTTTAGTTCAATATTTAATCTAGAAGGGGTTTCATTTCCACCTTCACTTTGTGATATCAAGCTATTTGAAAAGAATAACTGTGAATTAAGTATTAATGTTTACGGATTAAATGAATACTATACTGTAACCGGCCCTCTTTATGTAACGAGGTGTAAGAAAGATAAACATATTAACTTACTGTATTTTGAAAAAAACAACAAAGGTCATTACTGTTTAATAAAAAACCTTTTACGTTTAGTGCGACGACAAGTTTCACACCATAAAGGTCGAATGTATTTATGTGAGACTTGTTTGCAGTTTTTTACATACGAAACAAAGTATAATTCACATAGTTGCTCCAAAATTTTAACCGTATTACCTGACAAAAACAGTGCATTACAGTTCAAAAATTATGAACGAAGGCAGAAAATAAATTTTGTTATATACGCTGATTTTGAAAGTATATTAATGGACTGTGAAATAGAGCAAAGTGATAAAAATACGATAAAGAAGAAAATACATCAACCGTCTTGTTTCGCATTTTATGTGTGTTGCTCACATGACAGCAGTTTAAATAAATACGTTACTTATAGAGGGCCTAACTGTGTGGAAGTATTTGTTAAAAAATTGATAGAAGAAGCAAAATTGATTCATAAAATATTGATGACAAAGAAACCAATGCGTTCTATGACAAGAGAGCAAATTAATAATTATCGGAAAGCAACTACATGCCATATCTGTAATCATTTGTTATTTGATGATAAAGTTTGTGATCATGATCACATTACATCTGAGTACAGAGGTGCAGCACATTCACATTGTAATTTAATTTATAGAGTGTGCCCCTTTATACCTATTATATTTCACAACTTATCTGGCTATGATTCTCATATATTTATAACAGAATTATCAAAGTATGATGGTGAGATAAAAGTTATAGCACAAACTAAAGAAAAATATTTAACTATAACAAAAATAATAAATACTGGGAAAAGATGTAAACCAATACAGATAAAATTCATAGACTCGTTTCAATTTCTTAGTTCAAGTCTTGAGAATCTATGCGAAAGTTTATCTGAGAATGATTTTATTCATTCATCGTCACATTTCCCCGACAGAAATCAATCCAATTTACTACAAAGGAAAGGCATATTTCCATATGAATACATCTGCTCATGGCAAAAATACAATGAAACACAACTGCCTGCTAAGGATAATTTTTATAACACTTTGCAAATGAAACATATAACTGACGCTGAATATCAACATGCTCAGACTGTATGGAAATGTTTTAATATAAGTTCTCTTGGTGAATATACAGACTTGTACTTAAAGTGTGATGTACTATTATTATGTGATATATTTGAAAATTTCCGAAACATTTGCCTACAGCATTATAAACTCGATCCTGCATATTACGTAACTTCACCTGGATTGAGTTGGGATGCTATGCTACTTTATACAGGCGTGCAGTTAGAATTGATTCATGACTTGGAAATTTATGAAATGTTGGAGAAAGGAATTCGTGGGGGGTTAGCTCAATGTTCTCACCGATACGCTAAAGCTAATAATATTTATTTACCTCAATTCAATCATTCAAAACCATCAACATATTTAATGTATTTGGACTGTAATAACCTTTACGGATATGCTATGACGAAAAAATTACCGATATCACAATTTAAATTCATGACAGATAATGATATCAAAAAGTTTAATGTACTTAATGTTCCTGATGATGGGGAGTACGGATACATTTTAGAAGTAGATTTAGAGTATCCAGATCATTTACATAATTTACATAGTGACTTACCTTTCGCTCCTGAGAAATTCATACCTATTGGAGGGAAAACGCAAAAACTAATTGCAAATTTATATGATAAATATAATTACATAATTCATTTTGTTCATTTAAAAGAATGTATTAAAAATGGTCTTGTGTTGAAAAAAATTCATAGGATTCTTTGTTTTAAACAAGAATTTTTTTTGAAAAAGTACATAGACTTGAATACTAGATTACGGCAAGCAGCTTCAACATCTTTTGAGAGAGATTTTTTCAAACTTTTAAATAACTCCATATTTGGTAAAACAATAGAAAATAAACGTAAGCATGTTGACGTAAAATTAGTTAGCAAATGGACTGACATTTCGAATAAAACGAATAAAGTAATTGGTGCTGAGAAATTAATCACAAGGCCTAATTTAAAAAGTGTTTCTATATTTGACGAAAATTTTGTGGCTATACAGCTGAGTCCTGAAAAACTTGTTTTAGATAGACCAATATATATTGGATTTGCAGTACTAGAATACTCTAAGCAACATGTATATAACTTTCATTATAATTTCATTAAGAAAAAATATGGTAGTAAAGCTAAATTGTGTTACACTGATACAGATAGCTTGTTATATTTAATAAATACGGAAGACTTTTATAGAGATATGTGTGATAATTTGTCGGAATTCGACACAAGTAATTTTGGAAATAATAATCCTTACAGTATTCCAAAGGTGAATAAAAAAACCCCCGGTTTGTTTAAGGATGAATTAGGAGGAGACCCAATCATTGAATTTATAGGTTTAAGAGCAAAACTGTACTGTATTAAATCATTAAATACGCAAATTAATAAAGCTAAGGGTGTGTCTAAACCTATTACAAGATGTTTAAGGTCACATAACTATAAGGAAGTTTTATTTAAAAATTTAACACTTAAGAGTAAAATGAATATGATTAAATCAATGAAACATGTGCTTTACTCGCAAGAAGTAAATAAAGTAGTCTTGAATAGAATAGATGATAAAAGGCAAATTGTATCAAATCAAATTGAGACTGTTCCATGGGGTCATTGCAATTACATATGTTAACTGGTTCTATTTATAAATGATCTTTGATAATTTAATTACGTGTCGTAATTTTTTTTAAATAATTACTAATAAAAGTTGATTCACAACAATACTTAACTTTTCATTTGTTTTCTTAAGTACCTAATACCAGTGAATTATAAGTATTATTTTATTTTGTTGCTTTAATGAATATATTTTTTTAAATTAATAAAACACAGTTTATAACATGTTTTTTTTTATTATATTTAACTTAACTTTAACTTAAATATATACACATTTGGTTATCATAAACTCTAAAATAGACATAAACTTACACATACCTAATAAAATAACATAACACGTCTGTACCCCGAAGGGTTAGGCAGAGGTGTACTTACCTATAGTACACCCACATTTCACCAGTTATGTTTAAGTCCTATGTAATAGGGGGCGAGCCTATACCTAATAAATAACATTTGAAATCCATATTATGAAGTCGAGCTTAACTTTTTAACTATTTTACTCACTAAATGCTCAGTTTCACACATGATATCATCATAATCACTTCTCACTAAATACTGTACATTCACAGTTGCACTATCAGGTTCAGTGTCTATTTCGTCCATGTGGCGACCGTCCAAATCATGTATAATTATTTTTATTAGTTGGCGAAAATGCCCTGATTCCTTACGCATGAAAAAGGATGTGTTTTTAAAAGATTTTGATTTAGATTTTTTCTTCTTCTGTTTTTGTTTTTCTATTTTTTGCTGTTGACTCTCTTCACACACACACTTGCTGCTACTTCAGCTAACCAACTCTCTCTATCTTGACCATAGTAGAAAGGATTTATAACTGGATCAAGGCTCAAATTCTGAAAAAAAAAAAAAGTTTTTTTTTTGCGTTATTAAACACCATCAACTATGAATTTATTTGATTAAACAAAACAAAAATGGTATAACTAGCTTAGATACTTACGTTACACTGAGGATTAATATTATCCAGAACAGGACTGTAGGATGGTGAGTGTGACATGATGCTGTAAAAAAAAAGTATGAATTATTAATGTTTTATTAGATTGATTAATAAAATAATTAAACAATAAACTTAGAAATATTTACCTTGACAATGTCCTAATGAACGAAAGCGATACAAAACGACTTACTTATGGAAAAGAGGGCAGAGAAGTGAAGTGGTTGCTTATTTTATAATAAGTAGGTACACTCCTTAGCTCAGATTACATAAGATGTATAAATATGAAAGATGAGAATACCATATTTCTTGTACTCAACACAAGTTTCGACTTGTTACTTAAATAAGTATATATGTGCATGTTAAGTAGTTTTTGAATTAATAGGTAAAATGAAGTTGATTAAGCAACCCATATCCCTGAGTGTTAATAATATAAAATTAAGTGACTCTGTTCACCGCATCAGACATAGCGCTTTATTACCCAATACCATTCGCTGTATAATATGTGGTCCATCAAACTGTGGTAAAACGAATGTTATGATCAGTTTGCTGCTGCATAAAAATGGGCTCAAATTTAGAAATCTTTATCTTTACTCTAAAACTACTTTTCAACCAAAATACTGTTTCTTGACTGAAGTTTTGAAAAGAGTACCGCAGATTAACTTCTACGAGTTCAGCGTCGATAAAGATGTAATTTCGCCGAGTGAAGCATTAACGAATTCTGTATTTATTTTCGATGATGTTGCGTGTGAAAATCAAGTAAACATCCGCAATTATTTTTGCATGGGTAGGCATAAACAAATCGATTGTTTCTATTTATCCCAAACCTATTCAAAAATTCCAAAACAATTGTTACGCGACAATGTTAATTTTCTTATTATATTCAAGCAAGATGATGTGAATTTAAAACATATTTATGAAGAGCATGTTAGTTCCGATTTACAATGGAAAGAGTTCAAGAACATTTGTCAAACTGTTTGGAGTAAACCTTATAATTTTCTACTAATTAATAAAGAATCTTCATTAAATAACGGAAGGTACAGGCAGAATTTTGATATGTTTTTTAAATTTGACTGACTGTTTATATGTACATATAAGTAATTAATATGCAAAATTAAATTCAGTATGATTTGTTCTTTATCTGAACGCAGTTGTTAAAGTAGAACATGGAGAAAAATATTAAAATAGAATGAATGAAGTCTGTAGACTCCATAAAGAATAAAATAAAACAAATGAAGGATCAGGAACACTCAATGAACTTGTCACTTGATAAAATGCTAAAGCCTGTCACAGACCCCCTTAAAGTTCTAGTCGATTCGAATATAGCTATGGAAAAAATAAAACATTTAGAAAAAACAACACTCACTAATTCTGGAGATATTGAATTGGATGACATTAATACTAGCTCATCTACAAAGTTTGAGGACTGTTACGAACCAAAACTTAATTCTACACAATTGGTTAAAAAGTCTTCTAAAATGGAATTACCACATTATGTAGAAACTTCATTAGAAGGGTCTGATATCTATGATATTTGTGATGGTTTAAATGTACCGTTTGGAATAAGAAGTGAAAACGAAATTTTATTCATAGGAAATTCAGTAGTATCATTTTCTAAAATGGATAGTTTGAATAACGATACTAGCCTTTTGATTAAAATCGATGATAAATCCTACAATTTAACTCCTGGCCTGAAAGAACTTTTACTTCGAAAGAAACCTGATTTAAAATTAATATCCAGCAAAGATAAACTTGTTTACAAGGATATATTGTATTATACAAATGCTCATAAAAGAGACTTCAATCCTAAAGGACAAATAAAGGGTGATAAAGGAATAAAATATCGCGAAATAATCAGACCATTGTTTTCCGAAACGTCAAATGATGATATTCACAGTAAAGTTGGAGGAAACTTGCCAAAGTTAAAGAAATACAAAACAAATACTGAACTGGTATATTGGGACGACCCCAACGAATTGGTTGAGAGACTGAAACTATTAGTTGCTTCTAGAGATGCTGGCAATACAAATCACGATAGTGAAATTTTATCGATACTAGAAGAGTTAAAAGAAGCTGATATAATTAAAGAATAAATAGTAGCACTAACATGGTTTTTCTTTCAGTATCATTGCAGGATTCAAGACAAGTATATAAATAGGTACTGAATTCTAAACATGAGTAAAGCCGATGTGGTAAACGAAATTCATAAAAATGCGAGGGTAAACTTTCCACGAAGACATGTTATTATGAAAGATATAGATGACCTTTGGCAAGCAGACTTAATTGATATGCAATCAATTTCTAAAGAAAATAAAAAATACAGATTTATTCTTGCTGTTATTGATACATTTTCAAAATACGCTTGGACCTTGCCTTTGAAAAATAAAACCAAAGATGTTGTATGCAACTCTTTCAAGATTTTGTTGGATAAAGGACGTGTCCCTAAAAATCTGCAGACAGATAATGGAACAGAATTTTATAATAATACATTTCAAAAACTTACGAAATCTTATAATATAAACCATTATTCAACTTTCTCAACAAAAAAGGCATCTATAGTTGAGCGATTTATCAGAACATTGAAATCTAAACTGTATAAGGAATTCAGTTTAAAAGGTGACTATAACTGGATAGATAATACCCTTAATAATGTTATTTACAAATACAATCGCACCTATCATCGCACTATTGATGAAATCCCTGTAAACGTGAATAATACTAATAAAGAACGCATATTAGGGAGATATTTCGGTTTGGTGAAACCCAATAGTATAAAAAGCAAATTTAAAGTTGGTGATTATGTACGTATCAGTAAGTACAAAGGTACATTTGAAAAAGGATATACCCCCAACTGGTCGACAGAAATATTTAAAATTCGAAAAATACAATATACAACCCCGATCACCTACTTAATTGAAGATGCTTTCAGAGATCAACCTATTTTAGGCGCATTTTATGTTCAAGAGCTGCAAAAGACAAAACATCCTAATTTATATTTAGTTGAGAAAGTTCTTAGAAGTAAAGGAAATATGGTTTTAGTAAAATGGTTAGGTTTGTCTTCTTCTGAAAACAGTTGGATTGACAAATCAAATATTTATTAAGTGTTCAATGGATGATGCATCAGTCTTATGATGGGTATTGGAGAGAGCAGTCTTCTCAATTGGCTTATAAATAATTTACCATTTGAATTACATTTACCAGAATACAATTATTGCGGACCTGGTACTAAATTAATTAAAAGGCTCACACGCGGAGATAAAGGCATTAATAAATTAGATGAATATTGCAAAGAACACGACATTGCCTATCACAAGTCTTCAAATTTAAAGGATCGCCACAAGGCAGATTTCGTTTTGTTAAACATGGCTAAAGAGCGAACACTTGCCCCAGATGCGAGCGTAGGGGAAAAACTGGCAGCACGTTTAGTAAGCAGTGTCATGTCAACAAAAATTAAAACTGGTTCAGGCCTAGAAAAACGTAGCATAAAGTGTTCTCCAGAAATTAAACGTGGGAAAGGGTTGAAAAATAAATTTAAAAATGTTATTAACAAAACAAAAAGACAAATAAAAAAATTAAAACCAAAATGCAAAAAAGTGGCGATAAAATTAGCTATGGCCGCTACCAGAGAATTAGCTAATGATTCATCCATTAAACTTCCTCGTGTTATTCCTATACCAAAATCTGGTGGAGTATTACCTTTGATTCCTATTTTTGCCGGTTTATCTGCGGTAGGTGCCCTAGCAGGTGGTGCAGCTGGTATTGCTAAAACCATAAATGAATTCAAAATGGCAAAAAAATTGTATACTGAATCGAAGAGGCATAATGAAAAGATGGAGGCTCTCTGCATCGGAAAAGGACTTCACCTTAAAACACATAAAGATGGACTTGGAATTTTCGTATCGAAAGAAAAAAACTAAAATATCGGCTGCCTAAACGAGCCTTGAGTAATTTGGACATTTTGAAGTATGGTAATAATATTCCCTATTTTAGAGGTGTCTTTATGAGAGACGAGCTCCCTAAATACCCTTTTAAAAAAGAATGTGGAGTTATTAATTTAGATAGCTCTAAAAATCCTGGTTCTCATTGGGTAGCCTATATAAAATACAATGATTATATTGAGTATTTTGACAGTTATGGAAATCTTAAGCCTCCAAAGGAATTTATAAAATATGTGGGTTCTGAAGTTCACTATAATTATGATAATATTCAACGTAATCATCCTTTCAATTGTGGACATCTTTGTTTAAACTTTTTGAAGAAATTTTGGTATAGTGTAAGAATAAAATAAACAGAAACTTGCTGAAGAGTTCAGTATACAAGCATGTCTACTACAGTTACCATCTCTGGAAATAAATCGGAACTGGTTACATACTTTCAACCACCACTACATTTATCTGACCAATACGAGTGCGGTTTGCTATACTTTTCAGTATTAAATTCAAGATCAAATATTCCCGTTAATAACAGCAGTCTGTCGGTGATCAGAATCGAATGTGATCTAGTTCACGGTTCGTACTATAACGGATTACCAACTCACTTCATTCATGAATTTGTATCTGGTACTGTTCCAGGTCATCAGTGTATGGAAATACCGCAAAACGTTATTTACTATCCAGTAAACAAAAATATAATTACATCGATATCTGTTAGGATTGTTGATCAATTTGGTTACTGTATTAACTTTGGAAAAGAACAAATTCAGCTACGTCTTCATTTAAAAAAAACAAAATGATAGTTCATTATAAAAACACCCAAGTCAATAAAAAACTTCTTAGTTCTTCTGCGATTGCCAAAGTGCAGAGTCGTAAGAAAAAAGTTAAGAAATTGACTAAAGCAAATAAAGATTTTCTTAAAGCTCTAGGGTTTAAAGTATGAATATACTACAGATTACTGAATCACCACACTTCGACACTTCGATTGAAAGTTATGAAGTCCATTCATACAATCCCTATAATAACAGCTTTAGAGAAAACGATGAAATTAGAATCCCCATACACCAACAAGACATATACGTGCTACCATCAGCCAGTTCAATTTACATCGAAGGTCAAGCAAAACTCTTCGGAAAAGATGGGAATCCAATCAAGAAAACTGTTACGTTCACTAATAACCCTGTTATGTCTTTGTTTCAAGACATCAGGTACGAAATAAATGGTATTGAAATAGACCGTATAAAAAATTCCGGAATAACGTCAACAATAAAATCATACATCTCATTAAATGAGGCAGAAAATAAAGTTGCTGCCTTATGGGGTTGGAGTTTAGACGGATTTCAAAGTGATGGATATTTTAGTGCTGTGATACCGTTAAATAAGGTTTTAGGGTTTGCAGAGGATTACAATAAAATAGTGATAAATTGCAAACATGAACTTATATTGAACAGAAGTAACACTAACTTAAATAGTGTTATTCTTACTGATGATATTGCTCATTTTCAAATAGACGTACAAAGAGTTCAGTGGAGGGTGCCACACATAAAAGTATCTGACCGAGAACGACTGACACTTTTAAAACATTTAGAAAGAGATAAACCTATTCAGATGGCGTTTAGAAATTGGGATTTATATGAGTATCCTTTACTACCTAAAACCACAAAGCATTCTTGGTCAGTTAAAACTGCTTCGCAATTGGAAAAACCCAGATATGTAATTTTTTGTTTACAAACTAATCGAATAAATAATAAAACTAAGAACAGTTCAGTATTCGATCATTGTGAAGTAACAAACGTTACGCTCTTTTTGAATTCACAATATTATCCATATGAACCTTTAGGTTTAAAGTTTTCTGAGAACAAATATAGTATATTATACGAAATGTTTGTGAAATTTCGTCAGTCGTATTACAACTGTCCAGTAGACCCGTTGCTTGGCCTAAAGGAGTTCAAAGAAAAATCCCCTCTCTTTATATTAGACTGCTCAAGACAAAACGATAGCTTAAAAACAGGTCCAGTGGACGTGAGGTTGGAGATTGAATGTTCTACAGCAATACCAGATAAGACGACTGCATATTGTTTGATTATAAACGATCGACTTGTGGAATACAAACCTCTCAGCAACATTGTACGCAGGTTATCATGATTGCTATTGTGGATATTCAAGGCTTTAAAACAGAAACAAATGAATTTATAATAAAAGAAATCGCTATATTGTATAATAAATCATTACAAGTGTTTTTAATTAAACCACCATTTCCATTTGAAAAATTAACGAATCAAGAAAAAAAACAAGTGAGTTGGATTGAACGTAACAGAAAGATACACTGGCGCGAAGGATTTGTACCCTATTCTAAGTATCAGAATTTGGTTATAGATATTTTAAGAGATAAATATATCTACGTCAAAGGTTTAGAAAAAGTGTTGTGGTTAAAGCATATTTTAGAAAATAGTAATTCTACCATATTCAATTTAGAAGATAAAGGTTGTTCTAGTTTGATAAGTTTATATGATCAATATAAATATTCTCAAGATTTATATAACTGTATTTATCATAACTCTGTATGTGCTTTAAAAAATGTATTGTGTTTAAATAAGTGGTGCTTTGATAATAAAATTCTAAAATAAACATTTTCTTGGTTTTATTTCTATAGTTAGGTAAATCCCCGCCCCCCACCCCCCCACTGGTCTTTATAAGTTGTTGACAAAAGCTGAACGATATCATTATACGCTTATAATTGAATTAGAAAGTAAATAGAATATGTCTCAAAGGGAATACAAACCTCGATATGACATGTATAACACGTTTAAAATGCGACAATTTTCATTTAACTATTACTGGGCAACGGCTGATGCAAAGAAAAGATTAGTGATGGAAATGGCTGACGCTGGATTCTTTTACTGTGGAAATAGTATAAACGATAAAGCAGTATGTTTTTCATGTGGAGGTATTATAGAAGATTGGGAGATTTATGACGATCCATGGATTCAACATGCTATACATTATCCAGAGTGTTTTTATTTGAATGCTGTGAAAGGAAACGAATATATCATTAAATACGCTTATCTCCATCCCGCATTAAACTCCTTAGCATTGTAGTGTGACGGTTCGATCTCAATCAATGCTTCATTCATCAGGAGCGAACCTCGAAAATACACGATATGTCACACTAAAGAGTGGTTACAATGAGTTCCTTACATTTGTTCGAGTTGACAACGTACATACTGCTGCTGAAAAATCGGTTGTAAAGTCATCGAATCATCAGCCTAATATTAAATTAGTGAGAGGAAGTATAGTGCGTGATGTAGTGTTTCCTGATTCAGAAGACATTATATGCTACCAGATGATGCCGAAGATGAAGATGATTCCTTCTGAAGATGAATTATTTGAATGATAAATAACTGTCCAATAATCTGATCAGATAAACATAGGAGCTAGATACGGAAACCTAAAAAATACGAATAGTTTGATTGATTGATAGATAGCTTAATGTCAATTGGAGAATTGGGGTTCCTGGATCTCTGATCCAGGAACCCCAATTCTCCACTACTGATGGTCACTCCGAAAGCGTTCGGACAGTGCGACACTAGACAGGTAGTCATTGTAATAACACTCACCAATCGTAACGAGCTCCTCACATGGCAGCGTGTCCCCGCAGTAGGTCAGTTTGTATCTGTTATCCACCTCGATGGTCACTCCGAAAGCGTTCGGACAGTGCGACACTAGACAGGTAGTCATTGTAATAACACTCACCAATCGTAACGAGCTCCTCACATGGCAGCGTGTCCCCGCAGTAGGTCAGTTTGTATCTGTTATCCACCTCGATGGTCACTCCGAAAGCGTTCGGACAGTGCGACACTAGACAGGTAGTCATTGTAATAACACTCACCAATCGTAACGAGCTCCTCACATGGCAGCGTGTCCCCGCAGTAGGTCAGTTTGTATCTGTTATCCACCTCGATGGTCACTCCGAAAGCGTTCGGACAGTGCGACACTAGACAGGTAGTCATTGTAATAACACTCACCAATCGTAACGAGCTCCTCACATGGCAGCGTGTCCCCGCAGTAGGTCAGTTTGTATCTGTTATCCACCTCGATGGTCACTCCGAAAGCGTCGGACAGTGCGACACTAGACAGGTAGTCATTGTAATAACACTCACCAATTGTAACGAGCTCCTCACATGGCAGCGTGTCCCTGCAGTAGGTCAGTTTGTATCTGTTATCCACCTCGATGGTCACTCCGAAAGCGTTCGGACAGTGCGACACTAGACAGGTAGTCATTGTAATAACACTCACCAATCGTAACGAGCTCTTCAACAAGGCAGCGTGTCCCCGGAGTAGGTCAGTTTGTATCTGTTATCCACCTCGATGGTCACTCCGAAAGCGTTCGGACAGTGCGACACTAGACAGGTAGTCATTATAATAACACTCACCAATTGTAACGAGCTCCTCGCAAGGCAGCGTGTCCCCGGAGTAGGTCAGTTTGTATCTGCTATCCACCGCTATGGCCACTCCGAAGGCGTTCGGACAGTGCGACACGAGACAGGTGGTCATTGCTTGCACGCCGATGGCGGCTAGGACAGCTGACGTCACATCCGAGTGTTGTGGATGGTTGTGTAGCTGTAATGAGAAGTTATGGGTTATTTATTGAAGTAGTGATAAGATTTTTTAAAAGCCTTTAATATTTTTTTTATTAATATGCCTGTATTATGTTTGAGAATGACGCCTCGCCTCGCTTTTACTTTTCCTCTGACAACTTTTCAATGGGATTTAGCCTCCCACTTATGAGCTTATTCTTAAAAAAAAAAAAAAAAAAGTCTTTTCTCTGTTTAGATGCTCTCAATCTAAGCTTTTTCTTTTTATCTGTCATACATGTTACGACTATTTTTAGAACGAATAACAAAGTTTTAACAGTCGGTCGGTTAATTTTTTTTTGACAGATCGACAACCCTCATCGCTAGTTGTAAGTATACATTCGCCATTACTTACCAAGTTCTGATTAGGTATGAGCATGTAATCATTCCGCAGCCGCTCGAACTGCGCGTGGTACAGCGTGAGCCACGTGACGATCTGGCCGGGCGCCAGCAGGTACAGCGGAGGCGCGGCGGCCTCGCCCGGAGATATTTCTTTCATCGCTTGCTGGCGAGCTTGGATTACGCCGATTAGACCTGTGAGATTAAAATTGTTTATTACAATAATTAATTTACAATTTCAGGGCCTTAAACTAGAGGTATATAATAATTGGAATCTACCTAAACTTGGCATAAACCGGTATCTCCTGTATACTTAATATATTACTATAAAGACGTAAAATTAGTTTTTTTTGGTAAGAGGTAATCTCCGGAATTACCAGTCCGATTGGAAAAAACTTCCATTACTACACTCCCCAAATTTAATGCGTTTTATAGAGGGTGATAAAAAGTAGTGTTCACCTCGGGAGCAACCCTATTTCAAGCTCGAGTGATGTACTTTGAATCCCTCGCTGCGCTCAGAATTCTACTCTAGGCTCCTTCGCTCCGCTCTGGATTCAAAGAAACACTCTCACGTTAAAAATAATTGTTTGCTCCCTAGGCAAACAACCTACTACTTTTGTATGTGGTCCCCACAACATACAAACATATTAGATTGTTTGTTAGACCCCCATACATTATTACTTTCTTTCTTTTTATTCTTTGTTGTTATAGCGGTAATACAAATACAAAATCTGTAAATATTCAACTGTCTACCTATTACGGTTCACGAGCCCGCTGACAGACAGACGGATGGCCAGCGAAGGCCTAGTAATAGGGTTTCGTTTGCCACCCTTCGAGTACGGATCCCTAAAAAGGAGTGACTTGACATGTGTTAAATAACCTACTTTCGATTTGTTAAATGTCAAACCGTATTTGCAAGTAAATATTTAGAGGCACTTTTTCATTCCATGACTTTACTTGTCAGATTTTGACGCTAAACCGTCGCTTGAGGCCAGTTAAGACCCAAGTTCAGAGACCTCTGTATCATGCCGATTTATACTAAGTTATGTTTCTAGAATAAGAAAAGCATCTTCATTTACCGATATGATGATCAGCGTGTAAATGCGAGATGTAAATCGCATTCAGTGTTCTGAGAAAGGCGTTCACTTTCTTGGGTCCATAGAAACGGACCAGCTGCCCAAAAGTACCTTCTCCACAATCCAATAATATTGAGTGATTTTCACTGAAAATTGAATAGGTATTAAACAATTTGTACAGACGGCCTTAAAAATTTAAAACCGTGACATTTTTACCACCAATTTTCACATTGTTTACCAGAGTACAATACGCGCCACGAAAGATGAGACTTAACCGCGCCTCCCGCGCTCTTTCCGCCGCCCCGATGACGCCCCGGCACAGACCTCATACCGCTAAATCGTCTACTGCGCAAGTCAAATAGCGTGGTATGTCAAGTCTCATCTTTAGTGGCACGTATTGTATCTATGTAACGATATTGGCATTAATCATGAGGCAGTATATTTTAACTCACGCTAAATACACGCCACTGCAAAGGCACCTCGAGACTATCGTAAGTTACTAAAAATATGTATACCAGACTTGAATTTTTGTTAAAAAAATAGTTTAAAAAAAACTCACTCAATTTGCAGAACAATAGCGCTAGTATTCCTAGTCTTGCTGGGTATGCAGGAGCCCGTGCCCAAGAATACGACCTTGGGGAACTCCTTAGAGTCACATCGGGCATATCTCATGCTATCCACAAGACGACGGAACTGCTCCAAGCTGCCCACAAAGCCATCCACGTCCATAGTTTCTTGAATGTAGTCTTGGATGTGAAGCTTCGGTTCTGCTGACCTGGGGTGGCCAAATAAGGGGTTACTGTGTGATTGAAAGAGTAGAAGGCTTTGGTGAAATTATCTTTAAAATTTTGTGGTATTGAAGCTCCAGTAATTATGGTAAAGGAGCTGCGCCCCGCGGTTTCAACCTAATGAATCTCGATCCCGTGGGAATATCGGGATGAAAAGTCTATCTGATAAGTCTACCCTATGTCCTAATCCAGGTCATGGTTTACCCATGTGCCTAATTTATCCAAATCTGTTCAGCTGTTTTAGCGTGAAAGCGTAACAAACAATGAAATTTACTTTTGCATTTATAATATTAGTTAGGATAATTATAAAGTTAGGATGTGCTACCACTACCGTTAGGTAGAAAAAATGGTGATGTTGTGTTAACATGGTTATCTCTATTGTTCTAGGATTTGTTCATAAATCACCATTTTTAGGGTTCCGTACCTAAGGAAAAAACGGAACCCTTATAGGATCACTTCTTTGTTCGTCTGTCAGTCTATCAAGACCCATTTTTTCAGGAACGAGTAGAGGTATCAAGTTGAAGTTAATTATTAAATATACCCTGACGGACTCATAAACTGCATCAATGTTCAAGACGCCTTTGAAATAAACATTTTAACCTTAATATGAAATAAATTTGTATTCAAACTTTTTATACAAATTTAAATTGAAACCTATAGTTTGATTCGGTAAATTCATAACAGTGTAGTATATCCTTAAGTATATGTTTGTATACTGGAAAGGTTTTTTTTTTTAAACTATACATGTAGCAAAGATTGGTTTTAATGAAAAATTGGTTTTTACTGCTTCGTTGGTCTAGTGGTCGCAAGCGCTTCTGCTGAGCATGAGGTCCTGGGTTCGATTCCCAAGTCGGGCAAAGTATTATTGGGTTTTTCCAACAGGGATTTCTCAGTAGTAGCCCGGAGTCTGGAATTGTGCCCGGCTGATGGCAATAGGCTCGACCAACCCTTCGGGGAAACAAGGCGTGATATAATGTATGGTTTTTACGATGAAAAAAAAAGTTGATGCACAGGTTTTTTTTTTTTTAATATATGTTTTGCCTCCACGTGCCCTTATTACAGATTCTAATTACAACTACAGGATAACCAGCAAATAAAAAATAGGACAGAAATAAGTGATAACACGTAAAAATACTAAAATTAATATCAAATACCATCTACTCGTATGTTCCCTTGAATCTCTAAAAAAATCAAGATTCCAAGTCAACGCAATAAAAAAATACGGCCATTTATGGGACATATTTTGATACTCGCCAGTAAATCAAACCTACAGGGGTACTTCCCGTTGATTTAGAATCATTTCATTGAATTTGGCAGGCAGCAAGGTCTCACAGCACTAGTAAAGGAAAAAATCCAAACATTGATCATTAATTTGTAGTTTTATAATATTTTATTTTTTGCGATTACAAACTTACGAGTACATTTGCAGTTGGAGAATTGACCGTGACGTACATCGATGTGTCTAGATTTGTGCCCGGTTGATGGCAATAGGCTCGCCCCCTATTACATGGGACTTAAACATAACTGGCGAAAATTGGGTGTACCTACTACAGGCACACCTCTGCCCAACCCTTCGGAGAAACTAGGCGTGATGTTATGTTATGTACATCGATGTATGGGAGAATATTTTTATCAACTACTAAGTTAAGTTTGTTCTTGGGATAAATTCATCCCAGCCACGGAAGCTTTCATTGTTAGTGGTCCGAGACGCACTTGGCCGGTTTTTTCAGTCATTGCCATAAAATGGATCATGCATTTTAGACCTTGACCTTGCTTGACCTCAACTCTATGTTAGAAATCGGAATAGTGGTGCCGATTCTCTTGTCACAAATGCGTCTAAACTAGACTAAAAATCACTAAAATTTAGTTTACTCCTGTCAAACGATGATTTCCCATTCTGAAATAGACTAAAGTGGCACAACTTAACTATATTTTAGTTTGACAGCACTAAGATTGTACTGAGATTTTAATTTAGTGAAAATGACAATTTTGCTATTCTGAATTTGACGTTTTTCACCTAAAATTTTAATTGTCCAACTAATTCTGACTATTTTTAATCGCCACTGAAAATGGTGTGGATTATTATTAGTTGTCATGATCTAAAATTCACACGAACATCTCGACTTCGGGTGCAAAAACAGTACTATACTGGATTTTATTCTTTTCTTTTGCTTATATCTCGAAAATGGTGTGTCCTATCGCAAAAATAATGAAAATTTCGACCCCCTTTATAAAACCCTTATACCCCAAACACTCAACACGTTGGTAATATTTTTTTTTATTTTCCATACAAAAAGTGAAAAATTCCGTATAAAACACGTCGAGGCTGCCCAACCGCGCGCGTCCGGCTCTAAAAAAATCACGGGCGGCAAACAAGTACGAGTATGTACCATGTGGAGTCGCAATTGTCAAATTCGATTTAGTTGTGTCAAAATATTATTTAAATTTAGAGACTTTTTACTACAGAATAGCGTTAAGATTCTCATAGCCAAAAGTAAGGAATTTTAGTGATAGTTTAGTTAGTTTAGTCCGGTGTACAAGAGAATCGGCACCAGTGTCTGCTAGTCACGTGACAAATCATCATACATCGACATGAATGGAGTCTATGGTAAGAACATATTAAACAAATGACAGTAAAACATAGAACCAACCTGTCCAGCTGCTTCTTGGGCCTCAAATGGTACATAGTGAGCGTCCTCCCCGCCAACAGTTCCAGTTTGGTGGCCGAGTCACACTCGTCCATCTCGGGGGCGTGCCCGTCGCCCTTAGCCGACCCCTCCAAGTTAATAATGTTCTGGAACTGCGCGAGCGCTATCTACAAATGATTGTATGTGATCGCACCTTCACCGCATGCATTGCTAAGTAGGGTTGATGAGGAAGTGGTTATGAGGAAGAGGATGCGGATGAGGAACTATTAGAAATACGATTTGAGGTAGCGGATGAGGATGAGGATACGAGGAGGAGGAAGAGGATGAGGAAGAGGATTTGGATGAGGAAGATAGAACTTCAAATTGAAAATGTAAATAAACAAAGATTGTGAATGCCCCACATTAATATCAAAACTCACAATAGGGAGGTTGAATTTAATGAAAAGTAACTTTGAAGCTGTTTCTCCAGATAGACTGTTTCGTAATTCGTCGTAAACTAATCCGGCGCCACTGAAAAGGCGCTCACTAGGGACACTTGATGGAGGGGCTGAAAGATACTGGCGCACAGCTCCGTAAATTTCCAAATATTTGGGGTTCAATTTCCGCCACAAAAGGCTGTCTTCTTGAAGGCATATTCTCTTCCCTTTAGTATAATTCATTATCAGTGACTTCAGAAGACTGAGATTACTTTTAATTTCATTGAATACATCAACGACACTTCCTCATAAATTCCTCTTAATGAATGAGGAAGCGGAAGAGGAAGAGGAATATTTTATGCCTAATTTTGGGGATGTGGAAGAGGATGAGGAATCGCAAAAAAATGAGGAACTACCGCATTATGAGGATGAGGAAGAGGAATCCTCATCAACCCTATTGCTAAGCTATGTATAAAAATTATTTTGTAGGACAAGCGTGGGCCAGTATACCAAACTAATTTTGTAAGCCTAAGCACAGGAAAACAAATATTTTGCCAAAACCACAGCCAAGTCGGTGTTCTGAATAAAGCTCTAGTCTATGATTTCTTATAGTCGCATGATTTCTTAATCATTATAACAGGTGCAGTCGCGACTCGTGTCCCGCGCGTTATTCGCCTCATTTTGACCAGTTTTAATTTTTATTTGGTTGGACATGCACTGTGCATGTCCAACCAAATAAAATTGAAAAACAGTGCATGATGCACTGTATTCCAATAATCCTTTTGCACTGCAATTCTAGTCGAGAGTATCCGCCAACCCGCACTGGGCCCGCGCGATGGTTTATGGCCCATTTCAGTGGGAACATTAAAGGCTGAATATGCTAAAGCGAGTTGTAGAGGCAAATATATTGTCATGCGAGTTTTAGCACATTGTAATGCAAATTACACTAATTTAGCACTAGACAGTGAGAACACAGGTAAAAGGGAATTAGGATTTGATATAACGGCAGTGGGAACATTAAAGGCTGATAACGCTCAAAGGGAAATAGTGTGAATAAACTTACGCCAAACACAGATAAAGCAAGAATACAACCAGCTCCCGTCACCCAAATCCCATTACATAATAAGGGAGTTAGTGTAAAATAAACTAAGGCCACTATAACATTGTCATAAAATCATCATAAAACTGAAATTCATAGTAAATATGTGTATAGAGTAGAATAAACAACTGATATTTCTTTCTTTCAACACGAAAAAGTTTGACAGTGTAGTTTTACAGTACTCGGATCAAAGTTAGCTGTCATATCATACCGGCAGACTTTCATCACTTTAGCACCCAACTAGGCAGTGGTCGGCAAACCACGCATGCGGCTCTTTGACCTATAGAGTGCGGCTCTGTACAAATGTCGATGAGTGCGAGCATAGATACGTGCGGGGGTCGGGTTGCCTGTCATTAAGAGCGTACCAACCATTTGCTTTTGTCTCTGTATTTTTCTTTACGTGTAAAGAGCAAAGAAAATAACCACACTTTTGTACTTTTTCAATGCTTTTCGTTGTTTTTTTCATCATAATGCACTTAATTATTTTTTTTAAACTAACGGGCATAAAAGCTCCAGTCATCTATGAACTTTATTTTAGTAAATTAATCATATCTAGTATAAAAAAGTAGTAAAATAGAGGAGAAATTTACTCAATAAGAGGTAACTTTGCGTATTTATTCTATCGAGAGAACTTTATCAAATCGTGTTTCCATCGCGCTTAATGTCTAGTATATATATCCCCAATAATACCAATATATACTACTTCAAACAAGCTTAATAAAAAAAAAGTTTGTATAAAGAGCTCGGTGCCCCCTTAAGTTATATCAAGTTTTATTCAAAATTCTAACTATATTTCAAAGATTTATTTCCGAAGTATTTTCACCAAAACTTATCAGGACATCGAAAATGTATCGTTTAGTTTAGTATACCTTAAAAAGTTTTCCTGTTAATAAGATGCATCATTATTATTATCAGCCGATATGATGATGATGATGAAGTGATCCTACTTCAAAGCAAGTTAATTTTAGGAAGTGTTACGGAGTGAAACAGGATGTGTATTGAGACAGTTTAAGCACACAGAAAGGATTGGCTCTCATAAGAAATCTTAGTCGTTAGAATTGATATTTGGCTCTATCGACCAATGAGTTTTTTTTCAACCGACTTCAAAAAGGAGGAGGTTCTCAATTCGATTGTTTTTTTTTTTTTTTTTTGTATATTTGTTACGCGATTACTCCGCCAATTATGAATTGATTTTGATGATTCTTTTTTTGTTTGGTAGGGCATACTTCAGAAGTGGTCCCATATAAATTTGGTCAAGATCTGATGAGGGGTTTTTGAGTTAGCTTCAATAATACGTATTTTTCCCATCTCGTATATGTGGACGATATTCTAATAGTTCCTATCTCTCTAATTTACATAGCAGGTGATGGGTATTCAAATTTTGGTGGGGGTTTTGTGTAGGTACCACAATTAAAAAACTTTTTCACAAAAAATAAAACCGACTTAGTGCGACTAGTGTTATTTTTGGAAGTCGGTTTTATTTTTTGTGAAAAAGTTTTTTTTAAGTACCGAAAGAAATATTGTAAGTAAAGTGCTCTCTCTAATAAACTCAAACTCAAAGCATTTATTTCAATTAAACCATTTACAGGCACTTTTGAATTGTCAAGGAGTCAGTCAGTCAGAAATATGAAGCTAGTTGCCCATTCCAAAGCGTAGGTTCCTATGGAGAAGAACGGGCAAGAAACTCCACGGACACTCTTTTAAAAAAATTATATTCTTACAAAATATTGTTTACATCATTCATGTTGAAATTATACATGTGAGAACAATGTAGAA
This sequence comes from Xanthia togata, assembly GCA_963853775.1. Lineage (NCBI taxonomy): Eukaryota > Metazoa > Arthropoda > Insecta > Lepidoptera > Noctuidae > Xanthia > Xanthia togata. The sequence continues at coordinate 22,333,580 of OY970795.1, read as the reverse complement.
AGACGTGTACGTAAAAAGCGTCCGTAATAAAAAATAAAAATAAAAAAACAATTCAAAAATTAAAATAAGCCGTGGCAGATAAGAGATGACCAGTCCCTACTGATGGCGCCCGTTCACGAACATGACGCATGGATCAGCACCGTTTAGCTCAACCATTTTGAAGGGAACTCGACGATCCAACACACACGCCACCACCAGCGAGACATTTGAGTGAGCATGACATACTCTTAGCCGCCAGGGCATATCGAGTCAATGAAAGACGTACCCAGCAAATGGCAGCTTTATAGAAGGTACATGGTCACAGTGCTCACACATGTGCTATGCAATTATACAATAAAAAAAAAGAGATTGAAGCTATACAATTCAAAGATAGTTTTTTGCAATCTTCAGCAATTCCAACAATATTTTTGAATGCTAATCAATTAGTTTATGCGCCCTTGTGGAGCTGGACCAGCGTTAAGCCAAGCATTTTTGTCAGCGATATAATCCCCAAGCTTATAATATGCTTGGCAGCATAGTGTGCGTTTTATACAAGATTTAAATTTCGTTTCATTTAGTTGTAGTATATGGGAAGGTATTTTATTGTAACATTTTAAACAGTACCCCATGAAAGATGAGTCTACTTTAGCCAGTCTGAAACCCGGTTGAACTAATTGGTCCCTATTTCTAGTACAATAATTGTGTCTTTCACCTCTTTTACTGAAAAGATTAAGATTTTTCCTGACGTACATGATGTTTTCATAAATATATTGACAAGGTACCGTCATGATGTTAATATTTTTAAACAGTTCCCTTAGAGAATCGCGCCTACGGAGGCAATATATTGCTCTAATGGCTCTTTTCTGCAGAATAAAAATAGAGTCGATATCTGCAGCCCGTCCCCAAAGTAAAATACCGTAAGACATGATACTATGAAAATAACTGAAATAGACTAGCCTCGCGGTATCTACATCAGTAAATTGACGGATTTTTCTGACAGCATATGCTGCTGAACTTAGCCGTCCTGCAAGAGATGTTAAATGAGGACCCCATTGCAGCCTTGAATCGAGCGTGATCCCCAGGAAAACAGTTTTATCTACAAATTCTAGCTTCTCCTTATTCAATACTATATCACAATCACTACTTTTAACATTCGGTAAAGCAAATCTTATGCATTTAGTTTTTTTCCCATTTAATACTAAATTATTAGCAGTAAACCAATTTTGGACCTGCAGTAGGGCGTTATTTACATCGTCAAGATTTGATGCACGTCTATTTATCTTAAAAATTAGGGAAGTATCGTCAGCAAATAACACCATTTGTGGTTGGTTTTTTAATAAATGGGGTAGATCATTAATATATACTAAAAAGAGGAAAGGACCCAATATCGAGCCTTGAGGAACACCCATTTTTACTTTTAGACCGAGTGAATTTACACCATTAATTTGAACTTGCTGTTGTCTATCGTTTAAATAAGATTTTACTAAACGGAGCGCAAGTTTACCTAGTCCGTAATGCTCAAGTTTCAAGAGTAAGGTTTCATGATTTACGCAGTCAAATGCCTTGGAGAGGTCACAAAAGATTCCTATGGCATCTTGAGCCTCCTCCCACGCTGTAAATATGTGTTTTAATAAGGTGACACCGGCGTCAGTTGTACAACGACCTTTGGTGAAACCATATTGCTGATCGTGTAAGATTTGGTTGGTGTTAAAATGATTAAGCATTTGGTTTAGCATTACCTTTTCGAACACTTTGCTGAATACCGGCAGCACGGATACTGGTCTATAATTGTTGGTGTCTTTACTGTCCCCAGATTTAAAAAGTGGTATCCTTACTGTATTTCATTAAATCCGGGAAGACTCCTTGATCCACACACAAATTAAATATTAAAGCTAAGTATGGTGCTATAGTCTCGATTATGGATGTACAAACTTTGATAGATAGTCCCCATAGATCCTCGGTCAGTTTGATTTTAATTTGCCGAAAGGCTTTAATAACTATCATAGGGTTTATATGTTTAAATTGAAATTCAACCGGACAGCCTGGGACATTCGCTCTTAATAAATCAATTGAGACATCGGGTGAAGAATTTAAAGCTTCCGTCGTTTTAGATGGTATATTAGTAAAGAAATGTACAATAAATTTTGTACATTCACCATTTCATCCCCAGAAAGGATGCTAATCAATTAAATTACAATAATGAAAATGTTATATCAAGATTAAGACAATGTAATAGCTTCCTTACACTTTCACGATGCCAAAAAACCCACCACAACCCTACATACCTTATTCTTCAGTTCTTCCAACCCCTTCAGTCTCACAGGGCTATCAGTCTTAGGTACAGGCGGGTGTGCGTTCCACACCGCGGGCACGCTGACGTCACGCAGTAGGGGGAATATGTCAGGGTCTAGGAGATGCAGTTTGTGTTGGGTCCGGTGGACCGCTTCTGACCCTAGGCACGAGTTCTGGGAATTGAGGACTAAATGGCGGGTTGAGGGACCGAAGAGAGACATGAAGGCACGGTATCTGGAAAAATAAACGTTTTGATATTTGGCTGGCAGATTTTATTATAATACGAGTAAGCCCAGGTATGCACGGGCAATTTTTTCCCGCGACGTTTTTTTTCATGCACCGGATTTTCAACGATGAAAATTCAACAGAGTGTTTTTCAACGCGCTAGGACGAGAGCGCGTGCCAGCGCGTTGGATTCTGAACGCTCGGCTCAACACCGAGAGTTGAAAATCCAGTGCGCGATAAAATCCCGCCGCCATATTTTTACGTCCGTGCGTTAAAATCTGGCCAATGCGTGCGAACGGGACAAGGGCAAATTGAGTACAGAATTTCTAAAACTCAATTCCGAGACTATTGTCTTTTCGCTCCCACGTCTGCATTTAACGTTGGGGTTATAATAGTGTTCTTCCAAAAAACATTTTTTTCATGATTTTATTTTACCATTTTGTCCGCGTGATTAATATGTATACCCATGCCAAATAACAGCTTTTTAGTACTAAAGGGTCTCTCAGCTAAACCGCGGACAGACAGACAGACAGACGGACATGGCGAAAACTATAAAACGAAATATAAAGGTTCCTTGTTGACTACGGAACCATAAAAACGGACGTAATTTTTGTAGAGTTAAAAGTCGAGGAACTATGGTACCTACATTGGCAAATATAGCAATGTGAATGAAAAAATATTTAAAATAAAGCCCAGTACTCATTGGAAACAATGTTGAGTATCAATCGCGCAACATTGTTTATTATGAATCACGTTGAGCAATTATTCAATTATTCAGGAGCTCGTGGCTAAGTAATAACTGCCGCACGGGTCGATCCATCAGGTTAAGCTATGCTTGCCGGGGTTGGTCTGTGGATGGGTGACCATCTTTTCATAACGAGACTCCTCCGTACCTCGGAAAGCACGTTAAGCCGTTGGTCCCGGCTGTCATTCGTGGATCTTTGACAGTCGTTACGGGTCGTCAGAAGCCCAAAAATCTGACAACCAGTCTTACCAAGGGGTATCGTATTACCCAGTTACTGGGTTGTGGAGGTCAGATAGGCAGTCGCTCCATGTAAAATACTGGTATTCAGCTGCATCCGGTTAGACTGGAAGCCGACCCCAATATAGTTGGGAAAAGGCTAGGCAGATTGATTGTTGAGCAATTATTTTTGTCCCAGTTTAAATTGGATTTTAAAAATGGACTTACGTAGGGTTATGGAACACGTTGGGAGGTGTGAAGTGCACGATAATTGAGGGAATGTTCTCCGGAGGATTCGTGCCGTTGTCGAAATGAGCTGCGAATTCCGGCTCCCTCAGGTAGGATAGGTCCGGTACATCTAAGACTGGAAGATTAGATAGCAATTTAACATACTCTGTGCTAGCTGCGCCCCGAGGTTTCACCGTGGGAAAACCGCGATAAAAAGTAAACTATGTTCTAAACCAGGTCATAGTCTGCCCATGAGTGAAATTTCATCCAAATATGTTATGCCGTTTTAGCGTGAATGCGAAACCCATAAATAAACATACTCACTTTTGCACACAATTTATTATAAAACGTCCCCCGCCGCGTCTGTCTGTCTGTATGTCTGTCTGAACGCGACAAACTAAAAAACTACTAACCGGATTTTCAACGGTTTTTAACAATGGACGGAGTGATTCATGAGGAAGGTTTTGGTGTACAATTCAATAAGGTTTTGTGTTAATTGACTGAAATATGACAATTATTGTTGGACATAACCGCATATAATAATTATGGTTGACGGCTACGCGGGCGCAGCGGTAAGAGTCAATGCCCTTTTACTCGGCTACTAGGTATGTAATCCCGGTAGTACGTTCCTATGGGATATTATGCGATATCCACGCGGGCGACGGGGCGGGAAAAGTTAGTTAATAATAATAAATTCTTTATTTCGGGGCCACACATACAAGTACACACAATTCAGTATTAGGAAAAACGGTATGGATTGTATGTGACTTAAAAACGATATTAGTAAACTTTTGCAAACTAATCTAATGAAAATGTGGTCCAACAGGGTGTTGGCAAGTGCCTCGGTACCCAGTGCCTAATAAAGGAGTCGTCCACCTTGAAAAATAATGTTTTAGGATAATAATGAATAAATCAAAACTTCAAAAGCATTAACAGCAACATTTACTAGTCAGATTCTGTGAATACTTTTGCCAAATGTTCACTGAAACCTTCTTCTTCAACCTACTTAATTATGTTAAATCTCACCAATAAACACGGGTCCAGGATCATCAGGCGTCTTCACGTCTTTGGACAGCACCAGAGTGCCATCAGGCAGCACGATGTCCAGGCCACTCTTCAACTGGCCTAACTGTGGACCAGGTTTCACTCCTTTCTCCACGCACTTGGCTAAGTCGAGTGTGCCCAGCCGTTTCTATGGGGAAATTGGGATTAAGGGGATTTCGGCAGAACAAGAGCTAATTAATCTTTAAACAGTTTAAAATAATGTAAAGTCAGTGAGTAAATAATAAGCAGTAGCATCATGCAGTAGTTGACTGCACAGTTGTAAGCTTGATTCTCCTGTCTTTTACAAATTCTCAAACTGAAACCTGGATTTTTATATCATTAACATTAAATCAGAACTTCAGAAGAACTCTGGTCCCCTTTGCATGGTAAAAAGGTGCAGGCTGGACTGGTTTATAGGAGCACAATAAAGATTATTAAGGCTCTATAAAATGAAATTGGGACTATCCAAGGCCAAAGGCCTGTTGGCTCTGGCCTAGATATAAGATGCTCTCTACTTACCTTCAATGTACAGATGTAGGCAATAGAGCAATTGGTTTTTTTCTGCAGTTCATGTAGAACTTTTTCAGTCTTTTTCTTCATAGGATCTGTATCAAACAAGTGCAGATATTTATAATAGAAAAAAAAGAAAGAAAATACGTTTAGCTTGCGTTTTTTTTTTAATTTTTTTTTTATAGAGTATTTCGAGTATTTTCTGTAGTACATCACCAGGCATAAATGAAAATGTTTATGCTCAGCAAGGTTTACGGCTACTCGCCCCAAGTGTATTTTGGACATCAAATATCAGTAACTAAACAGTCATGAAATAATGTAACATCTGCGGTGCTGTGGGGGCTTAGATATTGCTTAATTTTTGAGTTTCATAGGGTCGTATTCTAGTATAGGAGAGGATTATGTCACAAACCACAAATAGGCCTGTATTAATTTATCTACTCCGCCCTTAGCTTCAATGCATTGAAGAGAGGGAGACAACCCATTGGTGGTTTACAAAACATTTCTCCTCTCTGTTTTTATGGAAAATGGTGCAAAAAGTTCAGGGAAACTACATTAATGGAAACATTAACTTACTCTCCACCACAGGGGGCTTCGGTTTAGCCTTCTCTTTATTTGGTACTTCTTTATCATTCTTCAATTTAGTAGTAGTAGCAATGTCCATATTCCGTTGCTCAGGCTTATAATAGTCAGTCTCGTCATGACCAAACTCTTCATACTCTTTCTCCAATGGCCCGTCTAATCTATGTTTCTTTGCCCCTAATTTGTCCTTGGCTGTTAATATATTGTCGTCTGGGCCTCTGAAATAATGAAGGACTTTTAGATCTTGTGTTTTCTGTATAATATTGATTGGATCATGTTGCAGTTTCATACTGCATTTTTAACCATATGAACAGTGGGATGTTGAATAGTCAACATGTGATCCTGTAAAATATCATACAGTACAGCGCCATGTAAAAGGATTCATACATGGGAACACAATTGCCCATAAATGTTAGCACAGCTTAAAATTGCAATTATTAATTATTTACTGAGAATTTTTGTCAAACTCACAGTAACACATATTTGACACTCATAACATTGTCATCAAAGTCTTCACTTGGGCTGCACTTAGCCATTGTTACTTGCATGTCCTTCATTATCACGAATCGCTTTGTGGCAGCATATAACTCATCCTAGAACATAAATAATCATTCATGAGTGAAAATGAGAGTAAGATCCATCATCAACAGCAGTGATTGAAGGATAAACTTAGCTCTTGAGTACTATATAAATAATGGAATTTGGAGCAGTTAGTGTGATTTAGTTTTGTTTAATATGTGCCTTATAATTGTATTGGGTGACACGTACCAAGCCCTCAGGTCCATGCAATGTAATTTTTGGTACTCCAACGTCCTGCAAGGTGAGTGACAGTCCTGGCAGGCCTCCAATGTTCCTCCATGTCTTACTGGTGATGAATATGTGATCAAGTCGTGATAATTTCACTTTGTGCTCATGGGCAAGTCTCTGTGTGCACTCACCACAGTTGAATAGATATCTGAAAGATGATTTATACATGGTTATGTATTATGTTTGCACAAACCATACATTTTTAATATTGAATATTTCCAAAAACATAATTATAAAATATTGTAATTATATCAAGTTTAAATCATTGTAGAAAAACAACATAACATGACGCCTTGTTTCCCCACATTTCGCCTGTTATGTTTTAATGGTTGTGTTTTTTAATACTGTAGACTTTGGCTTAAATGCCCTAGTGTAGTTCTGCTCTTCATAGTATATCTAGTGACCCCATAAAATAAATTATAATTTATATCCATTATGAAGTATGATACAGAAAAATTCGTGTGAAACAAATTATTTCCAAGTTGCATCACATTTTTGTACAATATTGCATTATTGATCTCTAATCTTTTTGGGATAATACTTTGTAATATATTTTATATACCTTAGCAACTTGTCAGATTATCAGAAGAACTAACTGAAATGTAATATTATCAGAATATGATATTACTACTCAGAGATACTCAAACCTAAACTATTTCCAACAAAAAATTATAAAGTTTTGATATTAGTAAGTTGATACAGGTAGATACTCAGAATAAGTGTCTCAAGCTCTTCAGTTTTCAGTTTTCCAAGCTTTAGCAGGCGGCTTACCGTTTTTGATCCGTGAAGAGGTACAGTGTGTTAGGCGCCCCCCTTGCGCCTGAACCTAGCACCTGGAGGTACACAGTGCTAGGAGCATACTTCTCACACTTCTTCGATATCTGTTGCCTTTGACGTTGCGCTTCAGCGATTCTTGTCGAAGTCGCTTTCGGCATATCGGCTAGAAATTCCAATAGCTTCTTAGTACTACCAGACGAATAAGAACGTATGCTACGTTTGCTAACTACACGGGAACTAAACAATACACTTAAACCGTACATGTGTTTTGAGGTTATTGGTATTCCAAGACAGAGTTTACGAGCATTCGTCCAAGGTTTTTACTTGTAATTATTATTTTTGGCATAATTCATTTCATAATTATTTACTAATTGGTTTTCATGACAGATTTTCAGATTTGGAACAGAGTTTTCCTAGACATTTCAACATTTTCTGCAATTTTCTGACTTTTCTGAATGGATTTGTTTGACAGGTGCTCGTTTTTTTTCCTGGCATTTGATTCGCGATAGCATGAATGAACATTTTTATTCATTGGTTTTCCTATGAAAGAAGTATTTGTTAAACCTATTCCGAAAAGTTAAAAAAAACAAGAGGATTTTTATTTAAAAATAATCAACACAGCTTTGGGGTAACTGTTCTGTAGAAAAATTTCCAAACAAAATGTTGCCCACGTTGCTTGGCAAGTGACAATATTAGAAAATGTAATAACTATATAGCAACACCGATTTAGAAAAATGGCGTTCTATACAGCTGCGGGTTGCGCAATTTTTATGTAAATGTGCACGAAATTTATTAAGAAAATTAAGTTTTAAGTGCAACAAATACTTCAGACTGTGGGCATGATCTTTTTATATAATCTAAAGAGTAAAAAACGTATAGTGTAACAATATTTTTAGTTCAGTGCAAACCTGTCATGGACCGTGTATTTTTTGTGTTGTGATGTATAAAAACGATAAATAATGAAACGGAAAATAATGCGGCAGTGCAAATAATGTGACAATGATGAGTATGCTATGGGTGGTGTTATTGGTGGCCTTGACTGGCTCACACTTGGGACACTGTTCGCCTCTCCGATCAACGCCGCAAACTTACCCTCATGGTGAGTCATTTTGTCGAAAAATGCATGTTTTACAATAATTAATTAACTATTTATCTCTCTGTGTGTCGCCTTCGGGTGCAAGTGAAAGGAACATGCACAAGTTTTTTATTTTTTGTCACTTGCATTGTGTCCACAAATGCTAACATCTGTTCAGATTAGAAAAGTATATCAGTTCATGTTAAAAGGAAGTGATACAGATTTCCGTTACAAATGAGGGCTAATTATTGTGAATGTACCCACAGAATATTTATTTAAAATTCAAAGCGCTCTCAGTTCATAACTGCTAGCACTTTGTAGTCAAAAGCCTGTCCTTGTACATATGTATATAACTGTATGTTTACATAAGCATACATACGAAATGCTAGTGTTACAAGAAATCTGTTCTTACTATATCAAGATTTACTGAAATAGATTAAAGCATCATCATTTGTTTAACCATACAATAATAGAATGTTTATATATTAAATAAAAAATCATTGACATAAAAGTAACTATAAACACGTTACTCATATATTGTAGCCAATCAATCTACATAGCCTTTTCCCAACTATATTGGGGTCGGCTTCCAGTCTAACTGGATGCAGTTGAATACCAGTATTGTTTACCTGAAGCCAATGTACAAAAATGTATTAAAAGTAAATAAACATTGCTTATCTCAGGCTTTGTTATCTAAACACTGTTATCACTGCTTTTATTATTGTTTGGTTATTATAATAATAGTATTTATCACATTAATAAGGAAACACTTTCAGGCCTCCATTAAAAAAGGATTGATATCTTAATTGCTATTTCCTGTCTTTAATTTATCCTCATGAATTATTATTTCTCATAAAGTGTCAGTAATGTGTTCTATTTGCTAAGGAAAGTAAAATATAAAACAAAAGATATTTTCTGCTGACTTTCTCCTCTTTAATATCACCTATACTAAGTATAGATAGTGCAATTCACGACGACGCACCCTATTCTGCTCTGCTCTGTACTAAAGTACAGCTTACAGTACAGTAATCGGGGAATAGGGTGCGTCGTTGTGGATTGCACTATCTGTAATTGATAATAATTAAATTATTCATTCTTAAAAATAATTTATAAACCAAGTTTGTCTCTATGGATGATTTTGTTTCTTCATAGTTTACAAATAGTTGGCTGGTTACAAATCAATAAAGTTTAGCCTTGACAAAATGAATTGCAATTCTGAAATGTAAACAAAAAGATTCTAACTAGAATCCAGTATTATGTTAGTGTTATTAAATTTTTAGTAATATTCACACATAGAATCACGCCTGTAATCCCTAAAGGGTTAGGCAGAGGTGTACCATAAAGTACACCCACATTTCGCCAGTTATGTTTAAGTCCCATATATAATAAGAGCAAGCCTATTGCAATCAGAGAAATATTCAAGAGCCAAGCCTCCTTACCCTTCATTGATGAATCTCCAATGTTGATAGTAGTGGCATTTTCCAACAAAGATTGAAATGTGTACATAATAAAAATATTATTGACAATAAAACACAATACAATGTAGTAAACATCTCCAAACTTGACCTTACTAATGGCCCTATTTCATTGCATTGGTCATTCTACAATAAATAAATTGGTGTTTATTTTTATCCTGGGACACAACAAATAAAAATTGACATTCAGACAACTCAATTTCATACTAACCCACATCAAAAGTCTAGAGTTAAATTGCTTTTAAGGACCCCAAATATATCTTCCAATGTGCAAGTGCCTCCCAGGGGTAGTGTAACAATAAATAATTAATTTTGTAGTCAAGACTAGAAAGCTAACTCTAGTAAAATTTAATTGCTAAAATCAATGTCTAAAACTTGTCGAAATTGTTAGTAAATTAGCAGTATTTTTGACAGATTGAATACAAACTTTCATAAAAATATGGGAATTTCCCCTTGGGTTAACACTCCTGTCACCTACAGATGCAAGTTCCCAGTCCCTGTTGGAAGGCTGGGGCTCCCAGGACGGCCTGTACGCGGCGGTGCCTGCGCTGGCGCTCCTCATCACCGCTGTCGGCCTGCTCCTCGGGTGCACCTGGTGCTACCGGCATAAAGACTGCAAGGTATGTGGTTGATGATGTTGGTGCGATGATGATGCACAGTTGGGTGTGCATGATAAGTGGTGCCTGGTTTTGATAGAAAAGCTACAAACAGTAGTCTATTCTTTATGCCTAGGCACTTGTGTAATCAGTGTAATCTAATTACTCCCTTACTACATAATTATGAGCAGCTCTTTTAACTCTTCTTCTCCTTAATTCTGATCCTTGTGATTGTGGATCCCTACAAAGATCACTACTCTAAAATCTTGACCATGAAAGATCCCCACAAAAGCAGCTCTTCACAAAGAACTGTTTATTAATTAGTGGTTTTGGTAGGAAAGCCACAAACAGTAGTCTATTCTTGTGGCCTTGCTGTTTCTAAAGTATCATTTAATAACTCCCTTACTACATAAGAGTAGCTATATAGCTTTTTTGAGTCTTCTTAACTTTGCTGATCCCTACAAAGATCACTACTCAAAAATTTTGATACAAAAGATTCCCATAAAAATATTAAATTTGTAGGACTTGACTATTGTTTGTTATTTTGTGTACCAACAGTTGTAACATATGTAATGTATAGCAGTATCTGTTTGTCACAATTACAGTGTAAAACAATAATGTTTGTGGCCTACTTGATTCTCAGCCCATTATGCACACAGTAGATAATTAATTATTGAAATATTTGGTATCCTGTTATGCTGCTTATGCATTATGAAGTGATAGTTTGTTAGTTTTGAAAAAGTAAGGTTTCGAGTAGAGAGAAAATTTGGATACTAAGGTGGAGTACCTTAGTATCCTTAGATATTTACAAATGTTCTATGAGAGTTTCTCAAGACTAAACTAAAGAAAAAAAAGTAGTAATAAACATGCTAAGTTGTATGTATGAAACCTTGCCTCTACTATATTGTATTGAACATTCTGTATTATTATAGTATGCTAATCATAAGGAAATTATTGAAAACAGCTTAGATTAGATTATGGGCTTTGTTCAGTAATTGTCTACTGTACAGTACATTATTAAAGTTAAGAACAGCCAGTGCAGTATAAAATAATAGTAATTATATCCACATAACTTAACTTGTAATAATGATGAACTTTCTTTTGCATTTTACTACTATTTTAATTAAAAAATACCATTTCGCACTGAATGTTCTGAGGTTGAATAAACTTGATTCTAGATCAGATAAAATCTTTAATAAAAATGGTAATTCTTTGTAGTATTTCAGTTTTTCATCATCTTCTAGTTTCGCTTTACTTAAAGGCCGCCGTGCGCATAAACGCGACCTTCCCTAGGGCAAGATTCGTTGAACGCACTTTGCATTTGCTAAGGAAGCGTTTCATTTATACATATTATAAATAAAAGTCGCTTTTTGTGTTTGTTTGTCCGCGTTGTTCTTCTAAACCACTCGTTTAGAGAATTTATTACAAATACAAATAATACAAATAATTTATTGGAACAAAAACATTTAACAATTTTTGTGTACGTTAATACTGCGTTAGTTTAGTAACTGTGTCGCAGTTAATAGCGCCCACCCCAGAGCGAAAGACCAACTGAGTTCCTTTACAACAATTTTGGTTATACTTATAGGTAAGAACTAGACATAACATTGATAATAAAAAACTAGAACTAGACATTTAATAATAATAGTTGTAGCAGTATAAGTGGGTGTGTGTGTAAGTGTGTGTGAGTGAGTGTGTGTATGAGGGTGTTGAGGTGCGAGCGAAAATTATTATTATTCTGGAAGGTTTATGTGTATAATACGTTAATATTAAGATTACATATAACTAGTTTTGTCAAGTCGTAAATACCGTGCGTAGCAGAAGCGGGTCGCTAGTATTCGTAAGCGAATGTGAGCAAGTGTCACATATGAATTAGAACATTCAGTTTAAATAAATAATATTCATATTCATTTCCGACGCTTACTTTACTTAGCAAAGTAAATTCATAATGCAATCTTGCGCCCTCAGACACACTGTACAGCAGTGTGTCTGAGGGCGCAAGATACACAAGGTCTGTCGCATTGGATCATAGATCTGTAATGATAGTGTAGGTAAGATTGTTATAAATAAATAAATTATACAGATTATACTACGCCGCCCGGTAAGATGGTTACTCAGAAGTCTAACTTCCGCAACCAATAGGGACACTTATCGTACTATGTTGTGTGCGTACAAACCCACTTATTGCTATGACACTGATGGCGTGACACCCACGGGAAGAAACAATGTCCTATTCTTAGCCAATGATGAGTGTTGACACGAGAAAATTTGTGATACATACCACCTACAGAGTTCAAGGTAGATACATGAATATATATCGTATGCCTACTTACATAAGGCACGACTTTTCGTTATCGATTCGTGTCTAAATGGGGACGGAATGCATCAGCTGTAATTTCCCATGCAGCAAGTCACCAAAGGGTCACCATTGTTTGGAGGTGAAGGGTTAATAACTTGTCACAGTTTACACGACGTTGCAGCATTTTAATCTACTACTAGTCATCTTTGACGTGTTATTTTGTTACGTGAATATTAATCCTATTATTTTTTAATTTATTTTGCTTAATATTTTTAAGCAAACTGTAAGTGCATTCAGACCTGCTGATTTCACTAATTTCTTGATAGCAATGTGCTAGTCATTAGGCTTCTAATGCTTCATAAAGACTCTTAATGTGCGCTTTAATAATTTCTAACGTAACGATTTTCGTACGTCCACGTCCATAAAATGTATGGAAATACGTGCACGTTAGGAGTTATAACGTTATCGTGGATGGAATTTTAAAAACATATTCATATATTTCCATACATTTTACTTTCCTGTGTTAACGTGACGATATCGTAGTAATTACACAAGCGCACATTCAAAGCAGACAATCAAATAGTAGTAGAATAGTAATTAAGTCATCATTCTCCTGCCCTCATCCCAATTTATTTGGGTCAGTGACAAAAAGTAAGTGGTATTATTATTCGGCCCGAGCCAACTAGGCCCTAATAATAATACCAAATACTACATCGTCAAAATGCTTAAAAAAGGGGTGTGTACCGTCGGCATGAAAAGTATCGACCTCTTAAAATATTGAAGATTATTTTAATTTTTTATGAATAAATGTAATAAAAAATATTTTAAATGAAATTAAATGATATGAGCTTGTTCTGCAATAAATACTGATTTTATTTATTTAAATACTTATTCATATAAGCAGAAATCAGATCGCCTTCTTGTCTTTTATGTTCTTCTAGAGTCTAGACCAGCACGCTTAGCATGACCACAACAGAAACGAGTTCTGTCGACGGAAGAACAAAGCGACAAAATGACAGATTGTGATTGTTCAACTGTCATTTTGTCTATTCTTCCGTCGACAAATCCCGTAGAAAACCCGTTTCTAAGGTTGTCATGCTACGCGTGCAGTGGTCTGCAAACTCAATAGTCAATAGAGCCAAATATCGATACTAGTGCCTTTTGATATGATACTATAGCGTTTTCCTGCTTTGTATGTAAATAAAAAAATTTCTTCCTGAATATAAATCACCGTAATCGGGAGTGGGGGTATTATCACGGAGTAAAGAAAGACGTTCTTTACTCCGTGGTTATTATTATTCGGGTCCAGTTGACTCGGGCCGAGCTGTCACTGACCCATTTATTTGGTGACAGCACAGTGTGTCCTCTTCCGTCCTCTTGTCCATTCTACAATGGGGCCCGCATTAGGTACCGTGTGCATAAAATGCGATAGTGGGTCGCGTCATTTCAGAGTGGACAAGCTTTACATCCCTATCTCTATCAGCTGCCATCCTCAATACCAACCCTCTTTACTAGCCATACCATTTTACGCAGTAGAATTCACCGTTGTCTTTTACACAGTAGAATAGTCAATATCAACATGTAAACAGGTGTTTTACAGCTCACTTTACATTTAACAACTATTTAATTTGCTTCATAAAATACCTACCTACCTACGCAGTAAGAAAGTTAAACTACCCGAATTCTTACTTTTCTATAGGTATTCCGTTTATGACCCAATAAAACCAATTGGACCATACTTAGATAATGTTAGCCCGTCCCAAATGTAGGTCAATGAACTTTATCAATTTGTATACAAAAACAAATTGGTTTTTAGCTCATCAGTTTGTAAATATTAGAGGGCATTAACATAATATTAGTTTGGGAGTAGGTACAGCTTGCAAATTATATTTTGTAAGCCTTTTTATAATATTTTTAAGTATAAACTACGCATTCAATTAAATAAATCTAAGTTAACTAAATATTTTTATGTTCGTTTTAATTTGATAAGAATAAAGTTTTTTTTTTAAGATCAACCGCAAACATGAAAAGGTAAGCCTAGATTAAACACTATCAGCTCCAATTAAAGTGTAATTATTTACCCGTTAGCCTAATTTGTTACTTCTAAATTGTTATAAGTTAAAAAAATAACAGATAATATTGCTATACCTCTAAAACTGATGAATTTATGTATACAAGAATGAATAATCCGGGTCACTATACCTACCACGTTATTAAAATGAATAACACATGCATAATAATTTATCCTTGTGTCGAGGCGTCATAATCCCATATAAAAGTTGCAGTTGTGTATCTAATCAGCGGCCGACGGGCGGGGTCAACGCTCCCGGCACGCCCTCGAACACAATACGTGCGCAAGACAATAGTACAGATCCCGTGCGCCCTCAGACTCAACATCTGTTCCACTAAACATACGCGGAATACGAATTGAGACGAGACGGTGCCATACATTTCAATAGGCAGCAAAATACTTATGCGAGGCTGGTCTCAGCCAAAATTAAGTCTGTAAATCTAGTACAAAGAAAGAAAGGAAACCAGGTCTTCTACATTGTTGTGTGCTTGAATTCTACCGCATGTGAATTACTTACTTTTGTACCGTATTTTCTAAATTAAACTTCTGCTGTGCCCCTCGTTACTCTTTTGTGGCCGGAATAGGAGTATTGTGTCGCGAGAGATTTGATAAAATATCCGCAAACATTCTGGGGAAAATGCGTTTTAGTGTGTCGGACAAAGATTTTGTTAAGAGCCCCTTAAGAATAATGGGAGACGATAACTGTTTATTTTTTCGCGTGGGTCGTCAATGACGTCATTGTTACGCTATTCTCGGCCTTCTAAGTCTTCGAACTGTCCCTTTCATGACGTAATTTTCTTGTATAACTGTACGCCTATTAGGTAAAATTATGCGCACTTCGCTATAAGTTCGTACCTATCACATTTTACTGTCTGAATGAGGCAAGCTGCATTTGAGTACATTTTGCTATTTATATTTCTTATTGAGAGAATGAGGTAATCCTTAAAAAAAGAAACCGCAAAGCGAATACGGACAAGTAGTGTAGTAGAACAGCGTAATATTTGTATAACAACAAACCACACGCACATGCTTTTAAAGTTACAACAGTATTAAACGATTAGAGAGCATTACGTAAAACTTAAAAACAACATTTCAGAAATTCTGTTGACGGTATCACTGCACTACCCTCCTTTATTTTATCTGGACTTGAAATACCGGCAACATATTTGTGGTCTCCGTAAGACCTATCTGTTGTTTCCGTGCACTATTGTGGTCTCCTATTGTAAATTATGAAGACCGTCAACTTTTATTTTAACACTGTGATTGTTTTAATCTGAATCATTTTGAAAGAGATTGCTAATCCACTGCTTCATAAGTTCGAAAAAAAAATCTGCTCATCAACAACGGATTAGTCTTAATCATTTACGAAAATGTGTTACGCAATTAGATAGCAGGCGATCGTCATTCTGCCGTTGTAGTCCCACAATCACATTTCTGCTGCTAATCAGCTTCTGCTCGTACTAACAACTTTATTGGTGAGGTAAGGGACAGCCCTTACCTCCATGCATCATTGATCAAAAGGCAAGACGTAGTATGGGTAGGATTTGATTAACTATAGACTTAGCTGCTTTTTGTGGTGTTAGCCTGTAAGTAATTTTTGGTAAATTTATGTTTATCGTCTAATTTTAATCGAAATGAAATGTGTAAACAATTGTAGGCTAACCGAATTATAAATAAATTAAAAAAAAAATGTTGCGTAGGTAAAAATATGGCAATATGTTTGGAAATGGAAGTCACAAATACTGTAATAAGGACCTATCAAATATGAATGAATGAATGAATGAAAGGCACCGATCCCAGCGTGGTTTAACCAGACTCGATAAATCGAATGAACCCCAAGATTTGCACTAGCCCATGAAGTCTCATATTTCATGGGGCTACAAAGGCCATTGCATATCAAGGAGTAGACCGGGGGGCGCGGTAATGGTAAGGAAGACGTGCCCTCAGGATAGGAAAGGATTTACGAGCCATACCGGATAAGCATCCTTGAGTAAGCAATGGACTAGTGGAGAGACGGGTGATTTTTATCTGTGGAAGGGCTCTTTTTAAGTTCCAGTTTTTGTTGTTTCCAAAGTCTTCCTCTGAGGATTTCGCTGCTATCCGTTTCAGGTTTCTTGTAAATCTCGTTAGCAGTCTTCTTAAGCTTATCTCGGTCTGTATCGGTCTGTAGCTGTGTCCATCCAAAAGTTGAATTCCTTGTCGGAGTTGGTCGACTACTGTTTAAGTTTGTCGTTCCATATGTTAATAGGACGGCCTACTTTCTTGGATTTGGCCTTGTTCTGCATTGCTGCGTGTAACTGGTGCGGTTTGCCGTGCCGTGTGAACGTGTGCGAGATAGCACATCCTGCGATTCTTGATGCGTTTGGTTACTGTCTTTCCGTCTAAGATTTCATGCATTTGCTTTTGTCTTGGTTTATTTCTGGCGTAGTTAATCAAGTCTCTCATGATGATTCTCTCATATCTTCTCGGTCTTGACCGAGTTGTTAGCTTTAGTGATTGCCGACACTTTCAATATGTATCATACAAGGTACGAGCACCATTCCATACATGAGTCTGGCTAGTTTCCAGTCCACCTTTGAGTTTCTTATGAATGGTAATAGTGTGCTTTTCCTATGTATGTGCCTAGGTATTTAATTTCCTCGACAGTATGAAGATTTAATCCGTTAATTGGCACGTAGGTCGCTTTCTGCTTAGCTATTCGGTCTCCAATTAGTATATTTGTTTTGTTTCGTTTATTTGTAGGCCGACACGGTAGTGTCATATACCATATTAAACCCCTACTAGGTATAGTATGGGTTTAATATGTTATATACGTTTCCGTCTAACCCTTTTAGATCATCTGTAATGAAGATGAGGTCGTCAGTCTAGCACCAGGGGGAGTGAGATTTCGCGATCTTGGTCTAGTTTGATCAATTGAGTAAGGACCTCATCCATGACCAGTGTAAAAAGGCGAGGGGATAACGGGCAACTTTGTTTGGCTCCCTTTCCTTTAATAATCCAACTATTTTGCTGACCACACCATTTGATGTGTGTGCGTTCATTCATGCAAACCTTGATTATCCTGTTGGTTAGTGACTTCTTTGTTCTATGTGTTGAAATGTCTTGCAGTGCTTGGGAGGTCGACGTTGTCTAAAGCTTTTTCTATGTCCAGAGCGAGTACATAAATTCTTTTACCTGCGCGCCATTCTTCGTCCAAAACCCTTTTTAGCGTAAATATGTGATCGTCTGTAGATCTGTTGTTTAAAAAGGCCGCTTGGTAGCTGTCTAATTGTTTTATTGCTTCGTTTTCTTTTTTTTACTAACTGCCTCGTTGGTTTGGTGGTCGCAAGCGCCACTGCAGAGCATGAGGTCCCGGGCTCGATTTCCGGGTCGGGCAGTGTTATTGGGTTCTTTCATCAGAAATTCCTCAGTAGCAGCCCGGAGTCTGGATATGTGCCCGGTCGACGGCAATAGGCTCGCCTCCAATTACATGGGATTCAAACACAACTGGAAAAATGTGGGTGTACTAGGTACACCTCTGCCCAACCCTTCGGGGATTACAGGCGTGATGTTATGATAAGTTTCTATTTTTTTTTTTTTATAAACGTAGGAATCTTAGATTCTGTAGCCCTTATTGCAAACCGATATTCGTGGATAGTCTTTGGATTTGGATCTTTAGGGTTGTTTTTCTTCGGAATTGGTACTTGCATTGTTTCTAGCCACGTGTCGGGTTTTATGGCGGTTTCAAGGCCCCACGGACGTTCCACGTTGCAAACGCAGGTACAGCTCTGAGCAAGTGTACTTAGTTGCGGTAGAAGGCTGATTTCCAAGTATTGTGTATCCATTGTCATCCGCGACTTCAACCGATAACGGTGTACACAATGTTGATGTTAATTGTTGATACGGTGTTAATGAGCTAGCTTATTGGGGGCTGTTCAGGAAGCGGGGTCCCGTAGACTACCTTTGTTCGTCTCTTTTTGTTGTATTTAATTATTACCTACCGTTTAGGTATGCTGTGGTGTACTTTTGTGGGCTGTTTCTTGCGTTAGTCTTTGAGGATTATTGTTGTACTGTTCGTCGGCGGTAAGTTTAGGCAGGTTTATGTGAAATAAAATATTTGAATTTGAACTTGGATTTGGCGCTCATGACCCAGCTATCATAGTGATGATCATTGTAAAGGATAATTATGTATATTTCCGAGTACTGTTGCCGGCCGGTGAACACAACAGTGTGTTCCCGTGATTTATATGCGCATGCACATTTACGAGATAAAACTCGGCCGCGGCGATTATGATGTCTTCTCCTCCACAGAAGGTCTCGTTAAACTGTGCGGCTATGTATTCTGCTATCATTTGCTCCTGAGAAAGCTTGCTGTTAGGAATAAAGTCTTGTATGTTATTCCTTTATGCTAGGCAAATTCTGGCGTCACCGCGGTTATCCGAAACATACCTAGGTAGCGAGGTCTCGGCAGACAGACATGTGGTCGAAAGTTAGGCCCATTATGCTATTTATTTGGTGCGCAATCGCGCCAACAGACAATTGCCGTCCCCTTGAATGGCTGCTATTATTACCATTGTAAAAATATTGTTTGGGAGTCGGAACCCCATGGTGCCAATGGCCGGGCGAGCAGATTAAGTTTCGAGACAGAGATACAAAACTTTGACAGGGTCGTGCGTTGACTTGAAATTTATGAGTTCCTCTTCGTTTTTCTATAGAAATGTATCTCATTTTGAAGTTTTTTGTTTTTGCTAGATGGACTTAAGCGTAACCGCTCACGTGCCTTTCTTCACAAAAACTCCTGTAAATTGTTCTACAAAACACAAAAAAAGGGTTGCCTTTGTAAGGCTAACGAAATTGCCAAATTGTTTAGGGTCGCTTGATGTTATAGTTATCTGCATGCAAGATGTCACGACATCAACAGCGCCATAGTTAGCTGTTATTTTCGTTAGAATCATACAGTATGTTATTTTATCTTGCCATTATCCTTTTATTATGCACAATTATAATCTTATACATGCAGCTTACAGATAAAAGTTGATTCTGCGCGTAGCATCAAACCTTCCAATTTCACCAGACGCTACGCAACTGCAAATTCGCGCTCACTATGCTGACCCTTAATTTATCCAATAATATACCGAGCTTTGCCATTGAATTTTAGCCACGTAATCGAAGTAGTGCCGGGAGCTTAGCTCAGTACCCCTGTTCGCCACACTTAGATACTAGAGCCAATTCAAAATGGAAATCATTTCTGTATCTGGATCTATCGTTGGAGTTAACATTAACCATGAGTTTGAAATATGGGAACCCGATTAATTGACTGAGTGATTATATTAGTTTGGTATTTTGTAAAATACTGTACTTTTTGCGTCTGTTGGCGCAGTCCTTATCAAGTCGAGGTGTGTATTTTGTAGAGTGCAGCAACTCAACTTATGTAATACTTAAAAATAATAAATGATATAAAACAAAGTAGGTATGTCACATTTAACACCATCTACCGTTACGCTTTCAATGTCAGATTATACAGAGCATTTCTTGGGATACCCGAAACAATTAAACCTGTGTAGGGGCAGAATGAACAAGTGACTTAAATTGATGGTCTTATACGAGAAAATAGTTTTGTACGAAATCTAAAGCGATAATGCCATTATATAGGTATTTAATATGCGCATAATAAATAATAGAATAATATTAATAGTATTTATAACATTATCTTAGAAAATAAGAGTTTAATGTGCGCTTGGCACTTCACCGCTGCAAATGTTGTCCTTTAATCTATCCAATAAAATACAGATTTTGCATTGCAAGCACCGCCCTGAAAGATAAAGAAAGATTTCACCAGATAATTTTGAGATCCTTGAATGCTCTGGAACGCTCGCCTGATGTCCGGAACGCACTTACACCACACTTGCACTATTTTAATGTATTTATTTGGCGATTCATAAGGTCACAACATTATCAAAAACAATATAAAAACACCAGTATCAACGCACTGTTCGAATTCGCCGGCAAGCGACGCGATCTTGCCATATGTACAAACAGTTTTTTTTTTCGCAAAATAATAATGGGTCGGAGCTCGCTCCCGAAACGACCTTACTGTTCGACGACCAACCCGTCTCTCCCTGTAATAAGGACCTATCAAATAGCAGAAAAATCAACAGCGCAGGGTTAGGAGGGTTACATTTAAAAAATCCGGAAGAAAACTGGGGTTCGGACAAGTAAATTTTTGATACAAGCAGAAACCACACCTATCGAGCTGTAGGTACTTAGGTAGGCCATACTCCTGGCACAGCGACCCAGCGTGACAGCAGAATACCATACAGATGTGAGGTCAAAACACACAATATTCTGCGCTAGATTTGGATCGATAAGCCTCCCAGTCATAGGGAGGGAAGCGCTTGCGCCTAGTGACTAAGGAGATGTCAGCCAAACGGTAACAGTAGACGCATGCGGGTCTACCCGACACTTACTCAGTCGTTGGCACCGGTATTGTTCTATTCCACGCGATGATGCGTCTACACACATCAAGCAGGCATGTGTACAGTTATTAGTCACAGTGTTTATTTCTGGTATTTATTGCCTCCAATATTGATCTGCATCTGATATCTTGAATTGTTGTTGCATGAGAATGGTCTGTAATGGGCTAGGGCTAGCTATTTATGAGATGTTCCGGTCGCGTAAATACAAAGGCGGATCACTGCTTGCGTCTGTGAGTTACTGTTTGTTGGACTAAGTCCATGCTGATATTATTAAGCCGGCACGCTAAGTGATCTCACTTATTGTATTGCGTAGAATGAATTAGCAGATGTATCATGAGTCCATTTACAGATGTCGATTAGGAACACAACTCATTTTACAATCGTTATACGACGTGAATGGTTGGTTTTCATTCAAAACTTCTCAAAGTGCATCTCTGAAACATGAACCCTGAATATTTTAAAGTTTCTAAATCTAGCCCGCTTTAGAGTACAGTGTTACACAAAAACAAACCATTGCGTCTGTCAGCAACTCCGACCTAGTATGAATATTCCAAAACGCAATCTGGCATTAAGCTTTGTAGTGTTAACTGTGCCAAAATTCACCCAGTTTTCGTAAGCCCAAACATATATTAAGGAACATACATTTGATAGTTACGATTGAACTGTCTCGTGGAACAGATAGATGTATTAGCTTCTTTCAAGACTAATTATAACTAATCTACTTTTTCGCAAGCAGGAAAACGTGAGTTCAGTTTTCAAAACTAGCCAGACTGTTTATTTTACAGATACCACCTATGCCAATGACTTGTCAATATACCCGGTTTAACAGTAGACAGATCATATGTATCTGCTAACTATGCTTCTCACTAAATATGGCTGCAATAAATATTTGTATGTTCCCCGTTTTAGTTTTAGCAAAATTACAAATTGCCACGTCACGGCTCTAGGGGCTCCTAACCTCTAGGATTATCAATTGAGGGTAACTCCCAAAGGAAGCTTCAAAAACGCAGTACTCTGAAAAGCGACCTTTCTAGAAGGGAAATAATTTCCTTCTATAATTCACTCGAGAGAAAAATATGAAATTGCGGTAGCCCAAAACAAAATTGTATATTAATATTCCATTTCAGGAGTTGCCTTGAGGATCCATCACGAATTCATGATTTTGCGCTAAGTGAGTTGTCTCCGTCTTTATTTGGGCAGCCTGCAGTGCAGCACCTAATTTGATATCTTTGTCTGACTGTGTTCTAACTAATGCATCTAGCTTTCTTTATCATCAGCGCATAATTTGATATCTTAGTCTTATTCTGGTCTCACTGACGCTGACGCATCAAGGAGGTCCTCCTTATCTTTATGAACCCTTATTAATAGTCCTTATTAATATCAACAGACCGATCCTGTTTTATTTATAGTCCAGTCATTAAACCTCAATCGCCTCTTAGTCCTCGAAAACTAATTTATCAATCTGGATCAATGTATCCGAGCTGAAACTGCCCATAGAATTTTATCACAGCACTTATTGTAATTAAGTGATTAAACTAAGTGTTACAAAGTGGAGCTTGTGTTGTGGCGCCGTTCTTGAACTGAGCTCGATTGATTTTGAGTTCTTTGGACTTACCTGGAGGTATCGGCATTTCTTGCTTTCAATCTTCATCTGTCAGGGATGTACTAGCTAGCAGATACACTTAGATAGGTAGATAGTGATACTTAATTTGTAGTATGACATCCGATATTGATGTAAATATTGTTTTGGGCGTAGACATGACGTAAACTTGTCATTTCTAGGGAAGGGACTTATGGACGGGTTGTAAACCACGTTATGAAGACAAAAGTCGACAGTGGTCGAAAAATTGCTAATAGAATCAAATACTGTAATAAAATAATATATTAAAATACTAGAATTCTGTCCTAAGTCCTTGGCAGAAACTAACTGTTTTATTATCTTGGGACATTATTTGGAGTTCCAATATTTCGTGGAAGCAAATATTTTTTATTAAAAAACTACAAGCCAGACTGCGACCATTATGGGCCAATTAGTGAAATGGAATTGGAATCACTAAAGAAAATATACTGTTTCTCTATTACCTACGAGCATTGACTTGTTAAACTATGCTTTTAGTAGACTGTAATTCTTAGTATTCGATTTCGCATTCTATTGCCATTTTTGAAAAGCCATTTGGTTGAAATTCAGCGTATAAATGGAGCAATGAACTTTCAAGATATCTCAGATGTTCATATATGTAAGTTGAATCTTGCTGATATAATGTAGAAGAATTGTGAGATATTTCCAGAGACAAAATGTTAGTACCGAATTTCCGAAGACTTAAATCCTAAACCGAGATAGAGATAAAGGCTAAATCGTGCCAAATTCCTGCCCCGTTTCCTGTGAATTATAGCCTTTGGTTGCCCGAATTTCCTGCGGTTCCGGTTATATTCACTAATACAAGGGACATTTCGTTCACACAATTGATATCTTTAGACGAGACAATGAAACATGACGATACAATTTTCTGTAGGTTTGAATAAGCATTCACATTTTCCTTTATTACAAATTTTCTTCATCTTCAACGAGCAATCAAACTATTGAGAACGAATCTATTTGTTCGTACACTTCGAACAACGCATTACGATTCGTTCCGAGTTTCTGTACATAGTCTTATTGGGGGTACTAGCCACTAAGTACATTCATCGTTGACCTTGTAGGAAGCCTCAATTGCAGCGCCCCAGATTACACACTGGCGCTTGTAAACAGTGTTATTCACACTTATAATTGTCTAAAAACAATGTGATAATCGTTATCCATGTGAGTCAGCATACTCGCCCACCTGTCCTGACAACGCACTAACGTAAACATGTGTGACATCCATTTGTGCAGTGTGTTCTAAATCGCATTGATAATACAGAAGTCTCGTTTTTCCTTGTCACGATTTTGGCTAAGAGAAAATATATTATTTTGTGTACTTCATTTATTTAAACCACGTAAACAGAGCGTGGGTTTACATGGCCTCAGGCGAGACTGATATTAACCATGCTCATTCTGGTGTTGTTGGTTTTATCCTCAGTTTCAATGCCATAATTTTTACAGATAAATATATTTATTTTTTACAATTTTATAAACATTAGGGATGTGAACTACGGTTTTTTTCACTAGAAAACGTAGGTATGCGAACAAAAACGTAACAGACTCCTGCCAGATAACGCAGAATCCTTGGTGTTTTTGCACCATAACCTGCCCTTCGTAAATTTTAATTACCAGTAGGTAATTAGTAACACGACTACGTTTTAAAAAGAACTGTTATTTTGGGAGATAATTATTTCAATGTTTAGATGTCAAAATTGAATAGGGATGATGACTAAAAAAATGTTTTTTGTCCGTCATGTAGATTATGAAAAAATAACGTAACGTATTTTTTTTTACCTTTATTACCTGAAAAGATTACGGCGATACATTGAGTTAAAATGTGCGATGACGTCACGAGTATGTAGATTTTATACTTACTTGTGACGTAGCGACCCCCACTCCCCAACTTTAATGCGTTTTTGACCCAGGCATCATCCCTATTATAATGCTTAGAATACTTGCATTTAATTGTTAAATAAGCTAACAAACAATATAAATGCTTAATCAAAATAATAATGAATGCTTAATGCTGAGTCAAAATATTAGCCGCCGAATTTCATTTAAACCGAATATGAAACGAATTTCGGCCCATCCCTAACAAACATGTTTCGACTGAAATTATTAACTTTGTGTAAACATGTAATATCTTCGCGCAAAAAAACATTTCTCGTGGTTATTAAGAATATTGTCTCTTGCTATCAAGTCCAAGGAAAAAAGGCAAAAGGGGCGTCAAAAATACACAGTAACATTTCTCACAGTACGCTAAAACAATCCGTCGTGAATTCTTTGCACGGCGGACTTTGAGATACTTCACATAAAAACCCTAGACTACGCGCGAGACATTCACACGACTAAACAACAATCTGATATTTTTCATCCATCAACATTTAAAATGAACCGTATGTGTGAAAGATTAAGAGTGGAAGTAGTTGTAGTGAGTGCAATTTAAAGCCAGTCATCTGACGATGCAGTGGCGCTTCTACTTGGCATAGAGCCCGAGGCGGGCACACCCCACAGTCGTGCCCCTCCCACGCTGTCATCGCTTCACACCTCCCCCATCGCTACTCTGATTCATGTACTAAAATATGAAGCGGCTATAAAACCGGCAATGTACTGTTATGAGAGTAGAACGCGATTTAGATTATCTCCAGAGTAATGCGAGTACCTGAGTAACGTCCATCACGTGCCAGCAACGGTATTGTTGTAGCTCTCCTCACCAGATCTGTCCGAACAGTATTTATGGCAACGCTAAACCAGAGCTGTCTTAATTCCCTTACAACATCTTCTAGTCGAAACACAGTTTTAGAGAGTTGATGTAAGTATTTGTTAGTTGTTAAAACGAAAACTGACGTAGCACCAGAATATGTTAAACCAATCTAGAATTTCAACTGGTGAACTGCTAATGCTCGTGAGTCTCCCGTTTACCCTGGCTGTCTCAGTCAGAAGCATCTTGTTCAGATATGACAGGTTCTTTCAAATCATCTTGGAAACACTTTAAAACGGACAAAATAATTTCAGCAATCTTCATCATCTTCAAATTCCTTGCAATCCAATTCCCAGAACTTATGACTTTGAAAAGTATATTTGTCTAAATGTCACGTCGCAATTTTAACTTTGAATAACAAAAATCCTTCGGTAGAAGGACGTCTATTATAAAATAAAATTCACACGCTGATTCAGCCATTATCTTCACAAAGCAAATACCTTGACGGGTTAATGAAAGTCAAGCCAAGCTTCACGAGACTTGCGCGTTGAGGCAGGTCTCACAAAATTTGCTTTTCATATTTGACATATGTTTGATATATGTTCCGTATGCTGGAAATTTTGTCTGAATTGTAAATATGTATATTTTAACGTAAGCATAAAAACGCAGAACGAACGAGGTGTCGTAATATTTTCAACCGACTTCAAAAAGGAGGAGGTTCTCAATTCGGTTGTATTTTTTTTTTGTATGTTTGTTACGCGATTATTCCGCCAATTATGAATTGATTTTGATGATTCTTTTTTTGTTTGGTAGGGCATACTTCAGAATTGGTCCCATATAAATTTGGTCAAGATCTGATGAGGGGTTTTTGAGTTAGCGTCAATAATACATATTTTTCCCACCTAGTATATGTGGACGATATTCTAATAGTTCCTGTCACTGAAATTTAATTGGTATTCAAATTTTTGTGGGGGTTTTGTGTAGGTACCACAACTAAAAAGTGAAAAATAAAAACTTTTTCACAAAAAATATAACCGACTTCCAAAAAAAACACTACAAAGTGAAAAATAACTTTGATTTCGGAAGTCGGTGGCAAAAAAACGAAAATAAAAAACCCAAGACACCGACTTCCGAAATCAAAGTTATTTTTCACTTTGTAGTGTTTTTTTTGGAAGTCGGTTATATTTTTTGTGAAAAAGTTTTTGTGTTTGGCAGTTTTTGTATTAAGTTAAACTCATTACTCAAAACGTACTGTTTCTGTTTAATGGGATTACTTTTGTAAGAGGTTACAAGAAGTACTATAAATATTATTGGAACTTGGAATTAGGAATCGAGCGCTACACCTACATCTCTGCCTGAATTTATAGCCTCTGTGGCATTCCGGTTCCGAAATTACGTGCACGTTTGTACAAAAACACCGGCAAACATATTCTCCCACATACATAATTATTATATAGTCGTACAATTGTCCTATGCTTTTAGCAAAGATGTCAACAGCTCTTTAGCAAGCCCTGGGCCGTAAATACGCCGTACAGCAGCGTGCACCATTGTGTAACCCTTTTGAATTATAATCCAGCTCCGATGAATATTTTATTTTCAGCTGCATACGATTTACAAGTTAAATATGTTTACCCTTGCCTACATTTTGCAGTACACGTCATCTTCCCAACATAGATCTGTTCCGTAATAAGAATAGTACATGCAGTACTTCGTCTTTGGCCTTTTGTTTGTCCTTGTTTTAACTCAAAGCACATTAGTTCCCATATTTTTCTGAGTCTCCTTCTCAATGGCTTTGAAAACTTAAAACAATTACGTTTTCATCAATTTTATTGTAGTGTTGTCTTTCTTTCTTTTCTGGTTTTCCGTTTTTATGTTATTACTGATATTAGCTAAACAACTAAATTCTGAACGCGGATATAATCACCTTTCAACCAAAGAATTGAGACTATTACCTACCTTCAGAAGTTCGATTTTAGTTTTACCCATCAAGAAATAACTGCATTTTAAAAATTTCTACATAAAAAACATTCCGAGAATTTCTAGGAGGACTATGTAATTTCTGCGTATCGAAGTTCCCATAAATTTCCTGTTAGGCGACCACAGGCCGCTACCGTGTTGTGGTCACTGGTCGCAAGCCGGATGCGCGGCTCAAACGACATAAAAGCCGAACCTCTGAAAGCCCATCGCTGTAATGCAGTGTAATGGCCAATTAATTGTGTCAATGTAATACGAGCGCTCCGCTCCTTGGTTATCATTGTTTCCGGAATGGCGTAGATTTTTGGCTCTTTATGCTAATGGAACAACAGTTTCTTTTTAAGTGTCTAGTCTAGTAAGGTCTTTTATTTTGGTATAGCGGTGTATTGAAATGTTCTTGTAAAGGGTTTTTTTTAAATAACAAATGCATTTTTTCTGGGGGGGGATACCGTACACCGTCATAATTATAGGCGAAATTTCAACATTTGGCAAAAAGTGTGAAGTGTCAAGCGAATTTCTAATACCTACGTGCGGTGTAACTATTAAGTTTCACCTTGACTTGCCCTGCATTTTAATAGCCGTACAAATGATTCTGGTATGGGCCTAGATCTCCTCTCGTTCAGAACTTTCAGATTTCATTATTTCTGCATCGTTTAAAAAGGGTCCTTACTACTAAAAATAAAATGCGAACCGCTTGGATATGTGTAGGTATGTCATTCTGATGTAACGACGTTGGTGGTTTATCAATTTATCATTGCAGTGATACAGCTGACGGAAATAGATCATTAGGAGATCTACGCATAAAAATTTTGGGACTTACAGGCACTGCATATTAACATGAGTTATGGATCTACTAGGATCTACTTTAGTACCCATTAACATTTTTATCCGTCTGTCAGTCATTTACCCAGCTTGACGTCTTTATTCTTTTATATTTATCTATATTCCGTCATTGTCTCTCCTACAATACTTGTCCAATGTCCAAACATCTCTATCCGTCTACTAAGAGGCGACGACACGCGCAAGATAAAAGCGAATGTATTTTATTATGCGCGGGCGCATCACCGCGGTGACTCACGCGCACGTTAATTACAATGTACAGAGCACGTGTTCGCCTTGAAACGGCCCGTTTATTGATAACTCTTAGTTACCTAATGAATGTTCTTCTGTTTTAAACAAACTGATCCTTGTCTGCTTGATAAAGTTCTTTGGAAAACTTAGTTATAATTAGGTGGTTGTGTAGACGAGACATGATCTTGTCTGAGAAGACAATAACGTTGTTTGTCGCTGGTATCATGTTTCACTTTCTATTCCTTTCAGACTTTTGGCCAACATTAAAGCTTTCAGCATTGTTGTGTCTGAACTTTGTTAGCCAAAAACTTCGTGAAAGTTTACCACGCTAAAGGCAATGAAAAAAGATGTCGAAAATGTTCACACTATATTTCTGTCATGTCATCTACTTTTATGACATAATATTTAATTTACCGGCCATTAAATATCACTCATCTGATCACTACATACTCTGTATTTTTATCAGAACACTTTTTTCTGAAATTTTATTTCGAAGAATGTCAATGTCCACACCGCTATTCCAATTATTTTGGCACCAACGCGGTGTCATTCATTTTAAATCTATTTTTGTTTGGAATTCACAATGATGTACATCAAATGAGAAATGCATGTGGTCTTGTAAAGCTTAATTTTCCTGTATTTTTTTGTGTAGTCAACGCTGCAATTAAACGGGAGATTTTTTGCAAATTTGCAAAAAGAAAAAAGATTTTCTGCTGGAGAAACATTAGTGACTAGCTTTTTCATAGAATTTTTCCTTTCATGTCAAAAAGATGCGATTAGTTAAATAAAAACAAATTTATTTTCTGGTCTAAAAAATAGACGACATTAATCAAGGCGGTTGATTAAATACATGTTTGATTTCCTCTATTTTTAATTTAATTTACTATTCGATGGAAGTCGGCAAATCGGGCAATAAAGAAAAAAAACATTTCTCTTCAAGCCATTAACTTTCTTTGCCGAGGCGCGGCGTCTTGCATGCCAGGAAGTGAGCAATTAATGTACCAACAAGGATACTTACACGCACGACTGGCCGATAATTAATATACTTAACTGAGGAGTGTGTACTGACACAGATAAAATTAAATACAGATGGGACACTCCGCATTAAGCCTCGTTCAGACCAGCGCCACGCGACGGCGCGACGCGACTCGAACAATACAAATTCCAAGAAAACTTCACGGTATAACAATAGCCGGTGTCGCGTCGCGCTAGTCTGCACGAAGCTTTAAGCCTCGTTCAGACCAGCGCGACGCGACTCGAACAATACAATTTCCAAGAAAACTTCACAGTATAACAATAACCAGTGTCGCGTCGCGCTAGTCTGCACGAAGCTTTTTACGTATGAAGCTACAAGTAGGTACGCGGCGGGCTCGACTTGTCGAATTCAGTGAGTGTAACGTAATCGGAAGATCTAAGAGTTACGCGATAGAAAGAGAGGCACCTTCTAGGTGAATATAACTGTAGGTAATTAGCAGCGCAGTGCTATATGAGAAGAAAGGGCAAAAAGACTCCATAGTTACTCGTTTAAAATGTTTAACAATTCACACCCTACCATAGATGAATACAGATGGGACACTCCGCAGTTTAGGCATGAAGCTACAAGTACGCGGCGGGCCCGTCTTGCTGGGCCAATTTAGTGAGTGTAACGTAGTCAGAAGATCTAAGAGCCACGCAATAGAAAGAGAGGCAACTTCTAGGTGAACGTAACTGTAGGTGTTTAGCGCTGTGCGACTCAGTGCGACCTGGATTGCACTTTATTGTGTCGCAAGAGTCGCTTTTTATTTAAATGAGTGTCTCATCTGTACTAATCTGTGGTACTGTCGGACAAACAGGGCTAAAGAAAACTTTTTTTTACAAAAAAAAAAACAACCGACTTCCAAAAAAATACTACAAAGTGAAAAATAACTTAAATTTCGGAAGTCGGTGTATTTGGTTTTGTATTTTCGTTATTTGCCACCGACTTCCGAAATTTAAGTTATTTTTCACTTTGTAGTATTTTTCTGGAAGTTGGTTGTTTTTTTTGTAAAAGGTTTTTATTCCTCGCTTTTTAGAGGGTCAGTTTGTAATATATAAGTTACAATAGCCTTATGTCAACTACTAATCACCTTTTTACAAAGTATTGCTTTTCCTGATGTAGGGACGTTAATCGTTGAGGAGTTCTCCTCGTACTTCACCATAAGCTCCACTTCTCCATACGCATTGTGACAAGCATAAATTGCTTGGCGACCATATTACAGTAATCTAATCACAACTCGTGAAATTCTTATTATTGAGCAGTTCCGGTGGCCATCTGGTCTTGCATCATCAGTTCCACTTCACCACATGGTGCTTTCCGAGAGCAACTGCACGAGTTACTATAAAACATATCCAAATCGCTATAAGTGTGACTATAATATTTGAAGAGTTCCCTCGATTTCTACAGGATCCCATCATCAGAACCTGACCTGATGACAATGGGACCATCTCGGAAGGACAATCCCTTTCAAACAAAAATAATTTTGCAAATCCGTCTATATTGTGATTATGACGGAGTTATCCTTGAAAATATATTTAAAAAATCCTCCTAATTTTGAAAGTCTGTTAAAAATACAGTCACACACATCCAATTCTTACTGCTGTGATGCTGTCAGACAAACAAAATCTTGTGTAATTTCGTTTTCTATCAGAAAAGAGTTTATGTTATGCCGAGAACACAATTTTGTGATGACGTAGATGTATTTAGTTCATTCCCAGTAATTCTGTAAAACCCGCCAATTTCGGACATAATATTTTATTCCTATTACAAACATAAACTGCATGGACCAGAAATTAGTTATTGGCATGACCGAAGGACCGGACATTAACTTGCCAGGTTTAGATTAAATACGGCTGTATCATCCTCTTTTACGGCAAAGCCTAAGCTAAACCAGAAAACAATCAATAAGGCAATTATTTTTATCAGCCACCATCCGATACAGAATTCCATTAAGATTGGTCTGCGGATTGCTACTCAGTTTTACTGAGAAGAACCTTGTTTACGTACTATTTTTATAATACTCGTAATATGTCAGTTTCCTCATCTCGTTTCAGCTACACTCATGTTGACTTTGCTTCGATTGATAGATTGCTTCTGAAATTCGGGCGCTTCCGATTTGTAAGAAAACTTGCTGGGTGTCCGACGTTCGTCCATCATTCTGTCGTTTTCTGGGAATATAGAGAGAATATTTGAAGAAGCGTCCCGTATAATTTTGTTTCCTGATGAAATAGGTTTGGTAATCAGATATGGAACGCCAACAAACTTGTAAAAAAAAACTAAACGACAAGGTTGTGGAACATAACTTATACTCCAAAGATTGTACGTCCATACTTCTAATCCGCCATAAAATCGTACATTTCGAGTTTATTACATTCGGACACGCGACATCGGTTACGGTGCCGATCGGGTGTTACGTTTAATCTTGTTTCGTAAAATTTATCACTTGAAGAAATATTTTGCTCAATAATGTTAGATATATGTTGTTTGCATGATACTAGCACATGCAACTGTGGTAACAGTTCGCGTCATCAATTCACACAATTATCACGCTTCAGTGCAGTATTATCGTTGTGTAGTATACGAATTGCCATTCAGAGAATAATGTATTGTAAATCACTAAATTCTGCGTATTGAAGGCGATTACGAAACGACATTGACACATATCAGCACAAAAACACAGCCCTTAATGGCTAAATTGGACTTTTCTAAAGACCTTGCATTGTCTTGCGAAAATTTGGTTAAAGTTTAGTAATAACAAGCTTTTGCATTTTGGTAATTGAATTGGCTCTTCTAGGAATATGACCTTTGCGGAGGGTCGTGTGTCCC
Source organism: Xanthia togata (assembly GCA_963853775.1). Classification (NCBI taxonomy): domain Eukaryota; kingdom Metazoa; phylum Arthropoda; class Insecta; order Lepidoptera; family Noctuidae; genus Xanthia; species Xanthia togata. Next base: position 22,300,996 of record OY970795.1, on the reverse strand, counting down.
ACTAGCGTTATAATGACGTCAAGCTGGTCCTTTGTCCTATTTACTAAAACCTCCACAATTTGCTTAGTTGGTCGAGCTAAGTAATTAGCGAGGGTCGGATATTAATTAAGTTTTCCACTTTACGTTACGTACGCACGGCTAATTTCTTTTAATTTTCGGGTTCATCGGTATTAAAAACTTTCATTGTTTTAAAAGCTTTTATTATCCAATTTTCTGGTTTACAAATAGGCGTAGGATTAAAATATATTTAAGTCGTCTGCACGCTTTGAAAAACCTAACCTAATAATTCGTGAGGTGATCCGATTTTCACGCATTTAAAAATGTATCGCTATATTATCTGCTTAGACCATGATAAACCATGGTATATCGCCATTCATCTAACAGCTCTAAGAAATAGATCAACACGGACTTCCATAAATACTTAAATTGTCGTGGGATGCAAATTACGAGTGACATGGACTGATTTCTGAATCAGCAGATTTCAAGCATAGAGTTGTTGCTCAGCATTGGATAATGAATTCATTGGATAATCAACTTTCACGGACAGAGTTTACATGAAACTTTATTAGAAATCCCAAGAACCGTAATTTGGTAAGGGGGAACATCATTCAAACAAAGACGGGTCCCCAGTCTGACCGGATAAAAGCTACATCGCTGAAGGCAACAAAAAATGACACTCAGTTACCAGAAGTAGTTTTTTACTAACAAAACAAGGAAGCAACGGATTGATTCGACCATCCACCGCCAAGTTGTCACAGTCAAGTAGACGTCCTACATTTCAACACAGTTATCATTCACTTTCCCTAACAACTAACAAGGCTCGGATCAAACAATGTGTGGAGCTGCGTACTCGACTATAAACTTTATAACTTCATTGTGTGGGACTTGTGTTCTTATGAATTGTCGCCTATTGTTGCTACAGCGACAGGGAACGCTTTTTATATGCATATTATGTTCTGTTATTGCACAATTGTGTTTCCTTGAATGTGCATGGTTTTTCTTTTTTTTTATAGGTGATTTATCTGTGGTTGTAAAGAATTTTAAATTAAGTTTTTCTTTCGATTTTCAATGCTCAGAAAGTGTATAACTTTTATTGCTATTGAAAGTATTGGAAAGTACTCGTCATTGATGGCTTTACTGCACTTCTTTTTCATTTTAAAACCGCACATAAAAAAAAATCCTAAGCCTGTCTACTTGTCATTCCGTACACTTATGGCCAAAGTTAAAAATAAAGCATTCACTTTAATGACAACAATGTCCGGAAATAGGCCGATGTACAGTGAGTGCGAATTAAAAATAAACGGCCGTTGCAAACCTTCACGTAACCTGCCATGAACTGCATAACATGAATCGTAATACGATCCGATGTCGAATATATTCGTCACGCACACATACACGGGCAATTATCTTGTTAACAGCTCGGGTATGCCTTAATGTGTTACGTCATTCGTCGTAATTACACGCAGGTGTCGTTATAAACTTAGGATGATTTGATAGTTTTTTGACCGCGGTCATGCGGTCAAAAATCTGGATCGGTCTGCATTCTGAGGCATGCCAAGTGGTTCACTCGGTTTGGCTATATTGAAGGCAGATTCCAATGTATTTGAATCGAGTGATGACGGCTGAGAACCTGACTTTGACAACTAAACGCAGAAGATAGACAATAGGAACATCAGCTTTGTAATATGACAAAAAAATTGTTTGGCACTTCTCATAATTGTATTGCACTTGGAGTAGAATGAAGAATTTTAGACATGACCTTAAAAAATAAATCTTATCGGCATCGCCAGTTTCGCCGCTATTAACAGAACTATTCAAATTAATTTGACTTTAAACACACCATAGAAAAACAAATCCTTACAATTAACTCTCGACATTCGTGCCAGTTCACACGATTCGTTGCGTGTGACACCTCTAGAGATGCAACACGATTGCCATAATGAAAACCTTGCCTTCCAAGTATTGACGGTGTGCTGTGTAATGGACATGTAATTTTGTCCCCTAATGTACCTAACTACCTATACACAGGCAGGCTCTGCACATAGTAACACGCTTGTGTAGAAGACCAAGTTTATTCAATTAGACTGTCAATGTCAGAGCGTTCTTGTGCGGAAAAATACATTCCCCGCTTTAAGTAAAAATCTATATTAGATCCTGACTCCGTTTTTTGGGGACTTACACCAGAAGTTCCTGCCAATATTGGTAATTTATTTACAGCCAATATGTTTACAATTTACTGCACATTTTAATTAACCCACAGATTTGAGGTATCTCAGAAATATTGACCTAAATACGTAGGTAAATGGACCAGCGACCTATAAAGATGCAGGGGACCGATGCACAAGTGGCTTTGAATCAATCCTATCAAACTGTGGGACTAGGGAGGCCCGTGTTCTACAATGAACGTCTTCCGGCTTCAATGATTTGTAATGATAAATCTTTATGCTATGATACCTTTGTCCTAGTTTTATGAGCTGGGTTAGATACGAATTGTTGGAACACTTGTGCTGGTTGACTTACCCTTGTTCACTAAAAGCCTGATCAAGTTTCTGATCAAATCTCTAGTTACCTGTTTGGTTAAACAAAATAATACACAACCAAGTAATACGTTGGCGTGGAATCTGACAACATCTTGCATTTCGTACATGATCCTCGCAACGAAATGGTCGTTTTCTCCACCGGGCACCTGCTGTAAATTTGTTTGTCACGACATCCACCGGAAGAGATAAAATCTTTCGCGGTTCGGTGCCACCTGCAGCAGCTTCCCGAAATGCATATTTAATAGTATCGTTGTAGTCTGTACGTATATTTCGTAATTCGGCAAATCATCTCTAAAAATATCCGTTAAACATCCCAATTTATATAAATTTAGCCTCATTCAGGCCAGTTATTGTCAAAAAGCCTTCGGATTGGCTGCACTGTCTGAATACCCCTTTGTGACCAACGATCCCACAGTCAATGGGCACGGCTGTGCTGAATAGAGCGCCAATCAAGGCCACTCAATTATTGTTAGAGGTTTTTTGCTTTTGGCACATAAATAAAAATCATATTCTTTCTGGGCGTATAATTTGCTCGAATAATGCTGACCTAGTAATCAGCAGATATAGCTTTTTTCGCTTGAGAAATTGAACGGCAACCTAGTTTCCCCGAAGGAGGCGTGGTGAGACAGAATTGATTTGCATAGCTATAATAGCATGTTACATGTAATAAGATAAAATTACATGTAATAAGCAAGGCTAGATTCTTTGCAGAAAACTTACAGCATACGAGAATAAACTGAGAACAGTCCGTCACAAATGCACCTAAAATTCCTAGATCACGTACCTAGTTCCTAAGGCTTATGCATAATACAGAATACTACTCCTACTAATGACCTAGTTATCTAAAGTAGTGCATATTCGCTGTGGTTATCCTTTGTGAAAGCGAACGAGCGCTGTTTTCCTGCAACTCTCTTATTCACAGACAGTAATTGACCAATTATGTTTGTATGTAAAAGCGAGAATTAGTTACTCTACTGCTCGACTTTTCTAGCGAAGTATTTTTAAAGACCACGTAGATACATACCTATATGTAGAAACATTATGCTTTAATCAAGCACTTCAATTAATGCGAAATCTACATTGAAGCCATTTTTTATTGAGAATCTAAAGGAAATTACTACTACTTAATATAAAAAAAAAACTATAGTTTAGTCATACAACTGTTCGACCTTGACCAATAGAAACGCCGATCGTACACAAGTTGAGCTAATCCGGGGGGCGGGCGACGGCTGCAGCCAGATCACATTAGCCAATTAGACGTGACAGAAGTATGCCATTGTACAGTCATCGTTGCATACTAGTCTAATGCCTTATATCGTCACCCTCCCCGCTAACTGTCCTATCTAGCAATTGATATTTTTCCAGGGCAACAGTTTTTCAGTCGGGCGCGACAATCATGTTACTATCGTTGCGTTAGGTAGGGCTTGATTAATGAATTAACAACTTCTTTTTTTTATATTTTGCCCTAAGGCCCTAAGGTCATAAAACTTTTTTTTGAAGAGTTATGACCATGTAGGTAATGTCTGTGTAGATACGTCAGTTTGTGATATACAACAGTTAGCAAGGAGGGTGACGATATGTTATAGAGCTCAACGATTTACTCTTGAATGCTCAACGAAAATCTAGGTTAAAAAATAAAATCTTATTGTCTTGCGTTTCATCATCTTCCTGTCTTTTCCCAATTTATTTGGGATCGGCGTTACACTGATGTCTTCTCCCATATATTCTTCACACATCCCACTGTCAGTATTCAACCCATTTCAATCGTTATAATCTTTTACACAATCCATACATCATTTCTTAGGTCTACCTCTTCTCCTGCCTAAAGGCATCCACTCACATTCAAAACTTCCCATATGTCATGAACAGAGATAGCATGAGGCTACGGCTACATAAAATTGGGCGGCGTTAGAGAATTCGGTCCTTCTTCACTAAAGTGTCAAAATAACATAACATCACGCCTTATTTTCCCGAAGGGCGGGGCAGAGGTGTACCTATAGTACACCCATATTTCTCCAGTTATGTGTAAGTCCCATGTAATAGGGGCCGAGCCTATTGCTATCAACCTGGCACACCTTACTCCGGGCTGCTACTGAGAAATTCCTGATGGAAAAAAAAAACACTGACCGACCATCCATAAGACCAACGAGGCACTAAAATAAACAAAACAACAGTTTCAAAATAAACTCAGGTTCACTAAAATCTAGAGCACTACTGTCTGTCGTCATCCCTCTTCTCTGTAATATCACGTAACCTCACATAGTGCTTAGGTCCTTGTAGAAACAATACAAAATATAACTGTGTATGAACAAGATCAAATGTCTGATGCATTGTTTTCTCTTGTCGCCAGCCAAACGAAGGAGCGGACAATCAGGTACTAAGTAAATGAAGTAGTTGTGTGTGTCCTATTATTGTGAACTTTAGTTTTTGTCTATAGATTTTTGGTGAAGGTTACAATATGATGATTATGAAACTTTTTTTAATGTCTCATTTTTTAAGGAGTTAATATTATTATTTGGACTCACAATTTCTGTTTAATTGTGACATCATGTTCTGTTGTGTCTGCATGAAATATTATTTTGATTGAATTCAAACACAATGAAAATCCTTCTATGTTAAGCATTAGCAGATCACTAACTCCATAATTTGTATTCACCCCATCCAACACCTTTTATTACCCCCCACACTCATCAATCACTTATGATCTTTTCTTCAAACCTTGAAGGTTTTAACTCTTCCAAATCACCCACAGTTGTTTACTGCAAGCGCGGCGCACCTTCACGATGATCGTCGGGCCCATCCGCCTGACTCGGTCTTCGCCGAGCCCGTCAACAACAACATCAGTGAAGACAATAACAACGGGCCGATATCTCTGCGAGAGATGCAGAACATTGCCAACAATAATGCGGCAGCTTACATCGTGAGTGAGAACGAGGAGAGAAACAGAGTCAGCAGGGAGTCGGTGGTGGAGTTTGAGCCGCTGCCGTCTGGGATAAGAGTTGCTGATCCGTTGGAGCATTGTGCTGATTGGTTCGGTGAGTATTCATAGTGATTACTAGCTTTTTCCCGCAGCTTCACCATCGTGGAGGTTGGAAAATTACATCTTTTCGAAAAAATCTCCCACGGGAATGTACTTACGGGAAAAATATTTATACTTTGTGTTAATCCAGGTCATAGTCTATACATACATACATAAACCCACGCCTTTATTCTATGTCGGTAGGCAGAAACTACAGAACCTTAGTGTTTAATCCAAAACTTTCATTTTTGTAATATTAGTAGGATACCGTGTGTTCATGACGCCTACCTAACCTAACTAATTGAACCCTGAAATCACAACCTTGAAAGTAACCTTGACTACCTTATACCATCTGTCTCTAGTCTTCGAAACCAAATCGTAGTAATGCGATCTATTCCGTTTGTATACCTGTATGTACCTGTGCATCTTTATTCACCCAGTTCTCGTCGTCACTTCCTTCCTGTGACTGTTTTCCGGTCGTTAAGTAGTTAGGCATATTTTTAAGTCAGTTTGAAAACGATGAGCACGTTTTGCTGCGAGACGCTCAAACTTTTCCTTCCATTGAGCAAATAAGAGCAGTGTCTCTATCTCCAACTCCAAAAGTTTACGTGACTTTGCCCGATATTGTGTTACTTATAATATGTATTAGACATTTGCAGCTTCCAAAATGTAAAACGGTAGAACGGGATAGCTTTAGGCGACCCAGGCCGTTAAATAAATCATTGTAACTAAATGGAACGCCACAAAAGTCGTGGGTAAAGACCTCGTAAAAGATAAGGACAACGGTTTACCCAACCTTCCCAAAAAAAAAAAATAAGTTGTGATAAAACGACATTTAATTCACTTTGAGTATCTACAAAGCGTCAAAAATTTCATCCATCCTCGTCGAGGGAAATGAATTGGCAACTTTAAATGCCTTTATTATTGGGGACCAAGTCCCGTAATCCGTAAATCAGTGCCTAAGCCTTACTTAAAATATTTACCCCGTGTATCAGAAAATCAACCTTATGTTATTTGAAATTAGATTAGTTTTCGATTGACACATTAAACAGACCTACGACCTTCTAGAGTTTATAGCGGGCACCATTGTTATCGTTCGACCATTACAAAGTTCCCATGACCGATGACTATTACTGCTTAGCTAAAGTATAGAAACATAATTATCGAACAATACGCTTTGGATGCAGGCACACTGGTTTCGTCTAGTCCTTGTCCTTGGTAATAGTGAATTAGTTTCCTGAGACCTATAATCATTAAATTAAAGGTTTCTTCGTCCAGGCGGATAATATTGGCAATATAATATAGAGATACCGTTTTTGCCGGGCTATTGGTTGGGTCGTTTAAACTTAACGATAGTTTATTACCCAGGACATGTGCTTATCATTTTTATAGTTGTACGTGTTTACATCGCGGCCGCACCCACTTCAATCCAGTATGTTTCCATACAAACTTGCATGTACAAAGAAACATGCAGCAAATTGATTTTAAATGTACCTAATTTACCATATTTGGTTACAGGCGATGAAGATTTCCCGCGTAATCGATTGCAGTACCTTCGAGAAATCGGTAGAGGATGGTTTGGAAGAGTAAGTTATACAAATAGTAATATTACACAACTACACAGTGTTTCAAGGTGGATTTACGATTTGAGGTTCTAGGGAATCTGCTAGGCAGTAGTGCAGGAAATGTCCTTGTGGGGATCCTTGAAGGAAGCCTATATTCAAAGCTGTACAAGGATCTTTTGGCGCGTGGCCAAAATCTGAACTTACGACGCGATTTTGTTTTTTTAATAATTTATACAACAATTTCACAAATGTTTACCAACAGGGCCCCCTGGCAACGTCATTCGAGCGCCAGGAAATCCTTATAGCCACGGTATAGATAGCAGTGGACGTCTTTCGGCTGTGATGATGATGAGGACATATGCCCGTTTACACTTACACTAGGCGACACCTAAATGAATTCCTAAATAAAATCGCCATGTTAAATTTTGATCGCTCCGCTCAGTGTCGAAAGTTGAAAATCCCACAGCGCGCTTTCTGCTACTTAATTAGTTAGTGACAATCGGGCATTCGTGTTTTTCTCTTGCCTTAAAGAATTAAGTAATGACCTTCAGGCTAGCTTAAGACGCTATAGTCTGACTCTATTTAAAATCAACGAATAATAAAATGTCATCGATTAAATTTGATTTGTATTTCCCAAGCATAAAATATGATTTATGACATGTTACAGGAAATGTAGGTAATAAAACTAAGAAGTGCACGTTTAATTAAATCTTGTAATAATCAATGGTGATGCGATTGCAAACGTTATGATAATTTATCAACACGTTTCGCGATATTATGGATGGTTGCACGGAGCAGTATAGTGATAATGTTCTATACATATGAGTGCTTTAGAGACAGTTAATAACACACACTTCTTCAGGTACACATCTGCCTAACCCTTCGGGGATTACGGCGTGATGTAATGTTAGGTTATGTTATAGATAAAAATAATATTATACCTTGCCAATGCCGTATTCTATGGTAATTTGGGCGTAAATGTTTTGGGTCGGATGTAAACCATAAACCTTTGAGTAAGAAAGTAGTCGTGATGAAAGTCCGTCAGTCACTACAGAGTTAAGTTATGACTTCCTTTACATATGCATTTTGCAGAGATACAGGATAGTGACTACAAAATGCAAATATCTGTAACGAAAAGAAAGACTATACAAACATGATATACCTTGGACTTTACCTTAGGTGGTGGAAGGAGAGGTAGAAGACAATGGCACCACGAGCACTGTGGCAGTCAAGATCCTCAACCAGAACGCGAGCCTGGAAGACAAGGCGCGGTTCTTGGACGAAGGGAAGATGTACCGCGACGTGCGCCATGAAAACGTTCTGGCGTTCGTCACCAAATGTCTGCAGGAGGATCCCTGGATACTGATATTTGAACTTTGTTCTATGGTAAGCATTTATATTGACTGAAAAATTAACTTACAGAGCAGCTGTTGTAGAAAAGTTCTTTTCAACTAACACACTGGGAGGCGTGGAACTTTTTAGTCCTGAATTTCTCCGGGCCCGAAAAACTGACGCGAGAGGTGAAGCGTCACTAGAACAAATAATTGTGGAGAAAACAAAAATAGACTAAACATTTTGAAAAAAGGGAGGAGTTTACTCAGCAGTGGGATAAATGATCTAGGCAACAAAAATAAAATTACCAAACCGGTCTTTTGAAAAATTACTTTGCTTCTGTCTTTATTATTGAGCCTTTGGGGGTGTTCTTGAATCAGGCTAACGCCTACTATAAACACACAAATACACAAACACAAATTATTTTCACACCATGTGCATTTCTCATAAAATCACTCTTATCAATTTGCAGGATCTCCAACAATACCTGGAAGTGAACCGTCCTAAGATGGCGATTCTAAACGAGGGCGGAGTGCCGCTGCGGCTCATGTGTGACGTCAGCTCTGCGCTCGCGCATCTGCACTCACGAGGCTATTTGTATGGGTATGTATAAATGAACTTTGACTTTATTCTGAACATAAACTTTGAAAGACAAAGACATAAACTTAAAAAAAAAAGTGGCGTTTCTGAAACTTGCAGCCGGAAAATATAACTTCGTGTTTTGTGCTGTCCTTGTTCCGAAACAATGTGCCAATGAGCCCTAGGGAGTTATTTTTAACGATCCGGGAAAAGCCGGGAAAGGGGGTTATTTGCTAGACTTTATCAGTCCTGCGGAAGCCTCCCCCCAGCACCGCCTCTTCCATCGGTTCTGTGCTTCCCGCATCCAGTGGATTCCTGCGGTCTTTGCAAAACTTCTAAGCACCATATTAAACTATGCTGCGTTGGACCACCTTCATTTCATGTTCATTTTGTTATTGTTTGGGCAATTTCATCTTCGAATACTTTTTACCCTATGTCTTTCACTTTCAGCAACGTATGGTGTGGGTCGGTGTTAGTACGCGGTACGGCAGACGACGCGCGCGCTGTCCTCGGACGTTATGCGTCCGCTGAGCCGCCATACGACTTGGCAGCGCCAGAGACGCGCACGCACCCGCCCGTATATACTGTATGTACTTGGCTATACGTAAACACATAAATATAGTTCGATACAAGCGTTCTGTTACAACAAACTGACAAAAAAGTATGACTATGTGCAGACGGCAATATTTTGATGGAAGCAAGGGCCATCTGACCTTCAATTTATTGTCATAAAAAGAAAAAGAAGAAAGAAATATGTTTATTCTGCACAAAAAACGCACATTTAAGGAAAAAACACAAAATACACAAATACAAAAGTAGCCAAAAGCCTCGTATTCAACCAAAAAATAAATATATCATCGGTTGATGTCACCACGGGCCAAAGACAATATTGCGTAATTACTGTTGCGACATTACGTACTCTAACTCTGTCTCTTCTTTTCGTGTGGTTAATGACTAACCTGGTGTCAGAGTTTTAAAGCCGCCCATGGGCCTCTGATTTGGCTTCACATGCCGTCGAGAAATACTACTCAAGCACGATGTTTTCCTTCACCGTTTTTTAAGCAACACTCTACTCTGTGGTTGCGAACTTACGACATTAGCCAATGAGAACAAAAACAAAATGCCGATTGCAGAGTCATAGATATTCGTTTGACTACCGGTCAGAGACAGCAATCGTGGCCCAGTCGTAACGTCCGCGACTTACGAGTTATAGGTCGAAGTTCGAACCCTGACAGGCGTTTTACTTTGTGTAAATTATTTCATCAGCACTGCTCTCAAAACGGTGAAGGAAAACATCGTGAGGAAACCGGCATGTCCTAGAACCAAAAATTCGACGACATGTGACATCTGCCAACCCGCACTGGGCCCGCGTGGTGGATTACGGCCCACTCTCTCTCATCGGCTGATTATTAAATTAAAAAAAAATTATTTATTTGTCAAAAAACAATGATCCATTTATGTTAGTTGGTTAGTTACAAACGAAAAATACTTAAAAGCTATGTAAGTCTGTTATTATAAGTACGTACTAAGTTCACAGAAAAAACAATATCTAAATATGTACATAATGTGAATGTATAACATCTCACCGTCGTAATGCATCACTTCTGCCTAACCATTATGTTACGCTGGTCAGAAGCCGGCAGTGCAGTGAGTCATCCATCTAAATATTTAAAAAAAACGAGATTTAAGTACCTAGCGCTATTGTAAATAATGGTTTTGGGTTATGCATAAGATAAATCTCATTAAACACGGTTGTATTTTATCATTTTGTTTTATAAATATCTGTTGATGATTCGTTCGTAAGTCGCCACCAGCTAACTTCTCAGGCAGTTATCTATCCGCTCCTGAAAAGGCTACACGGCATATAAAAATTAAAATAATTGATTTATCTCAATTGACTTGAAATCTTTATGTACCATTCCTGGTTGCTGGCTCAGTGAAGTTCTATTTTGTGTCGACGGTGCGCTACAATAAAGTATGGTAACTTAGGCCATGTGCACTGTGGACACGAATTTGTGTGTATGTAAACGTACGATCGTGGTCGTACGAATTGAGTGTGCGCACTGAATACGTTTTTCTCCGTCACATAGGTAGTGTTCCGGTGATATCGCTTTGAACGCACGAAAAATCAGTTCGCATTGTTTCCGGACGTCGTAACTATACGTACGACTAACTTGCACTCAGTCTGCGCGCTCCCTTTGTACTTGGAAGGTCGGGATCTTTCGTGCGTGTTCGCACGAGTGAAATTCGTACGAAAACGCGTCCAAAGTCGCGGGCACTTTGGACGCGTTTTCGTACGAATTAAGCGTGTGTTAATACGCCTTAAGAGTTCTGTAGCGTTAGTGCGAGTTTTTTTTCCTATTCGACCGCGTTAACGTAAACTTCAATTTGTACCGAAACTGAATAGCTGGGTCGGCGCTCCACGATCCACATCGGAGATTCTTTCGCACGATCCGTTTTAGGAAACCCGCGATCCTGCCGCGCGCTATGACAATAATGCCCGTTCATTTTTGTTTCATTGCGCGTTCGACAAAATTATACAGCGTGGCGATTAGGTTATCACATTAAATAGTACAGCGGTTATTACAAGTTGTTATCAGTCTGTTAAAATAATAAAAACAAAAATACACCTAAAAATAGAAAACTGAATTTTTCTAACAAACTAAATAGCGTAAAAATTGGCAATAAATAATCCACCCTTGATACTATTAGTTTACTGACCTGTAAAAGCGGCAACGCCGCGGCGCGCGGCGCGGGCGGCGCACACGCCAAACGACAGTGAGACTAGCGGAGGGTAGGTACTTGCGCTCACGCGCGGGGCGTTGGTAATAGTTGATATCAACAATGCAACACAAACTTTATGGTATTGTTACCAAGTAATCACAAATAAAGTTTTAAAACCTGCACTTAGTTCACTTTAGGCAACTTAAATTTTAAAATTTTCGAAATGTCCGCCGCGCACCCGAATGCATAATCGACACCGTCGTATGATATTATTACGGACATTTCTTAATAGATCACCATTCGCGGCTAAATTATTTAAGTTGTGGAAATCCTGAATTATTCTTATTTTTAAATCTTCCACTGTCGTCACTTCAGTAGCGTACACTTCATTTTTTACATGTCCCCATAAAAAAAAATCCAGTGGTGTTAGGTCCGGTGACCGTGCTGGCCACCGAGTAGGTCCGTATCGGCCAATCCACTGCTCTCCGAACATTTCAGTGAGGCGCTGCCTGGCAGCCACTACTGAATGAGCAGGTGCTCCGTCAAGCTGGTACCATACCTGGCCATTGCCACCCAACGGTAGTTCATCAATGTACTCCGACACAGTGCCGTCAAATAGTTCCACAAACTTAGGCCCATTGAGGTTGCCATTGATAAACACCGGACCGATTATGTGGTCTCCGTGTATTGCAGCCCAAACATTCACGGCAAATCGGTATTGGTGTGCGGACTCTCGGATCAGGTGCGGATTTTCTCGACTCCAGTATCGTAGGTTCTGTCGATTCCATATCCCGTTGCGCGTGAATGTACTCTCGTCTGTCCACATTATGTTGTACAAAAAGTTAGTCATTTTCTATTTTGCTCAGTAGCCACTGGCAGGCAGTAGGCTTCCCGGACTGGCTTATCTCTTCCTAATAAAGCCTGCACCTTTTGGTATTTGAATGGCCGTTGCTTATCTCTTTTTTAAATGTTGTGTACAGTCCTGTGGTGTACTCGAAATAGGCGAGCTGCTCTACGAAGACTTGCAATTGGATTACGAGCGAAATAATTAAGGATTTGCTCTTCCCGACCCACGGTTACTCGCAGAGGAATTTCAACCTGATGTGGAACCAAAGATTGGTTATCACGTAATCTTTGGACTGCCCGTGTAAAAATCCGTAAATCTGAAGGACATACACGTGTAGTATTATACCTCTCTCGGTATGTTCGTAACGCCAGCGCTGCGTTTTGATAGCATTCTCCATAAATCAATATCATATCGGTGTACTCCGATGACGTGAAATTGACACGAGGCATCTTGAGAACACAACACAAAAAGGAACAATAAAAGCGTCTGAATTCGCATAAACTGTCACACCACTTTCAAAAAGTTACCTACAACTAATTTTACTGTTGTAATTACGTGTCCTATCACAAAAATAGGAACCGCACGAACTGTCACAACACTTAAAAAAACTAATCTACAACTAATAATAACGTACCTATCCTATTTCTATTACAAATAAAACAAGAATCTTAACAAAACGTCCTCAATACAAACACCAAAAAAATGCAAATAGGCAACTGCTGTCGTGAACGAACTATCCTCAAGGACAACGGCGCGGGCACTGCAATGAGTCACACACACACACACAACACAAACAATGGTACACGCTGCCCGCCGAAAAAATTCGAAATTTGACGACACACACCCCCTTCCCCGTCCATTTCGCGCGTAGAGATTTATGCCGTAGACCGTTAGCAGTAAGAACATTTATCGCAGATTCTTTTTATTCCCCGCTGAGGTCCTTTATTTTTGTATTTTGCGCATAGCGAACGCCTTAAACTATTAGCCGTAAGGACATTTTTTGTTGATTTGTTTACGTCTTTTGTAACTGTTAGTAATTCCAAGTAATTCGGAATGGCATCGTCTTACATCGATTGATTGAACTATCTTCGCCGACCACGGGTCTTTGACCTACTAGTATTGGTCAGGTGATTTTCTTTATGCAATACATGATGTTGTTAAATACTAAAAGGGAAAAAAAGGTCTCACGGGTAGAATGTTAACTTTTATTAATTATTTTATTTATGTATGCTTAAAATACGTAATGTAGAATACGTGGTTTGAATTAATGTGATAACCTAATCGCCACGCTGTATAGAAATTCATCCGCTCCTTTAATTTCATTATCCCCTAGGCGAGTAAAAGATGCCGATTGCCGAAATCCAACACCGTTGGATCGGTTCACTAATGAATTTATTGTTCACTTTTTTTTTTCATTTTGTGTTCAGACGCTCTTTTGAAAGATGCCGAATGAAAGGCAAAAGTGAAGCGTCTGATATCGGCTTAGCGGGAAACACAATTATTCCATACAAATTGACGTTAATGAACGTTTATACGTGAACTCGAGTGAAGCCCTTCGTCCCGTGCCGCAGGCCCGCAGCGAGGCGTGGGCGCTGGGCGCGCTGCTGTGGCAGCTGTGCGCCTGGGGCGCCGCGCCCGCCGCGCTGCCGCCGCCGCCGCCCGAGCTGCCGTGTGTGTACCGCGCCCATCTGTGAGTAGCGCGACTAGAGTGCTCGATGAGTATTTATCTATAGATAGTGCAATCCACGACGACGCGCCCCATTCCGCTCCGCTCCGTACTAAAGTACAGCTTACAGTACAGTCATCACGGAGTGGGGCGCGTCGTCGTGGGATTGCACTATCTGTAATGACAATAAACAATTTTTTTTTTAAATTGGGTGTCATGTGCATTACCGACAGAAGTGAAACATAAAACGGCCATTAGCGCCATCTATATTATATTATAAAGCACTACGGCGCGTCGGTAACGCGAATCCATAAGTTAAGAGGGAACAGGGCCCGCGATTCTCCATACAAACGTATTCCCCGTTTTTCTTCCTAAATAATGCCTCTAGAGCTGTCATTTTTTTTAAATAAAATCAGGGTCTCTATATGCATGTCCCTGTTATTTCCTTTTTTTTTCAGAAATTAATAAGTAAGGAAACTATGACCCTCCAAAAATTACAAAAATGCCCCATTTTTACCGCCGTGATTAGAGGAGTACCAGACTAATTCGGAAAAGTTTTTAGCATAAAAGAAAATAATAGGAACCTAGACATACTCTTTCTTAAAATTTTAATGGAAAAAATTATTAAATCGGCTAAGTTTTCGAGGAGAAAATAGGAGAATGCCAAACGTCGTTTTCGTCAAAAAATTTGTGATATAATCGGTCTGAGCTGCAGTTGTCCCTATCGCACTTTACGGGGTTTAACTCGGTTTTTCGGGCGCAGCGCGACGGCAATAGTTTCTTCAAATACCTATTTTTCAAATTCCTCGCAGCCCCTGTTCCCTCTTAACGCTCAACCAAAAATCGCTCAACACGCCTAAAGAAGTTTTCATTTCAAAAATCTTGTCTCGTTCTGAGTAACTACAGCTGGTTACTCGGCTGTAACGGCCGCTTGTAGATAGTATCTCATCGCGAAACTTTACAGCTTCGCCACTTTATTTAATATAACTTTGTAGATGAAACATCTGTATTGTTGCAGCTACCAAGTGATGCAGCTATGTTGGAGCCCCAACCCTGAGGCCCGACCGACCGCGTCCCAAGTGCACGCACTTATCAACCACCTGTACACCTCTCACCGCGACGCCAGCCAACATAACGCGCACGACGATGGCTACGGCAGCGCAGACTTCGAAGAGCGCTGGCAACGCCTCAAACCTAACACCATCCCCAAACAGGACGAACATCGCGCCATCGTTCACGCGCCTTCTACTTCCATGGCTTCTAACTTCACCACCTCCGAACAAGAACTCAACACACACATACAAGACTCCCTAAGCGTCGACATGGATACAGCCGTGTCACGCTCCAGCAGTATCATGTCCGATAAAGACATGTCCGTACACATCAAGTCCGAAAGCCTAACAAACCTACACGGATCGTTAGAAGACGTTAGGAACATCTACCTCACACATAACGAGACGGCCGCGCTTGAATGCCATCAAGGAAATATCAGTCTTGATGACGCCAGGGAAAAGGAACAAGACAGGTCTGATGCCTCCATGGACCCCTGGCTCAAGGACATCATAGCTGGCAGCACTGATGACGTCAGCTACTACAAAGATGTCAGCGACGTCATCAAGAATCTCGATAATATACTGAACTCGGAAAAAACTTCGAGTTCAGAGTCCAGCCACCAAGCCAGTCCCTCTAGGGACAATCTGAGCTTAGACTGCAAGAAGGATTACCCGATGCAGTCCAGTATGGTTAAGTCCCCTGGTATTACGAATTTCCAGAGCATTCTAGATACTGGTTTCAGTTCAAAATCAGAGGACGCTGAGACTGGTGAAGACGATGACCTTGACCGGGACACTATCGGCACTCTGAGCCACTCGTTCGAACGACACAGCGAGGTCGACTCCACCAGTCAACACACACTTGAAAACCTGACCCCAGACACACCAATCAAAGACGTGGATGTCGTCACAAGATTTGAAATACAAGTCCAAGTAGAAAGAGATCATACACACGATATTATAGTTGATAACGAAACAGTTGAATCTGTACATCAACACACTGAATTGCCAAATGATAACAAAATAGTGAGTAGTGATAGTGAAATACCCAAGCTGAAGGAATTATGTGTAGCTTCAATACCTAGTGCTAGTGATAACGAACAATTGAACGTTAGAAAAGACTGTCAAACATCATGTGATAGTAACTTAAAAGAAATAAGTACTGATATTAAGAATGAAACTAAGTCAATAGAAGATGTAGGGAAGGTGAAGGAAGGTACGCCTCATGAAGTAGAGCATAAGGATTCTTTAGATAAGAGCGAACTGGAACAAATGGTAGATGATATATTCTTGCCTATAATGGTGCATGGAATGTCAAATAGTGAAATAGAAAAATCACGCGATGAATTGTCTGAAGGGAAACAAGGAGAGAAAAGTATTGAAGATGTAATATCTGACTCAAACATCTATAGTGATTTCGAAGAAGTCCTAGTTAGTGATCTCATAAAAGTAACTGAAAGTTCGAAATCCCTTGAAAACTCGAAAGAGGATAGTTTAGGAGAACTGAGTGATTTAGAACCCTCAGATCCCCCCTCTCCCGAACAGACACCTGAGCCAGTACAAAGTATGAATATTATTGAAAGTTCTAACTTGAATGAAACAAAAGAGACTGAAATACCAACAATTGTAATAGAGGAAGTTAAATCTCCATCGCCAGAATTGCCACCTGAAATAGTACAAAATATTTTTAAGGAAGAAAATGAAAAAGAAAGTGCCACGGTAGAAGAGCAAATTGAAAATACAATAAAAGAAGAAGGTAAAGAAACTGATTTCAGTAGAATAGAGGAGGACAAAAAACTTACTGCCACTGTTACAGAAAACAGTAATACCCTTAAAGAACAACCAATGAATGAAGCAGGTCGTTCTATAAATAACAAAAGTGAAGAAGATCCAACGCAAACTGTCCAGGTTTCAATTAGCTATTCCAATTTTGGTATGATACCTGAAACAAATATTTCTAAAGAAGTTTCAGATTTTATTATGGAAGAAAGAAAGATTGCAGCAGTACATGAAGTAAAGAATGTATCGAATGCGGTCGTAACTTTGCCAAAAGAAGATATCATCGTTGAAAAAGATTTCGATGTTATAGATCTAAAATCTAATGTTTATGAATCAAATAAAACGGAAAATGTCGCACCACCAGTTGAAAGTATTGTTGCAGTAGAAGAACCGAAAGTAGAAAATATTATTGTTTTAGAAAATGAACTCAAGGATGCCAATAGTACTGAAGTTACAAAATCACTTGATAAAATTGTCCCTTTAGTTGAAGTTCAAACAAACACTACTCCTTCTATAGTTGGACATATAGAAAACGTAGTCGAATCTTCGATTGAAATCTCGGAAAAAGACGCTCCTCAAGAAATTCAAAATACACGGTCTGATGAACAATCAATCGTCGACAGCAAAAAAGTTACTGGAATTAACGAAAAAGTTCAGAAGAGCGTCCCTTTAGTTAGTGATGCAGAGAAAAACAATGCTGATACAATAGCCATTAACAAAATGGAGATGGGCGAAGCTGACATCACTAAAGATGAAACAAAAAATCTGTCTGAAGAATCGTCGTTGTCTAAAATGGAACAAACAGTACACGAAAATTTTCCCGTCCATAAACCAGACCATAATGAAGAGTCTATAATATCTGTTATAGCTAACGTAAGCGTAGAACCGACAAAATTTGAAGAGGGAATGGATGATCTGGTTCCTGTGAAAGAAGCAGAACCCATCAAAGAATCTATGAACTCTCTCAAAGCAGAGAATGTCAATGCAACACCTAATAGGGGAGGTAATGATCCTACCTTAATTTCTGAAGAGAGAGATAAACTAACAGCTGAAGATAATACCCCTAGATCTGATAATAACGTACTAGCCGACGTTACAGCAGGGCCAGCCCACAGCACTGTATACATGGATCTCATAAACGATACAAATAACGAAATACTAGACGACGCCTTAGATAGTAACGTAAGAAACGTCATCAAATCCTGTCTCGAAGGTTCCAGAACAGAGAACACATGCTCGATGGTCAGAAACGAATCTACTGAGTACCTAGATCTGCCAAGTTTTGGGATGAAAGAGATTGAGAACTTCTTACATATGGAAAGAAGATTCAACAGTCAAAATACTGACGTTGTGTCAAGTACGCCTCTAGCCAGCGATAGTTCCGTCGAAGTTAACAGTACTAACGAAAATTCCATCAAAGAAGAAAATCAAATAATGTCAGAAACTAAGGTACCTGCAGATTATGGAATGGGAATGTCGTTTACCAAATTGGAGCAGAAATATGTTCCTGATAGCTTGAGCCCTTTTGAATCTCCAACTAAAAGTCACCACACTGATACTTATGATGAAAACAGTTCAGTAGTTCTAGGCCC
Source organism: Xanthia togata (assembly GCA_963853775.1). NCBI lineage: Eukaryota > Metazoa > Arthropoda > Insecta > Lepidoptera > Noctuidae > Xanthia > Xanthia togata. The sequence goes on along the minus strand of OY970795.1, from coordinate 22,282,301 downwards.
TTTTGAAAACTGCACTCTAGAACTCTTCAAAGGAGTGAAGTCAACTGAACTTGTTGACTTACCTAAAGAGGAACTATTAGCATTTTCTTCTAACTTCAGTGAGATGAATCTCGAGACGCCATCACCTTTACGAGACGGTAACTTTCTAAACGAAGTTCCTGATATATTGCATGATGACATACAGTTCGATGACATTCAAAGTCTGAGCGAAAAACAGTCAGACCCTCAAAGTGAGACAGATAGTGGAAACTCGGGAACTGAGAAGCGAATTTCGCCCTTAACACCTCCCAATTCCCCTGGAGTATTCTTAGCGTCGACATCACAGCAGAAATACGTCGTTGATATCGATCTAACTCCTGAACCAGTACCAACTTTAGAACCAGACCTATCTTTGCAAAAAGAGATAGAACTAAACCAGATAGAGTTACAAATAACTTCGAAGTTAGCAATGGCGGAGAACGAAAATAACATGAATATAGAATACTCTGGTCCGTTGACAGTCGAAGGACTGGTTTCTGATGAAGAGATGATGGTGAGAGAAAGTGACTCCTTGCCTGAGTCTTATTTGGCAGGTAATGGGGGATCTGTTGAAGATTTGAGAGAAGACTTGACTCTGGATGAGGAGTGTGTCAAAGCATTGAGGAATGAACTGGAACTAAAGTTGCCTTTGGCTCAGGTGAGTTACAAAACCTTTCACACTATCGCCCAGTTTCAGAATGGATATTCAACCACTACACAAACTACCAAATTCATGTTAACTGAGAATGGTCGACTGAAACGAGATCACGCAATCTAATCACTTTGTATGAGTCATTTATTTTTATCTGTCAGCTTACCCCATCGGACACGATTTTTTCATATTATTGCTAAGTAATGATAAGGTTATACCTAGTCTATTCCAAACGTATCTGATAGAAATGTAAACAAATGGATCAGAATACGTACCTGTGGATGTCAATTTGTAGTGCCACTTACCCGAAATTCTAATTTCAAGGTGATCAAATTGGATACCGTGGCCCCTGGCAAGTACAGACAACAGAAGGAACACGGGTGGGTTTTAGTCAGTAAGAGTCTGACACGCCCTCCCGCTCCGCCCAGAGCTGGAGAAATTATTTGATAACATTCCAACCAAAAAAAAAAAATTGACAATTACTATTTATTTATTTATATATACTTTATTGTACATCACAAAAATACATCTACCAAATATACAATGGGCGGCCTTATCGCTTTCCGCGATCTCTTCCAGGCAACGTTGGAATGGACAGTGATTTGCGTGGACATAAAATGGGGCTGTCGTTGGTACAAATAAAAAGTATACAATATACTAGAATAGATACACAGATATATACACATCCTAAATAATAAATACATACATACTTAATAAATATACAAAAAACAACAAAAATAAATGAAGACGACAAGTAATGTTCCTTCACGAGTCTCATAAATATTGGTAACGATTGCGCGCGTTTTATTTGAACTGGCAATGCGTTCCACAAACGAGCGACCTATTAATATTATTCACCCAATAATTGTTGGAAAAGAGGTGTGATATTAATTTGCATCCGAATCAGAAGAATGTGCTACTTATTCCCTTTAATGTGTGATTGCTTTATAATTTAATCTCAACAGGATCGTTTAATCTTGTTTTATAATACTTTAGGAACAGTGCATACATTTAACATTGATCCATTAATTACCCTCACACGCCGATTGACTTTGCCCAAAATCGTCTAGAAATACACCAAGAATTATCCTTATCTGGGATTAAAACTTATCTATGAGTAAATGGCAGCATACCGATCGGTAGCAATGCATAGGGAAAAATCGTTAACTTACCTTATCCTTGTGCAGTGATGAACCAGGTTAAATATTTTAAAAACTTTTTTTTTGTTGTTGTTTATTAAATGTAATGTTAAAATGTGGCCTTGCCTATTTTCCATCTGATAAGGGGAATTTTATATTGTGAATCATTGGTCAACTTATGAATGAATATGAATACATTCGTGATTACAGATGTATCAAAATCAAAATATTTTATTTCACATAAACCTACATGGGCACTTATGAAACGTCACGGTTACACGGTTCCAATTGGTCGTTTCCTATGGAGAAGAGCCGACGAGAAACTACTCTTTAAAAATAAATGGCTTTTACAATGTTTTCAAATTATAGTTTTAATAGGTATGAGAGGACAGTGTAGGCCTGTCAACCAGTACCAGTTAGTTTATTTCTGTAACATACATAATATACACACATAACATCACGACTGATTTTCCGTGAGTCAGAAGAGTATCTTAGACTAGTTTTATAATACACAACTTCTGCAATCCGCCACACAGGTAGCCGCAATAGAACCCCCTTGTGAACAAGAACAAGAATGGTCGGCCGAGTTGCCGCCGCCGCCCGAACTCATCGTGAGCTACCCCGGAGCGCTCAGTCCTATCGCAGAGGAGACCGGCCAGCAACTGTCGGCTTACGAGAATGATATGAATTGTAAGTAAATCACTATTACTATCATAACTAGCGACCCGACCCTACTTCGCAGGGTTTTTACTATTTGACAAGTCATCGGGATTTATGTATATGTATTTTGTATATCTAAGTTTAATATTAATGTATTATACACATAAACCTTTCTATATATAGAGGGGCTCGTGGCTAAACGATACGAACAGCCACAGGAGCGATCTTAAGTTAAGCTACGCTTGCCGCGGTTGGTTCAAAGATGGGTAAACATCCATTACATATCGAGACCCCTCCGTTCCTCACACTGGATATTAAGCCGTTGATCCTGGCTGTCATTTGTAGATCTGACGCCGTTATGGGTACACAGAAGCTCAAAAGTCTAACAACCAGTCTCATCAAGGGGTATCGTGTTACCCAGTAACTGAGTTGTGGAGGTCAGATAGGCAGTCGCTCTATGTAAAATACTGGTATTCAGCTGCATCCGGTTAGACTGGAAGCCGACCCCAACATAGTTGGGAAAAGGCTAGGCAGATTGATTGACACATAAAGCTTCCAGAATAATTTATATCGGAATGTTGTGGTCTACCCAATTCTAAGAGTACAACACATGCCTATAGCTAACCTCAATCGACGTGCCAAAAAATAAAGAGAGCTGTTTTTCAACATGAAAAGCATTCATTATCTCTCATATTCTCAGCATAATCAGCCTATAACCTATGCCGTAATCGATGTTGGTGGATCCCAATGGCTTGATAATTTGGCAACCCCTGCATAATCAGCCTATAATGTTCCCACTAATGGGGCATAGACTTCCTCTCTTCGAGAGAGAGTGGGCTTTACCTAATCAACCACGCGAGCTCAGTGCGGGATGGTAGATGTGACATGTCGTCGAATTTTTGGTTCTAGGACGCATATCCTAGAACCAAAAATTCGACTCGGAAAATTCGGTTTCCTCACGATGTTTTCCTTCACCATTTCGAGAGCAGTTGTGATGAAATTATTCGCCGTTACGACTGGGCCACCACTGATCTCATAATATTATAGTCGTAGCATTAAATAAATAATATATAAGTTCTTTGTTTAACCAAAACCCTCATTTAAAAAATTCTCTGTCTTGTCTTTCACTAAAAACGTGAAAGACAAGACAGAGAATTTTTACTTATCCTGACTCCTAAAGTAGGTGTAGGAGACGGGTTGGTCGTCGAACAGTAAGGTCGTTTCGGGAGCGAGCTCCGACCCATATTTTTTTGCAAAAAAAAACTCTTTCTGTACTTATGGCAAGATCGCGTCGCTTGCCGCGAATTCGAACAGTGCGTTGATACTGGTGTTTTTATATTGTTTTTGATAATACTGTGACCTTACTAATCGCCAAATAAATACATTAAAATAGTGCTACAGTGAGGTGCTACCTAAGTGCGTTCCGGTCATCAGGCGAGCGTCCCAGAGCATTCAAGAAACCCAAGTTAATCTGGTGAAATCTTTCTTTATCTTTCAGAGCTTTGCTCTGCAAAAGCGGTATTTTATTTGATAGATTAAAGGACGTGAAAGTGATGTGCCAAGCGCACATTTAACTCGTTTATAAGTAAATGTTTTATATCATATTACAAATTTTAATGTTATAAATTTTATTATGCGCATATTAAATACCTATATAATGGCATTATCGCTTTAGATTTCGTACAAAACTATTTTCTCATAAAAGACCATCAATTTAAGTCACTTGTTAATTTTGTCCCTACACAGGTTTAATTGTTTTATGGGCTAAATAATGTACCCAACTTTAGAATAATGCGTGTGGGACATTTTTAATAATACTCTGTGCTGTTTATAGTGTTCCAAAAACGTTTTTTTAATACGGAGCATTGTTCTGTGAGGGTTGCGTGGTAAATTTGTGATTTTACGATTTCGGAACGCTGCGCTGTACGCTCGATGACCGCATCTGGATTTCAGCCCCCTTTTTTTGCGCCAGAAGTGCGCCCGCGCCGGCCTTAGAAAGGGCGCATAGCAATTTGAAATTTGACTTTTGTGACGATATTTGTGTATATTATGAAATGCTTGTCGGGGTATCTCAGTAAATGCGCTGTATAATCTGACATGGAAAGCGTAACTGTAAATGGTGTTAAAAGTGTTAAATGCGACATACCTACTTTGTTTTTTATCATTTATTATTTTTAGGTATTATATTATAATCAAACATCAGTTTGAGTCTACAGGGTGATAGTAAGGTGCATTCCTTGAAATTGGGTTATACTCGAATTAAGTTAAAACAAATATGACGGGTGGGCATCGTCTTTTTACGCTTTTAAAGTTTAATGGAAGTTTTCCGGGTCTTACCAAAAAAGTTTCTAATGTAAGAAATCTGCTCGACTCTGGACGCAAATTTTATACTTTTCTGATTGCATGGAAAACCTTATCCCTGGTCCCGTCCGTGCTTGAGCTGCGACCGGACGAAGGTATTGTGAAACATCTTCAATGAAAAAACGCACCACCTCTGATGGTTCTTTACGGTCTTTTTCTCTTTTTACTTACAAAAACAAGAGCCTCAGCAATAATCTGATGCTGCAGTGATATGGGTTGATGAGCGTAGGTAGGCGGTACTGTAGCGGCCGAGCGCTGCAAGCAGGAATGGTCCGTACGGGGTCCAGATGTGCGCGCCCGCGATTGTACGAACATAAAAACAAGAATTCGGGAGACGCGGGTCGGAAGTTTTTGTCTTATTAATTATCTGTGCGGAATAGTGTGCATAATTTAGAAATATAATACAATTGCGTCAACCTGAGGTGAACAGCGGTGACCTAGAGGTTGAAGTTGTACCGCGTCAGAGCTGGACATAGACAACGAGGAGGACTTGATTAACCACGCTAGGAATAAACCAAGCCAGAAGACCAAACATGAAAATAACGTTGACAGAAAAACCGCAACTAAACGCATCAAGAACGAGCTAGCACATGCGCACAGGCGCCGAAAACCACACCTGTAACATGCAATACAAGACCAAATCCGAGAAAGCTGGCTGACCTATTTATGCATGTAATAGCAATCTCAAACAGAACATGACTCACTTCGACAAGGAAATATTTTATGGATGGACTCGGCTGAAGACCGAGCTAAGCTTAAGAAGACTGCTAACGAGATTTACAAGAAACCTGAAACGGATAGCAGCGAAATCCTCAGAAGAAGACTTTGGAAACAACAAAAACTGGAACTTAAAAAGATGCCCCTTCCACAGATAAAAATCACCCGTCTCTCCACTAGTCCATTGCTTACTCAAGGATGCATATCCGGTATGGCTCGTAAATCCTTTCCTATCCTGAGGGCACGTCTTCCCTACCATTACCGCGCCCCCCGGTCTACTCCTTGATATGCAATGGCCTTTGTAGTCCCATGAAACATGAGACTTCATGGGCTAGTGCAAATCTAGGGGTTCATTCGATTTATCGAGTCTGGTTAAACCACGCTGGGATCGGTGCCTTTCATTCATTCATTCATTCATTCATTCATTCATTCATTCATCCTGACTCCTAAAGTAGGTGTATGTTCCTGTGAGTTAGGAGTCAGTGATCCTCCGTAAAATATGTGTAGTAATTTGGAACATTTTAACAATAAATGGTAGAAACAAAACAGATTACAATTTATACAATTTAGACAACAATATGACAATAAATGAAAATACTGATAATACTAATGCATGTCTATTTTGGTAACCATCAAATAATCCTAATATCGAAATTAAAAAGTAATTTTGTCAACCAAACTAAATAGGTGGGCCGACTATGGACTTTGCCGACTAGCTATAGTGACTAAACTATTCAACATATTTCATTGAATTTCCGGATGCAGACTAGGAACGTCATTAGATATACGCAGTTTAATTTACTGTCGTCTCCACCTTGTTTATCAAATATGTTAAAGTAGTAAGTAGCAAATATCGTCCACATATTGTTTTTTATTTATTCTTTTCACTATTAAACAGTAACTGTACTTTCAGGGAACCTATCTACCCGTACAGAATCATCAGAAAGTTACCCAGAACCCTGCAACAATAGTACCGATGAAGTCACTGAGCTGCCGACCGGAGCACAGAGCGGCACACACGAACATTCTACATACACGATACAGTCTCGAGATCCTTCTCGAGATCCGTCACGAGATCGAGATAACACGTATACGCTGCACAGGGATCTCGACCTTGTTAGCAGTAGAGAGTGAGTATATATTTATTTGTAGAAAATGAGGAAGCTTTAAATACAGTCGGTAAATATCTCCTTGAATTTTGTTGTTGGAAAGTCATTTGTAGAGGCTCATTTGGACGTAGCGGTCGCTTCAATGAATCCTAAAAGCTACCAAATAAACTATTTTTATATTTAAAAACATTATAATCTCTTGATTGTACTCTCCGAGCTATCTATGATACATCAGTTTAAGTATTCTGACTGAACAGATATGGAGTACATGTTAAATGAAAAAAAAAAGCATATTTTTATTGATGAACACAAACATTAACTTAATGAATACCCTGACCCTGCTTTGGAATGTATAATTAAAACATATCGAAAGCGAACGATCATAAACGTCGTTATCTAATAGGTTATTTAAATCGACTCATTGAAGACCGACACGCAAACTATTCGATTGCGAAATTATGCGGCGTTAATTAAAACGTTTAATAGGTACTTGTAACATTGCAGTAATTAGCTATTACACGTCATTCGAAACTACAGAGCTTCTACAACAGGTGCGTCAAACTCTAATCTTTAAATTATCAATTTACAGAATTACAATGAGCGCAGACAGCTTGAACGCCAGCCCTTTTAAGAAACTCATACCCGACGCCGACGCCGAATCACCGATCGACGACAAAACATACACGAAGGAAGAAGAGAAAGAATCCTTAGAACGGATATCTCAAGTGTCGCCCTTTCTCCTGAGCCCTACCACCGATACGTCCGCGCCAGATACCGACCTGGACAATGCCACGGGAGTGTCAACCTTATCGAAAACTACCCTCCCCACAGACGCGAAGCTGTCCAAGCCGTCCGAAACACAGTGTCTGTCCAAAGCCACCAGCATAGACTCGTGGTGCTCCAATGACACTTTATACAACGTCGAGGAAAATTTTGATGACCTTGCTTTGGACCCGGACGTTCCAGAATTCGAGCCAGAAAAGGAGGAAGGGAACAGCGAAAGTACTGACACGCTAACACACAATGACGATGAAAAGGAAGCCAGTCACTGCTCCACTTACATCATACACGACAGCAAGTCTGATGCCTGCGAAACTTTCTCACCAGACTCGATAACCGCCAACGATAACTACACGTATACGAAAGTGAAGACTGAGAACGCTGGTACGACGCCGTCCGTTTTAACCAAGTCTGAATTGAACGATTCCACGAAGAACACGACCAAAGACTTGGCATATGGTACCCTGATGTCAGGGATGCCGTCTTACTCAAATTGTACTACGGAAGTCGCGTCTGGTTTCGAGGATTGGAAGGTGGCACAACCAGAGTTAATGAGGAAATCTCCCATGCCAGGAGATGCGGATATGACACCAACCAACCCAGCTGAAGACAAGATGACAGATATCACGAGCCCGCAGCTTGTAACCGAACCTTGTCTCAATAGAATGGAAAGTGTCGACATTTCCTGCCTACAAGACAATCTGATAGACAGCCAAAATAGGACAGAAAATGAAAGTCAATTCTTGTTAGTTCACACGGACAGCCCAAACTACAACTACAGAAACATGGAGCCGTCAGTAACGAGCACACCTCTAACGGACCTCATAGACAACGCTGACAACGTTGAAGTGATCCCCATGAGACTGCCCGAAGGTTACACGGAATCTACCGAAGATAGCGTCAACGTGCCTAACTTCCAGACTTTCCTACAGTCCGCTGAAGTCAGACCGCAAGATCTATCCTCCAACGCGAGCAATGAGTGTACGAACCAAGACACAGAGGTACTGCTAGAAGGAGACAGCAAGACGTTTAGTAGGAACAGCAACAGAGACAGCCTCGCCGTGTCCGAACGCACGCCGACGTATTCGGACTTCGAAAACTCAGCGGTATCGAAACCTCAAGAAGTTAACTCGAAAGATAAGTCTAGTCAGAGCGTGGAGAGCGGGATCAGTTCGGAGGATTTTCAGAGGTTTGAGACCTCTGTGAGGAGCCGTCCACAAGACCTGTCGTCGTTGATCGATGCCAGTTCCCTGCTACTTAAGAGTGAGAGGATGTCGAGTGAACTCGCCATGGGTTCAATGACCGCAGACTTTGATCAGAGTAGTCAGTCAGAAAGCCGAGAAATCTCGAACGAGCCGCAATCTCAAACGAGTCCGCCTATTGTTATGAATTTAAATGAATCTCACAGCTTAGTTAATTTTAGAGAACCCAATTTTTTAATAAATTTCGATGCTGACGATGAGACCGAGCAACCGCATTCGATTATAATAACCGAAACAACGATGGGTGCATTCAAAGAGAGTCCTAACAGGAGTTACGACTCTTCGGATTTGAAAATCCTAGATGTGAATCATTCCTACGATCCCCACACTAGTAGATTTCAAGCGAATGAAGATTTCGAAAAACTACTAGAAAACAAAATTAATGGGGAACTAGATTTAGACGAAGAAGAAAATCTAATAGAAATCGAAACTGTATCGGAGAAAACGGATACAACAGTAAACAGTATATTTCTAACGGAAATACACAGAGCGACTCCTAACACTTCGAAATCGAACGACAAAAAATCGAGTCGTAAAGTGAACGAAGTTGACTGCAATGGCGGTAGCGAGAAATTCGCTACTGTGAATTTTCTCAACGAGACATTTGAAGAATTGATCGAGAGTAATGTAGATGATGATATTAAAGACCCGAAGACTGAAGAAGCACCAAGTCCAGAAGTCGCTGCAGAAAGCCTTAGAACCCCCGAAAGTCCTGTATTAGAAGAAATAGAAGTACTGGAAAGTCCTAAAGAGTCCAAGAGTATAAAGGATGAGCTCCAAGAGATTGGTGAGCTAACGAACGGAGTCGCGGAGGAAGATGATAGAATGGCAGTAGTTACAGAAGACTTTCTGCAGAATGAGAAGAAGTTCTGTACGCTAGATTCGTATTTTCCGATGCTGAGTGATATCAGATTCACTGGTAAGTTATCATTTAATATTTTATACAGTTGTTTTATACGGTATGATTCTGGAGACTCCGAGCAAACAGAGATCCAGAGATTTTATGCCTGGTGATTTTAACCCCCCCCCCCCTTTAATGTTTTCTCTAGGCCCAGCAACAGAAATAATGAGCACATCATTTACTCAAGACTCGCCCACCGAGCCTACCTCACCTGAGAGCGCAGACAAGCGGGACACCGCCGCCGAACTACTGAAGGAATGGGACAGCGACTCTGACTCTCATACTAGCAACTCTTCGAGTGGGGAGTTTATATGGAAGGTGAGTTGTGGGTGAGGGTGTGTGTGTGGCGTGAGTTTGGTTGGGTGTGACTTGTTCAAAGTGGTTAGGTGGGAATTTCTCTGTTACCGGATAGGCCCTTTGATGGTCAGACTGGCAGACTGTATTGCTCTTTAACTTACAAACCGTCTGTAATTGGAACAGATTATGCTATGATTAGTATTCGATAGTATACCCTTTTTGACAGGAAGTCTGTGTAAAAATTAGATAACATGCTTCCTTTGTTGGGAAACGTTAAAAATTGGTTGAAGGTGGTTGGTCTGTTTTGAATTTGATTCCCACATAAGCTAAGAATAAAACCAAAATAATATAAAATCTGTAATGTTCTTTTCCCCCTACCATAGGGGAAAAAATATCCAGAAAGAAGACAAAAGAATGCCCACAGATCGTATTTGTATATTACCAAGTCTCGCTCAACCAAGCATTGTGTTTTTAAACCTAAGCCGGTGTGAGATTTCGCGGGCTACTGTGACTAAAGCTATACAAAATGTGATTAATGTAATGGTGTGGATACTCTGTAGTTTCTCTCCCTGCTTTGTGTGACCTTTTACCATATATCTAGATATGTGATGACGTTTAACTTGACAGCTAGGTAGAGTGCGCGCCGCGAAAGAAGGCTGGCGGTTTTTTTTATGCAATGACATAGACACTAGCGCCGCGTCAAATAAACTTCAATGGTGGCGCGGACTCTAAATAAAAGGTTAATGGCTATGGTTTCCGTAGACAATATAGTTGTATCATATTTATGTTAAAAACTTGTACATATTGAGCTGAAATATTTCGAAAATTGAAGGCACAAATTCGTGTAAAAAACAATAGTAATAATAATCGACAGAGCTATCAAGTTAAACGAATAAAGAACTTATTATAATGCATTTCCAAATATAATAAACTCGTCCTACGCTTCTCTGAAATATAAAGTTTAGCTCCCGTAATTGTATTTATACAGGTGTACACGAAACCATTGCTATGCCCCGATATGGTCGCTTGTGTTGGCTGTGGAAGAAGTGACATCAAAATAGACTATTCTATAGAAAAAAAAAGAACTTTAAAATGCTTCGTTTCGGTTTTAAAGAAATTTTATTTTATTTCGATGCAAGTAATAGAAAAACCGCCCCTATTCTTCGAAGAAGTTTACAAGGGTACATTACAAATACTTCATCATGCTCCCAAGTAAATGGGGCAAAAATGCAAAAAAAAATGTTTTTTTTTTGTTTAGAGAATCTTTAATATAACATTAACATCGTCAATCATGTAATAACCGCGACATTTTATTAAAACACATATTCAATTTTCCCTACAATTATTGACATAGGTAAAATTGCGGTAAAAACGACGTCACTCTCCCACAAAGCACATAAGTCGTACATGTATATAAATATGGGTGTCGGTGTGGTGTGCATGTGACGTGACTTGTGTGTGTGCTAGGACGGGGACGGCCACGAGACCGCGGTCGTACCATCCACGCACTTCGACCACGTAAGTCTTTATCTCCTATGTGTTTATGTGTGCCTGGTACTTCTTTTTTGCTTGCTTGGATTTGGAAAGCTGGTTAAATTGAATCTTTTTAACGTAATAATCAAATTAATATTTGTTTGCTTGACAGATATTTTCCTATTAGATAATGGTTTATGACTTTTTCCTAAAAAATAGTTACCTACTTTGCGTAATTTTTTTCGGCTTTTCGGACAATTTAATCAGCATTTCAAAACAGTTTTACGTTAGATTTCATATTGGGTGTGCATCTGTAATGCGACATGCTTTTATTTAGTAAACATTTTTGTAAAGTGTTTATTTGAGATGTTCCTTCGGTAGTTAACGTATCCATTACAACACATTATCAACTCATAAACTATCGTTTGCAAGTCGTATCGTACGAAGCAGGTATCATTATAATATTCAGTTTAAATCATTATAATTTTCCACTGTAATTCTCATCATAGTCTTGTTCTATTCATATTGGGGTCCTCGTTTAGTCTCATCGTGGCTGAAAATGTACTTTCGTTTAGGATATCCCCACACTTATCAACACAGAATCGGCACTTCGATCGTAAAAAGCTACCGAGTCTATGGTAAGACTATAAAAACGCTCGACCTTGGCTCGGCTCAAATAACGAAGCGACATTGGCACATAGTTTATACGAATATAAACCTTAATGTTAAGGTTTAAGGACGAAAATGAAGGTTCATTTCCGTATGAAATACTTGTTCACATTCGCTTATACGAATATGAACATTGTCTGCTTAAAAGTAAGATTCATATTCGATTGAAACGCTAACTTAGCAAAATAAATTCGAAGTGCGATTTCTGAATCTTGCCCTTATTGCGAGGACATAAAGGTGTATCTCACAAGCTCAAAACATCGACGATTCCGTGTCGATAAGTATGGGGAGATCCCTTCACACAACAACTTTACGATATAACTTTGAAGGCCACATTCTCACAGCAGCGAACAGGAGAGTCCCGCAACAACAGCAGCGGTGATCGCCACGGGTCTCCCCCTGGAGGCTCGGCGGGTTCGGGGGCTTCAGACGCGTCCGCAGACTCCGGCTCGGGCTCCGAAGGCGACGAGGTAGAGTTCGTCCCCTCTTCGTGGGACTGCCGCGCAGCACCAGCCAAGTCTTCGCTAAGAAGCTTGGAGCAGGCTACACCAGTAAGTATTGAATCTTGATTAATCCTATAACTATAACTCACTTTCTCACTTTGAAAGTGAGTTTGTTTGTTACGCTTTCACGCTAAAACAGCTGAACGGATTTGAACGAAATTTGACACGTGGGTAGACCATGACCTGGATTAGGACATAGCATAGTTTTTATCCCGGTATTCCCACGGGATCGAGACTTATGCGGGTGAAACCGCGGGTTGGAGCTAGTATATATATATATATTACTACCTTTTTCCCGCGGCTTCGCCCGCGTAAAGGTCGGAAAATATCCCACAGGGACGTACTACCGGGATTCAGAGTATCCTATACAGATTCAGATACCCGTTTCTATGGCGGTCAAGCTACGCGTGCTGGTCAGTGTCAGGTTGTATGTTCATTAAATGTGATTCGCGACCGTAACAAATATGGCTTTACAGAATTATAATCAGCAATACAACTCCTTAAGGGTACGCTAGTCGGTAATTCTTCCATACAAACGTGGTATGGTGATTACTCGTCTGATTGACAGTGTACGTTCAAAACTAATTCACACTAGTCATTATCTAGCCCTGTATGGAAGCAGAATTGGAAAAAAATATTGGTTTGGAAGTTATGAGCGTCGAAGCTTCCTTAAAAGGATAACTTCGTTGTCTGTCAAGACTGTTTTTCTCAGGAACGCGTGGAGGCATCAAATTGAAATAGATACAAAGTCAAGTAAAGAGGAGAATCCGAAAATTGATAATTTATAGTTTTAAATGAACTGCAAAGTTAAGTTTGTTCTTCAATCTGGGATCAAAAATTCATAAGCCGTGTCTTGAAGTAACATTTAGTGTGTATTTCATTCAAATCGGTACTCTTCAATCTATTAAAAGTTCTTTATCAATTGGAAAGTTAAGTTTGTAGTTCAATCCGGATTTGGAAATTCGGGCAACCGAGCTAGCATAGCTTTGAGATAGAACCCTCAAGGCGCAAGTCCTACTCACGCTGGTCCGGTTTTTTCAAATATATAAAACAGGTTTATATGATTCTAAATTCCTTAAAATGCTAATGTTCATTTTACTATTACTATCACCATTAATTTGTAATACCTACTCAGTGCCGCCATTGACCACGTAACATCTACATATTAGAAATATCTGTTTACGACTTAAAATTGTAATAACTTTTGACAGAGTGGGCCGATTTTAATTAAATAACTGACTGACTATCCACTATTTAACCCCTTTGAGGGATAATTTTACAAAAACGCTGAAACGCGTAACTCTTTATTTGTTACCAAAAGCATACATTTGAATTTTCATATCCCTAACGTAAGAAATGCTGGGTTTCCCATAAAAACTTTCATCCCCTGTATCACCCTGTTAAGGATTATTTTTGAGACAAAAAGTAAGTATCATGTCCTTATCCAGGATGTCATCTATCTCCTTATCAAATTTTATTGAAATTGTTCAGTTGTTTAGCCGTGAAAAGGTAATATACAGACAGACAGACCGAGTTACTTTCTTTATAATATTAACATAACATCACGCCTTTCTATTATGGCTACCCAAGCCATATCTAGAGAATAGAGGCGGGAGGTGCGATGATTCTGTGACATATGACCTCTTTAACAAGCATCTAAATTATTCTGTGTATATTAAATATTTTTGGTAAAAAATGCCTATCCGGGCACTTTAATATAAGCCACGGCCACGAATTACCGCCGTCTTTCTCTCTGTTACCCAATTGTGAAAGAAACGCTTTCCCATTTAGACATTCAATCAGTAAATAATAATTTATTTAAGTTATAAATTATAATGACTAATGTGATTAGGTCTATAATTAAACCACAGTCAAAAATAAGGAAGGAAACACTCGTGTTTATATTTGTAACACAGAATATAATTATAAATGCATAGTATGATGTAATCTTGTATTGGCGTCCCAGTGAATAGAACGCGTTATAATAGCTGTTACATTTTGGCTATCATTAAAAATTATAAACATTGTATTTATAGTGACTTTTAAAGTAACTTCAGTGATAAATGAGGGTATGTAAAGCTCAATTGTCTTTTTCACATTTACAGAATGCTGATTCTATAAAACAATTTTTAACTTTTCTTTTTCTCTGTTGATGTAGAAAACCTTAAATAACAAATACATCTAGCACAGACTTTAATCGACTGTACTGCGATTTCCGTTCTCAGGAGAAGTAATTTCAAAATACTTTTGTAGAGTACTTTTACAAAAGTAATTTGGATTTACTGCGCTCGCGGTTCCTTTAGGATAAGCTATAAAAGTGCATGGTATCATATTCATATCAGTCCCCCCGACCCTTGCTCGCAGAAGCGCCAGCCCGCGTAATGCTGAGAAATGTAGCTTTAAATTCCCCAATTAATAACTGTTTGATCCAGCCTGTCCCATTTTGCTGTCCTCCCGCACGCGACGCCCTAAGCCGAGGTTCGTACCCTACAGGGGGTGCCCTTAGCGAGCGTTCGCTTAATATTAACCTATACTCGGAATTTTAATTCGATTCCAGATTTGACAATTTCAGTGTTGCAACGTTATGACAAGTACTAAATAGTGACATTGCGAAATTATTCGATATGGAAATGGAATATTTCCAGATCGATTCTTCTCGTTTATAATTTTACTCTCGTAAACTAAGTATATCAGGAAATTAAATATTTCTGAACCGATAATTTAGTTTTGACGATTAATTAACGATCTGAGACTTTTCTTTTATAATTGTGTGTGAAATAAATAAAAAAATGTGATCATGAAGGAACATGACAAATAAAACAGATCGATGTATTATGGTAATAATTTATTTTATAAATTGTCGCCGTCATCGCTATCGCTATCGCTGTCACTTTCTGTAACATTTATTATAAATGTGTCTGTGATATTGTCAATTAACATATCTAGCCTACTCATTTTTTCCTCTTCTTTGACAACATGGGATACGCATTTAGACCATTCGGTAGCCGTAATTTTTTTAATGCCTTCCTGAAATAAATTTCTCACGTCTGTCAATTTGAAGGTTTTATTATTTTGAGCTACATGCCCCTTTACCTGCGCCCATATCAATTCGATAGGGTTTAGCTCGCAATGGTAAGGGGGCAGTCTTAAAACCGTGATCCCATGTTGTGCTGCTATTTCGTCTACAGCGTACTTATTAAAAGACTCGTTATGTGGAATCAGTTCTAAAAGCGTAGCTTTAACCATATCTGGTTCGTAATGAATATTTTTATTTAAAAGCCAATCTTGAATGGCAGCTTTTTTCCAGCTCATTTTTGGTGCTGTTTCCAATTTTCGGGAGTGGTAAGGTGCATTATCCATCACCACAATTGAGTTTGGTCTTAATTTTGGTAAGACTCCAGCGAACCACTCCTCAAAACAAACTGCATTCATCTCATCATGGTAATCTTCACAATTTTTCTTTGCTTCAAAATCATGAGCCCCTCTTCCAGGAAGCCTTCTTCACTACCTATATGGCTAATTATGAGACGTTTGCCTTTTCCAGATGGATTTTTTAATCCAGTGGTCAGTCCCTCCAAAAACGCTTGTCGAGATGATGTGACTTTCTTGTCCACCCAAGTTTTTTTTACAGTATGACCTTAAAATAAATATAGTACATGAACATTCAATATTACTATTAAATTTAATGTAAAATGTATATAAATTCATTTTGTGTATAAATGTTAGCCTTACCTGCGTTAACCCAAGTTTCATCTTAATAATATATATGTCTCCCTTCTCGTCGAAACTGACATATAGATCGCAAGTAACGCTGGCGCCATGTTATTATATCATTTCGATCAATAAGTGTGCTCCTGCGTGACCGTGAAACAAATTTAAAATTAAGATGCTTCAAAATTTTTCTGAGTGTCTTTGGAAATCTTGGGCATTTCTGAATCATCGTTCATCACTTTTAAAATCTAAAGTAGTAAATTTTATAATAGCTTGGAATCATTACTTATATATAATAGATGTAGGTATAAAATAATACTGTCTGACTGATTGACTAACCTTTGGAATGGTTGGAGGTTCATTTCGGTAAAAGAACTGATGAACAATTCTTCGTATTGCAGAGAATGTAAATTCATCAATTTTATCTTTGAAACTTCGCTTTGGTCCAGTTTTTTTACGAGGAGTTGGCGGCGCACCTTTATTTACTTCCTTCAAAACGTTACAAACAGAGCGTGAGGTTATTCCCAATATGTCAGCAACTTTGCTCATACATTCATTTTCTTCCACAACTTCAAAGGCCTCCAATTGCGCAGAAATTTAATTTTTCACGTATTTGTAGGCGTTGCGGATCATTACTTTTTCAGTAACAGTGAAAGTGACGTTTTTTTCTTGGGGACAAGAAAACATCCACGTCTTTTTGTGATGTACTTGGCTGAGGATCCATTTTGATGGAAAACCAAAACAAATAGATTCACTCAAAGTTCACAAAAAACTATAAACGTAACAACACTTTAACAAAAACCCAACAAAATAACAAAATATCGATTCGCAATTAAATAAGATATTTGTGCAGTCAGACTGGGAGAATGAAGCCGAATGACACGATAAACAAAATGGCGATAGCTGCACGAGCGCGCACGGGTTGCCAATACTGAAAACTATCTAGGCTCTTTTATTATAAGTTTTGTTTTTAATATAAAAACAAAAATATTAACTTTTTATAAAATAGAGCAGCCATTACTAATTAATAAATAATTATGTATTTATTTAAATAAAAATCAATAATTTAGTCTTTAATTGGCACACTGATGGCACACACACTGATTGTTTATCGATTTTTGTGTTCATCACTACACTATTATATATGTGGTATCATTATTTCACAAAATGACAGTAGCTAATGTCAAATCTGGAATCGAATTAAAATTCCGAGTATAGTATATTTTATGCCCCTGGCTGGAGGCTTTAGGTTTAGTAGCTTAAGGCATCCACAGGATAGTCCGGTTAAGCAGCTGCGACCTCAATCTGAGATTCAACTGCGAGATGCCATATCACAAAAAAACATATCAGTCGGAACTGTTGGAAGACGTCCTCTGCTAGACATAGTTACCTCATCGCTGGAATGACAAGTTCTGCGCTTAAACCAGCTGCACTGTATGATGGCGCCTGTCACAGCTTACAAATTATTTTTAAAAAAAAACGGCCAAGTGCGTGTCGGACGACGCACAATGAAGTTTGTTTGTTCTAAATTCAATTCCCATAGGAAATGTATGGGAGAACATTTTTTTGCAACCGCAAATGTAAATTCGATTATTACTCGTTAAACTGTAAAGCCTACTTAGCTGTGATAGTTTTCCTTTTAATTTTGTAATATACTACTGCCGTTAACTGCCTCGTTGGTTTAGTGGTCGCAAGCGATACTGCAGAGCATGGGGTCCTGGGTTCGATTCCCAGGACGGGCAAAGAATTATTGGATTTTCGCAACAGGAATTTCTCAGTAGGAGCCCGGAGTATGTAATTGTGCCCGGTTGATGGCAATAGGCTCGCAGATAACTGGCGAAATGTGGGTGTACTACTGGTATACCTCTGCCCAACCCTTCGGGGAAGCAAGGAGTGATGTTATGTACTATTGCCGTAATTTTTTTCACATATCCTAAACCAACCATTTAGCTGGCAGAGGACTCTAACAAAAATTTGCTCTTTAAAGCTTAATCTTCACAAACGGATCCTTGAATCCAAAATTGGTTCTGACAAACTCGCAATATTTTTGAAAGACCTTTCCAACGACACTACACCATGGGATAGATGAGAAATAGTTATTTATCCAACATGTGAGGAAAGCAAATGAACTTGCTCACATGTTGCATACAAAACTTTTCACCACTCCCAGCAAGAAAGTATTCAGTCATCATAGGTAAATAAATTAAATAGACACAAAGAAAATCAAAATAATTATTTATTTTTTTAAATATCTTTAAAACTTAACATAAAAAAATCAGGCAAGGTTAGTTTCTGAACGGGATCATTACTTTCCTCACTGTTCTAACAGTGAGGAAAAACCAACTTTCCTCACTGTTCAAGCTGTGACGAAAACCCAACTTTCCTCACTGTTTTCGTAGAAGAAAGACACTTCTTTCGTGCGGGAGTGGTGAAAAAAAACATCCGCACTTTACGTGTAAGGGACGTAACCAAAAAAAAAATTTTCATGGTATTATTTTACCACTGCCGTGCCGGTGTGATCAATGTGTATACCCATGCCAAATTACAGCTTTCTAGTACAAAGAGTCTCTGAGCTAAGCCGCGGACAGACGGATAGACAGATAGACGGACATGGCGAAACTGTAAGGGTTCCTTACAATAGTCGCAATTGATGTGTAACATCTGACATCTTGACTGACGTATAAATGATATAAACAATATCCATCATCATCCTGTTTACAACCTCTCGGAAAATGAGTTGGTACCACCTGACAGCCAACTCTAGCACCACGCGCGCTAATTGGTCAAACCAAATAGCGCGCGCTTCGCCGGCTTCCTGTCACACACTTGCGTCCCTCTTCACGAAATCACTCCCACAGACTGCAGGAGAGCGAGACGGAAGATGTTACACATCAAGCAAGCTTATCGATTTGATAAAATATAGTTACAGCGGTACGTTATTATTGAACAGTGTAGTATGACATCTGTTGTTTGTTGTTGTGAGGAGCTCGTGGCTAAGTAATAACTGCCGCACGGGTCGATCCATCAGGTTAAGCTATGCTTGCCGGGGTTGGTCTGTGGATGGGTGACCATCTTTACATAACGAGACTCCTCCGTGCCTCGGAAAGCACGTTAAGCCATTGGTCCCGGCTGTCATTCGTGGATCTTTGACAGTCGTTACGGGTCGTCAGAAGCCCGAAAATCTGACAACCAGTCTTCTCCATAGGAACCTACGCTTTGGAATGGGCAACTAGCTTCATATTTCTGACTGACTGACTCCTTGACAATTCAAAAGTGCCTGTAAATGGTTTAATTGAAATAAATGCTTTGAGTTTGAGTTTGACCAAGGGGTATCGTATTATCCAGTTACTGGGTTGTGGAGGTCAGATAGGCAGTCGCTCCATGTAAAATACTGGTATTCAGCTGCATCCGGTTAGACTGGAAGCCGACCCCAATATAGTTGGGAAAAGGCTAGGCAGATTGATTGTAGTATGAAATCTGTTGCAAAGCGTGCAAAAGGCATCGTACAGTGCCGCCATAATTTTATATTCTAATATAACGTTCTTTCCCAGGATAACAAGAAACGCGTGGTGTTCAAGCGTCAGAAGTACCACTGTGTGTACGAATACCCTCGTGAAGTAGCCGATATCGAGGCGCATTCACCCGCCGCTTATCTGCCGGATCTGTCTACGTATTCAGGTATTATGAATTTTAAACCGTGACTTCTTTTCAGTAAATGATATTCTTGATTAAGAATAGCCCATCCCTTGGAAAAATATTGGCCATTATTTGTTTCAACTTATATTAGAAGCAAAATGAACTGTAAGGGGTGCTACGCATATATTCGGGTCGGCATGGTTCGGCACTGCCGGGCGGCAAAATCAAATATTATGTTTCATGTTTCACTTTTGTAACAATAAACAGCCCCCAAAACACTCACCCTTCATCACTTCATAGTGTTTAAGCTGGAAAAGTGTGTTTGACTTACAAATAAAAGCGGCATTGTATTTAATTGTATTTTCTCTATAATTTTGTAGAATGGGACCCAACTAGTGTGGAGGAAGCTGAACTAGGCTACGGACAACTGTTCGGCGGTCCCAGTCCCCTCGACTTGTACCCACTCAGAGCTGGCATCGCATTTGGAGCTGGTGCGTATACATTATACATATTATAAATTAAATTCGCCTTTTTTGTCTGTCTGTGTGACCGCGTTGTTCAACAAATTTCAAAGCGGTCACCATAATTTCAAAAAAAAAACCGAGAGACAGAAACAGGGGCGGGTCGCTAGTTATACAAGGTGTTCCTTTTGATATCCCATAACTCTAGGGTATTCATGAGACCATGTCAGAGAATAAACTGGCATAAACTTTTTTTATTTTTATGTCCTAACATGGAACACCTTATAGAATTTGACGGGTAGACCACACCCAACTCGGACTAGGATAATAGAAGTTGCGTAACCTCCATAAATATATTCCCCATCCCTCCATTTGTCTTCAGATTACGACGAAGACTTCTTCATATCATCATCAGCGCGTCCCTTCGAGAGTCTCGGCATCATGTCGACCACGAGCCAGTTCTTCCCGGGCAAGCACGTGAAGCCGTCCCTTCTCGAACGAGATCTCTCCGACGACCTCACAGAGGACTTCCCACCCCCTCCCTCCCCTCTACCCACCACAACGATGATGCCGATCCGCACACCTTCGTTAGACTTCACTACGCCAGATTCTGGAGTCGAAGACATAACACCAGGGTCCACAACGGATGAAGACTTCAAAAAGAAACTTCCAGAAACAGAACTCACCTGGAGGCCGGTCGATAGTGCCAGCTCCAGTGAGTCCGTCAGTCCGAGCTCCCCGGGGGGCGAAGCGCTAGGCGGTCTCCGGCATACGAGGGACAAACTAAAGCTGGACCTGCCACCCAGTCCACACATACCATCCCCACGACACAACAGAGTCTTTAACTTCGTCCTGGACAAGCCAAAGCGACGGGAAGACCGGCCAGCTGAAATTGGTTCAACACCCCTCGTAATGACTGACGACACGCCAATAGTCACCACAGCACTTCCACTACAGAAGGATTGTGAGGATCTACCAGTACCAGAACCGACATTCTCGACCTTCGGCAAGAGCCCGCCCAAAGTTGAGCCAGAACAGAAACTGATACTAACCGACGAGGTAGAAGAAAACAACACAGAGGTCAAGGACGAGAGTCCCAAGGTCGTAGAAGCCGTCAAAGGCGAAGGGACAGTTCTCGACAGTGGAGACGAAGATTCTGGCATCGAGAGCAGCTCCAAAGCCACCCTCGAGCGAAACAAGACAAACGTCTCGTAATTAGAACAAAGTAGCAGTAGTTTTGTATAAATTAGGTACTGAACGATAGATCTGAAGTAACTGAAACTTTGTTAGCAGAATAAAGTTGTAGGTTACGTTTAAAAGAGAAAGAAATGGTAGTTTGAATTAAACTGGGTATCAGTTTGTGTGAATGTTAATCAATCTATTAAGGTTAAATCTTTTAGTAGTTCTCATTTTCTGAATGCATCTTCTTTTAGTACTAAGTTATTGGCTCTAATTCAAACTATCTATTTCATTTCTTGTGGAGGTCTTCACAGCCCCCACGTCAACGTGTCGAACTTAAGTCGACAAACTATTTGCCATTATTATAAAATAGTATTACAATCAGCAAAAAGTATTAAAATGCTGGACATAAACTTGATATACATATCGGAATTATGGACGATGTTTTATAGCCAATCATTACAGAATCGTCGAGTTGGGAAACCTTGACGTTTTTCTAACATCTTTCATTATCATCATCATTTGAATGTTGCCAATGATAAAATTTAAAATTCCATTTTACAAACATTTCGCTTTGCCGAAAATCGCCTTTGAAAATTAACTACGAAAGTTTTGACTAAAAATATTAATAAACCATTAAAAATTCATTTAAATAACCGCGTTTGTGTTTCCTAACTCGATTCCATACACAGTATTGACTGAACTGTATGCTTTGTTCAGGCAGGCTACTTCTGTAGTCAATGCAAGAATAGACGCAGTTCGTTCGGTGATCACACAAAACGGTACAAATCGCCATGAATTATATCTATAGTGCATCGGTTTTGTAAGTTAAGGCTTTGATACTTTTTACACAACATACAGCCTAATTTTATGAGATCAGTCGCGTCCGGCAAGTTTTTAAGACACGTTTTCATTAGATCTTAAGTCGCGTGCGAGATGATTTTGTTTGATGCACGTAGAATTGTTGAATTGCAGTCGAAATCATACATTTAACTGTAAAAAATAAAATATTTTTAATTCGCCAACGTGTATTCGGACTTCGCACGCCGCTATATCTCTGCACGCGTCTAATCCGACTTTACACTCGTTGGTAGTTCCAGCCAACCATAGAATAACTCTCTGTGAATTGCATCCATACTGATTAATTAATTCTCAATCATTTTATATTTCTAATGAATAAATTGTAGAAGGACCTGCCTATCACATTGCTCTACAATGAAGGCTGCCGGTCGTCGTACTTGTTAGAAATTTTCATACGTAACGTTTTTTTACTCTTATTTCGTATGTTATAGTGATAGAATACGCTCGCGTTGCGTTCGAGGTACACGCGCACTAAAA
Organism: Xanthia togata; assembly: GCA_963853775.1. NCBI lineage: Eukaryota > Metazoa > Arthropoda > Insecta > Lepidoptera > Noctuidae > Xanthia > Xanthia togata. The sequence goes on along the minus strand of OY970795.1, from coordinate 22,259,435 downwards.
TTATATGTTTTGTATAGTATTGTATGATTCCCACCAAAATTACATTTTATTATTTTGATACGTAAACAAATATATTGTGGCGTTGTGTGGCGTCCCCGGCGTGTGCCCGAGCGCAACAGATATCTCAATGTCTAAATTACATGTTATTTGTGACGACCGACTTTACGCACAAGTGAGTATGCATCTTCCATCTTTTAAACCTCAAAAATATCTAAATTAAAGTGTTTCGGTCTACGATTGAGGTTAAAAAGCCAATTCTTAGTTAAGTAAAAGTTTATATTAGATAAGTGTAGTGTTAGATGTAACAAGTTGTGGTGATAAATCGACATTGCGTATTACGTACACTCAGCAACAGAATGTCTAGCTTTAGTCGTTGAATCCCCAGTTATTATTTATTACTATTGAAGTATAACGTAGTTGTGTCTCGATACATAATGTCGATAGGTAACGCTGTTGCTGACTGTACCACGAAGTGTGTGCCACTGTACGTCATCACTATAGTATGCAATACGTCCAAGTGTGAACCTAATGTGCAATTCTTCTCATTTCCATATCGTCGCGTTTTAGTTGTTTAGTTACTGCTGTAAATATAATTTAATGTTATTATGTATTGAAGAAAATAATCTTTTTGAATATGAAAATTTATTGATTGTATTAATTGTACTACACGTTTATTGTTCTGAACATTATTTTTTACAGTTTTAGAATGTTTTCGTTAATGTACAGATGTAAATAAGTGATAGATGTTCATTTTGTTACGATGCGTAGGGGAAGTAGGATGCGCTGTTGATTGTGAGCCGAACAAGACAACGTTACATTAGCTCCGTATAGTGTAGCAAACATTTCTATTCGTTTGTAGAAAATCTTACTCAGCAGATTAGTACTTCAAGCTTATGATATAAAAAATAAGGAATTTATTTGAATGAATTGTCCAGTTTAATTATGGTATTTATTGATCGTAAGTTGTTATTGAGTTGTATGAGTTGTCGGCAGTATTTAGTGAATGTGAACGCATTGGAAGTCTTTTCATATTGTGACTTTGTCGAGTCTTTTAAAAGTATTTCTATGAAAAAAATAATAATTAAATAAAACTTGTGACTCAATTTAGGCTTTTATTTTATACATATCACATGGAATGTTTACATCATAAATTACTACAGCGAAATACTTTGATATCAAATCAGAGGCCGTAATATGACGTATTAATGCCACCATTATTCCAGTGTGAGAGAGACGGAGCTATACAAAGCCGCTAGCACCATCCTTTTTTCGCAGTGGAATAATGATGGCATTAATACTTCATAATAAGGCCTTTGACTCCTGAGTTGAAGCGTGGGTGGTCAACTCCTCCTCCATATGATGACGAGGCCGGTGACGTCACTGGTCGCTAGCAGGCTCTCGTCGTAACTGAAGCTCACGCCGAGCACTGGAGATGCGTGTCCTGCGAATGATAGAAAAAAGTAAAAAAATAACAATATTAGTGCGAACCACCTTTCACACTATTTTCATCTTGGAAGGATCTATTAATAGTATGCTTGAGCCGAAGGTGAATTTAGAATCGACTAGAGACAAAATTGTCATCGAAAGATTTATATTCACTTTATTGCAAGGTTGATATTTGCTTGGCAGTGAAAACCGCATTGCGCTTTGCAAGTTCTTCGCTGGTCTTTATTTATTTACGACGTCATCACTTGAGTGCTACACTACGGTGTTACAAGGATATTTTGGCGCTCTATTGACATTGCGTTATTAGTAAACTTTTGACAATGGCGGTTCAATATATAGTTTAATATATCCTTTTACATTTGTACCTTGTAGTTTATTAACAACGGGTTGTTCAGCATGTCCCTCTATGTCCAGGAAGTAGACACAGGAGTCCTCGCTCCCGCTGACGACGCACACGCCGCGTCTGAACGACATAATGGGACAGAACGTCGACTTGACGCTGTGTTGCGTGTGGAGAACGTCAAAACGCTTCTTTAGTTGCAGGTTGCCTTCGCGGTCGGCTATCCTGTAAGGATAAGAAGGTTTATAAGTATTGTGACTGCAAGGAAAGATGAGCAGATAGAATACAGAACCTTCTTGTTTTGAAGTCAGTTAAAATTATTTGAATAATTATACATAAAGCCAAGAGCTGAAAATAGAAGCATTGGAAGACACGTTCTTGTAGTGAGAGTCTATAATAGCACTAAGATACAAGTTGAGAATAGAAAAGGTATACTCATAAAAGGCAGTTGCGTATCAGATGAGTTCTTAATAAGCTACCTGAACAAATACAGCGAGTTGTCCGCAGCACTGACAAGCAAGGCAGGGTGTCGAGCCAGCCAGGGGCTCCAACTGAGGCACGTGACCGCCCCGCCCACGATACAGCGCCGCAGCTTGCTCAGCCCGCCGCCCATGCTGTCCATGCGGTAGCTTACTATCACACCCTGTAAAAAGCCTGGTTTAGGCACCATCTCCACGGACGAGGTAATCGCAGCAATAGTCATACAGCTTTCAAATTATCGCCGTGTCAAGATTGATTCATAATTTCTATCTTTTTTTATTAAATTGTCAAACTTTCAATTACGAATAATAAAAGGCATTTAGAAACTTTCCAAATGCCCTTTTTACATCTGAAACTGTTACAACACCTAATTCAGTGCTATAATTTCAATTCATAATTAACATTTTAGCGCAATAAAGAGCGATATTTCATATTTGCATTCAGTTATTAACAAATTAATAAAAACAGTTAAATATTTGCCAGCTATTTGCAACGCTGTCAACTTTTAGAATGCTCTGGCCAAACTTTGGCGAATCCCACGCGGGATGCGGGACGAAATTTGCTCGTGCGAATTGCGTCAACTAAGTTGTAAGGTGTTCAAAATGGTGCGAATAGTCGTTGTCGTCACTGACTTCCTAAGAGCCTATAATACCTCAAATGGCTTAGCATGATCCTCCAGGTATTGAAAATACTGCAGCATTAATTTTGAAATAAATTTATGGGGTAAAGTTGAGGATTAATGTTTGATGAAAACACGATTCCATAAACTTTCTCGAGAGATTTTTTTTACAAATTAAACAATAAACCGCTAGATAAAAAAAACATTTCAAATTAGATCATGAAACTGCATAGTAACTGATAAGAAGTAGATACTATGTTTTTTTTAATACCATTATTTTCACCGTGAAAAGAAATAACCTAACTAAACTAGTGGGAGATGGCTCTCCCGCTCAGTCGTGTGCGAACGACATAAAGGGTGAATTTGAGCTGAGGTATTATAGACTTAATCATTAAAATAATCGAAGCGTACTGCTATCGCGTCCCATATCCTGCGGGATTCACTTCAGTGTGGCCAGTTATAAGTTCTCGAACTTGACTTATGATAAGTCAAGTTTGAGATCTTAAAACTGGCACACCCACAACAGTATTGAACAAATTATAGGTACCTAAGATGCTTCATCTCGTTTTTTGACATTATCAAGGAAATTTTGATCCGATTAAACGGAAACACTCTTGGTGTTGCCATTACCCACTCAGCCAATTACCCCGCTGGTCAAAATATGAAAACAATAGATGTAGGTAGGTACGTAAATCCCAAATCATCGTATTTCACTGTAGGTATATAGTATAGCTATTTTATGTTCACTTCCAAATACTTGGGATTGGGAATATTTGCAATAAACATTAGATTCCACTGATAAATACCACAAACAAAATTCTTCAAACTTCAAACTATTCTTAGTAAAATATGGCAGCAACATGACTTCTCGGTATTTATAATCACGTCTAAAATTAGTGGTTAGCGGAAAACACTCGTACTTTGTCATTGGCCGCCCAGAACATTCTGCCGCTGGACTCGCAAGCTATCGAGAGCACTCGGCCTCCCAGGATACTGCTGCCACCTGGACAAAGAAGCAATTTTTTTAATTTTTTTTAAAAGTTGTATTATCGGGAATTTGTTTGATACGTGCAGCGCAGGATGGTACGTTGTGTTAGGATGTCTAGTGGCTAAGGAAGTCTTTCGTCTGTTGTAGATTATTCCTGTTAAAAATACAATACGCAAAATAGTATTTCAATTGAGGAGTTGGAATTGGGTTTCGATTGAGTTTTGCATAACTTAGAAGCAGCAGTAGAGCAGTACTGGATACTTAAATGATTCTTTATTGTGGAACCACTAACCAATTGTTAGTTTGCCTTATCTACTGCCTATTTTCCTACACCAGCAATGCCGATTATTTGCCAATGACGAATGTCGCCTGTCATTCATTCGATATTTTGTTTACATTATCGATAAATAAAATCGACAGCGAAGATATACAATTATGTTAATTCAGTCAACACTTAGGTACTTACCTCTTGGATATATTCCAGTAGATATGTTGAGTACTTCCACCATTCCTCTTGCGTTACCAGCCTGGGGTAGATTTTTAAGGGTAATATTTGTATTTTAAGCCCGAAAGTCTGACAACCAGTCTTGCTGGGGTATCGTGTTACCCAATAACTGGGTTGTGGAGGTCAGATAGGCAGTCGCTCCATGTAAAATACTGGTAATCACCTGCATGCGGTTAGACTGGAATCCGACCCCAACATAGTTGGGAAAAGGCTAAGCAGGTGATTATTTGTATTTGAACTTTTTATGCTTCTGATTCTTCTATCAACTTGACAGACAAGGCACAGCCACAGCCTAAACAGCTGGGTCTTGCTAGAAGAATTAAATTTGCTCAAGGGTTATTTATGTGCTTGCCCTCACTGGACAGGTCCACTCAAATCTGTGTGGTTCTTTCCTTAGGACCATTTCAGACACTTATCTACGTGGTCCTATTCCTTCTCAGCGGTAGTCAGATAGGAAATGGTAACGCCAACTAGCTTTTGTTTTTTTAATATGACGTGTAAGCATGATTCCGTTATCAAAAGGATACAATAACCATATTGTTATTAGCTGGCTGGAACACACAGCATAATAACGGAGCTCCCAGCTGATCGGGCACAGCCCGCAGGCGTCGCCTTGCTGTCACCTCCCACAGGCTGAGTGCACCGTCTAGAGCGCATGTCACGAGCAGCTCGTTTGAAGCTGACCAGTCACAACCTAGCCGATTGGGAAAAGAAGTCATAAATATGATTTTCACATAATTTTAACAAAATAATTTTCTTTTTTTAAATGAACGTAGTCTAAGCAAAAGGAGCAGGTAAGGGAAAAGACGTGAGCTTATGTATATGTATAATGAATCAAACAGAGATGTATAGCATACTACATTCACATTTCGACAGTTATGTCAAATAATTTCAACTAATAAATACGCGGCGTAACTCTGGCTAATACTCCAGCACAAATCCTGATACCAGGCTCACACTGCACTATGCCCGGGTATCGAACCGACGACGTTCGCTTGGCAGTCGTGCTTGCGCCAGTTTCTACCACTAAACCAACGATGCAGTTGTAAACGTATAAAAAGTCGAGGCACTTCCGACTCCCACGAGCAAAGTAGCGTGGGCCTATCTGTCAAGGTTAATTAGTTTTTTTGTTCGAGTATTATTTTTCAAAGGACATTGATAGCACATACTATCGTACCTACACATCTAACAGTCATTCAAAAATTGTTATCAATTTCCTAGAGCCACAGGATGCTCTAACCAACTCATATTATAATAGATTATTTGTAGTAAAAAATCTGTGAAACAATGACAATGGCAAGGATGGCCTGAAATCTGTTTTTTAAACCATACATTAGAGAGGTGTCGGTTTCATACGCTGATCTCTGTTTTTCTAAAATTGGGCATTTTCGACAATTTTTACCCAAAAATATGTTGAAATTTTAGTGGAACAGTTAAACAGCAATATCATCAGTACCTTGGGCTATTTTATTTAGCTGGGGTTCTCCAGACAGTTCAGCAATTTATGGTAGAATATGGTGATTGCATAAATAAGCGGGTTTTCAGGCCCTATGCGCTCACACATAAAGAAAAGCCTGCGCCCACTGGCGACACGGCGCGGCAGGAGATCCTTCGGCATTACTATATGAAAGCTTGCTTATACTGACGGCAACGCAAAATCCCTTGCCGTGCCCTGCCGCCAGTGGGCGCAGACAGACTGTAAGTCAAGCCCCGTTACCGTTTTGCACATTGGGTTTTCAACGCTCAGCAGAGTTAAAAGTCCAACAGTGTTTTTTCGACGCGCTGGGTTGCACTCTGTTGGATTGGATTCTCAACGCTCAGCTCAACACGGAGAGTTGAAAATCCAGTGCGCGATAAAATCCCGCCGCGATATTTTTACGTCAGTGCGTACGTAGACTAACAAGGGACACCCGCACTGATCGGTACCGACTTGTCTTTATGAAAGCACCCTTCGTCAGGAGGATCATATATTACGTCACATACCGGTGACAGGCTTGGTGTGTCCGTCCAGGATGAAGGACACGCGCGGTGGAGAAGCAGTGACGTCACAGATGGACACGGTGCCGTCGTCTGAGCCACAGCAAAGCTTTGAGCGATCATTGTTCGCGAACTTGACTACGCTGACTTGTTCGGTATGCTGGGGATGTTAAAATTGGTACCTATTAATTTAGTTTGGGCGTACGCAGTACCTACGGTTTGAGTAGGATTGTCTTAATAGAGGCAGTCAGGCAGTTGGGCTTGCTGCTGTTAAATTTTATACTGCCCCTCAATTTGAAACAGAAAAATTGAATAAGGGCCATGTTTACGTGTTTTTATTGCAAATAACGATAAAGCCGCTGTTTGCAAAAGGAGCATAAAGTAAAAGATTAAAATGGCAATATTTGAATTAACTGTAGATTTGGAAGGATGGGTTTGCTGTGATTGTGTAATTTCAAAAGCTTATGTCATGTTACAAATTTCAAAAAATCAATAAAGCAGCAATAAAAATATTTCAATGCCAATTACTAATTGCATCTTTACCTGATCAAATATATGATGAACTCCTGAGAATGCATAGTTCTCTGATATAGTCATGTCATTCTTCCTCTTTGAACCTGAAGGAGTCTCATCCACCAGGATACTTGCCTAAAACATATTATTATTATTCATATAATAGCTTTATTATGCTTATAAAACATGAAAATAGAATATTACTGTAGTGTAGATTATGCTCGCTAAACAAACACTTCCACACAATAGGCATAATGGACAGTCCTCTGTGCAGGGCGTGCATGGAGGCTGAGGAGACCGTTGCGCACGTGCTCTTGGAATGCACGTCGCCCAGATTAGAACAGAAACCCTTGGGTCACCCATATCATACACAGATGTTCTAAACAAAACAGGAGACCTAATTATCTTCTGGAGGGAGGTGGGCTGGTTGGAATAACCACCAAACGACCGCTATGGCCCACGCACAATGGGCCACCTGACGGACTGAGTGCGGAAACCAAACCCCATAACATAGAACATATTACTGTAGATATTTTCTCATAGATGTCTTTGATTGTCAATTGAGAAGCCTATTTATTCCCTCGGATGGACCAGAGGGTCTTGGTGCTATGTAAGTGTACTGCTTTTTGAAATCATCAAAACAAAAGATATTGTTTCATTATTTCTATAAGACCAGTATTGAAATAAGTACTTATGTAAAATAATTTCCATGGTTACTCTTTTTGTTAAACATAACACATCACACCTTGTTTCCCCGAAGGGTTGGGCAGGAGTGTACCTAATAGTACACCCCATTTTGCCAGTTATGTTTCAGTTGCATGTAATAGGGGCTCGCCCCCTATTACATGCAACTATTGCCATCAACCGGGTACAAATCCAGACTTCTGGCAGCTACTGAGAAATTCCAGAAAGAAAAAACCCAATAACATTGCCCGACCTGGGAATCGAACCCAAGACCTCATGCTCAGCAGTAGCGCTCGCAACCACTTAGTGGTTCCAAGGGCTACTATTTATTAAAAGTTTATTTTTTTTAAATACTCAGGACGAGGCAGTATTTTTGTTTAATAAACTACAATATCATGAGTTTCCCAGTTGTGTTGTTATTTTTATTTGATTTGTGAAAAGACAGATAGTAAACTAGTATCAATCTGTTTCCTTGTAAAGGATGATGTTCAAAAGGCACTTAGGATTTGATTTTATCTTTAGAAAGTTACCTTGCTGCTAGATCGAGGTCGAGAAGAAGATGAACTGATTGAGATGTTGTCCTGTACTCCATACCGACGCTGCAGCAACTGACTCCTTACATTTATGTACTTCTTTATAGTCTCTATGTCCTACAATGAATTGTTTAAAACGAAATATCAGTCAAGTATCAGAACTATACTTACTATTCTAAACTAGGTGTATTACCTATGTGTTACCTTAAATTTCGCATTTTCTCTCAGAAGCTGACTTCGGCGACGTATGTAGAGAGTTTCTATACAAAATAAAAACAAACAATATAGTATTCTCACTTGTACTGTTTATATAAAAAAAAACAATCAATTGTACTTATAACATGTTTGCATGAGACTATTTTGCATTTGCACTAGTTTCTCATGCTCGTCGATGGGTCTATTACGGAATTTATTTATATATACTTTATTGTACACCACAAAAACACATAACAAAAAAAAAAAAAAAAAAATTAACACTACAAAATATACAATGGGCGGCCTTATCGCTTTCCGCGATCTCTTCCAGGCAACCTTGGAATGGACAGTTAATTGCCTGGACATAAAGATAAAAAAAAATATGCGTAAAATTAAAGAAGAAACTGGTCTTTTAACACATGGATTATGCCATACTTACTGAAATTAGGATTGTTGGGTGCCCTGTACGCATTGAACCGTGCATCCAGCGCGAATATCTGTTGTTGGAACGCCGCGGCCATTGTTACCATTTCATTGGGCATTCATTATATGAAAACACAATACACTGCATACCTTTTTGAACTTATTATAATTTATTTACCGTTTCTCACGTAAAATAATTCACGACCTCACGAAAACAAAACATTCTTGTGTGATTCATTGGCAACTGTCAACATTGACTTTGTTTTGACAGTTAACAGCTGGTTTTGTGCATTTACAGAGGTAGCTAAACAAAATCTAAAAATCATTCAATTATTTAAATTACAATCAATATTTGCTAATAGTCTGTAATTTATTTCTGGCTTTAAATCTGAGTTGCAATATTTCACGAATACAATAACTTTGTAGCAATATTTATTTTTCTCTGAATATGAATATAATCAGCTTGAAGATCAGTAGACCTACGGAATTGAACGATACATTCCTCTTCCAATCAGAATGTTGATGCTAGCCCAATATGTCACTCGACTTTAATAAGCGCATGTTTAGGAAAGAAATTTAATAAATAATTTATTCAAATCTTGACCTTACTCAATTACACGAGTCGTTAATGCGGTCGGATTACCGCCGATGCCAAAAGTCCATTTGTCACACCCACACACGAGCAGGCGAGTTCGTCGCGCGTCCTCGACGCGCGGGCCGCGGCCGGCTGAGGCCAGCGATTTCCTAGAATCCTTATTTCCGATCCGAAATACTCGGCGCGTTGATACCAGGAAATCTTGACGGTGTTATTCTGGGGCAATGCCGTGTAAAACCCGAAACACGTAGCTTTCTAGCGAGGTGGCTTTGCCCGCCGTTATAAATAATCAGAATGCGTAAAAAGGAGTCGGTGACCCTCAATTACACACTCATCATTTCTCGTACCGAGAAACATCTTTTCTGCTTCTCTTAAAATTATATTTTCACATGAACCGCATCCTCGGGGGATTCGAAATAAAACTGCGTAAGTAGTTGTAGATATTTTAAAATTTCGTTATACATAATTAATGAATGAACATACCATACATCGTAACATGTAAAATCCATCATACAACAAACGTACGTATAAATGACAACGTGATACAATCCAGTGAACAGTTACATATACCGACTTTATATTTACAAATTACAACTATGAGACGGATTAGTGCTATAAATAGATTCGATTCAGGACAAATAATATTAGGTATTACTATAGTAACAAACGTCTCTACAGTAAATATTCGCTGCAAATAAATTAATGACTTACACATCGTTAGCATAAACAAGTTACACTAATCCATCTTAAAAATATTTAGTTGACTATTGTTTGTTGTACCTAAATAGTTTAAAAAAAAATTGCATTGACTTAAAAGAAATGCATGGAGTGTAAAAAAGTCACTATAAACTATAACACGTGAACATTTAAATCAGTCAGTCAAAACTTAAATAAAACTATGAAGGCAAGTATCACTAAGGACACACTGAGCACTGAGACGTAACATTCATAAAAACCTCTAAGACTTGATTTACATAGTTAACACACGATATATGTACAGACGAATCTATAACAATACGCCTCAATGGACAATGACGTCTTACTAATAATATTTATAGATGCTAACAGTTTTTATACAATTAAAAACATCTACATTAAGTTCTATGTACCTATATACATAATTTCGTTAAATTCAATATAATATCAACATAGTTTTAAATTTATTTTCGCCGATAAGCTACACAGACAGTTAGTCGGAATTCATTCAAACTTAATAACTATTCAGATTTCTTTCAGCACTTGCTTACAAGTTAGCGGACCGTTTGATGCACTTAAACTTACACCGTACACGTATACATTTAAATGAAAAAAAAAAAAGAATTTCAAATATCGCACCTTCATTTCGAAACCGTTACTAAACGAATTTTTTACGAAATTGAGATAATAACGCCATCTTACTTATATCGGCAAAATCTACGGAATGAATTTGACAGGTCTATTTAATTTCCCAATATTTTGGTAGATGGCGTTAAATTAAAACGCTACTAAACTGAAATTTAAAACATATCTAAAGACGAAACCGGTACTACATCAGTTGTCACCTGTCACTTATGGAGTCGACATACAATTTTATGAAAAAGTGTAACTATTTGTTTAAATACGGCTGATTTTGTCATTAAGGTAAATTATTTACTTATTTTTATTTGATAAAGTGTGGTTTTTGGTTTAGTCACAGTATTTAACTTAGAATGTATACTTTAATTCTTCAAATGTTTATAATAATCTGTTACTTTTTGTATAATCCGTTTAGCTTACATTCTGGATAAAATTATGATATTAATATTTAGCATAAAATAGTGATTATTTGCTTAGTAACATTTTTTAGTTCATAAACTTTTGAGTTTATTGTTTCGATTATTACAAAAGTGTGACTTTTAGGTTAGATGCAGTTTTTGTATTTTACGCGGTGGCAATTAGCATTAGGTGGTTGGGCGTTACATGTCAGTCAGTCTAGAGTTTTATTAAGAAGATAACAATAATAATATATTATTTAAGATTTATTAGAATAATAATAACACATATTCTTTAGAGGTAACGCTTATTATATTTTTTGCTTCAGATAATGTCATATCTAAGAAATCCACACATAAAACGTATTATGGCTGCAATGCAAGCCAAAGAAGTTTCACCCCAGGATGAAAATCTTTGCTTAGATGATCCCCTTCATAATGTCGTAAATGAAAATTCTCATAGTTGTGAAACAGCTCCTGAAATGCCATCTTGTTTAGAAAGTGAATCAACAAATTGCTTGTGTTCTTCTGAACCTACTGTGCAAACTAACAAATCTGCTCTTGAGATGCAACCACAGTTGATAAATTATGCTGTTCCTGAAGAACTGAGATCATCTACTGCTGCCGCACCTTTAATAACATCTTATAAAGAATTAGTGGGTGTTAATAATGTACATCCAGAAAATGAGATGATGCCGGTGACATCTATGAGTGGTACTGGTTTGTTTGTGATAGCGACAGAAAATTGTTTACCTAGTAGCAGACCAAGGTCTGATTCTTCTAGCTCTGGTACATCTTCGTCAACTAGCACATCTTCATCGTCATCATCTAGTACATCTTCAGGTAGGCACCTAAAGATATACCTTATTTATTCTTATCGTGTGCTTGACTGTGTTGTGAATGTTTCTGCTTTCTTATTTCGTTCAGGTAAGGACTTTTCCCCCGATGAAGCAGATAATGATCCTGACTACGTAGAGCCAGTTGCACCTACACGACGTGTTTCAACATCTTCATCTAGCTCTTCTCTTCAACATGATAATGGTATGCAGCAAGTACATATCGAAGCTTTGAGTCACGAGGTAATGCAAGAAATTGATTCAATTCAGCAACCAATGATTCACGAGGTGGTGCAAGAAGCTGATCCAATCCAGCAGCCAAGTGTGAGTACCTCTTGCACACGTAAACGCAAAAGAAACATTTCTAAAATTAAGGAAGCTAAAATGCTTCGTAACAGTGGAAAACAATACACTTCATTATCCAAGTCAAAAAGGATTATTCCTAAAAGAGAGATAGGACTTCCGTGTGGGGATAAATGCAGATTAAAGTGCACTGAGAAAATTACGCAACAGGAGAGAGAATTTTTATTTGAAGAGTATTGGAAACTTGGTGATTTGACGAGACAGCGGGATTTCTTAGCAAAATGTATTTCAGTGATTACTCCCAGATATCAGTATAAAGTGCATAGTAGCAACAGGGGGCCTAAACATTCTTTTTGCTTCGAAGTTAATAAAGTTAAAATTCGTGTCTGTAAGTTATTTTTCAAAAGTACTTTAGCTATAAATAATAGACCAATAGCAACTGTCATTGCAAAAAAGAATAAATCCGGTATTGTCGAAAAAGAAAAAAGAGGCAAACATGGTAAGCATAATGAAATTGATTCCAATATTAAACGAGGCATTAAAAGGCATATAGATAGTATACCCAGAATAGAGTCGCATTACTTGAGACAACAAACGACACGCGAATATATAGAGGGTGGAAAAAATCTGACTGATTTATATAAAGACTATCAAACAGAATGCATTACTAATGGTGAAGAAGCTGCTAAAATTCACATTTATAGACAAATTTTTAATGAAGATTATAATATTAGTTTCTTTAAACCTAAAAAAGACCAATGTGAATTATGCACATCTTATAAAAATGACGTAGACCATAATACAGTATTACAAGCAAAGTATGAACAACATCAGATTGAAAAAGAACTGAGCCGCAAAGAAAAGGCAAATGATAAAGCTTTGGTAAATACCAACCACATTGTTGCTTGTTATGATCTGCAAGCTGTGCTTCCCCTTCCGAAGGGTGAGGTATCCACTTTATATTATAAGTGTAAACTTAATGTATTTGATTTTACCATAAGTGAATTAGCCAACGATTATTGTGATTGTTTTGTATGGAGTGAAGTAGATGCGTTGAGGGGAGCCAATGAAATCGCAACATGCGTATTCAAGTATTTAACAAATCGAGCGTCTGAAATTAATAATGATGAGTTACAAGTCACATTTTACTCGGACAATTGTTGCGGCCAGCAAAAGAATCAATTTATGTTTGCGATGTATATGTATGCCGTATCAGCATATAAAATTAAGTCTATCACGCATAAGTTTCTAATTAGTGGGCATACGCAGAACGAAAATGATTCAGTTCATTCAGTCATCGAAAAAGCTGTAAAAAAACGTTTACGTTCAGGTCCTATGTACGTGCCTGATGACTACATTAATGTCATAAAATCTGCGCGAAAAAAGGGCAACCCATATAAAGTTAATCCAATGTGTTACTCTGATTTTATCGATATTAAAAGCTTGTCAGAAGAATGTGGTGGACGTTTCTCGAAGAATACCCTAGGGGAAACAGTTAGATTAAGCGATATAAAAGTAATTAAGTTTGAAAAGGTAGATTTTGACAATGTCTGTATTTATTATAAAACTTCATTCTCTCAGACAGAATTTAAAGAAATTGAGTACTATAATAGTCGTTCATCCCGCTTACGTAGAAATGTTACCCTTAAAGATATCCAATTGAAACCATTGTACCACTCTAGAATAAAATTATCAGAACGCAAAAAGAATGACTTAAAGAGTTTGATTCAAAGTAACATAATTCCACAGTACTACGCGATTTCGTATTATAATAACATTTTGGAATAGTCTTATTATTGAACTTGAACTATAATAATAATTTACTAGTTCAAGATGCGATTGTTACAGTTGATTGATTGATTTTGATTATTGTAAGAGATTAATGTTTGGGGAATAACATTTTTGGTTTAATTGTCATAAAAGTACTATTTTAAGTTTGTTTTAAATAAATATTGATTTGAATTATTATGTTTTAATTGACCTGTGCATAAAATACCTTCGAAATAAATTAACAGTCCGTATAATAGCTAGAATTCAAATTTTAATATAGTAACATTGTTTTTATACTAACTTTAAGTAATTGAATCCTAATTGAAAAAATAATTAATGCAAAAGTGTTACTATAAAAATTAAAATGATTATAAAATAATAATTATAGAAAATATTAAATTATATGACTACACACCTTAAAAAGAAACCAATAATTTAACTAATAATGCTACAAATATCTCATATGTGTTCATAATTTATTTATTAAGAGGTAAATAGTAATGCAAAAATCGTAAATTAGCTCGCCTGTAAAATTTAGTTTTTTTGTTTAGTAACGGTTTCGAAATGAAGGTGCGATATATAATCTGTGTTTTGAGCCATATGCTAAAGTGCGTTTCATCAAATAGTTCCTTTGCCGTAATGTTGGGTCCACTGTTAAACTATATCAACAGACCTATTAGGTAGCGCCGTAGCTTATTCGTGTTCGTCCTACAACAGTGGAGCCAACATTACGGCATAGGAACTATTTGATGAAACGCCCTTTACACTGTTGTATCTTCGTCTAATGTCGTTACTAAATAAGTTAGTTCCTGAAGGTGTACGATTTCAATGGCTTGATTTGTTTACATGAAAATCTAATGTTGCTTAGGAAGAGCTTATTAAGCTGAATTGAGGCGACAAATTCAGTAAGCTCCATAATTGAGACTTCGGAACTTCTGTTAATTAAATTCTATCTTGTAAATACCACACTGAATACAGGTACTTTATTAGCGAAAATGTGTAAGCTGCTTAGCGATAAGGTCGGTTTTTGCTTAAACCGAAATATTTCGGCATTAGGTGTTACTAACGACATTAGACATCGAAGGCAAGTGTACCCACTCAATGAAACACGCCACACTGACGTGTCTGGAGGCGTGCCCCTACAATTCCTAATTACAAAAATTAAATTATAGAAGTCGAGTGACTATTTTACATTCTATTGAATATGGCGCAGTGTATCATCAAGTGCAGTATAAGCCCCTTAGCTTGCATGACATGCGATATTACATTATATTAATATAATATTGGCGGATTTTATAACTTAACTTTAAATATATTAAAAGCTAAAAACAATGGCATTACGTAAAGCACCCACTCACGGACAGCTGCGTTATAATTTTTTACATAATCTCTGACGTAACTGTGCAATTCTACCTAAATTAGAGAACTTTTCCCTTGGCAGAGAGTCGATACGAACTGAACCAAAATGATCAAGTAGATTCAGTTGTTTTCCTAGAAAAAAACAATATATTTTTAACCAGCACAACGCGTCGCTTCTCTGTGCGCGTCTGCAACACTTTGAAATACGCGTCGGCTACTTTGAAAAGCTAGATCGTAAAGTTTCAATACGTATCGACTCTACTCCAGAGTAGGAAAAGCAATTTCCGGCTTTAAACTTACATAGCTAATTTAAAACTATAGGAAATCGCACAGAACGATAGCTTTTGAGGTCTGACGTGTAACAGGCAAGACCCGGCTTCTAAGCTATTGCGGAAATGTTACGACGTGGACGCGACATGTTTCATACGACAATATTGACAAAACTCAAGCAGAACGCAAAAAATTGCGAATTTTACAACGAACTTCCTATCCAAAATTACATAAATGACAGGACAAGAACAGTTGTTCATCGCGGTACTTAGAGCCGTTAATCTAAACGACTTCTTATCCAAAATACACATTATTCTAACACGAATCTGCCTACTCTGATAGAACTTACTTAAAATACCAAGTCGTGTTTTTAACAAACCTCCAAAGACCAAAACTGTTGTTTTCCATTGTATTTTTAGTACTTCATGTTTCATTTAGACAAAACTTATTATTTTCATATTCCAACGGCTCAAGCGGAACATTTCAACGGAACTCGTAAACCATCAAAATCCCACTCTGAAGTTGTTTTTACGCCTTATTGTGTTGTTTATAAGGTTTAAACTCCATTACAAGGAATTAACTTATGGATATGAATTATTCAAAGCATGCCTTCAATTTAAAATAACAGAGGGATTATTGCCTATAGATATTAAGGTCTTTGATATTAATTATTTGTATGAGGATATTTACAAACTTATTCAGGAGGAGAAACTTGTGATCCCGGAAAACAACAATTTTAATGCTCTGTTTAACGCTGACTGATAAATATTAATTAATTGATTTACCGTTATTAGGAAACTTAACAACAGTGTTATTGAAAACATTTGCTTAAAATATAAAATCTTATTCAAACATTCCACTTATAATAATTATATAAGACATTAGACGCTATTCTTAGCCTGATAGAAACGTTATTTATTTTACATTAAGACACCAACATGAACACCTAAAAACAAGCTTATCGAAGAAGTTAGCAAACAGTACCTGGCCCTAATCCGTACTCGTAACAAAATGAAGCTAACAGCTATTTCATGTGAGTAACGGTCGGCAGCACGCGTCGCCGGCGCATACTGATGACCAAAACAAAATAAAGCGACACACCACACCGCCATTTTACCTAATTCTCAGATAATGAAACCTCCTCACGTGCAAGATGCAGTCCTGTGTTGAGCACGCGAGTACCCCTTATAGGCTTCAGCCGAACAGCCTAAATTGCCTACGTGTTATGCCTGTAATCAGTGTTTTTACGTCTCTACGTTTTTCTTTACCGTGTATATAGTTTAAGGCTCTCCTCCAGACTTACCCGTACTTTAAACATCACTATAACATTTTTATAAAATTTATATCTATTAACACGTTCCGTAATTAATGTTAAAATCGTTGAAATAGACTTTTGAATGACAAATCCATCATATTCTAAGAAAAGAGTTGTTAATTAGATTTGAGACTTTTTATGTGAAAATACCGCAAGTAAATTACGTAAGCTTTACGTTGGTGCTTTTTCTATTAGGTACTTCCAAGTTAATTAGTAGGTAGGTATGTAGATTTTTGAACAGCCACATACTCGAAACTTTACAAAACACTTGGTACTTGGACCATATTATACACAGAGCTAAAATATTAATTTATTATCATTTCAAAACATTTACTTATTAAAAATTGAATATACGCGTATAATTGATTTATTGCGCATAAAATCCGATGAATGTTTCAGTTTCAACAGTGTAAAGAAGTTCTTCGTATTGTGACGCACTGCAGCAGACAGTTGACTGGCAAGCGACGCAAGCGCCGCAAGCGCGAACATTCGCCACCAATATGCGTAGGTAATACATATCATTCATTGCCAATAATACGGCGCCGTGTGTGAAATACCGCTGACCACGGCAACGTCACAACTTCCGAACAAGTTCTCTATCATAACCAGTCTTGCTTGACCTTGCTTACTTCACGCTATGCAGAACAGTTTAGATTGGGCACCGAAACTTTTTAGTTTAGTGTTCTTTCCTAAGTCGTTATATATTTAGCACCACTTGTACATCATCACAAGCTCTTAACAAACTAGATTCCATCCTGTATACTCCGCTTGTTGATGTAACATTTTGAACCCTACTCTTAATGACGTTAGCGATTAATATTCTATGCATTCACACAGTACTCTCTTCAGATCTGAGGCATATAATTCACTCTCCTTACTAATTAGGCCTAACGTAGCGACTATTATTTGTCTCATCGATTAGAAATGGTCCTCTCCGATTATATCGAGAACTGGATCGTTCTCCTTCGGCAGCTTTTTCTCAATTCTGGAAATGCTAATCAGCCGAACCAGTTGATAGGTTGCGGGGAACACTGTTAATGTGGCCGAGCACCTTCCTAGAAACGAAAGCGAGATAGTCACTAGTGAGAAATACGATTATCGTAATAACCTCCCGGAACGAGAGCCCTTTTCCAATCTCTGTTTGTAAATAGAACTCGACTATTAAAAACTTCACGGAATACTACCGTCGAGTAAAATCGGATTGTTCTTATGATTTCCTTTAATTATTTAGTTGTTGATTTGATTTTAACAATGTTTTGTATTTTCGAAATAGGCCAATAAATGTCATTATTTTTAAGTTTCGTTGTATAAGTAGTAAAAATGATTTATAAATATTTTTGTTCATTATATCTCCTTTCCCGTATAAATATTTGATTACAGTACACGAATTCTATATAATCAACTAGGTAAATCCCAATGTAACTTCATAAACAGTAATTGCGTCAGTGAAGTTTGACGGACGCTAATAGATTTCTTACCGACACATCTATGACGTCAAATTACGTTTTCTAATGAATTGATAACTCGGAAACTCGGATTTATTTACCTTGTACCTTTCACATCCTTTGTTTACTATATTTTTGTGTTTTTAGTGACGTCACTTTAAAACGTTACATAACATTATTTCAATCAATCAACTCAGCCTTTCGTAGTCCACCGTTGAACATAACTTACGTATATATTCTATGTTTAATTCAGATAATTTTTATTTGATTTGATTTAATTCTGATAATTCTCCAGTAATTTACAAACACCAGACACAATGGAGCTATGTATAAGATCAAACCTACAGTACTTATAATTATTACGCTAATTGAAGTCCAATTACAGAACAACAGCAACAACTATCTAGAATAAGGAAAACCATACTGGAATCTTATAACCATTATATTACATTAGCTTTCCGACCAACACCAAGATATTTGTGAACGTACCGAGAATTGAGGAAAATCGTAGGAAACGACTCTACCAACCGAAATAAACACTAGACTCGTGTATAAATGTAAATAATCTGACAGTTTTTGTTTCATAATATGAACAAAAACGTTGCATTAGACTGAAATTAGACTGTTCTAAGTATTCGGAAGCGGACGAGTCAGATGAAGGCCAACATTAATCGTTTCAGAATTATATGTCCCAGTCCGCTTCCGAGAAGGTATGAAGATTAGAGTTACATAAAAACCTAATGCGGAATGACCATAAATATACCTATTATACGACCAACAATCGATAACGAGTTTTCGGAGAACAAATTAATTTGTTTTTACTTAGAAAATACAGATGGCAGTACCGGGAAAATTATCTTAAGAGGACCTCTTAATTGGAGACCGGAGAAGAAATGTTACGCTTTTGAGAAACATGAGCAGTAATTACGACAAACAAATAGGTACTCGCTTCTTCGTATTAAAATGTACATAATTTCATTTGACTTAACAATTTAATTTTGAATTTTAAGATAAAATATACCTGCTTCCATGATTTTACAACTTAATAAACACTAATTTTCATGGTACAGCCGAGCTTTGCCCGGAGGAAATATTGTTCAGTTTCGTCCGTGAACTCGAGGACCTGCAGTTTATATCGAACGTATATTTCTGTAACAACTTTATTTAAAGAATTAATACTCACTCTGACATTACGCCCATTGGCGCCCTCACTATGTATAAATCGTGTGAGGAGGATAGCGCTATTCCATTTTCTTTTCGTCTCTCTCGCCTTTGCCTTTGTTTTCTTTATAAACTGCAGGCAACATCAAGTTGACGGTTGCTTAATATTAACATTGATATAGATACTAATGGTTTAAGATCTGCGAGGTGCTATCTTACAAATAGTAATCTGACAGAACTAATAATCATCAGGTTTGCTCGTGCTCTACTGCTTGTTAGCCATTCCATTTGTACGGAGCAAGCACCTCCCAGTCCTAAAGCCATAAGTAGTTAAAAGGTCATAGAAAACTTCTTGTTACGTCCAGGGTTCGTCATCTTCGCTCGAAGACCGAGCTGGCGAGGACTGGTCGGGCTCCGGTATGTAGCTGGCCAGGGTGTGGAGGACTGAGCCTCCAGACCTCTCAGCGCCTGAGATACCGCGCCGACGCATCAACAGCTTCGCGTGGAGGTCTGCCATCAGGTCGCCGCTGCTTGGTGTGGAACCGCCCTAAGGACAAAATAGAGGATTTTGAGTAAAGTTTGACGAGCTACAAGTATATAAATGCCGATTGCAACAGGGATAATATATTTATAACAGGGAATTTCATAATCATCATTTGCCTAGACTTTCCTTTGTCAACTATGTTGGGTTCGGCTTAAGTTTTTTAGAGTAAAATCTTATTCAAATTCGTTGCTATAGTAAATATAGGTACTACAGGCTACACAGATCACAACTTCAATAAATACTCCGAGCAAAGTGATTCGAGCTGTTTCCTCACAGTTCGCCCTACTTCTACTGAAGTTTCAGTCTCACTTAGTGCCCATAAAATATTCAAGCTGCTAAAAGCTTGTACTAAGCTCGTCTCTGTAAGGAATATATTAAAGTATATAAACGTAAATATTTGATCGTCATTAATTGATACCTTGACACGTGTTAACAGGCGGGTCGCTTCGGGGAATCGTAACCAAATTGTGTTACTAATTTGCGACGTCTAAAAGGCATGTAGATATGTACTTCTAATGAGAACTAGACCATGTGCTCTAAATAGTTCAACGACAATTGACAATGAAGGTACGTCACCTGCCTTCTGGGAATAGACCACATAATTTTTGTTTTCCATTATTTTTATACAAGAAATAGCAAAAAGGTATAGGTCTGCCTAACCATTCGGGGAATAAGTACAGGCGTGATGTATTCATGTAGTTATAGAGCAAAAAGGGAAAAAATTACTTGTCAAAATACCTTGTTTATAATCTATTCAAAATCATTTAAAGCAATGAAATGGCATTACAGAAAATTGGTTGGTAAATAATGTAAATTAAATTTATTTGTGTGTACACAATCATGTCGACAGTTCATCGAATCGGCCAGTGTGGCCCAACGTCAGTGTGGGCGCTGGGCGATGCCGATGGTGCCAATAACCTCGGCTTCAGAGGCGGCTGCCAAACGAGATGATATGAACCCGATCAACTTTAAACACATCACACATACATAATAGAGCCCCTGGTGAATAGACCTGTTAATCTCTTGGAAATTCAGTACTTTTTTCGACCCCAGTTAAAATTAATGACTGGTAACTTGGGCTGAGCGGATCACTTGTAACAAAACCTCGGGAAAGATTACATAGAGCATTTTGGCACGAGCCATTACTGCCACAAAGGTTCTTATAAGGTTTTCACGTGGGATTACAATGAATGACTACCTACAATGGTTAGGTAAACCTTTTCAGTAAGATATTCTAACGAAATAATTTATCACTTGCAAGAAAAGGATTAGGTATAATTATGTAGAATTTACTTTATAATAAAGAAACTATATCCCGATGATTTCACAGAAACACTTTGAGAGCATCCTGTTCGAATGAAAATAAACGTTTCTTCAAATTCTTTTACCATTGAAAAAATAAGTGCTAGTAGTGTCATGGCGGACTTCGATGTGTTAGCCAAAAGTAAGGCCATTTTAATAGGTAACATTTGACAATTCATCAAAATTCAACAACGTAACCTTGTACCGCCGGGCATAAAATAATATATTTTTTCGTTTTTTAGAACTGCACAATTGTATATCTTTTTTCAATTACGATTACATATTTATTGTAATAATGACCGATACGAGTAATTTTACGATTTGCTTTCACTAAACTGACGGACGTCAAATGTTACCTATTAAAATGGCCTTACTTTAGTCAGTAGAAACTTGTCATAAAACCTTGACCACAGCCTAGACACATAAGTAAACTAGTGAAAGTAGAAATCGCTTCATCGTTAGTCGATACTAATAAATCTGATTTTCCTGTTACCATCGGTTTTATACTTTGATTGTGTAGGTCTTGCTGCGTAATTTCAAATCACTTTCGTTTTACAGCTCAATTAATATTTCGCCGCATGTTTTAAACATCCTTGTTTTCGTCGGCCAACGTGATGCGAATTGTTCGATAATCAAAGCTATTGTGAGTACGTCACGCATTCTCTCACCAGGCAAGAGACGTGACTCCTTTCCTTTATCTACGTAAACCCTCTTTCCTCAGACCGGAAGCCGTAAGGGAGGAAAATAAAAAATAACTAAATGTTTAAGGTTCCGTACTTGAAAAGCAAAAACGGAACCCTTATAGGACCAATCTTGTGTCTATCTGTCTGTCAGTCTGTCACAGCCAATTTGCTCCGAATCTAATGGACCGATTTAGTTGAAATTACACATGACACATAATAATATGTATTTCTGTGACCCCTGTGATAAATGAATTTTGAATATGGAGGCAAACTAGAAAATTTTAAAATGTTTTGCAAACTGTACCGTGTGACATATCAAAAGAAAAAGAAAGGGCTTATTGCGAGGATCTCAAATATTATTTTTTATAATTTTAAAATACATACATTTAAAGATATTTAAGAAAATAGATGAAAATTTACTATCTTCCATTGACAATCATCCATTGACCTTATCTCCGAAACCACTAAGCCTAAAATTTTGAAGAAAAAAAAAATAGAGAATGGTTCTTTACTCATACATTACAGGAAAACCTGTATGAAGTCACCATGCGTACCAACTTACATTTGCAGTTGGAATTTAAGGGAGAACATGTTTTTGAAATACAATATTAAGTTTGTATTTGGGATAAATTCATCCCAACTACGGAACCCTTCATTGTGCGTGGTCCGACACGCAAAAGACCGGTTTTTAATTTTGAAAATGGAATAGGTATTCATGTTGATACTACTGAAGTTAATTCAATTAGGATTAGTCAACTTCGCAGAGTTTCCCCTTCAAAATTGTTTACCCGTACTACTGAACTAGTACTGACGCAGATAACTCATTCGCACGCAAATATTGTTTAAAACGGACGTGAAAACAATAACTAGCTTTTATCGCAAACCAAAACTGAGCGATAAACACATTCGTTACGTTTCAGTCAGTTAAAATTAGATTGGGTAATTAAGTGGTCAGTTAGAGAAACATGGAAAAAAACATGTATTTTCCTGTTCATAAATTTTTATTGGCTCAAATTTGTACTTTCCCGAATTGATTAAGGTTTACAAATCCATGCATTTAGTTACCTTATTGAAAACAGGCGTGACAACACAGTAATGTACATATGTTAATAATAATTAATAGGTATATCCAGTCAGAACATGGTGATGAACCTTGATTCCTCCTAACCGGATCACTTCTGACAAGTATTCTCGTAAGCGCCGCGGGCGTCGGTCGTCGAATGATAACTCGGAACTGACGCTGCGTGTGCACAATCATTGTGCTTTACGAAGAAGCGTGTATCTATTAAACAAACTTATCACACTGACAAGTAAAGGTTAATGGCACACAATTATCTGCGCCGTACTATAAAATGACCAATGATAATATTCTTCTTTTTTTTATTGTTTATTGGAAATCGTAGTACGGTTTTTTCCAGTTCTTTATCAACCAAATGTCAGATATTAATATGGATAAATTATTATGCATATTTTTTCCAACGAAATAAACTAATTAATCTGTTTTTTTGAGATTCCATGGAATTTCTGAATAAAAAGCCTGTTTGTCAGAGTTTTATTATGGCAACGACTCGTCTTGTTCGGAGAAATAAGATGTACGATATAAATAAATTATGTAAACCGAACAAGGCCAAAACTGCGAAATACTAATGTTGAATTGCGGTAATATCAATAGGTCTGAAATAAGGCTCTATTTGGAGTTTTAATGCAGACAAATGCTATATACTGGAACTCTACTAGAGGTCGATTAGTGATCAATCAGGCTTTTACAAATTCGACTCTAAGCTTTGCTCAATTTAATTACCTTAAAACCAACCGAGTCCTC
This sequence comes from Xanthia togata, assembly GCA_963853775.1. Classification (NCBI taxonomy): domain Eukaryota; kingdom Metazoa; phylum Arthropoda; class Insecta; order Lepidoptera; family Noctuidae; genus Xanthia; species Xanthia togata. The sequence goes on along the minus strand of OY970795.1, from coordinate 22,235,597 downwards.
CACATTTTGTACATAGTCATTCGGTTGTCGTTTTGGCCGAACAACCAGTTGAGGGTTACGTAAGAATGAATGTAGACTTAAATATTCAGCAACACCATTAATCACCAGCTCAACGAATGCATGCTCAGTTTCAGGCAAGACTGTAGCACTGCACTCGAAATAAGTGCATCTAATGTGCAAGAAAGTATAGATCCGAAGTGTGGAAGTGGCCCACCTGCACCATTACGCCAGCCGGAGCCTGCACTGAGAGATATATTATGACCTTATCTCACTCATTACCTTAACGGAGACCACTTCGTGGAAACCATCTCCTTTCTCGTAGCATTGTCAACCTTGCCGGGATATTTTACGAGGAAAAAATTCATGAGTCGGAATGTGCTGAATACATTTGTAGCTGGCAACACAGTTACACATGTTCGTCTTCGTATCCTGTACAATGTGACGTCTTACGAGAAGCTATTTGTGCTTTTGATGTCTGGAATGCTGGCAAATTAGACAGCAACGGTATTCAAATATCTAATAGGGACTCCACGACTCACTAAATACAACTAGAGTAGAGGTAGATATTGTTAAAGCATTCGGCCTTTGACAACTTCAAACGTTCGACAGGAATACAATTATGTTCTAGTTTTATTTGGCGCTAATTGTGTTTTCTCTTTGAACAAGCGAGTGTTATTAATTGTTGACACGAATCGTACAAGACTAGGGAGAGGTCTATTGACGTCCTCTTCGCTGAACAATTTAACATAAACAATTTCCATTAGTATAAATAGGTAACTATTATTCAAATGGCTGCAGGTATTTACCACAGTAGCCACTGTGGATACATCGTATTTTCCCAATAAAAATAAATAATTTAAAAAATCCCAGCAAAGATTCGCACTCTAAAATATATGCAAACGTGACAAGTTGCGTATTTACAAAATCACCATAAAATTGAACGCGTTATCGAACAATATAGACGAAATTCTACAACTAAATTCCGAAAACTGGCTGGAAATTAGTAACAAGGCTATTTGTACTGAAGGCCGCGGGGGGGCAGGCGCGACCAATCGCCCATTGTCGGCCTCAATGAACACGTCCCAGTCCTAACCCTGCGCCCGAATTCGAAGGAGTGCCTCTCCATTGTCATGTGATGTGCGTCTGGACTGAGGATATATACGGCGTGTGCTTTTTATGCTTTGCAGGAATTTGTCGCTTGTGTGTGTCGCTCTTTGCACCAGACTTGTTAATAACGTTCACCGTGTCGGCTTAACGTCAGGCGAAAGTTACTGTTGACTTTGATTTAACGCCTGTTGTTAAACAGGAATCCTGTGTTGATTGCTCAAAAGCACACTAATTGGATATGTATGGCCCTGTAGCACGAATCTCTTTGATTTTCCTGCTGGTGTTTGGTTTTTAGGTTAAATAAATTAATTTAATTATCTTTATCTTCTGCAAAATAATTTTTGGTCAAGAAGGTGTAGAATAAATTATTGTTATACCCGCTTCCCACTCATAAGTCTGTTATGCGACGCCTACAATTCCTGCAACATTGCAGAATCGAATTCAGAGTCTACAAATCGTTTTATTCAAAAAGGAAATCTACCATTTTTATGCCCAAATTATACTCGAGAGCAGTTACAAAAATGAGAACGACATTCAAAAACACATATTTCAATTTTTCTGATCAATAACCGCCACCTACGACGTAGAATTTCTGTGAAATAAAGAACCAATTTTATTCAAAGGAGTTTCTGCAAACCCACGTTTATAAAACCACAGGCTGTATAAACATAAAATAAGGACCAATCTGTATTGTGCTATAAGTCCTTATAAGTAAAGTATAAAGGGCATTATAAGTCCGTCAGGATACGTCGTAGATCCCTGGTTTGTTCTGCGCTTGGCCGAACCGTGGTAAATCAAACATCTGAAATGTGCCGTATAATTGGCTGTGCCGACCGGAATGCAGTCCGCCCGACCACTACGGAATGGCGACAAGTTAAATATGGTTATAATAAAACATTCGTTGAATAATTTGGTGCTTGTTGGGCCGGTATTAGAAGAACAAGCAAGCACAGATTTTGTAGATTAAACTGAATAGCGATAAATGTTGACTTCGCCATTATCCAACTTCAAAATAAATATTTGTGCGAAAGTGCTATTTAAACCGTTTCTATCCTTTCACGCAAGTAAATATTAATCTAATAATTCAAATTTTTGGACATGTAGAGAACAAAATGGCGTCTGGAGTCTAGACAAATCGATCCAAATGGATTTGGGATAAATACCTTTACCTAAGCAGTTCTGAAACAATCGTACCTACTCCCAAGAAACTTATGATTAAATAAATATTATTAGATCGGTTATGAATTGATTTCAAGTGTTGGTATCAATTTGAGATGCTAATTTGACAAATGAACGTCGGAGTTGAAATTTCATGTATGAATGACGTTTAATATATTTTGACAGCTACTCTTGGAATTTGGCTCTAAATAACCATATTTGGCGTAGGTTTATTTCTACGCGATTAGTAGTAATTGTAGTTCCGATAGTATTTTCTTAGAATCCGTGACGACTGACCGATCGCATCCTCTGTGAAGATCTTTGGCGCCCACTAGACGTTAGATCACTAATAATATCGTACAGGATCTTAAAATAGATGAACATTTGTCACGGTACGAGGCGCCAACTGGCAAGAGCTAATGTAAACTCGTTTAATTGGAGCGGATAGTTAAATTGTCCTTTGTATCAACTCACGTTTTACTGTTCACAATGTACTTCGGTTTCTTCTTCCGACTAGCGTTTTCTCAACCTTCGTTTTTACGAAAGGCTATTTTGGTAAAGGAACTGAACCTCTTTACAGGACTTATAATTGGACTCGGCAATAAGTCATATTATTTCTGCGGGTTACAGTTCCTCCTATAATCTATTCGCACTGTTAGAATAACATTATAACACAATCCCGCGCGGTTACCGCTCGAAGCTCCAATTACGGTGATGGAGCAGAAATCCCGAACGATACACATAATTGTGACCACAAAAACCATACTTAGAAATCAGCAATTCTTCTAGGAACCTGTCCATATGTAAGACATGGATGTAATATGCGTTACTGTACCACGCACGGACGGACGGGAGTTCAGCAAAAACTATTTATTAACCAAGTTAGTCATCCATGCGATCCAGAGCTTAGTGCTAAATGTCAACTTGTGACGTCACGGCTAACCCTTCAGTTAAGGTTAACCCCTCAACGGAATTGTAGCGAACGTGGGGCGAGTATTTAATGTAAACTGGCCATTCAGTTATTCCGTGTGTTCACGTAAATGTTAACGTTCATTCAAGCCCACGCGTTAATAATAAATTGTGAGCGAGTGTATGCTCTCAGAATGATGATAAGTGAGTCCGTTTGTTGGAAACTACCGGCAGGACGTGGATACAATAGTACTGGGGACCGATAACTCCTACAAAGTCGAGAAATCTTGTGAACGTTGCTACGTGTACCTCGTGTAAACTGTAAGGCAGATATTAAGAAACGTTACTCTAACGCCATTCTTGCGAGCTGTTGGTCATCGATTACTTAACAGTTACTAACAGATTTGGCACTTACAATGGTGTGTGGTATTGGCAAATAGATTTAAATGTTTCTAAGAAGTATTTTACCTCGGGGATATTACATACATTACACGCCATACATTTTTGATGCGTAGTAAAATTTTGTGTTTTAATAACTTACTCATACATTCAGGCTGAATTTAATAACTATCTAAAAAAAATCTTATCATGGGAACTCCCCGAACATTTTTCCTAAAACCAAATTAACCACATTTTATCAACACTTTTTTATAATTGCCTATCATACAATAATTATTCACAGAAAAATGGAAGCAACAAAAATCATTGATTTCATAGAAGGTTGTTCTAGTTCCGCATTTCAGTACCAACAGTAGGTTCAGAGATTTAAGGCCCAATTTGAATACACGGACAAATCACATGGAGGCACAGAGATGCATACATGCATGCGTTAACTGGAAGCATACACAATGTTAGCTGGAAACGCACAACAAAGTGGAATGATGAGAAGCGCGGATTCCGTTAAACTGTAAGACGATCGATACCACACGACGCGCGCTAAATAAATGTTTGGGAAGACATTTTATTGCTGTCTTTGTATCCTACGGTTCGTTGCTATATCATGAGCAGAACTTCAAAAGGGACTCCATTAGAACAGTTAGTTCCGCCAATCAAAGCGCTGGCTGCTGTGGGCGGTCTACGGCTCTATTCATATATTTAATTTTAGAGAAGTGAAGAAGCCATTAATAAAGCTAAAGACATAATGCAAAACAATTTTATTGCTAGCTTGAGTGTTTATTGGCATTACTAAAGGCTGGCATCAACAAGCAGAATGCACAAGAAAATGGAATATAAGTAATATTTCTTTGAAACACTTCATTCATCCACTACTTACTATTATTAAAATCCTTGGTACTACTGCACTTCAGCTGCAAAAATCAACTGATAAATACAAAATAATGACGGTTGCAGCCATCTATCAACCTGTCACTACTAAACAACTATCGCAATTTGTAAAGACGATAAATTACACCTATTCACACAAGTGCAATTTAGTTCTAATGTTCAAGCACCTCGCGATGTTATCACCTCTCCGTAAGGAAATAACGTCTAATACATACTCAATTAACACGCTTTTTTTGCATCCATATTCCCAGTAATTCAGGAGTATTGTATTGTAAGATTAAAGGGTACTCGAAAAGTCCCATAAGATCTGCGGGTCACGATCGAAAGAATCAGGCGATGAGTCAGATAAGCAAAAAAGTTTTTATGAATCAAAACTACTTATATCTTGTACGATCTGCGACAAAATTACAGATAAGATTGTCGCTACAACCCACGCTCGAACAATGTTTTCTCGTCTGTCCCGATAATAACTGCATTTACGATGCTCTCAGCTCTTATGCAAGACCGTAGATACGCCTTTGAAATAACAATGTGATTTTAGCATGCATGAGTTTTAGAAATATTCTTTAACACAGTTATGGGCTTTTGTTCGACTTGAAGTAATACAACAGCTACCTATAGTGCCAAAAATAATTTGTAAACTTGAATTTGGGAACGAATGTGCCACTGTGTCATTTTTCAGTGGTGTGATTACTGTGTCCAAGTTTAGTAGGTCGTTTGAATCACTCTTATTTTACGGTTAATCCCCTCTCTAGAAATATAATGTACTTGTACTAGAAATATTATAAAGGACTTACTTTTGCTTGTAACTTATCAAATGAGTCAGTAGTACTAGTTCCTCACTGAGCATATTTGGCTACATGCTACAAGCTTCACAGTGAGAATTTCCCAGAGGTTTCCGATTCAACATGCTGTCAGTTAATATAATGTACAACTGCAGGAAAGGTCCCTGGAGAGGTATAATATGTGAATTTGTGCGCTGTACTGAATTCAAGTCTCATGTAGTTCAGTTTACATTATCTCAACTAGAGTTCCACTGGAACGTGTGTGATGGACGCAACAAGCAAACATAGTTTGTTGACCAGTAAATACACATAAATGTTCCAATTTCAAGTAAAATCGAAATACGTCAATGTTGCCATCATAAATCGCCAGTGTTTACATTCTCAAAAAACAGTCTGTTCATTCACAATGTTGTGTGTTTACACATACGCCGACGCTATTACGCGTTTAATTTTAACCAGTCAGCGGAATTTCAAGTGTAGTCAAGGTTCCGGAACAAAAATGCGCATAATTTGCCGACGTCATTAAAAAATGAGGAAAAAATATAGTAAACAACAATGCAGTAACCACGTGGAGACGCTCACAATGGGTGCTGATACCATTATCGCGGAGTTATCATGCACTATAATGGCCTTTCTCAGAAGCAAAATAGCCTGGCGTACCAATTATCGCTGATTCTGTGAAACGTCAGTCTGTGCTCGTCATTATGTGGGTGTACCGACTACCAGGGTTTCGTAGTTTTACTTACAAAAATTGAAACTATTATCTAGATAGTTTCGATAAGAAAACAATAGATTACTTGGAATCATGTGTAACGCGAGGCAGAGACGTTGATAGTGAAGCTTGAGTTCATATAATATGGTAAATACGTAGCTCTATATGTTGACGTCATGGTTAGAAGTTACCAAAAAACCATAAGGCTTCCGCAGACAGGCGCGACAATAGAACTGAAATAGACTCCGGTAGAACAATTTTCATGAAGTTTTCATAGAATTTTTCCACCAGAGTCACGTCGCGCCTGTCTGCGGGAGTTTTAATGCGGCTTTAATAGACAAATATACACAATCTTGTTAAAAGCTGGCACTATATACAAAAATAAAGGGGATTCCCCATTTACATAAACAATTTAGTGGACTAAAAATAATACTTACTCTTTCGATTTAGAAGACTAGTTGTCACAAGGCTTTAATAAAATAAAAAAACTCGAATCCCACACAACGAATCGGTCGTAAAATCCAATGTGTAATCCCAGTTCAAATTACAGCTAGCTGCCAAGTGTCTATGCCCAGACATAAACAACAAATGTTTTCTGTCAACGGTCGAAGCAGAATCTCTATTACGTCTGACATTTGAATTTGTAATGAATTAATTATTCAAATGGAAAATGTTGTTATGATGTTGAAAATAAACTAATTAGGTAGGTATTTTTTTAAGTTATTACTTATGTTATAATATAACATAACATCACGCCTATATTCTCCGACCCCAGAAGGGTTGGGCAGAGGAGTACATATAGTACACCCACATTTCGCCAGTTATGTTTAAGTCCCTTGTAATACGGGCGAGTCAATTGCCATCAACCCGGCACAAATCTAGACTCCGCGCTACTACTGAGTGATTCCAGATAGAAAAAGCCAATGAATAACACTTTGCCCACTAGTGAATCGATCCCAGGACCTCATTCTCTGGAGTAGCGCTTGCACTAACGAAGCAGTATATTAAATAATTCAAATCTCCCTTTGTTTAAATAATTTAGTTTAGACTTATTAGTGAAGAGTCTAGACAAGCCAGCTTAGTAAAACTATCAACAACACAAAGTCCTTGGCTTAATCCTCTCTAATTGAATTATTTTAGAAAACACGTTAACGCTCAGGCAAAAATAACATTCTTCAACAGGTCTATCAAGTACTGACAAGGGTAATCGTTTTAGACTCTAGAATTTACAATTTTGAGAGATGAAATAGTTTTTTAAATGCCATGTATTTTTTTAAACATGATCAATCTTGATTATTAGAGATTCATTGAATCTCTAATAATTCATATTTTGGGGTCCTAAAAATACTAAATAGCCAAAGTAAGTGCGACCAACTATGAAAAAAGGACCAGAAAGACAACAGAAGGCTCGGTTATTTAAAAAAAAGTGCGCATCATTAGAAGCGCTAGAAAATTTAGAGGTTCATTAATTTAAAAACCGGCTAAGAGCGTGCCGGACCACGCACAATGAAGGGTTTCGTAGTTGGGATGAATTTATCGCAAGGACAAACTTAACATTGTAGTTGATATAACATTGTAGTTGATATACGAAATTTATAGGAGAACATGTTTTTGTAGCCGCAAATGTAAGTTGGTGGATTATTACCTACTCGTTAACTTGTAGAGCCTACTTAGCTGTGATAGTTTTCCTTTTAATTTCGTTATACATAATTGTTTTTTTTGACTTGTTTTTTTTGAATTTGACTTGTAATTGTATTGTATTGTATTATTGTATTTAATTGTATTAGTTTGTTTTATAATTGGTCCGTGTTGACTTTTAGTTAAATAAATAATAATAATAATAATAATAATGTAAAGGACTACTGCCGTAAATTTTTTCACATATCCAAAACATTTAGCTGGGGGAGTATTTTTTGTTAGTCAAGTGTCTCCAACTTGACTAACAAAAAATACTTCGCAAACGGATCCCTGAATCCAAAAATGGTTTTCACAAACTCACAATATTTTTGAACGACCTTTCCAGCGCCACCGCACACCATGGGATAGATGAAAAACAAAAAAACATCCCCACTGGACGTATAGGGGAGGTACCCTAAAAAATGTCCTTAATTTTATTTTACCACTTTGATTAATATATACCCATGCCAAATTACAGCTTTTTAGTACAAAGAGACTCTGAGCTAAGCCCCGGACAGAGGGACAGACAGACAGACGGACATGGCGAAACTGAAGGGAAGGGAAAGAAGTTGAGTTTAGTTACGTGGTAGAGTTACTACGATTGTGAAGTAAACAGATATTCAGTGTCGTCGTAGTTTAAGTTGGTTAGAAAGATTGTTATTTTTATTACACATTTCGTGAGATGATTGTTGTACAGGGATAGTTTTGTTTGTCTCTTGTAGAAGGGTGGCCCAAGGTAGTAGATTTTTTTTGTAAAAGCAAAGCATGTAAAGGGTATTTTGCAAATTTCGTTCTACGTTCCTTGTTTATTACGGAAATCTAAAAAGTGTCCATCATTAGAAGGTCAATAAGATTTTAGAGAATCAGTCAAATATTTCTTCTTTTAAATGTTATGATGATTTTGTTGTAGATGGTAAAGTTCAGGAAAATTTAAACAGTAACTTGAAAGATAATGAAAATGTTCATGATCAGAACTATAATATGTACCTACTATCAAAGATTATAATCCCACGCAAGCTATTATTAAATTAATTGAACCTATACTATACATGGTAGATAGACCTCATCTTGTTGTAAGGCTCCCGCAGACAGGCGCAACCCGAAATCGGTAGAAAAAAAATTCGTTAAGTTTTCATAGAAATCAATTTGACGACAACGAAAACAACGCTTGAGAATTATGTCAGTATTACGCCTTTCTTTAATTACAATTTACTCCTTAGCGGAGCGGTTTCTCATTGATTGTACGCATCCACTGGCGCGTCGTAAAATTTTAATTGGTCATCAATGGCTGACATTACTATTTCCCCGAACCGTAAGATTTACGCGAAATATTTTTTTTACACGTGTACAGTCATGGACAGAAATTAATATCTATGTTATCATAGTACTTACAGTTTTTTTTTTAAATTCTCAAACATAACAACTCAACAACTTTCACTATGGGACCATCTCTGAAATCATGAAAAAGAAATCAGATTCATACATTTTGGTCGGGTAAGTACCTATTGAACTTTTGTAAGAAACAGCAGATTTTTTCATGATTTCAGAGATGGTCCAATAGTGAAAGTTGTTCATATTCATGGGTAGAACACCCTGTAAAAAACTGCGCACTTAATAAAAACTTACCCTGTATTGCTACACTAATATTGTAAAGAGAAAAGATTTGTATTTTTGTTTGTAATGGATAAACTCAAAACTCTGGACCGATTTTGAAAAAAAAAATCACCAGTAGGATGCTATATTATCACTGAGTAACTTAGGCTATAATTTATAAAGTTATCACGGGGGCGAATCCGCTGGCGGGAGCTAATGTAATATAAAATTCCAATCAATACTTCTGTGGCAGGTCCGTAGTGGACCGTAAAAATTCGTAAAAATTTGGGGCCCTGTCTGTGGCCGCAAATTTTTACGAATTTTTACGGCATTTTTGCAAAATGGCCGCCACAGTTGTTGGGTTATGGAATAATCAGTTTTGAATTTTGCTAAGTGTACTTACTTATATTTACATACAGGATTACTGGTAATTCGACGTATATCCGTCAGGGGCTGATAAAGGGGGCCAAATGCAACAAATTGAACCCCCCACATGTATGGCCGAAATTCAATAGTATTCGAGATATTTGAATTTTAAGGGTTTTTCGATATTTACCCAAAATTTGACATTTAATTCCAAATAAAAAAAAAAACTACACATTTGAATGGGTACCATTAAAAATCATGTTGTAGCTAGCACTTCAATTAAGCTATGGACATAGTTAAAACTACTTAATTTAACAAAATAATTAAAATAATGAACGATATAAGAATAACATCTTACCAATATTTTTATTTTACGCTTCAAAAATGTTGCCTCCTCACAAAAATTTCTATGACATTAATCGTAAAAATAACTAGAAAAACTTGCCTATTCTGTAAGCTTTCCAAAAAGGTATAAAAATCAATTTTAAAATACATAATTCGTGGCATGGCATGTGTTTGAACCGGCGCGGGGAGAGAAATAATGTGTGTTTTAGTTTATGATCCTTGCTAAAACAACCGATTTTACTGGCGGAATTCTTCGTGATGGGGCGGGGTGTGAGGGTGGGGGAGCACACGGCGTCTGCTGTGCTCGCGTCGCCTTCCTTAGTAAGTTTCGACTCTACGCCGCGCAAGCACGTGTGTTGTTATCTTGCTATTAACCAATCTCTCATCGCGTTAATTTGTTATCGATCATTATTGTTAATTCTTGTTTCTCTTGTTATTATTTTTGTTATCATTGTTATTTCGGATACCATGGCTTCGTATGCTAATAACGAATACGCAGACATTATGTTTTGTTATGGTTTTGCCGATGGAAACGCGGCTGCGGCTCGGCGAGAATACCAACGCCGCTTTCCCGATCGTCGACTTCCCCACGTTACTGTTTTCGAGAGCACCTATCGACGATTGTCTGAAACTGGCAGTGTTCAGAGAGCACAATTCAACGCTGGCAGACCTCGACGGTATACGGCTGACGAAGAGGACACCATTCTTCAGTGTTTTATTGATGACCCAAACATCTCAACGAACATTGTTGCAAGACAGCTCGGTATGTCCCAGTGGAAAGTGTGGTCGGTAGTACATCTATCAGGTAGACACCCGTACCATTATCAACCTGTCCAAACATTGCACGAGGGAGATCCTGCCAGGCGACTCGAATTTTCTCGGTTTATGTTAAACGCTGACGCTGACCAGGAACATTTCCTAAGAAATATTTTGTGGACTGACGAGTCAAAGTTTGACCGGGATGGTATAACGAATTACCATAACTTACATTTTTGGGCACCTAAAGCAGGCAGGAATCCAAAAAAACTAAAAGAAACTGCGTCGCAAATGAGATTTTCCCTGAACGTATGGATGGGTGTCGTTGATAATTATTTGGTGGGCCCTCATTTCTTGCCCCAAAATTTGAACGGCGAAAATTACGAGGAGTTTTTGAGAAACAACCTAGACGATTTGTTGGCGGATGTTCCCGAAGAAATAAAAAACAACCTCATGTTTCAACATGATGGGTGCCCAGCACATTACCGGATTACTGTCCGACAGTGGCTAGATGAGAGATTTCCAAACCGATGGATTGGGAGGGGAGGGCCAATTCCGTGGCCAGCACGAAGCCCTGATATCACACCACTTGATTTTTACGTCTGGGGTCATATGAAGGAATTAGTTTATGTGACCCCAATAAATTCAGTCGAAGAACTTCGACAGCGAATAATAAACGCGGCGCAACAGATGAGAACAACGTTTTCATCAAGAGTGACGAAAACCGAAGTTAGGAAAAGAATTCGAACTTGCATTCGTAATAGAGGGGCTCATTTTGAACAAGATGTGTAAAATTTTTAATAAAATTTGACGTACATTTTTGAATGCATTTTATTTCATACAAATACAAATTCTCTCCCCGCGCCGTTTCAAACACATGCCATGCCACGAATTATGTATTTTAAAATTGACTTGTATACCTTTTTGGAAAGCTTACAGAATAGGCAAGTTTTTTTAGTTATTTTTACGATTAATGTCATAGAAATTTTTGTGAGGAGGCCACATTTTTGAAGCGTAAAATAAAAATATTGGTAAGATATTATTCTTATATCGTTAATTATTTTAATTATTTTGTTAAATTAAGTAGTTTTAACTATGTCCATAGCTTAATTGAAGTGCTAGCTACAACATGATTTTTAATGGTACCCATTCAAATGTGTAGTTTTTTTTTTTATTTGGAATTAAATGTCAAATTTTGGGTAAATATCGAAAAACCCTTAAAATTCAAATATCTCGAATACTATTGAATTTCGGCCATACATATGGGGGGTTCAATTTGTTGCATTTGGCCCCCTTTATCAGCCCCTGACGGATATACGTCGAATTACCAGTAATCCTGTATTTTTGCTCGTGACTGTTCACGGTCGCTTTACATCTAAATTGATCTAAATACGACATTACTTTACTGAGAAAACTACTGTAAATGGAAACGTATATAAAATGTTTGCAGTTAATTATAACATTTTAAATCATTCTGATTGAGTTTGACGTTTCTTTTACATCTTCTGTGCAATGTAGACATAAATTCTAGTTTGCAATATCTGAGTGCTTATCTCAAAGGTCTCGCCCGGCTATTTCCATAATTCTGTGCAGCACGGGTCGACTATTTCGAAGATAAACTTGTTATTGTATTATTAAGATGAAATTCATAGAATTGTGTTTTTCAATGAATGGTTTTGTTTATTTTTACTAGCGTAAGATAAGTTGGCCTATGACACTAATTTATGCTTATCTTAATATATTTTCTCATTAATACTTTAGGGAAAATCATTCATAATTATTTAATCACTAGGTACAGGTCACAAGAAATTCCTGATTTACATTGTTTTTTGCGAGTTATATTATTATAGTGTTCTGCGATAAGACAGCCAGAAACTGTCATTTTGACCTTAAGGACTACCACACAGTATACAAGGTCAAATTAAAGTAGCTAGTAAAACTCCGCAGGATAAGACACTAGTAAATCCTGGGCGCAGGGGACACAGCTCTGGCTGAAGAGACAGAATACGATATTCACTAGAAAAACACGGCAATTTGACGTAGGGTGTTTTTTTTTTTTTGTGAATAGCATCTCGCAGGTCTACCTAGGAGGTTGTCAGCTGCTTAACTGGACTTTCCTGTCGGTGCCTCAATAAATTAAGGCCTCCAATCAGGGCATAAAACTTACAAACTAAGCGGCTACACGCTAAGGGCCCCCCTGTGGGGTACGGATCTCGGCTTGGGGCGTCGCTGGGGGAGGACAGCAAGGACATGCTGGATATTAATTTTAGGGGAATTTAAAGCTACAGGCTCAGCGTCGCGGGCGGCGAGCAAGGGTCGGGGCATTTATTTGACGCAGGGTCATAGATTAATACAAATGGGACACTCCGCAAAATCATTTAAATAAAAAGCGACTCTTGCTACGATACAACAAAGTGCAATTCAGGTCGCACAGCGCTAATCACCTAGTTACATTCACCTAGAAGTTGCCTCTCTTTCTATTGCGTGGCTCTTAGATCTTCTGACTACGTTACACTCACTGAATTGGCCCAGCAAGACGGGCCCGCCGCGTACTTGTAGCTTCATGCCTAAACTGCGGAGTGTCCCGTCTGATCTGAGGCCCTAGTGTGAGTTTCATTTGGCCATCTCGATTTTACGCATCGACTGCGTTCGGCGCTCCGATTGGCAGCCGGCCGGCCTTCACCAGTAAAGGGCCAATCGGAGCGTTAAACGCAGTCGATGCGTGGGGTCGAGATGGTTAAAGGAAACTTACACTAGGGCCTCTGTATTCGTCTGTGTTAGGGGTGTGAATTGTTAAACATTTTAAAAGAGTAACTATGGAGTTTTTTTTGCCATTTCTTCTCCATACGAAACTACCTTTCTGAAGGGGCAACTACAAACACTTATATTTTCTTGCAAACGCTTGACGTACAAAAGTGACTTTAAATGGCCTACTTGTAATAAATTATTTGACTTTGACTTCGATGACGTACTTACCCCGATTGCCTTACCTAGGGTATCATGTTATGTTACCCAGTAACAGGGTTTAGGAGGTCAGATAGGTAGTCGCTGCATGTAAAATACTGGTAATCAGCTGCATCCGGTTAGACTGGAAGTCGATCCCAACATAATTGGGAAAAGGCTAGGCAGATTGAATGCGTCTTACCTTTTGTGGTGTGGACTCGGAAGCTGAGCGGAGCTTGGCACGACCAGCCCCGCCTGCTTGACGGATGGCGGCCATGAGGCTGGAGTGCGCGTCGCCGGCTGGCGCAGGAGCAGGCGCCGTCGAAACAGCCTTCACCTCTCTGTTGACAAAGAGATAAGGATAGTTTTATAAAATAGTCAAACAGTCACTGTATGCTTAAAGAACCGCCAAGTGGAAGATGGCGACTTGGCGAGCCAAGTTTGATTCCTGAAATGACTGGCCAGTAATTAGTACCTACCATATTTTGTAACAATATTTTGATTTAATAAAAGAGTGTCCGTGGAGTTTCTTGCCCGTTCTTCTCCATCGGTACCCACTACGCTTTGGAATGGACAACTAGCTTCAACTTTCTGACTAACCTACCCTTTGACAACTCAATAGTGCCTGTAGTTGGTATATTAGGGGTTAACGTATGAAATTGCCGATTTGTACTGAAAAATTGAAATTTGTTTTTTTTTTTTTAATTTAAGATATTTAATGAAAATAATTACCATTATTATCTATACACTGCTGCCATCTAATAGGAAGGTCATTTATGCCTTTGCAATAGAACTCTCGTGATCTAGATTCGACAAACTGTGTGAAAGCATTTTGTACTGCCTCCAGAGAAGAAATTTTTTTATCACGTAGAAAATTGTCCAAATCACGAGAAAAAATTGTAGTCCGTTGGAGCAAGGTCTGGCGAATACGGAGGTTGCCGAATGGTTTTTAATTGCAGTTCCTGTAGAGTTAAAACGGTTTCTCGTGCTGTATGAGGTCTCGCGTTATCATGGAGCAATAATGGTGAAGATCCATTAATGAGTCGGGGCTGTTACACAGCTAGTTTTGCTATCATTGTTCGGAATTCGGCACAGTAGTCAACTGCTGTTATTGCTTGACCAGATCGGAGAAAGCTATAGTGAATAACACCATGCTGAGACCATCAAACAGTTACCATTACCTTTTTATTGGTAAACTTTGCTTTAGGACACTGTTGCGGCGTTTGACCTGGGGTTAGCCATTGCATTTTTCGCTTACGGCTATCGTAAAGAAACCACTTTTCATCAAATGTCACAATTCGATCCAATATTCCTTCATTTCTGTATCGATTCAACAAGGCAACACAAGTTTCAACACGCGTTTTCAAATAATGAGGCACCCATTTCTCATATTTTTTTATTTCATTGATTTGACGCAAATGAGTCAATATAGTTGGTAAGGTAACGTTAAACCATGCCGCTAATTCCTGGGTAGTTTGGCTCGGATCGGCTTCCACCATCTCTTTCAATTCATTGTTATTCACCTGTGTAGGCGGTCCACGTGATTCGTTCTTCAAATCAAAGTTTCCATCACGAAAGCGTTTAAACCAAAATCGCACGGTGCGTTCATTAGCAGTCCCCTCTCCAAACGCCACATTGATATTGCTAGCTGTTTCTGTCGGCAAAAATAACTCGAATTTTCGAAGTATCCACCTTTCTTGTCTAAGCTGAATAAAAAAAACAACTGAAAGTCGATAATCGAATGTTGCACATTTTTTAAAAGAAGATATTCATAGGTAGGTACCACGTGAAAAAAGTTTCACTCGAAAATCTCATGGATGTCAATTCGAAGTAGGTACCTATTACAATAAAACGGCAATTTCATACTTTAACCCTTACTATTTGGAATAAATGCTTTGAGTTGGAGTTTCCGTATGTAAGAACAAAAGTGAGTGGAAAAGAGAGGCCCTTGACATTTGGAGTAGATTATAGTCACTTGCATTACACCACTAAACAGCGTCTTAGTTAGGATTTCACAAAATGCCAACGAACAATGTGGTCTAATAAAAGAAACGAAAGAAGTTGTTCGTGATGCACACTACGTAAGTCGATAACAACATTATACAAAACATATTAATCTCAAAGCAAGCTATAACGGCGCAAGACAAATTAATTTTATGCTTCTTTTTTTCCACACTGTGACTGACAGTGATACTGATGAAAGACCGTGAGAAACAACATCTTAACAATTAAAAGATTACCTACTACTTATTACTAAGGATTCTCTTCGCGAAATCCGAGCGGTTCGCATAAATAATTAAATTAAACATCTATTAATTCATTTACTGGATCCTTGTGTGTTTCTCGGTAAATATTTATTAATTATACCAACACCAACATCGCTACGGAATCACGATATTAATTTAAGATAAGTACATACCTGCGTTCATATGCCATGACTTGATCATTCTTCCCCTATCTCGAAACAAAATCACGTCCGGTGTAAAATTAAAGGCAGATGTGTCCTAAGCATTACAAGTAACATTTTGTGGGCAGTAAAACCCTCGTAACGTAATAACTCGGTACTTAGAACATGAGTAATAAAATGTAGCCATTATGTAGATGAGATGACAAATACAAAGGGCACCTTTGACAGACTAGCTTCTCAGTCAGACTGGGTCTCCAAGTATAAACAAAATGGAATTCTAGTCGACTCAATGGAAGATAAAATGGCGAGATAACCATAACCTTCACGTCTGTGAATCCCAGGGTTTATAAAGCGGGAGCATACCGTCATCCACCTTCTATTTGTTTAAATTCCGTAAATACAAGTTTCCTGAAGTAACGATCGATTCCCCATGATTGATATGTTTCATTTATACCACCAAATCAATATGAGGAAGAGCAATCACTACACTATATTATTATGTAAAGCATTGAATATATCGTATCGGGATTATATTAACAGGCTGTCTATTAATTTGATAATCGATGTTATGAATCCCAGACGTGACAACTGACAACCTTTGTTATAACATCTTGCATTTATTTATTTATCATAAGCAAACCAACAGCACAGTCACATTACAATTCAAATTAAATAACATCTAAAATTTGAATTTCAGTAACCATGCAAATGACATATGCATGACATTCACTTGAAATTTAGAGACGAATAAGAACAAAATAAAGTGTGTCTAGTAGACTTACATCTACAACTGCAAAAACAAACCACTTAGACCACATAATTGTCACTTAAAAGCTAGCTCAAATTCAATACTTCACTAGGGGCAAACGTGACGAACTCACACATTCAGCAAGATGTGTAAATGTGTGGGTAAATAACGAAATACAACAAAACAAGTTTGAATGAGTGTGTAAGTTACTACATGTGATAGCCCTGTGCGAGGGTACGTGTTATTTACTGCATTAAATTAATTCTGACCTTTGCTGAGGCGAGCAGCCGAGTATCGATTCGGCCAGGCTCGTCTACGTTCTACTCTAAGTCTAGTCTTGGCTAGATTCTGACGTTATTAAGTCATAGTACTTAGATATGTTTGAAAACGAAAGGTTTATTGGAGCGACACTTATGTTTGAACTGAAGAGTCAAGAGTCTTAATTAAAATTGTTAAGCGTAGTTTGGGACTTTGATCCTAAAAGCTGTGAGGTCTATGGGTTTGATAATTATAATGACTTTTAAGCCTTAACAGTCATTGTAATTATCAAATCCAACCAACTCGAAGGACCAAATTCCTTAAGTCTTAAGAATTTTGGTCCTTCAAGTCGGCTTAAACAGGGACTTATGTATTAGGTTGGGGAAAAAGTCTTTTCGCATTAGGTATAGTATGTATGAACTTGTAATAAAATTTCTTTGGCTATACTATTTGTATCTGGCTGGTTTTGGTATCACTGAAAGTTTAAATTTTAAAGAACATAATTCCAAATACAAATTAGGAAAATGTGTGATTTTCATTTGTTTTTCGTACCGTCAAGATGAGTGAATCTAATGAAGAAATTCGATACATTTTAAAATTTTACAAAAAAAAAAAGTAAAAATGCAACGCAAGCCGCGAAAAAATGGACCTAGTGCAGTGTCTGTGAGAGTAGCACAAATTTGGTTTAAGCGTTTTCAATCCGGAAATTATGATGTCAAAGATGCACGTCGCTCTGGTCGCCCTATTACGGATAAATTGGATGCCACTTCTGAAAAAGTGGAGCAAGATATCAGTAGTTACGACATAGCTGAAGAACTGAGAATTGACCACAAAACAGTTTTGTCGCATTTGAAAAAAACTGGGTACACAAAAAAGCTCGATTTTTGGGTACCTCACTGAAAGAAACCTAATGAACCGTGTACTCATTTGTGATTATTTATTACGACGTAATGAAACCGAACCATTGTTGAAGAAGCTGATAACTGGTGATGAAAAGTGGATCACGTACGATAAAAACGTGCGAAAAAGGTCGTGGTCAAAGGCCGGTCAGGCTTCACAGACTGTGGCGAAACCCAGGTTAACTCGCAACAAGGTGATGCTGTGTGTGTGGTGGGATTGGAAGGGCATTATTCATTATGAGCTGTTACCACCAGGCAGGACCATCGATTCTGAACTCTACTGCGAACAACTTATGAGATTAAAGCAAGAAGTTGAGAGAAAGCGGCCAGAATTAATCAACAGAAGGGGTGTGGTTTTTCATCATGATAACGCTAGACCTCACACATCTTTAGCCACTCAGCAAAAATTAAGAGTTTGGCTGGGAGGTGTTAATGCATCCGCCGCCGCGCCGTATAGTCCTGACCTTGCACCTTCAGATTTCTACATGTTTCGATCTCTTCAGAATTCCTTAGGCAGTGTCGGGTTAACATCACGAGAGGACTGCCAAAACCACTTGTCGCGGTATTTTGATAAAAAGTCCCAAAATTTCTATAGCAATGGGATATGTCCATGCTATCGAACAAAATGGTACCTACATACTTTAGTTGAATGTAAATAAACTATATGAAAAAATGTTTTGAATTTTCTTAAAAAATGCGAAGCAACTTTTTCCCCAACCTATTAAACGAAGATACCCTTAAAATAACATTTTTCTGATATTGGACAAGGATACCGCATTGCGTCATCAAAATGATACGGCTTGTTGTTAGACCGACCAGACGGCAAAGAGAAATTGGCACACCAATAAAATGCGATGGATGCCAAAGAAAACTTTTATCTGTAATTCCACTAAAGACGAATTAGAGTAGCAAATGCTCTGAAATAGAAATAATTCCTATCTGTTGTACGTCATCATTACTCGAAGACATCAAAGCATAAAAATATATTTTTAAGCCTGATTGGCACTGATTGGGTCTAAATACGCGTTTTTTCAAGGAAAATTATAACGAAAAATATTAAGCGGATTTAGCGGCTTGGCTGCGTGGGATACACCTAGATAGATACTTTATATTATAAAGATATTGTTGGCTACGTTAGTATTGCCTACGATCGATAGTGTTTAGTTATTCAGTGATGCAACTGGTATTTGTAGTTGAACTAGTTCAAAAGCTCTGGAGAAAGTTATGTAGACTGCTGCTTCTGTTTTGAACAACATAATTATTTAGAACACTAACTTCTGCCCGCGAGCCTATAATCTTCCCCAAGAGTTGGGGTAACCAATGTAAAAATATTTTTTGAAATCCGACTGGTAGCTTCAGAGATTACCCCCTACATACAAACTTACAAACAAACAAATTTTACCCCTATAAATATTAATATTTCATAGAAAAGTGCAATCCCTACGCGGTCAAAATGTAAGGAACAGCTGTTTTTTTTTTAAATAACTGACAAAAATTTCATCCCAAGGGGGTTCAGAAACACGTACTGAATCCATGGTAACAGTTTTCACGTCGATGTCCCTTCCACCCTCTATATTATACACGGTGACATTTGAATCACAGTTTTGCTAGAACAAACGTTGTTCAGACCATGGTCTACTACCATTCCATAGCATCCAATAAAAAAACAAACCTCATTGGTTTTTGAAAAAACACAAAAAAGACAAAGTTAAAAATGTCGGGATTATCGTTATTATCTACAACATAGACACTGCGGCGTGGCGCGTGGCGCGGCGCTCGCGTCTCAAAGTAGATGCGTGTGATGTTTGTGTACAGAGGAGGTGTACTTCGTAAAAGTACGTAGGTAAGTAGGTACCTACATGTTTATTTTAAACGTTGCTCTAAGCTAGGTTTTAAACTCAAATCACACACACACAAACAGCAGACCCACAACAATTATTTATCCGAATGTTATTAAACAACATTTAATAAATACGATAAAAGAGTTAAACTAACTACTTGATATTACTATTTATTCAATAAAATATTTTATTGTGCCAGTTACGATTTAAAATGAATGTGAATCAATGATTTCAAAAGGAATAAAATTTAAAACTAGTAGGTAGATAAGTAATTTATTTTAACATGAAACTGCTATGTGAATTCAATTCAGTACTCCCAATCAGCTGTTTCGCCAAAGTTCACGCGCGGCCATCGCAGTATAAGTACTTTACTAAACATCTAAACGCACGTGCCGGCCGGCCGCGGCGGCGAACTCAAAGAAACCGAATAACCGATGAACCGGTGTCATATTATGTCGCCCCGTGCTCCGCCATCGTGCGGTTACTACGACAGAAAGCGTATCAGCAGTCAGCCAGCAGGGCATGATACAAGAATACAGCACTCGCGTCATTCATTAGGCATTTTAAAAGTCAGTTTTGCTAGCAATTACAATTGAGATTATTATTACCGATAGTATTTTTTCCACACTTTAACCGACTTTAGTGCACATAACTGACATAATAAAATGTGTCTACTGAAAAAATAAGTAATTTTTAATGATATTACAATCATCACAGTCATGTAAGTACCTAATTTGAAACTTTTTTGACTTCTTTTTTTATGAACTTTTGTTTCGAACATTCACCAAAGATTATCCACTTTCTTCGTCATTCTTTTTTAAAACGTTCCCCACGCTAGTACTTAATTACTTTTGTAGCTAATGTGGGTGCGTTTACAAATTCAAATCTCACCAGCATCTTTCGGAATGGGGGAATCGAATTCGCGACACGTAACGCAGCAGCCTATCGCTCAGAAACTGCGCCATCGGCATCGGTACGCACAATAATTATTAGGAAGGACAGCACTACTTATTATTACTTGAGTTGAGCTTTCTCCTATTTCATTAATTTAAGCGCCGAAGAGTTTTTAACTTACTGTCATAGGGGTGCTAGTGTGCTTCGTGATTTTCTGTCATTATTTTAGTTATTTTCGGAACTTCTTAGTGTGTGTGTGCTCATAGAAGCTGCTGCCTAATAATGCATCGCGATCAGAGAACATTATCCCGTGAGGCTCGCTCCCGTACGGGACAGTATTGTCTACAGGTAAATGTACCTTCATAAACGAAATTTAGTAAGCACTTATTTTTGTACGTCTTACTAGAAAATACCAAAGTTAAAAATTAACTTCGGTAGGTATTTTATCACTGATAATTGGCTACTTTAAAACACATTTTTATGGCTTTGGCTATGGGTATTTTCTGGCTATGCACGGCGCGGCGAGGTGGTTGACCTCTAATAATTTTATCATTTCGTTGTAGGTGCGAACTTACGGTAGGTACTATGAGACGTGGCTTTCATTCTTTCCTGTAGGTACTAGGTATGGGTACCTATTGTATCTAACGTGACATTATTAGGTATTATTTATTTATTGAGATATTACAGGAACAAGACAAAAACAAAACTTAAACCACAAATCCGAGTCAGCTCCGTGTGCACCAAGACAACATTGATTTCAATTTTCCACATTCCAATAGTTAGAACACATTTTCACAATAAACGCGCGATCCTTGTAGCCCACGTGGACTCCTCATAACTCTTTTGAATGCCATATTGCTACCGCGATGAGTACTTTGAGGTTACGGTTAATGTTTGAACACGTTTGAGCAACGTAAGACTTATTTGAGAACGCCTAGTTTAGTTTGTTTTAATTACATATTTGATGCAATAGAATGGTAGTAGACCATGGTCTGAACAACCTTTGTTCTAACAAAACTGTGAATCAAATGTCACCGTGTATATTACACTATAGATAGATAACACGGTATTATGTAGCTAAGGTTGCCAACATTTTTCATATCAAATATAGTATTTTCGAAGCCATTGCCTGTAAAAATATAGTAGGTGCCTATGATTCAAAAACATTTTGATACTTTAAAATGCATATTTTTTGCTACTATGCTGCTAGGATTTTGATTTTTATTATTAGCAGGTTTTTTTTTTTTTTTCGTAACAATGTATTTCTACGCTCTAAAATATTGGTTACAAAATACCATTAATTCAGTTTTTATAATATTAATACTAGCCCTATTGCGATCATCTCGCTATTTTGTATTGAAATAAAAATATAGTAGTTTCGCCTACCATATTTTTTCTTTAGTAATATAGAAGGTATAATATAGTAGGGTTGGCAACCCTATATGTAGTTGCCTTTGATAAAGGACCCGTCCTCTGCACCACATCACAAAACCTCGAGGCGTGGGTGCACTATATGTTAATCAAATTACGTGCACACTCTTCGTTAATGGAAAGAACAAAGTTCGACGCTTTTTATAAAATAAAGAGCTTCACCTTCATTTGTTTCAGTTTGTTTTGTGGTCTGAATCAATGAGAGAAGCAGAGGGCGAATATTCTTTCATCAAAAACTACGAACCTCATTCGTTTTTAGGCTTACATTACTAAGGTCCGTATTACAGAAGGAAACTCAAGTATTGATCTCTGTTTAAAACTAGTTTTAAGTCTGATTTTAATTTTAGAACGTTCCTCAAGCATAGATTCATTGATCATAGTTCAGCTGAGTTTGACTTTATTTTAGATCGTTACTCAGTTCGCGAATCGAACCCAAGCAGTGATTTGATCTATAATCACCCAAGTGTGGTCGACACCGCGCTTGAGCATAGATTGTCATGTCCGATGGTCAATTTTTGTTGTGTTCATGCGTTGTCGAGTTTCTATATTGTTGTTTTTTTGAATGATTACTATCAAAATTGATGCAATTGAAGAGGTAGATCATTACAATAATTTGTTTGACGATAATTCAAATAGAAGCTTGAACTTATAGATATTTAATACACAGACCCAAAAGAATTGTAAAAACTCCAAAAAAAGGTACGGTTTTTTACGAGATGTGGTGAAATATTTAATTCTACCCATTGATGTATTAAAAGAAGGATTCTACCTATGATATATCACGATTTAAGAAAAACACACCTAGGGTATCCTATAGCCCCAGTATTGCAAATTCTTGTGTGTTTACGTTTTCATGCGACGGCTTCAACAGACTGATGTTTTCACATAAATAACATACCTATTTATGGCCATAATAAGTCTTTTAAGCTAGACTTATTTTTCTTACAAAATGACTAAATTTTACTTCAATAAATTAATGGGGGATTGTACTATTCGGGATCGGAATAGTAACGCTGATTTCCTAAATAATTGGGCTCTTATGGTATATTTTAATCAGAACCAAGTTGGTAAATAAAATAAATTGTAAACGAAAACAGGCTGATGCATAGACAATACACATCTCTGCTTGAGGCTCGATTTGAGTCTCGATTCAGCTGAGTATAGATTGATTAACGTTCTGAAATAAGACTGATGCTCAAGTACTGATTCTATACTTAAACAGTGATCAACTGATTGACGATCAAACTGGACTTGAGGAACGTTCTGTAATACGGACCTAAGACTCCGCTGTCCGTCCACCTGTCTGTCAGTGGGCTGTATTTCATGAACCGTAGGTAATTGGTAGACAGTTGAAATTTTCACAAATTGTGTATTTCTATTGTCGCTATAACAAAAAATAATAAAAATGTAATAGTTAAAAATTAAAGTAGGTACCCCATTTAGCAGAAAATGCCGAAAGAAACGTGTTCTGCTAAATATTGTACGGTGGTACGAAACGGAACCCTTCGTGTGCGAGTCGGACTTGCACTTGGCCGTTTTTTTTTTAAGGCATGTTAAAGACCGCTGTTTCATTCTCCAAGAGCACATTGTAGCTAACAAATACAATAAATTATTGCCGAGCATGACTCAACACTGACGCTACAAACAAGATCAATTTGTTGGTAGGGTCGAAAACCAATTGATTTTATAATAACAAAAAAAAAAAAAAGTACACGATCACATTATAAGACTTTTTTAACCAACCAATAACTACTTGTAGCTGTTCAAAAGCTGATGTAGCAGTTATTTAGACCAGTACTTCGGGAACAAACTGGCCCAATGAAATTGATCGGAAACTATTGATCACAGTATGATAACCTCACGTTGATAAGTGCGAGCTGTTGACCTGCAACGGACGTAGCGAATTTAACTGTTTACAATATGATTTGAAAATGACCACGCTACTTATTTGTGTCGGTATCAATGTACTGCTAATTCGCTTTGAAGGCTGTGTCCGTCAGCCGTATGCCTGGTGAGATGCGAAGTATTTGGACGGCCGGAGTTGGGAAGCGGTTAGCGGGCGATTCTGAAGTCATTATTCGTTGAACTGTCACAGATTAATAAAGATGGGATAGGACACTCCGTAAAATCATTTAAATAAAAAGCGACTCTTGCTATGACACAATAAAGTGCAATTCAGGTCGCACGGCTTAGCTCAGACTGTTATTACTAGAAAGCTGTAATTTGCCATACATATTAATCACGCCAACAGTGGTACAATAAAATCAAGAAAAAAAAAATTTTTTTTTGTGTATTCACCCGTTCACGTAAAGTGGGGATGATTTTTGTTTCCTCGGTCGTTCAAAAATATTGTGGGTATGTGAAAACTGTTTTTCTATTCAGTTAAAGTGCACATTTTTGTTAGTCATATTTTGTCCCACCCTTTTTTTTTTTTTTTTTTTGGGCGGGAAATCGTCAAATGACTTCTCCCGCTCTAGGTGGAGCGGGAGGGCGTGTCAGACTCTTACTGACTAATACCCACCCGTGTTCCTTCTGTTGCCTGTGCAATGCCAGGGGGCCACGGTATCCCTTTCGGACTTTCCCGCAACCATTTTGTCCCCCCCTGCCAGCTAAATGGTTATACTTGGATTTGAGAAAAAGATTCACATTAGTAGTATATATAGCGAAGATAAAAGGAAAACTATCACAGCTAAGTAGGCTTTACAGGTTAACGAGAAATAATCGACCAACTAAATTTTGCAGTTTTAAAAACATGTTCTCCCATACATTCCGTAGGGAGAATATGTTTTTCAACTACAATGTTAAGTTTGTTCTTGGGATAAATTCATCCCAACTATGGAACCCTTCATAAAGCGTGGTCCGACACGCACTAAGCCAAAAAAAAGACTTCCAAATAAAAAATTAAAAACTTAAAACCAGACTACTGAAAAATCACGCTCTAAAATGTATGAAATGAAACAAAACGCGCCGTCGACGCGCGTCGCCGGCGCGTTTTTATCCTGCAGAGCAGTTTGTTTTCGTTTGTATATTTGTTGACTTGCGTGCGTATCGCGTCTGTATCGCTACAAAAGCGCGTCGACGGCGCGTTTAAAAAACGTGGTGTGCATAGGCCCTAACTTGACAATTTTTGTACATAAAGTCGAACATACAACCTCCTCCTTTTTAGAAGTCGGTTACAAGAAAGATTGTTCTAAGGATCTCAATAATAAGTTTATTAACGTATCTTTTTGTTTACGAGTATGTACCTATTGGAAGGTGTGTTTTACTAATAATATTCAAAGAGATTGAGATTGATTGGTTTATCGGTTCGGTTGTGGCTTTTAAAATTAATTTGGACAAAGTAACATAGATCTAGATGCAAGAAATTGAGTTCGTCAGAAATGCAGAAGGCGAAAAAAAACAGTGGACAAGCATTGAGCTTACTAGACGACAAAAAATAACCTGCTTGGACAGATTGGAAGCTTAGAAAAAGACAGCCAAAGGAATTTAATTAAGCATTTGTATTAATAATGCAGGTTGACAAGTAGTCACAATGTTAGCAGGCCTCGACTGATAATTGTCCGTGTATTCCCGGCCTTCAGAAAAACTTACCAGGCGCTAAGAATTACACCGCTGACAAAGAAACTAGGATTCAAAACCGTCATCTCGTCATAGAACAGTCCACAAGACATAATTATCTCACCAAGTGTAATAATTGGAGTTAGCAAGGTATTAATTCTCTACTTACGACTAATATTCACAGCATAACTTCAACGGGCTTATAATAACAGCAAAAAATAACCGTTCTTAGCTCTCAGTGGTTGTGTACATGTACGCAATTTATTATCCCCATTTACAGCTGAAGAAAAATATGATTCCACGTCTGGCGTAATTGCTTGCTTACCATTCCGAGGCAAATACATGACATTGCAACATCGGAATGGGAGCCTTTAAAAGCTTCACACTTAATCCCCTAGCTTTTATGTATCTTTCCATATTCATATTTGTATCATCTGTAGTTAAGCAATTAGGAACCTTATTGTTTCAACAGTAAATGCCAAATTGGCATGGTCTTTCGGTACGATTGCGCCAGTACCTCGGTCAGGACGAATCCAAACAAGACATTCCTGTCTGGCTATCATTCCATGTAACTTGATGAGATCAAATTCGCAAAAAGTGTAATAAAGTTATTTAAATGAATTCTTATTCTGACTTCAATAAAATGTTGGTTTTACTTTTAACGTAACAATTAAATAAATATAATTATTTAATCATGCAAATTATAACACACGTATTATAAAAGGAAGTTGCG
Source organism: Xanthia togata (assembly GCA_963853775.1). Lineage (NCBI taxonomy): Eukaryota > Metazoa > Arthropoda > Insecta > Lepidoptera > Noctuidae > Xanthia > Xanthia togata. The sequence goes on along the minus strand of OY970795.1, from coordinate 22,209,193 downwards.
TTTATCGTCCATTAACGCTTAGTTTTTATAATATATTATAGCACAGGCCGCTCTATTTAAAAGCGGAAAATCAATATTCAAGCAGTCTGACTGACCGCTAGTCCGCTAGTTAGTTTTACTAACAAACAAGCCATTTCTTTAAAAAAAACAGGTTAAAACAACGAACGAAATCATTTGATCGTTACGTGACCATTTGACCATTTATCGTTTTGTTGAATTATGTTTTTCCTCTTGGGTATATATTATTGAGGATAAAACATTCATAATGAATTGGGAAATAAATCATTTAACTCAGAGGACTTTGAAGTAAAAAGTCTCGGATTTTATAAAATGTTTAAAAGAATAAGCATACCAACGTACGTAACGTAAGTACATTCACGGACTTTAAATGATAAGCCACTTTCCAATTTTTCAGTTTTATACCTTCACGAGATTACACGATTAACCACGAACTCAAACCTAATAATCGAAAAACGATAAATCAATACAATGTTGCATACGTTTATCCAATCTATTTGATACTGACCTCCTTTGAATTAGAGCTCATTAAATACTCGTTATTTCAGAAAACCTATCCAGACAGTGACAGCAGAGTACAGTAATCATAATTGTCATGTTGGACGCTACGCGTTCGGATAAAATCGTGTGTCCGAGTTTTTCCGATGTCGAAATGACCAATCATAACTTCTCCGTACACTAACGTTACTATCGCTACGCTAAAACAATAAGGATGATGCCTGGGTCAAAAAAAAGAAATTCTATTTAGTCCGTCAGTCAGATAATAAAAAAATATTAGACACATATTTTTTGCTTTATCATATTAATAAAAAATTACTTAGATACAACGCATTAAAGTTGGGGAGGGGGGGTTGATACGTCACAAGTATCTATAAAATCTACATACAAGTGACGTCATGGCACATTATAACTCAATATATCGCCGTAATCTTTTGATACCGTAAAAAAAGAAAAAATACGTGTACGTTATTTTTTCATAATCTACATTACGGACAAAAAACATTTTTTTAGTCATCATCCCTATTGTCGCTAGTTTACGGTTGCTAGACCTGCAATGCAATTGGTCGATTTTGGTTAGTCACTCTGCTGCACAGACTACATAGGGATACTACATATCTCTCTGTCAAGTTTATAGTTTTAGCTCTCAGGCTAGCCAACCGTTAATATTGCATGAAAGTGTAATTATTACATATTAAATTATCAAGCGATCCTAACCCAAATGACACGCCTGTCAAAAACTCAATGACAAAGATATCAAATATAATTTTCTTCTTCTGTAATACGAAGACGTATGACATTCCGGACGGATGTACGAGCATAACCGACCAAAACCTATTTGCATTACACGGCTAAAATACGAACAGTGGCAAGTGGCTCATCAATTAAAGTAGGCAATAATGCCAATTATTATTTTTAGGGTTCCGTACTCGAAGGGTGCCAAACGGAAGCCTATTCCAAAGCCTCCGCTGTCCGTCTGTCTGTCAGCAGGCTGTATCTCATGAACTGTAGGTAATAGGTAGACAATTGTTGCACAGATTGTGTATTTCTATTGCTATTGCTATATAACAACAAATAAAATAAATTTAAATATTAAAGGGGGGGTCCCCATACAACAAACGTGTTTTTTTTTTTCGGCGGCCTCGCACATTGTCTTTTTTTTTTTTCGTTCTAATGATAGATAAATTTGAACTTTTGGATTTCGCTATTTCTTTTCCAAATCCGATTTCACAACTTCTACTGACTCCTCTAAAATTCACTTTCGTAGAAGAAGACTTACTGGATGGAACAGACCGTTACAGAAATAGAATTTCGCGGTAGATAATTTACATAGACTTTAGTACATAGTTCTATGTATGTATAACTGAACAAATGAACGAGATGACTGCGAACAAAACCCGCATAATTATGTTAGCAAGGTATTTTGTTACTGAGCATGAACAATTACTCAATTTACTAAATAACTTTCAGATGAAATGGATGAACAAAGGAATAAAAGCTATAATAGGAATTAGGAACTTTCTGCTCAAGATACCTACAAAGGATGTAGTGAACTGAACAATCGAATATAGATCAAAAGGACGTGAGTTGAGTACATAAACATACATTACATCACGCCTGGATGCCCCGAAGGGTTAGGCAGACGTGTACCTTATAGTACACCCTCGGTTTGCCAGTTATGTTTGAGTCCCATGTAATAGGGGGCGAGAATATTGCCATCAACCAGGCACATATCTAGAATCAGGGCTGCTACTAAGAAATTCCTGATGGAAAAACCCAATAAAACTTTGCCCGACCTGGGAATCGAACTCAGGAGTCCCAGGACCTCATGCTCAGCAGTAGCGCTTGCGATCACTAGACCAACGAGGTTATGTAGATGCAGTGAAAATGAGTACTTACATACATATAAACTTGACACTGAATAGAGAGTAAAATCAATATAAAATAGCCGTAATCAAAAGCACTAAAAAGGGCTTTGACTTATTAGAAAAGCAATGCCTACCAATGCCTACCCCACACACTATAATAAACTTTAATGAACACGGCACATGATTGCACCCTGTCAAACCCAATGGAACAAGTAATTGACTTTGCATAAATTTGATCCGACATTACCCAGGCCCTATCTATAATTAATCATACAGTTTGAGCTCAAGGCTCCAAGTGAAAGGTTTAACAGTAAATATTATGGAAACAGGTCATAATAATCCTAAAATATTGACAACAAGATTGGATCTAATGGATAAATCTGTTCAAATTGCGTTCTGAAACGAACAGGCTAAGTTAAACTTACGTAAGAAAGATCCATCTACTTGAGGGGATTACACGCGAACCTCTATTCTTCTAATTACATGTTATCGCAAACACGCAACGTCATATCAATGGATGCTATACTAAATGAATAATATGCTCGGAAATTCTATGAATAAATACGAGTATAATGCGTCGGTTTTGCGTCATGTTTTGCTATCATATTCACGTAAGAAAAGGGAAATAGCCCACCACATTCACTTCTTGGATATCATTGTTGGATTCTAAAACCACAAAGTAAATAATGTGGTCAGTTCCTCGATTATTCTAGGGTTCTGTAGAGGCTCTACGGAACAGTCTACGGCGACTATGATAATGATAAGTTAATTCATAATGTTGCTCATCTTCAGTAGCCAGAGTACCTATTATAAATTGGCAATCTACTAAGGTTTTGGTTGGAGACTGGAGGGTCACCCGAAGCTTGAGCTTTCAAGCCTATTTGTCAAAAACCATTCATCAAGAGATTTCGAAACACAATTTTTTTTTTTTTTTTTTTAGGAATTCCTTAATAATTATGAAAATCCAATGATTTCCTAGCACGCTGACGAGTGACGTAATCCTAGCATACACAATATTTATCTAATGAGTACCTACACTTATATGCATAATATTGTATGGGTGGCAAAGTAACACCACGAGAACTTAATAAGTTATTATTACCTATTACTTAAGGGGAGGTTTTACGAATTTGCCTGTTTTAAAATCAATTTTAAATGGTCAAACTAGTGTATTTGGGTCCTGAAAAAAAGATATGTCATAGATACATCCTTGTTTGAGGGACGTTAAAGGTTAAAAACACGATAAATTGTAATTTGCTCGATCGAAAAAAAATCCGAAACAGGGTCGATTTCAAAACCATTTTTCGTTTCATTTCCTAATTACAGCACAAAACAATATGAAAATTGCATGTATGATGAGGTAATCGTATTTTAGAGGTTATTTAAAGATTGGATTTTTAAGTTTAGTAGATTTTTTTAAAAATAAACCCAAATATAGTAAATCGGGTTAAATTGGCTCGCGCTCAGAGTCCTGCGGGACGTCATCGGAGGTGGACCTGTGTCAAAATTTTTAAAAATACGCTCTCTCTGCAGTTGTTACAAAAAATCTAATAAAAGAAGAACACATTATATATGAAATTGCGACAGCTCAGAAAAAATATTTCGTTATTTTATTATAGTTTTAATTCATAACATTGTTTTCGAAAGTGAGATTATTTCTATGCGATATGATGACGTTTAACTGTCATCTTACAATAGTGCTAGACACATTACAAATTATTATCGATATATAATTTTTTGTCGTCGTTTATGAAGAAGTCTTTTTTTGATTTTTTTATCAGATTCATCAATGTTACTATATTCACTCTCTATCGAATTGTCTTTGCTAATATCAAATCCTACATTAATAAACACATCATATACAATTTGTCTGGTTGTCGGTTGCATATGGAATATTTCAAACAACTATCACTCTCGCAAGAACAAAGAAAATTTAAAAAGAAATGGTGTTTCAAACAAAAGTGCTATACTAACATGAACAAATGTATGGGACACGATAAAAATCGTAATTATATTGTAATCAATTAAGAAGTAAGGAGATTAAATAAAGCACAGTGTTACTTTTCTTATTTCGTCGTTGTATTTTCTCAACAAATATACTAGCACTTGTTATTATTACTAAATAATGTTTAATTTGCAACAGCGCCATTTCTATTTTATTTATTAAAATGCGTAACTTCCAGAATCACTCATTTTACCAACACTTTAAATCAATTGATCAACTGATATGAAACTGACACAGATAAAACATAACACTCTTAATCAATTGAGAAACTGATATTAAACGTAAGACAAATAAAATATAACAATATTTTTCGAATAGCGGAGCCAGCAACACAATTTTTTTCTTGAATCCGTGATTTTATCGTATTGGCTCAGTATGAACAACTTTCAGTTTTGAATACAAAAAGTCACTGTTTACGATATTTTATACGACACTACTATAAACGATAAAATGTCGTTCTAAAATTTCGATGTCCTAAAATAATAGATTCGATAAAACTGTCCATACGCTTGGTATTAGTCAAATGTTTGAGTACCGGGCTATTAATAGGTACAATGAGACCTCCTCTGTTTGTGACAGAAAAAGATCTGGCCGTCCACGAAGTGTTCGTACGAAAAAGGTGGTCAAAGCAGTAAGGGAAAGAATTCGAAGGGAAAAAATTGTCTTACTGTTTCGAAAATAATATGTAGGTTCGATAAATTATAGCTTGCTACAGCTATAATTTATCGAATCTATTATTTTAGGACATCGAAAATAAGTACGTCACTTGACAATAAATTATGGCAATTGTTACTTCGTAAATAGCCGTCAATATTTACGAATCTTCATGAGCGGTGGGAAATATCCTAAACAAAAAATATGGTCACAGTATAAGCGAAACAGTAAGACAGTTTTTAGCCCATCCAACTTAACAAAAATCCCGACGAAATAAAGATGAAAGTTTGTATGGAAATTCGACATTTTTTTTTTCTTAAATTCACTGACAGACAATGCACAACCTAAACCGCTGGGTCTAGAAGCCTGCAATTTTGCACAATAGTTCTTTTTATAACGAACGAAATTATGACTTTGATATTTTCTATCAAAATTACATTTTGCGTGACCGTTGAGATACCCAGTAGCACTATTATAATTTTAAACTTTCACCTTACTACCGCAAAGTCATGTTTATCTGAAACTAGTTTCTGTCCGTGACTTCATTCGCGTGAAAGTCATAAGACATCACAATATACTAAAATAACAGCCACATTTTATAAATCTTTACTGTACACTGTTTGTAGTTTTGGTCTCGGCGACCAAAATATACAGAGATTTAGGACTGGTGACGCGACTGGTTGGCTAGCTGGACTAGCGAGCAAGTGACAGAGTTATCCGTGTGAGAAGCAGCTCCTCCTGAGGTCGAAACGCGCAAGTAACACTCGTCAGTAGCAATTTCCCATTGCTTGCGAAGTTTTTCGTTTTAAGTGAATTATTAAACGTCTGCGTTCCTTCATAGATATACTACCTAATGGCACAACACTGATACACGAACTGCTTCTTACAGATTATTCATGACTACCCCAGCTATCACTAAAAAAATCAGCAGTTTGTACAAGGGTGGCTATGGTTAGGTGACTGTTAATGAGATTTTTTTTATTGATTTTTATTAAAACCATAGATGACAGAAGAGGCCTAAACTTCATGTTTTTCGTTGTACGTTCTACGATCTCTCCCATAACAGTAGGTATATGAAAAGGAAAAAATGTTGTTTATTTTATAAATAAAATGAATTGATTGTCACAAAACAAACACACGCACGCACACACACAATACATTAGCCGATAACGACACCGACCCGACATCGACACGATATTGGCGATCAGATGATCGGATACGTTTATTTATTTATTTATTTATTAACACTTCAAGCACATAAATGTACAGAGGCGGACTTAATGCCACAGGCATTTTCTACCAGTCAACCTTTGGGTGATGCAGAGACAAACTGTGGTAGGTGCAATAGCGCCTTGTCTTGTTATCGTAACCTATATCGTCGCAGACAGCGACGAAACGGACTGAAAACGCCCATTAGGTACACAGGACATTTTAAGTAATCATTTTTGTTCATGACACCGTAGGTCCCATAAAATGTAAACTTATTGAAAAAATCGAATCTAAGAAAAACTAGTTCAGTTGATCAACTGCAAATATTTCATGCTGTGGCATGGATTTTCCGTGAAATGGTCGGCGGTGAATCGTAAATAGATACGTCACTCTGCATTTGGGGGAGGCGGAGGTAGCGTTTCAAAGGCCTACAGACACGGAAAACCTCGCCTTAAGATGATAAGTGGTGCTGAAGCGTATCTTAACGAGTAGATCGACCGGTCATGTCATTGAAATGTCAATGTCAAGTAAGAGAACTTCTCAGTCAGATGTCAGGAGAAACAACTCCACAGAAGGACAACGACCTAACGGGTTCACGAGATAATCCCATTAATGATATAAGACCCGTGTAATGACGTAATCAGGGAATCCCACTTCTTATTATTCAACTTTTGTCACGTAGGTCATTTAAAGCTTATGCTTTGGCGATCCTCCAGTACTTATGTTTATCGTCAGCGCTGATGATAATAGGTTCGCGAAATCCCTTAGTCTATGAATAGCAAAATAGAGAGCCGTACGTTCGGCGAAGTCACACGTGGTAACTGCGGGACCCTAAAGGAAAAGGTGTGATGTTGTCTATACATAATATAAATATTATTAGGTGGTAAAACTTTTAAGTTTGTGTATGTAGGGGATAATCATCAGAATTACTGATCCAATTCCAAAAATAATTTCAGTAATGGGTAGCTATATTATTGCCGAGTGCCATAGGATATATTTTATGTATTATAAAATTTAATCACAATTTCAAACAAAATTAATTTATAATGGGCCTATAAAACTACCATACAAATCTGCTATCGCATCTCAAATCAACAGTTTCGCCGTAACGAGGTGGTCGAAACATATTTTTAAAGAACAATACATAATTTGCATGCATGCGATAATTTAACTTGCGCGTGAGCGTGTTTACTTACGCGCGATAATGATTTAGGATCCGGTGTTAAAGCCTTTTATGTAACAGTACAATGGATTGTATGAAATAGGACCATTTTATTTGATTTAGGTACAATGTAAGATTTTTTTGAATTTAGGAAGTATACGGGGTGTTTATTTTATTATGACCAACATCAATTTAAGTTGTGATTCGTCATATTTTACAGTAACACTTTTCCAAGACCTATGATTGAATTCCTATCGTAAAATGTTCTGAACTACAAATCTTTAATAATAATATAATATAATTTATTTCTGAGAATATGGGTAATTTCATATTGTTTTCATTTGCCATTTAAACAGAAGCTGCTGACAATATTAACACATACATACGTAATCAATTCGAAAAAAGGCTTTCAGGCCTACTAACAACGTCAATTGTAATTGAAAACCAAAATCAATAGAAATGACGTAAATATAATAACAAACCATTAATAGAAAATTAATAACGCTTTACCCTTGAAACTTCACCACAATATTTATGACCAATTACGATGAAAGCGCACGTCACTATTCTATAATATAGATAGTTCATAGAATTTAGAATGCATGCGACGACCGCTCGTCGATCAGTATTCGATAGATCGATCATCAAACACTATTTGTTAATCGAATGACGACGAAATGACACGAGCCGCGTACATGTGGTCTAAAAGCCCATAGATAGACACAGATTTATGACCATAGACATAGATATATTCTATATGACCGATATAAAGCACTTTATGAATGCGAAACCTACAGAAATAATTTACGTTTATTGAAGAGTAATTACTTGTATATGGACTAATGTTGTATTTGAACGATACTCCATGCATTGAGGCTTATTTTATTTTGGAAGGAAACAGATTTTTTATTAATAAAACTGTATCTCTTTTTTGACTGTCTGACCGTACTCGCTAATGGCTTTCACTCGTCTGTAAAAATATATTTTATAAACCTCAGAAGAAAAAACTGCGTTTTTAAAATGTTTACAACACAGCACAGATTATTCTAAGAGCAGAGGGTCAATTCTACTTTATTATTGCACGCACATACGAGACGCGATATTCGTTGTACACTTTCCACCTGCGAGGATAGAAAGCGACCAATTGAAGTTCTCAAGTTCATAAGAAATCTATAAATAGACTGCAGTACTTAGTACACTGTGGATCGAACTGCATTTAAGTCACTACCACGTATAAATATGTAGTTATTTTAGATTTTTCAATTGAAGGAGAGTAAGAAGATACCGTTCTAAAATTGAACATACTGTATAATGTCAATGTCAATTCGGAGACAGGACAAATAATACCGTATTTTATGGACAAAGTCATGTTCATTTCCATAAAATTGCTAGTTTTAAAAATAGTTATTTACTTGGCACAATTAAAAAGAATGTAGATACCGTGTAATGAGTATCTAATCTACCAAGCTGATCGAAGAATTTGAAAAAGCGAGGAACGCATCAGCTGTACATTTCAAGTATAGGTACTTGGTGTTAAATTAATGATTAAGTTTTCTGGTAAACACGTATAATGGGACTTGGGCAATATTATGTATGACTTACGAGTTTACGAGTAGCATTCTGCGAGTGCAAGTACAGACGCCAGCACATCACTACCGCTACCCGACTGTCAAATTATCCCAATCAACTTTGAACCTTATACTTTAGGGATAAAGTTGAAAATCTATTAAATAAATTTGACAGATTGTAGTAGGTTGATGTGCTGGCGTCTGTACCTAAACGAAGTGCCAATCTATACATAATATTAAACAAAGTCGCTTTTCGTGTATTCTGTGTAATCGTTTAGATCTTCTAAACTACACAATGGATCTTGATGCGGTTTTCAGGAACGTTTATTGAACTTACTTATATGTATAGCAGAAACATCGATGCATGGACATGTTGTCGTTGCACCCATGCAAAGCAGGGGCGGGTCGCTAGTAAATAAATATTAAAAAAAAGTTAAGAAAACTAAAACAAATAAGTCAACTAAAAAGGTATAAACAAGACATCACAGACAGACACGTAATCTGTCCGATTTATGACCTAGCACATGTGACTCCAGATTTTTAAAATTAAATATCGCAGACTGAAAAATTAAAAATCCAGTCACATATGTTGTAGTCATAACTTTTATTTAATTTAAATTATTTTGGGGCTATAATAATAATAATAAGTATATATTTTTGAAATAACTAAACCAAAACAACATTTGATACCAAACAGGGCTATAAAAAAAAACACCTTCGATATACCTTTTTCTCGCCATATTAAATTTAATGTGACGTCACATATCCCATAACCAGCGGACGATCAAGACGCTTCCAAAGATACCTCATTTTGTCTTAGTTTAGAAGTTATGTGGGAACAGATAAACAGACATAATACGTACCGGTCAAAATCATAACCCTCCTTTTTGCTTCGACGTAGTCGGCTAAAAATGTATACTAAAGTTAACGCCCTTCCTTACTTAAATTGTGCCCCACTTGGATTATGAAAATAATTCTAAAAGCCAGCCCATTAGCCTCAATAAGCCGCTACTGCTACCCTTAGTACACAAAACTTAAAACGCATCGTACATAAATGTAATACATAATGTTACATTAACCATTCACTTATGGGCACGCCCATGTAGGGGAAGTCATTAGCATAATATGGAGAAACAATGCAGTCCAACAAGGACGTTTGCATAAACAATTTCAGTACCGACGATGATTTATATTTTGCGGACCGTACCTACCAATATGGCGAGGATTTTTTGAATGTCAGACTACTCCGAAGACACATTAACGATATTCTGATAAGTAATAAAGACGAATCCGTAGTAGTAAAGATGCAAATTAGCACTTGAGAGTGGTAATTGCGTTTGATTTCTGGAACAAAAACCGTGTAAAAAGGTACCTTAAATTGGAGATCTTGACCTTGAAAAATGACCCATTGACACACTGGTCAAGGTTAAAAGCTTTCTCACGGATAGCGCATCTTAGTCCAGGTTTGCACGGTCGATTTTTATTCGCACACTGTATTCAACGCACTGCTTAGCGCCGAGAGTTGAAAATCCAACAGTTTTATTGACGCGCTAGAATGCTCTCTGTTGGACTCTCAATACTAGGCTCAATACGGAGAGTTTAAAATCCAGTGAGTAAACTCCTCCTCTCTTATTTGACCAATGTTCAGCAGTAGAAGTTTACAACTTTACTAAGCTGGTAACTTGATAAAGTGTACTTTTATAACTGTAGCCATAAATAGCCGATGAATGGAAAAATAAACAAAAACATAATTAGGATCGCCCACGTTTTATATGTGGAGCTTTGTTTTCTTAAAGCTGTACCCTAAAATTGCGTAATGCACAATCAATCGGAATTTGAATCGTTGTTAATCCTTTGCTACCTAATAGGTTCGAAAAAAAAATCTGCTCAACAACGTAAAGAACGCAATGAATGTTGTTGAACTGTCAAAATGAAACAGATTAGTCGCAATTGATTACGAAAATATATTTCGCAATCTGTCAAATTTCTTTAATCAATTTTCAACTTTATGACTAGGTAAAGCAGTAATAAGGTTCAAAGTTGATTGGGAAAATTTGACAGTTTCGGGTAGGTTGATGTCAGCTGGCGTCTGTACCTACACTGTTTCACCCGTAAGGAGTACATTTTTTATTTTATTTTATGCTTTATGTATTGTCAACAATTGCGTTGCCATCGAGCCCAGTAACAATGTTTCCGTAGATAACATCAATATTGAAATGTTAATGAGAATTTGATCAAAAGGAGTTAAACGGTTTCCTGAGGCCTTTCATGAGTTTACCACAATATGAAGATTTACTTTCATGTTCGGTAAATTAAATATTGATCATCTTACCTGAAAATTCATTGGTTCCCCAAAAAATTAATTTCACCGTGTTACGTGGTTTATTTGATCCAAAAGAAACCATTATTATACAATGCAAATCAGAACCAGAAAATATGCCAACCTAGATGTATGTAACCAAATCTATGGAGTGAATAAAAAAATTGCATGTTGCGGTAAGTATAAATCTGCATTTAAATGTCTTTTAGACCTATTTCCGAGTGGATTCATAAACCATTATGATTATTTTCTGTGATACTGTGGTCTGTGGGATCAATCACTTTTCATACCGAATATTGTTTCGTAATAAGTAGCTTTGCAAGTTACATAATAAATAATACACAATGCTTCGGCTAATTAGGATCTTAGGATCTTGTATCGGCCATTAACGAAGAGATATGATAAATAAGATAACGTAAAAGACAGGTTTAGTTAAGTACCGAAGTAGGTACATTATAGTGATACCCTTTTCATTTGAATTTTATTAGCTATCGATAAGGATTTAAAGCTCTTAGGTAACTTCTCGGAAGACTATCGATATAATCGAAATTTAGTGTTGTTTAAATAGGTAATCGATTGGATTAGTAGTGAAATCGACGGTAACTACGCGCTAGATAGATAAAATCGTAAAAAAAGATAACAAATCAAAAACATATTAGAAATTTAATGATATTTATCAGGTTTTTTAAGGCCTGTGATGAAACTAAATGGATTATAGTTAATTTCCTAGTAATTAGCTAATAGGTTTTCGGAATCAACTGTTTTGAGCAGAACGTTTGATTTAAAAAACTAAAATGTATTTTGAAAGTCAGATTCTTGGCAGGTGTGAAGTCGTGGGTGGGTTGTTTCCACATAGCAGAAATAAAACGCGTCAGATGTTTTTTGACGCATTTTCCTCGTCTGTTCATTGATAACTATTGCAGATATGAGATAACCTTAGCTATGTTAGTAAAGTATTCATTGAATTGCTCGCTGTTATTGTCTATGACGTAGTATTGATGACGATCAATGGATTTAACCTATACTTCATAAAAGATAGCTTGATCTCTGCGACATATTATGTCAAACTGACATTCCTAGGGAATTCATTCATTAGGTCGACATGCCCATAAAGTATGACATTGACAGTTACTGTCTGTACTATTATGAAATTCAGGACTTCATAGGCGTGATTTTACTGACAGCTGTCGCAGAGATCAAGCCATATTTTATGAACTATAGAAACTCAGCCTACGCCTACATGCATATAAGTAACTTAAAATGTTTACTAACATCTAGAATTTTTGGTATTTATGTTATTGGATCCAGTTGTCTGCTAAATAAATTATTACATATAAGTACGTAACCGTTTTGACTCCTTGGTCAGTCTCATTTTGCTACTTCACTGAAATCATGTCCTTTTCTGCCCATACCACTTTCTTTTGAGCCTATCCTATCCCACTCCTAGACATAGGCCTCGATCTACCTCTTCCACTTCAAGATTTCTCTTTTAAGCCTCCTTGATTCTGAACAAGTGAAAGCGAAAAAACTGATTCACGTCCACTCAATCTTATTTGTTCTTTTAAAACTCCACGAACGGCACCTTAGTTGAAGCTCTATGACTGGTCATTTAGCAAAGGAAGCCGCCAGTTACTGGCAGTGAATATAACAACGAAACATTTTATATAATAATCGAGTCATCGTACTCTTTGGCTGCTGCTCCAATTGATAAATCCGTTCTGTTAGAACCTATCAAACGTTTCGGCGAATGATACTAGAATTTAACACTTTTAATAAAGCGCTCTTCCTCTCTCTACTTATTTAAAAATTGGCTGTGCCCGACAGGGTCCATAATTGTTTCTATTGTTTTTTTTTTGTACAATATGTAATTGTACATTATGGATTGCAATAAAAGATTTGAGATAAGACTTCAAAAAAGGAGGAGGTTATAAAGGTTCGTCTACTTATATGTTTTTTTTTAATGTATTTTCATCGATATTTTCGTCAATTGTGAACGGGTTTTGAATTTTTATTTAGAGGAAGCTTTCGAGTTAGCTTCGATAATGAGTATGTAATCCACTTTGTGTTATCTTGATGATGGTATAATACTTCCTGTCACTGTTGTTTACATAGCAAGTAGTGGTATACGAATTGGTGTGGGGTAGGTATCATAACTAAAAAGTGAATAATAAAAAACTGTTTTTTTAGGAAGTCGGTTACTTTTTTTGTTGTTAGGTTTTTAAAGGGAATTTCGATTCGGCTCGTGAGTTGAGAGGTTCAGTAAGGATACAATTTGGTTGAGGCTCTAATATTTAATGGATGAGTCGATGTAGATTCACTCGTGCATTTAATTCTACTGAATACCTACGTTAGTACAGCCCGATTCAAACTTACTGGCGGCTCGGAACATGAGGCGAGTCGCTGCGCAGTAGCAAATTCATGGGTCAGCGGGATGAGGGGTACGGTACTGCGCAGCGAGCAGCTAACTTCCGAGCCGCCATTAACTTTGACCCCAGTAGCACATCTCCGCTGTTTTTTTTTTGTTAATCCCATTACCGTGAAAAACAATAAACGCGAAATCAAAGTTAATTACTATTGTTCCAGTGTACCTTCAAGTTTTCTAAGAAATGTGTAATATAGACCGTTGCGCGTTGTTAAGAGAATTCATAATTAGCAGCTGCAGTTGCTGGGTCGAATACAACTGGTACTGTAGGTGTAGGTGTTTTGTTCCGCAAATATTTTGGAATAAGCTTTTCATGATGGAGCTACAAAGCGGAACATGACGCGAGTCTATTGAACTGAACTACTGCGGTTTCGCTGCTACGATTTCGCGACGGAGGTCTGCTACTGGCGTGAATCGAACTATACGCTCGCTCGAGTACGCACACGCACACAGAAGCACCATTATCTAAGCCTGCATGGTAGACAAACCTATGCTCGTAGCTTTTATCTTCATCAAAGAAATCTCCAACAATTTTATCTCAAAAATCGATTCGCAATACCGTCCCGTTTAACAAGCAGAATCCTCGTGCACGAAGCCATTAAAAACTAATTTCGAAATATTTACTCTAAGTTTTTTTTTTGTTAATCCCATTACCGTGAAAAACAATAAATGCGAAATCAAAGTTAATTAGGTACTATTGTTCCAGTGTACCTTCAAGTTTTCTGAGAAATGTGTAATATAGACCGTTGCGCGTTGTTAAGAGAATTCATAATTAGCAGCTGCAGTTGCTGGGTCGAATAGAACTGGTACTGTAGGTGTAGGTGTTTTGTTCCGCAAATATTTTGGAATAAGCTTTTCAGTTGGAAAGCCGAATCCGACATAACAAATGCCGCAATTTGTTGCATCCAACTTCAGGGGGCCAATTCTCGATTTTAGAGATGGTGTCGAACTCGACAATAATTTCTAATGACGTCATTTTTTCGACAAATTTTAAAAGTTGCTATTCTGGGGATGTCGAATTCGACATTTGTCGAAGGCTAACGTTAGAGTTCATGTCGAGTGCTTCTGAGCAGTAGAGATGGCATGTCGATTGTAGAGGTACGTCATTTCTGAGTGAATTCGTTGAGTTTTGGATTGATTGGTTGACTGTGATTTCTTTTATTTAATTTTTAAATAAAATACGGCTTGGCATCTCATACCTACTGAAAATTCGATTTATACTCTTTGATTTGTGCATTGTGTTTTCTTGAAACGACGACCTTCGCGCAAATAACAGACTGTAATTTGTGTACCCACGATTGGACTTGAAACCACTGAAAGATGGACGAGTTTATTAGCATTTTTATCTCGGAGTTGTTGGAAAGTGGCGAGCAACTGGCCAATACACGGCGACAACAGCGCACTTATCCCATCGTCGATATTTACGACTTGAGCGAAACAGAAGTCATTAAAAACTTTAGATTAGATAAAGATTTAATAAGGGTTCTAATAGATCTATTGGCTCCTGTAATTCAGGATACCACGAAAATAGACCTGAAAACGAAGGCAAATAATCGTCTGCTTCATAATTTTATTAGTCATGTATAACTGTTCACTAAACTAACCTTACCCACCAAAAATACTAATTGCACACCCTAAAATACCTAAATTACTTATGTAAAAATTGTGAAATGTAAAACAGCACCCAATAATGATGTAACACAGAGTACATGTAAACATAACAAAAGTTTTGAAGGAACCGCAAAAAGGCGCAACTTCTGATACTGACAGACAGTCAACTGTCAATTTGTCAAACTTATTATTTTTACACTAAACGTTTCGTTTTATACTTAAATAATTAGGTTTAGTCAGCGTTTTAAAACAAAATCATTCATTAACTCATAGCTACCTAAAACGGAACGTGCGGTTCTTCATAATGGTAACATTATCTTCACTCGACTCGACATTATCGTGACATTTATTTCTATTTTGACTGAGAATACGGAATTCTGCTCAATTCGACATTTTTTGGTAGAGATAGAGATATTTTTAATAGACATAGAGATAGACTTACGATCTCTAACTCGAGATAAATGGCGAAAATTGAGAATTGGCCCCCAGTTGTGAGTTATTTGGAAAACAATACCGCCATGTTTACATCCGCTAAATTGTTTGCTTATTTTTCGTTAGCTGGTTTTATTGTGGCTCAGTGTGTAGGTAGGTACTGCGTATTCGGATTAAACCAGCATTTCGATTTCGAAATGAGCATAACATCTTGCGCTCCGAAGCACGGGTTATTCTCTTCCGACTCTCGATAAATATTATAAAAAACAGAAGTCAATTTAAATCTTTGTGGCAGATATCTGAAAGTTGAAGATAATTTAACTCAAATCGTTTTAAAAGAAAGAAAGAAAATACGTTTATTTGCGGTACATATGACGCAAGCAAAGGAACAAACACTAAAAAACAAATTTGGGGGAAAATAGGCGTCACATTCACGCAAAACGGCCATCACTCAGCATAATGGACCCGATGTTAAAACGTCTAATGACTTCGTAGCTGTCAATAAGCTGCCTCAATTACTGCATTACTGCAATACTTATTACTGAAAAAGCTTCCAATTATGCCGCAATAGGCTCAAACACGCGGTGCGATTACCGCAAGATTTATGACCGCTAAAAAGTACGCCACACCATGTTGACCATACTCCATACAAGCGTCGCATTAGCGATTTTTATCAGTCCGCCAGGAATGTTTTTCATGCATTTTATCGCCACTGAAAATAACTTTAATGCGCTCCTTGCCTTGCTAGCGTTCTGGTAACAGCTAATTAAATGGCACGAAGTGGAAATGAGTTCAATAGAATACTTCGGCCTTCTTTCTAGAGATCAATTTGTGGAAAATAAACAAATGCGTTTTAAAAATAATTATCGTTTACAATAAAAAACCGGCCAAGTGCGTGTCGGACCACGCAAAATGAAGGGTTCCGTAGATGGGATGAATTTATCCCAAGAACAAACTTAACATTGTAGTTGAAAAACATGTTCTCCCATACGGAATCTATGGAAGAACATGTTTTTCAACTGAAAATGTAAGTTGCGCGATTATTACTCGTAGAGCCTACTTAGCTGTGATTGTTTTCCTTTTAATTTCGTTATAGATATTTACCTACTACTTCTGTGAATTTTTCCACATTTCCAGAACCAACCATTTAGCTGGCAGGGCAACACAGGAATCGAACAAAAATTAGCACTTTAAAGCTTAATAATTGTTTTCCTTTTAATTTCGTTATAGATATTTACCTACTACTTCTGTGAATTTTTCCACATTTCCAGAACCAACCATTTAGCTGGCAGGGCAACACAGGAATCGAACAAAAATTAGCACTTTAAAGCTTAATATTTCGCAAACGGATCCCTGAATCCAAATGGTTTGTACAAAATCACAATATTTTTAACGACATTGACAACGACACCCTACACCATGGGATAAGCGAGAAAAAAATACATCATTACGTGTAGGGGAGGTAACCAATTTTTTTTTAAATGATTTTATTTTACCACCTGTCGGCGTGTCAGAAGTCACTGAGCTAAGTCGCGGACAGACAGACCGGTATGGCAAAACTATAAGGGTTCCTTGATGACTACGGAACCCTAAAAATAAGGAAGATTTAGTGTGAGACACAGAGAGTTATTATCTTTCTTCTCTCTCATGTAACCAAAGTTGCCTAAACATGACGCGTCCTTGAAATTTTACTCTCAATTCCCGTTCAATTATTGAATCGTCTAAGAAGTTTCCCTTCAAAAAGACACGATGCCCCTTCATATAATAAAAATTGTTGCCATATCGACTAAATTCGACAAATTGGAACGAGCAAATATTTTATGTACGTACCTATATTACACAACAACAAATAACAGGAATCACATCAAATTTCTAAACTAGATAACACAGAACGCGTGAGTACAGAACAATACTAAACACCATACTCGGAATGGAACAGGATTCGTTACAGTTAAAGCATCGTATTGCAACTTTCTATGAATTCGCTAATTCTATAACATTATTCTTCGGAACTAGTTCAAGATTGATGGCTGAATAGGCTTCGGTTACAGCAAAAACTAACTATCTATTTATTTTCCCATAAAAGAGGTTTTATCAGAAGTCGGTAACAACATCAATTGCGAGTTGACAGTGACACAACTCAAAGTCACATTCAGTTTCAAAGAGGTGTACGTTTCACATAGTATTTGCCGACAGTTAATTGGGTATCCTATCGGAACTGACGTCCTGGTATCTTTAGAACTGTCAGCCCATGTTTGTCAACATTGTCCCGATTTGCAACGAATGCTTGTTTTCAGGATCCATGTCTAATTGAAATGGATATAGGCAATTTAATCCTTGTGGACTGGTTTATGACCAAGTATTCTTCAATATGACTTTCTCACGCTGCAGTTTGAGTGATAACTTGGAATAGCTTCGCTTCATAGTTTAATACTTTTTGCCACGTCAATGATTGACGGTTTTCTCAAAAGGAGGAGCAAGCGACATAAAAAGCAGCTGATCAACAATTTTTCAAATGTTTTTTATTGAGTTATTGGCCAGCTCTTGACCTTGATCTCGCGTGATGGGAAGCGATGGATGGGGTCTATGATGGAACGGGCAAGCCCGTAAGATGCCGTTTGTCTCCGATAACCGCAGAAACGTACGAAAGTAAACATTAATATTATTTGTACAATACGTCGTATTGTGGAACATACGCCGCGCCTGTTGTTTTCAAAACGACTGTTTCCACTTAAGAACTCGGTACCGGGAAAACCGTATGGTTTGTAAAATATAGTCCCCTTATTCTAGACTATTCGAAAGCCTAGAATCTCCAATACTTCTATTTATACTAATTGGCGAAGATGCTATTTGCGTGTATTTTAATTGAAAGTAAATATTTATTCTTTTTCGCTCACTTGAAGCGCAGAGGTTTAATTAAAACTATGGCAATTGAAAGAGAAAATGTTTGTTTGTTTTTTGTTTTGATACACGCAAAATCGCTCATTAGATTGCTACGAAACCATTTACATTATTAATAAACCCTGAGGGCCAACCACCACCTCTTTAAGTATTATTTTGATATAACTTCAGTGCGAGAAAGAAATGGAGCTATACAGGACGTCTAGCTCCATCTCTTTCACACGCTCAAGTAAGATTAATATAATACTGCTAAAAGAGGTGGTGGTAGGGCCCCTGTACCGTTTACGCAGCAAAACAATCAGGAACAGAATTTTCATAGTTTCAGGTACTATGTATGACTTAACAAAGTACCAGAAACTATGTACACGCGGCTACGAACTAGCTAAACATTTCCAGTATAAGCTGACCTCACATTGTACGGAAATCCTATACAGTGCGAGATCAGTATAAACTAATGTACAGCTTGATGTGTAGCCGTGTGTACCTATACTGATACTTACAGATAAGAAAAAAGATTTAAAAGAGTTTAACAACAGTGTACACTCGCTACGTATCGCTTTTCACGTTTATCCCATAAGCTATATTGGAAAAACACGATAAAAAAGAAATCTTAAACCTACCAATGAGGTATCTATGAATGACGTATAAACATGACGTGTAACACTGAAATATGTATGTAAAGATATACATTATTTGTAGTACAAACTATGTAACAAATCTATGCACAAGAACGTGACTATTTACTATTTCCTGTACCTAATTGTACAGATCTAGTTTCTTATCTATGAATCTGTCTATTTATCTATAATAGGAATTCTCAAGACCTTCACTTAAAAGAAACGCTTCGTTGGAAGCACGACAACCGATGAAAACCCAAGATAAATTATTAATTTATTTTATTCATCATTAGGTCGGTTCCTAGTCTAAGCAAATATGGTTGGAGCTCGCCATCTTCTAACTTTATATAGATATTTCATGTTCTGTAGAAAAAACTGATACATATACAAGGTTATTTGTTATATGTCGACAATCTGTTACGACGATGTAGGAGAGGTCATTTACAACCAAATGACCCCTGATGACCCCTATGCCAATGTCAACCATTCTCGAGTAATATAACATTTTAGATTTTAAAATGTATGAAATAAAATGTCACATGACTCGAAAATTGTTGACATTTGCATAGGAGTGAAAAGGGGTCATTTGGTTGTGAATGACCTCTTCTACATCCACACACATGCGGACATATAACCCTGTATACTAACTCCAAGATGGTTTTTCGTAAGTATATTATTTCCTTTACCAACAATCAGTTACTTTAGCTCCCATGTCTAGAACAAGTAAAAAAAAAAACCCTTGGCTGAAGAACACAAGGGTCTAAACCTTTCAACACGCATCAATAT
Organism: Xanthia togata; assembly: GCA_963853775.1. Classification (NCBI taxonomy): domain Eukaryota; kingdom Metazoa; phylum Arthropoda; class Insecta; order Lepidoptera; family Noctuidae; genus Xanthia; species Xanthia togata. The sequence goes on along the minus strand of OY970795.1, from coordinate 22,189,122 downwards.
TGATCAGCACCCCACGTTGCCACCTAAAGAGTCCCGTATAGTAAATGATACGAACACTAATCATCACATAGCCATATGTAGCACCTAGTGAGCCTGATTAGCAGCTGCTGACATTTTCTTTAAGACGACTAATTAATTAGATTCATGAAGAACAATCTTAAATTAAAATCTTTAATTAAATACATACCAGAGGCTATTATTGATCAATGCAGATAATTCTGTTTTTCTTACCACACACATTCTCTTGAAAAAGTGGTCGACGGTTGGGAGGGAGTACTTGGGTGTACTCCGGAGCATTCATTAATCCTAACCCTAGTAAGATATTTTTTGTGTACGTGTTAATCAAGCTTCTTCTTCTGATACCATTTCATCTCATTGGAGATGTCGACGGATTCCCCTCAGTGCTTGCATTAATTAATTTGCACAATTATTAGTAGTGCACTATTAACAGAGTTTGTCTCTGAATACACACATGTTACAGGACACGTCTTGATTACTGATGACGTGTTTTTTTATCCATTTTCTGGTTCAGTTTCGAGTAAATATTGACGTGATTAAAACAATGCACGCGGATCTACACTCCACTCGTCATGTAAGCTCACATCGCGGAAAAAACAAACATTTGTTTTATGAAGCTCTTTAGAACGCAGCAGAGCTTATTTATACCACTTTAAACTTATTTAATATTCTATTGATGGAGTAAACAGGGGTCAAGTGACCCATAACTCTAATCCGGAGGTGGAAAACACAGCGATTTACATTTTTCTACGAAACTGTTTCTATTATAACGCCTTTCTTTTATAGCGAAGGTGCTTACGATTCATGTAATTCAATGCATCTACTGGGAACCGTGGGCTGGCGGCAAACCCTGAAGTGTCGGCACACTTGGCTGTACTGGGAACTATGGGAATCAGTCCGGATTTATACTAAACTACGTATTTTAATTTGAATATTCCCACGTTATTATCGTGAGAAGTAAAGGTGGCTACATTTAATTCTGTCAAAAGTCATTAGAGATGCAAAATGTGTGATGACTTTCGGGTGGGGTGGCCGATTTTAGCCGAGAATAGATGCATCGCCCCTTATATGACAAATAATATGTAAACCGTCTCTTATGTTTGCCTAGCAGTAAGTACCTAATACCTACTAATTAACCAACCTGTTCCTCTTAGTTGGCTCTCGCGCGAGATAATGACCAGTATGCATTAAATTCTATTTTTATTCGCGTTTTACGAATTGAAGTATTTGTACCTACATCAAAATAAAACTTGTCTATCCGTTTCCTAAACCTATCTTCTCCAGGGTGGCTCACACGAACATTATCCGGTAATAAATGAATTAATTGAGTAATTGATCCCTATCTTATAGAACTTGTGTCATAAATAGCTAAGATAATTAGTGGCAGAGAGGATGGAAACTCCGAACGACTTTTTTAAATCGCATCTAATATGAGCCTTTAATTACACGAAATCCCATAGACAATCAGTGGATACATCCATCCAGTGTTTTATCACTTAATGTTTAATGCATACATCGGGTTTGACGTGCACCTTGCTACAGCGGAATGAGTTTCATATTTATATTAACTTTAGAGCTATTTATCTAGGGTTGAAAAAAATCGGTTCGCACCGCATATGGCGCGGGGACGGACACAAAAAATCAGGTAAAGATATAAGATAGATAAAGCTAATATGGGCCCTGATGAGTAAAAAATAAACACGTGTTGGAACCAAGGAATTCGGTACTTGTTTTTTGTTGTAATCAATTTTGCGAATGTTCTAAAAATGCAATAATAATGAGGGATGATAATGGGGGTAACATAACAAGGAAAAAAATTAATGACGGCGAAGAAAAGCCTATTATTAACGGTGAATAAATGCAGTTTGTTATAATGACGACCGCTGCATTGCGTGTGATGGAAGATCGTTTGTTTAAACATTTTCTTCATTTGGTCAGCCCCTTCATACTTGACAAAAGGGATTGAACAAGCGCAATTGCCGTAAAGATTACAGATTCATAATAACTAATTGAAATATTAATATAATACAGAGATAGTCGTCAAAATAATTCATATTAGGTACACACGCCTACATGTCAAGCTATACATATCCAGTATAAGCTGATCTCGTATTGTATAGGATTTCCGTATAATGCGTGGTCAGCTTATAATGGAAATATATAGCTTGATGTGTAGCCGTGTATATACAGTTAACGTGATGATAATTGTTTCATGTGCCAAATCTGTCCACTGCACAATATTATGACGCAAACTATTCCCAAGAAATGCGCTAATATTCGCCAAATTTATAATGCCTTATCAACATACTCTAATATATTTAATCTGTAATCGTGAGTGAGTCATACGGTCAAATCGAATCACTCTGCGATCAGACTGATTGGCGTAGGTATCTAGTAGTTTCGTTATTACAACTTTTTATCTAACAACACAGAAAATTGTTCTGTGCCTGGAAGTCGATGAAACATTCCGCGGCACTTTTGGTTCGACGTGACGGTGCAGTGTGACCTGCAGGGATCTAGCTTGACGTAAACGTATTCTATATAAGCGTAGTTCGTCCACAAACAAACACAGACGTCATTAAAAAAACATCAACAACAATTACTGATCAATTTTCTACTAATCCCAAACATCCTGTGCCTGAGTAAACCGACAAAATTAATAGAAACTAAACATTTTAACATTGAAAACACTTACCGTTGGATATCCACGGGTGGTGCGATGTCCATTAGAGGAGGTGGTGGCGGCGGCGGGGGTGGGGGTGGCGGGGGAAGCATCTGCGCAGGCGGCGGAGGCGGAGGTGGCGCATCAGGTATGTCAGGCACTATCACCGACACAGGTACGTCCACCTCTTCTTTAGGCAAGTTAACATCGTGCAATTCCTTCAAATCCGGGAGTTCTAACTCTGGTACAGCCATGACTGGTGCTACTGGTGAGGTTACGACTGAAGGCGCAATGGACCCGTCAGTCGTGTTGGAGAACTGTACGTCCCCTGCTATACCTGGCAGGTGCGGAAGGTCCAGTGGCATCTCAAGCTCCGGGACCTGTCAACGATTGATGATGATGAATTTAGGAATCCGGTTCCTCCTAACTGTCGAGAGATTCTACATTTTCTACATTAAGGAACTATTTACTTCCATAGGTTGAATAGACTTTTGAAATAAAATCTAATGATCAAATAAAAACCCTTTAAATGATACGTACCATACCCATGCCGGGTGCATACAGATATTCGTCCGCATCACGCTTCAGAACATCTCTATTGAGAATCGAACTAGGCGCCGCTTCCAGGAGGCTCTTGCTCTCAACCTTGGAGGTCACGACCGGTACGTACGCCGACGGCGGCCGCGTGGTCCCCAGATAAGGACTCTCATCGGTGTTAAAGATCAACAGGTCACCAACACTTGATAACTTATCAACCATAGTGTTCAAATTGAAATCCTGTTTAGGCTTCGCATTTTTAGGCTCTGTCACTTTCACGTGGTAGAAGTGTAGTTTCTCCTAAAATGTTATAGACATCATTATTTTGTCGTCTGTGGGACATAATGGGACATACAATGTTTAGATCTTTATGGTGCAAAATTGTGACATAATTATGCTTGTTTCAATCTATTCTTGCAACAAACTTTAACAAATTGTGAAGAGCCTCATAGACTTAGTAATTGAGTAGGTACCTATGTATTGTAAAAAAATATGAGACGCGAAAATTTTAGGAATATACAAACAATGTCACTACAGAAATCAGGTAACATTGTTCCTGGAATAAATAAAGAAAACTTATTTTTACAATGAAAAATAAGCTCCTAATACTCAAAATATATCTACCTATTCCTGCAATCGAAATTATTAGTCTTATTTTGACAATCAAACTTTTACCAATTAACATAAAATCTTAAATAAATCGGAATAAAGTGCAGGCCACACTGGGGACGAAGCTAAGTTTGTTTAGCTTTCCTCTAGTCAGATAGAATTAGCGAAAAAATCTTGAAAAATCCATGAAATTCCTATTGTACCGGTTTTTTTTTTTTTGTTTATATTCAAGTGTCAGGAATTGATTCCAATAAAATGTATAGGTGAATAGAGGGAGGTAGGGTGCCAAAAAAATGGTAAAAACCAGTTTTTCCCTACTAGAGTAAAAAATCCAGCTCAGAAAAAAAAAAGTCAAATGTAACAAATGTGCGCAATAAAAAAACGAAGAGAATGAGCCTCGGTAGAGCAAAATCGGCCCAGAGGATCGTGCGCAATTCGCAATAAATCACGTTTTTTTTTTGCATATCTTGTTATAGTAATAACTCGCGTTCCGGAAGTGATAGAGAGCTGAAATTTTGATGTTTTTTTTTTTTTAGTTTGGAAATCATCAAATGACTTCTCCCGCTCTGGGCGGAGCCGAGCGGTGTCAGACTCTTACTGACTAAAACCCACCCGACTTCCTTCAGTTGCCTGTGCAATGCCAGGGGCCACGGTATACCTTTCGGACTTTCCCGCAAAGTTTTGTGGCCCTCTAACTACAATTAAATTTTCAGATCAAAAGGCTATTAAAAAAAAAGAGTTATTTAATTTACAAAATTTGCAAAAATAACGTGTTTTTTGCGAATTGCGGACGATCCACTGGACTGATTTTGCTCTACTGGGGGTCATTCTCTTTGTTTTTGTATTGCGCACATTTGGTACATTTTACTTTTTTTCGTCCGAGCTTTAGTTTTTGCTCTAGAAGCGAAAAACTGGTTTTTACCAATTTTTTGGCACCCTGCCTCCCTCTATTCACCTATAAATTTTATTGTAATCAAATCCTGACACTAGATCGTCACAAAAAAAAAACAGGTCCAATAGGAAATTCATGGGCCAAAAAGCTAATTCTATCTGACTACTCCGCGTCTTTTCATACATGCGTTTTCGTTTCGCTTAGTCCGCGGTGTGAACCAAAGTATGAAAGGATGCGGAATGGGTGGTCCCCGAAACGATAAATTCCAATTGATCAATTGCCATCAATTTGTATTGTAGTAATATTGTCAATCGCTTCAATTGCATGGGTAGACGACCAATAAATTCGCGCATCAATGTGTATAAATAAATCACGTAAAAATTAACAGTTGTAATTTTTTGTTTAGCGAAAGCTAAACCTGAGAAACAAAGAGAAGAAATGCATTTTGCATGATACCCTTGGGATCCTTGTGATAAGATCGATAGAAAGAAGAGATGGATTTTTCAAGATTTTTTCGCTAATTCTATCTGACTAGAGGAAAGCTAAACAAACTTAGCTTCGTCCCCAGTGTGGCCTGCACTTTATTCCGATTTATTTAAGATTTGAAATCTGAGAAACAAAGAGAAGAAATGCATTTTGCATGCTACCCTTGGGATCCTTGTGATAAGATCGATAGAAAGAAGAGGGTTGGCGGACCATCATCACTTTAGACAGACTTTAGAAAAGTGATCATGATAAATACAACTTGGGGCATGTTTAGTGGACAGGTGCGGGCCAATGTAGAGTTACAACCGACCACACAACTGAGGAGAAGACGAAAGAAACGATGGATGGACCGTGTGAAAGATGATATGGCTACAAAGAGGGTGACTACAGAGATGAAGACTAATAGAGAAGTATGGAAGAAAGGGAGAATGATGATGATGCAAACTGCTGATAACGAGTTCACATACTACTTACACAAAATTGTCTTGCAAATACAGCACAGTGTAATAACGTAAACTGAATTATTGACTCACCTGTAAATCCTTTTCGTTTGACTGCCCCTGAGTTTTCCCACTCAGAGTAACCTTTTTAGGCTTGTGTTGGTATCCATCCGCATCAAAAACTGATTGGTAATGTTCATGGGTTATTGAGGCCGGGTACTTCGCACTCGAGAAGACATTGATCGCCTTCTGCATACCGGTTAGCTTCTCGACTTTAGATCTAGATAACTCTATTCTGTCATTGAGCTTCATTGTCTTGTCCATGTTCTGCTTGATTCTTGTCGTGAGTCGTGCAAACACATCGTCTACAATGCCGTTGAGATTATCCAAAGTGTCCGCAATCTGCAGTATCGTCTCCTCAACGCTCAGATCACTTGGTACTAAATTAATTCTATAAATACCCTCCATATTTAACCTCTTTTACGCGCGTATTTTAATTTCTGTAACAAACATCACGTATTGTAACGCTTGCCGAGGTTTAACGATGAAATAATGCGAATAATCAAATTCTTCTACGAATTTCAAGGTTCTACATTACTAAAGCTGTGGATGAAATCTTACCTACTAAGCTTCTTAAACATCACCTAAAATAAATTAATAAGGCACAAGAATTATCACTAGACAACACATCCACATTCTTGTGTGTAACTATATTATGTCCAATAATTGTATAGCAGTTCGTAAAGCTCCTAAAGTTCATTATTTACAACTCAGTCACTTAAGTCTATTTTTATCAGTACTGTGTCACTTATTGTATGCTATATTGGGCTCAATTTTTCGACAAGTTCAATGTATGCGAGTCGGCGAGCAACGAATGGAGATTATCGTTCGCGGGGTCAGTGCTCCAAGAGAACCGGCAGTACGCGTCGGGCGACATGGTCGGGTCCAGTATCGCCGACTCTTCGAGCTGTCCGCCCGACAACATGTTATTGAGGTGCTTGTTTATGACCGCGTCTCCGGGACTCATGTAGCCACTTGAAGCCGGCGGCTTTAACGGCACAGCGTTGCGTACAGGTTGCTTATGACTAGGCAAGGCGTCCAAAGACTGCAACTGAATGTAGCTGCTGTCGGCACCGTTTTTCACTGGCTGTGGCAAGGTAGGCATAATCGGCAAGCTCTCAGAACCGAAAATTTTTGTGGGCGACGGTCCTAATTTCGGGAAGTTCATCATGGACTTCGCCTGAGCGTCTTCAGGCATCACGTAGCCCGAAGAGGCAGGCGGTTGACTTGGGACGCTGGGCGGTGCGACCCCAGTCGTGAATATCGGTGGCGCCAGAGCAGCCATAACGTAACTCGAGCTGGCAGGCTGCGCTGCAGGTTTTGCAATAGGACTTGTATGGGGTGCAGGGGCAGATTGGACGTAGCCGCTGACCGGGTTCACTACAGGTTGTTGCACGTAACCACTAGGATTTTTCTTGAATCCCTTGTCACCAAAATAAGGCGAATTCTCTCTAGAATTATCAGTTTCGGAGTTTGAAGATTCCTCGTCTTGCGTTGCATTATTGTCATCAGCTTTTACAGGTTCAACTTCTAAGTGCAGGGACGAGTCCGAGCCGTCGTCGGAAGAGGAGGCTTGTCTCTCAACCGCTCCGCGCGACGTGTCTGACAGCGCGGTGCTGTCTGTGTGATCACTAGAGCCGCAGTTATTTTCAGTGTTCTGTTTAGTTTCCGGAGTAGACACAGTAGTTCTACTGTTCGGTAGTAACAACATCTCGTCTGATGATGGTTTATCGTCCTTATTTGTTGGATTCCATCCTCCAAACGCGTACTTAGAAATATCTTTCTCAGGTATACCTAAGCCATTTGGTAAGACTGGTTTTATATCTTCCATTTTCCTATACTTTTTGTATAGTTTCATCGAACCATACATCATGCCAATTAATGCACAAATAGCAAGAACAATAAGAATCATAGTTATTCCATCCTTACTTCTACAAGCTACCGAGCTTGGGGGACTCCATGGACCAGGATACTCAAGAAGTCTTTTGTTCTGTTCCGAAGGCAACTTTACTTCTAGTCTATCAGCTAATATACCGTGGTAAGGATCTTCATCATAGTTTACTGCTCTGACTTGATAGGTTTCACTTTCATCTACACCTTCACAATGTATTAAAGAATAGGACAAATTAGTTGTGTTTAATATCTCTATTTTAGGAGCAGTACTTTCATCTTTGACTCTTCTTATTTGGTAGAGATCCACAGTTCCCCCAGGCTTATCAGGACGTTCCCATGACAAGTAATCTGGTCTATTTTTGACTGTAGGAGCCTTCAATATGCTGGGGGTGCCAATTCTTGTCCTGACAAAGATGCCATTGTCAGGGCTGGGCTTGGAACAACTTCTAATAGCTGAATTACAAGCCCTAACAGTAAATGAATAATTGGTAAACCCCTCAAGGTCAGTCAGTTTGAGCTCCATTCTAGAAGTATAATTTCTCTTCTCATCTTTAGATAGTTCAGGCAGTTTATCTGCAACTTTTTCAACCCTCCAGTCTTGTCCATAGTTTGAAATGACATATTTTCCTATTATGCCATTTTTATGAATTGGTGGATCCCATGAAATTATTAATGAGTCATTCTGCACATCAGAAATAACAACATTTCTTGGACTTGTTGGCGTATCTTCAATTGTAGTCACACCTGTGGAAGCATTTTCAATCGTTTTCGGCCCATAAAGTGTGTCCAGTTTCAGGATAAAATTATATGTTGTGTAAGGCTTCAGATCAGTTATGTTTACTTCCATCTGTTTTGGGTTAGTAACAGTATATGTGTAGTTTCTAAAAGAAGGGTCACACACATTGCTTGTGGCTAAGACAGGGCAGTAGTTTATTACATATCCTTTTATAGTACCTTCTGGTAGAGTACAGGACATAGTCCAGGTGATTTTAACAAACGATTTTCCTGGAGCATCATGGTTCACTTTTACAGGAAACCCATATATTGGAATACCATCTTTATAAATATCACAAGATGCCCATGTCATACCACTTGTTTTGAATCCATAATTAGCTGATATAGCAAACTGATACCTTCTGTCTCTTGGCAAATTGATGACATGTGTGTTCTGATTTGGATCCAAAACTGTGAAGTTCATGCGTCCTGTACAAATTTGACTAGTGTTATGTTGACACCAGAACAGTGTATAGTTGTCAATATTTTTTATGCCAACCCATGATAATTTGTATGTGCCGTTTTCATAGGCTAGTTTAGTAAATGATGGTACATTTAGTGCTTCAGTATCTACTTTCGATGGGATGTAAAGGTGACTGCTGTTAACAGATGAGCCAATTGCATTATTAGACCAAATAGTCACATCAATAGCTTCTAAACTTGCATCATTCAGTATAACGTAACTCAAGCTTTTGTTTCTATCTGGTAACAATGTCTGTGGGTTCTTAGAGCCTTGCATTACAACTACTTTGTAGGTAAAGTTTGCACCAGCCTCCTCATATTCTTCCAGTTGTTGCCAGTACACATATACCAATCTTTTATTTTCATAAATAGATTGGTCGAATGCTCCAGTAATAGTGTCTGGTGGTCGCCGGGGCCTCTCACTTGCAGTTGTAAACAGCACATATGTAAAATCAGACCAGAATTTATCTTCAGTGGCTAATTCTGATTTTATGTATATCCTGACCTCGTATGACATGTGTGCATATGGTAGGTTCGAGAGCAAAAAGTTATATGTCTTGTTCTTTGGGGGCAAGTTGGATGCATCAACACTGCGGAAGTAAGCTGTGTTGTCAATTTTAGCAATTTGGTACTCTATCCTATGCACAATTGAGCATGGCAGAAAGTCATAAATATTGTTTGGTATCTTCCATTGAAGCATCACACTGTGTGTGTCATTACTCAACACTTTCAGCAGTTCCGGTGGATCAGGCTTCACAACAGAGAAATGCTCAATTGTAAAATTCTGTGTGTTTTTACCAAAATAATTTTCAGCTGTTAAATGAAAATAGTAACGATCTTCCATCTGTTTGTACCTGGGTTGGCTGGTTGTACTCCATGAACACCATCTCGATTTGTCAAACCTGTTTGCTTTACAAGCCTCAACCTTGTTTCCATTTATCAAAAATGTTAATAAGTAATTTGTTACACTGTGTTTCTCTGGGGAGGTCCAGGTACAGTTCAGCTCATCAAGATTCTTAGAGATACATCCAAAGTCCGTGACGTTTGAAGGAGGCAGGTCCACCAGCACTCTGCTTGTGCACTGCTTGTTTGTCACTGTGTTTCTGCAATAATATGTGTATACCTCTTTCTCCAAATGTTCAATGTACAACCTTCTTGTAGTCACATTCACTTTTTCCGACTCTATAAGTTTTCCGCCGAGATAAAACTCCAAGTCATCAGCGGTGTCTTTCTCGGCCACACAAAAGATCTCCAAAGGCGTCCCATAAAGTAGTTTGATCATACTGTCAGGGTACACAGCGACTGAAATGTCTACTCCTTGACACCTCGAAAATATGCACGGTAAACTGATCAGCTTTATTACAATACACCACATCCATAGTCCAAACTGCGGCCCCCTTCGGAACCCTTTGCACTTTCTTCGGGTACTTGTACATATATTTGCCATAACTGCTGCGTTAATCCGTCACTCCATCACGAACTGGTCCACTAGTTTCAACTAAACCGATCGCGGCGATAGACACATTCCTGTTTTTTTTTATATTGCGAGCTAAATGGCGCACCGATGGTCTCAACACGATGACACACACTGACTGAGCACCGTCACTATACGCGCACCACATTTATTTATCAAACGCTACTATTATACGGAACCGAGTATTCGATAAAAGTTGAAAGCGCGCGACCGGGACCCATCTAATTGTTCTGCATTGAAAATTTTGTAACGCCTGCAGTACAGTACTTACATAAAATAGAAGAAAACTTTGGGAGTATTGAAATTCTCAGAAAAACCAACTTCAGTTCAGTTCGTGCAGTTGCAGCGATGATTGACGGCGGTGTTGCTAGCTACATAAGTTTGATTGCCCATTATTTTCATGAGCAAAATATTTTCAGCAAAATCTGAAACGTGAAGATGGAGACCTTATTGACTATCCTTATTGGTTACAGCTTGGCAAAAATAATAAAATGAAAATGAGAGCGCCACTATCGCACTTAGGCCACTTCGAATGGGAAATTATGAGTAAAATAATTTAAAAAATGTATAAAAATATTTTCAGCAAAATCTGATACGTGAAGATGGAGACCTTATTGACTATCCTTATTGGTTACAGCTTGGTAAAAAGAATAAAATGAAAATGAGAGCGCCACTATCGCACTTAGGCCACTTCGAATGGGAAATTATGAGTAAAATAATTTAAGCAAATTGATAAAAACACTGCTGCTCAAAACCTAGCACTTGTCGGCAAAGTAGTGCCATCATCGTAGGTCTGCATTACTTAAGTAAAATATTTGGTTCCAAATATATAAGATTAGATAATCTATCATAATAATAATGTAGACCTGTACATAAAAAGCGATAGCGTTAAAGTAGCCCGCGAAATTCAAATTTTCTTAAGTTTTTTCCAATTCAATGCAAGTCAGTATCAGGTTATATGTTGATCTAAATATGATTCGCGAGCACAGCAAATGTTTATTTATAGAGTTATAAATTACAAAATCATCAATATAACTCTCTAAGTTCATATAATCCTATTGAATGACTATTTTATGAAATCATGACATTTGAAGATTATGCTAACTTATGGAGTTGTATTGCTGATTCTAATGATTATAAATCTGTAAAGCTAGATTTGTTACTGTCGCGAATCATATTTTATTCAGCATACAACCTGACACTTACCTGTAAATTGCAAAAAACTAAAGAAAATTTCAATTTCGCGGGCTACCTTAGCGCATTATACCTATATTACAGCTTATGACCCTTTCCCACGGCAACATCCCGTTTTTTACAGGTACGGTTTTTTGCAGGATCCCGTTTAGTAGTGTACGTGTTGCAATACTAGCAGTCACATGAATATCCTGTTTACAGTATCCTGCAAAAAACCGATGTTCGAATTTGACATTCGGTTTTGCCACTACAAACTGGATCAATTGGTCCACTAAAAAATAGGGTCCAGTTTACTTACACTTATAGGGAAGTGGAAGTGTTTCCACTTGTATTTGTAACCTGTTTTTTTTTATTTCTTCATATTTTTAATATGGTTGTCAAAAGTGGTCATGGATATCCTAAAGTAATTTAAAAAAAAAAAAACATCTTTACTCAAAACGCCCATGAGATTACGATAGGTACCCCAATGTTGATCGTTGTTTCAGCATTGGGTGAACCCAAAATTTTCTTTTTCTACACTGCCAGCGTTGGCAGCCGCGATAATACTAATATAATATCATAAGCGTGTTCACGTCCATCACGTTTGAATATTCATAAAATAATTCATATAACCGTTCATTTTTCTACCGCAAAAAACAATATGCAAAGGCCTGGCGGGATCTAGTAAAAAACCGTTCCCGCAGAACTAGAAAGCCGTGGTAAAGGGCCGTAACACATTCTAGTTTTCTTAGAATCCTCACTAGGCTAATCCTGCACTAAGCTAGGCCAGCCTGTACGCACACTGTATGCCAGCAAGCACATACGATTTTTCCATGAAATTACAATTCGAGACTTAATTAATTAAAACTTTATTATTAGTTACAAATAATTTAACAGTGAGATCAAAAAGTAATAACATCGCCTATGTCGAATCTATCATTATTGTTTTTTCTTCACGAAGCGATGCATTTCCTAAGCTGCAATTTTTGGTGTTTATTTAGTGTTTTCATTTATGTGTAGAATCTTCTATATTTGTTTTTCATGTTATTTTAATACATTATGGACCAACGATGGAAATTGGCAACATTCTATTTGACAGCGACTGAAGTTAGCAGCATGCAGTTGAAAACAAATCAATAATAAACTGGAAAATGCTGCCACATTAATAACATTCCCTAGAACTTGGGAAAAGTACGCGGCAACAGATTCACATTCATGTGGTGTGTGATGTGTAGTCATTGACTTATAAAACATATTTGTCAATGTGTGTAGTCAGTGTCTTTTTGCTGTGCTAGGGCGTCGAGTTAATGTAGCGTGTGTTGGCCCTAATGTTGTTTATTTCCAAAGCACTTTATACATTCTGGCTTGTATCCGATCATATTATAGGTCTAGGAAAGACTGAACTCCCCTTAGATCACGATTTACCTACACAAAATAGACGATCAACAAATGTTTGTTCAATCATCCGTTATAACACTAGTTTCTCCCAAAAGTTTTTCTGTTTTCTTGGCACTTTTCTTTATAATTCAGTTAATAAAAAAATATCTATCTATACTCATACAAAAGATATTTGTAAAAGAAAATTACGCTCTTGGCTATTAAATCTGGACTATATTTCCACGGAAAACTTATTAAAACCAATGTCTTAACACCCACACATTTACACACACACCTACACATTACAATCATTCAATACACACAGCAATTCCCCATTCCCATTTTTCATTTTGTGATAAGCTCATTATTATTTTATTTTCTTATTCAGATACCTAAGTATGTATTACTGAATAATAATATAGTTACGTAATGTACCTACATAATAGGTAGGTATCTATATTTCTCTTAATTTTATGTTTACTTGCTTTTCTTTGATTTTGTTTTAATTTTGTTAGGTCTTTCAAACTTTTGTAATACCATTAATATCTTGACTACTGTTTTGTTAATTAACATGTCCTATCTAAGAGAGCCGGGTGATCTGTAACTCAGGATCCTCCTACCTCAGACACCTTTCTCTATTTAAGACTGTGCTTTTTATTAACCAGTGCCTGTAATACGATGTTGAGATAAATAAAGATTTATGATTATTATTATGATTATGATTACTACATAAAGGTATTCTATCCGAGCTATACAAACATGTGACTTTGACAAATCTGGCATTAGAGACACTCATAAGTATGTCCATGGTGACAGTATAAACGTTCGAATACTACGACAACTGTTTTTCTTGCATTTCAAACAATTAATATTATTTTTTCAAATATTTTAACAAAATGGTTCTATAATATAGAAATTACGTTCAAATTGGACAATTTATTTAATTAGCATCTTTAAAATATCATTTGATGACGCACCGATTAAAGTTGCATATGAACTGTGTTTTGACGATAAAAATTATATAATAAATGCTACACTTTCAGAACGGAACTGCAACCTTCATCAGTGTTGATAAAAATCATTTAGAAATCATACACATTTTTTTTTAGTGTAATATTTAAAATAATTAATTATGTGAATGGCATAAGATACAATACAATGGATGATAGTAACTTACACTCTTTGGGTTATACAACGAAAACAGCACTCATTAAACTCCGTGATGATATACGAAATGTTATAGACGAGCACAGGAAGAAAAATCCAACCGGGTATGATGTTTTTCTTTTTCCATGATTCCAAGCATTGATAGAATCATTCTTTGCGCAAATATCATACAAATATGTGTATGGTATATGAGGCATGTTATAATAGTGATGGTTTCGGTCACAAGTTGTTGTTTTAATCTTGTAAAAAAATGTTTCAGATTTGGGTTGGCACGGAGTATTATTTCGTTTTCATCAGAGAAAGTGCTGTTGTCAGGTGTCGCTTACACAATAACGTTAGTGTACGTAGTCTGCTTGATACTTACATACCTCCTTGGTGAATCTGTACAAGCCCATGCCTATCTACTATGGGAAGCATTTTTCTTAATTGTTATATTGTTAGTTAACTTCTTAGTGGCATTCAATGAAGAGTATTTATACAGGAATGAAATACCTCATAGGGTAAGGAAAGTTTTAGGTAAGTGCACAAGATATTTATTTGTATACTGATAAGTGTAGTTGTAATAATTATATACTTAAAAAATTCTAGTGGCTTAGTTAGGTGACTCTGTACGGGTAATTTTGAAGTCACATCAAAAGAATATGAATATATTTCTTTCCATCACTTTTTATTTCATGTTATTCAGCAAAATATCTGTCTCTCCGTTTGTATTTCAACACTAGTTAACACATGGCACAGCTAGTATGATAATATTGCATCATCAGCCTATAACGTTCCCACTGCTGGGAAAAAGGCCTACTCTCGTTGAGAGGGAGTGGGCCGTAATCCACCACGCGGGCTATGATAATATAGCAAAAGTGTTAATCATTGCATCTTAATTAACCGGTTGAGGCCCGCATGTTCTTAAGGACACGGCAACTCGACAGACTTCGAGCACGACTGTGACCCTGCGGACATGCAGGTACACGCTGTTTAAATCTATTATCTAATAAGGGCTAATATGGTCTGTGATGATTTTAAATTATGGGCCTGACGGATAGAATAATCGACTAAATCATTCGAAAAAAGAATGTTGAGTAAAACCGGCCTCGGAAAATAGGGCCTCTACCGGAGGTGTAATTTGATTATGAAGAAGTATATTCTAAGATTTATTTAATATTCGTTTCCTCTGTACTTAGCTTTAAGCTGAACATAAGCCTCTCCCAATAGAATGGTCACACCCATTCAATTCATTTTGGTTTAATTTGAAATCATTGGCATTCTTCCAGGGGTGAAAGTACTTGATAGTATAAACAACTTTGTTAGTAGGTCAAATGGAATAATTCAAACTTTTAAGTTTGTTTTTGTTTTAATACTCTATTTAGTATTAAATTATGTTATTGTTTTATTAGTGTTATGTTAATTACAGAAACATTGGATGATGCCATAGAAAGTTCAAAATGGACGGAGAATCACTATCCTCATTTATGTGCCCCATATTCGCCATGTGTGATCCTGCAATGGACTTATCGAGATTGTAAGAAAGTTTTATTGTTCACTAAAGAAAGTGTTATTTTTTTTTACATGGTGGTTGATTTAATAGTTCAAATGGTACTAGGATATCTTAAGCCAAGGCCAGAAATAGCTCAAAAAAACCCTTGAAAACTGCAAGACCCAAAGTGACTATGTGTACTTCCTCTGCCCAATGTTCAAGTAACTGTGCCAGACAAGCTGGTTTTGACACAGCGTCAAACACGCAAATACATTATTAATTATATAATTTTGTTAGTTTAGTTGAACTTTATTGTCCAATAGCTGCTGTCAGCGGCTACGCTCGCGTGGACCCTAATTATTTTTCTAATATAAAGCTAGCTTAAGTTACTCCTTATAACATCAGCTATCTGCCAGTGTAAGTCCCATCAAAATCGGTCCAGCCGTTTCGCAGATTAGCTGGAACAAACAGACAGACTGACAAAATTTGTATGTGTCATGAACTCTGTGTATATTTTTTGTTTGATTATAAATTAATAAATGTATACGTATTTGTGTATTTGAAGCTCTTTGAAGAGCTGGCGCCGGTTTTGGGACAATAGCACATTTGGCAGTGCCACAAGGCTGCAACAATATTGGCACAGGCTTATCTGATCCTAAATAAATTTGTGTTGACTGATTTGAGGAGCAGTCCATAATTTCAAAATTAAATTACATCTGTTGTTACCCAACAGCAATCTATTTTATTTATAACTGGCAATGAAACTGATGAATCTATTGTCATAGGAATAACATAACATCACGCCTTGTTTCCCCGAAGGGTTGGGCAGAGGTGTACCTGTGTGTACACCCACATTTCGCCAGTTATGTTTTAAGTCCCATGTAATAGGGGGCGAGCCTATTGCCATCAACCGGGCACAAATCCAGACTCCGGGCTACTACTGAGAAATTCCAGATAGAAAAACCCAATAACACTTTGCCCGACCCGGGAATCGAACCCAGGACCTCATGCTCAGCAGTAGCGCTTGCAACCACTAGACTCACTAGACCAACGAGGCAGTGCATAGGAATATTTAGCTGAATTTACAAAGTGTGAATTTTTAAACAAGTTCTTCTTTCGTGTTGGCACAAGCTTTAAGATGAATAACTAATTTGTATCGATGTAATGGTGCAGTCAATCAACGATGATGACGTGGACTGCCCCGTTGGTCTCGTGGTCGCAAGCGTGACTGCTAAGCTTGGGGTCCTGGGTCGATTACCGGGTCGGGCAAAGTATTATTGAGTTTTTCCATTAGAAATTTCTTGATATAACAGCCCCGAGTTTGGAAGTTGGCGGTGTGATACCCCCGTGCCTCGGTGCGCACGTGGCGCCGTCGGCCCTGCGCCTGATCTCTCTCCGCGAGTGGCGGATTGCCGTCCCATCGGACTATGAGAGTGAGGGAAGAGAGAGTGCACTTGTGCACTATAATATCTCCCGCGCCGACGGCTGGTTTCCGTTGAGAACGGTTGCCATAGCCGAAATTCGGTTTGGAGGACTATTATTAATAAGTACAGTCATCAGTTACAACAAATTGACATTGATTACGCCTGTATGCCATAAGTTCATAACAGTAAGGGCGTGCAAGTGTTACTTTCCACTGATGTGAAGATTGACTGTACGTCTTGCTATACAACTTGGACGCAGTAGGGGGCAGATGGTGGCCACGTTGGTTGCGGTATTAGTAGCGTTCTTTATGTACTCTAAAGTGCAGGCCAGCTAGAAAGATAAGTAGCAGGGCTGACTGCCCCAGATCTAAATATATCCTTGTTGATACAAGAATACTCGTATGTTGATAAGGACTATCATAACTTAGAAGACTTAGAACAAAGTGATGATTTACTTGGTTCTAAGTTATGATAGTCGTATGTTATCTTCCTGTCTTTTCCCATGTTACTTGTGGTCGGCGAAACACGTTTTCTTATTCCATTCTCCCCTATCAACCGTCACGCTATCATTCGCTCCCTTTTCTTTTTCATTCCTCACACAATCTATCCATCTTTTCTTTGACCTTCTCTCCATTTCTTTATCAAGACAAACGATTTCATTTAAACTTTTCTGTCACTGGTGCCACTATTATGGTAGTCCACAACAAAAAATACAAAGGAGGTATTATTTCAGCAACCATAGTGAACCTGCCTTGGGCGTTGCTGGTGGAAGGAGATGTCATAGTGCTGAGGCCAGGTCAGGAGGTGCCCGGCCATTGCCGAGGGCTGCAGCCCGAGGACCCTGAACAGTTCTTTGGACAGATCTTTCAGCCTACAACACCGGTAATTTCATTATTTATTGCATACTAGCTTTTGCTCGCGGATTCGCCCGCGTGAAAAAAATGAAAGTCGGAAATTATCCAACAGGATGCCAGATTTCATCAGACAGCCAGTTACTTTTGCATTTGAATGTTAGTATGAATCACACGTGCCCATCTACATATATATCAATTTAAACCTTATTTCAATGGCCTAAAAGTTATTTCACACTTGGAGCGTGCAACGACAATACTACAACGGAATTTGGCTTTGTTATGTCTACGTAAATAAAAATAGCAATTTATTTGCATATTAAAACATGGCAACTTATTCGCGTATTTCTTACTTAAGTGACAATTAGTACGACACGAAAAAAATCTCGATGATGTAAGTTTATGACAGTCAGGTAATATAAACAAAAATAATATTTCATGTAACTATTTTCTCCTATTCTTGCTCTTGAATAGATTGCTTTTTCTTTGGCTTTTTCTCAATGTAGCCGTAAATTGTAAAATGTACAAATCTTAAATTCATTCATTAACTGATGGACAACGCACAGCTCAAAAGTCAAACCGCGGGGTCTAGAAGCATACAATTTTGCACAAGACATTATGCTGGGATAGGGGCGGTGGCGGCATCTACATCGCCACATGCGAACTACGCATCAAAGACCTGACGTCACATAAAATCCTGACGTCACACAAATCCTGCATCGCGCAATCAGAGTTTACCGCGCGAACGACATAATATAAGACTATCCGACATCAATCGTTGGGCAGTTGCCCGCCAGATACGACTTCCGTCTGGTCGGAGGATCCTCTCTTAAGCCTCGTTCAGACCAGCGCGACGCGACGGCGCGACGCGACTCGAACAATACAAATTCTAAGAAAACTACACGGTATAACAATAGCCGGTGTCGCGTCGCTAGTCTTCACGAAGCTTTATCCATAGAGGATCAGTGAACTTTACTTACTAGCCATCGTTATTCGTCGTCGTACGTTATTATTTTGTTAGTTTTAAAATGCTCCTTTATTATTTTATTAATTACTGTTATATTTCCTGTGCGTGTCTAAATAAAATATTTTTCTTTCTTGGACTTTTGAAGATTCATTTCCTAAAAGGGTTAAATAAGGGATTTTAGTTCGTAATTTTTGCCTATGGGAATGCCACCGCGCACATGGCTAGTAGTAAAATAAATATTTATATTCCAGCAAAAAGACAACTTCAGCACCCCCCGGATTCGAACACCACATCGTAACAAAGCGTATAGAATGTGCGAGACCCCTTACCTGAAGAACCTCAAGCTAGCCCTGGAACAGGCCACCATCAGACCTGTCACTGTGTTTGAGAAGCAGAGGTACCTGGTAAGCATCATTTGGCAAATACCATTATTGGATTTCAATACCAAAAAATCATATAGAAAGTCAGTAAGTAAAAGTAGAAATAAACTTATGACTCTGACACATGCATCTATCACATAATAATAATTAATTTATCTGTCGTTGCTTCAATTTTCATTATTTTTACCTATCTTAGTAAAGTAATCTTATTCTAGGTGCATCGTCTTCACATAAAATTATATAATTAACGTATACAAGATATTGTGAAAACATTTTAAAAGAGTAATGGTGGAGTTTCTTACTCATTCTTCTCCATACGAATACTAACTTATGGAAGGGGCGACTATAATCAATACTGTTTTTTGTAAATTTTGACGTTCAAAAGTGCCTTTTTATGTGCCTAATTGAAAAAAAATATCTGACTTTGAACAGTTTTTGCAAATCCTTGCGCAAGCTAAAAAGCCGAAGGCTTACAATTATGTTTACTTAAGGGAAAAAGATAAAAAAATGGGTTCTAAAAAAGTTAAAAAGCTGTACTGAACTACCCAGTTCCCCAATTGATCATTATATGGGTACCAAACCCAACGTATGTGGTTGGTTGTATATCTGCAGTGCTATTCTGTAACCATCTCACGGTGAAAACGTAGGTGAAGTGAGCGTGAACTGAGCTGTCATTCCACCTGCTGCTAGGGACTGACAGCTCACTCCGAACTCACTTCACCTAAGTTTTCACGGTGAGATGGTTACAGAATAGCACTTCAGTAGTCAACCTTATATAATACTATAAATCATTTTTGCCACCAAAACGCCGATTAGCAAGACCCCCAAACTGCATGGTGATCCTCGATCAGCCTGATAAACAACTTCTTTAAACCATTTCGCAGTGCACAGTAAAAATAATGGAAGGTATAGTCCTGCCACTCGTCATATCGTTGGTGGTGATAGCCAGCTTCGTCCGGCACGTTTACCACCTACCAGGCGTCACGCACTGGACCGAAATCTACTTCCTACAGACGATCGCCGCCTCG
The DNA here is from genome assembly GCA_963853775.1 of Xanthia togata. Classification (NCBI taxonomy): domain Eukaryota; kingdom Metazoa; phylum Arthropoda; class Insecta; order Lepidoptera; family Noctuidae; genus Xanthia; species Xanthia togata. The sequence goes on along the minus strand of OY970795.1, from coordinate 22,168,977 downwards.
CTGCCGTTACTGCAGATCGTGTTCCCTATTGCCTGGGTCACTTTGAACTGCTATGGGTTGGCTAGGTAAGTGTAAAGTCTATTATTTCCAATTGATGTTATTTCCACTTAGACAAACATCAACTTTATGCTAGTGTAAATAAGGTGATTTTAGTCTGACTAGTATACTGTTGAAAAAGTCATACAAAAATATGAAGTTGTAGCGCAAACTGAACCTTATGTGTAGGCGTTACAGTTGTTTTTCCTAAAACTCGTGTTTGTTTTCATGTTTGGTAAATAAATTGCGAACGCAGATTATATTGCTTGGTCTGAATAACGATGAAATACTGAAAGCAACTGAGTTTCTGAATGACTTTGAAGCTTGAATGGTTCAATATTTACATATTAGGTTGGGGAAAAAGTCTTTTCGCATTAAAGTATGTATGACCTTGTAATAAATCTATTTGTATCTGGCTGGTTTTGGTATCATTGAAAGTTTAAATTTTAAAGAACATAATTCCAAATTCAAATTAGGAAAATGTGTGATTTTCATTTGTTTTTCGTACCGTCAAGATGAGTGAATCTAATGAAGAAATTCGATACATTTTAAAATTTTACTACAAAAAAGGTAAAAATGCAACGCAAGCCTCGAAAAAAATTTGCGATGTTTATGGACCTAGTGCAGTGTCTGTGAGAGTAGCACAAATTTGGTTTAAGCGTTTTCAATCCGGTAATTTTGATGTCAAAGATGCACGTCGCTCTGGTCGCCCTATTACGGATAAAATGGATGCCATTTTTGAAAAAGTGGAGCAAGATCGGCATATCAGTAGTTACGACGTAGCTGAAGAACTGGGAATTGATCACAAAACAGTTTTGTCGCTTTTGAAAAAAACTGGGTGCACAACAAAGCTCGATATTTGGGTACCTCACGAGCTCACTGAAAGAAACCTAATGAACCGTGTACTCATTTGTGATTCTTTATTACGACGTAATGAAACCGAACCATTTTTGAAGAAGCTTATAATAACTGGTGATGAAATGTGGATCACGTACGATAAGAACGTGCGAAAAAGGTCGTGGTCAAAGGCCGGTCAGGCTTCACAGACTGTGGCGAAACCCAGGTTAACTCGCAACAAGGTGATGATGTGTGTGTGGTGGGATTGGAATGGCATTATTCATTATGAGCTGTTACCACCAGGCAGGACCATCGATTCTGAACTCTACTGCGAACAACTGATGAGATTAAAGCAAGAAGTTGAGAGAAAGCGGCCGGAATTAATCAACAGAAGGGGTGTGGTTTTTCATCATGATAACGCTAGACCTCACACATCTTTAGCCACTCAGCAAAAATTAAGAGAGTTTGGCTGGGAGGTGTTAATGCATCCGCCGTATAGTCCTGACCTTGCACCTTCAGATTTCCACCTGTTTCGGTCTCTTCAGAATTCCTTAGTCAGGTTAACATCACGAGAGGACTGCCAAAACCACTTGTCACGGTATTTTGATCAAAAGTCCCAAAACTTCTATAGCAATGGGATCATGTCCCTACCTACAAGATGGCAAAAAGTTATCGAACAAAATGGTACCTACATACTTTAGTTAAATGTAAATAAACTATATTAAAAAATGTTTTGAATTTTCTTAAAAAATGCGAAGCAACTTTTTCCCCAACCTATTATTTTCTTATAATAAACGAGAAATACCTCTTAAAACCTTCCTTTGATCGCTTCAGACCTTTACCTTTTAATTAATTTTCTATCTATCTATAGGCCTACCGCTTAACTGAGACGTTTTCTGAGGTAGCTGCGCGGTGCGGGAGGGGTGACAGTTGTCACAAGTTGACGAAGCACTGAGCTCTCGTATCACCGCACTCGTTACCACACCCCGCCCGCACCGCGCAGCTACCTCAGGAAACGTCTCAGTTAAGTGGTAGGCTTATATAGATAGTGCAATCCACGACGACGCGCCCCACTCCGCTCCGCTCCGTACTAAAGTACAGCTTACAGTGCAGTAATCGCGGAGTGGAGTGCGTCGTCCTGGATTGCACTATCTATTATATAGATAGAATATGTTTTATTGTATACCTAAATAAAGAGATGTTGGTTTTGGAAAGGATAGATAGATATCTATTTTTTCTTAATATAAAGCTTAATGTAAAGCCAAAGTTGACTAAGCCCACGTTCGTACGGACGGAAAAATATCGGCGGGATTTTACCGCGCACTGAATTTTTAACTCTCGGTGTTGAGCCGAGCGTTGAGAATCCAACGCGTTGGGACGCACTTTCGTCCCAGCGTGTTGAAAAAACACATAGTTGGATTTTTAACTCTCGGCGCTAAGCAGAGCGTAGAAAATCCAGAGCACGAAAAAAAAATTTTTTTTGTTTGTGCGAACGTAGGCTTATGCAAGTGTTGTTATAATAACTGTCGCCAACACATTAGTAAAATATTCGGCAAAAGCCAGAAGTTTAGCTTGGGTCGTTTACCAGTCCCTTTTATTTCCAGATTCAAACTCTTATCAGAAACTCGTCAAAAATACGTCCGTCCGAAGTCGTGTTCCATATCGGAAGACGCAAGCGATCCTCTGATCCAAGCGATGAGCGAGTCCAACCTGCAGCCCGAGAGCCTCAAGTCTTTGGGCAGGACCTTCTTCAGCATCCTGACCGGGAGAGAAAACATGGTCTGCAGGACTGCCAATATTGTGCATGTGTTGGGTTCTCTATCGGTGAGTTTATGTTACTTACTAGCGTGGTCTATGTCTATTCCACAGGAACCTTGCGTTTTTCCGGTATTAAATTGTCTATGTCACTTTAAGGCTTATAAACAATCTCTTTGCCAAAAATCACGTAGATCCGGTACCCTGTTTCTGCGTGAAAGAAGAACAAACAAACACGCTTTCGCATTCATGATATGATAGGATAAAATTGTGAGCTTGTGGCTAAGGAATAGCAGCCGCACGGGTCGATCGATCAGGTTAAGCTACGCTTGCCGTGGTTGGTCCGTGGATGGGCGACCATCTTTACATACATACCATTACTCCGTGTCTCAGAAAGCACGTCAAGCCGTTGGTCCCGACTGTCATTCGAGGGTCTTTGACAGTCGTTACGGGTCGTCAGAAGCCCGAAAGTCTGACAACCAGTCTTATTAAGCGGTATCGTATTACCTAATAAATGGGTGGTGGAGTTCAGATAGGCAGTCGCTCCATGTAAATACTGGTATTCAGCTGCATCCGGTTAGACTGGAAGCCAACCCCAACGTTGTTGGGAAAAGGCTAGGCCGAAAAATATTATAGGATACAATTAATATATTGGAAGACGCGAGTGGCATTTCTCAGCATACTGACCAGGAGAGAAGACATAGTTTGCAGGACTGTCAATATTGCGCATGTACTGGGCTCTTTTTGTCTAGTTTTAGGGGTTGAAGAATTATGTCTAGCTTATTTACTACGGTGTTTTTCCCTTATATATTTTTTTTATTAAGCTATCAAATTAATAATCTGTCCCCCGAATACTGAAACGTCACTCAAAATTTAAGTACCACTTATATTTAACAGATACTCAAATGTGACGTTTGACAATACGAAATCTAAAGTTTAGGAGCTGCTCAAATGTTAAGCAGCCCTTAAATTTTGAGTGACGTTTCAGTATTCGTGGGTGTGTCTATTAGTCGCGCTGTAGCGGTTACACCGCCACATACGAACTACGCATCAAAGACATGACGTCACACAAATCCTGCATCGCGCAATTAGAGTTTACCGCGCGAACAACATATATAAGACTATCCGACATCAACAGTCGGGCAGTCGGTCCGCCAGACACAACACCCGTCTGGTTGGAGGATCCTCCCTTTTCTGTGGTGGATGAGTGAACTTTACACCCTGTTCCTCATGCCCCTAAATTGGTGACCCCGAGTATAAACGTCAACGCAGCCTTCGTGCAACTACTTCAGCGTGACGTCATCATCATCATCACTCCCGCAAGCTCTCATGAGGCGAGTCACACAGACAGCCAGCACCCACGGCTTCAACGGGTATCCTGACCACCAGCATGAAGCGAACGCGCATTCCTGGTCATCACCCTCAGCCTCATCAGCAACCTTGGCACAGAACCTGCACCTTCGGCCGGTCTCACAAGCAGAGCCCATTCTACCCTCTCCTGGTCGACACTAGCAGTCAGCCACAACCCAGCGCTATACCACATCCGACTCACTGGCTCGTGACGCAGCGCCACCCCGACTCACTGGGGAATCACCGCAGACAATTCCGACTCACCGCGAACTATGCGGCACCCGGTTCCGACTCACTGGAACCTCCACTGGCACTGTGAAGCATCTCAAGATACAAGACTCAGCCCACTATCGACCTCCGGTCTCCGGAGGGGAGTGATGTAGCGGTTACACCGCCACATACGAACTACGCATCAAAGACATGACGTCACACAAATCCTGCATCGCGCAATTAGAGTTTACCGCGCGAACAACATATATAAGACTATCCGACATCAACAGTCGGGCAGTCGGTCCGCCAGACACAACACCCGTCTGGTTGGAGGATCCTCCCTTTTCTATGGTGGATGAGTGAACTTTACACCCTGTTCCTCATGCCCCTAAAGCGCTATTAAAAAATCTCATGCGATTTTCTTGCTGTGTATTATTATAATAATGGATGCAGTTACACACACACAAAAAACATGCAGTCGGGGACTGAAAGGTGCTTTTGGTGTATTTTTCTTTGCGAATACTTACTGACTAACACTATAAATCAAAATTACCGAACCCAAAATAAATCGTTCGTTATCACTGACTTGAAAATCAATATTTCTATTATTGTTATTCTCTTATTCCCAGGCTCTAAGCTGCGTAGACAAAAAAGGCATCCTATCCTGGCCGAACCCCACAGCAGAGAAGGTGTTCTTCCTCCGCAACTCCAGTCCAACTTCACACAACTCCAGTAAGACGAGCCTGGTGGGGTCCATGGGGCACCAGAGTGATGAACATATTGACGCGCCGGTTGAGGGCACGAAGACGGCTGAACCTTCTACTATTGTTGAGGTTGGTACAAGCAGAGTGTTTGAGCAACTACTGAGGAATCATTTGTTGCTGAAACAAATGAGGAATCATCACCTAATAAAACTAATATCGAGATGACGCATCGCAGGATGTGAACAATCTCGAACTGCCAGTGAAGACACAACCAATCTGATTAAACCTCTAGGACTGACAGAAACAGAAAAAAAAAACAGGAAAAATGGGCCAGTTCGCTATGATTCTTGTATACCAAGCTAATGTGTTTATTACGACCTAATTATGGATTTCCCTTGATATGCGCAATCGTCATCGTATGATTGTTAACCACTTTAAACGTTCACCACGATTATCAACTGAAATGGTGATTGGCTTCAGTTACGTACTAGATAAGAATCTTTGTTTTTTTGGGTGGGATATTATCAAATAACTTCCCGGGCGTGTCAGACTTACTGACTAAAACCAAAACGTGTTCCTTCAGTTCCCTGTATGTTGCCAGGGGCCACGGTATCCTTTTCGGACTTTCCAGCGACCCCGGCAGTACTCGATAAGTGTCTTGTAAGTTACAAGACACTTATCGAGTACTGCCGTTTTGGACAACTCTTCGCCGATGGCGAGATTTCCTATATTTAGCTAGGTAGCCTATCGTGATATCATTATGAATAGGGATGATGCCTGGGTCAAAAAAAAGAAATTCTAATTAGTCCGTCAGTCAGATAATAAAAAAATATTAGACACGTTTTTTTTGCTTTATCATATTAATAAAAAATTACTTAGATAGGTACAACGCATTAAAGTTTGGGAGTGGGGGTCGCTACGTCACAAGTATGTATAAAATCTCGTGACGTCATGGCATATTTTAACTCAATGTATCGACGTAATCTTTTGATAACTTCAAAAAATAAAAATTACGTGTACGTAATTTTTTCATAATCTATGTATGACGGACAAAAAACATTGTTTTAGTCATCATCCCTATTATAGCCTATGTTGCTCAGAGATAATATAGCATACTACTGGTGAAAGAATTTTTGAAATCGGTCCAGTAGTTTTGAGTTTATTAATTAATTTATTTATTTATCACAAACACTGCTATCATAAAAAGGTTTTTTTTTTTTTTTGGATATAACAAGTAACTATGAATTACCCAGGTTTTGGACTTGACCCACGACCAGAACGCGCCGTTCTGCGTGGAATTCGACGACCAGCGCTGGCGCCAGCACCTGGCGCGCCTGAAGCCCCTCGGCCTGGCCGCGCTACTCAACACGTGCGCGCCCGCACCCAGGCACACGTATGCGCACTTCTGCGCACATCTCACGTGCGAGGCGCAGTATAGGTACACTAACTACATTTTCAACAGTAGATGCCCGCCGTCTGATGACAGCAGAATGTCCTCTGTATTCCGTTTAAAACCAAACGGTTGCCGTACTATGAAATCTCCAATCTAAATCGGTGCTTTGGCTTGTGTACATCTTTGGCCATACCTCGATATGGCTAACTGTAGACTTTAACAGAATCATCAGAATGTGTGTTTTTGTTGTCTTAACTACTTAACCTACAGGTTTTTTTTTTTGGTAAACAATGTATCAGAAAACCTGTAGAAACCGCGGACACCAGCTAGGAATATACTAAATTGCGTCTCTGTCCACTGTTAATATTCCTTAACAAATTCTCGTAATTTCCGTTACAGCGAAGACCTAGTCCCGGTGACGAACAGACGATGCCTGTGCGAGTTAGCCAAGCAGATTGGATTCACGGACGCCATCACCGAGTCCTACCATGTACAAGAGTGCCTCGCGATATTTAGGCAACTAGTAAGTTCTTTTAAACTTGATGCTTACGGAATACAGGATCAAATTAAATAATATTAGAGAGAATAGAATTAGAGAAAAAGAAAACACGCGGGGCAGTCTTTGGGGACTGCCGATAGAAGTGAAAACAGTATACATATAGCTCATGGGAAGCGTGCGGTGACGATGACGCGAGTTTCACGCTTTTTGTTCCCCCAAAAAGTACTCACCGTTTAAAGAAGTTTTCACTTCAAAAAAAGATTTGTTGATTTTTGGACGATTTTTTTTGGGGCCGAGACCGCTTATAGTCCTGTTACTTCAAGTGTTAGTTGATAAAATCTGTTTTATCGTGTTAAGATATCGAAACCCATCAGGGGGCTTACTCTTGATTTCAATTCCGATCTATCGACATTGGAATTTTGGCGTTTCGTACTCTTGAGTTCGACACTAGCGCCACATTGTGTTTAAATTGGGTGTCCATTTTGGGGAACTAACCGGAATCGGGATCGGGCTTGGCGTGCTACTCTTGACTATGTTTGACAGTTGTTTATTGCGCCAGTATTGCGTTGGGATTCTTTGTCGATTGTGATTTGCCCTCCCAAATGTTAGAAATCTAGGACCCAACATCGTCTTAGATAAAGAGGTACTTGAAACTATAAACTCGGCAGTTTTTCTGGGCATAACAGTAGATGCAAAACTTCAGTGGGGCCAACATATATCGAGCCTAGCGGGAAGGCTCAGTTCGGCCGCCTACGCTGTCAGAAAAGTAAGACAATACACTGACGTTGATACAGCTCGGTTAGTCTATTTTAGTTATTTTCATAGCGTTATGTCCTACGGTATTCTGCTTTGGGGCAAAGCTGCAGATATTCAAAATATATTTGTCCTCCAAAAACGAGCTATTCGAGCAATTTACCAGCTAGGTGCCAGAGTTTCTCTGAGAGATTTTTTCAAAGATATCGGTATCCTCACAGTGGCATCACAATACATCTTCGCCAACATCTTATATATTAGGCAGAATATACACTTATACACTAAAAACAGTGATATTCACAACGTTAACACTAGAAGTAAGGATAAACTACGTGCTCCCTTTCACCGGCTTCATAAGGTTCATAACTCATTTGTTGGGCTTGGTATAACCTTTTATAACAAGCTACCCTCTTGTTTGCTAGATTTGCCTTTTAATGCGTTTAAAACTAAAGTAAAGTCCAACCTTTGTTCAAAGGCATACTATTCTATCAACGACTACTTAAATGATAAGAATAGTTGGTCGCTGTGATTAACTCAAGACAATGTTTAAATGTTCTTTCTCCAGAATTAGTTTACCTACTGACAGGTTTTATGAGTTTATATAAAAGTCTATAATTTTACTTTTTATGTACATTTATTTTATTTTTATTTATTGTTGACATAATCTACTCATTACAATGTTTTTTTTAATGAGTTGTATTACAATATGTGGTTAGCTAGCGACCTCGACAATTATTTATTTTACCTCGATGGTCCTAGTTTATCAATATTATTATAACTTCTAGTTACAGCTCTATGTAAGCGGGCACGCCCTTTATGCCTGGAGGCTTTATTTTCTTTTTTTTAGATATTGTTTACGTTTAGTTATTTTTATTTCTGCTTGAGTATAGTTCTCGATGTTTTTGGTTGGTATATTGGCGTGTGCTAGCTGTCATATGGCTATTAATTTATAATTTAAATTTTATTTTGCGTAATGTAAATTATCTTATAAATTATTGTATAGAATCATTTTTTTTTTTTTCCTAACTGAACAGACAGCTGTGCTGCTGGGGAGTTTGTTGCGCCACTTCTTCTTCCCAGCAAAAGCACTAGGAAGTGGTGAAGGGTGGGCGTTTTGGGGGACTGTCTTATGTAATTTTGACGTTCGAAAAGTGCTGATTCTCAGCCTAATTTGAATAAATGACTTTTGATTTTGATTTTGATTTTTCCAATAGCAAAAGTGTAACTTTTTAGAAATTGTTTTGTGTTTTAAGTGGTTTTTAGTGACTAATAAGTGTATAATATGGCACGATTAGCAATTATGTACACTATTTCACATAATTCCCACAAAAAACTATTAAAAAGAAGACGAGATGAGCGTCGGATGATGCGTTATACGGACAAAGCGTTTTCAATGAATGAAGACGAATTTAAAGCAAATTATAGAGTGAACAAGGATTTGTTTGAGGAAATTTACGAAAACATTAAGCCCTTTATGCCAACTCCTAAGAGAAGAAGTGATATAACACCAAAATATAAGGTACCTATGTTGTCTTTAACACATAATTTTAATCAATGATATCATGAGTTTTGTTTGGATCTATAGCTTAATGCTTGTATATTTCTTGCAGGTTTTAGTGGCATTGTCTTTTTATGCGACTGGGAGTTACCAAAAACTAGTTGGTGGTACATATGGGACTCTGATGTCGCAGCAATCTGTTTCTCGTACTATTAGAGATGTAACGGCAGCCCTTAACCATCCAATAGTACAAAGTAAATGGATTAAGTTTCCTCAAACTCGTCAGGAAAGAGACGCTTTAAAGAGGAGGTAATGCTGATGAAACATACATACCTAATTTTATTTATCAAAGTAAGATAATTTACATTAAATTATGTAAGTAAACTAAACATAAACATTGCCTTATGTTTCAGGTTTTTTGAAAAATTTCATATACCATCTGTTATAGGATGTATTGATGGCACTCATATAGCCATAATAAGACCTATAGAAAATGAAGAGAGATTTTTTAATCGCAAACATTTCCATTCAAGAAATGTTCTTATTGTAAGGCAATATTTTGATTAATATTTAAGGTGAGGTTTTCCGTGTCTGTAGGCCTTTGAAAAGCTACCTCCGCCTCCCCCAAATGCAGAGTGACGTATCTATTTACGATGCACTGCCGACCATTTCACGGAAAATCCATGCCACAGCATGAAATATTTGCAGTTGATCAACTGAACTAGTTTTTCTTAGATTCGATTTTTTCAATAAGTTTACATTTTATGGGACCTACGGTGTCGATTACTTAAAATGTCCTGTGTACCTAATGGGCGTTTTCAGTCCGTTTCGTCGCTGTCTGCGACGATATAGGTTACGATAACAAGACAAGGCACTAAACGTATCCGATCATCTGATCGCCAATATCGTGTCGATGTCGGATCGGTGTCGTTATCGGCTAATGTATTGTGTGTGTGCGTGCGTGTGTTTGTTTTGTGACAATCAATTCATTTTATTTATAAAATAAACAACATTTTTTCCTTTTCATATACCTACTGATAAGGGAGAGATCGTAGAACGTACAACGAAAAACATGAAGTTTAGGCCTCTTCTGTCATCTATGGTTTTAATAAAAATCAATAAAAAAAATCTCATTAACAGTCACCTAACCATAGCCACCCTTGTACAAACTGCTGATTTTTTTAGTGATAGCTGGGGTAGTCATGAATAATCTGTAAGAAGCAGTTCGTGTATCAGTGTTGTGCCATTAGGTAGTATATGAAGGAACGCAGACGTTTAATAAGTCACTTAAAACGAAAAACTTCGCAAGCAATGGGAAATTGCTACTGACGAGTGTTACTTGCGCGTTTCGACCTCAGGAGGAGCTGCTTCTCACACAGATAACTCTGTTACTTGCTCGCTAGCCAGCCAGTCGCGTCACCAGTCCTAAATCTCTGTATATTTTGGTCGCCGAGACCAAAACTACAAACAGTGTACAGTGAAGATTGATAAAATGTGGCTGTTATTTTAGTATATTGTGATGTCTTATGACTTTCACGCGAATTAAGTCACGGACAGAAACTAGTTTCAGATAAACATGACTTTGCGGTAGTAAGGTGAAAGTTTAAAATTATAATAGTGCTACTGGGTATCTCAAAGGTCACGCAAAATGTAATTTTGATAGAAAATATCAAAGTCATAATTTCGTTCGTTATAAAAAGAACTATTGTGCAAAATTGCATGCTTCTAGACCCAGCGATTTAGGTTGTGCATTGTCTGTCAGTGAATTTAAGAATTTTATCAAGTGAATTTAAGAAAAAAAATGGCGAATTTCCATACAAACTTTCATCTTTATTTCGTCGGGATTTTTGTTAAGTTGGATGGGCTAAAAATTGTCTTACTGTTTCGCTTATACTGTGACCATATTTTTTTGTTTTGGATATTTCCCACCGCTCATGAAGATTCGTAAATATTGACGGCTATATACGAAGTAACAATTGCCATAATTTATTGTCAAGTGACGTACCTAATTTCGATGTCCTAAAATAATAGATTCGATAAATTATAGCTGTAGCAAGCTATAATTTATCGAACCTATTATTTTCGAAACAGTAAGACAATTTTTTCCCTTCGACTTCTTTCCCTTACTGCTTTGACCACCTTTTTCGTACGAACACTACGTGGACGGCCAGATCTTTTTCTGTCACAAACAGAGGAGGTCTCATTGTACCTATTAATAGCCCGGTACACAAACATTTGACTAATACCAAGCGTATGGACAGTTTTATCGAATCTATTATTTTAGGACATCGAAATTTTAGAACGACATTTTATCGTTTATGTGTCGTATAAAATATCGTAAACAGTGACTTTTTGTATTCAAAACTGAAAGTTGTTCATACTGAGCCAATACGATAAAATCACGGATTCAAGAAAAAAATTGTGTTGCTGGCTCCGCTATTCGAAAAATATTGTTATATTTTATTTGTCTTACGTTTAATATCAGTTTCTCAATTGATTAAGAGTGTTATGTTTTATCTGTGTCAGTTTCATATCAGTTGATCAATTGATTTAAAGTGTTGGTAAAATGAGTGATTCTGGAAGTTACGCATTTTAATAAATAAAATAGAAATGGCGCCGTTGCAAATTAAACATTATTTAGTAATAATAACAAGTGCTAGTATATTTGTTGAGAAAATACAACGACGAAATAAGAAAAGTAACACTGTGCTTTATTTAATCTCCTTACTTCTTAATTGATTACAATATAATTACGATTTTTATCGTGTTCCATACATTTGTTCATGTTAGTATAGCACTTTTGTTTGAAACACCATTTCTTTTTAAATTTTCTTTGTTCTTGCGAGAGTGATAGTTGTTTGAAATATTTCATATGCAACCGACAACCGGACAAATTGTATATGATGTGTTTATTAATGTAGGATTTGATATTAGCAAAGACAATTCGATAGAGAGTGAATATAGTAACATTGATGAATCTGATTAAAAAATCAAAAAAAAGACTTCTTCATAAACGACGACAAAAAATTATATATCGATAATAATTTGTAATGTGTCTAGCACTATTGTAAGATGACAGTTAAACGTCATCATATCGCATAGAAATAATCTCACTTTCGAAAACAATGTTATGAATTAAAACTATAATAAAATAACGAAATATTTTTTCTGAGCTGTCGCAATTTCATATATAATGTGTTCTTCTTTTATTAGATTTTTTGTAACAACTGCAGAGAGAGCGTATTTTTAAAAATTTTGACACAGGTCCACCTCCGATGACGTCCCGCAGGACTCTGAGCGCGAGCCGATTTAACCCGATTTACTATATTTGGGTTTATTTAAAAAAAAATCTATTAAACTTAAAAATCCAATCTTTAAATAACCTCTAAAATACGATTACCTCATCATATATGCAATTTTCATATTGTTTTGTGCTGTAATTAGGAAATGAAACGAAAAATGGTTTTGAAATCGACCCTGTTTCGGATTTTTTTTCGATCGAGCAAATTACAATTTATCGTGTTTTTAACCTTTAGCGTCCCTCAAACAAGGATGTATCTATGACATATCTTTTTTTCAGGACCCAAATACACTAGTTTGACCATTTAAAATTGATTTTAAAACAGGCAAATTCGTAAAACCTCCCCTTAATTGTAATTCACTTCATATCAAATTAGTTAAAGTCCTTGTATTGTATATTTTCAGATAAGTGATGCAGATTTAAGAATTCTGTCAGTAGATGCTTCGTTTGGAGGAGCATCACATGACAGTTTTGTCTGGAATCAGCATCCTGTGAAACAACATTTAATTGATTTGAACAATAATGGAGAAAATGTGTTTTTACTAGGCAAGTAAATAATGTAAATACTTAGTTGGATAAAAAAAATGATTTTCTGATTGTGAATATATTTAAATTAGTTTTACTTTTCAGGTGATTCTGGCTATGCCCAAAGGGTTTATATGATGACACCTATAGTACATGCTCCTGAAGGCTCCCCAGAACAGTATTACACCAAGTTGCACTGCTCTGCACGAAATACAGTGGAACGTGCCATTGGTGTACTCAAAAACAGATGGCGGTGCTTACTCGGACATAGGGTGCTACATTATCATCCTGATGTAGCAGCCAAAATAATTAATGCATGTTGTGTCTTACACAACATGTGTATTAATAGATTAGGTATAGATCTTGTAGAGAATACAGCAGAGTATGGAAATGATTACCCGGCTGTCACTTCTCAAGAATTAACTAGCAGCACAGCTGCTGAACTAAGACAAGGCATCGAAAAGCGAAATGTTTTGATTCAGCAGTTGTGGGCGAGTAGAAGGTAGGTAAAAGGTATGGTAAGATTTAGATAGGATTTTTAATGTATTTCATGTGATTTGTGAAATTGTATTTCTACAGTTTATGTTTATAAATTGATTTAACTAAATATTTGTACTATTGTATAGAATCTAGTTTTTCTAACTATTCAGACAGCTGTGCAGCTGGGGAGTTTGTTGCGCCACTTCTTCTTCCCAGCTAGAGCACTAGGAAGTGGCGAAGGGTGGGCGTTTTTGGGGGACTGGTAATTTTGACGTTTGTAAAGTGCTGATTTCTCAGCCTAGTTTTAATAAATGACTTGACTTTGAATATATTTCTTGAAAAATGGAGAACTGAATGATTAAATAGTTTTTTTTTTAACTTAAATGTACTTTTATTTACTTAGTAATAAAACTATAACAAAAATTAACAATAAAACACTTATAAAATAGAATAATACAAAAAACTTGAAGCGCAACGCAAGCATTTCATCAATATCCGAAACAGTCTCGATACGGCGTTCGTGCGAGGTAGTCGTATGTTAAATACTCAAGTCGCGCGCGCAGCTATTACGTTGTTGTTATTACTTGCGCGCAGCCGCGGTAGCTATTCCCAGCGTGTACTACATATATACCGTTGGGTTGACTCGCTGCGCGCATTCGCTAACGATGTATGGTTTTAATTCTACGCGATGAATGAAGATAAGCAAGATCATGTGTATGCGTCTTGTGATGCGACCATTATGCCGAGCAGTAGTCCGTGGAGTGATCTAGTAGTACGAGATTTAGAAGGGACACAATACCAAGAAGAAGATATTATTCAAATGGAAGGCGAAACTAGGTTGGAGAAGAGGAAAGGAGTTGACGATGACAGCGAATGGACAGAGGTTAAACCAAAGGAAAAAAAGATGTACAAGCTGGATATAGATAAAATAGAGATATACATATCACATAGTGATCAATTGCCGAAACAATTTGCTTTGGCCAGATTATTTAAAGATAACGGCATTACGGATATTCTAAGGGTGAAATATATAAACCCATACAAAGTCCGCCTCGATATGCAGAATGAAGTCAGTGCAGAGAGATTAGAAAGTTGTAAACTATTTCTTGAGAAAGGCTGGCGTATACAACGGGCTATGGAAAAGAGTCTATCATATGGTGTTATCAGAGATGTGGATATAGACTTAACCGACGAGGAGATTCAAAATACAATCGCGTGCCCTAAACCAGCCAAATTAGTGTCAATATTTCGACTTAACCGACGTAATTCTAAAGAAGGCTGGACACGAAGTGAAGCCGTTCGTTTATGCTTTAAGGGTTCCTTTTTACCACCATACATATCTGTGGAAGGGTTGAGAATTAAAGTGGATCCATACATCTTTCCTGTATCACAGTGTACGCAGTGCTGGAAGTTGGGTCATCCAACAAAAAAGTGTCCATCAAGCAAAGTTGTCTGTCCGAAGTGCGGAGAAAACCATAGTAACTGCGATACTACGTCATTTAAATGTGTCAATTGTGACGGTGCACACATGGCTTTGTATAAAGGTTGCCCAGCATTCCTCAAAGAAAAAAGATTAAGAGACATTATGGCGGAGTTTAATTGCACGTATAGAAAGGCCCTTACTATTTATGTAGCACCAAGTTCACCAACAGAGGTTGCCCCTAAGATATCGTCTATCAAACCGTCCTCTGCGTTAATGCCTAAACCTCCGCTTGTAGAAAACATGACATCGTCGCACCGTGAAGCTGCAACTTACGTTGAAATCATAGCGACCAAAGCACAAATACACAAAGGGGAACAGGTCAAACAAGCACCACAAGCATCGCCTAAAAAACAAGGGAAACGTAAGGAAACTGCTTCTAATCGATCTGAATATGATTTATTTTTGAATCCAGAGCCACAGGATACCAATAAAACGGAGGTATTTATTGAGGAAGTTGAAGAAAAAAGAGAAAGAGAAGTGAAGTTTGGAGAATTAATTAAAAGGCTGAAAGAAATCATATTTTTAAAAAATACATCTATTTTAACTAAGGTTACAAGTATTATAAAGTGTTGCGTCGAATGGATAATTTTAGTTGTGGTAGATAATATTTCAGATTGGCCTATAATAAAGCAGACATTGGAATTCTTTTTTCGTAAAACATGAATACTAACAAGAAAAATGTAAAATTGACTATACTCCAATGGAACGCGCAGAGTTTAAGGCCGAAGTTAGTTGAATTTGAAAATATTTTGTTACAGGAGAAGGTCCACATTGCCGCCGTTAGTGAAACCTGGTTAGAGCCTGATAGCCATCTCAATTTGACTAATTATAATATTTACCGCAAAGATAGGGATGATGGTTATGGTGGGGTTGCTATCTTTGTACATAGGTCGATTCATTCATGTATTTGTGACGTTCAAACATCAAACCAGGGTATTGAACTTTTGTGTGTTAAAGTAGTCAATTGTAATGAAATCGAACATATTATTGCTGTGTATTGCGCACCATCTGTACGTACCAGCCAGCAAGATTGGGATTCAGTTTTTTCTTTAGTTAACAAAAAAACTGTTGTTGTAGGGGACTTTAACGGGCATCACACTAATTGGTCTTACAAGACTGATTCAAGAGGATCTCAAATCTGTGATGCTATTTTAGATAACGGTTTTGTAACACTGAATGACGGCAAATCCACCCGTGTTAGGTTAGTTAATAACCAACTTCAACAGTCCGCGCCCGATATAACGTTAGTCTCCTCGGATTTAGCTTTGACATTTAACTGGAACATTATGAACGAAACCCTTGGAAGCGATCACTTAATGATTAATATAACGACCAATTTCAATGTTGTAACCAGAAATACTTATCGCCGGAACTTTAAAAATGCGGATTGGGATAGTTACAAAAGCTTACTTGAAAAGCTGTTTAGTAAATTTGAGCAGTCAGGCAATCTTCAGACCGACTATGATAGGTTTATTGAGTTTTTAAATTTAGCAGCAGACATCCATATTCCTTATATCAAATTCAATATGGACCCTGGTAACGTCTTTAGGCCCAAACCCTACTGGAATGTAGACCTATCCAAATCAGTTGCAAAACGTAGATTGGCCCTTTCAACGTTTAGACGTAATCCATCACCGAATAACCTTTTGCTTCTCAATAAAAAAATATGTGAGTCACAAAAGTTAGTGCGCAAAGCAAGGGATAGCGGTTGGAAGGATCTCTGTACATCATTAGACGGAACAACTTCTCAGAGTCAGATGTGGCATAAAATGAGATGGTTTAAGGGACGCAGATGTATTAGACAGCATGTTGATGCTGAACGAGTCAATAATCTACTACGTAGCCTAACTCCCGATTATGCATCTCCTTACGACCTGTCATTTGTTTCTCATAATTCAAAATTAGAGAGGCCAATCACGAAACAGGAACTTAATTGTTGTATTCGCTCTAAGGACACGTCTCCCGGCTGTGACAATATTTCGTACTCGATGATTAAATACCTGCCTGAGAATGGCAAATCTATTTTGTTATCGCTGTATAATGGTTCTCTGTCAACCGGTTTTATACCTAATCAGTGGCGAGACATCGCAATCATTCCAATACCCAAGCCTGGGCGCGATCCGCAGTCTCAGTCTTCACTCAGACCGATATCAATGTTGTCGTGTTTGTGTAAAATATTCCACAGTATTTTAAATAATCGAATAGAATGGTTCGTCGAAAAAAATAATATCTTATCGCCATATACTACGGGATTTAGGAAAAGTCGATCTACAATGGACAATCTAGTTAATTTAGTTTCTCATATTCAATCTGGTTTTACAGAAAATAAGACGACAATAGGATGTTTTTTAGATATAGATAATGCATATAATAACGTAAATATCATTTCATTATTGCAAACAATGGACCTAATTGGGGTGGGATCTAAAATATGTCAATATTTATGGTATTTTTTAAAAGAAAGAAGGTTGAAGGTTTTAATGGATAATGTTTACATGTGTCGAACTACTGGCCGTGGATTAGCCCAAGGTGACCCTTTGTCACCGCTGTTATTTAATATAGTAACTTCAAATATCTGTGCACGTATTGCGAGCAGTGGAGTTGTGATATCCCAGTACGCGGACGATTTTGTGCTTTATTCAGCAAATAAAAACATTCAAGAAGTAGTTCATCTTTTACAAAATTCATTAAATATTTTAGTTAAATTGCTTTCAAATATAGGCTTAGAAATTTCATCTTCAAAGAGTAAAGTATGCGTTTTTAAGAGAGGATATAAAAGAGAATCTATTAATCTGTTATTAAATGAAAAATCACTTCAAGTAGTAGATAATATAAAGTACTTAGGGTTGTGGCTAGACCGCTCGCTTAGGTGGAAAAAACATATTGGGGAACTATCCGGAAAATGTTTGAAATCTTTGAGAATCTTTCAAGTTCTTGCCGGGTCTGGCTGGGGCGTACATCCATATTACATGAGGCTATTATATATTTCTATTATTCGTTCGAGATTAGACTATGGCAACTTTTTATATGATAACGGGTACAAGAGTAACTTAGTTAAATTGGACAGAATACAAAATCAATGTATACGCGTTATTGGGAGTTTTGTGAGGACTACTCCAATACACGTGATGGAGTGTGAACTTCACCTTCAACCTTTATATGTACGCAGGTACTACTTAGCCGGCAAATATTGGTTGAAGGTGAATTCGTTCCGGGGTAGCAAAATATTTCTCTTGTTAAGCAGTCTTGCCGAGTCATGTCAGAGTTTATATTGGAGGCGAAAAAAAAAACCACTATTAGTCACGGTACATGAGTATCTTATTGACTACCCTATACATTCATCACAGCAATTGGAAAGATTTTCTTTGAACACATGGGTTAGCAGTGTGGACCTATCCAATGTAGTTAAACCTTGTATAGATGTCATAGACAAACCGAAACATCAGTATAGTTGTAGCAACATACATGAAATTTGTGATCAGTATTTAAAGGCTAATTATTTACACTTTTACTCAGTCTATACTGATGGGTCACAGGAAGATGACGAGTCGGGATGGGCTGTTTTTGATCCGCAAACGAAAGCATCTATAAAGTTTAGATCATGTGCTAAAATTTCAATAATGTACGTTGAACTACTAGCGATCTCAGAAGCTATTTCATACATTGAGTCATTCGAATCAGGAAATTATGTGATACTGACTGATTCTAGAAGTGCTCTGCAACACCTGGCTCGATGCACCTCGAATTGTCGAGGTACACCGATAGCCTATGAGATTTTAGACTCTATTGGTAAGGTCCAAGACAAAAGAATTGTTCTTCAATGGGTACCATCCCACGTTGGATTGTATGGAAATGAGGAAGTAGATCGCTTAGCAAAAGAGGCCATCACAGACGGAGTATCTGTTGAGTGTTTTCCCTTATTTAGTGACCTCTTGTATCGAGTTCGCGACCAATGTTTGGAATTATGGAAAGAATACTTTGATGAGAGGTCACTAAGTAAGGGAATTTGGTATAGAACGATTCAACACAGTCTTTCCCGCCTTCCTTGGTTTGTGGGTACAGATATGCATCGAATTATGATAGTTACTGCTTTCAGACTGCGTTCGGGACATGTTCCGTTGAATAGCTTCTCTTTTTTAATGAGAAAGAGTGATTCGCCTAATTGTTTTGAGTGTGATAAGGTAGAAGATACCACTCATATTTTAGCGGAATGTGTCCGGAACGGGGTTGAGAGGAGTAACTATTTAATAGAAAACGGTTTTAATAATATTAATGTTGGTATGTATAACTGTATCTTGGCTGCTCCCTTGTCCAGGTCAGCCAAAAAATTATACAAAATTGTAAACTTAGGTATTAAGCGGAGATAGATACAGAATTCCCCTATGAGGGTGGCATGGTCATACTGATCAAACCCTCTATAAACAATAAAGAAAAAAAAAAAAAAAAAAAAAAAAATATCCGAAACATTAGATAGCAATAAATAAAGCTTTCATATAAATCGCTAATGCATAATAATTATGTAGCAAAAAAATTGCAAATTCGTCAATGATTTGGCATTTTTCTAGCTACATCCAAAATTGCATTAGCAATCGACGTCAAAGCACTTGCTATACTGCCAATGTGTTCGGACAATTGAACAAATGCTTGCGCTTTAGTTAATTCCGCTTCTACGCGCCGTGCTTCGATGCTTGCGAAACGTTCCATATTTGCATCCGGCCTCGGAATTAAAGAGCGGCGGGGTTGTGGTGGTATGGTACTCTGAAGTGGCGTGAGAGGCGCAGGTACTGGAATATAAAAAATATAATAATTTAAAATCGGCATTTGAAACCAAACAAGTTTCAAACTTCTGGAGTTGTTATAAAAAAAAAGTCAATAAATAATACCGAGGTATTTTTAGCGTTGCGTACCTCAAAGGAAAAAAAACGGAACCCTTATAGGAACACTTCGTTGTCCGTCTGTCTTTCAGTCTGTCAAGACCCTTTTTCTCAGGAACGCGTGGAGTCTCCACGGGTTCCTGAGAAAAAAGGGTCTTGTCTACGGTCCCTTGGTGCTCTAAAAAAACTTACATGAGAATTGACCGTGACGTATATCGATGTAGGTATGGGAGAACATGTCTTTCAACTACAATGTTAAATTTGTTTTTGGGGTAAATCCACCCTAACTACGGAACCGTTCATTGTGCGTGGTCCGACACGCACATTTTCGGTTTTTTTGCTATACCTCGATATGTGATTAGTCCCAAAACACTTCAATGTTACACACTTATGTTGGGTTGTGTAACTGATGGACTGCTTATTCAAAATATTTTAACATTCCTAAACTAATTCGAATAAAGACTTACTTGTGGATGATGCTGGTATTGCGTCATTGTGTGACGTGCCCGGAATAGGGGATATTACCATGTTATGTATTTCTGTGTCTTGTACTGGTAATACGTATAAATCCTCCGTCTCAAGAATAACTGGTGACTCGGTAGGTCTAGTCTGAAACAATTAAATTATTATTATTAGATAAATAAAACATTTTGTACCTGATCATAGCTAGAAAATATTAAAATATATTATACCGATTGAGGAAATGGATTGACTGCGCATGAATCTCCAGTTGCAAACTCTTGTCCACCCATTACCGCCACCAATCTATTTTCGAAGGCAGACAATGCTGGCAAGTTGTCTGCTGGCCCACCACCAGTGCGCCTCATTGAAGCTGAGAGTTGTGCGCACTGCTTCTTTAGAGCACATTTCTTCTCAGCCCAATACTAAAAACATGCATTAATTTTCATGAAATTGCTGTATATACCTAATGATTCTTAATACCTACTTCATTATTTTTAATTACCTTAGCCCAGCCTTGGCCATTTTTATTTGCTCCTCCTAGAGAATTCAAAGTTATTGCCAAATTGGCCCATTTCCTCTTTGTTTCCAATTTGCCTTGAGTGGTCTTAAGCAAACCTTTCGCTATGCCTGGGTTTTGCTCCAAGAATTCCACCAAACCTTCTAATTGGGCGTAACTTGGACGATTTGTCATCGTAACTGAAATTGGAAAAAATATTTTGTACTACATATTATAATAATTATCTAAAACATAGACCAAGAAAATAACTACATTGACAAATTAAAAATATTAATTCACTATTTAAGAATTTAATCAAGTAAAACATTACTATATATTATAACAAAGTACGTATGATTGTATATTTACTTACCACTTCTATTTTAAACTTTAATATTAAAAAATCAGTTATTGTTACTAAAAAGCTAAAAAGGAACCACACGCGAACAATATCTATAAGTTAATGATCTACACAAACTTGCATTTCGAATTCACTTCTAATTTCTAAAACCACTTGACTTGATTTTATTTTTGAAATTGGAGAACTTTTACGCTTTTTTTGTAGTGTGGCAACGACCCTACCGCATACAGCCAAAGTCATGGTTAATTTTATTATTTTAATCGTGTTCTTACGCCCAAATAAATTTAATACGTTACAATTAATCAATTAAACAACTATTTATATCATATTTATTTATTAGCCATGTTATATAAAGAATAAAGCATTTTAAAACCCTATTACCGGTTTATCGTAATGAGTTGAGCAACACTATTGCGGGGCGTAACATAGCTTACTTCACGTGTAACAAAATAATCGCGGGGCAATCCCAATTTCAATCCAATGTTGACAATATTGTTTTGAAGAGTACCGAATCACGTGACTGCGAAATTCACATTGGAATCGTATTGGCTTTACATTGGAATTGGAATTAGTTTGAAGAGTAAGCCCCCAGGTCTGTGAAGTTTACACAAAAATAAAAACGGATTTTTAAACAGATATTTTGAGTGATTACACTACTGGTTCATGACCCCAAAAAATAATCAAATAAATTGCCGTTTTGTGTTGTCATACTTATGATGTTTAGATACCCATCACGCCTGCGGAGTTTCTTGCTAGCTAATTTAATTTGACCTTGTGTAACAGATACTTAACCAAACCTGCAAACCTTCAAGTATACTTGCTCATTGGTAAAACATTTCAATAGGACCATAAAAGCTGTTCTGTATTAGGGGTCGTCTATTAATCACCTGATCCTCGAAAGGGCCCTCCCCTTTCGGAATATCACAAGGGGGGAGGAGGGGATTTAGTGTAGTGAGATATCATGTGTATTTCTTTTTCGTTGAACGCGTGATTTCTAGCCCAAAATCCGGGCGTGTGACCTTTACTCGCCTTTGCTAGGCAATGATTATACCTGTATTTAAAGATAATATATTCTGATTTTTTTAAAGATACTTTGTACAAAAAAATCCACGTGATTTTGGGTAGGGGTTAGTCTAAAACCTCACCACTAGGGGGTAAAAAGTTGCTTAAAAACATCACGTGACTAATAGACGACCCCTTATAATTTGCGGTCTCGAAGGTGAAACAAAAGAAAAGAAAGAAAATACGTTTATTTGCGGTACAATATAACGCAAGCAAAGAAAAAAAAACACGAAAATAACTATTTGGGGGAAAATATGAAGTAGGGAAAATAGTAAGTATACGTGAAGTCAACAGTTTTAGACGATTCACTCTGCTATGTTGTTTCTTCACTTGGCTATCGTATTTACATCTATTTTTAGAACCGCATCATAATCGCCATCATCATCTACAGCATTTAATATGCTAATGCAACTAGCATTGGGATGCATCTCCCTTGAATACGCCATTAATATCGACGTGCCGCTGGTGTCGGAAGCCAGTTTCTAATAACTACTTATTATTATTTTGCCAGCAAGCGGACATAATACGTCGTGAAACGCGCTTCGTTCGTTCTCTACAGCTGAGCACGAAGGTCAAAGTTCCTCTGCCGCATATGCTGGCCGTTGTAGTCAAGGATCAAGCCAACCAGCTGCAGATGCTCACACAGGTAATGTTCTTCATTCATTTACTGTTACAAACAAACAGAGCGAGTTCTGTGATTCTTAAGAACACTGGAATAGGACAAAAAATTTCAAAAATAAAATAACTCAATCTGCCTAGCTTTTATTTTATTTATTTGGCTCACCAACAATTGAATACACTGATACAATGACATGATACATCCAAAGACTTATAAACTAGTGTACCAATTTCTTATAGGTAAGCACATCATGCATAATTATTGATGTTGAGCGGTTACTCACACAAATTAAAAATTTAAAGCATTATAAAAATCATTATAAAAGTCATTATATAAATTAAAATGCAAACAAAATTAAATTAAAACCAAAACCAAATTGAATTAAAAGATAATTGAAACTAAAATCAAAATCAAAATTATTACTTTTATGATCAACATTTATAACAAAACTAAAATATTTTTACAAGTGTTTGTGCATAATACTTCGGAACCTGCCAAGTAAGTCCGAGTGTATGTCGATAAGGTCACTGTGGCTATTTAAGAGCTTACATAACCGGGGGATTGGAGAATTAGCACCGAGGACAGTTCTGCGAAGAGGAGGACATAAGGGGGTTATAGGAGCTCGTGGGCTTTTTCGGCGTAGCAATTGGGAACAGTCAATTTTGCGTCTCAGAATTTTAAATAAAAATAACGAGTCCAATAAATCTCTCCTCTTCTGTAGAGATATCATGTTGAAATGCAAGAGCCTCTCCTTGTATGAGCGTTTCCTCTTAGCTATCCCGGAGGTGTATGCTAAGTGCCACAGAAACCGTTTTTGTACCCTTTCCAGCCTTAGTGTGTGCGAGGCATAGTGCGGTCTCCATACAGTGCTGCAATATTCCAACGAGCTACGAACCAAACAATTATATAATATAATTTTAGTCTTATTGCGACGAAAACAGGTAACATTCCTTATGACAAATCCAAGCATTCTAGATGCTTTTTTAACTACATTTTCAATGTGAGGTACAAACGTTAACTGCCTATCGAACAAAACTCCCAAGTCTCTTATCTGTTATTGTTATTGTTAAGTTGTCTGATAAGTTGATTGTGTTAATTTTGTTTTCCTGGTGAATTTCACATGGTAGCACTTGCTGGTATTTAAGCTCATATCATTATCATCACACCACTTCACTACCATGTTAATGTCTCTTTGTAGCAACTCAACATCGAGGTTTGATTCAATCACTCTGCAGAATTTTAAGTCGTCCGCATACATGTAGCACTCAGAATACTTCAACTCATTGGCGAGATCATTACCGAACAGGTTAAATAAAAATGGGCCAACATGTGATCCCTGCGGGACACCAGATGTAACCTTGTAGGAGTTCGATTGGTAGCCATTGAAAGCAACAAAGAAGGAACGACCATCAAGATATGATTTGAACCAATTCAGAAAGGAGCCAGTGATGCCGTAAGCAGATAATTTATGCTGAAGTATATTATGAGGGACGCGATCAAAAGCTCTGCTAAAATCAGTATATATTACGTCAACCTGTTTCCCAGAGTCAATTGCATTCGTCAGTGTCTCCGTAAAAGTCACTAGGTTTGTGCATGTAGATCTGGAACTCACAAAGCCATGTTGGGAATCACTAAGGTACAGTTTCAGATGGGACTGTATGTAGGGACAAATCAAGGATTTAAAAATTTTGGCGAGCGTAGACAAAATGGAAATTGGCCTGTAGTTACTTACAAAATTACGATCGCTACATTTATGAATTGGTACCACCTTTGCTATCTTCCAAATATTTGGGAATATGCCGGATGCAAGTGATCGATTAAATATTTGCAATAAGGGAGCTACCAGAGACGAAGCACACATCGAGACAAAATAAGGAGGTATTCCATCGGGCCCAGCGCCTTTTCGACGATCCAGAGACTTCAATTTATTAAGCAAGGCATCACTCTCGATTATGGGTGTTGTCAGGGGTAAACTATAAGCCAATATTTTCTGTATATATTCTGAGGAACTATACTCTTTTTTCCCAACTATATTGGGGTCGGCTTCTAGTCTAACCAGATGCAGCTGAATACCAGTATTTTACATTTAGCGACTGCCTATCTGACCTCCACAACCCAGTAACTGGGTAATACGATACCCCTTGATAAAACTGGTTGTCAGACTTTCGGACTTCTGACGACCTGTAACGACTGTCAAAGATCCACGAATGACAGCCGGGACCAACTGCTTAACGTGCTTTCCGAGGCGCGGAGGAGTCTCGGTATGTAAAGATGGTCACCCATCTACAGGCCAACCCCGGTAAGCGTAGCTTAACCTCATGGATCGACCCGTGCGGTAGTTATTACATAGCCACGAGCTCCAAAACTGAACTCCAAAACGTAAAAAAAACTGTAACCTTAAAAGGAACTCAAAAACTGTTAATGTACAGACATAATCTACTATATATTGTAACACTGAATCAATTTTCACGCATCCCCTTGACCTAGGCCAAATATTTTTTTTTATATTCAGATAGCTCATTAATCTAAAGAATATGAATTTAAAATCTCGACTCATTAAGAAAGAAAGCTAAGTAACAATTATATCATTACCAAATGTTGGCAAGGTTAATAAAATAATCAACGCGGCTTCCTGGTATTTTACTTAAAAACGATATGATTCAGGGTTGCACCGTGAGTTTATATCTTCTACCACAGAACTCGTTTCAAGGGAAGAACTACAAAATGAACTAAAGAATAATATCGCATTCACATTCAACCTACGACATCGTGTCACATAATTATTATGTCATACTGTTGGTATAAGCTACCCAAAATCTGCGCACAATCTTGATTACGTCGTTTCCGTACTACACTCATACAGGTCAATCACTTTTAGTTGACTTCCAGTGTTGCCACATTCGTCTAAGCTTTCCTACTGCAGCACTGATTTGATTGGCGGCTGTTACCACTGCGTTCACAATTTTAGTCTCCAATTTATGAGTATAGTTTCCACTAATTTAAGTACAGGTCATTCTTAATTCAACGTAATTTACAGTTACGTAAAATTGATATTTGTTTGTCACATGGAAACAAGGATTTGAATAGATTTTACTCACTTGACTTTGCTTCTGCAGGGTACAGCCGACATAATCCTAGACTCATGCGTGGACTACTGGAATGGGAAGGATCTCACGCAGATCTCGCCAGCTGACCGGAAAAAGATCATCGACTTCTACCAGAGAAACTCGCTCACGGCCTATTGTACCGCCTTCGCTTATAAGTATGTAGCAAAATGTTTGTTTTACACTTTTTCCTTGTAGACAAAGATTTAAATCGCTAGATTTGTCCTCACCGTACTTAGGTTGCGTGAAAAAGTGTTCGTAATGAGAAGAGTGACCTCACAAATTCCTTTATAAAACGATAGATACGATTTTCAGTATGAGTGAGCGGGACAATACTGTTCAAATGTCAATGAAGCAGAAACGGGACCAACTATTCGCGGACGCGGTCAGGCGAATGTAACGATGGAAATCTTTGCACCTTTTTTCCAAAACCGTATTACACATTCACATTTTCAAAAGTACTTTGCTTAATTAACTACGAGCCGAAAAAGCGGGCAAGCGAGCTTATAATGTTCAAGCAAGAGTTATAATTTCTTTTGAGCTTTAATTTCAAGCAAAATAGTCTCCGTTGTCGCAACATATGAGCATTTATGCTCACATATGCTGCGGCTATATTTTATCATAACGTAACTTAGATCCTCAATGTTTGACACAGCGCGTTAAGCAAAAAGTCACAATATATTTTCATCTCCATTTTCAGGTTTCTTTTAAGTCTCAAATATAGTGTAAATAAACAAAAAAATAAACTGCCTCGTTGGTCTAGTGGTCGCAAGCGCTACTGCTGAGCATGAGGTCCTGGGTTCGATTCCCAGGTCGGGCAAAGTGTTATTGGGTTTTTCTATCTGGAATTTCGCAGTAGCAGCCCGGAGTTTGTGCCTGGTTGATGGCAATAGGCTCGCCCTCTATAACATGGGACTTAAACACAACTGGCGAAATGTGGGTGTACCTACCACAGGTACACCTCTGTCCAACCCTTTTTTGAAATAAGTCGTGATGTTATGTATGTTAATAAAGTGTAAATAATGACTTAAAATGTGTATTCCCAGGCCTCTAACACGCGGCATATCATCGTCGTTATCAAACATGTACTTGGAGCTACCGGCAGACAGCAGACAACTGTACGCGCCACTTTCAAACCACTGGGCTGACGCACCAGCGTTACACTTTCATTCGACGGGTAAGACTTGTTATGAAGGCCAATCAATAATCTGAAGGAATACCAAATGCTTTTGTATACTGTAAAATGATGTGATAAGACAACGGTGTGAGTTAAAAGAAGATGTAGTGACAAAAATTTAAAAGGGTATGCTGAGATGGTTTGGTCATGTTGAGAGGATGAATGAAAGGCGACTAACAAAATGTATTTACAAGGCAGATGTGAATGGAAACGCCGGGAGGGGACCTAGGAGGACTATACTGACCTTATTGGTGATGTTCTTCAGAAAGGACAGGTGCGTAGTACTCGCAACCGGCGTGCGTGTATGACCAGATGTATGAACGTAAACGAGACAAAAGGAGTATGTAAGGATCGTAGCAGGTGGCATTCTGTAGTTTCTGCCTACCCCGATGGGAAGAAGGCGTGAGTTTTGTATGTATGTAAAACTTCTTTATTTTTATTTCAGATTCTTTGTTGTTCAACGAAGTGACAGATGACGACGTGAAAGACGCTGAAGGTTTCTTTGATATGCAATGTAATCAGGTACACAAATCTAATAACAACAAAAACAAAATATTGCTAATCCGTGAGATGTGAAAACTTGGAACTTGGCAGTTTTTATGGTTCTGTACCCCAAGGATGCTAAACCTCTGCTATCCGTCCATCTGTCTGTCTGCGGGCTGTATCTCATGAACCGTAATAGGTAGACAGTTGAAATTTTCACAGATTGTGTATTTCTATGGCCGCTATAACAACAAATAATAAAAATAAAATAAAGTAAAAACTTTATTTTTTCTTTGCGATAAGATATTGATGCATGAGACGTGTTTGTTTTCGCCGTATTTTTGCTAAATATTGTACGGTGGTACGCAACCCTTCGTGTGCGAGTCTGACTCGCACTTGACTGGTTTTTTGTTTCGACCAAGATTCGATTCAATTTTGATCTGCCTTTCAGAAACAGAATGTTTAGTTATAGTAAACAACAATTTTGATTGCCTCGTCCTGTGGTCGCAAGCGCTACTGCTGATCACGAGGTCTTGGGTTCGATTCTCACATCGGGTAAAGTGTTATTGGGTTTTTCCATTAGGAAATTTTTCAGTAGCAGCCCGAAGTCTGGATTTTGTTTCCGGTTGATGGCAATAGGCTCGCCCCCTATTACATGGGACTAAAAACATAAAATGCGAAATGTGCGAAATCCTCTGCCTAACACTTCGGGCAAACAAGGCGTGATGCTATGTGTGTATTTTTTAGATAATTTTCCATCCAATTTCCCCAGGTTTTCATAGGCATGGTAACAATGCAGTACCAAGCGCAAAGCGACATGGTCGAACTAATAGAGCGCCTAGAACGCGGCTGCATTCGCTTCGTGCACTTCAGTAAGGAAAACGAGCTAAGATCCAGGGTTTTCAGTGAAAAGATGGGCCTGGAATCAGGGTGGAACTGCCACATATCGCTTATTAGTGAAGAAACTGCGAGGTAATGTAAACTTAAATAATATGAAGAAATAAAAAAGTCCTTCGATTTTATGTTTTAATTTTTTTTTTCCATGAGAGAATTATTTGTTCTATCTAGTACAATAAATAAGGATATTTTGTATAGTTGTGTCATTTCACGAGTGCGCGTCAGTCGTGGTAATTTAAACCTTATGTCAATACCATAAGTCGCACTTGTGACTTGCACCACCTATAACTACGTTCGTTTTCTTGATAGAACATTTATTCTTACGTGGATAAAGAGGTCGACTATTTGTTTCTTATTGTAATGTGAAACATGATTAAACAAGACATATATTTATTCATACATTGTTGTAACAACACACAGACATTGTTGACAATATGTGGGTCATTTTCAAAAGGGAGTTAACTTTATTTATTTGATAACAAGTCATTTTGTAAATACACTAAAAGGCATTCATTTAAAAAAGCTAATTCATGGCACCTAATGCATATAAGCGCCATTGGCCATTATGCACAGGGGTTACAAAAAAACCGCAAAACAAAACATGGCGGCACTAACAGGGTGTTCAATTAAAATTATTTGTGTCACATTAACATGACGCTTGATTTGGCAATTAATATCAATTAATTCGGCATAATTACAACAATCACAGCATTTATCACTACAGCAGATACACAGCACAAGTGTAGACGTTTCTTCTGTCTTTGATTTAACTTTTTGATGTTAAATTGATGTTATACAGGGTCGTTGGGTACAGGAAATAAAATTTAAAAAAATCCTTATTTATTTTGTAATATCTTGTTCTAAAAAAAGAAAGTACCCGACACTCTTTAGAAATGGATGTTGTCCTTTTTATCCCTTTCTTAGTGAAAAAAAATCCTGATGATAGTTTTCAGTGTCTTTAAATTCTAAATGTTAGTGTTTTTTTATAGTTACATGTGATGAACTACAGCCTTAACCTACACCTTAGATAAAGGGCTAAAATATTACCAAAGATGAAGGACATAAGGACTCCTTACAACTTTTGCAACCGTCACATTAGTGTTGCAACACTAAAAAAAAAAGATTTTCTACCGCCTGAAACGACGTAAACTACAAAATCAAAGTGTTTTCCAACACCAGGCTGTGGTCCGTCACTGTTATCGTCACACATTGTTGACAGCAAGAGCGTGTCGCCCTTATCGTCGCAAACCTTGGCCCAGGGCAAGGAGAAGGCGTCGACCAGGCTCAATAGGCACATCGACGCCTATGATGCCGCTGCACTCGGTTTTTACTATAGGTTTGTTTTCCCAGCTCTATCGCGCTTGCTTTGTTATCTCACGTCTTGGATACGAAATGGAGTTGTTAAGCTTGTTGTATTATGTCAAAGGCATCTAGCGTTGACGATTTTAGAATGTATTTTCTGCGCAAACAGGCCGCTAACGCCGCGTCAATGGGACAATTCAATCATGTCTACGCCGCGTCAACCAACGCATTCAAAAACTTGTCGTTTCGACTGTGAGATGTTATTATGAAAAGTAAATCAAAACGTTTATTTGAATACATTTTCTGTTAAATCTATGTATTACGAGTTATTGTCACTAAAGTTGTCAAAAAATAAAAGGCCCGTTTTGACATTTGTCATCGCGACGACGTAACTAGTTAAGTAACCATACGACTCGGTACTCGATACTCACGATAAATCGATTCAAGTTTGTATGAGTATTTGATCGATTTGATTATGTACTGTAAAGTGCATTGAATTAAAGTTCTGATTAGAAAATTGAACTTAAACTTTAATATTGTAGGTATTTTGAAATTATACAATGGTACGAAAGGTCAATTTGTAGTTAATTTAATATTTTTAGTTACAATAACATTCACTCAATCACAAAAAATCAAGAAAAAGCGAAAATGATTGAATATTCATTCAATCATTTTCTTCGGACAAAGAGCCAAAATCATCAGTTGAGCTATCGTCACCTGTAAATATAATTATTTATCTTTCAATTTTATTATCAATATTGACGTCTCTGTCAAAATCTTCCTTTATTATTTTTCGAGTATTTTCTACCACTTTTGCCCAGTCTTCTTTAGTAATTTTGTCACAAGCTTCTTTCAGCAATGTCATCATTGTCTTAGTGGAGAATGGCGGCTTTGTATTGTGGCGAGCTGCGTATCCTTTGACTTGAGCCCAGATCAAGTCAATAGCATTGTACTTACAATGGTACGGCGGCGTTCTTATAACTTTGTGTCCATGCTGAAGTGCCAGTTCATCAATTTTATATTTTAGTTTCGCAGGTTTATTTTCTTTTACCAGTTCCAGCAATTCAGCTTTCAACAATTTCATGTCAGCTTCAACGCCTTGTCTTTGTAGCCACTAAATCATCCTTTTTGTTTGTTTGAGCAGGTGCATCTATTTGAACTGAATGGTAAGATGCATTGTCCATAATGATTATGCACTGTTCGGGGAGGTTTGTTAACAAGTATTTCTTCGTGATATTCTTTTGTACTTTTAGACGTGAATGCGAGTAAGGCATCATTCACAAAACCTCCCCCAGCTGATCGGGCGTGGCAGATTATTTGGCGTCTACCTTTTCCCATTGGCACTTTTGAGCAAGATGCCTTGGTATCGTCCGTCTACGATTCGAGTTCAGCCAAGTCTCATCGATAAATATGACACTGTCCCAATTTGTGATTTTGTTCATCTCCATCGAGAATGGTACTCTGTGCAAAATTAAATCATATCGTTTCATCATAATTTTCCTCTTGTCCGTTTTCTTGTATTTGAATCCAATTTGCTTCATAATTGTTATTAAACACGTGGAACTGTCACTAAACAGGCCACACTCTCGTAGTGATATCAGCAATTTACTCACAGTTGGGTATTAATTTCTTGTGTAATAAGCATACAGCACGTGGTTTCGAATACCGTTTGCGTCAAATGTGTCAATACCTGTTACAGGCTTGCTTTTCTTCCTCTTTTTAGGCGTACGTAATACATCTTTTTCAGTACCGGAAGGCCCATACTTTTCCTTCAAGATGGTTCGAATAGTTTTTTTTGCCGACTCCAAGTGCTTCTGCGACGTAATCTTGTACTTGCGTTACGGGCAATAAAGTTTCATCATTAAGTGATTCGCGTTCGAAGTATTCGGTTAACTTCACAACCAATTCGCGTGACTGGCTGTTGATTGTACGTCCTCTTTTCGACATGTTGAAACAGTTCGTACGATATAAAAACAAACACCAAAATCGATTTCAAATCACTATCTTTAAATCAATGTTCGAAATAGATCAACGTGATAGTAAACAGAAATAGTCCAAAAGCAAAGCCGAGTCGAGATAAAAAATTCAAATATAAACTAGCGCACAGTCAACTTCACAAGATGGCGAACGAAAGACTGAGCAGTGCGCGCGTGGATGCTAAGTCACGTGCCGCTTGGTCAGAGACAAGCCATTATATTGAAGCCAGTATCGCCAATTCAAAATTTTATTTACAACTTTGAGCGCCAAGCTCATTCTTTTCAGTAAAGACACAATATTAATATTTACTATTAAAAAATCGAATGAAGCTGGTGAAATTCAGTAATTAATTGGTAACAACACTAGTATAAAAAAAGACTGGGAACGTAACTGTTTTTGAGTTTCGTAATAATTAGAAATTGCATGCTACTATAAAGTAAGTGCGAAAAGAATACTCGCAATATATTCCATCATATTATTTAACGTGCCAAAAAAATGTATGTGTAACGACTGCCTCGTTGGTCTAGTGGTCGCAAGTGCTACTGCTGAGCATGAGGTCTTGGGTTCGATTCCCGGGTCGGGCAAAGTGTTATTGGGTTTTTTTATCTGGGATTTCTCAGTAGCAGCCTGGAGTCTGGATTTGTGCCCGGTTGATGGCAATAGGCTCGCCCCCTATTACATGGGACTTAAACATAACTGGCGAAATGTGGGTGTACCAACTACAGGTACACTTCTGCCCAACCCTTCGGGGAAACAAGGCGTGATGTTATGTTATGTTTATGTAAAAAGGTATGTTGTTTTTTAAAACACTATGTAATTAATTATTATTTTATTGTTTCTTTCAGTTTCGTTCCAAGTTACCTTCTAGGGTCTTTCTCAAAAGTCAAAACGGGCCTTTTATTTATTGAGAAATTTAACGAGGCACAATAGAATTTTTATTGTTGTCAACTTCTAAAGGCAAATCGACAGTTGAGCGGATAATTTGAGTTCAAATTAATAATATTGTTTTCCATTGATTTACGATTCACGCTAACTGAAATATAAAATATTCATAATAGAAATCACGAAATTGAAATCTGGGCGTGACATAACAATACTGCATTAGTATTTAATCTTCATTTATGATTTTGTTTACATTTACAAGTGCGTTTAAGGGAAAATATACGTTATTGAAATAGAAAGACATCCGTTTCTTGAATGATTTTGTTGTACTTGTATTTTTAACCAGAAAATAAATGTAAACAGAATCATACAACATTATTTTAAGTTTCGCTTTGCACTTAAGCTTGAGCTAACCTGACTTTAGCACTAAATTCTCATTTTGTTATTAATTATAACCACTACATTCACACTGCATTCATAACATACAACACCTATTTAAGAAAGCATACAGTTATGACAAAATCATGTATATTCGAACATAACAAAACAATTAAAAATATATTTTTTAAATGTTTTTTTTTTATTTATTTTTTAATTATTCGTCATTATAATCGGGTGTTTGCAAAGAAACACCCGCTCTTGAAGGCTTTTATGTTCAAATATACATTCTGTATACTATTAAGCACTTTAGGCGCTGTCTGGTGGTTCTACGTATTCCTGAAACATTCACACAGAATACGTGGGAATTATAGGTAATATGCTATTTTAGACCCTTTATCAAGTCTTGTATGGAATACGTAAACGCACCAGTTATCCTGGATACGAGCTTGATACTACTGCGAGTTCCATTTTGCGATTGACTTGGCTATCCATTCACAATAATGATAACAAATGGTTAACGGATTCGTTTGTGTATTAAATAATAATTAAAGATTCACAACAAACTCATGAGGTGCACAACATTTCTGATTAATAAAAACTAATACATAAACATAAATTATTATAACTGGTTATGGTAACTGAGACAACACAGATCGTCGATAAAACCAATTCCAACTCCATGATAACATAACTAGGAAAATTAAAAAAAACTGTTTTCATTTTAACAGAGAAGTAAGTAGGAGTATAACCGCACAATTCTACGTAAAAGTGGTCGACTTTAATATCAGGCAACCGCAATGTTTAGGAGCCTATAATACCTCAAATTGCTTAGCATGATCCTCCGTTATATTTTGAAATAAATCTATGTTAAAGTTGAAGATTAATGATAAGTACTATGTTTAGGAAAACACAATTCCATAAAATTTTGTCGATAGAAAAAAATAAACCTAAAATTACAAAGTTACCTCTAAACCAATCCGAACAACAAACCGCTAGTATTAAAAAAGTACTTCAAATTAGATCATGAAACTGCATAATAAGTAATAACTGAACTAAATATAAAGCAAAAAACTATGTTTATTTTTAATGACCTTTATTTTTACCGTAAAAATAAATTACCTGAACTGTTGGCGCCTTGGAGCCGCCAGCACCCCCCCACTCAGTCTCGCTCTCGCTCCGTCCGCGAGCAGTATGGTTCGAGCGAGATAAAAAGTCAATTTGAGCTGAGGTAGTATGGGCTCTTAAAATAAAGCTAATGCCTGTTTTAACTTACACTATAAAGGCACACCTAAATTAATGCCTAAGTAAAAGTGCGCTGTTGGATTTTAAACTTTCGGGACTGAGCCGAGCGCATTGAGTGTCCCCTAGTGTTAGTGGCAATTAGCACAACTGCGAATTTTACGCCAGTTAATTGTAAAATTGTAACTTGTGTATTTTGCATAGTCTACCTTAGGTATATTTCTAGAAAACGTATAGATTAGTTGAATGATGATGATCAAAGTTGAATAGAAAAAAATGCTCGTCAAAATGAACAACTTTGTCAACACAAAAGTTGTTAATTTTGTGAAAAGCAAACCATGCTACCATACCATAGTTTACCAATGATAACCATTCCTCATTACTGTCAAACGCCACAGTACCAACATGGCGACTTCGAAAGCACTATCAATGTCTGCGCCAGGAGCCATCAACTTGGACCACAGCACCGTCAAGTTTGACAACGAGATCAAGAAAGCGAGGCATTCTATCACTACACATACTAATTTGAAGGTAATACTGCTTAGGCTTTACTATTCCTTTTTTTTTTCTGGTTAAGTAATTTAATTTAAGTAATGACTCGTTAGATTATGCGAATGATTTGTAGGCATAGGCAATGTAGCAGGATGATGGTGTTGTAAGTTTTTATAAAAGTGTTATTCTTCCGTTTTCTCCTTACCATAATTTCTTAGGTTCAGCACACACTGAACGAGAAAGAAATTCTGATATCATTGCGTTATTATTATCAGTGTCCTAAAGTGCGCTCGAAGATGACCGAAGTGCCGTTAAATGTCGATTTAAACAACTTTGCACTTTAAGACACTGAAATTAAGTTCTCTGCGCTCATCTCGGTTTGCGCAGTCTTATTTTTTTTTTTCAAAGTTTTCTTTAACACTTTTCTATGTACAGCTCCAACGTAGCAGCATATCCACGAGCCACCCTTCAGCAGACGCAGACTCTCTACTGGGTGACGACGACGAAGACGATGACGAGGGCGGCTCCCCCGCCGACGCATGTCGCTCTCTCTCTTGTCTCACAGACTCCACCGACCACTCCGCACCCGTCAACTTCGACATGAGCAATAGAGTAAGTGACATTTATAATGTACTCTGATGAAACTCTTGTGCCAACTTGACTGGTCATAAAGGAGGTTTCTGGTTTAAAGTGTGGTTTTCCTGAGTTATACTAAACCCCAAGCGTCGCTGTCATATAACTTGCGAGTAGGACCGTCAATATTAAGTACGAGTTTCTGAAAACCCCGTATTCAATACGGGGTTTGCTCGTGTCATCCGGCCCCCACATTTTATGTCTGCGGGTGCCAGGAACGTTCGTATACGGGTATACTCTAGTCGCAACGCGTTGTGATTGTTTTTACATGAATTTCATTAATTTTTTCGCCCATGGACCTAGAGTAACATACGCATAAAGCAAGTTTCCCAATCTTCTCAATACTAATATATCTTTGTAATATCCAGGCAAAACTTCCCCGCGGCATCGAGAACATTCGGCCCCACATCGAACAAGTAGACAACGTGCCTCTCCTAGTGTCACTATTCACTGATTGTTCCGCTCGCTCCGTGCAACAGATGATACAGATCATGCAGGACTACGGCGAGGTGGTGTGCGTCATGGGCTCGGCCGCCAACTGTCTGAACATGGAGATATTCATGCAGGCTGATGCGAGGTAACCTAGGGTCCGAAAAATGTATCGATAATAATCAAGTATTTACTTTATGCAATAGAGAAATCGTGATGTTTGTAGAAAAAAGTCCGGGTGTCGTGGGACACCTGGTTGGAAAGATGTACCTTTCGCTGTATCTATATAAAAGGAGAAACTGACTGACTGAATGACTGACTGACATATCAATGCTGAGCTGAACCCAGTAGTTTCAGCTCTGCGTTACTGCGTTCTGTGTCACTAGGAACGTGAAATTTTGTACACAGATTCCTTTTATAATGTAGGGTTACACTAAGGGGTTTTAGAAAATCCGGCCTTTAAGGGGGTGAAAAGGGGGATTTCGTTTGCATGAAAAATCTTATTTGAGCTAATAGACGAGATTGGTGACAAAGTCCTACAACATTGTGCGTGATCCGACACTCATTTGGCCGGTTTTCCAATATAAAGTGAAACTTGGTGCTTACGAATGATAGTCATTCTATAGTGTATGGATTACAAATTACGAAGTAATAAAATAGGATTATGATTTTTGATTTCTTACGTAATATACATTTATAAATAGTTATCGAGGCATGCGCGGCGGCAAATCGGACTTCTTTGACTGTCGCGAGTGTAAGGTACATTATTTCTATAATCAAATTGTATTCGTATTCTAGCATAGCAGTAGAGCCCCTGTACCCCGTATTGTGCCAAAAGATGCCACCTTACCAAGTTCCGGAGTCTTGTATCGGACCCATCGACCTGGCCAGAGCGCTCAACTCAGTTCCTTGTTCACTATCGGTAAGTCCAGCCCCAAGCGCAGGCCACACTGGGAACGAAGCGAAACGAAACTACAGGTTGCCAAAAAGGAGTTTGGTAAAAATGAGGGCGCCACTATCGCACGCACTTAGGTCACAATGAATGGGAAATAAATTTTTAAAATAAATGTGCAACAATGTTTGGGGTGACGCAAATCAAAACCTACTAGCACAAGTCGGAAAAGTAGGGCTATCATCATAGGTCTGCATTAAGTAAAATATTGTTTAATTTGTCACCACGTCAGATTATTTTATGTCGACCTGTAAGTTCGTTTATCTTTCCTCCGCGTCTTTTCATACTTTCGCTTTGTTCACAGTGTGGCCTGACCTTTATGATAATGAACTATGAAGAACGCCTTTCGTTACATTATTCTATTTTGGAATTTTTAACGTTGTCCACAACGGAGTAGCATGTACTTTAAAAAAAAACACTATGTTGAAAATTCACTATGGTTGAAACTATTTAACTGTAGACAAATAGACTTTGGAGGAGCTCGTGGGTAAGTAATAACAGCCGCTCGGGTCGATCCATCAGGTTAAGCTACGCTTGCCGGGGTTGGTCCGTGGATGGGTGACCATCTTTCCATGCCGAGACTCCTCCGTGCATCGGAAAGCACGTTAAGCCGTTGGTCCCGTCTGTCTTTCATGAATCTTTGACATGCGTTACGGGTCTTCAGAAGCCCAAAAGTCTGACAACCAGTCTTACCAAGGGGTATCGTATTACCCAGTAACTGGGTTGTGGAGGTCAGATAGGCAGTCGCTCCATGTAAAATACTGGTATTCAGCTGCATCTGGTTAGACTGGAAGCCGACCCCGACATAGTTGGGACAGGGCTAGGCAGATTGATTGAATGTTGATACCTTATTGTTTTAGGAAGTGAAAGGGACATTCAAGTTTAGGGTGGTAAAGCAATTCTTAATTCGATTATAAAGATCACTATGTTTAATTGTCATCAGTCAGTCGTCAGTCATCTGCCCATTATACGCCTTGTACTATCGAAGAACTTCATATCTAAGCAGTATGAAAACAAAGTCCCGTGAACACGATGACCACATCTGTTACCGCCCCGGTTCTATAGCGGCCGAGCGCTGCAAGCAGAAATAATCCTTACGGTGTATAGATATGAACTTCTTCGATGGAACCTATGCATATTTTTTTCTAACTTCTTATAAAAAATTTCACGCTGCTCAGTTACAAAATAAATGGCAGGACCAGCCATTTACTAACTACTGTAGCCAGAAGGTACGTATAAATTGTTGCACAAAAATTCACATTATTACAAATATTTACTGACAAAAACTGTTGAAAACGACATAAAACAATGTTCATTATCCAAATTTTAGTATATTAGATAGGTCGTCAGACAGGCACTTTACTTGGTACAACATGATAGTTGCTATTGAAAACGAAAACCATTAAGTTGCAATAGAAACCAAACTTTATTCCATAGGACTAAAGTTCCCCTTTCCAAAGCAACTTCACTTACATACGACTATGTTCATAGATGACACGCGACGCTGACGTGTCGCTATTCACGCTCATCACGATGTCACGACACTACATGACGTGTTTGTGGAACAGCACGCAGTTCTGGATATGTAGCGTGTGCTTCATAGCTTTACTGCAGGTATGTGGGATGATCGATAATATTATTAATGTCCTTAAAATTGCAGCATACTTTTAGAACACGTGTGTTTCTTTGACTGTACGTTACTGTTAATGATTTTAAAAAGCTCTACTGGAACCATTCATAATTATGCATAAAAAGCCTATACTCCATAGGTTTAGGTAGTTAAATAAAAGTAAACAAAAGAAACCGCGTGACGAGACAGCTGTCCAGTAACCGACTAAACGTAATACCTGTCACTTTAGTTGTCATGCTACGTCACAGTTTTTTCTCTTCAATTAAGCAACGTTTAGAGTTCGGGCTCTTTACAATAGACAGATTACAAAATATTATATTATTATTATAAAACTGTCTAAAATGTCAGTTACATTTACGAAGAGTATGTAGCGGTTACACCGCCACATAGGTACGAACTACGCATCAAAGACATGACGTCACACAAATCCTGCATCGCGCAATTAGAGTTTACCGCGCGAACGAACGACATAGATAAGACTATCCGAAATCAACAGTCGGGCAGTCGGCCCGCCAGACACAACACCCGTCTGGTTGGAGGATCCTCCATTTTCTATGGTGGATGAGTGAACTTTATACCCTGTTCCTCATGCCACTAAAAGTAATTTAAGAATAAATTATAAAGTTTAACATACATTATAAAAAAGAGGAAACTATTGTATATATCTAAAATTAATTTAATTTGGTTTTACCGTACAACAAAGTATCAACTATAAGAACACTTTTTACGATTTGTTTACCTTTATTTAACTACCTAAGCCTATGGAGTATAGTTTATGATCCTTGGGAATCTATACGTACCTATAATTATGTATTATTCAATCTGTGAAATACTTTTTAAAATCGGATTATACATTTTCAGAAATTGAGTGTGCGTATAGATTTATAAAGGTATAAGGAAACAGGGTAGAAAATTTTTCATCCTCCGTAGCAAAAAGGAGGATCCTCCGACCAGCATACGTAGCATGACAACCATAGAAACGGGTTTTGTCGACGGAAGGATTGACAAAATGACAGATTATGATTATGATTGTTCTTCTGTCATTTTGTCTAATCTTCTGTCGAGAAAAACCCTTTTTCTATTATGGGTCATGCTACCGGACGGTTGATGTCGGGAGTTGTTTCAAAATTCAAGTCATTGATTCAAACTAGGCTTAGAATCAGCACTTTCTGAACGTTAAATATGTTTGTATAATACTAAACGGGCGGCACGTGAAGGATTTATGCGACGTCAAGTTTTTGATGCGTAGCTGCAATGATATTATATGTAAAAAGAGGTAGATAGGTTATAAACGTTCCGCAAGTGGCACGTCAAAAGTTGGCTAATTAGCCACATTTTCTTCGTTTTGTCTCTTTTTCGCTCCCGATAATTACGACATGCCATCCTACTTCCACGTGTCATATAATAGTGTGACATAGTGCCGTTTTTGAAGATAGAATGTTAGGTAGGTAACCTATCTACGTCTTTTTACTTCTAATATCATTGCGTAGTTGCATGTGGCGTTGTAGATACTGCCATAGATTCATTCGCATTATGTGTTGTCTACAGGTAGGTTCTCTGTGTGCGTTCGTGCCTCTCTCCCTGAGCGTCGGGGGCGTGGTATGGGGCGGGGCGTGCGTGGTGCCGGTACTTTCGGCTGCCCTTTCCTTCGCGCCGCTTGATACCGCGCTCATGCAGAGGGCTGCTACACGGCCGCAGTTGCTTATGAATGCTAAAGTGAGATATTTATTTCTCCATTTTAACCTCTTTCTATATCATCTAAATTTTTTTTCGTCTCCAATTTAACTTTCATGGGATGAGAGTTGAACCGAAACAGAGTACCTGGGAAGGCGTTTGCCCGTTGAGACCTCCTATTTTTAGTTTTTCAGCCGAAAAGCTAAATAGGGAAATATGTTTTTAACAATTCCTTATCACTCTACATACTGTGTCCACAAGTTATATACCTACATGCATGCCCATGTGACGGTAGAACATGGAGGACTATTATAATAAAACATCTATGTATCTACTAAAATTACCCATGTTTGCAAACCAATAAATGATTTGAGACGCGTTTAAGGGGGGTTAGGATTTTGTTGCTACTGGTCATTTGTTGCTACTGGTCATTTGTTTTTAAATTTTGGCAGCATATACCTCTAGGTAAGTTAAGTAACCTAATTCTCTTGTTTCTTTTCTCTACCCACAGATGGCAGTCTTCGTATTCTGGTGCTACGCACTAAAGTTTCTGCCCGCCGTCCTATCAGTTCTAGTCCTATACGCGTTTACACTGCGCGCCTTCTGCGAACAATTGGCCCAAGCGACCAACGTTACCGCATGTTGGATAGTGTACCCTATCAATGTGGGACAGTTCAACGCAACGCATGACCTCTCTCTGAAGAGCTGGCATGGTTGGGGAGACGACTTCTATGATGGATTTTACTTAGCGCAACACATTACACTTTCGTTGATTACCTTGCATTTAAGTGAGTATTAAAACGAAACATTTTCTACCTCGAAGTTAGATGTAGATTATTTGTAGTATAGAAGTATGAGGAACATGGTGTAAAGTTCACTCATCCTCCATAGAAAAGAGAGGATCCTTCGACCAAACGGGTGTTTTCTGGTGGGCTACTGCCTGACAATTGATGTAGGGACGTTGTATTGTACATATATATATGCTAGCCGCGCGGTAAACTTAGCTTGCGCAATGCAGGACTTCGCGTGATGTCAGTGTGACGCGTAGTTCTATATAGATGCCGCCACAGTAGTTTAGAAAAACTTTGTTTTTGATCGACACCCTGAGATACTTATCACGTCAGGGAAGTTTCTCCAGTAAAAAAGTTGCCAAA
Organism: Xanthia togata; assembly: GCA_963853775.1. Lineage (NCBI taxonomy): Eukaryota > Metazoa > Arthropoda > Insecta > Lepidoptera > Noctuidae > Xanthia > Xanthia togata. Next base: position 22,127,873 of record OY970795.1, on the reverse strand, counting down.
TTTCGATCACTGTGGCTTCTTTCTTGTCTAAACTGAATAAAAAAAACAACTGAAAGTCGATAATCGAATGTTGCACATTTTTTAAAAGAAGAACTTCATAGGTACCATGTGAAAAAAGTTTCACTCAAAAATCTCAAACCATGAAGGTTCTATGTCAATTCAAAGTACCTATTACAATAAAACGGCAATTTCACACTTTAACTGCTATATATTACATAGTCCTGTACATTGGAAAATATGTTTTTTTTTTTCATTTTCAGTTGTGATATCGTTGTCCTTTGTTCATCGACAATCTTCTATTTGGCAGAAGGGTTTCTGGGCTAACAAAGTGTGGTCGGTCACTGTGGTCGTTTTGTAAGTATACATTAGTTTTTACCATTTAAGACTAACATTTTGTTTTTTTTTATATTTAACCACTTGTTTGTTGCCTTGCACCGGTAACACTGAAGCCCTCTTCGCTAGGATATGGTTTCAAGGGACCAGAACCATAATTAGATGATAAGTTTGCGCCCTGGAAACCATCCTTTAAAAAAGTTATTTAATACCTACGGCCAAGAATTATTAAGGATAGAGAAATATAATAAGGGTTTGTGTGAAAGATGGCTAGGAACGGCGGAATATAGAAATAATGGCAGATAAAGACGTATGAAAGAGGGACTTGTGGCTAAGTAATAACAGTCGCACGGGTCAATCGATCAGGTTAAGCTACGCTTACCGCGGTCAGTCTATGGATGGATGACCATCTTAACATACCGAGAGCACGTTTAGCTGTTGGTCCCGGCTGTCATTCTTGTTTATTTGGCAGTCGTTGCGGCTCGTCAGAAGCCCGAAATTCTGACAACCAGTCTTACCAAGGGGTATCGTGTTACCCAGTAACTGGGTTGTGGAGATCGGATAGGCCGTAGCTCCATGTAAAATACCGGTATTCAGACTGGAAGCCGACCCCAACATAGTTGGGAAAAGGTTGCTGATCCATGCGTCATGTTCGTGAACGGGCGCCGTCAGTTGGGACTGGTCATCTCTTAGCTGCCATGGCTTATTTTAATTTATTTTAAGTTTGAGAATGATTCTTTTTTTCTTCTTTTTATTACGGACGCTTTTATGAACGTGCACGTCATATTACATTGTTCTCACATGCATAATTTCAAAATGAATGATGTAACCAATATTTTGTATCAATTTTTTATTTTATTTAAAAGAGTGTCCGTGGAGTTTCTTGCCCGTTCTTCTCCATAGGTACCTACTACGCTTTGGAATGGGCAACTAGCTTCATATTTTTGACTGACCGACCCCTTAACAATTCAAAAGTGCCTGTAAATGGTTTAATTGAAATAAATGCTTTGAGTTTGAGTTAGGCAGATTGATTGAAAGACGTATGAAAAAAATTCTTGTTGTGCCAAACCTATTTTTTCTGAAGTAGGGATAACCTAACCTAACAGAGGAAGCAGTAGTAGCTCGGTGGTAGCGACCCCGACTTACGTGGGTTCCAACACAGACAGGCGCTTTACTTTGTGTAAATTATTTCATCACCACTGTGAATGGATGAGAATGAATCATCATCATTTCAGCCATAGGACGTCCACTGCTGAACATAGGCCTCCCCCAATGATTTCCAAATCGGCCGGTTGGAAGCGACCTGCATCCAGGAAGCCGCTGGATGAGAATGATTGTTTTTTTTTTTTTTTTCTTTATCAGTTATATCATTTTTTTATCAATTATGGTCTGGCAGTTTGAGTAGTTTATGCGGTCTACCCAAATGGCCTTTCTTTGGTATTGTTCGTCGAGTTGAGCTCCTTAAGTTCTGAGTTGAGCTACACGATTACTGACAAATGCTTGCACTGACAGGACAAGTCCACTCAAATCTGTGTGGTTCTTTTCTCAAAAGACCATTTTAGACTAATCTACATGGTCCTCATATGGCCTGACCAAGATTATGTCTGGAATTTAAAAGAGACTGTGACCTCAGAGTTTGTTTCGGCCTTTCATCTCAGAGTAGTCAGATAGGAAACACCGAACTCATCTAGCAATTTTTTATTTATTTTTGTATGACGTGTAAAAGTGATTCCAATATCATATTAACAGAATAAACAATTTCATTTCATTTCACTGCTCTCAAAACGGTGAAGGAAAACATCGTGAGGAAACCGGCATGTCCTAGAACCAAAAATTCGAAGACATGTGACATCTACCAACCCGCACTGGGCCCGCGTGGTGGATTACGGCCCACTCCCTCACAGAGAAGAGGCCTGATCATGCTAACCTAACAGGCTTCAAGGTGCAGGAGCTATAACGATTTCGGCTATCATTACAAGTCGTCTTCACATATAATTATATAATTAATGTATACAGATATTTAATAACGAATATTTTAAAAGAGTAACGGTGGAGTTTCTTGCCCATTCTTCTCCATAAGAAAACGACTTTTTGGAATGGGCGACTAGAATCATTTTTTTTTTTTTTTTTTTGTAAATGTTGACGTTCATAAGTGCCTTTTTTGTGCCTAATTGAAATAAATTATTTGACTTTGACTTTGAAGTATTTCAGTCTCCCTCATCGATGCGTTATCTTCCAGAATCCTAGCCCAGTTGGCATTCAGCGGTATAATGCTAAGCAGCAGCTACGGCTTCTGTGACAAGTGGGGGGTGTGCGACCTGCAGTACTATGTACCGTGGCCCCTCGCTGTGGGGTATGCATCATCGTTGTTCCTAGTGTTCGCTGTCAACGAGTTCATCAAGTGGCAGGAGATCAAGTAAGTATTTTTAAAGCTGTTGAAATAATGAGCTGTCAAATCTCATGTCGATTGGCTGTTCGGCCAACCAATCACAGCAGTTAGTTTGAGATCTGACGGTGCACTCGTTTTTTTTTTTTTACTAGTCTCCCTATGGGCAATAGGGATGTTCACTGGGAAAAAAAACTATTCAGTCCGTCAGTCAGATAATAAAAAAATATTAGACTCGTATTTTTTGCTTTATCATATTAATAAAAAATTGTTTAGTTATAACGCATTAAACTTGGGGAGTGGGGGCTCGCTACGTCACAAGTCAGTATAAAATCTACTGGGCGTGACGTCATGTCACATTTTAACGTATTGTCTACTCAATGTATTGCCGTAATCTTTTTTAATACGTATAAAAAGAAAAAATACATGTCCAATATTTTTTAATAATCTACCTGACAAAAAAAAAGTTTAATCAACGTTCCTATATTTTTAAGAAGGTCCGCAATAGCTTAGTCTCAACCTGTCAAAAATACCTCTTGTAATTACCTGACTGCGCCAAAGCTAAAAAATGAGGGTTATGTGTTTTCCCTGTATGTATGTCCCGTCCCTATGTTCCTTCATTCTAGTCCACTCTGAAATGACGCGCCCCCTAGTTAATACCGCATTTACGTACACGGTAGTGCGAATCTACTAAACGGCTGAACCGATTTTGATAAATGATACGTCGTTAGATTCGTCTTTATTGTGCGAGTGGCCGGATTTATAAAAATATCAAAAGTGCGGATTTATGGCGCCAAAATGTATGTTTAAAAAAAAAAACTTGCTAACCTATTTCACTTAAATTTTTGACAAGTTTTTTTATATTGATTGTCGCTGAGATGAGATTGTGACTAGATTTTCAACGTTTTTAAATACGAGTAAATACGATTTTGTAATAACGAGAGATTGGCCTTCAGGCAGGTGTTTATTACATTACGCTTGTATAGCCTGTAGTTATTCTACGAAGGGTATGCAGAGTTATCTCATACGTTATGGGGTCACAAGTTCAGACTGGACTGTTAGTTATTGAGAATTCTTTTTAACCCAATAACAGCTGTCTTAACCAGATATCAAACCCAGCACCACAGACGCAGTAAAGTGTGTAACAGTCCGTTTAGGCAGAAAGCACAGCGGCTTGTAGTTTTAATACTGACACCGCCAAACCTTTTGGCTTTTTTGGCGTTGAGCATGCCTCAAAGATCGATCAAACTTCTGTATATTTTTTGTATCTACTATACTTATGTAAACTTACACTTACCTTTTCCCCCGCAGGGCTGACGGTCGCAACCAGCGCCGCGCTCGCCTGGACTTCGGCACCAAATTGGGAATGAACTCGCCGTTCTAATCTACGTCTAGTCAATTATGCTTTAGTTCTACTGTGAATATAATCGTATCGGAGCCGTCTGGCGTTTATTTTTTAAGAGAAATGTGACATGTACTTAGTACTATTTTGTACTTACTTTATTTATATGATGTTTTGATGATTTTAAATAAATTTCGTAATATAATGTGGTTTTTGTGTACCTAAAATATGACCAATTTCAGTTAGCAGACGTTAGTCGATAGCCAGCGACAATGGCCAGCCTTCCATCTTGCGCCACATACTGTTCTTTTTTTTTTCGTGTGGTTGTTAACTAACCTGGTGTTACAGTTATTATGCCGCTCATAGGCCTCTAACTTGGCTTCACATGCCGTGGCATCTAACTTTGTTTCCTCACGATGTTTTCCTTTACAGTTTTGAAGCTAGTGATAATTATACAATACGCACATGAACGTTCGAACTCGAGACCTATGACTTGTCAGTCTGACGGTCACACCACTAGGCTATCAATGCTATCTAACCGCATACTGTCACCTGTGCACTTGATGATCTTATGACTGGGTCAGTGAGCGGAGATCGCGCAGTTGAATTTTAGGTCAAAGTAGGTATCAAGTCTATAACCACCACAAGTTGCTCATTTCAAACAAACAGGTAAAAAAAAGAAACTACATCATTGAAAACAAATATTTTTTATTTAAAACTAAATTATGATAATTTTGTGATGATTATTAAATGTTGCCAGTCATTATTTTGTTATACCAATTCCTTTGTTCGCTCTGAGGTCAAGTTAACAGACTACACGTAGATAAAACCATATTAGCCACATGTTACTTATACTTCAACTACCCTCTCACTACTTACTACATTACTAAATTGACAATGTTCCACTTACACTTACAAGACTTGATTATTTCATGTAGTAGAAACTAAATCATCTTTGAAATCAAACATTTAAAACCGCCGCGTACGCCGATTGCGATCGCCACTCTATAAAGAATACATAATTTAATAATTTTTTTATGGTTAATAACATTATTTTATATCTTTTCAATTATTAAACTACATTAAGGTTAGTCGGTAAACGCTTGTACTTAATAGGTACGTAAATAATGTTCCTGTCACTAGGATTCATCTGGTAAGTCTAGTATTTCTTGAACGAATGAGGCGACGTCGATTTCCTGACTGTGATCTAGACAGAACGGGTGCGTCAGCAGCGCGTCGTAGTTCGGTCTCTGTTTGTAATCTTTCTGAAGACTTTGGACTATCAAGTCCTCAAACTGTGCAGAGAACTGGCCGGCGGGTAGTCTCGGGGGGTCGTCTTTGACGACTTGTTTGAGCTGTTCGAAGGGCGTGCCCCACGTGTTGTAGGGGAACGTACCGGTCGCCAGCTCGATGAGCGAGATGCCGAGCGACCACACGTCGCTGCGGATGTCGTACTGGCCCGGGTTGCCGCTCGGGTCGATCCTCTCGGGCGCCATGTACGGCTTGCAGCCCGCGTCAATAGTCTTAGCGACAGAGTCCACTAAGTATCCAGATATACCAAAGTCACACATCTTCACCTCTCCTTTCCTGTTGATCAGGATATTAGATGGCTTTACATCTCTGTGGATTACTCTGAGCTTAGAATATAAGTAGTGTAAAGCACTGACTACGGAAAATGTGATTTTCCCTAGAATGTTTTCAGGTATGGTGCGCTTGTTGTGGTAGACTTTCATGTAGAACTTGTCGAGGCTCATGTCCATGACCTCCATGCAGATCCAGACGTCCCCCTCGCGGAACATGGCACCGTAGAAGTGCACTGTGTATGGACAGGCACTGGCTCTCATGGACACATCCAAGTCCATGAGCAGACGTTTCAGTTCTGTTGACTGGGTGTTGAATGATGCAGTGATTCTCTATAAGTAAGAAAAGAAAAGACATCACCATAGTGTTGAAAATGTGTATTTATCACAAATAAGTGTTGATAAAGAAAACGTCTGTGTCATCAGCATGATGCTTCCAAAGACCAGACAGATTGTTATTCCCTCGCAGCTCCGCAGCAGCCAATGAGGAGACAAACTCAAACTCAAAGCATTTATTTCAATTAAACCATTTACAGGCACTTTTGAATTGTCAAGGGGTCGGTCAGTCAAAAATATGAAGCTAGTTGCCCATTCCAAAGCATAGTAGTTACCTATGGAGAAGAACGGGGAAGAAACTCCACGGACACCTTTCTGAAAGTAGATATTTGTGCTAATAACAATGAGTGGTTACCTTGACTGCCATAGTGGTGTCACTAGGAATATGCTTCATCTTCTCCACAATACCGTAGGCTCCGCGGCCCAAGTCACAAATCTTGATCAGGTCATCTGCGTGAACAGTGAATGTTTTGTCATCAACTGTTATCGTCGTCTGCTTGTCCAAGTTTCTTGGAGGTGTTCTGAGGAGTAATATGTAACATTATAGAAGATGAATGTAAAAATATATTAAGGGAAATGCAAGTTGCAATTTCAATCCGCTCTTTTCATCAATGGAGTTAGGCAACTAGGCAAGAACTACAAAATGACACAACATACAAATTATGCAATGTCCCTAAACATAAAATTATCTTTAGTCAATTAAAATCAAGCTCTATTTCTAAATGGTATGGCCCGTGACTGCTAGTCAAATCACTCTCAAGTTTTACTAACCTAGGCTTTTACATATTTTTAATACTCATTGAATATACCAGATAGTACAAATTCCCAGGTAATAATAGTATTCACTCATATGAATAAACTGTTTGCCAGTTATTGTCTTTTCTAACATCAAAACAGACAGGTATCCCCTAATTTGGGTACTTTTATGGAATTTCTGCATTAGAATAAACATAATTATTTTCTTATTTCGTTATAAATATAGAACACAAGTTCTAGCTATTAGATGTCAGGTAGGCAGATTGGCGCTGATTGACACTCACACGACCTGCTCCTCTGGAGGCTTGAAGTTGAAGCCCGGCGGCGGCAGTTTTCTCCTCGACATATCGCCAACGTCCTCCCAGCAACAACCGAGTCAAAAACCACAAATCCTATCAGAATTACACCAAATCCCTCCACGATACGCTTCAGACCTAACTGTTGACTTAGCGGTGTAAAATATAAAGTTTACATCTAAATCACACAAACATTTCACAAGGCAATATTAGGCGAAGGCTTTAAACTATTTTATCGAGAAATATACAATAATATTCAATTATTTCCAAAAAATTATGCACTCGGAAGGCAGCTAGGTTTTGACATTTGAATTATTGTGTTGCCATTGTTTAACTTCTCTCACCACAGCACCAAGCCAAAAGTTTGGTATTCTCGATAGTCTTGATAACACAACATCACGCATGTTCTATTCCCCAAGGATTAGGCAGAGATGTACTGGAAGTAAGCATATTAAAACTAGGGAATTTTCGCAAAAGAAGAGTAAGAGAAACAGAACTTGAAGAAGATCAAGAAATATCAGTATGTTGTATCAAAAAAGGACTGTGTTCTTTTAAATGTCCTCTGTCTGAAAATAAAAAAAATATTGAAAACTATAAGGTAAGATGTAAAAGAATTGTCTAGATTGAATATAGAATTGTCGTACTTGGTTAATCATTTATTTAAAAATTATTAAGAATAATCATGAAGATTTTCAACAATTGTTTCCCAAGTTTGATCCACTACAGTTTACATAAATACTCAAAGGAAAAAATCACAATTGAAAAGTATAAAATTTTAATTAAAAATACAACATACAATGGAACTTTGAGAACATTCAATTTAGTATTCATTTCAAATCAATACAAGACAATCTTAGAGACAAATGTAAATCTTCACGCATTCAAACGTCTAAAGAAGTACATTTAACACAAGTTTTCTGAAAAACTGACAAAATCACAAATACATGATTCTACATTTTAATGCTTTTTATAAAAATACATGCAGCGATAATGAAATTGGAAAATGGTTTGAAATAAATAAAATTTCAGAAAAGGAAATAAACAAAACTTTTGGAAACATCTTCCTCTATTTTTGTAAAAATTCAACATGAACTGTATGAAAATGATAAAAAATCTTTCAACGTTTTCCCAATTTATAAACATGGATTGAAGCACATGATTCTAGATGCTTACATGAACTTTTACTTAAAGTTGATACAAAAAACACACCATCTAGTTGGGTTCAATTTTCAGAAAATGACCCAAAAAAATACTGGAGACATTATTTTTCAATACCTTGATCTTTTGGTTGGAGTTTTAGTACAGATGGTGTTTGTGTTTCATTATCTATGAATATATTGGTTACAAAAAAGGATAAATATAAAGCTAAACGTTTAAAGAAAGAAGAAACTTCAAATGAAAATTAAAACCAATTGTATAAAAAGTACAAAAAAATAATTGCAGTTGATCGGGGAGCTAAAACACCAATTGTAACATGCAATAGAAAATCATCTGATGATACTTATGAATATAAAACTTTGAAAAAGGGAAGAGTTATTTGTGAAACAAAGGAACATCAAAGGGAAAAGAAGAGATTAAAATTTGTAAAAGACGTTGATTTGAAAATAAGAAATGATAGAGAATCTTTGGAAAAAGAATTAGGTTTCGCAATTAGTTGTAAAAATTCAAACGTAGAAGATTATACTAAATTTCAATTAAAATGGTTTGATGAAAAACAGAAAGTGTACGAGCAGAGAAGATTACAAAGATTAAAGTTTGATAAATATGTATATGATCAAAAAACAAATCATAAAATTGTGGATGAATATTTTGGAAAAGAACCAGATACGCTAGTTGTTTACGGAGCCGGTTGTGATTTTATGAATAAGGGAACTTTCAAAGGCCACCGTAAATTTAGACATAATGACATTTTGAAAATTATAAAACAACGGAAAAATTTATCATTGTATATAATAAATGAAGCTTTTACAACAAAAAATTGTAGCAAATGTTATGAGAAAAAAATACAACAAAAGTTGCACGTTTCGAAATCTCCACACCGTTACGTTTATTGCAGTGTATGTCGTAAAGGTATTCACAGGGATAAAAATGGTGCAAAAAATATTTTGTGAAAATTTGAATATAAAAAAAAAAAAAAATATATCGAGCATTCCTTCGTTTGCCGATACTGATATGAATGTTATGGGTGGAGGAAGCTCATAAGGTTCATTATCGTAATTCATTAGTTGTCATCATGGCAAATAAAGGGTTAACTAGGGAATTTGAAAATAATACATAATATGTTGAACAAAAAATATTATACTTCTTTCACTTACATTCTAAATACAAATTATTAATAATAATTGTAAATTAGTCATGGATGGATTCACTTAGAAGAAAATCTGATTGCTCTAACAGCATCCTTTGCTTTCTTTACTGCGTCTTCTTTAATTCTATGTCGTTTCTCCTTTTCTGCCAAACCAACAACTACATCGTGTTGTAATGCACTTTTAACATTAGCTTTAGCAAATAGTTTACTTAAAACATAATCATCATCATTTTTTTGTTTCTCCTTCTCTTTTTTATGTTTCTTTTTTTTTACTTTTTTTATTGCTACTACATTTTCTACTTCAGTTTCTGAAGAATGTTTTCTTTTATGTGGTTTTTTCGTTTCTTTACCAGTAATAAGTGTATCTCTTTCAGGTGTCTTTTCTTTGCCTACATTACCTTCTGTGCTCGCTTTTTCTGTATCATTTTCAGGACTTTCCTCTTCACCATGTTCACTCTCTTCTGCTGTTTCTTGGCTTTTTAATACATTTTTTAGTAAATTCTCTTCATAGTCCTTCTTCACATGCATATTTACTATATCTAATTCAGATAGAATGTTTTCAAATGGAATATTAGTAACTTGATCATCAACTACATTTATTTCAGGTACTTCAACTTTAGGTGGGTTCAGCAGTAACTCTCTTTTCTTTTTGTATTCTTCTCTGGGGTCTTTCTCTTCTTCATTCTCCTCTTTATCCTTAGAAATCTTCTTGCTTATTTCTCTTGCCATCCGTTTCATTGCTTCTATCTTTTTGAATGCAATGGAATGTCTGTCATCACTCTTCTTACTTTTTGAATGATCAACATTTATTTTTGTATGTTTGAAAAGAGATGCAGTTTCAGTGTCACCATCGCAGTTCAGCTCTTCAAGAGTGAAAAGACCCTGTAGTGTACTAGTGGTCAACACATTCTTTTGATTAGGGTCTATTAATATTTTGTTACTGAGAAAATGCTTGAATATCTGTCTCTGATAAATCTTTTCTTCAATAGTTCCTGCTGATAGTAGTCTGTAAACTGTAACATTTCTTTGCTGACCTATTCTCCAAGCTCTTTCCTTAGCTTGGTCATCAGTGGCTGGGTTCCAGTCTGGGTCATATATTATCACTCTATCAGCACCTGTGAGATTCACCCCTAAACCTCCAACTCTAGTTGTGGCCAGAAACACTAAGTATTCAGGATTCTCATTAAATGTTTTTATCATGTTCTGCCTCTGACCCACATTCACTGAGCCATCCATCCGCAAATACTTAAATTCTTGAACTTGTAAGTATTGCTCCAGTAAACACAACATTCCTCTGGACTGAGAGAATATTAAAGCTCTGTGACCTTGTTTTTGCCAAATTTTTAATAAAGAGTTAACAACAGTCATTTTTCCAGATCTTTTGTAGTTGCCAAATCTTTCTGGGTCTATGTCATCACAATCTTCATGAGCCTCATAGAGGTATAAGTCAGGATGATTACAGATCTTCCTCAAAGTACATAAAGCAACCAATATCCTTGCTCTAATAGGGTCTCCATATTTATTATCTTTATCTAAAATACTTCTTACTGTGTTACCAGTGAGATAACCCATATACAGATCTTTTTGTTCCTGGCTTAGAGCACAGAATAAAACTTGCTCATTCTTCTCCGGTAGTTTGATATGGCTTTGAACCTCAGCCTTTGTTCGTCTTAACATGTAAGGTGTAATAATTAATTTCAATGCCTTTGCTATTTCTAGAGCAGTTGCTTCTTGGTATTCAGTAGCATTAGCATATCCTCCCTGAGTAATAGGCATTGCAAAATGGTCCATAAATGCTGCATAAGTGCCCAAGAGTCCTGGTCTCATAAAGTCAAACAAGGACCAAAGTTCTTGTAAGCTGTTCTGCATGGGAGAACCTGTAATCAGTATCTTATGAGGAGTTTGAAACTTTTTAACAAGCTTACTGACTTGGGTGTCAGGGTTCCTAATTTTGTGTCCCTCATCTAATATAATGTAATGCCATCTACGGACTGTCAGATCTTTAGTGTACTTTACAACACCAGCATAAGTGATCAAAAGTATCCCATGTGCAGTATGCAAGTCCCTGATCAGTTGGTTATAATTTCCTGCATGGGAACCTGTGTGGTGGAGAACAGCTACTCTTAAATTTGGGCACCAGAAGTGAAAATGAGAGACCCACTGGTAAATAACAGTTGCTGGAGCAACAATTATGGTAGGCCCAAGTCCTCCCCAAGAACCTAAGTCGCTTTTGGACAAACCAGCCAGAAATGCAATTATCTGAATTGTTTTTCCTAGACCCATTTCATCTCCCAGCAACCCTCCAGATTCTACCTGGTGTAGTTCCCACAACCACTTGACTCCAATCTTTTGGAACTTGTACAGCTGCCTCCAAATAAAGTTAGGTACACACAACCCATTCTGCAGTTCATGGAGTTCTTCTGGGTCCTTGTTGCCCTCCAACACATATTGCACATCAGCTGTCATAGTTTTACCACCGTAATTACTTGATTTAGCTGCTGCTAAATTTTTCCTCCAGGTTTCTATTCTCTCATTGTAACTTGCTGTGTCACCATCATCCACAATCCTCTTCAAGTTATGTTTTGTTCGAGCACTGGCGGTGGAGGTAGAAGATCCAGCGGCTATATTAATAATATCATCCGCCTCGTCTTCGGACGGTAAATACTCATCGTCAGAATCTTTCTCTGAAGAAATTGTGGATGTCCTCTTTCTGGAAGTGGTCGGCACTGGCGTATCCTTGAGTGCTTCCTTTGGAGATTGTTTTCCAAACTGTTTCGATTGTTTTTTAGATATAAATTCAGCAGCGTCTTTACTTTTTTGCGAAACGTTGTCCTTTTTGTATTTAATTACAACTCTTTGTTTCGCAAGTGCCAGTTGGCTCTCTAAATATTTGTTTATATCAACCATCATACATAAAATACGTAAATGCTGCTGTCATGTATTTTTCTATAATAACATTATTTTATATTTCCCAAAAATTCGTTTTTACAAGTTTTTGCTTGCGTTTGTTTGACAAATTCCACCCACAGATATAATAAACTACAGACTACAATTACTTTGAATTTTTGTTCATTGAAAATGGACTTGTGAGCTCACAGAGTACATTCTATTATACTGACTGAAAGGTGAGCAGATAATTATGTGATACTATATTCTGAAGTCACTTGATATTTGTTCCGTTCGTAAGTGATGTGGCTAATACCAAGTAACATTTTCTTTTTACGATGGTGTATTATGCTATTAGGTTTGGTAACGAGGTAGGTAAAGTAAAGAAATAAATCGTAGTATTCTTCTAAATAAAGAAATTTAACGTGTGGTATTTGGATGATGGAACGCTAGGAGGTGATGTAGACACCATTTTGAAAGACCTACAACTCATAAAGCAACAATTTAAATCCATTGGCTTGGACCTTAACCCATCGAAATGCGAAATTTTCCTTTCTGACATTACCGACAGACAATTGACCCTGGAGAAATTTAATGAAATAGCCCCACAAATCAAAATTTTAGAAAAAAGTTCACTTCAGCTCCTAGGTTCCCCAATTTTAGAAGACAGCTTTCCTTCTTTCATCGACGAAAAAATCAAAAACTTCAACGACATTTCGGACAGACTCTCCAAAATTCATTTACATTCGGCATTCACCCTGATCAGATACTGTTGTTTTGGTCCAAATTTTATATATTTTTTACGCTCTTCCCCTTTATGGAAACAGTCACACCTCTTGGACAAAATTGACCAAATTATTCGCAGCACACTATCATCCATTTTAAATGTGGCCTTGGACGACCGAGCGTGGCTACAAGCCACACTACCCATCCGTTTTGGTGGCCTTGGCGTCCGCAAAATTACCAGTATTAGCTTACCCGCGTTCCTGTCCTCTGTCCGCAGCACTGAAAAGTTGACCGGCAAAATTTTAGCCCCCTGCCTGGTTTACTCTGAAGTGCCTTGCTTGACCGATGCGGAGAACGCCTGGAAAGCGGCTTGCCCGAATACAGATCGGCCCGTGAACCCATCTTCCCAGAGACAGTGGGATGAGCCGCTCTGCAGGTTGGTACGGAATAATCTTATTAATACGTCCACCAATACTGCTGAGCGTGCCCGCCTGCTGGCTGTGGGTGAGTGGGAGTCGGGCCTCTGGCTTCAGGCGCTACCATCACCCAACATAGGCACTATGCTGGGTGATACCACCTTCCGGCTCGCTACCTGTCTGCGTCTGGGCGCTCCTTGTGTGGCTCCGCATCGCTGCCGATGCGGTGAAGGTGTCGACTGTCTCGGACACCATGGCCTATCCTGCAGTAAGAGCGCAGGCCGGATAGCACGGCACGCCAGCATCAATGACATCATCCGTCGTGCTCTTGTCACCACCGGAGTGCCAGCTGTTTTAGAACCCAATGGTTTGGCACGCGACGATGGGAAGAGACCAGACGGAATGACCATAATGCCTTGGAAGGTAGGTAGGCCTTTGGTGTGGGATGCAACGTGCGTCGACACCCTTGCGCCATCCCATCTTTCTAGCACGGTGGGCTGTGCTGGGGCTGCTGCTGCAGGTGCGGAAAACCTCAAACGGCGCAAATACTCCAATCTTATTGGGACTTATATGTTTGAGCCGTTTGGGGTTGAAACACTAGGGCCATGGGGTCCGAGTGCCCACTTAGTTTTTCAAGACATCGCCAAGCGGCTGGTCGACTCTTCACGTGACCAGAGGGCTGGCCTATTCTTTGGCCAAAGAATCAGCATTGCCATTCAACGTGGCAATGCAGCCAGCCTTTTGGGCACTTTTCCTGTTGACAACGATGCGGAAGAATTTTTTGATGCCCTATAATTATCCCCCCCCCCACTTTTTATGTAATATATACTTGTACATATTATTAATATTATTATTTTAAGTCTGTTAGTTTTTAATTATGTATAATATTTGGGTGTAATAATAGAGATAATTCAGTAATAAAGAAATAAAGATACTTACTAACATCAAATTATTTGACTGCTTTCTAACTTTATTTATAAACTGCTTATTTAATGTCAATGTCAAAAACCAGGCACAAGGCAACGAATTGTCAAATAAAATCAATAAATTGCACGTGTGGTTATATCAATCGAGCACGTCTTTATTGGAGGAAATATCAGTTAAATATAATAGCAGTCAGTAAAATTGTACAGTATACAAACATAATTACTTATTACGTGCATCGTATTATATCGTTTACTTTAAAAGTGTAGTTAGGATTTTGGATTTCATAACCTCGTGCATTATTTGTGTAATTCGTTAAAAATGCAGAAAGTTAAAAGAAAATTTAATGAAGATGATGCTAGTTCACCTAAGAAGAAGAAGGTGAACTCGGACAATAATGAAAGCAAACCGTTGCAAGGCGAAATAACTAAAAACAATAAATTCAAAAAGGATTTCAAGAAGGATGGTGAGAAAGGTCCAAATAAGTTTGGAAAGCCGAAATACAACAAAGACGTGAAAGGAAAGCCGAGTTTTGGGAAAGATCAAAGCAAAGGATTTAAGGGTAAGACGAATTTCGGCAAAGATGGCAAGGGTAAGCCAAATTTTGGCAAAGATGGTAAGGGGAAGCCGAATTTCGACAAAGATGGCAAGGGGAAGCCGAATTTTTCGAAAGATCAATCCAATGGAGAGAAACCGAAGTGGTCTGAGATGAAAAAGGAGAAGAAAGAACTGAGATTAGTGAGGCGCAAAGCTAAGGCCACTGCCGAAGTGTTTGAGGTGTCACACAAGGCTAAGCTGTTGGCTGCACAGATTCAAAGGTAACCTGAAAGTTTACTTGTATTATTTCTAACACCTCAACTAATATTACACAATATAGAAATTGTTATTTAGATTATAAAAATTGAATTTGTTCTTTTGAATGGCTATTGACTAGTGTAAACACTTGAGATGATTTATTTGTGAAAATTTTTGTGTTAACATGCTTTCTGAGGCACCAAGGAGTATGTATGTAAAGATGCTCACCCATCCACGGACCACCCCTGGCAAGCATAGCTTAACCTGATGGATCAACCCTTGTGGCTGTTATGACTTAGCCACAGGCTCCTCTCATACACAGTATTACTAAGCATATTTACTAGTCTTTATATATATATTTCAGGAAAGTAGTAAAACAAGACTTCAGGATGAACTCTTGCAAAGAGCTCCACTGTCTACTAAAAGGGCACTACAAATCCATAGCCTTAACACATGATCTTAGCAGAGTCATTCAGGTCCTACTCAAATATGGCCCGGATGACATAAAAAATGATATAACTGAAGAATTATTAGACTTAATGGTTCAAATGGTCCAGTCAAAGTATGGGCAGCATGCTGTCAAACGCATATTGAAGTATGGTACTGAGTTTATACGGCATGAAGTTCTAAAGAAGTTCTTTGGTCACATTGTGTCGATAGCTACTCATGCGATAAGTGCTCCAGTATTGGATTATGCATATGGAGAATTTGCTACGAAGAAAGAGAAGTGCCATATGCAACAGGAGTTCTATGGGGACATTTATAAGAATGTAAGTAGATTTACTTTCCCTATTATAATAATGGATAGTTTGGTATAAAACCAAGTGGTCAATAGGTTAAGTAGTGCAGTTGTAGCTGTATCATCGAAGAAGTTCATATCTATATACCGTAAGGACTATTTCTGCTTGCAGCGCTCGGCCACTATAGAACCTGGGTGGTAACAGATGTGTTCACTGGATTTTGTTTTCAAACTGCTTTGATATGAAGTTCTTCGATAGTACATTCTAAGCCCAAGAAGATGAAATCTTCATATTGCTATTAATTATATCTACGGGTAGGTGGAGGGAAGCATTACTTTTTGTGATATAAGGTAATAAACCACAGGTATATAACACCACATACTAAACTAATGACCACTTCTCTTCACATGGCCTAAAGAAGAATATCTTTTAATTTGATTAAAAAATATTCTTCTTTACGTCATGTAAAATACGAATTGTTTGTGGGTAGGCTATGTCTTTTACTTTGTTTTAAACTATGTACTTTTTAAATATAAATTTTTCGCCATTTCCTTGCAGACAAAGGATGACAAAGTGAAGACTATCAGTGACACATACAAGGACAGTCCTGAGATGAGAACTGCCGTCCTGCAAGCCTGCAAGGCTAACATACAGAAGATTCTGGACAAGAATCTACATGATGGAGAGTAAGTAGTTTATGTTTCAGAAATTATATTTGAACACATAATATAACATCACACCTGTAATCCCCGAACGGTTAGACAGAGGTGTACACCAATATTTCGCCTGTTATATAGAAGTCCCATGTAATATGGGGCAAGCCTATTGCCATCAACCGTGCACAATTCCAGTATGAGCTGCTACTGAGAAATTATTCTAATTTGAATTATATTTGAAATGCTGTCTTTAATTCTGAATTTCTCACATATAGTTTCACATTTATTAAGAAACTGGCTATTGTCTAATTATGCGTTTGCACTGGTGAAACATTCACATAATAAAAACATGTCTCTATTACCTGCCAAACATTGTATTAAACATTGACAGATTTCTTGAATTATTTATTGATTTGTTTAAACATTTAATTTAACTGTATTTTGACATTTTGACATATAATAACTAATTTTGACATGTAAAATAATTTTCAATTTAATGCTATTAAATAATTATTGTATGCCTATTAGGCAGGATATATTGGAACTTAATTTTTTTGTTAAGACCTGTAACAAACATGCCCACAATAAAGATATTATGATTATGAAGAAGATAGAGATTTCTCTCAACATGTTTTTACGTTAATGTTTCGCCAGGTCAAAAGCTAGCTAGCTTAGTCTAGTTAAAACAAGTCTCATACAAAGTCATTTGGCAGTTTTCCAATATTTTCTTAACAACTGGCTTGATATTATATTTGAATATTATATTATATTACTGCACAAGTTTTTCCTTAGCAACAAATAATCAGAAAATTAAGATAATACGAAAAAATTAAGGCCATTCACTATTACTTTATTAATGGCTCTAGATAGGCACTATCCACCACAGTTTTTGAATGTCTGCCAGATAAAACACCCTGCATAGTAATAGAATCTTCAAAAAAAATTTACTAAAATGATGTCAAACATTCCAGGTTATTCCACTCAATCCTTTACGAATACATCCGCGAATGCAGCGCAGAAGACCGCGTGGAACTCATCTCGACGCTCAGCCCCCTTATAGTGCCGCTCAGCAACTCTCTGCCGGGCGCAAACGCAGCCGCCATCTGTGTGTGGCAAGGCACTAATAAGGATAAAAAGGTGAGAGAAAAAAAAAGATTCCAACAAACTGAGAACCTCGTCCTTTTTTTAGAATCTTAGTAAATAAAAAAAAATTGTAGTTGGTTAAAAAAATAAATAGCAAAAAAAAACAATATATAACAATAGGTTGAGAGCAAGTCAGCCTGCATCAACCCACTGGTGGGCTAAGGCCCCTAACATCCAAATGAAATTTTTGGAAGTTTTCCAGAGCTAATGTGGACAATTGCTTGTTGGATTTATTATTTATTCCAGCTTTTCTTGCTATCTTCTATGTTGTGTCTGCATAGTAGTTATTTTGGTCCACAGTTTATTGGGCATAAACAAAAAATGGCCCAACTATTTCTATTAAGTCAGAGTCTGTTGAAATTACATAATTATTTGAAGTCATCTTAAGTTAGAGACACCTGCAGTCACTAACCCCAATCAAGTTCAGTTCTTACTTATCATTTTATTAGAGTTCTAACGTAAACTGAATGTCATTGAATTGCAGACTATATTGAAAGTGGTGAAAGAACACGCAGTAGCGCTCAGTAAGCACAAGACTGGCTACCGCTTACTGATCGCCATCTTTGATTCCGTTGACGACACGGTTCTAGTCAGGAAAGCGATTGTATCAACATTAGCAAGTAATTTAAAGGACATTGCTAAAGACCATTGGGGTAACATGGTAAGTTTTCAATATCATTATTTGATGTCAAACTTCATCTGTCTTCTCTGAAACACTGTAACTGAAACTTCATCTGTAATTTTCTTATTTTTGTGGCTATATGAGCGTACAGAAAGCCGGTAACGTCGTTCTGTATTATCGCTCATATATTATGTTATTTAGTTTTATTTTAAACGTTGCGCCACACTAGGAATTTATCCTGTATTGTGGGTGCGTTTATATGTATAGCTTTTCAAATTATTATTGCTAGCCTGTAATATCCCACTGCTGGGCTAAAGCTCTACTTCGTGCCGATAAGTAAATAAAAATTCAAAACAAAATATTCCGATGTCTTTTTTTAATAAAATACATATGTTTTTCTTTTCTTATCTCTGCGAGAGAGTCGCCGAGTTATGTTACGAGCGCGTGACCACCGGTCTAACCCGCCGCACATTAAAAATAATACTTCCATAATAAATTATATTTCATTTTATTATGGAATTCCATTCATTCCATGTTAAAATTAAATAATAGGTAATTTTGCTGTTATAACATTCACTTGACCCCTTGAATTACACCAAGGCTGTGGAGATTACCAATAAAATCACTTAACAAGAAACATAAACAGCAGACAATTTACAGAAATATTGCACTTACTTTTCAGACATTACACTGGTTAGTAAAACCCAAAGATTCAGGCGCGTTCCACCCTAGTTTCATCAAGTTGTTGGAAGAGGGCGCCAAAAGCGGCACGTCCAAGAAAGATGCAGAGCTCCGAGTGTCCGAACTTAGGGAGGCCATCCTGCCCGCTTTGAAGAAGGATATGGAAGAAGACCCTGGCTTTTGGCTCAGTAGTAAGACGAATATGCTGCTGACTGTAGCTGTTCTGTCAATAGGTATGTGTAACCTAGGCTAAAATACCTTTGGAAAGCAAAAGCGCAAAAGAGAGCAAAAGTTTAATATTGTTTAGGCTAGCCTAATGAATGATCCGTATAAGGCTAGCATTGTTAACTAACTTACATACCCTATTCAAGAACTTAGTCATATACACATTTATTGACATTATATTCTTGTTCAATTGATTCATGAACATGAAGTTTCGTTGAAAAAGTCGTGACAGTGTAACTATACATATTCTTACAGTAGTCATAATTATAGAACTAAAGAGTAAAGTAAAGAAAAGTAGTATACTTAAAATATTGTGTTTTTTACAGAATCAACAAAGGAAATCCTAGAAGGCTTAGCGAAGGTTATCTGCCAGCCTGAGTGGCGCATCACGGCTGATGGCAAGGACCTACTGGCGGTGGAAGACGCCGGCATTCACATGTGTCTCAAGAAGCTGGCAATACTGGACAAAGACAAGGATGGCAACACTTTGGGTGAAGCCATTGCTGAACACGTGGAGGATGACACTGTGAGTGGAACATTCAACTTTTTTCTTACATTGACTGAAGACATAATTATGTAAGGTGTACAAACACAATGGGAGCGGATGCGGGAAGGGCGGAATACACATATTTCTACTCGTGAACACAGCGCGGGGCGTAAATGCGTAGTAGCATCATCACGTCTGAGTTTTTAGAAACGAATTCTTTTTTTTTCCCCTTAAGTTGTCTTAAATTAAGAAAGATTACAAAAAAGGCGAACTTTATATTATTATGTTATAAATTATAATATGAAAGGTTAAAAAAAAATGAGTAGATAGATACACGCGAACCGTACCTTCGTCTACATATTGGAAAATATACAAGGAGAATAAGTATTGACAAGTTCAACTAATTTTCTTCCCAGTGACTAAACTCCTGAGCGGAAAACGAAAACTAGTTTCCGTCCTCCCGCTACTCTGGTGCCACTGTTCCGCGGCGGATTAAGCTGCCCACTCCGCTGGCACCTTGTTCATAGACAAAAGGAATTATGTGTTTACGACACCCGCTTGCGGATTCCGCCAACCGCGCCGCTCCCACTGTGTTTGTACACTAAACAATTTATATTGAAAATTGGTTATTTCTCAAGCGGTATAAAAATGATGAGGCATCTTTAAGTACCTTCCAATCATCATCAGCATAAGCATCATTCTCCTACACTTATCCCAATGTATTATTTTGTGGTCGGCGCAACGTCTTTTTCTTCCTTACTTCTCTATTAGTCATCTCTGTAGTCACTCTCTTTCTAGCCATATCATCTTTCACACGGTCCATCCATCGTTTCTTTGATCTTACTCTACCCTTATAGCCATGGCATACACATTCATACGCAAAACATTCCTCACTCCTGTGACAACCGATTTCCACACAACTTTTCAGTCACCTGCACCGGTGCCAAATTTAGACTTCCTTTTATCCCCAAAATTGTGTTGTTCTGTTAATAAAATTTTGAGCATGTCCCAGAAGTTTGTGATCTTGTGGAGGGCAAAAGATATTTTAGATCTCTAGTGCGAATCAATGGTTGTGATCATAACAGTGTTGCAAACGACAACAAGCACCTTTTTTTCTGGCTCTTATACGTCTCCTATGTACTTTTTCCAGATCAAATTGTGGCTACCAACCAACAGGGGATGTTTTTTCCTGCTTAAACTTGTTGAGAGCAACGAAAATACCGTTGCCAACGCATTGAAAAAGAAAATTAAGCCTCATGTAAATATCTTGAAACAACAGACGTCGGAAGGCGCGAAACACTTGTTACAAATAGTACAGAAAAAATAAACAATTTTTTTTTTACATTTGCTTTTTTTCTTTAGTATCTATCCTGTAGTGGCTCACTGTAGGGCAAAGGCCCCTCTATTTTCTACCCACTTCTGTTCTCTGCGAATACGGGCCAGTCCTTTCGTCGGAAGTCATCTTCGAGAGCAAGCTGCCATGGTGTCAATGAACCTTTAGGATTACTTCATTCTTGAATGAGTCTGCTCTACCTTCCTTACATAAGTGATAAAAAGTTAAAAACGATGTCTCTCTGTCTGTATCTCGGCTAGCTCACGTATAACGTGAGAACAGCATGTCGATTCCCGTAACCACTTCACCGTGAAAACAAGTGAAGTGAGCGTGGAGTGAGCTGTCAGTGTCATCTCACCCTGTTGGAATGACAACTCACTTCACCTAAGTTTTCACGGTGAGATGGTAACAGAATAGCACTGCTGTTAACTTATCAAGCTCTGGCCACACTAAGACGAATCCTGCGCTGGATGCAGGATACGCCTGCGCGCGTATATTGTTTTAATCGAAGTCCCGGAGTATTCGCGCTAATTTGATCACCTCCATACAAGTTAGGGACACAATCAGCGCAAGCGAAGTTCGCCCGTCATCCCACACGGGCTTCAGTTTTTTAACAGACTTAAAAGAAAGGAGGTTTAAAATTAAAATAAACTTTTTGGTGGCAAAAAACGAAATTAGTTACCTATTTTTTCACTTTTGTATATTTTATTTTTGGGAGTCGGTTGCTTTGAGTTTAAAAAAAGTTTATTTTAATCCGACAAAACAAAAAACCCGACTCCACATAACTAAAAAGAGAAAAACAAGCATTATCTATACAATTTTGATATTGCAGGCGGGAACAAACCAATAACCTCAAATGATGGTGTAACTTTTGTTTGATGTGTAATAATTTGCTTTTTTATATAATAATAATAATGTTTGACTGCCTCGTTGCAAGCGCTACTGCTGAGCATGAGGTCTTGGGTTCGATTCCCGGGTCGGGCAAAGTGTTATTGGGTTTTTCTATCTGGAATTTCTCAGTAGCAGCCCGGAGTCTGGATTTGTGCCCGGTTGATGGCAATAGGCTCGCCCCCTATTACATGGGACTTAAACATAACTGGCGAAATGTGGGTGTTCCTACCTACTACAGGTAGGTACACCTCTGCCCAACCCTTCGGGGAAACAAGGCGTGATGTTATGTTAATAATAATGTTTTTTGGCTGGGATTCAGTACCTTTTATGTTTTGTCAAGCTCAGCTGGCATAGAATAAAACAACTATTAATTATCCAAGCTTTTTATTATATCCATTTTTATTTCTATTTATTTTTCACACCACCTGCTCGAAAATGTCAAATTATATGTCAAGCAACCTTAACCTAAAGTGAGACATTAGTGGCCGGGGGCACAGCCGGTCAATAATGTTGTACTGGATTTCATTATGACCCGCTGGTCAATAATGTGATTTGAATTTGGAATCTCACATGCTCAGCAAAATTGGCAGTATAGTACTAACAAACACACTTTGGTGCCAGAAAGAGGAAAGCTATTCTCGATACCCTTACTACGCGTGGATGATATTCTCGATTTTAAAAAGAAAAAGTTATTAAAAAAAAAATTTTTTTTTTTTTTTTTTTCAAATACAAGATTCTGAAGCATTGACGAGCAATACTCAAATAAATTCCAAATCAACATCTATAAACGTACCAAATAAAAACTTAACTTTATCTTTGCACAACTGGACTGGGTCTCAAATGTTACCATTAACTTCAATTAATATGTAAGTGCATATAACTAACTAGTTCTAAATATGTAATTCTTACTGTTTGTTTATTTGATAAATGCTTTGTTTTTCGTACTATGGCTATTATTTTCTCACAGTAGGTGTAAAAAGTAGAGTATCCTCCTCTGGGCTAAAGGTGTCTTTGCCTCGGGCTAGCTTGAATCCCTCGCTGCATTCAGGATTCTTGTATTAACTCCCTCGCTGCGTTCGGGAGTTAAATCCCGAATCCTTCATTGCGCTCGAGATTCAATATGACGCCCGTGACATAAGACACAACTTTAGCCCCTCGGTGCATAATCTACTATTATAAAATTGTTTCTAAGGTTTTAATGAATTCGAGTACAACACATCATTAGGACAGTAGAATTTTGTGCATTTATGCATATGCATATAGTACGGTGCAGTGCATGTAGCGCGGTGTTACGCAGGCAGCGAATATGTTCGACGAACGCCTACGTCAGATACCTACGCAGAGTGCCTAACTACAGCAGATTCTACAAAACAGAACTAGGTATTCCAAAATATTGAAAGCTGAAACTTGCAACCGAGTCACATAATATAGGAACAATATTATTATCAAAAGGATGACTTAGTTCCAGCGAAAACAGTTTTTTTTAATAGCTCCCCAATGGTTGGATGCACAAAGGTGATGTTTCATTTTCGACCATAAGTGTACGGTAATGAAAATAGAGGAAAAAATTCCACGAATTTGTGGAAAAATATTATTCCTCTGATTACTTTGGCACAAAAAATAATAGTTTATCAAATTATTGCCATATTCTATTGATCATGGCGACGGCTTAGTTCACAGACTACTTAGAGATACTTCTTAGTTGCACACTGCTTTCGTCCAAAAATCATGTTACATTAAAACATAATAATATCACGTACCTAGACGTTATTTGGCATGAAAGGCATTTACTTCTGTAATAAGATAGACGACGATGTGATTGTAGATTTGTAGGTACTTCTGGACGAAAAGTTCAAACATAGTCAAACGTATTGCTATTTGACATCACATCTGTCAGTCTTGTTCGTCTCGATTTCGTGGCTTTCAAATGTCTGTACAAAAACGTT
Organism: Xanthia togata; assembly: GCA_963853775.1. Classification (NCBI taxonomy): domain Eukaryota; kingdom Metazoa; phylum Arthropoda; class Insecta; order Lepidoptera; family Noctuidae; genus Xanthia; species Xanthia togata. Next base: position 22,104,065 of record OY970795.1, on the reverse strand, counting down.
TTTTTATGGAACAAGTCCAAAATTGCCTTGGCGTTCAGCCGGAAAAGTTCATCGCAAACAACAATCACAGTTTTGACAGTTCTAGGTTATGTAAACGTTATCTCTCCAACCTGTCATGGACTCATGGCTGGCTGTCGATTGTGCTGTCGATGGTCGTATTTCTCCTGACAAACGTCAAACATTTTCAGTTTTTATTTAGTGCCTAAAAAATATTAGATATTATGAAACAAAACAGTCTTTATTGTATTCAGGTGATAGTTTCCCAGGTTTTCTAAAGTGTACATGTTATGGCCGGAGTCCCATACAAAAATGAAACGTCTCTTTTGTACTTACCATACACAATTACACGACGTCATACACTAAATATCTGCTAAATTGAGGCCATGAGAACCATAGTGGCCTAACTAGTTTTTTTACAATATTGAGTTTATGATTTTTTCCAGTTCAAATTGATCATTTTGATAGAACCAGAGTGGCCTAAAAGTGATACAACGAATATTCACTAGATGGCAGCATAACCACTGTTATGGTTTTTGGTCTGTAATCTAAATTTGAGGTGCCATACTGGCCTAAGTAAGATAGGCCACTATGCTTTAAGCCCTCTATAACTTCACTGTCATGATGACATTAGTTAGGCTACTTTTTGACAGTCTGTGGATGACAAACGTCACTATTTTCGCGCCCATCGTACTTGCTTGATTGTTCAGTAAATTTTAAATTATTATTAATTGTGAATACCTAAGTGGCTATTTGGCAATATGGAAAACGACCAACAAGATAACAATGTGGATAACGAACTTCGAGGTATGTATTACAATAATCCATTGTATTGTACTGCAATAAATATGACGTGTTATTTGTTAATAGTCTTCTAAGAGTTTTCATTGTTTAGAAATCTTTGGGTCTGCAGCAGAAGAAGATCCATTTCAAGACTCTGGTTCAGAATACCAGCCATCTGGATGTAATTCGACCGCATCTACTACTGATTTAATTGAGATTTTAGGTGACGAAAACCAATCCCCAAATAATATAACTTCTGAAATTACTCCAGTTCAATGTAAACCTAGAAAAAGAGTGAGACAACCTAGCAAATGGAAGAAAAATGTGAGAAAGGAAAAGCGTTCAAGAGGTGAGGAATATATTAATGTAAAATTAATGTACTAATTCCTGTAAAAAATTTGATAATTTTAAAATAAAAATAGAAGCTGAAGAATCACCTGTCAAAAAGAATGAACTTGATTCTCAAAGGAAACTACATCTCTTAAAGGCTGAATCTGCAAGAAATAACTTTAAAATAGATAAGAATAGAGCTGCAGATGATTCTGATTTAACATAGTATTTGATCTCATGAAAACTTTACCTACTCCTGTTATTTCTACAGGAATTTGCTATTATAAAAGGCAGCTTTGGACTTACTGCCTGGGAATTCATAATGCTCATAATGATGAAGTAATAATGTATGTGTGGGATGAAACTAGCTTCTAGGGGTCCTCAGGAGATTGGTTCCTGCTTGTTGCGTTTCATCAAAGAGAAAGTCAAGACTAAAAAGTTAATTATGTACTCAGACCAGTGCGGTGGTCAAAATAGAAATATTAAAATGGCTACTCTTTGCCAGTATATTGTTGCCTGGCCTACTGTTGGATGACTGGACTACTGTTATTAAGGCAGCTAGGGACAGGAACCCATTTTATGTCATAAAATTGACAAAAGATGACTTCATTTCAACAAAAAAGCTGGAGAATAAATTACCAACAGGAAGATAACTGCTGAAAAATCAAAGGTACAGTGGCTCAGCATGCAGTGGCTTTTGTTTAATAAAATGCATCCATTTAAATTATTTTTTAAATATTCTAATAATGAAGATGTTTTATTTGAAAATGTAGATTTAAAGAAAAGGGGCTCTACAGATTTGACTGGTAATAAGCTGGATCCTTTATACCCTGATGGAAAACCCATCAGTTGTGAGAAAAAAAAGGACTTATTAGATCTTTTGCCTTTTATACCTCCAGTGCATCACAGCTTTTATACCAGTATCAAAGATAATGTGTCAGTAAGAAATGTCATAGATGTTGAGGATGACATTGATAGTGACTAAGTATACTTTTATTGTTATTGCTGTTGATGTTGCTTTTTTATTTAAGTGTTTTTTAATAAACAATATTGGCCTAACAACAGTTTTTTTTCTAACCTTTTTATAAAAACCTACTGCCAAAGTGGCCTATCTGTGTATAAAATGTAGAAAAATAGCAATAAAGCTATTTTCTCACTATTTAAATCATAAATTGGAACATTAATAGGTCAAATAAAACATAAAAGTAATAAAAAGTATGTATTCTGAAGAGTGCTAGTTGATTAAAAAAATACTGATTTTATTTTGTATGGTACTCAAAAAGCTTGTCCATTGAATTAGGCCACTATGGTTCTCATGGCCTCAATTGATATTAAGAAATTCGACATTTTTCCACTGCGACTACGCACACTCCTCAGGCGATGATAGTACTGTCTCTTGAACTTATTAAACACCCCAAAATTTTACTGTGTTCAGAGCGCAAGTGTCGCTTCTATACATTATTATTCTATGCTGGAAGGAAGTGCACTGCTGCTACTAACAGATATAAGTACGGAGGTAGTACTGTTCTGACAAAGGAATTTAAATATTCTATTTATTAAATATTAGTAGATTGTTAGCTTGTATGGGCAATTCAAATTTTACCCTAATTAAATATTACATTCCATTATTAAATTGATCACTGAGTGATATCTCTAGAACTAAAAATGTTTTTTTACATACAATAAACCTAGATGCGTAGTACTCACAACCGGCGGCGTGCGTGTACCAGATGTATGAACGTAAATGAGGCAAAAGGAGTATGTATATAATCTACAGAACGCCACCTGCTACGATCCTTAATCGTAGCAGGTGGCGTTCTGTAGTTTCTGAGTACCCCCATGACAAGAGGTCGTGAGTTTATGTATAAACCTATAAATATTATACCTAATGATCAAGTCATTCTTTTGTCCAAAGCTTTCCTATATTTTTATCAGTAACGTCATTTACTATGTTCAATGTCCTTTCCAGCATGTCTTCTTGGACGGAGTCAATTGATCTGAAAGAGAATAAAAGGTGATTCATTTTTGAAGTGCAAAACTTCCTAAGGCGCGTTGAGCAATTTTTGGCAGGGGGTAAACTTATGGATTCGCGTAGTGCTGGGCTATAGAATATAGATGGCGCTAATACCAGTTTTAAGTTTTCAGTTCTGTCGGCAGTCTCCATGACTGCCTGAATGGATCTTAGAATTTGGGGTTCCGACGTAAACATACGATTGCGAATAACTTGTGTCCATACTTAATAACATCATAATAACTCTAGGAATAAGGATATTGTACATTTAACTTATTGTACAGACGCCAGCACATCAACCTACTACAATATGTAAAACTTCTTTAATAGATTTTCAACTATATCACTAAATTATAAGGTTCACAGTTGATTGAGAAAATTTGACAGTTTCGGGTAGGTTGACCTGCTGGCGTCTGTACTTACAAAAACCCTTAGTAAACCCCAAATGCAAATTAGGCACCTGTTTATGTAGACAAGAAAAACGCTATTTTCGAAACAGCACCGTCTGCGTGATTTTTTACGCTGCTAAATTGCGGTGGTTATGTGGCGGCAGCGCAGCTTTGCTTAACAGTTATGTATTTGTATCCTAGATACCTATTTATTTGAAGCTTTTCTGGCGGTTCAGTGAGGGTATCAAAACTAGTCAAACATCTCCACGGGCGAGAAAATCGCGGCGATTGTCTCGCCGTGCCATCAAATTCAATAGAAACTCTATTAATCAATCTCCACACTATGACTATCGCCGGGATTCTCTCGTCCGTGGAAATGGTGCCAATGTTGTAGGGTTATTGAACTGAAGTAATTTTTTACCTGTTAGCGTCCAGCACTTCCCAATTATCTTCTTTCAACTTGGAATATGTTTCAGATACTTTCTTCTGGAAATTCAGTACTTCATACCTGTGTGGAAGATAATATTTATGATTATATTTTGACGACATGGTTGGCGCAGTTGTTAAGCGATTGACTGCTGCGCTGCGTGTCGCGGGTTCGATTCCCGCACGGAACAAATATTTGTATGACCTACAATTAGTTGTTCCGGGTCTGGCTGTTTGTGTATGTGAGTTTAAATGTTTGTAAACGCACCCACAATACAGGAGAAATTCCTAGAGTGGGGCAACGTTTTTTTAAAAAGAAAGAATATAAATTATTGTTACAAAGGAGACCCCTTTAATTCTCATTAAAGCATTGGTCAAACTGAGGCGAATCCTGCGCGGGATACGGGACGAAATTAGTTCGCGCCGATTGTGCCAATTAAGGTGTACAAACTGACCCGAAAAGTCACGTGATTCCTAATTATTACAACAATAGACGCTTCCCGCGTCTGATTTGACTCAGTTTGACCAGTCCTTAAGGCGCGTTGCGACTGTTGTAGAACAATAATTATGAAAACTTCATGGAAGTTGTTTTACCAGAATCGCGTCGCACCGTTGCGTCGCGCCTGCGTCGGAGCCATGATACAAATTTATGCTATGCCGAGTCAGGTTCCAACCATAGCACTTTTTGGATGCAAACCTTTTGAGATTTGTTAAGGCACACAGCGCGTTTAGCATAAGCTGCTTTTAGCCGTTCCCTACATTTTGACGAGTCATGAACATAAATGTTGCGAACAACAGATGTTTTTTTCGCCATTTCAGGGGGTCTTCGGCCAAAATCACTTGGGACACTTCGGCCGAAATTACGGACTTCACTTAGGGAGTAGACCCCCCCGGAATCCGTCGCCCCCTACTCCTTAGGATCCGAGATGGTGGCGAGCAGTGTTCCACGCGCGCCTTTCTATGATGTAAGGGGGAGTTTTACACCTCACTCCCCCCTAACTCGAGGTGGCCCGCAGAGGCGGGCCGAGACTAGCCGGGGATCGCGGAAGTCGCATTAGATCCCGTGATCCCCGGTGCAAGTGTGTGACGGAATACCGGGGTGGTTTTAGTCAGTAAGAGTCTGACAGACCCTGGAGGACATCCATGAGGATTTCGGCCCATAATCAAAGGGAGTAGATCCCCAGCCAGGTTTGGTCCCATAGTAAAAGTTGTTCATAATGATGAGTATGTGTGCTTTTTCTTTGGCATACAGGGTTATTGGTAAAACAGTAACAACCTCAGAGGCAATGACCCCTGAGGTTGTTAGTTGTAACGAGTTTAAAATATCGTTACATGCTTCTCGTCAGTTAGTCGATTTCGGAACGTTTTTTTTGCTGTCATCGATTGTGTTTGGTGGAAGCTGTCAACTTTGACGTTCTCACTTTGACGACGAACATTCTTGATGAAGTATTGAACTTTAATATTTTTTTTCCAATCGGGATAAATCCTGGGTATTGGGGGCCTATTGATGCCGTAAACTTCAAAAACTTTCCCTCAGGACGTGGTGACGTAGGAATAATCCTTCATTTCTTTGGTAAGATTGAATTCTTTCGGATTGATAAATTGGATAGCGTGACGAGTGCTCGATATCATACTAAATTATTGTTCCAGGCTTTTAAGTGATTTGTCGCCCGCCTGAATTTTGAGGTGCACTTAAATTTGCCATTTGTTGGAAAAGACGGTAAGTTATTATTACTCGTGGGACGCCACGCTTCCCAACGTTTGGGAATCCTGAACAATTTATTAATTCTCTGTAAATTTTGTTACAGCCGGATTGTGACCGACCCTGGGCCCGACGTCTTTTTTCTTTTCTTTTCGATTTCTTTTCTTGTAGTCTTCTTTACTGGATATATTTTCTGCAGAAGACTACTACACTATATTTCTACAAGGGATATTTTTATCCCAACCTTCAACGCCACGATCCTAGAGGTTTTATTTAACCTTTTTTTACTACCTACCTTTTTTTTTATCAACAAAGATGCAATAGTAATGTAAATTCAATAATAATATTGTAGATTCAATAATAATAATAATGTAAGTAATTATAACCTTTTGTATTTAATTTCATAATTTTATTACTCTGAAGCTACTGGCATTTCATTAAACAAGGTATTAGCAAAGGAAATTCCATTCTTTTATTCATTTAATTAGCTACCTACCGGCAGATTAAAAGTCTGACTCTCCGAAGTGTTCTATCTGGCAAGTTTGTTTATTTGAAACATACTGTGTGCATCTCCAAGGCGCCCGAAATTATTTTATTGTTTAATTTGTATTTTTTTTATAGGAGAACACACCATCTTTACACATTTTTATTAAATTGGGCAAGCTCCCAACACATGTGACACTCATGTACAACCCATACATTACATAGTGTTTTACCAATAACCCTGTATGCCAAAGAAAAAGCAAAAACTTGTTCTAAATTGATAAGATGTGTTTATCTCAGGGTCACTGACCTTTCCATGCCAAATCCATTTCTTTGTTTGATTGAGTCAACCGGCATAGTGAGGAAGAACACCTTATCTGGTTTAGGCAGGCCTACATCTGGGGACTTGCACCAATTTAAGTCTAAACCTGGAACAAAATAATATTTGAATAAGTACAGACAGGTTTTAATTTGCAACCTTCCACATATTTTTAAGTACACTAGGGTGCATTTTAGGTACACTTGCGGTACAAGAAGGCTTTGATTGTGTCGCGCTGCAAAAGAACAAACAAGCCATCTTTGTTATGCTGGTGTGCGTGACAGCTACGTCTTACACTCGGGCAATGTCATTGTGCGTGCATTTAGCGGCCAACAGTTAGAAGCTTTTTTTACGACGAGTTCACAGTTTTGACTGTATATCTAGCTATACTCTATAGGTTTAGGTAGTTAAATAAAGTTAAACAAATCGTAATAAGAGTTTGTATAGATGACACTTTCTTGTTTAAAAATATGATAAACCAAACTAAATTTATTTTAGATTGTTACAATAGTTTCCTCTTCTATTAATGTATGTTTAACTTTATCATTTATTCATAACTACTCTTCGTAGATGTAACTGCTTGAACACAATTTTTCAGTTAGATTTATAATAATTATTTAATATTTTGTAATCTGTCTCTTGTAAAAATAATCTTATCTGTAAAATAATAAAGCCTCATAATTATGTGCTGAATCTTTTTATTCTGTGACTGTATTTATCATTTTAGATCCAAAACTGTAGCTTACAAGGATCAGGAACAAGGTAGTAAAAAAGATCATCAGCTTACCTTTGGCAGCTGAGAAAGCAACACCAGAGTAACAATATCGGTCTACAATTAATGTGGTGCCTGCTTCCAACGTCTTTATTATGTTCTTGGCTCTCTCCCATCTGTTAGCGGAGAACAGCAGGTGAATCACTTCATCTGACAAATCATTCTGGAACCGTTGAAGAATTTGATATCAGCAATGGGTCAAACTTTAAATGAGAAGAGGCCTTTCCCTGCAGTGGGACAATAATAGATGGGTATCCTAACTAATATTATAAATGTGAAAGTGAGTTTGTTTGTTTCGCTTTCATGCTGAAATGGCTGAACGGATTTGGATGTAGTTTGGCACATGGGTAGACATGGTTTAGGACATAGGATACTTTTTATTCCAATATTCCCACAGGATCGAGACCAGGGATGTTATGGAAGTCGTTTTACCGGAATCGGAGGTTTTAAATTTGTTTGATCGGTATCGGAACCGGAACCGTGATAAGGGAAGGCTTAATGAAACAATAACTTCTTTATATAAATGACTTACCGCGGCACATCAAAGACCCAATGATTTTGTTTGCTGATGACAGCACCGCATTAATCAGTTGTTCTGATGCAAATAAATATGAACAGGATATAAATAATACACTCAGAGACATTGTGAATTGGCTTGACGACAATAGATTAGTAATTAATTTAGGAAAAACAAACATAATACATTTTTATCAGCGGACATCAACACCAAATTTAAAAATTGAATTTAATAGAACTAAAATAGACCAAGTACAAAAAGCAAAATTTCTAGGCATAGTAATTGACAGTCAAATGACGTGGAAGCCTCAAATAGAAGAGGTATGTAAAAAATTAAGCATATCTGCTTATGTCCTATTCAATTTAGCTAAGAAAGTTAACATCACCACAACTTTGATTGCATACCATGGTCTCGTGGCATCCATTCTGAGATACGGTATAATTTTCTGGGGAAATTCTTGCCTACGGGAACAGGTATTCAAGGCCCAGAAACGTTGTTTGAGGTCGATGTTGAATATGAAAATGACTGATAGCTGTGTTCCAGTGTTTAAGTCCCTAAAGCTGTTAACATTTCCGGCAATGTATATTTTAGAAATGGCAATTTTTGTTAAACGTAACATGTGTCTTTTTACTACAGTATCACAAGTTAGTAAGAGACCAATCAGAAGCCAGTACAAAAATCTGTTAATAGTCGAGCGTTGCAACACCGCATTATATAAAAAAAATGTTATTAGTATGGGACCGGCCATATATAACAAAGTACCTGACATAATAAAAAATGACACATTATGCAATTTTAAAAAGAAGCTAACAGCATTATTGATTGAAAAATGTTACTACTCGATTAACGATTTTTTAAATGACAATGACTTAAAAACCTAATGTAAATTTCTAATTTAAGATAGTTATAATATTTTTATGCAATTTAACGACATACCAACTTATCTAATTGTACCCGATTTGAAATGTAATTTTGTATTATGACACTATTTGTTTATTTTAAGTTTTGACTACCTACTCGTTTACCTAATTAATTAATGTTTGCATGCCTAATCTAAGGTAGATTGTACAAGGATCATAATTGTTTTTTTTTTAATACCCTATGTCATGTACCTACAATCTATGCAAATAAATAAACTTACTTACTTACTTACTTAATATAATTCAGTCTCCTTAGACTCCGACTAAACAAACATTACCCTTGCGACGAGTTAAAACTTGTTTGTATGCGTTCTAGTGACGTGCAGTGCTGCGTTTCAAACTTCGTTTTATATAACTCTGAGTTAAAATTATCGGAAACGAAGTCAGAATCGGAGATGTAAAATTAATCTGAAGTTCCGACCTTTCAGAATCGGATCCGAAGCTAAGAAACATCTGATCGAGACTTATAGTGCGCAGGTAGTTATTATTATAATGGGAGAAAATAGATTAAAATGATGTAAAACTACAATTTATTGTTGTTGTTATCCCAAGGCTTGTGAGTTGTGGTGTATTGATGCATAGGGCATTCACAAGCTGGACCCATTTCATCACTTACGAAGAGGGTTCAAGACATATAGAGTACAACAGAATTATTAACATTCAACTGGCGAAATCCTCTGCCTAACCCTTTGAGGAATACAGGTGTACACATAACATTCAACATTATCATATCAGAAAGACAATGTCATAGGCCTGTCGAATCACCACAACAACAAATTGATAGTAGGTATTAAATTATCTTTATCATGACTTGTACAATAACCAGATTAGATACCTGCATGTGCCTATAATTATAAAATCTTAAAGATAATCTGACATAGGCATACAAACGTTTTAGATAGCAACTTTAATTTAGATAACAAAAATAATATTTAAAATGATAAACAACATAACACATAACATCACCCCTACATTCCCCTAAGGGTTAGGCAGAGATGTACCTATAGTAAACCTACATTTCACCAGTTATGTTTAAGTCCCATGTAATAGGAGCGAGGCTAACACAAAAAAAAAAAAAAACTAAGTACAGTAAATTACCTTCAATTGTAAATAACTGTTTATGATTTTTCCAACGTCTGTTTCTCGGGCTGGGAAATTAGTGTATTCTGCCTGAATGTTCTTCTTCTTTAGATTCTCAACTGTAGGAGAAAAATCATTACATTAGAGCTTCTCTATAATCCAAGTCACAGTGTAGGTAATAATTATTTTAAATAATTTTAAGCCTCGTAGCTGGGTCTCCTGTAGGTCCTAATAAGTTGTTTTAATATGAGAATTAAACTAGTTACTATACCCATGGCACAGAAAGTGATAGTGGACAGGTTTACAAAGAATTCCTGGATAAGTACAAAGTAAATTTATTTCAAGGGCACCCCTAAAATGACACACATTTGTCATTTATTTAATTTTATAAATGTGATCTCTTGTACCAGTGGCGTATTACCTGCCGATTCGACCTTAGGCGATCTTATCGGTAAGCCGGTAACTGGTTACTTCTTACTTGTGGTAGGATGTACTTACCAAGTATTCTAGCTTGTGTCGACTTTCCAGTCCTATCCACCCCCTCAATCACTATTAGAGCACCACGTTTCATTTTCAGATGATTATTAGGTACCAACTATAAATCTTGTTGAGCCTACGAACAAAATAAATACAAAATCAGACCCCGTGTTACGTGTTAGTGATGTCGTTCGCCGTTCTCTAACTCCGAACGAATACAACGAGGATATAAATGGAACTGATACACAAACTAACAGTAGCCAAAATCCAAAATAATTACAATACAAACACAGCGCATGTGATCTACTATTTACTTATTAAATTCCTTTCGAATTTGGTTAGAAAAATCGAAAATCCAATTTCCAACTCACTTGTTTGGTTTGACAGCAAAACATTCGTTTGTCTCGTTCGTTTGGCGGGAAAGCGGGAGAGGGAGGAGAATGAATAATAGACTCGCTTTTCCATAAGCAAGTACTCTATGTCTATGGCTTTTCTGCTTCTGCAGTCGCCACAGTGATGCCAGATTGGGGGGAATTCCCTTCAAATTTGGGTTTAGTTAGTTTTAGTTATGGGGGGAGAATTGTGGGGTCAATATTTTTGGGGGATATTTGGAGGGAGAAAACTGGGTGTGGAGGGACTAGGGGGATTTTTAATAACATAACTAGTCTGGGCAAAGCCGCGGCCAGCATTTTTTTTTAAGACCGTCTGCAATTATGTCGACTCAGTGGCAGTGGTACAAGAATGGAATACTTTGCATCTTGCATCGTACAGACGCCAGCACGGCAACCTACTGCAACCTGTCAAATTACTTAAATAGATTTTCAACTGCCGAATCCATCTTGAGAATAAGATATACATTGCTGTGGAACTGCAAACGACGCGGGTGAGGAGGCTGATTCAGTAATGCAAGCTATTGCTGAAATTGTATGAAATTGTATCTTTCATTAATCCTAAGGAAAGAAAATTAATTTTAATTAAAACTTATATAAATATAAAATATTTTTTTATCAATTGTGGTGTTAGATGTTGTGTATCCGACCATATTTTTAGTCTGTGGTAATTTTGGAGTAGCTGTGGGGAAGGAAGGAGAGTCGAATTGTAAGCCTACGAGTAATTATGTAATAAAAGCTTAATAAAAATTATGAAAAGGTATGGTGTTGTTTCAAACCTGCAAAAGGAATAAAGGACTCAACATAAAATAAAACTATCTGAGACAATTCAAGATATATGGCGACCGTGATCGAGAAACAAAAAAATGGAACAACACAAAAGATTACGTGCGGCGCTCCGAACGCAGTTCACAAAGAACGCGAATAAATTGAGCGAGCAAAATGACCAAATGGACCAAGGGGAAAATAAACAAATCTTAATGGAGAACCTTGGAAAGATTTATGGAAAATTGGAGGAAGTAAATGTGCAAGTTCAGTCAGCAATTTTGGAAAAAGATGATTTCGAAGAATCCATGATTTTGACGGATTTAGACGAATGCGAAAAATACACGCTAAAATGGCTGAAAATAAAACGCGAAATGGTGTCACTAACGGGCTCAGAAAATAAAGGAAGCACACAAATTAAATTACCTAAAATAGACATTCCAAAATTCGACGGGCAATTAAAAAGCTGGATGCCATTTTGGAGCCAATTCAGAAAAATTCATGAAGGGAATATAGCTACGGGTGACAAGTTTGTGTACTTGGTGCAAGCAATGACCATCGATTCGGAGGCTAAATCACTAGTAGAAAGTTACCCTATTACTGCTGAAAATTATCCAAAGTGTATAGAGCACCTGAAGTCTAGATATGGGCGAGAAGATTTACAAATTCAAGTTTATGTGAGGGAGCTGTTGGCACTGGTACTACAAAAAGTAAGTGGTGATGGAATTGAATTGGCCATATTATATGACAAACTAAGTGCACATTTAAGAGCATTGGAGACACTTGGAGTCACTAAAAACCATGCTGCTTTCCTATTACCACTAGTAGAGTCGTCGCTTCCCCAAGAAATATTAAAGACATGGCAAAGAACCAAGGTTAACGTCAATATAGACGAAGAATTAAACAATCTATTGATGTTTATACAAAAAGAGGTTGAAAATGAACAAAGGATAAAAATTGCTAACACATTTTCGGAAAACCATGCAACAATCAATAAGAAAGAAACGCCAACGGCGAATTGCCTAGCTGCAATGGTGAAAGAACAACCAAAAAATATTTGTTTATGGTGTGACAAAGAAAGTCATAGCAGTATTGAGTGCTACAAATTACAAAAGTTATCGGTAGATCAGCGCAAAGAGATAGTAATGAAGAAAAAAGCTTGCACAATTTGTTTGAGGAAAGGACATTTCTGGAAAAATTGCAAAGCTTCAATAAAGTGTCTGATCTGTAATAAAAGGCATTCAACAGTGATGTGTATGACAAATAAACCAACACCAAACAATAACAGCAATGAGTCACCGGTAGCAGAAAAGAAAACAATGGCAGCATCATCTACTATACAAGGAACCACACTTCTTCAGACTCTAATAGTTGAGATACAATACAAGGGAAAAAAGCTACGTGTTCGCGCACTTTTTGACAGTGGTTCACAGAAGACTTACATTAAACAGGACATAATTGAGAAACTCCAAGTACCAGCAATAAAAGAAGAAGTACTTACCCACAACCTGTTTGGCGGAGTGCAGACAAATTCACAGCTTCATAAAGTATATAATCTAGAAATAAGAAGCTTAGATAATAGTTTCAAAATTAATCTGGAAGCGCTAGGGCGCTCATGTGTTTGTACCAATGTTCCTAGATTCAATTCTAATGACACTGTTATTTGTAATTTGTTAAAGTCACACCAAATATCTCTGACTGACAAAGGTGATAGTACTGATATTGGGTTATTAATTGGTGCAGATTTCTCAGGTCTTCTGATGACTGGCACAATAATTCAGTTACAAAATGGACTTGTAGCCATAAAAACAAAGCTGGGTTGGACACTACAGGGCAGAGAAGTAGGTACTTTAAGTAATATGACAATCTCTATGTTTTGTTCTGAATTGACAGGTTATTGGGATTTAGAGACATTGGGTATCCAGGATCCAGCAGAGACAAAATCAAAGGCCACAGTCGCAGAGGAGGTGTTTGCAGCATTCAAAGAAACAGTGAGGATTAATGAAGAAAACAGGTATGAAGTTCAACTTCCCTTTAAAGTAGGATATGAAGATTTATTATCTAACTATGAGAGAGCAAAACAAAGGCTTGATTCAACTACTCGAAAGCTAATATCAGGAGGTAAATTCAAAGAGTATCATGAAGTTTTTCAGGAGTGGCATCAGGAAGGTATTATAGAAAAGGTGCCACCATCACAAGTAGATCATGATACAGGTCATTACCTACCACATAGGGCTGTTATTAAAGAGTCAAGCCTGACCAGTTCAATCAGACCCGTATTTGATGCATCGGCCAAAGATAAAAATGGACTGTGTCTGAATTCTTGCTTGGAAAAGGGTACCAATTTAATTGATCTTATTCCCAACTTACTTATCAGCTTTAGAACGGGGGCAATTGGTATTACAGCAGATATACAGAAGGCATTCCTTCAAATTAGCATTCCTACAACTGATAGAGACTATTTAAAATTTTTATGGTGGGAAAACGAGGATTGTAACAGCTGGGTGGTATACAGACACTGTAGGGTAGTATTCGGATTGACATGTAGTCCATTTTTATTGTCTGCCACACTTATACATTACCTTAACAATGTAATGGGAGAACATCAACAGACTGCACAGCTTCTGAAAAAATCGTGGTATGTAGATAATTGTTTAACAAGTTTAAACACTGTAAAAGAAACCACTAAATTTATAGAAGACTCCAAGCGGATTATGAGTGAGGCAAAATTCAATTTACGCATGTGGGTGACATCACCGCTGAAAATTAATGATTCAGGTAAGGATATAGTACCAGTACTAGGTATCAATTGGGATACTTCATCTGACCAGCTGTACTGTAGCACGGGAAACTTACCTGCCCCGGAAGATGTCCAACATCTTACAAAAAGAGATTTATTGTCACTTACACAAAAGATTTTTGACCCGATTGGATATACTTCAGCAATAATGTTGACACCAAAACTTATATTGCAAGAAGCTTGGAAAAAAGATCTGTCATGGGACACCCAGCTTGATGCTGATCTGATGAAAAGATTCCATGATTGGTATCAACACATTAATTGTTTAAAAGAATGTAAAATACCACGAAGATTAACTGAAAATATTATGAAAGATTGTGAGGTAAGTTTACATTTATTTTGTGATGCTAGTAAGGATGGGTATGCTGCAGGTGTGTTACTACGGGCTGCTGGAAAAGATAAAGTAACCCTACAACTAGTTTCAGCCAAATCACGTGTCACACCACCCAAAAAGATAAGTATTCCCAGATTGGAACTATTAGCTGCATTAATAGGGGCAAGACTACTCAGACAGGCCAGAGAAAATCTTAATTTAGAAAATTGTCCAGAATACTGCTGGACGGATTCTGCTGTTACTCTATGCTGGATTAAACGGGAATTACCTCTAAACACATTTGTAGGTAATAGAATAAAAGAAATTAGACAACATACTAATACAAACAATTGGCGACATGTTTCTGGTGAACACAACTGGGCCGACCTAGCGTCCAGAGGCTGCAACGCGAGAACCCTACTCGAGACCCGCTGGTGGGAGGGACCGGCGTGGCTGCGTCTGGAACCCGAACAGTGGCCGCAGTCTGACTTCACAGTGGACGAGCTGCAAGTACACCTGGAAACTAAGAAAACCGTTTGCAACGCACAAGTATGTTGTGATCAAAGTCTGCTAAATAAAATACAATATTTCTCTAAATATTCAAAAATCATTAGGATGGTAGCATGGATGTTAAGATTTACACATAATATACGACATTCACAAAATAAAAGAGAAGGAGAAATAACTTATAGTGAGTACAGTAAGGCAGAAAAAACTGTGATCAAATTGATACAAAAGGAAAACATTGAAATTTATGGAAAAAGGAGTGAACATTTAACACAGTACATAGATAAAGAGGGATTATTAAGAATCAAAACGAAACTTACAATATCAGATTTTCCAGAGACCACCAAGGCACCTTATCTTTTGTGGGCTAAGAATCCAGTGGTTACGGCTATGGTGAGACAGCGACATGAACATTTACAGCATGTAGGGGCTAATCAACTCATCATAGATATACGGGCGAGGTTCTGGATCATCGGTATACGTCGATTAGTAAAGTCAGTAATCTCTGCATGTGTTATTTGTAGACGTTATAGAGCTAAAGCTACACAGGCACCGACAGCGCCACTACCACCAGAACGCACTAACTGCTCCGCACCTTTTCAAACGACTGGTGTCGATCTAGCGGGCCCGTTATTTCTGCGTAATGGCGAGAAGTGCTGGATTGTACTATACACTTGTGCAGTGTATCGTGCAGTGCACTTAGAATTAACGAGATCACTCTCTACGGAGGCCTTTATTATGACATTGAGACGATTCGTAGCACGCAGAGGCCGTGCTGATTTAATTATGTCTGATCAAGGCACAAATTTCTGTGGTACCAAAAATTTGATTTCTTCTCTAGATTGGGAGGAGGTTCAGCGTAACTCCACCATTCGACGCATGTCGTGGAAGATGAACGCACCGACTGCAGCTTGGTGGGGCGGCTATTGGGAGCGACTAATACGGATTATGAAAGATCTTCTGCGGCGAATCTTAGGTAAAGCGTCAGTGTCATATGAGGAACTTGAAACCATATTATGTGAATGTGAAGCAATAATGAATGGCCGGCCCCTTACATATATAAATGAAGACAAGGGTGACTGTCTAGAGCCACTTACCCCGGCACATTTCATCCAGCCCGCACATAACACTGACATGACTGATTTTGATTGCATAGATGTTAACAATTTGAACAAACGGCACAAATATTTACAAGAACTTCGAGAACAATTCAAACTTCGTTTCAAAAATGAATATCTCACTTTGTTGGTCCAAAAAGGAAAAGAAACAAGAGATGTTATAAACATAGGCGACATTGTTTTGATAGAAACAGATGAGAAGAGGATAAGATGGCCATTAGGCATTGTTTTAGATTTGTTTACAGGAAAAGACGGAATCGAAAGAACAGCTCAAGTAAGGACTTCCACTGGAACCAAGGTTCGTCCAATCCAGAGGTTGTTTAAACTGGAAGTCTCTAGTCAGACTAGTGACGATGTTTCATTGGTAAATGAGGCAAGTCAAAGTCCAATTTGTTCTTTGAAAAATAATTCAGAGCAACAAAAAAATGACGAACATTCGTCGTCTGAACTGCTTGAGAAACCTCAGAAATCCACTCGTTCCGGTAGAATGGTAAAATTGCCTAGTAAATACGATATTTATACTTAATTTTGTTTTGTTTCATAAAATAATTAATTACATAGGTACATGTTTGTTCAATAATTTATCTTTGAAAGTCGATATATTTAGTAAGTGATGTGACTTAAACATTGTAAAAATAATAATGTGTGTTAATGTGTGTATGCTATTCCTAAAAACGGTAATTATATTAACTATTTGTAATTCTAATTTCTAGATGGGTCATCTAGTGTTGAGTAGAAGATTATACTTGTTTCAGATGTGTACGCTAGATGGCACAAAATATTATTATGTAAAACGCCCTCTAGTAGCAAGTAGCAATACTAAAATTGATAATGTTCATTTCGGATACATCCTGTTTTTATTAGTTCTTTTTGGCGCTGGAGGATGTTAGATGTTGTGTATCCGACCATATTTTTAGTCTGTGGTAATTTTGGAGTAGCTGTGGGGAAGGAGAGTCGAATTGTAAGCCTACGAGTAATTATGTAATAAAAGCTTAATAAAAATTATGAAAAGGTATGGTGTTGTTTCAAACCTGCAAAAGGAATAAAGGACTCAACATAAAATAAAACTATCTGAGACAATTCAAGATATGTGGGTTTTTTTTTCAAAACCTGAATGTTGGGGCGATTTCGGGGAAGGTTTGGGTAGAACGTGAGATGGTAATTTTATTTTATTTTATTTTATTTTATTATTTTAAGAAAACTTACAGCTAGGTTATGCATATATGAACAATAGTGAAAGAAGGCCAATTACAAGTTTTCACTGACAAAAATTAGGATAGAACAAGAGACAGTAGACAGGTAAAAGAAAGTAAGAAGTAAAAGAACTCTGAGCGAATAATAAAAAATTTAACTTGAGAAGTGTCAGTGATCCTCGAAGAAGCGGTTACACAATTAATCTGGCAACACTGAATCGCCAGTCGGTCCCTAGTCCCTAGGATTTAGGATAATACTGTTCTGTGTCTCGGTCGGACTCGGGATCTACTTCAAAAGAAACACTATTGGGGAATGAGGGAGTTGAACTTCAGCCGTATTCTTAGTTTTCCTGTTCCCATTGTTCTACACTGAATAATACAAATATTCAAGTTTCAAATCCGCAAGTCTGTTTTAGGCTAAAGTTAATTCGCTAAATGGCTTTAGGTTGCTTGTGATGTTCACTAAATACAGTCAAGCAAGATCGGGGGTTGCGGCTATGCTTCGGGGGGACCCATGTACAAGCAGCCATAGGCCTCTTACGTCTCCAGCTGAGATGATTATGATGATGTTATGACCATTGCAAAATCAGCAAACAGATTTGCAGTATCAAACAACTCAATCATTTTGAACAAAACAAAACTATCGATGCCTATAACTACTACAGGCTACTAAACTTCTACTACCTATAGAGTTGAATCATACAAACGAGGGCTGAAATCGTTCGTTACGTCGCCATAAATTGTAAATAAAGTACCTACCAAATGGCTGGCATTGGCTGTAATCTGTAATGAAAACTTTTGAAAAGATAATTGGGAGGGAGGAAACGGGCGCCAGCTAACGGGTTGGGGACTTGTTAGAATAAAAGAGTATGTTTTTTATAACGACCTTTTTTGATTTTTCTACCTTACTATATGACATGTCTTGTCTTCTGTTCGGTTCCTTTCACAGACTACCTAAGGATACTACGTATTTATTACCTCTCAATGTGTTGTCAAAGTGAATAAAACTAAAAATATAAGTTTTATCTCAGCTTTTATTTTTATCAACCAGTTTTATCATCTTCTGCATTCCACATAGGTACAAGCACACTGCACGCTAGTAGGACATATGTAGCCCTACTACCAGTTTATATAATGTACTCTATGCCTACTACTAACTAGTAACCACGCTCTATTAACAGGACTTCACGGGACTTGTGAACTAGGGGGGGGGGCGACGAAAATTAGAAAAAATCTTGCCAGGGTCCGAAGTATTCCTCAAACCTGGCAAATTTTGTTCTGAATTTAGTTAGTAAATTAATTTTATATTCCGAGTCTGGGTAAAGTTCATTTTACATTTATGCAAGTACTATCTATGTTCTACAACAATTGGCTACGACTATAGTACGGCACGAAACACGATCACACACAATGGAATCAAATATTGGAATTTTTAACGCTTGCAACTGGCAGCCCGCAGCCGCAGCCCGCAGCCCGCTTACCAAACGTCATTTTATAATCAACTGCGCTGCAATTTTGCGTTCGGCTGTTGGATTTCTTTGTTTTTATTTTAATAAATGTAAGTTTACACGTGTAATAATTTTATTTAAATCATGAAAAAGGGATACAAAGTTACGGATGTAAAGAGGGAGAAGAAAATAGGCGTTGCTGCCGAAAATCTGAAAGAGTTGATCGAGAAATCATGCAAAAAGTTAGGCGTAAGTAGAAATTACTTTGTTAATGTGGATTTATCGTGTCTGATATGTTGTTAAATCGTGATTTTAATGTATTTTAAGGGTAGTTTATGTCATAATTAGCTGTGTTTACCGTTGTGATAAATGGGTCAGGGTGAAGCCTTGACCGATATTTCTGTACCTTGACCTAATTCCGCGACTCTGGATTTCCAGTTCAATGTCAGCTGCGCAGAGTGCAGGCTATGCGTGGCGGAGGACGGGACGCAAGTAGACGACGACGAGTACCTGGCCACGCTGCCCTCGCAAACACTCTTCATATTATTGAAACATACAGATAAAATGGTTACTGGTAGGTATTCTTTGTTACAAAAGTTGAAAATAAAGTCGAAAGTATTAGGTTGTGGCCAGATTAGACTTCTGTTTAAAAATCAATCTGGTAGATCATCTTTAGGGCCTGCCTATGTCCAGGAGTGGACTTTATTTGGCTGAATTACTCTACTGAGATGATCTCTAATGGGAAACCAGTTTTAGGAGGATGTAAGTAGGCAAAAATAAACTATATATTCTAAATAACAATACCAAGTTCCAAATTTCTGATAAAACTTCCCTTTCCCAGACTTTGACTTCTACTATGATCTAATCCGGTCCCACAAGAAGGACTACATTGACACAGGGGCTGCAGCCAAGGAGTTCCTTAGCACCAACATCAAGGAGAAGTTTAAAGTGTTCCAGAAGTACATTACAGGTGCTGACGATGCCAGGACTATGCTTAGTGAGAGGACCCAGGATCCAGGGTGGTTTGAAGGTGAGACTTGTTAAACAACCCACATTATTTATCATCATTTCTACCAAAAAATGTTTACTGCTGGACATCTCCCCAAGAATCGCCACTTCAACCTGGTGCTTCTCTCATCCATTCGCATTCTGGAAAAGACTTCTGGAAGCATTTCGGGGAGACCTATGCCCAGTAGTGAGACAGTAAAGGCACAAAAAAAAACCTTATGTTTTCATTGGTTGCTTTTTTAACACTATACACCCAACCCCTCGGGTAATACAGGATTGATGTTATGTTATTATAATTCATGCATAAATTATAAATTTTAAAACCCCCAACACAAAAATTTCCTCATTTCTCTGTCCTACTCCATCACCAGACCCTGTTCACCATCTATCTATAACTTATTCATTGACACCATTCCAATTTCTCCTTCTGTATTCCTATGATGTTAGTTAGTAATGGAATTGGGTATCCTGCAAATCCCATGTGATGCTGCAGCACCAGCTCAAGGTTACTATGTTCTTCTAATATCATTGAAGTAACAGAATACCAAATTTCAAATCAATCAGACCTGTGGAAGACTCTTACATCCATTCATCAACTAGAAAAGAGCTGATAATCCTCAAATGGCTAAACCGATTTTCTTGAATCATAGCTAAACTCAATCAAGTCACCTTTCAAACAAAAAAAACAAAAGCACAATCGGTTCAGCCGTTTGGGAGCTACGATTGCGCAGATAGACACACAGATTCACACGTTAAACTTGTAAAACCTCTGTTTCCGTCGGAGTTTAAAAAGGACAGTACTGTAATATTATTGCAGTGAGCCATAAATTTGCTAAGCTAATCTATAGGAGGCTCTAAACAAATTAATTACTTGCCTAAATGCCCACATTTTTAGAGTTCCGTAGTCAGCAAGAAACCCAGTTTCGCCATGTCTGTCTGTCTGTCTGTCAGCGGCTTAGCTCAGAGACTTATTACTAGTAGTAGTAATTTGGCATGGGAACACATATTCATCACGCCGACCAAGTGTAAAAGAAAATATTGTCTGAAGGGTACATAATGTGGGGCTGATATTTTTTCTCGTCTATCGCATGGTGAGCGGTATCGTTGGATAGGCCATTCAAAAATATTGCGAGTCTGTGAAAATAATTTTTCGATTCATGGATCCGTTTGCTTAGTAGTAAGCTTCATTTTTGTTAGTCAAGTGCCCCCCCCCCCCCCCCCCTTCTACCGCTAAATAGTTGTTTTTAAATGAAAAAAATCACGGCATTAGTATTGTTTAACGAAGTTTAAAGGAAAACATCACAGCTAAGTAGGCTTTACAAGCTAACGAGTAATAGTCGACCAACTTACATAATAATATGCTGTTGGAATGTATGGCAGAACTACTTTTTTCAACTACAGTGTTAAGTTTGTTTTTAGAATAAATTCATCCCAACTACGGAACCCTTCATTGTGCGTGGTCCGACACGTACTTGGCGGGCTTTCTTTTTTACCATAAGCTAATCCTCATCTGTAATAATAGCACTATCTTCAGCCCGCGACATCGCTCGCGTGGAAATCGTAAAATACACAATACATTATACTTAAACTAGCTGACCCGGCAAACGTTGTTTTGCCATATAAATAATTCACTAAGGGGTATGAAAAATAGATGTTAGCCGATTCTCAGACCTTCTCAATATGCTCACAAAATTTCATGAGAATCGGTCAAGCCGTTTCGGAGGAGTACGGGAACGAACATTGTGACACGAGAATTTTATATATGTATAAGATAATAACATTAACCACACTGTTCTAAAGCTCCTTCGACCCTCTGTTTCATTACAGCTTCCTAGTACTAAGAGTCTCTGAGCTAAGCCGCGGACAGACAGACGGACATGGCGAAACTATAACCCCGGTAGCACACCTCCGCTGCGAAACCATAGCAGTTAAACCGCAGTAGTTAAATTTAAAAGACTCGCGTCATTTAAATAAATAAAATGTCGAATCAGATGCGAGAAGCGGAACATTTTATTTATTTATTCAATGAACTTATAAAACAGAGGTGTTATAGAATTATAAATTCGCCAAACTTTTACGTTTGATGGCGAGAGGCGCATTTTCACAAAACAATGAACCACCTTACGTATACACATCAGCAGGTCAGGCTACAACAAACCGTCAAATTTTCACATCCGGTTCTGAGCTAAACCATTAACATTTTAAGGTTTAAATCATTTGGAGAAATCTGACACCCTGGTATAACCTGACGTGCTGTCGTCTGTTCATATCTACTACTTATATAATATAATTATTAACAATTATTTATTTAATTATAAAGTTTAATCTTATACAATGTAATTTTTAATTCTGTTTGCTATCCTGTATAATGTTATTAATTTTGTCTTATGTGATCCTTTACAATTTTTTACCTTTTCTCTTAATACATCTATTTTGTTAAACACTCTAGGTACCAAATACTTAGATGTTCTCTTACCATAATAATTTGTTCTCTGTGGTTGAACCAATTTGTTCTCTGTAACCCTACGCGTATTGTACTTATTTTTAACATTAATTTTATATTTATAATAATATTAATAATACTCCAGCCCTACCAAATAATCTAATTATTTATGACATGACGTGAGTCTGTTGAATTTAAGTACTGCGGTTTCGCTGCTATGGTTTCGCGGCGGAGGTGTGCTACCGGGGTAAGGGTTCCTTGTTAACTACAGACCCTAAAAAGGGTTTTGAAATTCAATTTTGAAAACTGACTTACAACCTGTGAAGCAATAAGGTGTCTTATTGCTTCACAGGTTGTAAGTCAGTTACTCCTTAATACAGGCTATTTCATAGCCTAGCAAGGAGATCAGCACGTCACCCACCTTGATTGCCAGAAATTCTAGACTACCCACTTTGTGAAAACTGTTACATGTACTACAATCTTTTTTGTATAAATAAAGATTATATTATATTATAATATAATATAATATACCTTATGAAAATGTTTACAGGATTGGAACCATCAGAAAAAACTAAAGAGCAGTCCATGTCGAAACGAGTGAAAGATCGTATGCGTGGATACTACTACAAAACTAAATCTGGTCTCCAGTCATCTGACATCTATGTACATTCAAAGAGCGCGCGAGGTAAGAAACTCATAGACCAGTTCTTGACAGACCTAAAAAACCTACTTGAAACTTACAAGTATAATGAGACTTACTTCAACCGCAAAGCGAACAAAAGCGTTCGCATTTGCGACGAGAGCGGTCTGTTCCAATGCGGAGGCCTTTGGAGCTCCGACAAGTGTCTCTACGAAGGCGAACACGTCATCAACCCTTACCGAAGCCGCGAAGAACGCATCATATTCCAAACCTGGAATCTCGACCATAACATTGAGCTGTCAAGGTCCATAATCCCGAAAATTTTACAAGCAATCGACGGGTTGTTCAGCGGTGATATTAAATGTATTTTATGTGATAAAGATTCGAAGGAGGTAGGTGGGATCGAAGCCGATCGGTATTATTTGCAAATATTTACGCGGGAGAATCTTAAACTGGTGCATATTGTGTGCCACTACAAAGGTAAACACAGCTCCGAGTCTGGCGTGTACACGCTCTGCAAGAAATGTTATCGCGCCCCGAGTATTGAGTCTATGTAAGATGTTATAACTAAATTATGGTAGGTGAGTCCAGAGGGTTTTGGAGCAAGCATAAACAGGGCGGAAAGTTGATAGCTGAGTAGGTGCGGCATGATGAGGGAACACCGAAAATATATTTATTAAAATTCAGATAGGACCCCGTAGTCAGATTTAGGGAAAGCCCACAATTTCTTCATCATATTTGCCTGTCATTATATAGGTTAGGCCGCACAAGATTATACCAAAATCAACGGCTTTGAAGATCACGTTATTTTTGTCCATTTTCGAAATCTGAAAGTGGACTCCTGACCACGGGACGCCTATCTGAAACTTTTCAAATATATTTTCGGTGTTCTCTCATCATCCTGCACCGACTTAGCTACCAACTTTTCTCCCTGCGTATGCTTGCTCAAAAACCCTATGGGCTCGGGGTGCCATTAGTGTTCAGTACAGATTCAGAATTCTAGGGCATTTATCGATGTTGCTACTGCCAATGATGTCATCATTGGCTCGAAGCAGCGGTTATACATGTTTCGGAAATGTCTTGTGTTGTGGCATAATGTGATTGAATCTGATAGATATAATTTGGCCCTTAATTTTCTTTTACAGGAAATTATATTAACCCTAGGAAACTGAATCTGTTTTTAAAACTGCAATGTATTAGCAAACTAAGTATATTTCTATACAATTAATACGTTATATTATATGCCATATTTTCTGCTATATACGCTATATTTTAACGACCTGTGATAGGCGCTAAATGAATGGAATCTTGTTACGTTCTTAAATAGTTTATTAACGATAGAGAATGTATTATGAGAGCTGTAAATATTATTTTGTCCGTTTTTTTGTGCACTGTTTTACAAGTCGTAACTTTTTTGTCCATATTACCAAAGATCAAGTTAAAAATTGAAATATTTATGATTGGGGACGTCTCAGGCTTTTGCCTACCGGAAAGGGAATCCACGCGCCAACAATATTTTCTACATAAATATTTGATTGGCATAATATGTATATTTATGAGGCAAGGAATATAAAATGCAGTACTCTATTCAAATCTGAAAAGCAATTTATACTTTTCATCGGACATTTTTTGTATTCTTATACAACACCACAATATTCCCAGGCTTAACTTCAAGCCTGTTTAGCATACCGAAATTGATCTACTTCGCAGAATTATCTCGGACTTGGAAAACAGATGCTTTCAAATCAAACACTTTATTTAAGTAAGTAGATATTATTCTTTTACAAAAGTTTCATGAAATATTATACTAAATATATTTTTATTTATGATCTTTATTCAGCAATGAAACGGCTATGTTCACTAGAAATCATGTAGTATTTTTATATAGTACCTATTGTTCGTTTTATAACTTTTTATTGTTAATATTTAACCACAGTAGGTATTTCTATTCCTTAAATTGATCTCCTTACCCTTCATGACATAGTATTAAGTTATATATTTAATCTAACTATATAATATACTTACTTAATACTTATTTTTAACATAATTTTATTCCCTAATATAACTTTGAATGCATTGTTATCGAGACTACGCGATGAATTTTTCTATAAGTATATGAATTGCGTTGAATATGAGATACGAATGTGTTTGAATGCTAAAAGTTTTAGTGTAAGGCGTATTGATTATGCAAATTAGTCCTGTGGAAAAATCTGTCGCCGTAGTTAGTTTTAATTTAATTACGTATATTATATATACAGTAATTAATATTAATTATTATAGACCAAAATTTTTTTTTTTTTTTTTAATTGTTTGTATCTGTCCTTTTAAAGAGCCCAATTGAATTTTTTATTCATTAACATATTGTTAAAAACAGGATTTTGACATAAAACCTCATTATCGATACAGGGTTGTTGTTAGATAGCCATAAACAATATTTTTGTGTTACGAAATAATAAAATACACACATAAAATGAGACTTTAAAATTAAAACTAAACGAATAATATTTGGAATATACAATCTTTGAGAATAAACATAAAATAATGAAAGAAGGCATTTATCACATAAACGTTTCTCTCTTTTATCGTTTTTTTTGCTTTTTATTTACCTACGAAACGTGACGTCAAGCGGCGCACAGTGTACGATTTGCCCAAACTAGAGAGACAAAAATCTATAACATAATTAAAGGATTTGTAATTACTCAAAGTTATAATTTATAAGTTATATGATGATGTGGTAGCAAATAAAACACATTTTAGTCAATTATGTTAACTTTATTCTGACATTAAAAGGGATTTTAAATCGCTACAATGTTTTAAGTGGTTTTTTTTAGGTAATTTTCTCAATAATGAAATATAAGGATCAGATGATACGGGTAAATACTTAATTAAATCAAAATTTGTGCGGACACGAGAAATTTTCAAAGTGTGGCCCAGTCTGATTTTGCGAATTTCTTTGTTTTTGGCTTCTGAAGCCTCTTCGGACATTTGTCCTATTGGTATGATACAATTTCTTATTATCTCGGCTCCATGAACTAATATTTTATGTAATGTAGCTGGCATGTTATACCATGGGTATATGGAGAGGTATAAGCCTCTCGTTTCTGAGCAGTACGTGTTAAACTTTGCCAGGTCAATTTCATAGCCAGAAGCTATGGCTGCAAGAACTGTACTGAGATGGAAGAGCAGATTTTCGTCGAGACCGGTGATACGAGCAGTTTCTTTATATTTGTGAAAAAACGTTCTTGCGGTATTTCCATCGTTGCTCGTTCCAAAACCCGGCTTAACTTTGTCTATAATGAGACCAATTTCTTTAAATTTTGTCTTGATTTCTTCTTTGTTTTTTTTAAAGACTTCTTTGTTTTTGTCTCCCCTAACTTGCCACTGACATATATTCATTCGGTATGCAATATTTAATAGACATTCCATTGTGCGAATGTAAGCATGGAGGCTAGATATCCCAAACCGATACATAGTTTGATTAGGTTCTCTTGCAATTGCACTTGAGTTCATCTCTTTGGAGGTAGCTTTGCAGATGAAACATGTTTGAGTAGACTTGTTTTCGGCGAGCACGTTACATACTTTGCCGTCTATCATCGACAAAATCAATTCGTGTTTTACCGAAATAGCAACTCCATCTATTTGTGCACAAGTAGGCACCAAGTCCTGAATTTGTTTTTCGACAGCTTCACATTCTTGTTTTATTAATGACTCTGTTTCTTTCTTATATATAAACTTTATAATTCTGCAGAATCTTGGTGAAGATGGGCGTGGATTTTCCCATATGATTGACTTACGGGCATCGTCATTATCTCTCACAAGTCTTAGCGGCACCAATGATACTACAAACATATATTCATCTGTATTGTTGGAATTTTCAAATACCTGTTTGTATAAGCTGTGCCCTGAAGAGCCGTCACATCCCCACTTGTGGATCATTTTGTAGTTCGAGCCGTTTACGTCAGGTCTCAATACTTCTCCAAGAATATTTTCACATATTCTTTTTGCCGTATGATTCAAAAGAGCTTGCAGCTCAACCTCAGCGTGTATGTCTGTCATACTGATTTTTTCCACAGAAGGGTAGCTCTGTTCTTTCACTTTCGCTACTTGATCATAGCATGGGTAAAGACGGAATCCTCTTTCTTTTGACTCCTGTTGTATAGTCTCATAAGTATTCACAGAGAAATGATTCGATATAAATAAAGCCAATGCTTCTTCCGGGGTATACGGCAGTTGTTCTTTACTAGTATTAATTCTTCTGCGTGCTTTTTTATATCCAGTAGCTCGTCTCGGTGAAGCTGTTGAAACTTCCTGAATTAAATTAGCCGCGTCACGTTTCCCACTGGCTCGCACACTTAATTGTGCTGCAAAAGATAGCTGTTCAGCGTCATATTTTTGCAACAAATGTTGAACTTTACGTTTTTTTGTTTTTGTGGAACTATCTTCAAAACTCTTTTTTGGTCTGCCAATACTGGAACTTGGTTTTGGGGACTGTTCATGGAACATTGTGAGCACCAACTCTTCATTTAACCATTCTTCGTTAGCATTTAAAAATAAGTCTAATCGCCTTTGTTTGCGAAGCCACTTGAGACGAATCTTCTCACATTCCTTTTTCAAATAGGCCTTAAGAGGCTTCTCCTGATCTTGCGGGAGGATGAAATCAACAAATCTTGATTTGATAAACGTCAAAACCTGATCTAATTTGCCTTTGGGCGGTGTAGATCGCCAAAAGTCAAATAAAAATTTTCGCTGAATTCGGGCACCTATAAAGAAATAATAAGAAATAATTAGAATCGCAGTAAGTCGCATATTCAACTCATGATTTTAACAAACTTATATGTTAAGGCCAGAATTACACCTTGACTCATCTTGACTACCTACTTTACGATTACCTAAACTTATATTATGTCTGTTTTTTGTTCTTTTATAATCGATCTAGTTAGATACAATATAACTAAGTCTTTAACAAACTTTTGGCGGATTAAATCAATTTATATACAGATAATTACCTCTAGTTACAGAATCCATCACTAAAAAGTACTTAAAATCACACAAAAACTCGAAACACAATCACAAACGGCAAGGTTTAAAACTGCACTGACTGAGCGGTCGGCTACCTGAGTTCGACGCGGTAACTTTGCGCATTGTTATTGGAGGGATCGCTGAACAATTGCAAATTCTAAACTTATTTCCGGTTGTAGGGTTCGTCCAAGTGGGTAATGATATAAAAAAAACTGTTTGTTTTAACATTATGAGTTGGGCACTTTTGTCTCTCTAGTTTGGTCAAATCGTATACTGTGCGGCGTAAGCGCAGCATTCAGGCTGCGAGCACGAAACCAGCGAGCGGCGAGGAGCGATGGCCGAGCGGGACGGTGGCGATAGACGGAACAATTTTGTATTGTACCGTCGCCACCGCCCGCTCTGCCATCGCTCCTCGCCGCTGGTTTCGTGCACCTACAACCTAACCTAACCTTACAATTAAAACGTAACTTTAATGCGCAATTCTACTAAACGTATGTGTGATAGCGGCCTAAAAAATTAAATCTTCCCAAGTTTATGCTTCTTTCTAAAAATGATTTAGTCCAAGCAGCGGCGTGCGGTTCATAAAGGCAGAAAGACACTGCCTACCCTACATAACTCGGATATATATTTATAATCTTGTTCTGATATCTAAAATTATTTTATCTACGAATACTTACCTACTATCATTCAGTCTGTTTATGTTTATAAGAGTGCTCTCGTAGCCATGCGGATTTAATGAATTTGCGTTCATATAAATGCGTGGTACACAATGTCAAAAATAACGGACACAAACTCACAGAGTAGAAACTGGCTTTTGATTTCCGAGTTCGATCCTCGCCGCGGCAAAAAGTCTATAATAGACGTTAAGATTTCGTTTTGTATGTACTTTTTATTTTATTTTATACTGTTTAGAAAATAAATTACTTCCCCTCGTAGATCATACGTAATTCGTACGTATTATTAATTTAAAATAAACATAGTTTATGAAAATGTTTTAGAAACAAATTCCCACCCATTCAGATAATAACCATTTTAGAAAGTAGTCACATGTTGATGATGTGAACTTGGGTCACGTATTCTATTTATTAGAAAATTCATTGTTTTATTATTTTCTAAATGTGTTGGTATGGGTAGTGTAAACGAAAATTATTGTCTACTTCATAAAATGTGCATTTCTTTTAGTAATACTTTTTAATATTTTGTTGTAACAGTTTTGTTCGGGTATCGATATCCGCACCAAATAATAATATGTTTTCAATCGTTTTAAAAAATAGCGTAGTGTGTACTGTTACTTTGCTAGACCCAAAATGTGGGAAATGATAGGGTAAAACGGACGCCAGTGGCGCATTTAAAAGGCCTTAATTGTCCTCATTGCCATTATTGTTTTGCAAAATTAAGCAAATACAGAACAAGAAACAAAGACGCGGAAAGGAAAT
Organism: Xanthia togata; assembly: GCA_963853775.1. Taxonomy (NCBI): domain Eukaryota; kingdom Metazoa; phylum Arthropoda; class Insecta; order Lepidoptera; family Noctuidae; genus Xanthia; species Xanthia togata. Next base: position 22,074,780 of record OY970795.1, on the reverse strand, counting down.
TTCGAATATTCGTAAATTGATGTGTCTTTAAAGTCAGTTAATCTGTGGATATTTGGGCTGGCTATTGCCTACATCATTATTTAATCGACAAGACGACGAGCCTAAACCAACATGCAAAATTTTTAGTTGGTAATGATGGATAGCTTTAAATATTTCACCCTGTCTAAAAACTGTGCACGCCGCTCAGCCCAAGTAGGTTTGAAAAGATAGATTCCATACATTAATCTATGTACAGACGCCAGCACATCAACCTACCCGAAACTGTCAAATTTTCCCAATCAAATTTGAACCTTATACTTTAGTGATAAAGTTGAACTTTGACAGATTGTGGTAGTTTGACGTGCTGGCGTCTGTACTTAAACTAAAAACTTGTTTATTTGTTTAAGGCAAAGCACAATTCATTGTTAAAACAGCGAATTTTATTTAGACCAGCACCCTAATCGCCACACACGATCAATCACAATCCGAATCATTTTGAAGGATATTGCTAATCCATTGCTTTATAAGTTCGATAAATTTGTCTGCTCAACAATTTAAATAACGCAATGAATGTTGTTGAGCTGTCAAAATGAAAGCCATTGCTACTGTTAGTGTGTTGCGCAATAACCCCGCAGTTTCCTGAATGAAGGCACCGAGCAAGGTGGATAATCAGTATATCATATTTATAGTTACATGTTACCTTATCTTATTTTAGAAAAGACAAACTGCGGGGTAATTGCGTAACACACTTATAAAGGCAACTTTCATTTTGACAGTTTAACAACTTTCATTGCGGTTTTTACCTGGTCGAGCAGATGAATTTTTCAAACGAACGAACGAGGCAATGGATTAGGAATTTCTTTCAAAATTCTTTCGGTGTGTGATGGAAAGAGTGTGCAACGCAATTTTGGTGCTGGTCTAGAATTAAGTTACATGTCACACCAACAGATGGTGCTATATGAGAATTGACCGTGGCTTAGTGATTAGCCAAATTACTTTTACTGAATTAATTTATTGACTGATTAGGTAACTGGTGCCAAAATAAGGTTTTTTTTTTTAACATTTGCGTTTCATAAATTCTTATATTGTGTGATTGTATGATTTGGATTTCAATATAATTGTAATCTAGATAGAATTTATGAAATGGAACGAGGGCCTTTTCCACGGGCTTGTGACAAAACCGATCTATTATCATTACCACTTATTATTAATACAGATGGGAAACTCCGCAAAATCATTTAAATAAAAAGCGACTCTTTCTACGACACAATGAAGTGCAATTCAGGTCGCACAACCGCACAGCGCTAATCATCAGTTACAGATACATTTACTTAGAAGTTGTCTCACTTTCTACCGCGTGATTCTTAGATCTTCTGAGTACGTTACACTCACTGAATCGGCCCAGCAAGTCGGGCCCGCCGCGAACTTGTAGCTTCATATCTAAACTGCGGAGTGTCTCATCTACGAGTATATTCATCTGTGTCATTACTCACTATAAAAGTTGTTTAAAAATACTAATAATTTATCATCGTCACTGAAATTGACAAAACAAAAGAATTACTAGGTTAGATACAAACGTCGAAACGACAAGATCCACAGACCGCATCGAACTTTTGGGTATGGATGAGGAGCATCAGGCAGGGAAGTCCGGACTTCGAAACATGGCCAGAACTCCAGACACAGACGATACCGCCTCCATACAACATGTCCTCTTTAATCACCAGGTCAACCAGAAGGCTGTCCTCTCAGTCTGAGGACCTAGAGCCAGCCAAAAAGAAACCCAAAAACACCAGTACTGTGGATGAAGATAATATTTGAAGTATTAGAACCGAGTTAGAAAAGTTACACGACACCCAATCTTCAATGTTGAAGCTTATCCAGAGAAATAACTGATAAACAGGACTGTGTAGAGACGCTGGTTGCTAGGAAGATGAGTGACATGGAGACGAAGATATCCACAGTGAACGGAAGGGTGGGGGCTCTTCAGACGGCACGAAGGGATGTGTTCCTTGCCTCACTGGCGCCTTTTGCGTCCACCGCCCCTTTGGCAGGAACACTTCACTGTACCCGTACTGTATTCGATTCTGAGATACCGACTGTCCTATAATCTTAACAAAATAATATCCGTTCGTGTTTTGAGTATGTAAGCGTAATGTGGAAAGGGCTCTCAAGGTTGTGTAAAGAGTACTGTGTCGAATTTTCATATTAATTTATTCTAATACTGTCTTCTTTATTATTGAGACAGCTCTATTTACCTTTCCTATTCTTATCTTAAGCTAAAAATATTTTTCCATTAACTACTCTAACCCCGCGTCCTAATAGAAAGCAATCGTCACGTTCAATGTCACTTTTTGTTCGGTGAATCGGAACGCGTGGTCGCGCCGACAGCGGGCGGCGCTTTCCGGTTTTCCGAATAAAAATTGACATTGAACGCGACGATACCTTTCTATTAGGACGAGGCCTATTGCTAAGATGCTCAGCCACACAGTCATCAGAAAATTTTCTAGATTTCTATGCATAGAAGATATTTGAATATTCTTTTCTGGAGACTGTGTTGCAGATGGATATATAATATAAGTATATTAATTATATCAGAAATCCTATTTTGTGACAATCGTTTACCAACTTGTTTAGATAGATTAGTGGATAGCGATGAATAGCAATATTAATGTATAAGGTTGTAGTATCACGTTGATTTGAGGTAGATGGTGAAATTTAGAGTACCTACTACTTAAGAATACCTGAAATAAGATAAAATCAAATGTTTAAACTCATTTGAACTACCTACCAACATTTCTGCATGGGATTAACATCGGAAAAAAAACTAAAGAAGAAATAAAGTAGTGTATTTACTTACCGAATCCCAGTGTAGAGTAGGAAATACAAAATATCAGTCATCTGTGAATCATTTATGCTTTGGCACTGAAATAACATGAGTCCCTGTTATCTGTTTGCGATAGATAGAAACTGGTTAGTTCATGAATGTATTGTGGCAATCACTGAAAATAGATGTGAATTTGTAGTAGATATAGTACGTACGAGTACCTACATAGGTATTTTCTCGATAAGAATTAATACTAAGCGTTGTGTGCACTGGCATGGCGTGGACAACGTAAAGATCTTCAATATCTATTTATTTTCAATATGTTTATTGAAATTGTCACCTGTATCGTGGAAGTGTTTACAAACACAAATATAAAAAACCTAACAAAATTACTGTGAAACGAACCCCTGGAGCGCAAACGCCAAATATTTCTGCCACTGCGTCTATCATGCTCTCAACTGTCGAACTTATTTATAAAAACGTACGTTCAAGTTCTTGTGTGCTAACGCACATAAGAACATATATTATATTATACTAGCTTTTGCCCTTCTGTCTGTTGGTCTGAAAGTATGACGCAAAAACTACCGGATCGATTTTGTTCAAATTTTGCATAGATGTTCCCTATAAGTTTGGTCAGTCTGTAGGGTACTTATTATCACGCTATTTGCTATGAGTGATGAGCAGAATTGCATTCTGTTCGTATCCTAACTATCCTAATCTATTTATATCTATATTGATTCGCCCGGAGAAGGGGGTGGAGGGGGTTATCCGGGAGAGGGGCCCGTGGCTAAATAAAAATAGCCGCACTGGTCGATCGATCAGGTTAAGCTACGCTTGTCGCGGTTGGTCTATGGATGGGTGACCATCTTTAGATACAGAGACCCGTCCGTGCCTCGGAAAGTATGTTAAGCTGTTGGTCCCGGCTGTCATTCGTGGATCTTTGACAGTCGTTACGGGAAGTCAGAAGCCCGAAAGTCTGACAACCATTTTTACCAAGGGGTATCGTATTACCTAATAACTGCTGCGTTGTGGAGGTCAGATAGGCAGTCGCTCCATGTAAAATACTGTAATGTTAGAAACAGTACACGTGTACTTATAAATAATATTTTACTTGAATACAAAATTTTGCGAATGAACAACTTCAATACAAAACTTCATACCCCTTTCAGACCCTTGTGGGTTGAAATTAAAAAAAAAAAACAAATATTTAGGTTGTGTTAGTTTCCAACCATAAGCCGAAATATTAGTGATATTAAATTAAAAAATAAAGAACTTTAATTAAAAACAAAATTTCATCCCCCTTTTCACCCCCCTAAGGGTTGAAATTCTAACAACACCGTTGCGCTAGATAGTAGTGATTTTTCTTCTAAAATGAAGGATTTTCAACTTTATCCCCCGTTTTAACCCTTCGGGGGTAGAATTATCAAAAACGTTGAGATACGTATTGATTAATTTTCAATCGTCAGTCTAAAATCAAAATTTGAAGATCCTAACTTCAAAACTGACGGACTTTCATACAAACTTCCATCCCCTATTTTCCCCTTTAGGGGTGGAATTCCCAAAAATCCTTTCTTAGTGGATACTTACTCTTCACAAAGAACACACCCTCCAAGTTTCATGTCTCTAGGACCAGCGGTTTGGGCTGTGTGTTGATATCAACAACACAATATCAACAGTCAGTCAGTTTCTCCTTTTATACATATAGATGAATATAATATAAGCTGTATTTCTAATTATCTATTGCACTTAGATGACGATTTTCGACATTATCTGGCTGGGGTAACGCACACCAAGTTCTTTGCTGTCAGGATTTCAATGAAAACAGACGCGAGCATGCTCGAACATACGCCACAGAAATCATTTAGTTTTGATCGAGTTCAGTATCAATTAACAATGAGAAACTGGTTGATCAGTTTACTCCCATGTCTGCGCCGACCCTTAGATCCTTAGATCGTTCGTTCCTTGGTAAACACCTCTTGCACAATACAGCTATATGTATACTTATTGTGCATTTTCTTTCCTTCTCTCAACACTACGCTGTGTACCCAACGCTTAGTCCACGTAATAGATAATGGAATTCGCGAGAGCGTGTGACTTACGTAATTGTAATAAGGTATAAATTGGAATGATTGACGAGCATTCATGAAATGCAATACCTATCTATAGTTCTATACCAATAAAATTTGTTCTATTGATAAAAAATTAAGAACATGACCAACACGGTAATTTCTGCTGTTATGTGACAACTGCTATTTCTAGGTGAGAATTAACAAGAATATTGCGAAAGTATGTTCAGAAAATTAGGTACCTACTTACTTTAAGTTCCTACCAAATTAATTTTCTCAAAGGATTTTAAAGTAGGTATCAAGACTACTTCGCTTCAAATCAACGTGGTTTAATAAATGTCAATAATAGAAAAACATAATTAGAAACAATCTAATCTTACTCCATGCAGTAGGTGAAAATAAGCGTTTTCGCTAAACAGTCTGCAGGTCTTGCAGTCTGATGGTGACCTTGGGGCTCCCGAGCTGCCTTATTGCAACTAGGGACATCACAAACGGTTGACGCGTTCATAGGCCGTATTATGACAAGTAAAAGCTATCATTTTCCTGTTGCGAGAAAGAGATGAGAACTCGTCTTGTAGCTCTGTCTTTCTCACACTAGGGGGCAAGATTCATTGACAGCTGGTTTACTTTACTTTGCTTAGTAAGACTCAGTCTAAAGTAACATACCTATATATTTTTTTGTTTTTATTCTAATATGCTTACAATAGGGATAATATTTGTATGAATCGCTTACTTAGCAAAGCAAACTCAAAGTGCGGTCTGTGAATCTTGCTAAAAAGACAATACGGCCCCTGATATGGAACGCAGTCGACAATTTTGATATTCAAGAGCTTTAATATATTAAATTTGTATTATGCGATGACCGCGATGACCCTGTGACCAACTATTTTAATAGCAAAACTACTGTATGGGCTAAGAATATACTGTGGTAGAAGCTTCTATGTAGCTTATAGTATAAAGTTGTTTGCATAGCGTAGCGTGTTGTGTAGACTTCTCGAATATACAGTATTAATCAATATACCTTCTCCTTTGCCTAAATAAATGTGTAAACGTACAGTAACGCCAGCAGGTCAACCTACCCGAAACTGTAAAATTTTCCCTATCAACTTTGAACCTTATAGTTAAATTATAAAGTTGAAATTCAATTAAAGAAATTTGACAGACAGTAGGTTAATGTGCTGGCGTTTGTACATAGAAGTAAGGAAGATATCATTATAATTAAATATGTAGCACACCGGTACAAAGTCGTAGGAACTAATGCTGCACATGTTGAAGTTTAGGACTGGTATTTAGATTAGCGTGAATAGAAGCTTTTTATATTTCTGTGTTCAAATCATGTAGGTGCAGCTTTATTAAGTGTAGATATTTTTAGGGCAACAAAACGTCCATAATACTAACTTGTAGCGAAATTAAAAACTTTTTTTTTCTTTTTGCCTAACTTTAACTTACTGATATTACTCATAATTTTATCAGTAAACCTTTTAATTTTAGCTGAATAAAAATTTCTTCAAATATCTGCACTTAATAGTTCACAACCAGTTAAAAAAAAATAGAACACACCAAAGAATAGAATTAACAAATTAAGCAATACGGATGATGCATGGGTCAAAAAAAAGAAATTCTATTTAGTCCGTCAGTCAGATAATCAAAAAATATTAGACTCGTATTTTTTGCTTTAGCATATTAATAAAAAAATACTTAGATAAAACGCATTAAAGTTGGGGAGTGGGGGTCGCTACGTCACAAGTATAAAATCTACATACTAGTGACGTCATGGCACATTTTAACTCAATGTATCGCCGTAATCTCTTGAAAACGTAAAAAAAGAAAAAATACGTGTCGTACGTTATTTTTCCAGAATCAACATGACTAACAAAAAAATATTTTGTCATCATTCTTAATAAGTCACAATTTTTTTATTTTACAATACGTAGGACGAAGATTCAATACTCCATTGCTATTTTCTCATCATGATTACCAAAATAACTTATGAATGTTTGTATTTTCACATGTGCAGTCTAATAAAGTTGTTTGTCTTAACACATGAAACTGGTGGTGTGGTTTCTGAAGTAATTGTAAAATGATAAACTTTTTGTTAAAGGAAATAAAATAATTTCAAAGGTTTGCAATGCTTTTATTACACTCCTTAAATTACAGTTTTCAAACATATTTAAATTAAAATAATTTTACATGAAAAGGCGGGGTGGCTTTCAACGAGAAGTTTTCTGAATTAATACAATGTATTACGAAGAGACTTTCAATGTAAAGCTTTGGCCACACTTAGGCGAAACCAGCGTGTGACGCTTAAATTTGGCTAGAGCGTAAAACACGTCCAGTTAGGCCTTTTCGTTGGGACTGCTTGTTGAAAATATTATTCAAGGTAATAATTAACACTTTTTTCCCGGTAATAATGGAATAAATCAATATGGGAGTTTTATGTATCGACATTTAGTACTTACAATAAAGTACTAATGAGCTTAAAATTACCTCTTAAAATATTAAATATTGAAAGATTACAAGTCTTTGTTTATTTGTCAAAATCCTTATCTTCTCTTCCTGCCGGATCCCGCCTTTTTACCGGGATTCCTCTCTCCTCTGCCTGCTTTAGGTTTCTTCGCTGTGAAATTGGTGGGGTTGCTACCCTTCGTCTTAGTTTTAAAGTTACGCTTGCCTTTGACGGGCTTCGTGTTTTTCTTTTCTTCTGATCGACTGCAAAGAAAAACGTATTTAAAAAAAAAATCTTTTTAAGTGAACACAGCTCCGCTGCTAGCGCCAAATCTATTACGTCGATATTTGGCAGATTTAAACGGTTACAGGAACGCCGGGACCTGTAGCGCTAAGAGTTGCATTCCACCCAGTTGTCAAATTATCTTATGCTGGGGTTACATTGTCGCGTTATCCCGATCTTTACTTCCCGCGCTCTCTGTTGCTCAGCGAGACGTCGAGCGGTGTGCTAGAAAGAGCGCACGAAATCACCAAAATTTAGTTTATTGCTGTCAAACGATGATTTCCCATTCTGAAATAGACTAAAGTGACACAACTTAACTATATTTTAGTTAGACAGCACTAAGAAAGCACTGAGATTTGAATTTAGTGAAAATGACAATTTTGATATTCTGAATTTGACGTTTTTCACCTAGTATTTTAATTGTCTAACTAAATCTGACCATTTTTAATCGTGCTTAAAAATTGTGTGGAATACTATTAGTTGTCATGAACTAAAATTCACACGAACACCTCAACTTCAAGTGCAAAAACCGTACTGTGGTGGATTTTTTTCTTTTCTTTTGCTTATATCTCGAAAATGGTGTCCTATCGCAAAAATAATTAAAATTTCGACCCCCTTTATAAAACCCTTATACCCCTAGTATAAGGGTTTTATAAAGGGGGTCGAAATTTATATTATATATATTTATACTCAACACGTAGGTACAAATTTTTTATATTTTCCATACAAAAAGTGAAAAATTCCATATAAAACGTCGACGCTGCCAACAAAGCGCGCCTCCAGCTCTAAAAAAAAATACGGAATAGGGCAAACAATTATGTACGGACGCCAGCACATCAACCTACTACAATCAGTCAAATTTCTTTAATAGATTTTCAACTTAATGGGATAAGCATAAGGTTCAAAGTTGATTGGGATAATTTGACAATTTCGGGTAGGTTGACCTTCTGGCGTCTGTACCACGTGGAGTCGCGATTGTCAAATTCTATTTTAGTTGTGTTAAAATAATTTTTAAATTTAGAGAATTTTTATTGCAGAATAGCTTTTAAGATTCTCATAGCCAAAAAGTAAGCCAGTAAGGAATTTTAGTGATAGTTTAGTTCGGTTTACAAGACAATCAGCACCAATGTAGCCCCAGCATTAGAGCCTGTACACACGATGGTTTGCGGCGCCGCACCGCAAAGATTTTGCCGCATTGACGGTCACACGGGCGTTTGCGGCGCCGCACCACAATTATTGCACTGCATTGGCGGTCACACCGTGAGACTCAGCGGCGCCGCTTCAGCGTCGCAACGCGTACGCCCCTGCCTCGCCTCGCGGGTTGCAAGTCCGCTTTACAGACGCCAGCACATCAACCTATTATAATCTGTCAAATTTCTTTAATAGATTTTTAACTTTATTACTATAAGGTTCAAAGTTGATTGGGAAAATTTGACAGTTTCGGGTATGTTGATGAGCTGGAGTCTGTACATGTGGTGCGACGCCGGAACGCACCGTGTGGCATGCCATGGATATTTGTATGCGCCGCCGTAACGCATCGTGTGCCCGTAACAAACAACCATCAGATTGGACGAAAGTTGGACATCAGCCTATTTACAAATTTATACAATGTTTTTTTTTTTCTTAGATTTGAATGTGTCCCTAAACTCACAAATTTTACCTTTTTGTAATATTAGTATGATATTATGTAGATAAAAATCTTAATTACAATGGTATAAGAGTGACATTGCAACGACTTTTTGGACAGAAACAGTGAGTGGCCTAAATTTTTGACCGTCCATTAATTTTATTTCAGTCACACCGACATGATGCCAAAGTAACCATAACATAATCAACCTATAATGTTGCCACTGCTGGGACATAGGCCTCTTCTCTTCCAGAGGGATAGGCCATATCTTTCCAAGTATGATATAACTTATGTTCTGTTAATAAGTTAACTAGGACGACTTGTGTATAGGCCTACAGTGGGCCCAACAATAGGAGAGGTTGAGCTAATACCATCCACTAAGCTGGCCTATAAGATCTACTTTCCTACCTAGGTCTCTCATCCGTACCCTCACTTTGCCAGAAAAACAAAAAAACAAAAAAAACTCACTTCACTTGTTCTTCATGTATGTGCTTAGCTACTGCCTTATCCATATCAATCTTAGGCCTCTTATTCAGAATGTTATCAAGCATACTCAAATTATTTTCTCTCTCTTGAGCCGGTGTTGGTATTGGCAGTTTGCGTTTCCTTTCTTTGCCTGGGATGAGCTCATGGATGCCTTTGCCTCTGGCTTCCTTCTCTTTGGGCAGTTTGTCTTGGAATTTGCCAAGTGACGCTGTTGATGCCTTGGCTACCGTTGCTGCCGTATCTAACTGCAAGTTAAAAATGATAATGTTAATAAATGTGTGTGTGATCATTAATTTATTAACATAATACAGACATAATTTTTAAGAATAAAATAAGTTGTTAAGTGTGTGTAATAAGTTAAGTGTTTTTATTTACCTGTGTAGCTGAAGCTTTATCAGAAGTGACAGGTAGTCCAACCCTGGGTATCTTGACTTTCCTGGCCCTGGCAATATTCTTGAGCCTCTGCAACTCATTCTTGGCAACTTTCTCGGATTTCTCACCGGCTTTCTTTTCATACATGTCAGTCATGGGATCCAAGTTCTGTGGCACTTCTATCAACCAATTCTTCTCTTTCTCTGCAGCTGCTTTCTTGAAACTGAAAGGAAAAGATAGAAGAAATAAGAAAAAATAAATAGGCCACAAACAACACCAGAGGAGTCCAAGTTTTACAGAGATAAAGTTTAAGTTAAATAAACCATTGACATGCAGGATTATGGGAATGAAACATTTTTCAAATGTAACCAATAGTGGGAAGCATATAATAGGCAAAACTGTTGTGAGGAGTAATTTTTTCTCTCTTTTTAACTGCAATCAGCTTTTTAGCCATAGTCGGATGGGGTCCAGCTGGTGTTAAGTTTGAGAATTTGAAGCTAAATAATGAAATAAACTTACCCATACAAGGGCACCCATTTCTGCAGTTGTTCATCCCATTGTAATTTATCCTTCTTCTTCTTTGTGATGCCCTTAGCTTTAGCGAACTCTTGCCATTTGGTGAGAGCTTTCGGCTTGGGACAGGGCTTCGCTCTTGGGATCACAGTCTTGGGTTCAGGCAAACGGACAACAATAGCCTCGTCAGCCCGCTCTGTGGGAAGCTCCCATATTTTGTTAAGGAGTAACTGTGTGTTGTCACGCGTTAAAGACGTTAAATAGTCGTCTTTGTTGGCCCTGGAAAATAACGTGTGGTTATTGCGCTTGTGATTTTATCAATGACGCAGTTCATTTTTGTCGAATGTTATCGTTTCGAGGGCAAGTTTTGTAAATAGTAATAGAATAAACAAGACGGAAAAAAAGAAAGAACAGAACAGAAAACAGTAAAAGCTAAACTCACTGTAATAATTTTGTGTCCAAGTCGTTTGTGTCCGAAGCAAGTAAAGAGCCTATGTCAAGATCTATATCTAAATGCTTTTCTACTGTGATAGACTTATATTTCTCAGATTTCTTCTGTTCCTTTCCTAATATTTCATTAACGATATCCATAATTATTTAATTTTATAAATTAACACATTCCCTTGAACACAAGTTTTTAACCTCAAACTTATTTTGACGTTTGGATTTCATTCATCATTGGTGTAATCCACGTGCAACAAAGGTTGTCTTCGTAAACACATTCGTTCGGTGCATGATGAGTAAAAAAAATTATACGCAGAACAAACTAAAGCACTTGTAAGCTCTTTTTCTGATAAAATATCAAATGTATCAATTATTTTATTTATTAAACAATCGTTTGTTACTATCTTCACAAACTCAATCAAGCTTGGGTCAAACTGAGGCGGAAATAATTTCTTTTTATGTATTTTTTTTGTCTATTTCTTTGTAAAAAAAAAAACGATAGTACAACAAATAAAAATCTTTTATTTACAGACTGACTAACACAATGTGGGCCTATGTAGTCGATAAAAGATTTTTATTTTATTTTATTTTTTTATTGGTTGTACTATCTTTTTTTTTATTATAAAAAAAGCTCCAAATACAAATTGTGAAAAAAAAAAATAGTTTCCTCCGCCAACGAGATCTGAATCAACACATCGGATACCAAATTGGATAGTCTGTACAATACTTCTGCTTCTGAGAGGGCTATGCTTGGAGTTTCCCTACGTCATCGAATCAGAAATGAAGAGATCCGCAGGAAAACCAAGGTAACCAACATAGCCCGAAGAATTGCTAAACTTAAGTGGCAATGGGCAGGGCACATTGCTCGCAGAACGGATGGCCGAAGGGGCCGAAAGGTTCGAGTGGCGGCCGCGTACCGGAAGACGTAGCGTGGAGTTGGTTTGATAATGCCCTGTAATTATTCGGCATGTTCTTGTTAAAAATATTTTTCAAGTTGTTGTGTATGTTCTGTGGTTGTTGTGTATATTCTGTGGTTGTTGTGTATGTTCTGTGGTTGTTGTGTATATTCTGTGGTTGTTGTGTATGTTCTGTGGTTGTTGTGTATGTTCTGTGGTTGTTGTGTATGTTCTGTGGTTATGTATGGTTACGTAGTATCTCTAAGTAGTCTGTGGTTCGTTTGTATTTTTGTTGATTTGTTCCATCTTCGTTCAAAATTTTTTGGAATTTGTAATTCTAAACATGTTGTAAACTAAATGAATTCATAAAACCCGTTGTGAATTATTGAAACTTCGAAAATCGTAGCGTCATGACTGGTGATTCGGAAAAAACATATTGCTTTAAAAATGAAAATAAATTCGTGGTCAAAAGTGGATGTAAAAAACGTATGTGGAGATCTCTAAAACAAATATTAACGGCTGAAAGGACATTACCATGGCACAACGAAGCTGTTTTATGTAAGAATTAATTCAATTTCTTGAAATCTGTAACAAATATTGCAATGTTTATTTTATGATAACCTCACTTTTTATTCCAGATTACTCCATCAATGCTCCGCCAACATTTAAACCAACAAAGAAGTATTCCGATATATCTGGGCTGCCAGCTCCTTACATGGACCGTCACTCCAAGCTATTCTACAGCAATGCTGAAGAGTTTGCAACTGTTAGAAGTCTACCAATGGACATCACCGCAGGATACCTACAACTGAGAGGGGCTAACACAATAGTAGGGTGAAAGAATAATGATCCAGGCATAAAATATTTTTGTAGTGATCTACATAATTTGTAGCCTCTGTTACTAGTCGTCTATAGGGCCTTGGGATGTTGTATTGACTTGAGCTCATATTAAATAGTGAATTTGTGGTGTAACCACTGTTACAAACAGGATAGAGATAAATATTATATGAATGAAACAGATAGATATTATGATTTATGACCACAGAACAATAGAGTATTTTAAAGATTCCTTACTCATAATGTTAAGTTGATTTTCAGATTTTTTCTGGTATGTTTAGTAAACTCAATCATTAAAACTAGGTATTTGGTCCCTTTATTTATGATGATGATGATTATGCCTTCTCGCCGATTTCGTCCACAGCAACAAGAGCTTACTTGTGCTTACTAGCATATTTTTTTTTTGTGTGTGGCATCTCGTAGCTGACCTCTGAGGTCATGACTATTAACTGTGCTTTCCTGTGGGTGCCTTAAGCTACTCAAAGCCTCCAGCCAGGGGCAAAAACGATTCTAATTATAACTAGGCGAGCGCTTGCTAAGGGCACCCCCTGTGGGGTACAAACCTCGGCTTAGGGTGTCGCTGCGGGGAGGACAGCAAGATGGGACAGGCTGGATCAAAGATGTATCATTATTATTAATCGGGGACTTTACAACTACTCGCTCAGTATCGACGCAGGCTGGCGCATCGTCAGGCAAGAGTCGGGTCAGAGTATTATTAACTCGGGTGGGTTGCGTTCGCGGTGGACCTGTGTGGCGAGGTCGGAATGCGGGTCGGTGTGTGTGTTTGTGCACTGTACTTGTTTCCCTATTGCTCTCTTGGAGGAGGGTCATCTGGGTCGGTAAGGATTTGCCTCGGGCGGCGAATCTGACTGATTCTACTAGGGACATAACTGGCGACCTCGACAACCAGAGGGTTGCTATGTTTGGCAGCGGATTCAAAGAAACGCTTGGAATTGCGTTTTAGAAACTGATGGATTGTGGGGTTTTAGGTCGAGATGGAGGATCTCGTTCCTAACATACCAAAGGGCACCAGTGATCTTACGAAGGATTATAATTATATTTTGGAGCGTTTGCATCATAAGGATATGGTGGGGCTTTACTTGTGCAAAGACGGCTCCCGCCGACAACCTGACACACGGGACGAATGCACGCCGTGTACGTACGCAATTTGCTACGTGCGTTCAAGATGTAGTGGAGTCTACCTAGAGCGAAGGCGGCTCGCGAGCGAGCCTGCTTTATGTGCTCTTTGAAGGAGAGATGCTGGTCGAGGACAACACCTAGGTATTTGGCTCGCTTCTCCCAGGGGATAGGCTTGCCGAACATGGTGATAGGTCGGGAGGGGTTTTCACCTTCGCGGTCTCGAAAAGAGACTTTTATCTGGGTTAACTTCGATCCTCCAAACCAGGCGCCGAGCTTGTCGACTGAGGTTTGGAGAGTGCGTGTTATCGAGTCAGAGCCGTAACCCTTGTAGTAGATGGCCGTATCGTCTGCGAACAGCCAACTGCGCCTTTCTACTCTTTGGGATATCGCTGGTGAATAGCGTAAAGATGATGGCGGGAGAGCACAGAGCCCTGAGGGACTCCTGCGTGGATAGGACGGGGAGAGAATATCGCTCCTTCGATGCGATAGCAGAAAATGCGGTTCGACAAAAAGTCCCGTAAGATGAGCACGAGACAATCTGGCACACCGAGTTTGTAGAGCTTATTTAATAAGCCGTTGTGCCAGACTTGGTCGAACGCTTTCGCTATATCGAAGAATACTGCACCGGTTACCAAACCGCGTTGGAAACCAGCGCTTATGTGTATAATCCGGTGGGCTGTGAAACGCTTATAAAAATAAGCCCCTCATAGATTTTACCGAGTACCTTGAGCAGACTGATGGGTGACAAGCATTACCAACAACTCTTCATTTAAACTTTTATTGCTATAGAATAGACTGTAAATTCCACAGAAATATTATATCTATGGTAAATTCGATTGATCTGTAATGTTAAGAGGGTTTATCCAAGTTGGCAACGTCGCAAATAGCTGTCAAATATTTACCTGTTTTGATTAAGTTTGCAATAATACTGTATGGAAATATGAAATGTGGCTATTAATGAACTAAAATATTGATTATGTAATGCAATAATTATAACGTAACACCGATAGTATATATTTCGTTTTAGATGTAAAAAAAAACGATTTGGAAACTTTCCAAATGCCTTTTTTGCACCTAAAACTGTTAAAACATCGAATTCACTGATATAATTGCAATTCATTATTAATATTCTAGTTAGCCACATTTCGTATTTCCATAGGTGCAGTAATATTGCCAAAATAATCATCACAGCATAGCATCACAGCGAATTATTTGACATCTATTTACGACGTTGCCCACTTTCAGTAAAAACTTGTGAGAATAAAATAAACTATCGAGTTTTCATTTATGATATTGTAGAGCCAAAATACTTCAGAATAAATAAATAAGCACCTGAGGGCAAAACAAAGATAGTGCTGCTTGACGAGGTGGGCAAGCTCTTTGAAAGAGTCATTGCAGACCGCCTCGTCGAGCGGCTGGTGCGGATGGGGCTGGATTTGGCGGAGAGCCAGTTTGGTTTCCGCAGGGGGCGCTCCACGGTGGACGCCATCATGCGCGTTGAGCCCTCACGACGGGGGATGCGGTGGCTCGGGGTGGGGTCGTCTTGGCGGTGTCTCTAGACATCGCCAACGCCTTCAATACCCTGCTCTGGAGTTGCATCAGGGAGGCACTCCGGTATCACCGGATGCCGACCTACCTCTGTCGTGTGGTCGAGGCCTATCTGGCGGACAGGGCCATCATCTACCCCGGTCACCAGGGAGAGTGGAACCGGCGAGAGATGTCGTGCGGTGTCCCACAGGGATCGGTCCTGGGGCCGCATCTGTGGGACATCGGATACGACTGGGTGCTGCGCGCCGACCTCCCCAATGGCGTCAGCGTCATTTGTTACGCTGATGATACGTTGGTCCTGGCGCAAGGGAGGTCGCACCAGGCGGCGGTCGAACTAGCGACACACGGGGTTGCGACAATCGTGGCCAGACTCCGGCTGTTGGGACTCGAGGTGGCCTTGCACAAGTCCGAGGCCATGTGTTTTCATGGTCCTCGGAACGCACCACCGTCGGGTTCCCAAATAACGGTAGGAGGGGTTCACATCGGCGTCGAGTCGACGATGAAGTACCTGGAACTCGTCCTCGACAGTCGGTGGAACTTCGTGGAGCATTTCCGTTTGGCTCCCAGACTCTAGGGGGTCCAAACGCCTCCTGCCGGAGGCTATACGCGGGGATCGTGCGGTCCATGGCCCTGTACGGGGCACCGGTGTGGGCGCGTTCGTTGAGGCGGCGGCCTGCCCGCAGGTTGAACGCGTTCCAGAGGGTCATGGCCACCCGGCTGGTCCGGGGATACCGCACGGTCTCCGGTGAGGCTGCGAGCCTCCTTGCTGGATTGCCGCCATGGGATCTGGAGGCAAAAGTCCTCGCGCATATTTGGGAGTGGCGCGAGGAGGCGAAACGCCGGGGCTTGACTCCGATGCCGCGAGAAATCGCGGCACAGCGGACAGAGCTCCGACGGGATCTCATGGCGGCATGGAGGGTGCGGTTGTCGCAACCCAGTGCTGGGCACGCCACTATTGCGGCGATAAGTCCCCTCTTTGAGGAGTGGCTGGAGAGGCGCCACGGCGTCCTCACCTTCCGCCTGACGCAGGTCCTCACCGGACACGGCTGTTTCGGGAGGTACCTGTTTCGGATAAGGCGGGAGGAAACGCCTGGGTGTCATCACTGCGTGGATCGCCCGGAGGACACGGTGGAGCATACGGTGGAGGTATGCCCGGCTTGGGCAGAGCACCGCCGTGTCCTCGTGGAGGCGATCGGTGGCGGGGATCTCTAGCGTCCGGCCCTGGTCCAGGCCATGGTACGGAGCGAGAGGGCATGGGAGGCCGTCCCCCCCTTCTGCGAAGCAGTAATGCTCGCGAAGGAGGAGGCGGAGCGCGTGAGGCAAATTTCGCGCCCTCACGCCCCTAGCCGCCGCAGGAGGAGACGCCCTGGGCATCGGGAATTGATTGCCGATTCCCGGCCACCGTAGGCGCGGGCTTGCGGACGGTGAGCAATGGGTAGCTCGCCGTCCGGTAAGGACCAAGCCCGGGTCGACGGCGCGTTGTGTTCCACGCGCGCCTCAAAGAGATGTCAGCGAATGAAGGGGTCCGATGAGACCATTGCCTGCCGGGGTTGCGGGAAAGTCCGAAAAGGATACCGTGGCCCCCTGGCATTGCACAGGCAACAGAAGGAACACGTGTGGGTTTTAGTCAGTAAGAGTCTGACACGCCCTCCCGCTCCACCCAGAGCGGGAGGAGTCATTTGATGATTTCCCACCCAAAAAAAAAAAAAAAAAAGGGTAAAACAGAACGTTACTGCCAATTTTCTTTTACACCGGGCTGTACGGTGGAAAAACGTGTTCAAAGCGGAGCGGTAGCATTTACACCAGCCGTAGCCTTCCAGATTACATGGCTGAGAGACACGTTTGTGTGGTTGCGATTTTCAATAGTGAGAGAAGAGAGTCATATCATAGCCAATCGTGTCATCACAACGTTTTTTGTTTGTATATTGGCACCTTGCAGCTATTTCCTGTGTGCGTTACTCCAGCGGAATGTTGGTCGCTTTTCAGGATTTCGGCTCGACAGATAATTAGTACCCCATCTCGTGTAAATGTGCCCGAAATTTGGATTTTGTGCGTCCAGCCGATCCAAAAATATTCACTAAAAACAGATTCCGCTGGAGTAACGTTACCGCAGCGGCATGTTTTTTAACCGGTGGTCGTAGCTGAGTACAAACTAGCTACTTATATAGATCGTATTTGTGCCTAATTGTGCCCAAAAAATAAAATTTGTGCGTCTTGAGGTTTCAGAGTTATTCAAGATGCCGCTGGGGTAACGTTTAGCAAATTGCTGTACCTCTCAAACGGCATGACATACAACTACGATTTTTTTTTACTACGGTGGGTCTTAATTTGTGTAGTCTTAAATTGCTGTAGGTACCTATTATGTTCTAACATTTGACTGAAAGTTAAAGATTTGCAAATACAAATAAGGCTTACATACTGTGCGTGTGTACGTACGTGTTTTACAACAAAGTGATTGGGACGCGATCTTTTCTATTGGGAACAGTAAAACTCTTATCTTGGGAGACTTTAACGCGCATCATTCTAATTGGTCTTCAAGAACAACTGATCGGCGTGGTTCCGAAATATTTGACTCCATGTTGGATTATAATTTCATTCATTTGAACGATGGTAGCTTCACTAGAATCAGAATGATTGAAGGAGTTCTCCAGCAATCTAGCCCGGATATTTAATTTGTTTCTTCAGATCTATCTTTATTATTTATGTGGAAACCATCAAACGAATCACTTGGAAGTGATAATTTAATTATTAAATTAAACTGTATACTTAATATTAACCGTACCTACATACCAAAACAGAAGAAATTTAAAAAAATCAAATTTGATTTTATATGCTGCATACGATTATTTACAAAGTTGCGTTACTCCCCAGGATCCTCAGAAGTTATATGACCTTCTATATAATATAATACAAAAAGCTGCAGACAAGTATAATATTCCATACATTAAAATCCCTCAAAACATTTGCAACATATTTAAGCCAAAACCATACTGGTCTTCAGAGTTGTCCAGGGCTGTTGCGGAGCGACGGTTGGCTCTTGCAAATCTGAGAGGTTGTCCTTCTCCAAGGAATTTAGATATTCTCCAGGAAAAATTTAGCACTGCTCAAAGGCTTGTTCGCAGGGCTAGGTGTAAATCTTTTCAGCAGTTTTGTTCATCTGTAGATGAAACCTCTTCAGCATCCGAAATGTGGCGCAAGATGAGGTGGTTAAAAGGTCGGCAAATTCCATACGCCTGTGTAGATAAGGAAAAAGCCGAGCGCCTGCTTAGTGACCTTACTCCAGATTTTGTTTGTCCCTCGCAGCCTACTTTTAATTCTAATAATGCAATGTTGGAGTCACCAATTTCAATGCCAGAATTAGTAAATTGTATGAAAACCACAGACACAGCTCCTGGGTCAGACCAAATTTCCTTTTCCATGATTAAACACCTTCCGCCTTCCGGTAAATATATGTTACTTTTAATATAAATCAATGTTTCTCTCTCGGTTTTGTTCCCTTACAATGGCGTCAAATTAAAATAGTTCCAATTCCCAAGCATAGTAGGTAGTTCATCTTCATCGTTACGTCCTATTTCCCTGTTATCTTGTATTTGTAAACAATTTCATGCTATTTTGGGCAAACGTATATAGTGGTTTTTTGAAAAACAATGTCTTTTTCCTGAGGACATGGTGGGTTTTCGTAAGGCACGATCTTGTCTGGATAACCTTACGAGATTGGTTTCTGAAATTCAACTAGGATTTTCTAAAAACTTGGTTACAGCGGCGTTTTATAGACATCGAAAGCGCCTATAACAATGTTGATATTCCTTGCCTGTTACGTATTTTAGATCAGTTTGGGATCGGGTCAAAAATCTGTATTTATTTGTGGTCCTTTTTATGTGCGATTATGAGATTGTTAGATTTACTGGTCGTGGGTTAGCTCAAGGAGACCCATTGGCTCCACTTTTATTTAATATTCTAACACTACACATATGTAAGAACGTTAGCCAGGTTAATATATCTCAATATGCTGATGACTTCGTGTTATATTCCACAAAAAAAAAAAAATGATTCAGCGTTTGAAGAACTTCGGTTTGCTTTACGATATACCAAAGTGTTAATTGATAAGCTGGGTTTAACTATGTCTCCGAATAAAACTAAGATTTGGTTTTAAAAAAGGGTTGTTTTAGGAGGTCTGTCGACTTTGTTTTTGATGATGTTTCAATAGAAGTTATTAATAATGTGAAGTATTTGGGTTTGTGGCTGGATAGCTCATTAAGATGGGGTAAACATATCAATGAAACCTCACAAAAGGTAATGACATTCATGAATTAACTTAAAGTTTTATCTGGTACGGGATGGGGACTCCATCAAAAACACCTAAGACGTTTATATATTTCTATAGTTCGAAGTAGAATTGATTATGCCAGTTTCTTATTTGACTGTAGTTGTAAGTCTAAGCTAATCAAACTAGATAGGGTCCAAAATCAAGCATTACATGTTATCGGCGGATTTATAAGGAGCACCCCGATACATGTCATGGAAAGCGAGTTATGCATACCGCCACTTCATATTCGTCGGAGATACTTGGCTAGCAAGTTTATGTTAAAATCAAAATCTTTCGTAACAATAAAACTATAGAATCACTAATAAATCTTTCACTAGTTACAGGTTCCAACTATTGGCAGAACAAGAAGCTGCCATTACTTATTGACATCCTTTCTCAGTAAAATTCTGTTCCAATACACTCAAGCGTTCAACTCGGAATGTTTTCACTTAATAAGTGGTTAAGTAGTATAAATATGTCTCATTTAGGTATTCGATAAAATTCCTACTATTTCTAAAGCTAAACGCCGTTACAGTACTTTACAAATAAGAAACTTATGTAGGTACTTCATATATTCAAGAACAATATTCAGGATATCATAAAATTTTTACTGATGGTTCCAAAGATAAACATTTGGGAGGCGCTGCCTTTTTTGATCCCATTCTTCTAAACCACATGAAGCTTAAGATTGATTAGGATATTTTTATTATGCACATTGAATTGATTGCGATATTGGAAGCTTTCTCCTATATTCTATCAATCGATGGCGAAAAATTTGTGATTCTGACAGACTCCAAAAGTTCGCTGCAACATTTGGCTCGGCACACTTCTCACATGCGAGGTATTCCGACAGCCTACGTTATATATGAATTGCTCTTAAAGCTTCAGTTTAATTCCAAAACATTTATTTTAGTTTAGTTTGTCTTCAATGGATTCCGTCGCATTGTCAGGTAGAAGAAAATGATAAGGTTGATATGCTCGCCAAACAAGCGTGTGTTGATGGAGTTCCCATGAATATTACTCCACTGTATTCAGACTATTTTGGAAAGGCTAAAAGAAAGTGTTTAGATCTATGGCAGGAGTATTTTGATGAAAGATCAAAAGAAAAAGGGTTAAGGTATCGAACTATCCAGCCAGAGATTTCTCGGGTTCCGGGGATTGATTGTAACCTCAATAAAAACCTAATTACTATAGCCTTAAGGTTAAGGCTTCGTTCCGGACATACCTATTCCATCAAATAAGTTTTGTCCCCAAATTGTTATGACTTCGGAGTGGTTGATGACGTCTTCCATATTCTGATGGAGTGTGTTAGGAATGAAAATACTAGAATTAATGTTTTCGGACGATATAAAAGGTTTGATAATGGGTTTTGTAATACCATCCTTGCTTTTCCAATGTCCGATAAGGCTAAACAATTGTACAAGCTAGTTAGAAGGTAGATCGTTATCTACAATTTTGTGTTTTCTGCACTGGGCGATGTGGTCGCTAGAAGGGCTGTCGCTTTTTTTCTAAGCGACAGCCCTTTTAAATAAATAAATAAAAATAAAAAACTAAAGAAGAGTTTATATTTCAGAACGTTGACGAAATACGATTTCAGAACCTAGCCCGTTTTGTAAATTGACATTTTAGCTGTCAAGTTATTGTTTGTGTCAAATCTAAAGGCCAACGTGCATTGCATGCCTTTTCCGAACTTATTGTACTATTTAAATCAGATTTTTGTATTATATCAGGTGTTTTATTAGACAGAATGTCTTCGTCATTCTTTTTAAAAGGAAAATCCAGGCAAGTTCAAAAAAGAAAAGGCGAGAAAGTAAAGAAAAAGAATCCTAAAAAACCAAACGCGCCTAACCTAGAAAATGGTCCGGAATCTTCGGATAGTGAACTAGATTTACGAAAGTTTTCTGATGCGGAGGAGTCGGAGAGTGACCATGAAACGGCTGAGCAAAAGAAGTTACGTCTAGCTAAGAAATATCTTCAAGAAATAGAGAAAGAGGAGGCGAAGCGAGCAGACCTCAAAGAAGTCGATGATGCTATTGAAAATCGTTTGAAGAAAGACTATTTGGAACTAAAAGGTAAATTAAAGATTGAAGTTGCTGAAAAGTATGTAGAACCAAGTGATACTGACCTCAGACTTATTCGTGCTAAGGAACACCGTCTAACACTAACATGTGTGTGTATCAGCAGTGATAACAACTTCGCGTTTACTGGCAGCAAATGTGGATCCATAATTAAGTGGGACATCAAAGAGAAAAGAAAACTTGGTAGTTTAACTTATAAAACTCATTCCAATTTAATAAAAGGTGATGTAAAATCTCTTGCCATATCTACAGATGGCAAATATTTAGTCTCATCCGATGACTCGCCAAATATTGTAGTGTGGGATCCAGACACACTCAAACATATGCACATATTCAAAGGCCATAAAGATGTAGTAACAGGGCTTGTTTTTAGAAAGAATACACATGATTTATACTCGGCAAGTAAAGACAGATCAGTGAAGATATGGTCATTAGACGAGATGGCCTATGTTGAAACTTTGTTTGGACACCAGTCACCTATCACATCCATTGATGCTTTAACAAGAGAAAGAGCACTGACAGCTGGGGGGAGAGACAGTACGGTCAGAATATGGAAAATAGCAGAAGAATCACAGTTGATATACAATGGACCGATAGGAAGTCTGGATGAAATCAAGCTTTTAGATGAAGAGCATTTTGTGTCTGGCAGCGACAATGGCTCATTATGCATATGGAGTGTGCTAAAAAAGAAACCTCTGTGCGTAGTTACGGAAGCCCATGGCTCTGAGAATGAGGTACCGAGGTGGATAACTAGTCTAGCAACTTTATTGAACTCAGATGTTTTTGCTTCGGGTTCCTATGATCTTAGTATTAGGCTATGGAGAGTGTGTGACCAATATAGGAAAGTTTTACCTATGTTTAGTGTACAAGTGTGTGGTTTCGTAAACTCAATGCAGTTTACAAGTGACGGTAAACAGTTGTATGTGGCTGTCGGCCAAGAACATAAGGCTGGCAGGTGGTTCAAGTTAGGAAGTGCCAAAAATGGACTTTTAGTTGTTAATTTTACTATTAGGGCATAATATATTGTAATAAACAATTTTATTTTCATTGGCTTGTTTTACTCCCTTGTTCCTATGTGGGTAGTTATTACATTATGGAGTAGTATATGCTTATGGTATATACATTATGGATGATGATGAGGTGTGTGGTTTTCGAAACATTGTTTTAAAACTACTTTAGAAAGTAGGTACCTAGCTACCTAGTTTAATTCTGTTTATTTTTTTAATTTTCCAAAATGTTAGGTAATGTTTAATTCATGTTCTTTAAATGGTTTGCAACCTTTAAGTAT
Source organism: Xanthia togata (assembly GCA_963853775.1). NCBI lineage: Eukaryota > Metazoa > Arthropoda > Insecta > Lepidoptera > Noctuidae > Xanthia > Xanthia togata. The sequence goes on along the minus strand of OY970795.1, from coordinate 22,051,648 downwards.
ACATAACTATAAAACCGGCCAAGTGCGTGTCGGACCACGCACAATGAAAGGTTCTGTAGTTGGGATGAATTTATCTCAAGGACAAACTTAACATTGTACACACAATATTGAACAATTCAACATTCAAGACAGAGGCTCCCTAGAGGTAATTTGTTTCTTGATTCAAGGACGAGACGATGAACAAGACTCGACGGCTCATGGGCTCATCTTGCTGTGCTGCCGTCACTACATGACACTACTAGAATAGTCGTTAATTTATTAATTTTATTTACACGGCTTAGGAAACCAATTACTTAACATAAATCAAAGTTTATAGGATAAGCACAAACATAATACATAGGTAATGAGTCGACATCGGCTCGTAGGGAGATCTTGACGAGTGTACTACGTGAGCTCGACAAATGGATGTGCGATTAACGCTTATGCGACAAAACTGTACTGCGACTCACCATAGTTCAAATGCACGCTTGTGCGACACACTGAAGATCGACATCACGCTAGTGTGACAAACGATTGCGCGACAGTAGTTCGACACTACGGTAGTGCGACAGTACTATAATAAATAAAATCGTTTATTTCAGGTATTAATAACCCATAGTATAACTTATTACATAAATAACATTAAAATATAAAATCACATTACATCATATGAAAATCAAAATTAGAAATTATAATTTAAATTTAAATCAAATTCATCTCTCAATATCAGTCAAATTAAAAATCAGTAGGTATCACAATCACAAAACATAGTCAAATTAAATTAAGTACATTACATTTACACAAATAATCAAATAAAATAGTAGTAAAAATAAAAATAATAAACACAATAATTATAATTTTCTAACCGACATTGGCGGAGCAACATGCCTGCCACAGCAATGGCGGATATAAGGGCAGTCCAGCCTGCTAGCGATCATCGCCAGTATAGCATTGGGGCTGGCCCGCACCCGCCGCACCAGGGACGCACAGCGCTTGCGCATAGAAGCGTGAAAACAATCAGTGCGCGTTATCGCGAACATCCCCGATGCGCTACAGAAACGGGGCAGCCCCAACACCGCCCGAAACGCGTTGTTGTACTGGACACGGAGGGCACTGTACGTCTTTTCAGTATAGTCAGCCCACAGGGCGCACGTGTATAAGGATGTGCAGTACGCTTTAAAAAGTGTGACCTTCACATCCCCGGTACAACGCGAAAACCTGCGGGCTATCATATTGGCTCGCACCGACAGTGCCCTCCGCTCCCGGTCCATGTCAGCATGGTCTTTAAGGTCCTCGGTGAGTAGATGCCCTAGGTATTTAAATTGGTCCACTCGATCTATTGGAATTCCATCAAGAGTAACATTTGGAATGTTCATAGGCCTCGACACACCGACGGCCTGAAAAGCCATGTATTGGCTTTTCTTCCCATTGTATTTCAACCCATGTCCATGCGCGTATTCCGCACACGTACTAAGTAGTTTCCTCAACCCACAGATCGACGCGCTCAGCAGCACCATGTCGTCCGCATAACTTATATTGTTGACACACACTCCGTCTATATAGCATCCGACATGTTGACTGCTGAGCGAGACGATCAGATCATTCATATATAAGTTGAACAATGTAGGAGGTCAAACCGCCCTGCCTTACGCCACATTCGCTGGTATATGAGTCCGACATCGCTCCCGCCCACCGGACACTATTGACCTGGTGCCCGTACCAATATCGGAACAAGCTGATGAGCTCCGACGGTAAGTCCGTGCTCTCCAGCTTCCTCCAGAGGATGTCGTACGAAACGAGGTCAAAAGCCTTGGATAAATCGAGGACGCACACGTATACCGGGGTCTTTCTCTTCATGTAGTATCTAACGGTGTGCTTTAAACACAGTATTGCACTTTCTGTGGACAGTTTAGGTCGAAAACCAAACTGGTTGTCATGGAGTGTTACGTATCTATTTAACTGTGTGTTAAGCACACCGTCAAAAACCTTCGCCACTACAGTTGCCAGCGATATAGGCCTGTAATTATTCTTATCTGCCATATCGCCCGTTTTATTTTTAACCACCGGCACTACCACTGTCCTCATGAAGTCCGCAGGTAGGTAGGAGTGGCACACACACAGCGAGAAGAACATTGCAAGAACTCGCGCCAAGTGCGGTCCGGCGTGCTGCAGGTGCTCAATGCTGAGTGCGTCGTGGCCAGGGGACTTTCCCCGCTTAATCTGACTTATAGCCTTCGAAATATCTTTCGCGAGGAAACTTATTCCTACAATTTTACTGTTCTGATCAGCATTCAGCACCCCACTCGCCGGACCGAGCGATGACCGAACTGAAACAAGCGTGCACCACGCCCACACTTCCGCGTGCCTCCCCCATTCACCATTGCCGCGCCCTGAAGGGCAGACACAATGTCAGAGTATAGCTTATCTAGGACACGCTCATGGTCATGGTTACCACAAATAGTCCGCACATTGTGCACATTCAGAGGGAAAATCAATTAATTTTAATCTCCTATGACACTCCCGATTATACAGTAAGACCTGCATGTCGATTCCCGTAACCACTTCACCGTGAAAACATGTGAAGTGAGCGTGGAGTGAGCTGTCAGTCTCACCCTGTTGGAATGACAACTCACTTCACCTAAGTTTCCATCTCACCGTGAAAACTTCGGTGAAGTGAGCGTGGAGTGAGCTGTCAATAGTGTCAATTCCAAGCAAAAACAAACTCACTTCACCTAAGTTTTCACGGTGAGATTTTTACAGAATCGACCGGCTGTTTCTCATTTCTTTCCCCCCATATAATATCCCTATTTCCATCACAGACCGTCCCTGTAACTATCTTGGGCGTTAATACATTTAAGTTGCATTCCACAATGAGAGGATAGTGGTCCGACCACAGAGTGTCATACCCAACGAAAACATTCGTAACAGACTGCTTCGCCGCGTGTCACAATACCCAGCTACTTAAATAAAAATGAATCGCCGAAATGTATAGTTGTAGTAGTTGTTGCAGTTGTAGTAGTTTTAGTAGCAGTTGCAGTAGGTAGCAGTTACAATTGTATCTGTTATTGATTCTGAAGCGGTACGAGGTTCGCCGCTTGTTCGACACACTGAAGATCGACATCACTCTAGTACGACATGAAGACACATTTGTATTCATAATTATATGTATATATCGCAGTTATCTGGTTGTATCTGCTATTTGATTGAATGACTAGCACGTTCATTAAATTAAATAGCTGAAGGACAACTAGCCAAGTCATTGAGCACAACGTTTAACCAGATGGTTGAATGTCGTGTAGACATTTAGTTAAACTGGGTGAAATTGGTTAGGTTAGGTTAGAACTGCAGGGCTATTCTGTAACCATCTCACCATGAAAACTTAGGTGAAGTGAGGCCGAAGTGAGCTGTCAATCCCTAGTAGCAGGTAGAATGACAGCTCACTCCACGCTCACTTCACATGTTTTCACGGTGAGGTGGTTACGGGAATCGACATGCTGTGACCAAACGCGCGCGAGCCGAGCGAGCGGAGCGAGCGGTGCCGCGGCAGCGGCCGGCGAGCGCTATTTCCAAGTTGCTCACAGATTTTTTCACCACTTGAATCACATGGCTGAATCTTGGTCAGTCATCTTCAAAGGGCTGACTTTCAATACGCCGTTGTTAAACGTAGAATGATTTTTTAAATTTACTATCGGCCTAGGCATTCATTTGGATGCCGGCGTTTAATGAACTGCCTAGGCGTCCAATTAGCTGGCTAATTTAACCAGATGACTGCGACATATATATGATGACCTTGATGGCTTAGTTAGTTACAAACTCTTGGTAATTTACCCGGATTCGATTACGGGTTATAAAACTTGCTAGCACTTTTAACGATATAATTCTTAAATTTCCGTGTGAACATTTCATGATTTTCTTCAAATTACGGAAACATTACAAATGTATATTTTGCCCTGTTTGCAATAAACAAAATTGTTTTTTTTTACTTAAGTTAAAATATTATTTGGCAATATGCCTTACATCGAAAGAAATAAAACATTATAATGCAAAACAATACATTTGTTAATGCTAAGCTGTCCTATATTTTTTATTCAAAAAAGAAGTACCTACCTAATAATTTTTAAATCATATCGAATCGCTTTTGTTTAATATGTTTTTTTAATATTATAAATAGTTTTGTTAATAATTTTTAAATCTTACTGAATCGTTTTTTGTTTAATATGTATTTTTTTTGTGATATTATAAATCATTTTGATTATATTGCAATGTAGTTTGTTTTATTTATTCACTAGCTCACTAGCTAGGCAGTTCACAAATGAATGCCTAGGCCGATAGTAAATTTAAAAAATCATTCTACGTTTAACAACTTGGCGTATTGAAAGTCAGCCCCACAGAGTACTTTTTAATATACTGGTCAGCCCTTTGAAGATGACTGACCAAGACTCAGCCAAGTGACTCAAGTGGTGAAAAAATCTCTGTGAGCAACTTGGAAATAGCGCTCGCCGGCCGCTGCCGCGGCACCGCTCGCTCCGCTCGCTCGGCTCGCGCGCGTTTGGTCACAGTTCTAACCTAACCTAACCAATTTCACCCAGTTTAACTAAATGTCTACACGACATTCAACCATCTGGTTAAACGTTGTGCTCAATGACTTGGCTAGTTGTCCTTCAGCTATTTAATTTAATGAACGTGCTAGTCATTCAATCAAATAGCAGATACAACCAGATAACTGCGATATATACATATAATTATGAATACAAATGTGTCTTCATGTCGTACTAGAGTGATGTCGATCTTCAGTGTGTCGCACAAGCGTGCATTCGAACTATGGTGAGTCGCATTACAGTTTTGTCGCAAAAGCGTTAATCGCACATCCATTTGTCGAGCTCACGTAGTACACTCGATCTTGACCGTACCTACTTCCGAGATTGTCCTGATAGCCGTGGAATACCGCTCCACTCCTCATAAGCACCTTAGGACATGTTGCCGCCTTGTCGCTACGACACTTTGTGCTAGCGACCGTTTTCGGGGGCCCATTATTGAGTGTGCACCCCTGCCATATTTTACCTGTGTATTTTATTAAAATATTGGTCAGGCAGGGGCCATAGCATACATTTCCATTGCCGTCCAACGAGTTGGAGGTTGATATTTTTTTTACAGAAAGGTTACTTTATTATAAGCACCCACGCAAAGTTTCAACACGCGGAGACGTGTACTTTTTGAGAAAAAATATATTGAAAATCAATTATTTTTGCAATATCTAAGTCAATCCCTACCACAGACAGAACATATATACTCAAAGGGAGACCACAGATTATATGGAATTCTCGCCATTGAACGCTTCGTTTTACCTGTGGTTAAGTTGTCATACGTTCGGTACCATTTTATTTCATATTTATTTACGTAAATAGTTATATTTTCAATAGCTTTCATGCACACATATATATAACAGATTATATTTAAATTACAGTCCTATTTTCATTACGAGCTATTAAAATTATAATGTTTACCGTCTTTTGCCGGCTTGTGGAACGAAACGTTAAACAGACGCAAAAAAAAGGTTAGGTTCAACCATGGTTCAACATAAGATAAAAGAACCGAATTGATCGACCCCGAATCCACCTGGTACGAGTCTGTCCTACGGTCCTACCCCCTAGTGTTTTTATAGAGCCGGAGGCACGTAGGGAGAGCAGCCTGCGGAGGAGAGGATGGATGCCTGCGGTTTGTTACGCAAGGGCGTAGAGGCTGCTCTTCCCGCAGTGCCGGAGAAGTTGCAGTTTCAAAATAGATACCTACAGAAATCCCTCTGAATCAGTGTCCCTTCTTTTCTTTTTTTTGATGAAGTGGTTTCCCCCTTCTGTAGGGGGGAACCCCCTTCCGCTTTTTTACACTTATTTTTAATTTTAATCCCTAAAATGAGGGAAATTTCCTCAGAATTAAAAATTTAAAAAGGGGGGGGGGATGCGCAATTTTTCCTTTTAAGGGGGGGTAGTACCCCTCCCTCCGCCTCCCCCCCACCCCCCACGTTGGACGGCAATGGAAATTCGTACCCAATATGATATTGTTATTTTTTGTTCTCGGGTTGTCCTTGGGTACACTAGCATAGTAACTTCAGGGATAATCGTTCTGTTGTTGCCTCGTTTCACATTAAACGTCTAACACTCTCGTACACTTCCAAAGGTCCGGGCCCCTGGGTTCCGGCGAAATGAAAGACGTAAAAAAAAAATGGGGACTAACAGTAATCTTCCTGATTGACTTGTCACAGTACAGTTGGGTCGGCGCAACGCGAACAAAAATTGAGACCCTCACAGTAAGCCCAAGTAGACCTTTTATTTGATATGGGTCCCGTTTTTTCATTCAGACGTACGGAACCCTAAAAATGATTTCAAACTAGCAGCATCTAGTTAGGTAAGTAATTATTCCCATTAAAAAATAGGGTGATTGCGCCGGTTGGCGACCAGTTAGTTGAGTTGCTAACTTTGGACGAATCAAAATATATGCCAGGGCGCGTCGTCGTGGATGCACTATCTGTACCTATTATTCATGTTTCTGCAGCTGTTGCCATTATTGCATCTAACAGAGCACCTGCAGTTGTCTTAACATACCTCTTCATATAGTTAAAGTATACTATTCATATATAGATTATTTTGTTTACACCTGCTGTCGGTTCAATTCAAGGGGAACTAAGTTGGTGTCAATGTGTGGCTGTGGTCGTCGTGGTCAGTGGTATTTATATCTAAAGAGAAAGCAGAGGGCCGTGTGCACAGCGTTGGTGATACGCGCCTCGCGTTTTCTCTGCCTTGAAAAAGCAGCGCTATTTGCGTTTTTAACGAGTACGCAGACGCGAGCGTAAAAAAAAGCGCCGTAAGCATGTACGGGGAAACGATGGGGAAAGTATTTTAAATAAATAACTAAAATATATTCTTAATTTATTTATTTCCGACAAAACCTACTTAAATCCAGTGCCAGGTGTCTTCATCTGCGACGATCTTCATCAATCTTCAAGTTATTGAAAGGTACAATCAACCATTCCTTTAGAATTGTAACGAGTGATCCTAGTGCTAAATAAAATAAAAATATATTAAGCCGCATCATGTACTTAGATCGCTCGTTAATCGGAGAGGCAGGGAGGGCGTTCCATTTTACCGATAAACCTAGCCGCATACGAATCTGCAAATCAGCACAGGATACTGCCACAGCAAACAGGCCAGCGTGCAGCACCGGCCTGCCAAACAAACGAGTATATTAGTTCGCAGTCTGCTGGTCTGCCGGCCGCCACCTACGACTCGTATACGTGTTCATACTTGGTGTTTGTTTGCGACGCATCTACGTCGATGCCCCTGATATTGAGGAGATATTATATCGAGCGATGTATTTTGAGACGGCGGCACTTAGAAATTGTGGACAGTTAAATTAAGTTTAGTGATGTGCGCGATTTATCGCCCCTACGTGCCGATTTTAAAATTACTGCAATTACAACATAATATTGGTGTTGCGTAAAAGACGTCAAGTTTACCTACTTTATGCGTGTCTCGGTTTGTCAATAAATATAAAAGTTTACTCATAACTTATGTACGGCAACAACAGCAATTCAGCAGTTGTCAGCAAACAGCAAACCCCCCCTCCCCGCATACAGCCTCGCTCCCCGCGTACTCCACGCCCTGAGCATACCAACATTTCGATTAATATTACAGAATCAGTTATATTTATAATATTTGCAACAAATGCTGTACTTAAAGTAAGTCGTAAGTAATAGGCCGCATGCTCCACTATTGTTGGTTATAATTATATCTCTAATTAAGCCACCTTAAACTTTTAATCACTTGCAGGCTCCAGAAAACGCAACTCTCGCAGTAAGGTAAGCTTGCACAAAATGTTAAAATTTTGAATGTCGTAATTTCACATACCAAACAAGACTTTGTGATTAAAAGGTTCAGGTGAAAAGCAAAGGCCTACTACTTAAGATAATATTGACAATGTTAAAACAATATATAAAAGTATATTTTATAGAAACTAAAAAAGAGTCCAGGCATCACATTCTTACGAGTTATTTACCAAGAATCATGAATGATGATGTCCCACATTAATGCCCAATTTAGCCCAATAATCACTTGTGGTGGTAGGTACATGATCTTCCAGTTATTTTGTTATATTAAACCTGAAATAATATCTAAGACCACATTGGTCTTACACCTAATGCTGATTAATTACATACATTTAATCTAGCACAATATGAACATGAAGACTCAAATATAAGTGACTGAATAGTCTGTTGAAGAAATCCTTAGACTAAGTAAAAAATATACAACTAACTAAACTAAAAGTATTTCAACAAATGAAATAAAATCAATTCAGTACATTGTATTCAGTAATTCATATTATAAGATATGTTTGAGAATTTTATGAAAGTTCTATATAAACAAAAAATAAAGTATGAAAATCTCCAGAGATACAATTCTTACAGCAGTTAGCCTAACTTAAAATATAATTTGTTACGTTGCGTGTTTGCCACTATGTTGATCATAGTTAGGTCTGTGGATGGCTTATGAGTTACTGATGAGTTTTAGTACCTTGGCTGAAGGCTGCTCAGAGAGACATGTAGTACAGCACTTCAGCTCACAGCTGGTACTCTCAACCTGCAGGAGGAAAAAATACTAATTAGTTGTCTACCAATATGAAAAAATAGTTGGAAGAACAGAAACAGTAGTGTCATTATTTTTCTGGCACTTTTTCTATTGAATTCAAAAGGGTAATATTTATTGCATAATTTATTGTACAAGAACCTGTTTCCTTTAATTATTTAAATGTTATATAAATAAAGTTAAGTAAACTGAATAAGTGTACTCACTCAGCACTTCAATGCCTGGAGCGTGATCGTGAGCGGGAACGGCTGCGGGTGCGCCCCCGGGAGCTCTTGGAGTCGGAGCGGCTGCGAGAGCGGGAACGGCTGCGGCTGTACGTGCGCGACCTCCTTCGGGAGCGGGAACGAGACCTGGATCGACGACGTGAACGAGACCGTGAACGCGAGTTGCTAAAAGAATAACCATCACACAACACATATGAATACATCCTCTGCTCAACCCAGTGACGCAAGCGCCCCTTCCTGAAGTGTTAAACGCAACTGGAGACTTTGGAGCTACACAATTGCAACATGTACCACCTCCGTCTGTGCGAGCTGAACAGTACAAAATGTTAATTTTCATTTACACTTACTAGCTGACCACAACACACTATACAAACAAGAAAGATTTTTACATATTTATTTAAACAATATTTAACTATCTTCCTCAGAGGGTAGTTTATTAAAAATTATGAGAAACAAGGCAGCATTCTGGCAATGGCATTCTTCTTAATCTTTAATTCAATGATCAATCAATATTATTTAGCGATTTTTTTGAGCAGTTGTTTGCAGTATAAAGTATTTTTTCAGTAGAGAATCTTGATATAAAGAAAAAGAAGCTTTATGAGTGGTCAACTAGAGCTGCGGAATGCGATCCGACGAAAGAAGATAATGCATCTATGTTACCTGCGGCGGCGGTCGTAGCGGCTTCTGTACGGCGACGAGGGGCGTCCGTAACGCGCCATCTGCACACGGAGCTCCCTGCCGTCCAGCATCCGACCGTCTAGCGAGTCCAGAGCCTCCTCCGCATCACGGCGATCGTAGAACCTATAATGTAATTATGTACATGAAGGAATGATCGCTATAATAGACATTGGGAATAACTCATTTGCGATTTGAAATGCATCATCGGGAAGCAATTTTAACACATTGGAAATTCGACAGTATTTACATGGGCTTCAAATTCAAGTTAGTATAGATTGTAATAAAAGCGCACGCTCTGATTGGGGCTAGGAAGTATTGCCGTACTCGGGCAGGGCAGGTGGTATTTTACCGGTAAAGGCTTATGACGTCATTGAAGTAGATAGGTAGTTATTAGGAAAGTAATTACCTGACGAAAGCGAATCCTCTGCTTTCTCTGGTGTACCGGTCCCTGGGTATATAAATATCACCGACTTCACCACATCTTTCGAACACACGACGCAAATCTTCAGGCGTTGTGCGGTATGTTAGATTGTCCACTTTCAACGACACCATGCCGTCGATACGCGGCGGCGGCCTTCCGTAACTCATCTTGTATTATATTTCCAACAACTATATCGTATAAAATGAATATCTGTTTCACCGTTTGCTCACAACAATTAAATTAAAATGGCGTCACAAAACTTAGCAGGCTGCGGGCGACCTCAGCGTGCAAGCGTAAAATTCAATATGGCTACCGGATGACGAAAAGTTCACGAAAGAGCGGATTCAGCGGATGTGCCTATAATGTTGCCGTTTAAAAAAAGAAACTTTCGAGATACGGCAATGACGTAAACTCTATAAAATATTCCCATGGCGTTGCGTGGTTGCCCCGATTTTAATTTCTTTCCTCTATGGTGGTTGCTATGGAGTTATTTTGTATACATAATGTCAATTATTTCATTGTCCAGATAAAGTAAAATAATTAGACGATTTTTTTTTGAAATTTGTTTTTCGTTTTGGATTTTATCAAACTTCATAGTGTATATAATATACCACCAATTACATAAAAATGTCTGGGGTCATACAAGTTAGAAATAAAACTCTTCTTCCTGATCTGAGGAAGGAGGGCGAACTTAGTAAAGATATTTTGCTTAAAACTCAAAATAAACATATTGGCTCTACTGGGTCTAGACTGTTCTCGCATCATACACTTGCAAGTGTAAGAAAATTAAGTTTTTATCATCCTTTCCAGTAAGTATCTACATATAATAATTATGGTGAAAATTAGAAACATTTTTTTATAACATGTGTTAGTTACGATCCGAGCAGTGGCGGACTAAGCCAGTGAACGAATTCGTTCACTGGACTAAGCCTATCGGGGGCCCGGGGCGGCAAACTAAATGGGGGTTTCTGCCAAGGCACCGTTAACCAATTTGTTGTGATATGCGTGTCGCTCATTCATTATTTACGTCGAATTTACGTTCCAACAAAAATGTCGTTCGTGCGTGAGGACATATTACGTCAAACGCGCAACTCTTGCATGGAAATACAACGTGAGAATAAAAATTCAAGGGGCTCAAAACACAAATAAACTCCCTTAGTCCATTGTTAGGGGGTCAGACATAGGAAATGTACAGACGCCAGCTGGTCAACCTACCCGAAACTGTCAAATTTTCCCAATCAACTTTGAACCTTTAAAGTTTAATAATAAAGTTGAAAATCTGTTAAAGAAATTTGACAGGTTGTAGTAGGTTGATGTGCTGGCATCTACATGGACTATTATGTACCTATGGCCTGTCTATCGTCCATGACCCTAACCGATAAAAATCTTTGATAGTTATGTTTCCTATTAATTCAGTTAATTATTTTAGCTTGCCGAAAGATAGTCTGGATTTAATCCTAACTACGTCCTACAATCAATCTACAGAAACGTTTGCGGATAAGGTGGACCTGTATCTACAAGCTGAAACTATTGGCTGCGACACCTGGCGGCGACTTCGGAACACCTTTGACAAAAAACCACCTTCCGAAGTACCCATGGTAAGATCCAGCAGATTCTTATCCTTTTAATTTCACAGAAAACATTTGGCCTGTTGGCCAGTACCCCTAGCACATTGCTAGATACACATGCGTGATAAGCGTTACCACGGTTAGCGTATTAATACCTTCATAAGGTTTTAGGTATTCATTTGTATATAACATTACCTATATATATTTCAGGGACATCCGATGAAACGCGGCGGAACCAAGGAACGCAAATCTCCATTCAGCGTGAAGCTCATGAACTCTGGAGTCCATTCTTCGCAAACCAACCCTGGATACAGCCGGCAGCCGGCTGGTGGCGCAATTTTCTTCTACTAGTGTTGTTACAACATTTCCAATGGCGTTTTCTACTTTTAAGGTCTTTCACAGCACAGATTCGTTCTTATCTTTAATAAATAGATCTAAATACTTACATGCAGTAATTTCTCAAACAATTTTTTAAATTTGAAAATACTAACACTGTGCTTTTTCAGCAAGCACCTAAGTGCTGAAGAGTTGTATATTTGTTCAATAACATAAAAAAATATTACTTATTTATCCAGCACAAGGTTCACATAAATAAATAATGTGATGCTACACTGGCCTACTCATTCATCATGGTATTTTTAGTTTTATCCGCCAGCCCCAGAAGCCGTTATTTTTAATTTTCCGTAATAAAAGTACTGAATGTAGTAGGTACAGACGCCAGCACATCAACCTACAATCTGTCAATTCCTTTAATAGATTTTCAACGTTTTCTACTAAAGCTTATGGTTCAAAGTTGATTGGGAAAATTTGACAGTTTCGGGTAGGTTGACCTGTAAATCTGTACCTAATTGATCGAACAGCCCCGTTTAACGTCGCAGAGTATGGCTAGCGTTTGATAACGATTTAAATAGAAACTCATTCAATGTACGTAATGAAATTAAGATATTCTTGAGTCTTTATTGGACCGCGGGTAATTTAAATTACCTTTTTGCTACATACCCGGTCGTTAGGTTCGGCTTTGTAAAGCGGCATCGCCTCTATCACTCAAATACCTACCTGCTGCGAGACAGTGTAAAGCTTCGTGCAGACTAGCGCGACGCGACACCGGCTTTTGTTATACCGTGAAGTTTTCTTAGAAATTGTATTGTTCGATTCGTGTCACGCCGCGCGCCGTCGCGTCGCGCTGGTCTGCACGAGCCTTTAACGCCCGGGTACTATACATTATTTTGTTGCGTTTTAATTGTTTTTTTGTGTACAAATGACTAACGTGTCAATCGTTTTTAAAAGGGCACATGTTTTATTTGTGATTAGTAATGATTGGTTGTGTGGTTTATTAAATAAGTTCGGTTATTTCATACGTTTTTGATTGTGTTGAATCGCTATACATATACACCAGTACCCTAATTACGTAATGCACAATCAATCCGAATCTGAATCGTTTTGAAACAGATTGCTAATACATGGCTTCGTAAGTTCGAAAAAAAAAACTGCAGAGCAACGTAAATAACGCAATGAATGTTGTTGAACTGTCAAAATGAAACAGATTAGTCGTAATCGTTTACGAAAATAAGTTGCGTAATTAGATAGCTGTACCCTAATAACGTAATACACGATGAATTGGAATTTGAATCGTTTTGAAACAAATTTGCTAATCCATCACATCACACTACGAGTATATGTTATGTGAGTGTGTATGTTTGTCTCTTCTTCAAGCTAAAACTGCTGAACGGATTTGGATAAAATTTGGCACACAAATAGTTTATAACCTGGATTAACACATAGGATACTTTTTATCCAGATAATCCCACGGGATCGAAACTTATGCGGGTGAAACCGCGGGGAGCAGCTAGTTGCTTCATAAGTTCGAAAAAAAATATCTACTGCACAACCTCTGCACAACGTAAATAACGCAATGAATGTGGTCAACCACATTCATTGCGTTATTTACGTTGTTTATTTACTGTTAAATTTAAACAAATTTGTCGTAATCATTTACGAAAATGGGTTGCGTAATTAGATAGCAGACCTACTTACAGTGGTACCCAACTGATAAGGCGCGGCGTGAATCTTCGTTCGCACAGAACATAAAGTATGGGCCCAGATTAACGAAATAATGCTTAAAACTTACAATTAACCTTAGATCACTATTATAAGGTTCATAATACACTGCAGCTGTTCCGTCTCACTCGCAAGTCACGCCCCTCCGCACAATTACACTTCGTGCCAATATTATCGGGCCAGTTTTCATCAAATATATATTTTAATTAAAATACAGGTTATTTAAAATGTACGACAAATAGGTATTTATTAGTTAACTATAGAAAAAACTTAATCTAAAGGCCGCACTTCTGTTAACCCAATATCACTCGAGTGTCGCTCTATTACCATCACTATCACGACTCGAACTATCCGATGAGGATGATGTATCTTGGTGTTTATTACAAATTGGTCCAATCTATCGTCGATGGCCTCTTCCAATGTAATAAATTCGTCTTCGCATTTGATGGCATGATCTACAACTTTTTGCCACCCGTCTGGCCCGATGGATGCGAATTTTTCAGACAAAAGACGCTGCACTTCGGTCAAATTCATGGCAACATTGAATTTGCTTACGTAACCTTTCACCTGTAACCAAATGTTTTCTATTGGATTGAAGTCCGGATGATATGGAGGGAGCCTTAACACTGTGTGGCCGTGGTGAGCTTCCATTATGATGGCGTTTAATTATATCGTACAATTCCAGTTTATACGCTTTGATATTGAAAGGTATGTTTTTATCTTTTAACCAATCTTGCATTTTTTTTCTTTTGCAGACTGTTCGCTGCCCTGTCCTCTTAATGTGCTATGGGATGACACATTGTCAATGACAAACACAGAATTCGGTTGGAGGTAGGGAATTAATTTCTCTTGCAAACATTTCTCATCATTTTCTTTGTTCATCTCACTGTGATAGTCTCCTGTGGTCTGAGCCGATTTGCACATGAGCAAAGCATTTGGTATGAATCCATTAGCATCACCAGCATGCACTATAATCAACCTAGCTCCCTTCGAAATTGGTTTTTTATGCCTTTGCTTTGACCGGCAGACCAGGCTTGTTCCTTGGTGTGGGTCGAATGAACATAAGTCTCGTCGCCATACAGAATAGGTCTCCCTTTATGCCGATACTTTTTTATTTTTCTCAAAAATCGTATTCCTAATAGCCATAATTCGTCTTTTTCCGCTAGACACAGTTCGTTTGTGTTTTCCTAAACTTAAATCCTATCTCTTTTACGATTCGGCGCAGTTTCTCTGCCCCCTTCGAAGTCGATATCTCTTTTTAATTTCTCCAATAGCGCTCTCATTGTGACTACCAGCCGATCTATTCTGTAACCATCTCACCGTGAAAACTTGGGTGAAGTGAACGTGAAGCGAGCTGTCATTCCACCTGCTGCTAGGGACTGAAAGTTCACTCCGAGCTCACTTCACCTAAGTTTTCACGGTGAGATGGTTACAGAATAGCACTGCTATTTTTCTTCGCGGTGAGTCATAAATTTTCCTACGTATGGCTTGGTATGAAAAATCGTCCAATCCCATTTTTTTTTCAATTTACCCTTTTTCGGAGTTCGAAAAGAAGGTCCCGCAGTGTTTTCACTCGTACGTTGATCCTTCTCTTTATGAATGCTCGTTATTGTTCGTTTTGAAAGTGTAGCTTCGGCCGATCGGTCAATAATTTTCAAAAACCGATCTTCTAGAAATGCTGTGTTCTTAGAGAACATTGCTTCTTTCTTCATAAACTCGTGCACATTGAAAATTATATCCCGAACTCTACTTTTAAGTGGTTGCCCCCTTTTAGAACTCATTCAAAAAGAAAACACATTATTTCTGCTTGCAGCGCTCGGCCGCTATAGAATCGGGGAAGTAACAGATGTGGTCATAGTCTTCACGGGATTTTGTTTTCAAACTGCTTAGATATGAAGTTCTTCGATAGTACTTTTGCCTGCTGCGCGTGCACTCGATCATGGGCCTCAGTCTGCTATTACAATAGTGTCGGAATGGTCTATCATTGATTTCATAATTGTTTATTTTGACAAGTTTGGTAATCTACTAACATAATGGCGTTATTATGACTTTCCAATGGTCAGCCACTGACACTCCATTGAAAGAAATGGCATCTATTGGTACTTTTAATCTCGTACTTATTGAAAAATGAATGACTGACATGGGCGGTAATCTGCTAAAATATTGACAGTTCCTTTGATCAGTGACCTACGATGAGAACGTCATTGTGCAGTCATTTCTTATAATTCGTTACGAGTATCGTGTTTGTGGAATACAATGATCAACCAATGATCGACCATTATGAATTTAGCAGATTACGAACTTTTAGTAAAATGACAATGGGATCGTGTTGGAATGACGAATGTATAAAAATAGCAGACTTGGGCCCCAGAAGTATGGCGGCTGACTAACATGTACCCGATATATTACTTTCCTTTAAGCTAACATGCCACCTGTGCATGCTACGCGCGGCGCGCGCTAACATGGCGGCAGCTGCCGACCAATAGCGGTACAGGAAAAAGAAGCGCGGTGCGTGGAGCGTGCCGATTGGTCAATAGTAGTTCCCGCGCTTTGAAAATTCATCTTCTGCGCAGGTGCATCGGTAAGCCTTAACAGTTGGGTACGGTACTACTGTACAAACACTACACTACAAATATCGGATTACGGATATTGCAGTATATGTCGTTAGTGATCATTTAACGGCTTATCCATAAGCACAATTTTGGGTCACAGCAGTTTGGATGTTTTAAGCGTCTAGTCTGTGGTTTAGTGGACCCAGAGGTCCCGGGTTCGATTCTCAGTGGGGGCAAAATTTTCTGCTCGGTTTGGTTGGTGGTAGGGCTTGTTCTAAGTCTGTGCTCTGGCTAGCTACTACCATCTTATCTAAGTCTGTCGCTGTAACATTGTTAACAGCACTGCTGTGTTTCTGCAGTTAGAGGTAAGATAGCCAGTTCCTCTGTGGTTGAGGATTCCGGGTGAAGCTCGCTTCCACCTTCGGCCTGATCATCACTTACTGTCAGGTGAGATAATAAAAAACAGCCAGGAGCAGATAATAAAAAAAATGCTGCAATATCATCATACTACCGGATGCATTCATAAGTGCTTATTTACTGAGTACCAAAACTTTAATTTCACCTATAAATGTTGCATTCTGAGTAAGAAGCCACGCCAAGTGAGTTGTTATAAACAGACAAGCCGCCCAAGTAACACATGGAAGATAGCAGTACACATTTAGAACATTTTACAGTTCAAAGTTGAATATAGTTTGTTTATTATGAGCTTTGGGAATAACCAAATGCTGAATTGGGTTGAGTTCGGACCTTTAAAATTCTTAACGCTTAATAAATTCTGTATTTCTGTCCTTCCCTTCTTTACGCTTAATAACCAATCACCATAAGATTATTATACAGACGTTATTTAGCATTATGCATTCCAGGTGGCTTAAAGCTGAAAAATAGCGATCGGTAGCATAATTATCTGAATAACCATAATCTGCATTTCTATTACCTATTAAAGCAGTACTAAACTAGTCGCATTTGAAACAGCTGATTGCTGAATAAAGTATCACCTTCTGAATAATATTGTTACATAATTCTAATATACAGCTTGATACTGAATAATTGTTTTTATTTTATCTTTAAACTGGATAGGATTCTATGTTTTACTAATTAATCAGCTGCTGAATAAACAATATTATCTATGTTTTTATTAAGCTTTTTTCAGTTTATTCGTTTCAAACTAACTTATTAAAATTAAAGACCATATTTGTATTGTTATAGCGCCCATAGCTTAATTAAATAGCAGCTTGATTAAAATATTGTTGCATGTACCTATTTATTTTTTGCGCAATAGATTGAATGTTGTGGAAAAAACTTAAGAGAACCGGTTACTTATGTACCTATATCAAAAAAATAAAATTGTTAAAAGAATATTTAAATATAATATCGGAAGTAGGTACCTAGTAATTGTCCAAGTGTTTCTGGTCATCAAAGGATTTGTAAAAAACGTTTGAACAAAACTGAGCCCGGTCCCAGCAGGCGTGGTTGCCGTGCAATGTCTAAGAGGGTTCCGTTCCCCAAAAAAGTCAAACAGCATTGCGATTCCCGCAAGAAGAGAGTGCATCTGATGGCAGCTGTACAGATATCGAAGAAGAACAATGTTAAGAACACATGAAAAAAATTATATTTCGAGAGCAATTTGAAAATGGGCTGTCGAAAAACTACTACAACACTAAAGGATTTGGGAGAAATAATAATCAAAGATTCCCAGACATTTTACATAATGATCCAAGGACAATTTTAAATACCTACACCGAGACAAGTCCTCATAAAGTCTATTGAGCAAGGTAAATGTTGACACAATGGCGTTATTGACACATAAAAAACATATTGATTAACATAAACGTTGTGCCAGAAAACATACCACTGAATATAAACATGGATGGTCTTCCAATTTTCAATAGTTCCAAGAAAGAATTTTGGCCAAGATTGTGCAACATACTTACATGAAATAAATGAACCACCATTCGTCAT
This sequence comes from Xanthia togata, assembly GCA_963853775.1. Taxonomy (NCBI): domain Eukaryota; kingdom Metazoa; phylum Arthropoda; class Insecta; order Lepidoptera; family Noctuidae; genus Xanthia; species Xanthia togata. The sequence goes on along the minus strand of OY970795.1, from coordinate 22,033,573 downwards.
TGGTAGGTAGGTACCTATACCTACATAATTATGTAGGTTAAGTTCGAAGTAAAACTAAAACTAAGTAAATTGAAGTCTAAGGCCCGTATTACAGAACGTCACTCAAAACTCAAGCATTACTTAAAACTCGTTTAAAGCCCTTTGATTGGTTGAAACTAGTTTTAAGTAATGCTTGAGTGTTGAGTGAGGTTCTGTAATACGGGCCTAAAAGTGAAATCGTTATTTATTTCAACTACAAAATTGTAGAAAACAAAAATCTGCAGTTTCCTACAATAGTGCAATACCTACACGGTCAAAATGTATAATTATACATTCTAGGTGCATTTTCTTCACATATAATTATACAGGTGATTGGAAGCTGGGTGCAAAGCTTTAAGGCGAAGATAGTAGGTACAGACAATTTAGAACCATGTTTGTCTTAGACGAAGTCTTACCATTTTTTTTAACCTTATTTTTATGTTTTTTTTTCGAATATGCCCAAAATTTTAACTAAGTTTTAGTAGCTTGTTATTGGCCAAATTAAATGATAAATGAATTAATTTTTATTTTATTTAATTAAAGTAATGAGTAAGCAATCTAGCAAAACAAGTTATTGGCTTCTTTGTCGTTAGACATTTTGTTTACATACATTTTAAGTTCACAAAAAAAAAAAAAACGTAAATACTTTTTGTAAACCTTATACTTAACCTTAAAAAAAATAGTAAGACTTCGTCTAAGACAAACATGGCTTAAATGGTTCTAAGAGAACTTAAAATGTTTGTAAACAAAATGTCTAACGACAAAGAAGCCAATAACTTGTTTTGCTAGATTGCTTACTCATTATTTTAATAATTCGCGAGCATTACTGCTTCGCAGAAGGAGGTGACGGCCTCCCATGCCCTCTCGCTCCGTACCATGGCCTGGACCAGGGCCGGACGCGAGAGATCCCCGCCACCGATCGCCTCCACGAGGACACGGCGTTGCTCTGCTCAAGCCGGGCAGACCACCGTATGCTCCACCGTGTCCTCCGGGCGATCCACGCAGTGATGACACCCGGGCGTTTCCTCCCGCCTTATCCGAAACAGGTACTTCCCGAAACAGCCGTGTCCGGTGAGGACCTGCGTCAGGCGGAAGGTGAGGACGCCGTAGCGCCTCTCCAGCCACTCCTCAAAGAGGGGACTTATCGCCGCAATAGTGGCGTGCCCAGCACTGGGTTGCGACAATCGCACTCTCTATGACGCCATGAGATCCCGTCGGAGCTCTGTCCGCTGTGCCGCGATTTCTCGCGGCATCGGAGTCAAGCCCCGGCGTTTCGCCTCCTCGCGCCACTCCCAAACATGCGCGAGGACTTTTGCCTCCAGATCCCATGGCGGCAATCCGGCAAGGAGGCTTGCCGCCTCACCGGAGACCGTGCGGTATCCCCGGACCGGCCGGGTAGCCATGACCCTCTGGGACGCGTTACCGGCGGGCAGGCCGCCCCGCCTCAACATAATAATATACACTTCTCAGATGTAGACATATTCTCTCTGTCTTTCGTTCGATTAGAGAACCCTAAAAATCGGTGTAATGTAGAAATGTGATCAACTTTTAAAATGTTATTCAGAAGTTAGTGTAATGAGACTACTCTTTTTCAAGTTACCTATAGCTTAGTAACAAGACATGTGTGCACTTTTATTCAGCATTATAAAGCAAAACAATCGATTGCAATTAAAAATCTTTGTAATTTATACTTACAAGAGCGATTGCTCTAGGAAGGTCCCAGCGTCGGGTGACCCTCGCTGGAACCTGCCGGACGATGTACGCGCGCTGCTGACTGAGAAGAACGCGGCCGTTCGTGCCTACAGCAATTTTCCCTGCACCACTAACAAAGCCCATATGCGCTATTTGCATTTTACAGAGAACTGTAAAGACACGCATACAGGAGTTGCGTGACACGGGCTGGGACAAGATGCTCAGCGAACTAGAGCCTACCCACCTGGCATTCTGGGAACTTCAGAGGAAACTCAAGTCCCAGCAAATGGCCTCCATGCCCCCCCTGACCCGTCCCGAGAAGTCCATCGCGTTCGAGGGTTTGGAAAAGGCTGAATGCCTAGCAGACAGTCTCGAGGCTCATCCCCTAGCTCCCAACCGGTAGACCAAGCTCACCTCCTAGAGGTCAACGCTGAGGTCGAAAATAGACCCTCTCTCCCTCCCGTTGAAGACCTTGATAGTCCTCTGCCTCCCGTCACTCCAGACGAAGTGCATGACATCATCAAAGGTCTGAAAACCCGCAAAGCCCCCGACTCTGATGGAATCACCAATAGGGTGTTCCAGCTATTCCCTGCCCCCCTGATAATGCTATTGGCCACCATCTTCAATGGTGCCCTAAGCAATAACATCTTTCCCCAAGCATGGAAAGAAGCCACGGTCATCGGCATACCGAAGCTCGGCAAGAAAAAGACCGAGCCGTCGAGTTACCGCCCCATCAGTTTGCTCAAGGTACTCGGCAAAGTCTATGAGAGGCTTATTTATAAGCGTCTCAGAGACTATGCCAAAACCAAGGGCCTCATCCCCAACGAACAGTTTGGGTTCCGAACCCAGCACTCAGATTATTGAACACATAAGCGCTGGCTTCCAACGCGGTTTGATAACCGGTGCAATATTCTTCGATATAGCGAAAGCGTTCGACAAAGTCTGGCACAACGGCTTATTATAATAAGCTCTACAAACTCGGTGTGCCAGATCGTCTCGTGCTCATCTTACGGGACTTTTTGTCAAACCGCACCTTCCGCTACCGTATCGAAGGAGATATCCTCCCCCCGTCCTATCCGCGCAGGAGTCCCTCAAGGCTCTGTGCACTCCCCCCTAATCTTCACGCTATTCACCAGCGATATCCCAAAGAGTAAAAGGGCAGTTGGCTCTGTTCGCAGACGACACGGCCATTTACTACAAGGGTTCCAGTTCTGACTCGATAGCCCGCACTCTCCAGACCTCAGTCGACATGCACGGCGCCTGGTTTAGAAAGTGGAGGATCGAAGTCAACCCGGATAAAAGCCAAGCGGTTCTCTTTTCGAAACCGCGTAAAAGGTTCAAACCCCCCCGACCAATCACCATGTTCGGCAAGCCTATCCCCTGGGAGAAGCGAGCCAAATACCTAGGTGTTGTCCTCAACCAGCATCTCTCCTTTAGCGATCACATAAAGCAGGCCCGCTCCCGAGTCGCTTTCGTTCTCGGTAGACTTCGCTCTGTCCTGAATGCACGTAGCAAAATGTCACGTACGTACATGGCGTGTGTTCGTCCCATTATGACCTATGCGGGAGCCGTATTTGCACAAGCAAAGCCCCGCCATATCCATAGGATGCAAACGTTACAAAATAGATTCCTCCGTAAAATCACCGGTGCCCCATGGTACGTTAGGAACGAGATCCTCCATCTCGACCTAAAGATCCCCACAATCCACCAATTTCTCAAACGCAATTCCTAGCGTTTCTTTGAGTCCGCCGCCAAACACCGCAACCCTCTGGTTGTCGAGGCGGCCAACTATGTCCCTAGTAGAATCAGTCAAATCCGCCGCACGAGGCAAAACCTGAATCTCTCTATCGCTCTCCTGGAGGAGGGTTATGGGGTCGTCTGGGTCGGCCAGACGACCCCAGAACCCTCTTCCAGGAGAGCAATAGGGCCACAAGTACAGTGCACAAACACAGACCGACCCGCATTCCGACCTCGCCGCCGAGGTCCTCCGCGATCGCAACCCGCCCGAGTAAATAATACTCCCCCCCGACCCTTGCCCGTTGATGCGCCAGCCCGCGTCGATGCTGAGCCAGTAGCTTTAAATTCCCCGATTAATAATAATGAATTATCTTTGATCCAGCCTGTCCCAATTTGCTGTCCTTCCCCCAGCGACGCCCTAAGCCGAGGTCCGTACCCCACAGGGTGCCCTTAGCGAGCAGTTTTGCAATCATCTTTCAAAAGGATCGAGGCACCTTTTGGTGAAAATACAACTACTAGCCCTTTCTGAACTAGGCTACGAATTGAAAGTAAATTAGTAGCTAGGTCAGGAACATAATTATAAAATGTCCGAAGATTGCTTAATCCTATCAGAAATATTTACAGAAACGGCACCTTTGCTTTCACTTTGAATTTGCTGACCATTGGCAACAGTTATAGGTTTACACTTCTGCGATGCCAGATCCACGAACCAATCACTCTTATTACTCATATGAGCTGTAGCACCACCACCAGTGTCAACATACCATTCAGTGGAGGACTGGAGGTACAAAGTGAGGAGGTGGTCAAGCCAGTAGGAAGACAATGATTAAAACAAGATGAAAGTGTAACGTCAGATATATTGTTGCATAATTTAGATGAGAGGAAAATGACGATGAATTATTCTTGTTTCGGTTTATGCGTTTCCTACATTGAGACACTACATGGCCTAACTTTTTGCAATATGTACACGACACCTTATTAGAATCACACGCAGGAACATTATTTGCATTGGGTAACAAAGAACTTGATGTAGTAGGTGTATCTCGACGTTCCTCCTTGAGTAGGATCGATGCAATCGAGTCTATGCTTATCCGGGTGCCGCCGGTGTGCTCTATTGCCATCACTGTGGGGCTGTAGTTGTCGCTGAGACCTGCTAGCATAATGACACCAACAATATCATCAACCAGGCCAGCTTGGATGGCAATCAGCTGCTGTTGCACATGGCGTATATAATTTACGTAGGCGTTTCCACGTTTGAGTAATTTTCAAGCTTGGTGGTTAGTAGTTTCTTCATAAGTTTTAGGCATCTCCCCAGGGCTGCTATCCGCGTAAGCATCTCGCAAACATTTCCAAGTTTCTTTTGAGGTTGTTGTTGTCATAACTACGAGATAAAGATTTGCACTGATGCTCAGGCAAATTTTGGCTCTGGCCGTCGCACCTTTTTTTTAGAGAAAAATTCCCAATTTTTTCTGAAGTCGCATTCACGCAATCCCATAGCTCGTTGTCATAATTACAGCTACCTTCTAGTTTGGCAAAGGTTGGCGTGCTGTGGGTGACCACTACTGCTGAAGAGGATGCCGAGGAAGGTTGTGGCACCGACACCTGGTCTCCAATCATAGAAGTGTGTGGGGTGTTTCCACCGATGACTGGTTTCCCACCATGACGAATATGGCTATCTTTACTTTCTTCAAAACTTACGAGCTGGGCCCATAACCTGTGGGCTTTTAGAAGCCCACCCAGAGTCGCAGAAGTACGTAGGTACAGATAGGGCAATCCACGACGACGCGCCCCACTTTTTTAATTTGTGTGGCAGTGACGCGGCAGTCATATATAATGTACTCTGTGGTGGCAGTCATCGTCCGGTCAACACAAATTAAACAAGCGCACGCACACATGGCGGCGCGCGCACATATGAGTTGAACTATCTGTACATCGCTGCAACTCGTGTAGATAGGGAAGAACAAGAGGAAAATTATCAGCCAGGTTCATGGAGGAGCCAAATACATGCCCTACAGAGTATTACTATTTAATCAAGGTAGCAATCATTCAGCAGAAATTGCAAGAGAAGAGAGAACTTTATAAAAATATGTTTATGATCGAAGGAAGTGTTCCTTGACAATTAAGTAGTATATAAAATACTATCTTTGTACTAATATAATACAAAATAAACGCGGTGTGTGTGTACGAAGAGAACTAACTAACTTCACTTTACTTTTGTGGCCGTAAATGTAATGAATGTTGTTCTAAAATAAACAATAGATAATTATTATGATCTTACTTACTGTTGTTTTTCTCCTCATTGTAACAGGCTTCACAAATGAATCATAATCAAACCATTAAGAAAAGTTATTTATACTGAAATTATGCCCTTTATCTTCCTTATATACCACAAAAATGACACATCCTAATTGCGTGGAATCTAGAAGTTAACCTAGGACTTTGTTATATCCAGACATATACAAAGCTTTTAGTTTTTATTTATTTTGTTCTCGATAGTTAATTTAATGTTGTGGTTTCTAGGTTCAACGCAAATAGGATGTGTTATTTTTGTGGTATATAGGGAAGATGAAGGGCATAATTTCAGTATAAATAACTTTTCCGAATACGACGGAATTACCGAGAAAAAAAATAAAAACTAAAAACCTCGTACTATAAGTAACGAAGTTCCGTTGTTTATTTGTACTCTAAAATATGCAGTATAAAAAACGCCGTCGATGTTTCTAAGGTCACGATTGTGTATCATATTTAGTTTCAGTTTTTTTTTTTTAAATACCCTGTTGAAAAAAAGACGATTTACAAAAAATTCAATCTAAAAAACTAAACATGCTAGTGAAATAGGGATACGAAATATTGCATTTCAATAACTTGAACTATCAGTTTTTTATATAAAAAAACCAATGTCTGAAAAATGGTCTTCATAAAACACTGTGCGCCTGGCGCGGGGTTGTGGGGCACACGGGATGGGGTCACTGGCTTGAAAAATAGGCCAGCGCTCTATTCCCGCCAGTGCTGCAGCCAGAGCTGGCTTGTTTTGAAAAACTGTTTAAGCGAGGCCATTTACCTACCTAACAAACCAGCGCTGACTGGCAAACAACACTGACTTTGTCTAAACCTCGCTTTACCAACCCTTGGCAGCCAGAAACACAAAGAATTTGCAACTTTGCGAGTTAAAAACCAACGCCAATGAAATCGCGAAACAGCTTTGTGTCATCACTTCTGTAACTGGCAGCTGATTTTTTTCGAATTCTTTATGATTCAGGTACCTATGTCAAAATCAATTATACAAGATTTGGTAATTTCTGGTCTGGCAAGAAAAGCACTGAAAACCCCACGATATACCCAAATACATTGAAAATTTTCTTAAAATTTGCTTGAACTATGTAAACCTTATACTATTTAACACGTCAGACAATTAATACACAATCGGTGCTTTTATCTCAATATGGAGTTTTTGGATTCCCTTGGTAAGTGTCACATTTTTTCCTCTTGTAGGTATGCATCGATTTACATCGACATTATGCTTGTTTGTCATTTTTAGAAATATTCAAGCTTGGGTCCTAATTTCGTGCAATTAACTTTTAGATCTAGATACAATAGATAAAAAGTCCCACCGGGTGCGGTCTTGGTATTTATACGAACAGTTTAAGTCCCTCGAAAGAAGCCAGTTGGACGCCGCGCAGAAACTGAAAGATCGATCCTATCAGGAAAGAATTTTGCGCCAAGAATTGTCAGAAAGACGAGCTAGGCGCAAACTGTACGATCAATTCGGACTATGTCAAAGCGATTCCAGATTAATAAGAGATAAAAGTGCCAGGATCAATAGGTCTACAGGGAGTACGAGCGATGACGACTTCTTTGAAAGTTTCTACCTGCTGCACGAGGAGGAGCGAGTGACGCAAATTACTAGAGCAAATGACTTCAGTTGCGAGGGCGAGGGAGAGGGCGACACTTTTAGTCAAGACTGCTTATCAGTGAGTCAATGCGGCATACAAAACTATGTAAGTGTTGAAGATCATAATAAAGATGACAGCGGCAGCTATGGCGGAAGCGTTACCAGCGTAGTGGAGAATTTAAAATCATCTAATGACAAGTTTATACGACCACCTAATGGGGAATTTATCCTAAATTCTATAGATGAAGATATAAAAAACTCTATAGCCGAAGATATAAAAAGCTCTATAGGCGACGATATAGATATAAAAAGTTCTGTAGGCGACGATATAGATATAAAAAGTTCTGTAGACGAACATACAAAAAACTCTATTGGCGACGATATAGATAGAAACAGTTCTATAGGCAAAGATATAAAAAACTCTATAGCCGAATACATAAAAAACTCTATAGCCGACGATATACAAAACTCTATAGCCGAAGATTTAAAAAACTCTATAGCTGAAGATTTAAACATGCAATTCGACTCTGTCAAAGAAGATATACTGTGTTTAGAAAAGATAGCAAATCTTGAAGACGTCGATAAAATCTCCGAAGAGAGCTTCCATAAAGTTGCCGTACGAGAACATGTAGAGGTCAGCAAAAAAGCTGATCAGGAATGTAATGTAATCGCCCTATGGTCTCGGCTAGTCTCGTTCGCATATCAAGTTGTGCAATTAAACCATGGTGAGTGATTTACGCATAGATTGAAGCATAGGGTCCCAGCATTATGCTGAGCGATGGCCGTTTTGCGTGGATGTGACGCATATTTTCCCCCAAATTGTTATTTTCGTGTTTATTTGTTTTTTCTCTTTGGTTGCGTCATATTGTACCGCTAATAAACGTATTTTCTTTTTTCTTATTTAATAATTTTACTAACATTTGGAGTAGATGCTAACTTACATTTGAGTGCATGTCATGTTTTTGCAGGCAACTGCTACTGTGACTACAGCTCGCAGTTCCTGACGGTGGTGCTCGCGTGTGATGTGTTGCGACTAGGCGTCAACAGAATGTGTGAGTAATTATCGTTCTAAAAAGCTGCTGGGGAAAGTGGTAAAGGTCATTAATATTGTTTTTTTTCAGTTTTTTGAAGGTTTCTATGGGTACTTTATGCAGCCGCCATTGTTTAATATATACCAAGGTTATTGCTTGCTAAGACTAATTTTTATACCAGATTTGGTAGAGAGGCACCCTATGTGTGTATTAACTTGTAGGAGTTTTAATTTTAGGTCATATTTTGCAGCCTTATGTCTCTCCAATAAAGTTTGCTAGCGACGACTTGGACGCGTCCGACGCAAGTCCCACTTTAAACGTTAAACGGAAAAAATCTGTACAATCAAGAAAATACAGGAAAACATGTGAAATAAAGGTAATTTTTCTGCTAAATTAATATTCGTTTCATCATAGTATCTATGATATGAGGTTCTAAAAATTAAATACTTTGCAGCCAGTGTCACACAAGAAAGCAAAAAGCTTGTTCAAAACAAGAAACCCGGCAAGAAAATGTACAACTAGTTCAGAAAATTGTTGGAAACACTTTTATACGCAATCGCTCGCCAATGGAACGGAAACCAAAGCTAGACTCCGCGGCTGGAGTGAACCATGGGATGGTTCTGCCAAGATATATAATTGCAGAGAAGATAGCTCAGAGTCTTCCTTAAGTAACACTATATGGTCAGATGTTTTAAACAAAAAGCCTAAGGTTTCTAGGCGGCAGTCTTTTAAGTATAATAATAAGGCCTTGCATCCGATGTTGAAAATAGCACAATGTATAGAAAGCATATTGAAGGACATTGACGACTATAAGCAAGATATGTAAAATTTTTGTTACACATTAAATAATCTAGATAATAATCGTTTTGTTTAGTTATTTGTAGTAGATCATATCGCAGATTGAGGTTAGCTTACTACTTACTTACCTACCTAAGTTGTATAGGATCTACCCTCTTTCCTGTTTTTTACAAATTAGTTTTTACACGTTTAGCGAAATTAGCGAACAATAAAATATAGGTAGGAACCTATCTTATCTAACATTCTAGCACGAAAAAATGAGCCAGATTCGTTACATATTGATGTACAGAAATCGTCACACTAAAAAGCGTTCATACTTGCGACTGTCTTCTTCTAATGCGATGGAGAGAGAAAATGTGAATTTGGTCAAAATGTAAATCTAAGATAGCGGCGAAATTTTTTCATCATGGGTGTCTTTTTCATGGTTTTCGAGGGTGCTAAATCCAATAGAAGTCGAAATGAATAAGTAAAATATATGTAAAAATCTTTTTGAAAACAAGCTTTTATTGAACCAAAAAGTACAAAATAAAACTTACGTAAATTACGTTAGCTGCAATCGGAGGATTTAAAAAAAACCAAAAATGATTTTACTTAATTTATTTTAAATAAAAGAATTACATTAATTATATCTTAATTTAGCCTAAGTGCCTATTCGAAGTATGAATATGGAATGGAATTTTACAGAGTTACAATAATTGGGTAAACTAGGTCCGTGCGTCACAAAGTGCTATCTCAGCTCGCCGTTTCCGTCGTTCGTTAATTTTGCAGCGTATGTTTCTATAATAAAAGTATTGAGTGCTGAGTGGGCGATTCCCCTTATGCAGCTGCGTGTAACATCTCCACCCGCAGATCAGGAACTATTTTAGAACTTTGAGAGAAAATGTTGCTGGAACTTGTCCTCTGGGCGCGCGATCCTCTTCTTTTTTATCAGGTTCCTCGTACGTATGTCCCTTGGTGTTGGGCGTTTCAGAGCGTTTGCAAAACCATTTTTTGCGATAGCCTAGTATGGCTATGAAAAGTGCGCCTGCACTTAATAATGCAATGTAGAAGGGTATTGTCGTATGGTATATGACATCTGACTGCAGCTGGTTAAGTTCTATCGGCTGGCTCGTCATGACTTGGTTCTGTATGCTGTGTAATCCTCTTAAGTCAATTGAACTAAGATGAACTTGGGTTAATGCAGCACTCGGTGTCTCCGCGTCGTAGGGAATGTTCATTAATTTCAAAGGCTGCCCTTGTATTACGTCGTTGTCGTTGATTATAGTTAGTTCCTTTGTGCGGAGGTAACAATTGATAGGTATAGTAGCGAGGTAGCTTCCTTGTAGCGAATTAAAGTCTTCTCTCCCGCAGACTAATTGCACTTTTGTTGGATTTGGAAACGATAAAATGTAGTGCTGGTCATCTAATTTTTCCATCGCTTCTTTTTCCAAAAATACTGTAGTAAATTGGCAGGAACTCTTGCGGGCTTGGTTCATGATAAGTTCTTGTATGCAGTCAGTTTTTGTTCGTATTTGGTGGGTTATTTCCTTTTCACAGAGATACCAGTTACTTAACTTCGAGCATTCTGCTTCTATGTACACTAAAGAGTCCCCATTAGTTGCTATAAAGGGATAGGTAGGGATAAGGGCTTGACGGTTTTTATTGGGTACTATAGATAGCTTATATAAATCATAAACAATTTTGGAAATTATAGGAAATCTGAAAACTATGACTATCTGTTTTTCATTGAAATATGATCCGGGTTGGATGATGTCGTAATATTCTCTGAGCTCTAAACTTAGTATCTCATCCTTACTGTATATTTTTTCTAACCTATTTACCATAGACTTAAGTGTATCTACGTCTATCATAGAATGAACAGTGCTTGATGCATGTATAAACGCTAAGATATTTTCTATTCTAACTAATTCTAATCTTAAATCTTCTACGTTTTCACTTATAATGGACATGAGTTGACCAAACTTTGCATATGCTATTAGATTACCTGTTGTATACGTGTTATTTAATAGTAACTCTAAGGTGCTATTGATTCTACTTTGATTTTCGATTAATTGTATTAGAACACCGTTATGCTTGGACATCCATTCTTTGCTAAGACTTATGTGATTGTTAAATTCGTTAACTAACTTATTGTTATTAATCTGTAGAATTTTGATAGCATTTTCGTATTTTAAGGCATCTGTGTAGTCTAGATTTCCAGTTATATTCTTAATTACTGATCCAAGACTGTCTACTAGACCTCTCTTGACACGACCAGGCTCTAAAGATTTTAGCTGATTAGATACTTTGCCAATTTTGTTAGTAAGATAACTAATTTGGAATTCAAAAAGTGTATAAGTGTCATTACTAAGCCGACTTTTGTATTCTGATATCTGATATTGTAGTGTTGTAATTTGATTTTCTATGTCCCTTAGATTCACGTACTGAAGAAATGTATGATGATGAGTGGTCATTCTCGTCGGTCCAAGTTTATACGGTAATAAGCCAGGTCCATTCGCCAAGCTTTCAAGTTTTATCTCCGATGACTGGGTCTCGCGAAGAACCAGCAATAGTAGAATCCTGCAACAAGTTAGGTTCCTTAGGGCCTCTTTTTAATCTATTTTTGGCTACGGGCCCACGTTTCTTGGACGTATAAATGTGTATGGGTAAATCAGCCAAAATAGTATCTTGGGTATACCGCGGTGCAGTTTTCTGACGGCTTGCAGAAGGGTTCTTAATGAATACCTGTTGTTGAGGAAAGTATTCTATTTCGGATTCGCGGTTCCGATTTCTATTTTCTATCAACGCAGTACGATTTGATAAAGAGGTTTCGTTGATAATATTATAGACTTCCTTCATTTGCGCCCTATGATTATGAACGTACTGTTGTAATGATTGTTGGGTAAAATCTATGTCTAAAATATCGCGTGGATCAAAGTGTCCTGTTAATAAATCGAATGGTCTGCATCTAGTGAAGCTATGTATTGAAGAATTATAACCAATTATAGCATAAGGCATAAGATTTACGATAGGCTCCTCTTTGTGTTGTAACTTTAATATTCTTATATGTTCAAGGAGAGTTGAATGGAAGCGTTCGATGTTACCGTTATCGTTAGGCGAATGCGGTAAAACTCTATGATGGTTTATCTTGTGAAGGCGTGTGAATTCTAGGAACAGTTGATTAGTAAACTCCGTTCCGTTGTCAGTCACTAAAGTTAAGGGAACTCCATGGTGGGTACAATATTGTAATAATGATTGAAGTATACTAATGCCCGTGCCATCTCGAAGATGGTATGCTTGTCCATATTTGGTAAAAACATCTATAAATGTAACATATTTTTCATTGTGAACAGTGAATAAATCCATATGAACTATTTCGAATGGTTTTGTTGCCGGGGGTACAATATTAAACTGGGGTCTAATAGGTCTCCGGTCATATTTAGCTTGCCCGCAAATAATGCATTCATTGATGAATTTGGTTATTTGGTCTTTCATTTTGGGCCAGTAATACTTTCTTGAGAGGGCTAAATAACATTCGGTAATTCCTCGGTGATTGGTTTTGCCGTCATGGTAGTGTTGAATTATCTCTTGCTGACGTAGATAATCTTTAACGTTTTCTAATTCTATCTTAGCTAGTACTAAGTTCATAGATGAACTCTTAAACTTGTCCTGTATGACTGGTATGATGGAATACATGGCAAGAGGTGGATTTATTAGGATACCGGTTTTTACTTTTGGGTTTACATACTCTTTGAGGGCGTTGACTACATCTTGTTCTAGTTTAGATGATGATATCTGGACTGCTATGCGCGTGTGAGTTTCGAATGGCTTGGTAACTACTGGTTTGCGTTTGACATCTTCTACTATCGTAAAGCATAGTTGTCTATGGAACCTGTTAAGGGGTTCGTCTGTTATTGGGATTTCTAATATGGGATGTTCATGACTGGTATGTACAGTTGCAGTGGATGAATTCGCAGATGGCGGGTTTTCTGATGGGTTAGGAATCAAAGAACATAATTCGTCTAATAAGGTGTTAGTATCTTCATTGTGAATCTCCACCCGAGATAAGGCATCGGCGTTCGTATTGGATTTACCTTTCTTGTAGATAACGGTGAAATCGTATTCACTAAGTTTCAGCCTCCATCTTGTCAATCGCGAATTGGGTTCTTTAAGGTTCATCATCCACTGTAAAGGTTTATGATCTGTTAATACTTTAAATTTACGACCAAACAAGTACGGTCTAAAGTACTTGGTGGCCCAAACTATGGCAAGAAGTTCTTTTTCTATGGTGCTATAGTTAAGCTCACTTTCATTCAATGTTCGGGATGCAAAGCACACAGGTTTGTCGGAACCTATATGTCCTTGAGATAGAACGGCTCCAATAGCAACGTTCGAAGCGTCTGTTGTCAGTATGAATTCCTTATTAAAATCGGGATACTGTAGTATGGGGTCATTTGTTAAGAGATTCTTACACTTTTCAAAACTGTTTATGTACTCGGAGTCTAGTACAACTTTTCTACCTTTTTTTAAACAAGTTGTGAGAGGTTTCGTAATCTTTGCAAAGTCCGGGATAAATTTCCGATAATAACCTACAAGGCCTAAAAATTGCTTAATTTCTTTTGGGGTCTTTGGAATGGGGTATTTTTCTATTGCATGAATCTTATCCGGATTAGGTTTTATTCCTTCACTACTTATTATGTGTCCGAGGTAACCAGTTTCATGCCTTAAGAATTCGGATTTATCCATTTGGATCTTAAAGTTCGATTCCCGAAGTCTATTGAAAACTTTCTCGAGATTGGTCATATTCTCTTGTAGTGACGTAGAGAAAACGATGATGTCATCAAGGTAGACCAGGCATATGTCATTTTGGAGACCTCTGAGAACATTGTCCATAACCCTTTGAAATGTGGATGGTGAATTCTTAAGTCCCATGGGCATTCGAAGGAACTCGAAATGTCCATGTTCGACATTAAAAGCTGTTTTTTGAATATCCTGAGGGTCCATTTCGACCTGGTAAAATCCACTGGCCAGATCTAGGGTGGTGAAGTATTGGCACCTACCTAGTTTGTCAAGAACATCGCTAATGTTCGGGATAGGGTATTTGTCGTTGATAGTTTTTTCATTGAGTTTCCTAAAGTCAACTACTAAACGCCATTTTTGTTTGCCCGAGGCATCCATTTTCTTGGGGACCACCCAAATGGGTGAGCTCCATGCTGAATCTGAAGGCTTTATTATTCCCTGATCTAACATTTTTGTAATCTGTTCCCTAACCTCTTGGCGATGAATGAATGGGTATCTGTAACTTTTTGTGTAAACCGGGACCTCATCTGTGGTCTTAATACGATGTTTTATTCGATTGGTAAAGGTTAACGCTTCGCCTTCGATGTAAAACACGTCAGCAAATTTTGAGCAAAGAGCTATAAGGTTGACTTTCTCCTCCTCGTTTAAATGATCTGTTCGTAATCGCGTTGTCACTTCTTGAACCCGCGTGGTACAATGTTCGGTGCGCGTGCACTCGATATTAAATAAACTTGCGTGCACTGGTCGGTCTAATGATATTATAATATCATTCGGGCTCGTATTTTCTATCTCTAAGTAGCCGCGATTATTGTCCACAATAGTAAGGCATTCGCGTACGATGCAATTGCATATAGTCTGTTCACTAACTAATGCTGCACCATTTGGAACGTCGATCGGTATTCTAACTAATTTCGAAGATTGAGCAGGTATTATGTCTTCATATAAGTTTACATTGCAGGAATTATACATACGGATAGGATTTGATGATGTGCGTGTTATTAACCTCTGATCTTTTAAGTCTATCTTAGACTCCCATTTAGTTAGCAAATCTAAACCAATTAAACCGTCGAAATATTCATGAAAACGGTATACAAATAACTTAATGAACTCTGGATCGTTAAATTCCGCAAAGCAAGGTAGACTTATAGAGTAATTATTTCTAGTAACCGCGTGTACATTGGTAACTTCAAACGGGTCGTAATTTAAGGGAAGGTGCGGAAAATATTTCTCTACAGCTTCTGGACTTATAAAAGACTGATTCGCGCCGGTGTCAATTAGTAATTTTAAAGGTGGTTCCGATATTAGTATGTACGGCAACTGACGTTGAGTTTGGAGATTTAATTCTATTTTGGTTTTTTTGATTTCTGTGCCTCCTGAAAATCCTGACTTGGACCCGCCTGGGGTTCAGTTGAACCTGTAACTTGACCTTGAACACCTACATCGCTTAAAGTCGGATCATGGTTGCACTCTAATGTAGCGAACGGGCTATAATCGTAATAAATGTCATCGTAATTAAAACAGTTCGGATCGTAATAATACTCCGTCGGGTAATATGAGTCGTCGTATGACGCGCATTCATTCATGTTCATTTCACGATTTTTAATATAATTAGTTGGTGGCGGATTACCTGAATTCTGCCAATTATGGCCAGATAACATGGGTTTAGGTGTAAAATGCTGTACACCGCTCATAGGTTTAGGACCTTGATTTTGATTTTGCGCCGGAATGTTTCTAGGTGGCAAACGGAACATGTTACTTTGAGCGTTATAATTTTGAGGTACCGCACGGAATATTTGCTGCGTACGGTTAGGCATGCGATATTGAGGCTGCTGGTTAATAAAGTTAGGATTGAACTTAAATGGTTGCGGTGGTGGTAATTGGTTGGGTCTAATTCCTATGGGATTGGGCCAATTGGGAATTGGTATTGCGAAATTATTACTACGTGGAGCAACTGGGTTAGAATTCTTTTGGGTAGTGGATTTTGAAAACTCACTACGTTCCTGTAAATACATAACATTAAGTTCTTCCTGTACATATTCAAGGGCCTTTTCAATAGTATCGGGGCGCATGCATCTTATACGGGACCCCAATGGTTCTTTTAATCCTTTTACAAAAGCCTGCATAGTAACTTTTTTATACAATGTACGTTTCGCTTCTACTGTAGTAGGAATTTGCTCATGTAGTGTTACATACGTCATTATCGTACTGAACAGAGTTTGGCATTCCTCATAGAATTCTTGAGGTGTCTTATTTCTTTGCGTAGCTAAAGAAAGGTCTCTATACAAAGCTGTTTCATCCCGTTGATCCGAAAAATTGTTGATTAAGGCTGTCCTAATCCCTAGCCAACTATCAGGTATGCCGTTGGAATTAATGGTACTAGCGGCAGAGCCTGTTATCTTATTTAATATACCATTTAGTAGGCATAAGTTGTTTAACTCGCTACCTGGGGCATTACTAACGTACTGAGTTACTATTTGATCGCATATTCTAACAAACCTAGTCAAAACGTTTGGGTTCCCATCGAACTCTGGGACCATGCGAAGGGTCTTGAAAATTGCATCTGGGTCGGGGGCCATATTTACGCTATTTATACTACTAACTTCACTAACACTATTTAAATCTCTACTATTATCTATAGTACTCCAGCGAGCCGTACGGGATGCGGGCTCCTGGGAATTGGAATTTTTCGGGTGAAAAATCTTGGAAGTTGGAGGTGGTATTAAGGGCTAAAAAGGAGGCAACACAGGAACAATTCAAGTGTACTCACAAATTTTTCATCTCTGGTTTTCTCGTGAATCGAAGTCTGGATTCTCCCTCCGGAACTGCAGCTGGACCGTAGATTCGGATATTCGGCGCCGGGGCTCGATAGCCACCCAGGCGATTCGCGTACGCGGATATCGATATTAGAGATCCCTAAAGCTTGCGAACCGGCCCGCGAATATCCTACCGACTGCGCCAATTACGTTAGCTGCAATCGGAGGATTTAAAAAAAACCAAAAATGATTTTACTTAATTTATTTTAAATAAAAGAATTACATTAATTATATCTTAATTTAGCCTAAGTGCCTATTCGAAGTATGAATATGGAATGGAATTTTACAGAGTTACAATAATTGGGTAAACTAGGTCCGTGCGTCACAAAGTGCTATCTCAGCTCGCCGTTTCCGTCGTTCGTTAATTTTGCAGCGTATGTTTCTATAATAAAAGTATTGAGTGCTGAGTGGGCGATTCCCCTTATGCAGCTGCGTGTAACACGTAGGTAAACAGAGAACTAATGTTTTCTTGAAATCTTGAGGCTTATCTTTGTTTATGAAGGACGTTCACGCCTCAAGCTTTTAAGTTCTCTGTTTTACGTAAGTATTATTTTGTACTTTTTAGTTCAACAAAAGCTTGTTTTTAAAAAGATATTTAAGTACCTACTTATATTTTATTTTGTGTTTTCAAAAGCATTAGAATATTTGATAAAATATCTATTCTATCACCTTCACTAGTTAGGTACTTGTCAAGACAAATCCAACGAGTCCAACACAACAGGGCTACCTTGTAACGTTGAGGTGTTCCTGTGTTACCTTCCGGCACTATCATCACACCCTAGACTACACTTTGGGCTATAGTTTTTGTCAAGACAAAACTAACGAACATCAGGGCTATCTTATCTTAGTTGAGCGAGTTCCTGTGGCCACTTTCTGGCTCCACCATCACTCTAGACTTCTTCCATCATCAGACTCTGGATACTACTTTGGGCTAATGTACTTGTCAAGACAAAGCCAACGAGTCCAAAAACTCAATGGTAGGTACTTTCTCGTGTTTTTGAGAAGTTCTTATGGTCATCTTCCGGTTCCGTCATCAGAACCTGAACATGGTGTTCAGGTTCTGATGACGGAACCGGAAGATGTCTATTAGCACTTGTAGGTGACTCGCATTATATTTACGATGTGTACGTTTTATTGTATATGTATACGTCGTACCGTACACTAATAAACAGAAACACACAATATACCTATAATAGAACACTAAACAATAATTAGTAGCATTTATTATGTATAATACAATATCACGTTTACCGTACGGTCCGTCCGTCATTAACATAATAGTAGTACACTGGACATACGCGTCGCCTGCTGAGTCTCTTGGTCCAAGGCGCGTGAAGATACACGCGCGCGCATCATTCCTTTCCTTCCTTACCATTCGGAATTTGCGGGTCGCCCATAGATATCCGTGGGGTCGTCAGTGCCAGTGGCCACTGTGGCCAGTCAAGATCTACCTGTGACGTTGGACGCACGCTCGTTTGCACTAATTTTTGTGATCGCGTGTAGGGATTGCAATCGAATATTCGAATATACATTTGAAAGTCATATTCGAATAGTCAAAATAAAACCTGACACTGACCTGTAAATTGCAAAAAACGTAAGAAAATTTAAATTTTGCAGGCTGTATCTGCAGATTCACCTATAATATTATGATATCAAGGCAAATTTTAATCTAAATTATGTTCTATGTTATAGGGTTTCTTGGTTTCCGCACCTAGTACGTCAGGTGGACCATTGTGCGTGGGCCATGGCGGCCGTCTCGGTTATTCCAATCAGCCCACCTCCATCCAGAAGTTAATTAATCTTTCACAGATTTTCTGAACAGGAGTGGTCTGTTCAGAACATCTGTGAAAGGCTCGCGTCCACAGACTGCCGTGCTGGATCCTCGTCTAGCAAGTTCGTCAGCTGCGTCGTTACATAGCGAACTGCTGTCCTTTTATCCATTGCAGTGTCACCGTGTTGCGGCTAGATACCGTTATTTGTTCTAGTGCATTGTGAAATTCTAGTGATAGCTTCGAGGTCATACCTATATATTTTTTTCCTAAGGATTGGAGAACTAAAGCACTGTCGGAGAATATACGTATGTGGGTGGCCGTAATCCTCCTAACTTCTAGGACGTCGACCGCTTATATGATGCCCACACACTCCGCCTGATAGACGTTGTTAAACATTCCCAGCGGTCTGGATATATTTATGTTGAAGTCGTGTGAGAAGACCGACTCCGGTACCGGAGTCGGTCTTCGATCCGTCGGTTAGTAGTAGTGACTGTTCTTCTGTAAGTTCTTCTTCGGCCTTTGAAAATGGTGTGTTTTCGGGGCTTTGTCGCAGGGTGATGCCATCAATGGCCTTCGTTTGATCGCATCTTCCTTTATACGTGTGTGTTTAACTCTGGAGTCTTTGCTTAGCGTTCCTGGTAAATGGAGCACAAGGGCAGCTAGGGCCGCCTCCCCAACGCACGATAGGTGCAGAGGCGGTAGTCCCAGCATTGCCTGTAGGGCGGCAATGGATACAGTTCTCATACTGCTAGTGATTGCAACACAAGCAAACCGCTGCAGTTATTCGAGATCTCTTTGGGCTGTGCTCAGGTCTATCCTGGCCCACCAGACCAGTGAGCCGTGTGTGATAATTGGTCGGATGACAGTTTTGTATAACCAGTGGGTGACCTTGTGGCTAATCCCCCGATTCCGTCAAGCAGTCGTTTGCACTGCTACTTTTATGCTGATATAGTTCGTGTGTTTTGCCCAGTTCAGTTGTTTGTCCAAAAAGATGCCCAAGTATTCGGTTTCAGTTGATAGGCTTAGGGTTTTTCAAAGAATCGTGGTAGTTGTAGTGTCGTCAGTTTCTCTTTTTTGCGAAGAGAATCAGTTCGGTTTTTGTAGGGTTCACTGAGAGTTGGTGTTTCTTGCACCATTCCTCTACTATTTTCAGGGCTTGGTTGCATAGTGTTTTGACGAGGCTGTCTACTACCAGGTTTCATAGAAGCGGCGAGAAGATGCCCCCTTGCGGACAGCCCTTCGCAACGATGGCCCTCGTAGTGTAATTTACTGTTACTTGTGCAGCTTTCAGTTTGAGTATGTTGATGATCCAGCCACTCAGGGTCGAGTCTATGCTGTGCCTGTCCAGGGCCATATTTATACTGATGAACATGGTTTTGTCAAAGTCGCCCTCAATGTCAATGAAGGCGGCCAGTGCTGAGCATTTGTAGTCCACTGCGCATTCAATTTTAGAAACCACGCTCTGTAGCGCTGATTCGCCTGTGGAGTAGGTACGAATGCTGTTGTTTGTGAAGTGGTTTTACCCGGAAAGGTCCGTCTCGGATGTGCCTGTCACAGTCTCTCGAATGTTTTCAGTAGGAAGGATGTGAGGCTTATGGGCCTATAAGGCTTGGGTTGGTTTTTTATAGTTACTTGTGTTAGTATGTACCTAAGGATAAGACTATTAAAAAATTATAGTGTATCATCTAGCATCACATCTCACTGGCTCTATGTTGCCACTGTGACATGACAACAAAGCAGATAGGTATTTAAAGTTCCGTGGAAGCATCCACTGAAAAAATATCACACAGTATGAACTAACTTTATCAATACTACCAAAAAAGTAAGACTGTCTGGTTTCTGATGAATTATGTTGGGTTTTGTCCTATAATATGTGAAGTAAAATTAAAACAGATATAACAAATATGTAACACTTTATTACACTCGTCGCCTGTACAACAGCGAATTTAAGTTAGTTACAATATTTTTTATAGATTTCTACGTAGAAGTTACATCGAAAATATTTCATAAGAACGCATCCCCCTTCACCTTTTAATTCGTATCAAAAACAAGCCAGTTTAACAGAAAATGTATACTACAAGAACAAAAGACAGCATTTTATTATAAAGTACTGCAGTGCATGAGGTCCTGGGTTCGATTCCGGGGTCGGGCAGTGTTATTGGGTTTTAGTAGCAGCCTCGAGTCTGGATTTGTGCCCGGTTGATGGGAATATGCTCGCCCCCTATTAAATTGGACTTAAACATAACTGGCGAAATGTGGGTGTACTTGCTACAGGTACACCTCTGCCTAACCTTTCGGGGCAACAAGGCGTGATGTTATGTTGTAAAAAGTATAAATACCTACATGTTCCAACAAATATTTCATTTTATAAATTCAATCAGATGAAGACTGCTGAAAATAGTTTCTGATTTTTTTCTCTCATTTAATAATTAGTTTAAAAAAAAAACAATAATAATAAATTGTAGTCCATCCCCAGCTTCAAGTCAGTAGGTAAAACAACATATTAGGAACTAGATAATCCGGTGAACTTCGTATCCCGTGAGACAAAAATTCGATATTTTCCTAATTAAGCCTAGTAATGAGGCGAACAAAACAAAAAAAATCAGTTCAAATCGGTAGCCATTTTTGAGTTTTTGCGAGACTAACGCACGGTAATTGATTTTTACATATACAACGTGTTCCTGTTGATGTCCCATAACTCTAAGGTTTATATGCTTTAAGTAAAAATAATACATAAAGTTCTAAAACAAGTGTTTCAAAAATACATAGTTCGAAGATAACATTTATCTTATTATAGTATCATTGATAAGTACGAGTAAATAATTTTCATTGAAACCAATCATTCATAAAGAAAATGCGACGTTGTCTTATTTCACGAAAGGGTGTTTTACATAAATAATCATGACTGTCGAATTATCTTGTATGAAACATAAGAACGAAAAAAAAAAAGATTCTTTGAAATTGTCTCATTAATACCCTAGAGTATGAGATATCAAAAGGAACACATTGTAGAGATTGAAATTCTTCTCGGGTCGATAATTATTTTCACAATCAAATAATTTTAACACTTACTCCGACTAGGCCAAGACAAGACACATTATTTAAAAATTAGTAGAAAAATATCGTCAAACTATAGTGGTATAAAAATAAATTGTAACATACGGTAACACTACTTTCTGAGCCTTCCTAATAAAAATTACATAAAATTTTCGTTTAGTTTGTAAATTGTATACAATTTGTTTGGTTTTGGTGCCTTTTCAGAGTAATGCGGCTTGATTAATGAGGAATGCATGACAATTTTTACTAAAAAAATGGCCTACACAATTTTACACCAAAGGTTTTATAATCTGTGATATTGTAGCTTGCTATAACAACATTTACGGTAATCTTTTAATAATATAATTAACTGGTAAATTGGTGTTTTATTAATATTTAATTTCATTTGTACTGTAACAATATGTATTTTTTATTCGAATATTGTGACATAGTGCGCTCGGTATATTTAGGGCAGCGCTGCTTGTTCCACAATAGCTCAAATTAAAACCCATATTTTAACTTCTGCAAATATACACTGGGTGCCGCATATAAAAGACATTTATAAGAAATTTATACCCGACTACAGATCACCCACGAGGTGCGACCAACCATTGATTTATGGTGTAAGAGGGCCTGACTGTTTTTGGACACGGGTCCACTGTACTTTAACAAGATAGAATACTCTTTATTGTACACCATAAAAATTACAGACATAAATTTAGATTTTGCAGGGTGACACTATGGGCGGTCTTATCGCTTAAAGCGATCTTTTACAGACAACCTTTGGAGGCTTTGGATGGATTAAAGGTAACAGGAGAGACAATACTGCAGGTAGTCAATGGTGTACCATTTACGTATACAATGAATACATATTTAGATAAAGCATAAACTTATCCATATAAATATACAAACATGAAACAAGAGCAACTATATGTAATGATATAATGATTTAAGGAGAGAGGTAGTGTTATTTACTGGAATTTTAAAATTGGGCAAAGATTGCGCACCCCTTCCCTTATCGACACAGGCAAGACTTTCCATAACCGGTATATCTATTATTTGTGTCATGAAGGAACTTGAAACGTTCTTTATGATAAGAGGGGGTTGTAGGATTAAACACCTCTTGACAACCGCGCGTTTTAAAAAAACTATAGAATTGTTCATGTAGAACGAATTTGCAGTTTCACACTGCGCAAACTCCTAGTTTTCGAAAAAAAACCTAAAGTATAAAAAAGTCAGCTTATCTACGATTTACATTTTACCACAGATGATGTACGAATTTCAGTCCTAGGTTGTTCCGTTTTACGTTCAATGAACAAGTGACAACGGATTTTAATAATTTTTAATATAATAATCAATGAAGCAAATAATAAAATTAAATAGAAAAAAGTTTAATTTGTGAGTACAAATTAAACTTTTTTGAGTATAAAAGATCATGAGTAACGGAATCGTCATCGGATTTCATAGTGTACTCACATTCGAGTGTCTATTTGTATTCCTGTTTGCAACAACGATTGATTGACACCATGGCGCACCTGCCATCTAATCTCTTCACCACCATTGGATGACTGGTAGAGAATGCCTAAGTCCGCCTTTGTACTTTTTTGTGTGAAAAGTTTAAATAAATAAATGGCGTCCCCGAAGACCCCGAACCTATTACACTACGCACCAAACCAACATAATATACAAAAACGGGCCAAGAGCGTGTCGGACCACGCACAATGAAGGGTTCCGTAGTTGGGATGAATTTATACCAAGAAAAAACTTAACATTGTAGTTGAATGCACTTTGGGATTATCAAAAATACACAAAAAATGGTATGTATAAAAAGAAAAATGCTAGTGTGAAAAAGCGCCGGGTGTTAAAGTACAGTGGGTCCTAAACCTCGCCACTACAGTTTGAAACTAATTGATACGTTGGCAAAAAAACTGTGACACCTGAGCAAAAATAAATGGGATCGTGTAATACGGAGGCTATAAAAATATAGACGTCTTTATCTGTCAAAAGACTGCCGTAAACGAAATTATTATATCAACTTGCGCTTGAGTTTTGTGCAGACGCCAGCACCTACCACCTACCTACTACAAAATTTATCACTGAAGCATAAGGTTCAAAGTTGATTGGGAAAATTTGTCAGTTTCGGGTAGGTTGACGTGCTGGCGTCTGTACAACTTCGGTTGTGACGTTGTCACAAGTTTACATTGCTCATTAAGTCGCAAGTTCAAGCATCATGCACAAAATATCGACTTTTACAGGTAATTTATACATGGTATGGTCATGAATATCAAATAAACAGTTTAACCACAGTCGGGTAAAAGACAGTTCTGTAATACAACAAATCTATACGATTATTACTTTCTAAACATTTATATACATATATTATCATATTGTTACATGTACTGTGTGACGGTAAAATGTAAGGCGTGCTTCACTATTACGCTGTTGGCGTGTTTCAATTCACTTAAATGTTTAATAAAATATCTATTTAATAAAGCGCGATAAATTATGATGGGTAAAGGGGCTAGCTATAATATTAGGTGCTTCACATTTGTGCTAGTTTTTTTGTTACTCCTTTACACAATGGCACATCCCGGTCATAATAAAATTGTTTTTAATAAGTCTTGCACTCGCATCTTATTGTATTCGCTATTGTGTATAGGAGCAATTACAATTTGGAGATTATTCATATATTTTTTTAATTTAACTATGCAAAAAGCAGAATTTCCTCCGCCGTGCGATAAATTCATACAATACGCCGAATATAGTTGCCCCCCATTAGAAAACTCTATAAGTACATTAACTATTTGATATTTTGATTTAGTGTACAATACGTTACAATAAGAATAGTAAACAATTATAAAATTGACACTATTGTCTGTTGATGTACACTCAGTGCATAGTAAAAAAGACAATAAAAAAGAAAAATCGCGCAATTAATTCATTTTGTTGAAATAAATAACTGGGAGAGATCAACACACAAGGAACTTGTACGAGTACAGAGTTGGTTGTATTGTTTCCAAATAGATCGCGCAGAAAGTATTATTACGTGCAAAAATCAATTTCTTAAATTGATTGAGCAAATTAATTGATAAAAATATATTTCTAATTAACTTCTCCGGAGACCTTTTATAATCCCTCGCCACGAATAAAGCATACCAAACTTAACCATTTTCCTACATGGCCCATTGTATACCCCGAGGATAAAGTCCCATATATTCCCATCTACAAAACTTAAGATCCCATGCGCGTACGCATGCTTGCGTCACACGCACACTAATCAAATTGGCACCAGGCCAGTATAATATCTAAGTATAAATAATGGTTACCATATAATATAATATGCACTGAGTGTACGCACCTACGCTACAATTTGAGCTAGTCGCCTAGTTGTCGGGCGGGTTGTCGAAATAGTCGATTTTCTCTACAGGTGGTTGCTGCGCTTGCTGTGGTTTCGGTTGGCTGCGGGCGGCCCAGGCGTTCGTTGAGGTGAGGGTTGCCCATCCCGATCTGTGGAATGAAGGGTACAATAGTGGGTGGGCGTTGGGGGCCTTAAGTGCAGGTTTCGGTTCATAGTTCACGGTGTGCACCGAAGTATGCAAACACGCGGTAGCTAAATGAGCGAAGCTAAACGAACTTAGCTTCCTCGTTCCCAGTGTGGCCTGCACTTCTTTTCGACTAAGCTTGTTATTAAAAAAAACATCAAAAAACAAATTGAGCAACCACAAGCAAGAAAGTTGATTTTTAGTTTTAGCTTTTTTTTAGGTACACTTCCGGAAGATAAATGTTGAGTAATTTTTTAATACATTATTTTACAACAGCTTTTCATGCTGCATTTATAAAATACCACTCTACTGAGGTCACCTCGCGGAAATCCATACATTTTTAACATTCACCTGAATCAATTAACTGATTATGTAAGAATTGAACCTAAACAGGGTTTGTTTAAACTTTGATCAGATAGTTTAGGAACACACTATGAGAGGTTGTACGCACTTGGTGTTGGAGCCGGCCCCTCGCGGGCCCTGGGGCGCGGCCAGCGGCGCGCGCAGCACGGGCCCCGGCACGCGCCGCCGGCCCGCCTCGCGCGCCAGCACCTCCAGCACGCTCATGGCCGGCAGCCACGACTGTGGGCATATGGCACACGGTTACTATACATACTAACAACACAACCCAAACGTAGGTATTCGCAGCGTCAAAGAGGTGGCGCTTTTAAGGGAGATTGTGCGGTCAACCGGCCGCACTTGGTGGCGGGCATAGGCTCTAGGCATGCAGGCTGATACCAGTCGGAGGTCGCACGAATGTACGAGTATATCGCGGGCCCCGACTCAACGACGTTGTACGTATGTTCCGCGCCAGGTCGGTTCCTATACATAACATCACGCCTTGTTTCCCCAAAGGGTTGGGCAGAGGTGTACCTGTAGTAGGTACACCCACATTTCGCCAGTTATGTTTAGGTTACATGTAATAGGGGGCGAGCCTATCGCCATTGACCGGGCACAAATCCATACTCCGGGCTGCTACTAAGAAATTCCAGATAGAAAAACCCAATAACACTTTGCCCGATCCGGGAATCAAACAAGACCTCATGCTCAGCACCAACCAACGAGGCAGTCCCTATACATTTTGTATGAAATATGAAACGGGCGACGCAACGCCCGCGCCACTCGCCATTTGTGTATGTCCCGCGCCTTAGGACGACCGCGAGGCACCGCGAACAAGTTGGGTCGTGTCGTCGGCGCTGCATGTACATATTTTCTATAAAATCACGTCTACACGACGCAAGCTCAGCGTACGCATTTACGCAGCGTCTACACAATGACACCGCATATACTGCGTATACACTCAGTGCACAGAACTTACATTTTAAGGTTTCGTTTTTATAACTGGTACACACTGCTGTTTTTTTTTTCAGAATCTTATTTATGTCTGTATTATAAATAACGAGTAAATCTCATGTCAAGCTAATTTTTTCGTCGTTATTTTGAACAACAAACACTTTGATACTCATTCAATTCTTGATACTTGATCGAAAACCAAACACAAGACAGCTAAGACCCTGTGATTTACTGAAAAAGACAGTAGTAACATGGTAAAACAATAAATATCCACCTTTTCTTTATCAGCAGTGGCTACAACGTTCCTATTCGGTTCGGCATCGTAGGCGACGCTCTCACAGCCGAAGTGTTCGCAGAGCTCGTGTATGAACTGACGCTTCTGCCAGTTCATTGACGGGAAGGAATGCGCTCGGGTCTTTTGTTTTGACTGCAGAAGGAAAAGTTATAACATTATTATGATGGATGATATTTATTGTTAACTTGGCTATAACTATAGCTATACAAAGTAACGCCGCCATCTTGTTTTAACAATACATTTCACAAAACAAATGCACGAATGTTTACCGACAACGCCACTCTATCAAAGCCATTGGAGCACAAAAATTTCGTTGTAGGTTTTTTTTAACCACACAGCGCTACACGAGCTTTTGTGCTATCTTATTAGCCAGCTGCACGAGGTCGCTGTAGCGCGGCGCGAGCTTGTGTTACCTTCTTAGCAACCTGCACGAGCTCGGTGAGCTGGTCGTGTATCTGGTGCGCGAAGGCGGGCTCGCACGCGGCCCTGGAGCGCACGAGGTCGCTGTAGCGCGGCGCGAGCTTGTGTGTTACCTTCTTAGCAAGCTGCACGAGCTCGGTGAGCTGGTCGTGTATCTGGTGCGCGAAGGCGGGCTCGCACGCGGCCCTGGAGCGCACGAGGTCGCTGTAGCGCGGCGCGAGCTTGTGTGTTACCTTCTTAGCAAGCTGCACGAGCTCGGTGAGCTGGTCGGGTATCTCGTGCGCGAAGGCGGGCTCGCACGCGGCCCTGGAGCGCACGAGGTCGCTGTAGCGCGGCGCGAGCTTGTGTGTTACCTTCTTAGCAAGCTGCACGAGCTCGGTGAGCTGGTCGTGTATCTCGTGCGCGAAGGCGGGCTCGCACGCGGCCCTGGAGCGCACGAGGTCGCTGTAGCGCGGCGCGAGCTTGTGTGTTACCTTCTTAGCAAGCTGCACGAGCTCGGTGAGCTGGTCGTGTATCTCGTGCGCGAAGGTGGGCTCGCACGCGGCCGTGGAGCGCACGAGGTCGCTGTAGCACGGCGCGAGCTTGTGTGTTACCTTCTTAGCAAGCTGCACGAGCTCGGTGAGCTGGTCGTGTATCTCGTGCGCGAAGGTGGGCTCGCACGCGGCCGTGGAGCGCACGAGGTCGCTGTAGCACGGCGCGAGCTTGTGTGTTACCTTCTTAGCAAGCTGCACGAGCTCGGTGAGCTGGTCGTGTATCTCGTGCGCGAAGGTGGGCTCGCACGCGGCCGTGGAGCGCACGAGGTCGCTGTAGCACGGCGCGAGCTTGTGTGTTACCTTCTTAGCAAGCTGCACGAGCTCGGTGAGCTGGTCGTGTATCTGGTGCGCGAAGGCGGGCTCGCGCGCGGCCGTGGAGCGCACGTGCTCGCTGTAGCGCGGCGCGAGCTTGTGTTACCTTCTTAGCAAGCTGCACGAGCTCGGTGAGCTTGTCGTGTATCTGGTGCGCGAAGGCGGGCTCGCGCGCAGCCGTGGAGCGCACGTGCTCGCTGTAGCGCGGCGCGAGCTTGGCCGACACGTCGGGGTTCCGTATCTGAAGCGCTAGGGCCAGCTGACGGGTGCGGGCTTCCACGCGGCACTCGTCGTCGCATTCGAGACTGGAAAAATAATAAAGCGGTGTATTTTGGCTCTAGGTATATCTGGCCTTGTTTCACTATCCGCCCGGATACTGCATAGGTCCGGCTGAATAGTAAAATAAAGCCGGAAAGCGGATAGTTGTCGGATATCCGAGTCATCTCTATTTTATTTTTTCTATAATCAGCAAACAGTGGTGAGAAATATCTTACGTTTTGAGCATACTGCCGGGGCGCTGCACTTCTGACAGGTCTACTGAGCCACCTTCTGACATCTTAGTGGCGGCTAAAGCGCTCATCATCCTGTTGACAAAGATTTCGATTGTAAATATACGATTAGATGCGACAGCTGAACTGAACTAAACACTTACAAGTTGGATAAACTTGTGTCCTTGCATATCCAAAATATAAAAAAACTTTTTCACAAAAAATAAAACCGACTTCCAAAAAAAACACTACATAGTGAAAAATAACTTTGTTTTCGGAAGTCGGTGTCTTTGGAGTTTTATTTTCGTTTTTTTGCCACCGACTTCCGAAAACAAAGTTATTTTTCACTTTGTAGTGTTTTTTTTGGGAGTCGGTTTTATTTTTTGTGAAAAAGTTTTTATTTTTCACTTTTTAGTTGTGGTACCTACACAAAACCCCCACAATAATTTGAATACCCATTACCTGCTTTGTAAATTACAGTGACAGGAACTATTAGAATATCGTCCACATATACTAGGTGGGAAAAATACGTATTATTGAAGCTAACTCAAAAACCCCTCATCAGATCTTGACCGAATTTATATGGGACCACTTCTGAAGTATGCCCTACCAAACAAAAAAATAATCAACAAAATCAATTCATAATTGGCGGAGTAATCGCGTAACAAACATACAAAAAAAAAAAAAAACATACAGCCGAATTGAGAACCTCCTCCTTTTTGAAGTCGGTTGAAAATAATAATTAATTTACTGTAGTAAAAACCTGCTGTCATCACGAAAATCCAAAATAATACGTGTGATAAAGGAAACATAAAAGTTCTTTATTTTTTATTTATAAATAAATCAACATAAATTATTGATTGTAATTTTTTGTCTGAGGCATGTATTAGATCTACTGGCGCGTGTCCAAAGTCGAAACTAACGCCGCCGTATTGTTTTCTCAATTCAAGGCTAATTTATAACAGCCGCACGGTTAAGCTACGCTTGCCGGGGTTGGTCCACGGATGGGTGACCAACTTTACATACCGAGTCCTCCTCCTCCGTGTCTCGGAAGGCACGTGAAGCCGTTGGTCCCGGCTGTCATTCATGGATCTTTGACAGCCGTTACGGTTCGTCAGAAGCCCGAAAGTCTGACAACCAGTCTTACCAAGGGGTATCGTATTACCCAGTTACTGGGTTGTGGAGGTCAGATAGGTAGTCGCTCCATGTCTACTGGCATACAGCTGCATCCGGTTAGACTGCAAGCCGACCCCAATATAGTTGGGAAAAGGCTAGGCAGTTTTTTTTGTACAAAACGACATTCCACGTGTTTACCTATACCACCCCCCTGTTAACATCATTCGAGCGCCAACATATCATCGTAGCGGTGTCATGTAAATTATTTCATGATCAACAACTCATTACTTACTTAGCATAATCTCGGGCATTTTCGCAGCAGGGCCGCTCGGCGTGGCGGCGGCCGCACGGGCACGTGGCGCGCACGGCGCGGCGGCACGGCGCGGCGCTGGGGCACGGCGGCGCGGCGTGCGGCCCGCCGGGGGGCCCGCCCGGGGGCCCGCCTGAGTGGCACGGCGCCGCGCACGGGTGCCCGCACGAAGGACGCTTCTCCATGCAGGGTTGGGTGCACCTAGGTAGCGGTGATCTATGTGAGTACATTATATTACAAGTGTGCGTGTTGCAACAGAAACACGACACGGTACACGGCATGTGTTCGCGAACGAGTGTTTTGACTGTGACTGATAACCCATCGCGAACATGAGCAAAGGTGTCCATACTATATTCCTAAGATGCAAGCGAACCGCACTATTCGTGCGCGTGCGCAGGTGTGAACTTGCCTTTAAAATGTCACTGCTTGCTATAGCGTCAGGGGTCGGGTTGCCTCCTTCCCTCAAATATGGCGAGGGGGTAATGGCCGATGTTTGCGTTATGCTCGTAAACGGGTGCCATGCGGAAACCATGGTCAGCAAGATGACCAGTCACCACATAATACTTCAAATTAGATAATGAAACTCTGCATAATTATTTAACTAACTAGTTATAAAGCAGACTCAATTTTTTTTATTTACCATTATTTTCGCCGTGAAACGAAATTATCTAAACTATTGGACCTTGGAATCACCAGCACCCCACTCAGTCTCGCTCTCACTCATTCCGCGAGCATTATAGTGCGAGCGAGATAAAAAGTGAATTCGAGCAGAGGTAGTAAGGGCTCTTAAATTCTGTTTACGTTTTAATTTTATGTATCTGCTTGATGGGTATAGTTTTCCATGTTTTTGTTGGTATGTTGGCGTGTGCTATCTGACATACGGCAAATAATTTAATTTAATGTTTTTGCTGCTCAGCTGTGCTGCTGGGGAGTTGGTTGCGCAACTTCTTCCCAGCTAAAGCATTAGGAAGTGGTGAAGGGCGGGCGTTTAGGAATGTCTTATGTAATTGTGACGTTCGAAAAGTGCTGATACTCAGGCTAGTTTGAATAAATTACTTTTGACTTTGATTTTGTACACACACCGATTTTTTTTTGAGCTCCTGGCGGACCTCGGTCCGTCCACGTCTTGCGGACGGTCTTAATATGTGTGAATGACCTCAAATGTTTAATGTGTTTATTGATTGTCGTTTCTACATCTAAAAACCCAGGAAAACACACTAGAGACATTCCATATAGTGCATGTATCCTAATTAAAATAATTTAAGAAATACCTGTTTAAAACTTCTTAAAAGCTAAAAATCCAGAAATGGCCGTTTGCAATCAAAACCATCTTAAAATAAAGAGGAAGATAACTAACATGTCTCTTTCAGTACTTACTTGCCAGAGTCACAGGGTCCCTTGTGGCAAGTCTTGATACAGGTATGTTTGCCACAAGGAAGCGGCTTCCCGCAAGGCAGGCCGCATGAGAACTCCTCTTGAGAACACGGTATTGTTTTTCGCTCCTGATAATAGAAACATTATTTTTAATCATCTTAATCCCTGTATCTTTATTTCCTAGAATAGTTCTTGTACATATGTAGTTTAGATTACTGTTTATCCATGTTGAATATTCTTTTTATTTTATTGTACACCCTAAGCCCGTTTGTCCACCGCACCGTGAAAGGGACGTCAGCGAGAACGAAATGACGACGCCGAAGTAGCGATAGTACATTTACTATGGCCACGTAATCTCATTTCTCGTTGTCGTGTCGTCCCGCAGGCCTAACATGACACACGCGACAATTACTCGCTCTCGCGTGAGTAATTTTTGTCTATTTCGGTCACTTTCTCGTTTTCTGACAGCGCTTCCATACAAAATAGTCGACTCCTTCTGTGTTTTCTCGACAAACCCTAACATGGCACCTTAGTTATATCGATTTTTGACAATTCAACACGAGATAATCTTCGATTTTTCTATCATTTAGTCGTATTTACTCGTCGTCGATTTTGACGACGAGAAGAGTAGAAACAATTATGATACAAAAAAAACTCTAAATATCATGGCAGTTTCATAATTGTACATAATTGAGTCATCATTTTATTTTACAATATATCTACTATTTTTAATGGAACGACGTGTTTTATATGGAATATTTCGTTTTTTGTATGGAAAATATGAAAAAATATTACCTACATGTTGAGTGTTAGGGGTTTATGGGTTTCATAAAGGGGGTCTAAATTTTCATTATTTTTGCGATAGCACACACCATTTTCGAGTTAAAAGCAAAAGAAAAAAAGAGTATTATTTTTGCACCATCGCGTCGGGGTGTTGGTGTGAATTTTAGTTCATTTTTTAATCGCGATTAAATACTTAGACAATCAAAATTTTAGGTGAAGAACGTAAAATTCTGAACAGCAAAATTGCCATTTTCACTAAATTAATAGCTCAGTGCCGTCAAACTAAAATATAGTTAAGTTGTGTCACTTTAGTCTATTTCAGAATGGAAAATAAAGAATTTGAATTTGAAAATCGTCGGTTGACAAGAATAATCTAAATTTTGGTGATTTTTAGTCTAGTTTAGAGGCATTTGTGACAAGAGAATCGGCACCATTGAATGAATGAAACGGAATCTCAAGCCGATGTTGCTATCATAAAAATAATTTGTTTTTAATAACTTGCAACATCGGTTTGTCGTCGCGAGAAATAGAAGTGTCAAAGTGCCTTTTTCGAGATATCTCGTCGTTTACGGTCATGTTAGGGATTAGAATGACGTCAGAATCGTAGACAAATTTCGACAAAACGAGAAAAAGAGCTTTCTCGCGCTTGTCATGTTAGCCCTGCCGGTCACGGTGCGGTGGACAAACAGTGTAAGGCAGCGTCCTATTTAAAAGCCATCGTCACGTGATACGCGATCGGTCGCGTGCATATGTCACTTGTTCGGCAAACCGAGAAGCGCTGTGTCGGCGCGTTCAAGTGAAAGTTCGAAAGATCGTGTATTCTCGTGACGATCGCTTTTAAGAGGCGACGAACAACGCTCGCAACTGCAAGTCGAGATGCGTGCGAAATTCATTCGAAATATTGCTATCTCTATTTGACAAAAGATGACAAGCGGGGGACACAGTGCGGATCCGTGTGTGTGTGTAGAAGGTGGAGTGGGTAAATATCTATTATTAGCTGTACCTACTTGCCATTCATTGATAACGATTCCACGGCATTTATATTTATTAGTATTTGCTTTATTTTTGCTGACTGCTTTGGGGAATCGTTAGTGAATGTACAGACTAGTAATGCATTTTTATAAAATGATTGCTTGATTAGATGCAAATAGATTGACTACAGACAGAGCAGCAAAGATAGCTTTTATATCATTTAATTGGAATCTTTTGCATAAACGTAAAGATGATGACAACGATGAAGATGACGAGCCCTTATCAACCCTTAGACAGTTGTCTAGCCCGATGAACTGCCCAATTCATGACCAACAAACCTTCTACATCTCGTGGAAGCCAAGAAGAAATAGAATTCTGTGATATTGATGATTTGTATAATGATCATGACAGTAGCGATAGCGATTACAATTATTTTAGAACGAGTGAATGAAAAAAATTTTTGTTATTATTTTCTATTGTGTAATAAATAGTTGTGATTGTCTATGTTTTGTTTTATTTTTTATATGCTGAAACATGTTTTACAATCCTACTGGTAGTTCCACAGATTACCGTGATTGAACAAACAAAAAAATCGCTTCAACTTTATTTTATTAGTGTAGATAATGAAAATACCCGTCTATTCGGTTTTTTCCCACATAAATACCCGGTATTTACCCAAATGGGTAAAAACCTGGGTATTTCCCCGTCGGGTTATTTCTCACCGCCCATCTCTACTAGGGAGCAAAATAGATTTGAATTTGGAATGTGCATATTGTTAGTAAAAATTCCAATAACCAAAGCGATCAATCACGAACATGCATGCCTGAGAGATAGTTCTCGACGGCATGTGAAGCCAAGTCAGAGGCCCGTGGGCGGCTTTAAAACTCTGACACCAGGTTAGTTTACTAACCACACGAAAAGAAGAAGACGAACATTGTATGAACAAGTAACAGGCTGGCAAGAAAGAGAGAGAAAGTGTGAATTATTTGGTCAAAATGTAAATCCAAGTTGGCAACTGTGAAAATTTTCAAATTTTTATCATGGGTGTCGTTATCATAGTTTTCGAGGGTTCTAAAGCCGATAGTGAGGTCAAAATGTAAATCCAAGATGGCGGATACGAATATTTTTTTTTTTGTCATGGGTGTAGTTTTCATAGTTTTCGAGGGTGCTAAAACCGATAGTGAGATCAAAATGTAAATCCAAAATGGCGCCTGCGAAAATTTTCAAGTTGTTCGTCATGGGTGTCGTTTTTATAGTTTTCGAGGGTGCTAAAGCCGATAAGTAGTAGCCAAATTTTTTATCATTCAGGTATCGTTTTTATAGTAGTTTAAAGCTGCTAAAGGCGATAAACAGGTCAATACGTAAATCCAAGATGGCGGCTGCAAAACAATTGTTTTGGTTTTAAATAATACGTGAGAGATGAGTCGGACTGAACACGTTTCTTTTCTCATAGAGGGTGATGAAAAGTAGAGTGTTCACCTCGGGAGCAACACTATTTTAAGCTCGAGTGACCTACTTTGAATCCCTCGCTATCTGGATTCAAAAAACACTCTCGCCTTAAAAATAGTTGTTTGCTCCCTAGGCAAACAATCTACTATTTCATCTTACTTTCTTCTTTCCATCCTAAACGGGAGCTTACCTCGTGGTTGCCGTGGCAGCGCTTGGTGGTGAGCACCACGCACGGCGGACAGTCCCCGGCGTGGCACGAGTGGTGCGGCGCGTGCGCACACGGGCGCGCGCGCGGGCACGGCGCGCTGCAGGCGGGCGCGCGCGCGCCGCAGCGCACGGGCGGCAGCAGCACTTGCGCGCCGCACTCGCAGGTGAGCTCGTCGAAGCCTGGGGACAACATACTTCATATAGGTGTGTTGTGACATGGCGGTAATTAGTGTACTGACGCACCTGGGGTTTCAAGTATTTTTCAAGGGTACTAAGCTGTAAATGAAGAAATTAGAACATTATGAAATTTCAAACTAACGTCCATTTTCTTGATTTTGTGAAACGATGTCAAATTAAAAGTACCTACAAGATGACAGAAACCAGAATTTTCGTCATGGGTGTCTTTTTCAATGTTTTTGTGGGTGCTAATACCTAAAAATTTAGTCCATTTCCGAATCAAAGATGGCGACGATAATAATTAATAATAAATAATAATAATATATTTATTCAAAAAATTACAAGGCATAAAAATTAGTACAGTTTTGCTTAAATGTAAGTTATATTCCTAAGACTTACGTGCCTGAACTAGGTAATCCTGTGTTTCAGGCGGGAAGAGCTTAAATAGACTTATAAAATAAATAGATAATCAAAAGGTTGACAATAGATCACTAATTATAAGTTGAGTAGTGTAACTCTTAGTTTCTAAATTTGATAAATACTTAACGTAGGTGAAATTTGTACATACAGGGTGTCCAAGAACCTGGCGTCCAACTGGATTCCCACGATGCCCCAAGTTCTAACAGTACTCAGAAAAATATTTTAAAAAATCCACCCCATGTACTTACAGAATTATACTGATTTAAAAAAAAAAGGGGAAATGAGCACCCTGTGACATACTTTTGAATGCTGTGACTGCTAATGCTGATAATTTCGATATTTCTTGGAGGTTTTGTAATCTAGGGTATTGCTGTGTCTAAATAGAATGTAAAAATAATGTACTTATTGTACCATTTTAAAATAAAATATTATTTTAACTAAAGGTGATATGGAAAACTATTGAATTTCGCAACTTTGACCGACTGTAGTGTAAAAAAAATGTACCAAAATAGTATGGCAAGTGACGTCAAATTTTGACGCGTTTATTCCTCTTTTTAAAAAGGTATAATACTTACACATTAATTTGAAAAAAAAAATTTTTGATAATATTTTTACTCAACAACCCAATTTTTACGATGTCTTACAGAATTCTTAGAAAGAAAAATTTACGACGAATTGAATCTAACCTCTAAAGAATTACTATTGTATGCTCATAAAAATAACAACAGGCCTCTCAAAAAACAGGTTAGACCGTAAGGGACGGTATGTGCATGCATCTCACCATAGTGATTCGTTATTACAACAGGAGGGAGCAAGACAGAAACTATCTTTGCGATTTGCTGGTTCTTCTTTATGGTACCCCATTATTCAGGTAAGAGTGAGGGAGAAAAAGGTTAGAGGTGCGAGTGAGATAGATAGTGACGCTATCTGGGATCGTGCTATTTAGGATAACAGTACGGTCAGTACGCGTCACTGCCTCCTGCCGTTACTACGCACCTCTCTCTTATTGTTACCATTGATCACGTACTACGGTTTAAAGCTTTGTTTATTGGACTCGATTACTCTTTGTGCTCTGGACTTTGAAACGAACTCTTTACGACGACCTTTGCCTGTGTTTGGACAGTTTGTGTTTTGTGTGTGCTACCATGGCGACCTACACTCCGCAAGAATACGCAAATATGCACTACATTTATGGAGAATGTAGAGGTAATGGACGAGCTGCAGCGAGACTTTACAGAGAAAGGTATCCGAGGGCTACGCGATATCCCGACCATCGAGTTTTCATTAATGTGCACAGATCACTATGTGACGGGCGGTTCCCCAATCAAGTAGCTGGTGAAGGACGACCCGTAAATGACTTCATACGCGATGAAGTTTTAGAGGCGGTGTCGGCAAATCCAAGCATCTCTGTGCGAGGAATAGAAGCTGATACGGGGATACCGAAGAGCACAGCACACAGTATTCTCCAAAAAGAAGAATATCATCCGTACCACGTACAGCGAGTGCAAAGTCTTTTACCTCGAGACTATCCGAGCCGAGTCGCGTTTTGTGAAACAATCCTGCAAAAACATCGAGAAGACGAAAACTTTATCGACAAAATTTTGTGGTCAGATGAATCAACATTTAAGAAGGATGGCTACATGAACCTACACAACTTGCACGAGTGGCATGTGGAAAATCCGCACTTTATGCGAGAAGATAGATCCCAGTACCGGTTCAAAGTGAACATGTGGACCGGTATTCTCTGTGGGAATATTATTGGTCCATTTGAGATGCCCGAGAATTTGACTGGCGAATCATATTTAAATTTTCTTCAAAATGATTTGCCAAACTTACTAGAAGAGACCCCACCAGATATGTGGTTCCAACACGACGGCTGTCCAGCACATTTTCGCGTATCCGTTAGAGAGTTTTTGGACGAGCAATACCCGAACAGGTGGATTGGGCGATCAGGAACAATCCCGTGGCCAGCCCGCTCACCTGACTTAAATCCGCTGGATTTTTTTTTCTGGGGAACTATGAAGGAGCTCGTTTATGCGAAGCCCATTAATGACATCGCTGACCTTCGTGAGAAGATAACACAAGCAGTGCAGGTGATACGTCAAAAAAGTTACTCGCGAAACATAAAGCGGTCCTTTTTAAGGAGAGTGAGAGCTTGTATTGCCGCGGGTGGTCAACATTTTGAACATTTATTGTAATAAAATATCTTTAAACTAACATTCTTTGCTTTTATTCTACTGGGAACCCATCTACCTGTGTGTATTTCCTTCTTGCTCACTCTTGGAACCGAAGTAAATAATAGTAGTAACATAACAGTTTCTAAGATAAGAAAGGGTCCGACAGTTACCGTTAGTAGGTAGGCACTTCGTAAAAATTGGGTTGTTGAGTAAAAATATTATCAAATTTTTTTTTTTCAAATTAATGTGTAAGTATTATACCTTTTTAAAAAGAGGAATAAACGCGTCAAAATTTGACGTCACTTGCCATACTATTTTGGTACATTTTTTTTACACTACAGTCGGTCAAAGTTGCGAAATTCAATAGTTTTCCATATCACCTTTAGTTAAAATAATATTTTATTTTAAAATGGTACAATAAGTACTTTATTTTTACATTCTATTTAGACACAGCAATACCCTAGATTACAAAACCTCCAAGAAATATCGAAATTATCAGCATTAGCAGTCACAGCATTCAAAAGTATGTCACAGGGTGCTCATTTCCCCTTTTTTTTTGAAATCAGTATAATTCTGTAAGTACATGGGGTGGATTTTTTAAAATATTTTTCTGAGTACTGTTAGAACTTGGGGCATCGTGGGAATCCAGTTGGACGCCAGGTTCTTGGACACCCTGTATATTCACTGTAGCACAGTTAGTAAATTCTCTGTATCTTCGTAAGACATACTTTGGAGAGCATCCTTGAGAATTCTCTTACAATTTGTGTAGTTCAGGGAATAAATGTTTGCTTTCGAGTTTAGTCTATTATAGAGAAGAGGACCGAGGTATAGGTAAAATTTGGATACAAAAGCATGTTTTGTTGTATTTTGTGGACAAACTATACCTTTACTTCTTTTATTAGTATATGCAGTGCTGTAGGGTAGAGCTGTGTGTTGTTTTAATACAATACCTATTATAAATAGCTGTCTAACTGTTAATACTTTACAAGATTTGTATAGGAGGTTAGTAGGAAAAAGGAAAGGGCGGAAAGTAGACACTTTGAGGATCGCCCTTTGAGCTCTCTCAATGGTTAGTAACATTGTTTTACCCGCTCCACCCCATGAGGTAATACAGTAGGTTAATATTGATTGACACAGCGCAAAGTAAACTTGTCTAATTAGTTTTGGATCAGCAATATAGCGTAACTTTTTAAAAACAAATATCAACTTGCGAATTCTATTATTTAATGCTTGTATATGTTGTTTGAACGAAAGTGTTTCATCTATTATAACACCAAGGTATTTTGTTGTATTTGCCATTTTAATTTTGGGACAAACACATTGGTTTTCTGTAGGAATTATGCAATGATGAGCATATAATGTCGATATAGTGGTTGTTGGTGTTTGCTTGCAATTCTGTTATGACGAAATAAATGAAGGCGGTGTACTCACTGACGCGCGGGCAGGGCGCGCAGTGGCCGGTGTGGCAGAAGTCCTCGCAGCGGTGCGTCTGGCACGACAGCGTGCGGCCGCACACCACGGCGCAGCGGTGCGACGTGGCCGCGCAGCACACCGTGCGGCAGCGGTGCCGCCCGCACGACAGTTTCTGGTGGGGGAACAGACGATTAAAGGCAATTAGTCTTTATTAAATATCGCGGCGGGATTTTATCGCGCACTGGATTTTCAACTCTCGGTGCTAAGCAGAGCGTTGAAAATACAGTGCACAAAAAAAAATCGTCGCGATTATATTACGTCCGTGCGAACGTGGGCTTATGGTCAAAGAAGAGACACCTATACGGCTACATGTATGTGTAGATCGCTAGCGGAGTACTACGTTGTCATCAAAAAAATCAATGTAAATCATCTGCATCGCGAAAAAAAGAAGTAAATAAAGAATAAAAGTATTTTATTAAAAACCACTATAGGACAAAAACTGACCCGTGCCGACTATATGCACTCTATAGTACTCATGTGACGAAACACATCGCCGCCATTGGTGTAATCAAACATAGAAATCATGGTACCTTTAAAAAAAATAGTAGATCACAATGAGCCTTCGATCAGGATTTAGGATCGTGCTACAACATCATATTTTTCTTTAGTTGCAGTATATTAAGCAAATTTACTATCTTCGCAGGGTGGCTGGTAGCGGCTGAGAGTTGCTGAGAATTGAGCTGAATGGCGTGCAACAGAGAGGCCTGTGTCCAGGAGTAGGCTGCTGCAGGCGATAATAATGATGAAGCAAATATAATAGGAGATAATAACTCTTCTAAAGATAACATTTATTTTTTTAATAGTATCCTTTTTCTAAATTTGTGTCGTTATTGTGTTTAAGGGGCCTGCGGAGCATGCGTAGTTCATACAAACGTAATACCAAAATAATTTGTAAATCAAACTTTGAGGTAGTGTGTATTTATTCCGATTGGATTACATAATATCTAAGCTCCTAAATATAAATTTTGAATGGACACTGATATAAAGACGAGATATGAGGAATTTCAAATGACTATAGAAAACTTATTTTTCTCATAACTCGAATAATTCTCTCTAAATACACATTACCTTAAGAATATGTTTGATTTACAAATTATTTTGGTATTACGTTTGTACGAACTACGCATGCTCCGCCGGCCCGTTAAAAAGAGACAAAAACAATGGTACATAACGACTGAATAAAAGGTACAATAAAAACCTTTTACACAATAACATTTCTTCTAGAGTCTGGCTAACGAAAGTAGGCCTTGGAATTATTTGCGAACTTTTTATATAGCAACTCTGTATGAACGTCAACGTCAATTTGACAAGGTTGTCGTTCGGTATCTCTGGTGTCAAATTGTATGCGTTTGTGTAAATTGTGATTCTAATTACGGTTTAAAATGAACAAATCTATCAAAAGTGGTGTACGAAAGATGTTGTTTTGCATGATTGGCAAGTTCAACGAAAAACAACAACAGCGTGATGCCGCGTTTAAACAAAAACAAGATTGTCTACGTGTGGTGTTGAATTTCATAGGTTTGTAGACAATATTATTTTGATACTTTGAACACCTACCTATCCAGTCGTCTTAATAAAATTTTGATTTATAATTTACGTATCCTTACAAATAAGTTACTTTCGCTTTTTCGTATTGAATAAAACTAATTATATTCATTCGTACATCGCATCAGTCAACGTATTCATTTTAATAACATCACCTATGTTTTACGTATACGTATACGAAGAGGTGCGATACAAGATTTTTATCTTGTATCGCACCTCTTCTGCGGCAATTAAGCCCACTCCCGTAGGTAGCTCCAGCACCTCATCTAAAGTATCGCAGGTGTTTGTGGCTACTGAATCTAAATGTTCGCTGTGTCATTCCACGCATAAAAATTTGTTTACGTGTAATGCGTTTCAAAAGTTGAGCGTGAATGATAGATTTAAGTTTGTAAAAGACAATAACAGATGCGGTAACTGCCTAAGTAGCCAACATACTGTATCTAAGTGTCTATCTAAGTCCAAATGTAAGAAATGTAATGGCAATCATCATTCCTTATTGCATTTTGAGCAATCGACGCAAGCTCCTGCGCCTGCCCCAACGTCCGCCCACGCCTCAACTTCTGCGGCCGACCCTGCTACTCCTGATCATGTGGTGTTGTGTACGCATTCTTCTGCCCAAGTCCAGGCCACACGTAGTACCGAAGTACTGGCTACGGCCAAGGTGTTAGTGGCAGGTAGGAAGGGTAAGGACGTGGTGGTTAGATGTCTTTTGGACCCTGGGTCGCAAAAGAATTATATGACATCGCGTTGCTGTCGTATGCTCGGTCTAAGTATACATACGGACTCGATAAATACCGTTCGTGGTATTGGTGGCACGTCGCAGCCCGTTCGCGGCTCGGTGAACCTTACGTTCAGCTCACGGTTTCGCTCGCAGCCTAGGTATGAAATTGACGCTTTAGTCCTGGATCAAATAACCGGCCAGCTTCCCCTGTGTGCTATAAATATTGCCGAACTGAATCATATTGATCCTAAACTACTCGCGGATGACACCTGGGGTGTGCCAGGTAATATCGATATGTTACTTGGGGTCAAGTTGTTCGCTAAGTTATTGCGACCAGGTCACGTGACCAGTGTAACCGGCTGCCCCGACGCATTGGAGACTGTGCTCGGCTACATACTTCTAGGAGAAGCACCTATTATCGAACCTCCAACTGATACTCTGTCTTTCTTTGCGAGTTCGTTCGATAACTTCGATCTTCGTAAGTTTTGGGAGATTGAAGATGTTACTGCCTCGTCCATTGGAAGTGTGGATGATAAATACTGTGAACAGTTTTATTGTACCACAATTACCCGCGCTCCAAATGGCAAGTATATTGCAGCTTTACCACTGAAAACAGACGCGTCAGCGTTAGGAAATTCTTTTGATATAGCTCGCAAGAGATTCTATAGCCTCGAACGTAAACTTAAATCGCTTCCTAACGTCAAGCTTCTTTATGATGACGTTATACGGGATTATCTACAGAACAATTATATTTCTTTGGTGCAGTATATCGTACCTGAATGTGTGTTGCCTAAACGAAATTGTAAGGAGCGAGAAATGGAATACTATATTCCTCACCATGCTGTTATTCGAGAGGATAAAGTGACCACTAAGTTGCGTGTGGTTCTCGATGGCAGTGCATGTACAGACAATGGTACCTCGCTCAATGATATCCTGTACGCAGGTCCAGTCCTTCAGGCTGACCTTTTCAACATCTTGTTAAATTTTAGGCTTTTCAGTGTCGCTATTTCCGCAGATGTCAAATCTATGTACCTACGTATAGGTATACGCCCGCAAGATCGTTCGCTTCAACGTATCTTATATCGGTTTAGTGAAGAAGAAGAACTTCAGATCTATCAGTTTTCAGTGCTTCCCTTTGGATTAAAGTGTAGTCCTTTTATAGCTATTCGCACTATCCAACAGTTAGGTCAGGATGAAGGAACGCAGTTACCTCTCGCCAGGGACATTTTGCAGCGAGATATTTACATGGATGACATAGTTAGTTCTATACCTAGCACTGCGCTGGCTATAGACTCGGCTCATGAACTGATCAAAATATTCTCTCTCGGTGATTTTCAGCTAACGAAGTGGTCGAGTAACAGTGTCGATGTTCTTCAGAATATCCCAGAGTCATTACGACTTTCACAGAGCGTGGACCTAAGTAAAGATCCGACCCAGAAAATACTGGGACTTCGTTGGTTTCCTGATGAGGATTGTTTCGCTTTCCAGGTTAATCCTAATGATCGCCCTTGCACGAAACGGAGTATTCTTTCTTCCATCGCACGTCTTTTCGACGTTCTAGGCCTCGTGGCACCGATAATTTTATACGCCAAGCTTCTTATCAAAGAGCTTTGGCTGGTCAAACTTGAGTGGGATGACGTCCCACCACCTCGCATTGTTCGTCTGTGTGAACAATTTCAAGCTGAACTGCCAGTTATCTCTGAATTGAGATTTTTGCGACATGTCGGCGTCGTAGAACGCTGTAGGCTCTCACTCGTCGGTTTTGCCGACGCTAGTGAGAAAGCTTACGGTGGTTCTGTCTACGCCCACGTTGTCAAACCCGACGGTAGCATCGTCATCTCGCTGGTGTGTGCGAAATCTAAAGTCGCACCACTGAAAGTCGTTTCGCTAGCTCGTCTCGAGTTATGCGCCGCACTCCTCTTATCAACTATGTTAAAGCGAGTATCTAATCTTTTCGCAGCTCGGCACGCCATTGAGGTAGTCGTAGCTTTTTCGGATTCAACTGTAACTTTGAGTTGGATTCATTCCGCGCCGCATCGAGGGCACACCTTCGTAGCCAATCGTATCGCTAAGATTCATGAGAATCTTTCGGCAGATCACTTCTTCCACGTGAAAGGGTCTGAAAATCCCAGTGATTGCCTCTCTCGCGGCTTAACGCCTGCCCAATTAGTCCATCATCCGTTGTGGCTAAATGGACCGCCATGGCTTAAGCTTCCCCGCTCTGAATGGCCGATAAAACCATTCGTTTCAGGCGAGTCGCAAGAGCTTCCCGAAATGAAGC
The DNA here is from genome assembly GCA_963853775.1 of Xanthia togata. Lineage (NCBI taxonomy): Eukaryota > Metazoa > Arthropoda > Insecta > Lepidoptera > Noctuidae > Xanthia > Xanthia togata. The sequence continues at coordinate 21,990,117 of OY970795.1, read as the reverse complement.
CTGTGGCTTTACCTGTGCTCTCGCACGAATGCTCGGACGGAAGTCCTCCTTCCGACGACATTTTATACGCTTGCTCCACCAGGTTTTCCTCTTGGTTGAAATATTTAAAAATGATTTGCTTCGTTTATAAGTTCATCAAACGGCTCCCTAGAGGGCCCATTACCGCGTCTGATCTAGAGTTCGCTGAATTCATTGTGTGGCGATCGGTACAGAAAATTTATTTCGAAACTGATCTCGTTCGTTTAGCCCGCAATGAGTTATGCTCTAAGCCAGTACAACGGCTAAGTCCCTTTCTCCACGAAGGACTCATCCACGTTGGAGGTCGCCTAGCAAACGCTGAGCTAGATTTTGACTCGCGTCATCAGATCCTCCTTCCGCGTCAAGATCATATAGTGGAACTTTTAGTTTCCCACTATCATGTGAAAAATTTCCACACAGGACCAAACTTGGTTGTATCTCTTTTACGACAGAAGTATTGGATCCTGTCCGCGCGACGTATTGCACTTCACATTATTTTTAATTGTAATATTTGCTTTCGAGCAAAGCCGCGACCTACCTTTCCTATAATGGCGGATTTGCCACGTTGTCGTGTTGAGTCGGCTCCTAAGGCTTTCTCTGAAACAGGTTGCGACTACGCGGGACCTCTCTTGATCACGTCGGTTCGTGCTAGAGGCCAAAAAACGAGGAAAGCGTATATATGTCTCTTTACATGCCTGACAACTCGTGCTCTGCATCTTGAGATTGCCTCAGATCTTAGCACTGCGAGCTTTCTGTCAGCTTTTAAACGCTTCCTGGCGCGTAGAGGTCCGGTTCATTGTATTTATACAGATAACGCTACCAATTTTATTGGAGCCAAGTCCTATCTCCGAGATCTCTACCAATTTTTGGCTAAAGAGTATCACCCTTTATGGGAAAGAGAACTTGCAGAGCATCGAATTACACTTAAAAATATCCCCTGTAGAGCTCCACATTTTGGTGGTTGTTGGGAAAGTGAAGTAAAAAGTGTCAAAACGCATCTTTTCAAGGTCATCGGTCAGCAAATTTTTAGTTTTGATGAGCTTAACACTATACTAACTCAAATAGAAACTTTATTAAACTCGAGGCCTCTGTACGCGATCAGCTCGGATCCGTCAGAGCCCACTTCATTATCGCCGGCGCACTTCTTGCATACGAAACCTCTTTTATTTCTTCCCGCCCGCGAAGTCAATGAAACGCGGTTACATCTTATTTCGCGATATGAATTGACTGATAAACTGGTCCAATCTTTTTGGAAGCGGTGGCGCCAAGAGTACTTGCACACCCTACAATCCAAACAGAAATGGAACACTCCTGCCAATCCAGTACGGGTCGGTATGGTTGTCGTCTCCATGCAGGACAATGTGATGCCTCTGCATTGGCCGTTAGGAGTAATTACAGAAATATTTCCAGATAAAAACGGAGTTTGTAGAGTCGCATCCGTAAAAACTAAAGGCGGGATCCTTCAGAGTCGCCCGGTAGTAAAGTTGTGCCCTTTGCCAACTCAATAAGTTTTCGTTATATTAAGATTAAGTCTTACCGTATTAGATTTAGTTACCGCGTAGAATAGTTAGTTAAATATTCTTATTTGTAGTTTAAAGTCGCAACTTCAGTGTTTTTGTAACTTTTGGTGGAGTTGTGATGATATGCAATTTTATTTACTTTTCCTTTGTGTTTCGAAAGTAGGAACTTTCAAGCCGGGGAAAATGGTTGCGCTTCATAATTTATAAATCTTATATTTTATTACATCACCTTCTGGCGATTGAGAGGCATTGGTTTGATAGTTCTAATTTATTAAACAAGTGTCACATATCGTTGGTTTGGTGACGTTCCATGCGGAAGTGCCACTGTCAACGCTTCGGAGCTGTTGACATCGGTCGGCTTCCTGAGTCTCGTCTTGACCACGGGATAATGCGCACGCGTCCCTTCGCATAATATACTGTGTTATGTATCGCTGGCCAGCATAGTGTACCTACTGTGAGCTGTTCATCCTGACCGCGGCATCCATCTGCTTCTGCTTGGGGATCGCTGGATCAAAGGTATGTGGCATAACTAATAAGTTGGACTTTATCCATTGCCTTTCGTCTCATTTAGGTTTTTTTCTTCTTTAAAGTTAGCACCGCTGAATCAGCAATATAGCCTAGATTGCTCTAATAATTTAGGTTCACGCGCGTATGATTTTATTAGTAATTTTTCGAATTAAAATCAAAATTCTAGAGGTTATACGCACCAGTTGTCATGCATGTATTTTTTAAATTTGCCGCCAATATTCTGGGGCCAACTTTCGTTAGCCAGACTCTACTTTCCATCAATAATACTGTCAACTATTAGAGCACCGCAGACAAAAAAAAACAGTTGAGAGTAGTCGGCCGACTGTTGTCTAGTATGCGGACTCTGCACCAACAACTCGACTGTTTAGTTGGTCCGGTGTGCGCGCTAGTAGCCTAAACTCGTAGACTAAAGTCTGTGGTCTGCCTGGGCTCTTATAGTTCAATAGCGTACAATATAAATAACAATTACAATTCGGCAATATCACCAAATGGTTATTTTATAGTCCTCGTGAGCACTAAAAATTCTTTACTTTAGCAGTAACAACAAAACCAATATCAATATCAAGAAATCGTGCTACTGTTGTATTTACAGCACCATTATGGCACAAAGGGCACCATTGCATTGCACAAATTAGATGTAAATAGGCATAAAATACAAAATTATAAGCAAAATCGCTCTGTACTAGTCATAATTAAGTCCATAACATCACGCCTGTATCCCCCGAAGGGCTGGGCAGAGGTGCAACTAAAGTAAACCCACATTTCAGCCAGTTATTTTTGAACTCCCATGTAACAGGGGCGAGCTCATTGCTATCAACCGGGCACAAATCCAGAGTCCGGGTTGCTACTCAGAAATTCCTGAAGGAAAAACGCAATAACACTCCCCGACCCGGGAATCGACCCCAGGACCATAAGCTCAGCAGTAGTGCTTGCTATCACCAGACCAACAAAGCACCAGGCAACTTTTACGGGATTGTTTTGAGATATAAAGTTTTGTTATAAGACAATTTTGCTAGCTAGGTAGGGTAGCTTTGCCGAGCTGTTCTATGTAGCATAAGAGGTAAATGCGTTACCACAAACCTTATTGCACTTCTTTTGGCATAGCACGTTGTTGTACATCTCGGGCAGGTCGGCGCAAGGGACCTCGCGGCTTGAGTGGCCGCAGCGGCATTGGAGAACCGTTTTATCGGGACATTCTGGACACGGTCCTATAAAGAGATAAATAAATAAAATAATTGAAGATTTTTAACACTACCTAGCGAGGTCACACTGTAACTCGCGATTTATGTTTCACGACTTGCACAACTTTTATATACATTAATGCTTATAATGTTGTACAAATTGTTACGGGAATGTGTCCTAGCGGTATATGTGCTGTAGTGCAGACGAGCCTTACAGTTAACATAAAAGTGTCCTTAGGCGCCGACTCACAAAAATAAAAACGCCATTGGCTACCGGCAGAAAAAAAAATGTTAATGGAGACAGCAAGAGGTTCTTGTCAGAACTCAGAAATCTAGCTACCTAACTGCATACAGTGAGCGCCACGGTACTAATGCCCGTTTTCACCTTCACTGAGTGACAGTTAATGAATCCATAAATAAAAGTGCGCTGTTGGATTTTTAACGCTAGCCTCAGCGCTGAGAGTTGAAAATCCAATAGTGCACTTTTATTTAGGGATTCATTTAAGTGTCACTTAGTTGTTTAATGAAATATTCTGATACAGAGTTGTAACTCAGCGTTAACTAACGCTTTGGTGCCATCAATTGATCTCATAGGAAGTGGGCAACTATAAGTACTCATTTTAAGAACTGAGTCGTCGGGCCATAAATGTCAGCAGCAATAAGAATGTGCAAAGCTTTGCGTATTATCGATTCCATAAGCGCGAGCGAGACAGACTAATAACAATGATTTATGGCCCGACGTCTCAGTTCTTAATGCGGCGATTTCTTAGTGCCTAGCTAGACTTACCTTCATGGCAATTAAGTTTGCAGAAATGTTTGTCTCCGGCGGGGCCGCACTGCAGCGGTTTGGCACAGATGTTGCCGCACAGCGGGATCGGGTCCGTGCAGGCCTTGCGCGAATTTTTCGCCAACCTAAGGAAAATAATGGGTTTGTAATTTCCAGAAGAGGGTTGAAAAAAGTGCAAGTTTGTACCGGTTACTTTTTCTTTCGTGATTTTTTCTGCGATCGGTTATTACAACTATAATCAGATGGTAGGTTTTACCGATGTAAATTGATAGGTTGTACAGACATAGTTAGGTGATTCTCCATTGAGAATCATCCCACATGGATGGGGTTCAGAATCTCATCTCAGAGTAATCAGTCCAGTTAGTACCAATTAGTTGTAAAAGAAATATACTTAGCGAAGATCGTGCAACAAATTCATGTTAATTTTCCCTCTGGATTATTTGGAAGTTTAGAAGTTAGCTGGTGCTTGTGAAATACTAGGAAGCAGGTAAGGCAACAGCGTCAAGGTACCACGCGAAATTCAAATTTTCTTACGTTTTTTTGCAATTTGCAGGTCAGGATCAGGTTGTATGTTATCTAAATATGATTCGCGACCGTATCAAAAATGTATTTATAGAATTATAATCATAAAAGTCATCAATACATTTCTCTAAGTTCATATAATCCGATTGAATAACTATTTCATAAAATCATGACATTTTAAGAAAAGATGGATGGATTGTGTGAGGAATGATATGAAAGAGAAGGGCGTGAATGATAGCGTGACGGTTGACAGGGGAAGAAGAAAACGTGGTGCGCCAACCCCACGTATCATGTTACGAGGCAGGAAGATGTTGATGATGACATTTTAGGATTATTCTAACATAAGGAGTTGTATTGTTGATTCCAATGATTATAATTCTGTAAAGCCATATTTGTTACGGTTGCGAATCATATTTGAATCAAAATACAACCTGACACTGATCTGAAAATTTTCTTAAGAGCGTTCGTTTTAGGGGCTTCCTTTACCTTAGAAAAGTGTTGAATTTCAACTAAACTAAAAATGAGTTTTGGTTTAATTTAGTATCATATTACAGGTAGTACTCACTGCGTATTCCCACAAGGACAGCTGTGCACATACTGCGGCAGCAGCTGGCAGGGCTGGCACGGCGGCGCGTGGCAGTGCGCGCGGCACACGTGCGCGCCGCACGCCAGCACGCGGCCGCACGTGTCGCCGCACGACCAGCTAGTGCACGTGCCCGTCTCGGCTGTGCACACGACTGAGCGCGACTTGGCGGCGGGGCAGTAGCATACTGGACAAGGAAATGTGGAGTGTAAAAAGATGTCACGAAGCCCGGCCATCTACGCATTCTATACATCAAACTAAAAATTAATTGTTGGGAAATATTTTTTTGTGACATTCTCAGGTTTGCCGAAAATGAGGTAAATCACAATCCAAGATGGCGACAAATCAAAATCCAAAATGGCGACAAAGATGGCGGCCTTAAATAGGTGATTTTGTTGTCATGGGTATCGTTTCAGAACGTATAGGTAGAACTTAGCAGACACATAAAAACACACTTTGTATCCTGACGCAAATCATCCACCACTTAAGTAATAATAATATATAATACCAATCTATTACTGTTCCACTGCAGGGCAAAGGCCTCTTCTCATACAGAGAAGGCATGAGAATTGATCACCACGCCTGCTCAAGGCGGGTTGGTGATTTCAGACTTATATTTATTATTATAAGTCAAGGTTTGCTCACGATGTCTTCCATTAGTGATATCCAAGATAAACTTAGAAAGTAAATATTAATTGAAAAACTAAAGTTCTTGAGATAAACAACCCTTAATATTATTTTAATTCTCTTTTCATACCTTGTTCGACAGTTTCAGCGCATATGTCACAGGGTCCTTCATGGCAGTCCTTGGCACAGTTATGCACACCACACAGTAGGGTACGTCCACAGACGCGGCCGCACACTTGCGGCAACTTGCTGCTGCAGAGTACTGAGCGAGTTTCAGCGCCACAACCACAATGTCTGCAAAGAAGGGTGTAGGGGGTGAATTTGGATAGATGCAACCCAAAATCACACTTACTATAATATTATAAACGCAAAAGTGAGTTTGTTTGTTACGCTTTCACCCTAAAACGCTGAACGGATTTAGGTGAAATTTGGCACATGGGAGACCATGACTCGGATTAGGACATAGGATACTTTTTATCCCGACATTCCCACGGGATCGAGACTTATGCGGGTGAAACCAAGAGGTGCAGCTAGTTTACTAATATTTGCAGGATAAAAGACGTTAACAATGAGAATAAGGTGCTAAACCAGAGGAATTATTACTAGAAAAAAATAACTATAGCTTTTTAATTATTTGAATTTACATGGTATTTGATGTTTTTGAAAAAAATATGAACAAACAATAAGCTTACATTTTACACGATTCAGTTTGTACAGACGCCAGCACATCAACCTACTACAATCTGTCAAATTTCTTTAATATATTTTCAACTTTATTACTAAGACATAAGGTTCAAAGTTGATTGCGATAATTTGACAGTTTCGGGTAGGTTGACGTGCTGGCGTCTGTACATCAGAATGTTTGGTTTGACCGTATATATTATTACATCCATCATACGTACTTGACGACAGTAGCCTGGCACGGCGGGCACGGCCCGGGATGACACAGTAGCGTGCAGGGATGCGGGCACGCTCGCGGGCGACGGCACGCGCGGCCACAGGTGTGTGCGCCCGTGGAACCACGCTGGTACTCAGGCGCGCGCATCGCTCCGCACATACAGCGGTATTCAGTAGGGATGGTTTCGTTCGTATTCTGGCAGGCTGGGCAGCGCCACTTGCCCTCTGATAACAAGGAAATTAAAGTTTTGAATACTGCTGGAAAATGCAGGCGGAATTCTAAAACTCAACTTTAAGTTACAGTCAGTAACTTAAAATTGAAGGAAAAAGTATCCATGATTAAATTAGAATACAATGAAAGGTAATAATTGTATGAACATTAAGGTCAAGTTTGTATTTTAAACTCATTTTGAAGTTACTGTCAATGACTTAAAATTGAGTTACATTTTCCCCCTTGAGTTTTGAATTAATTAGTGAATTGTTGCTATATTCAATCACAATTTAAGGAGAAGAGAAAAAGATCTATACAGACTGATAGAAAGCAAGTTATTTACTGTTATGTGTTATCAAATAAATAAGGCAATACAATGTAATAAATGGTATACATAACAATACTTATTTATGATGAAACTAGAACAAAAATAAGTCTCAGTCTGCTGACTAACACTTATTACTTAGCTTACACAATGTTTATTAAACTTTTACAGAACTTAAGCAATCATTTAGGATTTGATAGATAAGGAAAAAGTATCTAATAAGCTACTACAATGAAAGATAATAATTGTATGAATATTAGGGTCAAGTTTTTTTGTCTGAACTTTAACCTATTGTTCGCTTGGTTTTATATCAACTGCTGTGACCCCAGCGCCCAGCTCATAAATCGACAAATAAGTATCTACGACAAATAGGGTCGTGCAAACAAATAAAAAAACATGAAACGAACATAGGTTTTCCGTCGTATAAATACGACTGAGGACGACGAACGACTAAACATTTGTCGTATTAATCCGACAGGGACGGTCAATAGAGGTAACTAAATATAGGTACTAAACAAAGCCATGTACTCACCAACCATACTGCTCATGGCCCACTTCCGGATGCACCTCAGATGCAGCACATGGTAACAGTTGCAGCACGACCACACCTGGTCAAATTGTTTGACTCGGTCACAGCAGACCAGGCACTCCAGTGTTCCCTTGTCTAGTTGTTCAGTTAGACGCTCACGTTGGGTCATCTCTTTGTTTACTGAAATAGAATAGCCCATTAGAATGAAGCTGTTAAAACTAAATTCTTTAATTAATAGAGAAAAGTAATTTCAATGTATTAATGTGTATCAATTATAATATCTCTAAGTTAGCTAGCATACATCAATTATTTTTAGCATGTTGTGTGGCAAACATTATTATGCATGTTCCAAGAGTAATGTAATGTTAATGCTCTCTAGAGCTGAAGTAATTGTCAAAACACCACAGTTGGAATACTTGTGAAAACGAAATATTGTCACAACACAATCAACAGGTTAAAAAATAGGTTTCATTTCATGAATGTGTTGTACTAGGCAGCATTTGAACTGAGCCTAGGCAAGTTGGCTACTCCTACAGCATCTCAAGAATTTCTGTGCATAGATATTAGTTTCAGTGTAATGGGAATCTGACTTTTTAAGTAGTAATAACTTGTACAAACCTTGATCATTTCCATATTTCGTTTTAGTTCGAGCAGGACTGGGAACATTTTCAGACTTACTTGCTCTCTCCCTCTCCCTAGTATCTCTATCCCTTTCGCGAATATCTCGGTTACTTCTGTCCATCTCACGATAATCACGATAATCTCTATCTGTCTCACGTATATCTCTATTGTCTCTATCTCTCTCACGGACATCTCTATAATCTCTATCCCTGTCACGGATGTCTCTGTTGTCTCTTTCCCTCTCACGGCCATCACGGTAATCTCTACCCCTTTCGCGTATATCTCGGCTATCTCTTTCTTTCTCACGGATATCTCGGTTACCTCTGTCTCTCTCGCGAATGTCTCGATTACCTCTGTCTCTCTCGCGAATATCTCGGTTATCTCTCTCTGTCTCATGGCCATCTCGGTAATCTCTATCCCTTTCATGGATATCTCGGCTATCTCTATGCTTGTCACGGGTATCTCTTTCCAGAGGGAAATCATCTCTGTCTCTCTCTCGGTTTTCACTATCCCTGTCTCTATTATCTCTCTCCATCCTCTCTTCTCTACCTTGTAAATAAGTATTGGCATATTGTTCATCTTCTGTGCTATTGCGATCCATTGCTCGAAGCCGAGGAGTTCCAACCCAATTCTTTCCACGCCCTGAAGCTTCTCCTCTCCCATTCCTCACATCCTGACTGTCCTTACTTATTGCACTGTTGTAGAACGTACGAGCATCATCTTTATTCTTTGACTTGAAATTTCCTTTTCCTTGGCCTCTTTTGTTACTTGAATCATAGTTTCGGTTATTAGATTCATAGTTACGACTGCTGGAATCCTGTTGGCGAGTATTTGATTCATGCTGTCTGCTATCTGGTTCTTGATTACGATAGTTTGATTCCTGATTGCGGTTGTTTGAATCATGATGTCGACCATTTGATTCGTTATTGCGATGATTATTATCACGTTGGCGGCCATTTGACTCTAGGTTCTTAGGGTGCTCTTGAGGACGTTGGGATGATTCAGTTTTCTGGTTTGATTCAGTTCTCTGGCTTGGTTCTGTATTTTGTTGAGAGCTCTCACGCTCGCTCTGCTTTTGTTTTGATCTTTCTCTCCAGTTTGTATCTGATGAACTACCACTAGCAATTCGTGGTTCATTTATACTAGGGGAGTAGTTATTTCGTGAATCACTTATACTACTGTAATGGTTCTTGGGTTCATTAACATTACTATAATTATTTTTAGATTCACTATCATCATGTACAGTACTAGATTCAGGAATGTTCTGAGTGCTAGTTGAAGGTGTCAACATAGAACCTTTTGGCACAAATTCAGTAGCTGTTGGAGTGAGATTAGATTTGAGTATCATTGCATTTGTATAATCATTAAGATTGGGTGCCACTGGGTTGTATTGACTTTGAACATTCATTGGGTATGCTTCAGTGCTACTGGACACATTATTGGCTGTTGTTGCTGCATATCCATAACTGTCTAACTGAGGGTTTTGAGCAGTGGATGGAGCATTCTGGTAATTATATTGCCTTGCAGGATAGTTATCATATTGCACATTGTTATAGTTGCTAGCACTGGGCGCACCACTGTTTTGCATTTGAGAAAGAAACTCATTAAAGCTCACATACTGATTGGCTTGCTCTGGTCTATTAGGGTAGTATGCTTGGTTGACATATTGGACATTTGGGTCGCCGTTCCAAGCTTGGTACTGGTTGTTGTAATTGTATGTGTTGTTCCACTGAGACATGATAACGGGATAACAAAATATAATATTGTGAAATATTTGTGTTTAATTGGAGGAAGTATGGCAAAGAAGTTTGCGGATAATGCGAGTTTTTTTGTAGTTACGGTGATGTTATGACCGCAGGCCGAAGCCTGAGGTCTCGAGTTAACCGTGTAACTCTACCTGAAATTTATAAAAATGGTCATTTGTTATCAAATTTGGGAGCAACCGACATGTGCCACTTTCTAAAATTTATGATAAATAATGTTGACTCACCACTTGCTTGTTTTGTCTACCGATACGTTTTTGTTAAAAATAACTATATAGTAACAAAAAATAAACTAAAATAATTTAATAATTTACAAAAGTGCAATAACTTTAGCGATATGACAAGGATGATTCGGATTCGGAAGGGTGAAGGGGGAGGTCGACGTTGACAATTTGACACTTTGACAGTAGGTATTTTCGTTGCAAGTTACAGAATCATCAAATAAATAATATTGTTTATTTATTTTATTATATTATATGTATAATGAGACATGAAATAAAAAGTAAAAAACTTCTTTTATTTTCAATATTTTCGAAATAAAAGTAGTAGTAGTCAACCTTTTCCTAATAAGCAACGATATTCTCGCTAAGCTTACAGAAACGATAATACGTGCGTACACAGGCGGGAATTTTCGATTTTGTTATTGCAGTTTGTTAGTAAGAGTTTCGTTGGCTGATTTTCGTCAGTAATCATTGACTTATAAAACATATAATAATGCCGAAAACCATCAAAAGTTCAACGAGGAAGCTTCTATTTACTATGATTGACAAATTTATAGACGTAAAAAGTGATTTGAATCAGAAATCTGCAGAGAAAATACGACGACTGGATTCAATCATTTCACTTTTAGGTTAGTTTTTTGAATTACTATTACAAGAACTTGATACTTTTCGACTATTTATAAAATATAGCAATATTTTTCACGGTGTATCTACTTTTCAGGAAGTATTAACAACGAAGAGACAATACTTAAAATTGTGGAAACAGTAAAGAAATTTTGCTGTTAATGTGGTTTTATGTGTGTGTGCGGTCAGAAGGTTCGGCAAATTAAAGAGCGTGTTCTCAGTTGAAGGTTTAATGAACGACTGACACAAAGACTACTTTAGTATAATATAGGTAGTGGTTGAGAGCTTAGAGTAAACTTACGAGTTACGTCATACATGGCCTAAGACTAAAGATGCATAAGTAATATGCCTACGCTACAAAATTGAAAACTCTCGAAAAAAAAGAAAAGTCGACTTGTGAAACACAGTATTTAGAAAAGATATCTTCAATGACTGGTACCTACTCTTATTAATACAGAAATTATAGATTTAACAGTAACTTTGAAGGGTTTATACATAGGATAATGATGTGTATGGATAGCTAAATTAAATAACATGCTGTCTTTGTATTTTATTATAGTTTTTGAATTTTATGACAGTGTTCTAACCAAAGACTTTAAACTGTCTGGTTTAGTATTATTATTAATCAATCAATCAGCCTATTAACGTTCCCACTGCTGGGACACAGGCCTCCTCTCTGTGAGAGGGAGTGGGCCGTAATCTACCACGCGGGCCCAGTGCGAGTATTATTATACTGCAACATAATTTATTGTATTTGCTCTCTTCAGATGTAAGTGTGAAGACCCTAAGAAGAATTAAAATTGAAGGGTCTAAGAATCAAGGACAGTGGAATACTCCGGGGAAAAGTCGTCCACATTCAGCAACAGTTTCCAATTTGGATAATTTTGATATTTCGGCTATAAGAAACAAAATAAACGAATTTTATGGAGTGAAAAAACAAGTCCCAACACTGAGAAGCCTGCACAATGAGCTGAAGGAAGCAATTGGATTTATGGGATGCCGTGAAACCCTTAGAAATTTTTTACACAAGAACGGGTTTCACTTTCAAAACAATAAAAATGAACGGGCTTTACTTACTGAAAAATATGATATTGCGGCATGGAGACACAGATTCTTGAGAGCAATACATGAAAAGAGACTAGAAGGTAAACAGATAATTTATCTTGATGAGACTTATGTACATCAGAATTATAAAGTTAAAAAATCGTGGCAAGTGGTGTCACTACAAATATATCGTCAGCGAAAAGACATATCATTGTGAATGCAGGATCGGAGGAAGGGTTTGTGCCAGGTGCCTTATTGGTATTCAGCACAAAATCCAAATCAGCTGACTACCATGATGATATGAATGCTACCAACTTCATGAAATGGTTTGAGGAAATGTTGATACCAAATCTCACTAAACCTAGTGTACTTGTGATGGACAATGCAAGTTATCATGTGAAACAACTAAACAAACCCCCTACTATGTCTGATTTTAAAGCTAATCTCCGATTATGGCTTCAAGATAATAATATTCATTTTGAAGAATATCATACCAAAGCTGAATTAATGTGTTTGGTCAAAGATAATAAACCTGCAGCAGTTTACGAAGCTGAGGAATGTCTAAAAAATATAGTCATATCCACAATCACGAAATTTTGTTGCTGCCACCGTATCATTGCGACCTCAATGCAATTGAGCTTGTATGGAGTCAGGCGAAGAGAAAAGTAGCAAGCAAAAATATAGGAATACCAGGGGCTGAAATGCAAAATTTAATAAAAGAATGCTTTCTATCCATAACTGCTGATGACTGGAAGAAGTACACTGATCATGTATTAAATGTTGAAAATCAGTACAAATTAGTGTTGTTGAAAACGAACTTGAACGGTTTGTAATACATGTTGGGGACAGTATGTAGCAGTAGCAGTAAAGAAAGCAATGAAGCTGATTCAATATTATCAGGCGTAGAGTTCTTGGAATCCGATTTCGATTATGACTCATAACCTATGTTTTGTGTTTATTTTATTGTGACATCGCATCAGTGGTATCTATTCCATTAAATAAACTTATAGTAATAACTTCTTCTTTCATTCAACTTTTTCTACATTATGTAAAAAAAACAGTCATTACCTAAATCGCATAATATGTCTTGAATAATATCAAGTATCAACTCCGTTTAAGCAGTGTATAGCAAGGGTTGCACGCTCTTGATTTTTTGAAATTTCCCGCCTTTTTTCTTGGACAGCTTTCGTTGGTCAGACGCTAGTCGCCATGTTATTACGTCATACAGCTATGTAAACTTAGAAAGTGTTAACTGACAACTATCAGCGTACCTTTAATCTTTATAGGCTTCTTATTATTTTCGTGTCCAACGTAATTTTTATTGAAATAATACCATGGAGGACGGTTTTGTAAAAGGAGAACACAAATTTATACTAACTTTAAAACATATCACTGCATTTGTTTACACAGCCAACTGACGCCATGACCACAGAGCAATATGGCGTCCACTGCGTCCAGCGTTTTCGTCAAATTACGCGCGAAATTTGAATGCATTTTTATGGCACCTTTTTTTTTTTTTTTTTTTTGGGTGGGAAATCATCAAATGACCTCTCCCGGTCTGGGTGGAGCGGGAGGGCGTGACAGACTCTTACTGACTAAAACCCACCCGTGTTCCTTCTCTTGCCTGTGCAATGCCAGGGGGCCACGGTATCCCTTTCGGACTTTCCCGCAACCCCGGCAGGCAATGGTCTCATCGGACCCCTTCACTTGCTGACATCTCTTTGAGGCGCGCGTGGAACACTACGCGCCGTCGACCCGGGCCTGGTCCTTACCGGACGGCGAGCTACCCATTGCTCACCGTCCGCAAGCCCGCGCCTACGGTGGCCGGGAATCGGCAACCGATTCCCGACGCCCAGGGCGTCTCCTCCTGCGGCGGCTAGGGGCGTGAGGGCGCGAAATTTGCCTCTCCCTCACGCACTCCGCCTCCTCCTTCGCGAGCATTACTGCTTCGCAGAAGGAGGTGACGGCCTCCCATACACTCTCGCTCCGTACCATGGCCTGGACCAGGGCCGGACGCGAGAGATCCCCGCCACCGATCGCCTCCACGAGGACACGGCGGTGCTCTGCCCAAGCCGGGCATACCTCCACCGTATGCTCCACCGTGTCCTCCGGGCGATCCACGCAGTGATGACACTCGGGCGTTTCCTCCCGCCTTATCCGAAACAGGTACCTCCCGAAACAGCCGTGTCCGGTGAGGACCTGCGTCAGGCGGAAGGTGAGGACGCCGTGGCGCCTCTCCAGCCACTCCTCAAAGAGGGGACTTATCGCCGCAATAGTGGCGTGCCCAGCACTGGGTTGCGACAATCGCACTCTCCATGACGCCATGAGATCCCGTCGGAGCTCTGTCCGCTGTGCCGCGATTTCTCGCGGCATCGGAGTCAAGCCCCGGCGTTTCGCCTCCCCGCGCCACTCCCAAATATGCGCGAGGACTTTTGCCTCCAGATCCCATGGCGGCAATCCGGCAAGGAGGCTCGCCGCCTCACCGGAGACCGTGCGGTATCCCCGGACCAGCCGGGTGGCCATGACCCTCTGGGACGCGTTCAACCGGCGGGCAGGCCGCCGCCTCAACGAATGCGCCCACACCGGTGCCCCGTACAGGGCCATGGACCGCACGATCCCCGCGTATAATAATATAATAAAATTGTTTATTTATCCAAATAATACACACAGACACAGTTCAGAGGAAAAAGGAAAAGCACAAAATACAATGAGCATAATAATTAACTTTAAGCACAAAAGATTTAAGTCTACAAAAATAGTCTATGTTTACAAGAATAATAATGAACCCTGTCTCTTAAACTAGGAGGCCTGTATCTTAAGAGACAGTGATCGGCCAAAAATTGGTATTTATTATAACTGAGCTTTACATGAGTGAAAGTGTGTCGATTTACCATAATGCTTATTAATATATTAGTATTTATCAAAAATATGGGTCAGTGTTGTGTGTGTGTATGAGTGTGTGTGTGTGTGTGTGTGTGGAAAGTGAGAAGGAGTGTGTGTCGATATATGTGTATGTGTGTATTTGTGGTGTTTGTTTTTGAAGAGGAAGGTATTATGTCAAGCGATGATTGATAGTAAAGACTCTGTTTTGATATAGTCCTGCTGTATGAGTCTGAAGTTTTTGATTTGACATTAAATTTATTTAGGTCAATTATGTCTAGTGCTTTCTGAACTTTCTTGAAAACTTGATGGCTCAGGACATAGTATTGCCGCCTTGCAAATGCGGTTTTGTACTGTACACCTGGGGGAACATATGTACGCTTCATTGGATCAGATGGAGGTAAGCGGGCATGAATCCTCAGGACAGCTTGAAGAATAAAGAGCTGCCGAACTGTCAGTACCTTGCAATCAGCGTAAAGTTGTTTTGTGGGGTATCTGTAGGGTTTCCTTAACATAACTTTAAGAACAGCCCTTTGAGACCTTTCTGCTCTCAGAAGATAAGTCTTCGCTGCTCCACCCCACACAGTTATACAGTATCCAATGATCGATTGGCATAATGTGAAGTACACCATTTTGAGAATGTCAATACTGGCGGATACTCTGAGTTTTGAAGATGTGAATAAGACGAAGTGTTCGGGTAGTTAGTGTCTCGAGTTGTTTATCCCATTTTAGCCCATCGGCTATATGAACACCCAAGTATTTGACACTATCGGCTCTGGCAATGGAGGGGCATGAGCACGATATTGACTGATCCTGGCATGAGTGAGCTGCTATCGTGAAAGTACTTGTTGGTTTGGTGTTTGCCCGGATTGCAAAGGGTACGAAATAAGTTTTCTTTAGGTTTAATGTAAGTAAGTTTAGGTCAAGCCAGTGCATCACAGAGGCCAGTCCAAAATCCGCCTTTCGTTTCACGTCTTCCCACGAGGGCCCATCAACCAGGATCGCTGTGTCATCCGCATATGCATAGATCTTGCACGCTGGTATTGACATTCTACAAAGGTCATCAATGTATATCAGGAAAAGTGTGGGGCCTAGAATGCTTCCTTGGGGGACACCGTATAGCACAACCTCTTCATCACTGTAGCTAGAGCCAATCTTTACCACCTGGGTGAGATTCCTAAGGTAATCTTTGAAAATCTCCAGAGCTATGCCACGTACACCCAAAGACTCTAGCTTGGAAATTAGTCTAGGTACAGAGACTGTGTCGAAGGCTTTCGACAGGTCCAAAAATATACCAAGGCACCTAGTTCTACTGTCCAGGGTCTTAGCAATAGACTGCGTTAGATCTAATACTGCGTCTTCAGTTGAGACTCCAGAACGGAATCCGTACTGATTGTCCGCTATAATTTTGTACTTATCGAGAAAGCTTCTAAGATTTTGATTAAGGATCTTCTCGAGGATTTTAGAGAGTGACGACAGTACTGATATAGGCCTGTAATTGTCGACACAGTCTCTGTTCCCACCCTTAAAAATTGGGTGGACTATGGCCTTCTTCAGTGAATCTGGAAAAACTCCTGTCTCAATGCAAAGATTGCAGATATATGTTATTGGCGATACCAGTATGTGACGACATGATTTAAGAAGCGAGGAGGATATTCCATCCCAACCCACGGCACAGTCATGGCGCATCTGCAATATAATAGTATCTATGTCACATTCATCAACTTTTTGGATAGCAAGTGAATTGACAGGCGGCTGCAATGGTTTGTGTATAGCCTCCGGCAGGAGGCGTTTGGACCCCCTAGATTGGGCAGGAGCCGCTTCAAGGCAGCCCCTTCCCGGTCCAGTCTGGGAGCCAAACGTCGGAAATGCTCCACGAAGTTCCACCGACTGTCGAGGACGAGTCCCAGGTACTTCATCGTCGACTCGACGCCGATGTGAACCCCTCCTACCGTTATTTGGGAACCCGACGGTGGCGCGTTCCGAGGACCATGAAAACACATGGCCTCGGACTTGTGCAAGGTCACCTCGAGTCCCAACTGCCGGATTCTGGCAACGATTGTCGCAACCCCGTGTGTCGCTAGTTCGGCCGCCGCTTGGTGCGACCTCCCCTGCACCAGGACCAACGTGTCGTCAGCGTAACAAACGACGCTGACGTCATTGGGGAGGTCGGCGCGCAGCACCCAGTCGTATCCGATGTCCCACAGATGTGGCCCCAGGACCGATCCCTGTGGGACACCGCACGACATCTCTCGCCGGTTCCACTCTCCCTGGTGACCGAGGTAGATGATGGCCCTGTCTGCCAGATAGGCCTCGACCACACGACAGAGGTAGGTCGGCATCCGGTGATACCGGAGTGCCTCCCTGATGCAACTCCAGGGCAGGGTATTGAAGGCGTTGGCGATGTCTAGAGACACCGCCAAGACGACCCCATCCCGAGCCACCGCATCCCCCGTCGTGAGGGCTCGCACGCGCATGATGGCGTCCACCGTGTAGCGCCCCCTGCGGAAACCAAACTGGCTCTCCGAAAAATCCGGCCCCACCCGCACTAGCCGCCTGACGAGGCGGTCTGCAATGACTCTTTCAAAGAGCTTGCCCACCTCGTCGAGCAGCACTATGGGCCGGTAAGCGGACGGAGAGTCCGCAGGGCGCCCCGGCTTCTTGATGAGGACCAGTTTCCCCGTCTTCCAACGAAGCGGGAACTGGCCCCTCTCCAAGCATGCGCTTAGGAGCCCCCTTAGTCGAGGCCCAAGAGCCTCTGAGGCCAGGACCCAGGCTTTCCCAGGTAAGCCGTCGGGTCCTGGGGCGGTATTTCTGGCATTCAGCCTACGTACCGCCACCCTCATCTCTACCTCGGTCACCTCCAGAGCATCGTCGTCGTCGTCGGCGGTGTGGTCCGCATCAGGCACCGCAGTAGGCGGAGCCATGGGCGGGGAGGCGTGTTCCCCTCTCGAAGGGAACAGAGCGCTCACCATTTTTATGGCACCTAACGATTGAATAAAATTTTTCATTGGCACTATAGAATCTAATTGAGACACTTTTCAAGAATGGGTGTAATACCCTATTAAAATAGTGTTTTTTTAAAACTGTAAACTTGTTTAACAAATTATACTACACTATTAGTCGCGCGGGGTTCGTTGGTCCCTAAATACCTCCGTGCAGCACGTGTACTGGATATCTATGACGTGTACCTACGCTGCGGCTAGCAGAACGCTGAAAATGGTTGCGTACCTACGTATAATATTGGCTAAAATATATTATACAAATAAAGTCTCGTGGGGTGCAATGGGGACCCCATGCGACTATTTAAATGTATACCACTAAAGTTTTTTATATCCCGTTTTAAATAACTTTAGTAGTGAAAATATCCGTGTCAGTGTAAAATTCTACAATTATTATACCAATGCAATTTTAAAAAAGAACCCGACTGCGGCTGTACCTAGGTTACTAATAAAAAACATAAAATTCGCTCAGGTAAGTAGATAGTACGAAAGTTTAAAGCTGGCGGGCGGGACGGAGTCAGTTGGCAGGGTAACAGCTGCACCACCTAATTTATGAATTCCAGGGCTTTTATTCTTATAAGGATTCTGATTTGAGATCGCGGGGAAGGACCTCCAAGACTTTTCCTCTTGGAACAGCCGTGATAATTCGACAGCTGCATTGATAGTCTAAAATAGTAGTTCTATTGTGTAATTAAAATATACGATTTTTTAAAATAAGTAAGCTTTTATTGAACTAAAAAAAAACCTGCGCGGTCGGGAACGAAGTTCCTTCTCACGTAGGTATGATCAAAATTTTCGCATCCGCGATCTTGGATTTGAAATGAAATGAATTTGTTTATTCTGTTAGTAGGATATTGTAAACACCTTTACACGACATATTAAAAAAAAAAACCTTACCACATAAGGGTTAATCACAAGATCGGTTTTATTCGCAGACGACCCTTCCCTCATTTTTAGGGTTCCGTAGTCAAGGAACCCTTATAGTTTCGCCATGTCCGTCTGTCTGTCTGTCTTTCCGCGGTTTAGCTCAAAAACTATTGGTACTAGAAAGTTGTAATTTGGTATGAGTATACAAGCAAATGACGCCGAAAAAGTGGTAAACTAAAATTTTGAAAAAAACAATTATTTAGGGTACCTCCCCTACATGTAAAGTGGGGATGATATTTTTTTTTTCGTCCTTCCCATAGTGTAGGATATCGTTGGATAGGTCTTTCAAAAATATTAAGGATTTGCGAAGACCGTTTTTTGATTAAGTAAACCGTTCGTGACTTATCAAGCTTTAAAGTACCAATTTTCGTTAGAGTCAAGTGTCTCCCCCCTCTACCAACTAAACGGTTGTAGTTAGAAATTCAACTGTCACGGCATTAGTACTTATATATAACGAAGTTTAAAGGAAAACTATTACACTTAAGTGGGCTTTACAAGTTTACGAGTAATAATCGACCAACTTACGGTTGCAAAAACATGTTCTCCCATATATTCCGTATGGGAGAACATGTTTTTCAATTACAAAGTTAAGTTTGTTCTTACGATAAATTCATTCCAACTACGGAACCCTTCATTGTGCGTGGTCCGACACGCACTTAGCCGGTTTTTTAAAATCAAACTTCAGTTAGTCAACTTTGAACAAGTTAACGATGCACTCTCTAAAGTTGTGCATTGGTTTAATGTAAATAATCTTCTCCTCAACGAAAAAAGATTAAACTCCTTAGATTTTCAACGCCAAATGTCAGGTAGCTAACTACCAATGTTCAAGTTAATGGAATAGAGTTGGACCCTGTTGAGTCAACAGTTTTTCTTGGAATAACTATTGATGGTAAATTACAATTGGGCCCACACATAGAAAAAAAAACAGTAAGGCTTAGTTACTTATGCTGTTAAAAAAAATAGACAGATAACTGACGTAGATTCAGCCAGTATTGTTTATTTTTATTATTTCCTTTATTTTACATTATTACACATAAATTATATTTTTAAATATTAGAATAAAAGAAAATATAAAAACATTTAAAAATATAAAAAATAGTAGCCCACCAGTATCGGGAGCAGGGTCCAAGCTACCGGCGGTCAGGGCTCCAGAGAGAGGAACCTCCTAACAATGCGAGCCGTGTCCAGGAGTACCGCTTTCTGGATCAAGCCCTTAATCCAGCTGCCCAACGAGAGCCTCCTTAGGTGTTGGTCGAGGCTCTTAGCAATAAGCCATTGGCTGATATGACTATCGGCACAATGATCGCTGAGTCCACATCCCACATGTCGACAACCTCGCGAGCCAAGTCAAGATACTTAATTTGTTTATCTTTCTCGGCTTTCACGAGGTTCCCGTCATGCGGGACCGTTATGTCAATGATCATTGCGCGCCGCTCTCCTCGATCCACCACCACTATATCAGGTCTATTAGCAACAATGGTCCTGTCAGTGATGATGGATCGATCCCAGTACAATGTGATATTTCCATTTTCGAGAACTGGGTCGGGCACATACCTGTAGTACGGTACTTCCGATTCCACAAGGCAGTATTTCAGAGCAAGTTGCTGATGGATAATCCTGGCTACAAGGTTGTGTCTATGCAAGTACTCTTCGTTAGCTAGACGAGAACACCCGGAGATAATGTGTCGGATTGATTCTCCCGGACGGTGGCATGCCCGACAGATGTCAACCGTGCCGTCCTTCACAATGAATCTCCGGTAATTGTTCGTCATCATAACTTCGTCCATAATTGCACAGACAAAACCTTCGGTTTCCCCAAAGAGGTCACCAAAACGCAGCCAGGCTACGGACGCTAATAAATCTACATCGGGTCCATGTAGGGCCCGGAAGTAGCGTCCGTGAAGCTCCTTACTCTGCCATACCTCCTTGCGATCGTTAGTGTCAAGTACTACAGGCCTGCGCCAGTTCTCTTTAGCCAACGAGAGCGGGGTAAGGCCCTTGTCCACCGCGACCACATCTCGAAGCATCCCCCCGTCGGCTTCTAGGAAATATTCCCTGAGACTGCATATCTCGCGATTGTGGAGGGTCTTAGCGTTTAAAAAGCCTCGACCTCCACACTTTCGCGGGATATACAGTCTCATTACCGATGACCGTGGATGATGGATTCGATATGCAGTCAGCAGCGTACGGACCCTCCTATCCAGGGCGTCGAGTTCGGTCTGAGTCCATTTGAGTACGCCGAAAGAGTACATCAAAACCGGCATGACCCAACCGTTGAAGGCGCGCACCTTGTTTCCGCCTGATAGAAGACTATTAAATACTTTCTTCAGGCGGCCAAAGAAGCGCTCCTTCAACGATTGCTTCATGTCAGTAACATTGATGCCCAACGCTTCCGACATACCCAAATACTTATAGGTTTCGGATGCGGAGAGGGCTCTAAGGTTTATGGAATCCGAGAGTTGGGTTCCAACGGATTCCACAATCTCCCCTCGCTTTACATGCATGACCGCACATTTGTCCACACCAAATTCCATCCTGATGGCTCTACTGAAAGTTTCAGTTACTTTCAGTAGCTCCATCAGTTGCAAGTTGTTGGGGGCAAAGAGTTTTAGATCATCCATGTAGAGGAGGTGAGATATAACCTGACCACCTCTCCTCAGCCGATAGCCTAAGCCTGAATACTCCAGCAGTGTGCTGAGAGGATTCAGGGCTAAGCAGAACCAAAGTGGACTTAAACTATCGCCCTGAAATATGCCTCGCTCGATTCTTATCGGTTCGCTATTCCTCTGGATATTTCGACATCCTGGATAGCGAAGGACCGTCCTCCATTGCCCCATACACGACATAAGGAAGGTGCGCAGAGTTGCATCTACTTTATACAACTCCAGCACCCTCATGAGCCATGTATGTGGCACCGAGTCATAGGCCTTCTTATAATCTATCCAACATGTCGACAGATCCTTTCGGGAACGACGAACCTGTTGGCTAATGGCCATATCAATGAGGAGTAGCTCCTTAGTACCACGGGATCCGTTCCTACATCCATTTTGAGAGGCAGACATGATGGAGTTAGTGTCTATATGTTTGTTAATTTTAGCTCTCAAAATAGATGTAAGAACTTTATAGACCGTCGGTAAACATGTGATCGGTCTATAATTTTTGGGTTCCGCGGTGCTACCAGATTTATGGAGCAGGTGGGTAACTCCTGTCGTTAAGAACTGGGGTAGCGAACCAGACTCCAATGCAGTCTGGTACTGAGCCGCCAAGCGAGCGTGCGACCTTGTAAACCATTTTATCCAGAAGTTGTGCAGCCCGTCCGGCCCTGGAGACTTCCAGTTGGGCAACGGACGAACTGCACGAGCTACATCTTGGGGGCAGATGGTAATAGCCCCCATTTCTGGTATTGGATCGCAGGCTCGCTCGACTTCCCGAGTCCAACCTCCTTCGGTGTGGCTGACAGGCGCCGACCAGATACTCCACCAGAAAGAACACATGGCATCATCATCAGGAAGGCGCGTGTCAACCAAACCTTGGGTCGGTCGCTCCCAATCCCTATAAACCCACCTTTCATCACTTTGGAAGGTGCGGTTCTGAGTGTATCGCTCTACTCGCCGCTTATACCTACGAATACGGTTTGCCCATGCATATACTTTCTGCTTCAGAAAGTCGATGCGCTCTGTGACACGGGACACATAGTCCTCAGGGCCGATATCAGTCCCTGAGAACGCCCGTCTCACAAAACGCATTACTCTAGGGCGAGTATTGCCCTCCCTGAAGCAGATAAGTTTGCCAATGAGTGCTCTGGCCCCACCAATACGGCGCTCAATCCTGCACTGCCAAGCTGGTACGGCTGGTTTCGGTCGTGTAGCTCTAGAGTCATTTGCAAATTTGACGTGAGCTACACGACATGCCGCTACAGCCACGCAGTACAGAATCGAATGAGTATCGGTGAGGTCTTCGCAGTTATCAAAATAGTTTGATAGCTGCGAATCCAGAGCCGCCACCAGCGCCCTATTTTTGTTATGCATGGGCAAACGAGGTAAGCGTGGTCTATGTTCGGGCGACATGAACCGATATTCCCGAATCGCACCCTCCAAAGCACTCCTCAATTCCTCATTGCACTGGGTACTTACGTTTGTAGCCCTGTTATCAATCCTCTCGTCAGCTTGACTTGTAGTCACCTGTGGTGGTACTATGACATTCTGCGACGGGGGGGCGATGACATGGCTACTTCGCATTTCATCTCGTAGGCGATCAAGTACAGTGTCATCCAACATATGATTACGCTGGATGACCCGTACCTTTTTTTTTTTTTTTTTTTTTTTTTTTTTTTTTTTTTTTTTTTTTTTTTTTTTTTGGTCTCGGGGTGGAAAATCCTCATGGATGTCCTCCGCCCTGGGGCGGGCGGAGGGGTCTGTCAGACTCGTACTGACTAAAAACCACCCCGGTGTTCCATCTCACACCTACGTCGGGGGTCGCGGGAACGCAAATACTTCCGCTGGTGCCGGCCCGCCTCTGCGGGCCACCTCGAGTTTGGGGGGAGTGAGGTGTTAAACTCCCCCCTTACATCATAGAGAGGCGCGCGTGGAACACTACGCGCCGCCATCTCGGGTCCTAAGGAGTAGGGGGCGATGGATTTCCCCAGATCCGTCGCCCCTGGACCCATTTAGGGGGGCTGGAAGAGGGCGTTATCCGCCCTCCGCCGACGCCCAGTGCGTCTGCTGCGGATCGGGTTAGTGGAAGCAATCTCCCGCTCCCTTTCCGCAGCCTCCTTCTGCGAGATGACTGTCTCACAGAAGGAAACCACCGCGTCCCAGGACTCCTCGCTGCCGGCCATGGAATTCACAACGGCCGGCAGCGAAAGGTCACTGCCTACTCCAGAGACGAGGGCACGGCGCGGCTCCTCCCAAGCGGCACACTCTGCCAGCGTATGCCACGCCGTGTCCTCCCGACAGTCGACGCAGTGGTGACACCGGGCGTCCGGCTCCCTGTTTATGCGACACAAGTACTTCCCAAAGCAACCATGCCCCGAGAGCACCTGCGTCACCCGAAACGACAGGGAGCCGTGCCTCCTCCCGAGCCAAGTGTCGAGCACCGGCCGGACCGCCTCAATGGTGTTGAGGCCGGCGGTAGGGCGTGAGAGCCTGTCCCGCCATTCCGCCACCAGGACCTCGCGAAGCTGCGACCGACGCAGCTCCAAATGTCGCTGCGTCAGCCGCTCGCCCCGCGCCCGCGCTTCCTCGCGCCACCGATACGATGACGCGAGTACTTTCGCCTCCAGGTCCCAGGGCGGGGATCCGGCCAGTGCACAAGCCGCCTCGTAGGAGATCGTGCGATACCCCCGGATGACTCTGACGGCCATCGCCCTCTGCGGTCTCCGCATGACGGCGATGCTCCCGGCCGTCAGGTCAGCCGCCCAGATCGGGGCCCCGTAAAGGGCCATCGATCGCACGATCCCCACGTATAGCCGCCTACAAGCGGCGCTCGGGCCCCCCAGATTGGGAAGCAGCGTTGAGAGCGCTCCAGCAGCGCCCAGCAGCTTGGGCGCCAGCTGTCGGAAGTGGGGCCCGAAGTCCCACCGGCTGTCGAGGACCAATCCTAGGTACTTCATGGTACCCTCGACAGCGATCCGAGCCCCCCCGACCACGATATGTGAGCCGGGTGACGGCGCCCGCCGGGGGCCATGGAACACCATAGCCTCCGACTTGCTGAGGGCCACCTCCAGGCCTAGGCGACGTATGCGGCTCACCACCTGTGAGACCGCAGCCGTCGCCAGCAACGCTGCTTCCCTGTGCGAGCTCCCCCGGGCAGTGACCAGCGTGTCGTCCGCATAACACGTCAGGTCTACCCCCGGCCTGAGCTCGCCCCTCAGCACCCAGTCGTACCCGATGTTCCACAGGAGCGGCCCTAAAACCGAGCCCTGTGGAACACCGCACGACATGCGGCGCTGGTATCCGCCATCACGTCCCTGGTAGGTGACACACCTCTCCGACAGATAAGCCCCAACGATGCGGCGGAGGTAGGGAGGCACACCATGATAGCGCAGTGCCTCCCGAATACAACTCCAGGGCAGGGTGTTGAAGGCGTTGGATATGTCCAAGGACACCGCCAACATTACCCCGCCCCGAGACACCGCTTCCTCCGCCAGGACTCTA
The DNA here is from genome assembly GCA_963853775.1 of Xanthia togata. Classification (NCBI taxonomy): domain Eukaryota; kingdom Metazoa; phylum Arthropoda; class Insecta; order Lepidoptera; family Noctuidae; genus Xanthia; species Xanthia togata. Next base: position 21,965,152 of record OY970795.1, on the reverse strand, counting down.
ACCCGCGACACAGCGTGTATTGTGGAGCGCCCATGCCGAAACCCGAACTGACTGTCGTCCAGGTCCGGCCCCTCTCTGCACAAGTGGCCGACGAGGCGGGCTGCGATTACTCGTTCGAACAGCTTGCCCACCTCGTCTAGCAGCACTATGGGCCGGTACGCGGACGACGAGTCCGCCGGGCGCCCCGCCTTCCTGAGCAGGACCAGACGACCAGATTTCCACAAAGTGGGAAACTGGCCCCGCTCAAGACACGCTGTGTAGAGTCCTCTCAGTTGGGGCTCGAGCTCCTTCAGAGCGAGGGCCAACACGCAGCCGTGGATCCCGTCGGGCCCCGGAGCTACGTTCTTGGCCCGGAGCCGCATCACGGCTGCCCCCATCTCTGCCTGTGTCACCTCTGGGACGCTGATGGCGTTCTCCTCCTCTTCTTGTGCAGACTCTGCGGCCGTGGGCAAAGCCATCGGCGGCGGAGTGTGCTCCGCTCTGGCCGGGAAGAGGGCTGCAACCACCTCCTCCAGCAGCTCGGGTTGGAGACTGATCCGACAGTCGTTGTGCCGAAACGTTGACAGCTGGCTCAAGCACCTGAAAAAGAGAGAGCATCCGAACACGGTACGCGGTCAGGTTGTTTCCCCCCTTTATAGCCCCATAGTATGAGCGCATGACGTTCTCGTTGATGGATTGTGTCCATCTCATGCGCTGCACACTTTCGCCGGGAGCTGGGACCCTATCAGAGACCGGTGGGCCTCGAGGTCCTAAGCCGTCCGGCGGCCGGCGTCCTCCCCGTCGACGAACAGGTGGTGGCGTCGTGGGCGGAGAGAAATACTCGTCGCTCGAGCTCGACGCAACTGCCGCGGCCGGTGTCGTCACAGCGCTCACAGTGGGGCTGGGTACCGGCGGCGGCGAGGCGGAGCTGAGCGAAGAGTCCGGAGGTGGTAGGCGTGCTAGGCGTGCGGCCGATCTTGTCAACATCTTCATTTGATCATCGTTTTCCTGTTTATTCTTGTTATATCGGAGGTGACATCTGTCATGTCACCCCCGATTCGGCAGTTTTTAATAAAATTCTATTGCATTTTGGTGGATTGTGATCTTTTTGTTGAAATTTACTGTGGTTTCTCGGTTTTAGGTTTAATATGTATTAAATTATGTGGAAAAATCTCGTGAAAATGCGTCAAAATTAATATATTTGTTAAAATTATGTACAGGAGATGTTCTGTTGACAAGGTGTTGCCAGGTTATTTTTATTATTATTATTATCATAGTCTTAAGTCATACGGGATTCTTCTCTAGAGGGAACAGGGGCTGCGAGGAATTTGAAAAATAGGTATTTGAAGAAACTATTGTCGTCGCGCTGCGCCCGAAAACAGAGTTAAACCCCGTAAAGTGCGATAGGGACAACTGCAGCTCAGACCGATTACCTATATCACAAAAATTTTGACGAAAAATCATCAAATGACGTCTCCCGCTCTGGGTGGAGCGCTCCCGCTCCACCCAGAGCGGCGTGTCAGACTCTTACTGACTAAAACCCACCCGTGTTCCTTCTGTTGCCTGTGCAATGCCAGGGGCTACCCCTAAGCAATTACTTTAACACCCTGTAGAACTTCTTATACTTCTTATTATAATATAAACAGTAATCACACTGGTTTCTTAAGAATCCTCCCTGAATCATAAATTGTTTAAATTTGTCATTCCAATATCTTGGAGATTTCTTTAATCCTTTGCAATTTCAATACTTTGTCGTCTTTCTTCATACTTTTTGGTTTCTCCACAAACATCTCCACCTCTATGTTTCCATATAAAAATGCACTTCTAACATCCATCTACTGAAAATCCATGTTAGCTAGCTATTGCTAATAAAATCCGCAGTGTAGGTAGTTTAGCTACTGGAGCATAACTCTCCGAGTGATCAAACTTATCTTCTTGCTTAAAGCCTCTTACAACTAATCTAAATTTCCTTCTTTCTTAATCTTAAATACCCACTTCAACATCATCATCATCATTTCAGCCATAGGACGTCCACTGCTGAACATAGGCCTCCCCGAATGATTTCCAAATCGGCCGGTTGGAAGCGACTTGCACCTCCAATACCCATTTAGTGTCAATTAACTTCTCTCCACGTTTGATTTTTATTTATTGCTTCTAACGCGTCTGAAATATGGAATCCGTGTTACCACAAATACATTTATCGCATAGAGAATATTCAAAAAGATTTATAAAGTACCTATGCTACCACCAAAGAGTGCCGTATCATTCTGGAAATTACCTTAACCTCTGTAAGAAATATCCTTTACTGCCCCTAATAAATCGTCGGGAGATCTCCGACTGTGTTTTGTTTTTGTTACTAAAGACATTTAATAATAATATCAACAGTTCCGAAATTCTATCTAAATTTTACCTCAACGTACCCGGAAGGTCGAAGCGGTCCAATCCGTCGCTTCGTGTGCCATTTACTTCGATTAACTATAGACAGAACTCATTCCTTGTGCGTGCAAGCAGAAGCTTAAATAGTTGAGCATGACTTCAATCCTTTTACAACAAGCGTGTCCGCGGCCAGAAAGTGCTTGAGTCTTAACTTTTTCACGTGATGCGTAATACTGCCCAATACAATTCATTTGAATTTCGAATTGCGCGCCAGCAATTCGAAATTAAAATGAATTTTATTCGAAAGACGTGTTAATTTCAAATTCAGTCATTTATTTTTAGATAGTGTTTTGTTTTTGTGACATTGTGGTAGTTTTTGGCGCCATGGATAAACTGAAAATTCGTACAATTTTCGAATATGAGTTCCTACGTGGAAATACCGCTGTGCAAACAACACGAAACATTAACGACTTGTACGGGCCTAACACAGCTTACTTAATACACGGTCCATTATTGGTTCAATCGTTTTAAATCTGGAAATTTTGAGTTGAAGAGCGACCCTCGCGGTCTGCCGGTAACCATTGTTGACAACGACTAATTGAAGGCGATAGTGGAAGCGGATCCAACTCAATCTACGGGTGAGCTTGCTGCGAGCCTTGGAGTTAGTGTCAAAACTTTTTTTTTTTTTTTTTTTTTTTCTAAATATATAATAATTTAATTTGTTTATTGAAACATTACAGCACTTGCGTCAAATCGGAAAGATAAAAAAAGCTAGATAAGTGGGTGCCACACGAACTAAGCGACCAACAGTGAGCATAACGCGTCGAAGCATGCATAGCACTACTGAATCGGCATAGAAACGTGGGAATTCTTAATCGAATTGTTACCTGTGATGAAAAGTGGATTCGTACAACAACCGTAAGCGTTCGTCTCAGTGGGTGGACCCGGGTACAGCACCTAATCAGTGCGCTAAAAAAAAGATTACTGACGGCAGATGTCTATTGCCAAGAATTGCAAACAATAATGGGAAAGCTCGTAATTCAACAACCAAGTCTAGTCAATCGCTCTTCCCCATTGCTTCTCCACAACAACGCGCGAGCTCACACTTCACGACCGACCATCGCAAAGCTACAAGAGTTACAGCTGGAAGCTCTCCGTCACCCACCGTACTCACCGGACCTTGCCCCAACAGATTTCTACTTTTTTTTTAAATTTAGACAATTTTTGAAGTGGGAAAAAATTCAACACCCGAGAGGCAGTACAAAACGCTTTCGCAGATTTCATCGCCTCCCGTCCGGCAGACTTCTACAGTAAAGGGATAAACAAACTGCCATCAAAATGGCAAAATTGTATAGATAATTTGGGCTAGTACTTTGATTAGCATATACTTTAATTTTTATTTTAAAATTATCATACAATTCTCCAATTTCATAGGTAAAGACCTAATATTACTACTGTATAATTTTGGCTTTGGCGGTTTATTGTTTTTGTCGGCAGTACTGTGTTGTTCACAGATTTCTTAAATCTTTATTCTGTTACCTGTATGTGAAGACTTGTATTTGGCTGTCTGTCACATTTCAATCACTTATTCTGGTTTGTTTAGTAAGTCTTCCAAAGGAAATAAATAAACTCTGCTTCTATTGCTTTTAGCCATTCTTCTTTATGATTTCCACTAACAGATTCTTCATATGTTAATTGGACTTCTCCTTTTGCTATCAATGCCATCTCATAGTCTTTTGTCCTAAAAATCCTAGAAGTAGAAGGCAAATGAAGAAGCCTGTATTCTTCTTCACTTGCCTTCTACTTCTAGAATTTGAATTTTCTTCAGATGTCTTTTCTTCTGCAACTAGCCATTTTTCATATAAATACCCTTCCATCATGTCAACTTCACTTGATCTCACATCTTCTACAATACTTCTTGTTTCGTCTTCTTGCTGCTCAACTTCTTTGCATTCTTCTATTTCAATCTCTTTATTTTCTTCCAGTAGCTCAACTTCTTTGTCTTCTTGATTCAGTTCCCTGTTCTGTCTGTCAAGAAAGGGTTCTTGTTCTTGTTTAATAATATCTTCTTCATCTGTTAATAAAATGCTTGAACTTATATTCTTCTCTACTACTTCAAATATAACATCTCTTTATATGTTTCTCCTCTTCTTGTGTTAGAATACCACACCCTGTATCATTTTGTACAATCACTTCAATTCTGCATCGGAACTGAAAAAATTGCATTGATATGGGGCGACGACATCATTTGATACGAGAAGAGATGATGAGAGCCGTCGGAATTGCAAGCTGGTTCCAGGCAACGTACTGTGGCTGTCGCTCTTGGCACTACACAGAGCGTCATAAGCCGCCTCTGGACACGCTATCTTATCATGGGCAGCGTGGCCGAGCAACATGGAGGACGATCTCGCATCGACGAATCAGCACTCGCAGACAGGACCGGCTACGCGGCTCCACAGCTCTTCAGGCTTGCTGATAAGCGACCAAACCATCCGAAATCGTTTACGTGAAGTGGGTCTGCGTTCCCGAAGGCCACTGTGAGTTCCACCTATAGCAATTTTTACAATGGGCTCGCGAACACATAAATTGGTATTTTGTATTGGCCGGATACAAGACAGTACTCGAGTTTGTAGGACCTTTGGATGTCAAGAACGTTTGAAATTTTGTCAGGAAATTTATTCATATGGAGGGGGAACAATAATGGTTGGGGCCGGTATTTGGATCGGTGGAAGAACCGATCTCATTTAGATCAGGGGCAACCTCAATTTTCAGATTTATGCGGAGAGGATTGTTTCAGACGTGATCGTCCGTTTGCGAAGTCAGTTGGGTGATTTTTTTCGACTAATACACGACAATGCACGTCCACACACGGCTAGAGTTTTAACGCACTCTTGGCGATGCTCGCATAATCTGCCGTGGTCTGCTCAATTGCCAGACCTCAACCCAATATGCTCCAAAGTAGAGCTGATTGTGTGGTTCATATCAGTGGTATAAAATCTGTTTTAAAAACCTTTACAATAAAAAAATTAAAAAAATCCTTTCCTATTTTGACATTTAATTGACGACTTTAAAAGTGTAGGTTGTTTACTTAAAAATACATAGGAATTAAAGTTGAAGCCAGTCTGGAAGACTAGATTTTGTAAATAATAGGGATTAAAGTATGAAATTGCCGTTTTATTGTAATAGGTACTTCGAATTGACATAGAACCTTCATGGTTTGAGATTTTTGAGTGAAACTTTTTTCACATGGTACCTATGAAGTTTTTCTTTTAAAAATATGCAACATTCGATTATCGACTTTCAGTTGTTTTTTTTTATTCAGCATAGACAAGAAAGATGGATACTTCGAAAATTCGAGTTATTTTTGAATACGAGAACCGATGCGGAACTAACGCGGCAGAAACAGCACGCAATATCAATGTTGTGTTTGGAGAGGGGACTGCTAATGAACGCCCGTGCGATTTTGGTTTAAACGCTTTCGTGATGGAAGCTTTGATTTGAAGTACGAACCACGTGGAAGACCCACACAGGTGAATAACAATGAATTGAAAGAGATGGTGGAAGCCGATCCGAGCTAAACTACCCAGGAATTAGCGGCATGGTTTAACGTTACCTTACCAACAATATTGACTCATTTGCGTCAAATCAATCAAATAAAAAAATATGAGAAATGGGTGCCTCATAATTTCCCTGATCTGCAGAAAGAAACGTGTGTTGAAACTGGTGTTGCCTTGTTGAATCGATACAGAAATGAAGGAATACTTGATCGAATTGTGACATGTGATGAAAAGTGGATTCTTTACGATAACCGTAAGCGAAAAATACAATGGGTGACCCCAGGTCAAACGCCGCAACAGTGTCCTAAAGCAAAGCTTACCAATAAAAATGGTAACTGTTTGGTGGTCTCAGCATGGTGTTATTCACTATAGCTTTCTCCGATCTGGTCAAGCAATAACGGCAGATGTCTACTGTGCCGAACTCCGAACAATGATAGCAAAACTAGCAGTGAAACAGCCCCGACTCATGAATCGGTCTTCACCATTATTGCTCTATTATAACGAGAGACCTCATACAGCACGAGAAACCGTTTTAAATCTACAGGAACTGCAATTAGAAACCATTCGTGCCAGACCTCGCTCCAACGGGCTACCATTTTTTTCGTGATTTGGACAATTTTCAACATGAACGTCGGAATCAAAGTGCCCCCAAATACCGTTCCCGCGACTAGAGCCGTTATTCTACATCTTTTTTAAATCTTCGGTGTTGCCAGTACAGAGAAACTGTTTTTACCGACCTATTTATTAAAGAATCAAAACCTAACACATGAAAATTATGAGACCAGCAAAGATTTCATCGCTAGATTCACCCTATCGCGTCAAAAGATAGTCTCGTTTCTGTTTCGTTTTGACACGTCTGATACACAATGACGCAGTGCCTACACTTGTTTGTCATGGATACGCTATTTAATAAAGTGTGAGCTCACTTTGGACACTTTTTCTTGTGAATGTGTTCGATGAGGGCAAATCTAGCGTTTAAACCTATGGGGCGGGGTTTGCATTACGGTGTCCAACAACGCTCTCCAGGAAACCACACCAACTTACTTTCATAGTCAGCGTTTTAGTGACGTCATTCGCCGTAAATTGCGGACGCTACGTGAGCGGTCACCGATTTTTTAGGAAACCGTAGCTTTAGTAACGTTTTTAAATTGCGGTCAGTGATTACGTTAGTTCCACGTCTGGCCACTGGTTCATATAAGTTTGTGGCGGCAACAGAACAGGGGTAACTGTTCTGTGGTGTCGGTGACGTGGCCGAGCACGGAAAATGGAACTGCTACTCATCAATATTATTTTTAAGGTTAGCGCCTTAAAGTCAATGGTTAAAGTTAATTACGATAGGATATGAATCACCGAGTTTAAAGTACCTTTAATAGGTATCTTATCATTTTGACTTCGCTGACTCACTGCCTTGTGTATCGTATATTTTACCTATAGAGTAAAATTTGTGAGGCCTCCGTTTATGCTGCAACTCACGCTCGTTTCATGTTATGTGGCGAATACCGTGATCGTGACTAATTATATTACGTTGGTGTACGAAGCAATTTGGACAAGCCTCTTTATTTTAGAATTTGTTGAAGAGGGTAGAGCGAGTGGAGCGGTTGCTCGAGGTGCCAGATGGCAAGGGGCGCCAAGCCAAATACGAGAAAAGAACTTCCAGCGCAAAATATATTTATACTTATACTATAGTACCGTTGGAGAGGCGCTAACCACCAAATACTAATTTAATTACATAGCAGTAAAAGCTTTCTTAATATTAAAGAAACAGGAGAAATAATTAAAGCTAATTAATTTAATTTAAATTAGATATGTGTTGATATTTTACGTAATTAATGTGCTGCGACCAAGGTGCTCATTTAAATTCTACCACCTGTTCGGAGTTAAGAATTTTACCAAAAACATTGCAATCTACATTTTGCAAAGGCAAAACTTTCGGCTGCTACCGAGGACGGAACCGAACATTGTAATCGGCGTGTTGGAGACAATCACAGAGGCCTCATCATCAATCATCCTTTTCAAGATAGATGTGAAGAGAAATTATTGTATACCTAAATAACTGTGCTTTTATTTACCACCTTCACATTTTCATACTTCCACATAATTATTTAAAAAGCCCATATCACGTTCAGTACCGTGCGGCGAACGCTCTATTGTCTGTTAACGAACCCTTTGAAAACTCACAGAATATTGGCCATTTCGTAGTAACCTTGGCCTGTTTACCTCCATTATTTGATTTGCTATTTAGAACCGTTCAAGACGTTTGCAAAGTAGTCTGGTTAGTTATGGTGCACGCAGTGGGCATGGGGTGCATAGCGAGTACCCAGAAGATTAGCGTTGCAGCTGTGAGTACTACCTATTAAGTGATTTTAATAAAATAAAATAAAATGATAGGCGTCCTAGGACGCCAGCACGTCACCCTACCCGAAACTGTCAAATTTTCCCAATCAACTTTGAAGCTAATGCTTTAGTACTAAAGTTGAAAATCTATTAAAGAAATTTGACAAATTGTAGTAGGTTGATGTGCTGGCGTCTGTCTGTACATCGATTTTTATTAATTTGTGAAATTTAACGGCAATAATGATATTAAATCTATCTTGATAATGTGTCAGGCTATTTCTTAAATAAACCAACAGTTTTGAATCTTGAATGGCTTAAATACAGATTTAAGTTCGAAATAAATAATATTTCACGCAGTATTCTAAACCTTCCAAATCTTCGTTGAAGTCAACCAAAGCCGAGACGGTGCTGGCAGCACTGACGAGGCTCGACGATGAGATAGCCAAGACTGAGAGGACACATCCAGCCGCGAGGCTCGCAGTTGTCGCCATTGAGCTGGAGAGTATACAACAGGTACCTACCAAGGAAGTAGCTCGCACAGTCAGTCCTTTATTTGTGAAGATTAAGAGGCGTTTTTAAATTGATAGGAAGTTTGCCGGTCAAACTAAGAAAGTGCAGATTCTTGGAGGTATGGTATGATATTTACTGGTGGAGTCCGCCGAGACCGCAGAGTTGGCATCAGCACTGCCCAGATGCAATCTATTTGTTGTTATTGATCTCAACATCTTATTATAGGCATTGGTTAATATAATGCACAATCCTAAATAGAGAAAGATATCTGAGGTGGGAGAGGGATTCTGAACCACAGATCACCCGGATCTCTTATACAGGTCATGCTATTTTTGAAAATATTACGAAGCTTCAACGTATAGTTCACACATGATGATGGCAAGAGTCAATCTCTGATGTGGGCAAAGTTGCATTATTAAATTTATTTGCAATCCCAACTTTCTGCATCCGATCACAAGACTCGTCGCGATGAAATTAAGATGCCTCCTTACCTTTTTGTTACTTTTTAGGAAATAAAGACATTTGAAGAGCCCACCGCCTCAGTAACTAAAGATACGTATGCCAAAACCATTCATCAGGTGAGTTAGTTATAAGTACATCATTTTATTATGAATTGTAATAGTGTCTTTTGTTTTAAATTGCAAGTTTTATTAACTGTCTAATGTTTCTATTTAATTCTAGTTGTTTATAAGCTTAGACCTCTACAGACGGCCCATGTTAGCATCAGAAAATGAAGACTTTGTCGCAAATGTGAATAGAAAGGTTCGTTTCATTATTGGTAGTTTGTACAATATAGTTTATTTTTGGTTGCGATGATTAATTTTTGATAATTTTTTCGCGTAAAAATACTATCGCGAAATAGAAATGATTAAGAGGGAACAGGGCCTGCGATTTTCCATACAAATGTATTCCCCTATTTTCTTCCTGAATAATGCCTCTAGAGCAATATTTTTTTTTTTCATAAAATCAAGGTCTGCTGCAACACGTCCCTGTTATTTCCTTTTTTTCAGCAACTTATTGCTAAAGAAACTATGACCCTCCAAAAATTGAAAAAAATGCTCTATTTTTACCGCCGTGATTAGAGGACTACCAGACAAATTCGAAAAGTTTTTAACATAAAAGAAAATGATAGGAACCTAGACATACTCTTTTTTAAAATTTTAATGTAAAAAATAATTGAATCGGCTCAGTTTTCGAGGAGAAAAAAGGGGAATACGAAACGTCGATGTCGTCAATTTTTTTTGTGATATAATCGGTCTGAGCTGCAGCTGTCCCTATCACACTCTACGGAGGCAGTTTTGAGGAAAGACGACGGCAATAGTTTCTCCAAATACCTATTTTACAAATTCCTCGCAGCCCCTGTTCCCTCTTAAGTAGGTACAAAGCATCTTATACATGGGGAAGGCTGGTCAAAGGTAATTGTAGATGCTGTGATCTCGTAGCTCGGTCTCTACACTGAATTTTTCATTTAATCTATTCCATTTCGTGTTCATTCATCAGGGTTTTATTTCTCTAGGTTTTTTTTTGTGTCGCTTGCTTCTTTTATTTTTTAGGGCCGTGGTTGCTTACTAATAACGGCCGACTTACGACTTGTAAGTCGGCCGTAAGTTGAACTCACGATACATCGTGAGTTCAAAACTAGACAGGCACTGCAGGCACTTTATTTTGTGTAAATTATTTCATCACCACTGCTCTTAAAACGGTGGAGGAACCAAAGAATTCGAAGCTATGTGACGTCCACCAACCTGTACTAGGTCCGTGTGGTGAATTACGGTGCACTCCCTGACACTGCGAGGACGCCTGTGTCCCAGCGGTTGGAACAATTATGATTAAACTATCATTACTGAGTTTACTACTGATAAACAGAGGCATGACGATTCCGACTTGCTAATTAAACACTTATGATTTTATTTATTGATTAAGTGTGAATGTGTTTACTATCTAAAATTGTAATGACCTGTTTACCTAACTGACATATTTTAAATTGTTTTTTTTTTGTTTTTAATGTAATCTATTGGCAATTGCTTGTTTATCATATATTGGCAAAACATAGTGCACATATTTTAGACAATATACTATCTGTAACCATACCTATGTTTAACAAAATAAATGATTGATTGATTGATTGATTAACAATAGGCTGATTATGATGCAATTTGCAGGTCAGTAACAGGTACTATATTAATCAAAATGGTCGCGAATCATGCGACCATCAAATATGTATTTAAAGAACTATAATGATTAAAATCATCAATATAACTCTCTAAGTTCAAATTACCCCATTAATTATCATTTTGTGAAATCATGACATTTGAGGTCAATTCTAAACTAAGGAGTTGTATACTCATCACGTCATTCGTCATCTGCTTTTGCATTTTCGGTTCCCCCCCATATAGCTAATTTTTACATACATTTTTGTCAACTTAACGGACTTAAAATACGAGTGTAATAACCATTCCGTAGCTAGTGACACGTCTTCGGTTTCATAGAAATACATACAAACGAGTCGTGTCGCGGCGTCACCGTCAACCTCTAGGGACAAAATAGTTACCAACAATGCCCTCTTATCAATGTCATTCAGGCGCCAAAAGATTTTTGTAGTACTTCAAATTATTATTATCATCGAATAAAATCCGCATGGTCTGCAGGAGATGCGTCGCCTCGAACTAAGCTGGCTGCGCACGCGCTACACGGAACTAGTGCGCGAGCGCCGTGTGCTGCACGCACAAATCCTGCGGTCGCGCTCGCTGTACGCACAGCTGCAGCACTTGTTGGGTAAGTACCTTATTTAAGTCATATTTTCTGTTAAGAGACAAAATGCAAAATTGAAAATAAAAACTTATTTTAACATCAATTTGTCCATTCTCAATAATAAGACAACGAATTTCGTTTACTTAATTAAACTTCGTAAAACTATGAAGTGACTGTATGAGAAACGAAGTTACAAGAATACACGTAACGATCGAATCAATGGCTACGCAACACCGACCTACGAGGCTACGACTGCTACGCCACACCGCTACGATGGCTACGCAGTTTTGCTACGACTGTTACGCGACTGCGACATGACGGCTACGAAATAGTTGTACAGTTCGCGTCAAAAATTTTGCCGCTCTGAAGTTAGGTTGCGCATGCGTGCTGTGGCATGCGCGCTACTTTTTTTTAAAAGAAAGATTGACTTCTGTGCAGTCATTTGTAGTAATCTCTGTAGTCTGTGATTTGGAGCCTACTTCAGAGCGGCTAAGTTATTTGACGTGAACTGTACAGCTGTACGCATGGTTAAATTCGTTAATATTATTGTGTTCATGTAGTTGCTTTCTAACAAGTTATTCGAATCTTTATATTAATACGTGAAGCTAAAACTTTGTACCCCTTTTTACGAAAATTAAGCAGTATGAAATTTGGCCTAATTAAAGTTTATACGGAGAAGGAGCGCAGAAAGCTAATATTTTTATATAATAATGCATTAGAATTTAAAAAAAAAAAATTACACACTATCATGCTGACACACACTATGGTTAAAGATGGCTACCAACCTTAGAATAATGAAATGGAAGCATGGAATTAGTATGTACTATCAAGGTAGCATGGAATTAGTATGTATTAAACATGGAATTAGTAAGTACTATCATTGAAGCATGGAATTAGTATGTATTAAACATAGAATTAGCATGAACTATCCTATTAAACTTAAAATTTAAATGAATTATGATCGAACTTCGACCACAGAGCGACCACTAGTTACCAAGGTATTATTAATGTGATGTTGTAATTGGGCTTATGTAATTTTGATAAACGAGGCCAAAAAACCTAACCTCATTTGTACTATGTGTAGACTCCATCTGGGGTACTGCTGCCCGGCCCGGCAGTGCTCAAGAGAGCGCACTCACGAAAGCGATGGGTCTGCGAGACGCACTGGCGGCGGTGTCTGCGCGGCTCCGTGCCGCCGCCGAGTATGCGCACGCGGCGGTGCGGCTGCTGGACGACGCCATGCCGGCTTGGAAAATGATCACCGTCGGCAAGTCAGTACTTTTAATTTTTACTGGAGTTATTGATGATGCGGTATAAAAATATTCGATGAATACGATTTATTTGACGCGTACCATATAATTATTATACTTATGCATATTATTACATTAGCAATGATTTGAAACAACAAGACGAGCGAGGCAAGGTACTGTAAAGAATGGCAGAAAGCAAAGGAGATCTAATTAGCCCATACCCCGTAGTGGGTGATTCCAGGCTAAATTTACGCTTATACGATAATGAGACTCAGAATAAATTAGGTATAAGAATATTTTGGCCCATGAAAGACAGTGACAGGGTGGTACTGTTGGTAAACAAATGTGACATGTGAAGTGTGTCCTAGGAGCGGCTGGGAGCGCTCGGCCGCGGTGGCGGACGCATGCGCGCTGCTGGTGGCGGCACGCTGTGCGGAGCGCGGCGCGCGCCGCGTGCTGGCCGCGCCCGCCGCGCCGCGCGCCGCTCGCGCCCTGCGCCTTGCGCTCGACTATGCCTTCACTGATGCCGTGCACGACCACAAGTACCTAAAGCCCTATTCAGACTTAAACGACATCTCTGTCGCGCTCGGTGTGACTAACCAGAAAGCGGACCAGTATCGTGGCGCGCACTCTAATCCCACACGGTCTTTCACCGTATGACCCGTATGATACCATTTCACCATGTATTCATTCGGTCTAAAAGTAAAAATGGGTGTTCCACAAGGCTCGATATTGGGACCTCTTCCCTTTTAGTATATATTAATGATCTATCCCATTTATTAAAAAACCAACCCCAAATGTTGTAATTTGCTAACGATACTATTAGCAAATAACACCATTTGAGTTGTTTAGTCTCGATTTAAACTACCTATATCAGTAAGATGAAAACGCAATCTCAAAATTCAGTGACTTTTTATTTTCCATTTATTTTGACAAGACATAATTTCCTTTTCTCAATATGACAAGCCGTTATATTATAGTACTCTTTGGCTTCATAGATTCTATGGTGACACTAATTGCACGCAAAGTTTGCATATTCAACATGCATGCATTAACTTTATCACCTTCTATCAATGTAGTTCCATAATATCCACAAGCTTGAGAAGCCTACGTCGGGGCAATGGCTCGGCTAGAAGGTCCTCTAGTTGAAGCTCACTTGCTGCGCACGGCACGCCCAAGTTTGTCCCAAACTTTTCATTGCTGTACTTGTAAGACTCGTATGTTTCTCTGCAGGTACCAGAGAGCAACCGAAATCTTTCTACAGTTCAAAGATGCTCTTGTGTTGTTAATCGATTCAATTCATCAGGTATGTATGTGAGTTCAAATAATTTTAGTCGCAGGCTCTTTTCACACGTTCTGTCGGCCAGAGCACCGGGTTAGCACTGGCGGTGTTAAGCTTTGATTTCCTAAGAAAGTGGACAGCGGTCACCAGGGTTGGAAAAAAACAGGTTTTTTTAAGTTTGGTAAAACTGACATTTAAAAATGTTTTAACCAACAGTTTTTTTCTTTTGAGCGATTTATCAAATTTATTATCAACACAAATCGATCAGAATAACTAATAGTTATATTCAGTACTAACTATTATACTACTTTCTTACTCTTTTTTGTAATCAATCTATGTAACACGGATACTGAACCACTTACCATCGAATAAGTTCATATACAGGGTTACAGGGAAAGTCGTACTGAATATTAAAGGATGTTATTATTCAGGTCATTTCCGATGAATTTCATTCTGAAATAAAATGTCCGAAACTTAACCGTTATGGAGATATTACATTTTAAAGATTATTTTTAAAAATCCTTTATTTTTTGGCTTTTAGTCGTTTTCTTTGGGATTAGAGCTCCTAGAGTCGGTTTTTTCGATGTATCTAGTTAGAGGACATGTCCATTAATAAAAATGATCAACAGAAACTGAACCTACTACTAACAGCTTAAAAAACTGCTCGACAACGGTTAGCATTATGAATTTTCTGATAGAGTGTTCTTAACTTTAACAGGCTTTTAATAAAAAAAATTGTATAAAACTTATTCTGCAAATAATTTTATAAAGTTCTACGTCTCTTTAGCTATTCAAAAAGGTATAAAACTTGCTATTAAATAGGCAAAACATTGCCCAAATAACAGTTAAGTTAGGAGAGGGTACATTTTTAGTTTGAGGTAAAAGTAGCTAAAATACGTAAAAAAAAGAAAAATTTTTTAGCAATATTTTTATAATTCATGTTCTACATGGCCGCCGCTATTTCTTACAGTCTCATTCTTTTTCTTAAATTACTTTTCACGACAGAAGTTCGTAGGTTCCGCCTCATTTCCTCAGCCGCATCAATAATTTTTTGTCTTAGAATATCGACATTTGCGATCGGTGTCATTTGGTCGTATACTAGGCTTTTCATATGACCCCACACATAAAAATCCATCGGCGTTAAATCGGGGCTCCTCGCCGGCCATGCTATGGGTCCGCCTCTTCCAATCCATTGGTTTGGGTAATTCTCGTCCAACCATGCTCGAACACTTCTTCTGTAGTGCGCTGGGCAGCCATCATGTTGAAAGAACATATCTCGTCTCAAAATTATCTCTCTCTCGGCAAGTTTTGCATTAAAGAGGGTAGCTCCTCCCTCAAAAAGTTTTCATATGTCTCGCCATTCAAGTTATCGGGCAGTAAGTATGGCCCTATCAAGTTATTTGATATTATACCCATCCACACATTAAGACTGAATCTCCTTTGTGACCCTTTTGGTCTTTTTTTCTTGGGGTTACCTTGCGCTTTGGGAGCCCAATAATGGGTGTTATGATAGTTTGTGATGCCGTCTTTGTCAAATTTCGACTCAGCTGTCCACATGATTTTCTTTAAATATCCGGATCTTCATTATCGGCATTGAGCATAAATCTGCAGAAATCTAGTCGTCTCAATGGATCCCCTTCTTCAATTACTTGCACTGGCGTGTAATGGTAAGGGTTGCCCAGAACTGTGCATTACGAACCAGACTTTCCACGTGGTTGGGTCGGCTTCAAAGAGACGTCGTATTTTATTATCTTCGTCGTCGTCATCAAGAACACGAAGTCGTCCCATGTCAGTCCGACGTACTAGCACAGAACCAGTTTCTCGTAGTCTTCGATAAACTCTGTCAAATACGCCAATATCAGGTACTCGGCGAGTAGGATACCTTAGCATGTATTCATTGCGTGCACTCCTTCGCAAAATCCATAACACATTAGGATGTCAGCATATTCCTCGTTGGTAAATGTTGCCATGTTCACAACACAAATCAAAGTCCAGTTACAAGCCACGTCACACAGTTAGAAGATGAAACAGTCCAAAAATCCAAGCCAAGTCGCGTTTTTACAAAAAAAAAAATCGGAGGGCACGGATAACACATCTACCATGGAAGAATCGCATGAGCAGACTAAACAAACACCACGATCCACGATTTGACAATTCAGACATTTAAAATGACATAAATACCTGTCACCGCACGTCTCCCGGGCACAAACAATGTCTACCCAAACCTTTTTTCATTGTTTAAAAGTGCCAGGTAGTAAGCCGGATTCTTTTGTATCGAAATTCTGTTATGTTGTACTACCAGATGGGCCTATTCTAATAACATTATTTTAAGATTTTATGAACAAACCTAGTAGATGATATACCTTTTTGAATAGCTAAAGAGACGTAGAACTTTGTAAATTTATTCGCAGAATAAGTTCCATACATTTTTTTTTTTGAAGCCCATCAAAGTTAAGAACACTCTATTAGAAAATTCATAATGCTAACCGTTGTCGAGCAGTTTTTTAAGCTGTTAGTAGTAGGTTCAGTTTCTATTGATCATTTTTATTAATGGACATGTCTTCTAACTAGATACATCAAAAAAACCGACTCTAGGAGCTCTAATCCCAAAGAAAACGACTAAAAGCCAAAAAATAAAGGATTTTTAAAAATAATCTTTAAAATTTAATATCTCCATAACGGTTAAGTTTCGGACATTTTATTTCAGAATCAAAATCATCAGAAATGACTTGAATAATAAACTCCTTTAATATTCAGTACGACTTTCCCTGTAACCCTGTATATACACCGTAAGGACTATTTATGCACGGTAACCGATGTGGTCAATGTGTTCACAAGATTTGGTTTATAGACTGCTTAGATATGATGTTCTTCGATAGTAATACACCCTGTATAGTATAGTATGTAAATATTGGGAATCCACAAAATAGTTGCGGGGAATTACTTAATTTCGACCGGCGACGAAGTGTATTTAAATAGGTCGGACTTTCAGTCCGATATCTCATTTCCTACGAATAATAAAAGTCGTATAATATCAGTTTTAACACGTACGGGCTGATTTCAACTAAACTTATTGTATGGAGGTCTCCATACAAAAAAAATGAAAAAAAAAAAAATCTAACCCTTCCTTTTAATTTTATTTAATTTTTATTATTATCTGTTTTATAGCGGCAATAGGAATGCAAAATCTGAGAAATTTTCAACTGTCTACTTGTTACGGTTCATGAGATACAGCTCGCTGACAGACCGACGGACGGACAGCGGAGGCTTAGTAATAGGGTTCCGTATGGCACCCTTCGGGGACGGAACCCTAAAAATAGACAGCAGGCATAGATGAATGGCGAGGTAGAGAGATCTTTGCTGACCAGTGGGACTTTATGGGATGGTTAAAAAAAACATACTTTCGCTCACGGGAGCGCGGTGTTACTGTCCATAATTAGTCGGCAATCAGAACGTGTGTAAAGAGCCTTAGGGCTCCACTTCACCAACTCGATAGCAACCGAACGGCTTGTCCGATTGTTAAAAATATATTACTAACGAATATCTCAGATGATCCACAAACGATTTACTAGGCTATAATCGAGTTGGTGAAGAAGCACCTTTATTTTACGGTTTAAAAATTAAATTGATCTTTTATCAATCATGATTAGAATCAATAGGTACATTTAACCTCAATAGATTTTAAATATTTTGAATACAACGAAAAAAAAATGAAATAATAACATGACACATGACATTAATCAATATAATTTGATTATTGTGACATTATTTATCGTGAATAAGATTATAGTATTTTTTAAAGGAAATGTTCAAAGCGCTTTCAGTTCCAAGCACTTTATTAAAATGCCAAAACGTATGTCGGCTCTTACAAACAAGACACTCTTCTGAATGTGTACAAGTATTCATAAATGGCAAACCTGTAAAAGTTCCTTCTTATTTTACAATTATGCAAGCTCTACGTAGTGAAAATGTGACCATACCATCATTCTGCTACCACGAACGTTTGTCAATAGCTGGCAACTGTCGAATGTGCCTGATTGAGGTTGAGGGCTGGTGGAAACCTCAAGTGGCTTGCGCTGTCCCCGTGGCCAAAGACATGAAGATCCGCACGAACTCACTAGTTGCCACAACAGCTCAAGAATCGGTTTTAGAGTTCATACTTGTCGACCACCCGTTAGATTGCCCCATATGTGACCAGGGAGGCGAGTGTGATCTTCAGGACCTGTCTGTGAGATATGGCAATGATCGTTCACGATTCACAGACATACATTTCGAGGGAAAAAGAGCCGTGGAGAGTAAAAATTTGAGCCCCCTCATTCGTGGAAGCATGAACCGCTGCATACATTGTACCAGATGTATTCGCTTCGCATCACAAGTATGTGGCCTAGAAGTATTAGGATCAACGGGTCGCGGCCACGACATGCTTGTGGGAATGTTTGTTCCCAAGATGTTTTTATCTGAACTATCTGGAAATATCGTAGATTTATGTCCAGTGGGAGCATTGACTAACATCCCCTATAGGTTCAAAGCTAGACCTTGGGAATTAAAGAAAGCCAATTCTATTGATATTACAGACGCCGTAGGTACAAATATAATATTAAATTATAGGTTCGACCGAGTACTTCGTGTTTTGCCTCGTGAACACGATGAAATAAATCAGGAATATGTCTCTGATAAGGGTAGATGGGCAATAGACTCGCTCGAGATGCAAAGATTGGTGACACCTATGAAAAGAGAAGGTGGCTGTTGTTTTCCGCTTGAATGGGATGCCGCCCTACGAATGGCTTGTGAATTACTTAGAGCATGTACTCCCGCCGATATAATGGCGATAGCTGGCCCATATACTAATGTCGAGACTTTGGTAGCCAGCAAAGACGTCCTTAATATGATTGGATGCGAGAACACTTATGTGGAACGAGAAATGTCTTACACGTGCTCTGAAACTGACATAAGAGCTTCATATTGTTTTAACACCACTATAAAAGACATCGCACAAGCTGATAAAATTTTATTAGTCGGGACTAATCCTCGATTTGAAGCACCAATTTTAAACATGTGGATTCGACAAGCTTATAGAAGTAACGAAGCGGATATATTCGCGGTTGGCCCACAGTGTGATTACAATTACCACGTTAATTACATAGGAAACAATACTAGCTCTTTATCAAAGGCTGATGAGGCTTTATCGGGAGCGAAGAATCCACTCATATTTGTTGGAATAGGGCAATTAGTAGGTGATACAGGTCCTGCGATAATGAGTGTTTTGAATCAATTGGCAGACAAATTAAAAAAGAAAAAGAATGATCTAATTAACATTGTTACTAGAGAGGCGAGTTTTGGCGGAGCCTTGGAGGCAGGATGGAAACTTGGAGTACGGTGTGTTTTGGAAACAAAGTGTCCAAAGGTAGTCATCTCTCTAGGAGCAGACGACATATTCTATGACTGGAAACCGCCCCCGGAGTGTAAAGTAATCTACGTAGGTTTCCAAGGTGACAAAGGCTCAGAGTGTGCTAGTTTGATTTTGCCAGGATGTGCATACTCAGAGTCAGGCGGACTTTACTTAAATATGGAGGGTAGACCGCAGTTCGCGTACCCTGCCGTCACTCCTCCAGGGAAAGCTAGACATGACTGGAAAATATTTCGTGCTCTAGCAGAATATCTTAAACTTTGTGTATTTTACAGTGACTATGGTTCTCTTTGCACTAGAATGTCGCAAATTAGCCCTAATTTCACGTGTTTGGGTGTGGTTCAAGAGAAGATATTTGGAAACTTGATCGGAAAATTAATGAAAGATGGAAAAGGTGACGAAGACGATATGTGCGTAGATATGAAACAACTTAAAGATTATTATTGCTCCGATGTCTTCACATATAATTCACCCACTATGGTAAAGACTCGGCAAGCAGCGATAGACTTTGAAAAATCACTCTATTATCCTAACTAGGTACAACTTTTATTTTTATTTTTTTATAATTACCTATTAGCTTTTGTGTACTTATTTCGATTTTAATAAACTTTATAAACAAAAATTTTACCAGTCTTTTAAAGTGTTTTTACTTTATTGTATGTGTTCTTTATTGTGTGTGTGTATATTGCATAGGTGTATATTGCATAGGTGTATTTTAATAGAAACGAAAGATGTACATTTCTATATTAAATTCAGCCGTGGTCGTAGCTGTATCAGTGCGCGTTTAGACCTATCTTCTACGAGACCTATCTTCTATTTTCATAACGTAAGACTCAGTCCATAGAGGATGCATTGTCCCCGCGTTTACATCTACATTCAAGTTGTGATACTTGTCATAAACATGTATAGATACCTAGTGCAATCCACGACGACGCTCCGCTCCGTACTAAAGTACAGCTTACGGTACAGTCATCGCGGAGTGGGGCGCGTCGTCGTGGATTGCACTATCTGTATCATCAATGTATTGATTTGAGCATTTTGTTTCAGACATGTTTACCTAAAACATGGAATTAGTAGGTTTCTAAGTAAAGCTCCTTGTTATAGCAACTAGTCTTCACAACATGTTTTATACTTTACTGTAAACGCGGGATAAGTTTGTTCATTACTGATGAAATTAATTAAATGAGTTGCTCTCGTGACCTCGTAAACTTTTTCATGTTTTTGTATGTTTCATGTTAGGTTCTTCTCAACAATCTAGAGAACTTATCGGCTGCTGAGAAGGACGTGGTTAGTTGTAGGAAGGAGCTCCGAGCGGCTAGGGTCAACGATATCGTGCAGAAAGGACTGGCCGAACTCAAGTACGTGCCCAAAGCTCTGACTAGCTTGAATGTTGCAATGAAATGACTGAAGCTGTAAGTAAATAAGAAGTGAGTGAGTGGTAATTAGTCTTTGTTATTAGTATCTAAGTACCTGAGTAGACTTTGTTTGATAGGATTTTGGTGGTACTCCCTTCTTTCTCCGAAAATTGTTTTTCCGAAAATCATTATCCATTTAACACTTTTGCTATAAACATCAGTAACCATAATGTTAAAAAATTCGAAATTTTGTTTTACATCTTTACTTCTAAAACTATTCTGTCATAATATCGAGTACTATACTAATTGAATCTCCTAATTTTACATGAAATAAAGAGTATTGTATTATATAATGTGTATTATTCCGAATGTTCACTTATAATAAAATTGTTAGTCCTAAAACATTTGCTAAATCTTAGGTTTCAGTGACAGAAACGAATCGCTGTAAATCCGACTCCACGCAGTCATGTCTGCTCTACCCCTAGAGTAAATAGTTCTTTTAACACACCTGCAGATGTAAAATTACCAGAGTATATTGTTAATATTTTTTTTTTATTTGATGAAGTATTGGATGAAAAAAATATTATATTTGGGACTCAAAATTGCAAAGAATTCATAAAAAAATGAATATGCTACGGCGACGGCACATTTAAAGTTACTCCAAAACTATTTTAGTTTACACATTCATGTCGATATTTCTCATAACGAGAATACAGTCACTTTCGTGCCAATACTGTATGCGTTATTACCAAACAAAACTAAAAATACATATCAGCGTTTATTCATGATATTGAAGAATCAGTTTAAAAAAATGAACTTAAAAAATGAATAGACGCGATTACGAAATTTCCGTTATGCATGCAGTACGATAAGTTTTTCCAAGTGTGAGCATCAAAGGGTGTTATTACCATTTTACATACGCGATCTGGCGAATGAGTAAAAAATTTAATTTCAATAAAACTAAAGAAAGGCAATACTTTACACGGCTTTATACGCTCCTGGCACTGCTTTCCAAAAACCTAATACCCGAACCTCATTTATACATCTGTGATATAGCACCACAAACAGATATTTTCGAAAAATTTAAACAATATTTTGATAAGCAGTGGCTCCAGAACATACATCTGATATTTTCTCCTGCTATGGGGAAAAAAACAGAACAAGGAACGCAATAGAAGGATGGCACAAGCGGATCAATACGAAGATACCAGCTAAACCAACATTGTTTCAATTTATCATACTTTTAAAGAAATAATTGCGTGTATAAGATGTCTAAATACACCAAAACTCGCTGTCCCAAACAAAAACGCCGAAATAATTTATGCAGAAAGATGAGAAAATAAAGAAAATGATTAATGATTGCGTTAACAATTTCATTTCAATGGAGGAGTGTTTAGAACGTTTAAATGCTTTGAGCTCTAATACGGAGAAGTAACTTTTTTTTTTAACTACAAATTATTGATGATTTGTTAAATATCGAGAAGAAACTGTTATTTTGTTGATTCAATTTTGTTTGTTACTGTACAAATTTTGCGAATCTGGTGTTCTGCGAATCTGGTATTTTGAGAATCTGGTATTTTGCGCTTGAGCGGTTGCATCACATGCTGCATGCTTGCTTGCATGCTACATGTTGCGTGCTCGCTTTCTTGCTTCTTACAGGGAAATAAAAACCACATGTTCACAATCAACTGTTTTATTGAGTTATAACTGTGCGTTTGCACTGGCGAAACATTCACAACGAAACATGTTGAAATCTTTAGATTCTTACAGGAACTAGAGATTTAAACATGTTTTGTTGTGATGTTTCGCCAGTGAAAACGCACGGTAACTGATAATACATGCAGCGCCGCCGTCGTGTTAAAAATAAAAGTCAAATGTATAAAAACACAATCAAATTTTATTAAATATCAAATATTGTATTGTCTAACACGATTCCTTAACTATCATGTTTCACATCAATATCTCGTAATGGCATAATAATACGGTTACAAATACATTGGGTCGATAAAGTACTGACAGATCAAAAGATATGAGTAAAGGTACAGTATTAATAATTAACAGTATTATGTCTTCATAGAAAATGGCCGAGACGACGCGCTTCGAAATCTCAGTGTATACCAGTACGCAACAGATTATGTAGTGCGCAGTAGTTACGCACGGATGCGGAAGGTTTGTCTACCGAGGGGCCGTAGGTAATTATTTCAAGGTCTCTGCCAAGACGTAATAATGTTACTTTGTTATACTGTGGTAAAAGACAGAATCGAAAGTTCAGAGATGTTGTGATACTAGACACAGATATAGAATACGATATAAATAACATTTATCAATATTGTCATGAAGGAACAAGAAGTAGCCAAGGATAATAATTATTTTATACTCGTGCATGAAAACTTAACAATACTATACAAAGATACAAACAATCTAATAGTTTTTAAGTCAGAAATAATATATAATTAGTAAAAGCTAAATAAAGTTGATGATATTGATAGTCTACAAGTTTCAAATACTGAAATACATGGCACTGGAAACAATGAAAAGTAGAAGAAAGAATTCGACGAGACTTAACGACGAGAACACACTCACATTATAAATACTTGTACACAATACATGGGCTTAAATGCAAAATCTACAAAAAAGTGTTATACACGATTATTATCTTAAAACGGTATGATCAGTTAATAATAGGTCTTAAACACTATACATATTAGGTAGTTTTTTGTGCGCCAAAGCTCTACTTGGATGATATTAAGCGTTATATAAAAAGTCTTCCGCACATGACTAGCTTTGTTGTAATTGGCGCATGAGATATTAACATCTTCTAAATCCACGATGTTGTTCCTAAGAAATGTTGATACGGTTGGTTTTGTTTTCATACGCAGAAGATATTTTATAGTAATTACGACGATTCTTTAAATTTAACACTGATATGTGGTATGATGTGTTACGTCTCACTTGGTCAACACAAGTCTTCCCCGGTCAGTACCCGCGGTACACGCAGTCATCTTCGACATCTACTAATCTTACTGTATCGTTAAAATGCTTATCATAAAGTACTGTAAATTAACTAAGCATTGAAATTCCATTAAAAATTATGTTAGTATTTGTGCGAAAGTTTTGTTTTATAAAAATAGTAGTCACTGAAAGAGTCATGAAAATAGATTTGCTGCTTTTTGCGTAAATTGCAATTGTAAAGAAATTAGCTGAATATTTTAAAAGTATCGTTTAATAAACACAGCGATGAGTGTTACATATTTGAATTTCCGAGTCAACTTATGTTGTCGTCATTTCAAGTATCGCTTATCAAAATGGACGGCTCTGTGTTAGTCACATTGCCTCAGTTTCCGACGGTTGGATTGTTATGGGAATCCTAAAAAGGGCTACTCCTTAATAACTCGAATAGAAGGCGTCCAACTTGTCTACCGAGACCGCTACGGGCGTAGCTAGCTAGTATTACAGCTAACGAGTATATTGTCAATCAAAAAGCCCGACCAACGCTTCGGCTAATCGTTTAGCGTGGAGTTATAAAAACCGTCTAAAGCATTATTTTTATATACGTAGTAAAAACATGGAAGCACTCCTGCGGACAGACTCTTTGCTGGCTATCATTTGTTATATTACTAATGTGTACGAACTGCCAGTAGTTGCTGTGGTTACAGTTGTAGATAAATACTATTGTAGTAATGGTTAACATTTTATAATTCGCAAATAATCGACGCGAATCAAATGAGCAAACTCATGTTATTAATGATTTAACATCAACTTAGGTAATAGTTAAACTCAACAATAGGAGACTTGCGAAATACTAGAACAACGCAATGAAGATCACAAAACAGACAACAGAACGAACGATGTCCATGTGAACGTGAAGGGCCGGCGACGGTGACGTCACCGGCGAGCGAGTAGTCACAAATATTACTTGCCTCTGCTTTACACTTTGGTGATGGTCTTCAGTTTTCTACTTCTCAAGCATCTGGAATGAGAAAAGAATATCTGAAAATACTGGGATGGGATCAGATATCCATTTCTAGAGATCGTTCTCGTTAATTTTAAGCAAAACCTCAATTTTTTCTATTGCTTGAGGGATAAAGGTATCTTCCGCGCACTATATAGAACCTTTGAAAGGTTCAAAGGTATAATTTTACAGTTTTACCTGATAAAGCCGCGGTACAACATGTAAGCTCCGTACAGACTGAGCACGATGGTCGCCGTCCACACCACAGCCAACACGGAACTGCTGCCCTCTGTAACGAATCACCAAAGAAGGTTTTGACATTATGAACTGCAAATTGAATGTGTCGTAAGTATATATGAGGTATATCTATAATGATACAAAATTAATTATCGATGGTTTTGCGAACGCCAAGGGGCCAATGCGCATGATCACAGTAGATGAAATATTCAGTGACTCACCGATATATCCGTCGTGGTAGATGTCCTGGTGCGGGTGCGCGCGGCGCGGCTTGTCGTCGCGGGGCTCCACGGCCAGCAGGTCGGGGATCTCGTCCAGCTCGCCGGTGCAGTTCGCCCACTCAATGGTTACGAATCTAAAGTTATAAGACAGGGTTAAATGGTCTTCGGTATGGTTAGATATTTTCATGAGTCTCTATAATAGAATGTGTCATCTCATCAAATGAAGCCGTTGAATTTATACAACAAAAAGAAGGTCTGTAGAAATACTAGAAAAGATAATCTTTTTGGATTTTTTGAAATATTGATAAGCCAATCGTTTGTTGTACCCATCGAGCCAGAAGGACTTGACTGACCAGATAATGACTGATAATGATGATGTACCTGGAAGGAGTGCTGCAAGCTCGTCGTGCTGGCACGAGCAGCTGCCGGGTGCGCGAGCGGGCTCCTCCGCGGCACGGGCCCCATGCGCCCCAGGGGCCGGGCTGACCTGACTCCGATTGTTTGCACCCACACTCCACCTCGCATACTTCGTCCTCCTGTAGACAGAGGAGAGAGAGGAGTTGATACACTAGGGTATATTCACTAAATCTTAATAATCGCTCGCAGAGTGGATCGGGCGTTTCGGGGGCTGTCTTATGTAATTTTGACGTTCAAAAAGTGTTTGAATAAATGACTTTGAACATAGGGTCAGATCAAAATGTTATCGTGTAGTGGCCGTTGAAGTTCGCGGGAGTACACTAGATGTGGACAGCTCAGATTCGGCCGTTGTTGCAATGCTTGTGGGAGAGGTTTATATCCAGCAGTGGACGTTTTCGGCTGAGATGAAGATGAATGTTTCATTATCATCATCATTTCAGCCGACAGATGTCCACTGCTGGATATAGGCCTCCCCCAAGCACCGCCACTTCGACCAATTCTGTGCCTCCCGCATACAGCGGACTCTTGCGGCCTTCACAAGGTCTGGAGTTGTGACCGCGTACTGAAAGACGTAGCGTTGGAAGGCCTCCCAAAAAATGAATATTTACTGTTGTATAATCAGACCTGGTAGTGCATGGGTGGCGCGACAATTCTGCCGGGCAGCACGGCGGCGCAGCGCCAGGGCTGCAGGAACAGCTCGGCGGAGTCGTCGGCGCTGGTGAGCTCGCAGCGCGCGTGCGACACCTTCACCCCCCAGCCGCAGGCACCTGCTGCTTCTGAGCCTGTTGATGTCTTAGGAGAAACGGGATTGGGTTAGAAGATTCTGGATGGTGACTTTTAAATCGTTTAAAATTCATGAATGAAGCTCGTTGGATCTATTCCTTTTACTACAGAATTCTTACGAAAAGGATATAAAGTACGAATTTAGTTCGTGATGATGACACAATGTGGCATGACATTTGACTCCCCGTCAGTAACATAAGATGGCGTCATGGGGATGGTGTGTCGGATGAAACGCCAACTTTACTGAGCAAAGTAAAGTAAAGTCAAAGTACGATCTGTTAAATTGTCCCTGTGACCAAAACCTAATGTTATCTAAGTAAAAAACATAAACCAATATTGATAGTGTATGGTACCTCATTGACCACCTGTATGTGGCATCCGAGCGAGGGTCTGGCGACGAGCTTGAGGCACGGCTCGCGAGGACACGGAGCGCGCTGTTCTGTGGGAGGACACGCTCGGCCCGGCCATACCGCGGCCGTCAGGTGTTGTCTGCAATTAGGCAAGATTACACTGTGTATTGCAATTCAAATGGAGGGGTTGGTGAAGCGGGATGGACTCCGCTCTCCGCAAAACCCCGTTTCGCATACTTCCAACACAGTGTCTACGGCGGTTTAGAGGAACTGTCTTGTTTAACCTACATAGACAAAGATTGAGCAATAACCATTCAACTGCTAGCTTCAATACTCCCATCCGCCAGTGCTAAGAATTTTCAGAGGGTCTTGTGTGCAATTAGTGATCTTTGGGAGACCCCAATTTCGGGAAAGCTTTGGTTTTATTATGGAGTGCCAGAAGTTTTCGCCGTGTACCTGGTGCGTCGCATGTGGCTGGCGGTGTTGGCGTCGCCGCAGGAGCAGGCGGACGCGTCCCACGCGCCCCACTCGCTCAGCTCGCAGTCCACGCCGCACGGCACGTAGCACCACGACTCCTTGGCTTCAGTAGTTGTTGTGTTCTGTAGTAGAAGAAAACATGATTTATTACTGGAATTGGTGAAACTGTTAACATTTAAAGATCTGTTTCACACCGATAGGGTTTGAAAATCTTATGATATTTGGGTGCTAAGAGACGAAAACGTATACTTACAGGACAGTACGAGTCGTTGACAAAAATTCCGTCACTACGAAGACATCTGACAGCCCTCTTCTTTGTGCCTTCACCGCATGGTGATCCTCCTGAAAACAAAAGAATTATCATCGTAGACCATACGAGACGAGACAGAGATAAATACTTGGGAAAGAAAAAAAAAAGAGAAAAGTGAAGATTCTGATAAATGTAACTGAAAAGTGGATTTCTGTCTATAGACAGATTTAAGGTAAAATTCTTCGGGTTGTTGTCTCGTACCTAGAGGTTGGCAATCATCCCAGGGCGCGACGTGCCAGGAGTGGGCGTGCGGCGAGCAGGGCTCCGCGCCCACCAGGTGCGGGCAGGCCGAGCCGCCGTCGTCCGCGGGGCGGAGCACCACGCGCGTGCGGTCACGACGACCACCCCACTTCGTCTGATGAACAAATGACACTCACTTTTGAAAAACAAAATACATTATTTAATTTTTTGACTTCATTAGGTAACATTTCATATAGAACCATTTGCATGATACAGAGAGAACTTCATATAATGAGGCACAAAACGTATTGAGGATAGCAGAAGAAGTAAGGATAGCTACGAAGTGTGGTCTCTGCAGGATTAAAAAAATATACGGTTTGACTTTTATTGTAAAGAATAAACGCATGTTATAATACCGTCAGCTGTAGTGTTGAAATCTTCTAGACACGAAACTATGTACTTATAAGAAGAATATGTTAAATATATGTATAAAGGGTGACTGGTAATTAGTGACCGACACTTAAACACGTGACTTTACTCATCATTATAAACATAAAATCGCGCTGTTTCCTATATTTATGTCGCATAACTCGTGAAAATATAGGGAACAGCTGATTTTTTTACGCGATTTTATATTTGGTCTCATAGTAAAAGTTGTTCATAATGATGAGGAAAGTCACGCGTTGACTTGAAGTATCAGTCACTAATTACCAGTCACTTATATGTAAGAAGTCTTACAGAGAGTAGGCGAACTAAAAAGATAGAGGGGAAAAAAGGAAGCAGACTGGTCGCCAACGGTTCACAGGGCATCTGGTACCTGTTCGCAAGGGCTCCACTCGGACCAGGAGCTGACCACGCAGTCGCTGGGGCACGGCGCGCGGCACGCCGCGTCGTCCGGCGGCGCCGCGCCCGCGCCCGCCGCCTCGCACGTCGCGGGCTCCAGGACTTCTCCCTCGGCGTCCACGCAACTGTATTGAAATTGGTGCTTTGGTAATATTTTGATGTTCTATCTCATTAGATAGACCAAATTTGTGTTATGTGCTGACGCTACTCGTTTTCACGCACACATTCACACTCGTTTGTACAATTGGTTATCACAAGTAAAGCGCGCGTCGAAATTAAATTAAATAGTAAATTATCATGACTTAAAAAACCTAATCTATTACAATTTCAATAAAATATATATAATACATAAAGATCATCAGATTGAGAATGCCGAATTAAAGATTCACGCTACATTCATATTATCGGTTGCACTTCATTCATCTTTGATATTTGTATGTAGGGTACACTACCACTATGTGTGGGTGTCAAAAATACGTTGTATTCAACAACTTTTCCACAGCGCAATGTTTCATGAGATTTGGTAAAAAAAAAAAAACATAATACTAATCATTCCGATAGTCTGTCATTTCCTCTTAAAGGTCTAAACAAGTACCTATCCAGCAATGTGTACTAACGTGACAGTCCTGTTGATGATGGCCCGGCCGCACAGCGAGCGCGGCGGCGCGCACACGCTCCAGTCGCCGAGCGCCCAGCGCGGCTCCGACACGGCGCACGTGGCGCGTTGTAGCGTAGCACCACATTCGCGACCTCCACCGGAACCTTCCTCTATCACCTCCCTAGATATTCCAATATGAATAGGAGGCTAGTATTCTCATAGTTAGTGATAATGTATATGAATACCTATAACTTTGACGCGAAGGGTATCAGAATAAACAAGTAATCTACATTTAAAAATGCAGCGATTGTGTCAGTCTCCTACCTCGTCCGGAACCGGAAAGCTGCTCTAGATCCAGGTTCAGAAGCGCATGGCCCCCACTCCCCCCACTCGCCGACCGCGCAGTCGCGCGCGCACCGCACGCTGCACGCGCCGCGCAGCAGTGAAGGGAACTCGATGTCATACGAGTAGCCGTCTGTTGAGGCTTCGCGGACGCGGCTTGGTCCTGGAGAGGGAACAGAACGCTATAGGCAGGGAAGAAAATTGACGAGAAGACATTAATCCAGCAGAACATTGTGGCGTGTTGAAGTTAAATTATGTAATTTACGTGGAGACAGAATCTTAGCAAGAGACGTCTTTATCTAGTGGACCGCGATGTATAGAAATTTAAGCCAGAAATAAAAACATAAAAAACATTGTCAAAAAAATCTCCTCGATTTAAGCATCAATAAGAAAGATCTTGTGTGATGTACTAGTTATTACTTGAGTAGTCTTGTTATGTAGGCATCAGAATTAGTTCAAGGCATCAGAAAACAAAAAGGGATCATAGGGCCATACCAGTAAGTGGATGATATTTCTTGCACACGTCCATTGGCACGTCTCGTCCTCCCACCATGCATCTGGCGGCACGTAGAGACCTGCCTTCACCGCACTCCATTCTGAAATGAAACTCTTCAGTCAAAAGCATTGCGATGGGCAGAAACATAACCCTGTTTAGCAGTCGGGTAAAAGACAAAGAGCCGCTAATTATAGTTTTACCGAGACCGCTGCTCTGCGCCTTACGAATACGCGGCTAGGTGGGAAGCAGCGTTGATGAATGAGCGGTGGGCGGGAAGCCCGCGCACCTTGAGCGTTGACGAATGAGCGGCCTGCAATGCCCCCCGTATCGCCGCGCACATACCTAAGGCACGGAACAGCGGTCTCGGTAAAACTTTAATAACACAATTTTTCGCACAGACTTTGTTCTTCAACAGGGACCGCCACTGTAGATGACCGTAGTCTGCTTTTTGGTAAATAATAGTTAATACAAAGAAATAATAATCATACCCGGGTGGAAGAATGCAGTCAGAGTCGGTCGGCAACAGCTCCAAGGATACATTCTTACAAACGCAGTTTGGAACATCAGGATCCGAAGCGTCTAGGAATCTGCAAAGAATTGTACATTTCAGAGGCAGATTGTTTTTATGATATTGGATCAATTAGATGGCAATCAGTAGTTGGCTGACCTAATGGTACGAGGTCACCAGATGCATTGTAGTTCAACCAAAATACAAAGCAATGTATCGAGGCGCCCAAATCTTTCAAAAGGCTAAATGCTGTTGTGCGGCAGAATCAAACAGGTATGGATGGAGGCACTTTTCCAGACCAGAGAGAGATCCCATTTGTTAGATCTAGAAACTTACTTGAGTGGATCAGAGCAGATGACGTCACAAGTGAGAGGCGTGATGTGTTCACAAGTGACGTGGCATGCGGCGACGCCACGCGGTATCAGCTGACCGGCACACGCTCCCGCTTCCACACGGTGCGACTCGGAACCGCACCATATACCTGGAACATTATTGAGGGTTAGTAACTATGTAAAAAACATATCTGATACATTAATTTCGTCAGGCCCGAAAATCTCTTGTCTAAGGATCAATAGACCGTAAACCTTGTCACTTTTCGGGTACTGTATGGGTACTAAACTTATACATATATTAGGGGTTAAAGTATGAAATTGCCGATTTGTACTGAAAAATTGAAATTCGTTTTTATTTATTTAACATACTTATTTAATCAAAATAATTACCGTTATTATCTATACATTGCTGCCATCTAATAGGAAAGTCCTTTATGCCTTTGCGATAGAACTCTCGTGATCTAGATTCGACCAACTGTGTGAAAGCATTTTGTACTGACTCCTTTTTTTTTTTTTTTTTTTTTTGGGTGGGAATTCATCAAATGACTCCTCCCGCTCTGGGTGGAGCGGGAGGGCGTGTCAGACTCTTACTGACTAAAACCCACCCGTGTTCCTTCTCTTGCCTGTGCAATGCCAGGGGGCCACGGTATCCGAAAACTTTTTATCACGTAGAAAATTGTCCAAATCACGAAAAAAATGGTAGTCCGTTGGAGCAAGGTCTGGCGAATACGGAGGGTGACGAATGGTTTCTAATTACAGTTCCTGTAGACTTAAAACGGCTTCTCGTGCTGTATGAGGTCTCGCGTTATCATGGAGCAATAATGTTGAAGATCGATTCATGAGTCGGGGCTGTTTCACTGCTAGTTTTGCTATCATTGTTCGGAGTTCGGCACAGTAGGCATCTGCCGTTATTGCTTGACCAGATCGGAGATGGCTATAGTGAATAAACAGTTACCATTACCGTTTTATTGGTAAGCTTTGCTTTAGGACACTGTTGCGGCGTTTGACCTGGGGTCAGCCATTGCATTTTTCCTTTACGGTTATCGTAAAGAATCCACTTTTCATCACATGTCACAATTCAATCCAATATTCCTTCATTTCTGTATCGATTCAACAAGGCAACACAAGTTTCAACACGCGTTTCTTTCTGCAGATCAGTCAAATCATGACGCACCCTTTTCTAATATTTTTTATTTTATTGATTTGACGCAAATGAGTCAATATTGTTGGTAAGGTAACGTTAAACCATGCCGCTAATTCCTCGGTAGTTTGGCTCGGATCGGCTTCCACCATCTCTTTCAATTTATTGTTATTCACCTGTGTGGGCGGTCTTCCACGTGGTTTGTTCTTCAAATCAAAGTTTCCATCACGAAAGCGTTAATACATTCGTCGCAAATACGTGACGCGAACATTCGAAATATAAAATACTCGGAGCCTCACCAAAATCGCACGGTGCGTTCATTAGCAGTCCCCTCTCCAAACGCAACATTGATATCGCGAGCTGTTTCTGCCGCGTTAGTTCCGCGTTGGAACTCATATTCAAAAATAACTCGAATTTTCGAAGTATCCATCTTTCTTGTGTAAGCTGAATAAAAAAAAATAACTGAAAGTCGATAATCGAATGTTGCACATTTTTTAAAAGAAGAACTTCATAGGTACCATGTGAAAAAAGTTTAACTCAAAAATCTCAAACCATGAAGGTTCTATGTCAATTCGAATTACCTATTACAATAAAACGGCAATTTCATACTTTAACCCCTATTACATAAAATTCACAGGGCAGGGCCGGGCGCATTTTCAACATTTTATTGTATTTTCGGTGGTTGTCATTTTTGTGCTGTTATTAGGTGCCATCAAAAATGTGCCTTAAATAAACAACGATACAGGAGTATATAATGATGTAGATTGTTCTCGTTCGTGTTGTTATATTATGTATACGAGTTGTCTTATTTTAGTAAACTAGAGACCCGCCCGCCGTTTTTACGACTTGACAAAACACCGAAAAAATTCTCTAAGTGATGGTGAACATCGCATCATAATCCGTAGCACAGTATAAAAGGAAAACGCGGTCACACAGCCAGACACGTAAAGCGACTTCAGTTTATAAATGTGTAGAGGTATATAGTTTCAGCATGTTACTCACTCCTGACTCTAAAGCCCACTCCGCATCTCTGCACGGGCGGCAGACGACACGTGCTCCAGTCGCCGGCCACCCAGGCGGCGTCGCGCGCGCGGCACGTGCGCGACACGGGACAGTCGCGCGTCTCCATGCGAGATCCACAGCTTGGGCCACCATGGACTACGCGCACGCGGACTTGCTTGCCTGGCTCTATGGAGTAAAGAGGACAATACAATTAGGGTATAGGTAGGCAGCCTAATCGGAAGAGGTGCTGATTACGATGGGGTTTTTTTTAAATCCACTGCGGGGAAGTTCTTGGCCTCGCATCTCACATGATAGAAAGTGATGATCAGGTCGAAAGTGGAAGCGGAATCCTCTACACACAGAGGCACTGGCTATCTTAACCTCTAACTACCGAAACACAACAATGCTGTTAACATTGTTGTTATGGCGATAGACTTAGATAAGATGGTGGTAGCTAGCCAGGGGGACTTAGAAAAATCCCTACCACCAACCAAACCGAGCAGAAGATTTTGCCCCTACTGGGAGTTGAACCACGGACTTCTGGGTCTGAGACAGGTGGTCTAACCACTAGATCACAGAGGCGGTTAAAGAGAGGTGGATAAAGTAAAGAAGCGCTTTTAGAAGGAGCCATGTACCTACTAATTTCAATTCTAGGTTATTTTTTCTTCTCCACTTGCAGTAGGATGGTAAGAAGATTCAAAGCTCGACCCATTAAATAACACATTGAGAGGCAATGGTAATTTCAAATTTAACAAGCTTTATTTAATGAGGGTTTTTTTTAAATGACGCTAGGTGGCAGAACTGAAACGTCAGGTTCAGGCCGACCTGTCAAAAATATCAAATCGCCTATATTTTCTTTATGAATGATGAACGAATGAATTAAACGAATGTCGAACGTTATCATAAATTTTAAATTCACTCGAAATGGAAGACCTCTTGTCAAAGTGGCACCAACTGGTGGCGTGAGTTTTCATGAAAAGACTTACCACAAGTATTAGGGCAGGGTGACCAGGGCATCCAAGCTTCGACTCTGCATCCACGACGACAACGTACTGTGCACGCGCGACGTGACGCTGGACGTCTCAGAGGAGCGCATCTGAGAAGAAAACAAGAAAACGGTTTCAATACATTTTTTACTACAAATTCATTACAAGTAGAGGTTTGACTTTTGGAACGAATTTCTTTAACGCGGCTTGCGGTAGGAGTAAACTGTCAGAAATCATCACGTAACGAAAAAGCGTGATACTGTACCCTATTTAAAAGCGCTCGTCGTGCGAATATACGATCGTCCGAACTTTTTTTTTTCGGTGAACCAGAACGCTTTTCAGTTTTCCGAAAGTTCATCCAAAAAGGGGCAAATGCACGCGACCGTTCGCATATTCGCGTGACGATCACTTTTAAATAGGACGCAGGCTCATACCCGAATAATGCTAAAAACTTATAATAGATGGCTCTGTATTAAAAAACAAGGTCAGTGGGTCGTCTTAGGGGCGGATTTCAAAATCTTTAGACACTCGAAACTTGAGACCATTCTAGATGGCTCTGTATTAATACATAACTAGCGACTCACCCCTGTTTCGGAAGGTTTTTACGACTTGACAAAACATCGAGATTTCTTAATTATCTTTAAGTTTAATACTAATGAATGACACACAAAAACCTTTCGGAATACATTCTCAAAATTATTTTGAATACCTCATCAAAATCCTTTGCGTAATTTAGTAGAATAACGTGGACATACAGACAAACGCGAAAAGCGACTTTGTTTTACAATATGTATCGATATATGTACAGCGAGCATGTCCCACGACACCTCCCGACATTTTTTTTCCAGGAAGCCGTGTCGTGGCATGTCGGCGTCAATATATTTTAATTTACAGTTATACTTACAAAGCCTCCCGGACTACATCAGCATTGTTCTGGACGCACATTACGTCTCGCACCATTTCGCCTTCTTCAATGCACGGCTCATCTTCGTCACTCTCGTTGTATGTCTCCCCATCCTATAAGGAATTCAAATTCAAATATTTCGTGATAGTGGTGATTTACTGAAAAGAAGAGGAGCTCGTGGCTAAGTTATAACAGACGCACGGGTCGATTCAACAGGTTAAGCTACACTTGCTGGGGTTGGTCTGTGCCTCGGAAAGCACGTTAAGCCGTTGGTCCCGGTTGTCATTCGTGGATCTTTGACAGTCGTTACGGGTCGTTAGAAGCCCGAAAGTTTGACAACCAGTCTTACCAAGGGATATCGTATTACTACTGGGTTGTGGAGGTCAGATATGCAGTCGCTCCATCTGAAATACTGGTATTCATCTGCGTCCGGTTAGGCGAAGCCGACCCCAACATAGTTTGGAAAAGGCTAGGCAGATTGATTGATTGAGTTATCTCAGCGTAAATCTTTAACTAGGCTATTTGAATTTAGACCAGAGTTACAAACTGTGCGGAACAGGATTCTCAACTCAACCTGCATAATATGCAACCATAAAAACAAAATATCGCGAATGGGGTGGATGCCGAAACTGACATGCGAGTTCAACGCTTTCAATCAAGCCTTTTTTTTTTTTTTTTTTTTTGGGTGGGAAATCATCAAATGACGTCTCCCGCTCTGGGTGGAGCGGGAGGGCGTGTCAGACTCTTACTGACTAAAACCCACCCGTGTTCCTTCTGTTGCCTGTGTGAAACAGGTACCTCCCGAAACAGCCGTGTCCGGTGAGGACCTGCGTCAGGCGGAAGGTGAGGACGCCGTGGCGCCTCTCCAGCCACTCCTCAAAGAGGGGACTTATCGCCGCAATAGTGGCGTGCCCAGCACTGGGTTGCGACAATCGCACTCTCTATGACGCCATGAGATCAATCAAGCCTGACATCAAGAAATTGATAAAAAGTTGAAAAAAAAAAAACATACCTCACATTAGCAAATGTAAATGTGAAGTATTATTAATGAAGAATACAGATAAACCTAGGTTTTGATTACTTTAGGGCTCTGTCAAAAATTTCGTTTTCCAAAAGGGTTCCGTCGCCAAAAAAGTTTGATCATGAGCCAAAGAAGCTAATTATTATAATCTAAACTATGGAGTGAAATTTTATGACGATCCCAAGATTGAAGCATCGATTTATAATAAACTTACAAGCAAGTCCGTATAGTTGGTGACGGGCATGTAGTCTTGCCGCCGTCTCTCGCAGGGTCCCCACGGCGTGGCGAGCCAGGAGTAGGTGGCACAAGCGTGAGTGTTGCAGGTCTCGTTCTGAAGCAGTTGGTCTTCTGGTGGGCATGGCCAGCCGTCTGAACAGGATGTTTGACGGTCATTATTTTTGCCTGAAGTTTTTATTACCAAGTGGCCGTCACGGGAGCACGTTCAAAGTAAAAAAAAAAAAAACAACTTAACTTTTAAAAAGTATTCTATGTTCATCATTTTGTTCTATGTCATGGTCTACCATGACCATATGGGTAGACCATGACCTGGGTTAGAACATAGAATACCTACTTTTTATCCCGATATTTCTACGAACGAGACTTATGCGGGTGACACCATGGGGCGCAGCTAGTCGATAATATAAATTCGACATCATCGAACATGAGTTTTTGGATGTAGTCAAATAAATATTCACAAAAAAATTTATACCTATAATCTTTTAGTTTGTAGTTCAAAAGCCATTAAGGAAAAAACAAATGAAAATACATTTATTCGCTCTAAATATGACACAAAGAAAAACAAATTGGGGGAAAATATGCGTTACATCCACGCGAAATGGCCATCGCTCAGCATAATGCTGTGACACTACGCGAGACAGAGCCACAGTGCAGATTATCAGCCAATATGTGCTCCAGAAGACGAGTGTGCAGCTGCAGTAAAGAATGCGCAAATGCATATAGACCAGCAAGTCTAGATCATACGGTAGGTTGATGATACATACGCCAACTAGTCTTTGCAAAGTTTGAGAGAGTTCATTTTCCGAAAAAGTTATCATTCGTGCAATCTACGTACTTGGAGCTGAGTGAGCCAATATATGCCGTCGCCTGGTTCTGGAAGGTCGTGGGTGTGCAGCTGCAGCACAGGGAGCTGAACAGTGGCTCCAAGACGCCCAAGATGACACCACGCAGTCACCAGCACAGGCAATGCGGCACCTTTCACTACGAGGAGGAGCGCCTGTTCCACTGCACCATGCGCGTTGAGCTTCTTTCTGTAGGGCAGATACATAGATACATGGTTAGAAGAGCTTCTTTTATTAGCAAGTAAAGCATAATTTATGGTGCGATGTGGTGTTTATTACGTTATCGTTAATTATGATCTTCTTAATTAAATAAATAAGGTATAAAAGTCTTCTAACTCGGTAATAGGGTTGCTTCCAGGTAGTCAATCCCTCAGGATGTACTTAACTAACGAAGCCCAAGGTGAAGGTGGAAAACACATTGAAAAATAAGTAAGTGGCAAAACGTTTACTTTGCACAAACTAAACGAACATTAATTAAAAAAAAAAAAAAAAACACATTGCCAAATTAGCCAAAAGCTTCGTAGTCAATATTAAAAATGAATAAGCAGCAGAAGCCCTTACCCCATCATGTCCAACACATCTCAACTCGCGGCTCCTCTTGCCCGGGCCGCACGTGGTGTGCGGCTGGGAGAGCACGCAGGGCCCCCACGGCAGGGCCCGCCAGGACGCGCAGCGCGGCGTGCTGCACGTGCGCTTCTCCTCGAGCGGGGGGCACGGCGCGCCGCCGCCTGACGCCGCGGAGATCACTCGCCGGCGTCGGACACTGTAGCCTGGAGACGCACATTATGAAATGAGGAATTCTAAGGTCTGATATGGTCCTCAAGGTACAAGTAACGTAGTTAGGGGACCACCGTCGAAATAAAATGATTGTCAAGACAGTTACAGATAAAATAATTTAATTTTGTAATAGTTATGAGGTCTGCCTAGTCTTTTCCCAACTATGTTGAGTTCGGCTTCTAGTCTAACCAGATGCAGCTCAATACCAGTATTTTACATGGAGCGACTGCCTATCTGACCTTTACAACCCAGTTACTGGGCAACACGATAACTCCTGGTAAGACAACTTGTCAGACTTTTGGGCTTCTGACTACACGTAACGGCTGTCAAAGATCTACGAATGACAGCCGTGACCAACGGCTTAACGTGCTTTCTGAGGCACGGAGGGGTCTCGATATGTAATAATCACCTATCCACAAACCCACCGCGCCAAGGGTACCTTAGATCGACCCGTGCAGTCGAGTCATCTTTCTAACAATGAATAAATATATTCTTATTCTAATTGAAATGATTTGTTATCACCAGATCAAAAGCGGTGAAGGAAAACATCGTGAGGAAACCAAGTCAGAGGCCACTGGGCAGCTTTAAAACTTTGACACCAGGATAGTAGAAGATATTATGCAGATACGCTTTCCTATAATGTAGTATGTTATCGTTTATTTGTGGTCAATTGAGTGGTTATATCCACAAAGTAAATAATACCTAGTAGGTTCTTCCCTTCACTACGTAGTTATCTGCTTGGTCTTGGTTTGCTTAACCAAATTTAATCACCAGGGCTAATAAACAAATAGATGTGTCTTTGGTTTATATATAAAGATTTTAGTATGTTATAAGTTAACATTATTATTATAAAGTTACCAGTAGTTGTAAGTTGTTGCACAGGAAACAGCGGGCATCCGTCAGTTGGTTGGCACGCTCCCCACTCACCCCATTCCCCAACTTCGCAATCACGTGGACAAGGCACCTATAATAAATATGACAAGTTATCATAACCTTTACGAATGGATAATTCTCTAAGCCTCTGAGTTATAAAAAACAGCTCCTAGAACAGCCCACCGTCTATACAGAATATTCCGTTGTTTCATATCGATGAAGTTATAATAATTGAGTCATCATATTGATCTACCCTGCCGTAAAGCCTAAATATTATTAATGTGAGTCATCTAGAATAATTATGGTTTTCTGTGAAATACAATCTTTATGAATGGATTAAATGTTAGTAAATTATGACTGAAACTGAGTCATGCAATCATGAGTCATTTAATAGCAGAAGCTTACTGCTATACTGCCCACCATACACTAAAGTGCAGTAACAGCAAAATCACGATTTCGAGTAAAACGCATTTAAAGTTAAGAATTGATTTAAAAAAATCAACAGAATGTATAAGCAAAAAAATTTGAATGCAGAAAGGTTGTAAAGGCATAGGTTCACACGTTAAAGCAATAAAAAAAAATATATCTTAATAACTGAATTTATTATGGCCATTTATTCTTTTTGGTGCCTATTACTGCATAGCCTTTTTTGTAAAAAATACCATTTTAAACTTAGTAAAATGCAGCAAAAAGCCCTATTACTGCGTTTGGATCAGTTATTTTGTCAAGAAACCCAACTAACATGCAGTAAGGTCAAAAAAATACTGCATTTTAGTTAGTTTTTTAAGAAAAAAGTGTTCAATTTACTAGTGCAGTAAGAAAAATAGCTAGTTCACATTTTAAAGACCGTTTATTTCTTATTATTTAATCACATGCCCACCAGAGACTAAAGAGCAGTAACAGCCCTTTTGTGATTTTTCGTTTTATTAGTGATTCTATTCTAATTCAACTCACTTATGTAAAATTTACATATCAAAAATAATAAATAGTATTTAAAACATTAACTGCACTTTAGCTAGGAATAATCATATCTGTGTCATTATGCTATCCAAACTAATCTGCAGTAATGCTGTATTTTACTGCGTGTTAGTCAGTTTATAATGATAAAAGAATGTTAAGTATTCACAACTAAAATGCGACAAGCTTTGATTTTACTGCATTTTAGTTGGGAGTTCGTGACAATAAATTGTATTTTCTTAATTTGCAGTAAAAATAGCTTGTATGGCGGTAAATTTTACTGCGTATTAATTTTTTTTTTAATTTTTTTCCAGAAATATAAAACTATCTAAAGAACTGTAAAATTATATTGCTTACTGCATTTTAGTTATGAAACCTTAAAATTTAATCTGCAGTATAATTTATACTGTATTTTAGTTGGGAAATCACGCCAAATTGTTAATTTTTTTCGTTTGCAGTAAGTGAAAACTGTTAAATAAAAACCATTCTAATAGTCTTAGAAATAAGTAAGTTAATTCAATAGAAAGCTTAAGAAACCCGCTTTCAGAATCACTAATAAAACGAAAAATCACAAAAGGGCTGTTACTGCTCTTTAGTCTCTGGTGGGCAGTATAAGGGGGTCGAATCTCGTATTAGTCATCTGTAGTGACTCATGCTTACTTTTAAATCTTTTAATGCACTAGAATTACGAATTTCGGCATAAAACTCAAGTTTATTTTATTTTTCGGCTTAGAAAACAACTTATAATACAATTAATTTTACTCTCTTTCCAATTACTTCCACCTGATAAGATAAAGTTTCAAAAATTCAAATAAGACAAAACAGTAGTTAATTTATATTGCCGAGCTCCGCATGTCCAGTATCCCGTTACTTCCCCGATTCTGCACAATTAAGAAACTTTAGTCCTTAAATAACTACAAGCTAATCTCACCTCACAAGGCTGTACAAGCGTCGGCATAGGCGCATGAGCACACTGCGCGGGATGTA
The DNA here is from genome assembly GCA_963853775.1 of Xanthia togata. Classification (NCBI taxonomy): domain Eukaryota; kingdom Metazoa; phylum Arthropoda; class Insecta; order Lepidoptera; family Noctuidae; genus Xanthia; species Xanthia togata. The sequence goes on along the minus strand of OY970795.1, from coordinate 21,924,578 downwards.
GCGCCCGCCCATCAGCGCGCACGCAGGTCGCGTCTCTCCGCTGCACTCCTCCCCCGCACCCCGCGTCCCTCGCTGCCTTCCCTTCATCCTCGCCGTCGTCGTCATCATCATCATCATCGTCGTCGTATATGGCGTCATTATCGTCCGCGTCATCGTCATCGTCTGTGTTCACTGAATAAATAAAGGTAATGTCTTATTATTTCCGAGGATTTTTTAGACTTTTAAAAATGTGAGGCTCTAACCTTAAACCTTTTTGTTTTTACAAATTATGTCTTAATAACGTTACTTTGGATCCTGCGTCTAAAAATATATATATATTTATTTCATTCACTCTCCAAAAAGAAAGTGTTGTATTTCATCCAGAATTGAATTACCTCTTAGCTCGCACTGCGCATACTTATGATTTGAATGACACCTATGGTACTCCAATTCAAATGAGCAAAGGGTCATTTGAGCCAGACCATTTCCAACGCCGACTATAGGATCGAGTAATTTGTACATATTTATAAGCACTTTATATCTTTTTGGGTTGAGTACTCTCAGAGATTATCAATTTGCAAATTTAGGCAAACTTTAAAACTCATTCTCTTTGCAGAATTAAGTTTATTTCCCCAGGTCCTTCTACTCGCTCCTTTTTCATACAAATTCCATGAATATGTAATAGGAGCTAAATTATCAACGATCCAGACCAAAAATTTAACACATGGCTTGCGTCCAAACGCCGTATTCGTCATGTCAGCGAACACTTTAGGGTATCAAGAAATAATGTATAAGTTGACTCTTAATAATTATGATGAAATAAATATTATGAGTTTACTCTGTTCTTGAAGATAATACTTAAACGCATTACTAGCACTGTATGAGATGTCTTTGCCCTGTTGTGACATTAATAGGCTGGTAATTATTACTATTATTTATTTTCATCCATGTCTTATACATTTTTAAATATTTGATCAAATAAAAAGATAAGCATAAAAAACATTTAAATATATAAAATAGTAGATTGTACAACAAGTGCACAAAACGAACCATTTTTATCCGAGACTATTAGCAGCCCGAGACGAAGGCAAGGGCTGATAGTAATGTCGAGGATAAAATGGTTTTCACTCCGATTGCGATTAAATAAAACAGTAATATACCATAATTTTTTTAAAATTAAAATTTGAAGTAAAATTAGTAACATTTTGAATTCTGAAGAAAATTGTTTTTCCCTGCATATTAACGGTATTATAAGTCTTAAAAAACACATAAGGCAAATAAATTAAAGTAAATATTATAAAATAACAATTTCTATCTATGAACCTCTTATTGTGTTTGGCTGTATGGCTTATTTTCTTTGCCTTAATAAAGATACATTTATGAGTAGATACGTTAATGAACTGGTGCACAAAATTCGATTTTGTGCTACCTATATCCTGCACAAATAAGCACTTTCAGAGCATGAGAACTGAAATAGTAGATTTTATAACAAGTGCACAAAACGAACCATTTTAGGATAAAATGGTTTTGTGCACGAGTATAATAATTATAATCTCTGCTTTTCACTTCGATTGCGAGGAAATAAAACAGTAGTATACCATAACATTTCTTTAATTAATATTCAAAGTAAAATTAAACGACATTGATATTAGGCTTGGGCTGCAGACCTATACAGCCTACTATTAAATTAATTTTGTAATAATAATTTTAATAACCTACCGTACTTGAATTTAAATTTTAATATCTTTTATGCCTTAAAAAACCCACAAGGCAAATAAATTAAAGTAAATATTATAAAATAACGAATTCTATCTATGAACTTCTTATTGTGTTTGGCTGTATGGCTAATTTTCTTTGCCTTAATATAGATACATTTATAAGTAGATACGTTAATGCTCTAGTGCACAAAATTCGATTTTGTGCTGCCTATAACCTGCACAAATAAGCACTTTCAGAGCATGAGAAGTGAAAAAAATGTTACTAACATTCCCCGTGTATCTACTAATCAGCGAATAATGTTCCCACTGCTACAGTGGAAAAGATGCCGTAATCGATGTTGGTGGATCCCATAATGGCTTGATTATTTGGCAACCCCTGCATAATCAGCCTATATTGTACCCACTGCTGGGACCTGCTGCTGCTGCTGCTGCTGAGGCCTCCTCTCAGTAAGAGGCCACCACGCGGGCCCAGTGCGGATTGGTAGATGTCACACGTATTCGAATTTTTGGTTCTAGGACATGCCGGTTTCCTCACGATGTATTTTGAGTGTATTCGTGATGAAATAATTTACACAAAGTTTACTTTGTTCGAACCTACAACCTACTCGTACAATTCGTAAGTCGCGACCGTTATCACTAGGCAACCCGGGGTTGCACAATAATTGTTTAATTCCAACAAAAAATTAACAAGATCAAATTATATCCTACGTAATTTGTATCACACCAATCGGAAGCGTGTCTGTCAATTGCTAATAGTGCTTACATTATGCAAATGATTAGTGTCATCCAGGTTATCGAACCCTATCTTCCTGAATACAAATTCATGCAACAATTCGCAGCCAGTTTTAGCATAATTATCGTCACAAATCATGTCAGTTTATCAATTAATCTCGCTAGAACAATGGGTCAGTAACAACGTAAATCCATTACTCATCAAAATTAACCTTATTATCGTTCCCTCGCGTTTCTGTAACATCGCCATTACGATTAATCAGACCAAGGAACGATAATGACAGCCGATGTTATATAAAATGAGATATTATGTGGCGAGTAGATTAATATGGAAGTAATTAATATGAAGGCTTTAATTTGCAGCGAGCAAAGAAGGAATTTAATTAAGTGTACAAACATCAATATTTTATTGTTTGTTGAATGTGTATAGGTAAAGAAATGCTGATAAAATTAACGGAAAGACCTTAAATTAACGGAGCAGTGATAGTCTAGTGGTATGACCGTCGGACTGCCAAGTCATAGGTCTCGAGTTCGAACCCAAAGCACGCCCTCTGACTTTTCAGATTCATGTGTGATATTGTATATTATCACTTGCTTCAAAAACGGCGAAGGAAACATCGTGAGGAAACCGACACGCCTGAGAGATTTTTCTCGACGGCATGTGAAGCCAAGTCAGAGGCCCATGGGTGGCTTTAAAACTCTGACACCAGGTTAGTCACTAACCACTCGAAAAAACGGAGTTTGTATGAAATACAATAAGAAAAATTAAGTTCTTGAATGCTTGGATTTGTTTTCTTTTGTGTGTTATTTTCCCTTAGTAATATTAGAAGATACAGCAATCAATTTAATTATAAAGCTTAAACAAATCCGGCGAGAAACACCCTGTTCCAAAGTAAAGGTACTGACCAGGTAAGGCTGTGGCGTGTCCAATCTCGATGGCTACGCGGCACTGGCCCCAGGGTCCCGGCGTCCAGTGTGCGCTCGCTTCCAAGGCAGCAGGCCTCACTTCCTCCACCACTTCGCATTCCCGGCCACCCCCTGGGTAAATGATAAACGGTGTTAGATGGTTAAATATTCATCTCAAATTGAAAGTAAAAAGAGTTATAGCTTTGCTCCAATGGATGACACCGTCAAACATAGCTATGTTGCAATAAAATAACTCTGAGAGTGATGATATTTAAGCTCTTTTGCTACTGTATAACCTAAATTATATTAAATAGTTTAATTAGTCCCAACGACACTGAGAAAAAGCTGTGACAGTGAACGCAAAATTGGAAATGGTGGTACAAAGTGACAGCAAAAGATCGATTTGATGTATAAGGAAACAAGTTATACTATGTAGGATCACTGTGTACAAACCTTGCGGCAATCGTTTAAGTCTCCGAGTCCTCACCAGCGCACCATCTGGTCTCGGTCGCCATGGCAACCACTCAGCCAATATGCAATCTTCACGGATCACGCACACACGGGCTGTTCCTATCTGCGCCACTGTAGCACCGCAATACCTGAGACGAATTAATGTTTCAGCATAAATTTCATAGACAGGACTCATAGCCATTATCTATGGACTACTTAGCTATGTTCGAGATCATAACCCTGAATTGTAATTAATTGAATGGTTTGTGATATGCATTGTCATATTCTTTGCATAAAACGACGCGACTGAAGAACGAATAACATACCTACTTTGTACTTAAATAAATCCGCTACCTACCATTTACCATACAACTTGTATGATACATGGTAGGTAGTTGTGAGTTTAAAAGGGTTAAGGAGAAACCCCTAGCATAATCAGCCTATAAATAATGTTCCCACCGCTGGGACCTCCACTCTTCGAGAGGGAGTGGGCTGTAAACTACCACGCGGGCCCAGTGTGGCAGATGTCACATGTCGTCGAATTTTTGGTTCAAGGACATGTCGGTTTCCTCACGATGTTTTCCTTCACCGTTTTGAGAGCAGTGGGAAATCATCAAATGACGTCTCCCGCTCTGGGTGGAGCGGGAGGGCGTGTCAGATTCTTACTGACTAAAACCCACCCGTGTTCCTTCTGTTGCCTGTGGAATGCCAGGGGGCCACGGTATCCCTTTCGGACTTTCCCGCAACCCCGGCAGGCAATGGTCTCATCGGACCCCTTCACTCGCTGACACTCTTTTAGGCACGCGTGGAACACAACGCGCCGTCGACCTGGGCTTGGTCCTTACCGGACGGCGAGCTACCGATTGCTCTCCGTCCGCAAGCCCGCGCCTACGGTGGCCGGGAATCAGCAATTGATTCCCGATGCCCAGGGCGTCTCCTCCTGCGGCGGCTAGGGGCGTGAGGGCGCGAAATTTGCCTCTCCCTCACGCGTTCCGCCTCCTTCTTTGCGAGCATTACTGACACGCCTGCCTGAGTTCGAACCCTTGACCTACTACTTGTAAGTCGGAGCTCACTGCTCTTACAAAGCCCTAAAATAACATTAATTAAACAGTGTGTAAAAAAGTACTTTTGTACTCATCAGTGAAGTCATATATTTTTGCATAGAAAGACGCAACTGAGGGATTATGTGACGTTAATGAGCCAGTCGGAGCATCATTTCATCCAAATACAGTAATATTCAAACCCGATAGCTGATGTAGCGTTTATTCTTAAGTGCCACGTATCGAATGCAATGAACACGTTCTCAGCATTTCTGAAACGCCGCACCATCATTTATTCCCGACATCCTTCGAGAAAGCATTCGTGAAACAAACGTCAGCATAAATTCCAATAATGATCAGTAAACCTCTTTGCTTGGCACCGGGCACGTGACGAAGAGATGAAAAATGTTCCATTTCTCCTCATAACTTTGCACATAAAGTTTTTATACGAGTGGCATTAGCTTGTAGATCAATAAGTGAGGGAAATGACCCAGTTTCCAAGTGTCGTAAGAATGCATGCTTTGAGCCACAAGATCAGACAACTTTGAAGATATGAAATTTCTTTCACAACATGTGAATAATGAAACGTGTTTTGTAAGTAAAGTATGAAAGAGTCCTTAATTTTTTATAATAACTTACAGTTCTTTAGGAATTTGAGGTAACTCGCGAAATTAAAATTTTCTTACGTAATTTACAATTTGCAGTTCAGTGTCAGCTAACAAACATGGCTTTACAGAATTATAATCATTAGAATCAGCAATACAACTCCTTAAGTTAGAATTAAGTTAGAACTGACTCGTTGGTCTAGTGGTCACAAGCGCTACTACTGAGCATGAGGTCCTGGGTTCGATTCCCGGGTCGGGCAGTGTTATTGGGTTTTTCTATCTGAAATTTCTCAGTAGCAGCCCGGAGTCTGGATTTGTGCCCGGTTGATGGCAATAGGCTCGCCCCCTATTACGTGGGAATTAAACATAACTGGCAAAATGTGGGTGGTACCTACTAGAGGTACACCTCTGCCCAACCCTTCGGGGAAACAAGGCGTGGTGTTATGTTATGTTAAGTTAGAATTGGCCTCCAATGTCATGATTTTATGAAATATAAGGTAATTTGCATTTAGAGAGTTGTATTGATGATATTTATGATTATAATTTTATAAATTAATATTTGATACGGCTGCGAATGATATTTAGATCAACATGCAACTTGATACTGACCTGCAAATTGAAAAAAAAGTGTAAGATAATTAAATTCGCTGGCTATTCTGACGTTTTCGTCTTAAACGTGTAGCAAGATTCCTACGATATTTTTTGGAATTAGGGGCGTTTAATTTTTTTGTCGTGGATGTCTGTATTTGATATAGAATATAAGACTTCAATTATCCTGGGACGGGGTACGTTTTAAGGTATAAACTTACATGGCTTCGACAAACTGTCCGTCCTTCTTGCGACATTGCACCTGCCGTCGCTGCAGACCAAGTCGGGGCGTGTGTACTAGCGAGTCCGTCTCCGTTCGCATATATCTATAGGAAATAGTCATATACACGTAAATATAACATACAAAAGCGTTCATACTTCTGCCTTTTTCTCAGGAATTTATCTATGCGGAAAAATTCTGAACGGAAGAATGCAGAAAAAGATACAAGAAAGGTCCAAATAACAGGAAGGCAGAGAATACTTTGTAAAGCTGTATCAAAAGTAAATATTTTTATCTTTACCTCCTTCAATCTCGATTAAAGGCCGAGATTGGAAATGTGTTTGTGAATACTCCTATCTTTAGCATCAGCGATGGTATGTTATGCAAGATAAGACAAAATTGATGTAGCTATTTGGTATACAGGCAAAAATATTTATCTTCCGTAATCTTGTGTAAGAACTTTTTAAGATTATGACATACTTAAGAGGTTATGTCATCAGCTTTGAATTGACCACTCAGCACAAACACGGACACACATTCATAACATTGTTTAATGGCAAGTAGCCAAGTCAATATCGACACACAAAAATGCAACGAAACGTCGCAAACGCGCATGTAACTATGATTCTTTTATATGTTGAGAGTAGTTTAAACCCAAGTTTGCAACCCTGAAAACCTTGTGCTACTCCCATGATGCTCAAAAACTGCGAAATTCTGGCACTGGATTCTTTGTTATGAAAAATATGTCTTAAAGACGCGTTTTTAGGTAAAATTTGATATAACCTGAGCCCAACTCAAGCACTCTAGGTCTATTGGTTGCGAAGATACAGCTAGTCAAAGATGAGCATTATTTTCCAAAAAGTGAAAACTTTTCGGTTTTGGGTCATTTGACACGTAAGTGCCGGCTGAACGTAGTACCTTCGCAACCAATAGACCTAGAGTGCTTGGGTTGGGCTCAGATTATATAAAATTTTGCTTGCTTCACGAAAACAAAGATACATAGATAATACCCAAAGATTCCTAAGAACGAGTCCTTAAGGTATATTTAAAAAAAAAAACTGAAACAAGTGCCAGAATTTTGCAGTTTTTCGAGCACCATGGGAGTAGCACAAGGTTTTCGGGGTTGCAAACTTGGGTATAAACTACTCTCAGGGGACCTAGCAATATTAAAAGAATCGCAGTTACATGAGCGTTTGCGATGTTTGATGTTGTTATTGACTGGGCTAGAGCATTATACAAGCCCAATAATGTAATTACTGTACAGTAAGTCAGTCCAGCGCTGACTTGCAACTGGGCTCGTGTAGACATTAGTTTCAACCAAGTCCAGTGCTGATTTCACGTTCTCAAGTCAGTCCAGTTGACTGATCTACCCGTCTATTTTCGGGGCCAGTATAGCTTCCCCAGATTGACTTTCTGACTTACTGCCGATCTCGTCTACATGAACCCACTGACTGGGTCCGAAATTCCGAGTCACTGAGTCCAGTCACTGCCATCGTATAAACACAGTATAATAAAGTAACCGAATTATGTCTCAACAGTGACCGTGAAGTAATTACCTACGGCCTCTCCGTACATAAACCTTTCGCGTCCGTGCGTAACTGCCGCGCACTCAAGAGATTCCGAAGCGCGTCGCCATTTTCTATGGAGACATAATACTGTTACTTATTTATACTGTGGTATAAACCAAGCATAAAAGTATAGTTACAAGTGAGCTGCCTGTAAAACAAACAGCTTGTAGCAGATATACAGATCAATTCAGGCTCCTATAATTAATACTTTGAAAGAGTATAATAATTAATTAGATCTAGAAAACTTAGATGGGTATCCAGCTATAAAAAATATTGAATACGAAGATTAATGGAGTTTTTTAAAGCAAGTTACTTGCGCGATTGTGATGGATCGACTGGCATCCAATTTGTCAAAATGTTAAAGGGTTTTCCGAAACTAATATAATATTAAGAAATAATACGTGTCTTTTTTGTGTGTAATTTGACCTTGATTTCGTATAGTTGATGGATATTTTTATTTATTTTAAATTCAACAATGACAGTTGAATTTTCCGTTAAAAAGAAAGTGGCTAAAATCTGTACTCAATAAAATTCATTACTTTGAAAGTGATCCAATAAATTGCAATCCAATTAATCATGAAGTTTTCAAAACCAGCTTTACGTAAAACTAACTTAGTGCACCTGTTATTACAAAGAATTCATCAACTGGATACCAGACATAAACCCGCAAACAACTACATGACCTAAAAAAATATTCCAAAAAATACCAGCGTGCCCAAAGTATAAAATATTTTTTACGGAAGTTATAACTGTTCGTTGTCAAATGTCGCTGTGTGGAATGTTAGCTATGGTACCTTTCTATGGAGCGTGCAGCGTGTTCTCCCGCGCCCAGGGGGTTACATTCTGTCCATTTGCCCACGTAGATGGTGTATTCCGAGTCATTTGTCGATGGTTCTGTAACAAACAAAATTGAATGAAAAAGAATATCTTTAGATAACTTGATGATCTCGAAAAAAGGGGGGTTTTTTCGTGAGGTTTTAGAAAACATATTTTTTTAGATAGATAATAGTTTTGAAATGGAAAGATATTGCTGCAAAAATTTTACTTGTAAATTATTTATTAGCTAAATGGGATACAAATACATTCAATCTATTTAAAGAAAACAAAAGAATCAATAGTGTATTGTTTTATAAGGCTTCCAAGCGAAGCGGCCAGTATTTTCACAATTGACCTTTCAATACAATGAAACCTTTTTGAAGCAAGATTTGAAAGAAACCAATTCTCATTGTTCAAACAAGGAGGTTTGTTAATCGACAACTTTTTTCGCACATACAATTCAAACCTGTCGAATTAATTACATTTAAAATCCACTGTAAATTAATTCAAAACTGTTAACAACGTAGTTGCTGAAATATAGTGGATTTTAAAGGTACATTCGGTCAAAATAGTTGAGTGCAGTGATTTAATGTTCCGAAAAATAAATTTTATGCCGGCGAAGCTAGTTTAAATGGAACAGTGTGAAATTGAATGTATGAGGCAGCTGGTCAGCGGGCTTTGTGCTGCACCAGCTAGGATTGCCGCACCGTGAGTCAACATCACGGACGTGTAATTTTATTCACACGGACTTTGCACAGTGAATTTGTGCAGTTTTCAGTTGTGTTTATTAAGCATTTTATTGTTAACAATGAATGTTGTGTTTCGTTTGAATTTTCTCGTTTTAATTTTTAGGATATTTTTGTTTTCTGTCAGTTATTGCATAATTTTAGTTTTTCATGTCTTTTTTGTGTTTATGAACTTAAAATAAGCAGTGTCAGGTATTTGCCCACACAGTCAGCTATGTACATTCATAAAAATAAAAATCCTTTTGCAGAATGTTCAATTTTAAGATATATTTTATTTATTTATTTCTTTTAGGAGGACAAATAATAAAATAATTACCGCCTTACTAATAAACGTTGTAATAGCGTCTGTGTAGTTACACAACGCTTTGTCTTCTTCTTTCGAAAGTCAAATTACTGACGACTGAAAGAGAGAAAACGTGGTGTAACTATTCACCTGATATAATACGTTTATTAGTAAGGCAGTTACAATTTAGGTAACTATTTAGCAAATTAAAAGTCCACACATATAGGTAACTAAGTGTAATATATATATTATTGGTGCACAAACCAAGGGGAGTGCTAAAAGAGTGAAGAGATTCAAATAAACAAACAGTTACAGTTTAACTGCTCCATTGCAATGTACCATTACAGAAACAGTTCGCAGTCTTGCGTAATTTGTACCCGTTTCTGAAACCACTTGACGTAATAGCTCAGTACATAATGAAACTGGCAGCACATTAATCATGAGCGACGCGGTAAGCTTGCCTTCATAATACACGAGCCTAAACGTAAAGCTATTACAACGTGAGGAATAGCCCCGGAAAATATTCTAGCTGGTAAGTAAAATGCTGGGTAGTTATTTATGAACTGACTTGTACCTAAGGCACTTGGGTCTTCAGTGAAAAAAGTTGGGTAGAATATATTTTTCGGCTATATGAACCTTTCTTGATGTCTAGCAAAAAACTCATTTTCAAGCTAAAAATGTACGGGCTCAAGGTATAACGTTATTTTTTGTGTGTAAAAAACCTAATTTAGTGCTTATTGCTTATGCTCTTATAATCTTGCTTGAGAAAAATATATTGCAGACTCAATATTTCGTTCCTCCCAATCATATTTTCGTCCCCTATTTCGTGAACATGAAAATCTAATAAAAAAATCACAAAAAAATGCTAAGAAACCGAACAACGAGCTACAAATCCTTCGCTGACAACAGACTAATGAAAAACCTATACAATTACTGCAGACTGAAGGACCTTTTTTAAACCGTCGCTGTAATCTGATTAGATGGCAGAGAGGCACAGGACAGATGAGTACAAAAGGACAGTAGGTTTACCTTTTATTCAAAGTTAAAGTTAGATATTTACAAATAAATATGGGTTTCAGTTCAAAACCTGGTGTTTCAATGTGAATGTTATAAATTACGAGTATGTGCCTACTCGTATATTGATCCAGATTACCAACATGCATGCATGATTCTGGGCTGATATTACCTACATAAGTATAGCTAGTGCAATCCACGACGACGCGCCCCACTTCGGTCCGCTCCGTACTAAAGTACAGCTTATAGTACAGTAATCGCGGAGTGGGGCGCGTCGTCGTGGATTGTACTATCTGTAGTTATACGCCATATAAATTAAAATCTTGAGAACAGGATTAATGAACGCATCGTAATAAACATGAGGATTCCGTTGACACATAAGTACTGTTGGGATCCAAGCTAATGTAAAAATGTTTTTTTTTAACTTAAAGCTGTTAAATTTCAAGTGGCAATTCTGCCCTCCCTATAAAGTGACGGAGGAAGCGAGTAGTTCCCAGAAGCGGCAGTTTTCACTCTGATTAATTAAGTGTACGATATCGAATTAGCCTGGGGAGAACGATTTGTTTGCTCCCTAACCTTTAATGGAAGTGCTTTAGCGTTCGAGCGGATGGCTCGTGTCGCGCTTTGTAACAGGAGGTCGGTATATGAATTGGTTTGTATTTAAGTGCTTCTTGTGTTCCCTTATTGCATTTACTTTGCATTTTCGTAACTTATTATGTTAGCAGGGAAGGCACTATTTTAATTGTTGCACTGAATTGTGTAAAGTATGCCGAAGCTATGCTGCTACGCCGTAGCAATTCTGCTATGCGTGCGGCGTAGCAACACTGCTACGCGGCCTCTATATTCGAACCACATGCGTAGCCAGATCGAAAGGCAATTTTTAATAATGTTATTGATGCTTATTTAAGATGCCCCTTGATTTAAGATTGGACAGCAAAAACCTGTAATTAAATTCAAGAGGCCCTTGCCACCTCACCGTCCCAAAAAAAGGTGAAGAAATGGTCCTCAGCATAATAGCATCAACCATCAAACCCATGGCAGGTGTTTTCTCTATTCTGCCATGATCAAAAGCATTTTAGTGACCTACTTTTTCACAATATTTATTTTCTGTGGCCCGAGGGGCGATAGCATCTATTTATGCAGCCTTGTTATCTTTATCGTTGTTACATTGACACAAGAGTGGCTGTGTTGCCAGAGGCTTGTTATTTTTTATTTTATTTTTTACACAGCATATGTGATTGAGGATTGAGACCGCTGTGTTTATTGTTGGTAACACTGCTTTATTTAGTTGTGGAATAATAATAATTATACTGATCTTAATTTTCTAGGTTTTTTTGGTTGCATATAAAGTTCTTAGTTGTAATGAAAGGAGGAGCTCGTAGCTAAGTAATAACTGCCGCACGGGTCGATCCATCAGGTTAAGCTACGCTTGCCGGGGTTGGTCTGTGGATGGGTGACCATCTTTACATACCGAGACTCCTCCGTGTCTCGGAAAGCACGTTAAGCCGTTGGTCCCGGCTGTCATTCGTGGATCTTTGATAGTCGTTACAGGTCGTCAGAAGCCGGAAAATCTGACAACCAGTCTTTCCAAGGGGTATCGTATTACCCAGTTTCTGGGTTGTGGAGGTCAGATAGGCAGTCACTCCATGTAAATACTGGTATTCAGCTGCATCCGGTTAGACTGGAAACCGACCCCAATAGGTATAGTTGGGAAAAGGCTAGGCAGGCAGTTGTAATGAAAGGTTTGACAGTGGCTATTTCGTGAACACAACGTATAGTTTGTTGCCTGGCCACATACAAAGGCGTAAAAACTAATAGTTTAGCCTAAAAATAAAGATGTGATGTAGCTAGATCAACGTAAGATAAAAACTACCAACCAATTTCGTAGATTTATTTTTTACATCGAAAACCTGTCTTCAAGTAGGTAAATAATTAACTAAATTTTATTATAAACTCTATTGAGATAACTCGTTCACAACTTTTTTGCTGAACAACCAAAGTTGTATCGTCATAAATTAAATTATTCCTAACTTTGCTAACTGATTGTAATTTCTTATGTCAGAGGGTTTATTCAGCCTCTGTTGGATTGAAATAATTTTCTAAATTCACTTTAATAAGTTCAGCTTTAGTATAGAACTTCTGTGTGGACTGTGAATAGAAACTTTACATCTTGCAAAGTGAAACGTGAAACTTAGAATATGTAATCAAATGTGACAAAGTTATCCTCATATCTTTTTTTGCATTCCATCATTTTCAAAGGTTACGGGCCCTGTAGGGCACAGCAAAATGAATAAAATATATTTTTAAATAAAAATAAAGTTAGGAATAAAATTATCAATCAATAATAATAACATTAATTATGTAACTAGATATTAAAAATTAATTAACTAACTTAACTTGATATTAAACAGATTTAATGATTGATAAAAGTTTAATTCAGCATATCATAAAAAATGGGGCGATGTAATTGAAAAATAAACGTCAATTTCATAAAAGGCCGAAAAAACTGAAAAATATATTATGAAAAGTGTCCTCGGGGTGGTTCTAAGGAAATTAACGAGTAAAGTCATTTGTCGAGTTCCGTTTGGGTTTCATCAAATTAATGCGAGCGCCGCGTTCCTGTCAATAAAGTAATTTATTATAAGTGCCTGTTGATTGAAAACACTCATTTTCGAATATATTTGATTAAGTTTTGTATTTAACTTGGAATTTAATTAAAGCGAAGGACTGTTTTTATGTGTTGAAAAGTAATTATCAAGTCACTATAGTCATTATGTCACTATAGTCATACTGTAACTGTATAATGTAAGTAATTATAACTTACTTAACACAAGTTTAATCTTAGCTTGGGTGCCAGAGGTTTAAACTCAGTGGTATTTTTACAATTGTTTAGGTTTTAAATTCTGCATGTCGATTCCCGTAACCACTTCACCGTGAAAACATGTGAAGTGAGCGTGGAGTGAGCTGTCAGTGTCATCTCACCCTGTTGGAATGATAACTCACTTCACCTAAGTTTTCACGGTGAGATGGTTACAGAATAGCACTGCTGTTCTACATAGTGCTATTCTGCTAAATTGTAAACCTGGAAATAAAGCATATTATTATATATTATTAACTACTTGCTGACCATGGTTTTGTTATTGTTATTAGTAATTAACTGTTTATATATATTTACTTCGATGGTTCTAGTTTATCATTTGTGACTACGAGTTACAGGTTTCATAGCTACATGTGAACTGGCACGCCCTTTTTACCTGGAGGCTTTCATTCGTGTATTAAGTTCTGTTTACTTTTTAGTTTTTATTTTCATGGCCTTTTATTGGTATATTGGCGTGTGCTAGCTGACATATAGCAAATAATTTGATTTAATGTTTTGTATTGCGTAATGTAAATTATTTTGCTATTACGAGTATATAGAATCAAGTTTTTCTAACGAACAGACAGCTGTGCTGCTGGGGAGTTTGTTGCGCCACTTGTTCTTACCAGCTAAAGCACTAGGAAGTGGTGAAGGGCGGGCGTTTTTGGGGGACTGTCTTATGTAATTTTGAGTGCTGATTCTCAGCCTAGTTTGAACAAAGGACTTTTGGATTTTGAATTTCTTACATTTGGTGCTAGACGAAAGTTAGTGTGTGCTAGTGTCAGTGCCTGCATCAACTAGTAACAGAGCACAATAGGTACACTATTTATTTAGTTTAGGTAAATGGTTTAGTTTAAAGCAGCTAGCAGTATTTGCACCATAATTAATAACTTATCTTGACACTTTTTCACTAGAAAAAACCGGCCAAGTGCGGATCGGACCACACACAAAGAAGGGTTCCGTAGTTGGGATGAATTTATCCCAAACACAAACTTAACTCTCTTCTCTCATACGTCACGGTCAATTCTCCAACTGCTAATGTAAGTTTGTAATCGCAAAAAAAATGTATTTGATAAAACTACAAATTAACAATTACTGGACCTTTCCTTGTGCTGTGCGACTTGCTTCCTTCCAAATTTCATGTTTCTAGGTCAACGGGAAGTACTATGTAGGTTTTGAGTATCAAAATATGTTACATAAATGGCAGTATCTTTTTATTGAGTTGACTAAAGCTTCATTTTTTTTAGAGCTCCATGGGACCATAGATCTACGTATTTGATATTAATTTCAACTTGATACTTCTACTCGTTCTTGAGAAAATAGGTCTTGACAGACGGACAACGAAGTGATCCTATAAGGATTCCGTTTTTTTTCATTTTGAGGTACGGAATCCTAAAAACAGAAAATTAAAAAAAAAAAAAAAAAAAAGTACAACTGAATTCCTTCAACCATCTCGTACAAAAAGTGTCTTTAAAAAAAGCCAGACGATACTGTTAACTTTGATTAAGCTGACAAATTGGTACCTAAGCCATCAGACATTGATAGACCTCGCTCCATCCAAGTTAGGCCTTAGACATATAGCCCGGAGGCATTGTAATATGTTGGCGGATCTTAGGCGTGCAACACACTTGTTCAATTCAGGTCGGCACGTTCGATTTGGCAGTATTTGTTGAGCAACAAAGCCAGCTCGAAGCAATTACTACATAATATATTCAGCTTTCATTCGTCTCGATTTAAAAAAAAAAACATCATTCTAAAGTCATTTATCTCGTGTCATTCAGAGAACTGCGTTCGTCATCTACCTTTGTTTAATTGGCATGTTGCAGTTTATATTAACCGTCCAGCTTGGCTTTGTCGCGCCCTGTGTACGTGCGTGCGGTCATTTTATTTATTTATTATAAGTAAGGTACACAAACGACATATTCACAAGGATAGTAAGCAAAGTCTTCAATAATTCTTTCAAAAGTGCCTATTTTGTGCCTAGTTGAAATAAAATATTTGACTTTGAATACTACTGATACTGATAGACTTTTGATTACCTATTGTTATTAAACGGTAAACAAATATTCAATAAAGACTTAAATCATCACAATATAAGTTGATACATAATAAAATTATCAAATAATTGAAAAACATGTTACATTGATTACATTATGAAATAAAGTCGAACTTATTCGATTTTACCGTCTGACTGTGCCGATTAAACCCGAGCAAGTGTGTAGCAGGCCTTATAATTCCATGTTTCGTGTAGGACCACGGCACCATGAGACGCCATTTGCATACAGATGGTGCGTTCAATCCAAGCCGGTAATGTAATTTCTCGACTAGATAACGTTCTGAATATTCCTGCAATGTGTAAGTTACATTTCCTTGCGAGAATTTGATTTTGGAATGGGAGGGTAGTGTTGTTAGTTATAATAACATTTAAATCTTGTGAATAGATAGTACCTATTGTATTGATTGTGAATGTTAATTTGTAATTTATTGGTGCAATTATGTTGCATGTATTGTAGGCAATTTAATAAACGGTCTGCTCAACTATACAACAAAATAAACAAATATATTTACTTATACACAAAAAAAGTTATGAATGTAAGAAAATAATAACAAATTGGATAAAAACGCTTACTTATGATGAAACGGAGGCACCTTTGGAGTGAAGTAAGAAGTAAGCTAAGAAAAAGTAGCAGATACACGCACTATTACACTCTCACACATACACACTCTCACATACACACTCTCTCATAAACTCTCGCATACACTCTCACAGATACTCTCACTTACAGACACACTACTCACAGGTATGCACACTCGAATCATACTCTCACTAACATACTTGTTTTTAAAGTACCTACGGATTTGTTTTAATAGATAAAGGAATTATGTGGTACTATGGAAGAGCAGAGTCTCCTAACACAGGCATTGTTTGCTTAAAAGCAGGCTACAAACTTGAAACCCTTTTTGTAAACTGCAGTGCTATTCTGTAACCATCTCACCGTGAAAACTTTGGATGAAACAACGGATGGGGGATTGACGGGGGATTCAGAATCGTGTCAAATTCAAATTCTATTTGCAGATGACAGCATGGCTATTGTGGAATACGTATAAATAGTAATCCTAATAATTATCAAAATTACATAAATAATTCTCTGAGTGACATTATAAATTGGCTTGACAAAAATAATCTTGTAATTAATTTAAACAAAACAAAAGTTATTCATATGCGAGTATATTGCCTATAATAACTGCATAGTAGAAGAAGTTACAAATGAAACATTCTTAGGTATAACCATAGATAATAAAGTAACGTGGAAACCTCACTTAGAGGAAATCGGCAAGCGTCTGAGTAAATCTGCATAATTACTAAAAAAAACTTTAACTATTATTCCAAGTATCCAAGAAAGTAAATACTGACACTATTAACAGCCTATCAAGAATTGGTCGCTTCTATTTTAAGAATGACGTTGTTTTTTCGGGACATTCAACTAATAGAAAACTTATATTCAGGATGCAAAAAAGATGTATACGATCTATATGGTCTAAGATCATCGGAAAATTGCGTTCAAAAGTTTAAAAAATTAAAAATACTAACTTTTCCATCTTTTTACGTATTATATGCAGTTTCTAACTGCATTATTTTTGCGAGTCAACAATTATTTTAGAAAATTTCAGCAGTTAAGAGAACCCCAATTCGTATGCAACATGAGAATTTGTTAAGTCAAAACAAGTGTATAACTGCTTTATTGAAAAATTGTTTTTTTGGTATTGCTCCAAATATTTATAATAAAATACCAGATATTATTAAATGTATGTAAACAAATTTAAAAAGTCCTGTAGTTGATTTTTTAAACGATATTTCGCTTGTATAGAATTCTGATTGTGCGTATTAATTTGTTTTTTTTTTCTGTATGTACTCAAATGAATTGATTTTAAATTTTAACATTGCTATTATTGTGAATGACATTTAAATTTTGAATTGTTTGTCTAGTGCAACCAATTTTCTACGATATAAATAGCAAAACATGTAGCTACCTCATATTAATTATAAGACCTTCATTCTGTACTCATGTTTTACAAAATAAAATATTATCTTATCTTATCGATTCCTAAGGAGAAGAGCCAGTAAGAAACTTAGTTTGGTTACTCTTTTAGAAATAAATGGTTTTTACAATATTTTCAAATTACAGTGTTAAGTAAAATCCATGGTTGCACGTCGATGTCCCTGCTGCCCTGTATTCCTATTCTATGATCTATCTATAAAAAATACACCGGCATAATAGATGCATTATAGTCTCCGTGTTGAAAAGCTGCGTACCAAATAAGGTGTCTACAATAATGGAGGAAAATGGGCTATAAGGATACGAGGTCATCATAACGGCTGGCAAGACCGAAAGACCCTTGCATTAGGATAAGTATAATATCCAGTGGTGTATAACCTTTAACATGTTATCCCTTGCAATGAGGCGTGAGTTTATAGATGAATTTTGCTATTGGTCATTTATCAAATTGTATGGTGTGCATTTGATAACATAAGCTTTGGCCGACGGCATGTGCCTTTTAGGGCAACACAAAGACCGTTAAGTATTTTTGATCATTCATTTGTCACAAATAGGTACGAGTAAAAAAAGGACGGTTAAGGTACCATTCCGTAGCCTGCACACAACTAGTTTCTATGAAATACCTTCTGTAGCTAGCACGATAAGTACAATACGATTTCATAGAAACAGATAGAAGCCAGTTGTGTCGCGGTGACACGTCGTCGCCTGCTGCTGCCGTCTGCGGTCGGCTACGGATTTGTACCATCGAAGAAGTTTATATCTATACACCGTAAGGACCATTTCTGCTTGCAGCGCTCGGCCGCTATTGAACCGGAGCGGTAACAGATGTGGTCATCGTGTTCACGGGATTTTGTTTTCAAACTGCTTAGATATGAAGTTCATCGATAGTAACTTTATAGTATGTGTGATTTCATATTTTCCACCGAATATGTTCTATACCTAGTAATAAACTCTAATGCTCCAATAACAAGAACATCTTGAACAAGGTAAACATGTTTTCTTCAAATTTTACAGAATATTTTACATATTTATCATACAAACAGGGACATTTGGGAGACTTGTCTGCATACAATTTGTACGTGCTATTTATTCCTGACTTGGTTTCAAGGATATAATATAATACCTAGTAAGTAATATGAGTTTGAGGCCGGTACTTATGGCTGAATGTATATGTAGGCAAATGTAAGTTCTGTACTACACGGCATGTTTCAAAAAGATGTGGTACATCGAGAAAAAATTATCAATTGTCCCATACTTCAATACCTACTCGACTCAAATGTACGGGACGACTGGTAATTTTTCCTCGATTACGATGTTGGTCCCATAGAAAAAGTTATTCAGTTTGTTTTGTTGACCCCTCCTTTCTGATACACGCTGTATAGAAAGATCTAGATATTGTAGAAGTTACTGGAGGAATAATACTTATAGATGCTAGCGCTTAAATTACAAAGAAAAATTCATTTAATTAACGTACAGTTCTTAATTAAACATATAAGTAACATGGTATGAAATTCTAACTAAACATAAGACTTAAACAAATTTAAGAACGGGTCTCAAAGGCACAGTCTGGTTCTTGGAGAGAAGCTTTGAGCTTCATTCAATAATATATCGTTGTGAGTTTCGGCATGATAAATTAGTTTACTAGGAAACTCGTCATTTTAAAGTTGAGCAATTTCATAAATCATGGTCTAAGTATTATTGTTACGAATTATGACTATAGTTCAGCTTTGAAAATGATAAAATGAAATGAATCGTTACTTTAGATCTTTGCTGTACGGGCCGTGCAATTCACTGACATCTAGCTAAAGCCTTTTTCATTCGTTATACCACACAATTCTACATAAAAACGAGCAGAATTACTGTTAACCGTCGGTAAATAATGGTTAATGTAGCAGACTATTTAAACAAGCTGTCATATTTACTGAAAGCCTGCCGATACAAAATCGATCATTATAACAAGGGCTATTGTTGTTTGACACGCACACCGCACATATACATTTGTACCTACCGACATGTACCTACGTAATTTATGTAAAATCGCCACACGCTGCAATTTACATGTAAAAGCTTTGAGATTGAAGTATTGTTTGCAGGAAGTATGAAGTTTTAGTTTGTTATAGAGACTTGAACTGTTACTAATTGAACGGTTTAAAGATTTTGTGTGTTTGAGTGTACAATCCTGTTGAATTTTACTGCTATATATATGTAGAAAGCTATATGTAAACTACCCATTCTAAAGAATATCTTATAGAAGTGTTCTATTTGAAATTGAATGGGATCTATGCTTTGCTGATCTGAGGCCCTATGTATTATGACATTTTAGAACTAGTAACTGGGCGTCCGAGCTCTGGTCTGGTGAAAATAGAGAATGTTCATTTAATAGTATAGGAAAGTTCATAATAACTCCATGCTGCCATGACAGTAGGTACTTACAAATTCCATGCTGCCATGTCATTATTCTAAGGTAGCCATCTTGTTCTAAACTGGGCGATCGAACTCTGCACGGGTGAAAATACGGAGAAAACGAATTTGCACAGATATGAGACCCAGCTAGATCGATTTTCCGCCCCCGTAAACCCCTATACTACACCACACACCAACACCAACACCAACACCACCACACACACCAACACTGTGTTGACTATAACACCAACACTGTACCAATACTTATTGCAAATAAATGATTATGATTATATTGCAACTTTTATCAAAATCGTTAGAGCCGTTTTCGAGAGCGTGATTACAAATATATGACGATGACTTTAACTTAAATATGACCGGTGTGCCTGTCCGTGTATGACCATATGTATGAACGTAAACGAAGCAAAAGGAATATGTAAGGAGCGTAGCAAGTGGCGTTCTGTAGTTTCTGCATATTCCCTTTGGAAGAAGGCGTAACATTTATGTATGTATGAATGATTTTTCAAAATACGACCTGAACTTTTTTGGGGGGTCTTTGGATTGTTATCATTGAAATGAGAACAATATAAGTTTTACGTTATGCCTCATAATAGCACAGTTAGTAGTCGTGTCCCGAACCTTAGAAAGATACCTTTCCAAAATTCTTTTAACCAACCAATTTCTCAGGTTACCGTAATCATATATCTGTCGTTGCCAACATTTTCCTGTCATTGCAAAAGTTCCTTTAGCAAATAAATGAACTAAACAGCTCACGTGTTCTAACTGTGTCTCCAATACACGTGTCAATTATCCAAAATGTAGGAAATCTTTCAGGCTTTGTGGTTTTCTATGAAAACAGCAACCCTATTACTTTTTCGACCAGTTTTCAGAAATGAACATTAAATTTTTCATCCTTTGTTTACGCCAGCCATTTCTTATGTCTAAAAATAAGCTCCGATTATCCCGACTTATAAAAAAAAAAAACAACGGGAGCTTTTAAGGATACCAAACAAATTCTTCATTCAATGTTTTTGTTTATTGCGAAAGTATTTTTTTTAAATTAGTAAAACAAATAGGATCAATATCTGTGAAGCTTTAGTATTCTGTTCGGAATAAGTTATACCTACTTCCTCTGTTTTATTTAGTAATCATATATCAATCTGCCTAGCCTTTTCCCAACTATATTGGGGTCGGCTTCCAGTCTAACCGGATGCAGCTGAATACCAGTATTTTACATGGAGCGACTGCCTATCTGACCTCCACAACCCAGTAACTGGGTAATACGATACCCCTTGGTAAGACTGGTTGTCAGACTTTCGGGCTTCTGACGACCCGTAACGACTGTCAAAGATCCACGAATGACAACCGGGACCAACGGCTTAACGTGCTTTCCGAGGCACGGAGGAGTCTCGGTATGTAAAGATGGTCACCCATCCACAGACCAACCCCGGCAAGCGTAGCTTAACCTGACGGATCGACCCGTGCGGCAGTTACTACTTAGCCACGAGCTCCTCCTTTATTTAGTTATCATAAAATGTTAAAATTTTGTGTATCAAGATTGGGCGCTTTCACATTGGGCGTTAACGATAACGACACGATATCGTCGGACTGGAAGTTTCATAGAACTACATAAAACGCTTTCACACTGTCAGTGTAGAGAAAAAATAAAAAAGAAAAAAAAAGAAAAGAAAATACGTTTATTTGCGGTACACATGACGCAAGCAAAGGAACAAACACTAAAAAACAATTTGGGGGAAAATATGCGTCACATCCACGCAAAACGGCCATCACTCAGCATAATGCTGAGACCCTATGCGAGACAGAGCCCCAGCGCTGGTTTTCAGTGACAGCTGCGTTGACGTGATGACGTCAAACCGCAGCAGCGTATACAGAAATAACAAAATAAGACAAAAATAAATAAAGCCGGTATCGTCGCGGACACTGATTGTCGTGCCGATATCGACGGAACTTTTGCTGGCACAACGTGACTGTTCGGGACTCCTGTGGAATACCTCATGACAATAAGCTGTTGGTTACATCGTGTCACATACCGATATCGTCCGACGATGTCGGGTCGATATGTCGGTGTCGTTATCGTTGCAGTGTGAAAACGCCCATTGCTGCAAGCTGGATGCATCCAGCTTTCAAAATAATTGCTATAGTTTTTGCAACCACCAATCCACCAATATGGTGAACGTTATAACAATACTTTCTCAATGTTTGTCACATTTTGAGTTACATTTTCAGCGAACTTTCACGAAGTACTGATAATCTTGAAAAAAGCTAATTTAAAAGACAAAAATCCATCAAAAGATACATTTCTAAACTCAACTCATTGGCTAAGATTTACAGCCTTATTCCAAATATTCATTGGACATCCAATAAGGCTGATAGGATCGACCTCTTAGTTCATTGAACCGATGTCTATTAAGACAATTGAAGGCCTAATGGGGCAAATGGGGATTATTGGGTTACAACTGGCCCTGTGGGTACGTTAAAACCGCGCAAAGCCTCAGCTTAGCATCTGGTTCGGGAACCGTTAATTTAATGCCGATATTTAAATTATGTTGTTTAGGTTAGCAGTTGTTTACCTATTTGTACCTACATGTTCTTGTACTTACCTATATGTACCTACATGTTCTTGTACTTATCTGTTTGTACCTATTATGTTCATAGAGTTGCTCATCTACTTGTACAGTATTTTTATCTCCCGAAGCAACGCGCGCTTTACTTTACACACACAAACACACACTACAGACTTCGCCACTGACTTGGACGGTACCGAGAGCTCCTGCGCTTACACACATTCACAGCGTGTTTACACCCTTTGGTAACCACAAGTAAAGCGCGCGTCGCTTTGTTAGATAAAAATACTATAAATGGTTTTTAACATCGGATTAAAGCGTATGAATCTACATGTGCCGTGGACACGTCTGCTGTCTGCTCACATATTCAATGTGTAATGTGTGAATAGTGCAAAGAAGTAATAGAGTTAAATCTGTGCTACAAAGAATTTCCTTAAAACGTAATAACTACTTCTGGTTTTACCAGTGTGAAAATAATTTGTAGTAAGTATTTCAACGCCAAAGCCTTAGAATAATTTAGGTTGGGCTAAAACCGGTCTGGCTTGGGCGGGTTAGGCTTATAAAACCTCCGGTTCCGTAACAAAAAAGCCTTTATCCCAAGAAGTGTGTGAAGAGGCGTAGTCTATCGTCTATTTTCGGATACCCATATCCGAGAGATGACTGTAGACTACGCCTCCTATCAAACTGAGATCGAGTACCTTCGTCAAACTATCACTTCTTTTGATACTTTGACCCAAAAAATCTATGTATAATGAAAAGTCATTCGTACGTTTCGTAGGTATCCTTTTCAAAAGTACGACTTATTTGAAATGCTCAAGGATTTTCCTGAAACATTTGGAATGCACAACATCGCTCCCCTAATAAGAGCTCTGGAGCTGCGTGGAATACGGAAAACGTTCGCAGTGGTAAGAGCGGTCGGAGCGGTGGGAGCGATGGAAGCGCAGACTGACCGACCGACGCTAATGCAATCGTCGGCTTCACACCTGCCGGGCATTTAGTTCCCGCAACGTGTGCTATTCCGTTGAGTTGGTATGATAAACGGTAAATATTATGAAAGGGTTTGTTGCGCCGCTTCTTGTGTCTCGTTAAAATATTAATTTACGTTTATTTATTTTATTTATTTATACTTTATTGTACACCACAAAAATACATAACAAAAAATAAATCAAACTAGAAAATATACAATAGGTAGTTTTATCGCTTTCCGCGATTTCTTCCAGGTAACATTGGAATGGACAATTTAATTAATGCTGATACATAAAATGCATAATTATTGCGGTAAGTAAATTTTTTTTTAAGAGCGTTTATCCTAAAAGTTGGCAACGTCGCAAATAGCTGTCAAATATTTACCTGTTTTGGTAATATTACTGTATGGAAATAATATGAATTGTGACTAACTAGTGAACTAAAATATTGAATATGAAATGCAATAATTAATATCGTAACACCAAATATTTAGTTTTAGATGTAAAAATAGTATTTGGAAACTTTCCAAATGCCTTTTTTACACCTAAAACAGTTGAAACATCAAATTCAGTGTTATAATTGCAATTCATTATTATTATTCTAGTACGCTAGTTAGCCACATTTCATATTTCCATACAGTAATATTGCCAAATTAATCAAAACAGCGAAATATTTGACAGCTATTTGCGACGTTGCCAACTTTTAGGATAAACGCTCGACGCAACGCAAAATGTGGGTGAAATATCTAGGTACACCTCTACCCATAGATATCCGTGTCTCTATCTAACCCTTCGTGGAATACAGGCGAGTATACAGGGTGTCCAGTAAATAGCACGACATACTGCAGGGGGTGATAGCTAGGGTCACTACCTATCAATACAACACAATATTTATGTTCAGCAAAATCTTACGGTTTTACAGTTTTACAAAATTTTCCGAAATACCGAAAAATCTCTACCTTGAAACAGATTTTTAAGCATCTCGTAATGAATAAATCCTTTTCTAGTACTTTTTTTTACATCAAATTATTCGTGAATAGTTACTTTACTCATTGATAAGTCTTTTTTCTATCAAAGACAATAATGTTTTCAAGAAATACTATTTTTTGTTTAAATTTTCACAGAACTATTTTCTTATCACTTAAGTTTAACCTACAGTGGTGAAAAAAAAAAGTAAGATTTTGCTGAACATATATTGTGTTGTATTGATAGGTAGTGACCCAAGCTATCACCCCCTGCAGTATGTCGTGCTATTTACTGGACACCCTGTATATATATTATTTTATAGGTAAAACAAACAATATCATTGCAGATTAAATCTAAATATAAAAACCTATCCACTACGTTTCCATGGATTACACGCACGGCTATGTAGGTAAGTCTATTTAGAATCGTACTTCGACACTTTTATTCCGCCAAATTGTGTCTTTCCCTGTATCAAATAAGTATGACGATACAGTTGTATGGAAGTTCTAAGTGTTGCAAGAACAAATTATAATCAAGTCTTATTACTGAATTGTGTTTTTTTTTTTATAAACGAAAGTTTCTTCGCAATAATGATTGTTAGCTTATTACTGTCATTGAATGAGAATAAAGATTGTTTCCGCAAGATATACTAATCACTGCGAGGATTAAATTAAATTAGAAACGGAAAGAAAAGGCATTATCTTCCATTTTTCAATAAAGGTGGAACTGGAAGCTCGTTATTTTAAGTTCACTGGGTATAACTTATTATTGTAATTTGTGAAGAGAATATCGGATTTATTAGGTCTTTTTAGAATGAATATTTGATGATGTTAAAAATAAAGTAGATGCTGCTTTTTTCATTTTGTATTTTTTACAAAGTTATTATTAAAAATATATATACCTAGTAGGTAGTATAGTATTTATTAAAATATAGTATTAATTGTGGCAGTGATAGCCTAATGGCCTGACCGTCAAGTCATAGATCTCGAGTTTGAACCCAAGGCACGCACCTCTGACTTTTCGGATTCATGTGCGTATTGTATAATTATCTGCTTTAAAAACGGTGAAGGAAAACATCGTGAGGAAACCGGTCTGAGAGATATTTTTCGACGGCATGTGATATGATGTGAAGCCAAGTCAGAGGCCCAATTACGTAATGCAAAATCGATCCGAATCTGAATCGTTTTGAAACAGATTGCTAATCCATTGCTCCGTAAGTTCGAAAAAAAAACTGCAGAGCATCGTAAATGACGCAATGAATGTTGTTGAACTGTCAAAATGAAACGGATTTGTCTTTATCGTTTACGAAAATATGTTGCGTAATTAGAAAGCAGGTTAGTCACTAACCACACGAAAAGAAAAAGATTAAAAAATATGGAATAGTAACCACTGAAGATATTTTTGAAATAAAAAATTCGAGGCATCATTACCGAAATAGATAGAAAGATAGAAACCATAGAATGTACATACAGAATTCTATGAACACAATGTACAAAGCTTGCCAAAGCTTTCCAAGCAACTCGGTTATTTTCAAAAGGCTAAATCCTAATTGTGTTATCAGTCGAGCAACCAGTCGCCAAGACGACTCCCTTAGCAACTTATTTATAACACCACAATACTGAGAATTGGGAAGCTCTAAATATTATATAGGTACCTGTTTTTTAGGGTTCCGTACCAAAAGGGTGCAAACGCGACCGTATTAACAAGGCTCCGCTGTCCGTCTGTCTGTCAAGGGCTGTATCTTTTGAAACGTAATAGGTACACATGAAATTTTCACAGAGTGTGTGACTACTATGGCCACTATAACAAACAAAAAAAAAACGTTTAAAGTAATATGTAGTGTTTCGAAACCCTTCGTGTGCGACCCGCACTTGGCTGCTTTTGTTCATCTTCTCGCTATAATATGTATATTTAAAATGTGCGATGCTCACAAACGCTGCTATACGATCTTTAGCTGTATATTGCGAATCCATTAAAACTTCGCAAAGCATCTCTATGATTTCTCGCGAGAGAACGTTTACTAGAGCAAAGTTTTCCAATTTAGGTTAGGTTACTACCCCCAATGCCAGCATCCCGAGGTCAGTCACTTTTGTCAAAAGAGGATTTATTTACGAAGAACTGTTGACGGGACAAAATGTTTATCTTTGTGGTCTTTGTGCGAGATATGGACCAATGTTGGTTGTTTGGAAATTAGATAAAGGATTATTTAAATTCGCCTTTGAAGTTGGGATGACGCGAAATCTTTTTGACGAAGTTTCCGCTGTGAAGGGTAATTTATTAAGCACTGGCGGCTGGAGCGATTAAATCTTTAACTCGAGCTTGGGGCATTTGGTGTTTATTATATAAATCATTACTAGCTGTTGCTCTCGGCTTCACCCGCGTGGACCCTTATTATATTTGTAAAATAAAAGCCTAAGTTGCTCCTTTAAACCTCAGATTTCTGCCAGTGAAAATCCCATCAAAATCAGTCCAGTCGTTTCGGAGATTAGCCGGATCAAACAGAAATTTTTTAAAAATTGTTTTTTTATGTACCGTATAAGCTTTCATATACATTTAAAAAGCTGTTATTTTTACCTTACAAACAGACACTTGAATTTTATTTATTTGAAGTATGTATAGATTATATATGTATGTATACGAAGATTTCACTGGTTTTATAAGTGTTTTCCTTTCATATAAAGTACGCTATGATAGTAACTTAATTTTTAGAAAAACCTTACTCAATCAACGATTTGCGTTTCAGTATTGGTAGTAGAAACATTCAGAGCTTGGCCCAACATCCGAGCCAACATTAACGCACAAAACACACACGTAGATAACAGGTCATTAAACCCTGATGCCTGTGAAGTAAAACCCAGTCTGTGTTCGCACAGTTTGGTAAAAAATGGCCTCAGCACGCACCAGATTTATTGTTCCACCCCCATTTTAGTTTTCAACGTTACGTGAAAGAGAAAAATCGAGTGGTCCGCACGAGCGATTTTTTTTCGCGCCCTGTATTTTCAACGCACTGCTTAACACCGAGAGTTGAAAATCTAACAGCATGTTTTTTGACGCGCTAGGATGCGCTCTGTTGGATTCTCAATGCTCGGCTCAATACCGAGAGCTGAAAATCCAGCGCGCTATAGAAAATTGTCGCGTTAAAAAATAGCCCGTGCGAATCTGGGCTAAAGGGTGCTACATTTTAGACGGGCATTTTAACCTTTCCTAGGCATAGAGGTTGCTATTTACATATTTATTTCATTAGGTGGGTTCCTATTTTGGTTCTGATGTGGGTCTAAAATCTATCTAAATAAGAGGTAGGTAGGTAAATCTTTCAATGCTCAAGGGAGTTTATTGTAATTTTGTAGTTTGTTTCCACGTCACTTACTCTTAAGCTTGCTAAGAGTACCTGTCGTAGACCTGGGATATGCTCACTGTAAAAAAACTCTTTAACGTGAGAGATTACCTACCCACATATGGGTAAGAGAAGAGATTAAGAGAAGGCTAATTCATAAAAAAATACAAATTCCAAACAAATATTAGTTTTCAGACATTTATGAATGATGTAATAATGTCATAATTATGCTTCATTAAAACGTGCGTTAATATTAACAAAAAAATACTCGAGTTACTCAATAAAATATGTTTCCAATCAAATCAACCAATATGGCGGAAGCTGGCATTGTTTGCCTGTTATTTTTGCAAATATTTATTTGGCTTTGATTGGACGTGATGAACGAATGCCGGACGAGCGATGATGCAAATAACTAAATAACCAATCAAATTAGTTCGGTTTGCATCTAAATTTCAAAATATACATCGTTGTATTAAATGGATTTTCAATGTACAAACGGCTACACATCAAGCTATACATTTCCAATATAAGCTGATCTCGCATCGTATAGGATTTTCGTACAATGCGAGGTCAGCTTAAACTGGAAATTTATACTCAAACTCAAAGCATTTATTTCAATTAAACCATTTACAGCCACTTTAGAATTGGCAAGGGGTCGGTCAGTCAAAAATAAGAAGCTAGTTGCCCATTCCAAAGCGTAGTAGGTACCTGTGGAGAAGAACGGGCAAGAAACACCACGGACACTCTTTTAAATCAAAAATTTGATACAAAATATTGGTTTGTATAGCTTGATGTGTTGCCGTGTGTACTATTCTATGAGTGCTGAAGTCTCAAATATTTTAAATGTTAGGTATTTAGAAGATCTACACTAGACATAATACCAGCTCTTGTTAGTCAATTACTAAGTATCTGGCTCGGTTCCATCACAAGGTAAGGCTTCCTAAACAAGGACCACCACCACACATTACCATTATAACCCCATACAAAAGAATTAGCCCACAAATGTCTTTCTGCCGTGTTTTACCGTCAAAGATTCGGTATGATTTATTCATTTGTCCATAAATTCGGTCATAAGCCGGACATATTTATTTTGTATGAAATATCGGTTTTACCCTTGGCCGGTAATACGATATTTTCCCCCATTGTTATCCTCACATTCGGACTTGACCCTTGATATTTTCGCCTATTATATTCCGGCTTTTTTCTGCTGCCTCAACGTTTTATAGTCACACTTATATGTACAAACATAGCGTACGTATACGGAAATCTGTAGAGTACTTCTTAAATTTTTCCTAATCTGTACTTTTCTTCGAATACACGTTACAGTGCGTTCATTATAACTGGACGCGTGACGCAATTTTGCAGTTTTGTAATTGATAGTACAATCTATCAGATTTTGAACTCTATTAGTATTGAAACTAAGACTGCAAAATTCAGAGCTACCAGTCGCGTCACGCATCAAGTTATAATGAACGCACTGTACATACTTTATTATATACAAGTCTACATTGAAATTCGGTATCTAAGGAAATTTTTCTTATACAATTAAAGATGTTACCAACGGAATAAAATAGGACTCAGATTTAAATGTGTGTTTACGAAATCTATTACGACTTATATATATACTTTTCTTAAAGTGAAAATTTTGTAAAGTATCTAACATTTGGAAATATTTTAAATGATTCAACCTAATACCTACTCGTCTTAATATATTTGGTAAAGTCTTCATTCGGCCATTCGTCACTTGAGAATGAACGGAATTGAGAATTATACGAGTACTTTCGTGCTCGCGAACCGGAATCAAGTACACTTGGGTACAGCAGGACTACAGGAGACAAACACTAAAGTGCACTCACTTAATTTAAACCCGTAAAACTTTGCGGATGTGACACTTAAAACACTGGAGGATTAAAATACTTGAAATACCTACTTCCGGAAATGACGGAATTGTCACGGTAGTTGAGCATACAGGGCGACTCGTAAAAGTCGGGTAGTCGAGAAGTTATAGATTTACCAAGCATAATACGTTAGGTAGGTGTTTTTAGGTCAACTTTATAATAGTCCTTACGTGTATCAAATAAATTAAAAAACTGTGATCTTTAATAAATTCAAAATATTTTATTTCACACTAACACATGGGAACTCGAAGTTAAATAAACTCAAAATATTTTATTTATGTATTTATTAGTTTGTTATTTATGTACACATAGAAACACTCGAAGAAAACGTCGGAAGAAAGAAACGTCACAAGCTTATAGTTTAAATACATATGGGAGTAGTACCAGTTACTGTACAGGAAAATGGTCAACAGTAATTGCCACTTCAGTCTTTCAGGAACCAAAATATCGTAAATCCACTTTCAAAGTGTGTTGAAAAATGATTTTTTCTAAAATAATCAAACTCAAAAGCATTTATTTCAATTAAACCATTTACAGGCACTTTTGAATTGTCAAGAAGTCAGTCAGTCAGAAATATGAAGCTAGTTGCCCTTTCCAAAGCGTAGTAGGTACCTATGGAGAAGAACGGGCAAGAAACTCCACGGGCACTCTTTTAAATAAAAAATTTGATACAAAATATTGGTTACATAATTCATGTTGAAATTATGCATGTGAGAACTATGTAGAAAGATGTGCACGTTCGTAAAAGCTTCCGTAATAAAAAGAAAAAAACAAAGAACCCATCAAAAATAAGCCATGGCAGCAAAGAACAAACATGACGCATGGATCAGCACCATTTTGAAGGGAGCTAAATGATCCATGAATCAGACAGACACCAAGAAATAAATATAATTTTTATAGTCCCTTGCTATTGTTTCATTACCTACTCATTAAAGGCTATAGAGCACCAACTCGTAAAGCTTACAATAACAACCCTTAAAGTCAATTTGTTCTATTTCAGGAATAAGCCGCTTACTTGTCTTACTTGTATATCTCCGACAATTGTGCGTTTTC
Source organism: Xanthia togata (assembly GCA_963853775.1). Taxonomy (NCBI): domain Eukaryota; kingdom Metazoa; phylum Arthropoda; class Insecta; order Lepidoptera; family Noctuidae; genus Xanthia; species Xanthia togata. Next base: position 21,893,797 of record OY970795.1, on the reverse strand, counting down.
CTCAAAATCAACAATACAATTTTATGCTCTACTGCTTTTACAATAGGGTGGAACATACCCTGGCAAAAAAATGTTTACAGTCGATATATTTTTTCAATTGTACTAAGTGAAAGGGCCCACATAATATCTTTGGCTTTACAAAGCTTTCAGGCACACGTTACACGTGTCAGCCGCCATTTAAATTGAAGCCTATATTGTCAATTGACGTCACAAATTGCTGTTCGTGATTATATTAATAACGGTTTGCCTATTATCTCACGAGATGGCTATATAATTATATTGCGTTTGATAAATTGCGTTTAGATTTGTGTTATGTGTATGGGATTGAAGTAAACAAATTAGTGCCATGTTATAATTTATTACGTAATCAGTACTTTTATCCAATAGCACATAATTATAACAGCTGCGCGCACAGATTTCATTAAGTCCGCGGCGCGGTGCGTGAGTTGCCGACGCTACGAAATGTTGCCATTTTAAATATTATATTTTATATATTTAGGATTAACTATTGTGTTAATTTTATTTTGTTATTTCTCTATATGCTGCACCGGTTGACGTCATCACGTCAACGCCGGCTGTCGCTGAAAACCAGCGATGGGGCTCTGTCTCGCATAGGGTCGCAGCATTATGCTGAGCGATGGCCGTTTTGCGTGGATGTGACGCATATTTTCCCACAAATTGTTATTTTCGTGTTTTTTTTCTTTGCTTGCGTCATGTGTACCGTAAATAAACGTATTTTCTTTTTTTTTCTTTTAGTAATAAGCTTGACATGGCACACTTTGTCATTATACTCATGGGCGTACCCAGGGGGTCAGGGGAGGGCAGCTGCCCCCGCCTGGATTTTGTATGCCTAAGTACCTACTGTTGTCGATAAAATTTATGTTATTTTTGATTGACACCGGATCGGACTTATGTTGCTATCCTCATCGCTGGCTTACTGATCGAAGGAAGCCCTCTGACTATGTACTCTGAGCCGCTAACGGTAGTAGAGAGTCACGTTAAGACATACTTTGCAATTACAATATTATATGCATTAATTTTAGAAAAAAACTGCGCTCCGCTGTCGTTGTGTTTTTTATTAGCAATGCCTTATTCTACGGCTACAATTGAATGGTCATTTAGTACACTCAGACGCGTATAAACATGGTCGAGACCAACAATGGTCAAAGACAGGTTAAATGGGCTTTGCTCTGTTAGTCTTTGGTCAGTGTTATGTTGTATCTTGATCAAAATATGATTCTCGATCATAACAAATATGTATTTACAGAATTGTAATCATTAGAATCATTAATACATCTCTCTAAGCTAGATTTGTTCCATTGAATGACTTTTTCTTGAAATCATGACATTTTAGAACAAATCTAACTCAGAGAGATGTATTAATGATTCTAAAGATTATAATTCTGTAAATACATATTTGATATGGTGGTGAATCATATTTTATTCAAGATACAATCTTTCACACTGACTTCCAAATTGCAAAAATCGTAAGAAAATTGTAATTTTGCGGATCCACCTTTAGAAATATCTGATTTGCCCTCTCCTGGGCCAAAAGCTGGTATGCCCATGATTATACCTAGTTTTAGCCCACAGCTCTGAGCTACGATTGGCTGGGATATAAACGTTTTCTCATCTATTTATACATTACCATTGACATTACATATTTGCGATTTATTTCACTCAACTACGACAACTAGTATGTGGAGGCTGGTGTCCAACCTTACTTTTTGTTGCAGAAAAATTCTCACGAATTTCCATTTTGGAAGAATTAGGTTAGATCGGCCCCCTACTACGATCGGACCCCTATACCGACGACGACGGCGCGGCGGATCGGATTCCGTTACAGACTAAAACTCCAAGGTTTTGCTCCTTTATCAGGAGACTGCGGAATGCCAGACTAACCAAGTACCGTTGAAAACCATAAGTACTGAACCTCACAGGCTCACCAAACAATGACATTAAATTCAAATTACAAATTCAATATTCAAATTCAAAATATTTTACTGCACATAAACCTACTAGGGCACGTATAAAACGTCAGAAGCGAGGTGCACGGTTCCAATTGGTCGTTTCCTATGCAGAAGAGCCGAAATAAACTCCACGGTTACTCTTTTAAAAGTAAATAATTTTTACAATATTTTCAAATTACAGTGTTAATAGGTATGAGAGGAAAGTGTAGGCCTATCAACAAGTACCAACTTAACTAACGTAACATTTCAACACCATATTTTACCCATAAAGTTACGTTTACATTTTCTCAAAATTATCCAGAAATAGTTACAAGGAAGTGTCTCTAAGTGGAAAATACGGTGGCCCGTCGTCATGGAGATTACCGCCATAAATCAGTGAGTGGAGCCGCACTCATGCATACATCAGCACTGTATACGTGCCTCGTGGTGTAATGGCTGTGTTCCGCAGTTATATGTATGGCATTTTTCCTTCTGGTTTCGTGTAGGCAAATCGGAAATGGAAAAGGTATGAGGTTGAATAAAAGAAAAAACTAAAACGTTTGTCTTGGTACTCGCACAGGAAGATTACAAACTAGACTAAAAACAATCATAGAAACATTAAAAAAAAACTTAAAATAAAAACAGAATGGATGAGAAATAAAAATAAAGTGTTTTATTAGGTGGTGAAAAAAATGATTTAAATGTACTGCTATTCTGTAAAATTTACTTGGAACCTCACTCAAGTGAACGCACACAATTCGAAAGCGAACTCATTTGTTTTTAAAAGAAAACAATGAGACACAGTGCTGGTCGAATACCGAAGTGATTTTCGTATGAGAGGTTTAGAGATTTACAGAATAGGACTACTGTTGTCTCAGTCAGTGTAGGGAAATCGGATATGAGTTGGGTATTTTGTTTGTATGGATGCTGATTTTTTATGTAAGACAAAACAAGTTTTTGGGAGCATTTATTTGTTTGCATAGGCTAAAATGAAGTCTATGAAAGGTGCATATAACACCTTTCCGTGATGGAATATTAAAACTGAAACGACTTAATTAATGAAGATGCTTATGTGGATGGAAAAAATTGTAGAAGTGCACTTTGAAAGAATTCTTTGATCCACAATCCCTGAGCACTTGTTGAAGATTATAATGCAAATGACACTGTCGGTAACAGTTAGTAGAATTATAATTATTTGAAGCTCGAATAATGGTTTTCACATTTATTGTTGTAGTAGGGTGAGTGAAAGCCTTCTTGTCACAGTCAGGACGTGCAGCTGCCAAATATTTTTTTATGTTTCTGTCTTTTTTTTAAATAATAAAGTCACTAAGTGCTGCATAATAATATTCTAGTAGATCGTATTATTCATAAACACTGTTGAAAAATGAATACATGAAAACACATTCTTTATCAAAACAGGGATCGTTTTCATAAAGTATATGTGAAAATAGGTTTGTGAGTTGACTAATCGGGAAGCCAGCGCCGCCTAGCGGAATTCTATAGAGTCTACTACATAACGCTCGGACCGGCCGGAGTAAAGCAGACTTCATGGGTGGCGGTCAAGCAGTGAAGACATTTAGAAACTGTCGCGCATTCCGAATAGTTGTGTCGTGTATTAATGTGTAAGTAATTTCATAGTAAATTATAATGTAATCTGAACTGCAAACGGCTTTTCTATTGCGCTATAACCAATTCAACGCACTGTACGCCCACAGTAGTTAAAATATGGCTGATAATAACGAAGGAGACACATACTCCTCCGTCATATGCTGGTCTTTGAAGTATGTATCTACTTTAATATCATAAACTTTATCTCTAGGTCTATATTACACTTATCATTCGTACGATCATTTGAATAATGTAAAGAGAGAATAGTTTAGTACGACACAATTGTTTGGCGCGTCTTTGTTGTATGTAACTCTCCTTTATACTGTTCGAATGGAGATAAGGTTACCTTGTTCCACAAATTCACGCATGTACTCGTACAGTCAGTTTACAAAATCCTTCCACTATCAAGTCGGGAGGATCAATAATACATAAGGTCAAGGTCAAGGATACATAATACTTATCTATTGAAGCTACAGGACTCTTAATCTATTGAAGCTACACAACATCACACCGCAATCCCCGACGGGTTAGGCAAAGTTCTACCTACCTATAGTACACCCACATTTCACCGGTTTTATTTATTTTACTTGAAAGCAAATATCAAAACTAGCATATAACCAATGTCGATTTGCCATTAACCTAAAACCTTTTTAATGGCCTTGCCATTGCATGAAATATAAATCATTGTTTTAATTGTCAGCGCCTGTCATTCTGCGAGATTGACATTACGGCGCAGTAAATAATTCTTATTGACGCAGACGAAGCGAACGTATTTTAGCTGTGACTGTACCTTCAAAAAGACTTATAAACTGAATATAATATTACATGGAATAGAAAACTTATTTTAACGCCGTGGTTGTCGTAGTGACTGCGATTCGACAGCAAGACAGATTCAATATCGGAATGGAAAGAATATAAGGTATTCGTATGACTATGAGTTAGGTGTTTTTATTGATATCTTTGTTTACTACTAACTACTCACAAGCCGAGAGGCAGGCAGTTGCAGAGTGCAGGCATGGCAAATGATTTGAAAAGTTATGCTCTATGTTAATTGATCATTAATAAGATTAATTTCTTTATCAGCACGTATAGTATTCTAACGACGTTTGAATCAAAAATAGGTAGTTACAACTATCCTATAGCATTTTGGCTTAAATTCGGACACAATAAGTATTACCTACCGATAGATATGAATGAAGTCTTAAAACTAAATAAATATTCTGTGCGTAAACAGTATTTTTTAAATTTAAAAATCGTACTTCTATTCTGCGCGTCTTGCCAGGCTCACAGGTTCGTAACATGGCTGTTTTCAGATCTAAAAAGAAAAGTATTACAAAACCCAACGTGATGAATATAAATTCCCGACGCCTATTTCTTTCAGCGAGCGATAAGTAGAGCCTTTTGCTCGGAGTACGCGCTTTTATGATGACTGGCATTATTGATGACCCACTTTTATTATTCAAATGTCGCTCCACGGATTTCTGTTTTTGTACTTCGCAGTTTTTGGGAATAACGCTTCGAATATCACGCCTGTGTTGTTTAAAGGGGTAGGGCATTGGTTCATAGAGTGCGCGACAGCAATGAAGGCCCGCGGAAATTTGAAGAACAATGTTTTTTATGGATTGTGATGCGATTACCTGGACATAAGCGGACTCTAGTACCCCTTCTGTTCGCTTTTGGCTAATTATGCGTAAGTTGCCCTTTTATGTGAGTCCTGCCGAAAATTAATTGAAAGTAAAGATATACTTCTTATAACATAAAATAACATCACGCCTGTACTCCCCGAAGGGTTAGAGAGAGGTGTACCTTTAGAACCTATAGGCATTGGATGTTTGCCATGCCATATTCCGCCAGTTATGTTTTAAGTCTCGAAGCCTATTGCCATCAGCCGGGCATAAGTCCAGACTCCGGTCTGCTACTGAGTAATAGAAAATCCCTATTACACTTTTCCCGAGCTGGAATCGAAGCCAGGACTACATGCTCAGGCGCTTGCGACAAGTAGAACAACGAGGCATTAATAAAAATAAAATAAATGCTGCACATGAAAATACACCTAAGTACTTTTGTGTGGTATATGTATTTGAGGATCTTTTAATCTAGACTCTACTACTGATAAATTAAACGTTATGTATAAGAATAATAGTAAACTACAGTTCACTTGTACGTCTTGAAAAGAAACGATTTACTTAAATCTCGACTTAAGCTCTGGACACAATCACACGACCTTCCGAGGAAATCCTTGCGAGAACTAAGTCTTCGATCCAATGAGGTCAAGGTTCCCCGTGACGGATTTCCAAGCAAATTAACGACGACGCTGCCAAGATAGCTGCAGATCCATCACCTGACTACAGATCCGGGACTGAGATCCGGCTAATGAAATCCGACGATCTACCTCGACGACCCGTGACGGAATTAATCTCATCTTGAAATCCCACTGTTACTTACTTGAGAGTTTTTACTTTGGGACTAAGTATACGTTCTTGGGACGTTGAAAAATATCTGAATTTTCTTGTTTATTTGATTACTTATTTACATGATGGGTTCGATTTCCTTTGGGGTTTAACTTGAAGGATATTAATGAACTGTGTTTTTGAAGTATGTTTTTTGTGTTCAGAATCACAAGATTTTAAGATGGAATTTTTTTGATTCATACGACGCGACGTGGGTAAGTAGAAAAGTCTTGTATATAAATGCAGTTTCCTGTGTTTCCACACTTCCCTGTGTTTACTCGTATTGTTATAGCGTATGGCACTCGTGTTGTAGCAAAATCAGCGTCAGGTGGTACTTTGTGTAGTCATTTTACATTATGCTGCATTTAGCTGAGGCCCTTTTGGCATTAAAATAATTGTTTTCTGTTATTATAGTTTTAAGGTGTATCTGCCGGGGTCGCGGGACTGCCGGGGTCGCGGGAAAGGCCGAAAGGGATACCGTGGCCCCTGGCAACGTACCTACAGGCTACTGAAGGAAACCTGTGGGTTTTAGTCAGTAAGAGTCTGACACGCCCTCACGCTCCGCCCAGAGCGGGAGAAGATATTTGATAAATCCACAAAAAAAAAACATGTTTTTTTCTGCAGTAATGCACATTTTTCTCTCTTTCTTTCATTGCTCATGTTTGCTTCTAAAAATCGGACCTAATTTTGAGGCTTGCGTAACCAGAGCTATTTAGATAGAAAGTGCTTCTTCTTCATCACAAAACTTATTGATTTCACAGCTATTCAGTAAGCAGAATATTTAAAAGCAGACGTGTCTTTTCGCCTCTTTATTATGTAAATAAAACGTAGGCAGATAAGACTTTTTCGTCAGTGGGCTGATCTCTTTACAATTTGGGGTGGATAGACTACAAAGGACCGTCTGATCAAAGACCTGACCTTTTGGAGATGAAGTTCTTTTAAAGAATTTTTAAAATATTAAATGGCTGCCCTGACCTTTCGAAAGGTAAGCAATTTGAATAGTTTAGGAGGTAGCTAAATAAATATCTCGCATTCACTTAGTACCTTCATAAGTAGGTCTACCTCTTACTTAAATAGAAGGAATTGTTCATTATCCATTTAGGGTCATAATTTTGTAAGAAATTAAATATTCGTTTAAGTTTCAAGTTAGCTGGCTGTCATGTCTTTGACCTGTACAAAGTTTTAAAGGTTGCTGGACGCCTGACCTCGTTAAACTTTCGTCTATGAAATATGAAGCTAACTGGCGTTAGTGAAGATGCTAATCCGAGCTTACCCATGGGAAGAGACTGACCACTTAGTTTTAAGTAAAGGAGCCATTCCGTACCCAACCGCAGGCAGCAACAGCACGCGACGTGTCGCTGCGTCATGTCGCTGCAGTCATGATTCCGCATTCGCTGGCGGCAGCAGCCCGTGTTCCAGTCGGTAGATAGAAGATAGAAAAAAAATATTATCGCTCGAGCGTTGGCGGCACTACTGGGCCTCAAGTCTGCTATTACAATAGTGTCAGAATGGTCTATCATTGATTTCATAATTGTTGTTTTTGACTAGTTTCGTAATCTACTAACATAAATTGTCGTCATTATGACTTTCCAAAGGTCAGCCCCTGACACTCCATTGAAAGAAATGGCATCTATTGGTAATCTCGTACATATTGAAAAACGAATGATTGACTTAGGCGGTAATCTGCTAAAACTTTGACAGTTCCTTTGATCAGTGACCTACCATGAGAACGTCATTGTGCAGTCATTTATTTTAATTCGTTACGTGTTTGTGGAATACCTACAATGATCAACCAATGATCGATCATTATGAATTTAGCAGATTAGGTACGAACTTTTAGCAAAATGACAATGGGATCGTGTTGGAATGACGAATTTATAAAAATAGCAGACTTGGGCCCCTGGTCTACGGTTGGGCTGCACGTGTCACCTGTCACTCACCCGTAACTGCCAACGACGTGTCGCTAGCTACGGAAGGTATTTCATAGAAACCAGTCGTGACACGTCACCTGCAGTTGGCTCCTGCGGTCGGGTACGGAATGGTGCCTTTAGGTAGGTATGAACGGTGGAGTGAGATAAGCGCTTACTGTACCTTTGTATTGAGTTCGATGGATACTTAAGTACGTCTATCTTTCAATGATTGCAACTTGACTCGATTCACCGACTGATTGAGGTATCAAAGTATAAACCTGTTTTGCATCGCTGGTTTATTGATCGTAAGTGTGACTGCTGTATGGGGTCCTAGATTAGATTCCCGGATGGGGTAGATAGTGATTGAGTTCCATCAGTTTTTTTTTTTCTTGTTGGAAGCTCGCTTGGTTTCATAACTAGTAGGTATTACACCTCTGCCCAAACATTCGGGGAAAAAAGTTTCAAACTCAAAGCATTTATTTCAATTAAACCATTTCCAGGCACTTTTGAATTGTCAAGGGGTCGGTCAGTCAAAAATATGAAGCTAGTTGCCCATTCCAAAGCGTAGTAGGTACCTATGGAGAAGAACGGGCAAGAAACTCCACGGACACTCTTTTAAATCAAAAACTTGATACAAAATATTGGCTACATCATTCATTTTGAAATTATGCATGTGAGAACAATGTAGAAAGACGTGCACGTTCGTAAAAGCGTCCGTAATAAAAAGAAAAAAAAAAAAAGAATCATTCAAAAACTTAAAATAAATTAAAATAAGCCATGGCAGCTAAGATATAACCAGTCCCAATTGACGGCGCCCGTTCACGAACATGACGCATGGATCAGTGCCATTCAGCTCAACCATTTTGAAGGGAGCTAAATGATCCAACACCCGCGCCACCATCAGTGAGATATCTGAGTGAGCATGACATACTCACAGCCGCCAGGGCGCATTCAAGTCAATGAAATACTACATATTACCCGGTAAATGGTAGCTCTTTAGTACCAAATTTACAAAATCTTTAGTGCAAAATTGGCCTGATATTGTATTATGGTACGTACAAACTTTCGGAGCTCGTGGCTAAGGAATATCAGCCGCACGAGTCGATCGCTACGCTTGCCGGGGTTGGTGAATCGATGGGTGACCATCTTTACACACCGAGACTCCTCCGTGCCTCAAAAAGCACGCTAACACTTTCGACTCCACCCACTTTTCATAGAACTCATACGCCATGACGCCATACATATTGGAAGTGAACCCTTCGGGAGGGTTGCCGACATTACGTTTGCGATAAGGTTAACCATCACGGACGGTGAACGGCATTAGGTTTAAAACTGTGTTATAAAACACTGTAAAACGAAGTAAAATTGTGTTTTCAGGGGGTCTTGTCGCTATACATAGAATCTTATTATTATTATTTTTTTTAATATTTGTAACGTGAAAAAAAATGCTTGGTTTTTAAAACTAACGCATATACTTATGAATATTGTTAAAATATACATCAGATTTTAATTTATTGTTAATAAAGTTTATAATGCCGTAATCGCCAAAAAAAACCTACAATTAAAATGAGCCCTCCGCGACTAGGTGAATCTTCCAGGAGGGCTCACGGCACTGATCGTGTTAAGCCGTTGGTCCCGGCTGTCATTCATGGATTACTTAGGGGTATCATATTACCCAATTACTGGGTTGGGGAGGTCAGATAGGCAGTCGCTCCGTGTAAGATAGGTACTGGTATTCAGCTGCATCCAGTTAGAATGAAAGCCAACCCCAACATAGTTTGGAAAAGGCTAGGCAGCTTGAGTACGTACAAACTATAAGTAAACACAAAAGTTTCTATTATCAAACAAACACTAAAGGATATTGACCAAGTAATACAAAATGGCTGCTTGCTACTGGATCACGCTCGTTGGCGGGTATTGCCTCTTTATGTCTCGATAAATGTCGGCAGTTCGGAAATAGAAATGTGACGAGATCGGTGTAGATAGAAAACGTCGTTGGACGCTCGTGGAGCTTGCAAGTTGACTTCATGTATTTTATTTGATAAAGTGGTGATTTGCTTGTTGAATTGAATTTTATTGTGGATGGGTGTGAAGTATTTTTATATGTGCCGCCGTAACTGTGCGTTAGCACTGACGAAACATCACAACAAAACATGTTGAAATCTAGTTCCTGTCAAATATTGTATGGAACTTTGACAGAAACTAAAGATTTCAACATGTTTTGTTGTGAATGTTTCGCCAGTGCAAACGCACAGTCAGATTGTGAACACCGTTATTTTATAATCTATCTCACGAGATCGTAAACTGTCGATAAATTGTGACGTGACGAATGACAGCGAATTACAGCCAAAGATAGCGGCGCGGGCCGCGGGGCACAATGACGTTCAACCAATCAGCGCGAAAGGTGCGTTTCGTCGCATTCAAAAATGATGCGTTCACAATTTGACGGATTGACATGGATAGATTATAAACTATCGATCGAAAATTATACGTTAAATTGTAAGCAGATGGTACAGTTCACAATTTATCGTCAGCCTACAATCTCACGAGATAGATTATAAACTAACGGCGTTCACAATTTTACGGTGAGATAATATATCAGAGATCTGGGTCTGTTAGCGTTGAAAAAAGACGTTTTGAAATTGGAAAATATGACAATGACATTAATGACATCTCTGAACCTGTATTTTTTATGTTTGCATGAACGTTTTTATTCTTGTATGTGTGCACATGTTTGAGCAAATAAATATATCTTACTAATCGACCGCGATTTTGCTCGCGTGGATTTCGAAAAATATCCCAGGAAAACGTACTACTGGAATAAAAATATATTCTATCTATGTCTTAACCCAGGTCATGAACTACTCATGTGCCAAATTTCATCCAAATCCGTTCCGCCATTTTAGCGTGAAAGCGTAACAAACAAATTTCGTATTTATAAGATTAGTTAGGTTCTTCTAAAGTTATCAAATCTTTATTTGTAGGTCACAGGCATAAAGTTTTTGTCTTATATGTAGATAAAATAATAGGGGTTAACGTCACCCTCCGTATTCGCCAGACCTTGCTCCAACGGACTACCATTTTTTTCGTGATTTGGACAATTTTCTACGTGATAAAAAGTTTTCTTCTCAGGAGGCAGTACACAATGCATTCACACAGTTTGTCGAATCTAGATCACGAGAGTTCTATCACAAAGGCATAATTGACCTTCCTATTAGATGGCAGCAATGTATAGATAATAATGGTAATTATTTTGATCAAATAAATATGTTAAATTAAAAAAAAAAAAAACGAATTTCAATTTTTCAGTACAAATCGGCAATTTCATACTTTAACCCCTAATATTAAAACCATTGAGCCTTTAGGCTATCTTTAACGACACGTTTACATTTCAAATAACAAACGAAATACGAAGTAATACAATTCAAATTGTATCACAATCCACTTATTAAGAAAAATCCTCATTTATCACGTTATGGAGGTTAAGTACCATTAGAAAGAGGTATTATTGCTAAGTACCTGGTCGATCGACCTCTGCTCGGGTGAAAATAGATAATGCTCGTTTAATAGTAAAGGATAGATTATACTGATTCCATGAGTACGTACTAATTCCATGCTGCCATGTCATTATTATTCTGAGGTAAAAACACGGAGAAAATGAATTTTCCCAGATATGAGACTTATCTAGATTGATTTTTCGCCCCCGTGGACCCCTGTATAGCAACTTTCATTGAAATCGGTAGAGCCGTTTTCGAGAACGTGATTACAAATATATATATATTTTTTATAATATGTAGAAATATTGCTCGTTTAATAATATAGGATAAGTAGAACCTTTTCAAGTACCTAATAATCCAAAGCTTCGATATGTTGAGTCCATTAAGGACAAATTATCAGCAACATTGTCGATAAACAAAAAGCTTTCATCGATTTCCTGAATTAATTAGAGTAATTAATCACTTTGTCTATACCACCGAACATCAATATTCATTATATGATCAGACTAATCAGTAGGTACGAACCTACTGAATATTAATCATGCGGTTACAACAACAACAATACATCCAATTATTGCTAAGTTGTTGTAGCTTTATAAAAATGTTGAAGGAAGTAACAGAACGCATAGGTTAAAAAAAAAGGTTAAGAAATCCGGAGTCCCTAATAATAATGTTGAACTAACGGTGGGCTACTATTTTATATATGTTTGAATGTTTTTCTATTTATTTATTCTAATATCTAAAAATATTATTTAAATGTAAATAATGAAATAAAGGAAATAATAATGTTAAACTAACAGTCAGTTAAGTGAAGTTACCTTATATTTTTAAAATAGATAAATAATTATATTTAGGAAACCAACTTATGATTTAGTCTTTTATTTTTACAGATCGATACCTACAGCTTAAGATAGCCAGACCCTAGGCTAGGCTACGCATAATCACGGTGTGATAACTATTGGCTCCCCACATTTGAAATTGGCGTTTTTTTTTTCACAAATAGACAACCTTGTCAATTCTATGATTTAAAATATTCATCAATTATTGCTTGATATTATATCGAATAATGACCATCATAGACAACTACCAATAGTAAAAAAAACCTTATTACTCATAGTTTTCTAAACATAAAAAATACCTTATAAATGACTCCTCTTTGTGTTAGCAGAAATTACCACTATTTGTTTTAAAACTTAGCTTAAACTTATTTTTGTCGCTTAATCTAAGTAGCATAGGCATACGTTATCTTAGTTTTTAAACATTAGTGCATCAATCTGCCTAGCCTTTTCCCAACTATATTGGGGTCGGCTTCCAATCTAACCGGATGCAGCTGAATACCAGTATTTTACATGGAGCGACGGCCTATCTGACCTCCACAACCCAGTAACTGGGTAATACCCCTTGGTAAGACTGGTTGTCATACTTTCGGGCTTCTGACGACCCGTAACGACTGTCAAAGATCCACGAATGACAACCGGGACCAACGGCTTAACGTGCTTTCCGAGGCACGGAGGAGTATCGGTATGTAAAGATGGTCACCCATCCACAGACCAACCCCGGCAAGCGTAGCTTCACCTGAAGGATCGACCCGTGCGGCAGTTACTACTTAGCCACGAGCTCCTCCTTAAACATTATTGCATAAAAGTTTTAAAACAATAGTGTTTGTTAAATAAATTAAGAAAATAGTAAATAATAGAAAGTAGAAATAGATAGTATAAAAAATGCAACTTCTTTAAAATTCTCCATACAAAACGCCAATTTCATAGGTGGGGACCCAATATATCATCAAAAACCTTAAATATGGTGATCTCTAAATGCTCCTGAAATAAGTTCCTTCCTTATTAAACCTCGCAGTGAAAGCTGTGATTATCTAAACGTAAAAGACAGTCGCTAAAGTCACATTCAAATATCTCAACTTTCCGAAAATCATAACCTAAACTTTCTACCGTTCCCACATCATTAATTCTACCCACACAAATCATTATTATCCTATCCACACCCTTTATATACGTCTTCATCTATATTATACGTTTTAATCGGATTCGGCGTGACACGAAGTTGAGACTTGAGCGGTTCAACTTAAGGTTACAAGGGATATACATCAAAGACTTTAACAAATTAAACTCCGGACTTATGGCAAGTCCTTAAAAGTTCCGCAAATCTGTAAAGAATGTTCTAGACGGCAAAGGGTTTCAGATTAAAAAGCTGCCAAGTACGAGTCGGACTCGCTCAAGGTGTCTGTACCGCCGTACAAAATTTAGCACTACTTACTTTTTTATACATTAGTAAAAAAAAAAAAAGTTTCTCATATAAAAAAATAATGCGGTTATAGTAGTACAGTCCATGAAAAGTATCTACCTATTACGATTAAAAAGATACAGTCCTATGAAAGACGGACGGTCGGACGGACGGACAGCGGTGCTTTAGTAATAGAGTCCCATGGGCGCCCTTAGGGTACGGAACCCTAATTAAAAATGGCGAACGTAAAATTGTTAAACGGAGCACCCTAAAGATGTTTAATACACATTTATTCGTACCAGCATCTTGCAATAAACAGGAAAATAGTCAAAATATTTGCTCAGAAAAGTTTTCTTTACATAAGGAAAATGTTTTCAACATTTTGCATAATTTCACATTTTTGCGGTTTTTTATGAAGTTTGTTCTGGGACGTCGGCTTTGAGAACAAGTTGGTGAAATGCTTACATTCTCATAAATAAAACAAGTGAAAACAACTCCAAGGTTGAAAAATCTGAATCTTTTACAGGAGTAGTTATTTACTTGTTTGAATGTGTATTTACTCGTACATCTGAACCTGCGTTTTATTCACTTTTCTAGACTCCATTTGATTTTCCCAAACCAACAAATCATTTACCTGACTACATTCAATCACATTTGCTACGTCACACCTCAGCTCCCTGCCAGTTAAATACATTTATTTCAATACAGAGCCGACATCTCCTTAACACGGTATCCGGCAGAGAGTCGATCGATTATACAGGGTGATATGGGGGCGAGGCAAATACCCTCAGGGGTTGAAAGGGGGGGTAAAGGGGGGTTATATCTGCTGCTTTACAGGCGCTAGCGTCCACGGTGCGAGCGATAAAATGCTCCCGTCTGCTAGCACCAATACGTGGGGATGTCTGTAAACAGAGGGAATCGCGATGGAGCTGGCTTTATTTTTAGCGATGAAAAGAAAATGCTTTAGAATGTTGCTTTTTAATCTTTGCTCATTAGGGAAATATTCAGATTCTTTGCGTAATTTTTGTACTGTCTTATAATGTTACTGTGGTTTTTATGCACAAGGAGAAATAGAGAAGCGAGATTTTAAATTCCAGTAATGTTAGTTGTAAAACAAAAAGGCACATAGGCACATAGGCGTATGCACAATAAGAACATGAAAAAAGCCGTATTCTATTCACTGGTTTCAAAATTTCATTTTTCCTTTCTCTAAATTCGACACAGGAGTATTCAAGCATTCAAAAGGCAGACATTAAAAGACTGAATGCTGAAACAGGTCGGACTACAATAGGACTTCAGACCGGAACATCCGGTAAACGTACAACAGCTGGTCACATTACTGAATCCAGTCGGGACCGCGGCAAATACTCGAGACCTTTTCGCTATTTAATTTTATGTCCTTATAAGCGTAAAGATGTTGCGAAATTGGATAATGGATTTTTGTAATAGGTTTGTAAACATTTTGGCATCTATTTGCTTGTACATACGCAACGTTTCTCCATCTGTCGGTCTCACTTAACAGATTTAAGAGTTTTACTGTTCTTCATACATATTTTCTTCTTCTAAGTTTTACTGTTATAGGTTATCTATCAGTCTATAGAGCAGTGCTGTGGCTGACTGACAGAAAACGGTGAATGTACTGAATATGGGAACGTAAAATTTTGAAGAAGTTTTTTACAGGGTGATGTAGAGTTGCACTAAAAATCTGCCTAGCCTTTTACAAACTATGTTGGGGTCGGCTTCCAGTCTAACTGGATGCAGCTGAATACCAGTATTTCAAATGAAGCCTATTAGGCCCTCACAACTCAGTTACTGGGTAACACGATACCCCTTGGTAAGGACTGGTTGTCAGACTTTCAGGCTTCTGACGACCCGTAACGACTGCCAAAGATCTACAAATGACAGTCGGTACCCAGCGGCTTAACGTGATTTCCGAGGCACGGAGGGGTCTTGGTATGTAATGACGGTCACCCATCCACGGACCAACTGTGACAAGCGTAGCTTCACCTGATCGATATACCCGTGCTGCTGTTATAACTTAGCTGCATGCCCCTCGTGAATGTATTGAATATGGGAATGTAAAATTTTTATAATTTTTTTAGATTTTTTCGGAATTTAATTAATGAACGGGTATTGAAGTTTGTATGCAAGCAAAGTCGCGGACAGTGGCCAGTCTCTAAAATGCCCGACGGTCTAACGTTTCAAAGTGTTTGCTTTGTTATCAAATAAACCTTTGAATATTTCCGTCAAACGGTTGGCTTATCGGCTTATGGCGACGGATTAAAATTAGTGGTCTGCGGTTAATATAAGTTATGAAAATTAATAAAGCTGTTCGTAATAAAAATATTAAAGCTCTGCCTTTTATTATATACAGCATAGTAGCCTTTTTTAACGTTGTCTTTTAGTTAAGGAAAAGTTTGAACGGCAGCTCAGCTGTGGGTTTGGAAGTTATCGTTTTTCGAATACAATGACAATTAATTAACCAGAACAAATCAATAAGTGAGGTTGGTTAAGTTCCTTTCAGAATTCCTCATTATTGTCATATATGATGTAATCATAATAATAATATCATGGGGTAGCAAGTGGCACTTCTCGCAAATTCCTAATAATACAACATCATGAAGGGGGGACCAAATAGGGGAGTTCTTTGCCCAGTGTATAGTATTTTGGGTCTAATACACGCAGGAAAATAAAAATATCATAACATAACATCACACCTGTTTTACTTTAAGATTCAGGCACTAGTGTACCTTTATCTAGTACAGGGATTCCCAACGCGCGGGGCGCACCCCCCTCGGGGTGCGTAGAATGACCAATGAAATGAAATTGTTTATTCTGTAAATAGGATATTGTAATCACTTTTTCAAGTCATATGAAAAATAAGGTATATAATAACATTTTATGATCTCGGTATTGGAAAAGTTTTAAGACTAGTTTCCAAAGCCCAAACATTTCATAATACTTACTTAGGTGCTGTAAAATGAAGTTCAGGTTTTCTGCATAGGTCAAAAAATAAGTTTTTCTATTTCTGTATGAATGGACTAAAAAAACCGGACCTATCCGAGGCGGTTTGCTACAGTTTTCGAGCTCGCTACATTCGCTCTTCCACTCTATATTCTCTTTATTCTTCAAATTTTCTGCATGTCGACAAAATAACTCCTTTTTATGTATGAATTAATGGTCAAAAGAAGAATATAACGAATTCGAAATTGTACAATATTTTTTGAGCCTTGCTCGCTCTTACATTATGCATTCTCATTTTTTTTGAGTTTTCTACCAAGTAACTTCTATTTCTGTTTGAAAGATCAAAAGAAAATATAACCTATCCAGGGGGGTGGAATTTTCTACCTCACTTTCACTCGCTTTACATTTTTATGCTTTTTTGCTTATGTTGAGAAAGTCTGAGTCACTTTGTCGCAATAAGCAGAAAAGCGTAGTGATTTTAAAAGACAGTTATGTGGGCGCGTATGTTAAAAGGTTGGGAACCCCTGATATAGTACATCCACATTCCGCCGGCGCTTGATCCCTCTCCGGTCGAGTTGGATAGCCGTCCCATTGGACTATGAGAGTGAGGGAAGAAAGTGCACCTGTGTCTGCGCATACACACCTGTACTATAAAAGCTGGTCTCCGCTGAGGTTGGTCGCTATGGCCGAAATTCGGTCTGGAGGACTATTATTTATTATTACACTCACATTTAAAAACTCAAATGAAACTTATATGAATTGAATACGTATTTAAACTAAACAAACATACGTCATCTATTTCACAGACAGTTATCAACAACTCCGGGTCAGTTCATATCTCCTAAAGACTAAACAAATAAAGAAATAACCACAAGAATATCCATATCTTAAAGAAAATACAGGTCACTAAAGGAGGTCATGAAATCCTGCATTGCCATAATAAGAAAAGTTTTCAACACCTGTATCTTACCGTCTATAACGTATGGTTGCAAAACATGGGCACTTACAAAACATCACAGAAATAAACTACAATACTGCCAAAGATCTATGGAACGTAGTATGACACGCACAAGTAAAATAGATCGAATATGAAATGAACACCTAAGAGATAAAACAAAAGTAACAGACGTCCTGACCAGAATTGACCAACAAAAATAGAGGTGGACTGACACATGATGAGAGCTAATCAATAAAAAATAGTGTAAATTAATAACTGATTGGTATCCCAGAAATAATAAACGGAAAAGAGGAAAACAAACAAAGGAGATGGGAGGACGAGATTAAATTTACAGCAAACCCAAACTGGAGGAGAGTGGCTTGTGATAGACGTCAATGGAAACAACGAGAGGAGGCCTTTGCCAAGAGGCATGCTGAATTGAGAGATATACTTTTACAACATACAACAGAGTAAAATAAAGAGGCTTATAAATAAATAAATATCAACAACTTAACCAAACACAAACTGAACGTGTAGAACTCTCGCTTCAAACACACGGGTGTATCAATATTCACGTAGGTAGGTAAGTATCCTTCCATGTGAATATCGTTAGACGTATTCGAGGGATGATTATGCCGAGCGAATGGGCAAAAGCAGTGAATTGTGCTTTAAGTTCAAGTTATTCATGGAGTTTGTAATTCGATTGTGTTTAAATAAGAAATACGATTGTGTGGTAAAGGTGGCTTATCGGTGTTTGAAGCAAGTGTGATTAGACGATTGTCAGTTTCCTATTTTGAGCATTTACATCAGAAAGCACTGAATATGTTTACCGTTTAAGCATATTTATTGTAACGGTGGAGTTTCTTGCCCATTCTTCTCCATACGAAAATTATCTTTTGGATGGGGCGACTAGAATCTTTTATTTTTTGTATATTTTGACGTTCAAAAGTGCCTTTTTGTGCCTAATTGAAATAAATTATATGTCTTTGACTTTTTTTTATTTAAATCACCATTCTGTCATTCTGTCAACATCACGCATATTTAAATCATCATTATGTCATTATGACATGTTTTGGGTAAATAATTTTAGCGTCAAACGCATTAGACATTTGTGATGCTAGCGGGCCGTAGCGGGCATAATTATGTCCTTTAGAATGTTAGTGGATAAGGCTAAAAGATCACCAGCACTCATTTCAAAACAAAAATGCCTTTTTATCGACAAACTGTGCTCCGGCAAAGCCGTTGTGTGGTCAACACAGCATGGTATCTAAAGCCTTAAATAATGCAGCTATAGGTTTATAAACGCTTTTTCTCATCACAGACAAACGCTATTTAATCAAATTAATAATTATTGTTTCCAATTACTCAACTATTTGATTATTTCAATTAGTGCGTTCATTTTTAGCACACAATGTAATCGTTATTTAATGAGAATGTTAATTATCTGTTTGTGAATGCGCGTAATTATTTAGAGGCTAATTAGTTAGCGCTTGTTTATTCAAAATAAAAGCATATCCAGGCACAAATTAACGTGAATAATTTATGAAAGGTACGTAATTTGAAAATCAAATCAAGCTCGAAATTTACGTATTTTTAAAGCAGTCAACACATTTTCAACAATAGTTGAAACCAGACACCGTTTAAGCTTCAAATAATTGCAATTAAAATCGGCTTACACTTCTAATAAATTCGAAACGAAAATAGAATTTCTATTGTTTCCATAACAACATTAAACATTGAGCTATATTGAAGCACTTTGTAGTCTGGGTACTCGACGTAAGAGCGAAGCAAGTAAATGCTTCGCCCAGCTCGGCCTTACTTGCACCGTCATGTAACGATGTTATCTCTTCTCTATTGTGAAGACATGACTCTCTTTGTGAGAAATGTTCGTAGTTTTCTATGGATTGTCAACTGAATAATACAGATGGCACAGAATAGAAAGATTTCTTTGTTGTTAGAATAGAGAGAGCCGATTTGATTGATATGAAACTTTCATTCACGATAGGTTTGTTTGGGATCCCTCTATAGAAAACAATGAAAAAATGGGAAATGCTCTTATATAAATTAAATCCGGGATGAGAAGTACAACATATTCTTTTCCGGGTGTTTTATATCGAAAATAATCAACGTTTGGTTTGATCTAATTGTCGTAAACATGTTACAATAGTATAAGCAAATTCGTTTTGCCATTTTTGTTGGTCGAAAGTATGTCCGTTTTTGTATTATGAATATGCCAGTATTTCCAGTATCAATTTACAAGTAAACCAGCTGATAGTCATGTTAATAACGAAGTAAGTTGTCAGTGTAGCCGCTTTGTATGCCACTCGTGAGGGCCTTCAGTCAGCTGTAGTGACTGGCATATTGATGAGCTCGAAGAGGACCAGTTGACAGTTTGGAGTACGTGAACACGTGAGTAATGTGTTCTATACGCTTTTGTATTTCTTCATTTTCTTTTTAGAGTTTTCTGATAAAAGAAAACGTAGGAGGAATAGTCATGAACTTATTGTTGCGAGTATTGTTTACCAATTCATAACAAATAATCAATATAACTAATAGGAATCAGTATTGTATAAAAAGTCTTATAGTCTACAAAAATATATTTTTTAAATCTTATTTAGATATGGATTCCAGCGCTGTTTCGCTAACTAATTTAATTTGACGATCGCGGCCTAAGAGTGGTAACCATTCACTATACACTGTAAAGTAGGGGCTGGGGCTGCTGCTGCAGGTGCGGAAAACCTCAAACGGCGCAAATACTCCAATCTTATTGGGACTTATATGTTTGAGCCGTTTGGGGTTAAAACACTAGGGCAATGGGGTCCGAGTGCCCATTAAGTTTTTCAAGACATCGCCAAGCGACTGGTCGACTCTTCACGCGACCAGAGGGCTGGCCTATTCTTTGGCCAAAGAATCAGCATTGCCATTCAACGTGGCAATGCAGCCAGCCTTTTGGGCACTTTTCCTGTTGACAGCGATGCGGATGAATTTTTTGACGCCCTTTAATTATGCCCCCCCCCCCCCCTCCCCTATTTTTATATATACTTGTACATATTATTATAATTATTTTAAGTCTGTTAGTTTTTAAATCATGTAAATATTTGACACTTAAACATTGTCTCACACTATACACTGTTATTGGTATATTAAAGGCCCTTACGTACAGTGCCGCATCGTTGTCGCAGGAGCGCGGTGCGCCTGGCTTGCCGCACAAAGGAGCCGCCAAACAAAGGAGTGCCGCTCGGCAAAGCCGGCGGTCTGCGCTGCCGGTACTGTGTGTAGTATCCTTAAGGTAAGCAAGCTAAAACTAAATACCGATAACTATCGACTACTAGGCAACTCAAACTTTCAGAGGAGCAAGGATAACATAACCTGAAGGTCACTACAGATGCTGCAGTAACAACATGCTATCTTTGGCAACTTTTCTGAAGGTTATAGGTACAATACCTCACTGTTAAGACAGCAGTAAAGTTGAAATATATTCAATTATGTAAATTATGACGAACTTAATTCTTCTGGACATTATGAAAATTACATGCTGTGTTTTGAGTTGTAACAATTTAGAAGTTTTCAGTCTGGAGAGTTAGCAGAAATATTATGTATAGTGCACCTAAATAGCTATCAATACTCAGTTTGAGCTTTGAGATTTGAGTTTGAGTTCAGAGATACAAATTCCATGTTATAATCCTGAATGGCATACTCCTGTATTTTATAACTTTAGTCGAAGTGACTATAAACTAATAAAACATTATGTTGTACATTTTTGATATTTACATAAATATAATTGTAAATATCAAAAATGTACAACAACAATTATAAAGTTATCACCAAGAGACTTATTTATTTATTAAATCAAGTGACAAGACTCATAGTGTTAGTAACAGATAAACTTACTTTTTTTGAAATACAAATCGAAAATTCAAAAGAAAGTTGTCCACAAAAAGCTTGCTTAAACTAGTAATACTAAATACAAGCGAATATAAAATAATTCTGACTAACGACTGTCAAAGATCTACGAATGACAGCCGGGACCTAAGAGGGGTCTTGATATGTATTGGATGGTCACCCATCCATGAACCGACCGCGGAAAGCTTAGCTCAACCTTCGATCGACCCGTGCTGCTGTTATCATTGAGCCAGAAGTCCTTCGTGCCCTTCGTTATAAAGCGAATATAAATTAGTCCATTAAAAATGGGCATTACAAAAAAGGTAATGCGTACGGCGGTGTGACAAAAACTGGATTCAATTTATTCTGTTACGTTGTTTCGTCCTGTAATACAGCTTATTTCGGTCCCTATTATTTAGCTGTCAGGAACAGGGGCAGTAACTCAGCCGGCTGAACACATATAAGTCACATTTATTTAACCAACGCAGCCGAACGTTGCCGTTGTACCAAATGGTACACATTATATCAGGGTATGTAATTTACTTCCTGGTGTTGACCTTAATTTAGTTCATTTTAGTGACGTAAGTATTAGGTCATTTGTGATGTAGGTGACTAATGGATATAATGTTATTTGGGAAATTAGTAGTTGTTCTATGTTCTAACTGTGTTGCATAAATGTTTATTTTTCATGTTTTGATTACTTAAAGTTGATTACTTTAATAAACTCTCTGACTGTTCCACGGTTGTGCTACGACGGCGTCTGCGTAGCTGCCGTAGCAAAGCTACAGCTACGGCGTAGCAACTGTACGTACGGACGTAGCATCTATCACATAATTAATTTATGTCATTCCTTCATTTTTCATTCTTTTTACCTATCGTGGTATAGTAATCTTATTCTAGGTGCATCGTCTTCACATATAATTGTATAATTAATGTATACAGAATATTGTGAAAATATTTTAAAAGAGTAACGGTGGAGTTTCTTGCCCATTCTTCTCCATACGAAAACGACCTTTTGGAATGGGCGACTAGAATCAATTATTATATCTTTTTTTTGTAAATGTTGACGTTCATAAGTGCCTTTTTTGTGCCTAAATGAAATAAATTATTTGACTTTGACTTTGACTTTGAACTGCGTAGTCAACTTAAGTCTACAACCGATCTATTCAGTAATAATCTGACGGTGAAAACTTAGGTGAAGTGAGCTGTCATTCCACTTGCTGCTTGGGACTGACAGCTCACTCCGAGCTCACTTCACCTAAATTTTCACGGTGAGATGGTTACAGAATAGCACTGCAGATCTCTTGTGTAGAAATACGTAGCAGAAGTAAATTCATTGATAGTTGAGTACTATAGAAAAAATACTTAATCTTAAAATGTAGACATAATAATATTAAAATCAAAAAAAATCTTCATGAGCAACGACCAAAGCAATATATTTAACATGAAACTGATCCATTAATACTTTTTATGCACACCTTTTAGGTCATGATTGTGAAACAAGATTATCTTCGCAGCTCCTCGGGAAATCCATTCTTTTTAAACACCGCTCGTGTACAAAGACCTTATCAGGTAACGAGATTAATGTTCTGTTTCTCTGCTTTTTAAACAGTTTAAAAAAAGAACTCCTCTAGTGATATTTTTATAAACCTTTTTTATTTTTAAAAGACGGTGGTACGGTCAGCAACGAAATGAGACTAGGCCATCGCACGGCAACATAGTCACATAAGAATAATCTACTATTTTAAATAGTCCTAATGAAATAAAGCGCAGCGCTAATATTGGGTAGATTTTGTTGTATGTAGAATGTAGATTCTATTGCCATGTGCGATTGCCAAGTCATTATATTTACAACTAGATAGGTAATGAATCAATTAAAATACTTAGTTTTACATTAGATCTCACATCTTTTTTCGGTAGAAGAACTGCGTTGCGAGAATTGCATTTTTTTACATGTTTTCTTTTTGATGGGATCTCATTTCTTTTTGTAGATAGATACCACGATGCTGATACTAAACCTACATGAGTTTAATAAAACGTGTAGATTTGTGTGTTTATCTGCGTCATCGTAGGTAAATCCCACAAGTTGTTATACCTAATTATATTTTTCTTCTTCATTCAATTTCAATGCAGTTTAAATGACAACTGATTTAATTTGTTGCCAGTTTTAAAAGTAACCTTCAAAGAGACTGATTGTGCCTCCCTTTATATTCCATTAGTATGTATCTATGTAAAAAGGTTATAGGTAGCGCAGGTAATGAAAAATATTACAAACTGTTTGTTTAAGAAATTCAAATTTACCAACCAATCTATCTATTTAGGTAGTTTAAGTGATGAAAAATTGCATGAACTGCAAAATTAAGTAAAAAGTAAGCAAGTAAAAATTAAAATATACCGCAATTTCAGTCTCGTTTTATAAAAAGGCCATTTTTATTTTAAAGGGCATTTAAAAAGTTTCCATACATTTTTTTTACATCTAAAACTACATAAATATTCGGTGTTACGATATTAATTATTGCATTTCATAATCAATATTTTTGTTCACTAGTGAGCGATATATCAAATTAATCAAAACAGCGAAATATTTGACAGTCAGCTATTTGCGACTTTGCCCACTTTCAGAATGTACACTCATAGTTAACTTTTATTGTTGACTGTAGGTACTTCTATATGACCCCTTTTGACCAAAGTCCCCTCTACAAGTAACAATCATGTCTATTATTGGAGCTGAAAAACGAATGTTCGTCGATCGTAATTAAGTTAAGAAAGTAATTAGCATTTGCTTATTCAATGTGTTTGATTAGATCTCTAGCTGTGTTATATTAGTCTGAGAGTATAAGTACTACTTACTATGTTATTACCTATTATGAAAAGACGTGTAATTGCTTTATTGAAAGTGGGGTGAATACTTGAATCAAAAGAAAAATAATATATACGTAGTTACACATAATATATACCTTTGTTATATACATGTACATATTATTACCATCATCATTTTTTAAGTCTGTTATAGCGTATATATTATGTAATAATATCAAAATGATAAATTATTTATTGAATTGAGATCAGCCGGTCTATTCTGTAATAATCTCACGGTGAAAACTTAGGTGAAGTGAACGTGAAGTGAGCTGTCATGCTAGGGACTGAAAGCTCACTCCGAGCTCACTTCACCTAAGTTTTCACGGTGAGATGGTTACAGAATAGCAGTGCAGATTATTGGATGCGAGAATGGCTCCTCTGGGTTGAGTATTTTTGTTCATATTATCATTTTGCTCGTATATCATATTGACTACGTTATTGGTGAAAAACGATATCAAAACAAAACAGTTCTTACTTTTTCACTAAGGCACTTTTATATGCGAGCGAAACCACGGGTGCCTAGAGCAGGTAATAAAATATGTAGAACCGTGAGATCACTCTTCATATTTTAACCCACATTTTGTAGTACAAAATTATTATGGCGCATCCACACATGCCGCCGGCTTATGCCGCCGGGTTTCAGACCGCCTTGCCGCTGAATGCAGGCCGCCGGCTTTACCGGCGGTTGCCGGCGGCCTGCAGATGCGGTTGCAATTTTCGCAGTAGTGTTGTGACTTTCGTCGAAGTTAGTCGTGTACGTAGGATTGAAAGATGTTGGACTATGATATAGTTGCGTGTATCGCAAGTGTAGTGTTGTATGTTATTATTCGTAAAAAGAACCGCAAAATCAAACGAAGATATTGGGTCAGACCAAGTCTACGAAATAGGCCTAATGTGTCCCTGATACTTGAAGATTTTAGAAAGGATGACATAAACCGAAGAAATATTCGTTCGAAATTTAACACATTTCTAAGGATCTCTAGTGAAGAATTTGAAATATTACTGAATTTAACTGGACCCATGATATCAAAAACTGACACCCGCTGGAGAAATGCTGTGTCAGCTTCCGATCGACTAGCAATTACTTTGAGATACCTGGCTACAGGAGACTCTTATTTTTCACTCGGTACGCTGTTTAAAGTGTCTCCACAAGTTATTTCTTTAATAATTCCAGATGTTTGTCAAGCGTTGGTATCTACATTATCCAATTATTTAAGGGTAAGTACAAATATCCGTAACACATTAGGTAGTTAGAAACTGAACCTTCCTAAGTAACATATCTATTCCTAGTCGAATTATAATATCTATGATTTTATACTGTACCTGGAACTTCACACACATTTTACATACATATAACTAGAACTACACACACAAATATCACAAACAATTTTATTTTACAGATGCCGAATACACAGGAAGAATGGCTATCAGTGGCTCGGAGTTTCATGCAGAAATGGAATGTACCTAATTGCGTAGGTGCCCTCGATGGGAAACATATACGTATTTCATGTCCAATTAATAGCGGTTCTGAGTTTTTTAATTATAAGTCATATTTCAGTATTGTTTTGCTAGCTTTAATCGATGCCAATTATAACTTTTTATACGTGGACATTGGATGTCAGGGCAGAATATCTGATGGTGGAATTCTACGCAATTCAACTTTATTTGATATGATACGAGATGGAACTTTAAGTCTGCCACAAGCGATTCCATTACAAGGGAGAAATACACCTGTACCTTTTTATTTCATCGGTGATGATGCTTTCCCCATCTCACAGAATATAATAAAACCATTTTCTGGATATCATGCAAAAGGATCACCTGAGAGGGTTTTTAATTATAGAATTAGTCGCGGGCGCATGGTTGTAGAAGACGCGTTTGGCATTTTATCTAATAAATTCAGAATTTTACATTCACGCATTGGCTTACAAAATGAGAAAGCAAAACTTGTCGTGATGGCTTGTGTGCATCTGCATAATTTTATGAAGAGAAATGAAAGAACTACTGATGGAGTTTTGAACGAAGAGCAACAAAATATTCCGCAGATCGCTCTAAATGTAGAACCAAGTGTAATTAGAAATGAGCTAAAATGTTATTTTCTATCGGAACAAGGTCAGCTTCCTTGGCAATATCAATTATAATGTTTTAAAGAAATAAAATATGATTATTCAAATAATTGTTTTATTTAGGAATCAGAAACATTTCTTAACACTTCTATAACACTATTTTCGGTTAAATTATTTTCCAAGACTTGTAACAGACTGTCACTTGTGTTGACATCTGGGCTATTTTGCATTTCATAGTCTGATTGAACAGAGTAAGAGCGCGAAGTTGAGGGCGATGGTGACATTGTTGACGTTGTAGGTTGGCCTGTGAAGTATCCTGGACGAACATTTTGATAACGAAGAGGCTGAGTAGTATTATTGGTATCAAAATTCATCGGACCCATTCTCATTTCTGCTTCATAGACAATATTCTGGATTTGATGTTGTACTGTACACATCGTGTAATGATCCATCTTCCTCAACTTGCTACTTATATAGTCTGCAAATATAGCAGCATCATCGCGTTGCCTTGCATTAGATGTAATCTCCCTCAGTAATTGCAAAGCTTCATCAACTTCAGGATCTCCCTCTATGTTTCGCTTTCGTGACCTCCTTGTCGAAGTTAGCGTAGTCTGGGGAGTGATATTAACTTGAGAAGACTGAAAATAAAAAGGAAATCTTATAAATAATTGCAAACAAGCTTTAACATTATGTTTTGAAATATCCAATCAGTATGTAAATATTTAATAAAAACCGGCCAAGTGCGAGTTGGACTCGCCCACGAAGGGTTCCGTACCATTATCTATGAAAAATGAACGTATCTATTACCTACAACTAGCCAAAATACAAACATTTTTCGGCAACAAAAAATAACTTTGTTTTTCATACAAATATATAATAATAAAATAACAAAGTTATAATTTGCGATTTCACACGTTTATTGTATGGGGACCCCCTTAATATTTTTTCATTTTTATTTTTAGTATTTGTTGTTATAGCGGCAACGGAAATACATCATTTGTGAAAATTTCAGCTTTCTAGCTATCACGGTTTATGAGATACAGCCTGGAGACAGACAGACGGACAGACAGACAGACAGACAGACAGACAGACAGTGGAGGCTTAGTAATAGGGTCCCGTTTTACCCTTTGGGTACGGAACCCTAAAAACCAAGCTTATAAACATTACATGTATACAGTCACCATTGATGACGCCTATACCTACACTCTTGATGAGCGCTTATTCCCGAATACTTCGCTTTCGGTGAGCGTTTTGCCGACTGCATAAGGTTCAAATACGAGAGTATCCACGGAGAGCGGACGAGCATCGTCCGCTCTCCGTGGTATTATATATTGTTACCGGGTTGTAGGTAGTAGGTATCTAATATTAATACGCGAGAAAAAATCTTTGTACCCCTATTTACGAAAATATTACTTAATGAAATATGTATTTTAAATTAATTATGGTCGAATTTCGATCAATAGGCGACCAACTAGTCTACTTGATTATAAAAATTTGATGGGTACTTACAATAGGTGCGTGGCTGTTCAGAGTCGGTACCGGTGCATTCTTGTCACTAAGAAATGATAACGCCTTATAAGCAAACCATTTCGGCAATTGAACATCTTCCCGTCCAGATCCACTCCTTTTAGATTCTTCATATTTGCGTTTTTCTCGAAAATAATGGCTGGATAAATTCTTCAGTTTTCTCTCAATTTGCTATGTTGAACACAGAAGCAATATCCCTAATAGCATCATTTCTTTTGTTGCGATTCTTGAAATCCATATGCCTTGGGTTCCACAATGGTTCATTTTCTTGATACTTTTCTATTAATAAAAGTACTGCACTATCATCCCAGTTAAATTCTGTCATTTCGTTATTTACTTCTATGAAATTATACGACAACACTACCACTCCGTATCGAAGCCGCAAGCAAACTGCCGCCGGCAACCAAAAGCCGCGCGTGCCGCGGCTGAGATGCGGCAAATGCCGGCGGCACGGCCGCCGGCCATGCCGCCGGCCGTGCCGCCGGGCATGTGTGGATGCGCCATTAAAGGCAATTTATTTAACCAAAATTTTAATTAACAACAAGTATCTGCAGAAAATATTTAAAACATAAACAAATTTTCTTACAAGCTAATGAGGGTAATTTGTAATTTTAATCTCATTTAGTTGAAATCTGTACACAGTGTAATATACGCAATCACACACACACACACACACACACTACTCCAAATTACGTACACCACGCAACACACTTGCACAACACACATACACAGCACACTCACAACTACAGCTACTTTCTTAAGTCATGATTTCCAAATATTAATAAGGTTTGTAGTAATTTTAAAGTAATTTTATTTCTAGAGATAATTTTTACGGTTAAAAGTACTTTGTTAAAAAAATAATATAAATACAGGATCCGTATTAGTACTGAAATGGTGTACCTTTACACTTAAAAATTATCAACTTGTTCCTACTTTTTCATGTATTCAGCGTTGAAACGTATAGATAGAAAGAAATATAGTGTTATTTACATAATACAGTCTTTGATAAACTTGTTGATACGTACCAAGTGCGTACATACTCGTATATTGAACTTTAGTATATATTCACTAGTCTATTTTAGACTGACCTATCGGGTGAACTGCTAGGTCGCGCCGCCCGTACCTTTCAGGTCACTATATCTATATATGTAAGCGTATATATTAAAGTTCAATGAAAGAGAGTTTAGTTTCAAAAGTACCTGTTTTTCTTTGTTAAGGCATTGCTTAATGTATTTTGTTTGCTTTTTATTTAAATAAAATATACGCTTTTAGATAGCTACTAAGTTAATAAGCTTTCTGGAATAAGTTTTAATCTTTTATACTTAGGTAGATTGTATTTTGTTATGATCAACAAGAGTTTTACTGAAAAAAATAACATTATTTGTTTATATAATTTGTCTGCTATCAGTAAATTCCTCCTCAAAATACTTTTGAGATTTAATTTTATTTGTTTTGATTTTATTTGTTTGAAATATTTACTGCTCAATTTATTAATGAGCATTATATTAGAAAATATTTCATATTCAAATAAAGCATTTCCGTGTTCCAATTACAAATATGTAATGCAAATCTTTACAGATTTATTATTCAATTGCAGGAACACAATTATGTACACAATCATATTATTATTTGCACAAACTGATGATTATGATTTTATTTCTGTTTATGTAGGTTTTTACAAAGACGTTTACACGTCAATCATATTTAAAAAAACTAGATGAGGTCGGCGTTTCCTATCCGACTACTCTAATAAGAAAGGTCGAATTAAATCTATCATTACACGTCACGTAATTACTGACTACATCATTGATCTATAATATAGTGAGTGATCACAAGCACGACTGCTCAGCGTGGAGTTCTGGGTTTGGTCCTCAGGACGCTCAGTGTTTTATTTATAGTTTAGAACAAAGAAAAATAAAAATACTGACTGCCTCGTTGGTCTAGTGGTCGCAAGGGTTACTACTGAGCATGAGGTCCTGGGTTCAATTCTCAGGTCGGGCAAACTGTTTTTGGGTTTTTCCATCAGGAATTTCTTAGCCCGGAGTCTGGATTTGTGCCTGGTTGATAGCAATAGGCTCGCCCCTATTACATGGGACTTAAACATAACTGGCGAAATGTGGGTGTACTATATGTACACCTCTGCCTAATCCTTCGGGGATAACAGGCGTGATGTTACGTAAAAATTAAAATAATCATTATTAGAGTGGAAAGAATAAACAGAAAATAGTAATTTATCAATTTGGAAGTACCTATTAATGAAAAGGCACTGAATGAAATAATAATGCCCATAGCCTAATTTATTTGGGATCGGCGAAACGGCTTTTTCTTCCATACTTCTCTATTATATTCACACAGTCCATCCATCGTTGCTTTCGTCTTACCCTACTGTTATAGTCATCTAAAACTTTCCTCAGAATATGTTCCTCATTCCTCTGCATCACTGAGAAAAGAATCCTACGTGCTGAAATCAAAGATTTCATTAGAATTCTATCACCGTTCCTCATACGGTATTGGATACATTTCCCAAAACGTCACATCACGATTACAAAGCTTAGTACATACGATACATAACGGGTTCAGTTGAGATTTTCCCAATTATCGCGGATGAAATTACGCTCGGAATTTTGGGGAGCTATTTCGAAATTGCATTTTGTAGTGACAGTTTTCCGGCTCAAAGCTTATCTGTGCGTGATTGAGTTAGTTATTTTCTGTAATGGAGTTTTCCAAAGACATGATGCTATGTTGAAACAGTTGCTAATTCAGTAGCTAAACATACTATATATTAAAGCCACTTTTTGTGTCTATTTGTGTAACTGCGTCGTTTTTCCAAACTACGCAACGGTTTTGGAGAATTTATTCAAAAAACTTACTTATAATAGTCATTTTTTTTTAAGAAATCTCAATGTTTTGTCGTAAACTAAAATCGTAAAAAGTGTGCGATGATGGGGCGAGTCGCTAGTGCTTATGAACAGCTACATTTATTGTATAGTAAAGTCAACAAAAGTACCTATCTAATACTTGTCGATTTCAGAGTCTTGGCGTACCTACTTACCACATACATTTGAGATATTTCAACGTGAATATGAATTTCTAAACAAATATTTAACCGTAAGACAAAGTTGCGATGTGTACAGCTGTGTAGACTATGTAAATTATCGAACCAGACTAAGAGTACTACCCAAATATGCATTGGGTACCTATTTGCTAGAAAATTACACTCGTATTTTCTAGCTAATAAAGCTCAAGCAAATAATCTCTATTAAAAACTGTCAAATTTAGTTTAAAAATAAACGTTTATGCTCCATTTATTATTATTATTTATTTATTTCGAACACAAAATATTCATATTGTTCTTAGTTACACTTATAAACTACGTTGGTAATGTATCACATTAAAATTAAAATACAAATAAAATCGAGTTTATAAAATATATCAAAATTAAATCAAATTACAACAAATTAGATTAAATTAAATTAACTCAAATTAAAATAAAACTAATTTAAAAACCGATACTTATAATTAAGTCCGCTTACCGCAGCACCAGACCAGCTGTGCATACGAGTCCAGTGCTCCAGGAATGGGCAATCAGGCTGGTCCGCTATCACCTTTAAAATGCTGCCATTTACACGATGTAAGTTTCTTGCCTGATGCATAGAGTAAATTTGAAGCAACAAAACACTTACATCGTCTAAACAGTACTTAGACAGCGTAATTTGTATTGTTGTGTACTTATGATATGCCACGGGCAATTAAATCGCACTGTTTAAATGCAGGGTTTTTACTGCAAAACCATTCTTGCATATGACGCACATGATCCCTTAAAAAGACTACGTTCCTTTCCACGAAGTGTATAAAAGCATCTAAGGCGTAAAGTCCAAAGTAAGATTCCGGCATAAACATTTAGTTTTCCGGCTTATCATCCCGATCAACTGCTTACAGATTTCCCTCAGGCAGCTTCCTTGCAAGATTCGTCTGATATTTATTTTTGTTTTATATTTATTGCGAAGTTTCGTATATTTTAGATAAGTAATTTAAGAGCAATTCAAAAAACACGTTCCTCAAAAATAAATTGGAGGCACGATCTATTAAGTATCTCTATGTAGTCTGTGCGAACGATTTGTTATTGATAGAGGTAGAATTTAGTTTTCTAAGGATGATTCGCTCATAGATAAATCTATGAAAACCAAAAAGTTCAAAGTTCAAAAGTTTATAAGTCATTTATTCAAACTAGGCTAAGCTAGAACTAGGCTAATTAGCTAGACAGCAAAGCGGTAGGTAGCGAGGCAGACTGCTCAATGTGCGCCGGACATTTAAATAGGTATGGCCATTTGTGGAGGCTGTTTTAGATAAATACGAGTTACATTTCATTTGTGTCTTTACATAATATAACATCACGCCTTTATTCTCCGAAGAGTTAGGCAGAGGTGGAATGCGTTTAAAACTAAAGTATAGTCCAACCTTTGTTCAAAGGCATACTATTCTATCAACGACTACTTAAATGATGAGAATAGTTGGTAGCTGTGATTAACTCAAGACAATGTTTAAATTTTCTTTCTCCAGAATTAGTTTACCTACTGACAGGTTATATGAGTTTATATAATTGTTTATAATTTTACTTTATAAGTCAATTTATTTTAATTTATTGTTGACATAATCTACTCATTACAATATTTTTTATGAGTTGTATTGCAATAGGTATGTGGTTAGCTAGCGACCTCGACAATTATTTATTTTACCTCGATGGTCCTAGCCTAGCCTTTATCAATTATAACTTCTAGTTACAGCTATATACTAAGCGGGCGCGCCCTTTATGCCTGGAGGCTTTATTTTCTTTTTTAAATATTGTTTACGTTTAGTTATTTTTATTTCTGCTTGAGTATAGTTCTCGATGTTTTTGGTTGGTATATTGGCGTGTGCTAGCTGTTATATGGCTAATAATCTTGCATACTATTGTATATAATCATTTTTTTTTCTAACTGAACAGACAGCTGTGTTGCTGGGGAGTTTGTTGCGCCAATTCTTCTTCCCAGCAAAAGCACTAGGAAGTGGTGAAGGGTGGGCGTTTTGGGGGACTGTCTTATGTAATTTTGACGTTCGAAAAGTGCTGATTCTCAGCCTAGTTTGAATAAATGACGTTTGAATTATTGACAAAAAAAGAACATGAGTAGAACTCATTAAGCATAAAAACATTAGATTAAAAATAAAAAAATATAATATCCTTGCCTCTATTACTCTGGCTGAACAATAAAATCAGAATAATCATGTGTTCCCCACGATGCGGACGACCACAAACTAATTCACAGTGAGAATCTGAACCCGGTGACATTTACATGCGTATAAACTTATAGGTACGTGGCGCTGCGTGAAACGGAATTTCTACCCCATCGTATTATGATGTGATAAGGGTAATTTTATAACGCGGTATCTTCATGGGGGTGACAAATACCGCAATAGAGCATCGTCTTAGAAAATGAGTTGCAAAATCAAGATTTGACGGTGGAGAATATCCGATAAAAACATCCGAAAAAAAAGTAGTGTTGTTTATTTTTTTTACACCACTGTGGAAAAGGACGGGTTATGATTTTTTTTTATGTGTATGAATTCTAGTAAATAGATGAGCAATAATTAATTTAATGAGATCAATAACTCTTTAAAGGAGCATTGAAATAAAATAAACTCGCCCGCATGGATGTCGAAATATATCCCACGGGTATTTGACATATTTTGACATCCACGCGGGCGAGTTTGTATCCCAGAGTATCCCGGAAGTACTCGTACACTTCCGAGATTAAAAGTACTTTAGGAGCATGAGGAACAGGGTGTAAAGTTCACTCATCCACCATTGAAAAGGGAGGATCCTCCGACCAGACGGGTGTTGTGTCTGGCGGGCCGACTGCCCGACTGTTGATGTCGGATAGTCTTATATAATTATGTCTTTCGCGCGGTAAACTTTAATTGCGTGATGCAGGATTGTGTGACGTCATGTCTTTGATGCGTAGTGCGTATAACCGCTACAGTACCTAGTAGGTACTTGGTACTTTTTAAACCAAATTTCTTCTAAATCCGTTCAGTCGTTTTTGCACCAATCGGGGACATAGAAAACCTAACAAACGGCCAAAAAATCTTAGTTACTATTTTATTATACAGGGTGTTTGGCAGAACGTTGAACATACGAAAATGGTGGATAGGTGGGGTCATCTGCTACTTACTCAACCCATTTTTTTTTTTTTTAAATGCAAGTTGAAATTTAGTTTCAAGTATTTTTTTACATATTTCTGTAAGTTTGAGGACTTATAACTTTTTTTCTAGCTAACATCTGAATAAAGCAATAGTTTTATAAGAATCTACCAACATTAACGATAGCAAAAAAATGCCTGTTTTATCCATTTGTGATAAAAAATACACTCTAAAGTTAAGAAAGTGGTGAAACTAGAAGAAAGCAAAAAAAAAATTTTTTTAATATCCTGGGGTCCAGGGCCAATTAAATTAAGGCTGAGTAAGTAGCAGATGACCCAATCTATCCACCATTTTCGTATGTTCAACGTTCTGCCAAACACCCTGTATGTATAGATAAAGATGATTTAAGTACTCATAGTTGGTGTTTATACATAAGGGACATATCCCGTTAGCGCAGGCTACCGATCCGTTTTTCAATTAAGTCTATTAACAGCCTCAAACGAGCCTGTATTCGAGCAAACATTTGCGCCAGACGGGTCTCTCCTCGGGCCAAACACTTTCCATAACGGGCAGACGTCCGCGGTCCCAGTTGTGTCGGCAGCGCCCCCTAATGCACGATAACGGAACCAATTTTGCCGTGTTTTGCTCAACTACGGAACGGGGATGTAACAAGCTTGTGGCTGCAACTAGATGGGTAAAGGAGACACACTGTGTAATAACGAGCATACGCATATAAGGATGGAAACTGAAGCCATAAAGGGACATCTCTGAAAAAACGCTACAGTAAATTTGTCCATGGTAACAAGTTAGGGGTTGTAGTAGGTAGTGCCATCATCATTATCATAGGCAGCCTTGTTCAGGGGGACTCACAAGTGAGAGCACTGCTGAGTAGAGGCATGTCTTATATTCTATTTATTAATCTTATGGTATAGACCTTCTTCCTTTAGAGCCATGCTTCTCTGGTCCGTGCGAGAGGTGCCATTATTAGGGTTATCGCTGTACCATATCTGGCCGGAAAAAACGCGACGTTCCTACGATCAGAGGAATATACGCCGGAAAAACCGCCGCGTTTTCCCGCTAATTTGTGCCAAGGCGTAGGTCGGTCTCTCATTACGCTACTCAAAAAGCAATTACGAACTCAGATTACCAATGCACGCGGCAATTTAGATTACTAATCGTAGCGCAGTTTCGGGGCCGCAATGATACGAGTACATTTGTGCGACTAAATAGTTACTCATTGGCAATCCGAGTTGGTAATTGGTTTATTTAGCGTAGTGTTCGGCCTTCATCATGCGCCGTATTCTGTGCATCTTTAGTGTAGCCCACTCTTACGGCTAAAGCCATATTGTAGCTATACAAGTAGGTTTGCCACCTCTTTTTGGGACGAGTAAAGTATTTTTTTTAATTTCGGTAGAACAAAAATAAAGAGCAGTATAAAAAAGAGTACTTATTTATTTTTTACATATAGCAGCTAACTTTACCCCTTCGCATGGAAAAAAGCCTCAGCATGTTTTATTTACAAAGTGTTGTCACTACTGACAGTTTTTTGAATTCGGTTTTGTGGAAAGAGGAATAAAAAAAGATTCGTGTTTGTTGGAGTGAGTCGTCAGTCGTCAGCACAGAGTAAATTTTATGTCGTCAGCCATCTTTGGTCATTTGAGCATGAATTAAAATTTTATCCTGTGAGTTTTTTTTGTGAACAGACACGTTCTAGTTATCGCAGTATTAGTTAAGCCCCTTCCCAGGGCCCTAGTATCCCGTATATTTTCCCTTATAAGGTATTCTCCGTATCAACACGTGAGTATTCCAGTTGTTCGTCCATCACCCAGCCCACCTACACAATTTTGTCTTTCTGGTCTAAAATGGTGTTTATCTAGCATTCAGATAGAAAAGGCCTGTACATCGCCGACCCTGCCCTACTGCGGGCCGTGCGGACCTGACTGGCGCATCCGTCACTTCGGAGGTGTCGCAAGCGGTTCAGCTGAAGATCCCGATGCAGCGAGTACAGTGAGCGCTTGCCGGGTCTACCAAAAGCGCGTCTACCTTAGTGCAGTCAACTCCCAAGCGGTTCCACTACATCACCTACAGGCAACTCCCAAGCGGCTCCATTACAAACCACTGTTTCTTTTATTAACCTTCTGTA
Source organism: Xanthia togata (assembly GCA_963853775.1). Lineage (NCBI taxonomy): Eukaryota > Metazoa > Arthropoda > Insecta > Lepidoptera > Noctuidae > Xanthia > Xanthia togata. Next base: position 21,857,590 of record OY970795.1, on the reverse strand, counting down.
CTATCACTAGCTAATTTTTTTTTTTTGTCGGAATTATTCCTCACGATTAGGGTTGATTTCCTCTTAGAAAGTATTCAAACGCGCGCCGTAGGTTCATCGCGACACATTCCAATTAAAGTGCTAAACGCGGGGATTGACGAGGGCTTTACGGAGCGATAGCTATAGTACGTTCACCCAACGATTTTTTTTTTTAAATCGAGTTAATTCCCGTATGCCGATGGGCTTAGCGTTCTTTTCCGAGAAAGATATACTACTGAATTATTCATCTAACTTATTAATCATAAGCTTTTTAAATATAAACTCTGACGCCTACAATTTTCTATAATCTTTGCATAATTTTTACCTTATTTGTTTCTTTTTTTCTACGTAAATAGTGCATTATACATTGTGAGTGCGACATTTAACTCGAATGTGGCAGTCATTTATTTTTTTGCTACAATATTTACACATATTCTAGAACATAGTTATTGTAACTTTTCGCAACATTCAACAAATTGTTGTCTTTCTTGAAGATAGTTACAGCCTCTTTGCAATCAAACTTTTAATTAAAATTTATTATGATCAGCTCGTTTTTAAATTAGTTTAGAGACACTTTGTTCATTTTGTCTCTGTAATTTACATTCATAAAGGAGAAAACTCTCTCAGTGAACGTTGAAATGGCAGGCACAGACAAAATATAAGAAATGATTTAGCAAATATTTGGAAAATATTCACATTTTTTTATATGTACTGTAACGCCCAAGTAATTAAATAAGTATTCACAACCAGTAACAGTCAGTTACGTAAATAGAGTAATTTTGCGTACTTTATTGGTGTCATAGATTTAAAGTAGGTAGACCTACAAAAAAAAGAAGAAAATACTAGGAGCGTGGTGAAAATCAGAACCGACGCCGCCATCTTGATTTTTCAACATAATTTTACAAATGTTTACCAGCAACACTTCCCTGTCAATGTCATTCAAGAGCCAAAATATCCTTGTAACACAGTAGCAAGTTGATAAAAAGCTTTTGTTTCTACTCATGTGAGGTGCACATAGAGAGCCTGAGATTCAAATAACGGTTAGATGATAATTTATTTATTTTATTGTGAGTACATATAACAACGTTTACAATGCAAATAATAAATGTAGGGCCAACCACATTTCGATAAATCACGATATCGATAAGTGTGGCGTGTTTTGGCGAAAACCGATGGTAATTTTAAATTATAATATCAATCATATCTGACGACGCCCCAGGGAAGAAAAAGGGTAATCTATTTTAAGCCAAACATCGGCTTTATTCAATTCCGATGTGAATTACTATTTTAACCATCTTTATGTTGTATAAACTCCTTTGTATTATATAATTGCATAGCACAGGTGTGAGTACTATGTATTAAAGAGCGGCAGCTGTGAGTATGTCATGCTCACTCAGATGTCTCGCTGATGGTGGCGCGTGTGTTGGATCATTTAGCTCCCTTCAAAATGGTTGAGCTGAATGGTGCTGATCCATGCGTCATGTTCGTGAACGGGCGCCGTCATCGTCAGTTGGGACTGGTCATCTCTTAGCTGCCATGGCTTAGTATAACTTATTTTAAAATGTTGAATGGTTCTTTGTCTTTATATTTTTATTACGGACGCTTTTAACGTGCACGTCTTTCTACATTGTTCTCACATGTATTATTTCAACATGAATGATGTAAGCAATATTTTGTATCAATTTTTTTATCTAAAAGAGTGTCCGTGGAGTTTCTTGACCGTTCTTCTCCATAGGTACCTATTAAGCTTTGGAATGGGCAAGTAGCTTCATATTTCTGTCTGACCGACTTGTTGACAGTTCAAAAGTGCCTGTACCTAAATGGTTTAATTGAAATAAATGCTTTGAGTTTGAGTTTAATTTTAAAAGCAGATTGTGTTGGAACCACATGCAGACCTGCACACCTTTACTAAGCGCTATATAGTTAAAATACCTGTACTTATTTGCAAAAGCAAAAATTACGAGAAAATTTTATGCCAAGAAAGTTAAAACGGCTAAAAAAGATCATGTTGAACTGTTTGATAATAATAAAACAAAGTCGCATTGCGTGTCTGTCTGCGTGTGCAGTGCAATTAGTTATTCTAAACTAAGAAATAGATTTTGACACGGTTTTTACCATAATTTATTTGTATTACCACCGTGATTTTTGTGTATTATTAAAATTATTAATTAAATTTATTACATAAAAAACACAACATCACGCTTGTTATCCTCAAAGGGTTAGGCAGAGGTCTAGATATAGTACACCAACATTTCGCCAGTTATGTTTAAGTCCCATGTAATAGGGGCCGAACTATTGCCATCAACAGGGCATAAATCCGGACGGGCTGCTACTGAGAAATTACTTATGGAAAAACCAAATAACACTTTGCCTAACCTGGGAATTGAACCCAGGACCTCATGCTCAGCAGTAACGCTTGCGAGCACTAGACCAACGCGGTAGTCGATTAATTAATTAATCAAATATAATTATAATATTGGCAACCATCAAAGAAAAAGTTAGCCTCACTTTAGGGCTGTAAAAACGTATAGAACTTTAAACAATATTAACATCATAGTACGAGTATGTAAAACTACATTCTTACAAATAAATACATTCTGATTCTAACAGCGATATTATTATCTCTTTCTAGGGGCCAAGGCTTTGGTTGGCAGTGGGGGACGTCTACGTTGCACCCCAAAGCTGACCCCAATGTCACGCGGAAACTTGCCGTGGGGTCCCGACAGTCACCCCCTTCCCGCTACCCGCGCAGGTAGCCTTAGAACTAGACTGTGGTTAGTGGGTATCTGGGCTAGGTTTACCTTGCAGCTGTATCGTATTTCGAACGTTATTATTTCATTGGCTCAAGTCAAACAGGGAACCTCAGACCAAATAAATTTGTCAAGGGAATAACTAAGTACCAATAAGTATTGAACATGGAGATTGCTGCTTCGTTTCTCTGGTAGGACCCCATTATCGGTCATGGGGAAGCCTAGTCGGTAGAAAGAAAGAAAGAATAATTTTTATTTGGACAAAGGTCGTGAAACACAATAACAAAATAATAAAATGAAAATAATCTTAAAGCAATAATAGTAATAGTGTATATGTGTGCCTCACGGCTGCGCCAAAAAGGTAGCAATCTCCTGTGCAAAATTATTAAGGGTCGATCTTACCAAAGTCAGATCTTTAATCCGTGGAATACAATAAATAGAATGTCTGTCAGTTTTTGTATGAGGAAACCGTCGGAAGTTACGAAACGTGTCACTAGAAGGAGTCACTGTTGTCGAGTTGACTCTGTAATATTAACTACTGGCTACACCTCACGGTATCACCCGCATAAGTCTCGATCCCGTAAGAATCTCAGGATAAAAAATATCCTATGTCCTGATCCAGGTCATAGTCTACCATGTGCCAAATTTCATCCAAATCCGATAGGCCGTTTTTGCGGAAAAGCGTAACTAACAAATAAACAAACTATCACATTTATAATATTATAGTAGGATAACTATAATCTAATCTAATAATAATATAGTTAGGATGTACTGTTATTTTTTTAAAAAAGGTCGTTCACTGCTGTCGTTTAGGTCTAGCAAATTAAAAGGTCTGTCAAAACACATTTATAGGTAATAATTAATAATAACACATAAACAAATAACAAATAACAATACGTTAATAACACATTTTTAGGTAATAATTATTATCTCTCACACAGTTATTTTGTATATCTATCCATCTTTTCAGCCTCTTAAAGTCAACCATGTTCCTAGTTTTAATTACATTTAAACACCACTCTTCATTCACACTGAATACCTATTACAACGTAATTATCCACAACAGTAAACATGAACTTACGTAAGTACCTTTTGTATCGTGTTATGTCAGTTTTCGCATGTGCTGCTAAGATAAAACGATCGAGCGGGCGTGAAAAATAATGATAATAGGAAAAAGCTAAAGGGTTTATAGTGGATGTCGACAGAATGTGCTGATTATTCCAGTGATTATGGGAACAAGGGATAATGTAATGGGTGACTTTATATCTTGAAAGATATAATAAATATTTCAATAGTTAGATATAGGTATAAAAAAATGATATAAACTTGCAAGACAACAAAACAAAAACAAACGGACAAATAGTAATGAGTACCCTGAAAACCTCCAGGGCCTCAAGTCTGCTATTACAATAGTGTCAGAATAGTCTATCATTGATTTCATAATTGTTGATTTTGACAAGTTTGGTAATCTACTAACACATTGGCGTCATTATGACTTTCCAATGGTCAGCCACTGACACTCCATTGAAAGAAATGGCATCTATTGGTAATCTCGTACATAATGACAAATGAATGACTGATATAAGCAGTAATCTGCAAAAAATTTGACAGTTCCTTTGATCAGTAACCTACCATGAGAACGTCATTGTGCAGTCATTTCTTTTAATTCCATAAGAGTATCGTGTTTGTGGAATACAATGATCAACCAATGATCGACCATTATGAATTTAGTAGATTACGAACTTTTAGCAAAATGACAATGGGATCGTGTGTATCATGACAATGGGAATGACGAATTTATTAAAATAGCAGACTTGGGCCCCTGGGCTGAGAATGTTAAATTGTATTAGGAAATAGCACAATATTTTTGTCTGCCAATACCCTACTCTTATACCAGCTTCGATATTTAGAGCCGCCAGGATATTAGAAACTTCATCAATATCGTTTAAGCCATAACAATGGACTAGCTGGGATAGCACGCCCGTATCCTGTCACGTTGGATCCGAGCGCTTCACCAGCAAACTAAGTAGAATGGGAAGCTGTAGTGATGTGTGGGCCAATCTGATTACCGGCTGAGCGGATTATACGGGCGTCGATACATGAGGCTGGGTTCACTAGACTAATATTATACAGGTAAAGACGTTATATTAACTTTTTGAAGGACAATACAGCGCCAAGCAGCGCAAAGTGTCCATTTGAAAAGTTAATATTTGATGAGCCGTTTATCGTCAATTAAGTTGCAATAGTTACCCATGTGAAAAATTTACCGAAACATACCGGTATAATTAAAATAACCGCTTTCCGAAATAGTTAGAGTACATAACCAGTGTCGAGCATTGCAGAACCACAAAAATAAAACAAAGCGAATGATATTCACAAAAGTTTGAAACACACTTGTAAAATTCAAATCATAGTTGGCAACATTCTTTTTACCCATAGGGACTAGTCAATACAAGCGTCCGAAGCGCACGTCCTGTACGCTATGTTTTGGGCGCTCAATAAAAAATTATAAGAAACGCGCATCGAGCGCGCGTACGGAGAGCGCACCTCTCGGGCGCCCTTAGCGTGCCTTCGACGCGTGGACGCAAGTCTATTTTTTACTATTTTTCCTTGTTGTTTTATCTGCATCAGTTATAAACTTAAAAAAACACCTAAATACGGAAATCTTGTTGCGTTAAGGAGCGTAAATCGCGCGCCCGGCGCGCTTTCAGCGCGCCCCCGAAACGCAGCGTACTGTGCGCGCGCCTCGGGTCCATAGCTACAAAATTCCCATAGCTACAAAAGTAAATAAAACCTTCATGAAATACTGGCAACGAAATATTCACACAAAGCGGAACTCTTGAAAAGATAAAACCGCATACAGACTGGCTTTCATAGACTACTATATATATACGAGTATACTAGCTGGCTTTGGTTCATCCTTGTGGACAGCCTGCTCTGTTGTCGGCAGTCGACAGGTAAAAATAGAATGGGATCAAAAATACGCGCAAAATGACGGATCAGGGGCGTACAGGCGTAGGGTTCTATTTTTGATAGCTCGAAAGGGGCTAGAAGGTATTTGAAATGTGAATTGTGACAAGGGACACACGATTTCATACTTTCTTTGATATTATGATTTTCGTTCATAAATGTGTTCAAGTTACTTCTATCTAATTATTGAAATAAAAATTAAAAGGACATGAATTTAGAATGGCTTTATAAATATTATAAGTTTAATGAATTCCATACTGGTAATTGTTGCATAATCAGCCTATAAAGTTCCTATTGCTGGGACATAGGCCCCTCTGTGGGAGGGAGTGGTGCGTAATCCACAAACCAGTGCGGGCATGGTAAAAAAATAACTTCGAGTTGCTAAATGCAAAATAAACCTTTGAAACTGATGCTTGTATATTCATTTTTCTCATTAATCACATAGGAAACTTAATCGAATAAACGTTTTTTCGCCTAGTGATATTTTAAAATTGAAAATGGCGCATGATAAATTCAAAATGGCGTTCCATCAGGGTTGTTCAACGTAATATCATAACGACATTAAAATGAACAACGTGTGCGACTTGACCTGAATTTCAGTTATGACTGATTTTTGCCGCTGCCAATCGGATGGGGACCATTTGTTTATCTGACAACGGTTCACGCACCATTTTGTGCAATGCGGTCTTTGGCTGTTTAAACTGTTTAATAATATTGATGGTGCTTGAGGAATATATTTTTACAATTATACGTAATCAAACCTACAACGTTTTTTGAAGTGAAAAATTCTTTAGGCGACTTGAGTGACTTTTGGTAGGGGAAAAACCTACATGGGCACATTATGAAACGTCAGAAGCTAGGTGAACGGTTCCAATTGGTCGTTGCCTATGGAGAACAGCCGGCAAGAAACTCCACGGTTACCTACTCTTTTAAAAATAATTGGTTTTTACAATATTTTCAAATAACAGTGTTATTAGGTATGGGAGGACAGTGTAGGTCTTTCAACAAGCATCAGGTACTTAACAAAATAATTATGGTCAGCAAATATACAGTCCACTAAGCCTACAGCGTTCTCACATTCACAAAATAGAAAATAATCTATATAAAGACGAATAAATTATTAAAAATAAAAACGTAATACGAAATGACTTGATTGCTATTACAATTCTGAATAATTATCACTCACGGTTTATTACTTTATTTTAATTTTATTAAACGTTTAATATTTACAAGTGAGCACATAACAACTTATAACTAATTAATTTAATTATATTATGTTTATTCATCTTTTTAACATCTAAAATACATTTTTAAATATTTATTTAAAAACTAGAATATAAAAAACATTTAAAAATATAAAAAATAGTGTTCCGCCGGTGTCGGGAGCAGGGTCCAAGCTACCGGTGGTTAGGGCTGCAGAGACAGGAACCTCCTCACAATACGAGCCGTATCGAGAAGTACTGCCTTCTGAATCAGGCCCTTGATCCAACCGCCTAACGAGAGCCTCGAGAGATGTTGGTCGAGGCTTTTGGCCATCAGGCCATTGGCCGTTACGACAATCGGCACAATGATAGCCGAGCTCACATTCCACATGTCGACAACCTCGTGTGCTAAGTCGAGATATTTTATTTGTTTCTCTTTCTCAGCTTTCACGAGGTTCTCGTCATGTGGAATGGTAACATCAACTATCATTGCGCGGCGCGCTAATCGGTCTATCACCACTATATCAGGCTTATTGGTAACAATAGTCCTGTCAGTAATGATAGACCGATCCCAGTACAACGTGACATGGTCATTTTCAAGAACTTATATTATATTATTAAAAGGAATAACCCACCTGCTCCTTAAATCAGGTAGTACTGCGGAACCCAAAAATTATAGACCGATCACTTGTCTACCGACGGTATAAAGTTTTACAAATTATATTATAATTATTATTATTAATTTGTTGACATGGTTGGCGCAGTGGTTAAGGGATTGATTGCTGCGCTGTGTTCGATTCCCGCGCGGAACAAATATTTGTATGACCTACAATTAGTTGTTCCGGGTCTGGCTGTTTGTGTATGTGAGTTTAAATGTTTGTAAACACACCCACAACACAGCAGAAATTCCTGGTGTTGGGCAAAGTTTAAAAAAAAACCGCATCGCTGTCGACTGGTAATATCCATCACCCAAATCCATAACCTCACCCTGGTAATATCCATAACCCATCCATCCATTAATTATGTAAACAGTAAGTTACTATAAAGTGTATATCATCCTTCCTCAGATCTAAAATTAACTTTAGCTCCCACTTTGAAGATCTAGTAAAATGCTTGCGAATATCTTAAGATTTATTAAATGAAGAGGTTTCTGTACGCTTTAACAACTCCGTTATTTACTTCCAAAGTATCCCTTGAAGGTAAAACTACTTGAAGGGAGAGTTTTAGCTCTTTACAATGTTCTAGTCAGTAAGTCAGCCAGAGGGTATGTTAAACATCTATTTCTTTACAGGCACTTTATCTACGTTAAAGCGGTCGAGGTACTTAAACCAGATAAACTTTTATTTATTTGTAGATCTATTAGAGCTTGGTAATTTAATTTAATTTTGTTTTTTTTAATTTTAGTTGTGGAATGCTTTTGGAAAGCTATCGTATTTAAAGGTTTTTTAGAGTATTTCCACAACACTGAAGCTATTCGAAGGAAACCCACATAACATTCGAAGCATAAGGATAAAAACCAAAAGGTCTGCCTAGCACAAAATAGACTCGTTAGTAAAGCCTGTACAATCGCGAAGATTATCAACAAATTCCATTACATAATAGCCAACAATTTCATTATTATTTTTCCGTCCATTTATTTTCCAAGCCTGGCCGTGACGTAAGATCTGCTTGTGACATGTTCAACCGTTCCTAATGTCAGCAGCATTCGGAGCAGATATCCGGCGGGAACGGTAGGTGTCGCTGCGGTTGCTGGCACGTCTTCATTTCCTCTGTTTCCGTTGCGACCTCCACCGGAAGTGTACGCCTAACCGCGCAACCTAGTTTTTACACATACACGTACATGACACGTTTTACACGTACATGACGTATTTTCGTGAGTTATTTTTCTCTACTTCTCCACGTAAATGTTGCTTAAGTCTAGCTTTTAATTTTTTTACATCTTTCATTTGAACGCGATTTTTTTAAATTTCACGTTTGATAACAGTTCCCACAAAATTGAAACTTCCTAAAAAAAACTTTTTCATTTTAAGACCTGCAAGTGAAATTGAACCTTATAGTGACTGAGGTCGACTATTCATGTACTTACTCCTCGTCAGAATTTAGTACGAAATATAATAATTACCTACGAAATCCTAGGTATATATATATATAATATAGGTATATATTTTATTAAATATGTATGTATGTGTATTATAACTATTTCTAATGATATATTTTAATAAAAAATGTTTTTTCTTTGTTCCTCTCAAACAGAGCACCTGCCATCTAATCTCTTCACCACCCTTGGTTGACTGGTAGAGAATGCCTAAGGCATTAAGTCCGCCTTTGTACTTTTTTTGAATGTGAAAAGTTTAAATAAATAAATAAATCACCCACACATATTGCAGGAAAGCGAGAGAAAAGATGTTACACATCCTATGCGACTACTTCAATGCTCACTCGTTTTTTTTTTGTTGTATTTTTATACATATAAAAAAATATTTAAAAAAAAATTGTTGATATAAAAAAATATTATTATCAATACAGACATGAGCTATGCAAACTTACATAAGCCACGCGCGAAATAGAATAGCAATGAAGTTGGTTGAAAATAGGCTTCACTGATTGAGAAAGTTGCTACTGAAAGGTCATCTTAAAATTAAACTCCAATAAAATATTACGGTGTCAAAATGACGAGACTATTTTGACAATGTTAATTAAACAAGAAATACTACTACATGACATAACATCACGCCTGTATGTGTGACGCGGTGGTATCCTTCTGCGAAACAGTCATTTCGCAGAAGGAGGCTGCGGAAAGGGAGCGGGAAATTGCTTCTGCTAACCCGATCCGCAGCAGACGCCCAAGGGGCGTCGGCGGAGGGCGGAAAACGCCCTCTTCCAGCCCCCCTAAATGGGTCCAGGGCCGAAGGATCTTGGGAAATCCGTCGCCCCCTACTCCTTAAGACCGGAGATGGTGGCGCGTAGTGTTCCACGCGCGCCTGTCTATGATGTAAGGGGGAAGTTTAACGCCTCACTCCCCCTTAACTCGAAGTGGCCCGCAGAGGCGGGCCGGCACTAGCCGGGGATCGCGGAAGTCGCATTAGATCCCGTGATCCCCGGTGCAAGTGTGAGACGGAACACCGGGGTGGTTTTAGTCAGTAAGAGTCTGACAGACCCCTCCGCTCTCCCCAGTTAATAAAAAAAAATAAAAAATGTTAGGTTAGGTCAGAGATGTCCCTAGTAGTACTTATGTTTAGGTTCCAAGTATAGGGCGAGCCTATGGCCATCAACTGGTCTCAATACATTACTTAAATAATAAACAATACACAATATACAACACGGAACTATTCGACGAGAGTAGACGAGGTTCGTTTTCAGTCCTATTCAAACTTGACAAACTAAAGAAGAGACCACTCTGTATATATAACCGGTACCATTCACATATAGGTCATACACATAGCCTACAAACTGAACCAATCCCGGAGTACTCTCCAAAGCATTCACAGAGGGATTACACTAATTACTTCAATGTTCCTGCTTTATATTGAGTGAACAGTCTATTATAACTTGCGTCCACAGCCGGCTTATACACTCCGCCATATTGCTATCAATTGTAGTTCGAGACAATAAGAGGTGAAGCCGCAATAATAACGGGAACTTCGTGGAACTGGTCTCGAAACAATCTGATTTGTAGCTTGTATTGGAATAAGATAAAATTACTGTACTTCGTAGCCTTCTTGTTTTTTTTTCTGTAATATCTGTTGGATTCGATTGTTCTGTGTCTGATGAGTGCAGGCGGTAGGTAGTGCTGTTGTTGGATGGTAAGAAGTAGGTAGGTACCAACTGAAAGTATATTTCAATAGGCTGTATTCATATTCGCCACTTTTTAAAGGAAACTGACAGCCAAAAATGCCCGACGTCTTGTTAAAAACCTCTAAACAAATAGTATCCAAAATATGGTTATACCATTTTTTTTATTTGTGTAGATAAATTGTAAGTTGGCTGACCAAACACAATAGGCAACTGTCTGATTGAATAAAACATTATTAACTGTAATTATTTAATTGATCATATATTATAATAAGCCTAAACTTTCTTGGCTGCTCAACAATAATTTTAATTCATTCAATTCAATCAACTTCACGTGTGATAATTCTATGGAAATTCTTTGCTGCATTTGAATTCATTTCCACGTTTATATTAACAGTATTAGTAACGATTCTATTATTGTAACGTCACATAACTTGCACAAAGCAGTATATTTTACCTCCCTTGTTTCCAATTAGTGGCGAGGTCGTTAGAGGTCGTGAATATCTATGGGCACAATATGGAGCACGTCTGCGTTCGACACTGCGCGACACAATTTGGCATTGTACGACACAGTGCGACACAGTACGACACAGCGGCTTATCGTAGGGGAGCAGGCGTTTTGATAAACATTCGTATACGAATTACGAACGGTTGCTGTTATTACATGTGTTGGTGATATTTGTGAGAGGTGTATAGCTGAGTGCTAAATTATGTTCTTGGTTATATTATATTTCGAGGCTCATTTGTTTGTGATATGATTTTGAATGTAATTTCGAATTAAGAATACATTCCTACTGCTAGAATATTATAGCAATAAATTGAATAATATGGAATCTAAGCATTCTTTGTGAGAGAAATAAATAAACTTATTTATTTATTTATTCTCAACATAAATTATAGTATCGTGGCAAACTGTGTAAGGTGAAATTCATACCTACCTATTAGATTATTTTAACTATTTGTTTTTTTTTTAAATTAGTTTTGTATGTTTTTTTTTTGAGTATCGCTTCTATAGGTACCTCTGCTTTACTGGTGTGATGTAATGCAAAATTATGCGTCATGTGTAGTTTATTTTTATCACGCAAGCGTCAATTAAAAGGCGTTAATTTTAACTAATAGTAGAAAGCATTAAATCTAAAAAAACTTTCAGCTTTCTGTTCCCTTTCTTTGCTATAAAGTGCTGATACCTTGGCAGCTGTCAAAGTTAAAGACCACTCCTCGCACATCCGATCCATTTTCCTGTTTGCTACCAGTTTGCAGTGCAAACATGTCTCTAAATGTTCCGACAATGCGCCACATACATTTCTCCGAAACACGAGTATGGGGCACATTCAGCAATGTACAATGTACAAATAAATGTAATGTATTGTGGACGTGGTTGCGGTGCTGTCGTGTGCCGCGTGTAACTGATAGAGATTGGTCTTGGTTTTGTTCTGCCATATTGAAAAATAGTGAATCGGAATACCTTTTATAGTGAACAGAACTTTATGAGCTGTATCTAGGCTATTACAGGTAAAAATATATCTTCAAATAATGTCAATACACGCAGACTTAATATCGTTCGGAGCTTCTTCTTCGTCGAATCGATGATTCCATTTATAAGTTTTTAAGCTTAGTCCTAAATTCGGCCAGTTCAGCAGCGTAGGCCTCGAGCTACATCTGTAGATCCAAACAATATGTTCAAATTTGAAAATACATCAATTCAACTTTCAACATTTAAGTACAAATGTAACGATTAGACCGTGATAACTTTCCAATGAGCCTGCGGTTCCTTTTAACTTACCTCCGTATTTATAAACGTTGCTTGAAGTTAAGAGACGTTTAAACGTCAATAAATGTACGGTTACGCTAATTATAAATAAGGGGGTAAATCTTATAACGATATATTCGCCATACATTTCTCTGATATCGAAAAAACCCTCAAAACAAAACCAGTACACTTATGAGTAAGGACAATATTAAACCCATTTCAATGTTTATTTAGGTCAGAGATCCCGTGCGAATAACTACTCACGTTTAGTTACCGAAGGTTGCCGCCAATTTTTCAGACGCCATTTTGCAAAAATATCATATTATAGTTATATATTCTTTGGGGAAATTCGCGCTTTCATCTATCGTTTTTATCATCTTCAGTTTCGCCTTAGGGTGGGATCGTGAAGGTGGAATTAATATTGGATCGAAATATGGTATACAATATAAATTTTTACCATGTTCTGTTTTTGTTAAGGATTGTGCAATCTTTTCGATAAGACGTGCCTCGGAAAATATTCTTGGAAGACGAACCCCGCTTATGGCGTAACATTTATTAGGTATGCCTTCATTTTCCTGGCGTGTGATCGTAGTTTTTGGTTGAGGAGAATATTAATGTTAATATTATTGTGATTATAGATGCGAAAGGCGTGGGAAAGAGCTGTGTGGAAAGGTTTAGGAGAGGCCTACGCCGCTGAGCTAATAAAAGTTAACTTATTATCATATAAGTACGTATAATATTATAAACCTGATTAATTTTTATGTGAAACTCGAATAGTAGTAAGAAATAAAGGCTCTTTTTATTTAATTGTGATTATATTATGTCATAGGACTATCAGAAATTTATTCGTATTTTCATTACTTAGGTAACTAATACTAAGTAATGCTACAACAAATCTAGTCTCATTATCCCAAAATGTATAGGGTAGTACGTGTTACTGAAACACAACCGCCATGAAAACCATTTCTCACTCCTCTAAAATATTTGCATTTTCTTTTAATTGTCATCGCTACATCAAAACATCGCTTAATATTTTCAACTCCACCCACTTTTCGTAGAATGAGACGCCATGCCGCTATACATATTGGAAGTGAACCCTCCGGGAGGGTTGCCTGCATTACGTTTGCGCTAAGTTAACCATCGCGAACGGTCAACGGCATTAGGTTTAAAACCGTGTTATAAAACACTGTAAAACGAAGTAAAATAGTGTTTTCAGGGGATCTTGTCACTATACGCAATTTTCAACCTTTTAAATTTTTTGTGAATATTTGTAACCGAGAGCAAAAAATTAAAAATGCTTGAATTATAAAACCAACGCTTATACTAATAAATCTTGTTAAAATAAACATCAGATTTAATTTTCACGGTTTATAATGCTGTATTCGCTAAGAAAAACCTACATTTAAAATAAGCCCTCCGCGAGGGCTCCCGGCATCCCATATGCGATTAGGTGAACCCTCCAGGAGGGCTCCTGGCATTCAACGTGTTAATAAGCTCTCTCGTACACAGTACACTAACTAATAAGCGGAATGAAATAGCGAACGTTCCAGAATATCTCGTTGTAATACCAGCCTACCAGCCTGCATCGTCGAAAACGTGTTAATATTGATTTAACGAAGTTAAGCCCATCTGCGGGTACTGTCTATGTATGTATGTGAACTGTGAAACATGGAGTAGGTAGTACATGGAGTAGTTGTTTTATGCTCGTTTTCACTAACACTAGGCGATACCTACATGAATGCCTAGATAAAAGCGCGCTGTTGGAATTTTAACTTACGGCGCTGAGCCGAGCGTGGTGTGTATATACTAGAACGTGCAACGGTTGAACCTCAGAACATTCAAAGTTTTATGTTCTGAGCGTTGGACGTAGTCAAACTCACAGACCACATCAGCTTACAGTAGAAAAGGTTTTGCTAAAGCGCCATACTTCAGAAACGATAGGCTAGACTAGTATTATGTTATGCAATTGCGACGACGTATTTCATTATCTTGTTTTGATCACTTACTCGCTTTTTCGAGATCAACAGGTAGAGAAGGGTAGCACATTTCGCACCGGAAACCATACAGAAATTGAATTACACACATTTTGTTCCAATCAATCACATTGAAGGCGGAAAAAATAGATGTCTAGCAATTATTCCGAATTTTAGCAAATATCTTTTGTGCTCTCCCCGCGATATGGTTACTCCATTTGCTTCCTACTCAGTGTCGTCCAAACTACAAACGTAAGCTTGTTTGTAATGCTCGGGATCTGTTTACCGGACTGTTTATGTAGCGGCACGCGTGTTTGTTTGTTTGTGTGTTCATGCAGGAAAATAGTATGTTGGTTCATGATAGTATTACATAAGTTGTATTCCTGTAGGCTGTAATGTACTTGTACACTTCAGGTTTGAAAATTTGATTAAAACTGAATAAGACTACAGTAATTACACTTTGATGAGAATTAGTTTAGTGGTGTTTAAAAGGTCTCTATCATTATGATTATCCTTATCCCAATTTATTTGTGGTCGACGCTACTTATCTTTTTCTTCCATGTTTCTCTATAAGTCACCACCCCGTTAGTCTAGAAAGGTCTATCAAAGGAAAGAAAAGAAAGTTATTCGGTATGTGTGTAAAAAAAAAATACTATACTATAACTTTCCGCTAAGCTGTCATATATATAACCCATATTTATGATATGATATGTATAACTAGCTACTGTATGCGGCTTCGCCCGCGTGGACTCTTAATACTTTTACTAAAATAAAAGTACCACCAATAACATCCACTACCTGCCAGTAAAAGCCCCGTCAAAATCAGTCCAGCAGTTTCGGGGATTAGCCGGAACAAACAGACAGTCAGACAAACAAAATATTAAAAGTATTTTTTTTTATAAGTACCATATTATTTACTTTACTTTCATGCATGTACTAAAAACCTGTTATTTTGACCTTACAAACAGACGCTTCAATTTTATTTATGTGTAGTTTATGTAACTATGTATAATATATTATGTATAAAAAGAGATAGATTAATTTTTCATAAGGTCACACTCTTAACTTTCTAATAAATAAATTGCTGGGAAATTGGTTGCTTGCTGCTAAGTTATGATAAAACATTTTTATTATAAAACTGCTGCAACATTATCGTCCAAAAGATAACTGCATAAAATTAAATTTTATTACTCAACCCTAAACTTGCTATGTAATACGCAGCGACACGATTTTATTTTTATTTAGGTCGTAACATAACATGACGTGTCTGAGGCAAGGGAACGTACGCATTCAGCCTCTATGCCCCGGATCAAGGGAAGATTGAATTTACGTGTTCTTTTGTGTATTGCTTCCATAGACAATATAGCATAATGTAGATCGTATCGACGTCCTTTTATTGGTGTTTCTGCTTTCATTGTGATAAATTGATTTATTTTTCATATATTTTAGGAATAAGTGAATATGTGATCAAATTGATTTCTTATAGAAAAAGATTATTGTTTTCAAACTCTTTGGCGGATTTAATTTATCTTGACAATTTCCATAAAAGCATATTTTTATTTGATTTAGGAATAGGAATGTCAGTACCTTTAATTCTATTCATCTTATAAATAGCAAAGGAAATTATTCGCAACAGCACGAGTTCTACTTCTAATGGAAATCTTGTTATGGTTTTGAACGGTGAAAAATGGGCAGTGAATTATAATGTCTGGCAACTCGAACTGCAATAATAAAAAGTAAAAAATAAAAGTTCTTTTTAAATGGAATTAAAATAATGACGTGTTTGAATCCTCAAATAAATCAACTTTGTTTTTGCTATGTATTTTATATTTATTACTACTTACTAATAAACTTCTAATTACATGATATATATTTATTTGCAAGAAAATAGGTAGCTAACATAAGTTCTTAGGTAAGATCTATGGGATCTTCAAAATTAATTAACATAGTAATTATAATTTGAGAGAATTTATTCAAAAGAACATAATTACAAGTATGTGGTGTATTACGTAATAAATAATACCAAGGTTCATAAGTGGAAACAAAGTATAAGACAAGAACGGAAATATTATAGCTACTGCGAAGTAAAGTAAACCAAAAAAGGGCTCGTGTAATAAATGGCATAAATTTGCATAACGTTACCTACAATCATTTATACTTTACATTATGCGTTACTAACTACAAAACGTATAAATAATTTTCTATTTTTTTTTCCTTGATGTGGTTAAGTCTTTTGTAGTATTGAATCTACGTTTTATTATGGCTGTATATATACTATGGGCTATGTACATGATTAAAAACGAACAGACTTAAAGTGATAATATTAATAATATGTACAAGTATATATTATATAAAAAGTGGGGGGGGGGGGGGGGGGCGATAATTATAGGGCATCAAAAAATTCGTCCGCATCGCTGTCAACAGGAAAAGTGCCCAAAAGGCTGGCTGCATTGCCACGTTGAATGGCGATGCTGATTCTTTGGCCAAAGAATAGGCCAGCCGAGCGATGTCTTGAAAAACTAAGTGGGCTATTTTTGTAGATTTCAGGTTTACTTTCAGTTTCACCAAGGAACTCAGACCCCGCGTCCTTTTTAAAAACGATCGTCTCGCGAATACGCGATCGTTTGAACTTTTTGTTTGGTGAACCTGGACGCGTGGTCCCGCCGACAAAGGGCGCTTTCGGGTTTTCCAAACAAAAGTGAAATTTGCACGCGACCGACACGTATTCGCTTTTAAATAGGATGCGGCTAAAGATGTGTTGTCATAAAAAACTTTCTGAGTTCTAGCGTTTTAGTTTGTTGATAACTTTTGCATGACCAAAGACGGTATAATATTTATGCAAGGTGTAATTAAAATGGTGTTGAAACTAAAAACGGGTCATTCTACTCATTATTATTAACAACTTTTACTAACGGATCAAACGTGAAACACGAGAAAAAATCAGTTCTTCCCTACTTACATATATATGTTCGCATTTAACTCTACAAAATGTAGAAAACAGCAGATTTTTGTTATGCAATTATATGAAAAAATAACTAAAATAAATACTTTGAAAGACCATTATACCGATAACCTTCGAGGATTCCCAGACATAACGATATGTGCAGACGTCATAAACTGAGCGTATTGTAACATGGCTGCCATTTACTGCTGCTTTTATTGGATACAGAATCTCTTTATTGAAGATAAACTATAGCAACGAGGCTAACATAGTCAGTTTGTGTGTGCTTAAGACTATTACAGCAGGTTTAGTTACTTACGAGTATGTTTCTCTAAACATCCATAGGAAATTCAAATTGAGTTGATCAAACATTCAGTTGAGAGATGTACATCCGAGGAAGAAGTGAGTGAAGAAGGTCCAACGTTTTCATTGAACAGAATTATTAAAAGTTATTCTATAAACATTTTATACATATATGACATCTATAAAGACAAAATAGCGCTATAGAATATAACAAGATAACACAATATTTTAACGTAGAGTAAAGCTGACCGTACCCTATATTATCAAGCTAAAAAGCTTACATTATAAAGCAAGCTATCCTTTATAACTTCTAGCACAAATCCGACACTCTTTCCTCAACAAGAAATCTCTTAAGCTTTAATAAATTCACAACAAAATTAATCTAAATCTCGGCAAGAATGTTTACGTAGCATTACTCGAGAAAACTGCCAAGTATACCGTTTTTCACAGAGAATATTAAACAGTTTGTTAATTAAAAATAGTTTTATCGCGACCGGACGGCACGGCCCGGTCCCGGCACGCCGGTATAAGAGAAACTTATGAATTTGAAAAAAGTGTTACGGAACGAAATATGTTATTATGAGTCTGATACGAGGGCTTGTGTGAAGATATAATAGCGCCTGTGTTATAAAATATATTCATACAAATAGCAGATGTTTATGTTTTATTTTTGTTATTGTTTTTAAAGGTTTGTGGCGGCATCTACATCGCAACATAAAAATTATGCATCACACTGACGTCACGCGAAATCCTCCATCGCGCAAGCAGAGTTTACCGCGCGATCAGCATATATATAACTTCCCGACATCAATCAATGGGCAGTTGCCCACCAGATACGACACCCGTCTGGTTGAAGGATCCTCCCTTTTCTATAGAGGATGCTTGCATACCTCTACGGGTTAATGTGTCGCTTTCGCAGTCAATCAATGAATTTTTCATTGTCTTTCTTAACCAAACTTGCAGCTCCTATCGCCTTTATGAACTGGTCAGACATTGTCTTTAAAAAAATATCACATAGTTAACGGTATAAACTTACCCAGGTAGTTATAGGCATCAAAATAATACAAGATAATGATATTTGCTTAGAGATGTGTCTTCTTTCGTTTTTGTGTGGTTTTGAATAACCTGGTGTCAGAGTGTTTATGCCGCCCATGGGCCACTGACTTGGCTTCACATGCAGTCGAGTAAAAGAAGGGAAATATAAGAAATACCTTAGATGAAAGTAAGTTATGCTATTTCTATGTTGCATAATAACTATTCTTAGCAAGCACATAGGTAATTGCAACGTGACATAATATTGGTACATAAAATCATCCCCTCCACATAATTCCCTAAGCAGCACATTTATTATACCTACACGCGTAAAGCGAAATAACGTTATTTACATTAAGATTAAACGCCTTATCTCGTTACCGACTTTTATACATTTTTTAAATATGGCCGTCTACTGTCAGCTTAACTGCGTTATCAGGCTACCTAATAACCATAGTAATGGCTACGTACTCCCCGTACTCGGAGAATTATGTGCTACGCCGTGCTACGAGCGGTCGTATAGGGTGCTACGAGGCTACGGCGTAGTAATTAAGCCGGATTTTATTGAGGAAGTAATCTTCGGATAGCATTTTCTTGTTCTTTTTCTCATTTGCCGTAAGTTGTGGACGTGTTTTCGTATCTTTTAAAGGATAAACGACGTAAATACCAATTACGTTTAAGCAAGATAAATGTTTAATTATTACAGAATTAAACTTTATAAAAAAAAAACATGCCATATGTATTATTATGAGCCACAAAATACTAGTGAAGCTTAGTTTGTGGCTCAACGATTATGACTTTTTGATTAATAAACGTTGCTATTCTTATTTCTCGAATATCACTATATTTTGATCAAGTATTAACCCATTTATAAATTATGTATTTAAAGCGTGAGTAACGTTTGAAATAATAATAAAATTTCTAATGATCATGACCTAATTTCATTTAATATACTTTTTTTTTAAATATAATGATGAAATGATATAATAAATTATTGATATAATTTCATTTAAATGAATTTTGTATGGTTTAATGAACATTTTCATAGTGTGGAAATTTTGAATTAATATTCAATTAGTATAATATTCAGTTACTATAATATTCAAAATCTATAAGTAACGTTTAATATAATTTAGAAACGTCTACTTTGTTATTGAATCATTTGGGTTAGGTTAGATTAGAACAGTACCCATTAACGATCCCCTCTGTTGTTGGTGTAATTTGGGTTAGTTGAGGTTAACCTTTATAATACTGGTGTCTCATATTGGAGACAGATAACAATAAAATTCTATTGTGTCTGCTAATTGCGCGCGCGACAGATTAAAACAGTATGACGTTTCCTGATATTTATTTATTCATTATATAATTTTGGCTGAAAATTAGTAAATAAGAAAATTTGGTCAACTGAACGTTTTATACAAAGAGCATTATACAAATTAATAATTATATGAAATGAACGTTATACTAAATGTTATTAGAGCAAAAGAAAGTTATATGAAATATAACATTAGATAACATGAAATTAGATTATTTGTTTTTATAGCATGTGAAAATTTATTTCAAGTGATATTATACTATCTGTAATTATTCCATATATTTCACACCCACAAACATTATGTCTACTCGTAAAGACGTGCATCTCACTTGAAATGCTATAACTCATCATCAGCTATATTCCACTTACCAGCAACTGGTTCCAGCAGCCCCTCAGGGTCTGAAGCCTCGTCAGCGGTAGCGGAAGCCAGCACCGCGGCCACCATCACCCACCACCCGCGACACATTGTACCTGCAACGAGGAAAACTACTATTAACACTCAATTCAATTCTCAATTCTTTATTGCATTCCACAATGTAGGCTTAGGTGGTAAACATTTCCCGGAGGACACGGTGGAGCATACGGTGGAGGTATGCCCGGCTTGGGCAGAGCACCGCCGTGTCCTCGTGGAGGCGATCGGTGGCGGGGATCTCTCGCGTCCGGCCCTGGTCCAGGCCATGGTACGGAGCGAGAGGGCATGGGAGGCCGTCACCTCCTTCTGCGAAGCAGTAATGCTCGCAAAGGAGGAGGCGGATCGCGTGAGGGAGAGGCAAATTTCGCGCCCTCACGCCCCTAGCCGCCGCAGGAGGAGACGCCCCAGAAGGACCAGGCCCGGGTCGACGGCGCGTTGTGTTCCACACGCGCCTCAAAGAGTGTCAGCGAGTGAAGGGGTCCGATGAGACCATTGCCTGCCGGGGTTGCGGGAAAGTCCGAAAGGGATACCGTGGCCCCCTGGCATTGCACAGGCAAGAGAAGGAACACGGGTGGGTTTTAGTCAGTAAGAGTCTGACACGCCCTCCCGCTCCACCCAGAGCGGGAGACGTCATTTGATGATTTCCCACCCAAAAAAAAAAAAAAAAAAAAAGGTGGTAAACATTTATTTGGTAGGTAACAATCGTGGACCCTGTCGGGCACAGCAAAAGATATAATAAATAAATGTGGAGAGGACTTATCATTTAAGTATCTTATTATAATCAAACTTATTCTAAAAACATAGACATAACATTAACATTAGAAATAAAAAAAAATTAAAATTGCAAAAGGCTTCATTTTTCAAGTTTTAGAGATTTATCACTTAAATATTCATCGACACTATAGTAACATTTTTTTAGTAATGACTTTTTTAATTTATTTACGAATAAATGGAGTTTTTTTTCTTTTCTTATTGTTTCTGGTAGCACATTATATGTTTTTACTGACATTACCAGAGGACTTGTAGAATGTATTTTTAAGCGGGATGATGGTAGGTTGAGTCGTGTTTTGTGTCTGAGTGTGTACCTTGTTTGTATGTCTTCTCGTTTAGTGTAAAAGTCTTGATGTTTGTGAGCAAATTTGCATATTTCTAGTATGTACATACAAGGCAGAGTTAAGATATTTGGTTCTATAAAATGGGGTTTGCAGCTATCTGTCTGTTGTATATTTACCAGTATACGGATAAGTTTCTTATGAACGGTGAATAGTGTTGGGGCATCTGTACTGTATAACACCATTTTAAAAACATTATAATTAATTACACTGAAAAAATTCCAGAATGATTATTATTGATTTTTATTTTGTTTATATGTTTGTATATTTCTAGGAGCTCGTGGCTAAGTAATAATCAGGTTAAACTACGCTTGCCGGGGTTGGTCCGTGGATGGGTGACCATCTTTACACACCGAGAATCCGGAAAGCACGTTAAGCCGTTGGTCCCGGCTGTCATTCGTGGATCATTCGTTACGGGTCGTCAGAAGCCTGAAAGTCAGACAACCAGTCTTACCAAGGGGTATCGTATTACCCAGTTACTGGATTGTGGAGGTCAGATAGGCAGTCACTCCATGTAAAATACTGGTATTCAGCTGCATGCAGTTGTGAAAAGGCTAGGAAGATTGATTGTATGTATGTATCTATGTAGTAGTATTTATTTTTGTTTTGAAAATTTAGTGGCAACCGGGCACCGCTTTGAGTCGAAACTCTCTGGGCGCGAGTCCTACTTGCACTTGTCCAGTTTTTTTTTAGCATAGCACAGCATGCGTATGTATCATTCAAACTGTTACGAACTCATTGATGGGCGTGACTAATACGCATGCTAATTAGTCTAATTATTTATTTATTTAGTTTTTATATTTAGTGAAATAGACGATGATTTATAGTAAAAACAAGCTCGTCAAATTTCATGAACACACCTTTGGGCGATTAGATATTATGGAAAAACTACTGGATGTATTTCCTCAAAATAAAATTATTTATACTACTGAATAAATTATCTATCTCTTCACGGTTTCTATTTTGCTATTTGTTTACTACATAAGTTGTTTATTTTTAGAGTTAAAATTTGTGTTGAAATAAGGAAGTTTCAACGCTCATAATATCTAAACCATTTTTTTTCCAATTCTGCTTCCATACAGGGCTAGATAATAACAAGAAAAATTGAAATAAATTTTAGTTTTGAACGTACACCGTCACGAACAGACGAGTAATCACCATACTAAGTTTGTACCGACTAGCGTACCCTTAACGTCAAAAAAGCGCTTCGTCATTGACTCTAACTCTCCCTATGTCAAGTATCAATGACACGATGTTACGTGAGTAAGAATGATCGTTTTCTTATGTGACCGGGGTAAAACGCTTAATGAAGTTGTGACAAGCTTATAACTTGAAAAAATACCGACTGCTCTGACGTTACTCTAATTGATATGTGACAGTGTGACCGGGTTGTCAAGACCTTTGGCTTTGCTAGTCATCAGAGAGCTCTCGAAAGTAAATAAATTTAGTCTGGATCGCTGTCACTGGATACCGTGAAAAGGACTCTATTCTTGACATAACGTTATTAAAAAGGGATCTCGAGATAGTCGTCAATTACATATGTCACTGTAAGATTATGAATACCGTTAGTTTATAGTCTATCTCGCGAAAATGGTGACCTGCAAAAAAACGTTTACAATTTAACGCATTATTTTTCGATAGCTCAGTGTCATTCCACGTGTGACCTGATCAAGTGAAATGATAGCTCACTATAAGCTTAGGTAAAGTGCATTTAAGTTTTCAGGGCGAGGTTTTTACAGAAAAGACCGGCTGTTCACAATTTGTCGGTTTGCCATGGATAGATTATAATATATAGATTTTCATAATCTTACGGTGACATAAAGTCAAGTGCCAACATTTTAAAATTCCTCAAAAGCAATATGGATGTATTAGAATTTCTCAAAGCAACGGCACATGTTTAATATTTGGGTTACAGATTATACGAGTAACTTTGCCCTCTCGCTGAACAGGGATTTGTAGAAAATTAAACTCCCGTCAGCGAGATTTAAACCTAAGAAGCTACGACGGTTCTTATTTTGTCATTTAAATGTTATATAACCATGTGTGTGTTGTGAAATGACATTTAAATCTACGTTGCTTCGCATGTCTTATACATATATGTCGGGACAGGATTATTGTTGGCACCGTCTTCAGGCATTATGCGGGCGGATATTAGGGTGATCGAGCAACGAAATACACTCAATGCACAATAATCACATTTAATAATAACAAACACAATAATCACAATAATAATGTAAGCCACACGAAACGGATGACAGTTCCTTGACTGGAGGTTCTCTTCCCTGTCACGGTCGGAAAAGAAGAAAGCTCGCCGTGGCGTCCCTCCATTCTAGGCTCCGTCGTAGCACGAAGTTACCCGAGTGTTAGTGCTGCCACCACTCGGGTCACGTGCCACGCTTCGTTTAGCGACCCTATTAATGACCGTCTCCGACATATTTATTTTTTGCTGTGTATATTTTGCTGCGAAGCAGAATATTACGAATATAAAATACTAGCTACACCCCGCGGTTTCACCCGCATAAGTCTCGATCCTGTGGAAATATTGTGATAAAAAGTATATTATGTAAAACCCAGGTCATGGTCTACCCATGTGCCAAATTTCATCCAAATCCGTTCAGCCGTTTTAGCGTGAATGCGTAACAAACATACTGACTTTCGCATTATATTATTTATACAATGTGGAGCAGGACGATTGACATTCCTTAAAACCACATAAAGATTGTCATGTTCTTTACCCGTATACAAAAAATCAATCAAATCCAATGAATACTTTAGCCACAGGAAATTATTTTTGATTTTCTTATTTTTCAACATGATGTAGATCTGAGTCCGTAATAATAGGTAAACATTGTAAGGTCAAGAACCTGTGCAAAACGTACGATTCTATCCTCTACGTCTCAATATGCTTGAGAGACAGAGAAAGGTGTCATACGATTCTACTCTGACGCGCCCCGCCCAGTCCCACAAAATAATACTACAATATTAGAAAGAAAAAGAAATATTACTTACGCAAATTATGCATTAGTGGTGCATAGACAATTGCGAGTGTGTGTGTGAGCGGAATTTTTTCGGCAAAAAGTCTCAGTGCATAGCGGCGCCCTTTGAGGAGCGCACACGTCTACTTTTTTTATCACGAGCGCGCGCGCATCGTCGTGATTTTGTGAAAAAATTTAGTTGTTATTTGTGATTAAAGACGATCTAGTGTCAAAGTCAAATAATTTATTTCAATTAGGCACAAAAAAGACACTTTTGAACGTCAAACTTTACAAAAAATAATAAAACTGATTC
Source organism: Xanthia togata (assembly GCA_963853775.1). Taxonomy (NCBI): domain Eukaryota; kingdom Metazoa; phylum Arthropoda; class Insecta; order Lepidoptera; family Noctuidae; genus Xanthia; species Xanthia togata. Next base: position 21,832,732 of record OY970795.1, on the reverse strand, counting down.
TAGTCGCCCATTCCAAAAGGTAGTTTTCGTATGGAGAAGAATGGGCAAGAAACTCCACCGTTACTCTTTTAAAAAAAATCATTATATCTTGTATACACTTAATATATAATTATATGTGAAGACAATGCACCTAGAATAAGATTACTATACCACGATAGGTAAAAAGAATGAAAAATGAAGGAATGACATAATTATGTGATAGATGCATGGTGCTCACATACTTACAAACATTGTGAAATTATACTATATTTCTAACATTATAATAAGTAATACTAATAATAATAAGTCAGTGTGTGAGTTCAAATAATCACAAAAAATAAAATAAAATAAATGTTTAAAAAAATAAAAAATAATAATTATACAATTAAATTAGCAACCAGTTCGATTTTGTCTAGATTCTGAATTGTCCTATGGAGCAGGACCAGCATGTTTCCAAGCATTTTTATCTTGGATATAATCCTCTAATTTGTAATATGCTTGTTTACAAAGTGTACTTTTTATATGATTTTTAAATTTTCTTTCATTTAATTCTAATATATCACAAGGTATTCTGTTGTAACATTTAACACAGTACCCCATAAAAGATGTATTTACTTTAGATAGTCTGAAAAATGGTTGATCTATTTTATCTTTATTTCTAGTATTAAAATTATGTCTATCACTTATTTTATTAAAAAGATGTAGATTTTTTCTCACATACATAATATTTGAATAAATGAATTGGCAAGGTACCGTCATAATATTAATCTTTTTAAATAGTTCCCTGAGAGATTCGCGACGACGTAGATTATAAATGGCTCTGACAGCTCTTTTTTGTAAAACAAAGATGGATTCAATGTCAGCAGCCCGACCCCACAGTAAAATGCCATACGACATAATACTGTGGAAGTAGCTAAAATAGACCAAACGCGCGGTTTCTACATCTGTTAACTGTCTTATCTTTCTAACAGCATAAGCGGCCGAGCTTAGCCGCCCCGCGAGAGATGTTATATGGGGTCCCCATTGTAATTTCTCGTCTAGCGTGATTCCAAGGAAAACTGTTTGATTAATAAATTCCAGTTTTTCTCCATTCAATACGATGTCACATTCGCTACTTGCTCAGTGCTAGTTTAATATTAGTTAGTTAATTAGGTATCGATGTCACTTGTGCATAATGAATAACGGTGGAAACCTTGAAAATTTAAAAGTTTGACTATTGATGTAAATTCTGATTGTGATGTGATATTATGTGATTAATTATTCAATCAGTGATTTTTTAATTAACAACGCGCAACTTAGTGAGTTTATGCCGCTAATTTGTTGTTCTCCGACTAAACTACCTACCCACGTCCACCTACGCCCCGCACCGCAGCGCAGACGCCGCCCCCCGCCGCGACCCGCATCGGGCCGCGCAACAGGTTAGTGACTTTTCGTAGATAAAGCGTGTTTTCTTTTTATGCAGTTGATTCTGCTATTTATTTTGTTTGAAAATTGCAATTTTTCAATTTTCCAGTAACTACTAATCTTATGGACTGGTACTGTGCTCGTTTTAATTTAATGTCGTAAGTCCAGATCCACATTGTATAAAAACGCTCACTTCTATTAACTACTATAAACTACCCCTTACTTATGTAAGGGGCAGAATAACCTGGTCACTTTGTCCACCAGTACCCTAATTACGTAATGCAAAATCAATCCGAATCTGAATCGTTTTGAAACAGATTGCTAATACATTGCTCCGTAAGGTCGAAAAAAAAAACTGCAGAGCAACGTAAATGACGCAATGAATGTTGTTGAACTGTCAAAATGAAACAGATTTGTCTTTATCGTTTACGAAAATATGTTGCGTAATTAGAAAGCTGGTCTTTAATGATTTCGTAGCTTTGATGTAGGTACCTAACTTCAGGAATACTATTATTGTAAATTATTTGTCTATATTTAAACAAAGGCAAATACTTTATTTAATATCTATATGCCTACTGTAGCTATAAGTCATTGCTGTTTAATACATCTGAATTCAACAGCCCGTAAAATTGCGTATTTGCCTTTATCAGAAAATGTAATTTTCCGCTCAAAACTTCACGTGTCGACCCAGTCATGGCTGGTTTTACATACAATTATTATCACATTTACAGAGTAACTCAATCAAACGTTGTAACTTTATATTTAACTTAACCAAGGGCTTAAAGTTACGTGCAGTGACAATCACGTCCGCCATTTTGGTTAACGTTAGGGTTGACCTCACTATAAATCTTGTAGAACCTAATTAAATAGGAAAACTTTAATTGTTTTAATGTAACACTACGACGGCCTCGTAAAAGGGGTAAGGTTTTCGGTGGGTTTATGTGCAAAAGTTTTAAATAAAACCTCTAAATTTTTTATTGCAACAAATGTTTTGCATTGAACATAGCACACACCGTTGGAAAATCATTGAAATGATTAACATATAAAGTTAAAAGTACCTACAGATGTTCTAAATTTCGATAAAAAAGTCATAATGTTATGAAGCAAAATAAAAAAAAAGCAAATATTAGAAAGATACTTAAGATTTTCGAATTAATCCACTGAGCCACCCAAATAAAAGTCCTGTAATATTCATTGCAAAAATACCTGCAGTAGCAGCTGTTCGATGCAAAGGTAAAACAACACAACATACCATGTACCACCATACATCTGAAGCCAATCGGAAAACTAGGATTCAAAAGCTCGTCTGCTATTTTGATTACTTTTTCCCTTCGTTAAAACTAAATGCGATTCCGAAGCAACGTCTGTTTGCTTTGAACAGGTTTACGGTTTTTATGTTACAACGGCAACGTACGGAATTAAAAGGAAAAACAAGAGAATCTTTAACACAACGACCTGCAGCTGGCGTGTATGTGTTACATGAAAATAAGCACAGCACATGTCATGTGTAACAATTCCGGAGTTGGTCGACGTTAGTTGAATGTAACTCTTTTACGGTAGCCTACTTTCAAACAACGTCTCTCATTGTGCCAGCAGGGCGAGGGAAGGGGTGAGGACTCAAAGGGAGGTCACCTTTTATGTCCCAAGATGAGGCGCTTTCATCCGCCCCATGGTTTTACACAAAAATGTTGATGTAAATACGTAATCGGCGAATTCCTGAAACATTTGTTTATCCCCAGTGATCCAAAAAGCAGGCAAATTTCTGCTCAATTTTCTCTTAGATTGACGTTGTTTGTTATCTAATATCGGATTTCTTGTTTCCTAAGTATTCAGCGTATTTATCATTCAAATCGTTTATTTTATTGCTGTTTCTATTAACATTCGAACACTGTAATATCTTATCGCTATTACGTAGGTTTATTAAACAATCGTTCAAAGAAGCTTGAGTTCTAACTGCCTGTTCATTATTACGAACTATGCGCAACCGCGGATGTGTGTGATAGCTAAATCGAATTCAGTTCGCAATAGGAAGCTGCGGTGTTTTAGTATTCTGTGCACAGTAATATAGGAAACAGACTAGCTTATTTGAATAAACAATGAGTATAACAACGTTTCCTCATTCATCATGTACCCTAAAATTCACAAAAATTATCCTGTTTAATATGCAAGAGGCGCTAAATTTATTATTTATGACGAAAATTCGCGACGTGGCAGACGTCCACCCTCCTGCGACCATAGCAACTCACTGACTCAGCAAAATTTTCAATTCACGAGTTTTTCTGGCATTCATTAGCTCGCTCTAATGAATTCATCTTGCAGAAGCGAGCTGTAGTGTTTTTGTAGCAAAACACAACGAGCGAACCAAAACGAATTCGAATAGTACGCCTAGAATTGCTTTGATTAATTCTCAGTTATGTTTACTGTTCGCAACCAGACGGTAAATACAGGCTTTAATGGACGAGAAAACTTTATTTACCAGCCAGTATTTAAGCTTAAGTAGTACCTAAATAATCTACTCTGAAGCCATTTTCGTCGCCTTTAGAAAACTCAAACTTTTTAAGGGACATTATCGCTCTGCAGCATTTTAGGGGCTGTTGCTAAGTGAAGTCTTTTCTCCACAGACCGTTCCATTAAAGTTGCAAATGCTTTCCCTACTAAAGGATATCATAAAAGAAGCTAACGGAAATAGGTGACTAAAATGAAAGAGATGGCAGATAGCTCTTGTTCTCTTTTCTCTTATTTCAGTTCGCCTCTATGACGGGAAATGCATCATTTTTTTGCTACCTCTCGAGATTCTCGGACAATTGCTCATATAAATTATATCCATTGTTCTCTATAATGTTTTATTACGTTGAATAGTAAATGTACTGAGGTTGTTTAAGAAGGCAGGTTTACATTTATATAACTTCGTTTAAGTTTATCGTTTCTCGATGTTGGGGCACGGACAGATGTTACACAGTCAGAACGAAATATTATTTTTCGATTTAAATATTCTAAACTCGTTTAGAAATTAAATATTTTCTGTTTAGAATTTTGTTTTTCAAACTCAAACTCAAAGCATTTATTTCAATTAAACCCTTTACAGGCACTTTTGAATTGTCAAAGAGTCAGTCAGTTAGTCAGAAAGTTGAAGCTAGTTGCCCATTTCAAAACGTAGATCTCTATGGAGAAGAACGGGCAAGAAACTCCAAGGAAACTCTTTTAAATAATTATAGAAATTACAAAATTCTGGGTACATTACTTACTCTTGTTGATTCTATATGTGAGAACAATGTAAAACAAATATAAAAATCAAAAACTATTAAAAATATAAGATTAAAAATAAGCCCTGGCAGATAAGAGATGACCAGTCTCAACAGACGGCGCCCGATCACGAACATGACGCGTGGATCAGCACCATCCAGCTCAACCATTTTGTAGGGAACCGAATGATCCAACACACTCGCCACCATCAGCGAGACATTGAGTGAGTTTTAGGTTACCTACTTGTTTAATGAGTATAACACGCTGATTACTTTGCAAAACTGAAAAAGATTTCTTTCTTAAAATAAATACTTTTTAAGCTATGCACTTTTTCATAGTCAATTATTAAAAACTATACCCCAAAGAAAAAAAAAAAGGAAATAACCCCTTAGCTTAGCTCACCTTCATTTGTGCCCGCAATTATTTTCAATACTACTTCCATAAAGAACAATCGAATTAAACTTCCGCCTTCTTAGAGCAAGTTCTTATTTTAAAATAAAACCGCAGAGTTGCCAGCAAGAAATTCTCGTTTTTTACCGGTTCCTTGCAAGTACAGTGCGACTTGCAAAGGCTGTGTTCCAGAGCCAGTCGAGTGTTCAAATGGTTATGCAATTTCTGTACTAGCTTTGATGTGGCTTGGAACACGACGGTATATGTGCTCGGAACCATGTTATTATATTACAAATATTATTAATTTGATCATGTGTGAGACTAAAATCTTTGTTATTTAAGGAAAAACAATAGATATAAAAGTTTTTTTTATTAGTTCAATTAGTAGGTTAACTATTAATTGCATTCAGTTTATTACTTGCTTAGATTAAGAAAATAATCGCACATTAAATAAATATATATTTAAACTTCACATACAGTCAATTGTCGGTAATTAATTGTTAGTCAAATTGTCATTTACACACTACGCTGAATAGCCGTTTTATAGCCATTTCAAACAACTGTCAAAGAATGACAGTTGTGATTTGAATATACCTACGGCCAATTTAAATTGGCTAATAAATAATATCCCTGACTTTACCATAGCCGCATAGCGTTACATAAGCGGACCATATATTCACCATTGACCGCTGCGCGCTGTAGATAAAGTCTCCACGGACGGACCCACGGACAAATAAAAACTTCCCGACAAAGAAACTAGCGTCAAACTAAAACAAGAAATAAATAGTTTATTTACAAAAAAACTTTTCTTCTTTCCTTCTCAGTTCATTTATTATTATTACTATCGGCAAGTTTTATTATTTACAGTGTAAATGGTACATGATGCGGGTAGCAGGCAATTATGAACAGTTTGATAAGGGTAGGACATGGCCACACTGTCGCGCGTAATGTAGGCGGTTGTGATATATTGCCGACCGTCATAATGACTTTCCACTTTGTTTTTTACGTTGATATATTGTATATTGATATTTGTTTAAACTGATGTGTTTATTGGTCTTGAAGAAGAGACTAGAATATGTAAGCCTTGTCTACTGAGTTTAAAATTAATGACGTGCTGACAAATATTTAGTTTAAATAGGTTTTTTTAATGTCAGTTCCATGCTCTCCTCCCTTACCTAAATTTGAAAATATTGTATGTCAATTGTTTTAATTTAATTCCTGTGACCTAATAAAGGTCGCAGGAAGCCGCTGAATGCAGGTCGCTTCCAACCGGCCAGTTTAGAAATCATTGGGGGAGGCCTATGTTCAGCAGTGGACGTCCTATGGCTGAAATGATGATGATTGTTTAAAAAAAGTAACCGTTTTTCCGAGTTTCTTTCCGGATATTCGCCATCTGCCTCGCTACTCCGCAGGCTGCGTGGCAGTCCCAACACTTTCCTGCAATCAATAGCCGCCCGGGCAGACAGCCCGCTAGTGTGGGCGCTTACAAACTGGACCCGTTCTCTTTTAGTTACACTATAGACCATTGTAGTCTGAGTTAATAAAGATTACTAATAAAAATAATAATTGTAAACAACCAATTGGAACCATGCACCTGGAAGCTACAGACGTTTTATATGTAGGTGAGATGTGAAATATAATATTTTGAATTTGAATTTATAGAATGGAACTAAAACGTTTCTGGTACAAAGTAAGTATCACTTATTTATTATGCTAAATTGTATTGAGATTCTCACTTTCGTAAAGTCGCAGGAATCCCCATGAATAAATAAAGTTACAAGCCACACTTGTCAGAAGCTGGTTCATAAGACGATCACTGTCAATCTACAGAGCGAAGCTGTGTCGTCACTCTAAACTCTGCCAACCCTTAGGCTGTGTACACATTGATTGACTTGCTTTTGCTTGATGCACGAGACAAACAAGGCACGAGAGAGATGTAACTGTCAAAAAGTCGCTGTACATTTGCAAACCAACACGAATGTTACAAATAAAATTTAAATATCTTCGAAGTCCTACATACCTTACATTTGCAGCCCCGTACGCAATAAGGTGGCATTGGTAACATTCTAGCTCATGTCTGCATAAATATGTATAATTATGTAAACAGTACGTTTACACGCAAAAGTTTTTATGTATTTCACATTGCCCTCTATGGCCCTCATATGCCAAAAAGCGGTATCTCAAAAAAATACAAATTTCTGATTTTAGTTGCGTCTGATAGCTTAACAAATTAATTCCCTACAGGTTAAACTAAGTTACATGGCGCTATCTCAACCAGAAACCACCTAAAACCTACTAAGAAAATATTGCATATCTCAAATTTATACGATATTACTAAGGAGCTGAGAGGTATATCATTATTTTTAAACACAATGGCCGTATGGCCTACGGCGGAATCGCTTAGAACAGTTCTTATAATTGCTGGCCAAAATTTCTAAGAACATTAGCGGTATCTATTAGTATCGAAATGTGGTTCGCGATCTAAACATTTCTTTTGTAAAATTAGGGCATGAAGAATGTGAAATTTGTGAAGGATTTCTTTTGCACGATGATACACACGATAAAAATAATATAAATAATGACTAATATAAATATTTGTTGTCAAAATTGGGTTGGACATTTATGGAAAAAGCAAATAGATCCAGATATGAATATAAATCTAATTCAGAATACAAAGAAAATGATACTGTAATATATTATGCGGACTTACAAAAAGTAATAATGCTTCCTAGGATTGACATGTTTAAGTCTGCAGCTGTTTTTACTCACAGGATAGTCGTTTATAATGAGAGTTTTGTACCAACTGGTAAAGATCGACAAAATTCCATCGTACCCGTGTTGCGGCATGAGGCATTATTTGGGAGAACAAAGGACGAAATTATTAGTGCATATTACCATTTTTTACAGTTTCACCGAGATGCCAAAAATATAAATAGATGGGTTGATAACTGTTCAGCGCTAAATAAAAACTGGACATTCTTTTCTTTTCTAATTTATATAGTTAACTCGGGTGAAATCAATGCTGACAAAATTGTTATAAAGTTTTTTGAAGCCGGCCACACTTTTATGTCTGCCGACTCATTTCATCACAGAGTTGAATTGGCTATGAAGCGGATGAAGAATAAGATTTATGACTTTGAAGATTTTTATACCGCTGTGACTAGTGCTGGGAAAATGTGATTCCAAAAAAATGGACTATACAACGCAATACAAACTGTCTCGCCTTAATCCACGTCCTTATATCTGCGATATAGTGCAAGTGGAAGCTACGAGAGGTAGTTTCGATTTTAATTACAAGACTTCCTTTGATAGTGAGTATACATATAACTGCTAGTATTATTGGAAACAAGATTTCCGTGAAGAAGAAAACCATGCTTAACGGAATTTCGCAAGCCAAGAAGAACAATATTTTGAAATCCCTTCAAAATATAATAACCAGGCAATAGACTGTCTTTCTGGAGGGAGCTCCTTACTTCTGAGTGATTTATGACATAAATGCCTATTTTTTTTTTTTTTAATTATGTTAATCTTAAGTTTATTAAAATTATTTCCAAATGCACTTTTTTCGTGTTTTATTTTCTTTTACATGGATTTTTAGCAAAAATGTATAGAAAAACATTTGTATGAAAATTCCTATGAGCACACTATAACTAAAAGCGGTAACTCATATTAATAAACATATTATTCGAAGACCAATAGCGGTATCTCAAAAATGAGGTAATCCTTAATAATATCGTAATGAGGTTTTCCTTTTTTTAAAACATCAATAAGAAATATGGGTATGAGTATCTAATATTACGAATGAATAATTTTAAAACTATTTTACTAAGATGACGCGAAATCAAAAAAACTAAAATAGTCTAGTCTCACTTTTTTGAGATGACGCTTTTTGGCATATGAGGGCAGATTGCATTGCATATGTCATCAATCATAATGCCCGATCTAAAGCGCGTTGTTTTATTTATTTTAAGATAAATATAAAGATGTTTTATTTTGCTAATATGGGTAGAATACATGGTGTAATAGGTTCAGCGATATTTTACCGGCAGGCATGCAAACATTACAAAATTATAAACTAATCTACAAAATTTTAACAAACAGAACAAGAACAACAACAACAAAATTCTTATTTTTAAACATTATAAATACTTCTTTTCACTTTTACTAAAAAAAAATCACTCAAGAATTCTGTTATGCTGTAGTATTATAGTTTCTTTTCATTTATTTATTTATTTAGGATCTCCAACAAAACATAAACACAATACACAGAAAATTAATAATGGGCATCATCAAGTATTAAGTAGGTTCACTTAACAAGTTAAAAACTAAGCTAACAAAGTTAAAATATAGTTTACGGACAGATAAAAAAAATGGTAATATTTGGAAAACTTTAGTAAATCTTTAGAGAATAAAAAATAAATAATAAAATTAAAGTTATCGTTAGACGCGCGTCAACTAGTGTTAACGCACCCTAAGGTGCAGCGTGACTTATTCAGTGAATCGCGGCCAAGCATCTCTGCCAATTCTTACTATCCTCGACCTATTTGGCTGTGGTTCTTGAAATTATCCGAGTAGTAATATGCCTATTTACTGTGCCATTATAATGAACTTATTTACAACACACCAATCATTCTTCAAAGCGATTTTGTATGCACAATTTATTATTGTATCCTGAGAAAGTTGGAAAAGACAGTATCAAATGTCCGTCAAACAGAAAGCAGAAAAACACATAATAGTATGTATGTTTATATATTTAAGCTCTATGTATTTATTTAAGTATATGTTAATGTATTACGTTATTACATTTTTTTTCTCTTCTTGTTCTCACACACTATTGTCTACATTTCTTTCTCATTTCGCAGTCGCAGGTCTGCTGGAAGAAATTTCTTACGAAATAAGCAGTACCTTTGAACTCATCATTATGATTATGTCTTATCTGTATCTATTTTTCTGTGTTTACATAAATAATAAAACCCACTTTTCATGTGAAAAAAAAACATAACAAATAAACTCGTTACGTCTCACTCGCACCATCGAATCTCCGACTAAATTCAATTTATTACTCAAATCCTTTTAACAAAGCAAAAGCACTTTGCATCTTTTGGAAGTAAATCATTTGTATACAACAAAAACCAACGTGCCCCGGCACTCAGCTGTAAAAATATAGAGAGAAAGCATAGAGGTTAGTGGCGCTTCAGTCTCCCGACGATGAAAATACAGAGAGAGGGATCCAAGTTGGTTATAGTCTCAAACTCTCTCGAAGCCGCCCGGTGCGGTGTCCCGATAATAATTTGGCACGCTATCAAACTGGCAGAACAACTTTAATTAAACAAGCATTAGGAAGTTTCCAGAGATAACTCCGCTGTTTTGAACTGACCGCTCTGTTTACCTCTAAAGGTATATTGATAGTAATTAATAATAATAAATGGAACGTCTGGCGACTGATTATGGATTTGTTGGCAAGTAGTTCAAAGTTTTATCGAGCGATTAAGTAATAGGTACATAATCTTCGTAGCGGTACATAGGTAGGTACCACGTTGGTACCGCTCTCTCTTTACAACAGTAATTACGCAATATTTTCTTTGGTCCGAGGCCTTGACATCAACCAATGAACATGTGAACAACATTTCAAAACGTTTTTTTTTTTTTGCTGGTTGAATACGAGGCTTTTGGCTACCTTTGTATTTTTGTATAATTTTTATTTTTTTTCTTTTGTTATAATGTGCGTTTCGTTTGTGCAGAATAAACATATTTTCTTTCTTTCTTTCTTTACTTCGCGGGAATCGTCAAGGTGACAATGGGAATATATCAAGGGAATACGAAGCTGCATCCTCCATTATGCCAGTACCTATAACAAAATTTACAGAGCGTGAATATTGCCAAATATTCCTTTTATCCTTCGCATTGGATTTGGGTCCTATGTTCACAGTAGCCAAAGAGATTTAAGATACTATAGATAAGCTATCAGAAGTAATGTCATAGAATCCCATGTCTCAGTGACGCTAGCACAATAGAAAAATTACTCAATAGCCAAGTTTGACACGATACACTTTTAACGACAACTTTGATTACCAACCGTCAGATAGTTTGACATAAAAAAAACATTTAATTTATCTAAATACTTGGTAAATTATAAAATACTAACGAAAATAAACACTAGTTCAGTCTAGTTATTTTATCACTACGAGGTTTGCAATACCGTAATGTACAATTCGGCTTGTTTTCTTCGATAATAATTTTCTTTTGCACCCAATGCGACCTGTCTTGTGGGACATATGAATCTATGGTACCTATATGACACGAGGAATTGAACAACAATTGCACTAAACTGAGCGAGGTGCGTACCAGGTGTACCAGTAGGTAATCCTAAGTTTGTTATGTTTCCGTTTACATTAATTTTATTTTATGCCATAATTAATAAACAAGAAAAAAAATAGATTTTGATGTTATTCGCTTTGTCCTGTCTATTATCGTAAGTAAATTTAAATGTCTTTAACATTAGACTGAGACGTGGCTGATTTAGTAGATAATTATTTAATTTAAAAGTGATGTAGGTTCCCAAATATAAAAAAAACTTTTCAATTCAAAAACAGTTTTAAAAATAAAGAACGGACAATGGTCAAAAAGCAAAAGGCAAACTGAGGTAAACTAAAATAACAATATTCAGAACAAAAAGCAAGACTATTGTCACATTTATGACAATAACTGCACTTTCGAGATTGTTTCTAGCTTTTACACGAGCATTCTGAGCATATAATAATTTCATGTAATGTACATTTAACTGAAAAGCGGGGATGTCACAGGTGCAGAGCAAAAATTGCGTTTATTTGAGCTTCACTGCAACGTTGAAATTACATTTTTGAACATAGAATGTTCCAGATTCAACTTCGTTTCTTCGTTTCTGTCGTAAAACATTTGACATTCACAATTTTAAATTTTTAATAATATTGGAGTTGCTCCGTTAAGCCAAGGAGGCTCATTCTGATTATTCCACAGATAAAAATCATAATCAAATCCAATTAAATTTACAGAAGTAGGCAATAGTAAGTTTAAAACCCCATCAGTAAAACATAAAACGTAGTAGGTAATTACCCATTACAAGCGTCCTTTAACAATCTCTTCAAGACCTTATACGAATAATTGCGAGAATTCTCATTAAATTGAATCGTTAAAAATCTCTTGGTGGTTTTGTTAGTGATCTTGTGTGAGACAGTCCTTTTGTCCCGGCAATGTTTGCGTTTAATTAAAATCTCTCGTCTGCCCAGGGACGCCGTAATGAATGAAACTTCAGATTACGCTTAAAGGACAGTTGCGTTATGACAACTTATTGTTTATTTGGGTCTGTTGGCCGCCATGATTGCTGGTTTCCATTAACGATGTTTGGTAAGAATACAAGAAGAGGTATTTTAATTAAGTATAACGAAGTATACCTAATTATGATTAAGATTGAATGGAAGATCAAGTTATAATAAAAGCATTCTAACGCGCTAAGGTCTTCAAGAAGTTTCGGCCGTAAGTATTATGTATCACATTTTTAGACACAAATAATTATTTCGGTTAAGGTGACTGTTTCTGCTACTAACGTATAATACGTTACGAGCATGGCCTCAGAGGAGGCAGTCTCGACATATATAGCGATCGCTATACAACCGAATTCGGTCGCAAAGTCGTAATGACGTCCCTAGATGCGTGAGACGTGTTTCAAAAGTACGGGATTTTTTCGTGCTTGTCAAGCATGTTGCGCGCGTCTAGAGAAGCCGTTACTTTAACTTTGCGACCAAATTCGGTCATATACCGATCGCTATCTATGTCGAGACTGCCGCCCCTGGTGTGGTTAACGTAACCTATCTTGGCAGTGAAGGTACGTACACAGTGCGGACACGTCAGAATACCATTATAAGGGTATGAGGAACAGCGGGTAAATTTCACTCATCCTCCATGGAAAAGAGAGGATCCTCTGATCAGACGGCTGATGATTGATGTCGGAACGTTGTATATATACTCATCGCACGATAAACCCTGCAAAATTCAAAATTCAAAATTCAAAAGTCATTTATTCAAACTAGGCTGAGAATCAGCACTTTTCGAACGTCAAAATTACATAAGACAGTCCCCCAAAACGCCCACCCTTCACCACTTCCTAGTGCTTTTGCTGGGAAGAAGAAGTGGCGCAACAAACTCCCCAGCAGCACAGCTGTCTGTTCAGTTAGGAAAAAAAAAATGATTCTATACAATAATTTTTAAGATAATTTACATTACGCAAAATAAAATTTAAATTATAAATTAATAGCCATATGACAGCTAGCACACGCCAATATACCAACCAAAAACATCGAGAACTATACTCAAGCAGAAATAAAAATAACTAAACGTAAACAATATCTAAAAAAAAAGAAAATAAAGCCTCCAGGCATAAAGGGCGTGCCCGCTTACATAGAGCTGTAACTAGAAGTTATAATTGATAAACTAGGACCATCGAGGTAAAATAAATAATTGTCGAGGTCGCTAGCTAACCACATATTATAATACAACTCATTAAAAAAAACATTGTAATGAGTAGATTATGTCAACAATAAATAAAAATAAAATAAATGTACATAAAAAGTAAAATTATAAACTTTTATATAAACTCATAAAACCTGTCAGTAGGTAAACTAATTCTGGAGAAAGAACATTTAAACATTGTCTTGAGTTAATCACAGCGACCAACTATTTTTATCATTTAAGTAGTCGTTGATAGAATAGTATGCCTTTGAACAAAGGTTGGACTTTACTTTAGTTTTAAACGCATTAAAAGGCAAATCTAGCAAACAAGAGGGTAGCTTGTTATAAAAGGTTATACCAAGCCCAACAAATGAGTTATGAACCTTATGAAGCCGGTGGGAGGGAGCACGTAGTTTATCCTTACTTCTAGTGTTAACATTGTGAATATCACTGTTTTTAGTGTATAAGTGTATATTCTGCCTAATATGAGATGTTGGCGAAGATGTATTGTGATGCCACTGTGAGGATACCAATATCTTTGAAAAAATCTCTCAGAGAAACTCTGGCACCTAGCTGGTAAATTGCTCGAATAGCTCGTTTTTGGAGGACAAATATATTTTGAATATCTGCAGCTTTGCCCCAAAGCAGAATACCGTAGGACATAACGCTATGAAAATAACTAAAATATACCTACTAACCGAGCTGTATCAACGTCAGTGCTCACATAAGTCCTGCTTGCGCGATGCAGGACTTATGTGACGTCAGGTCTTTTGATTCGTATTTTGTGGCGTTGTGAATGCCGCCACTCCATTATGGACTCAAATATCAGGGGCCCAAGTCTGTTATTTTTATAAATTCGTTTTTTCAACATGATCCCATTGTCATTTTGCTAAAAGTTCGTAATCTGCTAAATTCATAATGGTCGATCATTGGTTGATCACAAACACGATACTCCTAACGAATTAAAAGAAATGACTGCACAATGACGTTCTCATGGTAGGTCACTGATTAAAGGAACTGTCAAAATTTTAGCAGATTACCGCCTAAGTCAGTCATTCATTTTTCATTATGTACGAGATTACCAATAGATGCCATTTCTTTCAATGGAGTGTCAGTGGCTGACCATTGGAAAATCATAATGACGCCAATATGTTAGTAGATTACCAAACTTGTCAAAATAACAATTATGAAATCAATGAGAGACTATTCTGACACTATTGTAATAGCAGACTTGAGGCCCGGTTCGGTCAGAATAAGAAGTCGGAATGTGATATGCTCAGAGATATAAGATTACATGCCGGAACCATTACCTAGTATTGTTAAAAGTGCTCAAACGTGGACAAAACTTTACGATAGCATTTAAGAAGAATAATGATCCTACGTGCAAGTATGCCCAAATTTCCTTTTTAACATTCACGTTCCATTTTTCTTACCCAATTTCCACCCTCCATTGGATGTAAAGAAAGGAATTTTCTCGTGTTTAATTAAAAAGACGGTGATTAAGATCCCAGGTCTAACAAAGACAAAAGATATAGAATGATGGATAAACGTTCGGAGGGCAAGTGAATTGAACAGGATGGAATTATGTTTGTGGTAGGTTCGCTGTCTTAGAGATCTTGATTAAAACCGCCTGTGTCTTTAAAAAGTAAAAGGAAAAAGTTATAAACTAAAACCCAACTACGACAAAAACGCCAACTAAAATGATATAAATAAGACATCACAGACAGAAAAATTAAAAATCCTGAGTCACTCGTCGTGTTAACAAATCGAACAGATTAGTTGTGACTCCGAATTTCTAGCGTCTTGATTGTCCGCTAGACAGACAATCAAGACGCTTCCAACGATACCTCATTTGTCAAATTATGATAAGTAGTTTAGAAGTTATGAGCGAACAGCCCACGTACGTACCGGTCAAAATCATAAGTCTCCAATTTTTTCGCCGTATCCGGGTAATAATTAATTTAAACTATGCTACAGAAAAGTTTCTCTCTCGTTTCGTCAAGAACAACATCAGAATAGCTTATCCTTAACACGTTCAGTGCCAGAATCCCTCCTGGAGAGTTCACCTAGTCGCATATGGGATGCCGGGAGCCCTCGCGGAGGGCTCATTTTAAATGTAGATTTTTCTTAGCGAATACAGCATTATAAACCGTGAAAATAAAATCTGATGTTTATTTTAACAAGATTTATTAGTAGGTTTAAGCGTTGATTTTAAAATCCAATCAATCTGCCTAGCCTTTTCCCAACTGTATTGGGGTCGGCTTCCAGTCTAACCGGATGCAGCTGAATACCAGTATTTTACATGGAGCGACTGCCTATCTGACCTCCACAACCCAGTAACTGGTTAATACGATACCCCTTGGTAAGACTGGTTGTCAGACTTTCGGGTTTCTGACGACCCGTAACGACTGTCAAAAATCCACGAATGACAGCCGGGACCAACGGCTTAACTTACTTTCCGAGGCACGGAGGTGTCTCGATCTTCGCCATCCCATCACCCATCCATCCAATCTCGATATGTAATGGATGGTCACCCATCTACGAACTAACCGCGGCAAGCGTAGCTTAACCTTCGATCGACCCGTGCGGCTGTTATCACTTAGCCACGAGCACCAGTTTTTATTTTTCTTGTAGCTATTAATTTATTCCTACTGTGCCATTGTCGGCCTTTGCACCGTCAGTTTAAGTTAGGTTAACTTAGCTTTGCGCTAAGTTAACCATCGCGGACGGTCGTAATGCCGGCAACCCTCCCGGAGGGTTCACTTCCAATATGTATGGCGGCATGGCGTATGAGTTCTACGAAAAGTGGGTGGAGTTGAAAGTGTTGTACCTTATTTGGTACAAGGGCTGATTGCCCTGGGAACCTTCGCAGCTGAATATGACGTACAAAAGAGCTTCTGGATAATGGATAATGATAAAAGTTCGCTTACAAAATATTATTTACTAGTGTAGCGGTTACACCGCCACATACTATACGCATCAAAGACATGACGTCACACAAATCCTGCATCGCGCAATTAGAGTTTACTGCGCGAACGACATAGATAAGACTATCCGAAATCATCAGTCGGGCAGTCGGCCCGCCAGACAGAACACCCGTCTGGTTGGAGGATCCTCCCTTTTCTATGGTGGATGAGTGAACTTTACACTCTGTTCCTCATACCCCTAAATTGGTGACCCCGACGTGATTTGAACACGCAACCTTCTGATTGCCCCTAAACTAGCTTCTGCCCGCGACTTCGTTCGGGCCCTGACCCACCGCGTCGCATCCTATCGCCCACCATTACTTCATTTTCTCTTACCGTTCTTTATAACTTTCTTCTCAAGAATTGTTCTATTAAATGCAACAATAATTTTTCAAATCCGATTAGTAGTTCCAGATATTAGCGTGCTAAAAAAAAAAAGAAACAAACTTCAGGCGTTATTGTTAGTATAGATTTCACAAAACTAATGTCAATAGATAACAATTTCAGACCATAACCACCCCTATTTTTTACTCTGTTCCACGAACAAAACACAAAATATGATATATGCCAATAAAAACGTCACTTCTGATAATTTAACGACGATACGGCCTAAAAGAGGCTGTTATCATAAATTTAGGAAGACCTAAGGTCCTCTAGGACGAACATTAGACCTAGCTACAACAGTTGCAAGGGTTGAGAAGGGCCACAAAACTAATTTATAGTTACTGCCATTGTTGTTGGAACTGGGTAATAACTTCGTTACTGCTGCAGACTAATTTGAGGAAAAAAGTACGTAGAGTACGTGCTCGGTAAGTTAGTAGACAGATAAATAAGGAAAGAGGAATTTAATTACCTTATTTATTAAGTTCATATAAATCTTTTTGCTAACGAGAAATTAAAGAAATTCTTTATATTCTCGTTAGCAAAAAGATTTATACGAACTTGGACGGAACGTGGATTGCACTATCTATAATTTTGTGAATTTATTTACTTATTCGTTTTATTTAATGTAGACATGATTGGTGCACCGAAAAAGAGGGTTGGTGTCGCGGTAGCCTATAAAGAAGATGGCGGTACGTCTTGTATATCTTCCTCTTAAGTTGGCAAGAAATAGCGCAGGACTAAGACCAATGGATACGTAAAAGAAAGTAAGCTTTTGTCTAGCAAAACTGCTAGGTAAAAGGGTAATAAATTACGGACTCCATAGTTATTATATCTAATTATGAAAAGAGATGTCATGTGAGAGAGTTATCTCCACAATATTACAATGTGAAACTTCTTAAAAAGAAAACTCATATTTCGAAATTCATTTCATATTTTCTTATCACAAATCCGTCTTCTACTCTGCAGTCGGTGAATCGAATCAAAAATACATGAGTCGGTAAAGCAGGTGAATCCAAGGTAGTTTGTTATCTCAATAGAAACTTACCGAAGTCGGTAAGTTACCGTAGTCAAGTTGTTTGGTACTTCACTCGGCGCTTCCTTTGGAGACGGTCCGTAATTATCTGATGTTGTATTACTAGTTAAGCGTAAGTTAAGTTAGTTGAGTAATTGCTGAGTGTTAAGGTTTAGTTAATTTAGTATTAGAATTAGTGGAAGCGAATGTTTGATTAGTAAGTAGGAGGGTTGAAGTTTCTGCAATATTATCGATAAGTAAAGTAGATCCGAATTGATGTGGCTTTCTAAACTAATGGTGGTTCAATTAATTTGGCTTTTTGACTATCCAAAACTTGTGTTTCTGTGAAATAGTTTGTTTGTAATGTTGGTAAATTTACATCATCTACATACACAAAACAAATATTCTGCTTGTGTGAATCTATGAGGAGCGCATATTCTTTCAGCAAGTGGAACTGTTTATCTATTCTATCCTGATCATTATTTATCAAAAGTAAGTAATTTATTGTTTTTGACAGTTTAGAGAGAAAAAATCTGCCTGTATTAAATATTACAGTAGGTATCGTGTAGAGGTTAGCATAATTTAAGTCTTATATCTCTGTACTCATAAAATTATGCCCTCCAGTGAGTTCCTCCAATGAACTTTGCTTGCAGTTGCCGTGTTCAAGTTAGTTCATCGTTTTACTGCTAAGTCTTATAAACTTGTACCTTGTCGTCACTATGTTAATTTGCAGCGAAAGCCAAACATTAAGTTTATGAGCGTCCCGGCCCGCTAGCTCCGATGCAAACATGGCAACTGGCCTAAGTCGAGTTTATGAAAGTAGAGAGGAGTAACGTAATAGACGTTTTTAACTAATATAATTTCAGCCGAAAGACTTCAACTAATGCACATAGGCCTCCCTAGCCTCCATTTCCTCTCAATCGCCACGTCAGACACTAGTTGTCTGACATTTATGCTGGACTGGCCCTATTTGGCACAGCCGTGAGGCACACAATACTATTTTAAGTTATTTTTTCTGTTTTTTTTTGTTTTATTGTGTGAATATTGTGTGCCATAACCTGAGTCGAATATTTTTTTTTCTTTTTTTTTCTTTCTTTCTATCTATCAACGAGTTCCGTGCTTTTTGTCATCGGTTCTCCTTGTGGCAGGTCTTTCAAAGCTACGCCATCTGGTAGGCGGTCGCCACTCCAGAACCTTTCGACGCATCGGCCATCTTTCCTGCGAGCAATGTGCCCTGCCTACTACCACTTAAGTAGGTATGGCCATTCTTCGCACTATTTTGGTAACCTTGGTTAGTCCAAGCATAGCCCTCCCATGTAGGGTAGTGTCATGATTTCCAAATATTAATAAGATTGCCGTTGTGATTTTTCAAACTAAATAGTTTGTGTTTCGAATTAAATGATTTTTGTTTCGAGTGTAAAATAAAAGTAAAAATTTGGCTTCCGGTACATGATGCCGGAGGCGCACCGGCGCGCCTCGTAGATTACGCATTCATCTGAGATATTCTATTTTTTTTTCATATTGTGGCGCATAGTTGGTACCTATTCATTGGTATCACAAACATGCGGTCCGGCGTTATATACAGGAAGCCTTATCGTAGAAATACTGCTTTTTGAACGGAACGGAATCATGATGTTCAGATCGCTGCAGAGGTTCTAAGTTAGTTTTCACCGAGGCTCGGAACCAAAAGGTGGTCTGAAAAATGTCAGACCACCTTTTGGTTCCGAGCCTCGGTGACACACAGAATCAGTCGAAATGTCATGCTGAATACTGAATAGTCCGTACTTATTAATTCAAATGTGTATGTAACTTGAAATCGATTACTTCGTAGATGCAATTTTGCTGTCTTTTTTCACGAATGGGCCGACCTGCATATAGATGATATATACCATAATATATGGATATCTTTTACGTACCTATTTACAGGTGTCTGATGAAAATGTAAACATTGGTTTAGAAAACGTACGTACTTGTGAATGCCAAAATTGTAATGACGCTTACAAATTTAGTGCTTTGATTTGATTATTTGATTACTTAGGCGTTTACGCACGAACGAACAAAACATGGTGAACACTAACAAACATCGAACACAGAAAATAAGATTCGCGCTCAACCCCCCCCCCCCCCCCCCCTCCCCCGCTCGCTTTAGTAGCCATGGATTCGAAATTGGATCGCCACGAACATTGTGGTTTATGTTCGATCGTCTTATGCACATGCGAACAAAGTGTTTGATGTTCGTGTTCACTATCTTCTTGTTCATTCATGCGTACACGCCGTTAGAATGTACTTAAGCCCGAAGTTTTAAATCACCCTAACATGTTTTACATTTGACTATTGAGATTAATTTTATAGCCTCAATTTTTGTCTATGTATTATGTATGATTATCATGAATTACAATTTAATAATGTTATTCAAACAATAATTGTTGTAAATAGTAGCGAGATATAAATTTGAAACCTAAGTACAGATTAATGTTTTACCCTATAATTAGTGAGTAAGAATCCAATCCGAACAGAGTTTGTTTACAATTTGATCAGATACCATTGAAACATAGTACAGGTGTTTACTTAAATTGGCGGTATATAGGTGGTGGTGGTTTGGTGGTGTCCACCATCAAATACCAGGCAAAAAGCCGTCAAAATATATGGTGTAAGCAGAGCTAAGAACCATGCTGAATTTATCAACATGTTGCGAGCCTCCTTGCGTTTGCAAATACATAAATAAGTTAGTTTGTTATATCGTTATACTTGGCTTTATTACTGTAAGTAATGCACGTTTGACTAGTTTTTTAATAAACATCGTAAAATAAATAGGTTTCTTTATATGATTTGTTTTAATTTACCATTATTTATAATGAACTCCTGCACGTAAAACTTTAAAGAAATTCCGTGTTTCAAAAAACCTCCTTAGTAGCGATTAGTGACTGTCATTACCTATTTCATTAGCGCAAAAGGGATTTCTTCAGTTGCATCTCGCAGCTGAAGCTCATTGATTTATTTTAATTTCAGATGTTTCAGATTAATTAAAGATTTTTGCCTGTGTCATGAATTTTTTAACAACTTTATTCAACTAACCAAGTTTCAGACACATGCGATAAAAATGTAAACCTGGCATTTACACATATTATAAACATATTATTTCTTTTTTTTTTTTCATTTGGATCTGGGACACGTGATTAGCATTTTTCATTTGCCGTGGCAATGCAGCCAACGTTGGTACTAACTTCCAAGGTTTTGGCACAATACACACAAATATGGCACAGTGCACAAGCCAAATAGCTCTGGCGCTAATATTTTTATAATGAGCTCAACCTTTCCGTGTGTCTTATTATAATTTTATGAAAATAACGGTGCAAAGGCCGACAATGGCACAGTAGGAATAAATTAATAGCTACAAGAAAGATACAAACTGGTGCTCGTGGCTAAATGTTAACAGCCGCACGGGTCGATCGAAGGTTAAGCTACGCTTGCCGCGGTTAGTTCGTAGATGGGTGACCATCCATTACATATCGAGACTGGATGGGGCCTCCATCTTCACCATCCCATGACCCATGTCATGGGATGGTGAAGATGGAGGCCCCTCCGTGCCTCGGAAAGCACGTTAAACCGTTGGTCCCGGCGGTTATTCCTAGATCTTTGACAGTCGTTACTGGTAGTCAAAACCCAAAAGTGTGACAACCAGTGAAACGCTGGTATTCAGCTGCATCCGGTTAGACTGGAAGCCGACCCTAACATAGTTGGTAAAGGCAAGATATTTTTTTTTTTCATTCTTCTGGCTTCGCACGGTTTGTGCATTTAGCCAATGTCAAGTGTAGATTTCGGAGCAACAAAGGTAGGGTAACGAAAATATTATTAGGTAAAGGTTGATTTGACATAAAGAAAAACATTTAGTACTATACAACTACTTTCTTAATGACTCTAAGTCGATTGAGAGTGTCCAATCTACACCAAGTGCAAAGGCAACTGATAGAAATCCGACGACTGCCGAAACACGAAGTTTGCCGAGGGACATTGAGAAAATATTTGTACTGTACTTACCTCTAATATTTAATCAAAATTACCTATACCTATCTATTAACCAAAACCGCCATACAATGCCTCTTTCATTGATGACACCCCAAAACCCACAAAAATATTGAATCAGCTAAACTATTATAATAATAAACGTAAATACAGCTACATTGCGTGTCCCATATCTTTATGATAATGTCTTTTACTCGTATAATCGTCTATAATGCCTTTAATCGCGGCAACACCTTCAATATCTATTACGAAAGGAATCGATATCGTCAGCTCACTAAGCTAAGGTTCCGCCCTCAGTTTGGGTATAGGAGTAAACAAACAACAGAGACCCACCTTCATCAACGCGCTTTTATCAGGACTCGGTATCTATAAATATAGTCAGATAGAATTAGCGAAAAAATCTTGAAAAGTCCATGAAATTCCTATTGGACTGGTTTTTTTTTGTGAAGATTCAAGTGTCAGGAATTGATTGAGGGAGGTAGGGTGCCAAAAAAATGGTAAAAATTTTAAAAACCTGTTTTTCGCTTCTAGAGCAAAAACTACAGCTCAAACAAAAAAAAAGTTAAATGTATCAAATGTGCGCGATAAAAAAACAAAGATAATGAATCCCGGTAGAGCAAAATCAGTCCAGAGGATCGTCCGCAATTTGCAAAAATCACGTTTTTTTTTGCAAATCTTGTAAATTGAATACTTAACTCGCGTTCCGAAGTACTAAAGTACTCGTAAGTCCACGTAGCACGGACGTAATAAAATCGCGGCGATTTTTTTTCGTGCACTGGATTTTCAACGCTCTGCTTAGCGTCGAGGGTCTAAAATCCAACAGTGTTTTTTCAACGCACTGGTATGAGAGTGCGTTCCAACACGTTGGATTCTCAACGCTCGGTTCAATACCGAGAGTTGAAAATCCAGTGTACAAAAAAAACGCCGCAGTAAAAACACGTCCATCCGGACCTGGGCTAAAGCTTACAGTACATTAATCGCGGAGTGGGGCGCATCTTCGTTAATGGCACTATCTATACTTGGTGCGAATATTTGTGTAGGTACTAGATACCTACGGGATGTCCGACCTGGCGCGTTCACTTACGCACCGCGAATGGACAAAGCGGATCAGCTTGTGGATAATCTCGTCAACGTACCTAAAGCCCTTAAATTGCTATGGTTTGTAAACAGTAAAAAAAAAAGTGTGTGTGCGGGACCACGCACAATGAAGGGTTCCGTAGATGGGATTAATTTATCCCAAGAACAAACTTAAACTGCAAATGCAAGTTGGTCTATTATTACAGGTCCCGTCACGTAAAAAGAACGCTGGCCGTGTACCCGCGCACTGAGCGATTTATCGATTCCAGCCTATTCCATAGTACTAAGTAGCTAATAAAGTACCTATTATTATTCTAAAATAATACAATTACCCTTACAATTACAAAACAATAGCCTAGAACACTAGGATGCGACTGTACCCGTGCGCAGACACATCCCCTGAAGTGTCGCTGAGCGTTCTTTTTACGTGACGACAACTGTACTCGTTAACTTGTAGTAGAGTCTACTTAGCTGTGATAGTTTTCCTTTTAATTTCGTAATATATACTACTGCTGTGAATTTTCCCATATATCCAGAACCAACATTTAGCTGGCAGGGGGGACACATATGACTCTAACAAAAATTAGCACTTTAAAGCTTAAATATTTCGCAAACGGATCCCTAAATCCAAAAATGGTTTTCACAAACTCTCGAACTCAAACATTTGAACGACCTTTCCAACGACACCACACACCATGGGATAAAAGAGAAAAATAAAACATGCCCACTTAACGTGTGTGGGGAGGTACCCAAAATGTTTTTTCCTGATTTTGTTTTCCCACTTTGTCGGCGTGATTAATATGTATACCCATACCAAATTACAGCTTTCTAGTACTAACAGTTGGACAGACGGATGTGGCGAAACTATAAAGGTTCCTTGTTGACTACGGAACCCTAAAAAGAGTCGGTGTGCAAGCAGATTACTACCAACTTCTTCTGAACTACTTATACTATAATATCTTCTGTTGTGGGTGTACTGACGGGTCAAATTTTTAATAGTTCGAGTATTTAAAACAGTAGTTAGAGGAGACAAGGTACATAAAGGTATCTAATAGTTGAAAAGGGATGAAAAAAGAAGAAAGAGCCTGCGTAGCGCAAAGTTGTTTATTCCTTACATAACTGTCAAACTTGTTGTCTATTACCTATTGCAGCCCGATCTTATTAAACGCGGTCCCCGTTGGGTGTCTACTCCTGTATGTGGTGTCACTCAATACAACATTTTAATATCGCTCAATCGATAGCTCACGTCTTAAGGGGCGTGATGCGACGCTTAGAGGGTGTAATGTATACGTATTTTCCCTTTCCTTTTGCAGTAAGTAGGTGTGGGGGAGCTTAAGTTTCAAGTTATTCGATTGATTTGCGTGAATTTGAATTACTTATCACCTGAGCTTTACCCTAGAAGTCTTCTTTGCCAACTGATCGTTGGGTAACATTGCCAGTTCATTGTTTTTTTTTCTTTTTCTTAGCGGGGGATGCGCTAAGGCAGCCCGCGTTCACGAATTACCTAGTCAATAGCAATTTGATCAGAGTTATATTGGTGAATATGATATGATGATAATACTATTATTATAATTATGTAAATACATATTTGTTACACAGTTGCGGTTCATATATTGATCAATATACAACCTGACAGTGACCTGCAAACTGCAAAATATTTTTTCGCTATCCTGGCGTTTTGCCTTAATTAGTTCACCATCAGATGGATACATACCACTGAGAGACTTATAAATAGATGATTCACAGTCACAACCTAAAACCAAATTATCAGGCAATAATTTCTTTGCCTGGTTTTAAGGTAGGCTGCAAGTTTGTAAATCCACCTGAAGAGCATAAGAGGCTTCTATTCGAGCATTTCCGAGCTTGAAACTGGGACGTATTTGAGGTGGAGCTCCATTCGAGCTAGTGACGTTTAGAGTGTACTCGAGCCACGTATAGGGAGGCAAAATTCCGTATAATGAACGGTGCAGTCAATGGCTCTTAATGGTGCAGGATGTTGGCGCAACAATGACGTATTGACGCCATAATGGAAAATGATAGTCTGATTTGAAAAAAAATTGCAGTTTTTTTTTTATTTTATATAAAAAGGTGCGTTTGATTTAAGTAGAGACTTGGTTTGAAATACTTTTAAGGGTGGCTTATTTTTATAAGGGCGAATAATTTGGCTTTTCAGACTAACAGCATCCTATTTGAAATAATTATTTCCGTAATGGCACTTTACTTGTTCAATTACCTACATAAAGACAACAAGGAATAATATCCCGTTGTACCGTATGCACCATTGACCTGCACCATCAATGGTGCAAAGGAGACTAATTAGTTTGGCTTGCACCATTCATGGTGCAAACGGAACTGCACCGTGCTACTAATATGCAGTACACAATAGTATGGTCTCTCGAAACCGCATTGATAGGCATGGTCTCATCTACACCATTGAGGTGACACTATACTTGGTATCAACGTCTACGAAAAACCACAAATTGTTTGTATACACTCAAAACAATGCTCAAAATAAGGCACCCTCAAAATATCAACTCACAGATCCAGTTATTCTCTCCCCCATTAATTCCACCGCGTCCTTCCTAGTCACGTTCAGAGGTCCAAAATAACACAGAGTACAAACATACAAATGTAGGAAACTCCACAATAACCAGTACGACAATAATTCGGAGCACTCAGCATTTAATGTGTACGAAATGTCGACAAAATGTAAATGTATCTACCACTAGCAGCGCTCAAAACAGTAGTTTGAGCGATGTAAATAAATTCTTTATCTTTCCACTGACTAAGGGCTGTGGCACGTCGAATTATAAACCTGAACAGACTTGGTTACTCGCTTGCTCAGTTAGGTGAGCTTGAAAATTCATTTTGAGCTGAAAATAGACTTGTGTCACGGAGAATATTACCTACAGGTTTCAGGGATTAAATTTAAAGTATAGAATTTAGTTCAATATTTTCCTTCGACCAACCCAGTAATGGGGTTGGCCAGTGAAAACTTTAGATAGATGCGCCATCTATCATTTCTTTCACCCGTCAAGTTTATGTTGTTTCTTGGTTTCCCTTGTTGACTGCGTTTGTTTTATAATATTGAAAGAACATTAGGGGCATGAGGAACAGGGTGTAAAGTTCACTCATCCACCATAGAAAAGGGAGGATCCTCCAACCAGACGCGTGTTGTGTCTGGCGGGCCGACTGCCCGACTGTTGATTTCGGATAGTCTTATCTATGTCGTTCGCGCGGTAAACTCTAATTGCGCGATGCAGGATTTGTGTGACGTCATGTCTTTGGTGCGTAGTTAGTATGTGGCGGTGTAACCGCTACAGAACTGTTGTGATAAAACATGTTTTCGGCATGGCGGATAACTGAGTTAAAAACTGAATTGAAGAAACGAGATGCATCTTTACGAGGAAAGAAAGTAGACCTTGTCAAATCAAATCAAATGTTAAACCAATGTCAAATCAAATGTTCCCTAAAAAAAAAACAATTTTGGTTAAAGCTATATGTTATGCTAGCGCCATTGCCAACCCCATTGGGTTGTGGAGGCCACGTAGATAGTCGGTCCATGTAAAATAATGGTATTTAGCTGCATCTTGTTAAACTGGGTACATCTCATTCCCCAACATACCCGAAACTGTCAAATTTTCCCAATCAACTTTGAACCTTATACTATAGTAATAAAGTTGAAAATCTATTAAATTAATTTGACAGATTGTAGTAGTTTGATGTGCTGGCAGTCATCATCTGTCTACCTAGCCTTGTACAGACACAAGGCTAGGTAGACAGATGATTATAATTCCCCATCGAAAATCTCTCTTGTGTGTAGGATGGTTAATAAAATAATGTATCTACTACTTATACAATTATACGCCGTAACAAGATAATATATACCCAATCAATGTAAAATGAAATGGAACGGAACGAAATGTTTCCATTTTAAATATTACCTATATTTAATATAAGCATTTAGGACTAAGTATTGTAATAACTTTATTTTTTATTTCTTAATTTGCAGCTGGACCGGTTGACGTCATCACGTCAACGCCGGCTGTCGCTGAAAACCAGCGCAGCGCTGGGGCTCTGTCTCGCATAGTGTCGCAACATTATGCTGAGCGATGTCCGTTTTGCGTGGATGTGACGCAAATTTCCCCCAAATTGTTCTTTTCGTATATTTGTTCTTTATTTGAGTCATATATACCGCAAAGAAATGTTTATTTTCTTTCTAAAAGTCTCAATAAATAAAAAAGGAACGGAATTTCCTGCTTTTTGTTCCACCCGATCGGACCACCGACAAAATTCCCAAACAAGTCTAGTCGAATCCCAGCCTTTAGCAGCCCTGGCACACCAGTTGAAAATAATTGCCGTTCCAAACAAAAGAATGCTACCGCGGCAAACCACGGAGACTTTTCACTTTGGGCTTTTTAGTGCTACCCTTTTTGTTCCTTTAATTTTTATGCGATAGCTTTACACGCGAATTTTGTGGCTTTATGTATAGTCTGGGGTTTTAAGTTCACCGCAAATACCGCTAGTGGGAACTATTCTTTGTAACTATTCGTTGGTTTTGTTTGTCGGATGGAAGTTAGAATTTCCATTCTATGTGGTAAAATTTGTACGTTCTAAATGCCTATGCATTTGAAATAGTGCACAGTGCTGTTGATTTTTCTTCTGAATCCGTATGTTCATGTCATGTTCGTATACTGCCTGAAGATCAATGACAAAAGAAATCTATAGAAACCTTTATAAAACTTACGAACATCAGACCAATCGTAAATTTCAGACCTGTTATACTAGTTCATTTATTTTCCCAACACTAGCTCCACGAAAAGTCGATAACTTTGGTGTAGTTTCAAATTCAAGGTTATATCTATTATTATAACCTAACCTAATGTAACTTTGTATAATTTGTAGCTGGTGTAAAAAATATGGGGCGAAGTTTGGAAGTCTTGTTAAACTCGTATTAACGTGACTTGTAATCGTGTTAAGTGTGTGGATGTGTAAGTTCATATCTTTTGTAGTAATCAGCACTGTGTTAGATAGTTTTACTACTGTGATTATCTGATTTATGAAGTCACCGACGTTTATTTATTTATCACAAACACTGCTATCATTACAGGATTTTCCTAATGCGGTAGCGTGGTCCTTAATTAAACTATCTTAAAAATAACATAACACAATCAATATTATTTTTGTGAATTCATTCAAGAGCAGGAAAATAAATCGATCCTGTCAGCTGCGTCATTTAGTGCGTGCAAGGCGCGCGTCAGTGGCGCTTTGCTGAGCAAGTTGGTTCGTAGTGCGTGTGGCACTGCTAGTAACCGTGGCTTCCGGCGCCGCGATACGTAATTGTCAGGCACATTCAGACGAATCTCCTTCAAAACACCAGAATTATAGGTGTTGGTGGTGGTGGTGTGTGTTACAAATTTTAAGTGCTATATTGCATTTCACGCCGCGGCAGCGGCTGGCGAGCGCTACTTCCAAGTAGATCGCTTTCCATAATAACATATTTGGAAACCCAATAAAAGTTCATCAACTTTTTTGCGTGGTCACCCTACTTTGTTTGAATTGTTGTATGCCGCCGCCATGATGCACAACAAAAAGAGAGCGTCATCAACGCCTCTACTGGTGGATAATCTACATAACAATTTTACGATAATATGATCACTAATGTTTGGCCACATCATGAAGTAATCATGCGCTTAACTGTTCATATCGTTATAATCGTTGAGTATTCAATTATCTGGCCAGGCCACTTCATGATGTGACCAGTGGTCGATGTTCATTTCATGAAATGATCAATTTTAAGATCTGGCCACGACATATACAAATTACACACTAAATTATGACTAAATACTACCATTTGTGTAAGTGCCGTCTTAATTTATTGACATATTATTAACTATTAATGTTTGGCATGAAATTGTGACACCTATTGACTTTATTTTATATTTAATGTTTATATTTTCTTAATGTGACATTCGATTACTTAAATTATTTTGTATACCTTACTTAACAACGTTTATCTTTTTTTAAATTTATATATCATCTGTATAAAATTTATTTAAATAAATTTCATCAAACAAAGGCACATACGTAATGTATAAACAACTAACGCTGATACACGATAGTAGGTAAGTATATAAAGCAAAGTCACACGAGGTAGACAAACAGAGTAGATGTTAGCAGCACGCGAACATTCCGCTGATGTATTTACCCTTTACACTGTACGATATGTCATATCATTTTGTTTAAATAGGTCTTTATTTTTATTATTTAATTTATCTTTTCAATACATTCTTTTCTTTTAGATTTTATGAAACGTTTCAGGCTTAACAGACTATAGATCTGTCAACCATTTTCTATCTGTCTAATTACCTGGAACTTGTTGATAGGCCTACACTTTCCTCTCATACCTATTAACACAGTAATTTGAAAACATTGTAAAAAAAACATTTACTTTTAAAAGAGTGGACCGTGGAGTTTCCTGCCGGTTCTTCTCCATAGGAAAGGACCAAGTGGAACCATGCACTTAGCTTCTGACGTTTCATAAGTGCCCTTGTAGGTTTATGTGAAATAATAGTAGATTAGCCTAGGGAGCAAACAACTTTTTTTAAGGCGAGAGTGTTTCTTTGAATGCAGAGCGGAGTGAAGGATTCTCGAATCCTGTGCGCAGAGAGGGATTCAAAGTATGTCACTCGAGTTTAAAATAGTGTTGCTCCCGAGGTGAACACTCTACTTTTTATCACCCTCTATGAGAAAAAAAAAGTGTGCGATCTCTCATCTCTCACGTATGATTTAAAACTAAAAAAAATAATCGCAGCCGCCATCTTAGATAAAAAACCTTAAGTCGATAAAGAGGTTAAAACGTAAGTTCTGACCTCTTTATCGACTTAAGCACCTATCAATGATGAAAAATTTGAAAATGTTTGCAGCCGCCATCTTGGATTTTCATGTTGACCTCACTATCGGCTTAGTATCATTTTATGATTTTCAAGGGTGCTACCTTGAAAATCATAAAATGATACCAATGACTAATTCTCTAAGTTCAAATTCGAAAGTTGACAGAAGAAAATGGAATGGAATTAATGAATTAAAGTGTCATTATCAATCAGTGGCCGATCCAGGATCGTCGTTTGGGAGGGGCTTGAGCCCGCTGAGGGAAGGTTTTAGCAAGGTAAACACAAAAAAACACAACATTTTAAAAGCCTCCTCGGATTACTTTTCGCAAAATCCTCAGTGACTTCGTTAGGTTGTAGACTACCAGAGATATCTCGATGGATATACATGGCGGCCAACACGGGCAGCGTGAGGGCAAAATTCGTCACGTAAACAAAACATTTTATAGAAAAAAACTTGAATACGTAATACCTACTTATTAACTTACGGATAATTGATGACGATTGTACATAAGGTAGTGAAAGTTTAATAAGAATAATATCAAGTACACTTTAAGATTTGTCACGGAAGAACTCAGATGCTTTTGGGGGGGAGGGGGGCTTGAGACCCTTAGCCAGGATCCGCTACCGTTATCAATTCGGAAGTTTCAACGTAATAATTAATTAGTCGTGAAAAGTTACCTGAGAATCTTACTTTCACGTTTAGTGATTTTGTGCCTGAGATGAAAGGAACTGTCAACTATAAAACACAACACAACCTTACGTCTGTATCCCCTTATGGTTAGGCAGAGGTGGTGGAGTTATGTTTAAGTCCCATGTGACAGGAGGCAAACCTATTGCCACCAACTAGGCACAACACCAGGCTGCTAATGAAATTCCAGATGGAAAAACCCAATAACACTTTGCCAGACCCGAGAATCGAATCCAGGACCTCATGCTCAGCAGTATCACTAGACCAACAAAACAGTCAGACATAAAAATCTCCTATTTTAGTATTAGGTATTGCAAATTCAATCTACATAGACAAGCAGAATATGATAAACGGCACCTACCTTCACAACTTTCAGAACGGATGAAACTTAAATCTTACACAATACAATCGAGTTACCAGTTTCTCCTTTCATAACAAACAGAGAGTAGTCAGAAACTACCAGTTTTACTTGTAAAACTCTATTGTACTACTTTCCATAACTCCGTACTAAACTTACGACTTAACCCTATCTTTCCCGTATAAAAATTCTTTATGTTTCGGATGCTATCGGTACAATTTATTTGGTACTAACTTGTTACCACTGCACTGCATTGAGCGTTGCATGGGTGCTGGCAGTAAACTGACACTTTGCTCTTTATTTTTAGTGACAAGGATAAATACTTTTTTTATGAAAGTCCAGTCATTCTGGGCAAGAAACAAGTATTACTTTGAATCAGGGCCCCTAAACCCTTAATAAGAGAGGTGTATTATGAGTAAGGCAGTAAGGATCCTTAATTAGGCCGTCAGACTGGACCCGGTCCGATTTACTCCCTTAGTGCTCCTTTAATTCAGGGCCCTGATTCAGTGTAGTGTAATACCCATTTAAATACTAGTTCATGAAGTACAGAAAACTGTGACAGCAATTGAGAGAAGATGCTCTCTTGTACTGCGATCACAGGAACGAGTTTCCTGCCCAATTGATGTGTGTCAATCCCATTATTAGCACCAAACATTCTGGCAATGATGTATATTTTGCTGAACATAAAGCTTTATGTATCTAGTTATCAAGAATGCGACATCAAAAACATTAAAAAGTGTTTCTGATGTGACCATGACACAGTTCCGCATTCACTAAATTTTCCAATGTTTTGTTTGACATCAGGGAATGTATTTTTAGGCCATATATAAAAACTATGTCACTGTTTGTTGTCTTATGTCCGATAGCTCATCTTTTTTATTTATTTCCATAGAGTTTTGGGCCGGTGGGGCTGCGACAGTAGCTTATTATTGATTAACCAAGAACATAATATTTAAGTAATTGGAATTTCTCAGTAGCAGCCCGGAGTCTGGATTTGTGCCCGGGCGATGGCAATAGGCTCGCCGCCTTTTACATGGGACTAAAACATAACTGGCGAAATGTGGGTGTACTACAGGTACACCTCTGCCCAACCCTTCGGGGAAACAAGGCGTGATGTTATGTTATGTTATAATATTTAAGTAGTGTGTTATCTATCTTCCGATCAACGCTGCATGTGGCACTGCTGTTCGTGGTTTACTTCTCATCAACAGTGGTCAACATTCACGTGTTGACTGCAATGAACGCCGTACTACTAGGGCCTAAGTCTGCTATTTTTATAATTTCGTCATTCCAACACGATCCCATCGTCATTTTGCTAAAAGTTTGTAATCTGTTAAATTCATAATGGTCGATCATTGGTTGATCATTGTATTCCACAAACAAGATACTCGTAACGAATTAAAAGCAATGACTGCACAATAACGTTCTAATGTTAGGTCACTGATCAAAGGAACTGTCAAAAATTTTAGCAGATTTGCAGTCATTCATTTGCCATTATGTACGAGATTACCAATAGATGCCATTTCTTTCAATGGAGTGTCAGTGGCTGACCATTGGAAAGTCATAATGACGCCAATATATTAGTGGATTACCAAACTTGTCAAAATCAACAATTATGAAATAAATGATAGACCATTCTGACGCTATTGTAATAGCAGACTTGAGGCCCTGGTCTGCCGCGGCGGCAGGCGACCCTGACTCGCAGCAATGTCGCGCAGCATTACTGCCGGGCTCGTAATGTAATCTCAATATAAACCTATAGAAAATGTATTGGGACCAGTAGAATCATATCTTTATTTACAAGTAGTTACTTAAAACGCTATTCAGTTTCCGAGTTGAATAAATCTCCAAGTTTATTGAATGCTTGACAAGTATTTATATATGAAGATTGATACCGTCTTAAATACGTTAGGTAGGTACCGTACGTTTAAACCACAAGCCTAGCCTTTTCACAACCCAGTTTCTGGGTAATACGATACCCCTCTGACCTACTATATTGATAAAACCACTAATTATCGATTGCGCAACATGAAACTAACATGTTAGTAACATGAAACTATGTGTGGGACTAATGAATTTGTTGAAACCGGAGTCACATCTGTACGTAATTATTTTAAAAGGTTGTTCATCGGGGATTTTGTCGGATGAGATAGGGCTGCCGAAGTTATCAACTAGATTACAATGCCAATCGGTTTTATTTCAAATAATATGTTTTAGCAAAAAGCTATTGCCCTTTGTTTTTTTGTTAAATGTTGCCAGTTTTTTACTGCTCGAGGCTGTTTTTTCAGCCAAATTGATGTTTATTTGGTAGTAAAGTTCTAGTAATTATTCTATAGGTGCATGCCACTATAAAATTTAGCTAGCCTAACCTTGAGCCTCTTCGTACAGTCAAGAGTTAACCTACCTCAAATGAACCTGACACGACCTTCATTTAGCTAGAAAACACACAAAAGAGAATAAAAAAAAACTATCAAATCCCTCATACTTTTTCAATAAAAAATATCAATCGCTCAAAGGTTTGCTGGTTAAATATTCATTTTTGCTTTTGTATCACAGAAGTATAGGCATGGAAATAGTATGTACTATATAGAGTATAGTAAGTTGTTTATGTTTTATGGTGGAACTAGTAAGTACTAATTTGTGTTTTACTGTCATTTATTTGAGCTTCAATCATACCTTTTCCAAACTTTGTTGGGGTCGGCTTCTAGCTTAACAATAGCTTAATATATATATATTTTTTTTTTATTAAATTAGGTTTGTTACAGCTTTAGTGGCAGTCATGTCATTTGGTTTAAATAGGTTTTTAATTTGTTTTTTTTTAATATAGATTCTCCTCCTTTATATTTTGTGAATGTGAGAACGTTGTAGGCATAACCGACTTTTAGATCTGTCGATCATTTTCTATGTTGCTAAGTACCTGGTACTTGTTGATAGGCCTACAGTGTCCTCTCATACCTATAAACACTGTAACTTGAAAAGATTGTAAATACCATTTACTTTTAAAAGAGTAACCGTGGAGTTTCTTGCCGGCTCTTCTCCATAGGAAACGACCAATTGGAACCGTGCACCTAGCTTCTGACGTTTCATAAGTGCCCTTTTAGGTTTATGTGCAAAATCTTGAAAAATTATATTCAATGCCCTAGGCTGCTAGGACTTTGTAACTTACGTGCTCCTTCAAGAATCCCACGCAACTCCATCACTCCAATCTGTCCTCCACTTAGACGAACTGTTTTGGGATCTAACTCACCCTACGCCCGATTTTGCAAGGTCATAAACAGTAGTAGTGATTTGGTTGACTTACATCATGACTCCCTAGCAAAGCTAAAGTCTAAGTTCATGAAATCCTTGATTGATCTGTAATAAGATACTTAACTTA
The DNA here is from genome assembly GCA_963853775.1 of Xanthia togata. Taxonomy (NCBI): domain Eukaryota; kingdom Metazoa; phylum Arthropoda; class Insecta; order Lepidoptera; family Noctuidae; genus Xanthia; species Xanthia togata. The sequence goes on along the minus strand of OY970795.1, from coordinate 21,798,455 downwards.
CCAGCTTTCTCTTTTTAGTCGTTTTTTTTATTTTATTTTAATTTTGTTAACCTAATATAGTTAATATGTTATCCTGTCACTAAAATTTGATAAGTTATTATAATGGTTAGATTACTAGAAATATATTAATGTTGCGCTTGTGGTATTTACCTATAAGTGAGTGTTACACTGTTACCTTTGTTTGAAAATAGTATTAAGTTTATTTTTAGTGTAAACAGTCGTTGGTGAACCAAATAAATAAATAAATAAATGTGAAATAAAATATTTTGAATTTGAATTTGAACAGCAGCTGAACTGCTTTCAGTTCAGCTGCTTTACCAGAATGTACATGGAGCAACTGCCTACGCAGCTACGTGACCGACACAGTAACAATCATTTGTGCTATGTACGGACACCAGCACATCAATCTGTCTAATTTCTTTAATAGATTTTCAATTTTGTCACTAAATAATAAGGTTCATAATTGATTGGGAAAATTTGACAGTTTCGGGAAGGTTGACCTGCTGGCGTCTCTACAGTAAATAAGACTAAGGAAAAATAACTATAATTTTTCATATCATCATGGTTCCTTTGTTCCACACATGTCATTTATTCGCAACAGCGTGCTTGCATTACCCAGGATATTAATACCCGAGGCACGGCGCGGTCGATACTCAGCCGCGGTGGCTGAGGGCTCTTGTGCCACTGTTGTGCCAACGTTGTGCCCTTGCAGCCCTCTGTGCAGGAGGGATTGAGGGCTATCGATTGTTAGTGCACTGGATTGGGGGATATTGTGGTTATGTTTTGTTTATGTTTGGGCTTTTCATGATCGGGAATCTATATTGTATAAAAATTAATCCCTATTTTTCTGGTCATGCCTTAACGGCCGTAACGGCTGCCCCAAATTAGATAGTTCTTTTTTCTTTGTGTTCGTTATTCTCAGGACAAGGTTCTTAGGATAGGCATTTAAGTAGGTAGGTAGGTATGTAGTTAGGTAGGGTAGGTAGGTAGGTAACTATGTAAGTAGGCAGGTAGGTAGGATAGGTAGGTACATAGGTAGGTATGTAGGTAGGTAACTATGTAAGTAGGTATGTAGGTAGGATAGGTAGGTACATAGGTAGGTACATAGGTAGGTATGTAGGTAGGTAGGTAGGGTAGGTAGGTAGGTAGGTATGTAGGTAGTTAGGTATGTATGTAGGCAGGTAGGTAGGTATAGATACCTACCTACATGCTTACCTATCTACCAACCTACATACCTACCTACCTACCCTACATACCTACCTGCCTACATACCTAGGTAGGTAGGTAGGTAGGTAGGTTACATACTTACTACCTACCTAGGTAGGTAGGTAGGTAGGTAGGTTACATACTTACTACCTACCTAGGTAGGTAGGTAGGTAAGTAAGGTAGGTAGTAAGTATGTAAGTTGGCAGGTTGGTATTTAGGTAGGATACGTAGGTATGTAGGTAGATAGGGTAGGTATGTAGGTAGGTAGGGTAGATAGGTACGGTGTAGATAAGTACTTAGAGCTACCCGTGCGAAGCCTGCCCGCCCGCCCGAGCTACAGGTTGCTCAATCCACTGAGACGCGCCCAACTCCACTCCGCTCCGTATTAAAGCACAGCTTACAGTACAGTAATCGCGGAGTGGGGCGCGTCGTCGTGGATTGCACTATCTGTAGTTATGTTTATAAAGGCCGATAGAGAAATCGTCACCCTCCCCGATAACTGTTGCATCTCACAAACTGACGTATCTACAGAGACATTACCTACGTGTTCATAACTTTTCGAAAAAAAGTATTATGGCTTTAGGGAAAAATATAATAAAAGTTATTTATTCATTAATGTAGCCACAGCTAAAGCAACGACAGTAACATGATTGTAGCGCCCGACTGAAAAACTGTTGCCCTGGAAAAATATCTATTGCTAGATAGGGCAGTTAGCGGGGAGGGTGACGAAATGACAAACTTCCTTCCCCTTTTTAACCCCTTTACCGACTGTATTTTCAAAAACTCTTCATTAATGCTCACTTTTGTTATGAAAAGAACTCTTGTGCAAAATTTCACGCGTCTAGACCCTTTTAGACTGCGTTGTTTATCCGTAAATGAATAAATTTTAAGATTTGAACAGACATATTAGTTGAAAAGATGCAAAATACGTACTGTATTTTTGTGAAAATAAAAGTGTGCTGAATTGGTTGAAGTTTGACAAGGTTAGCTTTGTAACCCAATATGGAAATTAGATATTTTTAACACGCAAGTACAGGTAGGTAGAAACGAAAACTCTACCCATTAAACAATAAATCAGCTACTTACGGTAATTTAAAAGTATTTAACGACATTTTAGTAAACAAAACTGTAAAATAACGAACTACAAAATAGAAAAAACTCGTTTAACTAAGCATAAGTACGCACTTTTATACCTAAAATAATTAAATTAACAAAAACCGGGCAACCGGGGTTCCGTACCATATCGTACAAGATTCATCACTATGGTACTTGATTAAGGACAATTTATTTAAAAAATCGCAAAGATAAATTTGTATTTCATATGATACTGTGAGGATATAAAGTATTTTTTTATAGTTGCAGAAAATCGCCCATTTTCAAATTCAAATTCAAAATATTTTATTTCACATAAACCTACAAGGGCACTTATGAAACGTCAGAAGCTCGATGCACGGTTCCAATTGGTCGTTTCCTATGGAGAAGAGCCGGCAAGAAACTCCACGGTTACTCTTTTAAAATTTTAAAAGTAATATTTTAAAATAAAATACCTTATGAATCGGCGTTTTTAATATTTGTTGTTTAAATACAGTATATTATGGTACAGGATATACAAAAGTTTCAAATTCCTAACTTGTTTAGTTGTTGAGATAGAGCTCGTACAAAAGTGGTCTAAAACTGACAACTTTTACAATCACCTATTTCTTCATTTTAGAATAATAAAATAAAGTTAAAAAAATATTTTTACTCTACTCGATGAGTTATAGACAATGACACCCCTCATGCCAGGGTAAGAACTTTTTTTTTCAAAATCACAAGTTATTGTAACTGTCCCTTAATTTTTTTACTTTATTAAATTTTTAATACTTAGCATTTTTCTTTAGCAGCAATAGAAGTACCTACACTATCTGTGAAAATGTAATTGTCTACATATTACTGTTCATGAGATGCAGCCCGCTGACAGACAGACGGATGCACGGACGGACGGACAGCGGAGGCATGGTAATAGCTTAGGGTTCCGTTTGGTACCCTTAAGCTACGGAACCCTAAAAACGGAAGCCAATCAATGCAGTGCTTGCACTACATGAGAAAACGAACACCGTTACAATTACCATCTCAAGTAGGCACGTATAACCGCACTGAAAGAGACAATTCCATTTCATTGGTATCTCAACCCTCGACATCGGCTATCAGTGTTGTTCTCGACAAATACTGAATGATGGGAAGCAAATAGTGTACGATTTGTATTGGGAGATTCTTTGTTTCCGTACCCAACAATAGGAAATGTTCCCAAGCTTTGTTGGAGATCTAAGTCCCATTTCATGCTTTCTGTTTATACGACCAAGCCATTTATATAAAGGTTGTTCGTGGCTCTTGATGGAGGAGGGACGGTCGATGATAATGTCCATTGTTTGGGACATTGATCTTCAAAATTGATGGAGTAATTTCATAGATATACCTTCTTATCTGTCCCCCGCGGCTTCACCCGCCTTTTAAGGGTCGTAGCGTGATATTAAATAACCTTCCTCATTAATTGGGCTAACGAATGCAAAAATATTTTTCAAATCCGACTGATAGTTCTAGAAATTAGCGCGATCAAATAAACATAATCTTCAGTTTTATTATATTTGTAGGTATGTACATTCGTTTAGTCTTATGATATCATATCTACACGCTTGTACGATGACCCCTGACGTCACTGTTTCCGCGCTAAAAGTTTGATTAACTACAAATAATACAACTAGTACCCTTTTTTTTATTGTAGATTTTATAAAAAAAAAAATTTTTCTTGTAACTCCTTCGCACGTTTTCTCTTAACACACCTGACATTGGCAGAATTGTCGACATCGGCACCATTGCCTTAAAGAAAAACAGAATAGAATAGAACAAAACCGCGTGTTGTATTTGTCAAACGGGGAAAAGGACATTTTAATGGAATCCTTCTTTGAAAAACCAAACGCGACCGACACGTTGGTTTACACCCGGGCGCCGCCTCCGCCGTGAGTTAGCGAAGGCGAGAATTCACCGAAAGTAATTTCGTTTCTTATTTACAGAGCCCGAGGCCCGCTATAAAAACGGTCCTCTATTAAAACGCTTTTAATAATCGTCTTCGATTTTGGAGCAAGGGTAGGTAGAAATGGGCTGTTAGGCGCCGCGAGCTACCATAACTCAATTATTTCGCCCCGCCATAACTAACTTAACAGCCGGTTCCATTTGTGTGCAAATTGCGAATACTGTAGAATACACGAATTGTTTATCAGGACTAAAGAACGCCTTGTTTCCCCGAAGGGTTGGGCAGAGGTGTACCTATCACATTTCACCAGTTCTGTTTAAATCCCATATAATAGGGGGCGAGCAAGAGGCAAATTTCGCGCCCTCACGCCCCTAGCCGCCGCATAAGGAGACGCCCTGGGCGTTGGGAATCGCAGGCTGATTCCCGGCCACCGTAGGCGCTGGCTTGCGGACGGTGAGCAATGGGTAGCTCACCGTCCGATAAGGACCAGGCCCGGGTCGGTGTTCCACGCGCGCCTCACAGAGATGTCAGAAGAACTGATGGGGTCCGATATGACCGATGCCTGCCGGGGTTGCGGAAAAGTCCGAAAGGGATACCGTGGCCCCTGGCAATGCACAGGCAACTAAAGGAATACTGGTGGGTTTTAGTCAGTAAGATTCTGACACGCCCCTTCCCGCTACGCCCACAGCGGAGGAAGTCATTTGATGATAGCCCACCCAAAAAAAAAAAAGGCTATGACTGAGAAATTCCAGATAGAAAAACCCGATAACACTTTTCCTGAACCGGAGAACGAACCCAGGACCTCTTGCCCAGCAGCAGCGCTTCACACCCCTAGACCAACGAGGCAGGAAAAACTTTCCAATGAATTTCGGCTTTCGTTACCTCCACAAGTTTAGGGTATCCCGAAAGTTTAGCAACGTTTCGCAGAAAAACGAGCGCGGCAGATATTACTTGGTAACTTTGTTGACAGCGACATATAGGATTCTTTTGACTTCGTCAGCAATATTTTTGTTAACTACATTTCATATTACATGAATATGAGTTACGAAGAAGTTAGCGTAACAATTTATTCCGTACACGAGACGTACGTACGACTCACGAAAACTGTCGAAAAAATTTAAACAATTTGTAATAAATAATATCAATTTCGATATTATATTCCTAAATAATAAAATACGAACTACCTAGCTTAATAATGAATTACAGCCAAACTATGATCTCATTAACAGTGGCAGAGCATTCTTAATTTGCGAGAGAGGTCAAGTACGACAGAACAGGCGAGAGCCGTTCGAAACGAAAGGCTTTCAAAAGGGCTGTAGGGCCCCGAGTGCTCTCCACCCCGCTCGCTCACTTTCCGCACTCATGTCATTTCTAACTACGAATTCGCGTTCGGCTGGCGTTTCGATTGCGCCGTATAATGCAGGTTCCGAAAAGTCGGGTGAAATAATGCGGGTTCGCCAAATTGAACTGACAGATGACGCGACAGCTTGGAAACGTGAAAGTTTAAAAGTCCATTTAAAATGTAGAAATGTTTTTAAGAAATCTCTCTTTTGATTTTGTTAGGGTACTTTGTAACGCCGCAAAGAAAGAAAATGAGATTACCAAGATCAGATAGATGAAATAATAAGACTAAAACGAAAGATCACGAGGAAAGAAAGCTGAGTAAACTATTATACGAAATAGGTTTATAGTTTTTGGTAAACCAATATGCGATATATAATTATATAAAGAAAACATACTAACTAACTAAATTATAACAGTTCAGTGTTCGCATTACCTTTAATAAAGCCACGTCGCCAGCTCCTTTAGAACTTTGAGATACAAAGTCCGCTTGGGACACGTTAGAAATGTTTTTCGTTGTGATCATGAATAGAAAGTTTCTTAGAAACAAGGAAAGTTGTATGAGCAAAAAAGGGAAAATAACATAGGGATATGTAAGTTTGACTATCAATAAACATAATATGTATAACAGTGCAACTGTATTGGCTAAAGGGATAGGCAGGTGTGTACAGTGTACCTATAACCCTTATTTTACCAGCTATGTTTAAGTCCCATATATACAGGCTGAATTTTTATTCACCGTCCAAATTTTTTCTGGGTATGATTCACTAACTCCTTTTTTGAAAAAACATCGATACGTAAAATTTTCATCTTAAATCATTTTCTCGAAAGAATTATCCGCTCTGCGTGGTATATAATAATTTTGTGATGTGATATCTCAATATTTTTTGTATTGAGTGATACTAAAAGAAAAAACACGTACCTATTCAATGATTTTCGCCAAAGTTTAATACTTATGTCAAAATTTGGACGGTGACTAATAATTCAGGCCGTATAAGTGGGTGAGCTTATTGCTATGAACGAGGCACTAATCCAGACATGCTATTTAAAAATTCATACCCGAGAAAAAAAAAAACAGGAAAATGAAGTGGCGCGAGTGTAAGTCGTAGCTGATACGCACTCCAGTTTAAAGATGTTCGTCTGTTTGTTTTAGTTCTTTTGCAGCGCAACACTCCATCTAGACATATAAATAATCAAAGGGTAAACTCTCATATCACGTTGTCAGACTTTGGGATAGAACCCAAGCCTCCACTTGCGACCACTATACCAAGGCAGCCATATGTACAACTAATATTATTGCTAGTAAGTTTTCCAAATAACCAAGGGGATAAAAGTCATCAAAAATAAAACGGGCTACGTTCTACTCAAGAAAGCCAAATTGAACGGACAGAAATGTCGACAGCTTGACTCCATTACCAACAAGTTTTAGTCTCGAAGGGTAGGTGCGCTAGAAACTTAGAAATGTTTTCGGTTCTCTAGAAAGTTCTTTCCAAAGTTTCAACGATAATGGTTATTTGTGATTGTAAAAATATGGCACAAATGTAGGGACAATTTTATGTTGGACAGGCTCACGTATGGGCATTATATTATTTTGTATTTCTTAACGCATGTACATTTTGAATATTATTATATTTCAAATTTGACCACGTAGCTAGTTTTAATCTGATAGAATATGTTATTATTTTTTTAAGTGTATAATAATGTTGTAAATCTATATGAAGGTATAATGGCAGAATTCCCGGTTGTGCAGTGATAGATGGTTGTTTCATGCCATTTGAATACTTTTGTTCGAATTATGTTGCACTTCTGTTAATAGTAGTACTTATACCTACACAGCTCGTGGCTAAGCAATAACTACCGCACGGGTCGATCCATCAGGTTAAGCTGCGCTTGCCCGGGTTAGTCCGTGGATGGGTGACCATCTTTACCTACAGAACTCCTGCCTCGTGCACGTGCTCGTAAAGCACACTAAGCAGTTGGTCCCAGCTGTCATTCGTGGATATTTGACAGTCGTTACGGCTCGTCAAAAGCCCGAACACCAAGGGCATCGTATTACCCAGGAACTAGTATGTGAAGGTCAGAAAGGCATTTAGTCCATGAAAAAATACTGATATTCAGCTACATCCGGTTAGACAGGAAGCTGACCCCAACATAGTTGGGAAAAGGCTAAGCAGATTGATTGATCTAATACCTACACAGTATTTTATCACAGTGTGAATATCCAAAATTATTCAAAATCTACTTAGCTAATTATCTCTTGAATACCAACTTCTGTTGAACTAACGAATTGCTATTCAAATCAAAAACATAACTACTGCGCTAATTGAATGCCACGCAAACTGAATACGTAACTATGTGTTGATTAAGTTCAAAATACCTCTTTGTGTTGACATTTGTATCTTTATAATATAATTTTGCCTCGTGTTTGTACTGGCCCCTAATATTAGCAGATACTTTTTGGGGTTTCCGTGCAACTTCTCAAGGCTTTGTCCTAGTTTCGTCCACGTGTTTTTCAGCGTTTCCAGCACCAAACTTTGCTATGTCGGTTAGTTTTGGTTGTGCAAAATATTGATTGTTAAAGTTTGCACAATTCACGTGGCAGGTGATTTATCTGAATATTTCCTACCCTAAAATATAAATAAGATGGACGCTCCCATTACCAGACAATAAGTCTCCTGGTACGTGGTCGCCACTCCAGAACCTTTCGGCCATTTGTTCTGCGAGGAATGTGCCCTGCTCACTGCCACTTAAGTTGGGCAATTATTCGGGCATTTGGAAGGCTTACCATAAGGTGGAACAATGGCCTTGTGAAGGCCTCTATCAAGAATTTTTCAGGAAAATTACAGCGTTAAAGTTCCTAGAGCAGAGAAGTTTTCTTTACTTATTGAAAATATTAACAAAACTTAAAAGAAGTGCTGCATTTAAAACCGTTTCTTTTTTTCTAGTATTTGAGGATCTTTGCAACTTTGTTTCGTTATTGGGGGCTCACTCGGTCTAGTGGTCGCAAGCGCTACCGCCGAGAATGAGATCCTGGGTTTGATTCCTGGGTCGGGCCAAGTATTATTGGATTTTTCCATATGGAATATTTCAGTAGCAGCCCGTAGTTTGGATTTGTGCCTGATTGATAAAAATAGGCTTGCCCGTAATACACACATCAACACGGTCTAGGGATATTTCATACTCAATTAAATAACTCGAAAAGTACTGGCCGCATTGGAATCTTTTATACACCGATTTGTTTGTAATTTATCTCAGACTAATTCCAAATTTAAATTTTTGAAAATTCTTTTGTTTCGGTGGCATAAAAATGTCTTGATGTATAGGAGAGGGAATTTTCATTTGTGCGAAATTTAGAAAACAATACGAATTACGTTTAGTTACCGTTTTTTTTCATTTTTAAACGAAAGATAAAGTTAAAATTGAGGTATTGTAGCCATGCAACGCCGACATTTGACGAGGGCGGAGATGTTACGAGCTGTGGGAATGCTGGAAGCTGGATCTGTTCAGCGTAATGTTGCTGAGGCCATAGGGACCCATCAAAATGTAATTTCAAGATTGTGGACACGCTATCGTGCCACAGGTGAAGTAGCGGAGAGGCACCGGGGGCCAAGTCGCATCACTACCCCCAGACAAGACCGATTTTTGCAAATTACTGCGCGAGCTCAACCAAATGCAACGGCGACTCAATTGGTCCAAAGGCTGCGAGTGGAACACCAAGTGCTTGTGAGTGACCAAACTGTAAGAAGGCGACTGCATGAAAGCAATCTACGCTCTCGTAGACCACTCCGGGTCCCACCTTTACGGAGAGGCAATCGTGGACGACGATTAGAATGGGTTCGGAACCACGTGGACTGGGGCCGTGAGCAATGGTCCAATGTGCTGTTCACGGATGAATCCAGGTTCGGCTTCCATCCAGATTCACGAAGGACGCGTGTTTGGCGAGTTCCTGGACGATGGAGCCGTCTCCAGAACCCTCAGGAAGTTCACCCATACCAAGGAGGAACAATTATGGTTTGGGCAGGAATTCGTCTTGGAGGACGGACGGATCTCGTTTGGGTGCGGGGCAATATGACGGCAGAACGATACGTCCAACAGGTGCTGGGGCCCGTAATCTTGCCCCACAGAACACAAATGGGGCAAGATTTCCTGCTCATGCACGACAATGCCCGGGCACACACGGCGAGAACGGTAGCAGCTTGGTTACATACACATAATGTTAGGGCCTTAGACTGGCCTGCTCAATCGCCAGATCTAAATCCCATTGAGCATGCGTGGGATATGCTGCAAAGAAGAGCTCTGAAGGAAGTTCCTGAAAATCTGGCTACAGAAGATCAACTTTTTGCGCACCTCAGAAGGACATGGGACAATATTCCGCAGCAAGACATTGACAACCTTGTTCTGAGCATGCCGAATCGTTGCCGATGTGTTATGAACATCATGGGCGCTTTCTCAGACTACTAAATTCAAGTTTATAAACACAAATTAAATGATTTTTCTATTTTTTTCAGTTTTTACTCACAAATTAAAAGTTAATTCATATACGGTTTCCGTCTATGCTTCATTTTTTTTCCATAAAATCCTGAAATTTTAATCTAAGTACCTTAACCATTATTAAAAAATGGTAGAATATTAAATAACGTATCTTTTAAATATATACATGTCATATAAATAATTAACACATTGATAGTAAGTAATTCGCTTTTTTAAAAATATCCCTAGACCGTGTTGATGTGTGTACATGGGGCTTACACATAACTTGCGAAATATGGGTGTGCTATATGTACACTTCTGCCTAACCCTTAGATACAGTCGTGATGTTATGTTAGTTATGGGTTTGAGACCAATACAAAACAAATATAAAAAATGCATGTATAAGTAGATACTGTTAAAATAAATCCTGGAATATGACACTCAAAGAACCCAATCATCACCGTTGATAAATACACAAAGCTTTCACATTTTATGCTCCCAATATTTACAAAGCCAGCCAATCAAAAAGCGACTTTCAAAGGCACAAATAAAAACGGCTGATTAATTCAATATAGCTCCAAAAACACACACTGCTCACAAAAAAATAAAAATCACTGTTAAAAAACCACGTTTCACTGCATTTTTAGCTTTTAAAAACGCAGTTTGAAATGATAAAAGGCAGCTCGGTGTATCCCCCTCTAATTGGTCGACGTCGCCCCCACTAATTCTGTTACATCCTAATGGCTGCCTCTCGGTCTGTGTACTAACAATTACGGTGAATAACAGGCTTTAATGTCATCTGCGTATTGTCTTGGGAAGTTTACTCTGTCCTTTGTTGTGGTTTAAAGGGTTTATATGGAGATGTAGGTACATAGAGGAGCTCGAGGCTAAGTAATAACAGTTGCACGGTTCAATCCACCAGGTTAAGCTGCGCTTGTCGGGGTCATCCGGTTTGTCCGTGGATGGGTGAACATCTTTACATACCGAGACTCCTCCGTGCCTCGGAAAGCACGTTAAGCCGTTAGTCCCGGCTGTCATTCGTCGTCAGAAGCCCGAAAGTCTGACAACCAGTCTTAAATGGTATCGTTGCCAGTTAGTGGGTAGTGGAGATCAGATAGGCAGTCGCTCCATGTAAAATACTGCTATTCAGCTGCATCCGGTTAGACTGGAAGCCAACCCCAACGTAGTTGGGAGAAGGCTAGGCTGAATGATTGATGGAGATGTAGGTGACTTACTCTAGGATTCTATGCCAAACATCTGTAATGGCTTATTATTATTATTAAGGTAATGTCTTTGTTACTATCCTAACTACAGCCTCGTAAAAAATTACCCCGATAAATGGGTTGAAAATTCTGCTGAATAAAGTCAGAGCTGTTTCTTCCAAAGTTCCCGATTTTCAACGAAACATTCTGATTTACTCTTAGTATAGTCCCTATTCGTTTGTTTTGTTATATCAGAAATTTTATGTAACAATACTTATTTGTTCTCTTTTATCGTATCTACTTATAGTCAAAAACCGTTTATAACGAATTCGAAGGGACCGTCGGATTACAGTTGTTATAGCCAATAGTAGTTATAACCAAACACTATGTTAAGTAAACAGAAATTCTGGCTCCTCAAAATTTCGTCATTTTAACCGGTACGTCGTCGTTTAAAGCGAAGTCGGTTTTGACTGTAATTGACCCATATAAACCGGTCATTCATCAATTCTTTACAAACAATGACTCAATAATGTAGCCTCAATAATTTTCGTGTCAAACAAGCACCCATTACTAAAGTATAAATAATAAAATCGGAGTTCCTAATAACACAATAAATACTCACTCCGATGTATAATAAATGGAAACTCGAATGCTCGAATGAGTCATTACTGTGTAGCCATCGAATACTAACAAGACGACTGCTTTTCGAATTATCTTCTTTGAATATTTTATAAGCTTACTCATATATACAAACATTCACTCGCTACTTAACTCGTCACCAATATACACACATCAACACGGTCTAGGGATATTTCATACTCAATTAAATAACTCGAAAAGTACTGGCCGCATTGGAATCTTTTATACACCGATTTGTTTGTAATTTATCTCAGACTAATTCCAAATTAAAATTTTTGAAAATTCTTTTGTTTCGGTGGCATAAAAATGTCTTGATGTATAGGAGAGGGAATTTTCATTTGTGCGAAATTTAGAAAACAATACGAATTACGTTTAGTTACAGTTTTTTTTCATTTTTAAACGAAAGATAAAGTTAAAATTGAGGTATTGTAGCCATGCAACGCCGACATTTGACGAGGGCGGAGATGTTACGAGCTGTGGGAATGCTGGAAGCTGGATCTGTTCAGCGTAATGTTGCTGAGGCCATAGGGACCCATCAAAATGTAATTTCAAGATTGTGGACACGCTATCGTGCCACAGGTGAAGTAGCGGAGAGGCACCGGGGGCCAAGTCGCATCACTACCCCCAGACAAGACCGATTTTTGCAAATTACTGCGCGAGCTCAACCAAATGCAACGGCGACTCAATTGGTCCAAAGGCTGCGAGTGGAACACCAAGTGCTTGTGAGTGACCAAACTGTAAGAAGGCGACTGCATGAAAGCAATCTACGCTCTCGTAGACCACTCCGGGTCCCACCTTTACGGAGAGGCAATCGTGGACGACGATTAGAATGGGTTCGGAACCACGTGGACTGGGGCCGTGAGCAATGGTCCAATGTGCTGTTCACGGATGAATCCAGGTTCGGCTTCCATCCAGATTCACGAAGGATGCGTGTTTGGCGAGTTCCTAGACGATGGAGCCGTCTCCAGAACCCTCAGGAAGTTCACCCATACCAAGGAGGAACAATTATGGTTTGGGCAGGAATTCGTCTTGGAGGACGGACGGATCTCGTTTGGGTGCGGGGCAATATGACGGCAGAACGATACGTCCAACAGGTGCTGGGGCCCGTAATCTTGCCCCACAGAACACAAATGGGGCAAGATTTCCTGCTCATGCACGACAATGCCCGGGCACACACGGCGAGAACGGTAGCAGCTTGGTTACATACACATAATGTTAGGGCCTTAGACTGGCCTGCTCAATCGCCAGATCTAAATCCCATTGAGCATGCGTGGGATATGCTGCAAAGAAGAGCTCTGAAGGAAGTTAGTGAAAATCTGGCTACAGAAGATCAACTTTATGCGCACCTCAGAAGGACATGGGACGATATTCCGCAGCAAGACATTGACAACCTTGTTCTGAGCATGCCGAATCGTTGCCGATGTGTTATGAACATCATGGGCGCTTTCTCAGACTACTAAATTCAAGTTTATAAACACAAATTAAATGATTTTTCTATTTTTTTCAGTTTTTACTCACAAATTAAAAGTTAATTCATATACGGTTTCCGTCTATGCTTCATTTTTTTTCCATAAAATCCTGAAATTTTAATCTAAGTACCTTAACCATTATTAAAAAATGGTAGAATATTAAATAACGTATCTTTTAAATATATACATGTCATATAAATAATTAACACATTGATAGTAATTCGCTTTTTTAAAAATATCCCTAGACCGTGTTGATGTGTGTATCTTGATATGCGGGAAAATAAGGAACTAAAGTTGAATGTATGGGGTTTTACGAAGCATTGCGTAGCTATTGCTACTAGCGCCACCCCGAGATTTTCAAGTAATAATGGTAGGTCCCTTGTTAGTAGTATAGCTGTTAGAAGCGTTTCATATTACGAATATTTTCAGAATTGCAATGTTTTATAATAAAATAAGTACTTTATGTAGTGCATTATTCAATTTACTTCCCAGAACTCATATATTAAAGTGACGTAGGTTTTTTCTATTTATTTCTTCTTTGAAACTCGAGCAAAAAGGTTTATTCATTCGTGGCTTGCAGTTTTTTATGTCCTCGAAGTTATCACATTGTTTTTTTTTTTACAAGATTGTACAATTGAAGCTTGAATTTCCGTATTTAAATATAATGAGTGCACCGTACACTATTACCAGCCTAATATTGTCCAACTACAGGGCCAAGGCCTTCTTCTCATACAGAGAAGGCACGAGCATTGATTACTCTAGACGGGTTAGCAATTTCAGACTTATATTAACTGCCTATAAGCTCAGATTAATAAAGATGGTTCATGGTGGAGGTGATAATGGTTCTCCGCAAAATCATTTAAATAAAAAGTGACTCTTACAACGACACAATAAAGTTCAATTCAGGTAACACAGCGCTAATTACCTACAGATATATTCACCTAGAAGTTGCCTCTCTTTCTATCGCGTAACTCTTAGATCTTCTGATTACGTTACAATCTCTGACTTGGCCCAACAAGTTGAGACCGAGTAACTTCATACAGTACGCGTTTAATACCTACTCCGCATTTTATGTAGTAGCTACATACATAAAATGTGGAGTGAACCATCTGTATTAGCCCACGTTCGGATGGACGTAAAAATATCGCGCACTGGATTTTCAACTCTCGGTGTTGAGCCGAGCGTTGAGAATCCAACGCGTTGGGACGCACTCTCATCCCAGCAGTGCGTTGAAAAAACACACTGTTGGATAGGTCTAAGTCTAGGTTCCCTCATGATGTTATCCTTCACCAATGTCTGGGTTGTCCAAGATAAACTCAGAAAGTACACATGAATAGAAAAAGTCACATTGATAGCCCAGATTTCAACCCCTCGTGCGTGAGAGGCGAGGACTTAACCAACGCCAGCAGGTCAACCGAAACTGTCAAATTTTCCCAATCAACTTTAAATCTTATAGTTTCAAGATAAAGTTGAAAATCTATTAAAGAAATTTGACAGATGGAAGTAGGTTGATGTGCTGGCGTCTTTATATAAGTACATTTGGCGCCACGTAAAAAGAACGCTGAGCGACAGTGCAGGGGATGTGTCTGCGCTCGGGTACAGCCGCATCCTAAATTACTAGGCTATTGTCTCTACTTCTATACTTATTATTAATATTATAAAGAGGAAAGATTTGTTTGTTTGTTTGTAGGCTTCGAAACGACAGGACCGATTTTAAAAATTATTTTACCATTAGAAAGCTTAGTTTTCAGAGAGTAACATAGGCTACTTTCTATCCCGGGAAAAAGAACGGGTCCCGCGGGAAAGACCACGGGAGCGAAGCCGCGGGCAAAGTGCTAGTTTTATAATATTTATAATGTATAAGTGTAATTGTTTTATTGTAGAATCATATTAGGTACTTTACTAGCTACTTAGTACCATGGAATAGGCTGGAATTGATAAATCGTTTAGTGTTCGGGTAAACGGCCAGCGTTCTTTTTACGTGACCAAGGACCAAGGACTTTCTTTTTCAAATCATGTACCCTTTAAAAAACTGTGCCAATTTATTTCTGAAGGGCTTTTGTCACTACTTCAAGGTCTGCATGAAAAAGCGATTCTGTCAAGACATGATAGACTCGACTTCATTATATTAATTTATATTATCGTTTAGGTACCTGAATTTCGATTATAACTCAAATATTTCTTATCAAAAGAATTCTCAGAAGGAGCAAGGGAGATTAAATTGAAGGACGCCTCTTGAAGAAGCTCTCGTTATTAATGTTATTAAATTAATATCTATTAGGGAGCGATGTTATTTAATGAAACTGATGAGTTGTCTACAGCTTTATTAAGTAGAGTATATAATATATATACCTGAAGAGCCGTTAAGAAATAACAGATAATTAGATACGGCTGAAAAACACGATACAAAAATAAAATCTTACTCTTGTCTGTCTGTTATGCCAAATAATGCGAAAATATTAAACTCGTTATGATGAAAAGGCCTTTGCTTGTAAATTGAGGGCACATTTATTTTGAAGCCCCTAATGAGGCACAAGCCATAGCTCCTAAACTTTATTAATTAAATATTCCCAAACAAAACGAGAGAATTCGGGCCATAACCCTCCCGAGCCGTGTCGCAAAACTGGAATGGAACAAACAACCCTCAGCGCTGGTCATTAAACTGGTAACAGTGGAACTACACTCGACGTTTTACGGGTTAACATTACATTACATAAAAACTCCGCGGTACGAGACCGCTGGGAGCCAAAAAATAAAATTCCTAGCGATAAAAAGAAAATTAAACTTTGGATTATTAGAATTTATGAAAATTATTAAACCATCTAGGTTACAGCGTTATTTAGCTTATTACTTGAAGCTAATATACCGGATGACATTTTTTACCGTCTCGAAAAAAATGGGTTTAATAGGTGAACAGAGTACAAGCCTATGACATAGTATTTAGGGTTCCGTACCCAAAGGGTGAAACGGGACCCTATTACTAAGACTCCGCTGTCCGTCTGCCCGTTGCCGCTATAACAACAAATACTAAAAACAGAATAAAATAAATATTTAAGGGGGGCTCCCATACAACAGACATGATTTTTTTGCCGTTTTTATAGATAATGGTACGGAACTCTTCGTGCGCGAGTCCGACTCGTACTTGGCCGGTTTTTTTTTTAATTTCACACATTTGAAGTAAACTTTTCATACTAGAACAATAAAAACAGAAATGAAAAAATGTCATCCGGTATAGTATTGTTGCAATAAAATAAACATACTAGAAATTATCATCATCAAAGCCAACAACAGTCCACAGCTGGACATAGGACTCTCATCGAACGCCATCCAGCTCGATTCTCGGCCACTCTTATCCAGCTGCCACCAGCCACCCTGCGAAGATCGTCGCTCCTCCTAGCCTGAGGGCGTCCTACCTTGCGTTTGCCGATTCGCGGTCTCCACTCAAGATCATGTCTACCCAATGGGTCATCGGTTCTATTGCTAATATGGCTGCCCATTGCCACTTCCGCTTGCTTATTCTGTGATCACCTGTGTTTCGGATTCGATCCATACTAGAAATAAGTCTTATTAAAGTGTTGTAATAAGTACCAGTTGCTCGTACTACGACGCTAATTACAACAAGAAAAGAGGGTAGTGTGTCATTACAATTTCTATACCCAATAGGTTTATTGGTATATTCGCCTACTACACATTACATCCATTGCGAATAACGTATCGAGTTACAACTGTCAAAAAAAAAGTTATAAAAAAAAAATAGTTTGCGTTTAGCTATATAAATGCTACGATAAATGGCTACGCCGTAGACATCGTAGCTCGTAGCTAAGACGATGCTACGAATTATTGTATTCAGCAAAATTGGAAAAGAAGGCAAGAATAAGATCAAGGCAAGATCCCATTTTTTTTTTAAATATTATCAAAGAGTTTTTAAAGTTTTTTTTTGTTCAGACTTGCGTGAAATGATCAAGGACAGTGAAAGCATAGTACGTTGCTTTCTTTGCCTTTTTTGGTGATAGGGAAATATAAAAATAGATGTCAGCATAAAAATACATGAAAATAGAGTTAAATATTAGAGGTACATTATTTATTTTATGCGAAAAATATTTTCAAAGGCTTAATACAACTATGTATTTGTTATAATCCTGTTTGATTTTTACAGAACTAAGCATAGTGAGTGCTTTACTTATGATTTTCATACATTATATTATAATCCTCATCTCTCTAAAATGTTCACTTTCTAATTTCTATAAATAACCTTTCCATAAAAAATAACAAAAACATGTCGTAGCAGACGTTTCAAAGTGCGTCATATTATACAAACCAAAAATAAATTGGTGACGAATACTAAGTAACCTTCCATTAACCGTTTCCATTACGCTAAATAAATAATTTCAGACAACATTTTACTGAAACTGAAGCAAAAACACGTGCCAATCACCCTGAAACATACAATATTTTATCACTTACCTTGCAGAATCGCCATTCTTCCTATGCCCGCCACATGTTTTACAAAAACACTGGTCGAAAAGAAGAAAAAAATTAAATGTTTGTCAATGGAATATTCAAAATTTCAAATATGGAATTCTAGGGTTGTGTCGAAGTCGGGAACGCGTATCATTCGGTACGCGGCGCGCGGGGCACTGACCAACACTGGCTGCGCCGCGCCGCCTGCTACGAGTACGAACAACGCGCGAAAACCTTAAAGATGGCGGAGGGAAGATGGGTGAATAGGCAGAATAGGGGTTGTACTTGCGTTAAAAAAAGAAAACAATATATTTCAGAACCACATAACCCATATTAGAAAACATCTTTAAATTATACATAAATAAATACAAACGAATAACTACAATATAAATACAACATCAACACACAAATCATATTCAATCACTTTCATCACTTTATGATACTATTATTAGGTAAGTACAAAAAAAGGGATTGAAAAGGGTTGGTGCGAAATATAATTTAAAAAAAAATTAAATTGTCACGTACGTATGCTTTAAAATCTAAAGATAAAAGGTTTCACACTTAGGTTTGTAATAAAGACTTTTTTTGGAGACAAATAATATACAATGGGCGATCTCACTGCAAAACCACCAGCAAATGTGTAAATGTAAACCATTAATTTTAATTATTAAAATAAATTATTATTGTTATTTTCATTAATTGAAAAGGGTATGCTGAGGGTTTGGTCATGTTGAAAGGATGAATGAAAGGCGACTAACAAAATGTATTTACAAGGCAGATGTGAATGGAAACGCCGGGAGGGGACGCCCTAGGAGAACATATACTGACCTTATTGGTGATGTTCTTCAGAAAGGACAGGTGCGTAGTACTCGCAACCGGCGTGCGTGTATGACCAGACGTATGAACGTAAACGAGGCAAAAGGAGTATGTAAGGATCGTAGCAGGTGGCATTCTGTAGTTTCTGCCTACCCCCATGGGAAGAAGGCGTGAGTTTATGTATGTATGTGTATGTAATTTTAATTATGTAATCATCAGGCCAACAATCAATGTCACGTTATTTTGTGAAGCAATTTTTTTTTTTTTTTTCGGTATGTCAACCTTGCGCGGTCTAGTTACATAATCTGTGTCATCCGCGCATCTGAGCGGGCGGGTGTACTCGATATGTACCCAGCACCCGGAAGCCTCGCTCGCCCTTTACGGACCTTTGTTTCACCCAACAGCCTCAGCCAATTATAATATCTCATCATTCAACGTTTCAACCCTAGCACAGTTCATATTTTAATTTCCTTTCGAATAATGAGTGTTTATTTTGAATGTATTGTAGGTAAATGATGTAAGTAATTTTATATGTTTGTGTTCTGTTTAAAATGATGATGCTCTTATGTTTTGATTTTAGCATCTCACAGGATAATTCAAAACCCTCGGCATAATTAAAAGAAACTTTACAAATATTTGAAAAAAATGGCCTAGGACGGGGAGTAGTTTCGGTTCCGTCAATTTTCGTGTACTTTCTTAAATATCGATATTTAAAACGAAAAATAGTTCCTCACAACAAGCTCTTTCATTAATTTGATATCACACGATACAGTTAGCAAAACTTTTTTTTAAATTTCATAATTTGCCCCCGAAAAGTGACATAAAATATCCAAAATTCATTTATTTACGCTATACGTCCGTGTTTGGGTCACAGAAATTCATATTTGTACCAAATTTAAACTAAATTTGGTCCAGTAGATTCGGAGTCAATTGGCTGTGACAGACGGACAGACAGACAGACAGACACTCGAGTGATCCTATGCGCGTTCTGTTTTTCATTTGGACGTACGGAATCCTAAAAACTACAAAAAACTGAGACGCGCCGCCGCCCGGTATGTTTACATAATATATTTTTTAATAGAAAGAAGAAAAGAAAGAAAGAAAATACGTTTATTTGCGGTACAAGATGACGCAAGCAAAGAGATAAAAAACATAAACACGAAAATAGCACGATAATAATATATTTTAGTTAAAAAAATAAACCCGTTGAAACTTTACAAAACATGTTATCATGATCGAAAAGGGTTTAGCTTGACTACCTATTCGTGGAAGAACATTATGGAAAACCTATTTATAACACACAACAAAGTTAAGACTTACTTTATACATAGGTAAAGGCTTTTTAATATTTTACTAAAACCGTTTTCCCCTAACTTAAAGAAAATATTTTCCCAATTTTTTTCTATTACAGGAACAACATAAACCCATTAAAACTTTTATAATGTCATACATCATACTTAACAGGGAAAAAGGCAAAAAATATTAACGTTTTTGTTTACGAAATATTTTCTTCTGAAAAACCAATCACCAACCCGTCAAAGACAATAAAATATCGTAGAATACTTTTCCGATCACTATATTATCGGTTATCGTCGACCATAGACAACCAGACTCCATAAATTTGATGTTCAAACGACTAAAGACTTGACCAATCAAACTTCCAGCTTCCCGTAATCTTTTCCACCTGTACTATAGCCGTTCCTCTCTAACACTATGTGTAGAAGGGAGATAGGTTTAGTTCTGTTGAATGTAAGGTTTATACCGATTGAGGTGGGGATAGAAAAGCTTTTGGTCGGAATCAAAGCCTCGTCGGCTGAAAGTTTCCCCGATAACTGTCAAGGCATAATAACGAAGCCAACGGGGAGAAAGTTGGTCCGTTAATGTTGCCAGCGATGAAAATGTTTAATTTATGTAGGTCCCTAATAAATCTCTGGAGTCATTAATATCGATGTACATGTGGGTTTGAATGGAGGGATCCTATTGATGGATGGGGAACACTGGATCTGTTCGGTGATAAATGTCATCCATCTGGTTGTAAATTATTATGAAGGCAAACGAATATGGGACTGGATTTTTTGTTTCCATTTCTATTCTGGATCAACAAAAATAGGTGTTTATTTTACGGTTTATTGGTTCATCCCTGAGCAGGATGTAAGATCTAATTTCGTTAGCATATTATTAATTAGTAATTAATGAAAATAAGGTAGGACGCCTACTCAACATCCATCGGATCGGCACTATCCCTCAATAATCTTGCCTTAGCATTTAAGGGTGATATTTGTTTATTTTCAAGTGTACTGGCCTATCTTTATCCAGTTTTTATTTATTAATATGTTAACCGAAATAATTTCAGAATATCCCTAATTGACATTACAGTTACAAAAGCGATGTATTCTGAATATACAGATATTTTTAGTGTTCCGTACCCAAGGGTTCCAAACGGAACCCTATTACGAGTACTAGCCTCCGCTATCCGTTCGTCCGTCTGTCTGTCAGCGGGCTGTATCTAATTAACCGTAATAGGTAGACAGTTGATATTTCCACAGATTGCGTATTTCTATTGCAGCTATAACATCAAATAATAAAAATTTAATAATAATAATAATTAAAGGGTCCTTATACAAGGAACGTGTTTTTTTTCAACGTGTTTTGCTCGATCTTAATACGGTACGGAATCCTTCGTGTGTCCTTACTCGCACTTGGCCGATTTTTTTAAACCCCTGATCTCACTTATACATAAATTATAGTCATTTGTGCCAAATTAATGTATTTTATTCACTAATGTGTTTTCAAATCAATCACCGATGTTATTTATAAACTCAAGCCTCTACAGCTTCTCAAAATTTCCATAACATCAAAACTTTACAGAATGCCCTACGTGCTTCTCTTCTGAAACTAGGTATTAAAAGTAGTTATCTAAGCCACCGATTCTGAAAGTTTGGGAGCGATGGATAAACTCGAGTTATCAATCAAGATTTGAGGAGCCATCAAAGTTGTTGCCT
The DNA here is from genome assembly GCA_963853775.1 of Xanthia togata. NCBI lineage: Eukaryota > Metazoa > Arthropoda > Insecta > Lepidoptera > Noctuidae > Xanthia > Xanthia togata. The sequence goes on along the minus strand of OY970795.1, from coordinate 21,776,839 downwards.
GTGGCAATATAACCTATTACAGCGGGTATTGAGAACCGGCGTGGGAGCCCTACTATCGGCATACACTTTATTTTAAGACCGTATAGAGTCCAACGGATAAAGAATTTAACTCTAAATTGCGAGGTCGTGCTTTTAAATAACATTAATTATCCAACTGATGGGCACTCGTTTCTGCATCATGATAAATTCTGATGGAGTACCTACTTATTTTTAGTTAGTTGGTGAATCTTTATTGAACCAAATAGATAAAATACGTACCTAGATACAAAAGAAACATGACTTGCAAGTGCCTGCAGTCCAGCATACAGCGTAGTGTATACTTACTTCGAGGCTATCTGAGGATGTTGCGAGAACTCTCAGCTACCGAATACCATCGTAATTTTTTCAGAGTAGTCAGAAGCAAAAGCTTTCGTGGGAGAAATACAACATCTAGCAATGGACGACTTTCAACTGAAATGATTATGATTGATGATAACTCAGAAGCTGAGGTCTGCTACTAGTGTTTTCTAAGATAAGATTAGATAAGATAATCGTTGATTTGCTCAATCATGAGTACAATACATACAACACAAATTGTCAGCTTGCAAGAGATGTTAGAGTCTTGATACACGGGCACCTTGAAGCAGTCAGGATGGACTGCTTCAAGCTGCGTCTGCATAGTGAACCACAGTCTTCTATTTACATACATACATACATGGAGCCACTTGAGCAGTTGCGAATGCTTCGGGTGGTCAGCCCGTGCCCGTGTATGGCCTCTTGAAAGTAAAGAAAAAAACAGCTCAACACGTTTGCCATAAACGATGGCATGCAAATATACAATCATTTATAATTTCACTCCGAGTCTAATTATTTAAAAAAGTCATGATATTATATGAACATTAAAAATAATAAAATAGTACATTGAATAATATTAATATAAAATTTTAACGAACACCTATACATATACTGGAAAATTTAATATGCTTAGAAAAATATCATACAGTCATTATACATAACCACTAAACCAACCAAAAACATTCAAATAATAAATATAAGGAAATATAAATTACATGCTCAAAGTAATCTTCAAACCCACTGAACCGATTTTAAACATTCTTCCTCTGAAATAAGTTGACACTTCAGATGGACATGGGTTACATTTTAACCACACCAGCGAGTCTCAAGAGAAGGTCTAAAAGGAAAAAGGATGTTGTTTATTCTTGTAACGTAAGAAACAGACTGAAAAATTGTTTGTAATACAATATTTATTGTAGTATGACGTTTTGCGCGGTGTTTTTGAATTAGGTATACAGAAATATTGTTTTGAGAATGGCAATACTGTTCCCAAACCCAATTTCATGGGAGTATAAAGTCCCGCTTACGAAAACAGAGGCGTTGCGTTTGCAATTTTGTTTTTTAAATCTCCATTTATCAACTCTTTCTGTGTCACTGAGTATTTATTGTTGACTGGATGAAAAACATTTTGTTGTTTTCATACCCACTGATTAAAAGTAGATCGAAAAATAATTACTTAGAAATAACATTATCATACATTATAATTTTTTTGTTTGTTATTTTTTATTTATGTGTTACTGTTTTTTATTGATCATGTGATTTGCAATAAAGATTTTTTTTTATAGGTTGTATGCACTCTTTTCAACCGACTTCAAAAAGGAGGAGTTTCTCAATTCGGTTGTATGTTTTTTTTAATGTTTTTGTATGATCGTTACGCGATTACTCCGCCAATTATGAATTTATTTTGATTATTCTTTTTGTGTTTGGTAGGGCATACTTCAGAAGTGGTCCTATAAAATTTTTGTCAAGATCTGATGAGGAGTTTTGGAGTTAGTTTCAATAATACGTATTTTTCCCACCTAGTATATAATATGTGGACGATGTTCTAATAGTTCCTGTCACTGTAATTTACATAGCAGGTAGTGGTATTCAATTTTGTTTGGGGGGTTTGTGTAGGTACCACAGCTAAAAAGTGAAAATTAAAAACTTTTTTACAAAAAAAAACCGACTCACAAAAAAAAGCACTACAAAGTGAAAAATAACTGATTTCGGAAGTCGGTGGCAAAAAAACGAAAATACAAAACCAAAGACACCGACTTCGGAAATCAGTTATTTTTCACTTCGTAGTGTTTTTTTTTTTTGGAAGTCGTTTTTTTCCAAACCATTTCAACTCCTGTAAGTCATGATATAAATGGAAACCACCGAAAACTGGTATTGGTCTTGGTAACAATCAGATAACATACCTAGCTGAAAGATATAAATAGAGTAGAAAAATTCACATAATGTAATTCCCATATACCAACGTTACATGATGACGACTTTATACATCACCAACAACGAATAGTTTTCCGACAACCGCTGGTAGGAGTAGCTAGTTAAAATGGATGCACGGAGCGGCAGCTTCCATACGTTCACCTCGGGGTGGTTATGATGGTTATACATTTATAGCTTGTTTTTGTTGTTTGTAATCCGCTAACTGTTTTCAGATAGAATGGATAGGATGGGGGTGTTTTGTGAGGTGAAATTATGAATAATTTTGGGTGGAAGATACTAAATCATTTACGCAGAGATATACAGCATGTAACAAAAACGTTGTCCGATCCGAAAGGGGGCGCATAGGTACCGTAATGACATTACCAAAAAGTTTTTTTATTTTCGTGAAAATTATAAAGTATTCCGATTTAAAATTCACATTTTTAGTACCATTTTCATTATAAACTAGCTAATTTGCTACAGAGGTCATAATTTATAACTTGTAGACACCCGCTAAACGTCGGTTGCCCGCGCCCCATGCAATAAACCGGTATTATTCCAAATTGAAAATCAACAGTGATTTTTTTTCCAGGAATTTTCCACACAAATAGACTCAGTGTGATTCTTAACAACACCCTCACGGATCGCTTTTTTACGCTACAGTTTATACTTTTGCAGCTATCATCGTTTTACTTGTACAGACGCCAGCACATCAACCTTCTACAATCTGTAAAATTTCTTTAATAGATTTGCAACTTTATCACTAAAGGGTAAGGTTCAAAATTGATTGGGAAAATTTGACAGTTTCGGGTAGGTTGACGTGCTGGCGTCTGTACCTACTTAGTCTTGTATTATTGTCCCGAAATAAACTTTTTATTATTTATTTATTTTTGTCTTTTGTTACACACTGTACAGACTTGAAGCTGACCACAACATCGTTGGAAAAAGGCTTGACATGACATATGATACTTTCTTATTAGGAGAATCCTAATATAAGAAATGCTCTTGCAAAATCTGCCTAGCCCTTTCTTAACCTTACTGGGGTCGGCTTTGAGTCTAACCGAATGCAACTGAATACCAGTATTTTACATTGAGTGACTACTTAAATTCTCTTCCAAATGGTAAGGCTATCAAAGAAAATAATTAATTTTAAAGTTTTTAATTAAAAAAAATCGCTTTTCTGTGCTTTGAATTCTGTCTTTCAACGTGGAAAGAAAAGTGTGACAAGTGCACGTGTACAGTGTTTCTTTTGCGTATCAATTTAATACTTTTTTGAATATTATATTATTAAAAAAATAAAAAATCCTTTTTTTACGATGTGTTTTTTTTTTGCATGTATGTATGCAATACTATTGCGAGTTAACGGGAACGCCCTCTTTTAGTTAAAATACTGAGTCTTTAAATCCTATTCTATTCTGTTTCTACACTGCATTAGTTAGGAATCGAATTAATTACCTAAATGCAACCAAACCTCCTTTGAAGAGAGCCAGTTGAAACTACAACCAACACCACTGCTCACAAGACGTACGCAAATTCAATGCACACCAAAGTCAGAAAATGTTTCTAGAAACTTCCTCGTTGCCCGTCTTACAAAGCCTTCCTTTCAGGCTACATTAACGGTTTGTTTGGCAGACTGTCCAAGTTAATAATGAACTGATTTGGTTTTTAGGAAAGTTTATAGTTACTGCCATTAAATACTGTTGGAGTGTTTTCAACGGTCGTTCGGAAGTCTGCGAAGTTTATAAAGGATTTCGTTATCCTTAGTGGGTATACTTATTATACTTGTTATATTGAATGGCGTACCGTTATCGAGAGTCTCTCTCTACTCATTCAAGTACCTTGGGAATGTTTTGACCACTAGCCTTAAGGACATTGACGATATTGAGAGAGAGCGGAGGGCTCTGTCGCTCAGCGCGAATATGATTGGCCACAGGTTTAAGCGTGCTTCTGCGGAGTTAATAAAACCAGCCAAGTGCGAGTCGGACTCGCGCACGATGGGTTCCGTACCATCCTATCCTACTAATATTATAAAGGCGAAAGTTTGTGAGTGTGTATGTTTGTCTCTTCTTCACGTTAAAACTACTAAACGGATTTGGATAAAACTTAGCACACAGATATTTTATAACCTGGATTCAATTCAATTCAATTCAAAATATTTTATTTCACATAAACCTACAAGGGCACTTATGAAACGTCAGAAGCTAGGTGCACGGTTCCAATTGGTCGTTTCCTATGGAGAAGAGCCGGCAAGAAACTCCACGGTTACTCTTTTAAAAATAAATGGTATTTACAATCTTTTCGAGTTACAGTGTTTATAGGTATGAGAGGACACTGTAGGCCTATCAACAAGTACCAGGTACTTAGATTAACACATGGTATAATTTTTATCCCGATATTCCCACGGGATCGAAACTTATGCGGGTGTAACCGCGGGGCGCAGCTAGTTATACATAAAAACGGCAAAAAAAAACATGTCTGTTGTATGGAAGCCCTCCTTCAATATTGATTTTATTCTGTTTTTAGTATTTGTTGTTATAGCGGCAGCAGAAATGCATCACCTGTGAAAATTTCAACTGTCTAACTATCACGGATCATGAGATACAGCCTGGTGACAGACAGACAGACGGACAGCGGAGTCTTAGTAATAGGTTCCCGTTTCACCCTTTGGATATGGAACCATAAAAACACTTTTTAGAGCCTCTTGTTCCTCATTTTACACCTGTGGCCTATGCGTAAATTTTGCTCAGAGATCGTACAGTGCCCTTCGCATGCAGTACAATAATATTTTCAGCGTATCATCAGGGACGTTTGCGGAATTGCGTATTGATTGCTTTTATGCATTAATGCGTAAAAGATCCTTGGTGCGCAGGGTGCGAGCCAGTTCCAACAGCATCCTGGGAGTTGTTGCTGAGAGGCTGGACTGCACTTGGCCGGTTTTTTTTTAAATACTTAAGGCTGATTTGCAACCCGTCAGATTACCTACATAGTTTTTTAGGCTACAGCCTAAAAACAGCATGTAGCTCCAGGCATAAGCCCCAGTCTCTAAGCCATAGCTTATTTATGTATGTTGTACTGAGTTAAACGCATATGTTATGTTCTAAAATAGTACCTATAAGTACAAATTTTTGACCTGTGAATAATCAGCACTCCATTTTGCAGTCTTATAAAAAACCACACCCAGTTCTTTTCTTTTTTTCTACTCCCAGACACAATAATCTAGACAAAAATCAGTAACAATTAAAACTGGTTACAAAAAGACGTGCTCAGCGACGTGCATAGAGGTGCCTAGTGAAGGGCGCTCGATTTTAACGATGCGACGTCGAGGGCACTCGACAGAGCTCGGCGACACCGCACCAGTAAGTAGGAGAGATAGTTTTAAAAACCCTGTGTTTACATCAGTTCAGAAAAAGATTTGGGATTTGAAATATGTTTTTTCTGACCTTTTGGAAGTGTGAAAGGTCAATAAAGAAGAGGGTGACAAATAGTAACGTGCTTTTTTATTATAGATACTTCTGTGTTTATACAATATTCAAAAATTCTAATTTCAAAATTCAAAATCTTTTATTGTTTTATTTCATTATTTTACACGTTGTACGTTAAACAGTTAGTGGCGTTTCCCTAATGCCTGTGCCAGGAGGCGCCGCTCTTATATCTGGCAATTAGTGTAAATAACTAAACATGTAACGAAACAAAGGTTTATGAATTAATTATTCTTAGATATTATCATTAAAGTCTGTTGGTATATGTGTGAGTAAACTTAAGTGTGCGGGCGTATGTGTGCGTTCGTTTTATTTCACACAAACCTACAAGGGCACTAAATAAAAACTAGGTGCACAGTTCCAATTGGTCGTTTCCTATGGAGAAGCGCCGGCAATAAACTCCACGTTACTCTTTTAAAAGCAAATAGTTTTTAAAATGTTTTCAAATTTCAGCGTTAATAGGTATGAGAGGACAGTGTAGGCCTATCAACAAGTACCAGGTACTTAGCAATATAGAAAATGGTCCACAGATCTACGGTCTGTTAAGCCTACAACGTTCTCAGATTCAGAAAATCTAAAAGAAAATAATCTATATAAAAGATAAATAAAAAAATAATTAATTTAAAAAAATTAAAAACTCGACAAAAAATGAACTATGTAAAAAGTAAAAAACAAACAGACCCTGACTAAACAGATAAATAAAATTGTCATTGCAGTCGGGGGACCATTCTGTGGAACACTTTTTAATCTAAGAGGTCTCCCGACTGCAATGACAATTTTATTTATTTTTGGCAGAGCAGTCGTGTTTTAAATGTTTTTAAATTATTTATTTTTATTTTAGACATTTTAGTGACAAGCTTTATTTATGCTAGGTGGCTTTAATTTAAGAACTAAAGGTGGTTTAGTTTCACGGCAGAGCGAGGCGTAGATAGGATGGACGAGAACACGGACGGCTCCCGTTTAGTCGCGCGGTCGCGCTTACTTGCGAGGGCTAGCGCTGGGTCGTGCCGGTATGGCCTAGCAAGTCATTGTTAGGGTGATTTCCCTGATTTCTCAAGCGATTTAGTTCGTCTAGAGACTTTTTATCATGTGGCTCGTGGATAATTTTTCGTGGATTCAAAACGCTGATTGCCAAACCTTCTAGCTGTCTCACGCGACTAAGCACGACATAAGCTTGGCCTTTGGCAAACATTTTAGAGCCTAGATCCACGACGGCTCTGTCCAGTGTCGTCCCTTGCAGTTTGTGCTCTATCACGGCACGGCCCAGCATAGTATAAGCGGTAGCATGCGCCGCTCAACTTTACCATGACCCCTTAACGCATCGAATTCGACTGTACTGGGTCCAATTTTGTCACCCACGCCGACTGTGTTTCCACATATTGTTATAACATCGAATTCAACGAAGACGGCTTGTGGTAATTCTCCAGGTTCAAGTTGGTCTCGGCGTAGTGCTGGCCATTCGAATTTTCGGTTAATCCCCATATCGTCATTTACTAAGCCGTATCCAACGTTAATGTTCTTTCGTAACATCACTATAGATCTAACACCAATTTTTTTTTTTAATACGCGCCTATATCCTGTTTTATTGGGATCGGAGGGAATGAACTCCACTTTCGGCCGCTGTCCATAGGTTTTGACTTCTATAGATGTATCCACTGCCTTCACTTCGTACATCGGCATGTTCTCGAGAGCTCAATGGTATTGTACTCATCCACTTGTTTTAATGTGGGAAATATGCGCACACATTCGCCATCTACAAATGGACCAGTCACGGGGACTCGACGACGATCCAGTATTTCAAATTGCTGCATGGTAAGTTGACCGACCCGCAAATTATTTAAAATATCCACAAAAGTAGTATCATCTGCTTGTCTCAGGTTTTGTGGCAGTTCGCAGAAGCTAAACAGCGCCCATAAGTCCATTTCAGCTTCTAAATGCGACGGTTCCTTGAAGCTGTATGCTCCGCCTGCCGATTTTGCGACTGGTGGTAGCTGCATCAGGTCCCCAAAGAGCAAAACATTGACACCTCCAAAATAATGGTGGCTCACTTTAATTTTTTGGAGTCTAAGGTGAACATTTCTGAGAGTCGTATATAGTACCATTGAAATTTCATCAATGATGAGCCATTTTATGGTTTTCCACTTTTTCTCTTTCTGGTTTCTATCCTCAAATTCAAATTTAAAATTCAAATTCAAAATATTTTATTTCACATAAACCTACATGGGCAGTTATGAAACGTCAGAAGCTAGGTGCACGTCCGCCGTTTTCAATAGGAAGGGCAAAAGTGGAATGTAAGGTAGAACCCCCAATCAGTCGAGCTGCTACGCCAGTTGGCGCTGCTGCCACTACGGCTTTACCGTTGGTATTATAACTGAGGCGGCGTATTTGTTCTAACACAAATTTTAGGGTAAAAGTTTTACCCGCGCCAGCGCCCTCTCTTACAAAGACTCGCAATGGCTCTTGCTCGCAGTTCGTAGCCAACAGCCGTTCGGAAATGGTTCTGAACAACTGTCGCTGGCACACATTCATTGACCGTACCGCTGCTGAACACTGCTCGTCAGTCATTGCCCTACCCTAACATGTTTGTTTTTTTTTTTTTTTTTACTGGCCGTAGTATGTTACTCGTGTGACGGTGTGATGATGAAAGAATTCTAAAACTCAATCATCTACGAAACCATTCACTCATTTAGACATTTTCAGTCTTACTAAAGTCTGATCAAATCGTTTGCACAGCCAAAGATGAAATGTTTGTTTTGCACGTACACCGTACCTAAGTAAAAGTGGTGCGCATAAATTACATATATTTGGAACGTGCTCATCAAGGCCTTCAATTTGATACCCATATTTTAATAATTGAAGAAAAAAAAAAACTTTTTTATTTTTCAAAATGGAGCCATACTGTCGCCACATGGTTTTTTTTTATAGCCAGTGTCACTTTGGATGATGTAAGGATTCTAACGATACCCGATACATCCAAATCTGTTCAGGCGTTTAAAAGTTATGGTGGAATAAAGAAACTCACATACATACATACATCAACCCTGCCCTTTTTGGGCAGTCGTGTAAAAATAAAGCCTATACGCGCAATAAGACCTAGGTATTTAAACCAGATAGCATGATTGCCACTACAGCTGTAACAAATCTAATTTAATAAAAAATATTGAATATTGTAGGCGTGGTGGATTGGAGAATTGGAATTAGAGTGGCGTTCTTTCATATCTTTTCTCGATATAAAACTGCCACAAAATTAAATCTAGTAATACTTATAGATCTACAAAACACGAAATAGTTAAACCAATAAGTACAGACTAACTGTAAACATTTTCCCAGGAAAAATATATCCAATGACCGATTTGCATTGATCTATAGAGGCAAGAAATTTCAATAAATAAACGATACGATTTGCGTTTTGAGAAATGAAGCTGAAAATTACATCGTATTTTTTCAAAAAAACCTTCATCAACCAACGGTAAACACAAAATAAAACTCCAAATAAACAGGTTTTTTCTATTCGGCTCACTACATATCCATGACAATATAGTATATTCAGCACAAACCAAATATTGGGAACACCGTGCCGGCTTCTATTCTAGATCCTTCCGCTCACAGTCAGCCGGTGAAATTGGATGCACGTACGTTGATTCACATAAAGGCCCGTACTATCAGAACGCTCTTTAAACGACTGATTTTCATTAATATTTGAACTTTTTTTTAAATTCTATTGTCATGTGGCGGGATCTACATCACCACATGCGAACTACGCATCACACTGATGTTACGCAAAATCCTGCATCGCGCAAGCAGAGTTTACCGCGCGACTACCATATATACAACACCAGACACAACACCTGTCTGGTTTGAGGTTCCTGCCTTTTCAATGGACGATGAGTGAACTTTACACCCTGTTCCTCATACCTGTATAGGCTCATGTCATTTATGTGGTAAACTACAATGCGATGCAATTTTGCCTGGAAGTTTCCTTTCCTAGAGACAAATGAGAAAATATTCGAAAGAAATGAATCAACAGATTAACCCTAATTCGCGACCTAAGAAAGTCATAACTTTAAAAATGAATGAAAAACCCACTGTAAATTATATACGTACTAAGTGGGATTTTCACTACTGACACTAAACGCGATCAACACATCTAAACCGCGTTCAAGAGCTGTCAGTGTCAATATTTCACAGAAAATAATGGCAGTCAGACAGCCTTGAAACGTGGTTTTTGTGCTGATCGCGTTCAATTTCATTGGGTAAATTCACCCTAAGTCTGAAATCGCCAACAAGCAATAAACAAACGTGATGATGTACACATGCCTTTTCTGTATGAGAAGAGGCCATTGCCCTGAAGTGTGTTAATAATAAACAGGTTTTATTACACACATAGACCCCTCTTAATCCCCCTCTAAGTAAAACGCGTACATTTTTTATGACAGATTAATTAGGGTCGACTTATATCGCGAAACCTTACAACCTCCGAATACAATCACAATATCTTCCTACTTACATATGGCTTTGTTTAATTAATCGTGCAGGCGTACCTACCTACATGGGTAAACTAGATTAATTAAACATTATAGTTCCTCAATAAATCTATTAATAGATGGGAAGCTTGCTAAGAGCGTTTATGCAGAAAGTGGTAGTGGTGGAAAGTTTGATTAATTTGGCAATATTACTGTACGGAATTAAGAAATATGGCTAACTAGAATATTTATTATGAAATGCATTAATTAATATTGCAATGTATTGCATTATTTAGTTTTAGAACATGTAAAAAACAGCGAAATATTTGACAGCTATTTGCGGTGTTGCCCACTTTTTGTATGATTTAGTAGGTATTTTTTTGCAGTGTTTGTACAAATCGGGTTAGTAAAACAACGTTGATTTTGCTGGATTCCTAACTTCAAATTCTGTAAACTTTCATCTTATATCAAGCCTTTTTGATGTGTAACATAGCCGCTCGCTTTCCTGCAATCTGTGGGAGTGATTTCGTGAAAAGGGACGAAAGTGTGTAACAAGAAGCCGGGGGGAAGCGCGCGCTATTTGATTTGACCAATGAGCGCGCGCGGTGCTTGAGTTTGCCGTCAGATGGTTTCCAACACATTTTCCTAGAGCTTGGTACTGTCAGCCAAGATAATAATACATAAATAATAAATCGTTTATTTATAAAAAGAGGAACATTTACAATAAGTAACTTAATAATTAAAATAGAGCACAGACTAGGTTGAACCTGTGCTTTAGGCTAGGAAGTGCATAAATACTTAATGTAATAAATTAACAATGAGTAATAACCAATATAGTATAAACTAAATTAAAATTAAGTCAATCAAAATAAAATAGCATGTTAGCGATTCTATTTGCAGACAAAAAGTAGATCTTCTGTCTATGCATAATCTATGGTTAGTAAATATTCAATTATATTTTTTTTTACAGCTAAAGTAATTTAATGTATAAATACTAAGTTTTCTATTTAATCTATTGTATAGAAATGGGCTTAATTAAGAATGTAAAAAATCTTTCTAATAAGACATGTTTTGAGGTTGCATCGTGCATACTATATCATTCCGTCTCTTGTTTGTATTATCAGCAGTGTATTGTCAGCATGGTGTGCTATTTTAATACTAAGTGCATAATGAAAAGTTGGCGAACAGTCAGCACGTTGCAGGATTGATTTATATAGCAGATCTGTGGGAAAGAAAAAGGGATGGAAGATGTCAGATGTTACACATCATATGCGACTACTGTAAAGCTGGGAACATACTATCGGACACGTCCGTAAGGCGCAGCTGATAGTCGCGACCGATGAGTGTGCACGTTGTTCCCAGTTCCAGCCGGCCAGATTTCTATCGGACGTCCGAACGCTCAAGGACGGCCCAAGGTCACGTCCGCGACTTACGACCGATAGTTTGCACAGATGTACCTAATATCCAGATACAAATAGGTACGCTACGACTGTCAGCCGCGGCTTACGGACGCGTCCGATAATGTGTTCCCAGCTTCGTTTTTTATTCAACATTTGGTTTTCAATACACAGAAAACGGTCACAGCAATTCGTTGATTATTCACATGTATCAAAAACCGAATACACCTCTAAATAGATTCCGAGAACCAATAGTTGTGTGAAAGCACCAGGAAGCGATCACGATTGGCTTTAAAAAAACATTTCGCTGCAAATATCTCCTTTGACGGGCGAACTTCCACGGAGCTGTTTCATGGAAAATAATGAAAAAAAAACCGGCTAGGTGCGAGTCGGACTCACACACGTAGGGCTACCACCGTATAATATTTAATACTATTTTTTTTAATTCCTTTTTAATTAAAAACACGTGGAGATCCTTTAATGATTAACTTTATTTTATTATTTGTTGTTACAGCAGCAATAGAAATACACAATCTGTGAAAATTTCAACTGTCTACCTATTACGGTTCATGGGATACAGCCTACTGACAGACATACGGATGGACGGACAGTGTAGGCTTACCCTTACCCTTACCCTTCGGGTACGGAACCATAAAAACAAGTTTGAATTATGCTCGAAGGTACACTATCATTGGGAACGGAAAACATGAGGAGATTGATTGGAAATGGGGCGTACAGTCAAAAGATTGGCAAACCGGAATATGAGGGTGTATTATAAACTACATAATACAAGTTTCTGTTGACGATTGCATAACATGCATAATCAGCCCATAATGGTCCCACTGTTGGGACACAGGCCTCCTCTCTTCGAGAGTGGGCTGTAATCTACCACGCGGGCCCAGCGTGGTTTGGTAGATGTCACATGTCTTCGAATTTTTGGTTCTAGCACATGCCGGTTTCCTCACGATGATTTCTTTCACCGTTTGGAGAGCAGTGGTGATGAAATTATTTACTGAAAGTAAGGCGCCACGATCTAATAACAGGACATAAAAATCATTCATCATAATCATTATCAGAGGCAGCCTTGCTTCCACCTACTGCTGAGCATAGGATTCCTCCCTTATGCTTCCTTGGTCTGTCCAAGTCTCATCCAGGCCTTCTCCGCAATCTTCTGTGGGTCGACACATACCTGGCTATTCGTCTGCTTACAATTTTATTTTAATAAAAAATAAAAGGAAAAAGCGTTTAGTTGTATGGGGATATACAAATTTTACTGTTTACTTAAGATCCCCACGAAATAGGTCAGCGGTCTGGTTCCAGACCACGGTCCGCCACTGGGTGACTCCTACTCTACAGTTTGCCAAATAGGTAGAACGGGACACCAACTGATGTCATTTAGACTATTTATTTATTTGGAAACTCAACAGCTTATAATTAAAATTACATGAGTTATGAATGTTCATCAATGAACAGCTCAATGCAGTTGCGTCAAAGTAACAGCATCATACAGTCTGCATACACTGCTCACGAGAGCAAGATGATGACAGTTATCACTTAAGACAATAATAGAGTTTCACGGCATTGATAAAGCTAGGTTAACTAGAAAGTAGCGAGAGAAAACCAAAAGAAAGAACTTAAACAAGTATAGCTATAGCTATAGTTATCAATAATAGGTAAAATGCGATTATTGACACATTACTCACATTAAATTAAAGTTAAAAGTAACTACTATGACTATATTAATTAACAAAAGGAAAAGGAAAAAACAATTTGCTTAACATTGTGAATATATCTATAAGAATGCATTATGGCATAATTTGTTCACTAAACAATATCTGCTTGATTTGTTTCTGGTATGTTTGTTTGGATGAATGGAATATACAGGGTGTTTGGCGCATGGACCGACACAATTTTTTCAGGGATTTGGGAGGTCATTAGCTAGGTTCTACCCATACACCCTTTGTCCCAAATGTCACGGTTGGTTACATATGATTATTTTTTTAAAATGAAAAAAATTCCCAAAATGTGTCCTTTAATTTGAAATAACTTTTTTGTTTGTGGGTGTAGTGGCACAAAACAAATTTTGTTGCATTCTCCAAAGTCCTTTAAATCTAAAAACATCTTTGTTTTATACAACTGGTTTCAAGAAAATTCCTTACAAGCTTCCAAAGTTAATTTTTGTATTTAATGAATGAAATTTTACAACTTCTAAATTAATTATAAAAAAAACTAAAAGCTATTTTGAACTTAGCTAGAACCTAGCTAATGACCTCCCAAATCCCTGAAAAAATTGTGTCGTTCCATGCGCCAAACAGCCTGTATAGACACTTTCAAAACATTTAGAATTGATGCGAGGCAGTCGGGTCAGAACAGCATTTCTCCCGTATTTTGTACGGTAGCGAGGGATACTGAGTAATTTTGTGTGACTGGTACGTGTTTTCAGGGTACAGAAATGTATACATGATAATAAATCACTGCTGTCCAAGCGACCTCGCAGGATATCAAAGAGAAAAGGCATATCCAACACCTTACGCCTATCCACGAGGGGAAGCATATCATAGTGTCTACAGTCTCGGGCATAGGAATCATGACGTTTCCAGGATTTGTAGTTTAGGAATTTTACAAACTTTTTCTGTAAACTTTCGATTCTTTTACCTCGTATTGGGGTGACCAGATTGGGCTACAATACTCCAAAATACTACACACATATGCAAAGTAGGTATATAATATTTAGACTATGACAATTACTAAATGGCTTACAAGTACGCATTACAAAAGCAAGGTTACGAGAGGCTCTATTGGTGATAATATCAATATATTGTTCAAAGAGCAATTTGGAATCCAACTTTTTACCAAGATCCGTGACTACATCAACCCTTTCGATCGCATTATTATTAAATCCATAAGGATACTTAGTTGGGTATTTATAACGGCTAAAGGTAATTCATTCACATTCATTCACATTTACATTTAGAAACATTGACAGTATTATTATTTTACTGGTAATACCTGAATAATGCATCAAGATCACGCTGTATCAGTTTACAGTCAAATCTAGATTTTACACACATGTATATTTTCATGTCATCTGCGTACATGAGATTCTTTGCGGATCTGAAACATGACTGAATACCACACAGGTATGCGCAGTAAAAAGTGGACCCAATAAAGATCCCTGGGGAACACCGGAGGGGATGTTTACGAAGTCAGATTTAAAACCTCCCATAACCACAGCTTGCGATCGGTTCGATAAGTATGACTTAACCCATCTCATTATATCCCCATGGATCCCAAGCATTTGCAGCTTTGCCAGCAAGATCACGTGATCCACACGATCGAAAGCTTTTTCGAAGTCCGTGTAGACCACGTCAACCTGGCCACCGACTTCCATATTATGCTATACATAGTCACAAAATATGGCCAAGTTAGATGCTGTGGACCGTCTCCTAACGAAACCGTGTTGACTCTGGCCTATACCGTTTGAGATGATTGGATCTATATTATTATAGATTATGTTTTCCAAAACTTTGCTAACTGTGTTAAGAATAAATATTGGCCGACAGTTTTTTTATATCCATCTTGGGCCTCTTCTTATATGTACACTGGCACTATATGAGCTGCTTTCCACAGGGAGGGACAGACGCACTCGGCTAAAGACTTTTGAAATAATAAAGCTATAGGATGTGCTAAACTATCAGCACAATTTTGCAAAAAGATAGGAGGTAATCCATCGTTACCGGGTCCTTTTGTTGTATCTAACGCGCGCAAGGCTTTAAGTACGGTGTCATTGGTGATAGATAGGTTAGATAGGACATTAGTTGAGCCGGTCTGTTCATTAGGAATACTCGTAGATGTAGCAGAGTGCATGCTACCATGCTAAACATGGTAAATTGAAATTACCAATAAGAACAAAATTATGATTACTATTAACAACCATTGTGTCAGTTATAGCTTGCCCAATGTCATTCAGACGCAATGGGATACTAGATACATCGGGGGGTATATAGACAAGAATAATATGCAAATCTTCCCGAGTACCAACGCTTCGAGATGAGAGTGTAACATGCAACATCTCTACACCAGCACACTGAAAATCCTGACGTCGTCGTCTAGTGTCAAATTTACGATTGACGCAAATCATAACACCACCACCATTTTTTTTACCAGTTGAATTAAGATCACGGTCTTGCCGGAATATAATTCAGTGTCAAAAATGTCATCGTGCAACCATGTTTCCGTAAAGATCAAAATGTCATACCTAGTGCGTAAAATACTGTTATACAAATCCAATACCTTAGTTCTCATCCCTCGAGCATTTTGGTAGTAAAAACTTAACTGTGTGTTAACCATCATTAATAATAGGAAAGAACATTTAAAATAAAATAACATAAGTGGGTGACTTGACGGTTGAGAAGGTATTGGTTTGACGGGCAATAGCATAAACGTAATGTGATAGAAGCCTGAGAGGAACTAATATCAACAATCAGTATAATAAAACCATGTAACAGTACGACACTAGAGCGCTAAGTAAGAGCGTAAACAATCAGTATAGATCGATTCAAAAGGTAACAATTTTGCCGATTGCACGCGAATTGTGGGTAAGTGGTGAAAACTATGTCAATTTTCAAGCATAAACCCACGACCATTGTGCCATATCTCATTATTGTAAGCATGTGAGATGTATAACTAGAGAAAAGATAAACTAAATTAAATCGAAAAAAATAATGTTTATGATTACAAACAACTTCGCGCCACCATTATGTGTGTAAACATCAACCAGGCACGCATCTAATGATGAACATAATTTACATATTGTAACGTAGCTATTGTGTAAACTATGACACCACATGAATGTAACGTTATGAATAACAATAAAATATAAATATATATATTGTATGTATGTATGTATGTTCGTAAGTATATTGTCATATAATCTGTTTTATTTTATTAAGTGAATTGTTTTTGATTTTATGTATTTTACTTTCTCTCTACTCTTACACACGGTGTCTACATCTCTTTTTACCCTCTGTCCTATCGCAGGTATGCTGGAAGAGATTTCATTAGAAATAAGCATCACCTTTGTACGTATTTTTCTGTTCTTATAATCTTGTCTGTTTATTTTTGTGTGTACATAAATGGTTAAATAAATAAATAAATAAATAAATAAAACCATGCTGAACCAAGTAAGGCAGTATTGGGCTTAAGTGAGTTTTTGTAACATACTCGTATCAAGGTTACGGATGAATATTGTATCAGTAGTTTCAGACTTTTTTACGTAGATGCGCCCTCCACGCAATCCACACAAATTGGTATTTTAGCTCCTTTGCACGTTTACGAGTTGCAGCATGCAAGTTTTTATTTTCCGGTGATAGGTTCTCAACGACAAACACAGGAAGTTTTTGACTCGTGCCGATTCCCAGGTCGTGTGTATTTAATTTATCTTGAGCATTCTTTTTATTGTATGTCATAGAAATGTATCACGGGTACGGGGCGAATTAAATTTGGTTAGTATGGACCGTGCACGGGTACTGTCTGGATTCAATTTCGCAATTCTTGCACAGTAATGTATATCACTGTCGTTAATTGACGCGATCTTTACTACATTTTCCGATTTATGTTCCGGGACACACTGTATTTCAATGTTAGAGGCCCGTGACAGTTGATCAATTTGAACGAATTTGCCCTTAATCTCGGACAATTCATAGTGTAACAACTCATTCTCCTTCTTCATTTGGTTGATTTCATTTCGATAAATAACGTTATCATGCTTTAATTTGTCAAATTCATTACTTAGGAAATTCATATAATCCTTAAAAGCTGTTACTTGATCATTGATTTCCTTCAGGTTAGCAGATATTGAAATCTTAAACTCGTCTATGGTGTCATGCAGTGCATTACGCATTTCTTCACGTATTATATCTCTTATCTCTGAGCGTAAGGATTCCGTAGATTGACTTGTACACAGTTGCAGGTTCTCTGGCCTAGTATGGGTAGTCTTACGGCGGGTGACATTGAAGGTCATTTCTGCCATGGATGTGGACGCATAGGTATATTAGAATTATCACTCTTTGGCTGTTTACTCAGACATTGCGGGCATACCCAGTTAATCGGAGGTTCTTGATCCTGTGCGTCTATATGCGAGAAGTCGATACCAAGCATATGGTAGCTTTTGTTGCAACGAACACATTTTTACAAAGTACATATTGCTTCATGCAGTCAGTGTGGTAGGAGTCCACACGGACTCTTTCAAATAAATGAAGTAACTACATTATTATTTGCCAATCAAACAGCAATTACATCAACAAAAAAGCACCCTTAATTTCTTCTAAAAACATCCTCATTTTCTGAAAACATTCTCGGTTAGATGTCGTCGCATGATTTGCAGGAGGTTCAGACAACAATGCAAAACGTCTCCGCGCCGTGAAGCCAAGCTTGCGGTTATATTAAAAAGCGGGGGTGAACGGGAATTGATTAGCTGTCAGCGGCGCCAGCCGGCCACAGTCGGGCTATAAAACCCGCGGAATATGTCCCACAAGTTTAACTTTAAAATACTGGGAAGTGGGCCAGCCTTTATTGCTGGGAAACAGGTTTTTGGGTCAGGGTGTAACAGATGGGCTATTATACGAATGGTCTGTAGGGATTGTCTGTCTTTTTATTATATGTTCTTGTGTGAGTATAATAATGCTATTGTCGCTTTATGAGGAAAGATCAAGAAGCCTCATACTTGACCTTTGTACTTAAATAAGAATAATCCATTATAATATTTTTACTACAATAGGGTCGCCCCCTATTACTTGGGATTTAAATATAACTGACGAAACAGGTATGCCTCTGCCTAACCCTTCAATAACTAACAGGCGTGTTGTTATGTTACTACTACCTAAAATCAAGGACACAGTGTTTGTCTTTTCAGGGAAAAGCAGTAAGGTCAGGAAATATAACATTTGACCTGTAAACCATTGCATACATTGGTATTAATTGATTTGTTACGGAGCGCTACGCGGTCTGCTACGCTCGTAGACCCTCTCGTAGAGTGGCTACGCTCGTAGCACCTCTCCTTTCTTGGCTCCATTTAAGATTTTGTTGTGAGGACACTTTAACTAACGAGCTCTGACGCCGTCAATCCGGCTCAGCTTTATATATGTTCAAACAAGTACTATACTTACTTTCTACAGTTTGCTTGGGATTGCAGATTATAATTGAAATTAAAGCAGTCTTAAAGGCAAGAAATTGACATTGTAGACCTGTATTTCTAGTAAAACATATTCTGTCAAATCCTTCTGTAAAAGGATGCAGCTTTCAACAAAAATATCGCAATAATATATGAATTTATAATAGATAAGCGAAATGCTAATTAACTTTGATTATAATATGTAAGTTAAAACTTGTTCCCACAAAAATAACAAATTTAACTCGTAAAACAGGACTTCCTCTCTCCTACCCTTTTGCTATGCCCTACAGGGTCCATAATTATCTAAATTATATAGTTATCACCTAAGTACACATTCTGGTAGTAAAGTAATAAAGATATTGAGTATTGAATTTCAGTGACCTTCAAACATACATAACATGTAGGCAGAAAGAACAGCATTTCGGCAGCTTGTTTACCACCAAGAGTGGCTATGAAGTTTCTTGCCCGTTCTTCTCCATAGGAACCTACTATGCTTTGGAATGGGCAACTAGCTTCATCTTTCTGATTGACCGACCCCTTGACCATTCAAATTGCCTGTAAATGGTTTAATTGAAATAAATGGTTTGATTTTAAGGTTGATTTAAATCTAGGAGTACCAATCTTTTTCTCAGCGTATCGATGGTAAAAAACTCATATAAAATGTGGTCCAAAATTCAGCTACGCGAGTTGCACTCACTGACGCATAAGGTCATCAAGTGCACAGGTAATAGCGGCCATGCGGCACAAGATAGCAGGAGGCCATTGTCTGTGGGGAGACGCCGCATGCTTGAGATCTGAGCCGTCCATGAACCCCCATCTGTGGAGATTGGCTGACTTGAGTTCGAAGTCTATTCAGAGATTTCCAAGTCGGCTATGGTAACGTGTGCCCTGGTGGAAGGCTCTCAGATGGTTCTGGTTTGGTGATAAATTCATCACAGGGTTTATGTAAACAGTTCCCGCCTGAGATTGCATCTTGCCGTGGAGGCATTGCTATTGGCTGGACTGGCTGGACTGGCTGGACCCACGCACCCGAGAAACTTTTTACGGCTTGTTAGCCTCTGGGGCACTGAGACGAAGTTGTGCATTGGGTGACGTGAGTCAGCTTGTAAAGGGTGTCTCAGTAAGAATGAACTTTTTCATTTTAAAATAAAAACAAGTATTTTATGACAGAGTTGTGATATTATTATTGTATTGTAAAGAAGACATGTTCCGATTAAGTATGAAATAAAATATCCGGCAAATGACCCCCACGGCTCCGATGACAGGCCATTACTCTTTTCATGAAATTTTCCATGACTTTTGCACAGAGATGTGGCTGTATCTCACCGATGACGCGATGGATTTCCGATTTGAGCTCAGGAATTCACAAAACTCCAAAGAAAAAAATCGCACGGCGTTAAATCGCACGATCTTGGTGGCCAGTTGACATCAGAATTTCGTGAGATAATGTGTTCTGGAAATCGTTGCTGCAATAAGTCGATTGTTTCATGCGCGGTGTGGCAGGTTGCGCCGTCCTGCTGAAACCACATGTTGTCCAGATTCATGCCATCCAGTTGAGCCCACAAGAAGTCCGCTATCATATTCCTGTAACGAATACCGTTCACAGTAGCGTAACTTTCCCCATTTTTGTAATGAGTTTTCACAACTATAACGCGTTGTTCTTTCGAAAAGCACTCCATTTTAAATAATCGAAATAAACAGAGGTGACAGCTGTCAAATTTCAGAGTTGTAACTTGAATGAAAAAAAAAATATTCCAATTTTAAAAAGTGCACTCTTACTGAGACACCCTTTAGCTTCGCCCTCTCGATGCGGCTGGCTATGGTCCTGCGAATGTTTGGAGGTGTAATGCCAGTCAGTGGCTACAGCATTAGTACTAGGTTCGGTTAAATGCAACCACTAATAATCCAGCACGTCTCGTTTAGAGCTGTATCCACTAGGTTGGTGTATAACGGTGTATGACTAAGTCCTAAATTGACCTATAGCTGGAGGCTTCGACCTTGGGCTAAACCTTTTTCCACCTCGCTTGTTCTCATATATGATGACCCTAAAATGTAGAATGTGTAGGTTTTACTCGAAAATCGGTCATGTATTAGTGAATCGCGATAACCTTGTAGTCTTACTCACATACCCAGAGTAGCGCATAGTCAGCAAAAAAAGTAGGTTAATCTTAACAAATTTTTCAGAAATATTATACTTTTTTTTTGGCCTGAATACATACAAATTATTGCTTGTTTGTAACAAATTGTAAACTTGCCGATTGCCGAGGGTAGTATGGATAGGGAACACTGGCCTGAACCGTCTCCTGGATGATGGTGGTCCCGTCTCAGACTTTGCCCGCAACTGACGGTTAATGCCACTGTGACACTTACCCTTTTGGGGGTTGTTTGATTTGCATGTATCGGAATAAGCGATTATTTTTTACTAAATAGTTAGGAAAATATGTAGGGGAATTCTGGCAACCGTTATATATGTTTAAGTACCACTGTGACACTTACCCTTTTGGGGGTTCTCAGCAGGTAGGTATGTAGGGGTTTGTAATTAATAAGAGCTCAGATTAGTACACTTATTATTTATTGCCTTTACTTCCATGGCCGTCTCACACTTGATTGCCGAGGGTAGTACGGATAGGGAACACTGGCCTGAACCGTCTCCTGGATGATGGTGGTCCCGTCTCAGACTTTGCCCGCAACTGACGGCTCCAGTTCCAGGTTCTGTTAACTTCCAGCGTAGGGTAGGCGTGAGTCACTCTGCAGCAGAGGATCTTCTCCAAGCGTCCTCCTTGACGCCGGAACCACGAAGTGATGAAAGCCTACTTTGAACACACAATTTAATTTATGTGTAAAATTAACAATCGACTCTATGATTAATAAATAATTTTCAGAAACACTATCATAACCTCACATCACGCTGTACCCATCATGCTGTGCCCTACAGGGTCCGTAAAAGGACCTTAGCTTTAAGCCATTGTAACACCTTTATACCTACATTATTGAATGCAAATAAAGATATTAATATGAATACCCTCCTATTAACACTTTGTCCGATCTAGACGACACCTGAGACCCCACAAATCCCCATATTCATCATCATCATCAACCTATACTCAGCATCCTCCCACTTGTGCCGAGCTACCCCATGAATAATACCCCAAACTAAGTTCTGTGATATTAACACATTCGAGACAACCCACTTTTCATAGAGCCACGCCGCCATCCATATGCACCATATACAATGCCGCCCATAGGTATGTGACCGCCCGTATTTTTCTGAATATTCATGAAATATTATCGAAAATTAACTTTAAAAGGGTGGGTCTATCTTTAATATTTTTAAATTTATTCATTTTTATTTTTGAGTAGCGTTTGTGATATCTCCGATGTTATTGGCCTGATTTGGATTCTGTTTATTATTCCCAAAAGGTTATGAGTTATTTAATTGGATTAACTAACATTTTTTTATTAAAATTTAGGTGAAGAAGTTTAAAAAAAAAAAAAAAAACCACAAGTGTATGTGCATATAATCAGGGGGATTAAGAAAAAGAAATAGGAAAAATTTAAAAATATATACAAAGATAGACCCGCCCGCCCTCTTTTAAAGTTATTTTTTCATAAATATTCAGAAAAATACGGGCGGTCACATGCCCATGGGCGGCATTGTATAGTGGACCCTCCAGGGGGTCATCGGCATTACGTTTGGACTAAAGTGAACCCTCCAGGAGGGCTTCCGGCACTGAACGTGACAAACCAAAACTCCAAAATGATCATCGGCTGTCGTCTCCAACCGTACCTTACCTACCTCAATACCTACATTTCTGAAGCTCAAAGCTCTTTGTCGCAACACAATAGCGTTGAGTCACAGTATTACGAAGTTAGTTCTCGGAAACAGCCGTATCATGGAGTAATTCGTTTGAAAACCTCTATTGAATTACCGTGACTCACAACTATAATATAGTTGACTTTATTTCACTAAGGTGAGTTAGGTAGTTATTTCATATTGAAAGTTTCAGCAGAAGTCATTATTTATGTATTGTCATTGGGTTGTGGTAAGTCTGACGAATCGTTTGATGATGTGGCTAAGCGTGTGACTCAATCGAGTTAGCTCGAACCACAAATATTTCTATGGTCTATCGACATAATAATATTGCAGCTGCTTCATGTAAAATAAATACAAAATAAAATAAAAGCTTTTTAATTCAGATTAGAAATCCATAGAATGTTAGTAGAGTAAAACTTATGAAACTAGCGTAAGTAGTTAAAAAACATTATAATTAGGTACTTATTTCCTAATGTGGGTATTAACCCAGTGCTGGAAGTAACTCGTGTCCAAGCTGGACACGCGTTACGTCCAGTACTGGGTCACTTGGTATCCACAAAAACGGCCAAGATGCTGTTGGTGCTGGCGCGCAGCCTGCGAGAGCCGCGGCGCATCGCTTGCGGAGCACGGCGTGGAAGCCGCGAACATGCCCGATGCACTGCACCAGCGTGGCTGCCCCAAAAACGCCGTGCATTGTTATAAAGGCTGAATTTTTAGTCACCGTCCAAATATTTTCTAGGCATTAGGTATGATTCACTAACTAAATCTTCATATTAAATCATTTTCTCGAAAGAATTATCCGCTCCAAAAAAAAAACCACCTACTAACTTAAAATAGCAATCGTTTAGAATTAAAATTATTTTATTTGTTTAAATGCTTTAATTACTTACCTACTATCGAACGCGAATCGAACTAACGCTACAACGGTATATAAATTACAATTCGAATTTTCCCTTCGTACGGCGATGCGATAATAATGTTTTTATTTTGTTTAAATGCTAATTAATAATTTCCTAGAGTTACCTACATAGTATCGAACGCAATGAAATACCTACGCCCGAACACTTCGATAACGCCGGGTGAAGGATAGGTAACTAGGTAGGTACGTACAATTCCAAGTTTTGTTTTTCTGGCTTTCTTTATCGATACTGAACCTAACCCTAAGCTATGGCACGCAATTACTTTAACACTCTGTATAATAACTTTGTGATGTGATATCTCAATATTTTTGTATGGAGTGATACTAAAAGAAAAACCGTTTTCAATGATTTTCGCCAAAGATTAATATATCAAAATTTGGACGGTGACTAAAAATTCAGCCTGTATAGGACGCGCCAGGCGCTGCATGATATTTGCGTATAATGAGCCCACAAGGAGCACGTGTATAGTAACAATGCGCTGTGAACATATACTATGGTTTCTGTAATCACAATTACCATACAAGAAACCCAAGTTTGAGGCGATGTGGTTGCAAAAGGGAATTGTGTGCAACAGTTAGTTTGCGGGAGTCAGTTATAAAAAGTTAAATACTAATATTCTATGTTAATATTTATGCAGACTTTCCGAAATACTAATTTCGGTAGCTTCTAATTTTACAAATAAGAAGTTAATTAAATTATATGAAATAAAACATGACTTTTTTACTATCACGTACAAGGTTTCTTCATCGTACTTTCACATTCGTTTTCTCGGTAGCCGCACTAACCACAGTCCACTAAGCTTAATTAATTCCCCACTTCATCCAACGTGGAGGAGTATTTTTATAAAGCTTCAAGAACTTTTCTCAGATTTGTTCCAGTCTTAAGAACATCCACTAGTTTTATATATATTTTATTTTATTTGATCTGGGGAAAAATGTAAGGATCTGTGGGAAATTTTACCCAATGTCATTTACGTCATGTATAAATAAATGAGTGATAAATGAGTGAGGTGATGAAACAGATAGATAGGAAATAGTGACACTGACATGGGGCCAGCTGTACTTCCCCGGACGGCTCTAATATCAAAATTTTACAGTGTTTTCAAATTACAGTGTTAATAGATGTGTGAGGACAGTGTAGGCCTGTCAACAAGTACTGTCTGTTATTACAATAGTGTCAGAATGGTCTATCATTGATTTCATAATTGTTGATTTTAACAAGTTTGGTAATCTACTAATATATTGGCGTCATTAGGACTTTCCAATGGTCAGCCACTGACACTCCATTGAAAGAAATGGCATCTATTGGTAATCTCTTATATAATGACAAATTAATGACTGACTTAGGCGGTAATCTGCTAAAACTTTGACAGTCCTTTGATCACAAAGGTTTGGTTTTACAAAGGGTCGTTCAGCTACAGACGCGGGCGTGGAATTACTAAAGAGCATATTCTAGGCCTGGGAGGAGTCGCAAGATGCTCTTGGCATTTTCTGTGACTTGTCCAAGACCTTCGATTGCGTACATCATGACACACTCATCAGGACACTGTACCACTATGGTATGAGGGATAGGGCTCTCGACCTTCTGACTTCTTATCTGAACAACAGAATTCAGAGGGTCCATGTTAACGGCAAGAGATCTGCAGGATCTGCGGTCACCATGGGCATTCCGCAGGGTTCAATTCTAGGTCCTTTTTGTTTTTAATTTATATTAATGACTTATCTCACCACATAAGGGATAATCACAAGATCGTATTATTCGCAGATGACACTTCCCTTATTTTTAAAATCAAACGTCAGTTAGTCAACTTTGATCAAGTGAACGATGCGCTCTCTAAAGTTGTGCATTGGTTTAATGTAAATAATGTTCTCTTGAATGAAAAAAAGACTAAACTCATTAAATTTTCAACGCCGAATGTCAGGCAGCTAACTACTAATGTTAAAGTTAATGGAATAGAGCTGGACCCTGTTGAGTCGACCGTTTTTCTTGGAATCACTATTGAGCTGAGTTCGGCCGACTACGCTGTTAAAAAAATTAAACAGATAACTGACGTAGACAAAGCCAGAATTGTTTATTTTAGTTATTTTCATAGTCTTATGTCATATGGAATTCTTCTCTGGGGAACCTGTTCGGACATTAATACTATCTTTGTTCTACAGAAAAGGGCTGTTCGAGCCATTTACAACCTAAGTCCGAGAGATTCCCTTAGAGAAAAATTCAAAGAAATAGATATTCTGACTGTATATTTGCCTCACAATATATTTTTGAAAACCTATTGTACGTACACAAAAATATATCAAATTTTAAGATTTCCGATATTCATAGTTTAAATACCAGGAATAAACACAACCTTGCTGTACATCGCACTCGTCTCCACAGAGTAGGCAACTCGTTCATGGGTCAATGTATACGCTTTTACAACAAACTTCTCATCGAAATTCGAAACTTACCCATTAAACGATTTAAAAGCTGTATTAAAACCAAACTTTGTAAAAAAGGGTACTATAAAATTTCAGATTATTTAGAAGACAAAAAAGCATGGGATTGAGGTGCTCGCTCTGCTAAGCCTTGTGATAAAACCATAAAATTCGACATTTGTTATTATTATGTAAAATCATTAAAATATACCAGTTTTATATACATATTGAATTATTGATATTGTTGAAAATTATATAGATACAAAATGACATGATTACTTTGTGAAGTATTATATTGTTTTAATTATTGTGAATGTGAGGACTATGTGGTTTTTTTTTCTCTCATAAATTTTTTCATTGTCGGTTGGTTTCAATGATGGTCTGGCAGTTTGAGTAGTTTATGCGGCCTACCCAAATGTCCTCTCTTTGGTATTGTTCGTTGAGTTGAGCTCCTTAAGTTCTGAGTTGAGCTCCACGATTACTGAGAAATGCTTGCACTGACAGGACAGGTCCACTCAAATCTGTGTGGTTCTTTTCTCAAAAGACCATTTCAGACTAATCTACATGGTCCTCATATGGCCTGACCAAGATTATGTCTGGCCTTTAAAAGAGACTGTGACCTCTGAGTTTGTTTCGGCCTTTCTTCTCAGATTAGTCAGATAGGAAACGCCGAACTCATCTAGGAAATTTTTTATTTTTACTTAAGATGACGTGTAAAAGTGATTCCAATATCCTATTTACAGAATAAACAATTTCATTTCATCAGTGATCTACCATTAGAACATCATTGTGTAGTCATTGCTTTTAATTCGTTACGAATATCGTGTTTAAGGAATACAATGATCAACCAATGATCGACCATTATGAATTTAGCAGATTACGAACTTTTAGCAAAATGACAATGGGATCATGTTGGAATCACGAATTTATAAAAAAACTTTTTCACAAAAAGTAAAACCGACTTCCAAAAAAAACACTACAAAGTGAAAAATAACTTCAATTTCGGAAGTCGGTGTCTTTGGGGTTTTATTTTCGTTTTTTTGCCACCGACTTCCGAAATCAAAGTCGGTTTTATTTTTTGTGAAAAAGTTTTTATTTTTTGTGAAAATGTTTTTATTTTTCACTTTTTAGTTGTGGTACACAAAACCCCCACACATTACCTGCTATGTAAATTACAGTGACAGGAACTATTAGAATATCATCCACATATACTAGGTGGGAAAAATACGTATTATTGAAGCTAACTCAAAAACCCCTCATCCGATCTTGACCAAATTTATAATTTATATGGGACCACTTCTGAAGTATGTCCTACCAAACAAAAAAAGAATCATCAAAATCAATTCATAATTGGCGGAGTAATCGCGTAACAAACATACAAAAAAAACATACTACCGAATTGAGAACCTCCTCCTTTTTGAAGTCGGTTGAAAATAGCAGTAATGGGTGGGTGGTGCTTATCAAAATAGAAAATGGTCTACAAATGTACAGTCTAATAAGCCTACAAGAACTCTTTACAAATAACTCTAGTATTTTACTCTAGTAGTTATTTACTAAAGTACGAAATAACCAATAGAGTATTCCTACTTTCTTAGTCTTTACCGTGAGCTACAATACAAACACTAGTACTTTGTTTATATTTCTGTTCGTTCAATCAAATAAAAACGGTCGTATCGTAAACATAGCGTGCGTGTTATTCCCTTTACATTGTACTTAAGTTCGCTTAAAGAAAATGGAACATGCAAGTGAAGGTATCTGTATTTATTTATGTCTGAACTTTTACAAATATTAAACCGTTTATGTAAATAAAGTACTTTTTTATTAATAAAACCACTACGGTCTTATTCATAAAAAAGCTTATTGAAGGTTTAAGACATTCATTAGTTAAAGTGCTCGATAAGCCTATAAAACCTTCGTTAAAATGTTGTATTCATAAATGTTCTATAACTAATATTAGTCGTTTAGATTAATATATAAATCAAAATGTTGCCATTATAATGAAGTAATTCAACAAATTAAAAATAAAATATTTATTGACCAACATATCGAAACGTCAAACGAGAATTTCTGTCTACGCACCGAATAATTGTGACCATTACGTACAGTAAACTATTTTTCATCCCACCATCTCGGAAAGAGTATTTTTAATCTTCAGTATCTGAGTGGAAAAGCCGTTTTTATTCTCTAGAGGATAAAGTAAATTGAATTTAGAACATCGTGTGCACTAAGTTTGTGAATTAAAAAAAACATTAAACCTATTTACTGCTACCTCTATGGTGCCGAATATATCATACAACTTTTTTTTAATTTGTTAAAAACTCAGACTCGGAACCTTCTTGGTGTTCTTTTTTCAATTTGCTTTGTACGCGGTTCTTTACGCGGCATTTTTTCACGTCATTGTTAAACCTTAGGTATATTAAAAACAAGAAACTTGAAAACAAGTGAAAAAACTAAAATGAGTGATTCTAGCGACGAGGAAGTTTGCTTGACGCCAACAGAATTGACTGAAACTGTTAATAATGCGCAAACGTTTTTTTTTTTGCATTTAGTCATTTCCTCGCTGAGGTGGAATGAAAAGTTACGTGTTGCACTCGAGTGCAAAGATTTTTCACCTCGTGCTCTTTTGATTCCCTCGCTAACGCTCAGGATTCTAATTTGGAATCACTCGCTGCGCTCGTGATTCAATTTTAGAATCCTTCGCTTGCTCGGTCATCAAAATTGAACACGCGGTTAAAAAGCAACTTTGCACTCTTGTATAACAAATAACTATTTCATCCCACCATCTCGGAAAGAGTATTTTTAATCTTCAGTATCTGAGTGGAAAAGCCGTTTTTATTCTCTAGAGGATAAAGTAAATTGAATTTAGAACATCGTGTGCACTAAGTTTGTGAATTAAAAAAAACATTAAACCTATTTACTGCTACCTCTATGGTGCCGAATATATCATACAACTTTTTTTTAATTTGTTAATAACTCAGACTCGGAACCTTCTTGGTGTTCTTTTTTCAATTTGCTTTGTACGCGGTTCTTTACGCGGCATTTTTTCACGTCATTGTTAAACCTTAGGTATATTAAAAACAAGAAACTTGAAAACAAGTGAAAAAACTAAAATGAGTGATTCTAGCGACGAGGAAGTTTGCTTGACGCCAACAGAATTGACTGAAACTGTTAATAATGCGCAAATGAGCTTTCTCCCTCAACAATCACGCGAGAAGTATTTAAAACAGTACGATATGTTCAACACGTGGCGACTAGCAAAAGGAGCCAAAACTTTCTCAGAAAACGTTTTGCTGGCATATTTTATAGAATTATCCGAGAACAAGAAAGCAAGCACTCTATGGAGTACGTATTCGATGCTAAAAGCAACAATAAAGATGAAAAAAGACAAACATATCGATACCTATCCTAAATTAGTGGCATTTTTAAAAAGAGCCTCATCTGGTCATCAACCAAAAAAATCGAAGGTTTTCACAGTATCTGATATTGAAAAGTTTCTTAACGAAGCACCCGATTCCGTATATTTGGCGGCAAAAGTAAGTCAGTTGCACATTCAGTATCTACTTAAGTATATTAATCTCAATTAAATAGTATACTTAGTAGATGTTGATAGGCATAATTATGCGTTCATATCAATTTTATTCATTTATCTACTACAATACTCTTTACGTTACAGGTTGTTCTTATTATTGGAATAAACGGAGCATGTCGAACTAATGAACTAACACAACTTAATGTCAAAAACATTGAGAAACATTCAGATGACTTACTATTAATTAATTTACCTAATACAAAGACAAAAAGAGACCGCAACTTCGTCATTCGCAAGGAATACGTAACGATTGTTGAGAAATATCAAGCCTTACGCCCGCCTAACACTCCAATCAATCGATTTTTTCTACAGTATCGCAATGGAAAGTGTGTTAGACAGCCTATGGGTACTAATAAAATTGGCAGTATCCCACGAGAAATAGCAACATTTCTTGAACTTCCAGAACCCCTGTTGTACACGGGTCATTGTTTCCGACGAACTTCAGCCACACTTTTGGCTGATTCCGGAGCTGATCTGCTGTCCCTTAAGCGCCACGGAGGCTGGAAGTCCAATGCAGTTGTAGAGGGATACATAGAGGATTCCATCCAAAATAAGTCTAAAATATGTGAAGGCATCGTAGGAGCCATTACACTGAAAGAGCCTCAATCGGATCCTTGTACTGGCCCTTCTACATCAAAAATAAGCCGTTATGAAACACCTAACCATCTCCCTCTCTCTCCAACATTCACGCCAAGGGAATCCGATGAATCGGTACAACTATTAAGTATGACAGATAGTTTACCGAAAAACAGTACACAAGTGACTAACACCAATATTACAGTACCAAACAAAAATATTACACTCAATTTAAATAACTGTAGCAACGTTACTTTAAAATTTTCTTAATTATACCTTAGTATTATTTTGTTATAATTTAAAGATTATTCTGTAATACTTACCTGTCATAATGTAGTAATTAATACCTAAACTGAAATAAAAGTGTACCTATCTTGTGATTGTAAACGTTTTTTTTTTTGCATTTAGTCATTTCCTCGCTGAGGTGGAATGAAAAGTTACGTGTTGCACTCGAGTGCAAAGATTTTTCACCTCGTGCTCTTTTGATTCCCTCGCTAACGCTCAGGATTCTAATTTTGAATCACTCGCTGCGCTCGTGATTCAATTTTAGAATCCTTCGCTTGCTCTGTCATCAAAATTGAACACGCGGTTAAAAAGCAACTTTGCACTCTTGTATAACAAATAACTATTATTGTCTAAACTTTCGAAACTTTTGACGCGGCGCGTCTTTTAACTCCAACAGCATCTTGGCCTTTATTGTGGATCCCAAGTGACCCAGTAGCGCGTTAGCTGGACGTAACTGGTGTCCAAGCTGGGTAACACGTGTCCAGCTTGGACACGAGTTACGTCCACCAATGGGTTAATACCCACATTAGGAAATAAGTACCTAATTATAATGTTTTTTAACTACTTACACTAGTTTCATATATAATCTTTACTGCACTAACATTCTATGGATTTCTAATCTGAATTAAAAAGTTTTTATTAAATTTATTTACTGTCAATGAATTTGTAAACTTTTGAATAGTTATTTGTAATTAAAAATGGAATCAAGACCGAAGACTAGTTCTAATAAAATTGGTTGGAAGAGGATAATGTTTGTACCGTTACAAAGTTCCTAAGTAGGCATGTCAAGAATTTTGTTTGCCTGTTTAGAACTCATCGTAATAAAAAAAATACTTCAGCCATAAGAATAACTAATAATGACTCGTAATATTAATTTGGTATACTTAAAATTTGCAAACAAACTATTACATTAATTTTGTATTTCAGGTTAGTAGGACTAGAAAGAATGGCGCTGCACTACAACAAATAGCAGAAACTGAAACGGCCTGCAGAATAGAATTACATGAGGCAAACGTAAACAAAGTTAAAAAAAAAAAAACTAATTGCCAAATTAGAGCAGGTATTATAAAAATAAATGTAACTGATATTTATAATACAAGCTTTTTATTAATTAACTACTCGTACTTGCCAAAATGTCTCCTTATAAAAGTTTGTAAAATAGCATTAACATTTGCATTTCCTTAAAATAGGAGTGAAGAGATATATAGATACGTATAAAGTATAGCTAGCTCTAATTTGTATCCAGTCACCTATAGTGCACGCGGTGTAGCATAGTGCGGGTGACAGATGACAGAAAGGGTAAATTTATTTAATATTCTACAGTTATTACTGAGTCCGTATTATGTACACAATCTGTATGTAGGTACGGATCAGTCGTAAAATACAGAATCAGTAAAAACATGTCATCATCTGCCTAGCCTTTTCCCAACTACGTTGGGGTCAGCTTCCAGTCTAACTGGATGCAGCTGAATACCAGTATTTTATATGGAGTGACTGCCTAACTCACCTCCACAACCCAGTAATTGGGTGATACGATACCCCTTGGTAAGACTGGTTGTCAGACTTTCGGGCTTCTGACGACCCGTAACAACTGTCAAAGATCCACGAATGACAGCCGGGACCAACGGCTTAACGTGCTTTCCGAGGCACGGAGGAGTCTTGGTACGTAAAGATGGTCACCCATCCACAGAACAACCCCGGCAAGCGTAGCTTAACCTGACGGATCGACCCGTGCGGCAGTTATTACTTAGCCACGAGCTCCTCTAATCAGTAAAAACAAGTCAATTATAATATATTTTACCCTTTCTGTCACCTGTCACCCACACCATGCTGCACCGCATGAACTAAAAAAGTCTTCCTCTAAATAATTCCACTGGAGTACTAGAACCTCTACGATCTAACAAGAGCCTCACGAACAAGGTTAATTATAGCTTTAAATTTCATAAAGGATAACGCTTCCGAAAGCCTTCGTCGTCCAAAGCAAATGGATCACTTCTATTTCTGTTAACCTTTCTTCGGCGGTTGTTACGACGTACATACAAGAGTATCCAAGGTTTGTAAAGCTTGCATTGTATATAATAATAAACTACATAAATTGGTCAAACAGAAGTGCAAAATAAATTAAATTCAACTGCAGCTCCTCGAAGTACAATTGATTACGAAATTGTCATTTTGTAGACAGTCACAGACAAAGCAATGCTAGTAGTGAGATGTTAAGTTACGGAAATTAATCAACGTAGAACTTCACTCGATCAACTTTTAAGTGTAATGGCGGGGTGTAGACCACCATAGATTACTATAGACTTACAACAAACAAATATTATGGCGTCGATTGCACGGGCGACAAAGGGGAAAGGGGAAAGGGACGAGGGGCGATTGTCAATGAGGAGTTTCACCCATAGACAAATACGTCTATTAATGCCAGGATTTTTTTATCCGAGATTACCAGTTACCAGCCGTGTAAACAGTTAAGTAGACACACATGTTACAGTTGTACGTCAAATGTCATTTTCTTATTAATCAGCTGCTGTAGAGAGTCGGCCATTTTTTCCTTAGTGCTGTTAGAGTAGGGTTCTGGCTTTTATCTTATATACAAAAATTCTCGTGTCACAATGTTCGTTCCCGTACTCCTCCGAAACGGCTTGACCGATTCTCATGAAATTATGTGAGCATATTGAGTAGGTCTGAGAATCAGCTAACATCTATTTTTCATACCCCTTAGTGAAAAGGGTTGTCAAAAAAAAAAAAAAAAGTTGCAAAACAACGTTTGCCGGGTCAGCTAGTAACTTTATAATAAGTTTATAGAACGTTTAGGTGATAAAATGCGTTTATGAATGCAGGGATGAGAGTGGCCAAGGAAAGCCGTAAAATGACGTGCTATTGGAGGGACCTGTACCCAGCACTTAACTTCTACATAATACATTATTTCGTTGGCTATGTGCTAATAAATAATTTAAATGAAGTAAACACAGACATGTAGAATAACACTATTTTACATCTTCATGTCGTAATATCGACAAATACAATATTTTGTATGTAAATTATAGTAATATATAATACAAACTTTATTAAATTATCTTTGATGATCATCCGTTATAAGCTGTATTTCAATTGAGTAACAAAACCAGTATTTAAAAATATGATATCATGCTAAACAATTATAATGATTTCAATAGATAATCTAGATCGAATCATAAAACTAAAATTATCAACGCGAATAAACCTGTACTTAAACTTTAAACACGAAAATATAAAATATTTTGAGCACCAACCACCAAGACCTATTCTCAACTCTCAATCGACCTTTATTATTCCCACTGCTGGGACAAAGGCCTCGGTGAGAGGGAAAGGGCTGGAATCCACTACGGGGGCCCAGTGTGTGTTGATAAATGTCATATGTCTTCGAATTTTTGGTTCTAACACATGCTGGTTTCCTCACGATGTTTTCCTTTTGAGAGCAGTGGTGATGAAATAATTTACACAAAGTAATGCGCCTGTTTGGGTTCGAACCTACGACCTTACAACTCGTAAGTCACGGTCGTTACCACTGGGCCCATCACAAGACCAACTTTTGTTTAATTGTTACATTTTCCGCGAAACACGCTTTTAAAACCCACCATTTTGCATATACTTCTTTTACACAAAGAAACAATTACGAGCAGACTGAGAAAACAAGCTAAAAGGTTTAGATACCTTTAGGAGGCTGTAAGGCAAACAATAATATTTCATTTTAAATGAGTTCAAACTTAAAATGAGGAATATAATAACAACTTTTGAATATAATAACAAGGTTCACTGACTTCATGCCCTTGCCAAAAGTTACCCATTGCCACGAAAAATCAATACCGTGTCTATGGTTCAGTATCGCAAATGTGTCAAGTAAAGAAAGGTATGTTCACACAGCAGGGGGTTACTGAAATTGTTAAATTTACACAATCTGGGAGATAGGTATTGGCACAAAGCAAAATTTATGCCGAAAAAAATATCTGGCTGTCGTAACGAGCTTTTTACGCTGATGATCACAATTTTTTTCTTTTTGTATTACATATTACGATTCTGCTATCGTTTTTTTAGGAATGTTATGTTATTTTCCAATGTGTAGGTATAATGCTGACAATTTCTTAATTAAACAACAGACTAAACTTAATTAAGTATTAAAGGCATTTGTGTATTAAGACATATTAATTATAGCAAAACGTTTGGTAATTATGTAGGTATGTGTATACCTAGACCCCAGACTAAGATGTATAGCAGATGATCAATGGTTCCCGTCTGAATCCTCGTTTAATTAGAGCTTAATTTAACCGGCTTGAGACAGATTAACTTGAGTTATTGTGAATATATTCCAACCAACCAACTAGTTGATTGAGATTCACAAGGACAGATATATAGTCAGAAGAATTTACTGGTAAAATATTTTTTTTTTTTTAACAGGCAACTAGTTCCACTTACAAAAATACTTATTTGCTGTGTTAATACTTAAAATACAGTAGTGATAGCCTAGTAGGTAGTGTGACCGTCGGACTGCCAAGTTATAGGTATTGAGTTCGAACGAAAGGCATGCATCTCTGACTTTACGGATTCATGTGCATATGGTATAATTATCACTCGCCTCAAAAATGGTGATGGAAAATATCGAGAGGAATCCGGGCATGCCTGAGAGATATTTCTCGACGGCATGTGAAGCCGAATCAGAAGCCCATAAAAACTCTGGGCGACATAAAAACTCTGACATCAGGTTAGTCACTAACCACATCAAAAAGAAAAGAAGTGCTTAAATTCTACTACCGACACTCGACAGGGTGGTTTTTCTAAGATGCCTCATTACGTCTTTCGTCAGGCCCATCAGCAATAGTTTTCAGGAGGTACTGTAGGCTGTCCCGTATCTTGTGAAAAGAGATGCATTCTTTTTCCACACAACCTATCTACTTTGGCTCGAGCAAATATTGCAGAAGCACTGATAGAGCGTGGCAGTCGGAACAGCGCCCTAAAACCGATATTGTATTGAATAGGCAATGCATTGGCGCCACGTTTAGTACAGCTGATCCATAGAGTGACCTGCAGGGATATGCAGTATAAATACAAAAAGACAGACACACCTACCTAGTAATCTTGGGCATGCAAATTAACTTACTTTAGGTCATTTTTATTATTTATGTTTTGATTATAAAAATTTTGATCTAGGCATAATGCAAAAAACTGCTTGGCATCAACATAGTATTATTATATATGTATATAATAATACTATGTTGATGCATAATGTGTGCTTTGGACAATAGTTATGGTATATTTAGTTAGCACAAAAAATTATTATTATTAATTTATTTAGTTGTTATTTACAAGGCAGACAATACGATAATCGATTTTATATTTGATTATTTATTTTATATCTATGACGACAATAAATTAAACTACGTGCAACGACGTTCCCAATCTCAAAAAAAAAAAACTATCAAATATATCAAAAAAATAAGGCAGTGTATAGAGCGGAGGATAAATTGCCGCTAGCGACATAATAGTGGCGCTGCCACGGCCCGGCAAAAGTGCTCTAAGTATTGAATTGTCATTGTCACTGTCACTGAGTCACTGTCACTTGTTATTTTGTTTGATTGTTGAGGTTAGTTCGCTGTAAAACAACACATTCCCAAAAAATTACATTATCTTGTCCCTAAAACGGACCCTGGCATTGTGTGGTCACAGTT
The DNA here is from genome assembly GCA_963853775.1 of Xanthia togata. Lineage (NCBI taxonomy): Eukaryota > Metazoa > Arthropoda > Insecta > Lepidoptera > Noctuidae > Xanthia > Xanthia togata. The sequence continues at coordinate 21,740,779 of OY970795.1, read as the reverse complement.
TTAACCTAACCTTACCTACTTTTCAGCCATTTTCATTTGCTACTTAATTTTTCGTAAATTCAGTAATTGTAGTGACTTTTGATATATATTTTTTTTTTAAATACGATCAATAAACACAAAGGGCAGCGATCTTACTTTAACAATCAAACAAAATAACAAGTGACAGTGACAATGACAATGCAATGCTTACGGCACTTTAGCCGGGATTAGGCAGCGCCACTATTATGCCGTAAATAGCGGCACTTTATCCGATAGGGATAAAGTGCCGCCAGCACTCTATACACTTCCAAAATGAAATACTCTTATGCATTAGTATTGCAAGTGCTATAATTTATTTTATTTAGTATTATCGTCTCCATATTGTTTAATGTGTATCATACAGACCTAGAACTATACTCTACCTGTGGATATCCACAGTCCGCTCAGCGAAAACTAAAAAGTTCGTAATATAAAGAAAAAGTGTCGCCATTTACAGAGCTCCGCCATTCCAAGAAAGTTAAGCAGAAAAACGCAATAACAATAAATAAAGATAGGTTTTTCCGAGTATCACTCACATTTTTTGCATAATTTCTTGCAGGACACTTAAGTATATCGGCTTCTGTAATGTGCTGGCCAGTCTCCAAGTGTTCGAGTTCATAACTCAACTCTCGTATTACATTGCACGATTAATATTATCAATGAACTTATATTTTAAATATTAACTTGGTTATTTTTTCAAAGAAGAGGTTTTTTGTTTTGTGGTAAATATTGAAGCGTTTAAATTTATTATTACCTCTTAAAATAATTAATATTGAACTTGATTAATTTTGTTGAATTAGTTGTGGTCTTATGTAATTCTGCGGACGTGACTGAAACCAAGTAGGTAGGTATAGATTTGTAAAATAAATATGAATATTATTTTATACGGAGCTTTCTATATATTTTTTTATCAAATCTATTCAAAACGACCTAATTAATTCTCCGTAAACAGGGACTATAATAGGTTTTTAATCCCTAGGGACTCAAAGTGACTTGAATTTGGAATGTGGATATTGTTACTAAAAGTTCCAATCACCAAAGATATCAATTCACGAACATTGTTTGAACAAGTCGTTTCAAGAACAAGGGCTGGAAAAAAAGAGAGATAAAGTGTGAATTTGGTCAAAATGAAAAACTAAGATGGCGGCTGCGAAAATTCTCAAATTTATCATCATGGGTATCGTTTTCATGATTTTCAAGGATGCTAAAGCCGATAGTAAGGTCAAAATGTAAATCTAAGATGGCGGCTGTGCAAATTTTCAAATTTTTCGTCATGGGTGTCGTTTTCATAGTTTTCGAGGGTTCTAAAGGGGTTCCCTCTATCTGGCAGAATCTTGATGCTCCGAAATTTATTTGGCATAACACACTTGGCATAATCTTCTTTAAACGAATATTTTAAAGGCATAAAAAATATTTAATATAAGGATTGTTTGGCCGAATGTTTATGTGTCCGAATTTACAATAGCATACTTTTAAGATGGCAGAATATTATTTGGAATAATTTAATCAGGCATATTGCCATTTCTATAAAATATCATTTTAAATCTTAAATTAAACTAAAATATTGTCTTAAAAGTCATTATGTTGTGCTACATAAGCTAGTGACAGAAACGAATCGCTGTAAAACCGACTCCATGTAGTCTTGTCTGCCCTACCTCTAGAGTGTAATTTAAAATTGCGTAGGCGTGGAGAGGCGAGGCCACCCGCGAGCTGAGGAGCAGGTGGTCTTAACCCTCGCCGCCGCTGAGGCTGTAGAGGTGAGCGTGAAACACATCTGCGACGATAAGCTCGCGTGGGACCGCCGGAGCCCCGCACCGCCGGAGCCGTGACAGAAACCATGCCTGCTGCATGTTGCATGCTCGCTTGGATGCTGCATGCTTGTTGCATGCATGGTGTATGCTTGCTTGCATGTTTGTGTGAACTTCATGTTCTGCTTTTTAATTATTAGGAATATGGAATTTATGCCTAAAGATGATTCAGAATTACAAAATTATGAGTTTTGAATTATGATAAATGAGTGTATGCCAAACGATTTTTTGCGAAATGAAGTTTCTGCTATCCGCTATTTTGCAAAATAATATTATGACATTAAAAAATCTGCTATAAAGGGTAGACCCGTTCTAAAGCCGATAGTGAGGTCAAAATGTAAATCCCAGATGGCGGCTACGATTTTTTTTAAATTTATCATCATTGTTATCGTTTTCATGATTTTCAAGGGTGCTAAAGCCGATAGTGAGGTCAAAATGAAAATCCAAGATGGTGGCTGTGAAAATTTTCAAGATTTTTGTCATGGGTATCGTTTCCATAGTTTTCGAGGCTGCTAAATTCGATAGTAAAGTCAAAATGTAAATCCAAGATGGCAGCTGCGAAAATTTTCAAATTTTTTGTCATGGGAGTCGTTTTTATAGTTTTTAAAGGTGCTAAAGTCGATAAAGAGATCAAAACGTAAATCCAAGATGGCAACTGCGAAAATTTTGTTTTGGTTTTAAATCATACGTGAGAGATGGGGGTCGGACCACACACGTTTCTTTTTCTCAAAGAGGGTGATAAAAAGTAGAGTGTTCACCTCGGGAGCAACACGAGTGAAGAACATTGAATCCTTCGCTGCGCTCAGGATTCTACTCTAGAATCCTTCGCTCCGCTCTGGATTCAAAGATACATAGATTCTCGCCCTAAAAATAGTTGTTTGCTCCCTAGGCAAACAATCTACTAATTTAGTTTTACGCATATCTCGGGACCTTGGGGTCCCAAACCTTAGGCATACGAGGGGCCGAAGCCAACTCTCAGAGGCTCGTTAGACTCTATAATTAAAGGAAATGAAGTACCAACAGACGATTATCCCTATATACACTGTGCAAGTGCACTCAAAGACAACCCGCTCTGTCCGCTCTGTTTCGCATAGGGCCCAGCATTATGCTGAATGATGGCCATTTTGGGCAGATGTGACGCATATTTTCCCTCGACTTGTTTTTTATTTTATTTTGTGTTCTTTCTTTGCTGTAAACGTATACATGTGTTTACCGCAAATAAACGTATTTTCTTTCTTTCTTTTAGGTAGATAATTAAAAAATATTGGATGCGTATTTTTTATTTTTTTACTTAATTAAAAGATTACGGCAATACATTGAGTATACAATACGTTAAAATGTGGCATGACGTTACACCCCGGTAGGTTTTGGGGTAGCGTTTTATGTAAATCATTTTTTATTAATAAAAGAAAAAATACGTGTCTAATATTTTTTTAATTATCTGACTGACGGACTAAATTGTTTTTTTTCCCAGTCAACATCTCTATTGTAATGACACTGAGGATGCTAATATCTTTAAAAAAAATCTCTCAGAAAAACCGGCACCTAGCTATAATTAAACCTTCCTAACCTAGATAAAATTTTACTTTATTATGGTCTTCTTATTCTGTTGAAAAAACTATAAAGACTCTAACATAACACGCCTCTTTTTCATCACAGGAACGTAAACGTTTCCATTCAAGTATTTACAAAAACGGAGTTACTCAAATACACAATTACATTTACCTATTTAGATAAAACAAGATAAACTCCGAATTCAATTTCCCACGCTTTTACCAAGTGTACAACCGGAAAGCTTGACTTCAACCACAGTGTCTGAAAGCCTCAGGGCACAATCCAGACTCAACCATGCCACGGCCCTAATCCAACAATAATTATGAATATTACTGTTTGTATGTTTGGTCCTCATTCACGCTGTGACGGCTGAACGTATTCAGATGAGATTTAGCATACATGTAGAGTGTGTTTTGTATTAAAATATAGGATACTTTTTATTAGGGTAGATAAAGTAATTTCCCTAGGATGCGAATGAAACCGCGGGCACCAGCTAGTGAGAGAACACAAACAAAAGCTCGACCGTACCCCAACTTGTTCCAATTGTTCTAACTAACTTAGAACGACATAAAACCACATGCCTAGACTTCTACTGCTCGTAAATCTAGTCTGAATTCTAGACAGTGGACAATAAAGACAGGAAGATGGTCGTTTTGTGCTAAAACTTGGTTTATAGTGTATTGCAGGTAGAGCAGTGGGGCAACGTGCGACACTTTGAAATGAGTTCTGCTGAAAACTGAATTGAGATGATTCGTGCTTGTTTCAAAATTAATTCTGGGAAATTGTGGCATGTGCACGAATAATAGTGTTTGCATCCGTGTTCCTTTACTGTGTGTCAAACAAACTTTCTTCTGCCCTTCAATCTTTTTCATGTTTGGAAGTAAGTAGGTAGGCAATCGTCAAAATATATCTCATCAAAGTATTTAAACCTACAATCCTATCTTGAGCTTGTTAATTCAAAAGTTCTCTTCATATCGGTCGGTGCATTTCACAGTACGTTCTAACGTCAGAGTCAGAGCTGCAATTTAGTATTATGCTTGGCTTGCTTTGCGGTCTCTAATCCACCTAGCCTGGGGTGATAAAGTGTGAGCGGTCAGTGCACCCCTTTGGGATATGCGTTGTGTTAGGAAGCTGCGAGGGTTCTGCCCTACCAAATTTTATCAATGAGACTAAATTATAAGAACAGATCCTCATAACATTCTGACGCGGAAGAATGTCTGAGAAAAAGGTATGCCCCAAGAATTACCACAACATTTGGTCTTGGGCTTTCGGCCTCTCATAATTTGCTATTATACAGGGTGGAAGGGAAACCGACGCGAAAACTAATACCATGGATTCAGTACACAATTCTGAACCCCACTGAGTTGAAATTTATCGTCAGTTATTTAAAAAAAAAAAGCTGTTCCATACATTTTGACCGTGTAGGTATTGAACTTTTCTATGAAACAGCTGTTTGTTGAATGATTTCAACGCAGGGGGGTTCAGTATCATGTACTGAATCCATGGTATCAGTTTTCGCGTCGATGTCCCTTCCACCCTGTATTATGCTAACACTATAAATAATTAAATAAACACGAATAACCTCTCCCACTAAGGTTCACCTTTTAAGCAAGAATAGGTTGTGTTATGACTTCATGAGACTCCGCTCTTCCACTTAGCAGTATCCATTAATTTGCAATTTAATGTAAAAAAAAAACACAAATGAAACAAACTATAAATAGCGATAAACGATGTGTCCGAGAGTCCGTGCTAGCGTGAAGGTGGGTAGTGTGTATGAGTTAAAATAAGCATAGAACAGAATATATTTATTTGTATCAAACATGATACAATAATGGTCTTAATAATAGGATTATGATCTACATGTCTCGCCATGGACTGGCATACAAATAGTTTAAAGGAAACTAAGTTCCATTTAATTATGCAACAAGTAGTGTGGTAGCATAGTTCTAGGTACTATTTTGAGTTATATAATGTAACTAAAAATAACTTTTCCCTATTTCACAACTCGAACCCCAAAAACGGAAGCTATGCTGACCCAGCAGTGCTCACCTTAAAACTTGCACATTCCAACAATCGTGTCGTTAACGAGAGTGCTCCCGAATCATTCGCTTGAGCGCACACCGTCCCAGTAGTTTCTCATTCACTCACATAATAGTCAAATTGTCGTCTGCACAGGAACTCTTGTGCTTAATGGATTGATGACGACTGCTTCGGGACGTCTTGAGACAATTATGGACTTTTGTAAGTGTCGTTCCCTTTTGATGGTAAGGAGTTCTGGCTTTATGTAGAGTTGGTGACGGTTTTGGTTGTTGCCTGGTTGGAATTTTTTTTAGGCAGGTAATGTTGTGTTAATGTTGCATTTTCTTGTTTTACAAGCCATGTGCTTGATGGGGTTTTAAAATGGCAAAAATTATGAACTTCCATACTAACTTTCATCCCCATTACACCACTATAGCGGATGAATTTTGAAAAAATACTTCTTTTGTGTTCAATACCTACCAATCCGGTACCTATATAGGGAATTCTTGCAATATTGAGGCAGTGCGTTATGTCTGTCAGTGAATTAATGAATTTGTAGCGGTTACACCGCCACATACGAACTACACATCAAAGACATGACGTCACACAAATCCTGCATCGCGCAATAAGAGTTTACTGCGCGAACGACATAATATAAGACTATCCGACATCAACAGTCGGGCAGTCGGCCCGCCAGACACAACACCCGTCTGGTCGGAGGATCCTCCCTTTTCTATGGTGGATGAGTGAACTTTACACCCTGTTCCTCATACCCCTAAAAATGTAACATTTTCATCAAGAAGTTTTTTCAGGAGGATACTCATTTACTTTTATGGTCTCTTACGTACAGTACCTATACCTCTGTAATGATGTAGTGTATTGATATTGTTTATTTTTGTACTTATAATGCAATAGGCGCCGCGAGTGGCGATACCTAATAGGTACTTACGTCCGGCACATTATCAATCAACCTAATGCTATAGCCCGATGCAAAATTTATGGCGGCTCTGAACATGAGGCGAGTAGCTGCGCAGTAACAAATTCACGTGTCAGCGAGGGTGAGAGGGCGGTACTGCGCAGCGAGTAGCGCCCTTCAAAGTCGCCATAAAGTTTGACGCGTACTATACCTTGCTGACTAGATATTTTTACCACAGTTACCACTGCAACGGGGTTGTGTAACAGCGTGTGAGGGAAGAAGAACATTTGTTTTATCGTTCAAATTTTGACTTCACCCAATTTTCATAGAACTCATACGCCATGCCGCCATACATATTGCAAGTGATCCCTCCAGGAGGGTTACCGGCATTACTTTTGCGCTAAAATTAACCATCGCTGACGGTTAACGGCATTAGGTTTAAAACCGTGTTATAAAACACTGTAACACGAAGTAAAATAATGTTTTCTGGGGGTCTTGTCGCTTTGTAGTTTCCAAACTTTTAATTTTTTGTGTATATTTGTAAAAAAAAACTTGGTTTTAAAACCGACGCATATAAATAGATCGTGTTAAAATATACATCAGATTTTATTTTCACTGTCTAGAATGCTGTATACGCTTAGAAAAATCTACATTTAAAAAGAGCCCTCCGCGAGGGCTCCCGGCATCCCATATGCGACTAGGTGAACCCTCCAGGAGGGCTCCTGGCACTGAATGTGTTAAAGCAACACCGCATTATTACGGTTCACTATTGAAGGTGTGCACATTACGTGGATACTATTATTAGACAGGGTACCATCGATATCACTTTCGCTATGAAATACCAGCACTACGTGCATAAATCGGATGCCAAACATTCCTTGCGATGTCTATACCTACAGCTATGTACATATAATAGGTATCAGTGTCTGCAATCGAGTGGTTTGGTGGCAGTAGAATACATAGCTAGATATACTTAAACGAATCGATGTGAGACGAGAGATAAAACTCTGTTTAAAACGTAGACCTCGTTCAAACACAGTTTATGAACAATAGGTAATAGGTAATACGGGCTGGTTTCCGCAACAAGAATTTTTATGAACAATACCTAAATATTAATAAAAATTAGACTGGCAAGAACTGCCACGAAATAGGCTTTTTTTTTATATTATTGGCTTTTATGACCGCAATGCTTATGACAATCCCATCGTACCCTAACACATACTACAACGGATCACATTTGAGCCATGAACCCGAACAGACTCTTCGCATCATCACCATTTGGATGAGACAGAATGTTATGGAATGTGCCCATAACAAATTGGTTCGACTTCAAGACTCCAAACAGATCACTTCTATGAGACTCATATCGAACACATTCCATCAATAAGTGATGTAAGTCCTCCACAACTCCAGACTCCACAGATAGGTATAATTATTTATTAAACACTTTATTATGCACCATATAAAACAAAAAGGACACACTTATTTAAAACTAGTGTAAGTGCACCGTCAAATGAGGTAACAAAATTCAAAATATTTTATTTCACATAAACCTACATGGGCACTTATGAAACGTCAGAAGCTAGGTGCACGGTTCCAATTGGTCGTTTCCTATGGAGAAGAGCCGGCAAGAAACTCCACGGTTACTCTTTTAAAAATAATTGGTTTTTACAATATTTTCAAATAACAGTGTTATTAGGTATGGGAGGACAGTGTAGGTCTTTCAACAAGTACCAGGTACTTAACAAAATAATTATGGTCAGCAAATATACAGTCCACTAAGCCTACAGCGTTCTCACATTCACAAAATAGAAAACAATCTATATAAAAATGAATAAATTATTAAAAATAAAAATGTATTATAAACGAAATGACGTGATTGCTACCGCTGCCGCTGCTAACAACAGATTAAGGGGATAGCTTCAAAATGAAGAAACAAAGACAAATATTAATAGACCACATCAGGTAAGTATGTTGTACATGTTTAATATGGAATTCACAGATCCTTCGCTACTGCTATAAGAACTTATATGAGAACCAAACATTTGTTCGGCGATAAAAGAAGTATACAATCCTCCAACAGCAATGAATACCGACACATTTGGCACTATCTGGCACTTTGTCAAATATATTCACCATTACTGCGGCCATTTTATATTAAGTGGGTACCTATTTACGCAACAAGTAACGAAATAGACAGAAAACCGGCCAAGTGCGTGTCGGACCACGCACAATGAAGGGTTCCGTAGTTGGAATGAATTTATCGTAAAAACAAACTTAACTTTGTAATTGAAAAACATGCTCTCCCATACGGAATATATATGGGAGAACATTTGTTTTTCCGCAAATTTAAGTTGGTCGATTATTACTCGTAAAGTTGTAAAGCCCACTTAAGTGTGATAGTTTTCCTTTAAATTTCGTTATATATAGGTACTACTGCCGTGACATTTGAATTTCTAACTACAACAGTTTAGTTGGTAGAGGGGGGGACACTTGACTCTAACGAAAATTAGTACTTTAAAGCTTGATAAGCCACGAACGGTTTGTTTAATCAAAAAACGGTCTTCACAAACCCCTAATATTATTAAAAGACCTATCCAACGATATCCCACACTATGAGAAGGACGAAAAAAAATAATTATCATCCCCACTTTACATGTAGAGGAGGTACCCTAAAAAAATGTTTTTTTTTTAATTTATTTTACCACTTTTTTGGCGTCATTAACTTGTATACTCATGCCAAATTACAACTTTCTAGTACCAATAGTTTTTGAGCTAAACCGCGGACAGACAGACAGACATACGGACATGGCGAAACTATAAGAGTTCCTTGTTGACTACGGAACCCTAAAAAAGGGATCCTATACAAAAACCTTTTAATATGCACACAATAGGCCCATAAAAAACCATAGTTAAAAACGGTGCCGGATCAAAAGTCCGGTCACAAAGACCCGAGGTGAATGCTTAAAGTTTTGGGAGTTAACCCCCCCCCCCCCCTCCCCTCTAAAGTTACGGGTTCCGGGTCGGGGTGAACATAGGACCGCTTTATTTCATACCTCGAACACTTTGCAATCATTATTTTGCGTTTGGCAACTAATTCGTATGCTATCGGGGTTGCCAGCCTTTGGGGTAATTAATTTACGTGTATTTTACTACCTGTGAAAGCTTTCGTATTGTTTAGAATAATTAATGGTATCATGTGTTTTATTAAGAAATAGAACAAAATGAGACATCTCCCGTGACGATGCTGTGTGTTTCAAGATAAAATTAATTACATTTTCATGTTAGATAAGTGTAAACTTTACATATTTACTTTATCTATGAAAATATTAAACTAAGGATCCGTTTCAAAATATCGAGGACAATATCTACCAGAACAATATCTGATCAATATCTGATCTGAGGACAATATCTTCCGGAATTTATCCGGAGGTAGTAAAACGTGCTGTAACTGTTTTTACACATAAAATAGGATAACATACTATTTTACTACATTACTAGCTGTCCGCCCCGGCTTCGCACGGGTAGCACTAAGTTCCTACCTACTCTACCTACCTACCTACCCTACCTACCCATCCTACCTACCCTACCTACCTACCCTACCTACCCATCCTACTTACCCTACCTACCTACCTACCCTACCTACCTACCCTACGTACCCTACCCTACCTACCTACCCTACCTACCCTACCTACCTACCTACCCTACCTACCTACCCTACCTACCTACCTTACCTACCTACCCTACCTACCTACCCTACCTACCTACCCTACCTAGGGGTATGAAAAATAGATGTTAGCCGATTCTCAGACCTACTCAATATGCTCACAAAATTTCATGAATACCTGAGTTCTGCAACTACAAAACATATATCAAAGCAAGTGCAGACGTCGTTGCGGCTGCAACAGCAGCAGCACGGCCCAAAGGATATGCAAATATTGTTTATTTCGTTTCTCCACTCCATATTGTACATGTATATACCTATCATATCAATCTGCCTAGCCTTTTCCCAACTATATTGGGGTCGGCTTCCAGTCTAACCGGATGCAGCTGAATACCAGTATTTTACATGGAGCGACTGCCTATCTGACCTCCACAACACAGTAACTGGGTAATACGATACCCTTTGGTAAGACCTATCATAGATAGATAGGTATATACTATCATATCTGGGAATATAAAGAAACATTGTAGGTATTGTATTTGTAGAGATAGAAGGGAATGGGTAGCGTATTATTCATATTCATTGAATGCAGACCACGTTCTGTAAAGCGATGCTTTTATTTTATTACTGACTATTGATGGACTCTGATAGGAAACTGGACTTACCTGCCTAGCTTCATGTCGCTAAAGATGTAGAAACTTGTATTAATATGTAGTAGGTAGAACAAAAAATTACACGATTTTGATTGAATTTTTCCGTCAGGAATTTATCTGTAGCAACCCGGAGCATGCTTCTGGAGCATGGATTTGTGCCCGGTTGCGGTGGATTCTTCACTATTACATGAGACTTAAACATAACTGCCAATCCATGGGAACCTAACACTATAGACATCTACTGCAACTCATTCAACCAAAAATGAACCGAAAACCATTTTGCCCCAAATGATTTTGAACAAGTGACAATCAGCTCTGTTCCGGCCCTCACTATAATAATACTCCAGCGTCTATATGGCCCTTAATGTTTGCCGTAACAGCTCAAACGTCTCGAGAACGTTGGGTACTATTCACACTTTACTGCGAACGACTTCAACGGCTATAACTAGTCGCCCGACCATAAACTCACCGTGAAAACTTTTAACGATCACAGCACACATATTGGAAATTCCTGGAAAAGTAAATAAGTTTACATTTCATAGATTTCCTTGGTAAAGAAGGTAAAGTGAAAGGGACTAGATAGATACCTGTTTCGTCAGCTATTTGCAGTTTAATATTATGAGACTTCAACTGTCTTCTATCAAACCTGATATCAACCAATTGATGAAAAATAAAAAACAGTTTCATACTTCCCATTAGTTAGTTTTTTTTTTAAATATCTTCTATTATTGTACTTGCCATGTGGTAAAGTAAGTTATAATTAGTAACTGTTACATTGTACTTTAATAATGCTTATTAATAAAGAATACACTTTTATAAACTATTGTTTTATTGTAGGGTTCCATCAAGTATTTTACTTCCCAAAAGGGTTCCGTCACCAAAAAAGTTTGAGAACCACTGCCTTAGACTATGGCTTACGCAATGGTTTATGAAATTGTAGGCAGAGATTGAGCAACAGTATCAGGTATATTACTTGTAGATACCTAACTGTTTTTAGTGTTTTACTAACCTGAATCCCTAATAGTGCGAGAGCCGGCTGCAAAAATACCTATCGGCTACCCCAATACGCTATCTTTATATCGTTAACCAACACTTAAACACGTAAAAAAAAACAGGTCTGCCAGAGCCGTTCTTGCCGGGTCATAGAAATAATCGATATTTTTTTACGTATTTTTTTAGTTCATATTACGTCATAATGTACCCCTATTAAAATGCTGGCAACAGTTTGCTATTGATTAATTATGTAAAAAAAGTAGGTCTGCCATTGCGCACCCTGCCGGAAGTACTAGGCAGACCCCTAAAATAAGCCCTTCCGACACCCTAAACCTACCTCATGGAGTACCCGGGTGGAACCTACGCCAAATAATAACCAAGATGCCCCTGATATTGGATCAAAAGGTCTGCCAGGTCTAAGCTTGCCGGAACTTGCTGTTCAAAGCATTTGAAGTTGGGAGGGACCATAATTTTACCTGAAGTCAAAATAACATTATTTTGTTTCTAAATTTATACAAATGTATAAATATAAAGTGCTTTATTACCAAAACATTAAATAAAACAACAAGTTTAGCGATAAAAGATTAAATCGATAAAAGAAATTTAACAACAATCGCTACCAGTACAATAACATGCTTACAATATAGGTACAATAATAAAAACATAGTTAAAGTTGCCATTACAGTTACCTGAATTCTGTATGGTGGGTTTAGGGAAAAAAGTAGGCTTCCGAGTGTAGAATCGGTTATTGTGTATCATCGTAGGTACAGTCAACACCTAATCAACCTATCCACCACCAGGATCACTCTAATCCATCGAAATAAGGTCTTAGTTTGGTTGACTAGCCATTTACTGTAGATATGTAGGTAACTAACAATAAAATAGCTACAATGACGGTCAAATGACAGCAAGAACTATTTATAAACATACTCAGGTGCAAAAAAAAAAAAAACAGAGTCAGATTGAACTGTTCTAATGTAAATCAATAAAAGTATGTTCAAAAAATAGATTTAATCCTCGCCAAGAGAATAAAATTATAACTTAGACGTAGAATCTAAAATTAGTAAACATCACTTTCATCGCTTGAACTGTCATATGACTGATCAATATCATCGGCCTCTGAATCATTCATTATAATGGACTCTACAGTGATTGGTGTTGGCTCACCTTCATACCATAGAGGTTCTAGGCGATTGTTATTCAAAACCCATCCGTATTTTTCTGCATCTAATTTTATCAATTCATTTGAACATGCGTTTTACCACATAGCATTTATGAAAGCCGTTTGCAATATTTTTTGTTTTATTACCTTTTTACAGGGCGGCATTCCGCATGAACTAAAATTTTTTTTTTTTTTTTAATAAGGGAGTTTTTAATTTTTGTTTGTGTATGTTTTATTGAAGATAACGTATCTGGCAGCATTAGTATTTGTACAGTTTTTATTTCCATACATTTCGCAAGTAAATTTATGAATCAATTCGACTACTTCTGTATCATTATCGTATACAAACTTCTCGTCTAATTTATTGAAAGCTTCCTGGTAGATGGGACTCTGTTTTAAAATCTGGAAATCTGTTTACCTTTATTGTGAAAAGCAGCGGTGTAATCACAACCAGTGTACGCATGAAATGCTGGTAAAGAACGACACAACGTTTCACCTAGTGTTTTTGATAATTGAGTAATATTTATAGCATTTGGATCTTTGGCTCTTGATAATCCGCTCGAAAGTAACCAAATATTTGGTTTCAGTTGGTGTGCGTGTGCTGAAACACCAACTAAAATATCAGTGTTAGTTGCTACAATGGAAACGTTTGTTGCGTCTTTTTTTCATATACGTGAAAAAGTATTCGAGTAGGTATCTGCTTCTTCGTGATCGCAAAAGTAATCAGCTTCAACAGTTTTCGTTATTTTGCCGCCATCGGCACTAAACGAATAGCATTTCTCATCAACTGTGACAAATACTTTTTTACTGCCAATTATATTGCTCATGGTTTTATTCTCCCAAAATTTCGAAAGGAAATTAACTACCTACAGCTCTTTTAAATTTATTATTTTTCAGGGCTTTAAGAAAATTTGACGGTGTTTTTTGGGAAGGACCTGTAACTTCATACGGGATCTCTACTTCTTGCCGTTTTGCTCTTTCACAGTCTTTAATGGAAGGTGTTAAGTATCTGTCAAATATTAAATGAATTTCATCTGCTTCTATGGTGCAAATTTTTTGTAATATAATTTCGGCAAGGTTTTCAAATGTGCTGGGAATTGAGGATGGACTTATAAGGTATAACACATTAAAACCGTCTAGAAAACAAGCATCGACTCTGTATGGTGGCGATGCAGCATCAATGTTGCCTTTAAGTTTTTTTGCTAGCACTGATTTGTCAGTTTTATTCATGTCACCATTTTGCTGACAAAGAGCAGCGGGAAGTGGCGCCAACGGAAAAGAGAGACATAACGGGTGATTTTTTAAGAGGTATAGGATTTGATTTTCAAAAAAAACACAAAAAATTTGAAAAATTTGATGAAATCTTTATTGGAATCGATAGAACGATCAATATAATTTAATGTTTGAAGATGATTTCATGCAAATGCTGGCCGCGGCTCCGGTTTAGATGGCCCATTCGCAAGGCCCAATTTCGGCACACTCTCCAACATATCAGCCGGTATATCACGAATAAATGCTTCAATATTGGCTCCCAGTGCGTCAATCGTTGCTGCTTTATCCCTGTAGACACGAGCCTTAACATGGCCCCACAAGAAATAGTCCAAAAGCGTTAGATCACACGATCTAGGCGGCCAATTGACGGGCCCACAACTTGAGATAAACTGTTCACCGAAGGCGGCTCTCAATCGGGCCATTGTTTCGCGTGCCGTGTGGCATGTGGCACCGTCTTGTTGAAACCACATGTCAGGCATGTCCAATTCTTCCATTTTGGGCAAAAAAAAAATCTCCAATCATCACACGGTAGCGCTCGCCATTCACAGTAACGTTTCGGCCATTGTCGTCTTTGAAAAAGTACGGCCCGCACATGCAGTGGTAGCTCTTGCAATGCTTCTGGCTGGTCTTCACTCCAGATGCGGCAATTATACTTATTGACATATCCATTCAACCAGAAATGAGCTTCGTCGCTGAACACAATTTTTCGATAAAAAAGTGGATCTTCCTCCAACTTTGCCAATGCCGGAGCCGCGGCCAGCATTTGCATGAAATCATCTTCAAACATTAAATTATATTGATCGTTCTATCGATTCCAATAAAGATTTCATCAAATTTTTCAATTTTTTTGTGTTTTTTTTTTTTAAATCAAATCCTATACCTCTTAAAAAATCATCCGTTACTTCTATGTCGATTTTGTGTTCCAGGGCAATACATAATAGCCTTCCAAATATGTCCCTTTCCATTTTTATTTGAGCTGTTTTTGTCCCGTCTCTGCTCTTTTGACTTTTAGAGACAGAATCAGAACTGAAGTTCTTAATTTTATTCCGGGTATATATAATAGGTTTCTCGAATCGGTTTGCATCTTCAGAACATTTCTCTATAAATTGTTCTTTCTGATGCTGTCCAAGCTTACCCACATTAAGCAAAAATGCAGATACTTTTCCAGATGAAATGTTGAATAATTGATTTGTGTCTTAATTGGGAGTCAAATGGGTTCATTGTATTTTCAATTGCTTGCTTGATATTTTTCATGGATTCAGTGTCTTTTTCTATTTTTCTGTTCAGATTCTTGTGAAGGCGAACATTAGGCTGAAGTAGCAACTTCGAGCACATCATTTTTAGACAGTTCTTATGACGTTCTAATTTATATATTTCAACATCTCCAGGCTCTACCTGTATGAAAAAATTGAATTTAAACAACAATATACATAAAAAATACATAATATACCTACTGTGTATATACTAATGAATATGTATTTATTATTTGTTTGGTACCCATAGCACAGGCTATGTCTAGTTTGCTGATTGATATAATAAAATATTGAGAATATCTTAAAAGTGAGCAGGTAGGTAACTTACCTCAACAGCAGAGCTTTCGCTAAAGGCCTCGACGTATTTTCTCTTTACAGCAATAAATTTCCTATAACAGGATAAATGATATCCCAAATCTAATTTTTCTTCTGGTGCAAGGCTATCACTATACTTAAAATTGTTTAACTTTCGAATGTTCAGATAAGTGATGCACTTTTGGAACACATCGTCAGTAAAGTCTGTAAAGTTTGTTATACGGCACACAAAACACTTTTTCATTGTAAACAGTCTTCTATTTGCATTATATAGGTAGCTACTTAATATTCACTCAAACGTTTTTGTTTTGAGTACGAATAAACATTTTAATTTTAAAAATATTTCACCAACAAGGCAACAATAATTTTTGCGGCTAATTAAACGAGACGAGAAGCTCAACTGACGCGTCGTTGTATGAAAAAAAGCGATCTTGTTACCTACAAACTAAAGCTGTCTCGTTTTCGCACGATGGTTTTATGTACACTTATAATCATCGTGCGAAAACGAGACAGCTATAGTTTCTAGTGTTTTCTTGTTATGTTTATTATTATTTCATGTTGTAATAAACAAGCTCAGACCAATAATAAACAAATAGTTAATATTTATAAATTTAGAAACAAAATAATGTTATTTTGACTTCAGGTAAAATTATGGTCCCTACCAACTTCAAATGCTTTGAACAGCAAGTTCCGGCAAGCTTAGACCTGGCAGACCTTTTGATCCAATATCAGGGGCATCTTGGTTATTATTTGGCGTAGGTTCCACCCGGGTACTCCATGAGGTAGGTTTAGGGTGTCGGAAGGGCTTATTTTAGGGGTCTGCCTAGTACTTCCGGCAGGGTGCGCAATGGCAGACCTACTTTTTTTTACATAATTAATCAATAGCAAACTGTTGCCAGCATTTTAATAGGGGTACATTATGACGTAATATGAACTAAAAAAATACGTAAAAAAATATCGATTATTTCTATGACCCGGCAAGAACGGCTCTGATAAGTATTCTGTTTTGGTCCTACTTAGTTTCAGGCCAACATTCTCCAGTCTTTGCCACCACATCTCCAATCTGCTCTGGACCTCTAGGCCACTCTCGGCAACCAAAACAATGTCGTCGGCAAACAGCATACACCAGGGAGCCTCTTCCAGGATGTCCGACGTAAGTGCGTCCATTATCACCAGGAAGAGGTACGGGCTTAGAGCCGACCCTTGGTGCAAGCCAACAGCCACATTGAAGCTGCCGGTAGTGCCCGCTGTAGACCGGACTTGGGTACTACATCGACTGTACATCGCTCGAACCAGCTGTACGTACTTCCCAGGCATACCTTTCTCTTTCAGGGCCCACCACAAAACCTCACGTGGTACCCGGTCGTATGCCTTTTCGAGGTCGATGAACACCATGTGCAAGTTTTTGTACGCACTTCTGTATTTCTCGCACAGTTGGCGGATGGCAAAAATGGCGTCCGTCGTTCCCCGACCAGGCATAAAACCGAATTGATTTCGTGAAATTTCTCTCTTCTCGCAGCCGTCTTACAATAACTTTCTCCCAAACTTTCATACTATGTGCCATTAGCTTTATTCCTCTATAGTTATTGCACTCCAGCACATCACCTTTGTTTTTAAAGATGGGCACCAGTGAACTGTTGCACCATTCGTCCGGTATGGCTTCTTCCAGCAACAACTTATTGAAGAATAAAGCTAACCACGTCCATCCATCCACCCGTAATAACTTTCAAACTTCAACTGGTATACCGTCAGGTCCTAATGCTTTACCATTCTTCATGCCATTTACTGCTATTCTCACTTCATCCATACTAACCATTCTCACTAGACCCTCATTCACTGGTTTACTGTCCAGCACTCCATTCCAGTCATTCTCTTCATTCATCAGTCTTTCGAAGTACCCCTTCCACCTATCCTTTATTTTCTCATCATCCGACAGAACCATTCCATCTTCATCTTTTACGCATTTTATCTGGCATACATCCCTCGACTTTCTTTCTCTAGCTCTAGCAAGCCGATATAGGTCTTTTTGGCCTGCTGGACTATCGAGTGCTTCATAAAGCTTATCCTGGGCTTTTGCTCTCGCTATGGCCATAGCTTTCTTTGCTTTTTTCTTAAGAGCATCATACTCGCTCTTCCTTTCAGCTTTCAGACTAACATTTGCAACTTCAACACTCTGCCATTCCTTAAATTTCCTCTTCTTTTCCTTCAACACATTCTGGATTTCTGTCAACCACCACCATGTCTCTATCACTAATTGTAACCCTCATTCCATGATAACTATTGACCTTACTGAAGAATCCTTGCTGAAACAGAAGTATAGTTATAAAATTAGTCATAAGAAAATGAAAAAGTATGCAAAAATGAATAGAATAATTAAAAAATGCAATCAAATTAGGAAACAACAGAAAATCTTTTCCAAAAATATTCCACGGAGAAAAGAACGTGTTGATCTAATCAATAAATTAAATAATTATCAAATCAAATTAGAAGACAGCAAAAAAATCTATGAAATTGATACACAGCGCTTACAGTCTGACATACAGTTACTTGAGGACAGACTTAGTTCCCTTTTCATTAAATATGTGGGTTCTCAAAACCAAATCAAAGAACACATTCTTGCTGCTAATGAGTTAGTTATGTGTCAGTGTACTTGTCAGAAGGTTTCAAACCCTGATGCTGTCCAGTCTGAGGCAACGGAGGACCCGTCCCAGACTGAGTCTCAAGACTGTATCCTCCACCAAGATGTTTTAGTACAAGATCAAGTGGTACAATCTGAGATTGGTAGTTGTCCAACTTTCAGTAGTCATGATTGTTACCATTCAGTTATGTTCTCAGATAGTATAGGAAGAGGTATTGGTAAATTAATTAGTAACAACCTGTGTTATTCTACTCTAAATTATTGTATGCCAGGGTCAACCTACAAACAAATAATGGCATCAGTAACAGGAAATGTATATAATCCTAAAACCAACATTACTGTATTTGTAGGTAATAGTTCTAAGGTAAAAAAAGAAGAAATCACTGACTGTGTAACTGAGTTGTTAAAGTTAAATTGCAGTAAAATAATATTGTGTGCTTTCCCATATTTTGAAAGATTGACAAATAGACAAAACAATTATATTCATATGGTTAACAAGCATATGCACTTCTTAGTTAGTCATTATAGTGACAAGCTTGTATTTCTTGACACCAACATTTTTGTGGAAACATTGAAATCGACTAGGAATACTGTGTATTTGCCTGTTAGTTTTAGACACATAATAGCAAGGCTAAGGTTAGCTTTTTATATAAACTCAGACATAGGTAGTATGTCGAAGTCTTGTGTTATTAACACCACAACGGTTAGTAATAGTACTAATTATAAGGTGGTAAGCCTGAATAAATGTAGCTCAAATGCTATAAATATTTATACAGACTGTACGAAGGAGGCTCCATGTCCCTCACTCACTATGAGCTCACTGCCTGGTAATGACACTGAGGTCATGGGGTCAACTCCGGATAGTCATTTAAACTAGTTTGTAAGACAACAGGAGGTACAAGTAAGAATATTCTTATAACTAACAACAACAAGGTATCTTCTGGCTCTAAAATAAATATTTACCAAAAAAGAGATCAGCAGAATGCCTTGAAATTATTTCATCAAAATATTCAAGGTATTTCTTCCAAGTTATTAGAAATTGAAATGTTTTTAGAAAAAACAAAGTTTGACATTGTTTGTTTCACTGAACATTGGTTAAAGGATTACCAAATGCTAATTAATTATAAGAACTATAGTATGGGCAGTTGTTTTAACCGTAAATCTATGCTGCGTGGAGGTTCTCTTATCTTGATTAAAAATTGTTTAAAAACTAAGGCACGTAATGACATAGTTGGTTTATCAGTTGAACATTGCATCGAACTGTCCTGTGTTGAGCTGGATAAGCATGTTGTAGTGTGCGTGTACAGACCCCCTAATTATCAGAACTTTTCTTTATTTGAGTCAATAATGGAAGATGTCCTAGCGAAACTTGCATCCAGTAACAAAACCGCAATTATTTGTGGTGATTTTAATATTAATATTCTGGAAAATACTTTAAATAGCAATCGATTATTAAGTCTTTTTAAATCATTCAATTTATCTAACATTTTTACAGAACCGACTAGAGTAACTTCAACTTCCGCTACTTGTATTGATAATGTCTTCTGCGATTGTGATTATTTAGCTAAAGCCATAGTAAATTATTTGCCGTCTGATCATACTGGTCAAACGGTAACTTTTAAGTTTAAAACAGCTTTGCAAAAAGTGCAAATACAATTTAGACCAATAACAAATGGCAAATTAAATAGATTCAATAGTATCCTAAATAAGGAGTTAAATGTTCTAGGCCATAATATGGATGATGCAAATAAATTGTATGAGGATTTCTTTTCAGTAGTGCACACTGAATTCAATAAAACTTTTGAAAAGAAAACAAAAAATATTAGCCCTATTTTTATATTTAGTGACTGGGCAACTAGAGGTATTAGGATAAGTAGAGAAAGGCTTTTCGAGCTGTATGGCCTTAAGCCTTACATTAACACTGAAACTTTCACCAAGTATGTTGCTACATATTCCAAAATTTTTAGAAATACCTGCAAGATAGCTAAAGCCCTGTACATTAGCAATAAGATCAAATCAGCAGAAAATAAAATACAAACAGGTTGGAAAGTTATAAATAATGAAACTAGTAGGGAAAAAAAAAGAAACACTGATTACACATTGGAGACTTCACGTGGTGCAATAAGCTCTAACTTAGAAGTAGCTCAAGAATTTGTACATTTCTTTACTAATATACCATCTAAAACGACGGAAGCTTTAAATTCTTCACCCGATGTCTCAATTGATTTATTAAGAGCGAATGTCCCAGGCTGTCCGGTTGAATTTCAATTTAAACATATAAACCCTATGATAGTTATTAAAGCCTTTCGGCAAATTAAAATCAAACTGACCGAGGATCTATGGGGACTATCTATCAAAGTTTGTACATCCATAATCGAGACTATAGCACCATACTTAGCTTTAATATTTAATTTGTGTGTGGATCAAGGAGTCTTCCCGGATTTAATGAAATACAGTAAGGTTATACCACTTTTTAAATCTGGGGACAGTAAAGACACCAACAATTATAGACCAGTATCCGTGCTGCCGGTAAGTAAGTAAGTAAGTAAGTAAGTAAGTAAGTATTTATTTGCATAAAACATGGTATACACGGTGTTACAATAATTTACAATATAGATCTTACATGTTTTGCCAGAATTGTACTTAGCATGCATAATTATGTTCACTTAATACTAACATGAGAATTTCTTATCCATAAATTCTTTGAGACTATAGAAATTTTTCGAATATAACCAGTCAAACAATTTTCCCTTGAATAATCTGGAGTTTAAGTTTTTTATGCTACACGGTATGTTATTATATATACAAACACAATTATATAAGCAGCTTTTATTATATTTAGCAAGCTTGGGAAGATCATGCAGAACGAGTCTTTGTGGATCACGCCGGCTCCGTGGATTAATATCATTGGCTGATATAAACAGGTCTTTATGTTTATTAACGAATACACATATTTCAAATATATAAAGGGACGGCAGCGGTAACAAACCTAGTTTCTTAAATATGGGTTGACAAGATTCCTCCGAGTGCATCCCGTAAATTGCCCTAATGCACTTTTTTTGAGCAACAAATGCTCGGTTTATATCTGTACTATTTCCCCATATTATGAGCCCGTAACGTAGTACCGATTCTACATATGCATGATATGTCATGAGAGCTGTTTTTAAGTTTGTAATATTTTTAATTTGTTTAACAGCATATACAAATTTATTTATTCTCTTTGCAGCGTTATCCACATGCTCTTTCCAATTCAAATTCTCATCAATAATTACGCCTAGGAACTTCGTTTGTGCTACTTCTTTAATTTTTGATACGTTTAGTTTAATATTATATTTAGGATTATTACATTTATTGAAATTAATATAAACTGATTTATTCAGATTTATTTTTAGATTATTTATGTCAAGCCATTGTATTAATTTATCTATAGTATTATTAATGTCAGTCTCATGATTATTTCTAAAATTATTACATTTTTCTGTCGCTATAATAATAGCTATGTCATCAGCAAATAATATACATCGGTGGTCAGTTATATTAATAATATCATTTATGTACAGTAAGAACAGGACAGGCCCCAATACACTTCCTTGTGGTACACCACATGTACTGTGCTTGTATTCTGATGAAAAAGGCACCTTAACCTGATTTTCATCAATTTTATCAATAATTACTCGTTGTTGTCGGTTACTGAGATATGATTTTATCCACTGAAGTGTAGGACCCCTGATACCTACCAGTTCAAGTTTTTTGAGCAACAGATTGTGAGAAACTAAATCGAAGGCTTTTGAGACATCAAAAAATAGCCCAGTGGTGAGATTTTTATTATTGATGTTAGTAACTACAGCCCTAACCAGAGAGAATACTGCCAAAGTAGTGGACTTGTTTTTCTGAAAGCCATATTGTTCATTGCTAATTATATGAAATTTATCACAATAAGCAATTATTCTTCCATACATGCACTTTTCATATATTTTGGACAATATAGGTAATAACGTTATAGGTCGATAGTTATTAATATCAGATTTTTCTCCTTTTTTATATAAAGGCTTGACTATCGAGTATTTCAGGGCATCAGGAAAAGTTCCCGATGCAAACGATAAATTAATTAAATATGTCAGAACAGCAGTTAGTTGATTGGTACACTCTTTAATAATTTTAGTGTTGATTTCATCATAGCCCACAGTATTGGAATTTGACAATAACAGTATTTCTCGTCTAACCTCGCTTTCCTCCATAGGTTTTAAAAACATCGAGTTAACGGATGCTGATAGCGAGTGGATTGGATTGAATTAGTGGACTGTATAAATGAAATGATAGAAACACGTATATTAGCGATATTATAAATTTATTAAAATATTGACAAAGCGACAAGGCAATTATTATGAAAAAAAAACGAAACCCGCCGGCTGCTCAGACGTAACAAAAGAACAAAAAACTATATTTTTAAAATATGACATTAAATTGTATAAAAAGGTCGAATCACAGCCAGTCGCCAACATACCGGAGCCCCAGTGGAACACTAACAGCCGGTGGAGACTGATTGGGGTTCGGCTTCTATTAATACAAGTTTTCGGGCCGGTCGGCGCAGGAGGCCGCCCTTGGTACGGACGTCTGCTACGCGGACCGCTCCGTCGAATCCTATATACACCTTCTCTATCCTTCCTAGGGGCCATAAACCACGAGGAAGGGTAGGGTCTGCGATCAGCACCACATCCCCCTCACTCAGATTTGTTGTGTTGCTAGTGGGGAGGCCTCTTGGTCGGAGCGTCGGCAGATACTCGCGCACCCATCGTTCCCAGAATTTATCAGCGAGTCGCAAAGTTCTACGCCAGTCGCACCTTCTCAGCAGGTCTGCTTCCGTGAGTGTTGAAGTCCATGGCACGACAGAAGATGTGCCAAGAATAAAATGAAATGGCGTTATTGCTTCTGGTGAGTCGGGAGATGTAGAAACATAGGTCAACGGCCGTGAGTTTACAATGGCTTCTGCCTCCATCAAGAGCGTCGCCAGCACGTCTTCCTTGAGCGGTTGTTTGGTGAGGCAGGATTTCAGTGCTGTTTTTACGGTTCGCACGAGCCTTTCCCACGCACCGCCCATGAATGGAGAAGCGGGCGGAATGAAGCGCCATTCGATTTTGTGATTGGTGGCGTATTCCTGTACCAATTCGTCATGTAGGCCGCGTAGCTCGCGGGAGGCCCCAACGAAGTTTGTGCCGTTGTCCGAGAAAATAGTTGTAGGTGCTCCTCTGCGAGCAATAAAGCGTCTCAGGCTCATTATGGCGGCGTCTGATGATAGTGAAGTGACCAATTCTAAGTGAAGCGCTCTAGTCACTAAGCATGTGTATAATGCGACATACCTCTTCTCTTGGCGACGATATATTTTTATCATAATAGGGCCAAAATAGTCGAGGCCAACGTGTGTGAAGGGCCTTTTGTGATGGTCGAGTCTTTCAAGGGGTAGGTTGCCGATCTGGGGTTGAGTTGGTTGGGTTTTCCACCTTCGGCATTGTAAACAGGCGTGTGCTACGCTACGGATGCTGTCTCGTGCTCTAAGTATCCAATATTTCTGTCGGAGTTCGTTCAGCACTAGTTCGTTGAAGTGATGCGACGCTCTGTTGTGTTCATAAAGGATGAGTAGTCGTACAGCATGGTTGCGGCCGTCGAGGATAATCGGGGACTTCGCGGTTTCGCTAACTCCCGGTGCAGAACTTATCCGTGTGTCTAGTCTCAACAAGCCGTCTAAATCGAGTGTTGGTGCGAGTTTCGCTATTCGGCTGTTTCTGGGCACTGGCTTTAAGGATTTTAAAGCTGTTAGCTCCTCGGGAAAACTCTCTGCCTGAGCTTGTTGGAGTACCATCTTCTCGGCTTCTACGATGTCCGCAGCGTGAAGTTGATAGGGAGATGTGGTACCGTCTGTATACAATTTAGAATTTGGAGTTATAGGCCGAGACAGTTTAAGCCGGAATGTTCGTGCGCCCTGGAGAACGCGGGCGGTTGTGCGAAGGAGACGCAGCCAAGAACTAAAACGCGACGGGTCAGGGAGTAAGTCCGATGACGGGCTGTCGAGGAGCAGAACCACTAGGTCTGATTTTAATTCAGGATCTAGTGAACTCTCTTCCACGTCAGTGTCGTGCTCGGTAGGCCACGTGCATGGTGGTTCAAGAAGAAACGACGGCCCGGTAAACCACCGATGACATGCGGTGAAATTATTTTTTTTTGGTTTTGTTGCGTCATCAGCGACGTTGAGAGAGGTAGGGATCCACCTCCAATTGGACGGGTTAGAGGTCTCCAGTATCTCTCCCAACCTGTGTGCCACAAATGCTTTGAATGCGCGAGCATCGCTCCGAATCCACTTAAGGACTGTGGTTGAATCAGTCCAAAAAATAGTCTCGGAGGGCTGAAAACGATGAGCTTGCAAAATCGTTTGTGCATACCGCGAGGCGATTAGCGCGGCTTGTAATTCTAAGCGAGGAATCGAAACCGGTTTGAGAGGCGAGACGCGTGCCTTGCTTCCGATGAGAGCCGTGGACACGGTGCTATCGCTGTAAGTAAAACGCCAGTAAGCAACACAGGCAAAAGCTTGCTCGCCGCCGTCGGCTACCAGGTGCAGCTGAACGTCTACGATATCTGACCTATTCATGTACCAGCGAGGAATTTTTATGCTGGCCGCAACCTGTAATTGTGTAAACCAGTCCTCGCATTCACTAACATACGCCTCGGGAAGTGGCGTATCCCAACCAATACCTGCGCGCCACAGTCTTTGAATTAAGATACGGCCCCAGATAATGACTGGCATCAAAAAACCGAGAGGATCGTAAACCTTCATAACGTTTGATAATAGACTGCGTTTGGTTAAAGTTTCAGTGGGTATCTGGGGTAAGGTACGAAAGCCTAACGAGTCTTGCCGTGGGTCCCATTTAACACCTAAGACGCCAACCTCAGTGCTAGGTGGCAGCATAACGTCAGAAATAGCGTCGCTTCTAAGTTCTTTAGGAACAAGTGAGAGAGCTTCTGGGCGATTTGACACCCACGCACGCATTTCGAACCCGCCAGCCTTATGGACAGTGACTATCTCAGTAACTAGTTGAGCCGCGTCGTCAATGTTGGAGTGGCTTCCGAGATAATCGTCCATATAATGGTCTTCTATAATTGCCTTACAGGCATTGGGGAACTCTGCTTCCATTATTTTGGCATTTTTGTTTTTGATATAGAGCGCGATAAATGGTGATGAGACTGCGCCAAATATCATAGAGGACATTCTGTACTCTTTGAGGTTGCCGTCCTTCCCGCGCCAGAGAAAGCGTTGGGCATCCCTATCTCGTGGAGTGATTTTAACTTGTGGGAACATTTCTTTGATGTCCCCGTTTAAGGCGATTTCGCCTTCCCTAAACCGGAATAAAATGTCGAGAAGGGGTGACAATAAATCGGGGCCTTGTAGTAATAGAGTGTTGAGGCTTATACCTTTCGTGACCGCAGCAGCGTCATGGACGGCTCTCAGCTTCTTTTTTTGTGGGTGTAGGACGCCGAAGATAGGAAGGTACCAGCGAATAGATCCGTCTGGGTTGATGCACGATGTATTTGGTGTAATCCGCTGATGGTACGTCTGTGGATCGCACTCTTCGGCATATCCCTTGCTGATAACTTCGTCTATAAATTGGTGAAAAGCAGCGGCAAACGTTGGGTCCTTTGCCATTTGACGTTCGAGGGCCTTAAAGCGGGATAGTGCCTGTGGATAACTATCAGGTATAACTTCCGGTAAATCTTTTTTCCAAGGTAGACCCACCTCAAAATGGCCATTGTCGAGTTGACGAGCCGAAGATTCTATTATATCTGTGGCTCGTTTATCGTCGTCGTTTAGGCGAGGAGCACTTTTCACAATACCCAAAGCGTCAATGTCGTATTGTGTTTTAATGAGGGCATCTAAATCTTCCGAAATGTGATGTACGAACTCAAGTGGCTTGGACGAAACGGAAAGTGCGCCATGAAGTACCCAACCTAATAAAGTTTTAGAGGCAACGGGCTCGTTTTTCTTTCCGCAACGTACTTCACGGCTCAAGGATAGGTGCCAATCTGGCGCGCCGATGAGGACAGTTGGGGGAGTATCGGCGTAAGAAAGTTCGTCAGATAAGTCTGCCAGATGACTATAATCCAAGTAGTTTACCAAGTTATGATTTTGTACGCGAAGCCCTAATGGTTTAATCGCCCGCGCATGTTTCACTAGGTAACGATCGGTTCGGTTACGTCCACGAATATGAAAGTCTACATAGCTTACTTCCACTTCCTTGGTCATACCACTGACACCTTCAATGTGAAGACGCTCTTGAGACGTGGGTTTCGCACCGATGCGTTCTATCACCTCTCCGTCAATCAATGTTGCCGTACTGCCCTCGTCAAGTAGTGCTGTCGTCTCGAACTCGCCGTCGGGACCCTCGAGTACAATCGGCACTACTTTCAGCAGACCGCGGGGACGTGACGTCGACGGCAGAGACCCTGTTGCGTTAATGAGAAAATCAGATGTGTTCGTGATCTTAACAGTAGACTCGGTTTTGCTGTCGGTACCGTCCATGTGGGTAGGGTCGGTAGTTTTAGCTGGAGATACTTGTGTATTATTGCACTGTCCGCAGGGTGCCGCGCTAATTTTAGCATTGGAGGTTCCCGTGCCGTGAAGGAGTGCGTTATGACGTCTCGAACATCCGTCAACTCCACAGTATTTCGCGCGGCAGTTGTTCCATGTGTGCGGATTCGACTTAAGGCAGCGATAGCACACTTTGTTTTCACGTACCCATCGCCACCTGTCGTCGAGTTTCAAAACTAAGAAACTCTTACAAGTTTGAATGTTGTGTGGCCTTTCTTTGCAATATATACAATACTCGGGAGTTTTATCGCTTGACAGCGTAGCGTGTATGGTTTCCTTTCGCGGTTGTTTAGAGGACTGTGCTGCAGTCGTTGCCTTAACAGTACTATCAGAAACAAAATTGTATTTTAATTGTTTGTCAGCTTCGGTCAAAAGAAAGCGTGACAATAATTCAATTTTTGTGAGTGATTGTCCTTCAGGTGCGTAAGCAGAGGCAAAATCTGTAAACCGAGCTCTGGTGTGATCGCTCAGTTTAATTAAAATGCACTGAAAAAGCTCTGGTGAACACAGATACTCATTTTGTTTCAGAAGCTTAAGCGTCGTAACAAAATTACGTAGTTTGTTCGCTAAACTATTTAAATGTTCGGGGGAACTTAGCTTGGGACTGTTACGCAGCTCGGTGACCTCGCGGGCTACCAGCAATTCCGGTCGTGCGTACGTTTGCTCCAGAGCCTTCATGATATCGCCGGGGTCGCCGGACATCCACAGTAGTGACGCGATGGACTGGTACGCTGGACCGCGTACGGCGTTGTTCAGACGTTCTAAGTTCTCTGAAGGGGAAAAATTTGACTTAGTTCTTTCGTAACTGCTCTTGAAAGCCATCCATTGACCGACATCACCCGAGAATGTGACAAGTTCGGGTTTCTTTGGTCTGTTCGAAAGAGAGTTAATCGCTTGTGCGAGTTTGGTTATAGGGTCTGAGGAGCGTTCAGATTGTAGCGATTGATGTGCCATGTTGTTGTAGTTGTTTTCGTAAGGTGCATACTCGTATGTGGGCTTAGAAAGGGTTCTATGGTTGACGTCGGGCACGAAAAACGGTGCCGTGTTGGTGAGGGTGACCGGCTGTGACTGATGTCCTTGTGGGTTACCCAGGGTGACAGTCGGAGCCTCACCAGGCATGTTTTTATGTGTTGCCGTGGTCATGTTTACGTTTTGTTCTAAAACCCAACTTTCAGTGCGCTTTTCAGAGACACGGCTAGAAAAACAAGATCTATGAGATTTGTCTGACTTATCTGAAGCTTCCAGGGCGGCGATGTTCGCTTGCAGTTCGGCCCGCTCTGCCTCGGCCTCGAGGCGAGCGAGCTCGAGCTCGCGTTCAGCCTGTTGACGTTCGCGCTCGCGCTCGCGTTCAGCCTGTTGACGTTCGCGCTCTACTTGGCGCCGCTTCGCGACTGCTTCAAGAGACAGCTTCTGTGCGCGGACGGTCGCCGAAGAAGAGTGGCGAGTGGCCTTACTGCGCGATATTCCGCTGTGGACACTAGAAGTGCTTTTAGTTGGCGCATTGACATTCGCCTTGTTATGTGTGCTAGCGCGAGCATCTGGGCGTTCCGAAGCGGGACCAGGTTGTGCCTCGCTAGGGAGAACGGTGCCCACCTGTTGTATGCCCGCACTATCAGGCAATGCCGAAGCGCCTTCGGTTGTTGTGGCTGAAACCGGCCGGGTGCCGCGCGGTGAATGTTGCACCCTTCCGAATCCCGTAGCCGTCAGGTCTGCCTTTGTCTTGCTACGTGTTTCCACCATGGTGTGAAATTTACGTGAATAATGAGTGAAGTGTTTACGAAATGAAAGCAAAAACTATAAATCAGTACGTTGAAAAATTTTGACAGATGTAATTATAATGAATGTTATAAGTACTTACGGCGAGAATGGACCAAAAATGATAGCGAGTGGATTGGATTGAATTAGTGGACTGTATAAATGAAATGATAGAAACACGTATATTAGCGATATTATAAATTTATTAAAATATTGACAAAGCGACAAGGCAATTATTATGAAAAAAAAACGAAACCCGCCGGCTGCTCAGACGTAACAAAAGAACAAAAAACTATATTTTTAAAATATGACATTAAATTGTATAAAAAGGTCGAATCACAGCCAGTCGCCAACAGATGCACTAATACGAGGTTTTATGCATTTCTGAGTGCCCGTATGTGATAAATTGATATAATTATTATTAAAGGCAGTGGCAATTTCAATAGGATTTGTTAGTGTTGTATTGTTAACTGTGATTTTCTCAATGTTTCCTATGCAATTTGTATCGTGAATTTCATTTTTAATTACTGCCCACGTGGCCCTACATTTGTTTTCACTCTTGTTTATATATTTAATGTTTGCGTTTTTTTTTGAATTAATTATATTTTTTTTTAGAATATTGGAATATGTCATATAATTAATTTTGTTATTTGCATTTTTATTTTTATAATATTTATATCTTAGTACACGTTTTTTTTGACAAGATTTCTTTAAGCCTTTACTTATCCATTTTTTGTTATTGTTATTATTGTTATTTATTTTTACTTTTACTTTTGGGAAGCAAAGATTGTAGAATAAGCATAGCAGTTCATGAAACTCACTAAATATATTTGCATCAATTTCGATGTATATTTGTGACCACGATAAATTATTTAAACATTCCTTGAACTTACGAACATTGTCCAAACTGTAATCTCTCTTATACATATGATAAGATGAGCATTCTTGAATGTTCTTTTCATTTATAGGAAAACTCAACATTTGGGCGGTGTCATGGTCAGAGAGATAGAGAGGCAAAACTGAAGCGGAAGCATTTGGAATATTGCTTAGAATATGGTCTATGCAAGATGACTTGCGCGTAGGCACATCAATGTGAATTTTCAAGTTATAGTTGTAGGATATATCTTGTAGGTGATTAGTAACGTTACCTTTTTTCAACGTATTTATATTAAAGTCACCGGCTATTACTAGACGCAGTTTGGACTTGTATTTATTAGTTATGTAGTTCAAAAGATTATTTAATTTACATAAGAACTGAGTAGGATCTGAGTTTGGAATTCTATAGACGCAAATAACAAGCAACTTATAACACTCAAGCTCTATGCCACAAGCTTCAAATGTGTTTTGGGTAGCATAATTTGGTATATAAGATAAATCTTTGAAAGGAATGCCTTTTTTTACCAAGATACAGGTTCCTCCTCTTTGTTTTTCTCTACAAAAACTTGAAACTAATTGATAGTTACATATTTTGATATAGCTCTCATAGCCTTTCTTTACAAAAGTTTCCGACAAGCAAATTACATTAGGCTCTTTTTGTGCTACTGTTAACTCCTGGATTGTTATTTCTAATAGTTCCCGTTTTGATAGAATACTAGCAATATTCTGATGCAGAATATTGAACTTATGAGCTTTAGGCACGAAAAAACTCGTCTTTATTTCGTAATACAGGGAAGTAAAAAGGTATTGTACCTCTGCTTACATTCCCGATAGATACGGCTGGGTTTACTGGTTGTTTATTTTTATTACAATATTGTTTATTAAAATAAAAGGGGATCGTTCCCTTTTTAGGCATATTGTTACTAATGGCTACATTGCTGCTTGGTTGATTACGCATTACAAATTTCCTAATATTCCTTGGGCACAAGTAGTTTTCATTGTAGTCGTTACAATCTATCACATAATTTATAGACTTACAAGCCTCTGATAGTTTAAAATATCCACAATCAAGATAATGGCATTTTTTAAACATCTTACATAGGTTTTCTATACCATCATTCAATTTTGAGACATTTAAGAAGTGACTATTACTAACATTTAATACAATAATCCTATTATTATAAAATGTGTCCAATAAACCTTCTAATGATGACAGAACTTGCCTTAAATTATAATCATTTTCCCCTACACATACCACTAGTTTATCATTAGGATGTAATGTTGTTTTTTTGCAGTTTTGAATAATGTCATGACATTTCGCATTTGGCTTCGTTTCCGCAAAGATTCCGTATTTTTGGTACTTAGTGTTAGTTCTTGACTGCAGTAAGGCTGAAGCTAAGCCGACACATTGTTGTGTACCGAATATAAATATTCTTCTTTCGGGTCTGTGTTCGGGTTTTCGTTCTGGGATGGAATAGGTGCAGGTATTGACTGCAGGAGTCATTGTCAGGTTCGATGCCACGCTTTTATTTTGTAAGTACTGAGACAGTGTCTCTATTTGTTTTGTTAAAGACGAAATTTCAAGGTTAGCGCTATTCAACTGCTGTTGTAGATCTTCAATTATTTTTCCCAGTGATATTGTTTTATCTTCGTAAATACTGTCAACGTTCGAAGAACATATAGGTGAAGAAGAGGTGGATGCCATACAGTGTGCTAACGAATGCCTCTTCTTTTTAATATTACTACGAGAAATAGTATCTGGTAATGAAAAGGATTGACATAATGATTTTAACATGTTGATTTCTGCAGTTAACTTATTGACTTGTCTTTGAAGATTGCTGTTTTCCAGTAATGTTTTATCAAGCTCATATTCCGTGATTTCGAGTTTAACGGTTAATTGGGATATGGTATCTTTCATTTCTGACGTAGATACTAAGTCTGAAATTAGTTCTGATGATGTTCCGTCCAAACTTTTTGACATTTTTGTTGGTGTGCAATTCGATTCATAGGATGTATTGTAGTCAGTGAGTATATGCGAATCCAAGATCTGTGACGCTGCTATGGACTGGTGTTTATTTGTTATATTGGTCTGTTCCGGTGATGGTGTTTTTACGGCTTTTTTTTTATTTCTCAGTGTTATGTTTGATGGATTGCTGATAATTGTATCTTTGGTTTTAATACAAGTTACGCATTTCCACCTTTTTTTTTATTCTTGATCCAGCATCCTGTATGTTTGTTCTGGATATCCAATACAATCTGGTTCATATCTATTGTTACAGACCGAACATAATGCAGTGGTTTTTATATCTACATGTTTTTTGCATTTATAGCATACTACAAGTGCTGCCATCTTGCGGCTACTGTTGGTATTCTTTGAACCAATCTTCAATGACATTGTGTTTTGCCTAATACAGCTTCTACTCGCTGTTTAATATTTTTGTATATTAATATGGTCGAAACATTCAAGAAGAAATCACAAAAAGAGAGAGTTTAGCCCGGGTTTGAACCGTCGACACCTCGAGCACTACTATACTTAAGTCGCACACTTTATACGTCGAGCCAGGTGACTACATAGAATTGTTGCCGAAATAATCGTATAGATTCTTCGTGTAAAATAAAAATAAAGAGTTCGTTAGAATGGATTTGAATAGGCGAAGGGGCAAAGGTCGTTTTCTTTGTGTTGAATGTACCATTTATTCGAAACAGTTTTTTTTAGCACATCACTTTTATTATCACCTTTCACTTTGTAATTGTTTGTTTATGTCTGTACTATACACAATTGGCGCTTAATTTTTGTTTATTTTAGGCTTTTGACACTTCGTTGTTTTAATTATATTGTTTTACTTATTGCGTTGAAATTGTTTGCCGACTACACTTACACTGATATATTGTTTCTAATTGAACACTATAAACATAACAATTTAACAAAGCAAGTACTTTAACTATTTTTCATTATTTTTAAATCTCAGAGTCGAAGTAAACGTGACGGCAGCGCCCTCTCCTCTCGGTATTCAGCAAAGTGTTCGAAAAGGTAATGCTAAACCAAATGCTTAATCATTTTAACACCAACCAAATCTTACACGATCAGCAATATGGTTTCACCAAAGGTCGTTGTACAACTGACGCCGGTGTCACCTTATTAAAACACATATTTACAGCGTGGGAGGAGGCTCAAGATGCCATAGGAATCTTTTGTGACCTCTCCAAGGCATTTGACTGCGTAAATCATGAAACCTTACTCTTGAAACTTGAGCATTAAGGACTAGGTAAACTTGCGCTCTGTTTAGTAAAATCTTATTTAAATGATAGACAACAGCAAGTTCAAATTAATGGTGTAAATTCACTCGGTCTAAAAGTAAAAATGGGTGTTCCTCAAGGCTCGATATTGGGTCCTTTCCTCTTTTTAGTATATATTAATGATCTACCCCATTTATTAAAAAAAACAACCACAAATGGTGTTATTTGCTGACGATACTTCCCTAATTTTTAAGATAAATAGACGTGCATCAAATCTTGACGATGTAAATAACGCCCTACTGCAGGTCCAAAATTGGTTTACTGCTAATAATTTAGTATTAAATGGGAAAAAAACTAAATGCATAAGATTTGCTTTACCGAATGTTAAAAGTAGTGATTGTGATATAGTATTGAATAAGGAGAAGCTAGAATTTGTAGATAAAACTGTTTTCCTGGGGATCACGCTCGATTCAAGGCTGCAATGGGGTCCTCATTTAACATCTCTCGCAGGACGGCTAAGTTCAGCAGCATATGCTGTAAGAAAAATCCGTCAATTTACTGATATAGATACCGCAAGGCTAGTCTATTTCAGTTACTTTCATAGTATCATGTCCTACGGTATTTTACTATGGGGACGGGCTGCAGATATCGACTTTATTTTTATTCTGCAGAAAAGAGCCATTAGAGCAATATATTGCCTCCGTAGGCGCGATTCTCTAAGGGAACTGTTTAAAAATATTAACATCATGACGGTACCTAGTCAATATATTTATGAAAACATTATGTACGTCAGGAAAAATCTTAATCTTTTCAGTAAAAGAGGTGAAAGACACAATTATTGTACTAGAAATAGGGACCAATTAGTTCAACCGGGTTTCAGACCGGCTAAAGTAGACTCATCTTTCATGGGGTACTGTTTAAAATGCTACAATAAAATACCTTCCCATATACTACAACTAAATGAAACGAAATTTAAATCTTGTATAAAACGCACACTATGCTGCCAAGCATATTATAAGCTTGGGGATTATATCGCTGACAAAAATGCTTGGCTTAACGCTGGTCCAGCTCCACAAGGGCGCATAAACTAATTGATTAGCATTCAAAAATATTGTTGGAATTGCTGAAGATTGCAAAAACTATCTTTGAATTGTATAACTTCAATCTCTTTTTTTTTATTGTATAATTGCATAGCACATGTGTGAGCACTGTGACCATGTACCTTCTATAAAGCTACCATTTACTGGGTACGTCTTTCATTGACTTGATATGCCCTGGTGGCTAAGAGTATGTCATGCTCACTCAAATATCTCGCTGGTGGTGGCGTGTGTGTTGGATCGTTGAGTTCCCTTCAAAATGGTTGAGCTAAACGGTGCTGATCCATGCGTCATGTTCGTGAACGGGCGCCGTCAGTGGGGACTGGTCATCTCTTATCTGCCACGGCTTATTTAAATTTTTGAATTGTTTTATTTTTTATTACGGACGCTTTTTACGTACACGTCTTTCTACATTGTTCTCACATGTATAATTTCAACATGAATGATGTAAACAATATTTTGTAAGAATATTTTTTTTTTTTAAAAGAGGGTCCGTGGAGTTTCTTGCCCGTTCTTCTCCATAGGAACCTACGCTTTGGAATGGGCAACTAGCTTCATATTTCTGACTGACTGACTCCTTGACAATTCAAAACTGCCTGTAAATGGTTTAATTGAAATAAATGCTTTGAGTTTGAGTTTGAGTTATCCCTATCTATCGTCCCCCTTCCTTTCGTCTCTCCTAAAATATGCTTCGCTTCACTCCTAATGCACACAGCCATCTCATTCCAACATTCATTTACACTTCGCTCGTTCATGTCTCCCATCTCTATCATTTTATCCACCACTCGCTCTTTAAATTCTTTTGCACAATCATCCTTCTCTAACATATGCCACTTTTTTTTTGGGGGAGGTCTATCTTTGCTGTTTTTGACTTTAATTTGTACATCTAATTCCAGCAGGAGAGCAGCGGTGGCCCAGTGATGGCGGCCCCGACTTACGAACAGTAAGTCGTGGGTTCGAACCCAGACAGGCGCATTACTTTGTGTAATTTATTTCATCACCACTGCTCTCAAAACGGTGAAGGAAAACATCGTGAGGAAACCGGCATGTCCTAGAACCAAAAATTCGAAGACATGTGACATCCACCAATCCGCACTGGGCACGCGTGGTGGATTATAGCCCACTCCCTCTCATTGAGATGAGGCCGTGTCCCTGCAGTGGGAACGTTATAGGCTGATATGTGATGATGATGATGATGATGAATTCCAGCACCAGGAGTCTGTGCTGTGAGACCAAATCTTCTCCTGGTAGAACTTTGCAGTTTTTAATGTATTTTAACTTGTTTCGTCGGACTAAAAAGTAATCTAATTGGGTTTTGTGATTTCCACTCTTGTACGTAACTAGGTGTCCGTCGTTCTTCTGGAACCAGGTGTTGGCTACTGCTAGGTCAAATGCGGTAGCAGATTGTAGTAGATTCTCTCCCTCGTTATTTTGAGTCCCGAATCCCCATCCTCCATGCACTCTTTCATAATTCCCTCTCATTCTTCCCACATGTCCATTAAAATCCCCTCCAACTATCAACTCTTCATGTACGGGGATGTTCATCAATACGGTGTCAAAGTCCTCCCAAAACTTTTCTTTTACACTAACATCACATCCAACTTGCGGTGCATACACACTAATTACATTCAGCATTACATTCTCTAGCATAACTTTTACAACTATCGATCGATCATTAATCCTTTTTACATCCATCACGCTTTCTTTCAAGTTACTATCTAACACTATTCCAACGCCATTCCTTTTCCCGTCACTTCCACAATAGAAAAACTTGTATCCCTCACCAATTTCTCTCGCTTTTGTTCCCTTCCATTTCGTTTCTTGCAAACACGCCACATTTATTCGTCTTCTTTTGAGTACATCCGCTAATTCTCTGGCTCTTCCAGTCATGGTCCCAACATTCCAACTACCACACCTCAATCTCACTTCCGGAGCTCGCTTCTTACGTCGCACCCGCCTGGGGTGGTGCAACAACCCTTGTCCACTTCCCGCAGGAGCCGGGTGCTGCCCCTGCGCGTCGCCTGTGGGGTACGCCCTAGTCCTATCGCGCATTCCATTTTTACTATTCATGTTGCAAAAGGATGTGGCTTTAGTTTTACAGTCGGCCGCCTGCCTGACACTAACCCTCTTTGGGAATGCTGTTGTTGGTGATTTACCCGACACCATTCGGGAACCCAGGGTGCTTTGCTGTATGCAGTGGGTCTTAAGCTCCCTTAGTCGCCTCCTACGACACCCACGGGATGAGATGGGGTGGCCACATTCTTAATCCGGAACCACACGGAATCTTTGCCACGTTTAATACACATAATTAAAACTAAACTTGAAAACTCAGTAAAGTCAAACTGTCAAATTGGACAGTTAATATTAATTTGTTATATTAGAGCGATTTTTATTTTTACAGTATCCGTACCTTATTGTAAAGATAAAGCTTATTAATTATGAATCGATCAAAGACTATTTGTGCTAAATGCTTCATAACGTCATGTAAAAACACTACAACAAATAGCCAAAACAAATTGTTTGTGTACTGAGGTCCATATTTAAAATAAATGCAAAGGGTAGGCAAGCAGTTCCTTATAACAAGCAAATGGTCAATATAGTAGTAAGTATCGAAGTCCGAAGGGAAAGCAAGGGTTATAGTGAAAATAATTAGGTAACTTATCAAAAAATCAAGGCACGGTACGCTCAACGAAAGTAAACAGCTTCATGTAAACTTGACATTGACATTGACGCTTGACACGTACAAAATTTTATTACAAGAGGCACTGAAAGTTTCCTATACAGGGAACTTTATGACGTCATTTAGAGGTCAAGTAAGTCAGTGATTTTAAAGACCTAAAAATAGAAAAATAAGGCTTACAAACCTAAAATCTCGAAATGGTTTTGGAATCAGCATAGGTTAATTTTTACTTTACATACCGAATTCGGTCGTATGTTTTTTTTTTGTATATTTGTTACGCGATTACTCCGCCAATTATGAGTTGATTTTGATGATTCTCTTTTTGTTTGATATGGCATACTTCAGAAGTGATCCCATATACATTTGGTGAAGATCTGATGAGGGGTTTTTGAGTTAGATTCAATAATACGTATTTTTTCCACCTAGTATAAGTATGTGGACGATGTTCTAATAGTTCCTATCACTGTAATTTACATAGCAGGTAGTGTGGTATTCAAATTTTTGTTGGGGTTTTGTGTAGGTACCACAACTAAAAAGTGAAGTCGGTTTTATTTTTTGTGAATATTTTTTTTATTTTTCACTTTTTTGCATAAAATAATTATCTATGTAAAAAAAACCCTTTCTGAAAATTTTCACATAATACTCTCAGTATATATACCATCGAAGAAGTTCATATCTATACACCGTAAGGACTATTTCTGCTTGCAAATAAATGATTTACTTACTTACTTGCAGTGCTCGGCCGCTATAGAGCCGGGGCGGTAACAGATGTGGTCACGGGATTTTGTTTTCAAACGGCTTAGATATGAAGTTCTTCTATAGTACGCGATACTATTGTGAGTTAATGAGAACGCCCTTCGTTAGTTAACATACTGTATGCAGTTCACAGGTAGCCACAGCTTTTTGATTAAAATACCACATCATACTAAACTACCCACATTTGCACAGACGATATTAAATTAATGCTTACACTTGAACACACCCATGTTTGCTGGTTACGTAGGTATGCTGAATCAGAAAATCCTACTAAAAAATAAACTGTCGGGTTAAAATAAAATAAAGCGTCGTGCATACCGCCGCAACGCGACTACAAAACAATTTCTAAGAAAACTTCACAGACTAGTCGCGGTAGTCTGCACGAGCCTTAATACGATATCTACTATAGGTACCTACACCCCTGCCTAACCCTTAGGGAAATACAGGCGAGATATGATTTATTTATTCACAAAATCCACAGCTCTTTAACAAATTAACTTAGGATAAATAAGCTAGTCTTACAGCCAATTACGATTTACAATTTAATAACTACACATGCATCAGAAACAAACAGGATGTCATGCTAGCACCTTCTAAGCATAATATCTAAGTGTGCAGTGAGAGTGGGTATGTAGGAGTGTGTGTTAGGAGTTGTAATGGTGTATGGTCGCGGATTATTTTATTCAGTTCTATTTAGAATTATTAGTAAATTCGTCGCATACAGAACTCACTCAAAGTTTCCTGAATACACCTTTTTTGGTGTTAAATATATCAAGATGAGAGAATTTATTGTTAAAATTTCTTAATATATTACAAATGACAGTATTTTGAGCGTAGTTTGTACCACTGTGCGGTACATCGAAAAGCTGTGTGTGCCTAGTCCGTCGAGACGGAGCACTCTATCTTAGAACCAGCAGTGCTATTCTGTAACCATCTCACCGTGAAAACTTCGGTGAAGTGAGCGTGGAGTGAGCTGTCAATTGTGTCAATTCCAAGCAAAACCAAACTCACTTCACCTAAGTTTTCACAGTGAGATTTTTACAGAATCGACCGGCACATCAATTAAAGCGAAACTCGCAATGTTCCCACTACAGACATTATAAAGAAAAAGCATGTCGAGAATCATACGTTTGTTCTCCAATGGTAATATATAATATTATGATGTATGCATGATTGCAGATAATCATTAGACTTGAAACCAGTGCGATAGTTAATATATTTAATAAATTTGGATTAAATGGATTCTATTTGCTGTATATAAACTAAGTAGTGAGGATTCCAGATATTACTGCAGTATTCTAAGATACTGCGTATGTACGCAAAATAAAGTCCTAGTAAAGGTTACCGTCTGACATTTAGTTATGTTCACATTAATTCTTTTGATATTACAATAATTGGATAATCTATTTAAGTCGTTTTGTAGCTTCTCACAATCGTGCATATTTCCAATAGTCATAAAAATCTTGGTGTCGTCGGCATACATCAGAAACCTTACGTCAAGAACGTGTGCTCCTATGTCGTATAGGTAGGCAGAGTACAACAAAGGTGCCAAAATTGAACCCTGTGGCACCCCAGACGTTATGGTTACACAGTTAGACCTTACTCCGCCCAATTTAACAATTTGAGATCGATTCCTAAGGTACGACTCAAACCATCTGAGCAAGTTGCCACGAATTCCAAGTTCTTGCAGCTTACGCAAGAGGATGACGTGATCCACAAGGTCAAAAGCTTTCCAAAGTCCGTGTAGATCACGTCAACCTGTCCCCCACCGTTCATATCACGGACAATATTTTCGAGAAATACTGCTAAATTGGTATTAGTAGAGCGACCTTTAATAAACCCGTGCTGTTGTTGCGGAATTAATTTAGATATAGTAGGATAAACAACGTTGTGGACTATTTTCTCCATTATTTTCCCCAAGACATTCAAAATTTATATGAGACGATAATTTTCTATTAGATTTTTGCAACCTTTTTATTAATGGGAACAATGTGCGCAATTTTCCATATAGTTGGGCAGTATCCCTCACGAAAACACCTCTTAAAGATATAAGCAATGGGTGAGGACAGCAATTCAGCACATTTAACGAAGAAGAGGGGGGAATATTGTCAATTCCTGGACCTTTTGACGTATCCAGGTTCTGCAAAAGTTTCAGGATACACGCACTATCAGTGGTCAGGCTGTGTAGTGTGTCACCGTATGTTTCGCAGTCAGCCGAGAAAGGAGTGTAAGCTCCGAGACTACTGCTAAAATTCTTATAGAAAAAATCATTAAAAGCATTACATATTTCGGTCTCACTAGTCAATTGATTATTATCGCAGCGACCTGGTTGACGTCCACGCAGACTCAATACCGACGATTGTCAGACAAAATTAATACTAGTATTTAATATAATGTTCTAGATTTAAGTACATTAAGTCTTTAAAATTAAATGTATAATTACAAAGAGCATTTTGCATGTGGTGTTTGCCTGTAATTGATTGTGCAGTTAGATTTAAGACACAATAACTTGTATGTTCCTATCTGTTTATTATCTGTAACAACTGCTGGTGAACCTTAATTAAATAAATAAATCATACGTCATGTATTTAGGATACCTACTTTTATTCTTCTTTCTAGACTTCTTTGGTGAAGTTTTTATGTTGATGGCGTAGGAAATTGTATTGTAACTAGCCGTTTTCATATTAGTTATATAGTTACCTATACTATAATAGAGTTCTTAATACTGAAAGAGCTACTTAGCACTTTACTCTCCTTAAAAACTTATGTATACTCCATTTGAAATAAGATTAGACATTTAAAAGAACCTTTTTTACAGTCAACCGTATTTGATATTTATACTGTAGGCTTAGGGATGGTATTAAAAGCAAAAAAGAGGTTACAATACCAACTGTTTACTGCAGCTGCCATTTGTCATGCCACCAACGCAATAGAAGTCAAACTCGGTTGAACGGACTTTAAAAAAGGTTTATTTAAATGTCTAATCTTATTTCAAATGGAGTTTAAGTAATCCGTATTGAACAAATCGGAAAATGCCCGCTATTTTCAATGCGAATGCCCATTCGATTAGTAATTATTTTAAGCTTGGCCAAATAAGATTTTCGTTCAACGAATTATTCAAAACATCCACAGGATTACAAGTCAACGAAATTAAATTCCGAAAGGCAGCACCGTTGTCTTCGAAGAGGCTGAATAAAAAAATACCTTTGCACAATCCGGTTAAATTAAATCAAAATTTGTCATTTTCGCTACACCTTTTTCGGTTAGTTACCCATAATGAAGAGATTTCATCGAAAAGTAGGGTAAAGTCAGTAAAAACGTGATTCATACAGCTTTACCCTACTTTCTAATACTTTGTATTAAAACCATGTTAAAACAATGTAAAGGAAATGGGTTAGCTGTGGGCGGTCGCGGAAGAGCATTTGCAATGCTTTTACTTAATTTTCTTTTAAATTAAGTACAACAATTTATTTAACTCACTCTGTGCCAAACGAAGCTTAGCTGAGTGCTTTGGCACTGATTGTGTGTCTGCTTAAATTGTCGGTAATCATAATAGGTAGGTACTCGTACTGTTAGTGGCCTCCAGCATTAGTGGGTAAAAGGTACGTAAACGAGAATAAACTTTAAAAATACATGTTTATAACAAAATCAATCCTCCTTAAAAAATCAAAAAGCTGATCAACCAATGAAATCCTTCACATGCGATTGATTTGACACCAGATTAAAAACAATAATCTTTCAAAAACCCGGTTTCATAATCAACCAAATACCCTTTCAACACCAACTAGGTACTAATTCTATCTACTAGATGATGCTACCACAATTTGTAGGTACCAAAGGCCACATTCAACAGACGAACGGTAGCCAATTCTATAACAGTCTATAATAATATACCTACCCATATAGCCGGAGCATTGGAAACCTCCCTTCATTCGCTCTTCCCAGTCCGACAAAGCCTTATTAGGTTGTGTTGTGCACGGTGCAAGATGCGCCCGGCGTCAATCGATGTGGGTAACCATGGCAACGGCCGCCAGCCCACAACCAGACAAGACCTTTATGCTGTACGATTCGGGGGCGATCGGATATACGATTTTTGGGAACGATTTTGATCGTATTGAGAGGTGTGAGGGAAAAAAGACAATGGGGCAGAAATAATTTGGTTACGGAAGTATATTAAACTAAGTAATCACAGAAATCTAATACTACGATGGGTTATCGCACAAATTTTTTTCGGCATCGTAAATGAGTAGGTACAGTTAATCCAAGAAATGTATGCGCTTTGGTTATCTTCGTGTTTCGGTACTAGCACAAACGTCGTGCCACGGAGTAAAATACCAACTTTTGACCTGCCGCACTTTGTAGTAGTGCACCTATCATTGAGCGTTTGTATGAAATTTACTAATAAAGAGCTAGTTGGTTTTCCGTAAACAGGGGCCAAAATAACTCTTTGATCCCAAGAGACCAAAAGCGATTTATATTTCGAATGTGGACATTGTTAGTAAAAGTTCCAATCACTAAAGAGATCAATCTCGAACATTTTATGAATAAGTAACAAGCTGGCAAGAAAGAGACAGAAATTTTGAATTATTTGGTCAAAATGAAAATCCAAGATGGCGGCAACGACACATGTCGAAAATTTTCATATTTTTGGTCATCGGTGTCGTTTTCATAGTTTTTGAGGGCGCCAAAGCCGGTAGTGAAGTCAAAATGTAAATCCAAGATGGCAACTGCAAACATTTTCAAATTTTTCATCATGGTTATTGTTTTTTAAAGCTGTTAATTAAAGTCGATAAAGAGGTCAAAACGTAAATCCAAGATGGCGACTGCGAAATTTTTGTTTTTGGTTTTAAATCATACGTGAGAGATGAGGGTCCGACCGCGCTCGTTTTATTTTCTCATAGAGGGTGATAAAAAGTAGATTGTTCATCTCGGGAGCAACACTATTTTATGCTCGAGTGACGTACTTTGAATCCCTCGCTGCGTTCAGGATTCTACCGTACTCTAGAATCCGTCGCTCCGCTCTGAATTCAAAGAAACTCTCTCGCCTTAAAAATAGTTGTTTGCTCCCTAGGCAAACAATCTACTATTCTGTCACTTTTCAGTTACCGATCGCAGAATCTCCGAGAGAGACTCCAACCGCAGATTGTCATGTGCCGCTCAAAAGTTTTGAAAAGTTTATAGGAGTCGCTTTGAGTTGTCAATCTTTATATTTATAATCATGGTAACACAAAGTACTTCCATGGTTTTAATAGCTTTATATTAGATCTCATCATCGCGTGTTCGTACATCTGAAGATAGACGATGATTTCCGAAGCGCATACTTT
Source organism: Xanthia togata (assembly GCA_963853775.1). NCBI lineage: Eukaryota > Metazoa > Arthropoda > Insecta > Lepidoptera > Noctuidae > Xanthia > Xanthia togata. Next base: position 21,698,154 of record OY970795.1, on the reverse strand, counting down.
TCCTTGGAAATCGGTACGTTAAATAACTTGGTGATTCTTTCTGTCTCGGATTAACATTCTGGTCTCTCGGTCAAGAAATCTGTCACAACATCGAGAATTTTTCGACTTGTTGGGCATTCATGTTGAGAATAATTACTCATCAATGTACGGTCAAGCTAGTCGTTGATGTGATGATGATACCAAAGGGAAAAGGATACATCATAATTTATTTCTCAGGTCAAAGACAGTAATAGCCTGGTTGTGTGACCGTCGGACTGTCAAGTCATAGGTCTTGAGTACTAACCCAAGGCACGCACCTCTGACTTTTCAGATTCATGTGCGTATTGTATAATTATCACTTCCTTCGAAAATGGTGAAGGAAAACGTGAGGAAACCGGCATGCGAGATATTTCTCGACGCCATGTGAAGCCAAGTCAGAGGCCCTTAGGCTTTAAAACTCTGACACCAGGGTAGTCACTAACCACAAGAAAAAGAAGAAGAGGTTCAAAGTCTGAATTACAGAAGGATGACATGTCATCATCATTTCAGCCAAGACATCCAGTGCTGGCCAGCAATTACCAAAACGATTATCATTGACAATAGCAATCCTAAGATCAAAGCCTGCAGGGTGTAAGAGACAAAAATTCCAATGGCTGTCACGCTTTCTTTGACCCAAGGTAGGTACCGGTTTGCCACGTAGTCGTTACACGATCGTCGATCGGACGGTATAAAAAGCGTATCGTGCCCACGCAAAATTGGCAAACTATACACAGATGAATGGGATTCTCGCTTTCAAAGTTTTACCCTGCCTGTGACGTCATTGTTTATTTGACATGTCTCTGTATGGTTGTGACCGCAAAATGTATGCAGCAGGAAGGTAGGTATGCTTTCAGACTTGCTAAATAGCGGCATTTTGTTGAATATTTCAGAACAAAGCGTGGAAAGCAGTATCGTTAAAAAAATTGTGTAGGTATCTATATTATTCCGCGTGAAGTTTCTTGACTATGTATGTCTACAAACTTTACGCAAGTGCATGCAATACGTTGAAAATGTTTTATCGCAATCGGATTAACGGTATGGCAGCGCATAACAAACATTGATTTTTATATATTAGAAGAAGAAGAATTACGGAACTTATTAAAAATTCCATAATTATTATCTTTTAGTCACTTCTTTAATAACAAAAACCATTTTGTCTCCTGAAATACAGGTAGTTATTCTAACCTAGCTCTGGAGCCAGGGTCTTAAATTTTTCTGTAACGTGTTTATAGTAATTTTTTTTTATATAAGTAATCTAATTTCGAAATTAATCATTGACGATTGGGGTTCAAAGCATGTGCGACACAAAAAAGCATCGGAATTTGGTAAGACTGATTGGAAATAATTAACATTTTAGAGACTATTAACAAATACCTACACTGGTCAGCAAATAAACCGAGCCACCCGCTACCTAGGAACTCTGATTCGATTTTCTCAAAAAGTATAAAACTTATCAAAGTTATACCTGCAAAAAGTGCGTTTCATGGTGATTAAAATGACTACAAATTAATTCGAAAGTACCGTCAACTCACATTGTAATCAAGCAACAAACACAATGCTAACGATTTGCTCTGTTTTCACCAGAGTTTGAAATTAGCGTTCTTTTTCTCTACAATGAGGGTAGTATGTTATCATTTCTTTAGTTTTTGTCCATCGTTTGCTCAGACGCGTGTGTTTTTGCTACTTTTTTCGAGCTGTAGCATTACTTCAAGCAGGTATTGCGCAACGTGAAGTCGCTCGGAGGCTTCGAATCAGCAGATCTTCGGTGCAACGAGTTTACAGACGATAACTAGAGACTGGAGCATTCGATCGCCGTCCAGGTACGGGCAGACCTAGGGCTACATCAGCAGCAGATGATCATTATATCCACCTTACTGTTCTGCGAAATCGCCACCTCAACGCAGTTCAAGTCCAACAAAGTCTGCGTGACGAACGCCAAGTGGTCATAAGTTCAGATACCGTCAGAAGGAGACTTGTTGAACGGAACCTGATCCCAAAAAGAGCTGCAACAGACCCAGCATTAACGGTAGCACACCGTCGAGCACGACTTGAATTTGCTCGAGAGCATAGGGATTGGACATTAGAGCAGTGGAGTAATGTACTCTTCACTGATGAGACCAGGGTGAGTCTTCATGGAAGTGATCGACGTCAGAGAGTATATTGTCGCCCTTGAGAACGTTATTCTCAGTGTTGCATCGAGGAAACTGTTGCTTATGGAGGAGGATCTGTAATGGTCTGGGGCGGCATCTCGTTAACAGCACATACAGCGTTAGTTTTCATCGAACCGACGGGCCGTACACGGGGACTGACTTCTCATCGCTACATTACTGAAATCCTCGCAGACCATGTGGTACCTTACGCAGGATATATCGGACAGGATATGCAATTGATGCATGATAATGCACGGCCTCATGTTGCTCATGTGGTGACCCAGTATCTACGTGACGTCAGCATTCGTACGATGGACTGACCAGCTCGAAGCCCGGACTTGAATCCGATAGAACACTTATGGGATGAGCTGAAATGTCGGGTTCGAGCCCGGGTACCTGCTCCAACAAGGCTTCCAGAGCTGCGAATCGCAATTGAAGAGGAGTGGAATACAATTCCTCAAGATTTTATCGTCAGGTTCGTAAGGTCGATGAATACAAGGATGCTGGCAGTTATCCGAGCAAGGGGAGGGAATACGGAATATTGATCAAAATCTTTTTTTTGATTTTATCTTTGTTTTTGGCTTAATTTTTTTTTTTCACTTTATCATTACAAACGATTTTCACGACTGGAAAACGACACTTCTTTGTAAAATCCTTAATAAACACAGAAATATTGATTAAACCCAATGAGTTTCCTTTCATTTTAATCACCATGAAACGCACTTTCTCTAGGTACAACTTTGAGAATTGTAGGTTTTTTTGTTTTTGAGAAAATCGAATTAGAGTGCCTAGGTAGCGGGTGGCTCGGTTTATTTGCTGTCCAGTGTAGTTAATCAAGTTCATATTCTTAAGGTATGAGGATAATATGTGTAGCAATGCGTCAAAGATCCCTCTATGAGACAAAGCCTTCGCACCAAGACCACACAAATGGCCCAGAGCACAGACAATTGAGAGTCGAACAATCAATAAGGACCATACAATGAATGATTGACATTCAATTATAAGCTCCATATCTATAATATTCGAGCCACAAGACACGAGTCAGTGTTGAATCATTATCTGAAGAGACAATCTATTGATTATACTTAGTCTGGTCATAAATACTTTTACAATTAAAAATAAGAAAGATATTACATTTGAATTTGGAATCTGTCATTTTATACGATTGTTCATTGTGTTTTCTAATTTTGGCGCCAATACATTGTACAATATTTTGCGATATTAAAATGGAGTAGGGTGATAAAGAGAACCGAATCGCTGTGATTGCATTACACAAAGTTGGCATGGAGGCAAATGCAATTTTTAAAACTCTTCATAAACTTGGTATTAGTCAAATGTTTGTGTACCGGGCTATTAATAGGTACAATGAGAACTCCTCTGTTTGTGACAGAAAATGATCTAGCCGTCCACGTAGTGTTCGTACGAAAAAGGTGGTCAAAGCAGTAAGGGAAAGAATTCGAAGAAATCCTGTCCGAAAGCAAAAGATTTTCATCTCGGAGATGAAGATAGCACCCAGAACCATGTCGCGTATTTTAAAAGATGACTTAGGACTTGCAGCCTATAAGAGACGCACTGGTCATTTTTTAACTGATAATTTAAAAAAGAATAGGGTGGTAAAATCGAAACAACTACTGAAGCGGTACGCAAAGGGAGGTCTAAGTTTTTTTTTTTGTTTACGGATGAGAAAATCTTTACAATTGAGCAACATTTTAACAAACAAAATGACCGTATTTATGCTCAAAGCTCTAAGGAAGCTTCCCAATTAGTCGACAGAGTGCAACAAAAAATTCAAATATTCAAAATTCAAAAGTCATTTATTCAAACTAGGCTGAGAATCAGCACTTTTCGAACGTCAAAATTACATAAGACAGTCCCCCAAAACGCCCACCCTTCACCACTTCCTAGTGCTTTTGCTGGGAAGAAGAAGTGGCGCAACAAACTCCCCAGCAGCACAGCTGTCTGTTCAGTTAGAAAAAATAAATAAAAAATGATTCTATACAACAGTATGCAAGACAATTTACAATATGCAAAAAATAATTTAAATTAAATAGCTATAATTAATAGCCATATGACAGCTAGCACACGCCAATATACCAACCAAAAGCATCGAGAACTATACTCAAGCAGAAATAAAAATAACTAAAAGTAAACAATATCTAAAAAAAAAAAAAAAAAAAGCCTCCAGGCATAAAGGGCGTGCCCGCTTACATATAGCTGTAACTAGAAGTTACAATTGATAAACTAGGACCATCGAGGTAAAATAAATAATTCTCGAGGTCACTAGCTAACCACATATTGCAATACAACTCATAAAAAAAAACATTGTAATGAGTAGATTATGTCAGCACTAAATTAAAATAAAATTAAAATAAATTGACTTATAAAGTAAAATTATAAACAATTATATAAACTCATATAACCTGTCAGTAGGTAAACTAATTCTGGAGAAAGAACATTTAAACATTGTCTTGAGTTAATCACAGCGACCATCTATTCTTATCATTTAAGTAGTCGTTGATAGAATAGTATGCCTTTGAACAAAGGTTGGACTTTAATTTAGTTTTAAACGCATTAAACGGCAAATCTAGCAAAGAAGAGGGTAGCTTGTTATAAAAGGTTATACCAAGCCCAACAAATGAGTTATGAACCTTATGAAGCCGGTGAAATGGAGCACGTAGTTTATCCTTACTTCTTGTGTTAACATTGTGAATATCACTGTTTTTAGTGTATAAGTGTATATTTTGCCTAATATATAAGATGTTGGCGAAGATGAATTGTGATGCCACTGTGAGAATACCGATATCTTTGAAAAAATCTCTCAGAGGAACTCTGGCACCTAGCTGGTAAATTGCTCGAATAGCTCGTTTTTGGAGGACAAATATATTTTGAATATCTGCAGCTTTGCCCCACAGCAGAATACCATAGGACATAACGCTATGAAAATAACTAAAATAGACTAACCGAGCCGTATCAACGTCAGTGTATTGTCTTACTTTTCTGACGGCGTAGGCGGCCGAACTGAGCCTTCCCGCTAGGCTCGATATATGTTGGCCCCACTGAAGTTTGGCATCTACTGTTATGCCCAGAAAAACTGCCGAGTTTACAGTTTCAAGCACCTCTTTATCTAAGACGATGTTGGGTCCTAGATTTCTAACATTTGGAAGGGCAAACTTTACACATTTCGTTTTCTTGGCATTGAGAACTAGGTTATTTGTCGTAAACCAATCCGTAACCATTGATAGTGCACTGTTTACATCGTCAAAGTCTTGTCTATTCCTGTCTACTTTAAAAATAAGAGAGGTATCATCTGCAAACAGTACAACTTCACAGATACCCTTTAAATAGAATGGTAAGTCATTGATATATACTAAGAACAAGAATGGACCCAGTATTGAGCCTTGAGGTACATCTAACTGAATTGGTAGCCCGGAAGATTTTACACCATCAACATCTACACATTGCGACCTATTATTTAAATATGAATTTAAAACGTTGAGAGCTTCGTTTAGCACACCATAATGACGCAGTTTACGCAAAAGCGTGTCATGGTGCACGCAATCAAAGGCTTTGGAGAGATCACAGAAAACTCCAATAGCATTTTGAGAGCTCTCCCATGCGTTAAATATGTGTTTCAGGAGAGCAACACCCGCATCTGTAGTCGAACGACCCTTTGTAAAGCCATATTGTTCATTATGAAGGAGGCTATTTAAATTAAAATGTCTTAGCAACTGCTTGAGTATTAACTTTTCAAATATTTTGCTGAATGCTGGTAAAATAGAAATAGGCCTGAAATTGCCAACGTCATTTTTGTTACCTGATTTAAATAAAGGTATAACTTTACTACTCTTCATGAGGTCAGGAAAAGTTCCTAAATCAACACATTTATTAAAAGTAACAGCTAGATAGGGGGCTACGATGTCTATTATATTACTCAAAAGTTTAATGGAGATTCCCCAGTAATCACCAGTGTTTTTAGACTTGAGTGTGTTGAAAACATTAACTACATCACGAGGCGTTACATGTTCGAAGCTAAATAAGCGACTACTTTTAGACACACTACTAAACAAAAGGTTTTCAGCTTTAGATGGGGACGAATTTAAGGAGCGAGTCGTAGTTATAGGTATGTTGGCAAAAAACTCATTAAACGCCTCAGCTACGTCAGCTGCTTTAGTAACTAATTTATTATCGACCATAATCTCAAGTTGTTTATCTTGCTTAACCGAAATTGCTGAGTCATTTAACGATTTCTTCGTTGATCAGGTACAAAACGTAACTAGGAAACACATGGGCAAGACAAGTGGCAATATTAATATCAAGAATTCTTTATTCATGCCCCCAGTGATACCTCAAGATATCATGCGTATAATAAAACATTTAAAAAATAAAAAAAGTGTTGGATACGACGAAGTTTCTACCGCGGCAGTAAAATTTGTTTCAGACATCATAGCCAAACCATTGAGCCATATAATAAATGCATGCATAAGCTCAGGTATATTTCCAGATCCATTGAAAACTGTTGTCATAAAACCACTACATAAAAAAAATAATAAGGAAGACATCTCAAACTACAGACCAGTAGCTTTAATTTCAGTATTTTCTAAGATATTCGAAAAGGTTATATATGAATCTATGTACACATTTGTAATAAAAAATAATATTTTATGCGATGAGCAAAAGGGCTTTCGAAAGAATAAAAATATTAACATGGCAATATTTGATCTTTTAAAAGTGATCATGAAGAATGTTGATAAGAAAAATCCTGTTTGTGCAATTTTCACTGACATGACAAAAGCATTCGATTATGTAAAACATGACACCCTCTTAAATAAACTTGAAGACTACGGTATAAGAGGCAACGTACTAAACCTAATAAAGTCTTACCTCACTGATCGGAAACAGTACACAGAAATATGGAGAGTATGTACTAAAACTAAGCGTGAATTAAAATATTTATCCTCTTGTAGAATACCTAAGTTTGGGGTTCCGCAAGGTAGTGTACTTGGGCCATTATTATTTCTGCTTTACATTAACGATCTACCACGTCAAATTTATCATCCAATGACATTATTTGCGGATGACAGCACAGCTATAATTGAATGCACAGATAAAACGGAATACAAAAAAGATATAAACGACACCCTTAAAACAATTATAGATTGGCTTAATAAAAATAATCTAGTGATAAATCTAAATAAAACACAAGTCATGCATTTTTACCAGCGGCTAGAGCCAGAAAATATGGTAGTAAAGTTTAATGACCAAAACGTTGATACAACTACAGTAACAAAATTTCTAGGAGTACACATCGACAATAAACTGACATGGAAACATCAAGCTGAAGACGTGTGTAATAAATTAAGTAAAACGGCGTATGTACTCTATAGCCTTTCAAAAAAAGTAAACATCAATACATTAGTAATAGCATATCATGGTTTAGTTGCTTCCTCACTAAGATTTGGTGTCATCTTTTGGGGAAACTGCAGTGAGAGAGAAAGGATATTTAGGGCCCAAAAACGGTGCCTTCGATCAATGACAGGTCTTAAAACTACAGAAAGCTGTCGGCCTGTTTTTAAATCTTTAAGGATACTTACGTTGCCATCGTTGTATATACTAGAAGTTGCCCTATTCGTTAGAATGAATAAGCACCTGTTTACGTCATTAGTGGATATAAGACAACGATCAGGACCAATAAGGTCACAATATAAGTATCAACTTTACACAGGTGGTTACCAAACGTCTTTACTTAAAAACAACATCCTAACCATGGGTCCTATTATATATAATAAACTGACGTTACATTTAAAAGAATTACCCATTAAAGTTTTAAAAAAAAAGTTAACTATACTGCTATTGGACAAGTGTTACTACACAATTAAAGATTTTGTCACTGACAAAACTTTCTGTTAAAGGGGTTTATTCTGCTTCCTTGTGTTTTAATTTTAGTTACATTTCTACATTATATTCCAATTCTAATGTTATATATATATTTTTGACTTTTTATTGACATTTGTAATTGAATCTAATAATAGAAGTTGCTGACATTTTAAAATTAATTTGTTGACATTTTGTAACTTAATTTATCGAGATAGTAAAAATTTAGATTATTGACATTATTTTGTAACTTTGTCTTCAGCCATTTTTAATTAAATTGATTGACATTTGTAGTTTAAGATACTGACATTTTTTATTTATTTTTGTAATTCTTAGTATTGGCATTGGGACTAATTCCGAACGTCATATTGTGAATCGTTAATAATGTTAGCAAAAGTTGAGTGAATGGAATGCAATTTTTTATGTTTCTTTGTTTATTTTTTTGATTACTGAATGTTTTATGATAAATAATTTTGCATGCCGTACGGCAAAATGTATCGGGACTCTCGTAAAAATTACCATCATATCTGTATACCTACATTATTGGCAAATAAATGATTTCTATTTCTATTTCTATTTCCGATTTACCCGTTTCATTGTTAATAATTTTCCAAGTGGTTTTTACTTTATTATTGCAATTTTTAATTGTATCGCTTAAAAATTTAGATTTAGCAAAAACACTAACCTTTTTAAATAATTTTGAATAATTTTTGACATACTCTAGGAAAGGAGTATCAAATCTATATTTTTTTTAAAACCATATAACTCGTATAGTCTCGCTCTACTTTTATAAATACCCGGAGTGGCCCATTGATTAAAGCCAACGGAGGTGGGCCAACGTGGGCATTATCCGACTTCAGTGATGGTTTGGTGGGGTGTTAGCTATGAAGGAGTGACAGAGCCATATTTTTGTGAAGAAGGTATCAAAACATCGCCACAAGTGTATCAAGATACTATTCTTGAGAAGGTAGTCAACACCATATTCAATAACCAAGTATGGTCCTTCCAAGAAGACTCGGCGCCGGGTCATAAAGGTCGGTCCACGCAGCAAAAATAACATAATTAGTAATTTTATAATTAGTATATGTACCTACATACATACATGATCACAAACCACACAAAAATCATCCTAATTTGATGTCATTGTTTGTCTATGGGTTATTCACAGAGAACTTTTTATAGGGTTATTTGTGTTTATATTTTATTTTATTAGGTCTTTACCTATGAAATTGGAGATTTGTATGATAATTTTAAAATATAAAAATTTTGGTATTTTTTTTATTTCAGCTAATCAAAGTACTGGCCCAAATTATCTATACAATTTTGCCATTTTGATGGCAGTTTGTTTATCCCTTTACTGTAGAAGTCTGCCGGACGGGAGGCGATGAAGTCAGCGAAAGCGTTTTGTACTGCTTCTCGGGTGTTGAATTTTTTCCCACTTAAATAATTGTCTAAATTTTGAAAAAAGTAGAAATCTGTGGGTGGTCGTTTAGTACGGTGGGTGACAGAGAGCCTCCAGCTGTAACTCTTGTAGCTTTGCGATGGTCTGTCGTGAAGTGTGAGCTCGCGCGTTGTCGTGGAGAAGCAATGGGGAAGAGCGATTGACTAGTCTTGGTTGTTGAATTACGAGCTTCTCCATCATTGTTTGCAATTCTTGGCAATAGACATCTGCCGTCACTGTTGTGCCATTCGGTAAGAAGCAGTGATGTACTGGTTCACCAGACAGTCACCATCATCTTCCTATGAGTAATCTTTTTTTTAGCGCACTGATTAGGTGCTGTACCCGGGTCAACCCATTGAAACGAACGCTTACGGTTGTCGTACAGGATCCACTTTTCATCGCAGCTAACAATTTGATTAAGAATTCCCTCGTTTCTATGCCGATTCAGTAGTACCACAGTGTAGACTGTGGTAGTACTATGCATGCTTCGACGCGTAAATCTCACTGTTGGTCGCTTAGTTCGTGTGGCAACCACTTATCTAGCTTTTTTATCTTTCTGATTTGACGCAAGTGCTTTAATGTTGTTTTGACACTAACTCCAAGTCCCGCAGCAAGCTCAGCCGTAGATTGAGTTGGATCCGCTTTCACTATCGCCTTCAATTCGTCGTTGTCGACAATGGTTAGGTACCGGCCGATTGCCGATTGAACTAATAATGGACCGTGTTTATGCAAGCAGTGTTAGGCCCGTACACGTCGTTAATGTTTCGTGTTATTTGCGCAGCGGTATTTCCACGTAGGAACTCAAATTCGAAAATTGTACGAATTTTCAGTTTATCCATGGCGCCAAAAACTACCACAATGTCACAAAAACAAAAAACTATCTAAAAATAAATGACTGAATTTGAAATTAAATTAACACGTCTTTCGAATAAAATTCATTTGAATCTCAAATTGCGCGCCAATCCACAGATAATTAAATCTGAAAATGCTGGTTATAAAATCTCCAATTACATAGGTAAAGACCTATTATTATTTTTATTATTGTTTGCGTATATTTGACTTATGGTTTTATAATATTATGTTTGCATGGTTTTTTACAATTTTGTTTATTTAAATAATTTTTCGTAGGTAATTTCAATTGAATTGCCTGTTTCTTAATAATAATAATCTGTAATCTGTATCATCGTCATTTTGTAATATTTGTGTATGTTTCATGTTGGATTATTTCGAACGCAATGTAGATTGTTAAAGAATAAAATGAATTAAATTGAAGTATAAGAATTAGTGTAAGAATTTTTGTATTGATAGTACCTAATCGTGATTCTTTATCTTAATTATTGGAACAAAAACATTATACAAATTGATTGCGTTCGTAAATAGCTGCATTAGTTATAAAACTGTGTCGCAGCTATTAACGCCCACCTCCAAGAGGGAGACGACAGCGTTCCAGATTACAGGAAAATAACAATTTAAAAAATGTATAAATCAAATAGTAAAAATTAAATTGTACAAAATTAAATTAAAATAGGCAAGTGTTAAAATGTTATGCATATAAGAGTGTTTTGTGTGAGTGTAGTGCGCGTCTGTGGGGTGTAAGTGTAGAGTATGCTTGCGGAACCTCCCCACTAGCACACTCCACGCTACGTGTATTTGGTGTGCATGTCTATGGAAGAATGATCTTTAGGGTTTGACAAAATTCTCCAATTGTTCGTATGTGAGAGTATGAAGCCATTGACTAAGAATTCCCTTGCGATCTCGGAGGGTACATGGGTAAATAGTAAGCACCTTATTTACTCTATTATAAAGCACGGGACTGCAGAAAATAAACTGCCAGCGGACAATTTCAAATTTAACACTTGATGTCGGGCAGACTCTGTCAGTTCTACGTTTTTATCTTCTAAACTCAGGGTCAAAAGACAAGTTAGAATGTTTACACAGCACTGTAGTTAGCACAAAAGAGTGCCTTACTGTAGGTAGCTTGCATAGCGTATACAGTTCGCTGGTAGGGAAGCGGTAGAGTTTAAAGGTAGACCTTTAGGACAGCCCTCTGTGCCCTCTCCAAACGCAGCAGAAGACATTTACCAGCACCACCCCAGGCTGAAATACAATATGTTAAAACGGAATGGGCAAGAGCAACGTACACAGTTCTCAGGGTAGAGAAATTGGCGGAGTTCCTTAGATTTTAAAAAACAAAAAATAATTTTCTTACCCTAGAGACCAGTGAATTGACCTGCCCACTCCATGTCAACGTACCGTCAACCCAGACTCCAAGATATTTTATTGAGTCTATGTGCATGAATTCAGGACAGCCACAGGTGGCAATCCTCATTGTATGGCACGCATGAGCTGTCGGAGCTGACGGAAGGGTGGGGCTGGCTGTGACGCTTTCCTTGCACTAAAAGTGATAAATCTGGTTTTATCCAAATTGAGGGTGAGCAAATTCTGTGTGAGCCATCTCATAGTAATTTGCAAGGCTGACTCTGCCTGAAGCCGAGGTTCTTTCCAGTCACCGCCACGAACAATAATAACAGTGGCATCAGCAGTGTAATTAGTTTAGAGTTTCTTAGATCAAGTTTACAGAGCTCGTTTATGTAAACCAGAAAAAAGGGTAGGTCTTAAGATACTACCTTGCGGAACTCCATAGGTGAGGAATGCTTCCTTGCTGGTGGGGTGGTTTATCCTAATGATTTTCGAGCGACCACTAAGATAACTCTTAAACAAACTAAGCGGTAGGCCTCTTATACCAATCCTTTCTAGTTTAATGAGTAAAAGAGGGACAGAGACAGTGTCAAAAGCTTTAGAAAGATCAAGGAAGATAGCTATAGATTTATCCTGGTTGTTTAGATTTTGAGCTACTGAATCTATCAATTCTAATAAGGCATCCTCTGTATTTTTGCCTGATCTGAATCCATATTGGTTATTTGCGAGTATATTTTGTGAGCTAAGGTAATCCTGCAGACGTTTGTTTAGAATTTTTTCGAGGAGCTTACACAGAATTGATAATACAGATATGGGTCTGTAGTTGTTGACATTCACACAGTGTCTGTCTCCACTCTTGTGAATAGGGGCACAACGGCTTTTTTGAACAGCGTTGGGAATAATCCAGATGCAAGGTTAAAGACGTGGCAGATAACTGGGACAAGAGTGCTTCTAGCACTGTAGATTACAGTTGCGGGGATACCATCCCAACCCGTAGCTAGAGTCAGTCGTAGGCCACGAAAAAGATAATCTATCTCTTCGTTGTCCGTGCCAAAAATAGCCATCGAGTTAGGGTGGAAATCTAAAGAGTCAGAAGTGTTGGTAGAGATAAAGTTTGAGGAGTTAAGGATTTTAGACGCAAGTTTTGTTCCCACGTTTGCGAAGAAGTCATTGACAGAGTCAAGTGATTTAGTTGGATCTGGAGTTATAGATAACAACTCACTGGCAGGGGCCTTTACTCTTTTGAAGATTGGAGATAGTTTTAATGAGATTCTAGGCAGCTTTCGGGTTCTTGCGATATTTGTCAAATTCATTTCGCTCATATTCTCGTTTCAGTTTCTTTAGTAGGTTGTTGCAAAAAAAAAACGACTATAGGTTATTTTCAAAGTATTATTGACCGCATCCCTCCTCATTTTTAGATACATGTTGTCTCGGTTTTGAATACACCTAAGGAGCCCAGGTGTGACCCATGGCTTAATAATGTGTTTTCGGGTCGGGACAACAGAAACACGACTATTTTTATCAACAACTGAGGAAACAAGCTTGACCATGATGGAAGCCGCAGTTTCAGCATCTTGACAGCTCAAAACGGGATCAAAATCAACATTCTCAAGAGCCACTACGCAAGCATTAACGTCTACATGATGCTGACGGGAAGGTGATTTAGGGATATCTAATTTCAGATTACAAAAAACTACAACATGAACATGGTCAGTAATTAAAGAGTCGATAGGTTATAGCTGGTTTATTTGATTTGAGCATAACGTGATCAATGCAACTATCGTTGCGAGTCGGGAAAATATGAGCAGGCAACATGGCATGTGACGCAACAGCATTAAGGTACATGTCTGAGTTCGAATCAACCCAATTTGGGGCTATGTTTATATTGATATCTCCAACCAAAATAACGGTTCTGAAAGTATTTAGTGAATTTAGGATTACATCTAGACTGGTAATAAAGTGCTGAATATTTCTATTTGAAGGGGACCTATATACCTAGTCTTGCCATAAATATTGTCACGAAGAAAAAAAATGATTTTTATTGCAAATAATATTTATTACTTTTACAGTTTAATACATAAATATAGAACAATTTAAAATATAAAAAGCTTATTCGAAGTGGTCTCCATTGGCTGCAATACAGTCCTTTAAACCTTTAGGCCAGTTATCAATAGAAGCACTCACTCTTTCCATGGGAAAATTCCTCACTGCCAATCGTATGGATTGTTTTAGGGACTCCAAATTATCATGGCGTTTAGAGCAAGCCGTACTCTCTAAAACTGACCATAAATCATAATCCAGCGGATTACGATCGGGACTAGACGACGGCCAGTCTTCAGCTCTGATGAAGTCCGAAACGTTCACTTCCAACCAAGACTGCGTGGACCGAGCTTTATGACCCGGCGCCGAGTCTTGTTGGAAGGACCATACTTAGTTATTGAATATGGTGTTGTTAAGGGGCTTAACTACCTTCTCAAGAATGGTATCTTGATACACTTGTGCCGATGTTTTGATACCTTTATCACAAAAATATGGCTCTGTCACTCCTTCATAGCTAACACCCCACCAAACCATCACTGAAGTCGGATAACGCCCACGTTGCACTCTGTCGACTACTTGGGAAGCTTCCTTAGAGCTTTGAGCATAAATACGGTCATTTTGTTTGTTAAAATGTTGCTCAATTGTAAAGATTTTCTCATCCGTAAACAAAAAAAATCTGTGACCTCCCTTTGCGTACCGCTTCAGTAGTTGTTTCGATTTTACCACCCTATTCTTTTTTAAATTATCAGTTTAAAAATGACCAGTGCGTCTCTTATAGGCTGCAAGTCCTAAGTCATCTTTCGAAATACGCGACATGGTTCTGGATGCTATCTTCATCTCCCGAGATAAAATCTTTTGCTTTCGGACATTATTTTTTCAAATTCTTTCCCTTACTGCTTTGACCACGTTTTTCGTACGAACACTACGTGGACGGCCAGATCTTTTTCTGTCACAAACAGAGAAGGTCTCATTGTACCTATTAATAGCCCGGTACACAAACATTTGACTAATATCAAGCGTATCGAGAGTTTTAAAAATTGCATTTGGCTCCTATACCAACTTTGTGTAATGGCAATCACAGCGATTTGGTTCTCTATATCACCCCACTTCATTTTAATATCGCAAAATATTGTACAATGTATTGGCGCCAAAATTAGAAAACTCAATGAACAATCGTATAAAAATGACAGATTCCAAATTAAAATGTAATATCTTTCTTATTTTTAATTGTAACAGTATTTATGGCCAGACTACGTATAGCGATAAGCGCCACCAGATTTTTTAAATTGAATACTAGACAATTTGCATCGGCAAGTATAGGCTTTTCTAAAAGGAACTGTAACTCTGCTTTAGTATATACCACAACTCCATCATTTTGGTTTGAATGATCAGAATAATTAGATACAAAACCCGGTATGGAGGGCAGATGAGGGCATTTACTCGTACGTAACCAGCATTCTGATAAAACCACAACGTCAATTTGCGACTTTATTCGATGCAGCAATATCAGGAGGTTGTTAAAATTTGCAATGCTGCCGATGCTTCTGATTTTAACGTGAAAATTTTTCAAGCAGTGATTAACGTTATGTAGGCATGAGTCAACTTGTTCCGGGGAGCATTAATGTGATGCTGAAGCTGAAAGGTGTTCTATATAGATGATATAGAACACCTTTCAGCTTCAGCTTATTTTACCATTGTCACTCATAATCAAGGCTGAGAACAAACAAGTGATTTGATTTATTGTACGTAACATAGCACAATCCGAAATGACTGGAGATTGTACAGGAGATTCCAAAGTATTCTATTTGTAGTAGAATTTGAACAGAATAAATCTTCTGTTGTGATTACAGCGAATGTAAGGAGTTTTGTGTGTATATAACACGCATAACTACTGCTATATTACAATGATAGTATAGGTAGCAGTAGTGACGAATTAACTATTTTTAGAGCATGCATATTAATAATAGAATTTTTATATTATTAAGTCTTCGAAAAATTAATTCTACATAGTAAGTTACGGCAATAATTTATGGGTTAAGCAAAACGACCTTATAATTAATTAATAGATACATAGTCATTTCTTCGATAGGTCAGACTCATCCCTGATATGATATGTTGGGCTCCATCCTTTTCTCGGACAAATTTTTTGCCATTCTTAATCCAGCAGTAGGTACCGGTACTTATTAGTGCTGGCACGGGCCAGGAAAAACAATCGTTTTATCTTTGGTGAAATATTTTCGGACACTATTTAGCAGGGCCGCTGATTTTCAGGTCGTCGGTAGACAATTTATTGTATTCTTGTTGTACTTTTTATACATTTGAATAAACTTTTCCTTCCGTAAATTGGTCGTAAAGTCCACGGCGACAGTCCTAGTATCGGAGTATTTGGATCCTATAGGGAAAATATCCTATATCTTGAGAGGCTGAATGGGGACATTAAGGGTTGACCCTATTTTAACCACGGTATTTAGTAAGCCTTCTTTGGATTCTGATTTAAAAATAGGTATATTCCTAATTTCCACGCAGGACGATCTCGCACCACGTTCCAGGTTCTCCAGTTTATCTTCTAGGGTTTCCAAATACGCTAAGTTATTTTTCCGTTCAGTTTCAAGTTGTGATTTCATTTTTAGTATCTTAATTTTGATTTTGTCGTAGTTTTGTGACAGAAAGTTAATCGTACCCGTACCGTAACCGTTAACCGATTGTATACTGGAATTTTGAATTTTAATCTCCTCAACCGACGCACATAATTGCTCAAATTTACTGTTCTGTTGTTCCTTAAACTCGAGAAACATGGCTTTTATTTCCAACATGAATGAAGATAGGTCGATATCCTGGCAAATCCCTGACTCAATGCATTTACGTTTGCTACTACGCTGAGTAACATTTAGGAATTCACTATCGATGCTGACTAACGTAAAGTTTTTGTAATATCAGATTCGGAGGAGCTGTGGTGCAAGGGAGTCTTTAACGGTGCCAGAAGTGACGACGAAGGTATTGGAGTTGGTGGTGGTGATCTGTTTATTGGCATATTTTCTAAGTTAACAAGTACCAGAGCGCGAGGGATTTGAGGAGAGGGCACTACTTTGTAGTATTTCCAACTGCGTAAAACGGAACGTATGCCTTTACTCCGTAAACACTGTCAGGGCTCTTGAAGTCCTAGTAAATTGATGTAGTACCTGATGTAACATTGTAAATTTCAAGTCTCTCCACTCCACTCCAACTCTTTCATTCAATGTTTACAATCTGAATTAAATATGTATTCCAAAACCTTAAGTACTAGGTGCATAGCAGGCGACAGTAGGTACGGTAGCGGCGACGTCACCTTCAGGGGCGGAGCAAATTACTTTTGGTTAAAGATGGACGTGCGTGCACCTTTTGTTCTTCGCTGGGGGGCGGAGAGTTGCATGAGCGGGGCAGCACTATGTCCTGCCGAGAAAGAGGAGGAGGGTGGAGCCAGCGGGTCTTGAAGATGGCTGATTTAGTGCTCGGAGAATAGTGTTGCTCCTATGATTTATGCACTCCTATTTTTCCGCACGGAATTTTATGTGTTAATTTTGATTTAAAGATTTATGAGACGTGTGCTCGTTACCGAGGTCCGGGAGGAAGGGAATTTAATCGAATTGACTTCGATTGGCCTTTCACGATGAAGCTCCATCTCGTCCCACTGTTTACAACTGGATTAATGAGTTTAAAACGTGGTCGCACTAATCTCACCGATGATCTGCGTGAGGGACGGCCTTCTACGGCGATGACTGAAGATAACATCATTGTTGTGCGGCGTATGATAGAGACTGACAAAAGAGTGACTTATCAGCAGATTCGGACAAGCTTAGGCATCGGTATGAGTCAAGTGCACAAAATCTTCCATGAACATTTAGCGGTCAGGAAGCTTTGTGCCCGGTGGATACCTCATAATATGACAGAGGCCCAAAAACTCCGTCGTGTTGATTGGTGTCGTGAAATGGTTCAAAGATTTAACGGAGGTGATTCAAATGCTGTGCTCGACATACTTACGGGTGACGAAAGCTGGATTTATTGTTATGATCCTGAAACTAAGAGACAGTCTGCTGTCTGGGTGTTTTCTTCTAAGGAGTTGCCAACTAAAGTGAAGAGAGGCCGAAGCGTGGGAAAAAATATAGTGGCCTGGTTCTTCGGAAGGACCGGTCATTACGCAACGATTGTTTTATAGGATCGAAAAACTGCAGATCAGTGGTACACTAACAATCGTTTGCCACTAGTGTTGGAAAATTTTCGGGAGAAACGACCTCGCAGTAGGATCCTCCTTCACCACGACAACGCCTCGTCGGACACCGCCAAGCAAACAATCGACTATTGGCGACGTCAGACGTGGAATTACTGGGTCACCCGCCCTATAGCCCCGACCTCGCACCTTGCGATTATATTTATTTCCGAAAATAAAAGAAACACTTCTAGGAAAACGTTTCATGGCCGCTGAGGAAGCAGTGGCTGCGTTTCAAAATGCCGTCGAAGAGACCCCTAAGGACGAGTGGGCAAAGTGTTTTTCTCAGTGGTTCCATCTGATGCAGCGATGTATTGATGTAAATGGACACTATTTTGAAAAGATATAATAAAACTAATAACTTGCAAGTTTGTTCAGTTTAGGATTTTGTAAGAACTTTCAGTGTCACACTCGTACTACAACTAAAAAGAGAAAAATAACTTTAATTTCAGAAGTCGGTGGTAAAAGCGAAAATACAAAACCAAAGACACCGACTTCCGAAATGAAAGTTATTTTTTGGAAGCCGGTTGTCTTTTTTTTGTAAAATGTTTTTCTATTCACGTACAATGTCCAAAAAATTTATAAAAAATCACATTGTTAAAGCTATGTTTCGTTTAAACCTCACAATTGTCAAGGGACGCCCGTTTGAACCCTCTAAAGATCTATCCGAAACTCATCTGACCTTCGTAGTCAAATCCTCGCTTCCTGTTTCCGCTCCAGTGCTCTCAAATCCCAAGACGAGACTGCTTTCAATAGAATGGAAAATCTTAAACAATGTCTTCCGCGATCGTGATCATATCTGGTACAATCTAATTTGCAATAACAATTTTAGTATCTTCGGGAAACGTGCACAAGAGTGTACTTCGTTTTAAAATATAGTTATTGAACTGGATGTAAAGTCGATGTTCTTTTATAACAACGACATCGAGCAAAATCTACCTACTTACTTTCATTTTTTTTATTTTTTTGTTATCCTGTTTTTTTAAACAATCTTTTTTCAACGAACACACGGCTAGAGAAAATTCTTCAAAATATTTTTTTTTTTAAATAATAGGTATGTGACGACGTGAGTTACCGCGGGGACACTCATAAAAAATTGTTGAAAGCTTTACTTAGAGTTGTTCTTTAATTTTGTAAGCAAGGTAATACAAAATGTTTATGTATTTCCATGGTTGTAAGTTAACAACTCTATAATTATTATTATCTCATTATCGCGCATTCGTATTTCCGAAGTTAGACGATGCTTTCCGAACACTGACCTCCATATATACAAGTACGCTGGACCTATGATAAGCCGAGCCATAGTGGGGCGATTTGATTTTCGCCATTTTGGCGCTGATCGCAGAAGTGGGTGGGAACGGAACTAATAATAGGGATGGGACAGTAAGATAAAATACATCGATAAAAGGCTTTTCCGACCATCAGGTATACTATTTCTATTTTTCCGACAGATACAGATATTTCGGATTGGTACGTTATCCCTGAGTGACATAGGCTATGTGTGTACCACGGGAGAAGTTGGGGCAGACTGCTAGTCTTTCGGACCTCAGCGAGGGTTTGCAGCTGGGGTCCAACAAGGCGGAGGCCAATGCTGCGAAGCGGGCGCAGCGTAGGGCTTTGGCGGCTGACAAGGTTAGCGAGCTGGCCCGTCAAGCGCGGGAGCGGCGCTCAACCAGGATGGCTACCGGGGGGGGCGTTTCGGCAGTGGCGCTCAGTCGCCAAGTTTTGGACGGCGTGGATGTCGTTCTGAAGGTTGCCACCGAATCGGGCAACCTGAAGGGCACCTTCACGCGCGCCCTAAAGGAGGCAGCTGACGGCATTAAGGAGGCCGTTGAGGTCCTCCTAAATCGTACGAGCACGGAGGAGACGGCGAAACTATGGGAGGAGAACCGCCGTCTCCAATCCGAGTTGGAGGACCTCAAGCGGCAGTTTGCCGCCCAGAAGGCAGCTCCCGCGGCCACCGGATCGCCGGTCCCGCAGTCGCCTCCATCGTCAACCCCATCATCGGCCCCTGCACTTGTGGATGAGGAGGTCGAAAAGATCGTTCGCATCTGCATGATGCAGTGCGGGCAAATGGTGGGGGCTCGGCTGGAGGCCATCGAGGCGAGGCTCCTCCCAGCCGAAACACTCCGCCCACCGCTCGCTGCGGATAAGCGGAGGTTAGCTGGCCCCACCCAACCGAGGTCAGCGGTCGTGGCGACTGAGCCGAGTGGGTCCGGGAAGGGGCCCAGTAAGCCTACGAAGGCCAAGTCTGCGCCCACTTCCCGGACGGGCGCTCTCCCGGCGACCGCGTCTGTTCCCGCTTCCCAGACGGCTGGTCTCCCGGTGACCGCTCCCGGGCTCTCCACGGAGGCCTGGACAACGGTCGCCAAGAGGGGCCGTAAGAAGAAGAGGAAGGCGGCGCCGCCACCTCCACCCGCTGAGGCACCGGCACCTTCTACGAGGAGGACACAGAGGCCGCCTAGGGCGAGAGCCCCACGCTCTGCGGCTGTAGTATTAACACTGCAGCCCGGAGCCGTCGAAAGGGGCGTCTCATATAAGGCGGTCCTACTGGAGGCCAAAGCCAAAGTTGCGTTCCCCGACCTTGGCATACCGTCCGGCTTCAGATTGAGGCCGGCGATTACGGGGGCGCGGCTGTTGGAGGTGCCGGGTGCCTCTAGCGGCGAGAAGGCGGACATCCTGGCCGCCAAGTTGAGGGAGGTACTCAACCCCGAGGATGTTCGAGTGTCCAGGCCTATGAAGACCGTTGAGCTGCGTGTCGATGGCCTGGATGACTCGACCACCCCGGCTGAGGTTGTGGCAGCCGTCGCCAAAGTCGGTGGATGTCCGCCCGATGATGTGCGGGTGGGCGAGATCCGCACCGACGCTTCCGGGCTCGGCGTCGTTTGGGTGCGGTGCCCGGTGGCGGCGGGCAATAAAGTCGCTGACGGTGGACGACTCTTGGTCGGGTGGGTTGCGGCAAGGGCCAAGCTGCTGCAACCTAGGGCGCTGCGGTGCTACCGGTGCCTGGACATTGGGCATGTCCGGGCGAAGTGCACCGCCACAATAGATCGCAGTGAGCAATGCTTTCGCTGCGGTCAGCCCGGCCACAAGTCCGCCCAGTGCCTCGCAGCTCCAAACTGCAGCCTCTGTACAGCTGCAGGGAGGCCTGCTGGGCACAGGGCAGGTGGAAGGGCCTGTGGCGCACCCGCCCAGAAAAAGGGAAGGGGTGCCAAAGCTGCTGGGGACTCTTTACCCTCCCCGCAGCCTGGCTGCCCTTCGGCCGACTCCCGGCCTAGGAATGGTGCGGTGGAGGGAATGGATTGCGCTTAATGGCGCTGTACCATTTCCTCCAGGGCAATATCAACCACTCTGCTAGAGCTCAGGATCTTTTGCTCCAGAGCATGGCAGAGTGGTCGATTCACGTGGCCGTGGTCGCCGAACCGTATTTCGTCCCCCCCAGGGATAACTGGGTGGGAGACTTGGACGGTTTGGTGGCCATCATTGGCGGGGCTCTTGTCAACCCGTCCCGAGGTCGCGGCTGGGTAGCTGCCCTCGTGGACGGCATTGGCATCGTTGGGGCGTATTTTTCGCCCAACAAGAGTCTCGCCGACTTCGAGAGGTTCCTTGTCGAGTTGGGTGCCGTCGTGGGCCGACTCCACCCTCGCCCTGTGCTGTTGCTGGGGGATCTCAACGCCAAGTCTGCGGCGTGGGGATCCCCTGTGACCGATGCTAGGGGCGAGGTGCTGGAGGAGTGGGCGGTCACGACTGGCTTGACCGTCCTAAATCGGGGCTCGGTACACACGTGCGTGCGGCAGCGGGGCGGGTCTATAGTGGACGTCTCGTTCGCTAGCCCCGCTGTCGCGAGCCGTGTCCACGACTGGCGTGTCGCCGTGGAGGTGGAGACGTTGTCGGATCACCGATACATCCGATTCGACGTCTCCGCCCAGACCACCGGCGGCCGCGGTCCACCGACCCCGCGAACGGACGGTCCGCGTTGGGCGCGTAAGCGCATAGACAGGGAACTTCTCGAGGAGGCCGCTATTGTCCAGGCCTGGAGCCGGGAGTCGACGACGAACGGACCCGTCGACGTCGAGCGGGAGGCGCTGTGGTTCCGCGGGGCGATGACGCAAATCAGCGACGCGTCCATGCCCCGGGTCCACGCACAGTTCGCAAGGCGCCAGGTGTACTGGTGGACCGCCGAGATCGCGCAGCTGCGCGTCGCGTGCGTGGCGGTCAGACGCCAGTACACCCGATACCGGAGGAGACGTCGTCGGGTCCCTGACGAAGAGGCCGCGCTGTATGAGGTGTACCGCGCGGCCAAGCAGACTCTGTGGCTGGCCATCGGCGAGTCGAGGACGCGAGCCAGGGAGGAGATGTTGGAGACTCTAGACGGGGATCCGTGGGGGCGCCCTTATCGCGCGGTTCGAGGGAAACTTCGAGCCGCGGCGCCTCCGCTTACGGAGAGTCTCCAACCCGAGCTGCTGGAGGAGGTGGTTGCAGCCCTCTTCCCGGCCAGAGCGGAGCACACTCCGCCGCCGATGGCTTTGCCCACGGCCGCAGAGTCTGCAGAAGAAGAGGAGGAGAACGCCATCAGCGTCCCAGGGGTGACACAGGCAGAGATGGGGGCAGCCGTGATGCGGCTCCGGGCCAAGAACGTGGCTCCGGGGCCCGACGGGATCCACGGCTGCGTGTTGGCCCTCGCTCTGAAGGAGCTCGAGCCCCAACTGAGAGGACTCTACACAGCGTGTCTTGAGCGGGGCCAGTTTCCCACTTTGTGGAAATCTGGTCGTCTGGTCCTGCTCAGGAAGGCGGGGCGCCCGGCGGACTCGTCGTCCGCGTACCGGCCCATAGTGCTGCTAGACGAGGTGGGCAAGCTGTTCGAGCGAGTAATCGCAGCCCGCCTCGTCGGCCACTTGTGCAGAGAGGGGCCGGACCTGGACGACAGTCAGTTTGGGTTTCGGCATGGGCGCTCCACGATACACGCTGTGTCGCGGGTTAGAGTCCTGGCGGAGGAAGCGGTGTCTCGGGGCGGGGTGATGTTGGCGGTGTCCTTGGACATATCCAACGCCTTCAACACCCTGCCCTGGAGTTGTATTCGGGAGGCACTGCGCTATCATGGTGTGCCTCCCTACCTCCGCCGCATCGTTGGGGCTTATCTGTCGGAGAGGTGTGTCACCTACGTGGGACGTGATGGCGGAAACCAGCGCCGCATGTCGTGCGGTGTTCCACAGGGCTCGGTCTTAGGGCCGCTCCTGTGGAACATCGGGTACGACTGGGTGCTGAGGGGCGAGCTCAGGCCGGGGGTAGACCTGACGTGTTATGCGGACGACACGCTGGTCACTGCCCGGGGGAGCTCGCACAGGGAAGCAGCGTTGCTGGCGACGGCTGCGGTCTCACAGGTGGTGAGCCGCATACGTCGCCTAGGCCTGGAGGTGGCCCTCAGCAAGTCGGAGGCTATGGTGTTCCATGGCCCCCGGCGGGCGCCGTCACCCGGCTCACATATCGTGGTCGGGGGGGCTCGGATCGCTGTCGAGGGTACCATGAAGTACCTAGGATTGGTCCTCGACAGCCGGTGGGACTTCGGGCCTCACTTCCGACGGCTGGCGCCCAAGTTGCTGGGCGCTGCTGGAGCGCTCTCAACGCTGCTTCCCAATCTGGGGGGCCCGAGCGCCGCTTGTAGGCGGCTATACGTGGGGATCGTGCGATCGATGGCCCTTTACGGGGCTCCGATCTGGGCGGCTGACCTGACGGCCGGGAGCATCGCCGTCATGCGGAGACCACAGAGGGCGATGGCCGTCAGAGTCATCCGGGGGTATCGCACGATCTCCCACGAGGCGGCTTGCGCACTGGCCGGATCCCCGCCCTGGGACCTGGAGGCGAAGGTACTCGCGTCACTGTATCGGTGGCGCGAGGACTCGAGGGCGCGAGGCGAGCGGCTGACGCAGCGACATTTGGAGCTGCGTCGGTCGCAGCTTCGCGAGGTTCTTGTGGCGGAATGGCGGGACAGGCTTTCACGCCCTACCGCCGGCCTCAACACCATTGAGGCGGTCCGGCCGGTGCTCGACACTTGGCTCGGGAGGAGGCACGGCTCCCTGTCGTTTCGAGTGACGCAGGTGCTCTCGGGGCATGGCTGCTTCGGGAAGTACCTGTGTCGCATAAACAGGGAGCCGGACGCCCGGTGTCACCACTGCGTCGACTGTCGGGAGGACACGGCGTGGCATACGCTGGCAGAGTGTGCCGCTTGGGAGGAGCCGCGCCGTGCCCTCATCTCTGGAGTAGGCAGTGACCTTTCGCTGCCGGCCGTTGTGAATTCCATGGCCGGCAGCGAGGAGTCCTGGGACGCGGTGGTTTCCTTCTGCGAGACAGTCATCTCGCAGAAGGAGGCTGCGGAAAGGGAGCGGGAGATTGCTTCCACTAACCCGATCCGCAGCAGACGCACCGGGCGTCGGCGGAGGGCGGATAACGCCCTCTTCCAGCCCCCCTAAATGGGTCCAGGGGCGACGGATCTGGGGAAATCCATCGCCCCCTACTCCTTAGGACCCGAGATGGCGGCGCGTAGTGTTCCACGCGCGCCTCTCTATGATGTAAGGGGGGAGTTTAACACCTCACTCCCCCCTAAACTCGAGGTGGCCCGCAGAGGCGGGCCGGCACCAGCCGAGGGTCGCGGAAGTATCTGCGTTCCCGCGACCCCCGACGTAGGTGTGAGATGGAACACCGGGGTGGTTTTTAGTCAGTACGAGTCTGACAGACCCCTCCGCCCGCCCCAGGGCGGAGGACATCCATGAGGATTTTCCACCCCGAGACCAAAAAAAAAAAAAAAAAAAAAAAAGACTGCTAGTCTTAGGATAATCCGAAGCCAGACTAAGGGGGTACTTAGTATGTGACTAACTAAATCCAAAAATAAATAGGGAACGTTTCTTGGGATGGAGTGGAATAGGTAAGGTATTTATAGAAAATAAAATGAGTTATGTTTACTAAAACAGTCATCGGAGAAGTGCTTTGAACAGATGTAATCATATTTTTTCGGACGCCAACTAGGCTTTTCAATGTTTTTCCGCCATAATTCCAGTCTTCTTTTGTCAGTCGGAAACCTGTTAATTATTTTTAAATTATATGTATTTGATAATAAAAATCGGTCATCGGCGATTTCCGTTCTTGAAAGTAAATAGATATCGTTAGGAAAAATATCGATAACTTTTATCGACAGGTAACTTTTACAGCACTATAAAATTTTGTGGTTTATAAAAAACCGGATAAACAAAGACAAATATATTGTTATTACGTATAATAAGATAAGTGACAGATTTTTAAATGTCTAATAATAACTTGTGGAATGCAACCCCACTTCCTTTCTGGTAACGAGTTTTGCATAACAAACACTCTTTCATAGTTGACCTATGAATGACCACCACTTATTTATGTATCAACTAAATTAATACGACACAACAAAGAAGCTTAATCGCGTTAAACCTCCAAAAACACTAAAAACACGGGAGACAATTCAAACGAGACAACGGCCATTTGCAAGTTACGTCAGATTTAGTTCTCTTCCCACGCATTGGGGGCGCTTCAAATAGGCACATTATAGAGCTGTCATTTCATAGGGTATCGTAAGTCCAGCGTACTTGTATATATGGAGGTCAGTGTTTCCGAAGCACATACTTTATTTCGGACTGGTACGTACCTACTCTTTGAAAGGTTTCGATTCTGAACAACGCCGCACGCGGCAGCGCTGTCGAAGCAGTGCTGCCGCGTCATTACTATTTATGACCCGTTACTACTGGTCCCTAAAACATTTTCTATAGGATTATATGAGATTACATTCCGATTGCAATGTCGCGCAGCATTGCTGCCGTGCTCGAAATGTAATACAACATAATAAAACCCATAGAAAATATATGGGGACCAGTAGTGACGCGAGGCGACAGCACTGCCGCGACGCTGTTCGGAATCATAACTTTCAATCTTCACAATATTTACACCAAAGTTGTTTTGTTTTTTTACAGCCGATGTCATTGGAAAACGTCCTCTTGCTTTCATTTGTATTTTCGTAATAAAGACAGGGACGGTTAATTCCTTCATCGGAACACGGGGGAATCAACCGTGTGGTTCCCTTCTTCAAACTATTTGGATGACATGGGCTCACATGGGGGCTGTGGCGGCAGATAATAACGACGGTTGAAAGGCTAATTGATCTAAGCGACATTTTTTTAAACTTGCAGGAGGACGGCTCAAAGTTTTATTTTCGGAAAAAAAAATCATAAAAAAACAACTATTCAATAGACTTTTATTTATTTAATACAGTATATTCCTAATTAAGTAAGGCAGTTTTTTTAAGTTATTACTGTTGAAAATTATATATTATTTCAGAAAATTTATGTTGGTTAGCCCAAAATGCATCAAACTTTCTTATTTTTTGAGTAAAGCAAAATGGTTCAAATGCCTACCATAAATAAAATAGCTGAAAGTAAACTGGCTCAAGCATCGACTTAGAATAAAATAATACGAGAGAAAATGAATTTAGCGCCAACTCAACTGACAGTTGAATATGCCCAATGAGCCTGAGCAACATGATGGTGTTGCACCAGAGTAAAGTAGTTTGATGCAGAGGCCCATTAGAGGGACTGCAGGATGAAACAAAATTAACCCTTACTAGATTATAGTAGATATTGATGCTTAGGCCATCATTATTCAGCAACGTCCATAAGATATTTTTGAGGTTGGTATGCCAACTTTATACAATTTTAGACAGTGTTTTGTATATTTTTTATATAAAAAAATAATTTTGGTGTAGAATCACTCAAGTTGTCGATCCAATGTGTCTTGGAACAATTTAAGGCATTAGATAAGGTGGTATATCACCCTAAGCCTAGGTAGTAGTATCACCAGGGAATACATTGTACTTTATGTAGTATCACTTTATAAATAAAACAAGAAATACATTTTTAGGAACAGTTTTACCTCTGCTCTCCTCTTTTGACTACCCAGACGATGCATTGGCTAAGTTATAACTAACATATTTTGGACTAACACCCAAAGTGTCTACTAGATTTTTTTTACAAACCTTACGTCATTAATATAGTAGAAATATGTATTGTGCCTCACACCAGAGTCCTTTGACCGCTTTCATTTTATGTCAGTTTTAGCAGTCAAGCCTACTAGTCAATCTTTTTTTCTTTGGGATAGTAGTCCCCAAAAATAATCAAAGATATTTTTTCTTTTTTCTTCGGAAACTTTATTGCAGTCGTTGCCACAGTTTTTTCCAAGTCATGGATTAGGCTTAAGCGATCTTGCACTTACACTACTTCCGTCTTTTTTTTTGCAAGTTTTTTGCTTCTTTTCGTTTATTCTTTTTTTTTCTTTTTCAATCCTGCTTCACCCACTTTACCGTCTTCTGATTTTACTTTCCTTTTCTTTTTTTAAGGTTTATTGTTTTCGTTTGATGAAGATTCATCACCAGTTTCTTTCCAAGACGAGGAATCCCATACAAAGTCCTCTTCCTCAGATAGAAAATTGACATAACTTTTATTAATTTTGCTTCTCTTGTTCCTTTTTTGGATTTGTCTTGATCATCGTTTGTATCATTATTCTTCTCTGCTTCTATGTCATCTTCATCTGCTTCAAGAGACTTCCTCAGCAACTCCATCTCACTCTCAGCAATTACTTCCGTTAATGTAGAAATAAGTTCAGGTTCTTTTTCTTTGTATTTTTTTTTTTCATTTTTAGATATCAATTCGTCATCATCGTTTTCTTTTTGTGGAAATGTATCACTCGAGTTTTTCTTCACTTCTTCAGTATTCTCAGTCTAAAATTGAAAAAAATATTGAAATGCAATTTACACGCGGATGAAGTCGTCGGTAAAAGCTAGTATTACATACCGACTCAAATTCAATATCTATTCGTATATCTTCTATATTTACTGTATAACTATTTTCTTTGGTTAGATCTTTGTTAGTAATATTTTATAATAGAGCTTTGGTGGTACAAACAACTTAAATCAACGAGAACTCACGTTATAATAACAAAATTCTTATAGGTATAAAGCTTTATTTACCTGTGACTCTTTTTCCATATTGCTGTTATCTGGGTTTGAAGGAACGTATTCATAAATGGAAATCTTTGGATTTGGTCATAGTAGGATTGACTTCCTAATAGTGTAAAAACACAATCTTCATCAGTTTAATTATTTTTACTGTTTTCTTTTTCTGCACTTGTAGGTACTTCAGTCTTCTGTTGAGTCAACTCTTTCACTATCTGTTTCTTAAAATACAACCGGCGTTGTGATTCCATAGTTGCTGAAATGAAATTGAACGAGAGACTTTAACCCAAAACTAAGTAGATATTAGTACTGCAAAGTACTTTCACTATTCACTATTTTCCATACAGATTTTCTAACTACGATCTACTCGTAATTAGAAAATCTGTATGTGAAAATATAAATAAATATTTTAAAATATAGATAAATATTTATTATGTTACTCATCTAGATCCATACCTACACTAAAAAAAAAATTATTACACAGTTGCATACAAAAGTTATTTCTTGAACAAGTCACATCACGAACCTAGCTTGAATTCAATGTAGGTACATATTGTAAATCAAAAAATGGTCTTCCTTATTCTATATTCCTAACGTAATTTCAGATCTTTCCATTGATTATCACTTAGATAAAACAAAATAATTTGTACTTACCAGAAAAATCAACCGTCTATCTTCACAGCTCGCTCGCACACAACGGCTCAGTCAGCCGCCAACACAAAAGGAAATGTCCTTTAGTGTTGGCGGCTGACTGATGCACCCGCGCGGGTGGGTGAGGTACTCGTAACCGAAACTTACACAGAGCGTGCAATAAATTGAACTTAGTCCCAAGCGACTAAGGAGTATCTAACCTCATTAATTTATTGGACGGCCTATGTGTTAAAACCGATTTGATAAAATGATGGAATTGCCAAGTTTACTAATACTGAATTTAATCAAACTGATTCAACCGCCATAACACTAATGAGATAGTTAGGTCAAAATTGCCGAAGTGAAATTACTCATTATCCTTAATAGAGGCTAAATGGGTCAAGAGACATAGTTAATTAATGTAACTTAATGCAAAATGGGCCAAACGACAGAGCTTATTGTTTTGGTTTAATGCAAAATAAGCCAAACGACAAAACCACATCCATGGCGAAACATCCAAATGCCTTAATCGACACTCGTTATAAAAGTTCTAAAAATCAAAATAGCTTAAGTCATCATGTCCTCAAACTTGTCTAATTTTGAGTCGTATAGATCAATAAGCTTAGAAATGAGGCCTGTTTTGCTGTGGGTGCTAAGCGCCAAAAAAGTAGTCATAAAAATTTGAAACCTGACTCAAACGACGGAGAAAAATTTGCTGATTCCGAATATGTATATGTATAACTCAATATCGCAAAAACTTTCGCTTAGACCAATTAGCCTTTCAACCGTCGAATTAATATATGTTGCGTCTGGGAAGGTATTATAATAGGCATTCAAATATGGTATAGGTATAGTAATAGGCATTTTATCTAAGTTAGTAATTCAATACAATAATTATCGGCAGCCTGTCTTCTCCCACTACTGGGCGTAGGCGTCTCTTTACTAGTGCCAACTCCACTCTGCACGTGTTCCATTTGATTAAAAAAAAACCTCTGCTGCTTAGGATATTTATCGATCAAGGGATACATTTATAATGCACGAATAAAACACCCACGTGTCCATTTCAAATAGGTACTTTTTTATTTTTAATGATGAAGTTTGAGTGACCTGGATTTTATGCCTAAATGAGATACCTAAGCTATTGTTATAGAGAAAAAAATATAGTATAAAACACAACAAAATTAATTAAGGTCAAATACAGTGACAATCCTTTTTTATTTGGGGCTTGGAAACCATCAAATGACTGCTCTGGGTGGAGCGGGAGGGCGTGTCCGACTCTTACTGACTAAAACCCACCCGTGTTCCTTCAGTTGCCTGTGCATTGCCAGGGGAAACGGTCCTTTCGGACTTCCCGCAACCCCGGCAGGCATCGGTCCCATCAGACCCCTTCAATTGCTGACATCTCTCTCTATGAGGAGCGCGTGGAACAAAACGCGCCGTCCACCCGGGCCTGGTCCTTACCGGACGGCAAGCTACCCATTGTACACCGTCCGCAAGCCCACGCCTACGGTGGCCGGGAATCGGCTATCGATCCTCCTGCGGTGGCTAGGGGCGTGAGGGCGCCTCCTCCTTCGCGAGCATTACTGCTTCGCAGAAGGAGGTGCGGCCTCCCATACCCTCTCGGTCCGTACCATGGTCTGGACCAGGGCCGGACGCGAGAGATCGCCGCCACCGATCGCCTCCACGAGGACACGGCGGTGCTCTGCCCAAGCCGAGCAGACCTCCACCGTATGCTCCACCGTGTCCTCCAGGTGATCCACGCAGTGATGACACCCGGGCGTTTCCTCCCGCCTTATCTGAAACAGCCGTGTGCGGTGAGGACCTGCGTCAGGCGGAAGATGAGGACGCCGTGGCGCCTCTGTAGCCACTCCTCAAAGAGGGGACTTATTCAAAATTCAAAATATTTTATGTCACATAAACCTACAAGGGCACTTATGAAACGTCAGAAGCTAGGTGCACGGTTCCAATTGGTCGTTTCCTATGGAGAAGAGCCGGCAAGAAACTCCACGGTTACTCTTTTAAAAATAAATGGTATTTACAATCTTTTCGAGTTACAGTGTTTATAGGTATGAGAGGACACTGTAGGCCTATCAACAAGTACCAGGTACTTAGCAAGATAGAAAACGATCGACAGATCTAAAAGTCGGTTATGCCTACAACGTTCTCACATTCACAAAATATAAAAGAGAATCTATATTAAAAAAAAACCAATTAAAAACCTATTTAAACTAAATGGCATGACTGCCACTAAAGCTGTATCAAATCTATAAAAAATATAGTATAGTGAAGTTATATAATGTCAAATAATGAAAAGATTATGTCAAAAAAGTAAGTACGTAAATGAAAAAAATGAAAAATAGGTAAAATCAAATAATCATCTTAACTTCCTTGTCTTCAACGTAGTCTTTAATCTTATAATATGCTTTTTTGATAAGGACACGTTTAATGTGGGTTTTGAACTTTCCATCACTAAGTTCTGTAACCGACTTTGGCAACTTGTTATAAAATCGAATACTGTTTATAACAAATGACTTACTAGTTTTAGCTAACCTAAATTTGGGTATCACAATTTCATGTTTTCTACGTGTATTTATATTATGGATATCGCTTCTAATTTTGAAAAGTCCTAAGTTTTTCCGAACATACAAAATACTTTCTAAGATATAAAGAGAAGGCTGAGTTAGTATATCAATTTCTTTGAATTTATTTCTAAGGGACTCACGAGGACCCATTTTATAGATAGCGCGAATAGCCCTCTTTTGTAAAATAAAAATGGAATCTACGTCAGCTGCCGATCCCCACAGCAAAACGCCATAAGACATAATACTGTGGAAATAAGCAAAGTATACTAACCTAGCTGTGGCTACATCAGTCATCTGCCTTATTTTTCTTACTGCATATGCAGCCGAACTTAATCTACCTGAAAGAACACTAATGTGGGCGCCCCATTGCAATCTCGAATCTAAAGTAATTCCTAGAAATACGGTTTCCGTAATAGCTTCTAGTTTCTTACCATCAAGTTTTAAATTTAGACCTACTTGAGGTACATTTGGTAATGAGAACTTAAGACATTTAGTTTTGTTCGCATTAAGTAAAATATTATTATCGCCGCAATAGTGGTGTGCCCAGCACTGGATTGCGACAATCGCACTCTCCACGAGGCCATAAGATCCTGCCGGAGCTCTGTTCGCTGTACCGCGATTTCTCGCGGCATTGGAGTCAAGCCCCGACGTTTCGCTTCTTCGCGCCACTCCCAAATATTCGCGAGGACTTTTGCCTCCAGATCCCATAGCGGCAATCGGGCAAGAAGGCTCGCCGCCTCACCGGAGACCACGCGGTATCCCCGGACCAGCCGGGTGGCCATGACCCTCTGGGACGCGTTCAACCGGCGGGCTGGCCACCGCCCCAACGAATGCGCACACACCGGTGCCCCGTAAAGGGCCATGGACTGCGCGACCCCCGCGTATAGCCTCTGGCAGGAGGCGTTTGAACCCCCTAGATTGGGCAGGAGCCGCTTCAAGGCAGCCCCGGCCCGCTCCAGTCTTGGAGCCTAACGTCGGAAGTGCTCCACGAAGTTCCACCGATTGTCGAGAACGAGTCCTAGGTACATCGTCGACTCGACGCCGATGTGAACCCCTCCTACCGTTATTTGGGAACCCGACGGTGGCGCGTTCCGTGGACCATGAAAACACATGGCCTCGGACTTGTGCAGGGCCACCTCGAGTCCCAACTGCCGGATTCAGGCCACGATTGTCACAACCCCGTGTGTCGCTAGTTCGACCGCCACCTGGTGCGACCTCCCCTGCGCCAGGAACAACGTGTTGTCAACGTAACAAACGACGCTGACGCTGCTAGGGAGGTCGGCGTGCAGCACCCAATCGTATCCGATGTCCCACAGATGAGGCCCCAGGACTGATCCCTGTGGGACACCGCACGACATCTCTCGCCGTTTCCATTCTCCCTGATGACCGGGGTAGATGACGGCCCTGTCCGTCAGATAGGCCTCGACCACACGACAGAGGTAGGTCGGCATCCGGTGATACCGGAGTGCCTCCCTGATGCAACTCCAGGGCAGGGTATTGAAAGCGTTGGCACAGTGACACCTAACACTATATTTTGAAATTCAATTCCTTCTAAAAACCGCGATAGTGCAACGTGTTTTATCAGTGATAGGCTTTGTTACGCAATATTTCTGTGCTAGTGTCAAGTCGCACTTTTGCACAACGCTTGCCGAGGTCAGTCCGTGGATGGGTGACCATCCATAACATACCGAGACCACTCCGTGCCTCGGAAAGCACGTTAAACAGTTAATAGACTTTAAGTAGTTTATTTATTTATTTCGATGCATAAACAATATGTATTAGGTATGTTGAGGCTGTGGTACACCCCGTCACTTGTCCATAGGGGTTAGGGGTTCATTAGAAAACCAGCGTCAGACAGCATTTGTCGTGCATTAATGCTGAAATAAACCTTTTTGGCGCAGCCGTGAGGCACACACTATGCCTCATGGCTTGCTTTATGATTATTTTCACTTTTTATTTTGTTATTATGTGTTTCACGAACTGTGTCCAAATAAATATTATTCTTTTTCTCTGTCTTTCTTTCTTTCTTTCAGTTGGTCCCAGCAGTCATTAGTAGAACTCTGACACTCGTTACAGAAGCCTTAGTCTGGCAACCATGCAGTCTTGACTTGCTAAGGGATATCTTACCTAGTACAGCCCGATTCAAACTTAATGGCGGAACATGAGGCGAGTCGCTGCGCAGTAACGAATTCATGTTTCAGCGGGGGTGAGGGGGCAGTGCTGCGCAGCGAGTGGCTAACTTCAGAGCCGCCATTAAGTTTGAATTGAACTGTACCTAACTGGGTTGTGCAGGACAGATAGGCAGTCGCTCCATGTAAAATACTGGTATTCAGCTGCATCCGGTTAGACTGGAAGCCGACCCCGACATAGTTGGGAACAGAACGGGCTAGGCAAGTAAAGCTGCAACTGCAAGAGTAGGTAGATAAGTTATATACCTAAATAAAATAAGCGTCAATTAAACTCCACAAACGTTTCATGTTTTGGCACTTTATTTAATTTATTTCACAGATTAGTAAACATTAACGCGCAAATACGTTGCAAATTAATACAATACCTGCGATATCACCACACGAAACTCTCCTTTACTGAAATTGAAACACCAAACAGAAAGATGGCAGAAGTACCTATCTACTTAGTTACCTACTAGGTATAATTGTGTACCGCAGCACCGGTTACAAAAGCCAACATCCACGATAGTACAAGGTTACAGTATTTTATGAAATTATTTAAGGAGCTCGTGGCTAAGTATTAACAGCCGCACGAGTCCATCAGGTTAAACTATGCTTGCCGGGGTTGGTCCGTGGATAGGGACCATGTTTAAATACCGAGACTCCTCCGTGCCTCGGAAAGCACGTTAACTTACGTGTAGGTATAACTTTGAAAAAGCCACATTGGTAGGTTTGTACTTGCTGGTTTTGAACTCGCAACTTGGGGCGTAAGATGCGGATCAATCGCCAACCCGTCTTGAGCAAGCGTGGTGATTAATGTTCATGCCTTCTCTTTACGAGAAGAGGCCTTTCGCCTGCAGTAGGACATTATTCTAGGTAATATTATTATTATAGGTACCTAAGTACTGTATGAGGCTGCGAGTCTGACTGTTCCAACCTTGCCGTCCGTCGGTATTTATCGCTTTCACCTGCGAGGGTTCCTTATTAATACACCCTATTATACCATTTGAAACAAAATACTTATTCAGTGAATTATAACAAACATATTTACATAATACTGAGTTTAAAATTAAGTCGGTATCGCTACGGTTTTGTCCATTGCATTTGAATATTTGCGTCCACATTTCAAGTTGGTTCATTCTTGATTATAATTAATTATTTATGAAGGACGTTAATCTAGCCAAGGGACGGACTAATGACAGTAAAATGGGATGGAACAGCAATTAAGGTGACGGTAACCGACTTTAATGATTTTATACTAAAGATCACGTCTAAACGAGTATATAGGGTTAATAATTTGAAAAAAAAGTTAAATTAAAGCATTTTGTTAATAACTTAGTATATAAATATTTCACACATGTATAATTTCAATATGAATGATGTAACCAATATTTTGTAACAATATTATGATTTAAAAGAGTGTCCGTGGAGTTTCTTGCCCGTTCTTCTCCATAGGAACCTACGCTTTGGAATGGGCAACTAGCTTCATATTTCTGACTGACTAACCCCTTGACAATTCAAAAGTGCCTGTAAATGGTTTAATTGAAATAAATGCTTTGAGTTTGAGTTTGAACCGGATGCAGCTGAATTCCAGTACCTACCATATTACATGGAGCGACTGCCTATCTGACCTCCACAACCCAGTTACCTAATAGGTAACACGATACCCCTTCCTAAGTCTGGTTGTCAGACTTTGGGGCTTCTGACCACCCGTAACGACTATCAAAAATCCACGAATGACAGCCGGGACAAACGGCGTATCGTGCTTTCCGGGGCACGAAGGGGTCTCGGTATGTAGCGATGGCCACCCTTCCACGCATCGACCTCGGCAACCGTAGATGAACCTGATCGGACTTCCCGTGCGGCGGTTGTTGCTTAGCCACGAGCCCCACTGGTCAGCTATATCGGTTAAAAATATAAATACCTAATCAGCCCTGTTGTCGCAGTTTGCACACATAAAATATGGGTACGACTACGGGACCCTGTAAACAATACTTTTGACCATAGAGTAGGCAGTGTACCTACGTTTCATTAAAAACATGGTATCAACCCACTATTAGATGTAGGTATCTACGCTTCATCTGTCTCCCTTGCGCCAACCCTCTCTGAGAAGCAGTGATAAAAGATAGATTTTATTTGTATAGGTAATGCTATTTAGAAGTTATCTACAAGAGTTTCCCTAAATAAAATTCTTTAGGTAGTTCATTTATCCCACGAATAGCTAAACCGCAGATTCTTAAATACTTACCGTAGTTTAGAAACACCCTACAAAAAAACGTTATAAAAATCTGGCGCTTATTCATAAATCCTTAAATTCCCTATCTAAGCTTACTTAGATTGGAACATTGGAAGCCCTCAAAAGACTACAATACGTTACGTAAAAAAAAAAGAAAAACCCACCCCTCGATATTTGCAGAGGGTGGTAACCACAGACTAAATAGGGAGGATTACGCCGGCTGCCATCGATTGCTAGTACCCACTGAGTACATGTGACGAGAAAGACCTCGATTCCTTTTTAATTACAAAAATAAAATGAGTTTAACATCTCTGGAAGAACAGCCTTCGGTGCGTTTGACTAAACAAGTGTTATTTTCATGCTTTTTGCAACTATGTTTGGTTATAAAATGCTGTGATGTTCGCACACCGTAAGAATTGCAATTTGTGCCAGTGTGAGTGGAATAAAAATGCAAATTGGTCCCGCAACCACAGTACCTGTTCTGTACAGTATACATTGATTTATTTATTCCGTGTGTTTTGTGTAAAAGCGCCTGGTAAAAAATATAAGCAACATGTCACATTTCATTAAACTGATGTCATCACACCGCTTCAACGCTTTGTTTTATTTGTCGCATTCCATTTCACAAATAGCATAAACGCTTAATTACTCGCTAATCATTATTTTAAATGTCAATAAAAATCCGAAAAGAAGAATAATAAGGAAACTCCTTTTTCGTTTAATTGGCAATACAGACAGAATATTACGTAAGCTGGCAGACGGCAGTATCATTCAACAAAACAAAAATTTTTGCTGAAAAAGTTTAAGATGCACCTATTGCTTGTCGAACTAACGAATAGACATATTTAAATGTCAACTGAATAATATTTAACGTTTGCAAATTTTATTATTAAAAATAATTGCATTTTATAAAACTAAACTATCTTCAAGTTGACCCACGTTTTGGAACGCACTGCAAGCAAATGTTGCAACTGTAAAAAAATAAAGAAAACTATTGCATTTTTATTTCTAAATAATTTACAAAAAGATTTGATCTACCTTTATAAAGTTATTATTATTAACAAAGTAGACCTTAAAATTCGTGTAGCTTTCACATTCCCTCGCTCTTTATTGACTACTGCGATACAGAAAACCCAAAGAAGCAAAATAAGAACATAAAGCTTAAAAGCAATGACTACAATATAATAATTTAAAAAAAACTACAATTTATAATTTTTTAAATGCAAACAGCAAAATGCAAACAGCTATATTGAAATCTTGACAAAAAAATACGTAATTTAATTTTATGCTATGGGGAAATTGAATGCAGCAGGTGGCAACACATAAAACCAGTCACGTCACATTCCGACGTTAGTGTGGGTGCGTTGTGCGTGCGTGCGTTCATGAATTTGTGAGTGCTTTTTCATGTTTGTGTGTATTTCTGACGCCGTTTGTGACTTGCCTGTCATCTCTCTAATTTTGGATTTTATCACTAAAACCCTTCAAACTGTCGTCTTTGGGTATGTAAACTTTATTTATTTTCGGACGCTCATTCATAGGCTACCCAAAACATCGTATTATTGTTATACGTGTAACCTGTCGGACAGGCGTTGTCTGCGGTCAGTGGCCATAATTCGAAATTATGTTAGAGGCTTTAAATTTGGTGTTTTTCGTAATATTCGGCTATCGATCGTGTTATCTTGGAGCCGGTTATCTTGCGATTCCAAGTGAAGCTAGTGTTATTATCTCGGTGCGGGGGCTAGGCGACCGTATCGGCGGGTATGAGCTAACAGCATATAAAACTCAGTCGGCTTTTCGATGCCGGTCGGTGTACTAGTGTTCGGTTATTCGCGTGTCTAAGCATGATATTATAATGGTGGGGGTAGTGTTTGTCTGTCTGTTTGTTTGTTGTGTCGTGTGTGGAGAGTGCTAAGTGCTTGTTCTGTTGCAGGCCGGCAGGATGCTAAAGTTCATACGCGGCAAGGGGCAGCAGCCCTCTGCTGAGAGGCAGAAACTTCAGAATGAACTGTTTGCCTTTCGCAAGGTATGTACCTAGCATGTAGTCATTTCTTTATGCATTGATAAGTCTGCGCTTTACAAAGTACAATTCAAAAGTATGTGCAACTGTTTCTTACTTTCTATCTGTGGGCTGACATAACAAACTTATTGTTTGGAAGAACAACACTTGTACTGAAGGTCCTCCATAATGTACACTTGTTACTTCAGTAATGCATTGTGTCATTAGTCTGATAACATTGCGTTTATCAGCAGCAGGAATGTGTTTAAAATCTTTGAAGTTCTTCACAATAATTGTATTTGCTGGTATTATCCCTTTTTTTCAGGTTATGAGCCCTTCAAACCCTCCAAATTTGGATTGAAATCATTGTTTTAAATTAAATTG
Organism: Xanthia togata; assembly: GCA_963853775.1. Taxonomy (NCBI): domain Eukaryota; kingdom Metazoa; phylum Arthropoda; class Insecta; order Lepidoptera; family Noctuidae; genus Xanthia; species Xanthia togata. The sequence goes on along the minus strand of OY970795.1, from coordinate 21,660,175 downwards.
AACTAAACAAAAATGACAATTTCTGATAGTTAATTCCATAGATCATACAATAAAGTTATTATACTACCAATATTATGAGTGTACGTACACAAATAAAAATGTTATTTTAAAGGAACGTAATCAACTATTTATGAGTTTTAATAAATGTCAGTCTCATTTATAAAATATATAGAAAAAAACTTTTTATGATAAACAAAGCACTTCAGTTGATACTTATTGGTGGCATTTTCTTGTAATACTGGCATGTTTTGCAAAATAAAATCGTAATAATAAATGCATGTATAGTAAAATTAAAATAAATTCTCTGAATACTCTTCATTTACTTAGTTTTCAGCAATACATGGGCTCAAGATTTGAGACAAATTATCTAGTGTCAATCAAAAAAGTTCATTTGTTAACTATTTCAGTGGGTGTAATGTGTTGCAAAAATCTAAATAAGACACCCTAACTGGCAATTTCAAATTAAAATTTAATAGGTACTTGCTTAATATTATCTTATAACATTCAGTCAATATCAAAATCAACATATTTTATTTCACATAAACCTACACAAGCACTTATGAACCATCAGAAACTAGGTGAACGGTTCCAATTGGTTGTTTCCTATGGAAAAGAGCCGGCAAGAAACTCCACAGTTTTTAAAATAATTGACTTTTACAATATTTTCAAATAACACTGCTAATAGGTATGGGAGGACAGTGTAGGCCTTTCAATAAGTACCAGTTTCTAAACAAAATAGAAAATGGTCAATAAATCTACAGTCATACACAAAATAGAAAAGAATTTATTCAAATTCAAATTTATTTATTTGCAAATATGGGTAAATAATGTGCAGATGTTTTACATTCATGTAATTAAGGTATATCACAGTCTTAGTAACACCATATTTTACCTTTCGGCATGCAAAGTACGTAAAAAGAAAACACAAAATAAATAAAAACTAAACAGAATAAAATTAAGAATGAGATCAGTCTATCTGTCTACAGTTATATAAAAGATAAATTAAAATTAAAACCTATTTAGCCAATGACAATGTTGTAACTAGTTAATTTGATTTGCAAACTGCAGCTAGCAATGATTAAAACTAGTTATTACTCTATGACTTACCTAATGAATGTACTGTGAGAATCCTCTATGGTACTACAATGACTAATAATGACGCATTTCTTCATATAAAATGAATACTACTCTGTCTCTATTATTATTAGCCGTTGAAGTACCTATTTCTCTCTCATGGATATTTTTTCAATGATTAATGTTTCATGCATTACTAATTGTTGTGGCCAATCAAATGTAAGCATGTCTGATGAGTATGTGTTTGGGTTGGCAATAATTATTCAGCAAGGTCAGATTATTTTTGATATATTTGCGTAAGTAATTTTTTCAGTTTTTTTTTGTACACAGCCAACTAAAAAGTAAAAGATACCTTGATAGTTGATTTTAAAACTTGAACTTCTAATTATTTTCTACGCTATTCAAGGTGTGTAATCTAGAAAATAATTACACAAGGCAACACTGACCCATTTAGAATCCCATGCATCATGCAAAAGTACCAATATATTTTCTTTAGCAAGCATTATAAAGTACTCTGCATTACAAACGTATAATCAAACATAATTCTTTAAATAAAAAATACTATGCCCCATATTACACAAAGATAACCAGACCACCTAGATTACGAAACTGTTTGCTTCAGTTATCGCCCTTCATTAGGTATTTGTTTACTGATTAGATGTGGCACTTATTTTTTACAGTACTTACCAGAATTTTGGGTGTTCAAAAATGGGACATGGTCATATTGCAACATGGACTTTTATCTTGATTCATTAGGTTTGCAGAATCGTGTTATTTTACGTATCAAAGTGAGTAAATTTTGCCTTTGGATGTAACATTTATAAGGATATAACACCATAATTTTAACCGCAAGTTTAGGTCTTACATCCGTCGTCGACGTCTGTGGTCTACATAATGGCGTTCTAAAATGCAACTTAACGCTGCAAATACTCTCAAGAAACTTCAATTCCAAAGGTCAACTTGAACCAATCTCATTCCTGTTTATATTGAACTGTTAACTACAATGACGAGCAATAACAAATCATCAGTATTAATATACTCTATTGATGCTCATTCAGAAGTAAGCCTCTTTCTTATTGGAATCTATTGGTGGATGACGGTCCCAATTGTGCTATGACACCACGTAGATTGGTATCAAGGTCGTTCATATTGTTTCAAATCAACATTCTAGTGTTATGACGATCGATCGCATCTTCGAACTATCAGCTAAACGAGTTTCAAGTCAAGTTATTGAACTCGAAAATTGTTCGGTCCAGTTATAATGGTCGACAGTTTTGAATCTTATGCAAACTGTTTGTTTCGGATGTCTAGAATCTATACTGGACTGGACCCAATATTAATAAGAATTATTTATTTAATGATTTTATATACCGTATGGATAAAAGGTCATTAGTCTGTGAGAACTAAACACACAACTTTAAAATCCACTAAATGATCTGTTTGAACACTTTATTGTAAGTTATTGCTTCTACTGTTGAAATTCAGTCGTCAACTGTCCCATTTGGAGTAGACACTACGCTTGATTTCATACTAATCTCTTGAGTAGTAACGAGAAGGAGAAACATCGCTTGAAACACGATGTCATCAACCTCCAACAAGGCTGTCAAAGTATTTAGGGGTCGGCTTGCAAACTGACAGTTATAAATTTATAATAAGTAGTACTTACTTGCATAAACTATCCTAGTGCGAGTAAGTACTCGCAACCGGGCGAAAATACTACGAAAGTAAACGAAGCAAAAGGAGTATGTAAGGATCGTAACAGGTGTCGCTCTGTAGTTTTTGCTACCCCATAGGAAAAGGCGTGAGTATTATAATATATATACTCATACCTTTTGATAGATTTCGATATGTATCCGAATATCGAAATCTATCGATACAGATTCCAAAAACATCAACTCACTATCGGATTCAGAATAACCTTTTCACTAATACGTCCGAACTCCGAATACACTTCAAGTAGGTAGCGTAAGCAGTGATAGCCTAGTGGAGAGACCTATGACTTAGCAGTCTATCGATATAATGCCAAGTCATAGGTCTTGAAGAAGTTCGAAACCAAGGCACGGAGCTCTGACTCTTTTCGGATTCATGGGCGTATTGTATAATTATCACTTGCTTCAAAAACGGTGAAGGAAAACATCGTGAGGCAACCGGCATGTCTGAGATATTTCTTCGACGGCATATAAAGCCAAGGCCATGGGCGGCTTTAAAACTCTGACACCAGGCTAGTCAACAAACTACACGAAAAGAAGAAGACTTCAAATAAAATTTCATTTGTACATAACCAAACTGTCTTGTAGATATATGGGTGCGTTATCGTACTTTATCCAATAGCGGGCAGATAACACCATACAATCAATATCAGTCTGTCGTCACTGCTATAGGGCCGGGGCTTAGCACTTGTTGGTAGTTCGTACTGTTTTTTCTAGAGAATTAACTATTTGTTCCATAAGAACAAATTTCTTATGGAAAAGTTCTTATGGAACTTTAACTTAGAGAGATGTATGATTATAATTCTGTAAATACATATCTGTTATAGTCGCGAATCATATTTTGACCTGCAAATTGCAAAAAACGTAAGAATATTTGAATTTCGCGGGCAGCAACTGCGAATTCACCTAAATAGCATAAGCGAGCATAATAAACCTACAATGAGTCCACTGCTGGGACCCAGACATCTTCTCTTTGAAAGGGACTGAACCATAATCCACCACGCGGGTCAGTGCGGGTTGTTTGATATCATATATCTTCGAATATTTTGGTTCTAGGACATGCCAGATTCGTCACGATATTTGGTCATAGCTGTGTTGGCCATTCAGCCTTTATCCGCCTACAGCTCCTTTTCTGATACGCTTCTCTCCACATTGGCCTTATCCTCAATCCTAGCCAGATTATATTTATCTTTATCACAAAAATTCCAAAGTTCCAGCGCTGGCCTCCAAGGGTCAACTTTGTAGTGACAATTATTTTCTGATTTTAAAAGGAACCGATATTAGTTTTATCATAGTGTTCCTACTAAAAGTGACTGACCGAGCGGAAAATGGACTAAACCTAGGTACTGTTTGTCAACAAAGGAATGAAAATTTGTCATTGTCTATCCATTTTATGTACAGGTACACACCTAGTTTTCTTTGCCAAGAATCGTGCATGTTTTCCATAAAGAGGCCTCCCGGGCATAGAATCATATACTTTAACTAGCTTCGTTTCCTAATTGTTGTAAAAAATTAATTGCCCGGTAATGAAAAGCAAGCTTTTGATAAGTTGCCCGAACACCTGGCTAATTTGGACCAGTGTCGATTAACAGCTGCTCCAAACAAGTAATATTGCTGTCCAGTTTGTTACAATCTAGTTTCATTGTTCGGTTTGTTGAATTTTGATTTGATATCAGCTATCAAATAATTCTTGGACCCAAAATAATAATACAGCCGATTTAAGCTACGATTGCTGTTTCTATTTCGTTTTTGACTACCATAGGTAACGAGTTGAAACCCAGAATATTAAGTTGTCGTTCAGTCCTAAGTATCGATTACGCTTTGCTCTTTAAGCCTGCTATCTAATTAGGTATGCAACACAATTTCGTAAACGATTAGGTACTACTAATCTGTTTCATTTTGACAGTTCAACAACATTCATTGCGTTATTTACGTTGTTGAGCGGAAAAATTGATCGAACTTAGGAAGCGATGGATTAGCAATCTGTTTCAAAACGATTCAGATTCCGATTGACCATTTCGCATAATGCTGTGTAGAAGATTATCCTGAAATATCTACTCAGCGTTCTGCCTGCTTAGTGGCAGGCTATGGCTGTGTTAGACAGCTATGTATGCGTTTAGACTCATCATCATCATCATCAGCCTATAACGTTCCCACTGCAGGGACACGGCCTCCTCTCAATGACTAATACGTTCAATTCAAAACCGTTACCACTGATATTAAATCAATATATTACGTTAACATAAAGCGAGGCCAAAACTATTAAACTTATTGGATTATTAATATACTCAACACACAATTGATTAGAACTATAATAAGCGTTTGGAACCACTCAATAGTTTCCATATCTCCACTATTTGCCCAAGTTCTTACCGTGGTTGTGTGCGTAGTCGCTATCGGGAACGAGGTGCAATAAACGCCGCACCCTGCTCGGTCTGACCATTAATTTTTATCAATAACTGATAGTAAATATTTATTACCTTTCTAAGTTGTGAAATTAATGTTCGGGTAATAGCCTGTGCTATTTTCGGTATGAAGTGGCTATAGTGTGGTTTTTTCACGGATCAAACGAACTTCTCAAAATAAAATTGATAGTTTCTGATGTCTTTTCGTAGTTGCTGCCTTTAGTTGCAACTTTTCAGTCGCCGTCATAACCACATAACAAATTCAGAGTTTCACACAATTTATCTAATGAAAATGCTATTTAAACACGCTGTAATACTAACGTCTAGTTTGCCATACCATAACTGCAACGTCAAATAAAGTCACATGAAATATATTCGCGTGAAAACATTCGCGCTCTTATCGGCAAAGTAACAAGGCACTGCAGAAGTTTCCTTACAACCTCGGAAGGAGGAAATTTTAAGTGAATTTCTTCGTTCTCGAAGTTCTGCGCTACATCGTGTCTAAGTTTGTTATCAGTTCCTGCGCCAGTTTACTTAAACTTGAATGCTAACTGTTGTAGACTTGCATTCACTAAATATAATGCTGAGAAGTTTACGATAAGGGTTTCAAGTAGTTAAGAAGTTCTAAAATATTACTTGGTGTTGTCACATTGCTTTGTTTATCGTTTTCTTTATGTGCTAGATCTTGTTCTTTCTCTTCTTTGTCATAGTTCGCTTTTCTTTCTGTTACTTTTTCCGCTCATTAGCCATTCATTTTGTATTTGTATCCTGTGTTATGTTATAGCACCGACATTATACTCCATTGCAGTAGTTCTCTAACGTGTCCTAATCGCTTGTCCGCTCTTTAACATTCTCAACATCACTCGGATAGCTTTCATATCATTTATAGCACAATCGTGTACTCCAATGCAGCAAATTGTCAGCTTATTAGTGATGCGACCGAATAAATGAACTGCAAAACTGTGGTTTTAATTAATTGCCGAAATTCCGGTCACGAGTATTAATAAAGTGCAGCTGCCAAAAGCTAGCAGACGACCGCAAACAATTTGCGGCCAGACGAAATTATTGACAGTAGTTTCCAAATTCTGATCTTTTCCCAAATTCTGTTTTCATTTAGATTCGATTGTTCAAGCAGAGTTAATTATTTGGAAGTTATATTCATCATCTCTTGACTCTTGAAGGATTTCATTGTTGTGTTGTATATAATCAGGGTAATACCCTTGTAGTAACAAGGATTACTTCAGTAATCCAATTGTCGACTTGACATCGTCGACACCAATAGAGACACAACTGATATGAAGATAACGGTTTATTCCTTTACAAAATACTATAGACTCTGTATACGGCTAATTAATACTTTCATAATCCTGTTACGCTTTATGACATGACTGAAGTTAATTTCAAGTTTGATACATGAAGAAGTATTCACGAGTTTGGCAGGATTTCGCAAGATATTAAATTGTAATTTATTATATTCCTTTAGTTATTATTAGTTTATTTAGGTTGACGATGAGAAATCTAGTTAATTCGATACTCGTGTGAAAATATAAAGCCTCATTTAAACACTCACTAAGATTAGCAAAGCCATTATTTCCTGTATTTTAAATGTATCTATGATTAGTTGATTACCTACTATACTGGTAACAATTTATATTTTTTGTTCACAACGTGTTATAGATGTTAAGCGTTGATTTATAGTACTGATATTGACTCACTGTGGGAACTGGTTTGTCAAGCCCTGTGGCTGTCGCAGCTCCGTATTATAGGATTATATAATCAACAGGTTATGTTATATAGACTAGTACTTTTCTGGTTTTTCTATTGGTTCCATACAATATCATCTTGGAAGAGCACTTGATGGAGCAAGCATTGCATTGTGTAGGATAAAATTAAATATTTGCACACCATAGGTAATGGTAGAATGTAAAGGATATAAGATCATACATTTTAAACGTACATTCTCGTAAATGGTTTTTTTTTTTCATTTGGGGCAATATATATTATTTTTTAAATAGCGTTGTTTCAATGTCCCACAAATCGTGTCTGTTGTATTTTTATAATATCAGCGATTAACTGCATCGGTACGAAGTTGCCATTACGTATTTCTTCATGCCGTTCGATAGCGTCATCGAAAAAGGAATTTATAACATTGTCATTTGTCATCGGACTTCCCCTTGCTTTCGAACCTTTTGGTTTGCCTTGTGTTTTACGTGCTTATATTATTAATATAACATATAAACATTCAGGTGATAACCTGTTCACAGAGTCTCCCAACACCAAATTAAGCAACTTTTTAAAAGGCTTTCTTTTGTCCTTTTGCCTACATTGCGTCATAAATATCATTCTATCTTTAAACCACATTATGCCAATGCCTAACCATCACTTTGCATGTTTAACGAAACCGTTCCCATAAAGCGGGCGTCAGACTGCACACAGTAGACACGGTTAGCAACAAACCCGTCCTAGATGCCGCGCCTTCCACGATGGGAACAAGGGCGGTGTTTCGTTCTATGTTAATTTTATAACTATTGAGCTTGTAATAGACAAGGAGAAAATCTGCGTTTATTTTTTATGGCTTGACTCTTTCGACTTATAAATAAGTGCTGAAATTATCTTAAAAGGGCTCTTGAAACACATTCCCTATACAAGTATTATATGGTAGAGCAGTTGTTTTTCATTTAGGTAAAGGTAAACCTAGACTTAACTCATTGTTTACTCATAGGTAAACTCTACATCATAATATTATGAACCTATTTAATAAAATGGCGGGTTTTTTGCTGAAAATTTTCACAAGCATCACCGGCATGCATAATGTATTATTGCACTTCATCTTGCATAATTAGCCGTGCAAAGTTGGTTTTTAGTCTTGTACTATTACTAACGAGCCGCTATCGGAAAATCGTATTCACATAACTTAACACAAAGATCAAAAGATTTATTTTCTAAATAGCAAATAAATAGGACCATGTTTTTTTCCAATTGGGGCAAAACTTGGCTGTTTTGCAAACAGGATCATTGTACCATCCTTCCGTTATTCTTCGCCAAATAATATTTATATAGGTAAGTATCGGTCTAAGGTACAAAAAGCTTTTGACTTAAACAGGCCGCTGTATTCAGGTCAGGCAATATTCACGCCCCTTTTCTTGGAAGAACCGAGGCAACCTTAGGCGAAATCGAAATAACACAGGTTACACAGGTAGACCCGTTTTGGTAAGTTCTGCGATCAATATCGCTATTCTTTTTATTTTGGTTCACTAATGCCTTCTCCTGGCTCTGGCTAATTTTAGTGTCTAATTTTATCCCTGGTCCCAGATCTACCTGTCGAAAGGATTCCATGTTGTTTTGTCTCTCTATCGGAGTTTATAGATCGTTTTCTAAAATGGTTTCGTCGATTTTTTTGTGTGATTCAAGAATTTGAACAATCGTATGTTGTTTTAGTCGTATATTTACTTTTTAACGGTCATGTCATACAAACACCATTAAACTTACTATCGAAAAAATATATTTTAGAAGTTCGAATACTTCATTAACAGAAAATGTTAATCATTATCAATCTCTTGCACATTCTTTGCCAAATTATTTCTAACCTCATGTATTTCATCATTATTATCTTAGCCTGCTCCAGAAATTCTATTCTAATATGTTCAATTATGTAGAACTGACTAAACCACATTCCACATGCCAGCACAGTTGTTAACAGATCGGCCACATCTTGCTTCTTTTGTATTGTCTGCATGTACTCTACTTACTACTCACTAAATAAATGCGCCAGAGTTGCCCTGCGAGATGCTTTGAAAAAAAAAACTGTTCATACAAAATGCTTTTCCCTAATTGTAGGACGCAGCAATTTATATTAATAAAGGCCTAAAATAAATTGTATCATAAATGTTTTCATACACAACGATATATCGACTATAGGATTTATAATCACCCCCAAATAATTTGACACAAAACAGAGATGTAGTATATATCCACAATCAAATAGCGTTACCCAAGCAGCAGTCAACAAACAGCTGATGAAAATATCCTTTCAACAACCGGCTGCCAAGCTGGCTTCGGACGATGATCGGTTCACCTTTCCGAAAGCCACAAATAAATATTTAAAAATAATGCCACGTAAGCTATTGTGTACTTCAGTATCATTTTATAGCTAGGTATCTATAGACTTGATGCTGACCAGACGCAGAACACCATTTGATTATAGCTTTTGGTATTTTAATTTGATGATATAAAAACTCCGGAGCAAGCCACATGCTCTGTAGGATCGCGCTCGATTGAGTAACAGGCCCACGTCATTATTACACACATTATTTTGTAAACTATCTCCGGTATGGATCGTTTAATATCTTTATTCCATTTTTTTATCTTCAAATGCTTTCACATGTAGAGTACTGCATTGTGCATGTGGTATCAAACCGTTTTCTATTTCATTTCTAATAGTACCTTTAAGCCAGAGGGCAAACATTAATGTATCGTGATAGAACTCATTTCAATCACATTTCTCCTCGGCATTCCACTGAACGTTCACGTGATCATAAAGCAACTCGTCCAATTTGACTATATGAACATCTTGCGTCCAACAAGGCGCGATGCTCGTTACTTGGGGGCATACATCTTAACCTCTATTAAGCCGCGTCATTGCCTGAACTGCGCGCCTCCCACGGTTTCCTACTTGCTACAGACATCACCAATTCAGGCTAACTATTATAACACACATTTGGAGATATATTCCTACGACCCGTCCAATTCCCGAGGGTGGCATTTCCTATTTCGGGCTGCCGTCTTGTTTCTTGATTGGCTTCCTGCTCGCAAGATATTTCGCCAATTCAGTGTAGTATTCACGAGTCATTTAAATGACTTTAGTGTACAGATTCAATTTGGTTGTTGTTTTTTGTAAAATGTTAATGCGTTTGGTCTACTGGTTTTGCAAATGGATAAAAAACTATCACGTTGTAGATTGTATGCGATTTTGTTCGGAATCGTAATTTGGACTTGATCTAGACTTGGCTACTGCTGTTTATGCTTGCATTATTATGTATTCGTCAATTTTGTCTAGAATATGTACTTACAAAAACTCTTAAAATATCCGTACTTGCTTTAAAAATAATAAGAATATTCACATAAACTGCTCAACACAAATCCCCAACGTATAAATGCGTGTATTCTGAGAGATTACACGTCCCTGTACATATTTGCATTGAGGAGCGTTTCCGCGACCCGTCGGTGCACGATAAGCCAGGTTTTAGGTTCATTCACCGGCCCTAACCGACCGCTATCGACATCATTATAATTTTAATCGTGATTCTGATAATGTGCGAAATGAATACATCTACAAATAATGCTATTTAAATCGAATCGTGATTTTTACTTTAAAAACCTTGAAAAGAGGTCTCCCATTATGAGCTTTTATTCTGAAAGTGGGCAACGTCGCAAATAGATGTCAAATATTTAGCATTTTTGATTAATTTGGCAATATTATTAATAAAGTATTGCAATTATAACATTGAATTTGCTATTGTAACCGTTTTAGGTGTAAAAAAGGCATTTGGAAAGTTTTCAAATACTTAGTTTACAGCTAAAACTAAATATTCGGTGTTACGATATTAATTATTGCTTTCATAGTCAATATTTTAGTTCATTAGTTAGCCACATTTTATAGTTCCATACATTATTGCCAAATTAATCAAAACAGGTTAATATTTATTTTGACAGTGACGTTGCCAACTTTTAGGATAAACGCTCTTATTATGTTTTGTATTAAATAAGTACAAAAAACACATCGACGAAAGGCGTAACTATACACTCTATTTGAATAAAATATGTAAATTCCAGTGATTTTTACAGTCCAAATTCTTTTCTGAAACAATTTTGACTGCGATATAGGTATTCATACATGGTTTTATTGCTGGATTTAAATAGAAACAAGTGCTAAAAAAATCTCATAATGAATGCTACAAGAATGATGAATTAACTAAAAAAGGCATGCACGATAGTGATGTCATATTGACAGTTATCATAAATATCGTAATAGGTTCAGACTTGTGTTTGGGAGCATTATTCACATCAGCATTACACATTCTTTAAATTTGTGTTCTAATTACGAGGTCCGAGGTTTCTGCCTTGTGGAATGCTGTACCATGTAGTCATACATACTTTTTGAACTGCTCGAATTCCTTCGCTGTTATCAAATGTAACAAGATTGTATGGAAAGTAAAGAGTACAAAGGTTATACGCCACAAAATTAAGCAATATTTCTGAGGAGATGCGAAAATTGGCGTTTAACTCAAAAACTTGGACAATCTTCCTATTTACATTCAAAATAACGTAGAAATAAGCACAATAACCATAATAAAAGGCGCTTTTGAGCCTCATTCATTGCGTTGCACTGCACGGGGCATTAAGTAAGCGATGACAATAAAATTGCTGTGCGATGATCCCACAATGCCGAGATTTTTGTATTGTGTTCATGTATTAATGGTATAAGCCTTTCTCGTGTTGCCTCTCTCCATTTTCTCTAGTTTTTAACGCGAATGCATAAGATAAAATTGATAATTTTTGATATGAATGAAAATATCAGATTATTTTGGAGTATAAATTAGCTACCATTTGTTATGTTATTTTTATCATCAGATTTACCACTATGTCTTCCCTTGTCACTGCTGGATGAGTTTCCAGTGAATTAGACCTGTCAAGCAATGACAGCTTATTCAATGTTTGTTGCTTTTTGTTTTTTGATCAAAGTGTTCCTATATGTGTGTTGTTACTTCAATATGAATGGTATGGTCGTTATAGAAATGCGACTGATCAATGCATGGACACGTTCCAGACGGACTGTCTGATCGTTTGACTAAAATAAATAAAAAACTAATTTAAGTCTACGACTGACTATATTTTCTCTAAAAATTAAAAACAAACTAACAACAAGACGCATTATGTCGTGTTTGTTATAGAATTTAAGTAATTAGTAATTAAACAAGAATGTGGGTGCGTTGTAACAAATGTTTGGAATACACAAATGTTTGTACACGCACATTTATTCATGTGCGTGTAGACATTATTTCATTCCATTTAAAGTTAGACGTTCTGAACCTTTTTCAAGAATGTTAAAAAAATAACGAATGCCTACCATAGATTGTAAGAACATAACTGTCACAAAAAAAGCCCAATATCAACTTGAAAGATTCAATCACATAGTCATCACTTTACCAAAAAAAAACCGTTACCTTTTACATTAATATGTAACAAAAACTGAGTACCTTCATTGCGTTTTTCTTTTTTGTATGAATGAATAGTAAAATAAGGTTAAAATGTACCAGCTAGGCCTTTGTGGCCGGACGATCACCTCCGCGAAGTTCGAGGCTTTATTTATAGCCTAACAATGACATGCTCATCCTTAAACCTGTACGACTGTACGCACGAATTTCACTTGGAAATCTTACAAGTTATAGCATCGGTATTTGCTATTTATTACCTTTTCAATACTTGATAGCTTCAGTCACTTCAAAACTCTTTTTCGACACGTGTGACTAAAAACATTTATAAAATTGGTGTGAATTAGAATTATCTCAATCAAACACCAATTCTATTATATGAAAGTAATTATTGCAACAAACTGCTTCAATGCATTTCTTCATCTCGTCATAGAGAAGCATCAATTTAAAAGCTGAGAATTGCACACCCAAATATAATAACTATAAAAAATTACCATAAGAAATTGAATCATCCAAAATTACATAAGATAATCTTGTAGTCTTGCATAAATTGCACAATCGACTGCAAGGAAGCCTTAACAGTTGGCTGGATATCAGAACTCACCTGCAAGGGGCTTTGGAAGCCTTACGCTAGGTTCGACGCTCTCAGTATCGATTCTCTTGCTAATTACACATTGTTTGACCCCACCTTACAGCATATTGCAAGGTAGTATAGAAACCAACCCTAAAAAGAAAACAAAATTACTTTTGTGCGCGAAAGGAAGTTTGAATTTCGAAGGAGTACCTAAAGGGTGTTTTATGTGTCCATTATTGGTTGGTTGATTTTGAAGGTGGCTACTGTATTATATCGTTCTAATTTACTTTTGGTAACAGTTCCTTCAGGAATCGATATTTACGACTTGCTTACAATTTTAATGCATTGAATTCATGTAGCATTTTCACATTCAACTCGTAAATTAAATAGGGTTCAGGAAATGTATCGCCCTATTGCAATTTGCTTGCAGACGGCCAGTCTAGTTTTTGCACAGACAATACATTACTGCAGGGCAGTAAAAGCTCACGTAGATAGTGTCTGGAAAGCTAGACTTTCAACAAAAGTAAGTCTAGGTGGGTTTAGTATGCACTATTGTCTGGAAGCGAGCATTTTATTTTACGCTTCACGTGAATAATCTTGTATTGAATGTTATGTTTTGTCTAGCAGACCAAACTAGATTTTAAAGGAAACAAAACATTTGTATTTGAGAGAAGTTGTAGTCTTATTTATAAGATTTCAGTGTTTTTCACTGTCGTTTACAAACTCGAGACTTATGTGTGCATCCTGCCGCGTTTTGCTTCAACAGTGTCATGTCCAATCCTAGACTATTTTATCGTCCTCATGATCTCCCAGGCAAACACGTTCTTCCTTAATGATTTTTCATGTTTAAAGATTAATAGTTTTTTGCATGCAGTTGAGATGCAAGGAAAGTGTTCGTTTTTTTAGCTAACGGTGTTGGATATTAATTTTAATTACAGCTTCAAAGTTATTTTGCAAAAGAAAGTTCCGGTTCTCTTGAATATTTTAAGTAAGCGCAACTATTGACTCAGAAATTTATGAATTTATGAATTATTGAGTTCAGAAATTTATGAATGGAAAAAGTACGCCCGTAAGCTGTCCTTTTAGAGTCCTTTTGACGATGGGCAATATTGGTTCGGCTTGCTTTGACACTGACATCACAAAACACTGTTACAACATGCACGTGGTAATTCTTTGATTGTATTCCTTTTCCCGGCAATAAAAGTACCCAAATAAACTGCAGTTAACAACATTTACACACCCACACGATAAACAGACCACAACCACTCAGTCCATACATTAGTTAGACTCGCTTTCAATCAGGTGGATCGTATTCTTCCTACTTTTGTACCATCTGGTCAAATTCCTTTCATTAACGATTGTTGTACGGTTCTACTATTAGATAATACGAGAATACACCTCCACCATTAAAGGTTTTTTTGTGACGTGGCATAATGAATTATGTTTCGTGCGTATTTTATTACGGCATTTTTATCTTCGTCCCTGTATCGATTCCTCATTGGAGGATCGCGTGTTACCCTTACTATGTTATTGTTTGTTTAGGAAGCTTTATATCATTTGGGACTTGCGTATGGTTCTCAATGTGTTTTGTTGTTGCTTTAAAGTTTATTTCTTTGACTGTTCATTTTGATACTGCTAGCACCTATCCTTCGTTAACACAGTGCGGTATATCAAAATCTATTTAAGTACATTTTCACACCATATTTCCAACTGTCTACAATAATATCCAATTTATTTTACATAAACTTGTTACTACGGAATCCTTGACGAAACATTATCGTTTACAACATTCATGAGTCATTTAGCTAGAACAAGTGATACCGCTCATAGCAGTACATATGTACTTCTAAAATTATTGATTGCTTCGTTGCACTCTTATCGTTTCGTTGATAACGTTATCGGGTATAATCTAGCTATAATCGATTACACGCCCTTCTTGAAGGAGACCGAGGATGCCTGGATAATGGGTAGGGCTATTAGTTAATATGTTATTACTGGAATGTTCATCATCGTCCTCATTTCTCTTCTCTATAACGCCAAGATCAACGTCACATGGTTTTCTCTATCCACCAGTTTTCTAGCTAGCTTAATATTATCCGGCTAATTGACCAGTTTTAGTTAAAATCCTCTTACTTCGAAATCACATCCCATCCAAGGAGGTCAGAAACTTTAATAAATAGATACATAAGTTTTGAACCCACCTAAAGCTCTTTCTGAGCTTTTTACACGGCAATAATGTCAACCAAACTTAAACTACTATAGTAAGTTGTTGTGTTAATGAAAAGGACTTTATAGGAATGAGAATAGCAAAAATATAGGAGAATTTAACTTCATGTTCTTACATGAAGTTAAATTCTCCTCGTTCTCTCTTCGTTAAGCTAAACTAAAGGGATCGTAAGGAGGTCATATTATAAGGGTCCAAATAATATGACAAAGTGTTCCTTTAGAAAAATATTTCTGAGTGAGTCTTTATCGGGCCCAATTTTAAATACTCTTTATAAACTTCGAATTAAAGGCAAATCATGGTCGCTTTGGTCCTTAGATATGCAAATTATTGTTCAACCAACTAAGGACATCTACTTGAGACAATTTTATTTAAATATAATTGCGAGAGGAAACGGCGGCACTCACATTGCTGTGGTAATTAAAATTCATAAAAACATTAACCAGTCCATAAATGTTAAATATTTTATTATTTAAAGGATTAAGAGATAACCAGGTTTTGCACGCATAAAATTACCCTCAAGTGACACTGAAATCTGTTTTAAAATATTTCACATTTTGGATTTTCACCAAGAGAAAAAGGCAACATTGTTTAATGAAAATGGAGCTGAGAGTATTCTTGGGAATTCCCTATACCTAAATGTATATCTTCTTTGTATGTACAGTCAACATTTAACGTATTTCGCAATACATTCTCATGCCCTGAAGAAATTGCATCATCGAGCAAACAGTCTAATAAATCAAAGTTTGTCTAGAGTGAAATGTGTAAGTGTAAACTGGTGGATTCCAATCTTGTATGCAGTATATATCTTGGGGTGTGCTTTGACAGCACATCACACTGCACATACAAACTTGGAATTTTACTTCCTATCCCCTTTATCTTTTTGTTTACACCTTTTATCTTTTTGTTAGAAGATTTAAATTTGACATGAGAGTTCAGTATATTAGTTCCACTATTCCGTATAACTTTCCACCACGCGGTTCTCAGTTTTCTACATTCATGTTCCTCAATCTGTTTGGATAAGCTCGTTGTTTGTAAGTTCCTAAATCATTTACTTCCTTCGATCTAGCTGCTAACGTATTCAGCTTATAGTGAAATAATTAAATAAGTAATCAAAAACAAAATAAATACGTTATTTAGACCTAAATATTTATATAAATATAAAATTACACAAAGGAATCGTTTTCTCCCAAGATAATCTTAATCGTTTTTTACTTTATTTCTGTTTACATCTCTTAAGATATCTGCCTCTTTGGTACTTTGTTGGGTCTCGAACGTAACTACGTGGAACTGCTAAGAAGTTTCAAGTCCTAATTAAGAAATCTATCTCAAATAAATTTATAACAGGCTCGGGACTCCTATCTCTTCAGAACTTTTCTGGTATTTTATTTATTTATTCATTCAAGTGTGTTATAATAAACTCTTTGATTACTTACTTTATTGATGTTTCTTAAGGTGGACATGGAAGGTCTAAAATGCTAGCTTAAGTTAAAACTTAACGGACAAAAGCTTACCGTAGGAGCAGACAAGATACACAATCATTCAACTCTCACTAGACAACCATATTGAAATCCAATTCGTTTCCAAGTGCCTTGTCAGTGTATATTTACATTTAGTCGTCTGCTCCTGACGAAGGTCGGCCCAGGTATGTTATCGTAACTCATAGCTGACAACGACCCGTGCCAGTATCAGCATGAATATTTATGACCGTTGCCATGCACCGTGTTTTGTTTGCGAAACGTGGGTGCTATGCTGTGCCGCCATGATGTTGGTTCATTTTTCGATGTAATGGAAGCTTGATTTGCTGGTGAGGTTAAAAATAGAATTGATTATAGGAATGAATTGTTTTGATTGCTAAGAGGTTTACAAGGCATGGGTTTTGAGAAAGCTTTTAGGTTGAGGATTTAAGGCCCTACAGCTCTTTGCGTTGGTGAACGTGGGTAATTTTTTGATAAAAGTAGTCACTTAGGAAACTAATTTCCTCTTAAGTAAACTCTATATTTTTTTTAAATTTGCGATATATGGCTCCAGTTTACAGTGCAGACTGCAGTATTCTCAATGACAACCGCGTCTACCGTTCCGCTAGGCGGTATCGAGATCACACGGCGTGCTCCATTTCCTACTCATTGCATAATTCAATCGCATTGCATACGAGAATCGATTTTCACTTTCGCGTGCATTCGATTCCATAGAAATGTTTATTTTAAATGCTTACCCAAGATCGAAACTGACAGTAGGTAACTGTTTTTACTTTGTTAGGTACAATGTATTGAATTATTTGTATGGATGCGGTGTTTTGTTAACCAGCTGATTTATAATAATTCACTTCCTCCAGTGTATTTGAATTTAGATTAGAATAAGAATAGAATAATAATAATTTATTTAGCAAAAAGAAGTAATACAATGCATGTTACGTTATTATGATATTAAGGGGTGCTACTCACATGTTCGGGTCATACCGATTCGGCAGCTTATAAAAATAAACTAGTGCATAATATATGAATACAAAACGAAACCTTAAACATCACAAATTAAAAACGAAATATGCAATATATATTAACCTTCCTACTAATAAACGTTGTATAGCGTCTGTGTAGTTACACCAACGCCTTTGTCTTCTTCTTTCGAAAGTCAAATTACTGACGACTGAAAGAGAGAAAACGGTGTGTAACTATTCACCTGATATAATACGTTTATTAGTAAGGAAGTAAGTATATAATATACTACCCACTACATTCTCCACAGATCTACCTTCGCTTCATCATAAACGGGTCGACTCGGCACAATTCGAGTGGCTTTTCCCCGTTATGACAACAAGATTTTTCCGCCCGTTTTTGCCGTTTTTGCCGTTTTTTTTATTTATTTTATTTTAATTTTGCCGACCCGTAAATTTGTATAGCACCCCTAAGATATACCCACATATTACATATCTAGCCAACCAGTTAGACCTTCACGTTTTGTCGTCGTGATGATCACTTCCCGCTCCATCGAGTAGGTTTGCCATTCATTGACCCTTTGAGTAGGATGAGACGCAACATCTGTCATCTCAAGAATTAATTAAACATACAATACTGTACCGTTAAGTGTTCATTAGCTTATTAAACCGTCAAGTCTTTATTTAGAGATACAAACGCAAACTTACTTACGGCTGCCTTATACTCAGCCATTGAAAGAAGAGCTTTAGGATCTAAGGAATAAGGTATACAGTAATGGAATAAAGGAATGGTGAATGTTGAAAAAGAGGTTGTGATCGGATGTAGGTTCAAATGTTAAAAGCAACGGTACTCCGCCTTCTTGCTGCACGAACTCACGAAGTTTCACCTTATTGAGATCGTTGCATTGTTGCCAGCCTATAAGGCTTGTGTCACCTTTGATGTTTAAGTATAGGTTTGTTTCTTTAAACTAAGTAATTTATTGGAGAAACACTTTACCTCCTTTATTCATAAAAGATAAATGCAAAGGTTAACGATAGATTTAAACGCCAATGTTGTTTGCGTAATACTGCACAGCAATCCAAAAAACAACAAAAGAAATACCTTTTTCATACTTGGAAACCGTCAAAAGCAAATCCAACAAGAAACGTAGTTTTTTTTCCACAACCAACGGCCCAAGCAAAGGAAACAGCAGTAAGCCGTGCACTCATTCTGAATGTCAATAGGTGTGTGACTCATGCATGCCACAATCACCTGCACCTCTATGATTGCAGCTATTATCTATGTTTGTTACAACACACACGCTTTACATTGACGCACTTGTTTAGACGGAAGAGTCAATCAGTATCTAACCGGAGATGTATTGAGAAGATTTTGATTCAGTCGATGCATTCAGAATTATTTGAAGTTTGATAGCGGTGTTAATGTTGATTCACTGCGTTACAATGATACTTATTGTTGGACAAGTTATCTTATCTAGAACCTGATTCATATTTCCAAGCATAATCCGGGTTGTATAAGATTCTGGAAATATAAGCCGCAGTTTTCCGAGAAAATTATGAATATGTCTCTTAAGCATAATTTGTTAGTACTTAATCGCAAACATTATACCCTTACTTAGAATAAATGCGCAAGCCTATCGATTGAGTTCCAATGACAATGGTTTTCGAGGAAAATAAAGAAATACTATCTTTGTGAATGTTTGAATTCATTTCACTGTTTTTGCGTATATATTCGATGACATTCCATATGTGATACTGATAACTTGTAATTTAATGCCAAATCTTTAATTATGAATAGAATGTAAAAATCGGTTTCCACATCTAATTAGGGAAAACTAAGTACTATTCATATTGTTATTTTAAATTCAAAATTTAGTTAAGAACAGTACCACCCTAATGCGTAAATATTTACCAATGAACACCATTTTACCTTATAAATCACTGACAACTAATTTTGTACACAAATTAATTTTTTTTTTCACTCAAATAAAATCAAACATCCTATCATTATCTCGTAATGACATTTCACGTAGCGCCGGCGCAACGGAATGGACCAATCACGGGCGCATGCGCCCGATCCTTTGAGTATAGTCACCGATAAAGCAAATATTCCATCCATATATGGGTATACGCCTATTACCTACTGGTATTACTTAAGCTAATTGAACGATTATTTATTCATTACTATAATTCTAACTCGATCCAGCATGATCGCCTTTAATAATTATTTATTGATAGTTAATGGAATTAGTGGCTGAGAGGCTTAGTAATAACAGCCGCACGGGTCAATTCATCAGGTTAAACTACGCTTGCCGGGGTTGGTCCGTAGATGGGTGACCGTCTTTACATACCGAGACTCTTCCGTGCCTCGGAAAGCACGTTAAGCCGTTGGTCCCAGCTATCATTCGTGTATCTTTGACAGTCGTTACGGGTCGTCAGAAGCCCGAAGGTCTGACAACCAGTCTTACCTAGGGGTATCGTATTACCCAGTTGCTGGGTTGTGGAGATCAGATAGGTAGTCGCTCCATGTAAAATACTGGTATCCAGGTGCATCCGGTTAGACTGGAAGCCGACCGCAACATAGTTGGGAAAAGGCTAGGCAGATTGATTTTATTGGAATTAGTGGCTGAATTTTTATAAACTTTTAAATCGGTTTACTTAGTGACTGTACTATTTTCTTGTCAATCTCGACCACTGAATAACAATTCGTACTTACCTAATTTCGTACAGGCTGCTAATAATGTATGTGATGAATGCAACAAATACAAGTTAAACCAGGATTAGTCTCCGTTACATAACGATCGATGCTCGAAAGACAATTGGCAGCGTAGACAAGTTGTAAAATCCGCCATAGCGTGCAGTTATCACGTACAATCGATTGCTCACTGCGCCCGCGCCGATGGCAACAATGGCGACGCCTGCGCATTCATTGTGGGTGCGGAAGTTGTGCAGGAAGCGGACCAGTGACTGGTGACACCGAGACGTCGTCTGTGCTACGTAGCGTGGGTGACGTCATACTCATTCATTGGGTGATCGCTCATTTTAGTAATGAGCAGAATTAAAGAATAGTTGTCAACTGTGATGAAACCTAACTAATTTACCATACTGTATAGTTTGTAAACGGCCTTCTGGAATTTGTAACTTTAATTACAATAACACACAGCATTCTGAATGCATCCGACAAAACTAACAATCTAATCAAATTTATCCACACATCGATTCAGATTCATTGATGCTACATAACTAATAGCAAGTTTGTTGAACTCGCATTGATCGATATTTTCCACTAGCGAAGCGAAAAATTACATGCCAACAATACGCAAAGCCCTCCATGTACCTCACCTATTTATATGTACTTATTACAACATCGCCCACACGCCAGACAGCCTCTACAACTACATTATAGCCCCAAGTTTACTTCTCAAGTGGTTTCGATATAAAAAATACAAACCTCTCGAACGTTTAACATGCAGTGCGTTTTGTTTATTGGCACGCTGACAGACCGCTATAATAATACCACGAACAGGAAAAGCTTATTAAAAAGTAATTTAGTAGCTGAGCTAAGCACTTACACGTGTCTGTCTATGGAGTCTGTTTTGACAGGTATACCAACACCTGTCTGTCAAAACGGTTCTTCTTTGCTCTCACCGTTATTCGGAACCTGCTTGTGCTAATCTTGATGTGTCTAGACATATCGTTATCTATCCGACGCAGCTTTTTCCTGATCCATTAATCATTTGCAGTTCTGGATTGCATTTTTTTACTGTCTTCTTTTCCCTTGATCACCTTGAATGTATCAATTTTATCAGCTATAGTTACGTCTTCATCTCTATCAAAGCTTTGTTAATTTTTGTTAAGAAATGGTCGTCTCGTTGACCTCTTAAATATTTTTGGCCTGTATAAATCAATCACATTCAATCACTGATTCTAGATTGATGTCATTACGTCTGCTATTAGGAGCACAGACTTTTGAAGTGGTTGTAAACATGCGAAATGATTTCTCAGAAGAGCTGTTAATCACAAACAATTTTGAAGGTTGGTCGACGAAATTCTATCTAACGATTCGATGTAACTATGGAAGGAAGCCCAGCCGGAAGCCAGACCTAAACCCTACAAACGATCGAGGGATGAGACTCGCATATATCAGGCAAACATGGCATAAAAGGGAGCCCTATACCCAGCAGTGCGTAGTTCAAGGATGTGTGTGTGATGACGATGGAAGGAACCCAGAAGATAACAGTAAAAATATAAACCAGAAAGAATTTCTTCTATAGTAAATTATAGTTTTGTTACAAGTCGTTGACATTATAATGTACGCATGAATTCGCACTGCGTCGTCGACTAGGTTTCCGTTTCCTCCCGAAGCCATATAAGTACCGTGTGAAGTTTCACAATACTTTTTAATACTATTCTGAATGCACGCCCCGAATTTGTTAGAGCTTGCACTGAATTTTTAGTGTCGTTTAACGATATGATTTCTTCGAGTAACGATTTTTTTTGTTAATGTTACATTTAATCAAGTTTCCAATCAAATATCAGAAGTAATCAGATCAGCTATTTCAATCCTTAGTTGGAAGACGGTAGGTATTACGTAGATCCTTTCTCTAAATAGATTCGTTATCTAAACATCTAATCAGAATGTCTATTTAGGATGTAGCATCTGAATAGTGCAGAAAATGAGATGTCTTGCACAATAGTAATAAATCTACTTCCAATCTGTGTTTGCTAGATGAGACCCAGTCCAAGTCAACGAAGTAAATATACCAGATTACGACACGAACGTCACACATATCTAAATAAATAAACTCTCTGTTATCCGGAACAAAATGATTCATACGACAGTTTACATATAAATACTACGGGCGCGTTAATTATATTTACACTATCGGCACTCCCGCAGTAATGGTCAAGGCCACTACCAGGGTCGACCTTTGACAATTTAATCACTATTCACTACATTATTACAATTACACGGGCAGGTTATCGCTTATGATAATGAAAGATCAATCTGCCTAGCCTTTTCCCAACTATATTGGGGTCAGCTTCCAGTCTAACCGGATGCAGCTGAATACCAGTATTTTACATGGAGCGACTGCCTATCTGACCTCCACAACCCAGTAACTGGATAATACGATACCCCTTGGTAAGACGGGTTGTCAGACTTTCGGGCTTCTGACGACCCGTAACGACTGTCAAAGATCTACGAATGACAACCGGGACCAACGGCTTAACGTGCTTTCCGAGGCACGGAGGAGTCTCGGTAAGTAAAGATGGTCACCCATCCACAGACCAACCCCGGCAAGCGTAGCTTAACCTGACGGATCGACCCGTGCGGCAGTTACTACTTAGCCACGAGCCCCTAATATGATAATGAAAGATATAGATACATATATCTGAGAACACTTCAGGATGTCTCTTGTCTTCGGAAGTGATATTTACCCGGTTTCTTTTACTAAACTTGAAGGCACCAGCGAAAGTTTCGTTGAATGACTGGCTCCTATAGGCGTTAACTTTGTTTGCCTTTTGGAAATCCTCTTCTGATGACCAATTAGGAAAATACTCTCGGGTGGGACAGTCGTTGCCCCTTATCCGTTCGTTTTTAAGTACCATCTCCCCTAATTACTTCTTCGTTCTTTGTCCATTTTTGTGTGTCTGCCAAGTACCAGTGCTCGAACTCTCGGCATTTTAACTTCACCAATTACTTATTGTGATTTTCTCGTAAGTAATTTGATGTATTAACAACCAATGTTTTCTACGGGATCGTTGAAAGAACAAAATATTTTAACTCGTTCCTACGAACCACCTTGTCACTTTTTTTTGGGTTGGAAATTATGAAATAACTCCGCTCCCGCTCCGCTAGGGCGTGTCAGACTCTTACTGACTAAAACTCACCTGTGTTCCATCAGTTGCCTGTACGCTGCCAGAGCCCACGGTATCCCTTTTGGACTTTCTTTTGGAAAATAGTGTGGTTGGTCCTGAGAATTGTATCACCCGATTCTTGTTTTCCGCAAAACAACTGCCAAGTAGTAAGCCCAACGAGATTTTTGGAACATGACGTCATCATTATTCAAGTAGACGTTTTTGTCCATCCACCTGCCATAACTTCTTGGTTAGATAATCCAAGCACGACTTATGAAAGGAAAAGAAATGGTAACCACTTCCTACTTGAAATCCGATCCCGGAAGGACCAAAAAGTAGAACTATGCATACCATACAAACAAAAAACGATCGACAAAAACTTTTGAACACAAAAGTGTTAATTCGCCCTCATAAAATGACGTCAGTTGGCACGAAAGCCGTAGCTGTGAAATGGCATAGTGACATCATTGCAAGGTGCGTAGGCATATCAGTGCAATTTGATGTGAACAATCGTATTACTTCCAGTTAACCAGGGCTAATGTGATATGCAAGTTTACGAGCGGATTGTTCCTCGTAAACCGAGTACTTGATTATGTTAAAAGCGCAGTTATACCTAGATCTAGGTCTTGACTATGTTCTATGACTCGTCCTCCTGCACATTGGATGACCTGCACGCGTAACATGGCCACCATAGAAACGGGTTTTGTCGACGGAAGAATAGACAAAATGACAGATTGTTATTGTGAATCTGTCTATTATGTATTATGGTCTGGCTTTACGCGTGCTGATAGACTACGAGATAGATGAACGAGAGTCTAGTCCATCTCTTATGTAACAGGTCTAGTCACTAGACGTTGTGTGAATGCTTTTCAGTCATTAAGGGGGAATCGCTATTGTAGCTCGCGAAGTTCAAATTTTCTTGCGTTTTTTGCAATTTGCAGATCAGTGTCAGATTGGATCTTGATTAAAATATAATTCGCGATCGTAAGCCATATTTGGGCTTTACAGAATTTTAATTAGAATCAGCAATACAATTCCTTATGTTAGAATAATCCTAAAATGTCATGAGTTCATGAAATAGAATTTCAATTTTCATATTCAATAGGAATAAATGAACTTAAAGCTTAAATAAATATTTGATACGGCCGCGAATCGTATTTAGATCAACATACAACCTGATACTGACCTGAAAATTGCAAAAAACGTGAGAAAATTAGAATTTCGCGGGCTACCCTGAAGATTTCGCCTCAATATGACTTCGCCGAACCGTTAAATGAGCTTTGAGAACCAACTAACAATAACTGTTGTCATCCTTCTGCACTTATACCAATTTGTTAAGGGGTCTCTTTTCTTCTTCCATACATCTCTATCTGCTGTCATCTTCACCCCCTTTTTCTTTTTCCCCATCCATCCTTATGTCTGAAATACTATGCTGCTTTCAAGCCTAAACCAATAGCAAAAATTTCAAGCTCATCAAGCTAAGCTGTTCCCCAAATTGCCCGTGTCCTGAGTGGCGCATAATGACCACGGATAACAACAGCCACACTAATTGCCCATGTGGTTAACACATTGATTAAATTCCTCACTCATCATGAATATGAATGAGCAATGTCATTTACATTGAGCTATTATCCGTAATTGATGAACGAGTGACGTTCGTAATAATCGTAATTAGTTTATTGGCACATCAGTTTGCATTATGACATTAAAGGCAAATTATGAAATGCCTGATGCCTAAGGCCTTACTCCTCCTTCCTCCTAGTAAACGATATTTCTTTATTTAGGCAACCAACAACGATACATATAGTATAGGTATTACAGGATATCCCCTTAAAGGAATGAAGGTGGTTCCCAGAAAGTGATGTCAATATTACTCCATGCGTATCGATTTGTATGCTATGAAGTTCTTTCCAAAACACTCAAACTCAAAGCATTTATTTAAATTAAACCATTTACAGGCACTTTTGAATTGTCAAGGGGTCAGTCAGAAATATGAAGCTAGTTGCCCATTCCAAAGCGTAGTAGGTTCCTAAGGAGAAGAACGGGCAAGAAACTCCACGGGCACTCCTTTAAATCATAGTAGTGCTACAAAATATTGGTTACATTATTCATGTTGAAATTATGTGACAACAATGTCGAAACACGTGCACGAAAAAAGCGTCCGTAATAAATAGATAAAAATAATTAAAAAAATTAAACAAGTTTAAATAAGCCGTGGCCGCTAAGAGATGACCAATCCCTACTGACGGCGCCCGTTCACGAACATAACGCATGGATCAGCACCTTTTAGCTCAACATTTTGAAGGGAACTTAACGATCCCATACACGCCACCACCAGCGAGACATTTGAGTGAGCATGACATACTCTCAGCCGCCAGGGCACATTCAAGTCAATGAAAGGCTTACCCAGTAAATGGTAGCTTTACAGAAGGTACATGGTCACAGTGCTCACACATGTGCTATGCAATTATACAATACTAAGAGATTGAATTTATACAATTCAGAATATAGAAGATAGTTTTTGCAATCTTCAGCAGCTCCAAAAATATTTTCGAATGCTAATCAACTAGTTATGCGCTCGCTTGTGGAGCTGGACCAGCATTGAGCCAAGCATTTTTGTCAGCGATATAATCCCCCAGCTTATAATATGCTTGGCAGCATAGTGTTCGTTTTTTAAAAGATTTAAATTTCGTGTCATTTAGTTGGAGTATATGGGGAGGTATTTTATTGTAACATTTTAAGCAGTACCCCATGAAGGATGAGTCTACTTTAGCCAGCCTGAAACAAGGTTGAACTTATTGGTCCCTATTTCTAGTATCTACTATAATTGTGTCAACGGAAGTTAAGTCAATGGGCCAGTACCAGTATGAACTTGTTTTTAGAATCAGTTCCATCAACGACTCGTAGGAAGGCGCACAGTCGAACTTTAAAGCACACAATACATTCCATGAGTTCTTTCAGTTGTTATTTCTATGTAATTTTGCTCTAACTAAGATTATCAAAACTCCATATAAGACTTTATGAGACCTTAGCGAATCTCAGATCTCAGGCCATCTAAAACAACATCACGTTCTTAGGGCGTTGCACCGCACCAAAAAAGCAAGATTTGAGCTATCATCTCGTTAGATGTATCTTCAACAGAATATGGTCTTTCGTACTTCGTAATAATGCTCATGTCTTGGCTTTGTATCCTTTAAGTTGCTGTATGACAGGCTAGACCCCATAACGGTGAAGGACAGAGATGCTCAAACCTCTTCCTTGATACGAAGACAATAATTCAATAATTTTTTATTTTTTATTCATCTTTATTACGAAGAGAAAAGAATGTGTTATTGCTGCAGTGCTACAAAATCATTTTTTCCTAATCCTGATGATGTTGCTGTATCATTCATTCATGTCCCCTTTGAAAGAAATCTACTGAGCTTGTCAGTTGAATGTAGCATTATTTTTGTACCCTTGCCAATTTCATTTAGATTCATATCTCATAAAGCATCGTAAAAATATCTTGTGTATTTCGCTGGCATAAACGGGTTGAAAATTTGGACTTCATAGAGAGTTGTGGGCTGCTAGTTTAAGAACCACTGTCCTCGTAAACCGGTCCAGCAGAGCTATCTATCGAACTTTGTAGGCGAGTGCACGTGTACCGACTACAAGCAGATTCTGTTGCACAATCGCGGTCAAAGTTAGACAATGGATGCTAGACGCTGTCCGACCATCTCGTTTGTTATTTGTTTATTGTTGTTGTTAGCTTTATGGGTACCTACTTGCGAAAGTACTGTTAGATGATAATCAATCTGCCTAGCCTTTTCCCAACTATATTGGGGTCGGCTTCCAGTCTAACCGCATGCAGCTGAATACCAGTATTTCACATGAAGCGACTGCCTATCTGACCTCCACAACCCAGTAACTGGGTGATACGATACCCCTTGGGAAGACTGGTTGTCAGACTTTCGGGCTTCTGACGACCCGTAACGACTGTCAAAGATCCACGAATGACAGCCGGGACCAACGGCTTAACGTGCTTTCCGAGGCACGGAGGAGTCTCGGTGTGTAAAGATGGTCACCCATCCACAGACCAACCCCGGCAAGCATAGCTTAACCTGATGGATAGACCCGTGCGGCAGTAATTACTTAGCCACGAGCTCCTCCTCCTCCGAGTTAGATGATAATGAAAGGCGAAATTAGATTTTATATAGGTAGGTATGGAAAAGTAAAGGTATTTAATGTGGCATTGGATTGACTTATCCCATAACTGTGTTCGGCCTAATAAAATATGTTATACGATCTAATTACTAACGGGAAAATTCCCACAGACATAAGGAAACTTCACAGTTCAAACAAAGCCGTCTGTTCTAAGAACTAACAGCTGTTTCAAACGAAGATGACACAATACCTGTGTGATAAGCAACATATGCATTTGAGGTCGACGGTCACGCTGACTGCGATCAGGAATGCGACAGCATTCCGAATCGGCACCCATCGAACTGTGAACTTTTGTCAGAGCATCTGCAATGCGAAAATACACCTTACTAGTGAAGCTATAAATTTGAAAATTATGTTGAGTGTCCCTCTACTTTTAATAGAAATTAATTAAAACTATGCTATTCATAAATGCCTGCCTATTAAAGAAACGTTTTGTTTACTTATGGTTTTTGCTAATTCATACGTTAACGTGAACTTCATAACAACCTTAATTGTATTTGCTAAAGTTCTGCGGGCTGAGTCGCAATTAATATTTTTACGTCAAATGTTTGACAGCAAAGGCGCCATTAGTACCTACATCGGAATACCTTCACTATTGTATTCAATAAGGCTGGCTTTCACGTGGCCCGAATAACGTAATGATATGGTAGTAGGTACCAACATGATGTATGGTCAAATATCGGACAACAAAAGCGGTAATTACAGCTCTATCTTTGCATTTGAATGCCAGAATGATACGTTCACCGTAATGACCATCACTCAGAGAGCAAGGTAGCTCTGCCTACTACATACTGATACTTAAGCACAATGATATGTAAATTATTAGACAAGTTCTCAAAATATCTGAATAGCTGAGACGTAGTATGGAAATCATTTCATCTTTTAAAATTTTTCTTCTGTAATTGATAGCTGTCATTAATTTAGCACGTCTGAGCTTCAATTACACGAGTTTTAATAGGATTTTACGAGTCCGTGATACTCATTCGCTACTACACACATTCAAGTTGATAAACTAGTGGCAAATTGATGGTACCTTCATATTGTACGTGATTAATTTAAAATCGTTCATGTTAGCCACGTACGGACACAAAAGCGTAGTAACTTAGTTAATCTCAGACAACAATGCGTGACACATTCTAAATGATTGTAGAGTTCTACAAAAAACAGTGTCTTCATGATTGAGTGCCTGTTTTGGGCCCCTGAAACG
The DNA here is from genome assembly GCA_963853775.1 of Xanthia togata. NCBI lineage: Eukaryota > Metazoa > Arthropoda > Insecta > Lepidoptera > Noctuidae > Xanthia > Xanthia togata. The sequence goes on along the minus strand of OY970795.1, from coordinate 21,631,275 downwards.
CACAAACTTTGAACAACCCAGGAATGTTTTTGACTCGAGAAAGTTTTTATAATCTCTGCTTGTATGACGTTGAAAGTGTAGTCGATTCAAAACCAACTTAGATTACGGGGTTAAATTCCTGGTTTTTGTCAAGCATTTAAAAAAAACTCTTTTTAACAACAGCGGACAAATCCCGTAATTGAAAACGTTCAAAATCTAGTCGCAGTCACACATCATCTGCTTAGTCTTTTCCCAACTATGTTGGGGTCGGCTTCCAGTCTAACCGGATGCAACTGAATACCAGTATTTTACATGGAGCAACTGCCTATCTGTCCTCCACAACCCAGTAACTGAGTAATACGATACCCCTTGGTATGACTGGTTGTCAGACTTTCGGGCTTCCGACGACCCTTAACGACTGTCAAAGATCCACGAATGAGAGCCGGGACCAACGGCTTAACGTGCTTTCGTAATAATAAAATGTAGGTAAACTAGAAGTATTTTTGACAGATTGAGACAGATTAGAATGTGAAACTTCTTATAAATACGGGAATTGACCCTTGAGTGCCTGACCGAAATAACAGCCAATCAAATCCCTTGTGTTAGAACTGAACTTGCTATGTTCGTAAGAACCAAAGAGAATATAACCAATAGAGAGCGTATAAGCCGATTTCTTCTAAGTACACGACTCACTACCGCGGGCCGGGGGACGAGGAAGAATGCGCGGCTGCAATTGGTCAGTTCAAGGTCAAGTTGCGTAGGTATGTCTGATTAGGGATTGCTCTACTTGATTAAGGGAAAATAGTCGATATCGATAAAATGGATTTTAACTTTATAAAAAATGCTCAATAAAAATCACATTAATATTTAATCGAAATCAGTCAGTTGCAAAAAGAAAAACAAGTATCCTCTTATTATTGATTTTTAAAATGAATTAATTTGGTATATGTTTTTCGAATTAGTTTTAGGGTCCTGACTATTCTTGGTAAAAAATGATAAACGCGCGTCTACATATTTCTGAATTATGCATCTTGCTAATTCAATCAAATGATTTGTTGATTCTATTTCATATTACACGGATGAAAAAACTGAGAACCTCCTCCTTTTTTAAAGTCGGGTAAAAGTAGATAGGTATTTAATGACAGTATCTCAATTGAATAAAAATTTAATTAAGTTTATTTTTATTAGTATCGATATCGAATTTAGCCATTAAAGGTAACAGCACAGATTTTTACGATAAAAATACAAAGGGAAAGAAAGGGATAAAACAATTAGAATTCCCTAATGAAAGAAAGGGACTTTTCCAAAAGACATCAACGCGCGACTCTTCCGTGTGCTCGGTCACCCAACCACCATTTTAAATAGACCCCTGCGGTGGCTCTTAATGTGATTAAATCAAAAATAGTTTTCGTAGTGTTTATTTACCGATGAAAATGTATGGCATCCTTTTTGTAACTAAATGTCTTGGAATGTTTCCCACACCACTTCACCGCGCATGAAGGCAATTTTATGCGTTATAAATTACATAAAAAATTATAACAATTTGTAATTATTTAGCGTGCACACAGGTCTAACACTTGGTCACAACTAGAATGGTTACTAGTACCTTATCCTATACATAGGCGACAAAATACTAATACTTTTCGAGCGGCGGGGAACTGTATGCGCAGTCAAGTGGTTTTATAGTCTTTGGTAAGAACGATACTCATAACATAATAACTAGTTACCTAACTACCAGGTATTCGCAGGAGTATCACATACCTATGCAATTTACCGACAACATGTTTGTTTGTCCATGTAAGTTCCCACGTCCCTTTTCTTAGTCGATAACTAAGCGTCATTATTTTTATAGTAATCGTTTGTTAATACTCAAGTGGCAGCTAATTATGCGTTTGGACATAAAATTCTGAATGACATGACGCACGCGATGCTATCCAGAAAAATATACTGTGGTCTCTGAAGTGGATTTATTTACTTAATCTTTTTATCTTAAACAGATGTTTGGTTGTCGTTTGGGAAGATAGCTGGTACTAGTAAAAGTTATAGTTATGAAGTTCAGTTACTTTGATGGTGCTGTTGCTGGAGGGATGAATGTTTTTATTCTCAAACAACTAAGCCCAAATAAACCCTGGTAATAAATAGAATATGCTTTGAATGTAGTACAGTCTATGCCCTGCATTATCCGGCTCCGCTTCCCCTCTTCTTTTTTTGTAAAAGTGTACGCTGTTAACCAATGGTATTTTTGAATAGGTCAGAATACAGTAATAACAATTTAGTAACCGACAAAAAACATAGTCGAGTCACATAGTACATGGAAAAGCCGGCTTTTTTTTTCAAAATCGATGTCCACAACACGGGAAGTGTAGGTAGTTAGTAAGTACTACATAACAAGTACTAGTATGAGTCAGACATCTTTGCACGTTTCGTGACGTAACTCCATTGTATTCGAGGTGTCAAAACGGCAACAAAAAGGCCATTCTATCATTTAATTACCTGCTTATTCACATTTGTCAGATGTAATTGACCTATAAATAGGCAATCCTTGTGGACATACTTTATCCTTTAACTTTTTTATTTCTGGAAGGTTATGGAATGTAGGTACTGGTACAATGATGAATAGTGGCTATTTTTATTTGAGGGAAGATACTTTTAAATAGATTGTTTTTTCCTGGCAAAACCTTGACAGAAATGACTCAGGTGCAATTGTTTGCAAATATTGTGTTTATCAGACAACAAAAAAAGTGTTGGATATAGAGTGCTACAAGGATCTTCTGGCGTCTGAATGACTTTGTTGGTAAACATTTGTGAAATTGTTTCGAAACAAGATGGCGGCGTTAGTGCCGATTTTGATCACGCGCCAAAAGATCCTTAATTGTACCGTTGTAAACGAGCTCCATTTGTCGCCCATCAAAATAACCTTATCTCTTTAAAGAATCATCAACAAAAATATTTTTTTCTTTTTACTTACTAGTCCACTCTCCTTTTTCCACAGACAGTCCAGCACGGCTTTCCACACAGAGCATCAGCACTAGCATGGGACCCTCTTCTAAGAGTGGTGGCTCTTGGAACAGCCACCGGCGCCCTCAAAGTCTACGGCAGACCCGGCGTCGAACTATACGGACAGCACACAAACTCAGACTCGTCCGTCACACAGATACATTTTATACCAGGTAAGGAAACAAAATAGCACTTTTAGCGAGGATGTAGACGGTACTTTTCTGTGATATCATTAGTTCTCTGGCTAAGAAGATACCGATGAGGATTGCCCCACAGAAAACAGAAAAGGGCTAGGAAATTCTCGGTAGCATCCACAGTTAAACCTTTGGGACCCCCAAAAGTAAGGATTTTTCCGTTGTTTCTGATAAGACCTGGATATTTTGCTAAAAATGAGAAAGAGTCTATTTTGATTTAGAGAAAATCGAAGGGAAAAGCGACGATCCCACCATAATCCTTTTTAGTAGCCCAATTTTATCTACTCATAGTATTTGATAAAATGGTATAGTGATAAAATCATTATGTTATGGTATGTTAAATATTTTAAGGTGAGCCACTACCTGGATTAGATAACGTTTTAGGTAAAGGATGAGTAATTATATTTTGATCAATTGGAATAGATTACGTTTCAGGCGATGAACTGATGACTAGTAAATGGGACTGTGTTGTTATGCTTTAAAATATCATATTAGAACATCTACATAATTATGTCTGATAAGTATTTACAGAGATAAAAACCTGAAACAACAACATTTTAATAAAACCAAACCGTTAATAATTTAACTCCATAAAACATCAAACAGTATTTTTCTTCGAAACCATGAACGGTTCTATTAAATTACAGTTTATTCGTCTTAAAATATAAACAGATATGAATAAAACATATTTCGTTAGGGATTCACAGCCGCGGAGCTTGCCTGCGCCCACGCATTCGTTTATTATGAAACGTTTAGTCACACCCAGTGACATTGATAAGGAATTATTTTAGGACATTATTCATCTGTGTCACACTCACGAGGTACTTACGCCCTTTTTTAGATATCTCTATGTATAGTAGTCAACCTCGTTATTGCTTTGCAACTTTTTGACAAAAACTCCCAGTAAATTGAAATTTCACTAAAGGCGTTGCCCACTTATCCGTAAGTATCCGATTCGTGTTCAATCGCACTTATTCGTATTATTTTACGTTGTTAAAACAGGACTAAAAGTGTTTCGTATCCAAAGTAGATAGCAAAAGTGTCAAAAACGGCCGCTTTTCGTAGTTTTGCTATCTAAAAATACTTTATCCTCTTTGTAACAAACACCACGTTTCAATTCTTTTATCTTTATTTTTTATGCTATGCTACGATTTTTAATTAAATGAGGGCGCCACTTAGCTCGGGGTAGCGCCTTAATATACATAAAAGTCTGAAATCGCCAACTCGTCTTGAGCAAGCGTGGTGATCAATGTTCGTGCCTTCTCTGTATGAGAAGAGGCCTTTGCCCTGCAGTGGGACAGTAATAGGCTTGTAAATAAGTGATATTCAACCATCGGGTGGTAAATCAATAACGAGGTGGACAATACTTTAGGTATGTGTGTAATATACGACACTCGATATCAGATATTATTACATAATTTCGAACCCGAGCTGTTTTCGATAAGAAAATGCAAATATAAACATGCTGCGTCGAAATGTTCGATATTTAATTTAGCTAGATCTTATCGGAAGATAATATTTAGCTGAAATGATAATAATTCAATGAACTAACCGAAAAACTGGCCTCTGAGGGTTAGGTAGATATAATATATAATAATATCCTAAAGGCTAAACTGACAGTTCATTGATCGGTTACTTCCAAGTGATAACGAGGTTATCAATATTTATCAGGCATTAGCAACTGCTGTATCGTAGAATTCCCGGCAAAAAATTGGCCATCTCCGAATTACCTACTGCGAATTTAACAGTCATCCAGGATGTTGGATGACAGCATCAGTGGCAAGACGGGAAGTGGACTATTTTTGTCGGGAATCACGTAATCAACAAATTAAACTAACATGAGCACTTTTTAGGATTATATTTTTATCTACATAATAAATGTAGTTACTTACTTTTTGTATGAATATGGATGACCAAGAATCGAAAAATAAACCTAGGAACATGATTATTTGGAAAGGATGCCTTGGCTAATAAGGGCTAAATACTGAGGTACAGTATTTTTATCTCACGAAGCGACGCGCGCTTTACTTGTGGTTACCAAGTGTACAAAAACGCTGTGAATGTGTGTGTGTGTGTGTGTGTGTAAACGCAAGCGCAGAAGCTCTCGGTACCGTCCGAGACACGGGCGGAGTCGGCAGTGTGTGTGTTATGTGCTAACGCGACTCGTCTTCCCGCACACATTCACAGCGTGTTTGTATATTTGGTTACCACAAATAAAGCGTGCGTCGCTTCGTGAGATAAAAATACTATAACATCTGATAGAGATGAACGGACGAAAAATCCATGTTACTTTGAATTTAAATAAATTGGTACAAATGGGCAGGAAGATAATGTATCAACATTTTAACAATATTTCTAATTAATCATGTAATTCTCCTTCCAGGCACAGGCCGACTAGTATCGCTATCTGACGACAACAGCCTTCATTTATGGGAGATAAACGAGAAATCCCTGGTGGAGTTAAAGACTTACTTATTCGAGGGTAAGAACAAGAAGATTTCGTCGCTATGCGTCGAGTCGACGGGCAGACACTTGCTGATCGGTACCGAGGGCGGGAACATATACAATCTGGACCTTAACACGTTCGCCGTCACCGAAGATGTGATATATCAGGACGTTGTTATGCAGAAGTAAGTATTAAGACCACAATTACACTATCATATATTTATTCATAAAAATAGAGGTCCAGAGCAGATTGGAGGTGTGGTGGCAAAGACTGGAGAATGGCCTGAAATTAAGTAGGACCAAAACAGAATACTTATTCTGTGATTTCGGCGGTCTCTCCAGTCCTACTCAAATAACTCTTGCCGGAACGCCCTTACCGATCTATTCCGATTTCCGGTACCTCGGGTCGCTTGTCCAAGGGGATGGTGAAGTAGACCGTGACATAACGCACCGCATCAACTCAGGATGGATGAAATGGCGACAGGTCACTGGAACAACTTGCGACCCACGGATGCACCTCAAGTTAAAGGGAAAATATACAAGTCCGTGATTAGACCTGTCGTATTGTATGGATCGGAATGCTGGGCTGTGAAGAAGATGGACGAAACAAGATTGCATGTAGCGGAGATGAGAATGTTGAGGTGGATGTGTGGTGTGACAAGAATGGATAAAATAAGGAATGAGTATATTAGAGGAAGTCTAAAAGCTGCGCCCGCCACTTACAGAAAAGTTGAAAGGGAATCGACTGACTTGGTATGGGCATGTGATGAGGAGGGAAGAATCGCATGTGACTAAAAGAGTGATGAATATAAATGTTGAGGGATGGAGAGGGAGAGGAAGACCAAAGAAACGATGGATGGAAGGAAAAAGGTGTAAATCATAGCGTGACGGTTGACAGGGGACAATGGAAGAAGAAAACGTGTAGCGCCAACCCTAAGTAACAGGGGATAAGGGCAGGAAGATGATGATTTATTCATAAAAATATAATTTTATATCTGTATTAGTTAGTGTAATTCTATGATCATAGTTAAATGATGCTGGTCTTCATTTTTACATTACACTTATATGATCATATAAACGTCATACTAAATCAAGATGGATAACGATTTATCCGTGTTACAACACAATAAGGTCTGGACTGAAATGTCCTATAATTATTTTAATTGTTTGTTTCTAGAAAACTTTACTAATAAAGAACTATTTATGTTTCTAGATACACAAACTTTAAAAAGTTCTGAGGAAAATAAATGTTCATTGATTTATTTCTGATTCAGGTGTCGCATGTCGGTCTGTTTTGTTGCACATTAAAGATTTTATGAATATAGTTTCCGGCGAGGTTTAAATAATTCCATTCATTCGCTTGGTTTACAAATACTGATATTATAGTTAGTTTTAATACCAATAAATATGAAAAGCTAAAGCTTCAAATCAAAGAAAAAGCTTTGGTTTAAAAATGACGTCCATTAGAGCTAACCTTCACTATACGTGTTCGGACAGCTGTGAAAGAATTTTCGCACCAATCATATCTCGCCCAATGTTGGACAAAGACTAAACTTTGAGAACTATCTACTCTGGGCCGCTTGCATTCAATGGTTAACGTGGTAGTGGTAAAGGACCAAATAAAGCTTAGTTAATTTCTAAACAATTTTTTCCGTCAAAAAGGTATCGACTAACCTCCTTCTCTTTTACTTCCAGTTGTCCAGAAGACTTCAAAGTGAACCCAGGTGCAGTGGAAGCCATCTGCGAGCACCCTAAAGTGCCGTCCCGCCTGCTGGTTGGCTACAACAGAGGACTTGTCGTGCTATGGGACCGCCTCGCTGCTGCGCCCACGCATACCTTCGTCTCCAATCAACAGCTGGAGAGCTTGTGTTGGAATGATGATGGTATGTCACTTAAAGAAGAATATTACTGTAACAAAAGTCTAGTTAGAGAATAGTCAACCACAGACAATTTTTTTACAGTGGCATAAGCGATCCGCAACTGATTTCAAGAACTGTTACTTCTACCAAAACCAACGGAATCTACATCAGCCACTGTGGTCTTTTCAGCGGCACCACACAACGCCTTCATTGATTAACCTTTCCTACTTGTAACTTTTGGACGATACAACCAGCTCATCATCAGAAAAAAAAGAACCTTTTTAAGAATGTTTCCTTCACTCAGAATCGGGTATCTTAGCTACCGGTGATACCTTACAATACAATGTGTTCTCAAGACCTAAGATCAGTCCTTAATACTATCCTTGTTGCTTATATTATTTACTTAACCATATAACCTCTTTTCAGGTGAGCACTTCACATCCTCCCACAACGACGGCTCCTACGTGACCTGGGAAGTCGCGGGCGCCGCCAGCGACCGGCCGCTCAAGGAACCCATCACTCCATACGGGCCCTACCCCTGCAAGGCCATCAACAAGATACTGAACAGGACCAGCGTGGACGGCGAAGAGATCACTATTTACGCTGGTACGTTATCTATAAATAAGAGGAAGTGGACGGTAATCCATCAAGAAACGCCGAATGTCGCTCCATGTAAAATACTGGTAATCAGCTGCATCCGGTTAGACTGGAAGCCGACCACGACATAATAGGGAAAAGGCCAAAAATGATGAGTGTTTTGCTACTTTTGATGTTATGAACCAAGTTATCAATCCTGGATAAATGTTCTCATGGTGAAAAAGGTCACAAAAAAATATTAAGCACTATTTTGAATCTCGTAACTAAAAAAGGACTTTCAGGTTTATAGTCGCGTTCACAGGATTTTAATTAATGGGTGCTACTTACTTTTAACTCACTTTTCATCACTAACTATTCTGATTGTAGGTGGTATGCCGCGAGCTTCATACTCCGACAAATACACGGTCACAGTACAACAGGGAGAAAAACACGTCGCCTTCGATTTTACTAGCCGAGTAAGTATAGTAGAAATAATGTATCGACGACTGTATTAATGAGGGTTTTCATGATAATTCACGCCACCAGTTGGCGCCACTTTGACAAGAGGTCTTCCATTTCGACAATGAATGTAATATACAGGGTGTAATAGAAACCCTATAGCTATCCTTAAGCACTAAAAATAACAGCTGGTATAGAATCACTATACATAGTTTCAACTCAAAATAATGTACTCTAAGAATTGATACCAAATTTTCGGTTTCATATGTTTTTTTAAATTCAAATCATAACAAACATGTCACCGCACTACGTAGGTCAATAACTTTCCACGTTACTTGCCAATATCAGGATAAATCTCTTCCGTAATTCTGCGCGCCTAGTACCGTAGTAGCCTACCGCAGGCGGTGTTCTTTGTCGGCGTGAACTGACAAAATAAAACATGTCGCCACCGCGCTTCCAAGAAAATGGCGCGCGCGCGCAATAAACCATACCTACTTTACCGTGATGTAAAAATTAACGCGTAATTATTGATTTACAGTTTACTCGTTAATATCAAGCCAGAAATTGGGTGCACGTAAAAACAGGTAACAAAACTTACGTAAAAAATCTAAACAAAGTTTAGGTAGGTTAACTACATAGTTTCATCTCTTATTATTACTTATTACCGAGTAAACAGTAAAATCTTAAAGCTTTGCTTAATTTAGTAAATTGACTTACATTTTTAAAGATGTGGTGACCTTGGTATTGTATTGCACAAGGCCGCTCGCTTGTTCATGGACACCTGAATATTGCGTAGCATGTCTGGTGTTATGGTCCTGAAAGCGGCCTCAATCCGCACTTTCATTAGGTCCATTGTATCACACTGCACTACGTACACTTGTACCCCCACAAAAAAAAGTCTAACGGGGTTAGGTCTGGGGTTCGCGGAGGCCAAGCCACGCTTCTACTACCACGCTCAACCCACTGGGAAAAGCGCGCATCTAAATAATGGCGCACATCACATCTCGAGCAGTGTGCCGGGGCACAGTCGCGTCGCGTCGTTTTGAAAAATTAAATTTTATCCATCACAAGATTAACATAACTCAACACTGGTAGCACTGTGAGGACATCGTCTAATTCATTCCTCAGGAAGTTTTAATAATTTACGACCGGTCACAGGGATAGAAACGAGTGCACCAGACGGAGACGCGGCGGAAAAGACGTCGACTGACGAGCAAAGCATTACCAAAATTTGCTAAATAAAGCTCCTATTCCCTGCTATTCTGGTACCTAAATATTATTTCGTTAAATTTAGATACCTATGGGGTAGCTGTCCTATTAGTGTTCACTACTATTCAAAAATATTGATCAAGAATTCAAGATTATTTTACATCCTAATAATAATTTCAACTAAACTCCGTCAAACTTTTAAGTAAATCTAACACACCAGAGCAGACTAATTACGTAATGCATTTTTTTTTTTGACTCAGCTCCCACTCTGGTTGGGGCGGAAGGAAGTGTTAGACTCTTACTGACTAAAAACCATCCTGTTCCTTCAGTTGCCCTTGCATTCTGGGGCCGTGTTATCTCGTTAGAACATTCCCGCAACCCCGGAAATTCCCGCAACTCCGGAAAAATATTCATTTCAATCCATTAAAGATCATAATAATTATGGGGCCGCGATATCTCGTTAGAAGTCTGAATTAAAAGTTTTATTTACCAGGAGTCATTTAAACTACACGGACTGCAATTGGTTCACGTACCCTAAGACCCTAACCCATTAGGTTTACACACACTATGATGCATAGTGTGTGCATAACGACGTAATCAGGGTTCTGTGAGCAAACGATTTTCAATTCAGCAATAACAATTCCTGTTTTTCTTGCGGTCCTAGTACTTTTATTACTTTCTTTCTACAGTTAGATAGGTACGTTTTGCGACATTTTTTATTGACTTCGTTTAAGAACTACCTACACGTGCTCAAACTAGTGAACGAAGTTTATTTTCGTTCACTGGCTTAAACCAATAAAACCAATGTAGGTAACATTCAAACAGCACCGACCGTGAAACTTCCGATAATTCTTTCGGTTAGTCCTACAGACAAAAAATATGCGTTGCGTGCTATTATTTTGTAATAAAAAAAAACTATTAACTTGTTGATAATAATTTTCGTCGTAATTATAATTTACTTATTTTAAAAATTATGAACGGAACCCTCTGTGATTTTATTTGTACTAGGAGAAGCATAAGTTGCGAAAAAATTAATAGAAATGATTTTTTGGGTTCAGTTGGACAAAAATTGTTACTAAATCTTCAAGCAAATCGATTCAATAAGGTGAATCGAATTTCCTGGATCGTATGTGTAAAAATTATTATGATAAGGGCTCATAGTCATAATAGTTCAAGTTCATATTTGCCTAAAGTATTGTGCTGACAATCATACGAGTAAACAGCGAATAGGTAGGTTTATCTATTTCAAACAAGATCAATTACATACTTTTTAACTTGTCCGCATTGTTTATGTTAGCACTAAGCGAAGATTGAAACATGACGGTTTGATAGAAGTTCTCATTTCGAATGACATAGCTGTGTTTTATAAATTAAAGCCATAGGTTGAAACAGCCCACAGATGAAAATAGCCATTATTTAGTAGTAAAAAAAGTGATTTTAGCCGCGACTGTAATTGTAATATCTCACAATTCCAATTGGTCGCAGTGGGGTTTTGTTAAAATAAAAGGTTAGGAATAAAGTTAGGAAATTTACAGGAATATTGTTTTTGAATTAGATATTTACTGTGTTGTAGGTACGATGGTAAGGTGGGTGGTGGGTGGAAGATTACTATGTCGATAATAATGATCTACAAAGTAATCTTCAACAAAAGGACAACTACGTCAAAAAACAACATGTGTGTAACCAAATATTATTTCGTTAAATTTTGATACCTAGACCAATAAAATTAATTGTATTGTAGCTAGTTCGCAAACTCAGTTTAGGAAAAGTCAGTAACCTAATAATATTTTGTAAAAAAAAGAAACATGCGGAACCGTTTATTCAGAAATACCAGGAGTAAGAGGTTGATTTTTACTTACAAATAGTTCGCTGACACCGATCAGCTGACTTAGTGCTAGTGATGTGTTTATTTCAATTTGAAAAGTTCGGTTTCTGGTATCAATGTATTAAAAAAAATCATAACTTCCGAACATGTAGAGATAGATTTTAAAAACCCTTCCAATATCGTTTGTTATCATCCAAAGAAGCCGTGTCCTTGGTATGTATATACCCTTTCCGTTACACGTTGTATATAATCATAATCATTTATTTGCAATAACTGATAAGTTCCTAATACAAAGTCAGACATTTGACATGCAAAACATTACATGTATTTAATGCTAGAGTATAACATTTAAGTCAAATGGCATGCTTTAAATGTTTCTATTATTAATTAATTTTACATACATTCATTATTAATATCATCGTTACATTAATAAAATGATGATTTTTATGATGATGTTTATCATTCGTTTCATCCATTTGTTCATCATTCAGTCGTGAGTAAATTAAGTTTAGGTGCTTTGACACTTTGGCAGGTGCCCAGACTTGACGTCTCAGGGCTGCCACCTAGTGAACGTTATTTCAGAAAACCCTCAATTGATTAACCCTTTTCCTAAGTGGCATACGTGAGAAGTAGTACGTAGTAAATCAGGGTGCAATCTTGGGAATTTTAGGAATGTTCGCATTGTAATCTGGGTCACAATCTGTCAAAAATTGCGTTTACCTACATTGTTGACATTTGATTGCCACTTAAATGAGATTCCGATTACAAAGCGTTCATTCTATCTTGACCTGTGGCGATTGGTATCACTGAATTTTGCAGCCTTAGTTTCAATACCAATAGAGTTCAAAATAGCGACTGACAGAACAGTACAACAGTACCAATCACATGACTGCAAAATTCAGTGCTTCTAATCGCGTCACGGGTCAAGTTATAATGAACGCACTGTAGATTTTGAGCGTTTCAAATAACGGAAATTGGCCTTCAGATGACCTGGAAGTCTATCTCGTAGCGTTAGGTATTTTATTGTTATAATTTACTGATAATACTTCTTTCTATGTAGGTAATCGATTTCTTCACAACGACTCCGGTACCGCCTGACGGCGTGCCACTACAAGAAGACCGGCCCGACACTCCTGCACAGATGCTACTACAGACAGTCAACCAGGTCGCCGCTGCGTTGGTAAGTTTATCATATAATATTTGACGAATACTATTAGTTTTTTTTTACTGTACCGTTCGCAGGTAAGGAGTACATCAATTAATAACTTTAGTTAATTATAGCATGCAGTAACCAGTTAGCCTCAGCTTAGTCTCGGGTTTTATCTTTTAGTGGCTTTGATTTGCTAAAGACTTCTTAGAAACTTTAAAAACGTCATCTTAATTAGTCAAAACTACTGCTATTTTCAATCTTTTACTGTTTTCTTGACATACAATTATTTACATGATGATTACCAATAAATAAATAAAATGTTTCACCAGTAGGCAACATCAAAACAGCTTTACTGAAATGTACCCAAAAACATAAACTGTCATCATCCTTCCCTCCAGGTGGTGTTAGCAGAAGAAGAGCTAGTCGTGATAGACCTGTGCGACGTCCGCTGGCGCCCGCTGCGCCTGCCGTACCTCGTGTCCATCCACGCGTCCGCCGTCACCACGGCGCAGCTGGTCGACAACGTGGCGTCCAACGTGTACGACAACATTGTAGCTGCCGGTCTGTTACTTACCATGTATCTCCTTTCCGTGGTCTGAAATAAAGGCTTATCAAAAAAAAAAAAAATCAACGGGTTGCACTCCGGGAGTGCCGGTAGAAGTGAAAACTTAAATATTAACGTTGTCCATTTTTCCGTCTTACGAATTTTCGATCAGGTCACGTGTCCTGACTCGAGTTTAACAATTTTTACCCATCACAAAAAAGTGCACTTCGCCACTAAAGAAGTTTTCACTTCAAAATATATTTTTCACCACTCCCGCACGAAAGAAGTGTCTTTCCTCTACGAAAACAGTGAGGAAAGTTGGTTTTTCCTCACTGCTTGAACAGTGAGGAAAGTTGGTTTTTCCTCACTTTTTGAACAGTGAGGAAAGTAATGATCCCGTTCAGAAACTAATCTTGCCTGATTTTTTCATGTTAAGTTTTAAAGATTTTTTTAAATATAAAGAATTATTTTGATTTGCTTTGTGTCTATTTAATTTATTTACCTATGATGACTGAATACTTTCTTGCTGGGAGTGGTGAAAAGTTTTGTATGCAACTTGTGAGCAAGTTCATTTGCTATGAGTTTTGATTTTGAGTCTTGAGCGAACGAAGGATTGAAAAATAGAATCACGAGCGCAGCGAGTGATTATAAATTTCAATCCTGAGTAAGCGAGTTAAGTTTTAAAGATTTTTTAAAATATAAAGAATTATTTTGATTTGCTTTGTGTCTATTTAATTTATTTACCTATGATGACTGAATACTTTCTTGCTGGGAGTGGTGAAAAGTTTTGTATGCAACTTGTGAGCAAGTTCATTTGCTATTCGTTTTGTTGAGTCTTTCGCTTACTCAGGATTGAAATTTATAATCACTCGCTGCGCTCGTGATTCTATTTTTCAATCCTTCGTTCGCTCAAGACTCAAAATCAAAACTCATAGGAAAAACGAACTTTCCTCACATGTTGGATAAATAACTATTTTTGTCTCATCATGTCATTTTCACCTATATTTGAATGCCCATGGAATTTAAGCTATCCATCAAATGTAAATAACAATTTCGAGTACGTCCAATTTGTCGTTGAATGCCATAGACACCTGAATTCGACAAAGCTGTTAGTGTAAATAAAAACACAATACATTCTGCAATAATTATAATGTGTCTCCTCGACGTGGGGATCAAATGTGTTTGAAAAGTACTTAACCTTTTCGCACCGTGACTGTCTGATTTTGTCTTCCTATTTTTATCAACTAATAGTGTTTAAATCATCTGGCAGGTCAACAGCAAAGCGACAACATGTACTCCGAGAGTGCGTGGCCGATATCCGGCGGCATCACTGAGTCCAGTGAACATATCGAACGTCAGTTGTTACTGACGGGACACGAAGATGGCTCCGTACGCTTCTGGGACGTCACCGGCGTCGCTATGACACCGTTGTACAAGTATACCACGTCACAGCTGTTTAGGTGAGGATACTGTACACATTTTCATTGAGAATATTATACAGGGTAGCCAGAAAGTTGACGTCAAAAAAGATAATTTAAACGTTATATAGTGGTTAAGCAATTAATGCAGATCGAAATAATAAAGTAATTTATTTTACAGATAAATTTCTGGTAAAAATAGATGATAAGTACATAAAACATTATTTAAGTCCACAAAGGCTTCTAAATTTTCTTTCTTGACGTTATTTACCTAGGCAGCCTAGTGGTTAGGGCAGAAATAAATCGTATAATAGAATTAATTAGATCGATTTTGAAATAACGGTCAACCAATTTCCTACAAAATGTTAATGTAGTTCCTGCGTAAATTAATAACAATACATATATGAAATAAAAGCAAGATAGTCTAAACTCTACAAGCTTATTTACTTTTTATTTCAAAACTTAGATTCTTTAACAAATCTCTAGTTTCTTCTAAATGATAACTTACATAGCCTGCTAAGTCACTCATAGCTTGCTATAGAGGCCTCGACACGCAGTGGACATAGCGGGTACAAGTTGGTCGTGACTTGATAATTTATAGCGTGTTTTTGAAACAGCTTTTCGATCATTCCGGTATTCACCGTGTTTAACGATTAGACTTCATAGTCACGGAAGCCTAAAGGTATGATTCCGAACCTTTTGCAGCAGTCCTGCCGCGTCACTACTCAAAATTAAAAATTCCAAATATTTTATTTCACATAAACCTACATGGGCACTGTAATGGATGGGTTGTACATGAGTGTCACATGTGTTGGGAGCTTGCCCAATTTAATAAAAATGTGTAAAGATGGTGTGTTCTCCTATAAAAAAAATACAAATTAAACAATAAAATAATTTCGGGCGCCTTGGAGATGCACACAGTATGTTTCAAATAAACCAAACTTGCCAGATAGAACTCTTCGGAGAGTCAGACTTTTAATCTGCCGGTAGGTAGCTAATTAAATGAATAAAAGAATGGAATTTCCTTTGCTAATACCTTGTTTAATTAATTGCCATTAGCTTCAGAGTAATAAAATTATGAAATTAAATACAAAAAAAAAAAGGTTATAATTACTTACATTATTATCATTGAATTTACAATATTATTATTATGGAACTTACATTACTATTGCATCTTTGTTGATAAAAAAAAGGTAGGTAGTAAAAAAAAGAAATGATTAAATAAAATGGTTAAATAAAACCTCTAGGATCGTGGCGTTGAAGGTTGGGATAAAAATATCCCTTGTAGAAATATATCCAGTAAAGAAAATAAATCGAAAAGAAAAGAGAAGAAAAAAAAAAAAGACGTCGGGACCAGGGTCGGTCAAAATAAATCCGGCTGAAACAAAATTTACAGAGAATTAATAAATTGTTCAGGATTCCCAAACGTTGGGAAGCGTGGCGTTCCACGAGTAATAATAACTTACCGTCTTTTCCAACAAATGGCAAATTTAAGTGCACCACAAAATTCAGGCGGGCGACAAATCACTTAAAAGCCTGGAACAATAATTTAGTATGATATCGAGCACTCGTCACGCTATCCAATTTATCAATCCGAAAGAATTCAATCTTACCAAAGAAATGAAGGATTATTCCTACGTCACCACGTCCTGAGGGAAAGTTTTAGAAGTTTACGGCATCAATAGGCCGCCAATACCCAGGATTTATCCCGATTAAAAAATGTCGTTAAAATTCAATACTACATCAGGAATGTTCGTCGCAAAAGTGATCACGTCAAAGTTGACAGCTTCCACCAAACACAATCGATGACAGCAAAAAAAACGTTCCGAAATCGACTAACTGACGAGAAGCATGTAACGATTTTTTAAACTCGTTACATTACATCCCTCCCCGAAAAAATAAAAGAAAGCAATTTCTTTTATGCTAAAAAATAAACAAGGCAAAAGAAAAAAAAATTACAAAAAATAGGAAATATAAATTCCAAAAACAACAAAACAAAAAAAATACCCTATAAAAGAATAGGATTATAAGACCGCAAGGAAGATATCCGCTAAGTCTAATAACAATTAAACAAAAAATAGTTTCTAAGACTATTTCTTAAAACAACATGCATATAAAAACAAATAAGTCAAGCGAAATAGTCGCTGAACAATATTGTATAAGAGCACAACAAGAGTATACTGAATTGAGTACGGTTAGGCACCATAGCCACCGACTAACATACAGTATAACTCTAGAAACAACAAAAGAAAAAAATACCAATTTGAGTTCGGTTAGGCACCATAGCCACCGACTAACAAGTATATAACACGATAAAAATATTAATTTGAGTACAGTTAGGCGCAATTGCCGCTGTCTAACGAGAATAATCCAAAAATGTCTGTAAGAGTGCAGTTAGGAACATCGCCACTGACTAGCAAGAACAAATTATAACTGTGAGACACAGTTCGAAATCTCCACATCTCTACAAATGCAAAAAATATAAAGAATGTTGTGATCGGCACAACTCCACCAATATTCCGAGCACAAACACCTTCGAAAATAAATGCATATTGTGATCGGCTCAACACCACCAATATCCCGAGCACAATAGCAGAACAAGAGATGCATATTGTGATCGGCTCAACACCACCAATATCCCGAGCACAATAGCAGAACAAGAGATGCATATTGTGATCGGCTCAACACCACCAATATCCCGAGCACAATAGCAGAACAAGAGATGCATATTGTGATCGGCTCAACTCCACCAATTTCCCGAGCACAATAGCAGAACAAGAAATGCATCCTGTGATCGGCACAACACTACCAACCTTCCGAGCACAGAAGCATAAAAACAACGAAATCAAGGGAAAAAAATATACCGAGATCCGTAAAAAAAGTAGGTTAACCTCTACAAGTGAAAACAAAGTGTTCACAAGCAGTGGGTAACAACTAAGAAATTTTATACAAGAATGTATACATAAAAATCGCATACAAGACTTGTATAAAAGAATAATAATAATAAGATATGTATAAAAATATTAATAAGATACATATACAAAATATTAATAATAAGATCCTTTGATATGAGAAACGTATTCGTGTGGATAGAAGAGTTATTAAAAGGTCCTAAGTTGTATTTTTAGAAAGTTAAGAAATCAAATTCAATAAAATTATAAGAAGTTAACTAACATACATTCTCATTCAAACCACCGATAACCTATCATCCATCCCATCATACATCACACTATCATAAGTGGCCTTCAAACAAAATTATCAAAATCAAGACTTACTCTTGGAAACCAAATTAAAATTTAATTATATCCTTAACATGATAACGACCAGCAGTACCCTTATTAAGGTCTTTCAGTTTATAAACATTATCAGAGATTTTTTCAATTATTTTACATTTAATAAACTTAGGAGCAAGTTTTGCTGAAAAATAAGTAGGTGCATGAGATTGAACAAAACTCCTTCTCCACACAACATCACCCACATCAAAAGAAATGACTTTGCGACCTTTATTATAATAGCGAGCATTACGCTGATAAGCTTTTAATAAATGAGTTTGAACTTTAACAAAAATTTCACTAAGTGAATTAAGAGAATCAGCATAGTGAGTTCTATGGGAAACTTCCAGTTCATCTAAATTATCTATAGAGTCACTTAAACGATGTAAAGAAGCATCAAAAATAAGTTCCCTTCCAAACGTCAAAAAATTAGGTGTGAAATCTGTGGCTAGATTCACACTATTATTCAAAGCTAGTTGAACATGAGGTAAATATTTAGACCAAGTTCTATGATCATCTTTAACAAAACAAGCAATGCAAGTTTCAACAGTTTTATTATATCTCTCAACTGTATTGTTTTGAGGCGTGTATAAAGTATTATAAAATATTTTTGTGATATTATAACCTTTCAAAAATTCTACGAAATGTTTAGAAGTAAATTGTGTACCATTATCACAAACAATTATTTTAGGACAACCAAATTTAAGAAATATTTCTTTTTCAAAAAGTTTATTTATTACTCTAGTAGTAGCATTTATCATAGGAAAAATCCAGCAGTATTTAGTAAACACATCAACAACAGAGAGAATATATTTATGTCCAGAATAAGCTTTAGGTAATATACCTATAATATCCACTGAAAGCATTAGCATAGGTCGATCAACTTTTTTAGGGTTAACCATAATACCAAAAGGAGGTTGTGTGGTATGTTTATAAGCTTTACAAGTATCACAAGCTAGAATATATTTTTGAACATCATTAAACATCCCTTTCCAAAAATAGTGTTGTTTTAATTTATTTAAAGTTTTATGGATACCAAGATGACCAGAATTAATGTCATCATGATTAGAACGAATTGTATCTAAAATATGTTCTTTAGGAATAACTATTTTCCAATTAAGATTACTATTAGGATCAAACTTACTTTTACAAAATTTATATAAGGTTTTATTTTCTACTCTAAAGTTCTTATATCTGCAAGGAGACTTTTGACAATTAATAAATACTTTTTTATACCATGGATCATAAATATCATCGTCTGGCAAAACTAAATTATTTTGAGAGATTTCTATAGCGGCGACTTCAATACGAGATAAAGCATCTGGAACTGAATGTAAAGATCCTTTTTTATGAACTATATCAAAAGTAAATTGAGAAATTCTAGCAGCCCAACGTGCTAAGCGTCCACTAGGATTGCTAAGACCTAAAAGCCATTTTAAACTAGCATGATCAGTTATTACAGTAAACTTCATTCCTTCAATATAAGGTCTGAAATGTTCTATTGAAGCTAAAATAGCAAGTAATTCACGTTCTGTGGTACTATAATTGCGAAGCTAAATTCTTTTAAATAATAATTGCAGAAACTAAATTCTTTTGAATATGTTCATTAACCAAAACATTCATGGAATTAAATGAAGGCAAAGCGTGCATCGCAAAAGCTGAAGAAGAATGTGCAATCCTGTCATTATGATCAAAAGCAAGTGGTACTTCTGTCAAATTAATCATGTCAGGAGCAACAGGTGCAACATTAGGAACTGTGCATGCACCATCAGATTCCATGTTATCCTTAGCAAGAGGCAGAGGAGATTGATCTTCTTTATCCATTATGAATAAACAATATGATAAGAAAAGCAGGGCAAAATATCACAAGTTGTAAAATATTTGAGGTTAAAGTGAAAAAATTATTTTTAAGTTACCTACAAGTTGATTTTTATGAAATATTTCAAAGTGAAAAGATGCAGTAATAATTTACAGGATAAGCTTATATCACTTAAACTATGATTAGGTATTACTTAAATTAAACCAAAGTTTGTTTAAAACCAAATATGAAACACCGCACTTAGTTTTACACCGTTGAGTCACTTATACAAAACAAAACTGTCTTACCATACAATATGTTGATTTTGCAAGAGTATAATGATATTGCTGTAACCATAAAAGTTAAACACACAATAGTACAATAAAGTTGTTAGTAAATATTGTTTACTTACTAGGAAACATCAAAAAAACTTAGTTGTAAATTACAACATTCCAAAAAAAAAGTGTATTACAGAAACTATGTAATTTGTTCTGTAAACAATACTACAAAATATAAGATGCAATAATAATTTATAAGATACAAGGAAGCTACTTCAAGTCCCTGTTCGCAGAGCGACAAATGTAATGGATGGGTTGTACATGAGTGTCACATGTGTTGGGAGCTTGCCCAATTTAATAAAAATGTGTAAAGATGGTGTGTTCTCCTATAAAAAAAATACAAATTAAACAATAAAATAATTTCGGGCGCCTTGGAGATGCACACAGTATGTTTCAAATAAACCAAACTTGCCAGATAGAACTCTTCGGAGAGTCAGACTTTTAATCTGCCGGTAGGTAGCTAATTAAATGAATAAAAGAATGGAATTTCCTTTGCTAATACCTTGTTTAATTAATTGCCAGTAGCTTCAGAGTAATAAAATTATGAAATTAAATACAAAAAAAAAAGGTTATAATTACTTACATTATTATCATTGAATTTACAATATTATTATTATGGAACTTACATTACTATTGCATCTTTGTTGATAAAAAAAAGGTAGGTAGTAAAAAAAAGAAATGATTAAATAAAATGGTTAAATAAAACCTCTAGGATCGTGGCGTTGAAGGTTGGGATAAAAATATCCCTTGTAGAAATATATCCAGTAAAGAAAATAAATCGAAAAGAAAAGAGAAGAAAAAAAAAAAAAGACGTCGGGACCAGGGTCGGTCAAAATAAATCCGGCTGAAACAAAATTTACAGAGAATTAATAAATTGTTCAGGATTCCCAAACGTTGGGAAGCGTGGCGTTCCACGAGTAATAATAACTTACCGTCTTTTCCAACAAATGGCAAATTTAAGTGCACCACAAAATTCAGGCGGGCGACAAATCACTTAAAAGCCTGGAACAATAATTTAGTATGATATCGAGCACTCGTCACGCTATCCAATTTATCAATCCGAAAGAATTCAATCTTACCAAAGAAATGAAGGATTATTCCTACGTCACCACGTCCTGAGGGAAAGTTTTAGAAGTTTACGGCATCAATAGGCCGCCAATACCCAGGATTTATCCCGATTAAAAAATGTCGTTAAAATTCAATACTACATCAGGAATGTTCGTCGCAAAAGTGATCACGTCAAAGTTGACAGCTTCCACCAAACACAATCGATGACAGCAAAAAAAACGTTCCGAAATCGACTAACTGACGAGAAGCATGTAACGATTTTTTAAACTCGTTACAGCACTTATGAAACGTCAGAAGCTAGGTGCACGGTTCCAATTGGTCGTTTCCTATGGAGAAGAGCCGGCAAGAAACTACACGGTTACACGGTCATACATTTTCTATAGGTTTATATGAGATCACATTCCGAGTACGAATGTCGCTGCAGAACTGCTGCGCGGCAGTCACGAACATCAGGTGCTCGGAATCAGCTGCATACATTAACTCTTAAAATGTCGATTGCACCCCATGTGTGCAAATGACAATAAAATTCTATTATGTCTGCTAATTGCGCGTGCGACGGGTTAAGGCGTGCCCTATACCTACAATTACATTTTTCAATATTATTACCGCCCAAACGATTTTCATTACCAACCCATAACGATTAATAACAATGAGCAATACGTGATATTGCACAAAGTAATTAACCGTCTAAAATCCGCCTTAGACATTTTTTCTCTTGTTCTCATAGACAAAACTAGAGGTATTGGCGGCATACTTATAGCTACCATTATTACCCGGGAGGACAGAGTTATCTCGTTCTGTCGATGTCCCTATAAAGACTACGCTGAAAGTGCAGGACTTCCTCGAAAGAGAGATTCTCCTAACCCCCGGAAGATAAAGATGAAATCAGTCACAACGTTTAAACGTCACTACTTTTTTATCCCCGATATGTCGACTGTGTGCCGGCGCCTTTAACGTTAGCTAACGATTTGTTCCTCTGCTTATTGCTTGCTCATAACGAAGTGGGCTCAAACGGTCGACCACAAGGTAACAGATAATGTTGTAAGCATGGAAAATTATTTTATTGCCAGCTGCATGCTTCTTTTTTTTTTTATTTATATTTCTTTAATTCAGGCATATTTATGCCGTTTTTATAGACGAATTATGCACGCAATGTTATGGAAAATATAAGTTGGGTTTTTGTATGAATAGTACTTTTTTATTTCACTTTTTTTCTTACTGTTGTTGTTACCTTCCTGTTATTTTTCTTATAACTCATCTCAATGTCTCACTGCAAATACTGAACATATTCTCCCTTATAAAACTTCAGATACCATACATTTTTTGAGATGTAAGCTTGGCATAACTTTACTCCTCCGATTATCTACACAAATTTTGTAAAAAGATTTGTATTTTTGTATGTTTGTAATGAAGAAACTCAAAAACTACTGAACTGATTTAAAAAATATATTTCACCAGTAAGATGCTATATTATCACTGAGTAACATAGGCTATAATTTATAAAGATATCACGCGGGCGAAGTCGCTGGCGGAAGCTAGTTAATAATAAGGGGGAGTATGTTAAATGTGACTAAAACATACCATCGTTCATAATCAAAACCTACACTAAAATTTTTGCAATGAAAGCTGAGAAAGAATGAGCGCTTCTTTCCAAATATTTTACGGGCATGTGGAACAGGGTGTAAAGTTCACTCATCCACCATAGAAAAGGGAGGATCCTCCGACCAGACGGGTGTCGTGTCTGGCGGGCAACTGCCCAACTGTTGATGTCGGATAGTCTTATATATGTCGTTCGCGCGGTAAACTCTTATTGCGCGATGCAGGATTTGTGTGACGTCATGACTTTGATGCGTAGTTCGTATGTGGCTGTGTAACCGCTACAATATTTGGCTGCAATTGTTGTGTGTATTATTCTCAGCTTTCGTTGCACATATTGTATATCCCTCCATTTTCATGATTTATGCCTGAAACATTGTGCCGCGTGGTCCCCGGATAAGACCTCTCTTAAACTGAGTATCGCAAAAAGGCAAATGACTAACAACCAAAGAGAACTTACTTAATTTGTACGTAAAAATAATTTCCCTGGCGTCCACATTGACGCTTACTGCTGCAAAATGCGTTTTTTTTTTGTTTATTTTGTTCTGCTCCCATGATTTTTTTCGCAGCCGTCATCTACCACGCTTTTGCTTAGGGTCTTCTATCCGCCTTCATTTCTATATAATTAATGTATTCTTTCTATGTGTAGTGGTGAAGAAATAGGCGAGAACAACGACAGTCAGACCGACGAAGAGGAATGGCCTCCGTTCAGACGGGTCGGTACCTTCGACCCTTATAGCGACGACCCACGGCTTGCTGTCAAAAGGGTAAGAATAGACAACATAAATAATGATACAGAAAACGTTAATGCTAAAAACTAAAAAAAACGTACAGAAGCTTTACAGTACGTCTATTTAATTGTGATTATACATACGTTGAAACGACCACGCCGTCCAAATAAATGCTAAGCACCATGAAATGTAACAGAACAACTAGGCGATTTTGGTTCAACGTGTGTTTACATTACATGATACGTTTCACATAAATGTGTTGGTAAAAATATTCTTTAATTTATTATTTAAGAAAAAACTGCTTATATTTACAACAATAAAAAACTGTATTTACTCTCTAGGTAATCCTGTGCCCATTATCGGGAATGCTGACAATCGGCGGTGCAGCGGGTCACATAGTTGTAGCGAGCCTCAAGACGTCTTCCAACACTGCTGAAGTTAAGGTACATACAAAAATACTCCTTAATACACTACACACACAAACACAATACTATATACTTCTTAAATTACATGGATGTAATTTAATCATTTAATTTAAAGTTGACTATTTCTTCAGTTTAGTAGTCACAAGCACTGTACTGCTGAGCAGAGGGTCTAGGGTTCGATTTCCATAGGGCAAAATTAGGGTTCTCATTAGAAAATTCCTCAGAGCTGCCCTCAGTTTGGAATTGCGCTCAGTTTATAGGAATAGGGATGATGCCTGGGTCAAAAAAATGAAATTCTATTTAGTCCGTCAGTCAGGTAATAAAAAAATATTAGACACGTATTTTTTGCTTTATCATATTAGTAAAAAATGCCTTAGATACAACGCATTAAAGTTGGGGAGTGGGGGTTGATACGTCACAAGTTTGTATAAAATCTACATACAAGTGACGTCATGGCACATTATAACTCAATGTATCGCCGTAATCTTTTGATAACGTGAAAAGGAAAAAAATACGTGTACGTTATTTTTTCATAATTTACGGACAAAAAACATTTTTTTAGTCATCATCCCTATTGGCTCGCCCCCTATTATATGAAATTTATAACACTATTGGGGAAATGTGGGTGAACTTTACTTCAATGCCTACCCCTTTGGAGGCTAGGAATATCAAATAAGTATGATATTATCTAATAGAAGTTTTTGTTTTCCAGTCTGTGACAGTGAACATCGTGTCAGATCGTGACGGCTTCGTGTGGAAGGGACACGATCAGCTCACGCTCAGATCAGGATCACTCACATTCCCACAAGGATACCAGGTGGGTGACGTAACATACAAATTATACAAAATATAATCTTGGAAAAGTATGTCGGCGCATCATCGCCGTCGTTGCCAGAGTCAGACATAATTGGTTTGCACTAATATATCAATATATCACAAACGAAGTACACAGAGAATAAAAATGGCAGGAAAATATTTTAAAAGAACACAAAGAAAATTCCTTACTTCCAATCAGGGTGTTTATTCCTCGAACAGTGAACAAATAAGTCTTTCCAATCGCATTACAACAGTTTTTATACACAAAATAACCGCCAAACTTTGCCGCTATACTTTACCGCCCCGCGAAACTTTGCCGCCAAATAGAATTAATACAAATCAAGCGGATATGTCAAAATAATTCCTAACATGAATTGTACAGGAAATTACATTTTATATAATCTAAGCGGATGTGTCAAGATAAATCCTTATTCATATTAACTCGAAAGGAAATTACATTTTAATAATTTCAGGCGGATGTGTCCAGATAAATCCTAAATACCAACATTTATATCAAAAGGAAGTTTGAAAAGTAACAAAACAGAAACTAAATTATTTCACCCGGAAAAAACAATATTTTAAATAAATCAAAATAGAAACTTAACTTTATTTAAATTTAACTGGAAGCAACAATGACTTAACCGGAAATAGAAGTATCAATTCAATAAATAACATGGAAGTCAGATTAGGTACAAAATAAATAAAACAAGCTTAAAATTAAAATCTTATAATCGTTTGGCGCCCATATGTATTTTGTTTTTTTTTTTTTTTCGTGTGCTCAAAATTAGTTACCATTCGAGATCTTTAAAATTCGGCCGACCTTTGAATGTCTTCTTCAAGCTCTGGGCTTATGACTGTATGCATAGCGATGGCTGTATCATCAGTGGACATTTCTGGAGATGAGATGATGTACCCTAGCTGTGTGTTCAATAAAATGGGATCTGGAATTAATGTCTCCTTTGAATGTCTGGGCCGTGTCGCAAATGAGAAATGGATATATTATTATAAATATTATACGGAAACATTGCGTCCCTCCCAGTTCTAACCTAAATTGCGTTTGTGGGTAACAGAAATTGACGTAAGTTTACGCTGTTTTTCACACATAGATTTGGTTAAACTTTAAACAAGCAGTACGGGATGCTCCTTCGAGGTATTTTTGGCACATTGTTCTAAGTATGTTTTTCTCCCAGGCGAGTTCAGTGGTCCAACTGGTCCCGCCGGCGGCGGTGACGGCGCTGGGCGCGCAGTGGGAGTGGGGCCTGCTGTGCGGCGGCACGGCGCACGGCCTGGCGCTGGTCGACGCCGTCAGCTGCCGGCCGCTGCTGCACAAGTGCACGCTCAACCCGCACGGTAGGGGGCCGGTGTGCCACGACATTAGGGAGTGGGGCCTGCTGTGCGGCGGCACGGCGCACGGCCTGGCGCTGGTCGACGCCGTCAGCTGCCGGCCGCTGCTGCACAAGTGCACGCTCAACCCGCACGGTAGGGGGCCGGTGTGCCACGACATTAGGGAGTGGGGCCTGCTGTGCGGCGGCACGGCGCACGGCCTGGCGCTGGTCGACGCCGTCAGCTGCCGGCCGCTGCTGCACAAGTGCACGCTCAACCCGCACGGTAGGGGGCCGGTGTGCCACGACATTAGGGAGTGGGGCCTGCTGTGCGGCGGCACGGCGCACGGCCTGGCGCTGGTCGACGCCGTCAGCTGCCGGCCGCTGCTGCACAAGTGCACGCTCAACCCGCACGGTAGGGGGCCGGTGTGCCACGACATTAGGGAGTGGGGCCTGCTGTGCGGCGGCACGGCGCACGGCCTGGCGCTGGTCGACGCCGTCAGCTGCCGGCCGCTGCTGCACAAGTGCACGCTCAACCCGCACGGTAGGGGGCCGGTGTGCCACGACATTAGGGAGTGGGGCCTGCTGTGCGGCGGCACGGCGCACGGCCTGGCGCTGGTCGACGCCGTCAGCTGCCGGCCGCTGCTGCACAAGTGCACGCTCAACCCGCACGGTAGGGGGCCGGTGTGCCACGACATTAGGGAGTGGGGCCTGCTGTGCGGCGGCACGGCGCACGGCCTGGCGCTGGTCGACGCCGTCAGCTGCCGGCCGCTGCTGCACAAGTGCACGCTCAACCCGCACGGTAGGGGGCCGGTGTGCCACGACATTAGGGAGTGGGGCCTGCTGTGTATGTGAATATTATCAAACACGATATGTCACGAGTCCGTTTTAACTCGTAAAAGTGTTAAAAACTCGCACCATGTAATAAAACAGACTCTTACTCTCTACAGATGCTTAAAACACACGCAGGTGGCGTGTGATTTAAGCTAACCATAGTACCATAATGTTTTAGGCTAGGCATAACCAACCTTGGTTAAACACTGTTTTTTCCCCACACACCCTCATAATGCAATTATCATGTATGTTATCAAATATACTACAAAGAGCAATTGATACTACTTCGGTGACAGTATTGTTCACCACATTAAGGACGAGATTTACGTGAGTGCACTATGTGGTAAGTAAAGTTAGGGTTTCGTAGCAATATGAACCTTATTATTGAGTAAATAATGTTCAAATTATTCTAAGCGAATGTAAGCAATATTTTCGTAAGTAAAGTCAAAGTACCGTCTCTACCGATCTTGCCCTAAGATTGACTGTTGTTGAAAGTAATGTGTAACCTATCTATATTTAAAAAATCTCGGACTCGCTCACGAAGAGGTCCGTACCATTATCTATAAAAACGGCAAAAAAATCATGTCTGTTGTATGGGAGCCCCCTTTAAATATTGATTTTATTCTGTTTTTAGTATTTGTTGTTATAGTGGCAACAGAAATACATCATCTGTGAAAATTTCAACTGTCTAACTATCACGGTTCATGAGATACAGCCCGTGACAGACGGACGGACGGACAACAAAGTCTTAGTAATAGGGGGGTTTTTACCCTTTGGGTTCGGAATCCTAATAAAAATGAAATGCTGTTCGTTGGTAAGCGCATCACTTGAGAACGACTGGACCTATTTGGACTTTTTGTTTTTTAAATGTTCGTTATAGTCTGAATAAGGTTTTTAGGGAAATGAAAATTCGAAAAGTTGCCCGGAAAATTGGGAATTCGTAAAAAACTTAAAAGTGCTTTATTCTATGGGATGTTTGTTTGAATTATTGAAATTTGGAAAGGTCTGTCGGGTCAGCTAGTGGCCAATAAATATTTGTCCCATTGTACAAATAGTAACAATAATTTATTTTCTCTAGATCATTCCGGTGCTGGCGATACGCCAATTTCAAGGAGAAAGTCGTTCAAGAAGTCGCTGAGGGAGTCGTTCAGAAGACTGCGGAAAGGAAGGTCACAGCGACGTCAAACTACCACGTCGAGCCCTACTTCACCCACACAAGTGAGTGTTAACCATTTTCAAATTTAAATAAGAAGTATTTGAGATTAGAAACTATTGTTCCAGAATTAACAAATATTTGAACAACATTATTCATAGGCTGACTGCCTCGTTTGTCTAGTGGTCGCAAGCGCTACTGCTGAGCGTGAGGTCCTGGGTTAGATTCCCAGGTTGGGTAATAGTGTTATTGGGTTTTTCCATTAGAAATTTTTCAGCAGCAGCCCGGAGTCTGGATTTGTGCCTGGTTGATGGCAGTAGGCTCGTCGCCTATTATATGGGACTTAAACATAACTGGCGAAATGTGGGTGTACCTCTGCCAAACCGTTTGAGGATTACAGGCGTGATGTTATGTTATGTTATTCACAGGCACATTCACGTCTAATTTCTGTAAGTGTCTCAAATAAATCAGCTGAGCCAAATAACATCATATCAGTAGTATACATGCGAATTTGCGGATCATAGATGTGATCATAACGTTGGGCAGGGGTGTACCTGTAGTAGGTACACCCACATAGACCACATAGAACACAGACATGTTCCCTAATTACGTAATGCAAAATCAATCCGAATCTGAATCGTTTTGAAACAGATTGCTAATTCATTGCTCCGTAAGTTCGAAAAAAAAAACTGCAGAGCAACGTAAATAACGCAATGAATGTTGTTGAACTGTCAAAATGAAACAGATTTGTCTTTATCGTTTACGAAAATATGTTGCGTAATTAGAAAGCTGATCAGGTTTTCAAAAACCAAATCGAGTCTCAAAACATTGGTGCGAAACTGATAATCACTTGATAATTGTTCGATACAATGAACTGATTGGACTGTAAGGTGAAATGGATCGCCTGCAGGCTCTGTTTGGATTTCGCAATCTAAATATGCCCTCTTCCTTACAGCCAATCCCCAAGAAGCCAGCAGATAAAGCGGCTTCAGATACAGACGCAGAGTTAAAGCCAGTAGAACGTGCCATTGAGGCGCGGCCCGCGGACGACGGGTTCGGATCCATGGTGCGCTGTCTGTACTTCGCGAGGACATTCCTTATCAACAGTACGTACAGCTTATCAACATCATTAGTACAGTTTAAAGTAGACTTAATAATATTCGCAAAAAACTGCAAGACAACGTGGATGTGGATGGCAGATTAATTGATCGCGCCTTGCGAACCAGCCTGGCCAAAAGATGACTCCGTAAATATGATTAATTGATATATATAATTTATGAGAACTTTTTTGATGTTTTTTTTACGAGAAACACTTCGATTGATGCATTGTTGGCACGCTTCGTTCACTTTTTAGGGTTCCGTAGTCAACTAGGAACACTTATAGTTTCGCCATGTCTGTATGTCCGTCCGTCCTCGCTTAATCTCTGTGACCGTTAGCACTAGAAACCTGAAATTTGGTACCAATATGTATATCAATCACGCCGACAAAGTGGTAAAATAAAAATTGGAACAAAATGTTTTATAAGGGTAGCCCCCCTATATGTAAAGTGGGAAGTGATATTTTTTTTAATTTCAACCCTAACGTGTGATATATTGTTGGAAAGGTATTTAAAAATGAATAGGGGTTTACTAAAATCATTAATTAATAATTTCGGAAATAATCGCTCCAAAAGTAAAAAACAATGTCCCCCCCCCCCCTCTAACTTTTGAACCATAAGTTTAGAAAATATGAAAAAAATCTGAAAAGTAGATTTTTTTCAGTAGAACTTATAAGGACTTTCTGGGAAAATTATTTTGAACTTGATGGAAACAACAGTTTTTGTACAAAAATGACAAAAAGTTGTACAAAATAATTTCTGGACTAAGTTTGTCGTATAATTGTATATGCAAGCAGGAACACTTATTGTGACGGACGGGAAACTACGGAACCCTACACTGAGCGTGGCCCGACACGCTCTTGGCCGGTTTCTTCTATCTGGTCAACGTTTCAATCCGAAAAATGACTGTGTTACACTAACTTAATACATTTTTTTTTACAGCACAAAATTCAACACCAACCCTCTGGGCGGGCACTAACAACGGAACTGTATACGCGTTCACGATAACCGTGCCGAACACAAACAAGAGGAAAGACGAGCCCGTCACGTGCCAGCTAGCCAAGGAAATACAGCTGAAGCACAGGGCCCCCGTCATAGGCATCACTGTGCTGGACGGAGCGGCCGTGCCGCTGCCCGACCCGCTAGAGGTACGTCGTAATTATGCTATGTGAAGACGAGCCCGTCACGTACCGGAACTTTATAATAAGCAAGCAGTATCTTTGCACTGACACCCTATTTCTGCCATGAAGCAATGTTACTGTGTTCTGGTTTAAATATGGGTGACGGAGTAATTACAAACACATGCGATATTTCAGATGGTGACCATTTGCCAAATAATATACAATGGCCGTGGTCATATGCCACCTACCTTAACAAATCAATATATAATAACAGTAGTAAGTGATCATAAGTAAAGTGGCATTTGACCAAGGCTATCCTCTCAACATCACTATGAACATGTATTAAATACATTAAAATATGTTACGTGTATGTTGTTTATTTAATAGACGATATATATTGAATAGTTTGTACATAACAATTTCAGATGAGAATATTTTCTTGTTTCATACTTTTGTGCGTGATTTTTCAGTAGTCAGGTTTTAGTTATTGAACTTACTTTTTATTATTATAGCGGCAATAGAAATACACAATCTGTGAAAATGCCCACTGTCTACCTATTATGGTTCATGAGAGACAGCCCGCGGACGGACGGTCAGCGGAGGCTTAGGGTGCATTCCGAGTTACACTGTAATCGATTTGAGCGTGCTAACAACCGTACCGTATTAACGTGGGCACGATAACGTTGTGTGTTGAATCGTCATAGATGACGTCATGATACGCCATCTTGCGATAACGCCGACCATGCCTTTTACTATACAGTTTGCGGTGTAGCATGGTGCGGGTGACAGGTGACAGAAAGGGTAAATATATTATAATTTACTTGTTTTTACTGATTCTGTATTTTACGACTATGATCCGTACCTACATGCAGATTGTGTACATAATACGGACTCAGTAATAACTGTAGTAAATTCAATAAAACCCTTTCTGTCACCTGTCACCCGCACCATGCTTCACCGCAAACAGCAGTGCTATTCTGTAACCATCTCACCGTGAAAACTTAGGTGAAGTGAGTTGTCATTCCAACAGGGTGAGATGACACTGACAGCTCACTCCACGCTCACTTCACATGTTTTCACGGTGAAGTGGTTACGGGAATCGACATGCAGTATTTAATATCACCGTGAGTACTGTCAAAAATGACAGTTGTGCTGTTTTGTTTTGACTCGCATCTTATCTTTAGACTAACGTGGCATTTTCGAAATTGTGTTTTGGGCTACCGTTTGCCACCTAACCAAAGAAGAAGAAATGTGTGGTATATAAACAAAGAAATATGCATATTATGCAAATTTTGACGTTGAGCGAGTACCGTGAGCGCGTTTACGAGCGTTCCGAATTGTTGACAGCCTCAGCTGTTATAATCGTGATATCTTAATCGGAACGCCAATTATCGATGTTCCGTTTGGCAACGTTCAGATATGGAACCCAAAAAAGAAACTTGTCAATAATTAAGGCGACTTATTGTGCAAGGTTTTCAGTCCCTCTTCACTGTTAATCACAGCCTATTCTGCTTTACTTGAAAACTTACTCGGTATGCGTCCAGGTGGAGCGCGGCGTGTCCGCGCTGCCCGAGAGCGGCACGCACCGCGTGGTGATCACGTCGGAGGAGCAGTTCAAGATCTTCACGCTGCCCTCGCTCAAGCCGCACAACAAGTACAAGCTCACCGCGCACGAGGGCGCAAGGGTACGTACACTGGCAACAACCTGTCTTATCCTCCTTGTCTTACTTGATTTTCTGACAAATAATTAGACAATGTTTGTTGTATCGAAGCTAAGAATGTTAGTTTTTGTTGAAAACAAAAAAAAGTGACATCTAAAGCCATAGCCATTCAAATTCACGATAAACAAATGTTGCGTAACATTTTTGCAGCAACATCATTTTGTATTGCAGGCAAAAATGAAAACAACACACACAAACTGCATGAAATGTTGCTAGTAGAATTTATCCATCACAAAATTACAATATATAGGGTTTTGAAAATGGGAATTTTGTCTACAGGTCCGTCGCACAGCATTCGCGTGGTTCGAGTGCGGCCAGGGCGTGTCGGGCGGCGCGGGCGGCGCGGGCGGCGCGGGCGCGCGGCACCGCGAGTGGTGCCTGCTGTGCCTCACCAACCTGGGCGACTGCCTGGTGCTCAGCCCCGAGCTGCGGCGACAGCTCAACGCCGCGGCCGTGCGCAAGGAGGACATCAAGTGAGTCACAGCTCTACGGTTGTGAGTGATCACGGTCTCATTTAAAAGTTTAAGAGATAAAGACAAAAGTAATTAACGTTTTCGTAGCTTGCCAAAGATTTAAATCATTAGATTCACCCGTCCTAGAAAAATATGGTCACGTTTCCATTGAATAGTATTGTCTCGCTCACTTATACTAAAAATCGTGTCTATCATTCTATGCCGGATGTGTAAGCTCACTCTTCTCAGTATGGATACTTTCGCGCGGCCTAAGCCCCTCGGTGAGGGCGAATCTACTGATATAAATCTTTGTAACTTACAACACTAATCTACTTCTTTACAATTTGTTCATTGAAATTCCGGCCATCGAGATAATGCGTTCTTGACACCTCTCAGTTTCATACTAACGAATATGTGTTTTGCGAATTTGATCCTTATTA
The DNA here is from genome assembly GCA_963853775.1 of Xanthia togata. Lineage (NCBI taxonomy): Eukaryota > Metazoa > Arthropoda > Insecta > Lepidoptera > Noctuidae > Xanthia > Xanthia togata. Next base: position 21,598,436 of record OY970795.1, on the reverse strand, counting down.
CTACTAGAAATTTTCCAACTGACATGTGTCAAAAATTTCATCATTTCATCCTCTCGACGGCCGAACTTTAGTGTAAACACGGCTGAATTACGTTTTGTGTGTATAGAAATCACTATTAGACGCGATTTAACTAGACTTATTTTGTTTCAGTGGCATTTCAAGTTTATGCTTCTCGAAACGAGGCGAAGCTCTCTACTTGCACTCCTCGTCGGAATTACAACGGATTACCCTCTCGGCTACGAAGGTATGTGCATGTAGTGAATTTAATGTTGTTGTATAGTCCCTGTCACAGAGTGGAGACTCTAAGTCCGTCAACGAATATACGGGCCCGTCCGAAAGTAGGTCGATACTTCAAAGTGAACCCTACTTCCGATTAATTATTTTTTTCGGACTGGCAAAAACTTACCGGGAGTAGGGACAACTGTGGTGTAATTCATTCTTAGTTCGGGTATAAATTAGTACAGATGGTTCACTTCACAAAATCATTTAAATAAAAAGCGAGTCTTGCTACGACATAACAAAGTGCGATTCAGGTCTCGCGGCGCTAATTACCTACAGTTATATTCACCTAGAAGTTACCTCTCTTTCTATCGCGTAACTCTTATATCTTCTGACTACGTTACACTCACTGAATTGGCCCGACAAGACTAACCTGACGCCTACTTGTAGCTTCATACCTAAGTGCTCCTTCTGTACTATTCTGTGGTTCTGTACTATTTAATGTCCATTAGTGATACGGCTGAAACAACGGACTTCGTGCTACGTACTAGACTCGTTTTGCCCCAGCAGTGGGTACGTTATTGACTGATCTTCTTTTCATGTCGATGGTACTCTTCTTCGTTGTTTTTATTAACTGATAATGTTATGTAATGATATCTAGTCTAGTAAAAGTAGTCGATTTGCCGTTTAACCAGTTAACACAGAACCAGTATGAATATCTTTTGAAAAAAGTCTACCACTATAACCAGTATACGCATTGTGAAGAAACTCTTCCGTTTTTCTAATGCTGAGGCCGCATCTGCGTCTATCGTGACGAAGCTTCGCAGAGTGATACGATACACGCAGATGTGACCAACCATCATCGGTTATCGTCGCGATAGTTCGGTCTGCGTTGCACTTATCGCCCGGGCGGTGGTACCTAATAAACGTGGCGAAGCTGCTAATGTGACCACCGCATTAGCGCGATAACTTTTTAGCGAGCAAAACATACGAAGCTTCGGCACGGATTGCTTTATCACGATAGACACAGATGCGGCCGCAGCATAAGAACACTATTAATTTTGTTACCAATCTCAAAATTCATGTGAATCTTTATGTGCAGTTTGTATATTATATTTTGAATATGTGTTTGTAGGTGACGATCGCTCAATGCCACATCATCCTGTCGCCATGGGCGGCAGCACTACGTGGGGCCGTAGAAGAGCCCCCGCTAACTAATGGTGAACACAAGGTTAGTATTGCAAAGTGCAACTCTTACGTTCGTAGAACGAAAACCACAAGATAACACCACATTTTGAATAGGAAAACGGCCGCCGACTTAATAACCATATAGCATCGTTTCCTGAATCCAGCTTCAAGTTTTTAAATTTTAATGTATTTTGTTTAAAAAATTATTGTCTCAAAACTATGGAGAAGTTTCTTGAAGCCTCGTGCAGACTAGCGTGACGAGACGACGCGACCCGACTCGAACAATACAATTTCTAAGAAAACTTCACGGTATAACAATAACCGGTGTCGCGTCGCGTTAGTCTGCACGAAGCTTGACGCTGCGAAGTCCGGATTTTCGGGTCCTTTCAAAGCACATGTCATCAATAACCCCACTATGCATATATTCAACCTCATAGCGAGTGAGACGGACCTATTCTGTTGTTCTCTGGGTGAATTCACAAGGAATGCTTTGTTTGTAATTAGTTATAGGTATTAGTTTATAAGTATTCATTAAGGCGCATTTACCGCATTGGTTAGCTGTAATGGTAGATGTATGTATGTTTAAATAAATAAATAAATATTTAATATATAAGCAGCCTTTATTCGCCAACATCGTATAGAATAGAATATACTCAAGTGTACACCAAACTTGTTTTTGTTGTTTATTTGGTTGTAATTATCACATTTTTAACTGTAGCGCTTTTTAACTTCGATGAAGATGATGATGATTTTTGATTTTCGTTATATTATTAAAACTTAACATGAATCCATGTCACAGGAGGAGGCATCTGAAGCACATCACGACGTAACCGCAGTATCTGCCGATATCACAGTGGACTCAGTGCGCGACCACACTAACGCCGCGCCCGAGCCACAGGCTGCGCCCGAGCTTAACATTAACTTACAGGTAAGGACAGATAGACGCGATAGGATAGGGCGTTCGTTTTCATACTCCGACGTCACTTCGGGGACAATAGTGTGGGTTATACGATTTTCGACTGTAGGTAATACTTTTTGTAAATGCTGTAATTTATAACTGTTTTTTGGTCCCAAGTAAATAAAATAAAACAGAATACTATTAAGTGATATAGTTGACCTCGTAATTGCGTATCACCCTAAAGTTGAACGCATTTGATAAAACGTCAAAACCTATTTTTGTTGTGTAAAATACTCGGAGCCTCAGCGGTCACAACTCTCACGGGGAAAATATTCGTGCTGAGAAGACTGTATAAAGAGCAGCTATGACGAAGGATAGGTGTCCTGCCTTTTCGCCGAAAATTGTTTGGCAGATTATCACTTCCCAACCAACGTTTCGCCGATGTTTTACTTTGACAACTAACGATTAGCAATTTTTTGTATGACAACGTTTCATTTGGTAGAATTATTGTTAAGCTAATTATTATAATGACACGTTTACATAAAACGTTTGGGACATTTATCATTTGTCAAACATTTCACTAGGCCACACAACTATTAGACGAATGACGTTTTGTCAGTGCAACAGTTCCCTTTTCATACATTGTTAATATGACAGGATAATGATACGATATAATGATAGGTTAGGTTAGACTATGACAAACAACGCACGAGCCGAGCGAGCGTGCCGCGGCAGCGGCCGTTGATGTGCCAGAAGCGAATCTCTTTTGTAAAAGGAAACAGTTAGGTTAGGTCACAATAAAGATAAAGTAAAAAAAAAAAAACGAAACCCTAAATAAGCAACTAAATGAATATTACGCAAACTAAAACATTCTGATACTTAAAAGTTTGCATTTTAAAAAGTGTCATTATGAAAAGCAGACCAAACGTACAGTTGGTAACTGTGAGGTTGGGAAATAAAACAAAATTATATGATAAGTTGGCAAATGATTATTCGGCGAAATAAAATTCTGCGAAACGTTAGTTGGCAAGTGAAAATCTGGCAAACAATTTTCGGCGAAAAGGCAGAGAACCCGAAGGATAACAACCTACTCGGCCGCTTTGATTTGACCAGTATGTCGTAGTAGTACCACCGGCACCGCGCGGAGTGTTAAGAGCAGCCAACCGGTCATGCTTTTCATACAAACGCTCGTACGTGATTATGGCGCTGTAACACATTTTTCTTTGTTTTTTTTTAACTAATATGTATATTGTGCACTATACCTAGGTTTCTATGAAATCCAAAAATAGAAAATTTGAGAAACAAATTCAGTGTAAGCCTCCGAAAATCTGCTTTTTTGCATAAATTTTACCTGAACTTTGGCCGGTCATAATGTACTCATAAATAGTAAAAGTAAAGAAAAAATCTGCATAGAAACCTTTCACATGTAATGGAGATTCTAAATGACAAACATTCATTTCAAAAAGTTGTAAGGCTTACTCAAAAACACATATTTCCTGAAACAAATTTTTACACACTATTTTTCGTACAATGTTATCGCGTTCTCACTTGCACTCGATGAAACAACAAGTTTTTTGAACATGCTCGCGTTGTCGATGGACGGGCCGGGAAGGGCCCTCTTAGGACCAATGTGACAATTAGATAGTTTCAACTTTAGTAATGTTCCAATTTACTGACACTTTTTGTCAAAAAGTGAAAGCATTTACGAGGACGACTATACATAATATGGGCTTTTTGCCACTAAACATTGTCTACCAGCCAAGAGCCAACCTTACATTCAATCCATTCCCATGAGGGCTATATACAAAGTAGATTTGGGTGAGTTATGTCAGCAAGGATGCTAAAAGGACCGTCTGATTAGCTATATGGTATGCTTGCCATGCGTATCGTTATTTGTTTCTGTAAACGTTTTTAGCTTCATCCACACAGAACTGAAGGCTTCAGGGATCGGTGTTCGTGTACACCAGAGCCTGACCTGTGCCCTGACCTTTCTGTGAAAAAGTTGAAACAGAATATTTTCTCGCCACAGACGTGGCCCTTGAATGCTCTGTGTCCATGATATTTGTGGATAAACGCTTAGACACTTTCCCATACGCTGGCAAATTTATCAAAACACAATCTACTGGTACTTTTAAACGGTCAAGAAATCAGTCACTTCCGTACATAATCAAAAACCTTCGCGTTCAGAATTCGCAAGTGAACACTTCGTCCATGGTGGTGAAGACGACGACGCGCACCATGGTCAACGACACCAACGGCGACGGTACCACTACTAACACCACCACCAACTCCACCAGCGAGAACAGTGAGTATGACGTCACAAACACGTAGAACATAACCTTACCTACAAGAAAGATGACTGATGTAACGGTAGTGTCCGTCCTTAGGCACTTCCTGCTGCATCGTATTCAAATTAGATGCCATTTCAGTAGAATTGACCCTAGGACATTAATATTGTCTGTCCTAATTAAGTAAATCGTTAATTAATGCCCGTTGCCACTATGGGCTTAAACCCGTGTTCACATACAGCGCTTTTGGATTTTCAACGCTCGGATCAGTGCCGAAAGTAGAAAATCCAATAACGCGCTTTTGTTTAGGCATTCATTTAGATGTCGCCTAGGGTTACTGAAAACGGGACTATGTAACGAACCGCTTGACTAGGACAGACTCTTGATACCAATAAGAAAAAATAATTTTCTCAACTAGTTGTCTGACAAATAATATTTAAACTTTTTTGCGAATATTTTTTATTTGAAACTATGAATAGAAACACTAATTTCAATGAACTTATAGTAATTTCCAGTTTCCAAACTCAAAGCGCTGACATATTTTAACAGTTTTTATTTTCAGGATGTAAATCTCCCCCACCAATAAAAATATAATTTGCATGGAAGCGAAATATACGCTATGAATTGGCTTACTTTGTATAAAAATTATATTATGATGTTTATAAAGCAAAGCTTTTGCAATACGCGCAAAATAATATTTTTATTGTATATTCAAATTATGGTTACAGAAAATGAACAGTTTCTAAAAGGTATAATTGTTTAGCGAAAATAAGAACAGCTAATCAAATTACTTGAAATAAAAATAATTGCAAAATATTTGATACAGTTCTTTCACAGTTATTTTACCTCTGAGAGCAGCAACTCAACAGCAACCGTATAGTAAAATCAATCTGCCTAGCATTTTCCAAACTATATTGGACTCGACTTCCAGTCTAACCAGATGCAGCTGAATACCAGTATTTTGCATTGAGCGACTGACCTGACCTCCACAACCCAGTAACTGGGTAATACGATACCTTCTTAAGACTGGTTGTCAGACTTTCGGGCTTCTGACGACCCGTAACAACTGTCAACGATACGGAAGACGAATGACAGCCGGGACCAATGCCTTAACGTGCTTTCCGAGGCACGTAACGACGCACGTTCTCGGTATATAAAGATGGTGACCCCGGCAAAGATAGCTTAACGTGATGGATGGACTCGTGCAGCTGTTATTACATAGCCACGAGCTCCTCCATCCTTCCAGTAACCTTATGATAAGGAGATTAGAAATCACTGTGATTTTGACAGACTTGTCAGCGGCAGCAACCCAATAGCAACCTTGTTGTAATATGAATAAAGATCACTTGATTTTGAAAGTAATGCAAAAGCAGAGGTTTTATAGCTTTGCAAGGATCGTTTAATCTTTATATTGAATGTAATCAAGCAATGGAACACTTTCTTCACTTCAATTCCTACAGAAATCGTTCATTTTCTACCACTCTGCCTACTGTTACAAATTACAAATACAAACTTAAGATTAAATCGCTTCATACACCATTTTATATGTTTATGTTACATGTTTATCCGTTTGTATGTTTGACGGGCGCTTTGTGTTTTGTTTGTAGTCCTAGAGCACAGTCGCGAGGAAGGAGTCATCACGCGCATTGAGGTACCCCACACTTTGCTTTCATAGTACCTTATGTACAAGAACTTCTACATTACCTTGCATGAACACCCTTCTCTATACCAAGTATACTAGTACCTTTCTTACAATAATTATTTAGCTTCATATGCCTATGTTATTAACCTTTTAGATTCTCTTTTTCCAGTTTCTTTCTCTACTAAAAATAACTAAATTTAAATTGTGTATTAACAAACTAACTCGATCTATACGCAATGTACTGTGACGTCCGCTCGTGTATTGTTCGTACAGGGATCACTCACCATCATGTCTAAATTGTAGTAAAAAAAAGAAAATAATTATAAACAAGATCGTTTTGGCAACAATCTGCAGTAGACCCTGGTAAACACGCGCGGACGTCACGTGTTGCCGAGAAGAACGTACGGTGGTACTCATAAGGCGGTGTTCACACAGACGGGCACCGTGACGGTCCCGGCCGGCACCGACCCGAAGCTGATCCTCGAGATGTTTGACCGGCAACGCTCCCCGCTGTCCGTGCCCGTGCCGCCGCCGCCCGCGGCCGCCGAGAGCACCTAGCCGACCTGCACGCCGCCCACACGCCGCCCACACGACGCAACACGCGACCACGAGCTCTCCGAAACCATTCGCTACGCTCCCGGTCCTGATACCGGTCCAATATTCTGCCACTTGTCCATATTCCAACGTGTACTACTGTATCGTTCAACCGGTATTCAGACCACCGATTCATGACGAAATACCGGTATTTTTTATCATTTGACAAAAATTGTATTCAGAGTGACAACGTTTAGTTTTACAACTAGTATAATTTGTAAACCTATTTATAGCGTTACATTTTTCTTCTATGCCTAGATAGCTAAAGGTACTGCCATGATTTCATTTCTCCTTAATAATTCAAGTCAATTTGGTTACTCTAGGTATACAAAAATTATCCTATTTGGAGCATTTTCTGTACATTTATGTATTAATTAATTCCTTCGTGTTCTAAGATATATTTGCATTTTATTATGTTTACTCTAATATTATTTACTATTGATTTATGTGGCTTGCATGTTTATATTATGGCGACTATTTTGGATGTAATTTTCTTTGCAATGTTGTGTATTATTTAGTTAAAATTATAAATAGATGCTTAATCAGTACTTAACACTATCCCGAGAATTTTCTATTAAATGAGATTATCTTAACTTCATTATTTAATTGTTCTTAGATCTATTTTAACATTGCTACCCGAGGGTGAAGCTTTCAAACTTTTGTATGTTACAAGATAGCTTACTGCAACCAGGCTACATCCATTACAACAAAATATAATGATGAATGTTTGAGTTAGTACAAAATCCGGAACGCCATAGCAACGTTTGTTGTAACCAGCAATACTACAATATAATTGTGGATTGTTTAAGTAATTTATAGTTAAGAGGACAATGTGAAATTAATATTCTAATTTAGCTCGTTAAGTTAGTATTTCGAACATTCGGAGTGAATGTGATGTGCCTATTTATTTCTTTTTTATTATAATAAAGATTGTATCTAGGTGATAGCATTAGAAACGTTTTTGACAATTAGTAATGACTAGATTATATTTTATTATGGATAGCATTTAGATTTTCCACAGCAAGTTGGAGTAAACATTTTTATTGCCAATTTTATATTAACATTATAATGAAAAATTGTTGTATTACCTTGCAGTGTTTCACTTAAATTGAATTGTATATTCAGTAAATATTAATTTTAATAAATTATAATGTTGTACGAATGAAAGTTTTATGCAATATTTTTTTAGCTTTTTAATACTTATTTTATTTGTATTTTATATAACCAGTTTGCAATTTTATTTTGTACCTTAATTGGAATATTCTGTTATGTTTTAAAACAAGCAATGGCAGCTATTAATATGCGAACGTATTTGAGCACATCTTACTACACATCACAACTCGTGATCTAAGGGGATTGATTTATTGTTTTAGACATATATTTTATTCATAGATATAAGTTAATGTGCCTGTCTTTTCATTGGTAAACATTAGGCTCTTCCGGGCCATATCGACATAAACATTTACCGTAGGAAGCGTCAAGGGTACTTGTATGGCGTCCAAAATGCTTCTATTTATAGTATATACAATTTTTCTCCTTATACTGTGGCATTTTTATTAAATATTTGATACGAAATTAGCAGTTTGTATCCAACATTCTTACAAGAAAATAAAAGCTAAGACTATAATATTGTATTTTTTATTGCCGTTGACGGCTGAATATCTAAAAGAATAAAAAAAAACACGAACAGCAAAATTCAAACTATTTGATACCTAAACCACGGATGATTACTGATGGTTCACTTCACTCCGCATAGATACGCGGCTTGACTTGACTAACGTAACTCATATCTTCCGTAATCTGAAGATATGAGTTACGCAATCGAGTTCAAACTCTACGACACTATCCTATATAATTGAGTTAAGACGTTCCTATGGTCGTTGGCCATCTTCGGACTCCTTCATCAGACCACCTGCATGGTGTCATATTTTTGCGTTGTCACCGTGGTTATACAACGTGTAACAAAATCCCTATCCGATCCGTGGGGGTATTGTTAAGAATCGTACAGAGAGCCTATCTAATAGACTATCATAGAAATAGAATCAGAGATGTATGATTCATTTTTTATGAAGAACCTGGCGGTATAATAACTACATATATTATGATTCATATTTTCTATAGTCATAGTTATGGGGATCCTATTTGATAGCAAACGTACAAATATATGATCATATCCGAAACCTCAAACATGGATAACGGTATCCATACTACATTATTTTAAACGATCATACAAACGTCCTATGTAAAAATGAAGAACATCATCATTTCACTACGATCATGATCATAGAAATTGACAGATATGAAATCATATTTGTATGATAAATATATGAACGTCATTGGGGCCTTAGTAGTCATTTCCAAGAAAAAAGAAAAAAAAATCGCTGATTTTTTTTTCACTAGGGAATTTTTATTACATGGGGCAAGGGGGGCCGTCGTTTAGCGGGTGTCTACAAGTCATAACGTATGACCCCTGTTGAAAATTTAACGGAGTAACGTGAGTTACTCCGTTAAATTTTCAACACGGGTAGGGGGGGGGGGGAATGCTTCGTTCGTATGTGATTCCAGTTACTGTAACTGGAATCACATACGAACGAAGCATGCTATTACAAAGTTATTTTGAATGTATTATTTAGGGTAGAAACGATCACTCTCCTTTTAACATGCCAACCGCTTATTAATATTCTGTGGTTACTGTCATTTGATGGTTAATCAATGTCAACCTGCTAAGTGTCAAATCAAGTTAACCCGCATTCCGAGTTACGATGTAATCGATTAGAGCGTACTAACAGCCGTACCGAATTAACGTGGACGCGATAACGTTGCGTCTTGAATCGTCATAGATGACGTCATGACATGCGCCATCTTGTGATAACGCCGACCATGCCTTTTACTAATATCACCGTGAGCGCTGTCAAAAAATGACAGTTGGGCTGTTTTATTTTGACTCGCATCTTATCTAACGTTGCATTTTTTAAATTGCGATCCTGGCTACCGTTCGCTACCTAAACAAAGAAGAAGAAGAAATTTGTAGTTTAAATCTTTAATAAACACAAAGAAATATGCTAAGCAAGTTTTGACGTTGAGCGAGTACTGTGAGCGCATTTACAAGCGTTCCAAATTGTTGACAGCCCTCAGCTGTCAATATCATGATATCTTAGTCGGAACGCCTATTATCGATGTCAGCGCTGTGAGCTTCTGCATGCTCTAATTCGGAAAGCGGCCTTAGTGTTACTGCCAAGCTGTCAATGTTGTATTAAAAAGGGTTTTGGGATTTTACAGTTTAATTTAGTTGTAATTAATACATTATTATGGACCTTTGTAGAATTTGTCTTACAGGCGGGTCGCAGAAGGATATATTTCACTCACAAAGTGCTAAAAATGGTGATAACAAAAGTTTTGCTGATATTTTCATGTTTTGTTTGGACATACAGGTAAACAATGTCTTGTTGGAATATTTTATCGTGTCCCCTTGTCGAATTTATGTCACGATAATAAAAGAGTGTATTCTCTCTCTGACTCTAGGTTGAGCAAGACTCGAAAATTAGTACAAAACTATGTTTAAAATGTTATAAGAAAATATTATCATTCCATGAGTTCAAAAGTTTAGCTTTAAAAAATGATACATATTTGAAGTCAGTACAAGAAGAAAGTGGTGTTAAAAATAAGGTATTCCTAAGAGACGATATTAAAGATGAGCAGATATCCTTGAGTGATGATTCTCTAGATGTAACTGTGAAGGATGAACCAAAAGATGTGCTCTATTTGAAAAATGAAGACTCTACTCATGATTATGAATCTGACGATGAGTTCCTTAGTGTTATAAAAAATCTTAAATTTGAATTAGATAGAGAAAATGAAAGCGATGAAAGTAAAGAGAAGGGTATGTATAAACAACTAGCTGTTGCCCGCTACTTCGTCTGCGCTCCTGGATGAAAAGTAGCTTATGTCCTTCTCTGGGTCATGGTCTATCCATGTGCCAAATTTCATCCAAATTCGTTCCGCTGTTTTTACATGAAAATATAACAAAACAAACAAATAAACTCACTTTTGCATTTATAATATTAGTTGTACTAAGTATTACTTCTGTTGAACCTACTTTATACACAATCAGCTGATTAACCCCTCTATCACGAAAATTTGTCCTTATCCAAATCCGAAAAGAGGCTGACACAAACAACAAGAACAAAAACTAATAATGATATTTAAAATTGGCTGTATCATAATTATTACCATGACGTCTGTGAGGAACTTTATATTTATAATTTATTTTAAACATTGTTCTCATGTAAGTGTCTTTGTCCTTAATAAACTAATATTATTAAAGAGAAAATATTAGATTTTTTGTATGTTTGTTTGTTACGCTTTCATGGCTAAACGGTTAAACCGATTTTGGTGAAGTTTGTTATGCGGATACTTTGAACCCTGGGGAAGACACATGATACTGTTTATCGACATACCACGCGGGCGAAGCCCTGGGTGGAAGCTTGTTTGAGAATAAATATTTTCAAACATAAACCTAAAATTGTTCATAATTGTATATTCTGTCCGTTAGAACCGCTCAAAATAAGAAGGAAACGAACGAAAGCTATTCCAAGAGTTAAATCAGATAAAGCATCCAAGTCCACAAAACAAATGTGTGAGGAATGTGGGAAAACTGTAAACGACCTGAAGGCTCACTCATTCCTACACTTACCGGCGGCTTCACGGAAACGAATCAAGTGCAAAACATGTGACAAAATGTTCTCCAGCCACAGTGCACGGTACAAACACAATAAGATAAAACATTTAGGCATAAAGCAGGAATGTTTGCTGTGTCATAAAGGTAAGTATTGGACATACAGTAATTTTACAGTATTTTACCTCTGACAACAGCAACCCAACAACAACCTTATTGCAACAAGAATAAAGATCGCTGTGATTTAGATAGACTTTTCAGTGGCAGCAATCCAATAGCAACGAGATTTTGAGACTGATGCCTAATGAAAGGTATTTTCACTTAGCCCCATGCATCAACCAAAGACAGTAAAATTTCCAATATCACATATAGATCTATTCTGTCTGGCATGCAACCATAATGAATTAGCAAAGACAGCTAACCTACTCAATTATTACAACATACAAAGCATGACGTGCTTTCAATACATTTATTATTTAACTATTAACTTTACCAGTACTTATAAAATAATAAAACAATATCATTATAATGTTATAACTCAACTGGAGACGGTTTCAGTGGTAACATCATTAAAGCAGCACCATCGTTTGATGCACAACCGAGCTGCCTTACCCTATGAATGCGTATCCTGCGGACGCAGGTTCATATCTAACTCAAGCCTGGAGCTGCACATGACTACGCACACCAAGGACCGACCGTTCCCCTGCACAGAGTGTGACAAGAAGTTCTCCACTAAACAGAGAGTGATGATTCATATGTGAGTTGACTTAATGCTGGGTACAGATTGGTGAAACATAAAGCCCCCAGTACACGTTTTGGGCGAGCTCGTTGGCCAAGAACGATCGGCCAACGTATACCGGGCTTTTTGGCATGTATTTGCCTCGCCCAACTTTTATCACACGTTGAAAAATTTCGCGGAATCGCAGTTTCAAATATTCTGACGTGTTTTGCAATTTGCAGGTCAGTGACAGGTTGTATCTTGATCAAAATAAATGTTTATTCCTTCGGCTTCGAGCGCGTCTAGGTCGGAATTTATCCCACGGGAACGTACTGCCGGGCCAAAAAAAAGTCTATGTCCTAACCCAGGTTATGATCTGCCTGTACTTATGCCAAATTTAATCCAAATCCGTTCAGCCGTTTTTGCGTGATTGAATAACAAACATACAAACTTTCACATTTATAATACTAGTAGGATGGTCGCGAATCATATTTTTATATAATATTTTATAATTTTTTTTTTTTTTTTTTTTAAACTTTGCCCCACACTAGGAATTTCTCCTGTATCGTGGGTGCGTTTACAAACATTTAAACTCACATACACAAACAGCCAGACCCGGAACAACTACTTGTAGGTCATACAAATAATTGTTCCGTACGGGAATCGAACCCGCGACACGCAGTGCAGCAGTCAATCGCTTAACCAACCGCACCAACCGTGCCGTCATTATAAAACATATATTTTTATCGGGGGCTTCCACTGCGAATCCAACTCAAGGTTAAAGCAGATCGGGGCAGGCCGCGCGGTAACTAAACGCATTGGAAAATCCTACTTCATCACTTTTGTACATTTTCTATGAACCAACGCACACTACAGGCGGGCCGCAACGCTCTTTTTTGTATGAAAATGCTTTGCCTTGTAGCTTGCAGCCAGTTGCGGCTGTAATATGCGGCTTGACTTTGCATTTCATGTTACATTACATTGCTTAACTTCATCATCATCATCATTTCAGCCGAAAGACATCCACTGCTGGACTTAGGCCCCAAGCACCGCCACTACGACCAGTCTGGCTTTCACAAAGTCATCGGTCCACCTTGTGGGAGGCCTTCCAACGTAACGTCTTCTGGTCTTCTCCAAAACTTATCGGCCATCTGTTCTGCGAGCAATATGCCTTGGCCACTACATAACTTAGGACAGCGTATTTGTGTTACGTTTCACCAATCTGTGACCATGTTTAAGATTATTTGCTGTGTGACATACATCCATGGTTATAATAATATAAATCTAAAATTAATGTTTTCAGACGTGCAGTTCACGATAAGGAGAAGACGCATTTATGTCAGTTATGTTCAAAAAGTTTCTTTAAAAAATATCATCTGCAAATACATTTAAGGTATGGAAAGAAAGGCTTATTTGATTCATAATTCAAAATTGTTTTCATGACCCCAAAATAGTAGCTGGAAGTGAAAATTACTAGTATTTTTTTTTCTTCTTGGCAATTGAGCCGGTGTCGACTATTCTGCCAGTGTCACGTAGAGACGGCAGTAAGGCTGATTTTTCAACTATCACATAATTTTTATCTGCAGAATAATTGCGCAAGTATGACATATTATCAAAAGATGTCAAACCGTAATATTATTTTTTCTGATAAGAGTTATCAGACGACTGTTCGAAATCGACCCTTATAAAATATGTAAAAAAACATATTTTTGTATTACTGAGATCTCGCCTGATGGAAAGCAAAAAAATACCAGATAATTCATTCGATGGATTGTCATTCCATAGCTTTATTATTAATTTTCCTTTCCATGTAGGAGTCATTCAAAAGAGAAGCCATGTGAGTGTCCTGAATGCGGCAAGTGCTTCGCCACTACCTCGATCTTGAAGAGCCACCGGGAGATCCACAAGGAGGAGAAAACCTACGCCTGCACCCTATGCGATATGACCTTCAAAAAGAGGAAGTTAGTATCTAGTCACTATGTCTAAGGACGCCTTCAAATAAACCGGAATCAATAATTTCAAACATTTTGTATGAAATTGTATAAGCAGTGTAGCCACGGCCAATAATATACCATACAGTTATTGAAATAAAGTTCATTTTGTGTCGAAGAAGTAACGTGAATATTTGCGTGAAGACAGTAGAAAAACTGATAAAACCAGCTTTGACGTCTTTTTGAAATTGTATACTTTTACGATATATTTATTTAATGCTTTATGCACATTTAAAAACTGTAAAACGCACATCATTCAATAGGCATTCTCCTTAAAAGGAAACAGGGCCTGCGATTCGCCATACAAATGTATTCCCCTTTTTTCTTCCTGAATAATGCCTCTAGAGTAATATTTTTTAAATAAAATCATGTCTGCTGTAGACGACCCTGTTACTCGTATTATGACCCTCCAAAAATAAAAATGCCCCATTTTTTTATTACCGGCGTGATTCGAGGACTACCAGACAAATTCAAAAAGTTTTTAACATAAAAGAAAATGATAGAAACCTAGACATACTCTTTCTTAAAAATTTTATGTAAAAAATAAATTAATCGGTTCAGTTTTCGAGGAGAAAATAGAAGAATACGAAACGTCGATTTCGTAATTTTTCTTGTGATATAATCGGTCTAAGCTGTAGCTGTCCCTATCGCACTCTACAGAGGCAAACTTGAGGTAAGACGACGGCAATAGTTTCTTCAAATACCTATTTTTCATATTCCTCGCAGGCCCTGTTCCCTCTTAAAGATATCACGAACTTCCTGACCACGATGTGACGTAGTACGACCGGCTGTAGAAGGTTAAAATCGTCAAAAAGTGAAAGTTCCGGCGCAATTGGAGCTTTATTATTTTAGTAAATCTTAGTGGATTGGAAAGTGCATCAACTTAACCCACTCTATTATCCTCAGCTACCTCAACGTGCACATGATAAGTCACACAAAGGAAAAGCGACATCCATGCCAATACTGCGGCATTAAGTTCGGCCGCTCGGACCATCGCAAGCGCCACGAGTACACAGCCCACGAGAAGAACTTTATAGCCGCGTGACCCACGGCCGGCTCACCAGCCGAGATAATTGATAAAGATAATAGCCCACCAAGCTAATTAGGCAAATCGGCGTACCAGCATAATCAATCAAATAATGTTCCCTTTGCTGGGGACACAGGCCTCTGTGAGAGGGAATGGCCCGTAATCCACCACGTGGGCTCACTGCGGGTTGGTGGATACTCGACGTACTGTTATCCGCAAATATTGCACGGATTTGAACGGTATTAAGGACGGAGTCACCTATTATGAGTTGCTATCGGTGTCATCTGAAGGCCAATTCTCGGTAGGTACTTAAAAACGTCCAAATTCAAGTTGCATTACAATCTCATCGCAGCGACAATCAGCGAAAAAAATAAGGTAAATTAGAGGGTTTTTTGACAGATGGAGACTGAGATTGGAACGTTCATAAAAATACGGGAATTGTCCCTCTGACATCAGCGTAAACTTCACAAAATATTGTATATGCTGAAGTTATCGTTTCAAAAATAGATAGATAGATAGAATTCCAATTCAATACGTTCCTATAGCAAGCATATTGGCGCGACGTACGGCAAGCCGCTCTATGCGACGCGCGACGTAGGAACCTTCAGACATAAACTGCACTTCGAATTTCCTGAGTAATCGTTTTATACGAATATGAACCTTATCCTAATACTAATAATTTTCATATTCCAATAAGCGAATGTGAGCTATCATTTCATATGAATATAATAAACATTACTCTCATACGAATAATGTTCATATTAGTATGCGATGCTTACTTGAATCTTGGCCTAAGCGATGAATGTGCCACATTCTGTCCCATTGTCTATTTCGCTTGGTTGGCTAGTATTTCAATGTCGGACTATCAACTCAATGACTGCGTACATTATTTCGATGATAATCAGATGTTGAACCGGAACTAAAATGTATTGTGCTATGTTTTCTCTTCCTGTGATGTTCAAGGTATGTGACTGGCCCCACAGGATTCGTCCTTCGAAGTGTTGTCAAACTTTGTTGTTAAACTCTTGTTAAGATTTATAATTAAAAATGTTTGTTCAATTTATTATTAAATTTTTATTGGTAATTTAGTCATTGTAGTTTGATTCAAAAACCTATATATCAACCATGTTTGAGAGATGGGTGTGTGATGACAAGTAGAGAACAGCAGAGAGAATCGAAATAACGCGTGTGTGATAACCAAAGATATACCTAAATCGATGATGATAACCCGGTATCTCACACATTGTAGGTAAGTATATTACCTACTCATACCGTCTTCTTCTATAAGAGTGATTATTCTGAAAGTGGGCAACGTCGCAAATAGATGTCAGATATTTCCATACATGGAAATATGAAATGTGGCTAACTAGCGAACTAGATTACCAATAATGAATTGCAATTATAACACCTAATTTGACGTTTAGGTGTCAAAAAGGCGTTTGGAATTTTCCAAATCCTTTTTTTACATCGAAAACTAAATATCCGGTGTTACGATATTAATTATTGCTTTTCGAACTCCTGAAGATCTTTGAATATTGGTACACTAATCAACTTAATTGTGTTCGATGGGGAAGGTCACTGTCCGAATCGTACAGGTTGGAGTGCGGGGTTAGACAGGATGGGCCCCTGGCTGGAGGCTTTAAGTCAGTAGCTTAAGGCATCCACAGGATAGTCCGGTTAAGCAGCTTTTCTTTTTTTTTTTTTTTTGGGTGGGAAATCATCAAATGACGTCTCCCGCTCTGGGTGGAGCGGGAGGGCGTGTCAGACTCTTACTGACTAAAACCCACCCGTGTTCCTTCTGTTGCCTGTGCAATGCCAGGGGGCCACGGTATCCCTTTCGGGCTAATCCCGCAACCCCGGCAGGCAATGGTCTCATCGGACCCCTTCACTTGCTGACATCTCTTTGAGGCGCGCGTGGAACACAACGCGCCGTCGACCCGGGCCTGGTCCTTACCGGACGGCGAGCTACCCATTGCTCACCGTCCGCAAGCCCGCGCCTACGGTGGCCGGGAATCGGCAATCGATTCCCGACGCCCAGGGCGTCTCCTCCTGCGGCGGCTAGGGGCGTGAGGGCGCGAAATTTGCCTCTCCCTCACGCGTTCCGCCTCCTCCTTTGCGAGCATTACTGCTTCGCAGAAGGAGGTGACGGCCTCCCATGCCCTCTCGCTCCGTACCATGGCCTGGACCAGGGCCGGACGCGAGAGATCCCCGCCACCGATCGCCTCCACGAGGACACGGCGGTGCTCTGCCCAAGCCGGGCATACCTCCACCGTATGCTCCACCGTGTCCTCCGGGCGATCCACGCAGTGATGACACCCGGGCGTTTCCTCCCGCCTTATCCGAAACAGGTACCTCCCGAAACAGCCATGTTCGGTGAGGACCTGCGTCAGGCGGAAGGTGAGGACGCCGTGGCGCCTCTCCAGCCACTCCTCCTCAAAGAGGGGACTTATCGCCGCAATAGTGGCGTGCCCAGCACTGGGTTGCGACAATCGTACTCTCCATGCCGCCATGAGATCCCGTCGGAGCTCTGTCCGCTGTGCCGCGATTTCTCGCGGCATCGGAGTCAAGCCCCGGCGTTTCGCCTCCCCGCGCCACTCCCAAATATGCGCGAGGACTTTTGCCTCCAGATCCCATAGCGGCAATCCGGCAAGGAGGCTCGCCGCCTCACCGGAGACCGTGCGGTATCCCCGGACCAGCCGGGTGGCCATGACCCTCTGGGACGCGTTCAACCGGCGGGCAGGCCGCCGCCTCAACGAATGCGCCCACACCGGTGCCCCGTACAGGGCCATGGACCTCACGATCCCCGCGTATAGCCTCCGGCAGGAGGCGTTTGGACCCCCTAGATTGGGCAGGAGCCGCTTCAAGGCAGCCCCGGCCCGGTCCAGTCTGGGAGCCAAACGTCGGAAATGCTCCACGAAGTTCCACCGACTGTCGAGGACGAGTCCCAAGTACTTCATCGTCGACTCGACGCCGATGTGAACCCCTCCTACCGTTATTTGGGAACCCGACGGTGGCGCATTCCGAGGACCATGAAAACACTAGGCCTCGGACTTGTGCAAGGCCACCTCGAGTCCCAACTGCCGGATTCTGGCTACGATTGTCGCAACCCCGTGTGTCGCTAGTTCGACCGCCGCCTGGTGCGACCTCCCCTGCGCCAGGACCAACGTGTCGTCAGCGTAACAAACGACGCTGACGCCATTGGGGAGGTCGGCGCGCAGCACCCAGTCGTATCCGATGTCCCACAGATGCGGCCCCAGGACCGATCCCTGTGGGACACCGCACGACATCTCTCGCCGGTTCCACTCTCCCTGGTGACCGGGGTAGATGATGGCCCTGTCCGTCAAATAGGCCTCGACCACACGACAGAGGTAGGTCGGCATCCGGTGATACCGGAGTGCCTCCCTGATGCAACTCCAGGGCAGGGTATTGAAGGCGTTGGCGATGTCTAGAGACACCGCCAAGACGACCCCACCCCGAGCCACCGCATCCCCCGTCGTGAGGGCTCGCACGCGCATGATGGCGTCCACCGTGGAGCGCCCCCTGCGGAAACCAAACTGGCTCTCCGCCAAATCCGGCCCCACCCGCACCAGCCGCCCGACGAGGCGGTCTGCAATGACTCTTTCAAAGAGCTTGCCCACCTCGTCGAGCAGCACTATGGGCCGGTAAGCGGACGGAGAGTCCGCAGGGCGCCCCGGCTTCTTGATGAGGACCAGTTTCCCCGTCTTCCAACGAAGCGGGAACTGGCCCCTCTCCATGCATGCGCTTAGGAGCCCCCTTAGTCGAGGCCCGAGAGCCTCTGAGGCCAGGACCCAGGCTTTCCCAGGTAAGCCGTCGGGTCCTGGGGCCCGGTTAAGCAGCTGTGACCTCAATCTGAGAGTCAACTGCGAGATGCCATATCAAAAAAAATAGACAGGATGGTTTGACCTCGCCAAAGCTCTTCAACCTGTACATAAACGGTCTGATCGCCGGGCTCAGCAGTATGCGTGTCTACTGTCTACTAACAATTGGGCCTAGTTGCCACATTTATACAAATATTTAATTTTCTTAATCAATATTTTGGTTTACTAGAAAGCCATATTTCATATTTCCATACAGTATTATTGGCAAATTAATCAAACCAGGTAAATATTTGACAGCTATTTGCGACGTTGCAAACTTTTAGGATAAGCCCGCATAAACAGTTAGTAAATTAATTCAAACAATGATTTTGGTACACACGTTTTATTCAATCAAATAAATTCATAAACACGTCAAACTCACACAAATACCATAATAATTAATTATAAAAAGAAAACAACACTTATTTGCAGATCGTTTGATATAATTCCTTGCTCCTAGTATCAGGAGTGCAGGTCCCAGGACACAACATGAGACCCAGCTTTTCTCTGGCTTCGTCTATATAATATCTTCATTGGTCAGGTGTAAAATTCCGGACCGTTCAACTGTGCAGCAAGTTTCCTCATCAACCAGTTTTGGCGATTCGTCCGGTGAAAATATATTCAGTGTATTCCAAATATATTCCAGTCTATCTTCGATATGCGGGAATTCTCGTTGTAAAGTGCTGACGATGTACCTAAAAACAGAGTTCATTCTTCAATCATTTGCATCATTTACAACCAATTCGCTGGTCCTCACATTAGGATTCCCTATTTCATGAAGACCAAGATCTAGAATTATGGCAAATAAATTAAAAACCCTAAAAGCAGTCTGATGCAGTTGATGAGTTGGTGGCATCAAATCTAAGATTGAACTAAAACTAAAATAACTGCCACCAACTGCATCAGACTGCTTCGAAAATGAGCTTGTTTTGAACTCTTTTGGAGACGTGTTTTTTTTCAACCTTTTTACTGTGTCTGCTGTGGCGGAGAGTTTAAAAAAGAATATAACATTATGCCTGTATAACCGAAGGGTTAGGCAGAGGTGATAACTATACCTATACACCTACATTTCGAGAATTATCTTTAAGTCCCATGTAATAGGGGGCGAGCCAATTGCCATCAACCGGGCACAAATCCAGACCTCGGGCTGCTAGTGAGAAATTCTAGAAAAAAGCCAATAACACTGCCCGAACGGGGAATCGGACCCGGGACCTCATACTCAGCAGTAGCGATGCGACCAATAGACAAACGAGCCAGAAAAAAAAACGGAATCACAATTATGACCAGTGTTTACCTGATGCGCTCGTTCAATTCCCGCGCTTGCTTGTGTTCAGCCAGGACTACGTCTTTGGGTTTTTTGGTGCGAACTGACTGACGCTTGATGGCAATGGAGAGCTCGTTGCCAAAGCGTTGGGCGCGAACAACGCGCTCTAGTAGCTGGAAGCAATTATTTTTATTTACTTAGTAGACCCTTTATTATTTAGTTACCTAATGTTAAAAACCTAGACAATAATATTTAGAAAACACTCTTATTTCTTATCCAGGTATTGTCTAGTATAGTACCTACGCGAAACTGTCAGATTTTCCCAATCAACTTTGAACCTTATATTTTATTGATAAAGTTGAAAATCAATTAAAGAAATTTGACAGATTGTAGTAGGTTGATGTGCTGGTGTCTGTACCTACGAAAAGTGTAGTGTTGTTACTGTACCTACCCTAGATACACTGAAGGATCTTCTGGCGCTCGAATGACGTTGACAAGAGGGCCCTGTTGGTAAACATTTGTGCAATTGTTTTGTGAAATGTATTGAAAAAACAAGATGGCGGCGTTACTTCCGATTCTGGCCACGTGCCAAAAGAACCTAGAGCCCTATACTTTTTGCTATGTCATGTCATCTGACATTAAGATTCGAAGAATTGGGAACCTCCTTAAAAGTCGGCGGTTTCAAAAGGCGATGGCTAAACTGATCACCCGCTTTGCAAATCTACCCTACCGAAGGCATCACAGATACATGACCATCCTATTCCTAGAGACATAGCTGCTGAAATTTTCATGTGCCTGTAGGTACCTAAAGTGCTACAAGGGTCGCTTGGCGCCTGAATTATATTGACAACGCCCCCGCGTTGCTGGAAAAAATCGGTGGTAAACATTTCTGTGTAATAACACCGCCCCATACTGACCCAGTGCTTGGTCCTCTCAGTGACGAGCGTCTCCTGGATGAGCTCAGCGACGCGCTCCTCCAGCTGTTTTTTGGTGGTGTTGGGTCTCTGCCAGCTCTCGGTCTAAACGTTCCTGGTCCCGAAGTTCTCATGTGCTTGTAACTACATTGCACCATACTGACCCAGTGCTTGGTCCTCTCAGTGACGCGCGTCTCCTGGATGAGCTCAGCGACGCGCTCCTCCAGCTGTTTGTTGGTGGTGTTGGTTTCTGCCAGCTCTCGGTCCAAACGCTCCTGATCTTTCACCAGCTGCTCGATGTTGGCCTTCGCTTCTGTGATCTCCTACAACACATTCAAGCGTGAGTTTAATTGCTATGTATTGCGTACTAGCTGCGCCCCGGTTTCACCCGCATAAATCTCGATCCCGAGGGAATATCGGGGAATAGCAGTGCATGTCAGGCAATTTAATTATTAAGTTTTTAGTAATAGGTACATACATCCCAATCCTAACTAATACCTATTAAAAATGAAGTTGTTCGAAAGTGTGTTTGTTACGCTTTCACGCTAAAACGGCTGGACAGTTTTGGATGAAACTTGTCACACAGGCAGATCATAACCTGGGTTAAGAGGACAGGATATTTTTTGGCCCGGTAGTACATAAGTTGTTAAATATATTTTGGGCGATCAATATTGAGTGATCGACCGTTACGTAGTTTCGCATCATCATATTGTATACCTTGGAAACTCTAGTAACGTCTGCCTTGGCTAGCCTCAGTTTGTGATGGTAGCTTGTCTGCGAGGTTGTTGTAGGGTGTGACTTCATCACCGCGGCTTGTGCCCTGGTCTTCTCTATGACTGTGTCTCGACGCGTCACGTATAGTGCCAAGTCGTCAGCCAGCTTCTCGCTAGTGCGACGAAGTTGCTCTCGACGAACCTGTATTTGAATTTAGATTCTGAGATCACTTAGGTATTATCTACATAAATAATATGACATAGTTAAATACATTACAACTAATAATGGCTTTTATTACAACAGGTCAATTAAAAATCAACTTAGACTACGTAATCCTAAAGTAGATAGTTGATTAAGTACCCAATCATCATCTTCCTGCCCTTGTCCCATGTTACGTGGGGTTGGCGCACCACGTTTTCTCTTTCCACTCTCCCCTGTCAACCGTCACGCTATCATTCAATCCCTTCTCTTTCATAATATCATTCCTCACACAGCCCATCTATCTATTCTTTGGCCTCCACTAATAATACATGCAAATTATAAAAAATCTAAGTTATAAACAGAATCGTAGCTAGGTAACCAAAGGCCCTGGTGCAAAAAAACTGGGCGGCCGTAACTAAACTGAGGTTTTATCAAATCAAACATGAAAAGTGTCTCGGGATCAAGTAAATTTTTAACGCAAAAATGAGGATTTTTTAAATATTTTAAATATAAAAAAAAACTGCGTATCCACCATTGACACGAATCACACAATCACAGCGATTTGGCATGCTTAAAATCAGTTAATCAAAATCACTCAGAGGAATGGCCGCCCACGTTGTTTCTAACAAGTCAAAAAGTTGGAGTGGGGCGTCCATATTCGGCAGACCTCTTCTTTGGAGAATATCCCATGCGTGCTCAATTGGGTTGAGGTCTGACGATTGAGCAGGCCACGGCAGAATGATGCATTCACAACATGAGTTGGACGTGCATTGTCGTGTATTAATCGAAACGAATCACCCAACCGGCTTCGGAAAGGGATGATCACGTCTGAAACAATACTCTCCGCATAAATCTTAAATTGAGGTAGCCCCTGATCCAAATGAGATCGGTTCTTCCACGAAAGCTTGCGGCGTAATTTTTTTATTTTGAAAAACTGATTTTAAGTGCTATGTTGCATTTCACGCCGCGGCAGCGGCCGGCGAGCGCTACTACCAAGTTGATCGCTTTCCATAATATCATATTTGGAAACCCAATAAAAGTCCATCGACTTTTTTTGCGTGGTCACCCTACTTTGTTTGATTTCTTGTATGCCGCCGCCATGATGCACAACAAAAACAGAGCGTCATCAACGCCTTACCGGTGGATAATCTATTTTTCAACCGACTTCAAAAAGGAGGAGGTTATCAATTCGGTTGTATGTTTTTTTTTTTTTTTTTTTTGTATGTTTGTTACGCGATTACTCCGCCAATTATGAATTGATTTTGATGATTCTTTTTTTGTTTGGTAGGGCATACTTCAGAAGTGGTCCCATATAAATTTGGTCAAGATCTGATGAGGTGTTTTTGAGTTAGCTTCAATAATACGCATTTTTCCCATCTAGTATATGTGGACGATATTCTAATAGTTCCTGTCACTGTAATTTACATAGCAGGTAATGGGTATTCAAATTTTTGTGGGGGTTTTGTGTAGGTACCACAACTAAAAAGTGAAAAATAAAAACTTTTTCACAAAAAATAAAACCGACTTCCAAAAAAAACACTACAAAGTGAAAAATAACTTTTATTTCGGAAGTCGGTGGCAAAAAAACGAAAATAAAACCCCAAAGACACCGACTTCCGAAATCAAAGTTATTTTTCACTTTGTAGTGTTTTTTTTGGAAGTCGGTTTTATTTTTTGTGAAAAAGTTTTTTTAACGATATGATCACAATGTTTGGCCACATCATGAAGTAGTCGTGCGTTTAACTGTTCATATCGTTAAACGTTGAGTATTCACTGATCTGGCCAGGCCACTTCATGATGTGACCAGTGGTCGATGTTCATTTCATGAAATGATCAATTTTAAGATCTTGCCACATAAATTGTATTTAATGGTTTTGTAAAAACGCTATAAGGTACTTTCACACTTTTAAGTGAATGTTGATTTTCTATTTTTAATCAAAATATAAAGATAATTCTTTATTCAAATGGTGAAAATCACTAAAAAGAATCAATAACGATCCAAAAACTTGATCCCTAGACACTTTTGATGTGTGTATAAATACCTATACAGGGTGGATTTTTGAGATATGGCACTAAGGACAGATACCTTAACCGTTGTAGTTACTGGAAAACGGTTTTAGTAGACTGTCCTTAACTTTTTGAGAAATTTTGAACTGCATTCATAGATTTTGAAAACAATGTACAGTCAGCAAGAAAACAGGCAGTTCTCACAAAAAGAAAATGATATCAATCGATCCTGTTTCTTATAGGGATCAAAACACTCTATCTAAGCTACCTACTAGCTTCTCTTTTATGGCGTTGTTTGCGCTTAATAATAATTTATAGAACATTATTATAGACTGACTCATTGATTCCACCGTCAAAAACTGCGTATCTGTCAGACGACTCATTGAGTCTGTGTGTTCGTCTCGAATTTAAAGCGAAATATTGCCTGTCTACTCTAAACTATACCTTTGCTGCTCTAACCTTTACAGAGTTTAGGGAAAAGAACAGAAAGGCATATAACATCACTTAACAAACATCTGACACTATCACGCCGGAAATTTTTAAGTCTTTGAAGTGTGTGGTGACTACGGTGCCAAAGATATCGACGCCTTTATTAATATTTTGATTTTGTTGATTTGCGGTACCTACTTAATAAGATAAGATAAGTCATTTATTTGTAAACATGAGTATACATACAAGGCATGCAGGTTGTTCATAAACATGAAAGATCCGTCATGTTCGGCCTTTGTGGCATACAAATAAAATAAATCAGAAAAGTCATTCAACAAAGCTAAAAACATTATTAAATTTTCACACAACCTAAAAATTAAATTTAAACAATAAATTACAGATTTTAATGAAATTGTCCTGTAATCTAATTATAAAATGTCAAAATTATATGCCAGTAAATATTTGTTAAAATTCATAATATTACTTTCTCATTTAAATATTCTAAAATACTGTAGTATGCTTTCCCAACTAGATATAATTTTAGCCGCTTTTTTAATATATGTGCGCTTAGTTCCCTCCATCCCTTAGGAAGTTTATTAAATATTAAAGGTGCCATGCAAAATATACTTTTCTCCATTAATGCTGTTTTGGAACCATGTGAGCAAAGCATAGTGTTATCGCGTCTGACGCAATGACTTTGTCTGCCATGCGTGGAAATAATTTCCGATTACACTTTACAAACATGACAACTTCGAATATGTACAGAGACGGTAACGTCAGTATGTTATAATTAATGAAATACGGTTTACAACTGTCAGTCGAATCTAATTTAAACATCGTCCTAATACACCGTTTTTGGGCTTTGAAAGGCATATCCTTGTCAGTCGAATTGCCCCAAAGGATAATTCCATACCTTAGGTGCGATGAAACTAGGCCGTGGTAAGCAGTTAGCAATGCGTCAGTGTTAAGGACAGGAACTAATTTGTGTAGGGCATAAGAAGAGTTACAATTTTTTTTGCTTAAAATTTCAACGTGTTCTTTCCAATTTAACTTTTTGTCAATAGTTACACCGAGGAATTTAGCAGTGTTGACTTCTTCAATGGTTTTGTCATTATATCGGACCTTAAGATCAGATAAAGCTGGTAAGCGTTGACTGAAATGCATAATATTAGTTTTATTGAGATTAATCCTTAAATTATTATTATCCAAATATTTTATTATTGATATAAGAGAATTATTAATGTCACTTTTATATTTGTCTTTAGTATCGCATTGAATTGTTATGGTACTATCGTCAGCAAAAAGGGTCACAGGTTGATCAACATATTTAGGAAGGTCATTTATATACAATATGAATAGTAGAGGGCCCAACACACTGCCTTGAGGAACTCCATATTTAATTACAAGTTCATGTGAGTGGAATATTTCTTCACGTTTAGTTTTTGTATTTATTGAGGATATTTCTGTGTTGCTTTCTGTTGTCTAAATATCAGTCAAAAAGTTTTAGAACATTACCTCTAACACCGTATGCCTCCATTTTATCTAAGAGATCATCATGCCTAACGTAGTCGAACGCTTGGGTCATATCACAGAATATTGTGCTAATGTTTTTGTTAGGCAAAAAACTTTTGTATTGTGTGTTTCCGAAAGTTTCGAAAATAACTCGAAACTTGTTGGGAATTCCCCTATATTAATTCAAATGAGTTGCAATGATTAAAGTAAAAAAATATAAATATTAATAAAATTAATATTTTTATATATCATCTTCAAGCATACACTGGTGATCGTCGTTTCGTGTAGTGTTGCACCTTATGTTTGAGGCCTGAGAGAATCGCACTTTCAGTGCTAAGCACATTACGAAATCCAAACTGTGCGTCGTGTAATTTTAACAAGCTATCCAACCGTGCGACCGTCCAGCTGACTGTCGAGTACCTTCGCGATAATAGAAGCCGCAACCCATATATTATCTATTTATACCCATAATGGGTATAAATAGATAATATATGGGTTGATAGTTACACTTATCAGCAACTTCACCCGTTTTACTCATAACAATAGGCCCGACAATAGTTTGCAAGAGACCACAGGCAAGGTACGAGTGACACATTATACAACATGTAAAAAGACCCTGTCCGATTCGTTAGGGTGTTGTAAGGTACTGAGCGTCTATTTTCATGTGGTAATTTGCAGGAAAAAGATTTAAAAAAAAATCGCCTCTGTTTTTCAATGGGGAATTTTACATGGTGCTCAGCCGGCGGTCTTTTACAAGTCATAACTATTTTAATGACCCCTTTAGAAAAAATTCTAATTTTTAATGTATTTGGGGCAATTTTGGTACTAAAAATGTGAATTTTAAATAGCAATAACTTTATTATTATCAATAATAATAAAAATAAATTTTACTTGTTGGTAATGTTATTGCATTAACTACCTATATGCCCCTCTCGGAACGGACAGGTATTTTTTACATATTGTACAGAGTCAAATATGGGTTTGTTTATTAATTTACTTTTACAGAATCTTCCATAGCTCTATAAGGATTTTTATCATTAACCTGACACTATAGTTTAATAATAGTTATCTTACCTCCATTTTGTGTATTTCATTCCTCATTACTCCTATTTCGCCAGCGGCTGACTTTGCACCTTTCATGTTTTTCTTCAGTTCTACTGCTAATATTCCCTAAAGGATAGAAGAATGTTAGAAAATACATTTATTTAGCATAAACTAAAAGGCACACAACATATTCTGCAAAACAAAAGTAAAACCTGCCAAGTGAGTGGTGTGGCCCACGCACAATGAAGGATTCCGTAGTTGGGGTGAATTTATCCCAAAAACAAACTTAACATTGTAGTTGAAAAACATGTTCTCCCATATATCGATATACGTCACGGTAAATTCTCAAACTGCAAATGTAAGTTTGTAATCGCAAAAAATATTTTTGTATGTGATAAAACTACAAATTATCGATTTTCGAACGTATTCCTTTACTTCTTGTGCCGTATTTTTTATTGCGTTGTCTTAGAAGCTTTGATTATAAAGCTCTAAGGGACCGTACACCTACGTATTTTTATATTAGTTTCAACTTGATACTTACACGCGTTCCTGAGAAAAAGGGTCTTGACAGACTGACATACAGACAGACAAACGGACGGACAACGAAGTGATCCTGTAGGGGTTCCGTTTTTTCCTTTTGAGGTACGGAACCCAAAAAAATAGCAATGTTCCTAACGGCTGCACCAAATGGTCCCAGGTGAGCAGAAATGTCAGATGAGAGACTACTTGCGAAATGTGGGTGTTATATAGGCACTTACATACAACTCTGCCTAACCCTTCGGGGAAACAAGGCGTGATGTTATGTTAAGTTACGTTAACTACTAATGCCTGACGCTGGTTTGCAACTGGACCTTGATGGTGTCAGGTGTCGGATGTAAATCAGTTTTATACTTAGAGTTAGAGCCATACCGTCACCGGGATGACATGGCAGCGCATCCAGGTCGCGTCGCCAACAAAATGTATGGTTGGCTGCGTAACCAAGCGGCCACCCAGTACCTATATAGGGTGTAAGGGGCAGCCCTCCGCAAACTATAAGAGGGTGCATTCAGTTCCTTATTTTGAATCATAATCCACTGAAAATGTTCTGTTTTTTTATCGGGGTTCAGTTACTATTCCTTTATTTCAATTTAAAATTACATTCTCTGTAATTTTAAATGTCTGTCTATTAATGTAAAAAAGCAGCTA
Source organism: Xanthia togata (assembly GCA_963853775.1). NCBI lineage: Eukaryota > Metazoa > Arthropoda > Insecta > Lepidoptera > Noctuidae > Xanthia > Xanthia togata. The sequence continues at coordinate 21,570,048 of OY970795.1, read as the reverse complement.
AAATAAAAAAAAGCAATGGATGTTGAAATTCTCTAACGAACTACGCGTGAAATCAGCTGTTCAACCACCGCGGGTCGGCAAGGAGTCCGAAAGCTCGCTGCGCTGCCGTTCGCTACGTGCGTTTTGCCACGATAGCGATACATTGCGTGTTGATAAAACAAATTAGGTTTATTGGATTCCCTTAACGTTCCGGAAATAATTTCATGCACCAGTCATCTTAGTATGATATACTGAATTCACCCCATCAGTCTGCGGAGGGCTGTCCCTTACACCCTGTATAGCTGTATTTTAGTTGGCAGGACGACCTGGTGACATCGCCATGGTGTCCTGGTGAGGTAGGTATAGCTCTAAATGTTTGTATGCTTACTTGAGTACTTGTGTGGGTGTATGAATACATGAAATAGGTATTATGTTCGATTGTCTGAGGAACTACGACATAATAGCTGGCATTGGGTACAACTGACCTTTCTCTGCCAAATGAGAGCTTCCCTCTGAACGCGATCCAGTTGTTGTGTGAGGTTCATCTTGTCTTTATCCAACTCTTCTATATCTTCCTCTAATTGAAGTATTTCAGATTCCGCATCCTGTAGGAAATTTTTAAAAATGATGCAAACTAGAATTATTTTAGTCGATTCAAAATATGCCATCTATTTCTTTGAAGCGTGTATTTTTTTTCTCAAGCATGCTTGAAAATTTGAGCATTATTTAGACAACCTTCTTCGACTTAGGTACCTATATCGAAAATACTATACTGGTCGAATACATGCGAGCGCTCGGCCGGCAATGTTTGAATGAAATACTTATAAAAAAAAATATAAATATCCAATCTGTCGTGTTTATAAATTACTATGAAAACTCATATCTGTCGTGTTATTTAGGGGGTGATGTGTGGTAAGCATGTAAGTATATGACGAAATGTATTCAAGTCTAGTATTGTGCTTTTTATTTGACACTTTGAATCGGGTTCGAGTGCGAAGTGAGCGTCGAGAGTCGGCGTCGTCGGTATCGGCGAGAAGTGACGGGGGACCTTACTGAATGCCACTTCTTACGTCATCTCATACTTTATCTGTCAAAATCTCATGGTAAATTTAGTTCAACTCGCTGACACACTCGCAAGGGCAGCGCTAGTGTAAATTCAAACTATCAACCGAGTTTTTAGAATGCCAATCTAGAAACTCACAGAAGATTCAGATTCGAATTTTAGAATGAGGTCTTACAGAATCACACACCACGTTGAAGTGTATGTATGCTCCCTAACAGTGTATAACGTAGTAAGTACGCACCTTTAGAATATAAGTACATTTCAACGTTGATTCTGTAAAATTAAACAACAACTCGCATCTCACATCGCTATTCACTCGCACTTCGCATAAGGTTCAAAATGACCTTGATTTTGCATTCTGTAAGCATCACCTAGTCACTTGCGAAGTGAAGTGAGGTCCGAAGCGACCAATATTGTACTAGTGACTGCCACACTCAACAAATTTTCAAGAACCATTTTCGTGTACTCTCCCCACGGGGACTGGCGGGGACAGTGCTCGATGTTGAGATGCCAGTCGAGGACATGGGGACTAGCTTCGTTGCCAAAGATGTGGCTCAGGCTATAAAAGTTAAGTATATCTAAGACTTCCCCCTCCCTTTTTAACCTGTACATGAATGCTTTGATCATCGCGATCAGCAGCCAGAATGTCGGCTGCCATGTTCGGTGGAGTCTGTGTCAATAACCTCAGTTAAACTGACGACATGGTGCTGATGAGCGTGTCAGTCGGTGGCCTCAGAAAGCTGTGAGGAGTATGCCCTTAGTCATGGATGGAAGTACAATGTGACCGAAAGCCAATGCATGGTCTTCAAATACAAATATTAGTTCCATGCGGGAATCGAACCCACGACACGCAGAGACCGGTACGAGGATCAATTTAAGTAGGTACCTAGGGCATTTAGTCACGACCGATCTCAACGACAATGCTAACATATGGAGTGAAAACGGAGGACTTTGTCGGTGCGGGTGAACATGCTCGCACACAGGTTTGCGCGCTTGTTCGAGGGAGGTGAAGATAACGCTCTTTATGGCGTACTGCACGCACGTCTCTCTACACGTCCATTTCAACAACGCGTTCAGGGCTGTAATGGGGCTACCTCGCTACTGCAGCGCCTCAGGTATATATTCGTTAAGGCGCGTAACGATTACTTCCACGCGACCAAACGCAAGCGGGGTGCGTCCCTGGTGCCTAGGGTGTGGGGCAGCACCAATGTCGTCCTGGCGATGATCGCGGACCTGATGGACTGCTTATACATACGGCAATGCTGTGATAAGCATGTTACCGTCAACAGGGCCAGATATTAAGTCTTTGTTTGTTTTATTCTTATATTTATTTTTATTATTTTTTTAATGTGTTTTGTGTATTTGTAATGTACTCCACAATTCCACATATGATTTAAGGTTGCTTGAAATAAATGTATTTATATTTTATTTATTTATTTAAAATGGAACGAACTTTTTACGTCAATACCTACATGGCAACCAAGGAGGAAACTTATCAAAGATTTTATTTAAAATTCGATTTGGCTTACAAAATTAAATAGAGCTGTCTAAAGTAAAGAAGAAACATATGAACATATTGGCGCGCGATAAATTATCGTTGCTAGTCATTCTTCTCTTCTTCTTCTTCAAAAGCAGTGATAGCCTAGTGGTGTGACCGTGAGACTGACAAGTCGTAGGTCTCGAGTTCGAACCCAAGGCACGCACCTCTGACTTTTCGGATTCATGTGCGTATTATACAATTATCACTTGCTCAAAAAACGGTGAAGGAAAACATCGTGAGGAAACCGGCATGCCTGAGAGATATTTCTCGACGTCATGTGAAGCCAAGTCAGAGGCCCGTGGGCGGCTTTAAAACTCTGACACCAGGTTAGTTTACTAACCACTCGAAAAGAAGAAGACCGGACGCCGAAACAATGTCCAACCCAATGTAAAAAAGCCGGTCCGTTGTAAAGTGAAATAAGAGGACATCCTCAAGCGGCCTAAGTCTTTAGCGCTGCAGTTGGATCATTAGCACAGGTTAAAGCTTCTTGCAGACTAGCGTGACGCGCCACCGTTATTGTTATACCGTGAAGTTTTCTTAGAAATCGAGTCGCGTCGCGTCGCGCTAGTCTGCACGAGGCTTAACACAGATGGTATGAAGCTACAGCTACTGGGCTGATTCAGTGAGAGTGACGTAATCAGAAGATTTAGGAGTTTCGCGATAGAAAGAGAGGCAACTTCTAGGTGAAAATAACTGTAGGTGATTAGCGCTGTGCGAACTGAATTGCACTTTATTGTGTTGCACATAGTAAGAGTCGCTTTTTATTTGAAAGATTTTGCGGAGTTACCCGTCTGTAAAATCTGCATGTTTAGATCTTTGGACACTTGCAGTTTCGTCCTTACCTTGAGATTAGCAGAATACTCGTGCGTGGCCGCCATGTTGCTTTTCTGCGAGTCCTGGTTCCGATCTAGAGCGTCCCTGCGCGTGCGCTCGAGCACCTGTAGTCTCCCACTCAACGTCCGGAGAGAGCGGTCCACTTGGTTTTTTTCTGACTCCACCGTATCAGATTCCGCTTGAATGCGCATTATTTTCTGTTCACAGATTTGTATCTCTGAAAAAGTGAAGTGTAAAATGTATCAGTTTGATAAGCTTACCTACTATTTATACCCGGCTACGGTGAAGCAAAAAGGAGGGTTATGATCATTGGCAGATTTTAGCTTCCTTCGTTTGTGGCCTTTGCTCTGTGCCAGTATGATCCTTTTTGCTTGAAAAATGTCGTGACAGTAAATATGATTAAGCACAGCTGCAGTACGTGAAGGCAAATGGAGTTTAGCACGACAAACAGGTTTTGTCGACGGAAGAATAGACAAAATGACAGATTGTGATTGTTTATCTGTCATTTGGCTATTCTTCCGTCGACAAAACACGTTTCTATGGTGGTCAATTGGTCATGCTACGCGTGCAGAAACCGTCACTGGTGTAAGAACTTTTGATAAAACTTATCGAACTATCTAAACACGATCAATACAACATGTAAAGAAAACCCTATCCGATCCGTGTGGGTGTTGTTAGGTATCGTTCTGAGAGTCTATTATGTGGTAATTTGCAGGAAAAAAGAAAATCAATGGGGAATTTTACCGTGTTATTTCATTTACATGGCGATGGGCAATTCATTTACATGGGGCGCGGGCGGCCGTCGTCATTTAGCGGGTGTCATAACCGGATTTGGGGTAATTATGGTACTAAAAATGTGAATTTAAATCTATTTTACCTACTACTTACCTACCTATGCGCCTTTCGGATTGGACAAGTTTTTTTAAACATAATGTATAAGAAAAAAGTTCTTCTCAACTCATACTACTTATACAAGAAACAACACTAACAGCGATCGTTCACCTCTAAAAAAAAAACATCTTTTTATCCAATATTTAAACCTAATGCCGTTGACCGTCCGCGATGGTTAATTTTAGCGCAAACGTAATGTCGGCAACCCTCCCGGAGGGTTTACTTCCAATATTTATGGCTGCATGGCGTATGAGTTAAAAAGTGGGTGGAGTCGAAAGTGTTAAGCTGTGCGTTCGGACTCTAAGATTTATTTGTAAGTGCTAACGTTTGCAGATAAGGTTGATTTCGGTGACCATGACGTGGTGCTGGTCGGCAAGTTTGACCACGTGGCCCTGCTGCCGCAGCCACTCATGCTGCATCGACTCCGTGCGCTCGCGGAGGCACTTAACCTGTTTCTCCAACTCCTCGATACGACGCTCTTGGGGCGACTTCATCTGGGGACATAGATTATGACAGTTAGAATTAGACTTGCAAACTTTTTTTAAATTAATATATAATATAGTAGGTATTTTAGAAGCCATTGCGTGTAAAAATATAGTAGACGGAGAAAAAATATAGTAGGTATATTTCAAAAACATTTTTATTATGTTTTATGAATATTTTTTACTACTATGAGTACCTACTATTACTACTAGGTACTATGAATCTTTATTAACAGGTTTTGTTTTTTCTCATAACCATTTTTACACTCTAAATTAGGGTTACAAAATAACATTCAGCTTTTATGATATTAACACGCGCCACACGTGTGTCGTAGGTACTCGTACCTACCGGTCACGAATTCACGATGTCGGACTTTAGTAACCGCGAGTTTTATGAGATGGTGCGAGTGTACTTATTAAATGGTGATTTACGAACAGCTCGCAGAATGTATGCAACGGAGAGCGTACCTCGAATGCGAGCCCATGGTATCCTTAACCCCGCGGTCCCTAATGAAAGGACCATTTTAGCAGCCACTCAAAGGCTGGATCACGGTCAGTTCAGGACCCCGAATCACGCACGAGGGTCTGGCATACCTCGACTGGCGGTCGAAATCGAAGAAACCATCTTTGGGGAGAAGTAAAACGCCGGGTGTATGTAGAGGAGACCTTTTGGGTCTCCTCTACATAGGTACACCCGGCGTTTTCCTAGATGTTTTAAAGTCTAAGATAATTAACGCTTTTGATGAAGTGAAAAGTGACATTAGTGTTCTCAACAAACTAAATGACAATTCATTTAAACGTGCACGTTTATGCCTAGAAAGAGGAGGACTTCATTTTGAACCATTATTGAAATACAGTGATTAGTGATGACAATGTAGCGTAAGCAATTATTTTTAACTAACAATTTTAGCGAATAGGTTATTTTCGACTCACTGACCAACATTATTGTAAATATCTACTAAGATGATTCCATTTTTTTAAATACGCCGTAGTGCAGAAGTACCCTATGCTTAAAGTAATATCAATAATTTTAATTTGTTTGTGTTTTAGAAGTGCCATGATTGAATTGAATAAAATGCTTTATTTTCTGCATTTTGATTGTCCTAAGCCCATGAAAGTATGAAGAAAAAATTGGAACTTCTGATTACGGCCTAATCTTAAAAAAGTCTAGTTCAAACCTGATAAAAATTGTTATCCACGTAAATACCTACCTACGTCTGTGAACGAAAAACGAACGAGCGCACAGCTGATAGGTAGGTACTTAAGCGCGTTTCACTTCGCCACGCGCCGGCGAGTAGCCATAAAATCAATTTCAAAGTAGACATCTTTCGTTAACCATAGCTTTATTTTTTTGGAACACATATCAAAATAAAAAATAGGTGTTAATAAAACTCATTTATGTTTACTTTTTCAAAGTTTGCGCACTGAATAAAAAATATTCCTGTATACATATATGTGTATATATATATATATATTATATACGTATATTACGAATATGTAATTCGCCACACGCTTGGCAGGGTGGGTCAGAAAGGCGTACGATTTTAAAAACACTCTTGCGTTTGAAGCTTTAGAGAGGGGACTGCGCGGGTGGTGGGGTTAAGTAGCTCGGTTATATAATAAATTTGTATAATAATAAAAATTTGTATGTGAATTGTACTAAGTTTTTTTTAAATCATTTTTTCAAATTCGCAATTCTTTCTGGCCCACCCTGTAGTTTAGTAGAACCTGAAAATAAATGAAAACTAAATAAAATGTGTCCCAGAACTCACATCAAACAATTCCTTTAGCGTAGCATACTTCTTCTGTGTAATATCCAACTCCCTCTGCTTGCTCATCATGAGCGACGTCTTCTGGTCGTACTTGGCCTCCATATCCTGTAACTCTTTCTCTTTCGCCAGCATTACGCTCTGGGTCTTTTCTAGAATTCCGTTGTTGCTCGGTTCCGCATCACCTCTATCTCGAGCATAATGTTCGCGTGTTGATTTTCCATTGTTATTAGAGATATTTCCTGTAACAGAGAAAGCAAAGCACGTAAAGAAATAGAATATAGATATTAAAATCAAAGCAGATGTCCCACAAACACCGATCAACAAAAGATATCATCTGCCTTTTACCAACTATGTTGGGGTCGGCTTCCAGTCTAACCAGATGCAGCTCAATACCAGTATTTTACATGTCATGAAGTGACTGCCTATTTGACCTGCATAACCCAGTTTTACCAACCTTTACCAACTATTTGGGGGTCGGCTTCCATTCTAACCAGATGCAGCTCAATATCAGTATTTTACATGAAATGACTGCCTATTGGACATAACCCAGATGATGATGACGATGATGGAGATAACCCATTTGATTTACATGCATAACCCAGTTACTGGGTAACATGATACTTGGTCAGACTGGTGGTCAGACTTACGGGCTTCTGATTACACGTAACAACTGTCGAAGATTACGCCTTTGACGTTTAAGTTATATTATTGCTACAATCGAAATAAATAAGTTGATTAACTTGGTCTTCATTTTACTCCACCTTTTTATTTCAAACATTTTACTGTATAGTTTCATAGTGACCTGTTTCCGGGACATCTCCCTCATCTTGCGGATGCCGTTGGCCATGGATTCCACGGCCTTATCGTTCAGCAGACACTCCTGCAGGTTCAGCAGTATATCGTTGTCTATCTTCATCTTGTATTCGACCTTCCTGTTCAACTCCTTGCAAGTGCTCTTTAGTATATTGTTCATCGTTTGGTTTTCCTGAAAAAGTGACATGGGAAAATGAATAATTATTAATTTCATTTTAAGGGCGCGTTTGCAAATCGGACAAAATTATGCTGTTTTTCGGTTCATTTTGTGACAAAATTAAACCGAATCAAATATAACTAATAAATTCCACATATAGATTGGTTCATCATCTTTAAAAAAAAATAACTTTTTTGTTCAAAATTATAGGTTTTATATTGTAAAAATGATCTTCCGTTGCCCTTTTTTCATAAAACTAACTATACCGGGATGAGTTTAAAAAGGTTTTGTTTTATTATCAACATATTATAAGATTTCTAAAAATACTATAAGTAGGCAGACATTCTCAATTCTAATACTTAGTAAAATAATGTTTCAAAATGTCACAAATAGTGGCAAAAATAAATAAAAACTGAAACTAACTTTTTCACTTTTTTTTTTGGCATAGCGGATTGCACCTAGAATCCCAATTCTCGCGCAAGGCGAAAGTCTCAATCTCATCTCAGTGGCTACATTATTAACCTACGTTATTTACATTAATTAATGTAAATAACTTATGGCAAATTGCACATATTGGCATACACACGAGGACGATTCGTGTTTTATGACGAATCGTCTTTTTTCACGATTAGTTTATCTTTTTGACGGCGGCAATGCTTTTTAAAAGCCCGTGTTCACACGCATCACGAATCGTGAAAAATTACAGACATGTCTTACAAAAACGTATCGTGTTTTAAAACTCACGTTCGTGAACCTACGTTATTTACATTAATTAATGTAAATAATGTAGGTTAGTAATGTAGGTTCATTTGGCAAATTGCACATATTGGCATACACACGAGGACGATTCGTGTTTTATGACGAATCGTCTTTTTTCACGATTCGTTTATTTTTTTGACGGCGGCAATGCTTTTTAAAAGCCCGTGTTCACACGCATCACGAATCGTGAAAAATTACAGACATGTCTTAGAAAAACGTATCGTGTTATAAAAATCACGAAGAAGTGAAGCACACGTGAAGCTGAAGCGCTCGACCACGACTGAACTCTTGAATCACGAATCATGTGTTAACATCATTCGGATATGTTGACGAATCGCGAAAAAACTCGTTTCCGTAATTCCGTATGCAATATGAACGTGCGTCCGTCATCATGACGTACCGTTTTTTTTTAATCGTCAAAGATTTGTGAATGAGCTCTTAGAATACGAACGTTCTTCAAAATATAGGAATCATCCCTTTGGTAAGTGATATAATTATTTGCCTTAACAACGTTCTATGGTCATCAAAACTAAGTGCCTGAGTATAAAATATATATTTTTGGTGATCACAATATCACTAGTCCTATTTTTGAACACATCTGCTTCTTTTTCGTGTGGTTAGTGACTAATCTGGTGTCAGAGTTTTTATGACTTGGCTTCACATGCCGTCGAGATATCTCTCCGGCATGCCAGTTGCCTCACGATGTTTTCCTTCACCGTTTTTGAAGCAAGTGATAAACACTGTTGATAGTGCACTAGGCTAACACTGCTGTTTGAACACATTATTTACATATATATGTTGGAATACGTACTGATTTGATCATCTCCTGGTCCCTTTCAGACATTTCGATGGACTCCGTCAGCTCATTGATCTGAGTTTCTAAAGTCTGCCGTTTCGTGTCCTCGGTATCGTCTGCGAATAATGATGGATTTAATTATCTAAATCGCTTTAAATTTATACACACTGAAGATACTATCCAAATTATAGATAAATGGATTTTTTTTTTGGCTTAACCAAGCCTGTATGAAACCGCACCACGCACGCCCCTTGATTAGCCTATAATTCATCGGCCCGTGTGTACTCGTATCAATATGCAGCATTGGGTAAATATACTGAATATCTCTCCCAATTATCTTATCATAGCTTTTGCTCGCGGCTGCGCCCGGGTGGAGGTCGAAAATTATTCCACGGGAACGTACACCCCACGGTTTTACCAGCATAAGACTCGGTCCCAAAAAAAAAAAGTCATAAAAAGTATCCTAAAGTAGGATAAAAAGTATCCTATGTCCTAACCATAGGCCATCATAGTCTACCCATGTGCCAATTTTCATCCAAATCCGTTCAGCTGTTTTAGCGTGAAAGCGTAACAAATAAACAAACTCACTGTCGCATTTATAATATTAGTTAGGATATAATTAGGACGTACGTGAAGGTATATGACACAGGTACACTCCCTACTTTGTTATGTCAACACTGCACAGTGCACTGTATGCAACAAGTAAAGTGATTCAAAAGTGGCGATTCTTTAAATGTATTTTCCTGAGAAGTTGATTGAGCGGTTATATACTCACGCAACTTATTAGCATGGTCGATATCGTAGATAAATTTATCCTTCTGCATGGTGATCTCTCTCCCCTTTTTCATCTCGTCCATTAACATCTTCTTGGTGATTTCGAGGGAGTGAACCAATGTGCGGTAGCTATCTTGTAAAGTTCTGTAAATATAAATATACTCGAAGAATGAAATGGTCCAAATGGTCGAAATGGTCCTTCCACGTCATATTTTACAGTTTTGGTGTCCCGTGTTGGGCGCCAAAACTGCAGGCAATTTAGAATTGTAAAGGAGTCGGTCAGTCAGGAAGATACCCATTCCTAAACACACTCCTATGGAGACCGCGCAAGAAACTCCATGGACACTCCTTAGGATTTCTACACTTACCTATAATCATCCCTGACGGAGTCGTATACCCTGTCCCGCTGCGTAACGTTCACGATGACGGTATTCCACAGACTGACCAGACGCCGCTTATCAAGGTCCAGGTCTTCTAACTCAGCTGCGTATGCTGTAACCTAATAGAACCGTTTGATTTTGAATTACTTTATATAAGTATCGACTGTCATAGTGAAAAAGAGGCTAGAGAATCCATCATACGTGTCATGATTCGTGCTAGTACTGTATGTAAAGGGCACACAGTATCCGGGTGGCGGCTTTAGAACGTTGCAAGTCGGATAATGTTTGTTTAAAATGAGCCCGGCAGCTAAGGGGTCCGCCCGGCTTTGGTGTGTAGACAACTTTAGCATTGACTTCACATATAGGTACAGCCACGAATACGATTGACTTCACATTTACCTTCCACTTACGCAAGAAGCACTTTTTGAAGTGGTAAAATTGCAACAGCGTACACACACGAGGAATTACCAGCAGTTTTATATTAAAAGTTTGTCTGTGATATCTTACCTTATCGTTTACTTTCTCCATCTCACCATTCTTGATCTCCATCTGTTTCTTGAACATCTCCAGCTTGGACTCCAGCTTCCACACTTCATTGCTCAGACCAAACAGGAACATGTCCTGTAAGGAGTTATAAGTAGATTTAACTTGTAAGGACTTATTGAGAATATCAAATGATATTACATGCTCTTGGGGCTTAGGAAAAAAAAATTGCAAGTAAAATATTATATCGATTACCATGGATTCAGTTTACCGGTGGATGCTGTAAGGCGCCGAAATTGCAGATAAGGTGGTACTGTTACCTAGTACCTACTTTACTGAAAGAGCCTTCATCAAGGAGCATTACCTACACAGTACGTACCTACCTATCCACATTATAGTAAGAAAAAAACACTTAGTAAGATTGCAGTGTCCTACCAGTTGCCTCTTCTCATCTGCGAGGGCTTTCTTCTCTGCCCTCATCTTGTCAGACATGCGCTGGCTGACGGTCAAGTCCGTGTCGGTCTCGTCGCGCCACGCTTCCAGCTGCCTGCAAAGGGCTGTGAGAGCTTCCATCTCTTCTATGGCCTCACGTTCTGAGCACGGAAAATATACTTTATTATAAAATATACTTGGATGTGAGTAATTAAAACTGCGTAGTTCTTCTCTATTATTATTATTCTCTATAAGTTCCTCTCTATTGACTACCAAGTAATAACTTAAATAGTCTTTATCACTACATATAAATAAAAACAAAGCCTCTGTCTGAACGTGATAAACTCAAAAACTACCGAACAGAATTTCATACGGTTTAAAGAAAGAAAGAAAGAAAGAAAAATATTTTATTTGGGACACGCACAGGATATATACAAACAGTAATAATATTTTTACAGCAATAAGGACGGAGTGATTCAGGAGGAATATTTTGTTCCATTTTTTTATATTTTTTTTAAACGTTGCCGCACACTAGTATTTCTGCTGTATCGTGGGTGGGTGAATTGCGCAAGCAAAAAAAATACACGGCAAACCTGAGAACGGTAGTGCAATGTGCTGATTTTTAATTTTAAATATTTTTTCTCAACAACGTAAGTACTTCTCTACCTTGGCAAAAAAAAAAACAATGATTTTTACCCTCTTAATACACAAAAAAAAAAAAATTACAGTGTTATTTTATCATCACGGTGGCCTGTCCTGAACCCAATTCCGCTCATAAAATACCTTCCCCTGCAAATACATTCGTAATATGGATTTAAATCGATTTTGTTATCATTAAATTATAATATATTCCATCAAATAAAACTATTTTTGTTTGTTTATCTTCTTTCTCATGGATTTGACAGGCAGTTAACTTTTGTCTGGAAAAAAGTTATCATTTCAGAGGACAGTAAGTTTTAGTAGAATAGCCATTAGCCACGTCAACTTTGCTTTGTTACGCCCCCTCACCTTTCCTCACTTCGGATCAGTCCGGCTCAAGCTCTCGGCGCGAACGCACCGGTCCCAACGCCTTGCGGTTTCCCGCCAAAAAAATCAGTTTATCATTTCAGTAATATGGGGACAAAAATAGTTTCATTTCGGTGGCTGTTATAATTCGTGCTAGATTCGTTTAATTTGTTTCAAAATTGTGGATTAAATTCGACGTAAGTACTGTTTTGTTTGAGTAGTGTTCATATTTTTTTAATAATTTTATTTCGGAGTTAAATGTAGAACAACCTCTATTTTATCATATCAGTGTTATCATTTCAGTGGATTCGGTGGACTGTTATACCCATTACAGTCCACCGAAATGAAATGTATCTCCGAAATGATAAAACCATAAAGTTTTAGAGATCCTTGTGTCAAGTACAAAGTCATAGTTTTGTAATGTACCTACCTGTGTAGATTAGGTTTCTGTTATGTTTCATACGTTTATGTAAAAGGATTTAAAGTACTAAGCTATTACTGCTAAGATTTTCTATAATGTTTCTAATTCATTTATTATGTTTTAAAAATATAAGAGTTGATTTAATTTCAGAAGTTTTACTTATATGTATACCTGTAGAAACACTATTCTCGTCTCGTTACAAATTTAACTAAATTATACCTAGCATTTTTCTCCTAGTGCAATAGGTAGACATTATGTATTACTGTTAATTGCATAACTTACAAATGCAGCCATCATATTAATCAGAAACTTTAAGCTGTCTAATCGCGCTTCGTTCAGTCTTTTGAAAATATATCAAATAAATTAGTATTAGTTCATAAACAAACAAAAATATTTATTTATGGTTAAAAGCGTTTACGATAAAGTTTTCCAACATTTTCAAACAACAACAACCAGAAGAATTACCAAAGGTTATATAAGTAAAGAAACAACTCATTCATATCATAATAAATATCATTCTTTGAGGTTATTGTAATCTCAAAGAATGAATTATATGTAATACTAACTGTAATATATGTTTGTTAATGATGATATTAAAATAACTGTGTACTGTCCTGTCTCAGTTTTTATCTAAAATTTGTGGAAATCAAACCTAACAAAGTACGGAACCCTGGCTGCCCGGCACGGTTGTTCTTAGCTGTATCATTTCGGTGGATTTATTTCATTCCGGTGCACAGTCTATCATTTCGGTGGTCATTTTTATCATTTCGGGAGACACTTTTCATTTCAGTGGACTCTTAAAAATTCATCTTTAAATATTTATGTAAGTTTTGATGATATTTGATGTCCACTCACGCACAATGTCATAAAATAAGCTAAAGTTTTATTTGTCACTAAAAATATGTAGATAGCATTGAAATAAAAAAATCCCACCGAAATGACACAAAAAAATCTCTTGTTGAAATTCACCCGGGTGCGTTTACAAACATTTATAATCACATACACAAACAGCCAGACCCGAAACAACTACTTGTAGGTCATACAAATACTTGTTCCGTGCGGGATTCGAACCCGCGACATGCAGCGCAGAAGTCAATCGCTTAACCACTGCGCTAACCGTGCCGTCAAATTCGTTATTACGTTCGTTAAGTCGTTATTACTTATTAATTTTAAATTATAATTAGAATATTTACGCGCCGTTGCGCGTTGACGGGGAGACAGCGTTCATTTGATTTATTAACACCTGTATTTTTTTGTGTGCCTATGTTCTACAAAAATAAAAATATTTGAATTTGAAAAGGTTTAGGTAAATAATTCATATAAATGGCTGAAATATGACGATGATTGTTGGGTTGTTTAGTAGCTTAAGGCAGCCGCAGGATTGTCCGGTTAAGCAGTCATCACCTCACAGGTGACCTACGAGATACCCTAGTTAAAAAAAAAAAAAAAGATGATTGTTGGAGATGTCGAAAAATACCATGCTACTGCCAGATACACACACAGATAGTTAATTAAATATTATTATAACCTGGATTTAAAAAAAAACTCAAAGCATTTATTTCAAATAAACCAATTACAGCCACTTTTGAATTGTGAAAGGGTCGGTCGGTTAGAAAGATGAAGCTAGTTAGTTACCCATTCCAAAGCGTAGTAGGTTCCTATGGAGAAGAACAGGCAACAAACTCCACGGGCACTCTTTTAAATCAAAATGTTGTTACAAAATATTGGTTACCTACATCATTCATGTTGAAGAAATTATACATGTGAGAACAATGCAGAAAGTTAAAAACGTACGTAATAAAAAGATAAAAACAATTAAAAAAATTAAATAATTCTTGGCAGCTAAGAGATGACCAGTCCCTACTGAGGCAACCGTTCACGAGCATGACACAAGGATCAGCACCATTCACCTCAACCATTGTGAATGGAACTTAATGATCCAACACACAACACCACTACCAGCGAAACATTTGAGTAAGCATGACATACTCTCAGCCGCCAGGGGTCGATTCAAGTCAGTAATGGTCGCAGTCACAGAAATATTAAAAAATCAAAATGTTGTTACAAAATATTGGTTACCTACATCATTCATGTTGAAGAAATTATACATGTGAGAACAATGCAGAAAGTTAAAAACGTCTTCTTTATTATATCTATGGTCACAGTGCTCACACCAACCTACTACAATCTGTCAAATTTCTTGAACAGATTTTCAACTTTATCACTAAAGCGTAAGGTTTAAAGTTGATTGGGAACATTTTACATTTTCTGGTAGGGTGACGTGCTGGCGTCTGTACTTTAAATCCCGGTAAAACGATCCCGTGGGATATTTTCCGACATCAACGCGAGCAAAGCCGCGGCCAAAAGCTAGTATTCAAATAACAACAATCATTCATAGACGGTAAGTATGAATGAAATGGCAAATTGCTTAACAATTAGCAAGTACAGATAGTGCAATTCACGACGACGCGCCCCACTCTGGGATTACTGTTTTTTTTTTTTCGACTAGGGCATCTCGTAGCTCACCTCTGAGGTGATGACTACTTAACCGGACATTCCTGTGGCTGCCTTAAGCTACTACACTCAAAGCCTCCAGCCGAGCGCTCGGCACCCCCTGTGTGGTACGGACCTCGGCTTAGGGCGTCGCTGGCGGGAAGTTGGGACAGGCTGGATCAAGGATAATTCATTATTATTAATCGGGGAATTTAAAGCTACTGGCTCAGCATCGACGCGGGCTGGCGCATCAACGAGTAAGGGTCGGGGGGGACGATTACTGTACTCTAAGCTGTACTTTAGTACGGAGCAGAGCGGAGTGGGGCGCGTCGTCGTGGATTGCACTATCTATAAGTGGTTAAGTAAGTAAGTACCTCTAACTATATCGTGGTCCAGCTTAGCTGTGGCTTTCTTATGCTTCTCGTTGGACTCTTTAGCACGTTTCTCAGCTTCTTCACGCTCCAAAGTGCGTTGCGCTAAAGTTGCTTCATATTCCTCTATCAGGACCTACGACAATGAATAATTATTTAGCTTCATTTTGGATTTTTTTATTATTTGTGGTGGGTGGGGGCTTGTGGCTAAGTAATAACAGCCGCACGGGTCGATCGATCAAATTAATCGATTGATGGGTGACCATCTTTACATACCAAGACCCCTCCGTGCCTCGGAAAGCACGGTAAGCTGTTGGTCCCGGCTGTAATTCGTGGATGTTTGACAGACGTTACGGGTCGTTGGAAACCCGAAAGTCTGACAACCAGTCTTACCATATTACCTAGTAACTGGGTTTAGGAGGTCAGATAGGCAGCAGTCACTCCATTTAAAATACTGATATTCAGCTGCATCCAGTTAGACTGGAAGCCGACCCCAACATAGTTGGGAATAGGCTAGGCAGATGATACTTTTTATTATTTGTGCCATAAAGCTATGAATATCCTAGAAGAGCGGTGACCGCGAATACCATTTGAATAACGTGATCAGACGGTACATTGCGGACGCTATGTGGCGGCCTCCGCAATCATAGAAAACCCTAGCTTAACAAAGGTTTTCGTAAATATTTTAGTCCAGATTTTGCAACGGTAGGATTGAAAAAATGTCTTGAAGCTGTTCTTTCAGACTCTGCATTTGGTCCAAAGATTGACTTTGGACCAAATGCAGAGTCTGAAAGAATAAAAATAACGGTATTCCCGTGGTTAGTGGTTTGAATCGTACACGCTACAGGTCATAGAATAAGATCAGTCTTAAGGGGGGGATGCACCACCGGGGCTGCGGGAAAGTCCGAAAGGGATACCGTGGCCCCTGGCAACGTGCAGGCAACTAAAGGAACACGGGTGGGTTTTAGTCAGTAAGAGTCTGACACGCCCTACCGCTCCGCCGCCAATGAGCGGGACAAGTCATTTGATGATTTCCCACCCAAAAAAAACGGTTCACCACTCACCAGAGGCGCTTCGAAGGGCCTAGAGCAGCATTAAGAGGGCTTATCCTAAAAGTTGGCAACGTCGCAAATAGCTGTCAAATATTTACCTGTTTTGATTAAATTGGCAATAATACATACATACATAAACTCACGCCTTCTTCCCATGGCGGTAGGCAGAAACTACAGAATGCCACCTGCTACGATCCTTACATACTCCTTTTGCCTCGTTTACGTTCATACATCTGGTCATACACGCACGCCGGTTGCGAGTACTACGCACCTGTCCTTTCTGAAGAACATCACCAATAAGGTCACCACACACCCGCCACCATATATGTCCTCCTAGGGCGTCCCCTCCCGGCGTTTCCATTCACATCTGCCTTGTAAATACATTTTGTTAGTCGCCTTTCATTCATCCTCTCAACATGACCAAACCATCTCAGCATACCCTTTTCAATTTTTGTCACTACATCTTCTTTTAACTCACATCGTTGTCTTATCACATCATTTCTCAGCCTATCATTCATAGTTAGACCACACATGCTTCGCAAGGAACGCATTTCCACAGCATTTATCCTACTTTCATGCTTCTTTTGCCACACCCAGCATTCACTTCCATACATAAGCGTGGGCACCAGCACACCACTGTGAACAGCCAGTCGAGCCTTTTTAGACATCAACTGGTTGGTCACAATCGCATGTATAGCACCATTCACTTTATTTCCCGCATTTACTCTCCTTTCCACATCTTCATCAATCTTCCCATCCCTTGTAAACAGACTCCCCAAGTATACAAACTCACTTACTTGCTCCACATTCTTATTATTTATTTTCATATCACACACCGATACATCCTCTCCTCTTTCAAAGACCATGACCTTCGTCTAATTCACATTTATATTCATCCCTTTCCTCTTACATGCTTCATCCATCACAGTCACCATGTCTTGCAACTGTTCTGCTGACGATGCAAGTAGAACTTGATCATCTGCGTAGAGAAGGCATTTGACAGGCAACTCATTCATCCACAATCCGCACTCACCCTCTTTCAAATCTGTCAGACAACTATCCATGGCAATAATACTTTATAGAAATATAAAATGTGGCTAACTAGCGAACTAAAATATTGTTAATGAAATGCAATAATTAATATCGTAACACCGAACATTTACTTTTGTAAAAAAAGTAATTGGAAACTTTCCAAATGCCTTTTTTACACCTAAAACGGTTACAATATCAAATTCTGTGTTATAATTGCAATTCATTATTAATAGTTCGCTAGTTAGCCACATTTCATATTTCCATACATTAATATTGCCAAATGAAACAAAATAGCGAGATATTTGATATATATTTAGGACGTTGCCAACTTTCAGAATAAACGCCCTTAATACCTTACTCAGTTGGTGCAGTATTATTAACGCTAACTTTTACAGTTTACTCCAACGGGCAGTCTAGCCATAACAGGGGCCCAAGTCTGCTATTTTTATAAATTCGTCATTCCAACACGATGACATTGTCATTTTGCTAAAAGTTCGTAATCTGCTAAATTCATAATGGTCGATCATTGGTTGATCATTGTATTCCACAAACACGATACTCGTAACGAATTAAAAGAAATGACTGCACAATGACGTTCTCATGGTAGGTCACCTGGTTGATCAAAGGAACTGTCAAAATTTTAGCAGATTAGCGCCTAAGTCAGTCATTCATTTTTCAGTAGGTACGAGATTACCAATAGATGCCATTTCTTTCAATGGAGTGTCAGTGGCTGACCATTGGAAAGTCATAATGACGCTACTATGTTAGTAGATTACCAAACTTGTCAAAATCAACAATTATGAAATCAATGATAGACCATTCTGACACTATTGTAATAGTAGACTTGAGGCCCAGGTTATTGTGCAAGCAAGCCATAATACACGTTAATTAAAAATATAGTAGTAATGCACATACCCTTTGCGCGTTGGTGTCATGGTCGCTCCGGTAGATGGTCTCCAGGTCCCTGTCATATTGCTGCTTACTCAGCCTTAGCTCTTCACGCTGTAACAAAAGTATTCGCTGGTAATTTTATACCGTTATATCAAACACCAGATTTTCAACACTTTCATAAAATAATGACCAACATAACGCCATAGCTATTTCCCGGGAAGGGTTAGGCAGAGATGTATTAATTTGTACGTTCACATTTCGTCTGTTATGTTTTAGTCCCATGTACTAGGGGGCGAACCTATAGCCATCAACCGGGCACAAATTCAGACTCCGAGCTTACATCTGATTAATACGTGATGAAAAACTCATTATCACTGCCTGAAATACCTTTTCCTTATACCTTCACAACCGCATCTCTAGTCTTGACACTGAATTTTTAGGCAAGTCATAAAATATTAATCTTGCAAACTCTATAGGTAGGTACAAACATATCTTTTAACTAAAAAAACGTTCTACCAGATTGAGTATCTGGTTCTCGGCGATGGCGTTCTCTTTCACCAGGAACTGTTTGAGCGTCTCCTGGAACTTCTGCATGAGCGGGTGCGTGGACTCCAGCACTGCCGGCATCGATCCGATGTCACGCTGGGCGCGCCATCTGAATGAGCAAAACAGAATGAACCACTGAACCACTACTCACACGGGTGCGACGTGCAGTGTGCTAACCCAATTGTGTGTTAACCTAATTGTGGAATGTAGGAGATGATAAAAAGAGAGAGAACTGAGATATAACTTATATTTTTAGTTTTATTCACTTTGACCACACATTCAAGGTAAGGTATCTGACAGAAGACAGAACATGCTAAAAAGTCAGAACAAAAAAGGACGTTAAAAAAAACATACTTACTCTTTTATTCTAACAGAACCTCATCTGAAATTTATTATTGGCCTTTATAGCATTCCACTGCTGGAAATACAGCGTATCCTTTAGCATTACAATGGCAGTTTAAAAAGTTTTTTTTTGAACTGGTGGATAGCGCGGGTTTCCGCAATGCGTCAGATAACTTAAAATGACGACCGTCATGATAACAATTTTACTTTACGGTGTCAAGAAAGGCTCTGTTTAATTTAGTCAACCGCTTTATGAGGCTCTCTCATAGGAAACTTAAGCTATCTATGTATGTATATTTTCCGTGTGGATAGTGTTGACCGACATCATGACTTCAAACCCCAAGAGGACATAATGGAAAAAAAAAGAGAAAATAAGGTACTTACTTTTCAAAAGCTTCCCTACCAGACTTATTGCAGCGGCACTTGTCGACAGGGCAAGCGCATACGCAGGGACACACATCTTCTTCAAATGAAGGGTGATCGCATTCGCAGATCGTGTCCTAGAACAATGTAGAGTGAATTTTTCTTTGCTGATCGATTTGTCTCACTAGTTTCTCTCTCTATTAGGAGACTAAGGCTAAGGCTGCCTGTCCACTGGAGCGGAGCGTAGAAATGTGCCAATATTAACCAATAGAATCTAAACTCCGCTTCAAAGCTCCGCTTCTATTGGTTAATATAGACACATTTCTCAGCTCCGCTGCCTAGCTTCGCTCCAGTGGACAGATCGTCTTGCCTGAGGCATAAAAGACGATTGAAACAACAAATTACTTGGTCTAATTTAGCCAGACGAAAAATAAAATACTAGATATGAAATACTAACATCATACACAATCGTCTCATGCCTGAACAGAAGGCATGTTGGCTCATGGATGACGATGCCGATCTCATCCCGGGGGCACTCGCAGTTCACACTGACAAGGGACTCTTCAGTTGTACTGTCCTCAGTACAAACGCAGGGAATCGAATTCTCTGACTTTGCAGACTCCGACATTTTGGGTCGGTTTTCAATTCTTTGGCGATATATATAAAAAACCAATGTATATTTCAAGCAGCTGATTGAAAATGAAAATTATTGTACAAAAATAATTGTCAATGAACAGTTTTGTTTGTTTCTAGGCAACAGTAATTTTTAATGATTTTATGGCAGCATAGGACAGCATGTGTGGTTATCGAAACTCTTTGGGTGAAGCGTTGCCATAGCAACGTTGTGTCAACAAAATCGCGGGATAGCGCGGATAGCGTGTAGTAAACAAATAATTTGTGAAATTTACTAAATATGGTAAGCATAGTAAAATTATAGTTAATACCAAAAGTAACTTAACTTAAAAAAAATACTAGAAATATTTGGATTTTTTGGAAATGCAGCTATATTTCTAGCTACACTTAATCATATTATTTGTTTCGTTTTAGATTCTATCTCGTTCAAAACCAGCGACTGAAAGCAGGGTAAATACGGGCAGCAGTTCCGCCAAGAAAACCTTCCCAGAATTAGAAGACTTTCTGCTGAAGAGGGACTATGTCGGCGCTCTCACTATGCTTGAGGTAAATCTGTGACGTGGTATGTTTGAACAATGTCATCGCCGCATTAATTACCTAGAGTGCTGAGTTAGTTTTAGGTTTTGCCTTTAGTGTTTTCATATTGACGCTTTTAAAATAATGAGCGAATTTGAGATATTTCTCGACGGCATATGAAGCCAAGTCAGAGGCTCATCGACGACATAAAACTCTGACATTCAGGTTAGTCACTAACCACACGAAATTATATAGTCACTAACCTGTGTTTAGTTATTCTCCCGGTTTATCCAACCACGTAAGACCTAAGTGGTGGTATAGACCCAGGGAACGAAAAAAAAATTCGTTCACTAGACCTAACTAAAAACTTTTTGTCCTTTTTCGTACGATTTGTTCGATCGTAAGAAAAAATTGAACTATGGAGTAAATTTTGTAGTTCGAACGAAATTTGTTGGTTCTTGCCCTGGTGCTATTTAATTTTACACCGACTACGACCTCCGCTGGTTATAGGCTATGTGACGTCACATTAAATTGAATATGGCGCTTCATATGGACATAAAAGTATGAAACAAAAAAAAAAATTTTTGATGCCATGTTGAGTATCAAATGAAAGGGCTTAAGGCGAAATGGGTCCCAAAGAAGAGATTTTGACGCATTTCGGCTGCACGCAAAATCAATTTTTGTCCTCAAAAACTACAAGCTTGCCTTATTTTTTTCATGGTTATTAAAATTGAAGATATTTTTTTGTGAATTATGAGGGCCAAAACACGATTGACATGATTTGGCTCGATACAAAAAAATCGCAAAGTTTCCTCAAAATGTAGCGTTTTTATGAGAAAAAATGATTTTATTCGATTGTAATTAAAGCAATTTCAATAAAATTTCGTCTATACGTTCACCATTAAATACTTTAGGGGATTATGGGTTTATTTTAATGTAACAGCAAATCGAATTTTAAAATAAACCCAAATATAGAAAATCGGGCTAAATCAGCTCGCGCTCAGAGTCCTGCGGGACGTCATCGAGGGTGGACCTGTGTCAAAATTTTTAAAAATACGCTCTCTCTGTAGTTGTTAAAAAAAAATCAAATAAAAGAAGAACACATTAGATATGAAATTGCGACAACTCAGAAAAAATATTTCGTAATTTTAATATAGTTTTAATTAATAATATTGTTTTGGAAAGTGTGATTATTTCTATGCGATATGATGACGATTACCTAATTGTCATCTTACAATAGTGTTAGACACATAACAAATTATTATCGATAAAATTATAGTCAAGTGCGAGTCTTACATAATTTTTTATCGTCGATTATGAAGAAGTTTTTTAGTCAGATTCATCCATATTTACTCTCCACCGAACTGTCTTTGCTAATATCATATCCTATATTAATAAACATATAATATACAATTGGTCTGGTTGTCGGTTGTATAAAAAAAAATTTAAAACAACTTTCACTCTGGCAAGAACAACGAAAATTAGAAAAAAAAAACTGTTTCGAACAAAAGTGCTATACTAACATGACCAAATGTAGAGAAGACGATAAAAATCGTAATGATATTTTTCGAATAGCTGAGCCAGCCACAATATTTTTTTTCTTGAATGCGTGATTGTATCGTATTGGCTCAGTATGAACCATTTTCAGTTTTGAATACAAAAAGTCACTGGTTATGATATCGTATACGAAACTACTGTATACGATTAAATGTCGTTCTAAAATGTCGATATCCTAAAATAATAGATTCGATAAATTATAGCTGTAGCAGTAGGTACCTACGTCACTAGGCAATAAAGTACGGAATTGTTACTTCATATTATAGCTGTCAATATTTACGAATCTTCATGAGCGGTGGGAAACATCCAAAACAAAACAATATGGTCACAGTATAAGCAAAACAGTAAGACCATATAAAGCCCATTCAACTTAATAACAATCCTGAAGAAATAAAGATAAAACTTTGGATGGAAATTCGCCATTTTTTTTCTTAAATTCACTGACATACAATGCACAACCTAAACCACGCTGGGTCTAGAAACATGCAATTTTGCACAAGATTTCCTTTTATAACGAACGAAATTATGACTTTGATATTTTCTATCAAAATTACATTTTGCGGGACCGTTGAGATACCCAGTAGAACCATTGCAATTTTAAACTTTCACCTTACTACCGCAAATCCATGTTTATCTGAAACTAATTTCTCTCCGCGACTTCATTCACGTGGAAGTCGTAAGATACCACAATATATTAAAATAACAGCCATATTTTATAAATCTTCATTGTACACTATGTCTGTAATTTTGGTCTTGGCGACCAAAATATATAGAGATTTAGGACTGGTGAAGCGACTGGCTGGCTGGTTGGACTAACGAGAAAGCGCTGTCGCTTCTCACACGGATAACTACAGAGTTATCTCGTTAAGCAGCTCCTTCTGAGGTCTACACGCGCAGCCTTCAGTAGCAATTTCCCATTGCTTGCGAAGTTTTTCATTTTAAGTGAATTATTAAACGCCTGCGTTCCTTCATAAAATACCTAATGGCACAACACTGTTACACTAACTGATTCTTACAGATTATTCATGACTAACTGGGCTATCACTAAAAAAAAAACCCGTGTGCAGTTTGTACACGGGATTTCTCATAGATATTGATTTTATTAAAACCATAGATGACAGAAGAGGCCTAAACTTCATGTTTTTCTGTGTACGTTCTACGAACTATCCCATAACACTATATCAAAAGGTAAACATTTTGTTTCTTTAATTAATAAAAATGAATTGATTATCACAACACAGCACATTAGCCGATAACGACACCGACCCGACATCGGCACGATATCGGCGGTCAGATGATAGGATACATTTAGTGCCTACCAAACGCTTTTACATTGTCTTGCGATTGTCACCTATATCGTCGCAGACAGCGACCGACACGGATATAGGCACGATATCTACCGGCGAAGACACAGTGCGGTGAGAGTAGCGGCATTTTTTCACTTGAACACACTTTTTCGCACTGCCCGACTTCAAGACGTCGATACTTAGTAGGTACTGTGGTTGTTTGGTGCGTCGCGATGGTCACCAACATCATCGGGCCGATAATAATTATATCGGTATCGAATCGATGTCGGTATAATAGCTGCCGACATATCGGTATCGGGCTGATGTCGTTATCTGTTAATGTGAAAACGCTCAATAGGTACACAGGACATTTTAAGTAATCATTTTAGTTCACTACACCGTAAGTCCCATAAAATGTAAACTTATTGAAAAAAATCGAACCTAAGAAAAACTAGTTCAGTTGGTCAACTGCAAATATTTTATGCTGTGGCATGGATTTTCCGCGAAATGATCGGCGGCGAATCGTAAATAAATACGTCACTCTGCATTTAGGGGAGGCGGAGGTAGCGTTTCAAAGGCCTATAGGCCCGGAAAACGTCGCCTTAATTAGCACATTGTTGTATATATATTAACAAAAAATCCGCAGTCACACGTAATCTGTTCGATTTATGTTAACGCGTGTGACTCCGGATTCTTCATTTGTCTGTAATGTCTTGTTTATACCTTTTTTAGATGACTTTTTATCGTAGTTGGGTTTCCAATTTATAACTTTTATTTCTGTGGCCCTAGTGAAAAGGGATTTAAGTCTAAAACTACAACTTTACAGGAGAGGCAAAAAACACACGGCGCCCTCAAATTGCGTCTTTGTCCTCGTGTGACATTTAAACCGCCAGCAAAAGTAATACATGTGATGTTTTTTATAGGTAAACAGAGTATGTTCTTTATTATTATTGAGTTATTTTTTATGTAAAGTTAATAGTTTTTAAGATAGTGACTTGTACCCTCCACAAAATAAATTCCTCGAGGGTATAAAATAACTTATACCCCTTCACACATAAGTAAATTGAGAATAATTTCGCTTAAGTGAAAAGGAATACGCATTTGAATGAATTTTATGATAACCAAGTAATTAAATGAAATATTTAATAGCTCTTTTTATAAGAAAATAGTGTTTAGCTGTGTACTTTAAGACAACTTTAAAAAAAATTGAAAATGATGAAAAAAATATCTTGGCGTCTTTTTCACAAAGATTTTATACGTGGCGTGTGGTACATGTAGACTTATATGAACTATTTTGTGCTACTTAAACCCATATTTTAATGGAAATAAAACAAGCGGAATACAAAATTATATTTATTTTTTTAAATTTCTTGCGTATATGAACAATACCAAAAAAAAATAAGAGAAACTCACATCTTAATCTGCAGAAAAATCACATATTGAGATTAAAAAAAATCCTGAAAATGTATAAATCTCTTCTTTTAGTAAAGTAGGTACCTAATCAAAGGATCTTTTACAATGTTTAAAATTATAGGAACATTTAAAAAAACATACTAAGAAACTAAAAAATTTAGAAAATCTCATCATCGCTGTCATCATTTAGAAGAGGATGCTAATCTTTGTTATCATTACTTATTAAATTAGTATAAAAAGATCTGACACTGGGGTTTATAAGTGGGAGAAGACTAAGCAAGTCTTGTTTTTTCTCATTAGAAATTGCAATCGGCCCATCGTATAATTTGGGTATACATTCGGTTTCAAAAACACTTGGGAGCGGTGACTTTCCTCGTTTTCTTTGCAAATTCACTGTGTTCCATTCATCTTCACCATGCATTTTGTAATGAAATTCAGGAAATTCTCCTTTTTTATACTTAAAAGCTGCACACTCAGATAAGTTAAACTTCTTCTTATTTTCATCAATTTTCTTTTGTTGCAGTGGCCCTTTAAGATAACTCGCAAAATCTAGAAATAATTCAGAATGCATTTCTACAACAGTAAATGGTTTCTTTTTACTACATGTTCGGACAAGTTGATACCAATCCCGCGGATGATGAATGTCCATTTGAGTTTTTTTCTTGGCCTTTTCAATTAACGCATGATCCACGTCACAATCCATGTGAGTATGGCCTGGTACTAAAAAATTATGCGTTATGGTTTCCAAATTTGTATTATTACGCATAGCTAACAGGAACATGCAAACAACGTGAATATTTTTATTTTGGCCAGAACAGGAGTCAGAATAAAATACAAGATGCTTTATCTCATCAGGTACGCAGTTCATTATGTAATAAAACAAACAGGAAGCTACTTGATTTGCCCCTCTACCACCAATTCCTTCATGCCACATAAAACAATATACCTTATTAGAGGTACAGTCCCTCAAAGTCAAATTATAAGTCCATAATGGACGTTTGTAAAATGCAGCACCAGATTTAAGGTATGGTGTTGGCAAGCATTGCTGTAAGTCAAATGACAAGACTACTGTATCCTTTTTTGTAATTGAAAGCGCCCGATCTTGAGATTTTTGATCATAAATAGTTTCTGCTCTACGTTGGTGCTCTATCAAAAGCTTTTCATTTTCTTCTCTCTCCGCACCTTCACTATATTTTATTTTCGTACCTAAAGTATCGCATTTCACACACGTATCAACATAAGGCGCCTTAAAAGATAGATTTTGGGCTCTGAAAACCCATGAGTAGATGGTGATTGATACTGGATTTTCATGCATCTCACAGTAAGCCTTGTACATGTCCTTAATATAGTTAAATGGGGTGGCAAAAACTTTTTGTTTGTCTTCGATCGCCCATAATGACTTTCGTAAAGAGGGAATGACAAAATTTGAGCTTTAACATCTTCTAGCCTTTCGTCATCAATTTTAAAGACACTGGGTTTTTTCCCTCTTGATGATTTATTTATAATCAACCCACCGCTTAGTTTTAATTTATCTGTCACAGTTTGGACAAACTTGGGCGTTTCATCGAATGTTTTTAAAAAACAACCCTTACAAATGCGATGACACTCTAAATCCAACTTCAGGAAAAACTCGTTGGAATAATTCCTATTTTTGATTGTAGGCGCCATTTTTTGTGTTGCTTTTTCTTTTAACGTTATAAGGTTACTTATGAACAGTACACGCCTATCATAGTCACCTAAACTCCAATAACGATCAAAGATTTTTTTCTTAACGCTTCAGGAATTCTTTCAGCACATTTCATCCTACAAGTTTCCAAACTTTTCATGTTCCTTTCTTTAACAGGTTTTCCGTTTTTTGTCTGGTAACTTTTTCCAAGATTTCTTTTCTTTTTTCTATTTTCTCTATCTTCTCTTCTTTCTTTTGTACTTTTCCTAGGTTTACGTTTTCGACCCTGTATAACACCTTCTCTATCCCAAAATGACGTATTATTGCTCTCGTCTGAGTCTGACTGAGGAATAATAACATTGCGTCTTCCTTTTGCACGCCTATTCCGTATTGAACAATCCGAGTCACTTGTATCGGGTGTATTTGGTATGTAGTCATCACTACTTTCACCAGAATAATCGAGATCAGGGCATGGCAGCTTATCAACTAATAGAGAAACAATATCAAGACATATGAGTTATGTTTCGTCGGAATCAGTAAATATATTGTCATCTTTGTCGGGGTTCGGCCTTGGGGTAAAATTTTGGGAAAATCCAGGCATAGGAGAACATACTTTTGAACTGATTGGTGAAACGTTTTTTAAACATTCAAATATTGGGGCATAATCCGTAGAACATCCTGGCTTTGGAGAGTTATCCTTCGAAAATCCTGGCTTTGGAGATTGATTCTCGGTAAACAGAAAACAAGTAGGTACAGTTTCTTCAATTAAGCAATCCACGTCATTAACCATTTCCAGTTCTCGATGAACAAGATCTATAATTCGGTTAATTCTACCTCTACCAGCCATCCTAAAAAGAAAATAACTAACTTAAATAAAAATGTACAAAAACTATGTATTTAACCTACTTCATGAATCACTCTATCTATTAAAAATACATCAAAATCCGTTGCGTATTTTTAAACATTTATACCTACTATGTAGAGATTTCCAAATAGTTACGTTCCTTAATACATTCTTGTAACGTAATTATTAGGTGTAAAAAGGTACAATTAGACTTGAACCTGTTAAAGTATACATTCACTACGACATAAATTACAAAAAATATGTGTAAAACGATCTAACTTACTCGCGTTACTGCAGGGCGTCGACACAGGTTCTGCTCAGTAGGATGCGCGAGCGACTGACGGGACGCGGGCGCTATGCGCTCCCGACTCACCCGCACCACTCCCCCGCAGCGACGAGTTATATCGTTTCTCACGTAAAATGAAAGCTATTCGTAGGATACAACTAGAATTGTATTATATTACATTTATTAATTTCACAATAGCATAATGTGAATACTGATCTCAAAAGAGTTATACTTGATTTTTGACATTTATTTTGGTGAAAATAAATTGATGTCTAGTAATATCATTACTCACTAAGCCATTTAATAAGGACCATCTGTTGTTGTATTGGTAAACACCAATTTGATAAAAACGTAGGTAGTTTATGTTAATTTAGATTAAAAAACACAATTTTATTTTTTTATTTTTCAGTTTAAAACAATACGAAAGTACTTGAATCCGAATTATGTAGTTTTGTTTGTGTTAGTTAAACCCATATGCACCAAATAACTTCTTTGATTTTAGAGATAGCTTAGATCCGTTTACACCAAATGATAGAGCATTTCTTTCTGATCAATTTGGTATATTTAACTAATTTTCGACAAAATCGGACTTGTACCCCTTTTCACTAGGGCCACAGATTTTTGGTAGATAGATCAGATATTTCCAGAATAAAAGCGTGCTCCTTTGCGACTTCCAAAATGTTATTTTTATCTCTCCTAGTTCCTCAAACACGAGGGTAACGCAGACGTTTGGCCAGACGTGTGGAGTGCGTGGTGCTGGTTCCACCTGGGCGAGTACCGACGCTCGCTGGACGTTTACCTGCGCGTACGTACACGGGACAAGCTCGACGCGCGCGTGTCTGACTACATCGCCATGGACATTGCTGTATGCTACTTTTATTTAGGTTTGTAGGCCTTGCTTGACGTCGTAAGGCAGTAACTTTGTTGTTGTTGCTACTTTCTGCCAGTTCTTTTTAAAATAAAATGCCAAGGGTCAAATGTTTGTAATAGATCTGATTGACTGATTGATGATCAGAGTAACCGCATCATCCATTCATGTTACCAAACTTAGTCAAGCGTTCAAAAACAGTAGCGTTAATTGTATTGATGGAAATAGAACTTTACTTCCATCTTGTCTTTGTACTATTATTTATTTCAGGTATGTACCAGGAATCGCATGAAGCTGCCGAAGAAGCACCTAAATGTTCTTTGAAGGTAGGTACCTATTTAGCCGTCCGATAAGGACAGGCCCGGGTCGACGGCGCGTTGTGTTCCACGCGCGCCTCATAGAGATGTCAGCTCAACTGACGGGGTCCGCTAGGGCCGATGCCTGCCAGGGTCGCGGGAAAGTCCGAAAGAGTCACCGTGGCTCCTGGCACACATGCAACTGAAGGAACATGGTGGGTTTTAGACAGTAAGAGTCTGACACGCCCTCTCCTCCGTCCAGAGCGGGAGAAGTTATTTGACAATTTCCCAAACAAAAATAGGAGATCTTTTTTTTGTTTTTTTGTTACAAATGCATAGATAGTAATAATATTATGTAAGATATAAGTGATAGATAAAATAGATCAACCATTTTTCAGATTATTTAAACTACTTACATACTTAAAAGTTGTAGGTACTACAACTTTTAAGGGGTGTTAAATGTTACAACAAAATACCTTGTGATATTTTGCATTTAAATGATAGAAAATTTAAAACTCAGAGGAGGTATTAAAATTACACTTTGTAAACAAGCATATACAAATTAGAGGATTATATCCAAGATAAGAATCTTTGGAAACATGCTGGTCCTGCTCCATAGGACAATCTAGTACGAAATCAAACTGGTTGCTAATTATAATTTTTATGACATTGATTTTACATTATGTGATGACCTGCTTGAACTCACACTCTGAATTATTAGTATTACTTGTTATAATTTCAGGAATATCATATACTTTTACCATATTTGTAAATATGTGAGCACCATGTACCTATCTATCACATAATAAATGTATCTGTCGTTGCTTAATTTTTTAATTCTTTTTACCTATTGTAAGAAAAATTAAAAGAGTAACGGTGGAGTTTCTTGCCCATTCTTCTCCATACGAAAACTAACTTTTGGAAGGGGCCAATATTTTTGTAAATTTTGACGTTCAAAAGTGCCTTTTTTAATTGAAATAAATTATTTGTCTTTGACTTTGTACTGCTGCTTTCAAAGGTCATCTAAAATATCTCAATATTCCTCAGACGCGTCTACAATTCCACCTGGCACACAAGCTAAGTGACGAAGAATCTTTGATGCGCGCACACGCAACACTTCGCGATGTGCCCGAAGACCAGCTGTGTTTGGCTTCAGTGCATTACCTGAGAGCACATTACCAGGAAGCTATTGATGTTTATAAGAAGCTGTTGTTGGAAAGACGGTAGGTCTAGATATCATTCAGTTTAGAGGGCTTCCTTTTATAGCTTTGTTGACTCAAAAAGAGAACTGCGGGATTATAAATTGATATCAACATAGGTTGATTCAGACTTATTGGGGCATGATAGAAGCTACGTCTACCTACAGTAAGACGACAGTAGCTTTGAGGCACGAAGGGTGCTAAGCGGAACCCTATTACTAAGCCTCCGCTGTCCGTCCGTCCGTCTGTCTGTCAGTGGGCTGTATCTCATGAACCGTAATAGTTAGACAGTTAACATTTTCACAGATTGTTTCTTTCTATTAAAGAGGGTCCCCATACATGAAACGTATTTTTGCCGGCAACGGCGACGGTGGTACGGAACCCTTCGTGTGTACCACTTGGGCTTTTAACATCAGATGGCTAAGTCACGTCAATAAAGAAGTTCAGTTGCAGTTAATAATAGATCGCACGAAGACTTGTCCTGCTGGAAGCTCTTCCAGAAGGATGGGGTTGCGTCCTGCCGGAAGACTTCCGTGTGTCTTACTAGCAGTACGCAGTTTGTATGAAAACTGTCTGCCCCCCTAACCAAGTTGCAAACGATAAACGTGAACGCTTAGTAATCTCCAATAGATTTTCAACTTTATACCTAAGAGCATAAAGTTGAAAATCTATTAAAGACTACTGAGCGTTAGCGACCGGAACGAACGAAAACGCTATGTAATCTTCAATAGATTTTCAACTTTATATCCAATAACATAAAGTTGAAAATCTATTAAAGACTACTGAGAGTTTACGTTTATCGTTTGTGACTTGGCTAGGGGGGCTGGTCCTTCCAGCAGTACGGTGGCCTTGATTTTGAACTTGCGCTCGTCAGAAATTTTAAACATTTGGCTAGTGCGTATTAAAATCAAACTTTTTTTTTAAGTACTTTCATATTTTCTATAATAATAATAGATGTATTGGTACTTGATAAATAAACAATTATTATTATTACTGGAAAGCATTTATCTAATATTATTTATAGGAAAGAACCTATTTAAGGAACTATAAATCTGTCACTTTGGTTTCATTGAGCACTTAAAAATTGTGCATGTATAGTTAACAATTAATAAACCTCCTGTACTACGCAACCCTAAAAAGGAGCGAGCAACGATGTACAAAAAAATTAAATTCAGGAAAGAAGAAGAAGAAGAAGAAGAAGAAGAAGGTTTTTTCTTCTTTGTTAACGACTCCATGTATTTTCGGTACCGTGGTGTCGAAATAAGTCGCGCGAGCGTAAACGCGCTGTCCCCATGCGCCGTCGCTTGCTGATATCAGTTGTGTTTATAAACCGTTTCTTGTACAATGTGAAAGAGATATTCTATATTTTGGTGCAAATTTGCGGGCGATCTATCAAAGTTTCGAAGAAAACAACGCTTTTCGTATTCTCTACCACTTTCAGATACGTTGCGTCACGGTTTAGCACCCAAACTGCAATTGCACCGTAACTTGATCGCGTTGAAATTACGCGAATAAAAGCCTTACAGACAGTCGTGACGTGACGCGACGCTAGTAAGACAATTTCTATGGAAACTTCATGGAAATTGTTCTACCAGAATCGCGTCACACCGTCGTGCCTCGTCTGTCTGCGGGAGCCTTAAGCCTACTAGAAGATAAAGATCCAACGAGTTACCGTTACAGTTTAAAAATAAGAAAAATAGTTTCATGTTATATTTTAATGACTTTCAGCTGATATAAAAGATTTGAAAACGACGACTTGGAGTGGGTTAAGATGTTGTCTTCTTTCGATGGGTAATAAACCTATTATTACATTGCGTAGGTAGTCAGGAATACGACGGAATAATTTCATTAGCATTACTAACCCGCACTGGGCCCGTGTGGCGCAAAATCCTGCATCGCGCAAGCAGAGTTTGCCGCGCGGCTAGCATATATACAACGTCCCGACATCAATCGTCGGGCAGTAGCCCACCAGACACAACACCCGTCTAGTCGGAGGATCCTCCCTTTTCTATGGAGGATGAGTCAACTTTACACCCTGATCCTCATAGCTCTTATATTTGGAAATAGAAAGTATTTTTATTTATGATGGTAAATATATAGGTTAGGTTTATTAGGTTTGACAGACACAACTCTAAAATGGATAAAATCAAGGATTATTCTCTTGCATCTTTAATATTCTTCTAGCATCTTTAATATTATTCTTGCTCTATATCTATCTCTGTCTATCTCTATCATTCTTGCAGCACGTTCATGGCGCTGAACGTGTACGTGGCCCTCTGCTACTACAAGCTGGATTACTACGACGTGTCCCAGGAGGTGCTGGGGGTCTACCTAGCTCAGCATCCCACCTCCACCATAGCGGGGAACCTGAAAGCTTGCAATCTTTTCAGGTAATTAGAACTGACTTTCATGATTTCCTTCTGATTTCCCAAAAATGACCAGGCCTAATCATTTTGGATAAGACAGCAATGTCTGGGAGTTTCTTGAATATTTTGACACATAATTGCCGCCTTGACCGAACCATGGTGCCGGTTTTATAATTTCGAAGAGATAAAATCTCTTCCGAAAAAAATCGGGTGGCTTTTTTATCAAACTTCAAACTAGGTAATAGAATATCAAATTTTTCAGGTTATACAACGGTAAAGCTGCTGAAAACGAACTGAAACAAATGACCTCAGATCAGCACTCTTTCGGTCAAGATCTAGTCAAACATAATCTGGTTGTGTTCAGAAATGGCGAAGGAGCTTTAAAGGTACAAAGTTTCCCCAAAGCTAGGACTTTGATTGTGTACTTTAGCGACCCGCCACAGCTTCGCGAAAAAATATAGAGATTCCTTTATCATATATGTGTTTAGCGCATAAAGCCTCCCGCAAACAGGCACGAAAATTGACTTTAATTAAAATGATGTACATTTTAAATCCTGATAATGAATCTTCTTACATAAACAATAAAGTTGGCCTCCCCAGGTATTACCGGAACTAGTAGACGTGGTCCCAGAAGCGCGGCTCAACTTGGCAGGCTACCGTCTCCGTAACCGAGAGCCTTTGGAAGCGAGGACCTTACTGGAACCATTGCAGCCCACCTCGCCGTTACACTACATACTGAGGGCTGTGGTTGCAGTGAGGCTGTACAATGAAACTAGTGATGTGAGTACAAAAGAAAAATCGCATTGAACAAGGACTTGCTCAGTACCTAAGCTGAGATACAACTTTGCCATGAGGCAAAGTCAAGCATTTCTTTACGAGGTGTTTACAATCATTTCGACCAGGCTTTTATAGAATAACCAGACTTATTTGAAGCGCATTAATTAGTAAGTAATATCGTGTACGTTTCAAATTTCGGAAATTAAATCGTTTCATTGCTTTTGAAAGGTCACCAAAATCATGAGCGGCGAATTATCGATATTCCAATTTAGTTGTACCTACTCGTACGTTCCCACCCCGCTGCCATCTTGCAGACTGCTATTAGTAGCAGATATTTTTAACACGGCATCAGCTTCAGTTCGACATGAGAGAAAACCCAACTACGACAAAAAGGACAAAAAAAATAAAAAATCCGGAGTCACAAGTAATCTGTTCGATTAAGGCCGACGTGTGACTCCGGATTTTTTATTTGTTTGTCTGTAATTTTATTTCTTTCTCATACCTTTTTAGTTGACTTTTTTGTCGTGTTGGGTTTTAGTTTTTATAACTTTTATTTTTGTTTAAATTATTTTGGGGTTTATATAATATGTATTTTTGAAATGTGTTATTTAATCCCTTTAATTTCATACCCAACATGGCAACAATATTTTTTTATTTTTTTTATTTCATAGTTTTTTTACCTTCAGAGGGCGCCTTATAGCCTATAACCTGTTTTTTTATGTTCTGTGCGGACGATCAAGACGCTTCCAACGATACCTCATTTGTCAAATTTTGATAAGAAGTTTAGAAGTTATGAGGGAACAGATGAACAGACGTATACAAACATACCGTTCAAAATCATAACCCTCCATTTTTCTTCGCCGTAGTCGGATAAAAAAGACTCGTAAACTCCATTTCATTACAGGACGAGCAACTAAAACTTGCCCAGCAGAGTTACCACCTGGTAGGCAGTTCGGCGTCAGAGTGCGACACTATCCCGGGCCGCCAGTGCATGGCCTCCTCATACTTCCTAGCGGGACATTATGAGGAAGTACTCGTGTATCTCAACTCCATCAAAAGTTTCTTCGTCAATGATGATACTTTCAACTTTAACTATGCTCAGGTAAATGTGTCCCTAATGGGTACCAATTTTTTTATTGAATTGGGTATCCCCACAGAGCGCGAAATCTCTGCGCCGACAGCCGTCCAGACGTCTCCGTGCTGGGTATCATCATCACTTCATCACTTTTCAAATGAGGGTATCTATTGAAAATAGTATGGCTATCCTTTGTTTGAGCAGTTAACATTACAGGCTTTTTTTTTTTCAAACTGTAGGTTCCGTTCGATGACGTCCTTATAAAACAATTTCGCCTGTTGTACTTTTATCTCTCTCTCTCTTTCTTACTTTTCCCAGTGTTCTTTAGCTCAAAATAAACGTGTTTTCCGACCGACAGGCTAAAGTAGCGACAGGTTTCTATCGCGAGGCTGAGGAGAGCCTCCTGACGATACAAGACGAGGGCATGCGCAGCTCGTTCACGTTCCTTGCCTGTCTGTGTCGCTGTCACGTCATGAACAAAGATGCTGCGCTCGCGTGGGATATGTGTGTTAAGGTAAGGAAACTAATACAACCGAAAAGAGCCCTGCTGAAGATACAATACTAGGGGATCCGCAACTCGTTCACGTTCCTGGCCTGTCTGTGCCGCTGTCATGTCATGAACAAAGATGCTGCGCTCGCGTGGGATATGTGTGTTAAGGTAAGGAATCTAATGCAACTGAAGAGAGCCTGCTGAAGATACAATACTAGAGGATCCGCAACTCGTTCACGTTCCTGGTCTGTCTGTGCCGCTGTCACGTCATAAAAAAAAGATGCTACGCTCGCGTAGGATATGTGTGTTAAGGTAAGGAAACTAATACAACCAAAAAGAGCCCTGCTGAAGATACAATACTAGGGGATCCGCAACTCGTTCACGTTCCTGGCCAGCCTGTGCCGCTGTCACGTCATGAAAAAGATGCTACGCTCGCGTGGGATATGTGTGTTAAGGTAAGGAAACTAATACAACCGAAAAGAGCCCTGCTGAAGATACAATACTAGGGGATCCACAACTCGTTCACGTTCCAGGCCAGCCTGTGCCGCTGTCACGTCTTAAAAAAGATGCTACGCTCGCGTGGGATATGTGTGTTAAGGTAAGGAAACTAATGCAACCGAAAAGAGCCTGCTGACGATACATGACGAGGGCATCTGTAACAGCTTCAGCACGTTCCTCCCCTGCCTGTGCCGCTGTCACGTCATGAACAAAGACGCGGCCCTTATGTGGGAGATTTTTATTAAGGTATGGAAACTAATGCATCTGAAGAGAGCCTGCTGACGATACAAGACGAGGGCTTCTGCAGCTCGTTCACGTTCCTCGCTTGTCTGTTTCGCTGCCACGTCATGAACAAGGATGCTACGCTCGCCTGGCAGATGTGTGTTATGATATGGAAACTAATGCAACTGAAGGAACCTGCTGACGATACAAGACGAGTGCATCCGCAACACGTTCACGTTCCTCGCCTGTCTCGCTGTCACGTCGTGAACATGGATCCTGCGCTCTCCTGGAAGATTTATGTTAAGGTATGGAAACTAGATTGAAAAGGCCTACTTCAATTTTCAGTCCCGTTTGGAACTTTGCATAAAAGAGACAATGACTGTGCTGTGCCCATTGTGACGATAATGAAGACACTTTTTTAATCGATTAATATAGTTCTTATTAATACAGGAAAAAATGTACGTACTTACACAAGTTATCACCTTTTTGCCCAGCAAAATGTTTCCATCTTAACAGATCAATTATATTTGCTTGGCGACTAAATTTAGGTACATACAATATGTAGATTTTGTTGGGTGGGCCATGTTTGAAAATGTAATTTTGATTTGACTTATGAGTTTGCGCCACTGAACAAAAATAAACAAATAAGTACTTAACTAACGTTTCTTTATAATATTAAATCAGTGCACGTTCGTATTTGGTTGACAGTCAGCGGGCACTCCCGACAGCTTCGCGTTGTTGCAACTGGTTGCTAACGACAGCTACCGAATGGGGCAGTTCCTAGTCGCCGCCAAAGCTTTCCACATGCTCGACAGGTGAGTCCAATTATCACTGGTCCATCTACTTAGAGCGGTTTTAAATGTGTACTAAAATAACTTGAAATGAATACCGTGTAGTTATTATCTAGTTACTGCAAAATTTATAGCCATTTTATTAATAGTGTCGTTTCGTCAGTAAATCCAGGTATTGGTCCTTTTGCAAATTTGACACATTGCAATGAGGTAAATTCAAACCGAAGTTACTTTTTTGTGGAGCAACGTTTGCAAGTGTTACTGGGCAACAAGAGATAACCAAGAACTTAATTAGTAAACTTACCAAAAGGAGGAACTGACGAAAATATAAAACCAAAGACACCGACTTCCGAAATTTAAATAGGTTTTATTTTTTAGTTGTGTAAATAACACATGGTGTGTAAATAACAGTGACAGGAAGTTATTATAACATCACCAGCATCGACTAATTGGGAAAAATACATACGAGTATTATTGAAGCCAACTCAAAAACATCTCAAGCAAAGTTAAATAAATTGTATAAAGGACCACCGCGCAAGCTTTCTCCACCAAATGAAATTTTTTTTTTTAAATCAGGTCACAATTGACTAAAATATCAATAGACATACATAAAAAAAGAAAATACGGTCGAACATAGAACGCCTTCTTTTTGGAAGTCGGTTAAAAAATGAGGGCACCATTAATTAAGCAGTTCATATTTTTTTACTTCAATGTTCCAGATTGGACGGTGGACCAGAAATGTGGGAAGGTCTCCGCGGGGCAGTCTGCGGCTGTGCCCAGGCCGCCGCAGCCAACAAGCCCAATGCTGCAACTGATCTCAGAGACGCCCTAGCCTTACTCAAAGGGCCCAGGTCTCACACACGAGCAGACAACATCGTTAGGACCATCACCAAGTGGGCCCAACAGAATAGGATCCCAGTGTGATCGGAGTCCAAGGCTTGCCTTGTAGCGTAGCCTTATGTAGGATAGTGTAAAACTGCATACTCGGATTTAAGTGATACATTGGTGCCGATTCTCTTGTACACCGGACTAAACTAACTAAACTATCACTAAAATTCCTTACTTTTGGCTATGAGAGTCATAAAGCTATTCTGTAGTAAAAAGTCTCTAAATTTAAAAAATATTTTGACACTTTTAAATCGAATTTGACAATTGCGACTTCACGTGGTACATGTACTTGTTTGCCCCCCGTGAATTTTTTTAGAGCCGGAGGCGTGCAGTGGGGGCAGCCTCGACGTGTTTTATATGGAATTTTTCACTTTTTGTATGGAAAAAAAAAAAATTACCTACGTGTTGGGTAGGTATTAGGGGTATAAGGGTTCCATAAAGGGGGTCCAAATTTTCATTATTTTTGCGATAGGACACACCATTTCCGAGATATAAGCAAAAGAAAAGAAAAAAATCCAGTACAGTACGGTTTTTGCACCCGAAGTCGAGATGTTCGTGTGAATTTTAGTTCATGACAACTAATAATAATCCACACCATTTTCAGTGGCGATTAAAAATGGTCAGAATTAGTTAGAAAATTAAAATTTTAGGTGAAAAACGTCAAATTCAGAATAGCAAAATTGTCATTTTCACTAAATTAAAATCTCAGTACAATCTTAGTGCTGTCAAATTAAAATATAAGTAGTTAAGTTGTGCCACTTTAGTCTATTTCAGAATGGGAAATCATCGTTTGACAGGAGTAAACTAAATTTTAGTGATTTTTAGTCTAGTTTAGACGCATTTGTGACAAGAGAATCGGCACCATTGTCAATTCAATAAATTGATTAAACTGTTTATTGGTCTTCTTTTATTTGGGGTGTCTCAAGGTTCTATATAAGGTTCTCTGACCAGACTACCCCAAGTTTGATCAGAGTCAACAAGCACAATGCTGCAGCTATCCTGAGAGACGCCCTGACCTTGCTAAATGGTCCCAGGTCCCGCACAGGAGCAGACAACATCGTCAGGACTCACCATGTCGGCCCAACAGAATAGAATCCAAGTGTGATCGGAGTCCAAGGCTTGCCTAGTAGTAGCGTAAGCCTTCTGTAGAATAGTGTAGAACTATTTAAGTGATACATTGTCAAGTTCAATGAATTATTTAAACTGTTATTTATTTGAGAGTACCTCAAGGGTCTATATTAACCTGAGGGGCCTAGGTTGGTCTTTCGAGCTAAAAACAACAAAAATAGTCCTGTGCCTATTGAATTAAAAATATTTTAGTTCTAGGTTATTCATTCATTTGCAATCTGGTATTTCTTCCTTTTTTTAAATGCAAGTATTACACCTGTCCATATGTATCGGTCATTCATTAATTCATCGAAACTTTTGAGTGGCATATGTTTCTTGACCAAGTTATTAACCAAGAATGAGCGTAATTACGTTAAACCATAACGTGAACAAATTCTCGCCCTCAATGATTCACCTCACGAACTCAATAAAAACTAACATTTATCAGATACAAACTAAATTACTAGTACTTATTCATAGAACCAGTATTTCTCGGACATATTCGTACGCTCGCCCTAAATTGGCAGTTACATTGAATATTTATATATCCGCAAATTGGCAGAATATGCCGATGTTATTTCTTAATCTGTACGCATGTTTCATTTCTAGATTTGGTCTCACGTGCCCCAGATCTACAAACTTAATTTACTACTTCCTTTTAATTATCTCAAATGTTCGCACACTATTTCCTTATCGGAGTGGTTGAACCTAGCTTTTAGGTAAA
This sequence comes from Xanthia togata, assembly GCA_963853775.1. Lineage (NCBI taxonomy): Eukaryota > Metazoa > Arthropoda > Insecta > Lepidoptera > Noctuidae > Xanthia > Xanthia togata. Next base: position 21,530,875 of record OY970795.1, on the reverse strand, counting down.
CCTTACTTTATGACCTCAAATTGCGAAGCTGAGACAACGATTATTTATGAATGGTATGTAGTACCTAATCTACGTTCGCAATTTATTTGCCAAACATATAAACAAACACGAGTTTTACGAAAAACCATATTTTTTATGACATTTTCAACAGTACTAGTCAGTCTAAAATCCACTTTATTTACGCTGATATAAATTTGATGTTTGTTTAAGTGGAAACATCAAATAGAAACAAGTATTTAAATAGACCTTACATAACATAACATCACGCCTGTAATCCCCGAAGGGTTAGGCAGAGGTGTATAGGTACCTATAGTAGGTACCTACACCCACCCACAAATAGACCTTATAGGTACCTATATTATAAGTTTAACCTTTAACAGTAACTGCACATGGGTCGTAGTAGTTTGTGGTCCCACTTAGGTACCCCAAAGTAAATAATTGAGTGTTACATTCAGTTTTATTCAGAACAAAAACGTTTAGCGATCGAATAAAGGCTCGTGCAGACCAGCGCGACGCGACGGCGCGACGCGTTCGATCAATACAATTTCTAAGAAAACTTCACGGTATAACAATAGACGGTGTCGCATCGCGCTAGTCTGCACGAAGCTTAATAATGGATCCAAGACCAACACCCTAATTGCGTAACACACTTTCAATAACAATCTGAATCATTTTTGAAGGATATCGCTAATCCATTGCTTCATATGTTCGAAAAAAATTGTTTGCTCAACAACGTTCTAAAGCAATGAATGTTGTAGAACTGTCAAAAATTTAAAATTAAATCCATTGCTACTGTCCAAAAATGAACTAGGTAACCGCGAAAATAATCATTATACCCACTGAGTATCATTTTATAACTATACCCTACCTACTCGTATGTTACCCACTGACAGATAATAAACAAAATACCTGTAGGTAACTGGTTGGTGGTAGGTAGGTACCTACTGGTTGTTGACTGCCTCGTTGGTCTAGTGGTCGCAAGCGCTACTACTGAACATGAGGTCCTGGGTTCGATTCCCAGGTCAGGCAGTGTCATTGGGTTTTTCTTTCTGGAATTTCTCAGTAGCAGCCCGGAGTCTGGATTTGTGCCCGGTTGATGGCAGTAGGCTCGCCCCCTATTACATGGAACTTAAACATAACTGGCGAAATGTGGGTGTTTGTGTAACCCCGAGTTCGGTCTCGTAGGTCGTGCGTTCAATAAATAAAATTAAAAAATATTCAAGTGTAAAGTAAAATTATGATTTAGATTAATTACAATCGAGTAATATTTAATTCTAACTGTAATGTAGACCTGCCTGATCTAGGTTTATGAAAATCAAAATCTATTAATAAAATTATAAGAATCAAACCTTGTGCAGGTACTTTTTAATACGTTTTATTACGCTTTAGCACCTACTTATGTGTAATTTATTTAAGGAAGTGTATAGAGTGCCACTGGCGGCACTTTATCCGTATCGGATAAAGTGCCCTTTGTATTGATTGATCGTATTTGTTTTAGATAATTTAAATTTAAAAAATAAATAAAAAATAATATAAATATATTAGAAGTCACTATATTGACTGAATTTACGAAAAATGAAGTAGCAAATTAAAATGGCTGAAAGTTTAGATAGGTTAGGTTAGAACTGTGACCACACAACGCACGAGCCGAGCGAGCGAAGCGAGCGGTGCCGCGGCAGCGGCCGGCGAGTGCCAGGGTCAGTTTAGGCACAAGAGAATGTAATGTTTTGGAAATGTGGTGTTTTACAGCAAACTAACCTCAACAATCAAACAAAATAACAACTGACGGTGACTCAGTGACAGTGACAATGACAATGGAAATCTGACGGCACTTTAGCCGGGTCGAGGCAGTGCCACTAGTATGCCGTTAACGGCACTTTATCCGATAGGGATAGAGTGCCGCTATCGGCACTCTATACACTGCCTTTATTTAATCACTGCTCTCAAAATGGTCAAGGAAACCATCGTGAGGAAAACGGCATATCAATAAAAAAATCGAAGACGTGACATCCACCAACCCGCACTGGGCCCACAGAGTACATTTTATATAGGGAGAACTGGGCCTGTGATGTGGATTATGGCCCCCTCTCACAGAGAAGAGGCCTATGTATCAGCAGTGCAGTGGGAACCTTATAAGGCTGTTTATGCAATTAAAGGGTACGGTCTCTTCAAGAAGTTGTCCCTTGTTCAGTACAGGTACAGTGACACCATGTGTCACTCTTCTTGAATTACTTGTCATGGGACAGGTGTCGCCATGTACACTCACATCTCTGGATGTGGTTCACACACTGGACACAATTTGAGTATGCTAAGCCAAGTTTACCTTATAACTAGGCAATGTAAGTTACCGGTTCTAACATTAACGATTTCAACATCCACCATTTCCGCTGGGAGGCTGGTTACCTTAAGTAATTAAGAGTCGGACAGGCTTCATAAATAATTACTAGATTTAACAGGAAAACTATGCTTTAGGTCTAAATGAACCAGTTTTACTAAATATGGGACTTCGTTTAGGACTAACACGAAAATATTATCTTACACATCCTAAAATGGAACTGATATCGTCCGGATGCAGAATCAAGCTCTATCGAGGTAATGCCTATTTTAATTATTGCGCTTACATGTTCAATATTAAGTGCACATGTTTTTATGCCATACTGTACCATAATGATTAGGTTTGACCGCCATTAAGCGTCAACCAATTCCACCTCCAAAAGCTCTCTCACTCTGGAACTTATTTTTAACTTCATAATTAATTAATATTAATGTTATTGACTGTCTCAATTAAGTATGGTTAAGGATGATTTCCACCAAACTGCTCGCATCGCATCGGAAAGGATACGAACGGATACGACGACAGCCGATCGCGTCCGGCAGAATGTGGATGCATACGATCGGCTCCGTACATTCGCCGTCGCTTGCGAACGTATCCGTTTCTGCGCCTAGTCAAATAGTTTCATTCCTACGACGACAGGCGAATGGAGCCGATCGCGCGTCGCAGCATACTTTCGGCTACGATCGTGTGTCGCGGAAGACGCCCACGGTCAAGCTGCTGCGCGCGGCTTGGTAATATAGACTTTAAATATCTACTGTGTACACGATTTAATATCCAATCCGATGCGATACGAGCCATTTGGTGGAAATCATTCTTTACACACTGAGGCTAATCCCGACCCTCTTTTATTTTCATGATTAGGAAATCTCGCGAATATTTGAACAACTTTAAACAAATTAGTTGATAAGTTGACACAATCGCGAGCGAATTGCAGCCCGCATGGGACTCACCTCAGTTTGGTCAGAAGTTAATCATAAACATGTTCCATGTAGTTCGTAAAGAACACAAGAGAACCTAGATCAAGAACACTAACCAGTGTCGATGATAGCTGATAGTACATATTACATGGTCAGAGGCAGAATCATGCCTTTTTGCAGCATCAGTGCTAGTTTCTCACAGATCAAAATATAAAGACTTAAATACTGCAAAAATTGCATTTATTTATAAAACTACATTATATTTACATGTACGTAAATAATACAATGCGTCAAGATCAGGTCCGTAGGCAACAGTCAAAGCAGTACATAATAAATAATAAGTTACAGTAGTCGGGCGAGGTCATCAGGCGCGCCTAGTCTTGCTGAACGAACTTCCATAGTTTTACAGACTGGGGCCGGAGAGCAAAGGCGAGAAAAACTAGAAAAATAGGGCCATTCCTCAAAATTTACATTCAAACGAAAAACGTCCAATGGTGCATTTTGACGTTTTAAGCATTTCCCAAACTATTAACAAACAGGGCCCAATAACAAAAACATGAACTTCTACAAAAGATAGGTAATAAAAACACACTTTACAAATCGCCTTTACCATGTAGCCGCGGCCTATGATTTCTAACCAAACTAATACCAAAAAATCTCAGTCAAAAATCATGCAACAAAGTTTTCATCACATCCGTTTTTATCAAAATCTCAACAGACTACGCTGTTCTCAACTTTAAATCTTTCCAAATCCGTGAAGACGGCAGAAAATAATGTTGTATTAGAGATAGAGACTTAAATTCGATTTCCAACACTATTTTTTGTCGTCGAAATCAATCGTTAATCATTCAGCAAGGAGCTAGGTCGCTTTGTTTTCTTTGTTGCTGAGCTTAGCCCCACGGGTGGGCGACGCCGACGTGGGCAGCGGGTAGTGTGTACCTCGCGACGGGGGCGGCTACGGCGACCTGCGCCGGCGCAGCGTAGACCTTCGCTATGGGAGCCGCAACTGCTACTGGTGCTGCCACCTGAAAGATGATTAATCTTTATGACAAGCAGACGGCAACATTTCCGAATTTTGACGGAGCTTGGCAAAATCCGTTACAATAACGATAGGCAGAAAACAACTCCAAAAACCGGCCAAGTGCGTGTTGGACCACGCACAATGAAGGGTTCCGTAGTTGGAATGAATTTATCGTAAGAACAAACTGAACTTTGTAATTGAAAAACATGTTCTATAGACAGTTGTGTTACAGTGACAATTACAGTGAGTTACAGTGTTGACTACGGAACCCTAAAAATGGAGTGATAAACTAATGTGAGCTTTTCAAATAACACACAAGGCAAGGTGTTAGACGGTTTCGCAAGACTGGTAGACTATTCTCTGACCTCTTCATACCCAATCTGGTCAATCAAGAAGAAGAAGGAGACCCAATCTGGTAGCAGCATCTTTTTAAAATTTTATTTCACTTCGAAAACGTTCGGTATTTCGCCGAATGTAGTTGAAGGCACCAGCTTGTATTCACGATTTCGTCCGCATACTCGTAGAAGAAACATAGGCACTCGGCAACGGTAAGCTAATGAAAGATTTTTTGCAATCAGAACAGTACCTACTTCTAGAAATTACCTCTTACAAACAAACAATTTTACCTCTTTATAAAATAAGATAATATACTACAAAATGTACTCACCGCATGAGCTGAAGCGCCCGTCCTCTCAACCACGGCGTTGAATCCGTTGATCTTGTCGGCAGTGTAAGTGACTTTGCGCACGTGGCCATCAGGTTCCACCAGGCTGTAGGAGCCGTGCACCACACCGTTCTGCAGCGTCTCCGAGGCGTCCTTGTGGTCACCGGTGGCAGGGTCAGCCACGCCGTATGAGAAACTATACGCGGGGTTCGGATCTATGGGCTCAGCGCGTACTACCTGTGAAAAAAGTGTTTATTGGAAAAGGAATAGGTAAATCGAGCAGTATCAGTATTGATTTTGAGCCGGACCTTGATGTGCTTATAGAAAACTTGAAGGTCAAAGTGGTTTATTGGTTCTTCTCCAGGGACCTCATTTGATATCGTCACTGTGTCGATAGCATGCTGTGGTGGACACCTAGGACTTTTAACATTTTAAAAATCAAAGCGTATAAGATTTAATTTGAACTATTTCTCCTCGTACTCACAGCTTTAACGACAGGTGCAGCGTACGCCGTGTGGGCGATGGCAGGAGCAGCGATCGCGTGTGTGGTGATCGCCGGCGCGTAGGCAGGGGCGTTCGCTGGTGCGGCGTACGCTGGTGCGGCGTACGCTGGCGCGGCGTACGCTGGTGCGGCGTATGCTGATGCAGCGTACGCTGGTGCGGCATACGCTGACGTGGCGATTGCCGGTGCGGCGTAGCCGTGGGACGCGTAGCCAATGCCGTCCAGCAGGCCAGGCCGCGCCATCGCCCCGGCGCACGCGCAGCATAAAAATAACAACTGACAAGGACATCCCAAACTTTAAATATAATCATATTGTTCCTCCATCACCCTTGGTTGTCTGTAGAAAATAACCTCTGTAATATTTTGTTGCATAAAGTTATTAACAAAAGTTAGATATAAAAGTTTCCCTAAAGTAGGATTTTTCCTGTAGAATGGTTGTATTCATTTACTGGGTGTAAATGAATACACAGAGACACGAATGTCTGTGTCCATACAATGTTACATTACATTGCGAGAATCGAACCCGTGATGCATAGCCTAGATTCCTAGAATGTCTATCGCTTAGCCACTCACTGTGCTACACACACATACCATACTTTAAAGTCATGTGCAAATATATTGCCCACTAGAACAAAATTACTTCATAGAGTCGTACGTTGCGCCAAAACCCCTGTGTCAAGCTCATAAATAATATATGATTTTAATCAATTTCACAGTCGGAGAGATTGGATTCTTGACCTCATTGATCAGCTATAGATAGGGTTCACCAGTTTTAGCCATTTCTGATTTTTTTATAAATATTGTGCTTGGTGAACGGCAAAGGGCTTACTGGATTATCTTTAGATCTACAATCAAATTTAGATCTGTCTGTATTGTTACACCGCAGCACAAGGGCCTCCCTTTCGTTTTTCCACGCAACTCGATCCTGAGCGTATATGGACCAATCTACAAAGATCTACGATAACTTCACCTCTATGTTGCCCTTCTGGGGTTATAGTGGCGCGATATTTCACGTGTATAGCTTGCGCTTGTAATATTGTGATTGAAAAATTACACCACAATTCGTAAAACTTTGTAAATTTCCAAACATTTTCCATTCTATTATTTAAAACAAAATATAATATTAATGTTTACCTTAGCGAGCATGTCTGTGGCGCGCGCGCACTTCTTGAGGTGTGGAGCACGTGTGACACTGCCCGCCAGAGCGCCGTATTTAAAGCGGTGTGGACTGCGGTCCACGCACGATCTACACTTGATACATATTTCGCAACAAGGGTACTAGCATATGCACTGATATGTGTATAGGAATAAAGGCTAGTTATGCTTGATTATTAGTTTGGGATAGTCGTTGGTAATCTAGATCTATTCGCCACGCCTGCATTCCCTTAAGCCCACGTTCGCACGGACGTAATAAAATCGAGGCGATTTTTCACTGCACTGGATTTTCAACGCTCTGCTTAACGCCGAGAGTTGAAAATCCAGTGTGCGATACAATCTCGCTGCGATATTTTTACGTCAGTGCGATCGTGGGCTAAGTAGAGGTACACACGGACGTTTTTATCCCGACGATTTTTCGCACATTGGATTTTCGATTCTATGATTAGCGCCGAGAGTTGAATATCCAATAGTGTTTTCTTGACGCGCTGAGGATGCTGAGATACGCGCTGCATGCGTTCCGTTAGATTCTCAAAATGCTCGGCTGGACACCGAGAATTGAAAATCCAGTTTACAAAAAACATCGCCGCGATAAAAACACGTCCGCGCGCAGCTGGCCTATGGCATAGGGGAATGTAGGCGTGGTGTTCTGTTAGGGGTCGTCCATAAATCACGTGAGGCTCGAATAGGGAAAACCCACTCCCCGGGTTCGGAAAAATCACGAAATATCACAAGAGGAAAAGGGGGGGGGGCGTGTACTGAGATATCACATGTAATTATTTCACCCCCCCCCCCCCCCCGCCACTATAACATTTGCACTATAAAGCGTATAGTGCAAATGTTATAGTGAACTTGATATTATTCTAATTAAACTACACTGCCACCATTAGCAGCAGTGATAGCCTAGTGGTGTGACCGTCGGACTGCCAAGTCATAGGTCTCGAGTTCGAACCCATGGCACGCATCTCTGACTTTTCGGATTCATGTGCGTATTGTATAATTATCACTTGCTTCTAAAACGGTGAAGGAAAACATCGTGAGGAAACCGGCTTGCCTGAGAGATATTTCTCGACGGCATGTGAAGCCAAGTCAGAGGCCCATGGGCGGCTTTAAAACACCAGGTTAGTCACTAACCACAATACACTCATTCTGCCACTCACGCTGCCCGGTTTGGCCGCCATGTATATTCACCGAGATATCTCTGGTAGTCTATAACCTAACGAAGTCATTGAGGAATTTGCGAAAAGTAATCCGAGGAGGCTTGTAAAATATTGGGTTTTTTTAGTGTTTACTTTGCTAAAACCTTCCCTCAGCGGGTTCTAGCCCCTCCTTTGGGACAAGCCTGGATCCGCCACTGCTGACACCCACATTGCACCCATTAAAATTATTTAGGAATCATATTATATAATAGAGGCGAGCCATATCGCGCACATTGAACTCCGATCTGCTACTAAGAACCCAGTGAAAAGGGGCACACGACCTGGAGGTTAAATCCAGGAATATACGACAAAAGGGGTTGAGCAGAATCTGAACAAATACCTTATAAAGTTGCTTGTTTACACCTCTGCCCAATTCATCAGAAAATATAGTCGTGATTTTATAGAGTAGGTATATTATTTCCTTGTAGATGAAATTGAGGGTTCACTGGTGCGTGATAGTCGACGTCGATCGGTGTCATCGAGAGTAAAAATCGAATCAAGTGTGGTGTATGGTGTAGCGATCCATCGATTATGTTTCAATGCGATCACATTTCGCCTGGTCGGCGATCGAACGCAGTCTACGCGCACCTTTGCATTAAAAGGTTGGCGTCGTAGCATGCCCATTAATTAATTGTCCATTGGTGTTCTGATTTAAATCGATACTTATACATGAATACCTCCGTTATACCAGCTGACCCACGATGTCAATAGTGATCAACAAAGAAACTCATAAGACATATTTTTCTGCTAAACACTATAATTCTGCAATTTTAAATCAAAAATTTCCTACATTACACACGGTATACATTGTAATACTGGGTCAAATTTATAAATAAAAATTACTAGGGAAACTCTGATGAAATTAAGAGTGTACACCCACCCATGTTAGCAAATAAATAAAGTCCCATATAACTGGGTGCAAGCCAATTGCCATAAACCGGGCACAATTCCCGAATTCGGGCTGCTACTGAGAAATTCCAGATGGAAAAACCCAATCACACTGCCCGACACGGGAATCGAACCCAGGACCTCATGCTCAGCAGTAGCACTTGCGACCACAAGACCAACGAAGCTGTGAATTTTATTGTAATTATATCGATAGGTACTCATCAACTTAAACAAAATAAAAAATAGTGATTTTAAACCGCGCGAGTACTGTCACGAATTGGTTACACCAGGAAAAGTGACACTATTTTTACTGCTAAATAATGGCTATTAACGTCTGTGGGCTGTGGCCTATTTTAACCTACGGTATGACGGATATTCTCGTCAATTAGACCAAAAATAGTCAAAAAATGACAGGTAACATCGAAAAATTCTGAAAAATGTTTAGAGTTACGTAAAACCGCGCGTCGATATCAAACTGCGGAGCTTGAACGGTATAAAAAAATTCTTAAATAAAAAAATAATTAACTCAATGTATCGCCGTAATATTTTGATTACTTAAAAAAATACGTGTCCAATAGTTTTTAATAATCTACATGAAGACAAAACTTATTTTCGGCATCATCCACCTATTGACAAATAGGCAACTAAACAACTAGAGACCAGTGCAACATTACAGCTCCCTAAATAAATCGAAAGTTCTAAAATCTGATGCAAGAAACACAAAGTTTTGCGCGTTCTTGTCAATTTATCAGTTATATCTAGTATCATAGTAAAAGTACTCTGGGATCTAGTATCAATTTGGTCACTTATGGGCTTGGCGTAACTAGCTTGTAACAGTTATGAGCCAATCTACATGTGTAACACGCTTTAGTTACCAAATCCATGCCTGCTATATAATAATTTAATTAGAAATGAGTAGGTATATTGAAATAAGGTAGCATAATTTATCTAACAGCGAATTTATAAAGGCTCGTGGAGACCAGCGTGACACGACGGCGCGACGCGACTCGAAAAATACAATTTCAAAGAAAACTTCACGGTATAACAATAACCGGTGTCGCGTAGGGCTAGTCTGCACGAAGCTTAACGTACAGGGTCGTGCCTATATCTGTGGTCGTGCCATTAAGAGGGAACAGGGCCAGCGAGGAATTTGAAAAATATGTATTTGAAGAAACTATTGCCGTCGTCTTACCTCAAGTCTGCGTCTGTAGAGTGCGCCATAGACCAGCTACAGCTCAGACCGACTATATCACAAAAAAAATTGACGAGATCGACGTTTTGTATTCCCCTTTTTTCTCCGATTCAATTATTTTTACATTAAAATTTTAAGAAAGAGTATGTCTAGGTTCCTCTTATTTTCTTTTAGGTATGTTAAAAACTTTTCGAATTTGTCTGGTAGTCCTCTAATCACGGCGGTAAAAATGGGGCAATTTTGTGGTTTTTGGAGGGTTATATTTTGGTTACCAATAAGTTTCTGAAAAAAAGGAAATAACAGGGACGTCTACAGCAGACCTTGATTTTATGAAAAAAAATAAAAAATTACTCTATATGCATTATTCAGGAAGAAAAAAGGGGAATACATTTGTATGGAGAATCGCAGGCCTTGTTCCCTCTTAAAATTGAGACTTGACGCACCCCGTGGTTTGACTTGCGCAGTGGACGATTTATGGGTCTCTTTAGCGGTATGAGGTCCCCGCCGCCGGGGCGTCATCGGGGCGGAAAGGAAGGCGCGGGCAAGTCTCAACTTTAATGGCACGAATTTGACCTAGATTTTGCCCGCGTCTTTGCCCGCGTGGAGGTAGAACCTTATGCGACGGGAACGTACCTAGTACCGGGCTAAAAAGTATCCTATGTCTACCAGTGTGAAAAATTTCATCGAAATCCGTTCAGCCATTAACGCGTAAAAAGGTAATAAATAGATAAACGTAGTAAATAGACATTCGCATTTATATTATTACCCAGAGTCCTATCTAAAAGTGATCGTCGCGTCGCGCAAATTCATGATCGTTCGAACTTTTTTTTCGTTAAACCTGAATCGCGCCGACGAGGGCGCTTTCTGGTTTTCCGAACAAAAAGTGACATAAAATATGCACGCGACCGATCGCGTATTCGTGCGACGTTCGCCTATAAATAGGACTCGGCCTTAGGCTACTTTTCATCCCGCCGGTTGAAAGCGTCCCAGAGGGTCATAGCCACCCGGCTGGTCCGGGGATACCGCACGGTCTCCGGTGAGGCGGCGAGCCTCCTTGCCGGATTGCCGCCATGGGATCTGGAGGTAAAAGTCCTCGCGCACATTTGGGAGTGGCGCGAGGACGCGAAACGCCGCGCGCCGCTCCGGGGCGTAACTCCGCTGCCGCGAGAAATCGTGGCACAGAGGACAGAGCTCCGGCGGGATCTCAAAATTCAAAAAAGGCATTTATTCAAACTAGGCTGAGAATCAGCACTTTTCGAAAGTCAAATCTTGACGATGTGAATAGCTCTATTGTTAAATCACAAGACACATTTAAATAAAATGAAATAAAAATTTGAAAACAAGTTTATTTTTAACATGTAAAATATATACATACAGGTGGCGCATTATCACCTCTTGGGAAGATACTCTCATTATTGAAAATAAAATGTTTAGTCATGCAGTACACAAATGTAAAATACACATCGTAAAATCATGGTGCGCTAGACTCATCAAGAAGAGAACCTCGTAAAAAGTAAGGGCGGATCCAGGGGGATCCAGAGGGATCCCCCCCCACGCCGGGCTGGGTCTACCACAGATTTTTTTTCAAATATCTTAGAAAAATTTAAAAAAAACTATGATGGCAGACACGTAAGTACGCGAATTTTAATATTATAATAATGTGAAAGTTTGTATGTTTGTGTGTTTAGATGTTTGTCACTCAATCACGCAAAAAAGGCTGAACAGATTTAAATGAAATTTGGCACACAGATAGTTTATAACCTGGATTAACACTTGCTTACACAAAAGCTCCAACACAAAAATTATAAATGTAAAATTGTTGAAGCAATAAACCATTTTGTATTTGTAACACATAGTTTTTATCCCGGTAGTACATTCCCGCGGGCGGTGTGCTAAAATTTCCAAGCTCGCTTCGCTCGGTCTTGCATCCTATATTCTTCTGACTCTCAAACTTTTCTGCAAACTTGAATAAATGAAAATACTCAATGAAGAATATTATTATTCTTCATTACAAAGTTATTTTGGCAGTTGCAGAAAATCTTTAGATAAAATACCTTATGAATCGGCGCTGAGAGACAGACAGACAGATGAACAGACGGACAGCGGAGGCTTAGTAATAGGGTTCCGCTTGGCACCCTTCGGGGACGGAACCATAAAAAGCAGAAAATCAGGTGATTACTTATGCGCCACCTATAGTGGTATAAGTTATTAAAATAAAATGAACACTGAAAGCGCACATAAAAGAGAACCATATTTAGCACGAAAGTATAGCTAACACAAATTAAATTAAGCACAAGCTTCAAGAAAAAAACTAAAAAGACTCGAGAGACGAATGTTCCACGCTAGCAGTTTTCCCAGTCTAGACTGTAGACTCAACAGTGTACCTACATATTCTAGGCTGCAATACGGCACAGAAACGTAATTTGGACTACCTAATGTAGGTCACATTCGGCCCGCAGTTATTCCGGTACGTTTATCAAACAGACATGTGCAAGCCAGTTTAAAATTCATATGTAGCCGCGCCCTTTAGCCAATGCACGAATGCACGTATAATTAATATGGCGTATCATAGATATTTCGATTAGAACAGCTCAGTTATACCTAAAGGACTTCTTATGTCGGTGGAACTAAACCGTATTTAAGGCCTAGCTGGGTACGGTAAAGGTGCCTGAAAATGCGAAACTTCTACGTTTTCTCAATTCTCCGGTTTTAAAAGGAATAGCTACTCAATTGACAGTTACTTAATAAAACAAAATAACAAAACTAACTAACTTAATAATGCTTCCTCTTTTTTTTAAAAACTTGCCAAGTTAGTAATAAAGTTCCTTTCCGACCCACGGGGACAAGTTATTCCTAATTATGTAACGTCTTGTTTCATCCATAGCGACCATAAGGAACATGAATGGGATCGCCAGAAAGAAATCAGAATAACCTATCCTCTCCGTACTGAACAGTTCATGACACAGTGGCAAGTAAGACACACACAACGCAGAGATCAAATCAAGAACTATACTGAAATTCAACACGTGATTCCTCATACCTTTCTTCAAAAGCGAGATTCTTCTAGTCTTACAAATAATCACATCCGATATCTGAGTCCAGCACACAGCGACAAAATAAGCAGTATGTGCTTTTCTTTCGAGTCTTTTCCTGTCTGTGTAATTCCAACTACGACCTAATGTATCTTTAACCATTACCTTATTACTTTCCCAATCGTTGCGAATAAACATCAAACTAGCAGGAAAGAACCCTTCCTGTGCGTATACCATGAAGTAGGCATAAATCGCAGAGAAGAACTGAATCAGTCCTACTTGAAAATACGTCATAAATAACAAATGGCCATTAACAAGGTGATCTGTGGGTTTGCGAGGCGGTTGTGCCATGATATCTTCTTCGGAGTCTTCGTATGCTAAACTTATTGCAGGAAGTAGATCCGTTCCAACGTTTATAAGAATGATCAAAATGAGAGTAAGGGGCAGAGGCATACCCAGGACCGCATACAATACAAAAGGTACCATTTCAGCAGCGTTTGATGTAAGGGTATACGCAATGGTCTTTTTTAAATTGTCGAAGATTCTCCTACCTTCTTGTACTCCCAGCACGATAGAAGCAAAGTTATCGTCTAATAGGATCATATCAGCAGCTTTTTTGGACACTTCAGTACCGTTAATTCCCATAGCTATACCAACGTCTGCTTTCTTCAAAGCCGGAGAATCGTTGACACCATCTCCAGTCACAGCTACGACGTAACCCAGCATTTGATAATTCTCAACAATAAACAATTTCTGCTGAGGACTGGTTCTCGCGAACGTAATCTCTTTGTACCTAAGTTGCACTGCCTTCAAATCGTTAACACTCATTTTACGAAGTTCGTCTCCAGTTACAACAGCTGCCTGAAATTGACTCTTAATGTGCGGCGGTACATCAGCTAGGTCAATGTGATGTTCAAACGCGTAATCATAGGCAGTCGGCATTGAAATAGTGCCACACTTACGAGATATAGCCAAGGCGGTGACGGGGTGGTCTCCAGTCACCATTATTACCTTGATTCCAGCCGACCTACACAAACCAATATATTTCTCAATATTTTGTCTCGGAGGATCGATCATTGATATTGCTCCAATAAAAATAAGGTCTTCCACGGGGAAGTTACGTGCTTGTGTGTCGAATTTATAACCTATTGGATAGTCCTCGAGTGGTAATTTTAAGTCACAATATCCAATGACACGCTCTCCCATATTTGCCATCTTGATGAAATTAGCTTTCAATTCTTTTTTTAACTGTGGCGTGAGGGGCTGTGGTCCGTCCTCAACAAGAACCTTAGAGCAGTATTCTAATATAATTTCTGGTGCGCCTTTCATTATTAAGTAGTAGGAATCGGTGTCTAGCACATGATGAATCGTGACGTGATATTTGTAAGCTGAACTGAATGGAATTTCTCCTACTTTCGGGTTTTCTGCTTGAAGCTTCGTGGCTGAGCGGTTATCCTCCATGAACCGTAATATAGCGGACTCTGAAGCATCGCCAATAATTTTTCTCTTAGCGATGGGTTCCTTTATTGTTTCAGGGTGGAAGGTTGCTTTTAAATTAAGGGAAGCTGCTAAACATAAACTTGAAAAAGTCGATTCTATGATGTGAGAATGGTCATCTTTATCTATTATTTCAAAATTGCAAAATAAATGTGACACTTTCATTTGATTCTCAGTCAAAGTTCCAGTTTTATCTGAACATATACACGAAGTAGATCCTAAGGTTTCTACAGCTTGTAATGTTTTAGCAAGACAGTTTTTCTTTTTGAGAGATTTAGCAGACAGCGTCATGCACACTGTTAGCGTTACAATCAAACCCTCAGGTACATTGGCCAATACCATGCCCAGCATATATTGCAGCGCTATCAGGAAACTGTTCTGTATGAGATATACCATAATAAAGAACAATGCACCCACAAAAAATGCTACCCCGCACAATAACGTAATAAAATGTTTGATTTCTTTTGCAATAGGCGTTTCTTCTTTCTTTAAACCGGTTACAAGTCCAGCAATTTTTCCTATTTGAGTCATTTCTCCAGTCGCAATTACTATCGCTTTGCCAGTACCCTCAGTAACAGGACATCCAAAGTAAGCCATATTTCTGGACTCCATAGGATTAGAATGAGTGCATTCAGGCTTGTGATTTATAGGTTCAGATTCTCCAGTCAAAGAAGACATGTCTGTACTTAAATTTGTGCATGTAAGTATTCGGACATCGGCTGGAACTATATCTCCCCCAGTCATTTCTACGATGTCACCGATGACCAGTTCTCTATTAGGTACAGTTTTTCGAATTCCATCTCGTAAAACAACTGCACTCGGTGGGATTAGTTTCTCGAAACCACTCATAACTGCAATATTTTTGGCTTCTTGATAAAAGCCAAATAAGCCTGTGCCTACAATAGTGATAGCGATCACACATCCCAAATAGAGATATTCTTTTGAACTGTGGGCTGCATGTTCGCCATCTCCTGCTGATTCTCTGCTTATAGAGTAGAAGTATCCTATAAAATTTGCTCCTGATGCCACCCAAAGTACACATGGAAACCAGCCAAACAAATTGTGCATAAATAATGAAAACAGACTGGTACCAGCGAGTTCTTTTAGCTCGTTCGGACCATTATGTTCTAACAGCTCCTCGGCAAAGCTCTCGGTCAAGCCGGTGACCACGCTTGTACGATACACGATTTCGAGTTGCTCTGGTGTTAGGAAGTGATCCCCTGTATTTGTTTCTTCCTTAAGGAGGGAAATCTGGGATAGTTCTGAGGCGTTGTGGCCCATCATACTCGCCCGGCGCATGCTCTTTAAGGATGTGGTGCTGGCCCGGCGCGCGTGTGCGTGCTTCCCCATGGTCGGAAGTCAAGGTTAAACTTACTTTAACACCTCTGCAAACACAGCATATAATGACTACGTTTTAAATAATGTTGAAGACTTTGTTTTTTTAGAGACGTTAAAGACAATGTGTGATTTTGACAGATTTTCATTCATAGAGTACAAAGAGTACTGGTATAGTAATATTTATGTTTTTATTCTTTCATAGTAATCAATAGTGCACACAACACCGCAACAGTCATATCAAGGCCCCTCCGTGCCTCGGAAATCACGAGCTTTTGGTCCCGGCTGTCATTTATAGATCTTGATCTTGATTTTTTTTGTGCACGGATTAATAAATTATTTGTTGGAGCGTGGAAGTCTGGCATCGTTCAAAACAGGTTTCGTTCGTTTAGAATGATGTCTAGATTTATCACGCGTCCGTCTCAGTTATTTGTCGATTTGACTTTGTTTTGTTGTCTTGCAAATTGCAATTATATTTTTAATACCAAGGATCTAACAACTATTTTGAAATATTAATTATTATTATTATATTACACAAATGTATTTAATTTAATATACATACACACGTTGCGGTATAAAACTAATTTACATCCGTCACCTCACGCTTCAGGTCCAGTTGAAAACCAGCGTCAGGCACTAGTTGTCCCGAGGTAGAGATGAGGGTGGCGGTACGTAGGCTGAATGCCAGAAATACCGCCCCAGGACCCGACGGCTTACCTGGGAAAGCCTGGGTCCTGGCCTCAGAGGCTCTCGGGCCTCGACTAAGGGGGCTCCTAAGCGCATGCTTGGAGAGGGGCCAGTTCCCGCTTCGTTGGAAGACGGGGAAACTGGTCCTCATCAAGAAGCCGGGGCGCCCTGCGGACTCTCCGTCCGCTTACCGGCCCATAGTGCTGCTCGACGAGGTGGGCAAGCTCTTTGAAAGAGTCATTGCAGACCGCCTCGTCAGGCGGCTGGTGCGGGTGGTGCCGGATTTGGCGGAGAGCCAGTTTGGTTTCCGCAGGGGGCGCTCGACGGTGGACGCCATCATGCGCGTGCGAGCCCTCACGACGGGGGATGCGATGGCTCGGGGTGGGGTCGTCTTGGCGGTGTCTCTAGACATCGCCAACGCCTTCAATACCCTGCCCTGGAGTTGCATCAGGGAGGCACTCCGGTATCACCGGATGCCGACCTACCTCTGTCGTGTGGTCGAGGCCTATCTGGCAGACAGGGCCATCATCTACCCCGGTCACCAGGGAGAGTGGAACCGGCGAGAGATGTCGTGCGGTGTCCCACAGGGATCGGTCCTGGGGCCGCATCTGTGGGACATCGGATACGACTGGGTGCTGCGCGCAGACCTCCCCAATGGCGTCAGCGTCGTTTGTTACGCTGACGACACGTTGGTCCTGGCGCAGGGGAGGTCGCACCAGGCGGCGGCCGAACTAGCGACACACGGGGTTGCGACAATCGTGGCCAGAATCCGGCAGTTGGGACTCGAGGTGGCCTTGCACAAGTCTGAGGCCATGTGTTTTCATGGTCCTCGGAACGCGCCACCGTCGGGTTCCCAAATAACGGTAGGAGGGGTTCACATCGGCGTCGAGTCGACGATGAAGTACCTGGGACTCGTCCTCGACAGTCGGTGGAACTTCGTGGAGCATTTCCGACGTTTGGCTCCCAGACTGGACCGGGCCGGGGCTGCCTTGAAGCGGCTCCTGCCCAATCTAGGGGGTCCAAACGCCTCCTGCCGGAGGCTATACGCGGGGATCGTGCGGTCCATGGCCCTGTACGGGGCACCGGTGTGGGCGCGTTCGTTGAGGCGGCGGCCTGCCCGCCGGTTGAACGCGTCCCAGAGGGTCATGGCCACCCGGCTGGTCCGGGGATACCGCACGGTCTCCGGTGAGGCGGCGAGCCTCCTTGCCGGATTGCCGCCATGGGATCTGGAGGCAAAAGTCCTCGCGCATATTTGGGAGTGGCGCGGGGAGGCGAAACGCCGGGGCTTGACTCCGATGCCGCGAGAAATCGCGGCACAGCGGACAGAGCTCCGACGGGATCTCATGGCGTCATGGAGAGTGCGATTGTCGCAACCCAGTGCTGGGCACGCCACTATTGCGGCGATAAGTCCCCTCTTTGAGGAGTGGCTGGAGAGGCGCCACGGCGTCCTCACCTTCCGCCTGACGCAGGTCCTCACCGGACACGGCTGTTTCGGGAGGTACCTGTTTCGGATAAGGCGGGAGGAAACGCCCGGGTGTCATCACTGCGTGGATCGCCCGGAGGACACGGTGGAGCATACGGTTGAGGTTTGCCCGGCTTGGGCAGAGCACCGCCGTGTCCTCGTGGAGGCGATCGGTGGCGGGGATCTCTCGCGTCCGGCCCTGGTCCAGGCCATGGTATGGACCGAGAGGGCATGGGAGGCCGTCACCACTTTCTGTGAAGCAGTAATGCTCGCGAAGGAGGAGGCGGAGCGCGTGAGGGAGAGGCAAATTTCGCGCCCTCACGCCCCTAGCCGCCGCAGGAGGAGACGCCCCGGGCGTCGGGAATCGATCGCGGATTCCCGGCCACCGTAGGCGCGGGCTTGCGGACGGTGAGCAATGGGTAGCGCGCCTCAAAGAGTGTCAGCGAGTGAAGGGGTCCGATGAGACCATTGCCTGCCGGGGTTGCGGGAAAGTCCGAAAGGGATACCGTGGCCCCCTGGCATTGCACAGGCAAGAGAAGGAACACGGGTGGGTTTTAGTCAGTAAAAGTCTGACACGCCCTCCCGCTCCACCCAGAGCGGGAGACGTCATTTGATGATTTCCCACCCAAAAAAAAAAAAAAAAAAAAAAAAGGCACTAGTTGTCTGGCATTTATGCTGAACTGAGCCTATTTGGCGTAGCCGCGAGGCACACATTCCTGCTAGTATCATGCAACGCAGTTTTACACTTTTTATTTTGTATTCTTTCCTTTATTTTTTTTTTGTTCTTTCTACTTGTGTGCCTTTTAGTCTGTGCCAAATAAATGTATTTTCTTTCTTTCTTTTCTTTATCTTTGACAGTCGTTACGGGTAGTTAGAATCCCAAAAGTCTGACAACCAGTCTTACCAAGGGTTATCGTGTCACCTAGTAACTAAGTTGAGGAGGTCAGATCGGTAATCGCTCCATGTAAAATACTGGTATTCAGCAGCATCCGGTTAGACTGGAAGCCTATCATAGTTGGGAAAAGGCTAGGTAGATTTATTTATTTATTTATAGTTAATTAAAACGGTACAACACTAATTAAATTAATTAACAGATACAAACATTACGTTGACAATAATATAATTTAAAACTAACAAGGGAGTCCCTTGCATACTTTCTCTCACAGAACACTAGACATATAGGTACGCATAATTTTAATCCATTCATCTGCAAACACATCACATTCAGGGTTGGCAGCCAGAAGGGCATTCTGCACCTTTAGAGTACGACAGACTGGGGATTCGACTCTGGCTACAGTTTTGGCTGGCAGTTGCGCAAACAGATTGTGCGGCTCTGACGGTGTCCGATATATTTATCGGGCACAAATAGTCGGCAGAAAAGACCTCCATCGTCTTTTCTGCTGACTCTGGGCTGTCGATACGTCTCCGTAAGGTCTTACAGGCTACAGTGAGTTGATCAAGGCCTCTTATCACCTCCAATGAGTTAAAGCCCAACATCCCTAAAGATAATTTGTAGGGTACATATACGGGAAGAAATCGTATAAGCTTTGGAAGAGGCATCTAAGGAAAGTTTTCTGCAATTATTCCAGCATCAGAGTTTGTGTCGCGTTATAGGGGTACCAAACACGGGCACTGAACTCGAGTTTGCTTCGAACCCGAGCGGTGTACAACAGCCTAACAACATTTGGGTTGCGAAAGTCACGAGCGTTTCGCAAAACAAACCCCAAGCGCCTAAAAGATTCCTTCGCAAGGGTGGAAGGGTCGATCACCAGAGGCATGTTTTTTCGTCTCGGGCTGGATAAACTAATTTTAAAATCGAAAAACGAAGGATCATATCAAACAACTTATTTAGATTACATCAAAAATAGTTAATCTTCCTAGTAATAAAGTATTTTTGTTCTATTAAGAGGGAACAGGGCCTGCGATTCTCCATACAAACGTATTCCCCGTTTTTCTTCCTGAATAATGCCTCTAGAGCTGTCATTCTTTTTTAAAATAAAATCAGGGTCTCTAATCATGGGTCATGTCCCTGTCATTTCCTTTTTTTCAGCAATTAATAAGTAAGGAAACTATGACCCTCCAAAAATTACAAAAATGCCCCATTTTTACCGCCGTGATTAGAGGACTACCAGACTAATTCGGAAAAGTTTTTAGCATAAAAGAAAATAATAGGAACCTAGACATACTCTTTCTTAAAATTTTAATGTAAAAAATGATTAAATCGGCTTAGTTTTCGAGGAGAAAAAAGGAGAATGCCAAACGTCGTTTTCGTCAAAAATTTTGTGATATAATCGGTCTGAGCTGCAGTTGTCCCTATCGCACTTTACGGGGTTAAACTCGGTTTTTCGGGCGCAGCGCGACGGCAATAGTTTCTTCAAATACCTATTTTTCAAATTCCTCTCAGCCCCTGTTCCCTCTTAACAATACTTTTGCCACAATTTGAATTTAAAATCGTGACCGGGCCTTTTATCTCATCGCTCTGCGCTGAGGTAAAACATCGCGCTCATCCCTAGTTACGCGTTATAGACACTCAATTCCCCTCCCGCGGGGCAATGCTTGTAGTGGTCTAACATACGTAGTATCTCTAAGTAGTCTGTGGGTCTAACCACCGAGGAGGATACCTGGGTGCCACGTGCCCGCGTTCCAACATTACGAAGGTAAGTTTATGATTGCTGTGGATTTGGTTCTCGAATTTTATGATTGCTATGGCACGTTATTTAAATTCAATAGTAAGCTTGTGAATGTGTTTGTTATGTGCATTATGTGATCGTTATGATGTTTTTTATGAGACGTAATCACAACTTTCTTCTGCTTTTAAATTCGGCTATATTTATGATTTTGTGACTTTTTCTGATCGCTATGGCTCTGATTGCTCTGTCCAAAAAGACCAGAGCGATGATATTTTGCATTAATTGCGCGTAATCTAAATCTATTTTAAGTAGTAGTACCAGACTGTAACATTGACAAACGATGAACTATGCATATAACCTTCAATTTATAACCTTTCCTGGGTTTCTTCGGATAACCTAAACCACAGATTTTGACGTATTTTACCTTGATGATACCTTGCATTTAGCTACCACAACTGTAACCCTTTCTTCTATACAAAGGTTGCTGCAGCAGAAGATTTACCGACTCCGTCTCCGATGACTATTCAATTTTCTGAGCTTCCAATAAACTTTATTTTCTTAGTTTTTTGATCAACTAAGCGTTATATAAATTGTATTTGTTTTTAGGGGAGACCGAGGGGAGTTGAAACAATTTTGACATTTTAATTCATTCACAAAATTCTGCAAACACTAATCGTATGAGTTTAGTGCCAATCGATAGTTTATTTCTTACACTTTCAAATACCTGTAACAAATAACGTGTAAGTATGAATTTTGTGGTGAAAAATGAACTCGAATGTACGAATGTTTTGTTTCAACTCCCTTCATACCGAGGTACGAGTATGTTGAAACAGGGGTCGAGGTGAGTTGAAACAGTTGATATTTGAGTAGAAAAAGGGTTGTAAAGTAGAAATGACGTTACAATTTGAAGTAATTTATTGAAATAAAACATTATAACATATTTTACAATATTTTGTAATGAACTATTAATTAAATATTGAACAAATAATCATCTCTTCTTATTAAATTCTCAAGAAATGCAGCTTAAGAGATAGTCACTAAGTATGTTCTCCGCTGAAGATGATAAGACAGTCTTTTCGGGATATCCAACTGACGCAGGAGTCGCAGTTTCATTAGCTTCATAAGCTGTCTTTTTTTAAATATACCTGTAGAATGAAGTGTGGTTGAGGTTGTAGCTCGAAGCCGCATCACGCAGACTTTTCTGATGCAATGTAACTTCTACGGCGAGATCGTAAAAATCACGACTCGCCATACATCTATCAGCCTTCCTTTTATAATCAGTAGGCATACTGAAACAAAATTAGCAAAAAAAAAAACATACCTAAACCACACCGTATAGCAATCACCCATACAAAACTTAAGAGAGGTGAGTTAAAACAGTCTGTTTCAAATCCCCTCGATGAGAAAAATCCTCCCAATCTATAAACAAACAAAAATCCAGAAGCAAATCATAAAGAAATTAGTTTTACCAGCGAGCTGCCATGGTTGCAATCGTTGGTTAATGAGCTTTCGAAATTTATACGACACAATCTAAAATACCAACGCATTATCAAAATACAGGTATCTTAAAAAAACGTTTAAAACTTACTTTTCACGATTTTTGCGACGTGGCAGTCACAACGACCAAACCGCGCATCAGAGGCACGGACTCGAACTGCGGGGCCCGGCGGGTGGTGGGGAGCGTCTGACTTCTGTCGGTGCCAGCCTCAGACCAAATAAAAAAGGTAGACGGAGCGCGGCGCTCTCAGAGTGAAGCAAGGTAAAGGAAGCCAAATTTGAAATAGGAAGCCGACCGTGTTCCAGAGCGACGCGCGACACCGAACGCACTAGACGTCATAACATTGAAATCGCAAACTGTTGTAAAATGCCTTCCTGTGTCGTAAAAGCTTGTAAAAACAATTCCGTAATAAATAAAAAAAACATCTGGGATTACATTTCACAAGTAAGTGTTTCATTTGATTTAATTTGATATAAAAATACAAAAATATTTCATAAAGCGTTTTTGGAACACAAAACCTCGCATTGTATCGTCGATGTGACCAGTATATCCGCATACAAATTCCCCGAAACGCGGGCAATGTTTGGGATTATTAATTTTAATATTACTTTTCGTAATGGTTAAATGCTTTTAACTATTACGAAAATATATCTATTTTGAATATCAAACATAGGTATCCCTAAATAAATAACTCGGGTTTAAATATGTTATAGTATAACGTGAATACAATATGATACGATAGCATTAAATAGCGCGTGATTATTATTATTATTTCTATAAACAAGTACTTACAACATTACAGTTTTATGCAAAAGACATTTTTGGATTCATTTATTTCTCAACTTCGACTGAAAAAAAACTGTTTTAATTTTAGATTCCCAAGATACCTTAATTGGAAACAAAACTGGACTGAGGTATTAGGTTAAGCAGAAATCAAGAAAATTGGTTGCCATCCAAATTTAGTGTTGTGTCTTCCACACATTTTGCGGGATACAAAAAGACAGTACTACCGGAAACTAACGCAACACAAAGGTGTACGCAACGCAAAATGCATACAACGCAATTTGTCTCTTTTATTTTTTATTAAAGGTACCTAACAGTAAAAAAGTGTTTTATTTATAAGAATTTATTTTTCATGAATAATCATAATTATTCAATCAGAATAATGGGATAAAAAGTTTTTAGAGGCAACATTTTTTTCTTAGCACACAGACGCATGGCAAGTGTTGCGACACGAGGTCACGCACACAACTCTGTACACGACGCTTCACTTATTTGAATGCCATTGTTGGCGTACGCTCCGTCTACCTTTTTTACTTGGTCTGAGGTGCCAGCTCGCTAACGGTTTTAAATTCAGCGAAATCAATGCTGTTTTAAGTCACCTCTGTGTCAAAACCCCTCGCTTGTTGTGAAAATTTGTATCATTATAATTTACAAACAATATTTTAATCTGATCTGATCATCTGAATTCCATTTTACTTTGTGTTGTTATTTTTAATTCTTTACTTTTTACTAAAAATATAGATAGAGGAAAATGTGATTACCTATTACAAATCTCTTAGATCATAATCTTGAAAAGACTGTTATTTTAGTCATGAGTCTCAGTCTATAAGCAATATGATTACAAATAGTTACGTTTATAATTGTTTATTTTTAGAATTTAATCATGTTCTTTATAAACGTTAGTTTTGTTTAATTACTTTTTTAAAACTAATATTTAATGAGTCTAGTCATTTCATTACTTTAGAAGGCTGTATTAATAGTTGTTTTCAAAAGGTTTTTAATTTTGTCTCATTTACCTAGAAGTGATTTTTAAGTTCAAAGAAATGAAACTATGCCAAAAGTTGATTTTTATAATTATGTTAATTTGTTATTTTACCGATTTTTTTTTTTATAGTCCGTATTTTTTAAACGAATGACTGATTATAGGCCTTAATCTTTTTCTAAAATAATACATTTATCTTAAATAATTATAATCTTGTTACACGTACACTGAATATGACTGAAAACGGCTAAATAAATAATATTTTATCAATACATATTTTTTTATTTCACTGATTTCACCATTTATGATCGCTCTGGCACCAATTATGATTGCTCTGGTCGCGAAATTTTTTGAACTTAAATATTTCCAATATCTGTTTGTGTAAATTGAAAGCCAATAGTAAAAATATACCTACCATTTGAATATCATTTTTTTTTTAGATACATAATTACCATTAAATATCAATATCTGAAAAGCACCACACGAATACGCCGTTTTGGAGGTTGATCCGGAAACGTGGTCCTTATAAGTTAGACAGCGGTCGAAAGTCACTCCCAAATATTTTATGTTAGTGACACGAGCAATCACGTCACCACCAAAACTATAGTCATAATGAATTGGCCGCAACCCTCTACCGATGTCCAAGCCACGGGATATGTAGTCTACGTGAATCAGTAAATTCGAATTTACGGAGTGACCTGGTTGAAAACCGTGTTGGGCATCGAATAAAGACATATTTACGCGTTTAAAAATGAAACCGTGGAGTATATGCTCGAAAACCTTGGCAATGGTTGGCAGGATAGCAATGGATCTGTGTTCCTCTACTAATGTTTTATCACTAGTTTTAGGGATGGGAGTGACTCGCGAAGTTTTCAATTCCTCAGGGTATACACCGGACTGGAGGGCTAGGTTAAATATATTATGACATAGAAGGGCTGCCAATATGTCGTGATATCCCTTAAGGGCAAAGGCTGGAATGTTGTCATGGCCAACCGAGCTACAGGGTTTGAGTTTAGCAATCCCCTTAATTATATCCGATGGTGTTAAAAAGGGAAGCGGAATGTTATCTCCCTCACTATTCGCATTAAATTTTCTAGGGTTCAATTCAGGTGTATCGGGCAGAAACACGCTAGCAAAATACTGAGCAAATGCCTCAGCCGCTTTGACACCCGAACAAGTCTGACCATTGTACACCACGTTTGGCTCGAAGCCTCCCTTTGATCGCAGGCTAGAAATATGCTGCCAGAACATTATTTTCCAAAGTACTACAATATAATCTGTAGGCGTCCTGGGTTCTTACTTTAGATCCCGTCGCAGATCACTAAACTCTGCAAATGTGAGATCACAGCGTGAAACTTTCCATTTATGATGTAGTTTGGTTTTACGCTGAGTATCGATTATAATGTCTTTATTAAACCAGACTGAATACCTTCTATTTTCAGCGATCATTCTCGTCTTCTTTGGAATGGAAGAATCAAATAAGTCATACATTATTCTGTAAAACTCACCAGCAGCCGAGGGTGCGTCATTGCAGCGGAGAACGCCGTAGATGATGAAGAGTAAGCTAGTCTGTCAAATGAATCGTGTCCACGACCATTTAGCTGATTTCTTATAGTGGCAATACTATTATCTGTCAAACGGATAGTTTCAACATTCGGCTAAAACATTCGGCGGCTTCATATGCCACCACCGCAGTTGCCTCGGCCAAACCAGGCTCGTCGGGGCAGACCAAGGGCGGGGTGGCTACACAGGCTGCGAGGACCCCGGCCCTGGTGGCGAAGCCCCGGCCCTAGCGGCGAAACGGCCACGCCTGCCTCTTCCTAATTCTACTCCGGCTAACGCCGAATGGCAAGTAGCCGGAGAGAAGAGGGAGGCGGCTAAGGCAAAAAGGGCGGCCAACAAGAAAGAGAGGAGGCAGCGGCGCAAGGAGCGAAGCATCGCGGCTAGGCTCCACGTCCCGAAGTCCGCAGCTGTAGTGATAACACTACAGCCAGAGGCGGAGAAGAAGGGCGTGTCCTACCGCGACGTGCTCGCCAAGGTGGGGGCAGCGGTGGACCTCAAAGAGATCGGCGCCGCTGATGGCATCCGGGTAAGGGTCATTGCGACTGTGGCCCGGATGCTGGAGGTCCCCGGTGCGACAAGCGAAAGGCTTAGGGCGTCAATAAATGCGGACGAGGCCCGAGTGTCCAGGCCCACCAAATGCGCAGACATGCGTATTCTGGACTTGGACGACTCAGTAACGGATGGACAGGTGGTGGCCGCTGTCGTTAGGACGGGGGGGTGCTCTGCCGAGCAGTTTAGGGCAGGCACCATCCATCCTGACTTCACGGGGATGCGAGCCGTTACGGTGAGCTGCCCCGTGTCGGCGGCCAAGAAAATTTCCGGGGAGGGCCAACGGTTGGGTTTCCGCGCACGTCAAACTGCTGGAACCCTGACCTCTGAGGTGCTACCGCTGCCATGTGGGCAACCACGTGGGTGCTAAATGCACCTCGGAGGTAGACTCGGAGGTGTTGAGCTTGATAAGCATGTTATAGTATGTGTATACAGACCTCCAAGTTACCAGAATCTTTCTATGTTTGATTCTGTAATGGAAGATGTGCTAAAGAAACTAATCGCTAGTAGTAAGTCAATAATCATATGTGGTGATTTTAATATTAATCTATTAGAAAATAACTCTAATACTGTCAGACTATTAAGTCTTTTCAGGTCATTTGACTTGTCAAATGTTTTTATTGAACCAACCCGAGTGACAGCTTCTTCTGGCACTTGTATAGATAATATTTTTTGTAACTGTGATTACTTACATAAACAAATTATAAATAAGTTGCCATCTGATCACAGTGGACAAACAGTTACATTTTGCTCCTACCTACCTTTACAAAAAATTCAAATAAGGTTTAGGCCAATTACATGTAAAAATCTAGATAAATTAAATAATGCTTTGGCAAGTAAATTATGTATTCAGAGTTTTAATAATATATGTGACCCAAATGAGTTCTACGCCGAGTTCTTTTCACTATTAAACAAACAATTTACTGACACTTTTCCACTAAAGACCAAAACAATTTACACAAAGTTCTTATTTAGTGATTGGGCGACTCCAGGTATTCGCAAAAGTAGGGAAAAACTTTTTGAACTTTATGGCCTAAAGCAACACATGAATAATACAAGCTTTCATCAGTATGTTGCAAAATATTCTAAAACTTTTAAAAGTGTGTGCAAAATAGCTAAAGCTCTTCACATTAGCAATAAAATAAAATCAGCTGATGATAAAATAAAAACTACCTGGCAAATAATAAACAATGAAACCGGTAGGAAAAAACAGCGTAATACTGAATTTAATTTAGAGACTGCTCATGGTCCCATCAACTCAGATGTAGAAATAGCTCAGGAATTTGAAAACTTTTTTGTTAATATTCCCCACAAAACCACTGAAGCTTTAAATTCCTCACCCGCGCTTTCTGCTGCCTTACTTAGAAATAATGTAAAGGCATGCCCTTTGGAGTTTAGGTTTCAGCATACAAACCCCCAGGCTGTTATAAAAGCTTTTAAAGATCTTAAAATTAAATCAACAGAAGATCTGTGGGGAATGTCTGTAAAAGTCTGTAGATCTGTCATCGAAACCATTGCGCCTTATTTAGCATTCATATTTAACACTAGTGTAGACCAAGGCGTCTTTCCGGATCTCATGAAACATAGTAAAGTAGTTCCTTTGTTCAAATCCGGTGATAGTAAGGAACCCAACAATTATAGGCCTGTGTCAATTCTGCCAGTTCTCAGTAAGGTGTTTGAAAAGTTGATTCTCAATCAAATGTTACGGCACTTTAATAAAAATTCCATCTTTCATGATCAACAGTATGGTTTCACCAAAGGGCGTTGTACCACTGACGCCGGTGTCGCCCTAATAAAGAACATTTTTAACGCCTGGGAAGAAGCACAAGATGCCATTGGAATTTTTTGCGACCTCTCGAAGGCTTTCGATTGCGTAGACCATGAGACACTTCTGCTGAAACTGGAGCACTATGGGATTAGGAATACAGCTCTTGATTTACTAAGATCATACCTGAAATATAGAAAGGTTAAAGTTCAAGTCAACGGCACAAACTCATTAGGGTCTGAAATGGTAATGGGCGTTCCTCAAGGTTCGATATTGGGTCCATTCCTCTTTTTAGCTTATATAAATGATTTACCCCAATTATTTCAAAATCAACCAAAGATGGTGTTATTTGCAGATGACACATCATTGATATTTAAAATAAACCGACGGTCACAAAATCTTGACGACGTGAATAGCTGTATTGTTCAGGTCCAAGATTGGTTTACGGTAAATAATTTGGTACTAAATAATAAAAAAACAAAATGCATTAGATTTAAATTACCAAATGTTAGAAGCAGCGAATGTGACATCATATTGAATGGAGAAAAACTGGAATTTATTAATCAAACAGTTTTCCTAGGAATCACGCTAGACGAGAAATTACAATGGGGACCCCATATAACATCTCTCGCGGGGCGGCTAAGCTCGGCCGCTTATGCTGTTAGAAAGATAAGACAGTTAACAGATGTAGAAACCGCACGTTTGGTCTATTTTAGTTACTTCCACAGTATTATGTCGTATGGCATTTTACTATGGGGTCGGGCTGCTGACATTGAATCCATTTTTATTTTACAAAAGAGAGCTGTCAGAGCCATTTATAATCTAAGTCGTCGCGAATCTCTCAGGGAACTATTTAAAAAGATTAATATTATGACGGTACCTTGCCAATTCATTTATGAAAATATTATGTATGTGAGAAAAAATCTACATCTTTTTAATAAAATAAGTGATAGACATAATTTTAATACTAGAAATAAAGATAAAATAGATCAACCATTTTTCAGACTATCTAAAGTAAATACATCTTTTATGGGGTACTGTGTTAAATGTTACAACAGAATACCTTGTGATATATTAGAATTAAATGAAAGAAAATTTAAAACTCATATAAAAAGTACACTTTGTAAACAAGCATATTACAAATTAGAGGATTATATCCAAGATAAAAATGCTTGGAAACATGCTGGTCCTGCTCCATAGGACAATTTAGAATCTAGACAAAATCAAACTGGTTGCTAATTTAATTGTATAATATTATTTTTTTAAACATTAATTTTATATTCTGTGATTACTTGAACTCACACACTGACTTATTATTAGTAGTACTTGTTAAATGTTAAGAATATCGTATAATTTTACAATGTTTGTAAATATGTGAGCACCATGCATCTATCACATAATTAATTTGTCATTCCTTCATTTTTCATTCTTTTTACCTATCGTGGTATAGTAATCTTATTCTAGGTGCATCGTCTTCACATATAATTATATAATTAATGTATACAGAATATTGTGAAAATATTTTAAAAGAGTAACGGTGGAGTTTCTTGCCCATTCTTCTCCATACGAAAACGACCTTTTGGAATGGGCGACTAGAATCAATTATTATATCTTTTTTTTGTAAATGTTGACGTTCATAAGTGCCTTTTTTGTGCCTAAATGAAATAAATTATTTGACTTTGACTTTGACTTTCACCGCAGCGGTCACTGCTACCGCTGTGGTCAGCCAGGTCATAAGGCCGGCTCATGCGACGCCACGCCGCACTGCGCCGTATGTGCGGCAGCTGGCAAGCCGGCCAATCACCGGATTGGGAGTAAGGCCTGCGCCCCGCCCACCAAAGCTAGAGGCAAGCCACCTGCCACCGCCGTCACAGCCGCAGCCACCGCCACCGTCACAGCCGCAGCCACCGCCACCGCCGCCGTTGCCACCTCCACTGCCGTCGTTGTCGCCGCAGCAGCCACCGCGGCAGGACCCTCACAGAGGGCTCAGGAGTGGGCTGACATGTAGTGCCAATAATGGCCCCATTTCACCTCCTCCAGGCGAACATCAACCACTGCGCCGCAGCTCAGCATTTGTTGCTCCAGAGCATGGCGCAGTGGTTGATCAACATCGCCGTGGTCGCTGAGACGTACTTTGTCCCGCCCAGGGATGACTGGGTGGAGGACCTGAGCGGCTCAGTGGCCCTAATTTCGTCGGCCGCCGCTGGTACCCCGTCCCTCGAGGCTGTTAAGAGTGGACGGGGTTGCGTTGCAGCACGGTTCGGGGAGATTGTCGTGGTAGGGGCATACTTCTCGCCGAACCGAACTCTCGCCGAGTTCCACAACTCTCTTGCGGAGTTGAGAGTCGTCGTCGTCGGGTTCTGTTCCCTCCCCGTGCTCGTCCTCGGGGACTTCAATGCCAATAATGTGGCTTGGGGTTCCCGGTACACACGGGGCAGGATGGTGGAGGGCTGGGCGCTGGAGACAGGCCTGGTCGTCCTTAACCGGGGTTCTGTCCCCACGTGTGTGCGGATGCGGGGTGAATCAGTGGTGGACATCTCGTTCGCCAGCCCCGCTCTGTCGCCGCGTGTCATTGACTGGCGCGTCATGGAGGGTGGAGACGTATTCGGATCACCGGTACATCCGGTTTGACGTCTCCGCCCAGACCTCGAGCGCGCCGGCCCGACAGGCCCCGAGTGGTCCGCGGTGGGCGCTGAAGCAGCTGGACCGGTAGCTCCTCCTGGAATCCTCGATCGCGCTGGCCTGGATGTCATCACCGGACAGGCCTGCAGACATCAATGACGAGGCGGAGTGGTTCCGGGAGGCCATGTCCGAGATATGCGACGTGGCAATGCCCCGGGTCCAGCCCGGACGTGCTTCGTGCCAGGTGTACTGGTGGTCGTGACAGCTGATGACACTGCGCAATGCGTGCGTTGCTGCGCGACGCCGGTACACCAGGCACCGCAGGCTCCGTATTCGACCTCCGGATACGGAAGCCATTCAGGCGGAGCTGTACGAGGGGTACAGAGCGGCAAAGACCGCCCTCCAAGCGGAAATCCTGCGGGCCAGGGCACTGGCCCTCGCTCGAGGTCTGGGCGGAGACGTCAAACCGGATATACCGGTGATCGGAATACTTCTCCACCCTCCATGACGCGCCAGTCAATGACACGTGGCGACAGAGCGGGGCTGGCGAACGAGATGTCCCCCACTGATTCACCCCGCATCCGCACACACATGACATGGGACAAAATCAATCTGCCTAGCCTTTTCCCAACTATATTGGGGTCGGCTTCCAGTCTAACCGGATGCAGCTGAATACCAGTATTTTACATGAAGCGACTGCCTATCTGACCTCCTCAACCTAGTAACTGGGTAATACGATACCCCTTGGTAAGACTGGTTGTCAGACTTTCGGGCTTCTGACGACCCGTAACGACTGTCCAAAAGATCCACGAATGACAGCCGGGACCAACGGCTTAACGTGCTTTCCGAGGCACGGAGGAGTCTCGGTATGAAAAGATGGTCACCCATCCACAGACCAACCCCGGCAAGCGTAGCTTAACCTGATGGATCGACCCGTGCGGCAGTTATTATTTAGCCACGAGCTCCTCACGTGGGGACAGAACCCCGGTTAAGGACGACCAGGCCTGTCTCCAGCGCCCAGTCCTCCACCATCCTGCCCCGTGTGTACCGGGAACCCTAAGCCACATTATTGGCATTGAAGTCTCGAGGACGAGCACGGGGAGGGAACAGAACCCTCCATCAACCATAGATCTTATAAATAAAAGTTAAAATAAATTTAATAACTGTTACATTTTTGCCTGAACCGGTATTGCAAAAAAACTTTGATTAATATCTTGCGCTAGTACAATATGTTGAATTTTATTGGATCTAGCATATTAAAATAATTAATTAGTTAATACGAGTATAATGCAAAAAAACCGCTGTTAACATTTATGCTTGAAGTACAATTTAAAAAATTCGTAGTTTTATTTTTATCAAAATAAGTTTAAGCAAAATATTTGAAAAGTTAATACTCAAGCAGTTACTAAGAAAAAACATTTTAGGAATGCATTGCTAGTTCAAATTAAACGCGCGCAGTCGTTACCAATATTTAAGAGACTCGTGAAGGAACATTATGTACCTACATGTCGTTGTGATCTTGTTCTCGTAACTGTAATTATCTATAGTCTTCATTTATTTTCATTGTTTATATATTTAGTAAGTATGTATGTATTTATGTATCTATTATTTAGGATATGTATATATCTGTGTATCTATTCTAGTATATTGTATAGTTTTTATTTGCACCAACGACAGCCCCATTTTATGTCCAGGCAAATCACTGTCCATTCCAAGGTTGCCTGGAAGAGATCGCGGAAAGCGATAAGGCCGCCCATTGTATATTTTGTAGTGTTAATTTTGTTATTTTTTTGTTATGTGTTTTTGTGGTGTAAGTACAATAAAGTATATATAAATAAATAAATTTTATTTTAAATAGCCTCCTTCATAATTAACAATATGGCTTTACAAAGGGTCGTTCGACTACAGATGCGTGTTGCTCTGCTGCAACGCATATTTAACGCATGGGAGAACTCGCAAAATGCTATTGGGATTTTCTGTGATCCCTCCAAAGCCTTTGATTGCGTGCACCATGACACGCTTTTGCGCAAATGTACTCTGTGCTTTTGCGTAAACTGCGTCATTACGGTATGCAAAACGAAGCTCTCATCGTTATAAATTCT
Organism: Xanthia togata; assembly: GCA_963853775.1. Classification (NCBI taxonomy): domain Eukaryota; kingdom Metazoa; phylum Arthropoda; class Insecta; order Lepidoptera; family Noctuidae; genus Xanthia; species Xanthia togata. The sequence goes on along the minus strand of OY970795.1, from coordinate 21,498,495 downwards.
TATTTACATAATAGGTCCCAATATGTAGATGTTAATGGTGTGAAATCTTCCGGGCTACCAGTTCAGTTAGGTTTACCTCAAGGCTCAATACTGGGTCCATTCTTGTTCTTAATGTATATCAATGACTTAACCATTCTATTTAAAGGGTATCTGTGAAGTTGGACAGTTTGTAGATGATACTTCTCTTATTTTTAAAGTAGACAGAAATAGAACAGTGCACTCTCAGTGGTTACGGATTGATTTTCGACAAATAACCTACTTCTCAATGCCAAGAACACGAAATGTGTAAAGTTCGTCCTTCCAAATATTAGAAATCAAGGACCCAACATCGTCTTAGATAAAGAGTTGCTTGAAACTGTAAACTCGGCAGTTTTTCTGGGCATAACAGTAGATGCCAAATTTCAGTGGGGCCAACATATAGCCTAGCAGGAAGGCTCAGTTCGGCCGCCTACGCCGTCAGGTAAGTAAGACAATACACTGACGTTGAGACAGCTCGGTTAGTCCATTTTAGTTATTTTCATAGGTAGCGTTATGTCCTACGGTATTCTGCTTTGGGGCAAAGCTGCTGACATTTAAAATATAATTGGCCTTAAAAACGAGCTGTTCGAGCAATTTACCAGCTAGGTGCCAGAGTGAGAGATTTTTTTTCACAGTGGCGTCACAATTCATCTTCGCCAACATCTTATAGGTACATTAAGCAAAATAGGTATACATTTATACAACAAACAGTGATATTCACCATATTAACACTAGAAATAAGGATAAACTACGTGCTCCCCTTTCACCGGCTTCATAAGGTTCATAACTCATTTGTTGGGCTTTGTATAACCTTTTCTAACAAGCTACCCTCCTCTTTGCTTAATTAAATACGCCCATGTTACTCGCTGATAATGTAGCATGATATGATTTTTTTTAATCAGATAAGTTTTTTTTTTTGAGCTTATCCATTACAAACAAACAAACACACAAACATACAAAAAATCAAATATTTTATCTTTATAATAATATTAGTTTAGATTACAAAGTCACTTAGGGAGTTCATTTAACTAGAAAACGGAACTGAAATTGCGGTATATTTTAGTTTTTCCTTTAGTCTGCTAGAAGTACCTTAGAATTTTGATGATCGGTGAGTGAGTCAGTGAATAAATTAAGAAACTTTGACTTGCAATAGTTCTTAAACTACAAATTCAAATTGGAGCTACGTATGGTATTCCGAAATACCGCTCACCGAAAGGACGGTTTTCCGATAACACTCTACTCCGACGGTTAGTTGAACGAAAAAATAATTGGCCGATGAAACGTTTCGCCGAAAATATTATTCATCGACGGTTGGTAGTCCGAATGAATCCTTCGCCGATGTAATGGTTCACCGAAAACACTTTTCAACGACGATTGGTTAAACGAACGAATCTTTCGCCGATAGCATTCAGTTTACGCTAGCTATTATATTTTATAATTATGTGCAATGCAGCTAAACAATACTCGAGTCCCATGTTTAATTTTATCAGCATAGATGCTTGGTCAATATACATGTAACAATGAAAGTGTTGTCATTTTTGGTACTAAAGCTAATGTTAAGCGTATGAATAATGCACAATGCTGGATCATTTTCGAGTTGTCCAACTCCGTTCTGTCAAGTTTTTTCTATTCATGTTTTAGTGGGAACTGCAGTTGGTACAAATAAATTTCTACCTATGGTATACGCACTACTGTCACAAAAGACTGAAAGCTGTTATTTCATATTTTTGGAGATTTTGAAAATATATGCGATCAATACATTAAATACCCATTTGTCACCAGCTAATATATTAACTGATTTTGAAGTAGCAGTGATCAATGCAGTCAAACGACAGTTTCCAGACTGCGCCCACAGGCTATGCTTATTCCATTTGACCCAAAGTATTTGGCGTCATGTCCAGTCAGAGGGTCTCGCAAGGCGATATGCTGAAGATTTCACATTTGCGCACAAAATCAGACACTTAGTTGCCCTCACTTTTCTTGAGCCCGCTGAGATATCCAAAGCCTTCGAAATCATCCAAAATAAAATATTGCCGACAGAAGCAGCTGAAATTGCCCACTGGTTTAAGAAATATTATGTTGGATCACATCACACGCAGCAAAGAACTAACACGGGTTTGACAATAAAAAGAAATCAGGCATTATTTCCACCAGCTATGTGGTCAGTTTACGATCGCACACTTTCTGTTCCAAGGACACAAAATGCATTAGAATCGTGGCATGAACGATGGAACACGCTTCTTCATAGAAAAAAATGGAACATTTATAAAACAATTATTGAATTTGCTAAAGAGCAGAAGCATACAGAATGTGTCATTGAACGAATCAACTCCTCGGAACCCATGCCAAAGTGTAGACGTAATGCACAGGTTGAATATGATGCTAGGATACAAACACAATTATCACAAAAGAGTGAAATGAATATTGAATCTTTCTTAGGTGGATTGGCCCATATTCTATACCTGAAAAACAAATATTTTTTTTATATCATTAAAGAATTATAATAATTATAAGTACAAATAATAATAATAACTCACAATTTACTATAACTTCAAAAATTTATCACGTTGTGTTACTTTTATTTGTTTTTTGCTTTGTTCGCACAGTTTATTTAATTTTTTTCTATGGTTCAGTTCTAATAGAGAAATCATAATAATCATAATCATATTGTTTATTGTAAAAAACAATATAAATTTGCCTTTTTGATTAATTTTCTTATTGTTAAATTAAAACTTTGTTTTTTTTTCTATTGCCACTCTTCCATGTATTATTTTATTAGTACCTGTATTTTTAACATTACTTCTACAAGACCTAAGGGTGTTGTCAAGCTGAAAGAAAAACTATCCATTTGGCAAAAGAATTCCCCTAAAACGAGTGCTATCGGCGAAAGATTCGTTCGTTTAACCAATCGTCGTTGAAGAGTGTTTTCGGTGAACCGTTACATCGGCGAAGGATTCATTCGGACTACCAACCGTCGATGAATAATATTTTCGGCGAAACGTTTCATCGGCCAATTATTTTTTCGTTCAACTAACCGTCGGAGTAGAGTGTTATCGGAAAACCGTCCTTTCGGTGAGCGGAATTTCGGAATACCATACGTAGCTCTTCAAATTGAATGTAATTTGGGAATATCCTAGTTAATATGCCCTCTTGGTCACTGAAAATTCAGGCTATATCCATCTAGCTTTATCCACAACGAAGTTACAGGGGGTCGAAAATGTCCTGAATTGCTTTGAGAAAAGGATGGTTCGGCTGTGCCTTTGTTTGTTTTTTTTTTACTCGACTTGGCGGAGGACTTGCACCCAAATCCCGGCGTGAAATGTTCACTATATTTTGCAGATTTGGTTTAATTTGTTTTATTTTTCTGAGCTATTAATAACTCGAACGAACTAAGTATTGCTAGCTTTATGTAAAAATAAAAACTTTACAAGCTAATAATAAGTCTGTTTTTCGAGGCACTTGGACATGTTATTCCTAATTATGTGACACCTCGTTTCATCCATAGAGATCATAAGACAAAAAAATACCGTTTTTCAATTTAAACGTATTTGTTTAAAATAATTAATTAGGTCTCAAAAATCACAAAAAAATTGCTTAATATGGATGGAGTTATGGAACTGTCTTGACGCTGCGTGAGCGTGCGTGAGCCATCGCCGCCCTTCGATGTCTACCGCACTCAGAATAGATGGGAAGCAGCACATAAAGTAATTTTTTGCTCTATTGGTATAATTGCTGTAATGGCGTTCCAATGGGAGGTTAATTAAATAAATAAATAAGGACCATGAATGGGAACCGTATTTAAGTCCTAGCTAGGTAAGGTAAAAAAGGTGCCTGAAAATGCGAAACTTCGTTTACGAAGTTTTTTCAATTCCCCGGTTTTAAAAGGAATACTCAATTGACAGTTACTTAATAAAACAAAATAACAAAACGAATGAACATAATAATGCTTCGTCTTATTTAAAAAAAAAAAACTTGCAAGTTAGTAATAAAGTTCCTTTCCGATCCACGGGGACAAGTTATTCCTAATTATGTAACGTCTCGTTTCATCCATAGCGACCATTAGGAACATGAATGGGATCGCCAGAAAGAAATCATAAAAATCTATCCTCTCCGTACTTAACACTTTATGACACAGTGGCAAGTAAGACACACACAATGCAAAGATCAAATCAAGAACTATACTGAAATTCAACACGTGATTCCTCATACCTTTCTTCAAAAGCGAGATTCTTCTTGTCTTACAAATAATCACATCCGATATCTGAGTCCAGCACACAGCGACAAAATAAGCAGTCTGCGATTTTCTCTCAAGTATTTTCCTGTCCGTGTAACTCCAACCACGACCTAATGTGTCTCTCACAGTTCCCTTTTGGCTTTCCCATTCTTTGCGAACAAACATCAAGCTAGAAGGAAAGAACCCATCCTTTGCGAATACCATGAAATACGCATACATCGCAGCAAAGAACTGAATCAGTCCTACTTGAAAATATGTCATAAATAACAAATGGCCAGTAACGAGGTGATCTGTGGGTTTGCGAGGCGGTATCGACATGATGTCCTCTTCAGACTCTTCGTAAGCCAAACTTATTGCAGGGAGTAGATCTGTTCCAATGTTTATAACAATGATCAAAATGAGACTAATGGGCAGAGGCATACCCAGGACCGCATACAATACAAAAGGTACCATTTGAGCTGCGTTTGATGTAAGGGTATACGCAATGGTCTTTTTTAAATTGTCGAAGATTCTCCTACCTTCTTCTACTCCCAGCACGATGGAAGCAAAGTTATCGTCTAATAGGATCATATCAGCAGCTTTTTTGGACACTTCAGTACCGTTAATACCCATAGCTATACCAATATTTGCTTTTTTTAAAGCCGGAGAATCGTTGACACCATCTCCAGTCACAGCCACGATGTAACCCAGTAATTGAAAGGTCTCAACAATAAACAATTTCTGCTGAGGACTGGTTCTCGCGAACGTAATCTCTTTGTACTTAATTAGAATTGCCTTCAAATCGTTAACGCTCAATATACGAAGCTCGTTTCCAGTTATAACAGCCGCCTGAAATTGACTCTTAACGTACGGCGGTACATCAGCTAGGTCAATGTGGTGGTCAAACGCGTAATCATAGGCAGTCGGCATTGAAATAATGCCACACTTACGAGATATAGCCAAGGCGGTGACGGGGTGGTCTCCAGTCACCATTATCACCTTGATTCCAGCCGACCTACATAAACCAATATATTTCTCAATATCTCGTCTCGGAGGATCGATCATTGATATTGCTCCAATAAAAATAAGGTCTTCCACGGGGAAGTTACGTGCTTGTGTGTCGAATTTATAACCTATTGGATAGTCTTCGAGTGACAATTGTAAATCACAATATCCAATAACACGCTCTCCCATATTTGCCATCTTGATGAAATTGGCTTTCAATTCTTTTTTTAACTGTGGCGTGAGGGGCTGTGGACCATCCTCAACAAGAACCTTAGAGCAGTATTCTAATATAATTTCTGGTGCGCCTTTCATTATTAAGAAGTAGGAATCGGTCTCTACCATATGATGAATCGTGACGTGATATTTGTAAGCTGAACTGAATGGAATTTCTCCTACTTTTGGATTTTCTGCTTGCAGCTTCGTGGCTGCGCGGATCTTTTCCATGTACCGTAATATAGCCGTCTCTGAAGCATCGCCAATAACTTTTCTTTTATCAATGGGTTCCTTTATTGTTTCAGGGTGGAAGGTTGCTTTTAAATTAAGTGAACCTGCTAAACATAAAGTTGAAAAAGTCGGATCTACAACCTGAGAATACAGGTCAGATTTATCTATTATTTTAAAATTGTAAAATAAATGGGATACTTTCATTTGATTCTCAGTCAAAGTTCCAGTTTTATCTGAACATATACACGAAGTAGATCCTAAGGTTTCTACGGCTTCTAATGTTTTAGCAAGACAGTTTTTCCGTTTAAGAGATTTAGCTGACAGCGTCATGCATACTGTTAAGGTTACAATCAAACCCTCAGGTATATTGGCCAATACCATGCCCATCATATATTGCAGCGCAGACAGCAAATTGTACTCTATCAGATAAACCATAATAAAGAACAATATACCCACAAAAAATGCTACCCCGCACAATAGCGTAATAAAATGTTGAATTTCTTTTGCAATAGGGGTTTCTTCTTTCTTTAAACCGGTTACAAGTCCAGCAATTTTTCCTATTTCAGTCATTTCTCCAGTCGCAATTACTATCGCTTTGCCAGTACCCTCAGTAACAGGACATCCAAAGTAAGCCATATTTCTGGACTCCATAGGATCAGAATGAGTGCATTCAGGCCTGTGCTTTATAGGTATAGATTCTCCAGTCAAAGAAGACATGTCTGTACTGAAATTTGTGCATGTAAGTATTCGGACATCGGCTGGCACTATATCTCCCCCATTTATTTCTACGATGTCGCCAATAACCAGTTCTCTATTAGGTACAGTTTTTCGAATTCCATCTCGTAAAACAACTGCACTAAGTGGGATTAGTTTCTCGAAACCGCTCATAACTGCTATATTTTTGGCTTCTTGATAAAAACCAAATAAGCCTGTGCCTACAATAGTCAAGGCGATCACAGATCCCAAATAGAGATATTCTCTTGCAGTGTGGGAATCATGTTCTTCATCCCCTGATGTTGAGTTTTTGCCTATGCACAAAAAGTATCCTATAAAATTGACTCCTGCTGCCAACCAAAGTACACATGGAAACCAACCAAACAAATTGTGCATAAATAATGAAAACAGACTGGTGCCACCGAGTTCCTTTAGCTCGTTCGGACCATAACGTTTCAACAGCTCCGCGGCAAAGCTCTCCGTCATTCCGGTGTCCACGTTTGTCCGATACACGCGTTCGAGCTGCGCTGGTGTCAGGAAGTGTTCCCCTGTGTTTGATTCATCCTTAAGGAAGGTTATCTGAGATTTGTCGAGGGCCACCTGACCCAGCCCGCTTACTCGGCGCACGTTCTTTAAGGAGATGGAGCTGAGACGGTGCTTGGACATTGAAGGTCACGACGCCGATACGTAGTATCTCTAAGTAGTCTGTGCGACGCCGTCCACTTAATTTATGTCAAGAATATAATATTTTTGGAAAAAATTGCATTGTATTTTAGTATAAGTGACAAGACCATAATGACAATTTGTTATTTAGCTGTGACAGATTTTCATTATTTCAATAAATTCTTATTTGATTCTTTTCTGCTTTTATCATGGAATTAATAAGTACTATTTTATTAATTCAGCAAGCATGAAATAGGTTTTAGAATAAATCTACCACCACCTGCCTAGCTTTTACCTATGTCGGTGTTGGCATCCAGTCTAACCGGATGCAGATGAACACCTACTAGTATTTTACATGGAGCGCCTGCCTTCACAACCCAGTTACTCTTCTGACTGGTTTACACAGACTACCAGACTACATAGGGATACTACGTATCTGGTTTATCAGTTTATGTCAGACTTTCTGGCTTCTGACGACCCGTAACAACTGTCAAAGATCTACGAATGACAGCCAGTTTAAAGAAAAGACGCGGAATTGTCGACACTTTCCATACAAACCAAGCGTTTACTAGGGTTTCTTTTTATGGTTCCAATAATTTATTTCCAGATTTATACTGTGTGCGCTCTACGCACTTTCCGCGCCACGAATTTTATTAATAGCTACTGGCCGTCTCAATCTCAAGATGCTGCCGGCTCACAGTGGGCCCATACTGAAAATTAGTGGACATAGGCAACAAAGTTCCAATATCGATGAGATTTTTTTTAACACGTCATACAAAAAAAAATCGCATCGATATTGGAACTTTGTTGCCCATGTCCACTAATTTTCAGTATGGGCCCACTGTGCGGCGGCGCAGTGATTACGTGCTCTGTGATAGCTTATGTATCTACATATTTATCTACCTACCTGTGACGTAGTTAGGTAGATACTCAACTAGCAAAATCAGTACCTAAAATGATCTCAAGACTACTTTTATTTTCACTTATAAAAAACTTGTAGCATGCTACAAAGCTGAATTTGGGCGCAGTTATAGAATCGTTTATTTCTATACCTATCTTATACTCAACTTATAAAATGTTACTAAGCCCTATAATGTACTGGACGAAGCGCTATAGCTTCTATAATGATACGAGACTACACAATTACAAGCACAAACGCTCTTGTTAGTATCTGACATAAGTATCTTACTAAAGCAATCTTCTTTAAAATGCACTAGTAATGTACAGACGCCAGCACATCAACCTACCCGAAACTGTCAAATTTTCCCAATCAGCTTTGAACCTTATGGTTCAGAGATAAAGTTGAAAATGTTTTAAAGAAATTTGACTGATTGTAGTAGGTACTTAGTTATCTATAGATACTAATATTATAAAGAGGAAAGATTTGATTGTTTGTTTGTACCTATTGAATAGGCTCCGAAACTACTGGACCGATTCTTTTACCATTAGAAAGCTTAGTTTTTAGGGAGTTACATAGGCTACTTTTCATCCCGGGAAAAATAACGGGTCCCGCGGGAAAGACCACGGGAGCGAAGCCGCGGGAAAAGTGCTAGTTGTATATACTGTATGAACTCGTGGGAAGTCATTTTTACTGTAAATGTGTACCGCAATTTAGTTAGTTTCACAATCCCCTGCGAAAAAAAGCACATTAGTATATTGTTGTAAATAAAATATTTCATCAATTTATGAATATTCGCCATGTTTTGAAATTGCTCTTCATTGAGTACTTTGTAGAACCATTGTAGGTAAATTAGTAGGTACTTGTAGCAGTTTCAGTCCAGATAACTCGCCTCCATTTTAAAACAATTAGGGTTCCCTTGAAATTTGCCTGCTGATGTTTGAATTTACTTTTAGGATTTAATTAACAAGATGTTTGTATTTCTTGATGTCGACTATTTCTTGACCAAATATTCATTGATCTTTAGGTAAAACATTACTTAATCTTTTGTTCAAAATAGTAGATAGTTCGCTCAGGTCTAGGTGAGGTATATTTAATTTTATAGCCCAGCAGAATTGCTTAAAGATATGCAAAGCATATCTAGATATGCAAAGCATATCTTTATAAGGTCTCGGTCAACTATGAATCGTATTCTTCTTCCCAATTTTCAACTTCTTCACTTTCTGGTCAACCGGGAACATTGCCGACTGAGCATATCTCCCTAATTGCGTAACACATGATCAATCACAATCTGTTTCATTTTGACAGTTCAACAACATTCATTGCGTTATTTCCGTTGTTATGCAGATAATTTTTTCGAAGATATGAAGCAATGGGTTAGCAATATCCTTCAAAATTATTCATATTGTGATTGATCGTGTGTTTTATCAATTAGGTTTTAATAATTAATTATTTTGTAATGTCTTAATTTAAAAGAGTGTGTGTCGTTCTTCGTTTTGAAATGGGCAACTAGCTTCAACTTTCTGACTAACTGACCGACTCTGACAGTTCAAAAGTGCCTGTTTCAAAGGTTTCATTGAAATAAATGCTTCGAGTTTTTACGTAAAAAAGTGTGTTTCATGTGAAAAGTCATGATTTCCCCCCTACTGTGTTCGTTTACCAAATAAAACAACAGCACACTGTTCATTTACTTCCTTTATTATTTCTTATAAACAATTAAAATTAAGTATTTATATTTGCAGCTCTACATGTTTAGTATATTTCATTTATCTTATATACAAATAAAATTTTATTAATGAGAATTATTAATTGGTTGAGCGGCACAAAAACGTATTTATGTAAATACCCATACAAAATCATACATCTTTAAACATACATGGTTATTTAAGAAAATAAAAGTGTATTTATTGCTGAATTTGATTTCTTCAGTTTCATAATTATCTGTCGCCTACTTAAAAGCCTATCTCTTAAAATTAATATTTAAAAATAGCCTAGTTATAGTTTGACCAGGACCGCTGTTCCGCGCATTAGGAATGGCATGTATTTAACGCGGCGAATAATTAATCTGAATTTGTTATTAAAAAATAATTAAAGCCGGTAGCAAATATAGTAGGTTAGCAGCTACAGCGAAAGATAGTTAGCAGCGTAATAATCAGTTGTTAGCTTTGTTTTAATTTAAACTAGCATCGTGTTTTGGTAACTCAATTTAATGTTAAGCGAACACTTGACACTGGCACTCGCCGGACGCTGCCGCGGCACCGCTCGCTTCGCTCGCTCGGCTCGTACGTTGTGTGGTCACAGTTCTTACCTAACCTAACCTACTTTACAGCCATTTTTATTTACTACTTCATTTTTAGCCAAGGGGTTACTCCGGCTAAAGATTAAAGAAATTAACATTAGCCTCTCCTCAAAAATAAACGCTTGCCTATAATACAATTTTTGTCATCCCACTGTTAATATTAGTCAACATGTCATTATGTATAGTACCTCGCCTATGATTTCAATTGGCCATGTTTAATATGTTCGCTACCTTAAAGTAGTAGCCATTATTTAGTTTATATAATTCCTTGCATTTGAAGCTCATCTAATATAATTATTGCTAAAATATTTAATCGCTGCCAATTTATTTTATTAGTAGCAAAAAGTTAGTCGCCCTTTAAGTTGTTAGTCGCCTGGAAAATAATTACCCTTAAGGAAATCGCCGCGCACATAATATCTAAAGCGTGGAACAACGGTCTCGGCCAACTTTGATTCGGCAGATGCTTAACAAATACAATATTACTGTGTAAACTGAGGATACAAAATGATATAGGCAGGAAATCTCAACATAATTATTATGATTGAATAACATCTTTGGTAACGACTATTTTGTACTATCGACACAAGAGTGTCATGTGGTATTCTATCGTAGTCTATCTACATCTAACTCGATGCGAAACCAAAATAATTCTTATTTTCTTACTGCCTTACTAATAAAAGTATTATATCAGGTGAATTTACACACCGTTTTCTCTCTTTCAGTCGTCAGTAATTTGACTTTCGAAAGAAGAAGACAAAGCGTTGTGTAACTATACAGACGCTTTACAACGTTTATTAGTAAGGAGGTTACTATTTAGTATCTTAGAACAAATATGTACGCAGGGTCAAAATCCAGTAGTTGGCGAAACTTCACGAACTATAAAGATATCTTAAGGCGAAAGCGTCAGCGCAGTCCGCGAAATTAAAGTGTTCTTAAGTTTTTTGCAATTTTTAGGTCAGTATAAGGTTTTATGTTGATCTAAATATGATTCGAGGCCGTATCAAAAATTTACCTATTTATAGAATTATAATCATAAAAATCATCAATACATCTCCGTAAGTTCATATTACTCAACACTCAATATCTTTATTGCTTTACCATAATGTGTACTTAGGTGGTAACTATATAATTTAGATCATTATGGACCCTGTAGGGCACAGCAAAAGACCGAGGTAGAGATGAGGGTGGCGGTACGTAGGCTGAATGCCAGAAATACCGCCCCAGGACCCGACGGCTTACCTGGGAAAGCCTGAGTCCTGGCCTCAGAGGCTCTCGGGCCTCGACTAAGGGGGCTCTTAAGCGCATGTATGGAGAGGGGCCAGTTCCCACTTCGTTGGAAGACGGGGAAACTGGTCCTCATCAAGAAGCCGGGGCGCCCTGCGGACTCTCCGTCCGCTTACCGGCCCATCGTGCTGCTCGACGAGGTGGGCAAGCTCTTTGAAAGAGTAATTGCAGACCGCCTTGTCGGGCGGCTGGTGCGGGTGGGGCCGGATTTGGCGGAGAGCCAGTTTGGTTTCCGCAGGGGGCGCTCCACGGTGGGTGCCATCATGCGCGTGCGAGCCCTCACGACAGGGGATGCGGTGGCTCGGGGTGGGGTCGTCTTGGCGGTGTCTCTAGACATCGCCAACGCCTTCAATACCCTGCCCTGGAGTTGCATCAGGGAGGCACTCCGGTATCACCGGATGCCGACCTACCTCTGTCGTGTGGTCGAGGCCTATTTGACGGACAGGGCCATCATCTACCCCGGTCACCAGGGAGAGTGGAACCGGCGAGAGATGTCGTGCGGTGTCCCACAGGGATCGGTCCTGGGGCCGCATCTGTGGGACATCGGATACGACTGGGTGCTGCGCGCAGACCTCCCCAATGGCGTCAGCGTCGTTTGTTACGCTGACGACACGTTGTTCCTGGCGCAGGGGAGGTCGCACCAGGCGGCGGCCGAACTAGCGACACACGGGGTTGCGACAATCGTGGCCAGAATCCGGCAGTTGGGACTCGAGGTGGCCTTGCACAAGTCCGAGGCCATGTGTTTTCATGGTCCTCGGAACGCGCCACCGTCGGGTTCCCAAATAACGGTAGGAGGGGTTCACATCGGCGTCGAGTCGACGATGAAGTACCTGGGACTCGTCCTCGACAGTCGGTGGAACTTCGTGGAGCATTTCCGACGTTTGGCTCCCAGACTGGAGCGGGCCGGGGCTGCCTTGAAGCGGCTTCTGCCCAATCTAGGGGGTCCAAACGCCTCCTGCCGGAGGCTATACGCGGGGATCGTGCGGTCCATGGCCCTGTACGGGGCACCGGTGTGGGCGCGTTCGTTGAGGCGGCGGCCTGCCCGCCGGTTGAACGCGTCCCAGAGGGTCATGGCCACCCGGCTGGTCCGGGGATACCGCACGGTCTCCGGTGAGGCGGCGAGCCTCCTTGCCGGATTGCCGCCATGGGATCTGGAGGCAAAAGTCCTCGCGCATATCTGGGAGTGGCGCGAGGAGGCGAAACGCCGGGGCTTGACTCCGATGCCGCGAGAAATCGCGGCACAGCGGACAGAGCTCCGACGGGATCTCATGGCGTCATGGAGAGTGCGATTGTCGCAACCCAGTGCTGGGCACGCCACTATTGCGGCGATAAGTCCCCTCTTTGAGGAGTGGCTGGAGAGGCGCCACGGCGTCCTCACCTTCCGCCTGACGCAGGTCCTCACCGGACACGGCTGTTTCGGGAGGTACCTGTTTCGGATATGGCGGGAGGAAACGCCCGGGTGTCATCACTGCGTGGATCGCCCGGAGGACACGGTGGAGCATACGGTGGAGGTATGCCCGGCTTGGGCAGAGCACCGCCGTGTCCTCGTGGAGGCGATCGGTGGCGGGGATCTCTCGCGTCCGGCCCTGGTCCAGGCCATGGTACGGAGCGAGAGAGCATGGGAGGCCGTCACCTCCTTCTGCGAAGCAGTAATGCTCGCGAAGGAGGAGGCGGAGCGCGTGAGGGAGAGGCAAATTTCGCGCCCTCACGCCCCTAGCCGCCGCAGGAGGAGACGCCCTGGGCGTCGGGAATCGATTGCCGATTCCCGGCCACCGTAGGCGCGGGCTTGCTGACGGTGAGCAATGGGTAGCTCGCCGTCCGGTAAGGACCAGGCCCGGGTCGACGGCGCGTAGTGTTCCACGCGCGCCTCAAAGAGATGTCAGCAAGTGAAGGGGTCCGATGAGACCATTGCCTGCCGGGGTTGCGGGAAAGTCCGAAAGGGATACCGTGGCCCCCTGGCATTGCACAGGCAACAGAAGGAACACGGGTGGGTTTTAGTCAGTAAGAGTCTGACACGCCCTCCCGCTCCACCCAGAGCGGGAGACGTCATTTGATGATTTCCCACCCAAAAAAAAAAAAAAAAAAAGGGCACAGCAAAAGCGTAGGAGAGATGAAGTCCTGTTTTACGAGATAAATAAGTTGTTTTTGTGGGAACAAGTTTTAACTTACATATTATAATCAATGTTTATTAGTATTTCGCTTATCACACCCTATTGAATGACTATTTCATGAAATCATGACATTTGAGGCCAATTCTAACTTATGGAGTTGTGTTACTGATTCTAATGATTATAATTATGTAAAGCCATATTTGTTACGGTCGCGAATCATATTTAAAAAAATACAATAGACAACGTAAGTCCTGGGGTCTCTCAGATTCCTATTTTGATTTCTTACAGGGTTCAAGACTCTTTAAGAACAGTTAAGCGGATTAGGTTACTAAATATACGTCGTTTTAATCCACAGTCATACACCTGACATTGACCTGCAAATTGCAAAAAAACGTAAGGAAAATTGAATTTTCCGGGCTGCCTTTGCCCATTCCCCTTGACTCAATAAAACAAAACAAAAATGGATTAGATCAAAATTTCATGCTACTCCGAGCGATTTGAGGGCGTTTACCCCATTATTAAAAGTTTTACTTAACATCACGCCTGTAATCCCCGAAGGGTTAGGCAGAGGTGTCTACAGTACACCCACATTTCGCCAGTTATTTTGAAATCCCATGTAATAGGGGTGTGAGCCTATTGCCATCAACCGGGCACAAATCCAGACTCCGGGCTGCTACTGAGAAATTACTGTTGCTGTTTACCTTGAATAAAATTATAGGTAATCATGTTCCATCGCTATTGAATACCATTACCATCATATCTGTTAAGTTTCGCTAGTTAATTCAAAAAGAACCTATAAAAATCTAGCAACTTGAGTCTTGCCTTTTAAATTAAGAGTAAACAGGCTTCGGGGTGCGCTCGTTCCATAGAGGACCATAACCATTGCTTGCCACCATGCGAGTCGAGGTCACGACCGGACTCATTCATTTAAACGTTTATTATTAAATTAATCACTAAATTACATTCCGGCTATCGATAAAATGCGTTCTTGACACGTCAGTTTCATACTAACGAATATGTGTTTTACGAATTTGATCCTTATTAGTACTAGAAATCGTCCAACTGACGGGTGTCAGGAATGCATGGCCGGACTCTAGAACATAGCCTCAATAATAAATCTTCTAGAAGAATGTTGCAATATATAATAGAAGTATGTAGTCAAAAAAACAGTAAGTATTTAGTAGTTTAATCTTTGTCACCCCGCGTTTACACAAGGTATAAAACATGTATAAAATAAAAACGTTCTAAAACATGTAAACATGTTATATCTACTATTTTCGTTAACACCTAAAACAAGTATTAATGACTAATTGTATACAAAACTTGTCAAAACTGTCTAAAAGGTGAACAAAATAGTTGACAATACATATCTGCAACGCATGTTTGATACATGTTTTTCACAAGTTTTTTTACAAGAATAGTTGAAAACAAGTATTACAACTGTGAGTCTTAAGGTTACAAGTTATTAAACACACAATAGTAATATTTTTTGCCAAAGTGCGAAGTATAGTTACAAATAAATATCTTTCTTTCTTTATTCTTTATCATTCCTTCCTAGTACAATACCAAACTGATTTCTTGACTATACAATCCTTTTAAAGAAGATTTTGCTAAAGCAGGTATTCACTTTTACTTCGTACAGTTTCCATACGCTATTCTTACACATTACAACAAAAGTTTTTTTGATAACTGTCTAAACAAACTTTGTTTTCTTAATTTTTAATTATTAATAAACGAGACTTCTTAATTAAATAATGCTTAAGGAATGAGTAAAAAGGAATAATCCGTTGTTTTTAAAGATATGACTTTTTTCAACGCAAGCTGAACCTGGAGGCACAGCTAGTGGCTAAAACATACGATTCAGCTTAAACATTATCGTAAACTAATTTAAAACATTGATCTATTTATGTCAAACGTTCGAACTTGGTAGAATCAGAGAATAGAACAGAATCAAGAGCGCACCGAGGTAACGATACGTAATTGCAAAATAATTGCGTTTGTTTGAACCCTTGCTGCATCGATATTACGTAACCTTTAGTTATGCAATTAATATGTAAGATATTTAAGGAGTCACTCTATAAATCGTATTCTTTAGAAACATGATTGCTTGTACTTTACTGGATGGAAAAAAAATCCAAAGTGATCTCTAAAAAACAACATCAGTTTTTAATAATAACAAATATACATTTTACATTTTAAAAATATGTATTTATTTTAACAATACGAAGGAAATACCTAAATTTGCGCGCGAACCGCCCATTCTTTAGCAGACGCTCGCACAAGAAGCTCGGTGCGCTCTTAAAAAAAAGTTTTCGCTACTTGCAGTTATTTAATAAGCCGTCACATATCGTGCAAACAACCCTAAGTTATTTTTTTTTAAATAGCTCAACAAAATATATACAGACCACAATAATATCGATATCCCGTCCAATTTTGACGGCAGCTCAACAAAATAGGCTAATAAAAACAGCTCAACACAACAGGCTTATCGTACCGTTATCACTTGCGAGTAGTAGAAGCCTATTCAGTGGTAATACAGCCATGCACGTAAGCACGCCCCGAAACGTGTCGGAGCGTAGTTTCGTGCTCGAAAAATTTGCATCTTGAGAGAGGGACGTGTGCACGCCGATGCGGTTGTTCGTTGTGCCTGAGATCAATTCCTTGTAGTATACTGAGAGGCAGTGGACCGGCTCGGTGCTGCCTCTGTGGGGCGAGAATAGAATTTAAATTAGTTACCTTAGTGTAGATGATGCTGCTGGGGAGTTAGTTGCGCCACTTCTCCCCAGCTAAAGCACTAGGAAGTGGTGAAGGGCGGGCGTTTTAGGGGACTGACTTCTGTCATTTTGACATTTAAAAAATGCTGATTCTCAGTCAAATTTGAATAAATGATTTATGATTATAGAGGCCGTAGTACGAGTACGAACATTTTAATCGTAACAACGTTTCCACTTCACAGGATGTTTCGTAAGGAAGAAAGAAACGTATATTGCAGTTAGTTATATTTTTTATGATTCCCTGTACGTTAATTATTCCGAGAATTCATATCATATCTCCGCCGCGAAACCATAGCAGTGAAACCACTGCGGTTTCGCTGCTATGGTTTCGCGGCGGAGGTGTGCTACCGGGGTAAACCCCTAGAAAGGCCTATGGTCCGACGTCGGTCCATAGGAATACGCGCCATTTCCGATTGTTCTTAAATTCTTTTACTGTGATTGGTTGTAGCAATATTGACACCTTTGGTCTAATGGCAGTGTACCTAACAATATAAAGGCTCGTGCAGACCAGCGCGACGCGACGGCGCGACGCGACCCGAACAATACAATTTCTAAGAAAACTTCACGGTATAACAATAGCCGGTGTCACGTCGCGCTGTCGCGTCGCGCTGGTCTGCACGAGCCTTTACGTACATTTTTGACCGATTTCAAAGCATCCGACCAAAAATAAACAAACGACAAACGGGTGTTCAATGGGAGTGTTTGTTTTTCATACGTATATATTATACCGTATATAAACGAACGAAGGGCGTTCCCGCTAACCCGCGTTATAGTACAGCGTCCATAAATGCAAAAAAAAGTAAATAACATTAATAAAAATGTTTTTTTTTTTTTTTATATATTAAATATTCACAATATTGACACGTAAAAGAAACACTGTATACGCGCACTTGTCTTTCCACGTTGAAAGACAAGTTTGCATGCAGTGTATTTTTTTTTTTTTCCTGCTTTGACGCTTCTGCGTGTTAACGGGAACGCCCTTCGTTAGTAATAACATACTGTGTACTGCGGGGCGCTGTTGATAAACATTTTTCACAGACATTTGTGCAATTGTTTAGTGAAATGTATAAAAAAAAAACAAGATGGCGGCGTTAGTTCGCGTTTAGTACCGCGTCAAAAGAACCTTGTAATGCTAAATTTTTGTCAACGCGAGCAGTGTCGTGGGGCATAGTATCATAGAAATAACAAAGTGTCACTTACTTGAGATGTGCTATCAGTTCTCCGTCGTCAGGTCTCCATAGGGCTGTGACTTGATCTAATCCAGAGCTCAGTAGTCTATGGTCATCTACTGTCGCTAGCCTCAGTACCTGAATAATAAAAATGGTTTCGGTAATTTAAGCGAATTATTCGCGCAATGGTTTCCACGAAACATAATATGTATCCGTATGGCCTGTAAATAGTCGTTTAAGATGTAACAAATGTATGTAAGATAAATAATTAAAACAACCACAATACAGGAAAAAAAAGTTTTGTGGAGCAACTATCAAACATAGGATTATTAATTGACAGACATCCATTAATGGACATAGGCCTACTCCAAACATTGCTACAAAGGCGGTTCTTGGGCTATGCACATCCAATGGACCTCTGTCCTCAAAATACAGTTTCGGGTGCACGATCGCCGCCCAAGAACTTATCAGTCCCGTTGGTCTTCTGATTTGCGAGCAATGTGCCCGCCTTGTTCAGGCTGTATTCAGATTATCTTCTAATCCTTTATAGATTATATGCGTCACCTTCAAGTACCTAGAGTGCTACAAGGATCTTTTGGCGACATGACATTGAAAGGGCAACGTTGTTGGTAAACATTTGCAAAATTTTGCAAAATTATATTGAACAAACAAGATGGCGGCGTTTGTCACAGAAATTATATTGACAAAACAAGATGGCGGCGTTTGTCACAGAAATTATATTGACAAAACAAGATGGCGGCGTTTGTCACAAAAATTATATTGACAAAACAAGATGGCGGCATTTGTCACAGATATTGTATTGACAAAACAAGATGGCGGCGTTTGTCACAGATATTATATTGACAAAACAAGATGGCCGCGCTAGTCACAGAAATTATATTGACAAAACAAGATGGCGGCGTTTGTCACTGAAATTATATTGACAAAACAAGATGGCGACGCTAGTCACAGAAATTATATTGACAAAACAAGATGGCGGCGTTAGTTCCGATTTTGGTCACGCGCCACAATAACCCTGTCCTAGCGATGTAGTTTATTTACCTCTCCGTCGTGCGCGCGCCACGTGGCGATGGTGAGGCCGGTGCGCAGGTCGGTGACGGCCACGTGGCCGCTGGCCAGCCCGCACGCCGCCCAGCCGCCCGACGAGCACACGCACATGCAGCGGATGAACGTCGTCGCGCTCATCGGTAACTGTAGTAACCAAAGAAATGTTTGTGAGACTGGCATTACTGCAGTCTGCATTCCACAATGTGTACTCAGACCGATGGTAACTTAAAATTTAAATGAATAATGAACCCTGTCGGGCACTGCAAAATTGTAACAAAAATGATATCCGGTCAATAAGAGTGTAATTTAAATCGAGTGTACCTTCAGCTCGTGCGAGGTGTGCGGCGTCCTGGCGTCGATGACGCGCAGCGTGGCGTCGGTCGTGGCCGCCAGCAGCGCCGCCGACGGGCCCGCCAGCGTGCGCACTATGCTGACTGGGGACTTCAGACTGTCCAACTGGATCAAAGAATTTGTTGAATGTAAATAAAAGTTATATAAAGAGAGGAAAAGGAAACCCTTTAAGTAAATTAATGCCTCAGGCAATAAGTCCGCTTTTGAACAGTATTTTTTTAATTATGCATAATATCATCATCATAATTTCAGCCGAAAGACGTCAACTGCTGGACATAGGCCCCCCAAGCACCGCCACTTCGACCGATTCTGTGCCTCCCACATCCAGCGGATTCCTGCGGCCTTCACCAGGTCATCGGTCCTCCTTGTGGGAGGCCTTCCATCGCTATGTCTTCCGGTACGCGGTCGCCACTCCAGAACCTTTCGGCCCCATCGACCATCTGTTCTGCGAGCAATGTGCCCTGTCACTTAAGTTTGGCAATTCTTCGGGAGAAACGACAGATAGATTGTGTGAGGAATGATATGAAGTAAAAGAGAGTTCACGCTAGTTGTAATGTAACCAAAGACCGGTCCGGATGAAGAAAATCGTCACAAAATCATAATGAAGGGTTCAAATATTTATTTATATATCCATCACTAGCTTAGACAAACGTTGTCCTGTCCAAATTGTATTAGTTCAAACATAAATCCCATGGCAAAAAGGACTATTCCCTTTTTACTTTCCATGAAAACCTTATTCAGACTATTACGAACATTTTAAAACAAAAACTAGCAAAATCGGTCCAGTCGTTCTCAAGTGATGCGCGCACCAACGAACAGCATTTCATTTTTATTTATACTATAGATAAATACATCTATTATTAATAATAAACTGTTATTGATAAGTTTAATGATAATTTTTAATCATAATTTTTAATGATATTTTCTAATAATATTTTTCATGTTTTTACTACTTATTTATTCTATTTTTTTGGGTATTTGGTCTGAAATTAAACACTATTTATTTTATTTTTATCCTGTTATGTATTCTAACGTTATCGATACTAACATCTATAACTAATAATAAACAGTACATCCCTTGTGAGTTTATCCAGAGAACAACAGAATCAGTTCGTCTCACTAGCTGTCAGGTTGAGTGTATGAACACAATAATATAAATAGTGCAATCCCCGACGACGCGGCCCACTCCGCTCCGCTCCGTACTAAAGTACAGCTTACAGTACAGTAATCGAGGAGTGGGGCGCGTCGTCGTGAATTGCACTATCTGTAGTGACAAACCTGCGACACGACGCTCTCCATGAAAGGGTCCCATATGTGCACGACGGAGTCAGTCGACACGGCCAGTCGCAGCGACTCGAGGAACGTCAGCGACAGCACGCCCTTCTTGTGGCCAGTGTACGTCCAGTTACATTGAGAGGTCGCGTTGCCGTCACCCTGGAGATAGAAGATGTTTGGATAATTATAATAAAACGAAGTCCAGACTTTTATATCTTCGTCAGTTTTCAAATGCTTTCCTCTATGAAGTCAGGATACAAGGGACCTTTTGGAGCTACGGCACTAAGCACATTCATCATTTCAGCCGAACTCACTGCTGGACATAGGCCACCCCTAAGCACCGCCACTGCGACCGGTTTTGTGCTTCCCGGATCCAGCGGATGGATTCCTGTGGCCAACTGTTCTGAGAGGAATGTGCCGTCCCATGCAGATTATTGCTTAGAAAACTATATTTAATTATTAGATAAGAATAAAGATCAAAACAGCATACACCTTTGACCAATGTCAAGTTGACGTCAACTAAAACCTTTTTACGTGTGCTCTTTTCGGAGCAATTGAGCGGAAAGTGTCACTTTTTCACACTAGTGCTTTTTACGTTTCAGTTTTTTGACTCCGTCGTCATTCCTACGCAGTTTTTATTATTTCACAAAAGTTTTACAAATTAGTTAAGTACAGATTATCATTCATATAAAAGGTACAATAAAACGAATACATGAAGTATTCGTTTAAACGCGTTATTATTTACTCTAGATTTTGATTTTGATTAATAAAAAATAAACATTTTTTTTCTCGCACAATGCATAGTTTATGTAATATATGGTATCCTGCCTTTTCGCCGAAAATTGTTTGGCAGATTATCACTTGCCAACCAACGTTTCGCCGATGTTTTACTTTGACAACTAACGGTTAGCAAATTTTTGTATGACAACGTTTTATTTGGTAGAATTATTGTTAAGCTGATTATTATAATGACACAAAACGTTTGGGACATTTATCATTTGTCAAACATTTCACTAGGCGACACAACTATTAGACGAATGCCGTTTTGTCAGTATTACAGTTCCCTTTTCATACATTGATATAATGATAATATGATAGGATAATGATACGATGATGATAGGTTAAATTAGGTTAGAGTATGACAAACAACGCACGAGCCGAGAGAACGTGCCGCGGCAGCGGTCGGCGATGTGCCAAAAGCGAATCGTTTTTGTAAAAAGAAACAATTAAGTTATAGGTTAGGTCACATTAAAGATAAAGTTAAATATATATATATATATATATTAAACGAAACCCTACTAGATTTGGTAAACAATAAACAACTAAATGAATATTACGCAAACTAAAACATTCTGCTACTTGAAAGTTGGCATTTTAAAAAGTGTAATTGTGAAAAGCAGACCAAACGTACAGTTGGTAAGGTTGGGAAATAAAACAAAAATATATGATAAGTTGGCAAATGATTATTCGGCGAAATAAAATTCTGCGAAACGTTAGTTGGCAAGTGAAAATCTGGCAAACAATTTTCTGCGAACGTGCAGAGAACCGTAATATACAGTATCGGGTAAGAATGCAACTCGTCGGGAATCAACTACTTTCCGCACTAGTAGCATAAACAACTATTAATGGCCAGCAGGGGGCCAACCACCAACGTCTATAGCAGTTGTATGTGCTTATTGCTTACCTCCTGGATAGCTTCATCTCTTTCTCACACTGAAGTAATATTAAAATAATACTGCTCTTTGAGGCGGTGGTAGCCATTAGCCATTTTATGTAAAAAAAAAAAAACACAGTTCGCGTCAAATAACTTTGCCGCTCTGAAGTTAGGTTACGCATGCGTGCTACTGTTTTTTAAGGAAGATTGACTACTGCGCAGTCATTTGTAGCTTACTTCAGAGCGGCAAAGTTATTTGACGCGAACTGTAATTGTCAGTCTGTCAGTGTCATAATTATGTTTAATGCGATGTGACATGTAAAGAAGATGGCTGAATGTCATTTCACGGTATTGACAATACTACATATTGATGGTTGATTTAATTGATTTAAGTGCAGGTTTGAACATACTTTTCCGTATATCGTAAGTGTCGTTGCTGTCAGAAACAGAATAATAATAAAGCAAATGGTGTGCAGATGAACTCTTTAAACTTTCTGTTTAAAATCAAAGATTTACACGTATATGAATTTACAAATGTCTGCTTTTGAATTGACCAACGCTTTTTTGTCGATTGACAGTAAAAATATAAAGACTTTCGATCAGCACAATAATTAGAGCAGATCTCCGTGAAAATACTTCCGCGAGACGGCGAGACGGGGGGGCAGTGCGTGCGGCCTGCACTGCCCCCAGGTTTTGTCGCGCACATACCTAAGGCGCGGTACCAGAAGTATTTTCTTGAAAATCTGCTCATAGAAAAACTAAAAAGATTAGCACACGAAGTCTATGCGTGAAACATACCTGATTCCTCAAAGACCAAAGCCTGACAGTCTTGTCTTTAGAGCCGCTCATGAAGCTGCTCTCATTGTCCAGACAGTGTATGGACTTGACAGAGTGTGTATGTCCTACAAAAGTCTGCAACTTGATCTGTTTGAGATTGAACCGCGTTTCCTTGTCGGGGCGACCGATTTCGTGCTCCCAGTAGATCAGCCAGTCGCCGCGTAAATGTCTGCGAGAAAGATAAAAATACATTTTCACCTCAGCACCTCAAACAAGCAGGTTTTGCTGTCAAAAAACAGTGAGCAAAATTCGATTTTTCTGCGAGCGTGAGACAAAGTAACTTTTTAATTATTTTTTTTAAATGCTGAAAACAGAGTATGGGTCTACTCACAAAATTCTAAAGATTTGAACTTCAATTAGTTTTGTCACTTTCACTTCGATACGAAAAAAGCGAGAGATAGAAACAAGTCGATTCGAAGTTCGATTTCAAAATTCCATACCTACCTACTAAAAAGAAACAAATAATAAAACGGTTGGATACACATAAAACCTTAAAATTGCAAATCATCTAGGTTTTATTAAAATTCTGTTTTTTTTTAATTTTTGGAACGAAGTTCACAAGCGGCTTGCGGTAAGAGTGCAATGGCAGAAAGAAAGACGGAGTGAGATAGTAAGTGTGAATTTGGTCAAAATGAAAATCTAAGATGGCGGTTCCGAAAATTTTCACATTTTTTTTATTGGGTGTCGTTTTCATAGTTTTCAAGAGTGCTAAAGCCGTTCGTGAGGTCAAAATGTAAATCCAAGATGGCGGCTGCAAAAAAATTCAAATTTTTCTTCATGGGTATCTTTTCTATGATTTTCAAGGTTGCTAAAGCCGACAGTGAAGTCAAAATGTAAATCCAAGATGGCGGCTGCGAAAATTTTCACATTTTTCGTCATGGGTGTCGTTTTCATAGTTTTGAGGGTGCTTAAGTCAATAGTGTGGTCAAAATGCAGCAAAATACGAGGTGATGAAGATTATGTAAAAAAAAACCTTGTCCGATCCGAAAAAGGCATAATGGGACTGCAGTAACATTACAAAAGAGTATGTTTTTTATTATTATTGATAGTAGAAAAGTTATTGGTATTTAAAATTGTCATTTTTCGTTCCAAAATTACCCCAAATCCATAAAAAATTTGCAAAACTCATAACTTATGACTTTTAGACACCCGCTAAACGACGGCCGCCGCGCCACACCAAACGTAAAATTCGGTAAAATTGACCATTGAAAAAAAAGTGGGGATTATTTTTTCTTTTTTCCTGAAAATTTCCACATAAATATGCTCACAGTACGATACCTAACAACACCCTCACGGATCGGACAGGGTTTTTTTTTACATGTTGTATGTCCTCGCTGCTGAGGTGAAAAGTTGTACCTATGTGTTACACGAGAGCAAAGTTATTTGCATCTCGTGTCTTTGGATCCCTCGCAGCGCTCCTCGTGATTCAATTATAGAATCCTTCGCTTACTCGGGATTCAAAATCAACACTCGCAGCAAAAAACAACTTTGCTCTCTTGTTGCACAAATAACTATTATTCGCACAAGGCAATGTGGTTGGCCGGGGAAAACTTTAGATAGATGGCGCTAGCATAGCTTTCACCTGTCAAGTTTGTGTTGTATTTTGGCTTGTCTTGTTGACTGTGTTTTTTTTAAATAATATTCAGAGAAAAATATGTATTCAACATGGCGGATAAGTGAGTTAAAAGCTGACTTGAAGAAACGAGGTGTATCTTTACGAGAAAGGAAAGCAGACCTTGTCGACCGGTATAACCTTAAAACTATAAATTACACATTTCCCTTCTAAATACACGATTTTGAAAGAGTGATTGCTAGCTTTGTACCCGTTTTCTTTTTTTGATACAAAACGTTATATAGATAGTGCAGTCCACGACGACGCGCCCCACCCCGCTCCGCTCCATACTAAAGTACAGCTTACAGTACAGTCATCGCGGAGTGGGGCGCGTCGTCGTGGATTACACTAATGCTCCTTAGAAAATTCGTCTATTTTGGTTAATGCTAGGCTAGCGCCAATTTAACAGTTGCCGACCTCATTGGGAGGGAAAGTAAGCTATTTATAAGAATCCATGGAAAAAAACAGCCGATCGTTTTTGTAGGCGATCGACTATCGATATCCAACTGCAGCCGATTTTAGTCGGTCACCCACGCAAAGCGGCCGTATGTTGTTTCCGCCCGCGCGTATTCACTCGTAAGCCGCGTCCTTTGTATAACGCGACGTCTTACGTAGGCGCGATTGCAAAGCGATCCGATGCGGTAACACGCGGATTCAATGCGATGCGCTGGTTTTGTCCTACGAGCGCGTTCAGTGGGCACTGTACATTTGTCATGGACGGACGGAAGCGAATATTTTTGGAAAATTTATTACATAAATATAAAATACTCAAGAAGTATGTACGGCAGAGAGACTAATATTGTATACTTAGAAAAGCATATTTATGGGGAATTTCAATTTTAGGAATTGAGAATTTTACAATTTGTATACTGAATTACGGACTCAACCCTTGTTTTGTTATTCAAGGAATATTGCCTCCAACCTTTGACTATATTGTGCAAGCCATAAAACCAGTTTTACAATTCACTAGAACTAGATATAAATGTGTTTTACTTGTAGTCTCTGTTATTTTGGCCAAATCCTCACATTCGCGGTACGATAATAACCGGTTGTGATAATTTGTATTCCTTTTATCCCATAATATAGGACGTTCTTATATATAATTAATTAAAATTTCTACTTCCGAGATTATAACAAAAAACAAACGACGGCATCGCATCCAGTTCGGGCGAAAATATCAAGCCACCTGATCGACCCCACTTATGTACGTTTGGTCACCTCGGCCACTTCATAAGCGATCGTGGCGCAAATACGCGATCGGTCGCGTACTGTCACTTTTGTGGAAGCACCCTCTGTCGACTACGCGACTACGCGTTCAGGATCACCGAACAAAAAGTTCGAACGATCGTGTCGCGACGATCGCTTTTAAATAGGACGCAGCCTACAAAGATCTTTTGGCGTCTCAATGGCATTAACAAGGAGGCGTTGTTGGTAAACATTTTGTGAAATTATCACAGAAATTGTATTGAAAAAACAAGATGGCGGCGTTAGTACCGATTTGGTCCACGCGCGCTACAACCTTGTACAGATAGTGCAATCCACGACGACGCGCCCCACTCCGCGATGACTGTACTGTAAGCTGTACTTTAGTACGGAGCGGAGCGGAGTGGGGCGCATCGTCGTGGATTGTACTATCTGTAGCGTTGTATATTCTATTCTTATCATGAGCAACACACCAACCGAAATCGGACTAACGAGAGACGGTCATACTTGTTATGATTTAAGACCAATTTTTAGAAATTCTGCCATACCAATCATTTTTGGTTATTTACATTGATTATTGATAATATTTCTAGATAGAGTGTCGCGCTGATAAGAACTAAAACAATGAAGCCAACTTTGTTATGCTGGTGTGCGTGACAGCTACGTCTCACACTCGCGCCACGTCATTCTGCTTCTCTAGTGTACGTGCATTTAGCGGCCAACAGTTGGACGCTATTTTTTTTCTACGAGTTCACCGTTTTGACTCTCTATATAAACATAACATAACCTCTTTGGCTATACTTAGTCTTTTAATTCAGGTTAGTTTATCAAAACAAACTCACCTATTACTCTTTACCCCGTTATCAGTCTTATACGCCACGACATCGAACCCATGCCCCTGCGTTCCATTCCCCACAACGCACGCATCACTAGCGACATCTATCCTGTTGCCGACGAGAGTCACGTTGGATCCGAAGCTATTCGAGCTCGATATATGGTCCATGACGACTTCGGGCTTAGCTGACGAGAGGTTTCGGTTTAGTGGCTCGTCGCTAAATGAGGGCTGGACTCGCTTGTCGAGACGGATCTGGAGTGGGGAACTGTAGACAAGAAAAGATTAACTGATATTTAAGTATAAAACCAAAATTAAACATAACATAAGATTACATCACGCCTTGTTGCCCCGAAGGGTTGGGCAGAGGTGTACCTGTAGCAGGTACACCCACATTTCGCTTTCTTTCTAGTTATGTTTAAGTCCCATGTAATAGGGGGCAAGCCTATTGCCATCAACCGGGCACAAACTCCGGGCTGCTACTGCGAAATTCCAGATAGAAAAACCCAATAACACTTTGCCCGACCCGGGAATCGAACCCAGGACCTCATGCTCAGCAGTAGCGCTTGCGACCACTAGACCAACGAGGCAGTTAACCAAAATTAAATAGGTATATTAATATAGACCAAACCGACAAACACCACGTTTAGCATACAATTATATTTATAAGTAATTATATATTTTTTAATAATGTTCGGTAAAATAAACAAATACATTTTCATCAATTAGGCACAAAATTCAAAGAACGTCACAATAAAAAAAAAAAAAAAAAAAAAAATCTAGTTGCCCCTTCCTAAACGTAGTTTTCGTATGCGTTACTCTTAAAATATTTTCACAATATCTTGTATAAATTAATTATATAATTATATGTGCACCTAGAATAAGATTACTATACCACGATAGGTAAAAAGAATGAAAAATGAAGGAATGACAGATAAATTAATTATGTGATAGATGCATGGTGCTCACATAATTATAATACTATCTAGGATTATTATTATTTATTAAATCAGTAGTTTGAACAATCATACCTTATAGAGTGGTTCTGTTCGTACTTCCTGCAGAGGGCTCGCACAGTATCAATGTTCTTAAGGCATCGCTCCATGGTCTCTGAACCAATGAACTTGACGAAGGTCGTGTATGCTCGGTATGCTAGCTCCTCGTCAAATACCATCAGGAGTTCCTCTTGAGCCTGGAACATGGACATGGGTTTAATTTCGACCGTTGTCAAAGGTAAAGATAAAAAAATCATCTTTTTTGTTAGTAAGAGAACTTTTCCTACTACCAACAATTATTCATAACATAGAGGCTCTTTGATAATCAGGAACGGTTATAGCATAACTCTAGTGTCCTTTTGTCATACAAAATTTAATGGGTCTAGAATAAATCATCCTAGATAGTCAATCCTCCTGTGGGTTGATTACGTAGTACACGATCAAACGGAATTTGAATCGTTTTGAAACAAATTGCTAATCCATTGCTTCATCAGTTCGAAAAAAAACTGCTCAAAAATGTAAATAACGCAATTTTACGAACAATGTGTTGCGTAATTAGATAGCCGTTTTATAGCAGAAATCGTTACCAGACAATCCTTGTATTTTTCTCCTCTCGCATCGGCACTTGCTATAGGTACGAAAATAAGCTCATGCAGTAATGGATAAGCCAGCAGCAAGCAGGTTGGTAATACGGTAAACTGCCCAGCACCCATTTGCTAACACACGTTCAGTCAACATTTGAATCATTTTGAAGGAATCTAATCCATTGCTTCATATTTTCGGAAAATTTGTCTACTCCCAAATGTAAATACCGCAATGAATGTTGTAGAACTGTCAAAATGAAACAGATTGTGATTGATCGTGAGTTACGAAATTAGGGCCGGAATTACTCAAATAATTTATGTTATAGTTTCATGCAATCAGTAAATTACCTAATAAATAATTTGCGTTATTATCATCATGTACCCATAATTATTGTGTGTTGAGTTTATGTTTGTTTTCAGTTAAAACTATCTCTCATAAGCTTTGAAAGGCGAATCGCTATAGCATCATAAAGGATAAGTGCATTTTGTTAATTATTCTTGTAGTAAATATAGAAAAAAAAAAAATGAATATCGTCAGTCGTGGAGGCGCGTTTATTTCACCCTAGCCCTTGTCTAATAATACTGACCGTTAGTCTGGTAGTATCATGTGGATGTTCGCAGATGTCGGGCGGGGTGCACGCAAGATCTGGTAGGTCTGCGCGTACTACGCGGCCATCTTGGACTCGCCACTCGGCCGTGGTGCCATCTCGACAGATCTCGAGAAAGCCTTCGGGCTTTGAATCGATTGATTCTTGGTCTGATGACTGTGAACGGGAAGATGAAAAATGGGCATGAAAAGTGCAATGGTCGCATACCATGTAGGGAGTAGGGACGATAGCACGACAATAAATAAAAATACCGGATAACCGGCAATACTAATGAATCGGGGTATTTTGAAACCATCACATATCCAAATAAAAACTTCTTTTTTTTAAACTATCTAATTAGTGGTGATTAATCGTGGTGATGTTTTTTTCAATCAGCTGGCTAGTTATAGTGAGTAGTTGGATATTATCTATTTTATTGAATTTTTGTTTGTAGAACGGGAACTGGGAACGTCATAAGTTATTGTCGGAATATGTTATATGGAAATATTGAAATTCGTGTATATCATAGTTTAGTAACTGAGCACTGCACAGGTGAAAATAGAGAAAACGAATTTTCCCAGATAAGAGACCTAGCTAGATCGATTTTTCGCCCCCGTAAACCCCTATATTGCAAGTTTAATCGAAATTGATAAAGCCGTTTTCGAGAACGTGATTACAAGTATATGTATGTACAAATATTGCTCATTTAATAGTATGTACAGAATAAATGATGTCTTAAAACTATACATGTGATCAAAAACAAAAGAAAGTAGGTTTTTTATTCCTTACCTTTTCAGGTGTACTTTCTTCTTGTTTCGGCCAGTTTTCGATCTTGCCAGTTGCTTTATCGAATGCCAAGAAGAATCTGCAACAAACGTGAATTCAGCCAGTTTGTCCAATGTCTGATACACTTTGGTATTCAATTGATCCTTTGTTTACAGTATTGCAGCCGTTGAAGAATCAAAATTTATTTGTTTGTAAGAATGTAGTTTTACATAGTATGATGTTACATACATAACATCACGCCTTGTTTCCCCGAAAGGTTACGCAGAGGTGTACCTGTAGTACACCCACATTTCGCCAGTTATGTTTAAGTCCCATGTTATAGGGGGCGAGCCTATTGCCATCAACCGGGCACAAATCCAGACTCCGGGCTGCCACTGAGAAATTCCAGAAAGAAAAACCCAATGACACTGCCCGACCTGGGAATCGAACCCAGGACCTCATGTTTAGCAGTAGCGCTTGCGACCACTAGACCAACGAGGCAGTATGGCGATTAACACACGGCACCGCTCGACCGCGCGGTAGGAGCAGTTTGCGGTAGAAACGAGCACCGCTCGACCGCGCGGTCGTGCGGTGTACTTGTGTTAGGCATCTACAGATTTATTAGAGGCCAATGCGACATAGATCCGCTTCACCGCCTACCGCGGCGGTGCGCGGTGCCGTGTGTTAATCGCCTATGATGTTAATAATTTTATAAGTTCTGTACATTCTACTACAACATAAGGTGTACAATCAATTTTAAGATTTATTTTAAGGAACCGACGAGTCTTCGAGTGCGCATCGGCAACCGTAGCAAGGTACATTCCCATACTTGATCGACTGATTATATTAAAAAGATGGCTGCGACAGATTGGATGGGGAATGCGGAGTGCTGGGTGGTGTGGTCCAACTTGGGGGAGGCGATAAAATCCTTACCTTTGTAAAGCGGGCACACATAGGTGTCTTCTCGTCATCTCAGGCCCAATTCTAAGCGCTAACACATGCAGGGCGTCCAGTAACTTCCTGGTGAGGGAACATCGCGCTGCCGCACCGCTGGGGTAGGAGCAACGCGTTGTGGAGGCTAAGCGGAGGGCCGGTTGGAGGATTGTTTTTAGGAAAGTGTCCTGGAACAAAAAATAAAGACAGTAAAAGAAAGAAAGAAAAATATTTTATTTGGGACACGCACAGGATATATACAAACAGTAATAATATTTTTTTTTTTAAAGAACAAAATTATATAAAATAAAAAAAGAAGCAGCAAAACTAACAAAAAAAAAAAAAAAAAAAGACCTGTGCGAGGCCAAAAAGGCCCATATCTCAGCATAATGCGGCGAAATTTAAAAAATAATAATTAAATACCACCGCGCTGGTATTCTGATAGGGCCCAGTAAGTACTCCGCTCTGCTCCGTACTAAAGTACAGCTTACAGTAGAGTAATCGCGGAGTGGGGCGCGTCGTCGTGGATTGCAATATCTATAATGTCTTTACAGAGCGAGCGATATGTGAAAATTGCTATCAACTCTGATTTTGAGCGGAATAATGACGACAGAATCTTTCGTAAGACTTTGAGATGTCTTGAAATACAGACAATTTTATTTGATTCAAGTTATGGGACACAAAAATACAGAACAATCTTAGTTATTACAGTATCTGATGTGTTAGAACCTTCTTATTGTTTGCCTTTTTGCGATGAAACTTCAAAAATAAAACATTTATTTAAAATAAATCTCTTCAGGCATTTTTGAACTGTCAAGGAGTCAGTCAGTAAGATGAAGCTGGCTGCCTGTTCTAAAACGTAGGTACCGATATACCGTTGAATTTAATTTAAACATTTATTTACTCGACTTATTTTAAAAGATACCAGTAGAAGCATAGACACTTTGACAGCGCCTTTATTTCGTAACAGTAAAAGCGGTTTTATAGTTCACTTGCGATTGAACGTACACTAGGCCGCACGTCAGTGGTCACACTTTTATCTTAGAGCTGGCCTAGCGTAGTACGGAGTTTCAATAGAGTAGGAGGCTAGATTATTCTAGTTCTCTTAACACAGACGTGCGGCTTACCATCCAATCTGCCTAGCCTTTTCCTAACTGTATTGGGGTCAGCTTCCATTCGAAACGAATGCAGCTGAATACCAGTATTTTACATGGAGCGACTGCCTATCTGACTTCCACATCCCAGTAACTGGGTAATACGATACCCCTTGGTAAAACTGGTGATCAGACTTTCGGGCTTCTGACGACCCGTAACGTCTGTCAAAGATCCACGAATGACAGCCGGGACCAACGGCTTAACGTGCTTTCCGAGGCACGGAAGAGTCTCGGTATGTAAAGATGGTCATCCATCCACAGATCAATCCCGGCAAGCGTAGCTTAACCTGACGGATCGACCTGTGCGGCAGTTGTTACTTAGCCACGAGCTCCCCTTGACGTGAGGCCTACCATCTACTTAGCATAATCAGCCTATAATATTCCCACGGCTTGGACTCAGGCCTCCTCCCTTCGAGAGGGAGTGGGCTTTAATCTACCACACATGTCTTCAAATTTTTGGTTCTAGGATATGTCGGTTTCCTTGCGATGTTTTCCTTCAGCGTTTTGAGAGCAGTGGTGATGAAATTATTTACACAGAGTAAAGTGCCTGCCTGTGTTCGAACACACGACCTACAACTCGTAAGTCCCCCGCCGGTACCTCAGGGCCACCACTGCACCTATACTTTAATAAATAAAAAATAATGTGTATGTACCTGCAACTGCTCCATAAGTTTAACATCCGACATATGCGGCAGCAGATACTTCACGAGCTGCAAACACGCCACAACACCGCCTTCTAGCGGCGCGGACAGGCGACGGCGACACGACGCGATCAACTCGCCCATGTGAGGTAGGTACTGGAATATTATTAGCTGTTCGCCGTACATCGCTGTAAGCAAGACCGAGAAAACATTTCAATTTACAACAGTACAAGGTATCTTACAAAAAAAATAAGCAGAGTCAGATCATGTTGATAACAAAACGAGTTCTAACTTTAGTTCAAGTTCAAACCATCGAATCAGTTTTTGTATTTCGAATTTTATTTCGACTGAGGAAAAGTTCTTAATACAAAATTGACAACTTAAAACTTCGGTTTTAAAGTAATATTTTTTTTTAATTAAGAACATTACTACAGTCGGATTAAAGTACGAAATACAAAAACAGGCTTGAAGGTTTGAACTTGAACTAAAGTTAGAAACACGTTTACACGCTTTTGACCAGGCTTTTCACATCAAACTTTTATAATCTTTGTCAATGGTGGTGTCAAAAACTTCAACCAACCACTTTTGCGGTTTTAAAAGGGCCTGAAGAATGATACCGTACCAACTTATAATCGAATTCTGTAGTTTTATTCTTCCAGCAGATCCTTGTTCCGTTATAGTTCTCGTATTAATATCTTAAAATTGGTCGTTAAACTGTTCATTATTCAAATATAGGAGATAACTAAGTCATTTTAAGTTTTTTTGAGATTCATGCCGTCTACAGAACGAGTCTTAACTTTAACCATCGAGCCAGAAAATGCAGTTTGAACTTTGTTCCGAGCAAGGTGAAGTTCTTAATACAAAATAGTCAACTTCTACTCGGTTTTAAAGTCAGTTTTTGTAATTGGAACTTTAGCTTTGTCGCAATAAAGTTCGAAATTCAAAATGTCCAGATGGTATAAACCTGGGTCTAAAGATAAACCTTGTTTTGTAATAAGGCCCATGCAGTTTCACGATAATGATTTTTAACAGATTTGCTCGTAAAGTGACTCTTTCTCTTTATATTACCGCACTAGTGCGGTAATGTCCACCACAGATAACTATTTACTAGTGAAACAAGTGCGGTTTATTTAATCTCATCAGTCTTCATGCCTTTTTATGCCTACTGTGTAAATAAGTAAAATATGATAGAATTACATAATATTTCATCAAATTCTATATTTTTCACTACATATTAACTTTAAGTTGCGTATTCAAAACATGTGTGTTTATTATATAGACTGTTTAGCGGTTTTGCCAGTGCCTTTACTTATAACTGCGCACGCACCGCTCACGGCGCGGCACGCGGAAAAAACAAACCAGCGCGCCATTTTCCAAAAATATTTGTTAACGTTTTCGTTGTGTGGTATTGCACACTCGTATCATAATGTACTATTATTTATTTATTTATTTATTTATTAAAACTTTATGCACAGGTAAAAAAAAATACTGTACAAAGGCGGACTTAATGCCTGCCTGCCTTATTTACTTACCAACTATAGAAGTGAGGCACTTGATGACCTTCATAGCATTTCTATCACCAACAACTCTGCTATTCACAATGGATATCTCGTCAAATTCATCCTTTTCCTCACTGTCCCACGGCACGAGGTTATACTTCCCAATATAGCATAACGTCAACATCTTTAACAAATTCCTCGTTATATACCTACAAGTAAGTACTGGTCCCAGTCTATGAGACAACCAAATCAGACTTTCCGAACTCATATCAGAAATTTTCGAAGAATTCGAGTCCTTAAAACCTTGAAAGTCGTCCTCGTTCATACTTCGAGAGCCTTTTGCAGAAGATTCTAGATGTTTTCCTAGTTCTAAGTTTATCTGTGAATCGTGAGATTTCCTCCTTAATTCTACCTCCTCAGAATCATCCTCTTCGGCGAAATGTAAGTAACTTGTAAACATTGCTTTGGTCGGTATTTCTATGATTGGCGAAGTTGGTTTGTTTAAGGGTGTAACCGTCTCGTGATTCTGATCTTTATTGACTAGGAAGTTAAGTTCTTTTTGCGTTGAGTTGTTTGGTGTGAAGTATTTAGCGGATATTGGAGATACGTGGTCTATGGACGGTGAAGGAGTATGGATGTTATTCTCTTGCGTAGTATTAGAGTTATAGGAGTCTATGGACTCCGCAGGAGACTTGCTTCTGCTGCTTCTACTGGGTAACCTGTCCTTATCAGTTTCAAAGTGGAACAACTCATTCTCGCTTCTGTTATCACTGTCTTTCTCTTTCAAACCTTCGTTTGTCTCTGTCTTTTCAACACTTGGAGTCGTCACGTGTTCCGAGCCGTATGAGGTATCAGGCGAAAATATATCTGTGTTACTTGATAAAGCATTTCTCACGTTATCGTCTGAATATCTCGGCTTTTTGTTCAACAAGGCTTTGTTATGACATAAATGGCCTGGAGACCCGACTTCCTCGGTAACATCCTTGTAACCACCAACCGCTTCTACAAGATGTTGGGTGAAATTGTCTAGGAAGCATTGAAGACCTAATCTGACCATTAATTGTAAAAGAAATATATTGTGATAGAGTTTGACAAACTTCTGCTTATTCGATACACCTCCAGAAAGGGATAAACTGTCGATATCCGTCAATTTATGCTGATCTGGCTTATCAACAGCAAAGGCATCATCTTCGTAAAGATTTAGTACATGTTTGAGTAACTTCTTCCTTGTCTCAGCGGGGCCTAAGGCTTTGCTAACAGTATCAAATAAGTACCACGCGGCTAATACTGATGTGTCTTTATTTTGCAGCAATTCTATGTAGTGAGACAAAAATATATCTAGAACATCGAATTGATTGTAACAATTCACTTGGTTCAGGAGTACGTCTAAATGTGTTGCGCACGCCTGAATCTTTCCTTCTGCGATTTTCTGATTGAAGTACAGTTTTGTTTTATCAACGTTTTGATACTCTTCGCACTGAACGCCGTCACATTCATACATATACAGTATATTTAACTCAGTACTCGTTAATTCATATTCATGTAAAGTATTCAATAACTTGTATAAAATGTTAAAGCTTTGCGGGAACGGTATTAAATGCTGCATCAGTAAAGGTTGCAGTAATTGCGCAGGAGTGGGTGCTGGCAACCCTTTATCTGTTACTAGAATCTTTTTTAACGGTTCCTCCTTTTTAGGAGTCAGTTCGTTTTTGTAACTCAAGCTGGGAGGTTGGACATTTAGGAGTAGGGAGGCCACGTAGCTGACACTTCTCGGTAAAGCATTATAGTTATGTTTTAATACAATTCGGCAGTTGTTATATCGTTCTAAGAAATTATCGCTCGATGTTCTAAGGGGACGCATATAAGTATGTAGGAAGATTTCCACGATCAAACACCCTATTACCAGCATATCTTGTCGTCGACTTTCAGTCACAAACTGCTTATATATCGCTGCATCGGTTGTGTATCTCGTGTTGAAAGATCTATTTTTCCTCTCTTTTAGCACACTCTCTAAATGCGCGTCTTGTGTGAATTTCTTCAAATAACTTTGCTCGTATGACGCTAAAAACATGTGGTTTGTGAAGGCTGTGTCATCAGACCCTTCCTTGTTTGAAACTGTGCTATCCTGCCTCATATCCTGCTGTACCGGATACAGATTCAAAGTCGTAACATTTTCTTTA
This sequence comes from Xanthia togata, assembly GCA_963853775.1. Taxonomy (NCBI): domain Eukaryota; kingdom Metazoa; phylum Arthropoda; class Insecta; order Lepidoptera; family Noctuidae; genus Xanthia; species Xanthia togata. The sequence continues at coordinate 21,462,733 of OY970795.1, read as the reverse complement.
TGTTTCTCCTTATCTTCCGCTTTGGTAAAGAAGCATTTCGTGCGGAAATTATCAAGGGATTCTATAGCTTGAATTGAGGCTACTGGGTTGAATTCTTTCGGTAGATATATTACACCCTTCCCAAGTTCTGAACGTTGGACCCTGTAGTGTCGTGAATGGGAGGAGGCTCTGCCTTCATTTGGAGTTGTCTGCGAGTCTTCGAATCCTTGGCTCTTGGATAAGGAGCGAGCTCTGCTGGTACTTTTCTGTCGGGATCTCACCCGTTGGGGAGGGACGTTTAGTCGTGACACGTGCTGAGGAAGACTGGTGGATTCCTCTTCGTCATCGGAAACATCGTCTGAGCTGTCGTTTCGAAGGGATTTTTCTGTGGACAACAGTGATGGTATAACAGAATTATATAGGGTTTTGGTCAGAGGATAAAAGGCCACGTACAAGACGATACAAATGTAAAAAAAAACTTTGTTTCGCGATTTACTCTGTTGCACAAAGATTTACTAGCAGCACCGAGTAATGTAGTAACAGTGCAGACAAGACCTGATGCTAGCGCCGAAGATGTTGCTACGATCCTTTCCAACTTTTTTTTCGAAATATCACTGGTGTTTTGTGGAAATAAACTACTATAAACAAGCGTAGGATTACGGCCCAGTACTCAGCAACGCTAACACCATTCGCTGACGCCGCGGCTACTTGACGCAGACATTAAGAGGGAACAGGGCCTACGATTCTCCATATTTTTTTTTCCATATAATCAAGATCTGCAGTAGACACGTCCCTGTTATTTCCTTTTTTTCAGCAACGTATAGGTAAATAAAATATGACCCTCCAAAAATTACAAAAAGCCCAATTTTTACCGCTTGATTAGAGGACTACCAGACATATTCGAAAAGTATTTAACATAAAATAAAATGATAGGAACCTAGACATACTCTTTCTTAAAATTTTAATGTAAAAAACAATTGAATCGGCTCAGTTTTTGAGGAGAAAAAGGAGAATACGACACGTAGATCCCGTTTTTTTTTTTTTTTTGTTATATAATCGGTCTGAGCTGCAGCTATCCCTATCACACTCTACGAGGGCAGACTTGAGGTAAAACGACGGCAAATAGTTTCATCAAATACCTATTTTTCAAATTTCTCGCAGGCCCTGTTCCCTCTTAAGTCCTCAGGTGATGAGGCATGCGGCGCATTTAAAAAAGACAAGGTAGATAGTTAATAGTAAAGCAGTACGTACTAGCATCCTTAGGCGCGGTCCAGTGCAGGCGCGGCGGCGCGGGCGGCAGCGCGCGCGCGGCGCGGGCGGGGTGCGGCGCGGCCAGCAGCTGCACCGCGCCGCCGCGCCGCACGCGCGTGTGCCCGTCCACCAGGGACAGACACACGTTCTTAGCTTTTATTGAGGCGGCGCCTGACAGCCTAGGAAAAATAATTATAAGTTAAGATAATGACTGACTAAGCAAAAATAACTATCCCCATCTATTTAATCAAATTCATTCATATCAAACAACGCACAGCCTAAGCCTCTGGGTCTAGATTCTAGACCGAGGGAAAATTGTATGCTTGAAGCATAAAATTAATTTAAGAGTGTACCGACCAGTTGCCTTTGTCCCTGTCTTTTTCTTTACGTGTAAAGAGTAAAGAAAATAACCACACTTTTGTACTTTTTCAATGCTTTTCGTTGTTTTTGCTTTTAATAAAAAAAACTATCGCGCATAAAAGCTCCAGTCTCTAAACTTTATTTTCGTTAATTAATTATAATATAAAATTACTTACTTATACTATAAAAAAGTAGTAAAATAGAGGAAAAAATTACTCAATAAGAGGTAACTTTGCGTATTTATTCTATCGAGACAACTTTATCAAATCGTGTTTCCATCGCGCTTAATGTCTAGTATATATCCCCAATAATACCAATATATTTCCCGACATTTTAATTTAATCTTCAATCAAGCTTAATAAAAACTTGTTTGTTTGTATAAAAAGCTCGGTGCCCTCATAATATATCGGTATAAAGTATATATTAGTTAACGAAAGGCGTTTCCATGTCGCACTTGTTTTTCCACGTTGAAAGACAAGTGCGTGTGTAGTTTCTTTTACGTTTCAATTTAATATTTTTTGTGAATATTTTATAATAAAATAAAACATCTCGTTTCTTAATGAGCACTAAGAAAGGATTTTTGAAAATTCATCCACTTAAGGTTAAATTGGGCGTGAAAGTTTGTATCGAATTTAGTAATTTTTGTCGATGGGAAGTCCTATCGAGCATGTGGCTTGTAAATAAATAATCACTATAAAACCAGATTCATATTCTTGTGGTGTAAATTTATAATCTCAGTTTTTATCATGTTTTGAAACCACGAAGTCAGTCTCGTACCTTACAAAGTTCAAATTCCAATGCAACCAAAAACGTAGTACCTTTTTATTACAAATTGTCACTTAAAAATCAACTTAAACCACATAACATTAGGGTCGACTTTCGGACATTTTGCGATCCAAAAATCCATTTTATATATCATAAACTACATAGTTGAGTTAGTGGCAATGAATGTAAATTATCTGAGATTCTAAATTGAAGCGTAGTGTCGGGAGCTCATGACACTTTTATAACGTCATCTGATGCGTATCAAATCATGTACCTACTATTGCCCGATTCGCACTAGTTTTGCCTGTTGTGGCGTGACCGTCACCTCAACTTGTAACAACAGAATATACTCGTCACATGTAACATTACGCCTGACATTTCATAAAATGTGATTAGGTATGTGAATCTGCTATCTAATTACGCAACACATTTTTGTAAACGATTACGACAAATTTGTTTCATTTTGAAAGTTCAACAACATTCATTGCGTTATTTATGGATTAGCAATTTGTTATAAAACGATTCAAATTCCGATTGATCATGTATTACGTAATTAGGGTACCGCTTTTACTAGGACTCGAAACCATCCTATATACTTCTTACTATCCTCATCACAACTTTTTCAGTCCAGAATTTATTTGAATATTCGCTATTACTTAAAGGGCTTTTTGACTTTTCTAGTACTCAAACCTCAGTTGGTCCAATAGAGTTGTTTGTTCTTTATATGAAACACGATCGATTGGCATAAAAAAAAAGTTTTTGTGAAAACTGCCAATTTTCTTGCTGACTGTATTTTTTTTTTTTTTCTGTGAATGGGGATCGAATTCGTCTCAAAAAGTTAAGGACAGAACTCCTAAAACTGTGTCGTATAAGTAAACCATAACAAACTCACTTGTAACCAAAAGTGATATCAATCCAGTTATGGAGATTCTCTGACACATGCGTACTCTCCAAGGCTTCCCTGTGTTTTGTGATGAAGTCTTCGGCGCATGTCGCCCAGGACGGTATGCCTAAATCCTAGAAAACAACACAAATTATGTTCTTCGACCTATTCAAATGCAGATTGAAAGTAACAAAGTTGGGGTAAGTTCGACGTTGGTTACGAATCAATTTCTGTGCACTTTATACCGGGGCAGAACACAATGCTGTCAGCATTAAAAATATTGCCAAATTCGCAAGAAATTTAATTCGTACGGTTTTATCCAAGCGTCGAACTTACCCTAGCATGCTATATCAGTTAGATGCTGGTAGATTAACGTAGTGGTGGAATATTGGCGGTTAACCTATTCTCCTAAGATTCCAGCGAGGCTTAGGATAATTAATAGCTGTAAACCACCACTATTCGTACTTGTTCATGTTTATGAAAGTTCAAATCACGGGCGCGGCGCAGCGCAGTGGCATTAGACTTACCCTGAGTCCTGTTTGAAACCGATCGTCGCACGAATACGCGATCGTTCGAAGTTTTTGTTCGGTGAACCTAAACGCGAGCTCGGGCCGACAGAGGGCGCTTTCGAGTTTTCCGAACAAAAAGTGACATTATGCACGCAACCGACGTGTATTCGTGCGTCGATCGATTTTAAATAGGACGCATAATAGCGGTAAAATCATTTAGCATTTTGTGGTGCAAGCGGCCTGAAGTTTCTACGTACAGACGCCAGCACGTCGACCTACTACAATCTGTCAAATTTCTTTAATAGATTTTCAACTTTATCACTACATTGTAAGGTTCAAAGTCGATTGGGAAAATTTGACAGTTTCGGGTAGGTTGATGTGCTGGCGTCAGTACCTGGAGTTAATACATAGACTCGGGTGTTCTTGCTTCTTTTTATCGTGTAGTTATGAACCACACAATTATATTTGTCTCGCTTTTGACCGCGGTTTCCCCCGAGTGGATGTCGGAAAATATCCCACGGGATCGTATATCGGAATTAAAAGGAAGCAAAACGATGACCGCAAAAATACTTTAAAAGATATCACAGATTCAATATTATGCGTAGTGCGTAGGTAATATGAATTGAATCTGTGATATCCTTTAAAGTATTTTTTTTTAAATTATATAATGTCAGGACATCTTTTAATTTAAATTGAATGCCCAATTTAAATAACATATTTTATTGAGTAAGGATTATCACAATACCGGTCAAAATACGTGCGGAAATAACAATGAAATTTTTATCAAATTCTAAAAGATAAAAATGATTAATTTGGGTCATCCTTAGAAGATACTCGTAGACAAATATGATATCGTGGACGTTTTTTTTTTGGACTTTTTAAGATGTACAATCCCGTAGATCATTATTTTATGTATCTCTACGGTTTACGCGGCGCACGCCAGTAAAGCTCCCAGTCGGCATGATTTTTTCCGACATCTTCAACAATCATCATCATATTTCAGACAATTTACACAAAACCTTAATGAATTATACACCTAAACCTTCCTCATGAATCGCTCCGTCCATTCGAGAAAACCGTTTGAAAATCCGTTGGGTAGTTTTTGAGTTTATCGCGTTCAGACAGACGGACGCGGTGCCGCCGCCGCCGGGCCGACTTGGATTTATAATATTTAAGGATTAGGATCCTGTCTGGGGCGGTACCCAACGTGCTGATTGGCAATTTTTTTATTTTGGCAAGCTGACCGCTTATACGAGAGGAGAAGACGAATATTATGACTTCATTTCGCTATGAGTATTCATTGCTCAAATGAACTCTTACCGGCAGATCTTCATGTATGCTCTTAAACACGGTGGGGTCTGTGTAGAACTCGGGTATGCACTCGTCTGGAGTCCACTCTTGCATGCGCTGTATCGATGCAGGGTACTCAGCGGGAACCCACTTGTTTCGTACGTGTTTGCAGAGTACTTCTTTTGGTGTTCTAGAAGAGAATTTATCATGGTAAAATTCAATAAAGGTGTTTTGGTGATGAAGGAAATAATTATTCTGTGTTAAAACAAGCAGCTTATAAATAAGTATCGAATCAGTATCAGCTTAAAATAGAATCCAATCTAGTGAGGAAAATATTGAAATTTAACAGTAGCTTTTTTTTACCTATACATGTACCTACATAAAATGAATGGGTAGCAATAGAAATATGTTATTTTATTTCCAGTTCTTCATACTGATTTGACAAGGCCAAATACTCCAACATCCAACTATAAATATGAATTACACACAGAGATTTAAGCATCAATCATTACTATAAGCCTGTAATTACACTTCAAACTTACAAAAACCGACCATATTCACGTAAATCTCAGTTTCGCGTGCACTAACATGCGCGCTAAGTAGACGTAGCATGTAATATCCGACAACGCGTCAGAAACGTGGTGCGGTATCTAGTCGGTACAGCTACTAACGTCGTTAGAAAACAGATCATATTCCCTTCAAATAAATCTCAAATTCGAGCACACTTACCTGCGCGCTAAGTAGACGTAGCATGTAATATCGGACAAGGCATCGGAAACGTGGTGCGGTATCTGGTCGGTACAGCTGCTGACATCATAAGTCATATCGAGCTGTCTGTCGCCCTTGTTCAGGCGGTACTTCGACCTGCTGAGGTCTCGCCAGTTCCTTCCTACGAATGGAATGAATATTTTACTGGCGAACTTAAAATATGTTAAACTAGAACGCGTACACATCAATTCTGTATGGGAATATTTAAGTATTGTAGTAAAACACTCTTTCAAATAAATTCAGGAACTAATGTCTACCCAAAACGATGTTACTTTTTAACTACCTAAGTTATAAGATATTTTCACTTTTTTTTTGTGATACCAGACTATTTTACTTTCTAGAATTATATCTGTGTTTTTTTTCAAATATACATATTTTCGTTACTAACGCGGCGGCGCGGCGGCGCCGGCGGCCCAGCGCGGCGGCGGCGGCGGCGGCGCGGCGTAAGCGCAACGCGCATTTATATGGCAAAGGTCAACAGCGTTACGCAAATCCTTAAGACGCCACTAAAGGCCAGTGGCTTTGAGTGGCTAGCTTGCGTGATCTGTGTTCAACGCGTCGTCGTACGTCCAGCCAGTAATAGGACACGCCCATCAAGGAGCGCTGTCCGAAATTAGACGCATTTTTTATTTTTTATACATACATATAAAACAAAAGGTATTTTAATAAAACACGTATACTAAAAGATATGTAATTAAATTATTTTTTAAATGGTGAAGGTTTCAGAAAAATACGCTTGATAGTTTTTACGTGATTCTCAGTTTTTTATCCACGTTAGACATAACTTTACAAATTAATTACACTATGTAATAAAAACATAATCTAAAATATTCACAGATTAAGTTATTAAAAAAATGCTCTAAATTAACATTTTTTTTTCCAAATCATTAATACTACTCGTTTAGACGTAATCTTCAATATAAAATCATTGTCAAAAGTCGGTTATTGTCGCCTTAATGGTGCGAAAGATCTACAGCTGCGGAAAAATAAGCGACAGAAAGCTCGGAAACCTTTCGCCATGTCCATCTGTCTGTCTGTCCGCGGTTTAGCTCAAAAACTATTGGTACTAGAAAGTTGTAATTTGGCATGAGTATACAGACATGACTGACATACATGTTAATGACGCCGAAAAAGTGGTAAAATAAAATGTTGATTAAAACAATTATTTAGGGTACCTCCCCTACATGTACAGTGGGGATGTTTTTTTTTTTCGTTTTCCGTTTGTGTGGGATATCGTTGGATAGGTATTTCAAAACGTTACGTTCCGATCGTGACTTATCAAGCTTTAAAGTACCAATTTTCGTTAGAGTCGAGTGTCCCCCCCCTCTACCAACTAAACCGTTGTAGTTAGAAATTCAAATGTCACGACAGTAGTACTTATATATAACGAAGTTTAAAGGAAAACTGTCACAGCTAAGTAGGCTTTACAGATTAACGAGTAATAATCGACCAACTTAAATTTGCAGTTTGAAAAACATGTTCTCCCATACATTCCGCATGGGAGAACATGTTTTTCAACTACAATGTTAAGTTTGTTCTTGGGATAAATTCATTCCAACTACGGAACCCTTCATTGTGCGTGGTCCGACACGAACTTGGCCGGTTTTTTAATTAGTGGCCACATATTTTAAAGCCGAAAATATGTCGAATAACTCGCATTGTAGGACGCTGAATTAACGATAATGGTGTTTAAAGAAATAAGTTCCATAATCACTTGTTTATCACAATCAATTTTTTTACAACTTGTATAATATTTGTATCGAGCCTATTGGATTAAAAGATAAAAGATAAGAATTATAATCAATTATTATTATTGGTAATTAAGATAAATATTTACTTCCTGCTTATGTATGTAGGTACTAAAAAAATTTTTTTGTTCACATTCTCATCAAAATTATAGGTGGGTTTATGGCATTTTTTTTAATATTTTGAATACTAGTCAATAACTAGTAGCGAGTTGAATAGTAGTGGTTGAGATCACTAAAATGGCACTGAGTTATTAATTTAGTAAAAATTGCAGTGTTGCTATTCTGAATTTGATGTTTTACACCTAAAATTGTAAAAAACTAAACCTGACTATTTTTAATCGCGATTAAAAAGTGAGATGAAATTAGTTGTTATGAACTAAAATTCACAGCAGCACTTCGACTTCAAGTGCATAACCAGTACTGCATGGTTTTTTCTTTTCTTTTGCTTATATCTCGAAAATGGTGTGTCCTATTGCAAAAATAATGAAAATTTCGACCCCCTTTACAACAGCCCCTAAACCCTTAAAACTCAACATGTAGGTGATCATTTTTCATATTTTCTACATAAAATGTGAAAAATTCCATATAAAACACGTTGAGGCTGCTCCCTTTGCTGCCTACAGCTCTAAAAAAAAATCACGGGTTCGGGCAAACAAGTGCCACGTGGAGTCGCGATTGTCAAATTCGATTTTAGCTGTCAATTTTTTTTTTTTTTTTGCAGAATAGCTTAAGATTCTCATAGCTAAAAGTAAGGAATTTTAGTGATAGTTTAGTTAGGTGTACAAGAGTAATGGCGCCATTAAATTAGTTAAGATAACTAAGCTATACTTACATCCCCAAATCTTCCATTTTAAAGTAAATTTAACTTTGTAATTAACTGTGCCTATACATTCATTTACACTAGGTACAAACATTACTGATAATTTACAAGCATTGGTGCAGTAGATAACAATAATGAATCATAATAAACACATCAATGTTATCAAACAAACAAAAGCATTACTAATTACAACTAAAAAGACTTACCACATCTGGAAGAGAAATCAGTCACCCAAGGAATCATGAAATGTGCCTGAGGATCGTTGGTAGACCTTCCAGCTAACATGTTTAGGTGAAGGAGATAGTCCAAGTTAGATATCCTGCCTCTGACCCACAGCATACACAGCTTTTCCAGCTGCACAGCCTCTTTGCGCCAGCACCATTCCTCCCCCCTCTTTCCAAGGGGACCCTGACTTATCGCAGGAGTTGTCTGCTTACTTCTATTGTGTTCAATAATCAGGGATGCATCCAAGCAGTGAATGTTGTTTGTTATCATTGGCAACACCTGCAGCCACAAATTTTCAGACAAGTAAATGTCTTGAAGAGTCAGCATCCCTAAGCTCAACCCTCTATCACTCATTGCCTTAGATAAATTCAATAATTGATACACAATAAACAGGCCACGGCTGTAATTCATATCTATTAGATTAGGACTGAAGTTCAGACAATCTAGAAGAGTGTTCTCATACTGTCCTCTGTATATAATGAAGAAGTTATTGTCTGATTCTATAGTGAACATAGCTGCTAGGAGGTTACCATGTGTTTCATACATTTTTAAAACATGTTTATTAGGGATTATCTCTTTGTACTCTATATGTCCAGCTCCATCACACTTTACTCTAATTATATTACATCCATACAAGCGCAGTACTACCTCTGACATTAGCTGATCATGTTCTAACAGATTCACTATCGTAGTTTCTTTACTGCTATCATTATTTTGACAGTACTTTTTATAAGATTCTTTCCACAGTGTTCTATGGTTACTTTGTGACACATATTGTAGTAATTGAGAGAACGTGAGGGGCGTCTCATTCGTGTTTTCATTGAGCTTGTATCGAGGCAGTGGAAGAACCTTGGACACCTTTTTATTCAATACCTATAATACGAAGGATTTTTTTGATTAATACGCAGTTCTAGAAGAAATTTCTTATTATTATTCTATTGATGAATAGATACATACCCTTATAAATATTTTTCGCCACGGATATGGTACACTTTCACCAAGTTGCAAGGTAAAATCTACATTGTTCAGTGAGGTGTCCACTTCGAGGTTTTTTATCCATTTCTTCAACCAGCTTGTGTGGACGACGACGGTGTAAAGGCCAGGTGAGGCAGTGGGGAATATATTTTTATTACTTATACCTAATTCCTTAACTATACAATCCATTTCTAAATTATTAATGAAGTTTTGTTTTGTTTTGTTGCGTACAAAACTGCAGTCATCATTATCAATTTTGACGTTTCCTTGATATTGACAACATGATAGATATGACAGTTTCGTGCAGGGATACCAGGTTTAATAAATTTAAAAATCGTTCTTTCAATAATCATCAATAATGTGTGTTCTCTATAAAATCTGTGTGTGACCTCCGCGATAAAATATTTATCAGGGTGGTGCTTTTGTTTCAGTGTATTTGTTATAAAATTGTGGCTCGTTATTGTACTAGGCTGCGTGTCATACAGTAAAATAACAAACGGTTATCATTATCACCAAACATACCCAGCGCTAGTTGGCGATTTCAAACTAAATACACAAATTAGAAAAAACAAAAAACACAAATACAAGTTGAGGATTATAAATAATATAAAAATGCTTGGAAACATGCTGGTCCTGCTCCATAGGACAATTTAGAATCTAGACAACATCAAACGGGTTGCTAATCTATATACAGGGTGTTTGGCAGAACGTTGAACATACGAAAATGGTGGATAGGTGGGGTCATCTGCTACTTACTCAGCCCTAATTTATTTAAAAAAAAAAAAAAAGTTTTTTTGCTGTCACCATTTTCTTAACTTTAAAGTGTATTTTTTATTAAAAATGGGTAAAATAGGGTTTTTTTTTTTAAATATTTAATGGTTGCAGATTCTTATAAAACGATTGCTTTATTCAGATGTTAGCTAGAAAAAAAGTTATGAGTCCTCAAACTTACAGAAAGATGTAAAAAATACTTAAATCATAATTTTAACTTGCATTAAAAAAAAAAAAAGGGCTGACTAAGTAGCAGATGACCCCACCTATCTACCATTTTCGTATGTTCAACGTTCTGCCAAACACCCTGTATTTAAAAGCAAAAGGTCACTCACTCACTCACACTCATTCATCACAAAATATCGAAAACCGCTTGACGTATAAAGATGAAATTTGTCAGGGAGGTAGTTTATAGTTAGTAGACGTCCGCTAAAACATTAATGCAAAATAACTTTGTGGCTACGATTCCTCAATTTAATGTAACTCGTTTGGTTCTCGTTAGAGATGTACCAAATGAATGGACAGAAGACGAGGTCATTGAGAATATTAAGGTTCCAGTTGAATGCGGCCCCGTTATAAAGTATAAAGGCAAGGAGAATGAGCCGTAAGGTGACTTCTCTGAGTGTCTGGAGTGGTAACCCACACAAACTGTGGTTCTCACTTTCGACGGGCTTTGCGTAAGCGGGTTTATTGTTTTTATTCTGCCCTTTCGGTCGAGACATATATGTACCCGACTATTCAATGTTTTAACTGTTGTCGTTTCTGTCACACGCGTACAGTATGTCGCTCGCAACCCCGCTGTTTCAAATGTGGCCAAGACGACCCAGGGGATGGAAGCCAAGTTTCCGCTGACTGTGCCATTTGCGTATCTTGTTCTGGCAATCAGTATGCCAATGATAAGGCTTGTCCTGAATTGGGTCGGTAGAAGGGCATAAAAGTTCTCATGGCCGAGAAATCTGTTGCAAGTCAGGTTTTTCCTCCAATCTCACGATCATATGCCAAAGTGTCAAGAGTACCACCAAAATCCAAACCAGTTCGCCTCGATACCTCAATCCAGCTGCCCAAACACCAAAATCATACCGTAAAACGGTATTTCTCAAACCTAAATGTCATGCCCCTCTTTCACCTGGCTCATCAAGCCCATACTCAGGATTACTCCTTCTCTCCTTCCCAAAACGGTTGTGCCTTCCCTAGAGAAGGTGCTAGTACTCCTGATAAGCCCGAACATTTACTAAATATTATAGCCAATATGCTAATAACTGTAATGGCTAACCCTGCACAATCTTTACCTGACCACGTTGCCAATAAACTATCTGCAATAGTACAAGATATACTTCACCTTTTCGGACTTTCCCGCAATCCACTAGGCCTACACCGTACTATCGCAAAAATCCGATCCCCACAGATAGTAATGAATGACAATTAAAATCTCCCATGACAAGTAATGAACCGTTTACATTACATAATACATTTTTTAAATAAGATCTTCAAAACGTGGGTGTGCAACATAAAATAAAAAAGATTTATACCCTCAACCTTATCAGCGTCAACATTTATGTTATCGCCAACGAAGGGTAGAGGGATCTGGGAGAATGATACCTACTTTGTTATTAAAGAACAAAGCACATCCTCGATATCCATCTGATCTGTCATGGCGAACACCGTCGAAACACGGGATCCTGAAATTGCTTTCAGAACGGAGCCACATCTCAGCGATGATGCAGACTGATGGTTTAAGTTTATTACTTAATTAAATAGAGTGGGTCCAGGTTTCCTGGAAGAAATACTCCTCACGTTCCCTTGCAGGAACGTCAGGGTATGGAAAATTATTTAACGTGGCCCCTGGTAACGTACAGGCAACTGAAGGAACACGGGTGCGTTTTAGCCAGTAACAGTTTGACGCGCGCAACAAGTTATCAAACAACTTAATGGAGGTAAGTTGTTTGATAACTTCCCAACCAAAAAAAAAAAAATGGCCTAGTGGTTATGTTGGATGATCTTGACCTGTGTATTATTAATGATGGCAGTGCCACACGTAGGTCTGGATAAAGGCAAAGTAATAGTTGTGTCGATCTAAAATTTTGCTCATCCAAGACGTTTATTCCCGGTCGTCCCCACGGGTACGAATACTCCGCAGTGGTGACGATTGGAACTTTTTATTTCCCACTCGTTCCGCTATAGACCGAGAGTCAAAATGTAGTAATGGGGATTTCAATAAGAGATTTCACGGATTGTTAAAATGTTTTAATTACGACTTTCTGATCAAGAGTGAACAATGTTTTTAATAAAAAAGACTGAGGCAATTAGTACAGTAGTCCGAGTAGATGATAGTAAGTTGGCCTTAGAGACCCTGCCCCCCTGATAATGCTATTGGCCACCATCTTCAATGGAGCCCTAAGCAATAACATTCTTTCCACAAGCATGGAAAGAGGCCACGGTCATTGGCATCCCGAAGCCCGTCAAGCCAAAGACCGAGCCGTCGAGTTACGGCCCCATCAGTCTGCTCAAGGTACTCGGGAAAGTCTATGAGAGGCTTATTTATAAGCGTCTCAGAGAATATGCCGAAACCAAGGACCTCATTCCTACAACAACAACAACAGTTTGGGTTCCAAACCCAGCACTCTAGCGTGCATCAGTTCCACCGAATTATCGATACATAAGGGCTGGCTTTCAACGCAGTTTAGTAACTGGTGCAGTATTCTTCGATATAGCGAAAGTGTTCGACAAATTCTGGCACAACGGCTTATTATATAAGCTCTACAAACTCGGTGTGCCAGATCGCATCGAAGGAGCAATATCCTCCCCCATCCAATCCGCGCAGGAGTCCCTCAAGGCTCTGTGCTCTCCCCCCTAATCTTTACGCTATTCACCAGCGATCCCAAAGAGTAAAAAGGCGCAGTTGGCTCTGTTCGCAGACGCGGCCATCTACTACAAGGAATACATCAGGGTTCCGGCTCTGACTCGATAGCCTGCACTCTCCAGACCACAGTCGACAAGCTCGGCTCCTGTTTTAGAAAGTGGAGGATCGAAGTTAACCCAGACAAAAGCCAAGCGGATCTCTTTTCGAGACCGCGTAAAAGGTGGAAACCCCAACCAATCACCATGTTCGGCAAGACTGTCCCTGGGAGAAGCGCGCCAAATACCTAGGTGTTGTCCTCGACCATCATCTCTCCTTCTACGAGCACATAAAGCAGCGATAACAAATTGTCACTTAAGTGCAAATTGCGTACGTACACGGCGTGCATTCGTCCCCTCATGATCTATGCGGGAGCCGTCTTTGCACAAGCAAAGCCCCACCATATCCATAGCATGCCAACGCTAAAAAATAGATTCCTTCGTAAAATCATCGGTGCCACCTGGTACGTTAGGAACGAGATCCTCCATCTCGACCTAAAGATCCCCACAATCCACCAATTTCTAAAACGCAATTCCAAGCGTTTCTTTGAGTCCGCCGCCAAACATCGCAACCCTCTGGTTGTCGAGGCCGCCAATTATGTCCCCATCAGAATTAGTCAGATCCGCCGCCCGAAGCAAACCCTTACAGGTCCTCCTCGATCGCGTCCTTGAAGGGGGCGTAATACGCCAGTATCCAACCCGAGATCCAACGGAAACCTTGGTTTTCCTTACCCTTCCTACTAACGTCCATTCTCTCTTGACTAACTTTTCAAGTCCACTTACAAGTCCTATCATTTTTTTTAAATGATATGATATAAAAATGTAGTCTGGTGTGTAATAAATAATAAATATAACTTTGTAAATATCTGTCGTTTTGTAGTAGGGTAAACTATCAAAACTTGTCTTGTCCTTTCAGCTAATACCAATAACTAATAAAATGTACTGTGCTAACAACTACCACGAAGTGCAAAGTTCGACGGCTCATCTTGCTGTGCTGCCGTTACTACACGACACTGGTAGAATAGTCGACATCGGCTCAGTTCAAAAAGGGGGAAAAAAATAACCAGATTTAAAATAAATTTCGCTATTTATAAGATCATAACATGGTTACAATACTTGTATAACTATCTTATATTTTAACAAAGTTAAATGTGTTTTATTGGTGTAATAACACCTAGGAATGGTAAGGCACTAAAAATATCGGGTATTAGCACCAAAATGTTAATAATATACTACCTATGATATGCTATCACAACAGTTATTGGTCCTTGTATACAAATACTTAGGGGTTTATTTATAAACGTTGCCTAAAGTTAAGTGACGCTCAATCGTCGAAAATGTGCATGTGTTAAACAGTTGCTAATCATTACTTAACTTTAAGCAACGTTTATAAATAAAGCCCTGAATGTCAACAGGAATATTCAAGACTATGGAACAGTACCACTTATTTCTAGTAACATACATAAACTTACTTTTAAAACATGATATGGATTAACGAAATGTAAAATTTTAGAAAAACCTAATCATCGCTAGCAGAAAAGGTATAATTTTTTTATTTTTTTTTTCTATTCAAGTTTTCCAGAAACTCTTTTCAAATAACATTTCCACAAAGTATCCTTATAAATAACTGCTTGGGCCTCTGGGCTTTTTGCCGCCACAATGCCCCTACCCACAACTATGACATCAGCACCCTTTTCTAAGATAACTTTCTCTGGAGTATTGTAGACCTGGCCCAGGTCATCTTTGCTGCTTTCCAGCTGTACTCCAGGAGTTAGCTGTATGAGACCTGGGTCCTTGAAAGTGTCCTTATTCTGACAGACAAACCCAGTGATCAGCTCTGGATATTTAGATGCCATAGACACTGTTGCTTCTTTGTAGTCTGGTGTTATTAGGTTTCCCTGTAGACAAATAAAAAAACATTGAATTGGATTTTTATATAAAATGGGTTCTTAGAAGGAAAATAAGACAAGTACTCATAAAATTTTCTTTAGTATCTTACCTCACTGCTCATTTCAGCCAATAAGAACACTCCCCTATTGACACCATTTGGCGAATTCAGGGCTTTGAGTATTCCTTCACCAGGCAATGAATGAGCAGTCACACAATCTGCCCATTCCCCAACTTTGTACAAGCCTTTCAAGTACTGTAAGGAGACCGTATGTCCAATATCAGCATACTTCCTGTCTTCTAATATTAAAAAGTTGAATCTGTCAGCCAGCTGTTTGATTCTTGTAATAAAAACATTGCTGTAGTCTTCGATAATGTCCACATGAGTCTTTACTAAACAGACATGTTCCCCAACTTTTTCTAGAAGATCAAGGATCTTTGTAGTGGATGTCAAGTCGACTGAGAGACACAAGTTTGTTTTCTTCGTTGCCATTATGCTGAACAACTGTTTTGCTATACCATTCTTGGCTAGTTCAGCACGCTTCTCATAAGTAAGCAAGATTCTCTCCAATGACTTATCTGAAATTTTTTATAATCATATCAATGACAGTAAATAACATTGCTTACAGTCAACTAACCATTTAATAATCTGACACCAAATAATAGTGTGAGTTCTAATAAGTGTTTTTTTATTCTTACCAATAACAGGAGCTTGTGTTTCCTTGAGGTAATTTTTAACCTTTATAACAGTTTCTTCAGTAATCTTGCCATTCTTCACCAATATATCAATCAAAGTAGACATTGTAAACAAAGATTTAATCTGAACACCATCTAATTCAAGATTTTTGCTGCCTCCTTGTTCTCTGTCTAATATAATGACTGCATCTGTGACTATCAAACCTTCTTTGCGTAAGTCTCTTACAGTTTCGAGCACACTGGAGCCAGATGTAACCACGTCTTCAACTATAAGGCATGTTTGGTTAGCCTTGTAGTGACCCTCAATGGATTTCTTAGTACCATAAGCTTTTGTTTCTTTGCGTCTCATTAGCATCGACTTCTTGGTTAATACGCTGAGTATTGTAGCAATGGGCAAGGCTGTGTATGGCACACCGCATAAGTGATCATATTTCAAATCCTTCAAAGCAATTTCCAATAACAGGTTTGATATTGATTCCTACAAAGAAATAAATACTACAATATATGGGTGACCTTAAAATATTTGTAACAAAAAGACGTAAGATTTTTTTTTTCTAAAATTTGAGATATTTGCTTAAATAAGCTCTAAAAACTCGGTGTGCCAGATCGTCTCGTGCTCATCTTACGGGACTTTCTGTCAAACCGCACCTTCCGGTATCGCATCGAAGGAGCAATATCCTCCCCCATCCAATCCGCGCAGGAGTCCCTCAAGGCTCTGTGCTCTCCCCCATAATCTTTACGCTATTCACCAGCGATCCCAAAGAGTAAAAAGGCGCAGTTGGCACTGTTCGCAGACGCGGCCAGCTACTACAAGGAAAAACATCAGGGTTCCGGCTCTGACTCGATAGCCCGCACTCTCCAGACCACAGTCGACAAGCTCGGCTGTTTTAGAAAGTGGAGGATCGAAGTTAACCCAGACAAAAGCCAAGCGGATCTCTTTTCGAGACCGCATAAAAGGTGGTAACCCCCAACCAATCACCATGTTCGTCAAGCTCGTCGAGCCAAATACCTAGGTGTAGCCAAATGTTGTCCTCGACCAGCATCTCTAAAATAATAATTATCTAAAAGAACTATTGCACCCTTGTGTACTGAGACTGTCACTGCTTCAGTCCAGTATTTCTTCATAAGATTCGTGTTCGTGACAGTTCCTTGTGCGAATACGGACTCGATGAGGGTAATCTGGACCATATCTTTTTTCATGTCCTTCAAATTCACAATATTTTGATTTGTACTATAAGCTTCCTTAAATTAACGTCTAATAATGTTAAAATTTTACTAATGTGGTACCAGAGATAATCTGGTGAGCTCCATTCAACTACGAAACTAGTCGGGCTAACCCGAAGCACGTGAGTAAAACCGTAAACATGAAAGATTTAAAATATTTGAAAAACACGATATGTCTGGAATTATGGGTGGCATTTAATAATTGAAGGGCAATTAATTAATTTGAAACATACCATAACATCAGGGTAACTAACTATAACCCTCAAATCAAAATAAACAGGTGTTTTGATGCCGCTCTTCGTTGTAAACTCCCCAAACTTTACAGCATCTATCGAAAAGAGCTTAATTGCTAGGTCAACAAGTTTTTTATCAGACATTTTAGTTTCTTTGTTTTCGGATTTACGCTTGAATTTTGACGGAAATAACCATTTAATTTTGAATGATTGATTGGATTGTTGTTGGATGAACGTGAGATCGTGACGTGACGTGACGGACGTGATGAGGTCATGACATGAGGATGACGCAGTGTGACCATCTTAAAATTACCGTTTCTGCCATAGTTTGGTTTGAAATCTACCAAATCTTGCCAGACTTGAGTAAAAAAAAAAAGCCAAAATAGCTTTGTTTAGCGTTGTAATAGTAGTAAAAAAATACACTTTTTTACCATAATTATATATTTTTATTATTAATACGTTAAATTTACGGCGGACGGACGGACCCGGGACAGCGGAGGCTTAGTAATAGGTTGCCGTTGCCATCCTTTGGGTAGGTATGGTTACTAGTAGCGGCATGCTCCTATAAAACCGACAGTTATGTTGTTAATTTGCACATATTCGGACCGCGCACCCAGCCGCTGACAGTTGCCTGCTCACGGCCGGACGCTCCCGTAAGCCCCGCCCACTTTTCCCCGCTAACGCTGCTCTGATTGGTTGATATTTCATTCCAGATTCCGCCGCCCCGAGCGACGCGTCTCGTAGTCGCACGGACTACCACTAGCTACAGTCGTTAACTGTTGTCTTTTTCAAGACACAGTTAATAAGTGTTTCTATCAGGTTTAAGTCAAAACGTACATCGTCGCGTTATTGGCCCCTTCCGGGCGACCTCGGTGGATACCACACAGTGCCAACGAAACCGAGTGGGGTGTTGACCCACACACCCGCCTAACCCCTTCAGGGTAAGGCAGTAAGTTGGACGGTCCCTTTGTTCGGCCTTGGGGGATCTCCTAGTCGGCATTGGTGACGCAGATAGTATAACCCGTTTGATTTCAGCCACACACCTAGTGTCGGTTGGGTGTGTCTACACCCTTCGCACTAGACTTACTAGGACCCCGTTACACATTAAGATAGGTAACGGGCCAAAGCAAGCTTAGGGCTCATAAATAGGTACTCAACCTCCCTGCCTACCCCCGGCAGGGAGGGTATACTCATCCCCGGTCAATCCACCCGGGGAGTTAGGCGTTAGTTAGCTACTTAGCTATTAGAATACCTACAATAAGTAGGTATTAAGTAGGTATTTACTAGCGGAGGAATAACTCCCTCCCTAGTTAGAAAATGGCCCTCCCGTCGGTAGAGGAACGCCTTACGCGTTCCCTACTCCTTCTTGATAGGCTTTTAGACCGCCTCCCCGCCCTTAAATTAGAGTTCGGCCACGAGCTGAACGAGATTAAGGGATCTACATCCCTCTCTATCAACGTCGCTGACACTGAGTTCAGCGATGTTTTATTAGGCTCCCCTCTCCTGGAGAGTCCTCTTAGTCCGACAGTGTCCATGGACACTGACGTGCAGGTAGCGTCTCCAATACGCGCCACAACCCCATACCCATATGGTTCCGAAGAGGCTAGATTTAGCTCTTGTTCCTCCTCGACCCACTCCGAAGACGAGGGCTTCGTCCCCGTCCTAGGCAAGGGGATGAAGAGGAAATGCAAGAAGTAATCCTCCCACCAGGCCAATAAGGTCGCGGCTATAGACGAGTCCGTGCTCGCTACCCCCTCCCCTGCCCCCGTAACCTCCACCCCCGCAGCTATACATAAAAGATCGCATACACCAATGCCCGCAACACCCAACAGGGCATTAAAATACAAGTCCCCACGTCCCGTGATTATAGGGACCTCACCGCCCTTCTCCGAGCAAGGGGTGTGGCATACCACACCTTCTCTCTGCCAGAGGAAAAACAGACCCGCGTGGTCATAAAAAGGTTCCCACGCGAAATCCCCACGACTGATATTCTTGCCAACCTCCGGTCGCAAAACGTCCCGGTGGACGAAGTACACCGTATGCACCGCGCTAGAGGCGGTGAAGCATACGACATGGTGCTCGTCGTCTGCCCTCCAGTTCAGGGTTACCACCCTATATTCAAGGTGAAATCAGTTTGCCACCTTACGGGTCTCGAAATCGAGAAACCCAAAAAGAGCGGCATTGTAGGCCAATGCCACAACTGCCAGCTCTACGCCCATACCCAAAAATTCTGCCACGCAAAACCCAGGTGCGTCAAGTGCCTGGGCGAGCATGGCACCGCGGAGTGCCCGCGCCCCAAGGACCGCACTCAATGCCTCAGCCCTCCAAGCTGTGTGCTATGCAGGCAAGAGGGTCACCCAGCCAACTACCGTGGCTGCCCCAAGGCCCCCAAATCTTCGTCCCCCAAGCTGATGAAGCGCGCAAACGCCCACCAGCAGAGGGAATCCCATAGCTATATAGACCATATCCCTATGTAGCTATGTAGTCTGTGGTGTAGACCAAGGAGTCTTTCCGGATCTCATGAAACACAGTAAAGTAGTTCCTTTATTCAAATCCGGTGATAGTAAGGAACCCAACAATTAACGGCCTGTGTCAATTCTGCCAGTTCTCAGGAATTCCATCTTTCATGATCAACAGTACGGTTTCACCAAAGGGCGTTGTACCACTGACGCCGGTGTCACCCTTAGAACATTTTTAACGCTTGGGAAGAAGCACAAGATGCCATTGGAATCTTTCGCGACCTCTCGAAGGCGTTTGATTGCGTAGACCATGAGACACTTCTGCTGAAACTGGAGCACTATGGGATTAAGAATTTTAGATTTATTAAGATCATACCTGAAAGATAGAAAGATTAAAGTTCAAGTCAACGGCACAAACTCATCAGGGTCTGAAATGGTGATGGGCGTTCCTCAAGATTCGATATTGGGTCCATTCCTCTTTGTAGTTTATATTAATGATTTACCCCAATTATTTCTAAATCAACCAAAGATGATGTTATTTGCAGATGACACATCATTGATTTAAAATAAACCGACGGTCACAAAATCTTGACGACGTGAATAGCTCTATCGTTCAGGTCCAAGATTGGATAACGGTAAATAATTTGGTACTAAATAATACAAAAACCAAATGCATTAGATTAAAATTACCAAATGTTAGAAGCAGCGAATGTGACATCATATTAAATGGAGAAAAACTGGAATTTATTAATCAAACAGTTTTCCTAGGAATCATGCTAGACGAGAAATTACAATGGGGACCCCATATAACATCTCTCGCGGGGCGGCTAAGCTCGGCCGCTTACGCTGTTAAAAAGATAAGACAGTTAACAGATGTAGAAACCGCGCGTTTGGTCTATTTTAGTTACTTTCACAGTATTATGTCGTATGGCATTTTACTGTGGGGTCGGGCTGCTGACATTGAATCAATCTTAATTTTACAAAAGAGAGCTATCAGAGCCATTTATAATCTAAGTCATCGCGAATCTCTCAGGGAACTATTTAAAAAGATTAATATTATGACGGTACCTTTCCAATTCATTTATGAAAATATTATGTTTGTGAGAAAAAATCTACCTTTTTAATAAAATAATTTTCATACTAGAAATAAAGATAAAATAGATCAACCATTTTTCAGACTATCTAAAGTAAATACATCTTTTCTTAGAATGCTCTAAGCCCCTGCGCCAGGATCTTTTGGAAGCCTTAAGGGGCGACTAGATTTTTTTTGTTAAATTTGACGTTAAAAGTGCTTTTTTTTTGCCAATTGAAATAAATTATTTGACTTTGACTTAGACTGAAATATCAACCATAAACTCAAGTATGGAGAATACTCGTTTTACGATTATCAACTAATTAAATTAAAGTTCTTAGTTGAATGAGATATAAACACAACACGAGAAGTACAGGGGAATCCCAACGATCTGTTCTGTCTTTGATTTTTTTTTCTACATTACAATACTGCCAAAAACTGCCAATTTTATTAAACGTTTTAAACCAAACATGCCAAACGCTAAAATAGGAGGCCAATCCTGCCAAAAATGCAGGAAACTGCCACATAAGGTCACACTGTAAACTCCATTTCACGAAAGAAGTCCCGCAGAGGCAGCGCCACTTGTCGTAAGAGACGATTCATAAATATTTATTTATCTCGACATCTCATGCACTGGTTAATAAAATCCACAATCATAAGTAGAGAAAGCTGTATGAGGTAGGAGGGTTGTTGTCGGAATGTTGCTAACTATACCTACATATAATAATAGGTAATTAGTTTACTTATTGCCGCGGGACTTCTTTCGTGAAATGGACTATATATTGTGAATGACAGCAACTAACAAGTCAAAAGTCAAGTGACAGTTAAAAATAGAGTCGTTTTCTCATTTGTCTAGAAATCGCTGTTTTCATTGTATCAGTTTGGGAATATATGCTGCAAAATCTCTTTTTTATCAAAAAATATGACTATATATTCACCTTTCAATTTCACTCACTCCAATATTTTAGTGTATGTACCTTACATGCGGCCCCTCTACGAAAACAAATCGTAAATGTTTGCCTCAAGATTCACATTTCAAAACTCAGACGTCAGAACTCACTGAACTCAGACGTGAGAGCGGGCAACACTGCAGTCAGAGTCACTTTCAAAACGGTTTGTGTGGGGAGTGCGCGTCTGTGTCCGATTTATTCTGGTATTTTTATTTTTCGTATTCATTTTCGGAGTTCATTGTTTATTACTTTTGTGCTTAATTTTAATGTCTAAACTTTTGTGACGTGTTAAATGACAGAATCGTAAGTATGTTATGTTGTAATGTCAATAAAAAGCTGCTTTGTGTAAGTTAGAGAACTTTTTCGCGCGCTCAAAAAGAAAAATAATATTGAATGGTTATAAGTACGAGTGTTTGGTGTAGAATTATTATTAGTTCGACGTTTTTAAACCCGGTATGGGACTCAGGTAGAGGATTTTGAATCAATGTCGGGCTCGGGCAAGGTAAATCCACCCCTCCTATCGGGTCGAGTACGGAGTGGGGTTCCCTCCCCTCCTTTAGGGGAAGTTTGGGTAGACAAAGGGTAGTCACCCCTAAGCAGAGGGGAGCTTTTGGGCCTTGGGCGATATCCGTTGGAAGGGGAAGGGATCACAAATTCAAGTTCAGTTTTTTTGGCCCTTGCCCTTTCTAACGGTTGTGCGCGTGTGGGAATGTTGTCTATATCGACGTTAGAAGTTTCTAATCTGAACAAAATAATTCTGGTCTAAAAAGTTTTATATTTTAGGTGAAAATATATATACTGTGAGGAACATGGACAGTAATAATGGTATGACATTCTTTTATTAATTTTTTTTTTTTTTTTTTCTTTTATACTCTCAATAAACCAAAGACATTCTTCCAGAGCCAGTGCCAAACTTAGAGATGGCCATAAAAAGAAGTATGTTAGCAAAAAATAAGTTGGCTATGATAGTGAAGAAGCCTGATGGAGTTGTGAACTATTCATGTGTAGAGTGCTCAGCTTGGTACTATAGTAAGGAGGAGCTTGAGAGGCATCTGCTGGTCCATAACAAGGACTATAGGTACCTCTGTGGGATATGTGGCACTGGGTATGTTTTTTATTTTCTTAATCTTACTTGTAATGATACTAACATTAGCAGCAATAATCATGTAAGAAGAAGACTTTAAAGCCTTTGAAAGAAACTTAACTACCTATAAACATAACATAAAATTGAATTAATGAACCATTGAGTCTTTTTAAATAGATTTCAAACTAAGGCATTATAATTTAATTTTCTTTCTTATCTTGCATCTAATCTACTTCTATTTTATTTTACTCCTAAAATTGAATTAATGAACCATTGAGTCTTTTAGATTTCAAACTAAGGCATTGTAATAAAATTTTCTTACTTATCTCACATCTAATCTACTTCTATTTTATGTTACTCTTGAACTTGAAATCATTGAACAATCTAAATCAAATCCTACAATGTATTTAATAAATAATAATCTAATAAATCTAATTCTAACATGACAATTCCCTCCAACAGGCTGAAACGCAAGGAACACTTAGACAGGCATACCCTGGAGCACCAAGAAGTCAGGCCTCATGTCTGTCCTGACTGCGGGAAAGCCTTCAAGAGGAAAGAACATCTGAACATTCACCGGTCCATACATAGCGGGGACAAGAGTGAAGCATGTCCTGTGTGCAATAAAAGTAAGTGTTTGTTGTTGTTACTAGGTAATCAAAGAGACTTCCCAATATTATCCAGTTAGATCTACTGAGTTGTTGTAAACTTTAGACTATCTGGCTAAAGCTAGAACCTAAACTTAAGACTCACTCTCAAACTCTCAAGGAAAAAATACAAACATAATATTAAAAGCATGTAACTACAAACTATTTTGAGTTAGTCAACAAAATCAATACATTATGGGTGAATCAAATTCTGCTGTAACATGCATTCACAATGTTTCATTGGTAAGTCTGCACACTGGCAATCTAGAAAGTCAGGTTTCCTCTGTTTGTATTATTTTTAATTTTTTACTCTAAACCTATTACTTAAAAAAAAAAAAAAAAGTTCTTCTACTGCATTACTTACCTACAAGTTTTTTTAGATATAAATCAATTGTGGCATTTTTTAAAACTATTTTTTTTTCTGAAGTTGGTATAACAAGTAATAATAATTGCGTAATACACGATCAATCGGAATCTCAATCGTTTTGAAACAAATTGCTAATACATTGCTTCACAAGTTAAAAAAAAAAGTGCTCAATAACGTAAATAACGCAATGAATGTTGTTGAACTGTCAAAAAGAAACAAATTAGTCGTAATCGTTTACGAAAATGTGTTGCGTAATTAGATAGCGGGAAAGTAGTTTGGAGATTGCAGAAATAAATATATGTGCAACTTCTTCAAAATAAAATCTTTGCTAAGCTTAATAAGTATAAATCAAGTGAGTTGTGTTTGAAGCTAAAAGAACAACAAACTGTAAGGGGTTCAGGGTCAATCTTATTACATAAACAGATACAAATGTGGTTCTCTTTGATTATCTCTGTTCAAATAACAAGTAAAGGGGTGAAGGTCATACAAAGGGTAATAATAATAACGGTTTTTAACTCACCCTTGTCCTCCCTGAGATTTGTTTACAATTGAATAGATAGAATGCCATGACCAACCCCACAAACTGACTACCTGAACCTGACTAACCGATGCTACATACTCGTATAGCATAATAATAAAACGCTTATAAACATTAACTGAAATGTTGTTAAATGCATAGTTTAAGAGGGAAAAGGGCCTACAAGGAATTTGAAAAATGGTATTTGAAGAAACTATTGCCGTCGTCTTACTTCAAGTCTGCCCCCGTAGAGTGCGATAGGGACAGCTGCAGCTCAGGCCGATTACATTACTTACATGACAAAAAAAATTTACTAGTTCGACGTTTCGTATTCCCCTTTTTTCTCCTCGAAAACAGCCGATAAAATTATTTTATACATTAAACTCAAACTCAAAGCATTTATTTCAATTAAACCATTTACAGGCACTTTTGTATTGTCAGAGTCAGTCAGTTAGTCAGAAAGTTGAAGCTAAGTTGCCCATTCCAAAACGTAGATCTCTATGGAAAAGAACGGGCTAGAAACTCCAAGGACACTCTTTTAAATATAGAAATTACAAAATCCTGCGTACCTACATTACTCTTGTTGATTCTATATGTGAGAAAAATGTAAAAAAATATATAAAAATCAAAAACGATTAAAAATTTAAGATTAAAAATAAGCCCTGGCAGATAAGAGATGACCAGTCTCAACTGACGGCGCCCGATCACGAACATGACGCGTGGATCAGCACTATCCAGCTCAACCATTTTGTAGGGAACCGAATGATCCAACACAATTAAAATTTTAAGAAAGAGTATGTCTAGGTTCGTATCATTTTATTTTATGTTAAAAACTGTTAGAATTTGTCTGGTAGTCCTCTATAATCTAATCACGGGGTAAAAATGGGGCATTTTTTGAAATTTTTGAAGGGTCATATTTTCATTACCAATAAGTTGCTGAAAAAAATGAAATAACAGGGACGTGTCTTCAGGAGACCTTGATTTTATGAAGAAAAAAAAAAAACGATTGCTCTCGAGGCATTATACAGGAAGAAAAAAGGGGAATACATTCGTATGGAGAATCGCAGGCCCTGTTCCCTCTTAAGAGCGTACCGACCATTTGCCTTTGTCTCTGTCTTTTTCTTTACGTGTAAAGAGTAAAGAAAATAACCACACTTTTGTACTTTTTCAATGCTTTTCGTTGTTTTTTCATCATATTGCTCTTAAATAAAAAACTATCGCGCATAAAAGCTCCAGTCATCTATGAACTTTATTTTTAGTAAATTAATCATAATATAAAATTACATATTTATATAAAAAAGTAGTAAAATAGAGGCAAAAATTACGCGATAAGAGGTAACTTTGCCTATTAATTCTATCTTCTATCGAGGCCAATTTAATAAATCGTGTTTCCATTGCGCATAATGTCTAGTATTTATCCCCAATAATACCAATATATTTCCCTACATTATAATTAAATTTGACTACTTCAAACAAGCTTAATAAAAACATGTTTTTTTGTAAAAAAAAGCTCGGTGCAGTCTTAACCTCGCGTTCTAACCAAAAGCTATCGTCGCGCGAGTACGCTATCGTCGCGCTCTACCTAAATGAATCGCGTTACAAAAATTTTCAGGTAATCGATCGCGTAATCGCTCATTCGCGCGACGTTTGCTTTCGGTTAGGACGCAGGCTAATGCCTCATATTCTAGGGTTAGGCAAATGCCGTTTCATTGCATTGACATGTAAGTGACAAGGATAGATAGTATTCAACCGCAGGGTAACCAATAAAACCCATTTTTGACAAAAAAAAAGGTTGGTAAGGTGAGTGGGTACTCTGAGGGATTGACAGCAGCGTAGTTATTCACAACCATTCGATGCGCTTCCGTGCCGAATCGAACATGTTACCAAAATAGTACTCTAAAGGCTGTTCACGATATCGAATATTTTGTCAGTTAAAACAAGCGACCGCCATTTTCCCGACAGCTGCTTATTTGCTGTCGGGGGCAAAGCAAACTAGTAGGTAAATGAAAATGTAATATTAGATTCGAAAACCTGTCGAATGGTGACGGGAAAAGGTAGAATATCCAACTTGTCAACACCTCTCTGAATTTAATAATTGGTTCCTGTAGTTCTCTTTTAACCCCGATAAGAACCAAGCGGTCCTTTTCAAGAGACCGAGACTCAGAAGAAAAATCCCCCTCCCCCGACCAATCACCATGTTTGACAAGCCGATCCCCTGGGAGAAGCAAGCCAAATACCTTAGTGTGGCCCTGGATGAAAAACTGTCATTTTCAGAGCACATAAAGCAGGCCCGCTCGCGTGCCGTTTTCGCTCTAGGAAGACTCCACTCCATACTAAATGCGCGTAGCAAATTGTCACTTAGGTGCTAATTGCGAACGTACTTGGCGTGCGCCGCCTGGGCACAAGCCAAACCCCGACACGTGCATAGAATGCAAACGCTCCAAACCCGTTTCCTACGAATAGCAACGGGAGCCCCCTGGTATGTTAGGAACGAGATCCTCCATCTCGACCTAAAAATCCCCACTATAGCCCAATTTCTAAAACGCAATTCGAGTCGATTCTTTGATAAAGCCGCCCTTCACCGCAACCCTCTGATTGTCAAAGTGGCCAGTTATGTCCCCTCTAGAATCAGTAAGATCCGCCGTCCCAGGCATGTTCTCACCAACCCAGATGACCCTATAACCCTCCTTCAGGAAAGCAATAGGGACACCAGCACAATACACCACAATAAAAAAAGACCCGCATTCCGACCTCGCCGCCGAGGTCCTCCGCGACCGCGACCCTCCCGAGTAAATAATACTCCCCCCGACCCTTGCTCGCAGAAGCGCCAACCCGCGTAATGCTGAGAAATGTAGCTTTAAATTCCCCAATTAATAATAATATTAATAACAGTTTGATCCAGCCTGTCCCAACTTGCTGTCCTCCCGCCAGCGACGCCCTAAGCCGAGGTTCGTACCCCACAGGGGGTGCCCTTAGCGAGCGTTCGCTTAATTAAACTAGAATAGTTTATGCCCCTGGCTGGAGGTTTTAAGTTAGTAGCTTAAGGCATCCACAGGATTGTCCGGTTAAGCAGCTGCGACCTCAAACTGAGAGTCAACTGCGAGATGCCATATCAAAAAAAATAATAATTTAGTTCTCGAAACGTACCTACCTATCTACTGTATATATATCTCTCTCTCTCTCTCTAGTGTAGTCGTGACTGCAAATTCAATAGAGGTTTTGTAAAAGTAGTTTTGAACCGCCTCTGTGTTCTAGTGGTTAGACCAACTGTCTCTGACCCTGAGGTCTCGGATTCGTTTCCCAGTGGGCGATACAATGTTTGACAGTAAAATTTTAACATGTTTTTATGTAATTGTTTCGTGCAAATGCACAGTTAGAGGTAAGATAGCCAGTTCCTCTGTGGTTGAGGGTTCCGTCCGGGTGACCTTAGACCTGATCATCACTTACCATCAGATTAAATGCAGGCCAAGAGACACTCCGGTGTGGTAAAAAAAAAGTTATGTCATAATAAAATAATATTCGAATACAGTATAGAAGTTGGTTCCGGTCAATATCAGTCTTTATATCACATCACATTTTATTTTAGCCTTCTACCGCAAAGACCACTTACGGAAACACCTACAAACGCACACGAAAGTGTTCATAGAGGAGAATGCGGAAGTCGTCGAAGACCAGGGCTATATGGACATGGGCAGTGACCAGCTCGTGGACATCAAGCAGGAGATCATTGATGAGTACAGCAGGCCCATTATGGATGACGAGCAGCATGATGAAGAGATGGAGGTTAGTACTTATGGAGACATCATTATTATTAGCCTTTTAGGTCAAACAAATATAAAGTGCAGTCTTTGGCGTTTTTTTACATTTTGTATATCAGTTGACAAAGGCCTCCTTCAACCTTCTCCATTCTTGTCTCTTTCTGGCCACTTTGCTGTATGGACGTATCGCACGTTATTTTAAATGCGTGCAATATACTGTACCATCAAAGAAGTTCATATCCATACACCGTAAGGACTATTTCTGCATGCAGCGCTCGGCCGCTATAGAACCGGGGCGGTAACAGATGTGGTCATAGTTTTCACAGGATTTTGTTTTCAAACTGCTTAGATATGAAGTTCTTCGATAGTACATGGCCGTAAATATAGCACATCAAGTTTTAGAAAAGTTCGGCCCTGTAGAGCATTAGTAGAGCCGTAGAGCGCCATTGTCTTGTGTGACCGTCTCCTTCTAACGGTAGATGCGGATCAGCATATTTATGCCTAGGTACCATCGTGGTCACGCATATCTAACCACTTTGAAATCAAAATCCCATACATACGATGACTACATCTGTTTACCGCCTAGCATTTTTTTTAGGTAAGCCTTACTATAGCGGCCGAGCGCTGCAAGCAGGTATAGCCCTTATGGTGTTCAAATATGTGTGTCTGCGATAGTACACTCTAAATGTTAAGAGTTATAAAAAAAAAAGCGGCCAAGTGCGTGTCGGACCACGCACAATGAAGGGTTTCGTAGTTGGGATGAATTTATCCCAAGAACAAACTGTAATAAAAACCGGCCAAGTGTGTGTCGGACCACGCACAATGAAGGGTTCCGTAGTTGGGATGAATTTATCGCAAGAACAGACTTAACTTTGTAGTTGAAAAAACATGTTCTCCCATACATTCCGACTGCAAATGTAAGTTCGTACGCACAATATTGAGAGATTCGCCATGTTATTTTAAGTTCATATACTGCTTATAGGTTTACCTGTAATCATATAATAAGTATAGTATATTTACTATATACTGTATTTTTTTCAATTATTTTTGGTAATTTTTCTTCCCATTGCCCACGAAAAGTGGCCCCCATATTCAAAATTCATTTATTTACGTTACACGTCCGTGCTTGAGTCACAGAAATTCATATGTTTACCAAATTTCAACTAAATTGGTCCAGTAGATTCAAAGCAAATTGGCTGTGACAGACGGACAGACAGACACCCAGCCAGACACGAGGGATCCTATAAGGGTTCCGTGTTTTCCTTTTGAGGTACGAAACCCTAAAAAGTAAGCTGACTTTTCCCAAGGGGATGTTATTCTTTTAATATTCCATGATAAAAATTTATTATTTAATAGACAGATGTAAAAAGTGCTTATAACAATCCTCCAATTATTTTGAAATAACGACCCATCGATATGCGCTGGGGGCGGGGGACAAGTAAGATGCGAATAAAAAAGAAATCACCCCGTTTTACATGAACTTCATATCTAAGCAGTTTGAAAACAAAATCCCGTGATCACGATGACCACATCTGTTATCGCCCCGGTTCTATAGCGGCCGAGCGCTGCAAGCAGGAATAGTCCTTACGGTTTATAGATTGAACTTCTTCGATGGTACTTACCATACTTTTTGATTTTAATGGATTTAGTTTAATTTCTTCGTAAGGCAACTATGCCAAAAAACATACATACATAAAGGCTGTTGAAATTACTGTGTTCCTTGTCTTACCATTGAACCCTAAAATGCTATAACAATAGATAGGGTCATCACAAACTCGAGATTAGAAAACGCCTAACTTTGTATGTATATGAGAAGCCTAGCTTTTAGTTCAAGCGCCCATAAGTCGCTTTAAATCCTATCTGCCTCCATATTCGACCCAGCGACGCCCTTTCCCGAACCCAAATCCCCTACAGGCGCGCCTGCCTTGTTTTGCTCAATTTAGGCCGGCTCAGAGCATCTGTGTATTTGTGTGTGTGTGTGTGTGTTTGTGTGTCGTTGACTGATGAAGCAGGAAAAACCATCTGCGATGATAAAAAAAGAGCTGTGATGAAAAAAAGAGGTAGCTTGTAGTAATTCTTAGTGTGATCACTACGTTCAAATAGTAGAGTAATTAACGCAACTTATTACAAAAATATTGGGTAAAATAAAATTTACTGGCGAAATGAACTGTCTCTCTACACGTGGGAGGTTGGACGAACTGTTGGACTGTTGGACGATAGTGTGGAGCCAACATCAGAAATTATGGGATTCGATATTGTTTGTAATCTCATTAAGGTATCGATACCTAGTTAATTTAATTTGACCAGTTATTGTTAATTTGACCATGTATCAACTAACTAGTTGCGCCCTGCGGTTTCACTCGCATAAGTCGTGATCCCGTAGGAATGTCGGGATTAAAAGTATCCTATGACCTAATCCAGGTCATGGTCTACCCATGTGCCAAATTTCATCCAAATCTGTTCAGCTGTTTTAGCGTCAAAGCGTAACAAACAAACAAACGAAGTCACTTTCGCATTTATAATAATTATTAGTTAGGATCCTAAAGCCAAGGAATCCAGTTAACAAACTTCAAAAGTGTCAAACTTTGGAAAAAAAAAATATTTAAAAATCTGTTTTCGTTGTTATCTTTTTTAGGCACCAGAAGAAAAGTTCATCATTCCAGAAGATACAGCAGAGAGACCATTCTTGTGTCTTGTGTGCAAGAAGTCGTTCAAGAAGAAAGAAACCCTCAAAATTCACAGCTGGATGCATATGAAGAAGGAAAAAGTTTGCTCCTTGTGCGGGAAAGGTAAGCTTTAAAATGTCTTTTCGGTGATTTTCAACCGACTTCAAAAAGGAGTAGGTTCTCAATTCGGTTGTATGTTTATTTTTTTTTATTTTTTGTATGTTTGTTACGTGATTATTCCGCCAATTATGAATTGATTTTGATGATTCTTTTTTTGTTTGATACTTCAGAAGTGGTCCCATATAAATTTGGTCAAGATCTGATGAAGGGTTTTTGAGTTAGCTTCAATAATACGTATTTTTCCCACCTAGTATAATATGTGGATGATATTCTAATACACTCGAGAGCAATGAATCCGGGTCACTTAAAGAATGTTAAAAATCTCAGAAACTAAAAATGATAGGTTAATGCAATAAATTGTATTTAATAGACAATGTAATACTCCTTAAATGAAAGTTAAAAAAATATGAGTCACCATACATTTTATTAACACAAAATTACATAAAGAAAAAAACTGCTGATCTCTCCTTAAAACAAAAATAGGAAACATGAAATTTTTGAACTTTATTACGATTTTCTTGAATTTTAATAATTCGTATTGCCTCCTCGTGCTTCCATTACTGCGTTTACGCAATTTGGCATGCTGTACACCAAGTTCCTTATACGAGTTTGGGGAATATTCTCCCATTCCTCTGTGAGAGCAATTTTGAGCTCACGAAGCGTGATTGGGGGAGGGTTTCGTTGTTTTACGCATCTGCCTAGGTCGTCCCAAGCATGCTCGATCGGGTTGATATCCGGGCTGCGCGCTGGCCACTCCATACGAGTAATGTTCATCTCTTGAAGGTAGTCATTCACAATCCTACCTGTATGAGGTCGGGCATTGTCATGCATAAATATAGCATCCTCACCTAAATTGACCATAAATGGACCAACGTGATCATTGAGGATTTCTTCCACATATCTTTCGCTAGTTAAAGAGCCGTTTTCTATGATCACCAGCTCTGTGCGACTTTCAGAAGAAATTCCGGCCCACACAAGTACAGACCCACCACCGTAGGCTACTTTTTCTTCGATGCATGCTTGCTTGAATCTTTCCCCTGGTCTTCGATACACTCTGTGTCTTCCATCGTGCTTGTAGAGCATAAATTTTGATTCGTCGGAGAACATAACTTTTGACCAATCTTCAATACTCCAATTTACGTGGCTCTGGGCATATCTTAGTCTTGAAATACGATGCCCACGCTCCAGTTTAGGGCCGTTTGCAGGTCTAAGGGGTTTTAAGTTAGATTCAGCAAGCCGACGTCTTACTGTCCATGCACTTGGGTTACTTCCTCCGAGGCGTCGAAACTGATTTGTGAGTTCAGTTCCTGTAAGAAAGCGATTTCGAAGCATGGTGTTCACCAAGTATCGGTCTTCTCGTGCTGTGGTACACCTGGTTCTGCCCGTTCCTGGTCTGCGTAGGTTAGAACCAGTTTCTTCGTAACGTCGGAGAACTCTTTGTACTGTTGACAGCGACACACCGACAGTCCTGGCTGTATCGCGCTGACTCCGGCCGGTTTCCAGCATTGTAAGTATTCTGGTGCATTCTTCAGGCGTAAGCGACATAATTTCAGCTTGAATAATGAATATAGAGCACTATCAACATGGTTTATGTACCCACATAAATGACAGATTACAAACAAAAGCAAAACCAAATGCTGTAATTTCGTAGTTCCATCTTCGAAAGTGGCCCTTTTTCAAATTTGATTTTTTTATGATATAACTTTACAATAACTAAGAAGTTTTAATACCTTCATTTAAGGAGTATTACATTGTCTATTAAATACAATTTATTGCATTAACCTAGCATTTTTAGTTTCCGAGATTTTTAGGATTCTTTAAGTGACCCGGATTCATTGCTCTCGAGTGTAGTTCCTGTCGCTGTAATTTACATAGCAGGTAGTGGTATTAAAATATTTGTGGGGGTTTTGTGTAGGTACCACAACTAAAAAGTGAAAAATAATAACTTTTTCACAAAAAATAAAACCGACACTACAAAGTGAAAAATAACTTTGATTTCGGAAGCCGGTGGCAAAAAAACCAAAGACACCGACTTCCGAAATCAAAGTTATTTTTCACTTTGTAGTGTTTTTTTTGGGATCCTGCCGTTTTGCCGAAAAGATTTTGCCAAAAAATCACTACCCAAACAAATTTTTGCAACCTTTTTTTATACCAATGCAATGTTTGGAATTATTTTAGTACGCACATTTTCATTTGGTCAAATTTTTACTTGGCAGAATATTATCAAGGATAATGTCATTTAGGCATTTGGTCTTTAATATAATTATTTATTACAGCAAACAATCTTTAGACAATAAACGTTTCGTCATACGATTTGGTATGACAAAAATATAAAGGTTCGGTTAGGTTAGGTTAAAACTGTGACCTACGCACGAGCCGAGCGAGCGAAGCGAGCGGTGCCGCGGCAGCGGCCGGCGAGTGCCAAAAACGACTAGATTATATAGAAAGAAACTATGGAAAAAAACAGGCTACCCGAAACTGAACTACACGAAATTAATTATTTAAAAAAATCTACTAAATATTTGGCAATTTTTTTTTGCGTAAAATGAGTAATTCCAACTGAAATATTTGACTACATAATAATTGGTAAAAGTTCTAGTTGCTAAACAAGTTATTGTATAAACGTTCACATGCTAAACATTAGGTTTGCGTTACAATTATTTGTAAAGAGATTTTTTGCTAAGTAATAATTTGGCAAATGAAATTATGCGAAAAATTGTTTGGGAAGTGATAATTTGGCAATTTCTTTTCGATGAAACAAGGGAGACCCGTTTTTTTTTTTTGAAGTCGGTTTTATATTTTGTGAAATAGTTTTTAAAAACAAGATTCAGGAGTAAGGAATATTCATCTTCCCGCCCCTGCTTCACACTAGTGCAATGGCGACATGTAATACATCAATTTTTCTGTGCATCAAAGTTAAATGAATGAATAATATAAATAATAGACTGCCTCGTTGGTCTAGTGGTCGCAAGCGCAGTGTTATTGGGTTTTTCCATCTGGAATTTCTCAGTAACAGCCCGGAGTCTGGATTTTGTACCCGGTTGATGCTCGCCCCCTGGGACCTAAACATAACTGGCGAAATGTGGGTGTACTATAGGTATACTTCTGCCTAACGCTTCGGAGAAACATGGAAATGAAATGGTTTATTCTGTAAATAGGATATTGGAATCAATTTTACAAGTCATCTTTTAAAAATAAAAAATAAAAATTTGCTAGATGAGTTCGGCGTTTCCTATCTGACTACTCTGAGAAGAAAGGCCGAAACAAACTCAGAGGTCACAGTCTCTTAAAGTCCAGAGTCCAGACATAATCTTGGTCAGGCCATATGAGGACCATGTAGATTAGTCTGAAATGGTCTTTTGAGAAAAGAACCACATAGATTTGAGTGGACCTGTCCTGTCAGTGCAAGCATTTGTCAGTAATCGTGGAGCTCAACTCAGAACTTAAGGAGCTCAACTCGACGAACAATACCAAAGAAAGGACATTTGGGTAGGCCGCATAAACTACTCAAACTGCCAGACCATCATTAAAACTAACTGAGAAAGAAAGAATTAATAATAATAAAAATATCCACATAGTCCTCACATTCACAAAAAATTCAATAAATAATACTTTACAAAGTAATCTTGTCATTTTGTATAATATATTAAACAATGTCAATGTTTATATAGTACTGGTATATTTTGAATGATTTTACTGAATAATTAGGTTTAATGTAAATTTTTACGATTTTATCACAAGGCTTAGCAGAGCGAGCAGCTCAATCCCAAGCATTTTTATCTTCTAAATAATCAGAAATTTTATAGTACCCTTTTTTACAAAGTTTGGTTTTAATACAGTTTTTAAATCGTTTAATGGGTAAGTTTCGAATGTTATATTATAAATAATAATAAATAACAATATTGTGTCCCATTCCATTTAAAATTGTCTCTCTGCGAGTTGGCTTCGGCCCCTCGTACGCCTTCCAAAGGACCGGGACCCCATGGTCCCGAGATATGTAAAAACATAATATTATATTAATAATTTATGTTTCATATTAATGTGTTCTGTGTATTGAATAAATGCTCTAAAATTAAATGACGGTGAATACCACATCAACATCCGAAGATCTAAGTGGTCACAGATAGAAACAGTATATGTACGGTCAAAACCGTTTATAACAACTTCGCTTTAACGCCCG
The DNA here is from genome assembly GCA_963853775.1 of Xanthia togata. Classification (NCBI taxonomy): domain Eukaryota; kingdom Metazoa; phylum Arthropoda; class Insecta; order Lepidoptera; family Noctuidae; genus Xanthia; species Xanthia togata. Next base: position 21,427,634 of record OY970795.1, on the reverse strand, counting down.
GTAGCATAATAATATATGCGAAAATGACTCGAGTCTATTGAATTTAACTACTGCGGTTTCGCTGCTATGGTTTCGCGGCGGAGGTGTGCTACCGGGGTAAACGTACTGGTTATAAAGACGAAATTTTGAGGAGCCAGCATTTCTGTTTACTAAACATAGTGTTTGGTTAAAAGTTGGCTATAACAACCGTAATCCGACGGTCCCTTCGAAGTCGTTATAAACGGTTTTGATTGTAAATATAGATGTTCATACATATCTAACTAGTCCCTTGTGCGGCAGTAGCTTCTCCCCCCATTTCACCAGACTTAAACACAACCGACTAAACTAAACCTCTCTGGTTCTCCCCCTTCGAGGAATATAGACGTAATGTTACATTAATACATACTATTATATAGTTTCATAAGGTACACGAGCAGAACTCCAACTGTCATCAACCACATATAAATAAATACCTTATCAGCTACCCATCCTTCAATTAAGTCCCTTCTTCGGAAGGAGGGGGGGCTACATCCGATGTAAGGATAACATAGTAGCCACCTACCACGGCTAATAATACCGTAGTGCGCAACCCGTTTGTCGAACGTGGCCATTACGACAATTTTTCCGGAATGGGGGGAGGCTTAGGCAGTAGTCGGAGAGCCTTTATAATGCTAGGGGATATGGGTTCTAATAACAAGGGTCTTCGGGACTGTAAGATTCCCCGAGTTGAATATCAAAATCAAGTCATTTATTCAAATTAGGTCAAAGTCAAAGTCAAATAATTTATTTCAATTAGACACAAAAAGGCACTTTTGAACGTCAAACTTTACAAAAAATAATAAAACTGATTCTAGTCGGCCATTCCAAAAGGTAGTTTTCGTATGGAGAAGAATGGGCAAGAAACTCCACCGTTACTCTTTAAAAAAAATCATTATATCTTGTATACACTAATTATATGTGAAGACAATGCACCTAGAATAAGATTACTATACCACGATAGGTAAAAAGAATGAAAAATGAAGGAATGACATAAATTAATTATGTGATAGATGCATGGTGCTCACATACTTACAAACATTGTAAAATTATACTATATTTCTAACATTATAATAAGTAATACTAATAATAATAAGTCAGTGTGTGAGTTCAAGTAATCACAAAAAATAAAATAAATGTTTAAAAAAAAAAATTTATACAATTAAATTAGCAACCAGTTCGATTTTGTCTAGGCTGAGAATCAACACTTTTTAAACGTCAAAAGTCCACCAAAACGCCTGCCCTTTAACACTTTCAGTGCTTTAGCTGGGACGAAGTGGTGCAACAAACTCCCTGGCTGCATTTCTGTTTGATCACCGGTACTCGGACTATCACTACGGGCTTTAAGAGAGCACCGAGCTATTTTTACAAACGAACATGTTTTTATTAAGCTTGTTTGAAGTAGTAAACCATTAAATTAAAATGTAGGGAAATATATTGGTATTATACTAGACATTATGCGTGATGGAAACACGATTTGATAAAGTGGCCTTGATAGAATAAATAGATAGATAGATAAATCGTTTATTTAGTGCACACAAAAAACAACACAGCATACAAAAGCACGATTTTTAAATAATTACTAATTAGCTATTAGGAAATAGCTGCAAGGCTATCCTGCTAAATAGGCAAAGTTACCTCATATTGAGAATTTTTTCTTCTATATTACTACTTTTTTTATATAAATAAGTAATTTAATATTATGATTAATTTACTAAAATAAAGTTCATAGATGACGGGAGCTTATATGCGCGATAGATTTTTAGAAAAAATAAGTTTTTTCTGTAAAACAAATACAATTTAAAAGCTTATTTTGGCATTATTCACAAAGCTTATTTTATCATCATTGCATCTATCTTCTCCATTACTTAACACGCATGCATGTTTATCGAAAATGCATGACGTGTTCGACGAGCGACTTAGCAAAAGACCCAAAGTTTCGTTCAGCCCTCCCCTGACGCTCTGTCAACCCTCCTTACGATAGTCGTGCACGTGTGTAGTTTGTATTTTATTTTAGAAAAAAAAGGGGAGGGTTACTTTTCAAACGGTTTTACTGGGCTTGCTGGGAAATAAAATACAGTCAAGGACAATAATGTGATAGAGATATTCACAAGCTCTTTTCTAAATTAAAAAAAAAAAAAAAATAGTCCTACAATATCTGAAACACTATGTAACATGTCGAGAATAATTATTAGACTTTTATTTCGAAGAAACTATTTGTTTTAGCAAAAATATACTTATTTTTGCCTGACTGTCAGGGATTGAAAGGTTGTCATTCGAAAGAGCCAAAATACAGCCGTTTATTATTTATAAAATATATATATGAAGAACGCATGCCCGAAGTTCCAAAGCCAAGGTCGTGGCTGAGGGGTGTGGTTACTCCCCCTCGAATCGTTGGCAAGCCGAAAATAGGATCAGAATATTCCATTAAAATAATGAACTGCATACCAGAAATACTGTAAAGTATTTAGGTTTTCGCAACTTAGATTAATTTTATACATAACTGCGTTTTCTTACAATTTTCACCTCGATAAATGACGATCAGACTTCTAATGAAATCTATCATTTCAAAAAAAATATAGTTAACAACAACGATTCAGTAACAATCTTCGCGACAAACCATACATTTCAATCTATTTATAAACAAGGGGTAGAAGGCTTGCGCCCCTCCATTTATGATCCCGCGTTAAGTTTGTAATAATATACTTTTTTTATAATGAAGAGCAAGTCTTCGATGACTCAGCAGGGACCTTTCAATCCAAAAAGTTTTTACACTTAACGCAGGTAGGTCTGACTCAGATGGTAGCCAGAAACGAAAAAATAAACCTTTCTTACTAAGCATAGTGTTGTAGAGGAAAACTGACTTTATTGTTATCACGTTTTGATTCTGATTTCATTGTTGTTTCATATACGTAGTAGGGGGTGATAACATTCGGTGCATTTCACCTTTATTCTCTGTGCTGTCGAGGACCTAACGTTTTCCAAGGTTATGATATGGCGCTTTAAAAAAAACGAGACAATTAAAAATAGATGCGGTGTAGAAACTGGTCTTAGTACTCGCGAAACAAGACCGAATAACTTAATAACATTTCTATTTTATATTTCGAAACCCGCGCACCCCGCCTAATGAATATTATAGTTTTTTGTGTCATCCATTTTGACTCACTAGGGAGCAACCCCAGCCCCTCCATTTTTTGCTACAAGTTCTTTTTATTTTTGGGCGAGCTAAAAGGGTCCCCCTCCCCTTTGTATCGGTTTTTATGGGTCTTGGGTATTTCAAAGTATTTCTGAATAAAATGAAAAGGGTTTGCTAAAATTGCACGGCTCCAAAAAGGATGAGTTTTACTTCTGGAACTAAATAATGAAAAGGGTTTTTTTTAAAAGAAGGATGCGTAGGTCGAAGTAGGTAATTTCAATTATGCTCACTTGTTCCTCATTCACAAGTCACATTCGTGAAGGATGGCTTGTGTTTTCAGCACATTTTCACCCCAGTTTGAATACAACCTGTTCAAAACTAGTAAATATGTTTGCCAATTTGAGGAGGTCGAAGTTAGCTGTGTGTTACTTTAGAATCGATAACACAAACTGCTCTTCCAGACTTTCTTGGATTCTAATATCATATATTCATACTATCGTGATGTGGTTTAAATTCACTCGTAGAAGATATGCGTGACAAATTGGCACTACCACTTAAGATGATGAGTAAGCCACTAAAACAAATTGGGTATCTTTACGGCAAAGTACAACTAAATAATATATTATATTCTGTTTAATAACATTCTTAAATTCATTCATTCATTCACTGACAGACAACTCACAGCCTAAACCTCTGATGGGTTTAGAGAAACTCGAGACTTTGCACTAGAGTTCCATAAATAACCTTGGCGAGTTTATGGAAGGATTATGAAAATTCATCCTGTAAAAGGGAACAGGGCCTGCGATTCTCCATACAAATGTATTCCCCTTTTTTCTTCCTGGTTAATGCCTCTAGCTAGAGCAATCTTTTTTTTTTTTCATAAAATCAATGTCTGCTGGAGACACGTCCCTGTTATTTCCTTTTTTTTCAGCAACTTATTGGTAAAGAAAATATAACCCTCCAAAAGTTACAAAAATGCCCCATTTTTACCGCCGTGATTAGAGGACTACCAGATAAATTCGAAATTTTTTTAACATAAAAGAATATGATAGGAACCTAGACATACTCTTTCTTAAAAGTTTAATGTAAGTAATAATTGAATCGGCTCAGTTTTCGAGGAGAAAAAAGGTGTATACGAAATCTCGATCTCGACATTTTTTTTTTGTGATATAATCAGTCTGAGCTGCAGCTGTCTCTATAGCACTTTACGGGGGCAGACTTGAGGCTTACCTCAAGTCTGCCCCCGTTTGCATTGTTTAAAATATGATTTTCGACCGTAACAAATACGGATTTACAGAATTAGAATCAGCAATACAACTCCTTGAAATAGTCATTCAATAGGATTACATGAATTTTCAGACTTATAGTGATGATATTTATGGTTACAATTCTATAAATAAATATTTATAATACGGCCACGAATCCTATTTAGATCAACATACAACCTGATACTGGTGCCGATTCTCTCGTCACAAATGCGTCTAAACTAGACAAAAAATCACCAAAATTTAGTTTACTCCTGTCAAACGATGATTTCCCATTCTGAAATAGACTAAAGTGGCACAACTTAGTTTGACAGCACTAAGATTGTACTGAGATTTTAATTGAGTGAAAATGACAATTTTGCTATTCTGAATTTGACGTTTTTCACCTAAAATTTTAATTGTCTAACTAATTCTGACCATTATTAATCGCCACTGAAAATGGCGTGGAACATTATTAGTTGTCATGAACTAAAATTCACACGAACATCTCGACTTCGGGAGCAAAAACAGTACTGTACTGGATTTTTTTCTTTTCTTTTACTTATATCTCGAAAATGGTGTGTCCTATCGCAAAAAGAATGAAAATTTCGACCCCCTATATAAAACCCCTTTATCCCTAATACTCAACACGTAGGTGTTTTTTTTATTTTTCCATACAAAAAGTGAAAAATTCCATATATAAAACACGTCGAGGCAGCCCCCACTGCGCGCCTCCGGCTCTAAACAAAATCACGGGGTAGGGCAAACAAGTATGTAAGTACCACGTGGAGTCGCAATTGTCAAATTCGATTTAGTTGCGTCAAAATAATTTTTAAATTTAGAGACGTTTTACTACAGAATAGCTTTAAGATTCTCATAGCCAACAGTAAGGAATTTTAGTGATAGTTTAGTTAGTTTAGTTCCGAGTACAAGAGAATCGGCACCATTGACCTGCAAATTGCATAAAAACGTAAGAAAATTAGAATTTCGCGGGCTACCTTGACGCTTTCGCCCTTGAAAGGGGGTGAAAGTTTGTCATTTTTGCCGATGGGAAATACGGGCCCACGGCTTGTGTAGTTATAAATTCAATAAGCATCCCAAACGGTTTAGATTATATTTTACTTGTGTAGTTATATTTTACTTGTCCCAAACTTAACGTACTTTTAACGCACTGCGGCGAAGGCAACAACAAAAGGGGGACACTTTAATTTAGTCGTCTCCATGAGTCGGGGGATATCCCCTCGCTTCTAAACATATTGACAGATTTTGAAAAACGTAAAGTTGATCTATTGAATTTTAAGTCTGGTATTTATTGTTTGCACTTTAATATTTTTATTTAACGATAACGTGTGATTTGAACTGGAAAAATTACGAGTTGATCGTCATAGTGGTCACGTTTTTTAGCTGTTACCTTATTACAATTAGGTACAACCGTCACCTGTAGTAATTAATAATACGAGTAGTAGTTAAATATTCTTCTAGCACTCCCCAAGGCACGTGTAACTCGTCTAAGGCCGTAGGGACGCAAATACCTCCCCCCCTATTTCCCCCATTTCGATGTTAAAGTATAGATACAATTTGATGTAGCTTAGCGAGGGATCGTCGATAAAGGTCGTGCCGTGACCTCTATCCCCCAGCCGGTGTACCCTTGTCTTACAGCTTTACTCTTCAATTTTATTAATAGTTCTACGGACTAGCAGACCCCGCCCTGCCATGCCGATATGGGCAGTGTATATCTAGCACACAGCTTACGAATTGTAAGTAATTGTATTGTTATTAGTGTGCCTGTGCTTATTATAAAAATCAACGAACACTGACAGACAACGCACTGTCTAAACCGCTGAGTCTACAAGGATGAAATTTTCCACAAAGGTTCGGATCCTTCTTATCTGTGTCTGAGAAACATTCGCAGTCCGTTTTGGTGTAATAATTTTGATTTTGGTGCTTACAGTTACTGCTTTTCAGGCTCTGATATAATAATAACCAACGTGAACACTAAGGAAGATTTTTTTTAAATTCGTTTGATACGGAATTTTGTGATATTGGCCGATGGGAAATCCCATTTGGCGGGGCTCACGGCTTGTTTATAAATAAACAGAGACCATTTTCCTTTTCACAGGCATTTTTTTTCTCTTTGTGAATCTGGAGCTATGTATAATCACAATTACAATTCACTGTATAACAGAATATCTGAGCTTTTTTTTTTGTGTTTTACAGTGAAAATTGAAAACTAAAATAAAGTCACTCCTACGCTGCAATCCCACGCGTTGCACGCGTTGGAACCCTTCTTTTTTTCTCGTCCATTTTGACGCGCTTGCCCTTCAGAGACTTCAATTCTTGTAAACCATATTTTATTGGGTTATTTTCGGGAAACTTACAGCTAACCCTCAAGTTTTCGCTGATAAACACTAAAATAAAAACACAAAGAACAACACATAAATCGACAAAAAAATCGTTTAAACGCTAACAGTTTTGAGCCGTGAAGAAGCTTTTTATCAACAAATGCCGAGAAACACTTGTATTGAATTTATGCAAATCATGATCACTAGACAGTTTAATTAAAAAAAAATCGCACAGATATGAAAAGGTCTTTTCCATCTGGATTTAGGCCCAGAATCATCTGGGCACAAATCTATTGCAAGCCTATTGCCATTACTTACATGGGATTTAAACAGAACTGGCGAAATGTGGGTGTAAAATAGGTAAACCTCTGCCTAACCCTTCGGGGATACAGGCGTGATCTTATGTTATATGAAATGTATAACTTCCTTAGGCCGTCTGCTTCCAAAAGTTCTTTAGACCACTGTAATATCAAGATATGAAAGCTTCATTATGCAACGTAACATTGCAGCATAGACTTGCTTTCTATCCTTGCGCAGTGAACGGGCTGGCCTTGCCCTCTCGTCCGTAGGCCTGTAGGGTCGGTAACTGCGAACCGGTCGTGCCCGTTACTTGCGATGGGCAGCTGACGTCATAAGGGTACATCCCCCTCTCGATGCGTCAAATACCTCGGGGTTGATGGCTTGGAGAAAAGGATTATCTAGTGTACAGTTCAGTGATGTGTTGCATATTTGTAGCTGTACTGCCTTTTAATTAACCGCTTCCAATATGGACACAAGGCAGTGCATCATGCCTAGTTCGGAGAAAAAAGGGCGACGTACACTCGTATGTGTTATACTTATATATCACCTACACGAAATCTTCGAGCTACATAAGATCATCTCTTAAATCAAAAATCTGTTAGCTGTAATTTTGCTTGACTAATTGTAGACAAGTACGAAAGGGTATGCAGACTTAAACTTTTTTGACACGGATAGCGTTGTCATGACTACTCCCCTATACATGGTGGAGATGGATAGAGGGGGTGACGGGGACAAATATTTGTATGAATCACTATTTCATAAACCCTCTTAGCTTAAGGTAACAGTGCACCATCGACAATCTAGAGTTAATCTTTTTCGCGCGGGTGACGATTTGTGGTATCGGGTAGAGATAGATGGAGGAAAAGTAACGAGTAACAATGTTTGTTTTGGATTTTTCATTGGATTACTTCACAAAAATCAGTAATTTATAGGACTACTAGCTGCGCCCCGTGGTTTCATCCGCATAAGTCTCGATCCTGTGAGAACATCGGGATAAAATGTATTCTATGTCAGGTCATGGTCTACCCATGTGCCAAATTTAATCCAAATCCGTTCAGCCGTTTTAGCGTGAAAGCGTAACAAACAAACTCACTTTCGAATTTATAATACATACTCGTATTAGTTAGGATTTGACAAAGAGAGATACAACCAATGATATTAGAAGAAAATAGACGTAGATAGGTTACCTACCTAACATTCTATCTTCAAAAACGGCACTATGTCACACTATTATATGACACGTGGAAGTAGGATGGCATGTCGTAATTATCGGGAGCGAAAAAGAGACAAAACGAAGAAAATGTGGCTAATTAGCCAACTTTTGACGTGCCACTTGCGGAACGTTTTTAACCTATCTACCTCTTTTTACATATAATATCATTGGATACAACGTTGTCCTGTACTTATAGGTACTTTTAAATTACATTGGTGTTGGGGGAGGGGTGTTCTCTCCTTCGACCACAATTCGCCAACTAAGATGTTAGACCCCACGGGGCTTGATCCGGACGTAGGTAGGAGATAGCGATATCAGCAACAGCATTTCCACAGTCGATGACCCAGTCCATCCGCACTCGTCGTGTGCTGCGTATGTTGATAACGTGTGTAATTTTATTTTGTTACTCACCGACTACTTTGTTTCTAGTTGACTAAATAAAGATTTAATGGCTTTCCAGTCGAATACTTCTGGCGAATATTACAAGTGTTTCTAACAGTATGTGAGCTTAACTGTCACTAACGAGTTACAATAGAATTTTTATTGTTGTCGACTAGAAAAGGGAGGACTGTTGTTGTGTCTGGTGACTCTGGGACTACTGCCCGACGGTTGATTTCGGGACTTTGCATATATGGTAATGGCGCGGTAAACTCTGCTTGCGCGATGCAGGCGTGACTTTATAATTAGACGCCGCCACAAGTATATCGAATTCCCCACTTGTTCAATTGTATTGATAGGTATATTGATTTGTTAAGCATATAAACCTTTGCTTTAGATCCACGAGAACCAAGATTTCAAGGGTCCTAAAACTTAGGTAAAATCAACTATGATTATGGTTGAACTAACGATACTCAACTACATTAGAAAATTCTACATTATAATAACAACGGTGTGAAACCGTGTTTTAGGTTAATTGTCCCACAAATTACACAATTATTATTGCTTATAGGCGTAACAGGGGATGTCAAGGGAGGGGCAGGCTTAACGTAACCTTGAACTACTCCCTCCTCGTACCCAAAGTACGTGATGTTGTTTGTACTTGTTTTTCGCAATAACCATAGAGGCGTGTCTTCAAGAAGTCTTTAACATTATCGGCCTCCTTACAAAACAAGATTTATCGTTGGACTCAGGTTTTAACCACATTATTAATATTCTAGTTCACTATATTTAGTCACATTTCATATTTCCTTACAGTAATACTGGCAAATTAATAAAAAAACAACGAAATATCATATATATCTGACATATATTTGCGTCTTTGCCCACTTTCAGAATAAACGCTCTTTTAAACAAAACTACTACCCACATATGGTGACAAATCTTGCCTAGAAAGTACATAGACAGGAATATGGTTATTACTAAAGTGGTCCTTAGATCAACGGCGCTCGTCAGCCGCACCTCGGCTGCGTTAGGTAATCTGCAGATGTGTCTATGATGCGACACGGAATGGTGCATTACTCGTTCTTGGATCTAGGGCATCTTACTTAATTATAGGTAGATCATTCAATTCCGCTTCTTCTTTCTCTGTCTTCTTGAATTCTCGCTGCCTATTCAGAGAGACTGGAAACTCCTTTTTTCTCAAACTCAAAACTCAGATCATTTATTCCAAATAAACCAATTACAGGTATTTTTGAATTGTCAAGGGGTCGGTCAGTCAGAAAGATGAAGCTAGTTGCCCATTCCAAAGCGTAGTAGGTTCCTATGGAGAAGAACGGGCAAGAAACTCTCAAATATCAACATGGTAATATTAGTCTGTCGAAATATTGATAAGACGCTTGGTTAGGCGTGAATGGGCATGAAGCACTTCTGTGAGCAATTCCAGAAGAATTTATTTTACTATAGTGCATAGGTAGTGAGAGAAAATGCAAGTCATGCAAACAGACGAAAGAAAAGAAACAATCCGCGTAGCCTGGGTCTTGTTATTGGGCCTTAACACGTAGTAGACGGCCCCACGGATCAACCTATCGTCTGCCTAACACCCTATATATGATATTGTGCCTACCAACGCGACGCACCTGTGGCACTCCCCTACTTGAAATCTCGCCCATGTTTGTATCGCCAAGCCTGTTTATTATCCAATAGGTATATAAGTATGAAAATATCTAATGGGTGTCCTAGATCTCATAGGTACTCGTACATACCAACTGTCCGCAATGCATGAGCTGAAGTTACATATTGCGGTTAAATTGTAGATTAAGTAAACGCCGTAACTAAGAAGTTAGCTTAATGTTATGAGCACAAAGGACCAGCATTTATTTATTTATTAAAGATCACCAACAGCATATGAATTCAGCAATGGTGTACAATATTATTTGGGAAAGAAGGGTTAATATAGTTATATGAAAGCGGTTCATAGCTGTCGGTGTGCCCTAATTTAGTTACTGCGACCAAATTCGACGTAGCTGAGCCATTCCGAGAAAAATTGACCCGAAGGAAAAAGTACTGTCACAAACATTTACAAACAATTTACAAGACCTTCATATGCTCTATTGAATGCAGTTTTTTATATACTGTTTAGTTCTTAAGCTTTAAAATATAACGTATAACGGAGTCAATTGTTAGCTGAATAAAAATAAGAAGCTAAATAGGAAATTTTTGCGTGTCACACCTCCTGTCGCTTACTTTAACTAACCGATGTTCATGGTTGTTTAAGACACATCTCAGCGTTTTCTGTAAGTTTTAAAGAATACTTTTTTATAGCATTAATTTTATAAACAAATCTTATTGTATTACAATAAAATTCTTAAAATAATGATAATCAAATTAGCACCAAGGCGCACATTCCACTTTAGTCAATACTGTTTTATTTGCTTTCAATTGTACAAAACTACAAGTTATTTTGTTTTCATGGTAAGTATATGTTATTATGGTAGATCAGCCATTTCTTTTTACCTACGGGCAACCGTGACGTGGTAATCGGTGACGAAAGGCGTACGAACTACAGGTAGTCAAATAAGGCTATAGTCACAGTTATAACGTGATACTGGGAAGTTCTTAAAACATTATTTTATTTGCGAATTATACTTTATAAATCTGCGTATTTAATGAAACAATGATTCCCTCTAAAAGAACCAATAATACTAGTTTTGTCGTCATTGTTGTTCGTAAAGCGGGAGTTCGTCACGTCCGTGTCGTGAAATATTAGTGGGATTTCAAAATTGTCCTAGCTTAGTCAAAGGTCAATTTTTCTCGGAATGGCTCAGCTAGTCACAGTTCTAACCTTACCTAACCTATTTGGTCGGAGTGCCCTAATATATTACTAGATCGTGCTCGCATCATTGTTATATTCCTAGTAAGACAGTTATGAACCGCTTTCATATAACTATATTACGGTATATAGCTATATGCCTAGGGTTATAATTATATCACGGCTATAACCATCTTACTGCGACATATCCAAAAAATATAGGTGTACATAACATTTAAAGAGAAAACGCATTGGACAGATCACATAAGCTGCTTATAAAAGACCACAATTGACTTGAATTGTGGATAATTTATTTTGCTTGAAAGTAATTTTATTCAATTTTTTAGACATTACTGATTATAGAAACAGTGGAAACAAATGAGTTTCATCACATATTATAATATATTTAATTTACATTTGTAGCTAAAACCACAATACGCTTAGACATAAAATAACATTAGTTCTTTGGAAATACTCGCATCAGTCAAATCAACGCAAGCGGTTCATAACTTCGCTCAAAGGTATTCTACTCAGGAATACCACACAGCGGGGTAAGAAAATAACAACTTTTCCGCATATATAGTTAGCGACAAGAAGACTTGACAGTCTAAGGTTCTATAACTGCGTCTTCTTCAGTCAGTTTCGCCAAGTATGACAGTTCTAAGCAGTTCGTTGAAAGCTTATCATCTATCTCATCCAGCACTTTCTTCAAACCTTTAAACTTATCTTTTCGTGATATTTTTCCGGGTCATTACTTTTCATTACGGAGCATTTGGGTAGTTTCACATAATTGACATAGCATGCTTTGTGGTAGTGCATGCCTTTGTCGATCATATCTTTAGGTGAACGATACCTGCGAATCGTAAACACGCCATCACGGATCCTGTGTGCTGTATCATAAATAAGTTTGGTTGCCGATAACCTAGAACTTCTAGAAGGAGCTTGGCTGTGTACGAAGTTCAATTGTTTATCACAAATCAAACATCTTTTAATTTCTTCTGAAGATACGCTTCTTCTTTTGGAATATGGAACCTCCTGTATGACAGAAACTTCTTCAATTTTGACTTGGTTCCGGTTCCTCTTTTTAAATTTCTTGTTTGGGTACAATCTGTGGCCTGGCTCGGTGATTATGATCATCAAAACAAACAAAGGAAGTTGCACAATTTTACATGCCACAAAAAGCACTGTCTAGACAAACTATCATTGTAGAGAAAGTAGAACTTGTCGCGAATAGTATCTTGCCGCTCATCTGCCACATTTTCTATGGCATGATAATGCTTCTTCGTCTGGGTCTATAATCAAATTTCCTGGGTTTTCACAAAACAAACACCTTATCATGGCCGGGCTTTCGAGACTTAATCTCGCGACTCGCACTGACAATGTAAAATTAAATAACTCAACAAATAAAATGTGTTAAAACTCCAGACAACGTTCAGACGCGCAGGTACTGAAATTGCAACTGCAATACATAGAGTTATATCCTGCTGGAAGCTGCGCGGCGCAGCCATCCCGCGTTCGAACAGGTGACAGAGATTCTAGCGGGAGAGGGGCGTTATCACATGGTCATAGAATAAATACTGGGAGTCCTACGCAGATCTCCATGCTACAGCTATTCCTTAGCAACATAGGGCTTATTTTTGTCCGTGAAAAACTACCAAATTGATCGCGGATCTTAAATTGTTAAGGATACCCACCCATGCTTGCTTACTTGCTCGGAACTCTCAAATCTAAACATATTGTTGAGTGTAGCTCAAAGAGTATAATAACATGATGTTCTTGATAGTTAGATGGAATTACTCAAGAACCGTATCTAATATAACCATGTCTTAAACGTTCTTCTCATAACCTACGTACCAATTAATAATAAGATAAATACTTCGCTACCAATTAGCTGTTCTTAAGTTACTAGTTTATTTTAATTTTATAATTTACACTATAATATATTACCACTCCGAAGTTATAACAATTATAAAGTACCCGCTTGCCACCCAAAATAGTTACACCCATGTATGACCTACAATTTGTACAGCATAAATTGTATAGCAACCCAAATCAATATCGAGTGCCCAGTTTACAATTATATTACGTAGCGAATACATATGCGCACGTAGAAACCGACCAGTCGACCTTTTTAGACCCTCCCCTATTTTAGGGGCGATCCCCCATGGGCCTTACGAGGGGGCAGGGATAGGGTGGTTCAAGGGACGCTAGATTATGGACGGTTTTAGAGATCTAATTTATTTTGGGGAGGGGCCTTTGGGGGGGTTCAGACCGGGATTATTTTTGGGGTCGGCGACGTTCCCTACAGATGATGAAGCTAGCAGTGACTGTTTCTTGCCGAGAATATTTTTGGTTTGCACATATTATGTCGGTGATTTTTACTCATAGTGGCAACAATTTATTTTACAACGCTTTCATTCATGTGTGTGCTCTACAAATTTTGTCATCTTTGGTTGTTGGTTCGCAGAATTGAATGGGCGTTGTACTGATATAGTTTTATGCCTTTCCAGAGCAATTAGGGAGTACTGCGAAATTATAATTATTTATCCCATACGAATTAATAATATTGATTTTCGACAATCACTTTTCATGTAATTTTGCGTTGTTACCGCGATTGAGATTGAGTGTCAAATAGATATTTTGATAATTAATATTTAATATGACATTAAAACATAGATATTCCTGCTGTTACTCCAAGACCTATCCATCCGTATAAAACTAGCGATGTGCTAGCCTGTATCATATAAAATTGCAGCTTGCACATATTGATTTATGGTAGACCATTACGGTAGTGAACTATAAGCTTTTACAGACCGCTTGCATTCATAGGAATACATTTCATAATTATTTTCCTGCACTTATCCCAATTTATTTGTGGTCGGTGCAACATGTCCCTTTCTTCCATACTATTAGTCGGTATCTCGGTAGTCAACCCCTTTCTAGCCATATCACCTTTCACACAGTCCATCCATCGTTTCTTAATAAACTGGAATATATACGAAAAAAGACTCCCTAATGTTTGATACTGTGACTTGTATGTAATACTGCAGTGTTGGCCGTTAGACCAGGGGCCCAAGTCTGCTATTTTTATAAATTCCTCATTCCAACACGATCCCATTGTCATTTTGCTAAAAGTTCGTAATCTGCTAAATTCATAATGGTCGATCATTGGTCGGTCAATGGTCTCGTAATAGAATTGTGTCATAGTGGCATTGTCGTATTGCCATTATTATAAAACCCGTTAGTAGAAATGATTTTCGAAAAACTACTACTACATTTGAACATTTATTCATGCCAATTTCATTTAAACATATTTTTATATATTATTTATTAGTGTTATAAACAATCTGAAGTAGTAGGAAGTCCGTAAATAGCACAAAAACTCACACACAACTCAATAATATTTTGTGTTTAGCTGTCAAAGTCAAATGTGGCATTACTGCTTACTGACGTTTAACTGTTTATATTTCTAGCGGCCGGTGTTTTGACATGTATTTATTTTCATTTATGTGTTATTAGATTTTTGTTTGTTTATTTAAATTATATTGACTAGAGAAGATTATATTTACTGATTTAATACAAAATGGTGCTTATTGAGCAAATTTCGGCTCTAATTGATTACTTAGAAAACCACCAAGACCTGGCGCTTGGCCACTGCAGTCGCACCAATGAAGGGCGAAGTTTATCAAAACGACTTTGGATGGAGTGCGCCCAAATTTTAAATTCGGTATCGGTGGACTGCCCCAATAAAACGCCGGCAGAGTGGCGCACAGTAAGTACCTAAATACAGTTTAATTAGGTATGCATGATAAAATGTATCTTTAATATTATTGCACTTTTTTTTAGTTCTACAATGAATATAAAAGTAAAATACTAAAGAAAATTAAATCACAAAAGAGTGAAATAAGTGCAACAGGTAAGCAATACTTTCTTTTGGCAGCCTTGCAAAATTATAGTGGGAAACTATGACTTAACTAATAATTTTATTACTTGATTTAAGGTGGCGGTCCTGCAAAAAAAATTTCATTAACTCCACTCCAAGAGCGCTTATATACTATATTAGGGCGAGATGTAGGAGAGCCACTTCCAGGTGTCCGACATAACCCACTCACTGTAAGCGTTAGAACATTGGTTTTATCTTTTATCATTCATAACTGTTGTATTGCACATTAGGAAGTACTTCTAACTTGTTAACAAAACTAAAATGTCACAGTTGTATATTATGTTTTTTTTATTTGCTTGCATATCTATATCACATTTTGTTGACTTGCTAGCTTTGTTTTTTTAACTGTATGTTTTTTTTTTGTTTTTGTTAAATAGCCAACTATCATGCTTCCTGAGGTGGATGCTAGTCCTACTACTAGTACTCATTTTCAATTTGAGAACAATTCCTTCTCGTAAGTGGTACTAACTTGGTACTCTGTGCTTAATTTGCTTAGCTTTCATCATATAACCTAAGTAACTAGTTTCTGAACTATTTTGATAATATTTTTATGTTTACAGACTATTAGACAATTATGAAGTGCCTGTTACAATTGTCATAGATGAGCATGAGGAAAATGTACCAACACAAGCAATAAGGTATACTACAACTTTCTGCAGATGGGTTTAAATAAATAGGATATCATGTAAACTAATGTCATTGTAATTTATTATTTTTCAGCTTGGAACAGGAAAATTTAGAAGGCCGGCCATCCACCATCAACCAGCCTCCAAAGCGACGCCGTCGCCAAAGATCTGCACGGCGTTACGCAGCGGAAGGTAAAGATCTTGCAATTATTTGTTTTGACCATTAACGCCACACTCTAGGTCAAAATATGTCGCCTGATATATAATTTTTTTTTTATAGATAGAGACCATGGAGCTCTCGAAGCCGCTCAATCAAGGCTGGACGCTATTGAAGCCAGGAACGCAGAGGCGACTTTAAAACATGCTCAGGCCATCAACAACTTAGCTGCAGCCATTGATAGACTGAGCTCCACCACAGAAAAAATGGTGGACCTTATAGGCCACTGTGTGCCAAAAAAGGTAATTAACTGTTGATTTACAAGTTCAGATTTCCACCTTTATGAAATGGTTTCACCCAAAATCGGAACTTCTACTCATTGTGTGTGCTACAAACATACCCACTATAAATAATAAGGAGTATTGAAAACAATATAATAAAAATTATAATAATTAATATAACCCCTCCAAGCTAAGCTTAAAAGTTTGTGTTAGGTGTAGGCTCACATTAGTAGTACATTGGCCAGAATTTGACATCTTGATTCTAACTCTGTTATTAAGCGCTAGGTTACACATGCTATAAACGAAGTTGCAACTTTTGTTATTAAAGTTAATTTTACTTTCACAGAAACTCCGCAGAATTATGATGTCATCAGATTCTGAGTCCGACTAGTTTTCTGAAGTATGCAAGAGGTAATTTAGTCAAATTATTAAAAGATAAATGAAATCTATTTTAGGAGGAGTCTATGTCCAGCAGTGGATTCCAGATGGCTGTAATGTTAGATGAATAAATAAAACAGTGTTTAAAAAGTGTATTAATTTATTTTGAATCATATTTTGTGCAATACTGTGGATCTGTAACAAAGAGTTAAATCATTTTAATAATAATTAGAACATTTTCGTACTTCACTAGAATATTGAGGTGGGTTTACATTACATACCTACTAATTTAATTTATGCATTTCTCCACAGTCTGTCAACAAGAGCCTGCTGCAGTGCCCGACCTTCAAGAAGATCCCTATTCACTCTTCGATGTTCTTGATAATTAGGTTCTGCATAATTATTTTCCTCCTAAATTAAAAGACTGATTAGTGATTATTGACATGGCTGTTATTATTTTTATTATATACTGGGAAATTTGTGATTTGTTATCCAAATGAAGATCTTTTTATTCTGTATGAAGACTGATTCGTTATTATTGATTTGTTATTATTATTACATTAGATATTGTAACTTAGATTTGTTTTATTATTTAAATGACAAAATGTCTTTTTTTGTTCTATGTAACAGGCTTGAAAGTGAAGTACTTAAATATTTAGTTTATGAGAAATAAAGAGTAATATAAATGTTGATTTTTTAACATAGTAGTATTATTTGAAATTCCAACTTCATTATATTCCAAAATAGTGGAATAGCAATCACACACCTGTTGCAAGCCAAGTGCTTCTGCATAAACTTCATCAGATGGCAAAGGTGCTCTTGCCATGTTTGCAATATTGTGCAATATGCAACATGCATTCACAATCTTGCCAGCAGTTGTTGGACTATAATGTAAAGCACGTGCTGCAAGCAAACACCTGCAAAAAATTAAATTACTTAAATACAACCCCATTTAAATGAATGTCATAATAGATTAACTTTTTTATACTTGACTAACACAAGAACTATTGCATCTAAATTTCTAAAATAAGAAATTCATTCAATATAAAAAAGTAGTCACTGTTATTGAGTATGTAAAACAATTGCCTAAAAATGCTCTTTACCTGAAACGTGCTTTTAATACACCGATGCAACGCTCCACTGTATTGCGTGCAGTCACATGTTTCACATAATATTTATGTTGTGGTGTCCCATCTACAGTATTGAGAATTGGAGTCATCATTGTTTTCCTTAGTGGATACCCGCTGTCACCTGAAAATTATAATCATTTTTCCAACAAACACTAACACATGTTGTACATAATAAAGGTCATAGGATTAATCAAAAAAATATTGTAATACCTAATAAAAATACTTGTTCATTAGTATTTTCTGTAAGTTGTTTTAAGTAGTGACTGAGTGGATGACTCTGCCATACAGTGGCATCATGCGCGGAGCCTGGGTTGCTTGCGTCCACACATAAAATATTTAAATCAGCATCGCAAATCTGTAAATAAATTAAATATTATGTATAATTAGGTATTATTACATTACAGACGTTATATAATTTATTATTAAAAATTTGGACAGTAGGTAGACATTTTTACTTTCTACCCAATACTTACTATCATAACATTAAGAGAATGGAAGCCCTTTCTGTTATAATACCGTTCCTCGTGTATGTGTGGCCTTAATATTGCTATATGTGTGCCATCAATACAACCCAGGACACAAGGAAATTCAAATTTCTGATAGAACCTGAAAAGTTTTTAGTAACTAAATAATTCTGCTGTACAACAGGCAATACAAACAAAACAATCATATTTAGTTTCTCACTTAGCCTTTATAATATTTCTTTCATCACATTGTGTAGGCCATTTAATATATTTGTGGTATATTTTATTTAATGCCTCTGTCACTTCATTAATGGCTCTTGACACAGTTATTTGTGAAACATTATGGAGGGCACTCTGTCCAATCAAATTTTGGTAGGACCCTGATGCATAAAATGCAAGTGCTATTAGAATCTGCAATAAAAAATACTTATAACATTAATCAACCTATTTCGTGTTTTAAAGCTATAGAATAATAAATCAATGTAAAATTCAGTTTGCTCACCTTCATTTCTGTCGATACGCTATCGTTTCGACGCGGTCTGGCCATAAGGGGAATGAGTTCTTCAATTAACCCCCTTACCGAGTCCTTTCCAAGGCGAAACGTTTTTACGAATTCCGCCTCAGGAATATCAATAAAGGGGTTCGAATTCATTCTCGTCAAGCGACGGGCTCGACGGCGGTTTCTGCATTCCGCCCATCTTCTTTCTCTAGCATCCACTGCGTTGGCTAGCTCAAGAATATTTGCTCGTAGTGAATACATTGTCTCCAACACCAATAAATATCCACAAACACGATACTCGTAACGAATAAAAGCAATGACTGCACAATGACGTTCTAATGGTAGGTCACTGATCAAAGGAACTGTCAAAATTTTAGCAGATTACCGCCTAAGTCAGTCATTCATTTGTCATTATGTACGAGATTACCAATAAATGCCATTTCTTTCAATGGAGTGTCAGTGGTTGACCATTGGAAAGTCATAATGACGCCAATGTATTAGTAGATTACCAAACTTGTCAAAATCAACAATTATGAAATCAATGACAGACCATTCTGACACTATTGTAATAGCAGACTTGAGGCCCAGTAATGTAAAGTCCACATCACATTGAATGGTTAATTACAAGCCCCTTTAAGACATTTCAGCTTTGTTTCTGGTATAGCAACGCATCTGTGATACCCCATGTGGTCCCTCTGGTATTACATAATAAGTATGTCTATAATAATAATTGGCGCTGAACACTTATTGTCAACAGTATGTAGGTACCTCTTTTTATGTTTCTATGTTAATTAATGTATTTCTCGAAGAAACTATGTGAAACACGAAGTTATTTCTACGGTTGTAACTAAAAATATGCAATGTCTCAAAAACTATTGACTTCAACGAAAAAGTCACTTAGAAACATTTTTTTTTTAAATTATGGGATACAACGATACAATAGCAACAACAATTTATTAACAGTTTATTTTTCCTTGCTCCCAGCTTTCCACCTACAAGATCAGCTGTTGAATCATATGACCGAGCACTTACAGTCATACACTATGTACAGCGGGGATGAAGATTACAAGCAAGAGGAGCTGATAGAAACCGATGCATATGTAAGTAGCCAATCAGTCTTAACATACCATTTAGAAGCTGCTTCCTTTGGGCACCTGTCCCACCGCCCGCCGACGAGTAAGCGACTAGCAATGGACTATTTCTTGGTCAAGAAACGAACAATAGATGAAGGTTCCGTATCAGTAAAAGAGATACATATATTAATAGTTGATCACTGACTGTTCACACTGCTGGCGAGGGCTCTCTATCCACTTATTTGTCGCAGCGATAAAAACCCTCAGCGACCCTCGCTTGGCGGACAGAACATTCACTGAGAGATTCTAGCTTGGTACATACGCATACTAGCAAGTGACTGGGCACTGGGCAGTCATTCTACTCGCGCACTCGCTCATAGCCCAGTGACAAACTATCAGAGGCGCTAAAGTGAGTTTATTTTAACCATCTCGAATTTACGCATCGACCGCATTCGGCGCTCCGAATGGCAAACGGCCGGTCTTCACTAGTGAAGGGCCAATCGAAGCGCGCGAGTCGAGATGGTTAAAAGAAACTCACACTAGGGCTTCAGAATAACTCGCTCGCTGCTCGTTGATCGTCAACTCGTTTCTAGTTGCTAGCTCTACTCGCTTCTCGCTGATCGTCGGCGAATGGGACAGGTGCCTTATGATGTTTAGGAATTATAAACTTAACCTTCATCAAATTTCTTATTTACACAAAAAAATACTATTTTCAAAATATACAATGTGGAGCAGGACGATTGACATTTTTTAAAACCACATAAAGAGTGTCATGTTCTTTACCCGTATACAAAAAATCAATCAAATCCAATGAATACTTTAGCCACAGGAAATTATTTTTAATTTTCTTATTTTTCAACATGATTTAGATCTGAGTCCGTAATAATAGGTAAACATTGTAAGGTCAAGAACCTGTGCATAACGTACGATTCTATCCTCTACGTCTCAATATGCTTGAGAGACAGAGAAAGGTGTCATACGATTCCACTCTGACGCGCCCCGCCCAGTCCCACAAAATAATACTACAATTAGAAAGAAAAAGAAATATTACTTACGCAAATTATGCATTAGTGGTGCATAGACAATTGCAAGTGTGTGTGTGAGCGGAATTTTTTCGGCAAAAAGTCTCGGGACTCGGTCACTATGTCAGTCACTAGTCAGTGCATAGCGGCGCCCTTTGAGGAGCGCACACGGCTACTTTTTTTATTACGAGACGAGCCGCGCGCGCATTGTCGTGATTTTGTGAAAAAAATTAGTTGTTATTTGTCAGTGTTAGTTTAATATTAGTTAGTTAATTAGGTATCGATGTCGCTTGTGCATAATGAACAACGGTGGAAACCTTGAAAATTTAAAAATTTGATTATTGATGTAAATTCTGATTGTGATGTGATATTATGTGATTAATTATTCAATCAGTGATCTTTTAATTAACAACGCGCAACTTAGTGAGTTTATGCCGCTAATTTGTTGTTCTCCGACTAAACTACCTACCCACGTCCACCTACGCCCCGCACCGCAGCGCAGGCGCCGCCCCCCGCCGCGACCCGCATCGGGCCGCGCAACAGGTTAGTGACTTTTCGTAGATAAAGCGTGTTTACTTTTTATGCAGTTGATTCTGCTATTTATTTTGTTTGAAAATTGCAATTTTTCAATTTTCCATTAACTACTAATCTTCGTCTTTTAAAATGTTTCTATGGACTAGTACTGTGCTTGTTTTAATTTAATGTCGTAAGTCCAGATCCACATTGTATACATCATGTACAAGTATGTAAAGGAAAAAATTAAATTAAATAAAAAGGGTTGTAGCGGTTACACCGCCACATACAAACTACGCATCAAAGACATGACGTCACACAAATGGACATAATAATATATAAGACTATCTGACATCAACACCTGGGCACCTGGGGACCAGACAGGTGTTGTGCTCGCCAGACACAACACCCGTCTGGTCGGAGGATCCTCCCTTTTCTATGGTGGATGAGTGAACTTTACACCCTGTTCCTCATGCCACTAAAATATAATAATGTACTTATGACCTTTTTGAGGGTTTGAGTGGCTGTGAATAATATGAAATAAATTGACTGCAGAGGTCGCAATAGTCAAGATCTATCTCGCCTCTCCGTCGATATCGAATAGGCAAAAATAGGACACAATAAGACGATCTACAATTTTAATTGTAACTTAACCACAGACTAGTACAGAAGGTGCACTCCGCATTTTAGGTATGTAGCTACAAGTCCGCGGCGAGCTTGTCTTGGCGTGCCGATTTTGTGAGCCTAACGTAGTCAGAAGATGATAAGAAATATGCGATAAAAAGAGAGGCAACTTCTAGGTAAATATGGCTGTGAGACTTCAATTGCACTTTATTGTGTCGTAGTAAGAGTTTATTTATTAATAGGAGAACCAACAGCAATAACAAATGGATAACAGTTGATTAGGAAACATAAAGCCAATAAATAAATAAGTTGCTTTTTATTTAAATTATTTTGCGGAGTGAAACATCTGTAGTAATCTGTGACGTAACAAAACAAATAACGTGTCAAAAATAGAACCTCCATCGAGGTTTTCGGGAAGTTGGTTACAAAATTGTAATAGCTTTAGGTAGTTTATCTCGTCTTCTTCTTCTTTTCGTGTGGTTAGTAAACTAACCTGGTGTCAGAGTTTTAAAGCCGCCCATGGGCCTCTGACTTGGCTTCACATGCCGTCGAGAAATATCTCTCAGGCATGCCGGTTTCCTCACGATGTTTTCCTTCACCGTTTTTTTGAGCTAGTGATAATTATATAATACGCACATGAATCTGAAAAGTCAGAGGAGGAGTTTATCTCGTTGAAATATAAAACAAAAAAATACACACTTGCATTTGCAAACGTTGTCGACATTATAATATAAATTCAAAATTCAAATTCAAAATCATTTATTTGCTAATATGGGTAATTACATAAAGGTGTTAAAAAAAAAATTAAAAATAGTTCAACCATATTACGCCTTGAGGCATGCAAATCTCAAGCTTTGACTATGTCACAAGCACAACATTGTTATTTATTATACAATTCATTGCAACAATCATTTATAATTAATAGCATAATTTTGGCAATTTCACCGTGGCAAATAATAATGAAATATTAGCAAATAACAATGTCACTAGAATAATTGAAAATTAAAATAATAAGAATGTCAAGATAGATTTGTAAATTAATGTTAAAAATAATAATAATAGATAAATAATTAATCAGTGCATTAATCACATGTCACACCAACAAAATTATTTTTGAGTACAATTTGTTCTTACATCCTCTACTAAATAATCCTGAATACTATAATAACATTTGAACAGCAAGAATCTTTTTAATTTCTTTTTAAATTCATCGATGGATGGAGTATCTAGTATAGACTTATACTTCTCCTTCTTCTTCTTCTTTGTCTTCTTCTTCTGCTTTTATATTTGTCCTCCAATATAATATCTGTGCCAAAGAATTGTGAGACCAACATCGTAATATCGCGAATAAATATCAACTGTCCCATACATTTGGGCCGAGTAGGTATTGTAGTTTTTTATGGGTTAGCGATATTTTTATTTTCCCATGGAGAAAGTGTTTTTCAGTTTGGTCATATATCAAACATTTCTGATACACGCTGTATAACGAACCCGAAGAAGGTTAATTTATTACTTTTCCTTTTTTCAGGCAACAGACAACAGCCTCCTAGTAGCGCGTTCGGTTCGCCATCACAACGAGAGTCGTCCGCACGAATGTGATATCTGCCACCGACGGTTCAAGAGAAAACAGCATGTAAAGGTGCATCGCCACGTTCACGAGAAGCCCGTGTTGAAGGTGTGGTGCTCCATCTGCGGAGAAGGTACGTGCAATAGTCAGCTGTAACTACAGGCGATAGAGTTGAAAGTTGTGCCACCGACGGTTCTAGAGGTGTTGCATTGTTTTAAAAGCGACGGTGATCAGTTTCTATTAGAGATTCCTACACTATGTCCAGTCTTATTTGCCAAAACCCACATAAAAACCTCCATCTTTTGTTCTCGCCACTAACTAAATAAAATATACAAAAGCAACAATAGTTAAAAGGCTTTAAAGTAGTCCAA
Organism: Xanthia togata; assembly: GCA_963853775.1. Classification (NCBI taxonomy): domain Eukaryota; kingdom Metazoa; phylum Arthropoda; class Insecta; order Lepidoptera; family Noctuidae; genus Xanthia; species Xanthia togata. The sequence continues at coordinate 21,403,549 of OY970795.1, read as the reverse complement.
AAGGATAGATAGGGCGGAAAAAGCTCCATAAAAAAACTTTTTCACAAAAAATAAAACCGACTTCCAAAATAAACACTACAAAGTGAAAAATAACTTTGATTTCGGAAGTCGGTGTTTGGGGTTTTATTTTCGTTTTTTTGCCACCGACTTCCGAAATCAAAGTTATTTTTCACTTTGTAGTGTTTATTTTGGAAGTCGGTTTTATTTTTTGTGAAAGTTTTTATTTTTTACTTTTTAGTTGTGGTACCTACACAAAACCCCCACAAAAATTTGAATATCCATTACCTGCTATGTAAATTACAGTGACAGGAACTATTAGAATATCATCCACATATACTAGATGGGTAAAATACGTATTATTGAAGCTAACTCAAAAACCCCTCATCAGATCTTGACCAAATTTATATGGGACCACTACTGAACTATGCCCTACTAAACAAAAAAATAATCATCAAAATCAATTCATAATTGGCGGAGTAATCGCGTAACAATCATTAAAAAAAAAAAAACATACAACCGAATTGAGAACCTCCTCCTTTTTGAAGTCGGTTGAAAAAGAACTTGTCTTATGTGTTAAAAAATTACAAAGTGAGTTTGTTTGTTACGCTTTTACGCTAAAACGGCTGAACGGATTTGGATGAAATTTGGCACATGGGTAGAACATGGCCTGGAATAGGACTTAGGATACTTTTGATCCCGATATTCCCACGGGATCGAGACTTTAGCGGGTGAAACCGCGGGGCGCAGTTAGTTAATTATATTTCCACAAAACTCAATTGTTCTTTCGACCAACAAACAGCTCATCATTCAAACGATATTTCGGGCAAACGTGACGCACTTCATAAATTGCAACAAATCATTGCAGGTTTCCAAACAAACGAGCAGTGTGAAGGCCACCAGTGCATGTCGACATCACACGATATGGTCAGCACACACCTCGAAGAGCTTCCCACGCAATTTGAAGAGCTCCCGCCGCCGTCTCCGCAGGTCATCACGTACGAGGCCAAGAAGGAGAACAAATACCCACAGGAATTTGTAAGTTTGAAAGTATTTTCATAATAATTATTTTATTTTCGTGTGGTTAGTGACTAACCTGGTGTCAGAGTTTTAAAGCCGACCATGGGCCTCTGACTTGGCTTCACATGCCGTCGACAAATATCTCTCAGGCATGCCGGTTTCCTCACGACGTTTTCCTTCACTGTTTTTTGAAGCAAGTGGTAATTATACAATACGCACATAAATCCGAAAAGTCAGAGATGGGCCTTGGGTTCGAACTCGAGACCTATGACTTAGCAGTCTGACGGTCACACCACTACGCTACACACTGCTAGCAATAATATTAGGTCCTTACATATGAAATTGGCGTTTTGTTGAACTGGCCACTTTGATCTCAAATGAATTTGGAATTCCCCACCAAACGCCAGATTCCAAATTCAAATTTATTTCAAATTTAGGTTTGTGTATTCGTGTTTCGAATTTAGTGATTTATTTGTTTTCGCGCCATTTTATTTTTCTTTGAAATCGTTCTGTTCACAATATGGAAAACTTTAAATATCGCGTTATTTACGAATACGAGTTCCACCAAACGCCAGATCAAGCACGTCAAGCGTTGGTCGCGGCTGTCATTCGTGGATCTTGGTCGTTACGGGTCGTCAGAAGCCAGAAAGTTTGACAACCAGTCTTACCAAGAGGAATTGAGGGATTGGGTATTACTATTATTACGAGTCACTGGGTTGTGGAGGTCAGATAGGCCGTCGCTGCATGTAAAATACTGGTATTCAGCTGCATTCGGTTAGATTGGAAGCTGACCCCAACATAGTTGGGAAAAGGCTAGGCATATTGATTGAAACCATATACGCATTCGTCATTTTTACGAATTTTCGCTCTTAGGTTCAAAAACTCAAACATCACCAAACCACAAGGGCCATTCTTAATCCCTTCAACCCTATTTCAGGTGGATGTAACAGAGTTAGCAGCATTAGACAGCGTTCAATACGTGGAAGTGGAAGAGAGAGAACTGCCCACCCCCCAGCGAGTGTTCGTCTGCAAGTACTGCTCGAAACCCTTCAAGAGGAAAGACCATTACAAGATACATCTGCATATACATACCGGGGTCAAGTCGTTCTTCTGCACTGAGTGTGGGAAAGGTAAGCATTTGCATACATTAATAATAAGTACCTGGTCAGCTTGGTCGACCAGGTGCTCGGATGAAAATAGAGAGAATTCCCAGAAATTTGCTAGAGTTTCCTAGCTAGATCGATTTTTCGCCCCCGTAAAACTTAAGGTATGTGCGTGGCGAGATGGTAGGGCAGTGCAGACAGCTCATTCGACAACGCTCACGCGTCCCGCCGCTTATTCGTCAACGCTACTTCCCGCCCCGGCGCTCATTACTAAGGCGTATAACAGCGGGCTCGGTCAAGCTATAGCTTCGTGGAAGTAACAGAGTATTATTGGTTTTAGAGACTAATTAATGAGGAAAGTTTTTGATGGGGACATTTATAAGGATGGTCAATTGTTTCACACACAACAATCTTTATCCATTGAGAACATCCTCCAATCATGATCTGGAATTAAGTACATAATTGCATTGTTGTTTTGTAACAGGTTTCTACCGTAAGGACCACCTGCAGAAACACTTGCTGGTCCACAACAAGGCAAAACCTAAGAAAGAGATGCCTGACCTGTACCCTATCAACAAAGTGCCTAGTAAAATGCCGAGGAAGAAGCAGGTCTTACCTGAGATCACTATACATGTAAGTAGGCTGAAACACATATTTTTTTCCTTTATGAAATGTCTAGTAGTAGCAAAAACTTTGTAGAAATCCAAAAAGACCTTCCAAGATAATTTGAGAGAATTTAGTAAAGAGCTATGTTTTTTTAAATCACACCTAACTCGTTTGTTGGGATTTTTTCGGTTTAAAATGGTTACGAAAAGTAAATAAAATTTTCTCCGGTCCTTTTTTTCTGAATTAGGGAAACTGTCCATCCGTTTTGAGTCACACTAGAAATACTACTCGGTTCCGGCCCCACTCGCGTGACGTTATGTTATAAACACTTGTACTTAATTTCAGGCGCCATCGAACACCAAACTCCGCGTGCCCCTGCAAATCAAAGTCCCGTATCAAATGGTGGTGTCTATGGACAACGGAGAACAACGCGCCGTCACCATAGACCCGCAGGCGTCATAGTTATCAATATTTGTGATTTTGTAGATCATTGTTCTCTATTTTCATGATAGTGATTTTAATTCTATTTGTGTATTAATTGGCTAACGGTACTTGAGATAGGCAAATTAGAAATGGAACAGACTGTATGAATTTGCCAGATTTGACCAGAACTTATGTATTTTATTATTTATGTACACGCAGTAAAATAGCCTGCGTCGTTGGTCTAGTGGTCGCAAGCGCCACTGCTGAGCATGTGGTCCTGGGTTCAATTCCCGGATCGGGCAAAGTATTATTGGGTTTTTCCAACAGGAATTTCTCAGTAGCAGCCCGGTGTCTGGATTTGTGCCCGGTTGATGGCAATAAGCTCGCCCCCTTTTTCACAAGACTTAAAACGTAACTGGCGAAATGTGGGTGTACTATAGGTACACCTCTGCCCAACCCTTCGGGGAAACAAGGCGTGATTTTATGTAGTAAAATAGATTTATCTGAATGTGGTGATACAGACGAAATACCATTAGTCCAAAAAACGAACTGTTATGTAAATGCTGCAAAGAACCCAACTACATTGGCAGGATTTTAATTTGCAAAGCGATATCTACATTCCAGTAATACCCGCTGTTTGTATTTCGCTCCCAAATATGAGCAAATCTTACTTACCTTCATACTTCACTCGTTTGTATGTAAGTACCATATTATAATACAAACAGCTGAGGTATTGCCCTAAAATGTTAAAATAACTTGAATGAAGATGTTCATTTTGGTATTTTTATATATTTCATACTATCATGGTACCATTATAGCCATAAATGTTAATTTTATTGAAATCCAAGACTACCCTGGATTTCAATAAAAATGTTTGAGATTAACTGCTGTTGCTACTGAAGCAAACTCCTTTATCATAAAACCGAAAACTATTTTAAATAATTTTAGTAAATAGTACCTATTGAGAATTTCTATCTTGTATCATTTCATGTCTGCTCCATACAAAATTCATTTAATAGTTAATTAAATTGCTTTCTTTTAAAATATCTATTTGTGTTGAGATTTGAACATAAAATTTTGTATGGAATAGAGCATTTATATGAACTTTACATTTTAACACATTATTGTACATATTTATTTGAAATGAGTGTGGAAAGAGCGAAAGTAGGTGACAAAATATGTTGGCTTTCTTGTTAGTTACAAAGATGTTATAATAAAAAAAAACCTTACTTGGGAGTTGCATGTTACGCAGTCTATTGTGTGAGAACAGTGGTGGCCCAGCAGTGGTAACGGCGACAGGCACTTTACTTGGTGTAAATTAATTCATCACCGCTGCTCTCAAAACGGTGAAGGAAAACATCGTGAGGAAACGGACATGTCCGAGAACCAAAAACTTCGACGACATGTGACTTTTACCAACCCGCACTGGGCCCGCGTGGTGGATTACGGCCCACTCCCTGTCACCGAGAGACCTGTGTCCCAGCAGTGGTAACATTATAGGATGATTATGCAGATTTTTATCATGAAAACATATCAATAATCTGGTGATAAAATGAACGCACAATATTGAAATACTTCCTCTATTGTGTCGACACGAACTATCCGAGATTATCACACAACAACGTGGTAAAGATATGAGCAAGTTAGTAGGGCGGCCGGTTGCCGTTCTTCTCTGTAAGAAACTAGCTTTGTACAGATAGTGCAATCCACGACGACGCGCCCCACTCCGCGATGACTGTACTGTAAGCTGTACTTTAGTACGGAGCGGAGCGGAGTGGGGCGCGTCTCAGTGGATTGCACTATCTATAGGTAACGTCGGTAAACCAACTTTAACTTTATGATCTGACAGCCTTTTTGACAATTCAAAAGTAAATAGTATATTGAATTAATATAAATGCCCAGTGTGTCGGACACAGAGTACTTTTTTAATTGGTGTCGGACGAACGCTTCGTACTAAATTTTCAGTATATATTATTAGAATGTACCTACTAAATTATGAAACTATTAACTACTAATTACTTAAAACACTTGAAACGTTAGGAACTACGATTCTTACATACTCTTAGCTTCGTTTACGTTCATACATCTGGTCATACACGCCGCCTGTTGAGAGTACTACGCACCTGACCTTAAATATTAACAGCCTTACTAATAAACTTTTACGCACGACGTATAACGGGGTTATAACATCAACGTTACCAATAAACGAAATTTGACGTTTCAGTCGTACACATCTGGTGTAATAGATGTCATTATTCAAAGATAATTTGTACAACCGTTATTCAGCCATCGGACCTTGTATAGCGAATGTATAACCTATAATAACTAGTTGCTTTTGTCGTATTGAGTTTGAAAACCATGGATTATTTACAATATTTCGATATTTTAGATGAAATTGACAATCATAAAAGAAAATGTTATAAACATCGTTATGATCCTTGCTGTTTGCAAGAAAATGAGTTTCGATTTAATTAAAGGTTCAGCAAACTATATGCAAGAAACATTGTTGAATTAGTCAAATGTACTGTAATGTTTCAGCCATATATTATAGTAAAAAAATATCTTCATAATTTTTATCATTTCAGTCGTGCTGAATTGACGTTCAAGATTGACTATGGGTGCATTCCGAGTTACGCTGTAATCGATTTGAGCGTGCTAACAACCGTACCGTATTAACGTGGGCATGATAATGTTGTGTCTTGAATCGTCATAGATGACGTCATGAAATACGCCATCTTGCGATAACGCCGACCAAGCCTTTTACTAATATCACCGTGAGCGCTGTCAAAAATGACAGTTGTGCTGTTTTGTTTTGACTCGCATCTTATCTTTGAACTAACGTGGCATTTTCGAAATTGTTTTTCTGGCTACCCTTCGCCACCTACCCAAAGAAGAAGAAGAAATGTGTGGTATATACACAATGAAATATGATATGCAACTTTTGACGTTGAGCGAGTACCGTGAGCGCGTTCACGAGCGTTCCAAATTGTTGACAGCCCTCAGCTGTCATAATCGTGATATCTTAATCGGAACGCCAATTATCGGTGTCAGCGCTGTGAGCGATTATGTTCTAATTCGGAAAGCGCCCTATAACAGCTTTTACTGTTGCGTTCTTAACCTAATGCATGCATCACTAGTGACAATAATCTATTTTTTTAATTCGTAAAAGAACGCAAAATCAATAGTTTTGGAAATAAAATGGACGTAATTCTTTAAATTAAGATTTTTTAAACTTATAAGTCTAAAGTTATGAATGTTTTTCCAAATGAAAAAATGTCAATGATATTACGCAGTACCAGTTTCAGAACGCACCTTCTAATGTTGCCAGTGGTTTTTGTCATAAGCAGTGGGTAACTATGCATTGTTTATACACTGATTATTAGTAAGAGTAGTGTGTAACGCCTATTCACAGCTTATACATTGTATAACAATACAATAGTTAAACAGATGTTTAACTTATTTTTATTAGTAAGGCTGTAAGTTTATCCTTGTCACCTACTTTATTATATGCATGAGCACTGGGTCCAAATACATAGTATATTGCCATGATCTCATGATGAATAATTGCATATCGTTCAAATTTTTCCACGAATTCTTTTAGTATAACATTGAATGTTCTTCGGTAATAAACTTTGATCTTTATAATTGTCATTTGCTGTGTATTAAGAAGTGGAGGATAAAATTGTTAGTTCGTAAGTATGTCACAAATTGTGCCATGTAAACCAAATACTCGGATTTATTGCCAGATACAAGTGTTTATTAGCGATACTTCTTTTTTCTATCAATTATCTCGTGTTTTTTTAGCTACTCAGTGCCAAAAAGTTACCTTATTACGTGGTCAAATATAATATTTTTAAATTAAGTGGATTTTTTTATTTGTCAAGTCGGGTCCATACTCTCTAAATCATGTTTTATTTATTGACACCATAACTGGCAATGTAATCGAAATTAGTTGTAAGTTTATCGTTCTGTAAAGTTCCTCTATTTTGACTTTTCACAGAAAATAACGTTGTGATTCTAATCTAAGTTTAATAAATGTGACATGGAAGTACAAAAATAAAGTATTTTGCACTCAAATTATTTTTATTATTTGTCTAAAATTACAAAATGTATACTGATTGCCCAGTGCAGCAGTGGTATCCCAGTTCTCAGTATTTTCGTCAAAAATATTACGTTTAGGAAATTGAGTATTTTAATGAACTGGTTCAATGGTTCAAATAAAACTGCAATATCAAGTAAAATGTTATATTTAAGTTAAAATACGAAAGCACGATGTTGATAAAGGGAAGCTGGATATAATTATGTACTATTTATTATTATGAGTTGTCAAAAAATATTGTGGGTTAGGCTTCTATCATACAAACGGTTTTCCATAGTGTTGTAAAATACTTGAGTCTTTTAAGTTAATTTCGAGACTTCAAGTCTATTTTCAAGGCTTGGGACCAATAAGTCATAAGCTATTAAGTGCAATTTTTTGTTAGAGTTGTGTCTGTCCCCCTGCCAGCTAAATGGTGGGTTTTGGATATGTGAACAAATTCACGGCAGTAGTATAAATAATGAAATTAAAAGGATAACAGCTATCACAGGTAAGTAGGCGACGAGTAATAATCGAACAACTTACATTTGTAGTTGCAAAAACATATTCTCCCATACACTTCATAAGGGAGAACATGTTTATGTTGGGTTAAATTCAACTGAATTACGGAACCCTTCATTGTGCGTGGTCCGACACGCACTTGGCCGGTTTTTATCAGACTCGACTCTTCAAAAACAATTAAGTCTTCAAAGCGAACTCAAGTAGTATTATTGTAAGACTTAGGACTCGAGTTTCTTACAACACTAGTTGCCCAGCGGAGGAAAATACCAAATGAAGGGAAAAAAAACCTCGAAAAAGTTTTATGTCGCAATTTTACGCTTGTTCTCATCACTTGCTGGGCATACGCAAATGCAATATCACCTTATGAAATTCTACTGTAAACAATTACATACTTAGACTTTATACAATTCAGAAAGTCATGATAAGTAAAGAAATATATTATATTTTGTTATTTATTCTCATTCCTAACGTGACTGTCTCATTTTATAGCTCTATTAGAATATCAGAGCGCTTCATCAAGAAAAACACTTACAATCTGTACTTTAAAAAATATAATCCACCAAACCAAAAGTTAAAATTTTGTACTTTAAACTTTTTCAAAAATTACGAATACTAAAACATCTAAGACTGAGCGTCCATTTTACTATAAAAATATGTTTTGTACGTACCTATGTGAACCACTACCCGTAGGTATTATACTATCCTAATATACAAGTTATGAACAAACATTCTATGGTATATAACAGCTATTATATTGCATAAAAATTTACTTACATTAGGTACATCAAATCACATAAACGAACTGAACACCGAGGACATCAAACAAATAACAATAATACAAAACAACCCTTAAAGGTGTACAACATTTAAAATTTATATTAAAACATACTTAATAAATGTATAAAATTTACATCACAGCAGAATATATTCATTCGAATTCAGGCTCTGAACTTATCTCGATTTCCGTACCTCATACCTTACCTAGACTGTACCATGAAGATACCACTTAATTCTCACAGTTATGTCCTCACGCTTTCCATCGTTTCAAATACTGGCAGTATGCGAACTAACGTTAATATTATTGCTCAAACTTTTCTTACATCGCGACCTCTGAGTATTTAAAGGCAGGTCCATACCTGCGCACGCGCACGAACTGTGCGGTTCGCGTAAATCTTAGGAACATAGTATTGACACCTTTGGATATGTTCGCGAGCCGGAATGGCTCACGTGCAAAAGACAGTTAAAACACTCGTTGTCGAACACATCACGTGCATGCCGTGACCTGTGCTACCTCGAATGTACAGTAGTTCGAGCCACGTATAGTGTGCACGGTTCGTGCGCGTGAGCTTCAATTGCGCAGGTAGGCAGGCGAGTAGAATGTGACACGTCCATAGCCATTCGAGGCGCTTAGCATGCACGGTTCGTGCGCGTGCGCTGGTGTGGATCCGCCTTAAAATGAATGAATGAATTACAGTTTTTAAATCGAAACTCTTAACTCCTCAGACATGGCTGGCAGACATAACTGCGGACTGCCGTAGCGGTGATAACACAATTAACTCAACAAACATTTTGCAAATAACAAATGAAATCGGAATATAGCTATCTAATTACGCAACACATTTTCGTAAAAGATTACGAGTAATCCGTTTCATTTTGACAGTTCAATAACATTCATTGCGTTATTTACGTTGTTAAGCAGATTTTTTTTTCGAACTTATGATGCAGTGGATTAGCAATCTGTTTCAAAACGATTCAGATTCTGATCGATCGTGTATTACACGATTAGGGTACAGTTACTCATAACAGAATAAATAAATCATTTTAATTAATTAATTTATGTTAAATGTCCCCTTAGACGGCCCAATTTCTCATTGGTTATCCAGCCTGATGCTATCCGTCCTGATGCTCTTGTAAACTTCACCACTGAGTTCACTGCGGCGAAGCTGGGTCGTCTATAGGCACTTAACAACGTTTTGACTAGATTGGTAACATAATCGTACCTTTATTTTATCCACATCACATGTGGAAGACGGGTGCATCAAAGTATAAAAATGTTGATCCCTATATTATTCAAAAATATGTACATAATTTTCTAAACGCAAAATGACCGATACAGGCTTGTCTAGTTTGGGGCCAGTGTAACCCCCTGTGATCTTTTTGGCAATTTTTTTATTATTATTTTATTATTACACTATTTAGAATATAATTGAGGTGGTCTATTACCAATATACAAATATTCGTAGATCAATGTATTTATAATCAATGTTGCTGTAAAGTTAGATTTACATAAGTTCGTAGTGCTAGAGTTACTAGTCTTAACTAAAGGTTCTAAATATGGGTAATTTTAATATATTTGTATTAAAGGGAAGAGTTCATTACTTGCCTGTTTCAATAAATATATTAAACCCATTTTCACTCTAAGATTCAATGGAATTGATGAGATATCGCTAGATTTATATTTGCCAGAAAAGGTCTAACGAAGAGATTTTCTAAATTAACAGGTAAGGCCATTAAAATATACATCTTTGTGAAAGATAGAAATCAGGCCTTGAAATATCAGTCATTCCACGTCATAGCAAATATTTACACTGTTCCACAATTCCACATTTCTTATTTACACGAACGCTTGAATCAACTCGCCTCCATTTTAGAAAAGGAAGTAAATATTTCATTTAGAAGCGAAACAGCGTATTACGTCCTGATGCTTTAGGCTTTATAGCGCGATTTTGAACGCGTACCAGGACAACCAAAATCTTTGTAACTATCATAACGCCATGAATTTAGAGTAAGAAGAGCAATTTAGGGATGGCCCAGACCTATCCGTATTTTATTTATTTATTAAAACTTCATGCACAGGTACCTACAAAAATACTGTACAAAGGCGGACTTAATGCCTGAGGCATTTTCTACCAGTCAACCTTAGGGTGGTGCAGAGACAAAACATCAGGTGCAACATAAGTGATAGATAACTTGAAAATTAATACAAAGTTTATTCGGTTTATATGTATCTAACATATAAACAGAATAAACTTTGTCAGGAGAAATAACGATATGAAGAGGAGAATACATCCAGCAAATCAGCGCTGCGTATTTTCCAGTAGCTCTCTTTTTTTCTTGCTCAGAAACATACACTGTTGGAACAAGAAAGAAGTGGCCACAGAATCGGCCCTGCAAGCATTTATCAACATAAAATGCGAATCTAGACGGATAGGTTTAGTCCAGCCCAAAGGTCGCGTACTAACAAAGCAATCGACGCGCGAACAAACAAATGTGTGTCGTGCCAACAGGCATTACAACAGCCGGTCTATTCTGTAATAATCTCACGGTGAAAACTCACTACACCTAAGTTTTCACGGTGAGATGGTTACAGAATAGCACTGGACGACAACACACGACAACAGGTTCGTTTGCCGGTTTCCCGAACAAATAAGTGACGCAATTAGGAAAGCGACGATCGCGTATTCGCGCGACCGATTGATTTGGTTAGGATGCGATTGGATCAGAATTTCCGCTTCTAAACTAGTTTTGCTTCCTCTCCTTTAGCTCCACCTGCAGTACCACTACTCAAGTCGAGCTGCGATGAGTGTAAGTAGATCGTTGGCGTTCTTATCGTCGGTCTGCGGTCAGGAGGGGTCGGGCGTGGGCGCGGGCACCGCGTGCGCGAGCGGCGGGGAGGCGGACGAGCTCTGTTGGGACATCTCGGCCTTCACGCGGCGCGCTATGTGCGAGCGGGTGTGCTTGCGGAGGTGGTCCTTGCGGTAGAAGCCTGCAAAAAAGATGGTTAGTCTAAAGTGCTGAATTAACTTGTGAACTTTATCTATACCTATCTACACGTGTGAGTCCTGGGAGTAACGTAATCCTTACTAATATAATAAATGTGAAAGTGAGTTTGTTTGTTACGGGTGAAATTTGGCATGGGTTGACCATAGCCTAGAGAAGGACATAGGCTATTTTTCAGCCTGGATCGCAGACGTAGTTGCGAGCAACAGCTAGTATTAGATAATTTATTATTCTGTCTCACGAATGTCTCATTTAGTGAAAACTTGGCAGGTAACTTGAGAAACACTGCTCTGCTCTGAGGCAACAATTGACTTTAGACTTTCGGTGAGTGTTTCCAAAATAGCAATATCTTCAAGTCTAAAACTTACTGTCCGTTGAGTAAAAAAAAACAATTATCATAGTATATTATGCAATTAGTGACTAAAAAACCGGATTTATATCGAGGACCATGAATCACTCGCGTCGCTCAGGATTCTAACACTTGAATCACTCGCTACGTTCGTGATTAAATCATGAATCACCCTACGGTTGTGTTTTAGTCGTTAGAATCCTTCACTTGCTCGTAATTCATCTATGGCCCTCGCTTTAAATCCGTCTTTTATTCACTAATTGCATAATATACTATTGTTAAACTGATGCAGTTCATGCTCGAATACGCCTGTTCCTGGTCCGGATGGACTGGTGTTGTGAGCACTTGAGTACTGGGTTGTAACATATTTGAATAAGTGCTATTTATATAGTTCAACCCACCTTTCCCACACTCGTTGCACACATGCCTCTTCTCCCCCGAGTGTATGACGAAGTGCAGCGTGAGTTGCTCCTTCCTCTTGAACGCCTTCATACAGACGGAGCACACGTGCGGTCGGTCGGGGTTGTGCGACTGTTTGTGGCGTGTGAGGTGGTCTTTACGCTTTAGAGCTGCATTGCAGATGTCGCAGATAAATCTGGAGATAAACACAAATTTACATTAGATATAAAATAATATAATTTTACTAGCCCTGACTTCTTTAAGCTCTCAGGTACTAAGCAGTTTCTTTCCTGTTTGTATGAAAGAAAGGCAAAAGCATAGCAGAATAGTGAAAGGTCAAAGTTGAAGTAGTTTTATGATTGGGACTATTGAATTGACTACTGTAATTGAGCTACATTGGCCCCGAAATCCTCAATTTTGACCAGCAAGGTTTATAACAGTTTCATAAGTAGATCCCCAATCTGGGTAATTGCGTTTTCTTTGTATCTATGATTTCTGTAGTCGCTGCTCGAAAGCCTGAGGACGTAATGGCAATGACGTCACGCTGAAGTAGTTGCACGAAGGCTGCGTCAATGTCCGTATTCGAGGTCACCAATATAGAGGTATGAGGAACAGGGTGTAAAGTTCCCTCATCCCCTATAGAGAAGGGAAGATCCTCCGACAAGACGGGTGTCGTGTATGGTGGGCAACTGCCCTACGATTGATATCGGGACCTTGTATATATAATATACTCGTCACGCGGTAAACTCTGCTTGCGCGATGCAGGATTTGTGTAATTGATTCGTAGTTCGCATGTGGCGTTGTAGATGCCGCCACAGTCTCATAAAATTTCGTGCGCCTGTCTTTTCTGCCCTAAGGGAGTTCCTCCGACAGCTGGTTTGCTCTACTGTTAGGTACTTAGTAAGTATCGTAATACCTTCTCTCCATCGTGTGTCCGACTAGATGCTGCTCCAACAGCTCTCGTTCAGGATACGCCATGTGACATTCGGGACAGCAGTATAGAGTGCTGCCATCTGCAATTAATTAAATAGTACTGTAGTTTCGTACTAATATAATCTATGGTTACCTTGGTTCTCCTACGCATCTCTTCATTTCTGATTCAATCGCGTAGAGTTACTCCAAGCATACCCTTCTCCATTGCCCTGTGGGTGACTTTTCAGCCTTCTAATGAGGCCCATTGTGAGCGAGCACGTTTCAGTGCCAAAGGTCATCACTGGCAACACGCACTGGTCAAAAAATCGTCTTGAGACACTGGACATAAGAATGCCAGAAGAATTGCCAAACTTAATGTCTATACTCAATTATGTTCAATACCTATTTAAAAAAAAAAAAACAAATTCGAAAAAAGAAAATACGTCGTCGTTTTTTCACTTCAAGGCGTACTTTATGTTTTAATTTCTGTTTTTTGTCGTTTATATTCCCATTATTGCTTTTTCGGATTCCAGCAGTTTAAAAAAAAATTATAGTGTTTTCATTACTCCAGTTGTTGCGTACAGCACGCAGTACGCGATTAGTCGGGTTAAATGAAAACAGTTTAAATGGTTTTATATTTATAGTGTTTGAGACCCTGCGGCGGCGATTAATATGAATAGGTCGCGGGAGATCGCGAGAGCGCGCACCATGAGCAGTGGCAGCAACATGAGTAGTATCCCGTTTACATACTCGTCCTACTTTCGTGCTCATTGTCGTGGAAGTGAGCCGAGTGTAAATGGGGTATAAGTGGCAGTGGGCAGGGCACATTGCTCGCAGAGCAGATGGCCGATGGGGCCGAAAGTTTCTGGAGGGTGACGGCGTACCGGAAGACGTAGCATTAGAAGGTCCCCCACAAGGTGGACCGATAACCTGGTGAAGGCCACAGGAATCCGCTGAATGCGGAAAGCACAGAACCGGTTGAAGTAGCAGTGCTTGGGGGAGGCCTATGTCCAGCAGTGAGACGTCTTTCGACTGAAATGACGATGATGATCTATGGGAGAAATGAACATGTCTGACTGAAAAATCCTGCAAGAAAGACAAATTTCTTTAACAAATCCTGAGTGCAATACAGTTTCCACATTGATGATATGAAAAAAGTAAAGTTCTCGAATGGCGATTGCGTACGAAGACGCAGCGTGGAAGGCCGTCCGACCGGCCGTCGGTCCAACTGGACCGACGAACTGGTGACGGCCACAGGAATCAGTTAGATGTAGTTAACGTAAGACTGGTCTTTAGAATAATCATCCTATAATGTAGTGTGCCATAATCCACCACACGGGCCCAGACTGGTAGATGTCACTTGTCTACGAATTTTGGGTTCTAGGACATGCCGGTTTCCTCACGATGTTTTCCTTCACCGTTTTGAGAGCAGCGGTGATGAAATGATTTACACAAAGTAAAGCGCCACGCTTTTAGCGAAATGCGAAAAATCCATATATCCGGTTGTGGACGTTTTTCGGCTAGTATAATTAATGAATGCCTTACCTAAAGCAGTAGTCAGTCGTATCTCTCCCGGTTTCGGTCGCGGTTTCTTCTCCTTCATGGATTTCTTTTTCTTCTTCTTCTTGGACATGACGACGGTGTTGGTGTTCTGATTCACAGTCTGGTTGACTATTGTCGATGTTTGTACCACCACACTGTTTACTGCGTTCGCTACTGGCATCTAGAACACAGAAACATTCATTTATATTTTGTGAACTGATTAGACAAACATTATATCTGCTACATATACGAGGAGTGCCTAAAGGGCCTTAAGATTCCCTATATCATGATTAGTGATGTAACCAATATTATGATTTAAAAGAGTGTCCGTGGAGTTTCTTGCCCGTTCTTCTCCATATTAGGAACCTACGCTTTGGAATGGGCAACTAACTTCATATTTCTGTCTGACTGACCCCTTGACAATTCAAAAGTGCCTGTAAATGGTTTAATTGAAATAAATGCTTTGAGTTTGAGGACTAAATCATAAATATCTAAACACAAAAATCTTATCAATGAAAATAAGAGAAATAATACCTACTTATGAATATGAATTATTTTTTTCTATAATAAAAATATAACAGCTGTTCCTTACATTGTGATCGCGTAGGTCACTTTGTATGAAACAGCAGATTTTTCTGGCTACGAAAATAATACAAAGACTTCAAATTTCGAACTCACCGTAGCAATATTAGGCATAGCATTCAACGCGTTAGCATTCACAGTGGCCACGATAGTAGGCTGCTCTTCCCTCTTGCTCTCCACCACAGTCGCAGGCGTGGAGTACTTTAGAAGATGGTGGAGTGGTAGTGGTAGGGCGGATAGGTAGTCGGCCACACCACCGCCCAGAGTCTGCCACGTTGAGCTGTCTGTCACGTCACCGATGCCTGACGCATACGATACTAGTAGTCAATGATAAGGTGATATGAACATGATTCATGATATGATATGCTTGGAAAAGGGGTAGCAGTCAGAAGAAGAAGTAATCGTTGGTGATGTCGGCATGGAGTTAGTAGTGCTGAGCGGCAGTGAGAACACGGATGAATTAATGAAAAACAAAAAATGTTAAGTATGTATGTTAAAATGTTATGTTCAAGTTAAGTACCTTCTTATTTAGGTACCTACTAAATGCTTACTACTACTGTTAACACTGAAGTGATAACTAAAATAAACAAAAATCAAATTCGTCAGCAAACAGTCTAAACTAACTGAAAAGAAAACCACAAGAGAAATAGGAAATTTTGTTACTAATATGACACTCGAGAAGCTGAATCCACTTAACCATGAGCCGTACTTATAAGGCTACAACGAAGAATTATAGCGAGTTGACTTGCCAATGAAATCATTTCAGAAAAGTTTGCAACTATCAATAAAAAGAAAGGCATGTATTTATCGCGGCGACAAACTAATCTGATTTAGGGTTTTAAAAATAATTAAAATGGGTATCAAAAATAATAGGTTGGCAGCTACAAGCAAGTAGCATTTTTTAATTATAAAGTAGCAGCTTTATATTGAGTTGTAAGCTTTGTTTAAATTTAGTGAATTTATGCTTCGCTCGCTCGGCTCGTGCGTTGTGTGGTCACAGTTGTAACCTAACCTACCTTTCAGTCATTTTTAGCCAAGGTTTTATATGGAGGTCTATAGTTGCCTATCATACAATGTTTGCTATCCCACTGTTAATATTAGTCGCCATGTCATTATTTATAGTACCTAATAGTTGTCGCCCTTTAATTTGTTAGTCGCCTGGAAAATAATTTGCCAAAAAGAAAGAGTAAAGATGGATATTCTATAGCAACTTTAGCCTGTTTTACAGCTCTCGGATTGGCACTATCTATCAGATACTTATAAAAAATGGGTCAGAATTTTAACTATCTTCCGAATAAGTTAACGGAAAACTATCCGGAGGTAGTGAAACGGGCCATAGAACATGCAAGCCAAAGGATCTTTGAATTTCCGCAAAAGTTTCTATAATAAGTACTAGGGGTTTGATTGGATCAATTCTAGGGTAACTCACTAATGAACTCAGCAGGCGCGGTGGTACCGTTGCGGTGGTCATTGCGTCCTTCCTGCTTGATGGCTCGAGCCAAGGCTGCTGCTTCCTTAGGCTCGTGCAGCACTACTAGTAGTTGCTGTGTGCCTTGTTGTAGCGGCGTCGCTTGCGCTACTGTAGATGAAGAAAAGGGAATGTTAAAGTCTAGGACTAAAGGATAAAGTGGGTTTAGTGACGCGGTCGTCAAGTAACGTTTAAAACATTATTACAGTTTAAGGCTTAAAAGTTGGACACGATATGCTGTCCGATGATCGACCTGACCCCTGAACCTGACCTCACAATCTCATATTGTTCTGCTAAAAAATAACATTGCTTCACAGGCAAACTTTTCCAACTTACCTAAGTACCAGTATTATCATCAGGCTATACTTAGCAGTCCACTGCTAGATATAGGCCTCAGGTACTCCCTTTTTAGCTGGTAAGAACCGCTTTAAGTAACTAGTAGGTACCAATGTGTCTATCGGAATAATTTTATAAAAAAATAAAGAATGTAGCATATTTACCATTGATCCCTTGATGCTGCTGCATCATGGTAGCCATGAGGTCATGGTGCAGTTCCTCTCGATACTCTCTCTTGTCCTGACGCTGTTCCGCCTTCAGATGCTGATGCACCGTCTCCGCCTGGACGTAGCTCGCCTGCCCACCGTACGCTATATTGCCCAGGTTCACTGACGAAGACGATATCGTCTGGTATTTCACACCAGTGTTCACTGTTTGGAATGAGCGACAGTTAACAGGTTGGTGTTTACATTTGGATTTAGGAATTTAAGGCTAGTGTTTGACTCTAGAAATGAGTTTGATTTGATCATAATTAACAAAATTAGTCAATGTAATCCTGGTTCACTAGGTTGTGATTGAATATGCTTATGTGATCTTCACTGGTATCAAAACACTGACTAACCTGTATGTATGGGTGCCAGCCCAGCGAGCGCCACAGTGCCGGGCTGTGCACTGCTCACCACCACCACACTCTCCGCCTGCCTGAACTTGACGCCATCCACGGCCACAGTTCCCGTGCCCGGCGCCACCGCGAACTGCACCCCGCCACCACTGCCCGACGTGTGGTATCGCGTCTCCTGCAGCACTCCTCCAGAACTACTGCCTCCACCTTCATATCCAAACTTTGCGGCGAACTGGTGGATAGTAGGGATCGCCGCCGCCGTTGGAATGTGACCAGTAAACGGAGCAAAATTCATCGTCGTTTACTGAATCTGAAACCGCGGCAAACATTGTAATCACGCGAATAGTGTTACGTCAGCGGGGGTCGCAAGGTCGCACGCGAGATATTAAAAAAACTGCACTCGTCCTGTGGAGCAGGTGGAGTACACGGTGCGAACCACAACAAAGTGAATCAAAGGGTGCGGCCCCTAGTAGGGCGCTCACTCAACCCCCGCCATTCTGCCTCACCCCAGTCATTTCTAACGCTTTATTTTTACCGGCCCGCCGTCTCACACCATCGATCTTGGAACGCGCACTGGGACGCCGCGACACGGGAAGACGCAAAACAGTGGGAACATAATGGAATGGTTACCTGTCTTGTGTCCAGAAAGTGGGTTTTCATTGCGTTTTAATTGTTCGTCGTTGATGAAATAAGTAAGTGGTGTATGTACGGGGTGCGCGGACATGATGCGCGACGCGCGGCTGGGCGGGGCGGCTGCGCGCGGCAGACCCGCGGCGGACTGGGGGCGGGGGCGTCGCCTGCACGACACAAGCACAGGAACCACTCAAAGGAGTAACCCTCTGTTTCAAGATCACAGCAAGTTCAGGGTCAGATGTTGGCAACGTAGTATCATTAGGAATATTTGGTTCGAACTAGGAGTTAAGGAAGGAAGTAGAAAACCTCAGAGTAAATAAACATAAAGGGATGTCTTTAGGTAAGTAACCTAGGTAGGTACTTTTCACTCTTCTTTGTTTATAAACATGTTGCGGAACTGTAAAAATGTAAATGAGTTTTTTTCCGCCCCATTGACTGAACATACCTACCCAAATATTTAGGTAGAAACAGGTAAGCTGTGTAATAATGTTGCGGCGTAGTGTTTGTTGCGGCGTCTCATCTTGGACATCGGTAGCGGTGAAGAACGCGCGACGACTTCGCGTCGGGAGCTGTGATGCTGTTGCATAGACTACCTAAGGGCCATAGCCCATATCACACTGACGATTTACGAGCGTGTTACCGGCGAGGCGATTGTTCGATGAGTGTGCGTAGCGAACACGCCTCGCGTGCGCAACGTGTTCGCCACGTTTTCGAAACGAGTACAAGAGAGCGAGACAAGCGAGTGTAAGTACAATATTGTGAAAACGCAGAAAACATGTAGCGTAATCGCGGCTAGCTCGCTTCGCACCCGCGGAGAGCAAGTTCACAAATCGCCTCGTTGGAAAACGCTAAAACGCCACCAGTGTGATAACGCTCTAAGTATCTTTACACACTAATAAATACCGAAATGTTGTTTGACTTACCCATTGTGCCTAAAGGAGCATAAGATGATGCCGCAAGTAGAGTTTTTACTATCCATAACGAATCAATTCTCTCACCCTACCTAATTTAAACTAATTAGGAAGCAAAAAGGGGAGGCCTTTACCCAGAAGTGGTACATAAGTAACATAGACGTAGAATAATAATTAACTTCTTCAAGAATAATTTTATTATACCTAAATAATTCGTTTTTTGAGTTCTTCACTAATAAGTAGCAACATTATATTTTATTTGTGATCTGACTCAGGTAACATACAAAATATGGTATACTATGGATGATGACTAAAATATTATTTTTGTCCGTCATGTAGATTATGAAAAATTAACGTACATATATTTTTTTATTTTTTTACGTTATCAAAAGATTACGGCGATACATTGAGTTAAAATGTGCCATGACGTCACGAGTATGTAGATTTTATACTTGTGACGTAGCGACCCCCACTCCCCAACTTTAATGCGTTTTATCTAAGTAATTTTTTATTAATATGATAACGCAAAAAATACATTTCTAATATTTTTTGTTTATCTGACTGACGGACTAAATAGAATTTCTTTTTTTTGACCCAGGCATCATCCCTATTATGGAAATCATTTCATTGTTTTTATTTATATTTTTATAGTCATGGTTGTCACCTAATTTTGTAGGACTAGCTGGCTAAAGTTACGTTCATATTGGTTGTGTAGGACCACAGAATAGTACAGAAGATTCAGACTCTGCAAAATCATTTAAATAAAAAGTGACTTGCTACGACACAATAAAGTGAAATTTAGGTCGCACAGTGCAAATTTCCTACAGGTATATTCACCTAGAAGTTGCCTCTCTTTCTATCGCGTAACTCTTATACCTTCTGACTACAGTAAGTACGCTCACTGAATTGGCCCGACAATACGACCCCGCCGCGTACTTGTAGCTTCATAACTAAAATGTGGAGTGCGCCTTCTGTACTATTCTGTGACTTAGGCAATATTCATATTGGTTAGATTCATATTCCTGTGTTGCATTTTAACAGACTTCAAAAAAGAGTTTTTATTTCGACGGTTTTTTTTTTGTATGTTTGTTACGCGATTACTCCGCCAATTACGAATTGATTATGATTTGAAAAAAATATTTTGTAGGTCATACCTACTTCAGAGGTTTTTTTTTTCAAAACTCAAGTTGTTTATTCAAACTAGGCTGAGAATCAGCACTTTTCAAACGTCAAAGTTACATAAGACAGTCCCCCAAAACGCCCACCCTTCACCACTTCCTGGTGCTTTCGCTGGGAAGAAGTGGCGCAACAAACTCCCCAGCAGCAGCTGTCTGATCAGTTAAAATCAGTTTAAAAAACCCCCTTTTTAAAATTTATTAACTTTGCTTAGGTGGTTTTTGAGTTGCCTTCAATAATATGTTTGATGTTATAATAAGTAATTTCCTGTCACTGTTATTTTCAAAGCAGGTAAAAGTCGGTGGCAAACAATGAAAATTCAAAACCAAAGACATCGAAAAGTTATTTTTCAATTTGTAGCATTTTTAATTAAGTCGGTTATTTTATTTTTTTTAAGTTTTGTTGTGGCCATTTGTGGCAAATGTTACCATAAATCCATGATACGTACCCCAAGTGTGTGTGCATAAGTGAATTAAAGATGAACAGTTATCTGCTGTGTATAGACAACTGGTGTGGAATGAAAAACAATACTTTTCAAAATCAGTGTTTTTATTCTTTAATCTTACTCTTACGGTGTCTTCTTAATAAATAAAAGTTTCATACAAAAGTTTACACTTATAACTCCGGACAGAAGTTAATGGTCTATTCGCTATGTCTTAATCTTATAATACTTGCAACTAATTTCATTTAAAATCAAATAAAAAATACGCTTCTAAATTGGTTAACTGCTAACGTTATCTTAAATAATAACAGATAAGATAAGAAGTAAAGTTTTCGACCGAAGTACGCACAATATGCCTAAAAGAAAAAAAAAATGAGATTTTGAACGACGAACCGAACTAGACTATGCAACGTATATTAAGTAGAGACTTATATCAACAAAATGTACAAAAATACAATGTATTATATTAATTACAGAATGAGAAAACCAATGCAAGAATTAAGACTACATCATGAATTAATTAAAATACTCTCGATTTAGCTACCAGAAATAGGGAACTCTGATTTTCATAATCACCATGATATTGTTTAAAACAAAGACATCTGGATGTCCAAAAAATACTTGCAAAATTTAATTAATGTAATAGAGCACCTTGAACTCGCAATAGCAGCGTTCTAAGCTAAGACATGCCACAGTGTAGTGATGCATTACAAAAACTTAATACTAAGTACAAAAATATAATTGGAAAATAATTTACACCTACTTTAAAGCTGACAATATTAATATCGTGTGGTGGAAAAGCCTAAATTTAACATAATTTTATATTATGACTCGCGCAAATGTGTGATACAATTGAAATTTTCTTGAACATAACAAAAGAGAACAAAGTGGAAAAACAGCCAAAAATATAAACCAATAGAAGACTTAGGAAGGTTCAGAAAAGGCCTTTGTCAACATCGGAACACCACAGACTAAAATAAAATATTATCCATTTTTTTACTATTTGTTTTTTAATCATATAAATCAAAATATGTCCGACACACTTGCGATGGACTTAGTCGGCTCAACAAGTCCGTTCAATCGTGTGGCTAGGATTATTAAGCGGTAGGCCATTACATTATTATATTAAACTTTTCTTAATTAAAATAAGCACAACAAAATTAAAAACAACTTCCAGACGGGACGGATCGTCTTTACGAAGAACAGTGAGGTAATTATTTATTTTGAAGCGAGTATAATCCTAGCACACTCCAACAAACGGACCATAAATAAATATCACAATTCGATGGAAATAGAAAAAGTTTGTATACAAAATAAGCACATGAAAGGTACACCCCGATTCAAACTTAATGGCGGGTCGGAACATGAGGCGAGTCGCTGCGCAGTAACGAATTCATGGATCAGTAGGGGTGAGGGGGGCGGTACAGCGCAGCGAGTTGCGCACTTCCGAGCCGCCATTAAGTTTGAATCGAACTGTAACGAGAATGCGACAGAAAGCGAGTAATGGTATAAATATCACAGTGACGATGATATTTACAATGATTAGTCAATACCACGTTACGTGTATTGTTGAAATCAAACGGGAGACCAGGCATTTGAGAACATCGTTAGAAAATTCGTGAACATTTATTATACTGTAGATGAAAAAAATAATTGCAAACGTGAAATATTAGGTCCCCACCTATGAAATCAGCGTTTTGTAGAATTTTAAAGAAGTAGCATTTTTCATACTAACATTTTCTTAGTTTATTTAACAAATATGAACACTAATGTTTTAAAACATATAAGCACTAATGTTTAAAAACTAAGATAACGTATGCTACTTAGATTAAGCGACAAAAATAAGTTTTGGCTAAGTTTTAAAACAAATAGTGGTCATTTCTGCTAACAAAAAGAGAAGTCATTTTTAAGGTATTTTTTATGTTTAGAAAATTATAAGGTTAGGTTTTTTTTACTATTGGTAGTTGTCTACAGATAGTGCAATCCACGACGACGCGCCCCACTCCGCGATGACTGTACTGTAAGCTGTACTTTAGTACGGAGCGGAGCGGAGTGGGTGCCTCGTCATGGATTGCACTATCTATATGATGGTCATTATTCGATATAATATCAAGCAATTGATGAATAAAGGGACGAGGTTCTCTATTTGTGAGAAAAAAAAACACTAATTTCATAGGTGGGGACCCAATATATCTAGTAACTATGCTATGATGAGCCTTGTAGTCTCCTTCGGAGGGAAGTAAAAAGTATTGTATGCATATCATCACGGTAACCAGTATCTGCTTACATTTGGTGACGGGACTTTAAGACCTATTTTCAACAATACAAACTACAGGGTTTATGGATTATGGATGTTGGAAACAATTATCTATATCTTATAAAACACTGACACCTACCACAAATATGTACTTATTTCGATGAATCATTTGCCAAATGGAATCACGATTGATTTTTCATAGAGCTAAATAAAGCGATTTCTTTACATTGTGCAGCTCATATCGGAATGAGAAATGTCATGTCATGGTATTTCATTATCAAAACAAACTACGTGATATGTACCCACATTCAACAAACATTATGCTTGAAGCTTCATCGCATGTTTTCCTTTCAACAAAACTAAGCTGGTACGAGTTTTTCATCTAATCTAAATTTTCCTTACTAACGATGCCGATTTTACACGACTTTTACACTAGTCTCTCCATGGAGCTCAATATTTACCATGTTAGGTTAATTTCTATAGACTCATACAAGGCCACGACTTCGTAGAGAAGGAAAAGTGGCGATATTTGATACGGCCAACTGAAGTCATATTGCTGAATTACTGTGGTAAATAATAAATGTTATATGTAATATTGATTATTCATCTGAAATAGGGTGCTATGCTATATTAAACGTCAAGACTCGCGACAGTAGTGGTCATAAAACGTGCGAGTAGGACAGTGAATAGGTACTGAGAGCGTGATTTCCCAATTTTGGTTTACTGATTCTCGTGTTATCTCGCTCCCTCATTTTATGACCGCGACTACGACGAATATTGGCGTATACTACAAACAAATTATGATAAGTCTAAAACGACTTTTTTTCTTTAATTTCAGGACAGACATATTTTTTAGTTTAATCTTGTATCAAATACCGCGACATTTCTCAATGCTTTTTACATTATCTTTTTACAAACAGCTTTTTAGTTATAATTCGGCAGTGCATTTTGGGCTTATATTTCAAATTACGACTGTCTTACCCTGTAATTGTTAAGTAACTGACGTATTGTTTGATGGCTCCATACAAATCACAACCAGCAACAATCATTTTCGTCCTTAATTTAATCCCAATAGTGTTTACACTCATTCATACATTTTTTAAAGTTAGATCAAATACAAAGGTCAATTGCTAGTTTTTTAATAATTTTCTGGCTTCGATAAGCTAATTTTGGGCAGTTCGGCCTGAGTTCGCACATGCTATCTTAGAGTCCTGCTCCAATCATCAGTTTTCAACGCAAAACCACGTCATTTTCGACAGTCTCTCAGAAATCTAAACTAGTGCTTTAGTGCTACTACAAAAGCGAAAATATTTCTAAAGCTTGTAGTAAACTAATGCTTTTGTCATAAAATCATACTATAGTTTGACCGACACCGTCACCGTGTTCCGCGTCTTAGGTATCATCGAAGAAGTTCATATCTATACACCGTAAGGACTAGTTCTGCTTGCAGCGCTCGGCCGCTATAGCACCGGGGCGGTAACAGATGTGGTCATTGTGTTCACTGGATTTTGTTTTCAAACTGCTTAGATATAAGTTCTTCGATAGTGTGTGCACGGTCTCAAACTATAACAAAGCGAGCATGTCCGAACAAACAGACAAACTGGCATACATAGCCATCGTCTTAATTATTGTCATGAATTTACTCTGCAATGACCTGGGAATCCTGAGATGGACAAGGAGACATCACTGTACGAGCTCTTGGTGACGTCACAAATTATGTCGACTTCATAATTGCTTTGCTGATGACCCTAAGGTTGAATTTCACTTGCATATCATAAAACGTCTAAGATTTATTTGTGCTATAACACCTTCGGCAGAATATACACATGTTCAACTTGGTAAAAGCGGTGTGAATCTTTTAGGCACACTTTTTCTACACATTTATTATGCAAAAATTAAAGCCTGTCGTATCTTTTCGGTATAAATGGTCCGGGAATCCAAAGTAAAAAATGTAAAGAAGGTGATTACTAAGGTCTGGTGCTGAGGGCGAGACCTATCTGACAATTAGATATTTTTAACCTTAATAATGTTACAATTTACTGGGAATTGTTGTCAATAGTGGTAAAGAAATTACGAGGTCAACTATACCATCAAAAAGCACGGGAGTGCGGTAACAAAATGTTTACTTTGAACGACAGAAGAGTGACTTGAGAAGACCTCTAGTCATAACAACACATGCACCGCATTCTCGTACTCTCCAGGGTATTTTAATTTGTGCGTAAAAACATCATAGAAACCAGGAAGATTGTACATGTTGCTTCGAATCTTAAACGTACTATCGCGGACGCGCATATCTGAACACAGTGAGGACTATTCCTGCTTGCAACGTTCGGGTGCTAAGTAACGCTTACCTACGAAAAAAAAGGTTCGTGTGCACGGACTTTGTTTTCAAAGTGGTTACATATGCGTGACCGCGATAGTACATACCATTACGTACCACAACGTGTGTAACATTACATCATATTGAATTTAGCTGTCGCATATAATACTCCCCATTGATCTTTATGTCTGTGAAGTTAGCAGCGGGTTTGATTTGGGCATTTTAAACCGACTTTAAGAAAAGAAGGAGGAAATGCTGATAGTGGCATGTCTTTGTGTATGACAACCAATTTTCCGAGATTTCCATTAATTTCCGAAAAAAATAATTGAAATAAGACTAACCGCAGCTAACATCAGACACATCCCTGACGAGTACTGTAAACAACGATAAATTAAGCTATACATTTCCAAAAAGCTTACTTCTGATTATAAAGGCTTCGGTACAATGAGAGGTTAGATTATCCTGGAAATATAAAGCACTATGCGCAGATACATTAAAAACCTTACTTTCCTGGTCTCAGTCTTCCCTGTTCCTACAACCGTTCACCAAGGCGTCGTGCGTTTCGTGCGTGTCGTGCACGCTATGACGTCACGAGTGTTGTGCGAGCAACGCATCGAGCGTGCTTTGTGCGTTTTCCACCGCTTGTTGCTGGCTGGCGGCCAGCGACGACACCACGTGCTGCGGGATGTTGATCTGCACCGGCGTTTGGGAGCTGGAGCTTGATGGTATCTGTGGGAATAATTATTATGATCAAATTAATTTACAATGGAATAGGTATGTATGGAAATCAAAGATTATCCACGTACACTTAATATAGTGGGGTTCATTTTCCAGCAGTCATAGCTACAGCGATTTTTTGGCGACTAAATAAACTTTTGTGTACAGATAGTAGGTGTATACAGTGGACATGCTTGTGTTAAAATAATAACAAAACAACAAAAAAAAAAAAGATCAGCAATTTTTAAATGAAAGACTTATGCCCGGTTACGCCAGTATGTTGTAAGTCCCATGTTATTACATGGGACTTACAACATACTGGCGCGCCCCCTATTGGGGGCGAGCCTATTAATATAAATAACTGTAGGTAATTAGCGCTGTGCGATAAAATGCACTTTATTATGCCGTAGCAAGAGTAGCTTTTTGTTTAAATGATTTTGCGGAGTGAACCATCTGTACTAATCTGTGCAAGCCTATTTGCAAAAATAAAAATCATTTATCATCATCACAGTAGTGCATACAGTAGTGAACTCACTTCTGAACATAGGCCTCTCGAATATCACGCCACTAAGCTGGTTTCTCATCTATTCTAATTCATCTATTACAAGATATAAATCAGGTAATACTAACGTGTATAGTAATCTCGGGCATTAGGTTGTTATTCCCGCTGGAAGGCTGCGCGGGCGCAGGCGAACTGTCTCCGGCTGCTTCGTCGCGAGCTCGTTTACTTTCGTGCGACCTCGTGTGTTTACGGAGGTGGTCTTTACGGTAGAAACCTGTAAGAAACAAATCGTTGGTCAGAATGAATACAAACAAAAATTAACTGTATAATAAACAGAAAAGGGATTCACTGGTGAATATAGGCGTCAGCCAAACATCATAGCAACAACCGGTCCTGTGTTGCCGGCATCCAGCAGATTCCCGTGAACATAGATCATTATAATTATTGCTGACTAGGAGTCACAATATATTATTTATTTCTTCTCTACAAAACAGTGAGTATCCTAAGAAACAGTATTGTTGCTACCAGAAAACTGGATCAAATAACAAATTAGTTGAAAAATGAATTATGTTTTAATCAAGTTCAATTATTTTCTCCGTTTCGTAAAATGTGACTTCAATCTCAAACTAAAAGCATTTATTTCAATTAAACCATTTACAGGCACTTTTGAATTGTCAAAGAGTCAGTCAGTTAGTCAGTAAGTTAAAGCTAGTTGCCCATTCCAAAACGTAGATCTTTATGGAGGAGAACGGGCAAGAAACTCCAAGGACACTCTTTTAAATATAGAAATTACAAAAACCTGGGTACATTACTCTTGTTGATTCTATACGTGAGAACAATGTAAAAAAAAAAAAAAAAAAAAAATTAAAAATATAAGATTAAAAATAAGCCCTGGCGGATAAGAGATGACCAGTCTCAACTGACGGCGCCCGATCACGAACATGACGCGTGGATCAGCACCATCCAGCTCAACCATTTTGTAGGGAACCGAATGATCCAACACACTCGCCACCATCGGCGAGACATTAAGTGAGCATGACATACTCTCAGCTACCCTGCTCTTTCAAGTCAAAATCAACATAATAACATAGTAAACGACTCCATGGTACTCACATTTACAAAAAATGAAAATAAAAATGCGTCTAAGTATACAAAACTATAGTTTGCAATGTATTTAAAGAATTTTACCACCAAAAGAAAGAAAATCAATATTATCTATAAAATAAAATAAAAATAAATAAAAAAACGTTTATTCATCTCCACAAATTACATCGTTTTATATGTATAGGTTGACAGGTAGTTTGGCAGAAACTTGTAATTTGTGGGAGATCTGGAGTCTAAACTAAGCCTAGGCCTGTATTTCAGAACTCCAAGCCCCCCATATCATCATCATCTATTGGAGTATTCAATAATTAAAACTTGGTTAAATAAAATAAAATTTAAATTAATATTAAGGTGGAGCACAACTACTCTATTGGCAGGAAATTCAACACACTGGCCTTTGATGAATGTTTCATATTAATCGAGAGGCCACAGATGTGTACGTACAATGGGTATTGAATACATTTTTTTTTTCATCAACCATCTGTTCTGTCCCACTGCTAGACATTGTCTTCTTAGCTCAGGTTCTGGCGTATTTTTATCGCGGCGATTTTTTTCGCGTATTGGATTTTCGACGCTCTGCTTAGCGCCGAGAGTTGAATATCCAACAGTGTCTTTTCTTGACGCGCTGGATGCGCTCTGTTGGATTCTCAATGCTCGGCTCAATACCGAGAATTGAAAATCCAGTGTACGAAAATAAGTGCGAACCTGGGTTTACTTTCTATAATGGGAGACCCCTTTCCCCGCAATATTGCTCTGCGAAAACCCACTGTAACGAGTTAACATAACTGTTGTTTTGCCTTACCTTTCCCACACTCGGTGCACATCTCAGTCTTGACGCCGGAGTGTATGACGGTGTGCAGGTTGAGGTGCTCGCGCCGCTTGAAGCCCTTGCGACACACGCCGCACACGTAGGGCCGCTCCGGGTTGTGGCCCAGCTTGTGGCGTTCTAAGTGCTCCTTCCGCTTCAAACTGCATGAAGGGAATTACATATTATTAAAAACAACTTCATTACAAACATATTACATAGAGGTAAAGATTGGTTTCTGATTAGTAAGACAGGGAATGTCAAATTGCTTATCCTAATTTAATAATATTATAAATGCGAAAGCGAGTTTATTTGTTTGTGACACTTTCGCGCTAAAACGGCTGAACGGATTAGAATGAAATTTGGCAAATGGGTAGACCATGACCTGGATTATGTCATAGGATAGTTTTTATCCCGATATCACTTTTTGATTGAGACTTATGCGGGTAAAACCGCGGGGCGCAGGAAGTTTATCATAACCATAAAGGGGTTATTTTGCCTCTTTAGTCTAGTGGTCTCAAGCGTTACCGCTGAACATGAGGTCGGGTTCGACTGCGATACTTGATTGTTTTACAAACATTAGGCGCTATTCTCCACGATAGAAAGAATCGCAGCGATAGTCTCGCCCTGCCACCAGATTCCATAAAAACTATGAATCAATCTCTACATGGCAATATCATCGCGGCGCAATTTGACGGCACGGCGTGATCATCGCCGCGATTACCACAACTGTAGAAAAAAGATGTTAATAGAAAATTACGTAGGCCGTCATACTTCAGCGCCTTTATAAAATAAAGTACGAACTTACCCAGCACCACAGATCCCACAGATGAACCGCCTCTCAATCTTATGCACGATCAGATGAATCTCTAGCTGCTCTTTCTCTGGATACGCCATCTGGCATTCGGGACAGCAGAATATCGGCGAGCCGTCGAGCGCGGTCGCGATCACGACTTGTCCGGGCTTCGGCCGCGCCGGCTTTGGTGGTTTCTTCTTGTATTTCTTCTTCTTTTTACTCTGTATCCTAAGGGTGCCGTCTGCAAGAGAAGGGGTTGATTAGTCACTGATAATAATTCTGTTGAAATTGAGAGTCATACAGTCAGTTAAGATTAGTCTTTCAAATCTTAAGATATTTTGTCGCAAAAGAAGTAAATACTGAGCATACATAATTGTATCATCGCATTGACGCCAAAGAGAGGTTGAAACTCAATCGGATTTATTACGTACCAAAATTTAACTATGGACCATGTTCAAGTCTTCTCCTACTGTGGTCGAAAAACCAAAACTGACAATTTAGTCCTAGTACGAAAGCCATTTTTTGTAATAAAGTCTTTACTTTTATCTGAATAAAGTTCGAAATACAAAAACTGGTTCGATGGATAAAACTTGTTCTGTAATTACTCCGATTCTGTTGAGATGGCTTGCTTTGTCACCTACACAGTAAGTAGGGCAAAGCAACGTATAGTAAGATGGATGAGTGCCCCTGGGTAACACAAAATCTTCCAAGAATCTAGTAATATTTTAAGAGTAAACGAAACTACTAGTCTAAAATAATTAAGAAAACAAAAAAATAAGCAAAAAAAAAACCGGGGTGAAAAAAATGTGCGATACATTCAAAAATCCATTTTAATACACTAGACATAATTAATACATACATTCATAATAACGAGGTGGATACAGTCCTTTTTTATAAAAAGTAAAGGAAATTTTACAATTTCAAAATTGTATAATTTGTTTTTAAATCGTTGGTAAAATAATGTAATTTATTTTTCCTAGAACAAGCTCGATTTCAGTAGTGTTTTTAGCGCTTAATGGGCTTCAAACACGAGGAAAATTTGGCGAGTCAGTAAGACAGTTGACAGTGCAGTCACTAACCCCGTGCACGAATACATTGGAAGACAGTTCAGTGAGTAAGTCAGTGAGAAGAAATCGCAAAGTGGCCGAGTCTCCGTGGCTCTAATAAGCTAGGTCCCGCTCGCATGCTATCTCACTAAATATTTACTAAAGAACTATCACTAGATGTATAGGTATAGTTAAAAAACGAAGAAAATAAATAATTGTATTTGTATAAATTGCGCGCCCTTCCACTCCATACATGCACACAAGCAAAGCATGTACAGTAGGTGAACCCAGGGCATTTTTAATGCTCTCTAGAAGTTATCATTACACTATCTGAATTCGAAAAAGACAATAAAAATTGTATTTAGTGAGTTGTAATGCGAGCCAAAGATACATACCTACTTCTAGATTTCATTTTAAAATACGATAATATCCATCTTAAAATCCAACATATTTGAGTATTTTCTTCATATACTTTATTTTACGTGGTTACAATAATTAATATCGTAACACCGAATATTTAGTTTTAGATGTAAAAAAAGTTTTTGTAAGCTTTCCAAACGTCTTTGTTACACCTAAAGCGGTTACAACATCAAATTCAGTGATATAATTGCAATTCATTTTTAATATTCTAGTTCACTAGTTAGCCACATTTCATATTTCCATACAGTAATATTGCCAAATTAATCAAAACAGCGAAATATTTGACGTCTATTTGCGACGTTGCCCACTTTCACCACTAAACGCTCTTAAGAGGGAACAGGGCGCGCGATTCTCCATTCAAACGTATTCCCCGTTTTTCTTCCTGAATAATGCCTCTAGAGCTGTCATTTTTTTTAATAAAATTAGGGTCTCTTTAAGCATGTCCCTGTCATTTCCTTTTTTTCAGCAATTAATAAGTAAGGAACCTATGACCCTCCAAAAATTACAAAAATGCCCCATTCTTACCGCCGTGATTAGAGGACTAACAGACTAATTCGGAAAAGTTTTTAGCATAAAAGAAAATAATAGGAACCTAGACATACTCTTTCTTAAAATTTTAATGTAAAAAAATATTAAATCGGCTTAGTTTTCGAGGAGAAAAAAGGAGAATGCCGAACGTCATTTTCGTCAAAAAAATTGTGATATAATCGGTCTGAGCTGCAGTTGTCCCTATCGCACTTTACGGGGTTTAACTCGGTTTTTCGGGCGCAGCGCGACGGCAATAGTTTCTTCAAATACCTATTTTTCAAATTCCTCGCAGCCCCTGTTCCCTCTTAAGTTTGACGCGTAGTCCGCATGTTTAATCCTCGAACAGGTTTACAATGGACCACTGTATGAGGTAGATGGCGCTGGCCAGTGTCAAAATATTTACCTTCGCTAAGAACTGCTTCAGCAACGGGTTCCTCTTTCTTGACGTCAGTGACGTCATCCATCTCTATCTCAATCTCCACAGGTTCTATTTTCTTCACGTCTGTTGGGTTTAGTCGTAAAAACTGTTGCAGGGACGCCGGGAGACCTTGTGCTTGCTGTAATTATAAAATGTATGTTAGTATATGATTGTTACGACATAATAAGAATAATAGTTATTCATTGTTTCGGGAGCTTGTTATCATTTTGGGGGCATTAAAATAAAATGGCAAAGGCTACCAGCAGTGGCGGTGTAGGGTAGATTAGCACCTTGGGCGGTTTTGTACTGAGCACCCCTACTTAATATAAAACACCAAATACTAAACATGCTTACGAGACTTTATTTTACTAAAATATTCGATGACATTAACAAAATTGACGTCCCTGTCTCTTTCAATTGATAAAATCAAAAGATTGGTTATTCGCACTTGGCTCATTGTGGACCTAAGTAAGATTTTATTGAATTTTAACTTTGAAAAGCTGCTTTTGCATGAAGCCACCGAAACACAAATGGTTAAAAAAACATATCGCTAAACTTGGAACAGACTCAGAATAGCCCTATTTTACAATGCATCGAATGTAGTCCGTTGAACCGCTTCTCGGGCAGAAATGTTGGCGGCTTCCAAATGTGGCCTGCGTCTGTGCAATGCGTTTAAAATTTGAGCTTTGTCATACCTATGTTTGAGATTCTGAATTCAAAGCTAGAAGATAAAAAAAAATAAGTAACCTGTGCAGGCAGTGTGCTGAGGTACTTGACCAGATCCTGCTGATGGCACTGGTTCAGCTGCCATTGCATGGTTTCGCCTGCGTCCGTGCCTTGCGAGCTCTCCTATAAAAACAACATTATACATACATTAATCTGGAGTAGCCATAGCCACTATGCATGGTTTTAACATCTACCGAGATAAACTAGAAACGTAATGTTCTTTTTTTCGTATCTAACTTTGTCCGACCTGGAAAAACCTACCAGGACAGCTCTAAGCTGTCATTTGCCTCGTTCAAATCCTGGAGAGCAGCAGTGGTGGCCCAGTGATAAGGACCGCGACTTACGACTTGTAGGTCGTGGGCTGGGACTCTTGGGACCCAGACGGCCACTTTACTTTGTGTAAATAATTTCATCACCACTGCTCTCAAAACGGTGAAGGAAAACATTGTGAGGAAACCCGCATCCTAGAACTAAAAAATCTAAGACATGTGAAATTTGACTGCCCACAGATACTAAATTCTTTTAAATTTCGTGTGCCTTCAAGGATTCCTCGTAAGCCAATTACGCCACTCTGTCCACCGCTCCGACGAACGGTCTTAGGCGCTAGTTCCCCTGTCGCGAGGTTAAGCAAGATAATTAATGAAAGTAGCGATCTAATCGACTTGCACTTTGACTCACTATACAGTTTAAAAGCGAAAACTTTGAAAAACCTAGATAAGGATTAATTTAACTTTTTTTTTTCTCTCTCTTTGTTCTTTGTGTCAGGATCAATATAACATTTAACATTTTAGATAATAGTAGTTGATATAAATTGAGGTAGCTTTATTCTCTCTTTTTTTTTTCTCTTTTGTACGTACAACTTTCGTTTTGCATGCTGAGTTTACCTATAAGTGATTGTGCACTATTGTTTATCTGTTTTTGCTTGTTTTTTATGCCTATAACCAGTGTAAACAATTGTTGGTAAACCAAAATAAATAAATAAATAAAATAAACATCTATCAACCCGCACTGGGCCCGCATGGTGGATTACAGCCCACTCCCTCCCAGCAGTGGGAACAATATAGACTGATTATGCTAAATCCTGGAATATGCAGGTGATTGTGCCAGACGGCCAAGAAAGAAGGTGAGGTATGTCCTGTGTCCAACTTAATGTTTAAGAACAGACATTCGAGTTTAATTAAAACTGTAAATAAATAAATAAGTTTCCTTATTATTCGCATTTGACCTTTATCAGCACAACAGTAACATGTTTTCCTGCGAGGGCACAATCAGCTGCTTATTTATCATGCATCATTAATTATATTTTTATGTGGCGTATTCGACCTCCTAATACCCTTGAAGAACCTATTTTTGGAGCCTTTTTTATCTATTTACCACGGGTTTTCTCGCAGCTTTTGTATAGATTATACACAGATATTTTTAATTCATACAATTTTATTATAAACACAATAATAGAAAGATAAGTTTTTTTTTTATATGCTCGGGTAGATTACGGCCCACTCTGTCACAGAAAGGTGTGCGTCCCAAACTGGGAACGCTATAGGCTGATTATGCGTAATCATGTTTGGAATCAGCCATTTATTAAAAATGATATTTATTTCTGTGAGTAGGTTATAGCTTGTCCACTCTGAAATGACGCGCCCCCCTACCGCTTTTTACGTATACGGCGCCGCCGCTTGTACCTAAAATGCGGTAGTGGCGTCATTTCAAACTGGACAAGCTATACGTCGGTTCTTCCTATCTGACTACTCTGAGAAGAAACACTAAAACAAACTCATACTAACTACATGGTACAAAGTAAGTAGATACTCACATCATCATCATTATTAGCTTCTTCGCACTCCTCCTTGATGATAATGTCCATTGCTTCAGAATTGTTGTTGTCAGACCTTGTATTGTTATTCAGTGTCTTGTTGTCCGGGCCGTTGATAATGATCTGCTGGTTCGGCGTTATGAACACCTGCAAAATTATGTTTTATATGAGTCTCACGTATTTGTGGGGCTCGTGGCTAAGTAATAACAGCCGCAGGTGTCGATCGAAGGTTAAACTACGCTTGCCGAGGTTGGTTTGTGGATGGGTGACCATCCATTAGGGGTATCGTGTTTACCAGGCTAGTGGAGTTGAGATAGACAGTCGCGCTAGCTAGGCAGATGCAGATGAGCCGTATTTGTAATTTTCTCGTAGCTGTATATTAAAACCACGTGTGTGAGAACGCTTTCTGAAAATGATAATCATTCAAGAATATCCCAGCCAAGGTGAAGATTATTTTTTTAAAGCTGAATGAATGGAGAGCGATGGATGAAGTCTATGATGGAACGAGCGTGCCTTTGTTTGTGTTTACAATAATATTTAAATGTTCCGATCTCCCTAATTAATTCCTTCCATAAGTTACACATTTATCATTACGCTTACCTGATGCATATTTTGTTGCATATGGTCCTTTTCTTGCGTCTGTTGAACTAACTGCATCTCATGTGGTAACGCAGCCAGTACTTGCAGACCTGGTGGTACAAAATAATTAGTGACGATGCTAAATAGTCCATATTGTAGCTTATTTAGCTTTATTTATGGTAGTTTGTCATAGCAATAGTAATTTGGGATAAAATATTCTATTCTTATGGCGGCTGAACACTCCTGTCTATAGTAATCTTATTCTAGGTGCATCGTCTTCACATATAATTAATGAAATATAATAAAAGATATATTCAAGATATTGTGAAAACATTTTAAAAGAGTAACGGTGGAGTTTCTTGCCCATTTTTCTCCATAGGAAAAATACCTTTTGGAAGGGGCGACTAGAACCATATTTGTTGTAAATATTGACGTTCAAAGGTGCCTTTGTGTGCCTAATTGAAATAAATTATTTGTCTTTGACTGGGGCACATAAAACCGACACGGGACGGAGAGCGAGCGAGGAACGCCGAGACACACCGAGGCGCGAGACATACATTCTCGCACTCGACCTGTCTCGGTGTGCCTCGGCGAGAGTGTACAGCCGCCATTATGGACGCCGTATG
Source organism: Xanthia togata (assembly GCA_963853775.1). Lineage (NCBI taxonomy): Eukaryota > Metazoa > Arthropoda > Insecta > Lepidoptera > Noctuidae > Xanthia > Xanthia togata. Next base: position 21,368,054 of record OY970795.1, on the reverse strand, counting down.
GACGTTCTATGTGCCGTGTTTCTGGCAAATAAATTACTTCTGTCAATGGACTTTGACTTTAAACCCCAGATTTCAAAAGTTAAACATTATTGTGTTTTCAAATGTCATATCTAAATAAATTAATGATTAATTACTTTTATTATATTCAATCAATCACAACAGCTAATCATAAACGTCGATTAACAAAGTCGGTTAATTTTGTGTCGCACCTACTGGTTATTTGGTTACAACTTTAGTTTATAATGTTATCTTTGTACTATTATGTGTATTTAAGTTGGAACGATTTCATTGCATTTCATAAATGTGACAGCAGATTCAGTATTCAGAGCCATTAATTTGCTCTTAAAAATTCACGTCATTCACAATAATGTGCCGTTCAATCTAGAATACACCTCATTGTTAAAACATTCATGTGAAAAAAATCAAGATGATAAGATGGGTTCAGACCGCACCAACGAAGGCAAAGGCTGTCTGTACCCAGTGTTAAGCTCAATTTCCAACGAAGCGAGAAGAGATGGCTCGTAAACGTAGATAGAGAATTGTATAGATTAGATGTCAGTATACCTCATGAGATAGCGACAGTCATTAAGTCAATTGTAAACTGATATAATAGAGTAAGAGATCTCGCGCACTAGACCGATACGAATCATGCACTTGGTCGGGTAGTTGGCCGTTGCGACCAAGTGCGCGATTCGTATCTGTGTCTATAGTTTACCTGGTCGCTCCGACCACAGGTCATTGACGTGGCCATCTAATGCACGAGATCCCTAATACTTTGAAAAAAATTGTACCGTGACAAACGTTTTGTAGGGCTCCAGTTGTAGACTAACACCTGGGGTCAGACAAAACTAGTTTTACGCGAAGGAGATTGAGAAAATATATTTGTCTCGTTTACTCTTACTGCTACTGAGGCTCTAGTGTGAGTTTGCCCGATTGGTTGCCGGCCGGCCTTCACCAGTGAAGGGCCATTCGGAGCGCCGAACGCGGTCGATACGTAAAGTCGAGATGGTTAAAGAAACTCACACTTGGTCTTCTGGATCTAATAAGTGTGTCCTTGTCTCAGAATTATTATTATTTAGTGACTTGGCTATTTCTATACTCTGTCTACGCTCGTAATCAACCAACGCCCAGTGGGTTGTATTGGATTCCGTTGAAGAGAGATGCCAAAATACTGAAAGCCTGTAATACTGTATGGTTGTTCGGAACATCTCTTCACTTTGGTGGGAACTGGGCCATAGAACATCAATCGAGTAAGTTGCCAAACGTGCAAGTGCGTAGTACAGTCGAGTGCACAAGAGTTGGTTAGTGAACATTTAGAAGTCTTATGTAATGGCAACATCACCTGGTCGCAGCCTGAATGTACCTGAATGTGTAGAAAATTCACTATTTTAAATTTCTCTCGTATATTTCTGACCGTTTATGTTAAAGTTTCTTACTAAGAAAATCGTCATCGAAAAGTGACTCAGCAAATTAAAATAAGAAGAGCTTCTTAAGTTTTACATATCTCTTACTATTACTCACTCTGATGTGTTACGACGTGTATGACTTGTAATAAAAGTTTTAAAAAAATACAGCCTTTTACTGTCCCACTGCAGGGCAATGTCTCATACACAGGAGGCACAAGCATTGATGGTGTGCGATTTCAGATTTATACTAACTATTTTATATAATTTCAAGTTTCCTCACGATGTTTTTCCTTCACCGATATCAGATACAAAAAATACTTCGAAAATACTTTTGTAAAATTAAATAAATAAAAAATGTATGCTGATAACTGTAATGTCTGTATGTATAATGTGTATGTCTGGAATTTCTCAGTAGCAGCCCGGAGTCTGGATTTGTGCCCGGTTAATGGCAATAGGCTCGCCCCCTATTACAGGAGACTTAAACATAATTGGCGAAATGTGGGTGGGTGTACTATAGGTACACCTCTGCCCAACCCTTCGGGGAAACAAGGCGTGATTTTATGTAAAAAAATGAAATGTAGAAAATGTTGATAAATAAAATGTAGGGAGAGGAAGATCGCAGGTCATCACCTCTCTCTACAAACCAAAAAAACCAAACCAAAAAAAAATCTCCTAAAAACTGGTGGCTGGGGGGATGCCCCCATTCACAGGTGACACATTTTAAGGTCAATGTCAAACGTCTCGAAGGTCAAAGTAAAATTAAAAACAAAAGAATGTTTGATAAATATAACATTTTTGAAGTAAGGCATAGTCGAGCTCACCTTCACCCAAGCTGCCCTGCCCGACTAGCTGTAAACCACCAGTTTCGTTCGTCTCCGGTGAGTAAGCAACAGTTAACACCGCTCCACCTTGAGACAAAGACATTAACACAATATTATCACTATTATTGGTCATAGCACCTCATTCAAAGGTCACTGAGATTGTTTAAAAAGTGAATGTTGTATGAGAGTTGCTTTAACAGAAACTAACATACATATATTATAATTAAGCTTGAAATGTCTTATGTGTTTGTTGATGCTGATACGCCATAAAATAACATGTTATTAGTATTCTTTAAACAAGTTTTTGCATAACACTAGAAATTACTTTGATAATCTGTTTGATTTTGTTAAAGATATTTCATTCTGATAGTTGACAACGTCGCAAATAGCTGTCAAATATTTACCTGTTTTTAATTAATTTGGCAATATTACTGTATGGAAATATGAAATACCGCTAATTTTTAAAGGTAGGTATCGTTGTGATTTTTTCTATCGTATCAAATTAGTTGTATTATGTCTAACTAGCATATTATATAATGAAGAATATCATATATTGTTCTGATTTTGTTTACTGCAGTGGATCATGTCCTTTAACGCATTATAAAACTTGTTCCTGTAGTCCTTTTAAGAGTTAAGCTGTGGAGTTGCAGACACCACTCCCTTATATAAAACAAGATCTGCCCAATTCTTAATTTTCTTTGTAAAGTAACATTTACAATGAAAATTAAGAATTGGGCAGGTATCATTTATGGGAATGGTATAAGTAAGTATAAAGTTATATATTTCATACATAGTGTACCTTGTTGGTATCCCTGTATTGGTATCTGCATCTGGTACTTTGGTTGCTGCTGTGCTTGCAGCATGCTTGGACTTAGCACCTGGATCTGCACCGTTGGTTGAGGGTCACCTATGAACATCATTGATATGGTTAAATATTTTCTCAGGAAATATATAATAACGGCAATATCGCAATACGTGTGCATTCAAAAAGTCTTCACGAGTGGTGATGCACTATGTTCGACAAAACATCTGACATCTTGCCGACTAACAAATATTTGTATCATCTAATATTAAACTCGGCACGATCTAGCATGAAGCATCCTTTACAAATAAGTTTTTTTTTTATAATGCATTTACTAACACTTAAATAACTAACACAACACGCTTTAATATCTGTAAGTTACATATCCCCACGGAGCTCTTAGAGGTCCGAGAGCATGTCCCAAAGGATTCACAATTTGTTAATGTATTACTTAGCACCTAATACATACCAGGTTTAGCCCCCGCCAGTTGGATGGGCAAGGAGATCAGCTGGGGCGCAGCCTGGACACTCCCGTCCAGCGCGCGCAAGTACTGCACGCCGCCGTCACCCATCGCCATGCATACCTGCAACATACGAACATAATAAATAAGTTGGATACAGCACTAAATTTCCTACAGCTATGACCGAGTACAGTAGCTTCAAAAACCCGAAGACATCGACAAGAATTCATTTGATTGTCTACCTACAGTTTGTGTTCCATAATACTAATACGATAAGTGTACAGAACTAACTTCTTCACCAGCCGTGGCAGCTAAAAACACTGATCAGGATTTGTCTAGCCCTGTTTATACATAAGTAGAAATTGTCACGTCTAAAACATTATAACTCTCATCTTCTGCGAAATAATGGTTTTAAAAATAATTATAATAAAAAAGAAAAAAATCATTGCTTATTTTTTTTTTTATGGCATCTTGTAGTTCTCCCTAGGATGTTCTCGGCTGTGTAACCGGGCTTGCCTGTGGGTGCCTCAAAAAATTAAGGGCACCCCCTGTGGGGAATGGACTTCCTCGGCTTAGTCTTAGAGGGCGTCGCTGGAGGAGTGCAACAAGGGATTAGCTGGATCAGATTAATCTTGCTTAAATGACTAGTTCATGTATGCAAGATTAATTAATATGCAGATAATTGTTGAAGAAAAGAGATAGAACTACATCTCTAGTTAACCTTTGTGTGCTTCAGTTAGTCATCCTTATCACTAGCTATCGACCTATAATAGTAACTACAATATCAATCTGCCTAGCCTTTTCCCAACTATATTGGGGTCGGCTTCCAGTCTAACCGGATGCAGCTGAATACCAGTGTTTTACATGGAGCGACTGCCTATCTGACCTCCACAACCCAGTAACTGGGTAATACTATACCCCTTGGTAAGACTGGTTGTCAGACTTTCGGGCTTCTGACGACCCGTAACGACTGTCAAAGATCCACGAATGACAACCGGGACCAACGGCTTAACGTGCTTTCCGAGGCACGGAGGAGTCTCGGTATGTAAAGATGGTCACCCATCCACAGACCAACCCCGGCAAGCGTAGCTTAACCTGACGGATCGACCCGTGCGGCAGTTACTACTTAGCCACGAGCTCCTAATAGTAACTACAATGTCGCCATTAAATTCCGTTAAGTCATGAACTCACTACGTGAAGTTTTCTAAGAAATTGACAACCAACACGAACTCTTGCCTCGTTTAAACAAGAATAAATTAGCTTTGGGAATTTGTCTGACATCATTCAGACGTCATTTCTGTTCTAAAAACAAAACGAGCGAGGCTTACCGTACTCGCATATGATGTGTAACATCTGACATCTCACCTTGGTAATAAGCAACATTAAAGGGGCCTCGTCAAGATCGTTTCTGACGGCAAACTCTACCACCGCGCGCGCTCATTGGTCAAATGAAATAGCGCCCGCTTTCCCGCCTTCCTGTGACACATCCCTTTTCACGAAATCATTTTATTATTTTATTATGTAGTAATCATTTTATTATTTAGATTTTGATTGCAGGAAAGCGAGATGAAAGATGTTACACATCAATAATACAATTAGTATTTTTTGGTGCACGCTATGTATGTAACATAAGTAGCGAAATGTTGGTGTACTATAGGTACACCTCTGCCTAACCCTTCAGGGATTACAGGCGTGATGTTACATGGATTACAGGCAGTAAAACTCCCAGTCGGCATGATTTTTTCGGACATATTCAACAATAATCGTCATATTTCAGCCAATTTACACAAAACCTAAATGAATTATACACCAAACCCTTCCTCATGAATCACTCGTCCATTGGAGAAAACCGTTAAAAAATCCGTTTGGTAGTTTTTGAATTTATTGCGTTCAGACAGACAGACGCGGCGGAGGACTTTGTTTAATAAATTAAGTACCTACGGATGTAATTTAAAAAAATCAAAATCCAAGTCACTTATTCAAACTAGACTGAGAATCAGCACTTTTCGAACGTCAAAGTAACATAAGACAGTCCCCCAAAACGCCACCCTTCACCACTGCCTAGTACTTTAGCTGGGAAGAAGAAGTGGCACAACTAACTCCTGGGAAGAAGAAATGGCGAGCCTGTTGCTATCAACCGGGAACAAATTCAGTTTCCGGAATACTACAGACTGAGAAATACCTAATGGCAAATAGCACTTTGCTCAACCGGGGTTCGAACCCCCAAGCACAGCAAACGCACTTAGGCATTGCGAGACCAAGGAAAGTCCTACCTACATTTTTAATTCATAAAGTTCTAACAAAATCACACATTAATTGCTCGTGAGTGAGTATCTATTTTGTTTTTATTTTTCTTATGATCGAGTTAATTATCTTTATGCATGCACCTGTTTCTGTGACAAATAAACATATTTTTCTTTATTTCTATTAACACCCCTGAGACATTGTTAGAACGCATCCTTTGTTTATGTTTATGCAACAAATTGAATGAATGTGTAGTTTCTAAATAACGTCTGTTTTGCTCGGTACGGCTTTCACTAGTTGCGTAATAATGATTTATAGGCATTTCTAGTGTTCAAAATACTACATTATTTTTACATTTGAGTATTGAAATCAACAACGGAGATGAAAATATTATAATATCATTAGAAACTCCATCTCCAATGACTTAGAACATTCGTTGAAAATTAATTCCAAGCTTTTCAATATTGTGAAAGTAAGTACTCGAAAACTATTCAAGAAGATATAAAATACATTCATTTAATGTTTGTTATATTATTATTACCTTAGTGCATCTGATATCCGTCTTCTTGGTCGTCAACTTGTTTACATGTTTATAGAAAACACTAACATTTTATTCCATTAAAGAGTTTACAGTACCTATATAATATGTAACTTTCAAACTTGAACACGAATATAAATAAAATTATATTATGTACAAATAGCGGTTAATTGTTTACAGACTAGGATAGACATCTCCACTAGGGTAAGATCACGCTTTTCAGTATTCCCAGAAGAAAGGGTAGGTAGAAGTGTGTGTTGCTAGTTAGGGTTTTTTTAACAGCCAATTTAGGTGTCAAAATATTCAAATATACAGGCTGCTCTGATATCATAATGGAAAAAACCGAACCACACTATCGACCCGGGAACGAACCCAGAACTCACAGCAGTGATCTTTACGACCACACGACCAATGAGACAGGCAATGGTCTGTTATACCCACTTATTTGCATCAAAGAAATGGTGTTATTTAGGTAATTATAGTTATATATTATCTTCATTTCTTGATTCTCCGCAGCTCCAGGAAGTGTTAAGAAAGAATACAGGGTTTTCATGGGTGAATTACCTGTTGCATGCCGGTTCCATTGTTGGTGACATTCTGTTGTAACTTAGCAACTGGCAGCTGGCCACCAGTGGTCACAAAGTGTGTGCCAGCGTTGCCCACTGCCGAGAATGTGGCGAAATTCATGTCAGTATCCTCCTCACTGGAAAATAATGATGACCTATTTAGATATTTCCTCCTTGATGCTCAAATCTATTCGACCCACTGTTGGGAAATTGTTAACTGTTTATTCTGGGAAATTTTAAGTCTCGTTTCAAAGACCTGGCTTAGGCTGCGTTTTCAGCTGAGATGAGCGAGGATGTGTAGCGAGGGATGTGTGTGAAACTAACCAATAACATCGCTTCGCTGTCTCCTCCTCGCTCATCTCTGGTGGAAACGTGAAACGTTAAAGTGGGAATCTTTGATGCTGTTTCTGTACCAATATTGTATAGAAAGATAAATCTAGTGCTTTTAATGCGGTCACTAATCCACTTTCCCACCGCACAGTGGACTAGAATCCAATAGTCAGTGGGTCCTCCTGCAGTATTCCACATCATCATGGAATTATATGGATATTACCTCCTAAGTCTTAGCAGTCGAAAAAGAAAGCCCAAGTGTTATATCAAACATTTCTCAATTATTCTTCTCAGGAATTTCATACTAAATAAATAATAATGACTACATAATAGAAACACATTAAGTTTTTTTATTAATACAAAAATACAAGGTTTTTTAGATATAGTGTTTATACATTCACATTATAATATACAGTTATTTATTTCTGAGACAATAGCTTAGCTTAGTAGAACATGGGAATACCAATGACCTTAATTTGGTGATATCGCTGTGGAATGGGCAATGTTAGAAGAAAGAGGTTTCTGAATGTCTGTTTTCTAAAAGATGATCATTAGTGATTGCCGTTAATCCAAGCATAGTAATTTAGGAAATATTCCCCAACCCAGGCCAGTGTCAGCAGCAAACATTTCATAATGATGTTTATTGATATTATTCTTTTTTGAGATTTAGACCTACAACATTGCTTACTTTTTTAAAATCAATATGACTAGCCTTCGTCTTAATAAAAAAAAAACTATAAAATATGTTGAAATAGAGAGTGAACATGCCAAGTTAAGAAAGTTGTTTGACTCCTTATTTGTGGATTAATGTCACAACTTTACAGTGAAAGCAGGAAATGTTTTAGGTATTTAATACATTCAAGAAGATTTTTATTGATTTTTGGAAAGGACCTGATGATGATGATGACTTAATTTCTGAGTTCCCTTTAATTTATTTTTGTGGACATGGCTTTTTTTTGGATGTTTTGCACATAACAATTGATTTTTCCTCCGACTATGGCATAATCAATTGTTATGTGCAAAACATCCAAAAAAAGCCATGTCCACATTGATGTAAATAAGGTAGGATTTTGTTAACATTCAGCACATTCACAGTGACCGGTCAGTTGCCAAAATACACTTGAATATAATATAATTGAAAAAGTATTCATCCCCATACCAAGAGGCATCTTCTCTAGTGGGCATCTTCTGCATGTCGCACATTGTTGTTAACCCTCCGCTTCGCCGCCGAAGCGGGAAAAAAATAAAAATAAATTTCACTGTCCCACTTGAGTCACTATGGCAACGCGTATCCCCACGTCCCAATGTCCCACCACCGCGGCGCCACTGCGCACGGGACTACACTGGGACCACGATGGTAGGGCACATACCTCTACCGACCACCAAACACGGCACTACACTAAAATTAATTCAGCCACAGTGAGAGGCGAAAGATGATCGTCAACTACTACTAATAAGAAAGTGGGTTAAAGAAAGTTTTTTATGCAGGCCCGATAGTCGACCGACGAGTTTGTTATACATACTGACAGACAATTGTGTATGTATGCACATGTAGCTCTAGCGTGATGCTCACTTTCTCTTTGCTGTACTTTCACAAGACAGCGAGGTGTGGTTGTGGTTCACTAGCTTTGGGAAGCAAGCTGGTTGGGTAATCATCTTGTGAACTGTACCTAACATACTGAATGTGTATGTTAAGACTTCTGATTTTATTTATCATTGTAATAAAAGCGAATTTTTGCATAATCATCCCAAGCCTGAAACAGTTCAATTAGTCCTAAACCTTGAAACTTGAAAGTGCGCCGTTTACAGACATTTTGCCAATAGAAAGTTCAAATAAGGTCATACAAGTTTATTGTGTCATTGACCTCATAAATTCGTGGGACGACTTTATCTAACTGCTTCATTCATACATTCAAAACCGATAAAAATTACTACAAAACGTTACCCTGCATTCCGAGTTACGATGTAATCGATTTGAGCGTGCTAACAGTCGTACCGTATTAACGTGGACGCGATAACGTTGAGTCTTGAATCGTCATAGATGACGTCATGACGTGCGCCATCTTGCGATAACGCCGACCATGCCTTTTACTAATATCACCGTGGGCGCTGTCAAAAATGACAGTTGTGCTGTTTTGTTTTGACTCGCATCATATCTATAAACTAACGTGGCATTTTCGAAATTGTGCTTCTGGCTACCGTTCGCTACCTAAACAAAGAAGAAGAAGAAATTTGTGGTAAAAACACAAAGAAATATGCTAAGCAAGTTTTGACGTTGAGCGAGTACTGTGAGTGCGATTACGAGCGTTCCGAATTGTTGACAGCCCTCAGCTGTCATTATCGTGATATATTACTCGGAACGCCAATTATCGATGTCAGCGCTGTGAGCGATTATGTTCTAATACGGAATGCGGCCTTAGTTTTGTACGTTTTGTACCGTACCGTGTTACCCAGCCAGGGTTAAAAAATGACATTCATAGTTTAGGACATAGGAGTCGCAACAAATATGGCCGATATCTTTTCAGTTACGCAATTACAAATAAATAAAGAATAATTCGATTCATAGCATATATATTATGAGGGAACCCCGCATGCTCGTGGACGAAACCAGACAGAAATCGAAGGTTGTTCACCCCTACCAGTCCTTTTGACCGGCTGCGGCTGTGCGAGCGACCACCACGCGTCGCATCCCCACCATGATGCGGGATCCCCTCCATGTGCCGTCACCAAATCACTCCCGCTCCCGGCTCCTTCCTCCACCGCCAGGGAAATCGCGAGAGGAGGGGTTGAACGCGGCCCTCGCGGCACTCTCTCGAGAGCGCTCAGGTGGCCACGCGCCCCGTCTAACGGTACTACGGAGTACCGCTTCCAAAATAAGGTCATGGATATTCACACGTTGTAAACAAAACGTTATGTATCACGACTTACCTTTGACATAAAATTTTCTTTTTTTTCAGTCACTTAATTTATCACTTCAACAATGCTCAGAATGAATTCCATAATTCATTACAAACAAATAAACAACGACGCCCCTTCTCTTTTACCATTTACTACAAATGAAGTCCGCCATACTGTTTTTGTAGTGCACGAAACATAACACCAGGTGGCGCATTAATTCTTTATCGTGATTGGTCAAAAATGTATCATCAATTTGACATATTGTGCCAATGAAATGCCATCATAAAAATTAAAATTGTTACCATGCTTCAACAATTTTAATTAAAAGGTACAATTATTAAATTATTAGACATAACAAATAATACAAAAAACTTAAACAAGTACCACTAAAACTAGTATTAATATGGAAATTGCTGCCCACATCTCTGTATTCTCTCTAAATGCAGTTCAAATAACAGCTTATTGTCATAATAGTAACTACTCTGGTTGGAACTCATTCCTGGCTCATAGCTTGGTCTTCGTTCTGAACCTGACGATGAACTTGGCGAAGAGATTCCATTTTCCGTATTTATTCCATTAATCTGGCTATGACCAGCATCTTGCGTTTGACAAACATTTGAGTTTAGGTTGTTATTGATGTGCAAATTATTTATCCTCTTTGACAATGGCATAAATTCACACGAATCGTCCTCGCGGGACCTTTTCCTGGAAAGGGAAGCAATTATTAGTATCAAAGAATACTATGTTAATTACAGTCATACAATATATATTTATGATGAAGTAAACATACCTATTCTCTGTCATAGTACGAAATACGTTATTCCCATTACTTCCAATACAATTATTCCAATTCAAATTGGCGATTCTCCCAAAAGTCATTTGTTCACGAATTCCTGTATCTCTTCTGTGAACTTTGTAAAATAATATACGTCGAATAGAAAACGTACAATTTTTATTTCACAGGGAACAAGGAATAAAAATATGAGACGGACATAAAGTCGGAAATTCAGGTTTAAAACTTTACAATCTCAAGCATGTTGCTCAAAATGTCTTACTGAAATTACCATAGGTGTGAAAGAGATACCATGAAGTCAATGTATCAAATTTGAAATCCGAATTACAAGGACACAGCGCATGGCAGCAGCTGTTTATTTTTTCCAATCATGTCATAAGAATATACGTTTAGTTTCTCAAATGATTAACGTTAACCTTATTACAGCATAATTACTTTAAATGATTTAGAAATTATAATTTTAAAATGCTTTATTTGCATTAAATAAGAAATGTAGCAATTTATTAAATTAAAAAGTTTTTTATTTGTTAATACGATAACAAGACGCACTAATTTTACAATATGTTCCAGAAGATGGCGCTATGTCGCACTTAGGTCCACATCCACAACACTATCCATTTTTAAAAAATAGATGTCGCTATACGCTGTCTACGCGACTTAGTAAAACATCAATAATGGATGAGATTCAGATAGTATAAGAAAAAATTGCTACTGGGACCTCTCTTTCAACGACTTCTCTTCAAGCCAGCTCTGCAAGTCATAGGTGGCAGTATAACTCAAAGTACAGGTAGGTCTGTAACTAATTACCCGTTACCAAATTAATGTAGGTATGTGCCGAAGGACCAACCTATATTTACAACATCAAATAATTTAACTTAGCTAGGTACTTAGTTCTACTTCGGGTCCTTGTTTCTCCAAAGTTGGGTGCATGATGTTATGTTATCTACATGCGTGCACTAGTCATGAGTGGTGGAAAAGCGTAGGACTGACCTACATTTGGACTTTTAATAGTTTTCAGTAATTTGACAGGTTTAAGTACATAGAAGACACAAAAAAATTATACTTGCGAATCGTTGATTGATGAGAGCTATGATAACCTTTGCGCAATCACCTATCGTTTGGGTAAATCATTTAATTTCTCTAGAAAGGTCTTGTAGGTAGGTACATAATATTAAATATTATACCTACTTACATTATTCAAATAATTTTGCATTCATTCAATAAATTATTCATCACGGCAAGCGTCGCGCGTCGTCGGTAAAAAAATAACAATTTCCCTTTTGCAGATCGGGTTTTTATGCAAATTAGAATGTTAGTGCGATGATGAACCGATGAAGTTATACACAGATAACACAGACAGAGATTAGATTAGGTTCCGAATCGCCCTCAACCCACCCTATCTATCTTTTGTGAGGGCGTCAACTAGGGGTCGAAATTGAAATATGAAATAAAATTAGACGAATGGATATTCGACGTTTGGGCTACACGAATAGGGTCTGTATGAATCTGTACTCTGGATTGCCCCTGCTGACACGTGAACATGATGCATCACAAAGTGCCATAAAAAAATAAGAATGAACAAAATACCATAGCGATTGCCACCGTTTGCCCATGTACCGTAGTTCTGAGTAGGTCTTCCAAGAAAGTTTGGAATTCGTCATCATCATTGACATCAACTAGCCTTGACCCACTGCTGGTTAGCCAGTAGTGGGTCAAGGCTAGTTGATGTCCAGGCCTAAGCTTCTCTCATTTGTGTCATGCTTCCCTCCCTGCACCTTAAATTTGTTTGCTCAGAATGTTGTTGAACTGTTTTTTTTTCGGCACGGGTCGATCCATCTGGTTAAGCTATGCTTGCCGGGGTTGGTCTTTGGATGGGTGACCATTTTTACATAGCGAGACTTCTCCGTGCCTCGGAAAGCACGTAAAGCCGTTGGTCCCGGTCCCTGTCATTCGTGGATCTTTGACAGTCGTTATGGGTCGTCAGAAGCCCGTAAATCTGACAACCAGTCTTACCAAGGGGTATCGTATTATCCAGTTACTGGGTTGTGGAGGTCAGATAGGCAGTCGCTCCATGTAAAATACTGGTATTCAGCTGCATCCGGTTAGACTGGAAGCCGACCCCAATATAGTTGGGAAAAGGCTAGGCAGATTGATTGTAAGTATTAGCAATTTGTTTCAAAACGATTCAGATTCCGATTGATCGTGTATTACGCAATTAGGGTAGGTACCTACTTACTGGTCTGTTCTTCTAAACCAATAGATTATCGTACCATAAACATATACTTTCCCGCCCAAATTAGCTGATGCTGTGTAGATTACCGGTCGTAAAACGTAAAATTCACGAATAAAACACTCGTGTAGCAAGTTGTGTAAGTTGTTTACGACTAGATTTTGTATCATGTAAAGGGTAAAAACTGCACCGAGTCGATTTCTGGCCAAACATGGCGCGCAAAGAGGTGTCATGTTCCCGCCTTTTTATGGCTAAAGAGAACAACGCGAGGCTGTTGTTGTGCGTACCAGATGTCTATGTTATTACTTTGGATTAATTAATTAGACTTGTTATAAATGGCAGACTTTGAGTTAATTATGAGCGTTTGTCATTCAGTTAGGCCTTGTATAGAACAGTATGACTAACAACAAGTCATAGCTTTTAATGGCATTCCTAAGGGTTGCTTCTAGGTCCAGCGTTGTTCGTTAATTCAAATTTTTTTCACCCCACAAACATGGGGTTTCAGCGAGGGAGCCCTCGCTAATACTCGCTGGGATAATTTTCCCTACCTTTCAAATAACATGCAGGTAAGCACTGAACAATTTCGACCCACCCACTTTTCATTGATAGAACTCATACGCCATGCCGCCATACATATTGGAAGTAAACCCTCCGGGAGGGTTGCCGGCATTACGTTTGCACTAAAGTTAGCCATCGCGGATGGTCAACGGCATTACGTTTAAAACCGTGTTATAAAACTCTGTAAAACGAAGTAAAATAGTGTTTTCAGGGGGTTTTGTAAGTTTACAACCTTTTAAATTGTTTGTGAATATTTGTAGCTGTGAACAAAAAATTAAAAATAAATAAAAATGCTTGGATTTTAAAACCAACGCATAAACTAATAATTCTTGTTAAAATATACTTACATCATATCTTATTTTCACGGTTTACTGTATTTGATAAGAAAAATCTACATTTAAAATGAGCCTTCTGCGAGGGCTCCCGGAACCCCCTATGTGGCTAGAAGAATCCTCCAGGAGGGTTCTCGGCACTGAACGTGTTGAATATGGCAGAAGATTAAATTACCTACAGCAACCTGAAGGCCAATTCTCGTACATACCTACAAAACTTTCACATTCAAGTCGCGTTCTGTCAAACATGTCAAAAATGTTGGTAAATTGATTGTATCTTTGACAGATTGCGAATAGGATGCGAATGCGAAACGTTCGCATTCGCATCCCATTCGCAATCAAAATCAATTAAGAATTGCTGGAATTGCCCCTCTGGTCTTAGACTGCAAGGACTCGTCCAAATATTACATGATGTGTGAAGGACGCAATTTGATGCGATTTCGCATACATTCATATTCCTACTCTACTGCATATTTACCCTCATTAATAGTTCAGCACCCTAATTGCGTAACACACGATCAATCGCAACAAGTTTCATTTTGACAGTTCAACAACATTCATTGCGTTATTTAAGTTGTTGAGCAGATTTTTTTTTTTTTTTTGATGGTGTTTGGAAAAAAACTTTCTTAGTGTATTAATGCACCTCAAAAGGACCAAAACATGCTCCTCTCTCCAGCGGTTTTAGGCGCGACTGTCGTTCAGTTCATCTCGGAACTGGTTTCTGAATTTCCGATAAGATGATGTAAATGTTTGCCCTTTACCGATTCTAGAGCAGTGGTGGCGCAGTGGTTACGGCCGTGGTTCGAACCCTGAGAGGCGCTTTTCTTTGTGTAAATTATTTCATCAACACTGCTCTCACAACTGTGAAAGGAAACATCGTGAAGAAACCGGCATATCCTATAGAACCACAAATTCGAAGACATGTGACATCTACCAACCCGCACTGGGCCCGCGTGGGCCTACTACCACTCACAGAGGAGGCCTGTCCCCCAGCAGTGGCAACGTAGGCTGATTATGATTGATCGAGTGTTACGCGATTACGGTGCAGGATGGAGTTTGGAAAAAAACTTTCTTAGTGTATGATTGCACCTCTCTCCCTAGTCATGGCAGTTGGGAGCGTCACTCGCTAGTTACCCATAACCACGCAACTAGGATGGTATCAGCAGGTAAATTTGATGTACCTAGAATAAGGAATTATTTTGGCGATCGAACGCTTGATAAAAGAGTGCCATACCTTCTCAACCAATTGCCTACTGATATAAGAAGTCAGGAGAAAAAAGGTAAATTTGCCAAATTACTTAAGCAGTTCTTTTTCAGTATTTTGTAAGCGATGTTTTTAGGAAAGTAGTTTGCAGATTGTTGATGGAGAGCAAATAAGTAATTAAGTAGGTAGTTATATAAGTTGTAATGTATGTTATAGTGTGTATTTATTCTGTTCTGTTCCCACAGACAAACCGTGAAAACGGTTTTGCGGGGCATAGATCTTAAATTAAGGTTTTTTTCATAAACTGTTCATGATAACTGAAACAATAAATAAATAAATATGCTTACCAATTCTACCTACTACCTATACCAACGTTAACGCCAGCAAACTTAACAAACAAGGCAAGGGGCAATTTCCGAAAATTTGCCATTTTTAAGATGTCACAAAAATTTGTCTAATTCAAAAAATTTGCATGTCAGGAATATTTAATTTTATTAAACAACGGCGTCAATGGGAACTCAGCTTCCGAGGTATTACGCGGGTCCATTTAAATTACAAATTATGTTGTATCAAAATATTGTCACCGGTTACATTCACCTTTCGGAATGCGCTTATTAATGAAGTGTTTCAGAAAGTCTGCTCGGGTGTGTGCAGGCGAATGCAACGCACACGGTCTCACACGGATATAAACTTGTCTTAAATTAAAACGAGAGAGAGCAGGCAGTAAAATTATCAAATTAACGCGGTACCGTTAGGCGGTGCCGTATAATATCACATTTTGGTGTGATGTCGCTCAGAAATCAGCAAGTCGCGTGCTCAGAGTGCGCATCGGCGCGTGAATACCGCGCTTTATCCGCTCTGTTGCATGTCGTGTGGAATTCGCCTTATATGGTAGCGTATTTGCTGTCTGCACCACACCTAAAAAAATGTCTATTGTTGTTACTCAGTCTGAGTGTTGATATTGGAAAAACGGGCGTGGGAAATTGTGAAGCGTAACCTATATTTTAGGTTAATGCGTATTAAACGTCGGCTCACAATACGTGACAAATTACCCTCTCAACCGAAATGTTATTAGTTGATCGATAGATACGCCACTATTGTTGCTAGGAACCTAACCTACTTATAGGTTATTTCCTTGCAGAAAAGTAGGTTCTACGAAAACAAGCTCAGAGTTAGCTAGGTTACATGTTCTTCTTCTTGGTACCACTCTTGTGAGAGCGGTCGTGGTCTTCAATCTTCATGTAGATTCTTGTCCAGGGGCTGATGTGATTCGTCTCACGATTTCTCGCCAACTACTCCGATTTTTGGTGTTTGTATTTCTGGTAGGTTACATTACATTGCTACCTTTTACTCATAGCTTCGGGTTTTTTCCCCAAAAATCCTATCGGAGTTATAGGATCTAAAAAGTCGAGTGGAATGCCTTATAATTAAAGACAGTCGGATGCCTCCGCAGATTATAATGCTAATTGGCAACACCTGCAATCGCAAACCGCAGGTACTGGCTACGGATCTCGGAAAATATATTCCCATTACGTGTTCGATTCTCTGCTAAACAATAATTAATAATACATGCACATTCACTTGAACAGTAATATATATTTATAGGGAAAATCGGTACGACTCTGTGGGACATTCCGGTTCAGCTTGTGATCAACCCGGCTGAGCATCCAAACGTCTTCTTTTATATCTACGTCAGCTAATGCCATCAGTGGTCTCCTATCGGTGATGTGGCCTAGTAACCATGCCAAAATAACCGAGGTGTTGATCGCAATACTTCTTTTGTTTTCATTTGTATCGAGTTGATGTAAAGTTCGATATTTGACTTCTTATATCGTCTATTCCAAAATCCAAGAGAAGACAAAGACAATTTCCAGATTTCCGTAACTACACGTGTGCATACTCGAACATAACTGTTTTTCATAAGTTGCCAATAAAAAATATATTATTTATTATAGCTTCCGCAGTATAGAGATGATACTTTCTTAGAGATCCGTTGCGCTGTTCACATCAGGTACCTACTATAATACCTACTTTCTCTATTCATACACAGTCTCCTCACTTTCACGCAGAGACGACTCATTAATGAGATATAAGATTGTTCGCAAACTTTGATAATCAGATTTAACTTCCCACAATGTTGCGAAGGATTGTGTAAATCAACGGAAATAAATGTAATTTTTAATTACACGCATTGTTGAATGCGCTCTAACAATTATTATTACTATGTATAATGTTATAATACGATATCTCTTGATCTTAAGATTCACAGAGCATTATGAAAAAAACATGGAATGATGATACTTTCGATGAAACAACACAGCTTGTAGGTATGTATACTGTGGCTATACAAGTTACCTATAGCTAAATATTATGTCTCAAAACGGTGAAGGGAAATATCGTCAGGAAACCGGCATGTCCTAGAACAAAAAAAAAACTGACTGTTTGAAAAACTGGGAGATAAATGCAAGTTCAAAACTAGATATCCTAATAGATTAATTATTCCTCAAACGAAAACAGAGCTATACAGGGTGTTTGGCGCATGGACCGACACAATTATTTGGGGGATTGGGAGCGTCATTTGGGAGGTTTCACCCAAAGACCCCATGTCCTATGTGTCACGGTTATTGAGAGGTTTTTTTTTTTTTTTTTCTCAAAATTACCCGAAATCTCGCCTTTAAATAGTCATTACTTTTTTGTTTATTGTTCTAATTGCACGAAATAACTTTTATTGTATTCTGCAATGTATTCTTATTCTAAATAAAAAAAGAACTTTTTTAAATAAAACTATGTTCATAATTTTTGGAAAAAATCTAAAAAAATCATATCTTATTAACCGTGACACTTAGGACATGGGATCTTTGGGTGAAACTTCGCAAATGACCCTCTCAACTCCCCAAAAAATTGTGTCGGTCCATGCGCCAAACACCCTGTATAAGCGAAGTTGCTATCCTATGTGTATTCAAATAATATATAACAAGATTTCTAACCAAATTAAAGAACTTCCAATGGTCCGCTTCAGAAGGGCTTTTCACAGGTGGCTTATTGAAAATCCCTTCTATACTGTAAAAGAATTCCTTCAGTTTAAATCTAAATGATATATTTGTACCTGTACCAAAAAATTGCATGTTTGATTAAATATGTATTAAATAATTATACTCCATTGCAAGAACTTTTGTAACCATATTTATTTGCAAATAAATCTTTGACTTTGACTTTGAAAACTTCGAAGATATGTGACATCTACCAACCCGCTCACCTGCGCACTCACACACGCGCGTGGTGGATTACGGCCCACTCCCTTTCACAGAAAGGAGTCCTGTGTCCCACTGGGAACGTTATAGGCTGACTATGTTATATGTATGAAAAGGGTTCCTATCCTTGCCATGTTAAAACATTAATCGTCATTCAGCCCATATCCAAAGCTTAGCTGAAACTGAAAAAAAAACACATTCTGCAAGACCGTGTGCAAGACCAATAATTTCTCTTCAGTGTGGGCCTTTGAATGAATCATTCACTCGACCATTTCCATCGTCTGCTGCGATCTGTACAAATAAAGAATGAAGGAAAGCGCGTTCCAAAGTCAAATATTTCACATTTTCATTCAACACGTTTGTAGGTTAATTGGTTGATACACGAACACTTGGCCTAAACTCGTGGTGAGTTGTAACTTTAATTGCGTGGTATTAGACAGTGATTGGTGTGAAAAAAAATAGTCAATGATGTATGACATAGCGTTCGGCGTGAACGAAGAACGACAAATCGTTCTTATTTCTTTCTAATCCTCAAATGTTCGTAGGCGAATCTGGAAAGAAAACAGTTGACTGCTGGAGTGCATAGGGACACAGTTTTTAGTACTATGGTTTTTATTTGGATCGAGAATCCGAGAGACATATTTATTGATCTACTTTTAATGTCTAATGATAGGTGATATCTATGGATAGGTTGATGGCATATTGCCATAAACCTATCCATAGATGAACTAGCTATAAGCTCCTTTAGGATGCACGGGACTTAAAAACATAACTGGCGAAATGTGTGTGACTGGGTGTACTCAGCCCAACTTCAAAGCATGTACCTATTTCAATTAAACTAATTGTCTAGGAGTCGGTCAGTCAGAAAATATATGAAGCTACCTAGTTGCCCATTCCAAAACGTAGTAGGTTAGGTACCTATGGAGAAGAACGGACAAGAAACTCCACGGACACTCTTATAAATCAAAAAATTGTTACAAAAAATTGGTTGAAATTATACATGTAATTATAAATTATACACCTACTGTAAGTAGTAAGCCCACGTCTGCCTAATTATAAATTATACACCTACTGTAAGTAGTAAGCCCACGTCTGCCTAACCCAACGGGGAATACAGGCGTGTGTCTTGTGTTATGCATTGGTGCAGTATATCCACCTGGCACTACTCACGATTATTTGGTGTGATGCTGATGTGCAGTGTAATCATACCATGGTGAATCTCCATGAAATCCATCTTATCACCGCCCGCGAAACCGTTTTAGTCATTTTCAAGGTTTGTTGACACATCCACACTTCACTTGGATTTTTCCTAACCGCGTGAGGAAGGAAAGTCATACTGCGGATAAGACTTTGGTAATGGTAAATGGGTAAATATGATTAATTTCGATAACTTCCTCGATTACCGGAAACGTTACATACGACATCGATTTTGTTTTTCATGTACTAATACGTAAAATTCGTTATAATTAAATAGCTATTAATAAATGTGATGTTTCGTTGTCGGTTTACATGCACGAAGTTAAGTTTCCGTTGACGTGTGCTTTGATAATAGGTCCATAACGTATGAAATTCAAACGCGTCTTCTGACACCAATGAAGGTCATAGCTACTCGAACGGAATAATAAAATCATTACATCTGACAACGCAACTCCTTATTTTCGAACTATTCGCTATTAGTAGTAAGTATTCGAGATATTTCATTGATACTTGTTATTTTTTTTCGAAATATATTTTTTCGAAGATTTTTCCCTTTTGATTATAATTCACCAGCTGCAAGATTTTTCCAAAAAACCATAGATAGGTTAGATAGGTACTTACTTAAATTTAAAAAAAAAGGTACTTAGGTTGTTTATTTTTAGAATGTTTACTACCAATTCACCCATTTCCGTTGAAAAGGAAAACTCAAAGCAAAATCAAATTTCAACATAAAATGGTGAGCTGGTAATTAATGTAAAAAAACTATTGGTACAACGTAGGTGACTTTACGTGAATCACATAATCGAAAGAATTCATTGAAAATGTTTTAGTTTTATATTACTATCAATATTTAATAAAACTTATCACATTTGTGGTATGAAATTGATAAACCATGAGATTTCGTAATAACAGGAATTTAACTAATCTTGTCGTTTAGTCATTTCCTTTAAATTTTGATTACAGTATCGTATTATGTGTATTTATACGAGGCAGAAAATAAAACTGCTCTAGCTAAAACATTGATAACAATGGAAATTGTTCTGCTTTTAATAACATAATCGATGACGTGGTGTTCAACGATTATGTAATACCTACCTACTGTAGGTAAGCGGTGGGAGTTAAATGATATAGGTTATTCTAGAGAAGCAACGGGTAATCAAAACAGGAAACAACTGTAAATCCCTTTTCTTCAAGGTGATAATAACCGACTTTTAATGATTTTATACTGAAGATCATGTCTAAACGAGTAGTGTTAATGACGTGGAAAAAATATATGTTAAATTAGAGCATTTTCTTAATAACTTGATCTGTGAAGATTTTAGATTATCTTTATATTACATTGTGTAATTAATTTGTAAATTTATGTCTTACGCAGATAAAAAACTGAGAGTCACGTAAAAACTATCAAGCGTATTTTCTGAAACCTTCACCATTTTATAGATTTATTTATTTATATTTTTCCAACTTACATCTATCATTACAGGGTAACATATTGCGATAGCGTACTTATCTAACTGTTATCCTAACTTAGTACCTATCTATTAACTTATAATTATAATTAAATTTTGTAACTTATTACAAATAATTAATTATAATGTAATTATGTATCCTTGAGTACTTATACGTGTTTTATTAAAATACCTTTTGTTTTACGTATTTTAAATTAGACTGGCACTAGCAAAATACAGAATTGTGTGGAAAAGGGAGAGAGCAGTCTTTGCCCAGCAATGGGTTAGATTATGGTTAGATTAGATTCCGAAAAAGCTACTAAAGTTCTAAACACAAAAACTGACGTTAGATCGCTAAGTTGTCAATTTTGGTACCTGTTAAGAACTTTATTGTTGTCTGAATAAAGTTCAAAATACAAGAACTGGCTCAAATTCGTTTTGTAATGAGACGGGTGTTGTTCAACAGTAAAGAACTGCACTTGGTCGTCAAGTAACCAATAAAAGGTCATGACCAAAACAGTAACAATACCGCGAGAACTGTCCGAGTGTCACAATACAATTCAATCGAATGGTTCATAATGAAACAATAGTAGCCCAGCCACGCATCGCACCATCCGTTAACCAAATCCATTCCGTTGGCGCTTTGAATTTAAATCGTAACGGACATGAGCCGAGGCCAAAGACACTGCATGACACGTTTCGGAAGTCCTCTCCTCTCTGTCTATCTAATTTTAGTGCGTTGTTCACTGTTGTCTGGGCCAGTTTTTTGCTAACATTTTTTAGGCATAGTTAGCAGAAACAGACAGCCGACTGTTAAACTTGGCGGGAGCACGAATTTGTAGGTTTCGTTATTGTTCAAATTAGCCTCTTTATATTATATAATATAAAGAGGCTTACCCGTGAAGTTTTTTTTTAAATGTTCTTATAAAAAAACGAAATGTTCACGACTAGACAGATTAGTTACTAAGTGATGGGACGATCTTAGGCGTGTTATGTCTGTTTGATAAAAAAATGGTTTTATCTTTCTGCTATCGGTCAAAGAAACCATATGTACTTACGTATTTTTCTTTAAACACTGTATTTGTGTCAAGACTTTTACAAGCAGAGAATATTATATGCACATTGGTCGGATTCCATTAACACCCTTAAACGTAGGTGTGGCAATATATATTTAAATCCGAAGACAAGTCAAGGACAGGACTTAGATTTTTAAACGGTGATGTCATGTGGCTATTTCAAACAGAAAAAATAATAATGTATGGTGGGTTTTGTGTTTTTACGTTCACGATCCAGTTTTAAAAGGACAATTCAATCTGAGACGACTTTACAATTCTTTAAGAACAAGCAAGTAAACTATAGTTCGGTCCAATGTAAGGCTTCTAGCGTCTAATCAATCATTCTATATGTTCGGGAAGTAGGTCAGTCAGAGATACCTTGACCTAGTGGCTCATCGTTCGTCGTCCCAAGAACCAAATCACTTTACTGCTTAAAAAGCGTCAATTAGAGATAGTGAGTTTTGTAACGGACCAGAAAGCCCTATTTATTCAATATTGATCACAAGTGGACAAATAAATAAGGGACCAAGACGTTATGTTGCAGAAATACATAAATACAGAAACTCACACCTTTTTCCAATGGGGGTAGGCAGAAACTACAGAACGCCATCTGCTAGAATTAAAATGACTATGCATAAGAGGAAGTTCTGCAGGAAGGTCAACCATGCAAAAAGTAAGGCAGCAAAAAGTACTCCAAAATGTAATCTTAGTAATAAGGAGGTACAGTTACTGTTGTCGTCACGTAAAAAGAACGCTGAGCGACGTGCAGGGGATGTCTTCGCACGGGTACAGTCGCATCCTAAAGTACTTGGCTATTGTTTTATAATATAAGAGTAATTGTTTTATTGTAGAATCATAATAGGTACTTTTCTAACTACTTAGTGGACTGGACTTATATACGAGTGCCACCAGCGCCTTAACAAGGTGGGTGACCTCAATAAAATAACCATTCAATGGACACAGCGGTTCGCTGAGGAACGATGCTGCAGATGAACTTGCCAGAAGGGGATCGAGCCTGGCACCAGTGGGGCCCGAACCCATCGTGCCACTCCCCTTCGGTTATCTACGCACTCTGGTAAGGAAACGAACTAGGGATCAGCATCAGAAACTATGGTCGGACCAAGGCGAGTGCAGACAGACTAAGGAGGCACTACCTTCAATCGATGGCCGCCTCATGAAAAAGGTTCTTCGACTAACTAAACAACAGCTGCGTGTGGCAGCAGCTATAACTGGCCATGGGTCATTTAATAAACACCTCTTTGTCATAGGAGTCACAGACAGTCCGCTCTGCAAAGCCGGCATGGAGGACGACGAGACAGCAGCTCATGTGTTGTTAAACTGCCCGGTGGTCGCCAGTCGCCACTTACAGGGCAAAGTACTTCGGTAACCCAGGTACTCTACGCGAGATTGCCAGTAACACCAAGGCGTTGCTGGCCTTCTTTGAGGAGCTGGGGTGGATCGAATGACCGATTTTTCCCACCCGTACGCAAAATACGCGCTTTGACGTAGAGTTGCGGAAACCAGCCCGTATTACCTAACTACTTAGAATAGAATAGAATAGGCTGGAATCGATAAATCGCTCAGTGCGCAGGTAAACGGTCAGCTTTATTTTTACGTGACGGGACCTCGGGCCGTATTATGACGTATTACTCGTAATGCCACCATTATTCCAGTGTGAGTGAGAGACGGTGCTATACAAGGCCGCTAGCACCATCCTTTTTTCGCAGTGGAATAATAAGGCCCCTGTATGCTCGAGTTACCTTAATTTAAATACCTACTGTACGGATGAGAAACATTCTTATCAAGGAAATACGTTTTCGCTTTATTTCACCTCCATAGCTGTGAAATCTGCTATCCTTTAGTAGAAATTCGGGGTCAATCAATCTGCCTAACCTATTGGGGTCGGCTTACAGTCTAATCAGAATTTGATATTGAGCGACTGCCTATCTGACCTCCACAACCCAGTTACTGGGTAACACGTTTTCCCTTGGCTTACCAAGGGATAACCAGTCTTAACCAGTCCTATCTGGTTGTCAGACTTTTGGGCTTCTGGACTACCCGGAACGAATGTCAAAGACCTACGAATGACAGCCGGGACCTCAGTGCTTTCCGAATCACGGCGGTAAAACCTGAGGTTATTTAACTTCAAATTATCTCGTTAATCTTTGCCAATGGAAATTGAACCCACGTTTCGTGTCACATTTGGGCACTCTACATATTACAAGGTGAATCGTGTAATCTTGCGTTTGTTTACGTTAGTACTTATATAGTTACTGATTGGTCGACCACGTAGGCGAAAATGTTTAACCTTATGGTCTCTAATAGTGGCGCGTTTTTACTAATGTCTGTCCTCGTTGGTCTCGTGGGCGGTAGTGCTACTGCGGAGAATAAGGCCCAATATCAATATCCAGGTCGGACATAGTGTTATTGGGCAGGAATTCTTCAGTAGCAGCCCGGTTGCAAGCACGTTCTACTGGCATTAACTCTGCGTCAGTATTCGAAACTGCTAAAATCTGCTGGCTTTTTCGGGATACGCTGAAAGGGAGAAACTGCATTTAAAATGGTGTAACAATATCAGTGTGAATTGCTATTGGGTTTTTCCATCAAATTTCTCAGTAGCAGCCCGGAGTCTGGATTTGTGCCCGGTTGATGGCAATAGGCTCGCCCCCTATTACATGGGACTTAAACATAGGTAACCGGCAAAATATTTGGGTGTACTATAGGTACACCTCTGACTAACCCTTCGGGGATTACTGACGTGATGTTATGTTATTTTTACTTAGTTTGGGTATAAGCTAGAATGTATAGCTGTCTATAGGTACTTTGTGTGTACATTGTTTTGTTTTTCGTGCATTACAAAGCTGCTGTCCAGAACAGAATATTTTTTTATTTTTTATTTATGTCATAAAATACATACATATGCACAGTTGTCTAGTCCACGGTGAATCTTGATCATGCTTGTGCTGTAATATATTTTTGATTTTTCTAATGTGTATGCTACTCAAATTAGAGCTATCCTCCTTACTTTTGAATACAGTGCCTAGAAAGACAGTCAAAGCTGTGAACACTGTCAGAAAAAAAATGCGCCCAACTGTTGGCCGCACGCATAGTGTGCGTGCGGCCAACAGTTGGGAACAAAGCTCGAAAAGCACAATGACGTGGCGTGAGTGTAAGCCCAGGTTCGCACGGGCGATATTTTCCCGCGGCTATTTTTTTTCGCACATTTAATTTTGAACGCTCTGCTTAGCGCCAAGTGTAGAAAATCCAACAGTGTGTTTTAACGACGCGCTGGAATGTATTCTGTTGGATTCTCAACGCTCGGCTCAACACAGAGAGTTGAAAATCCAGTGCGCGATAAAATCCCGCCGCGATATTTTTACATCCGTGCGAACGTGGGCTAAGACGTACTCAATAATAAATATATTTATTGCTTCCACATGTGAACTTAGGTGGTAGAGGTGTTACAAAATTATGATCATAAAGGACCCTGTCACGCACACCTGCATAATAAAGTTGGCGTGTTTGTTTTAGTTCTTTTGCAGCACGACACTATCTAGACATACCTAAATAATCGAAGACTTAAGCAAATTAATAATTACCAGATGCCAGTTTAGTTCAACGATACAGCAACAACTAATTGTTCTAGAACGTGACATAACTCGTGTTTGCAACTTTACCATATTGTGACATCCAACCATACCAGGATTCGGGGTAAACGCTCTACGTATTGTCATCTTTTATCCTGATTTTAGGTACACAACACAGTAATATTCATGTATAGAATACCAAAATACACCCTATTTGTTGTATTTTCCTCTTAAATATTACCTAGGTATATTATTTGTTGAGGATATGTTTATTATACCGATTTTATTTAAAATAATAACATCAGAACAGAACACTTTTATCCTACTAAGTCTTGTTAGTGGTGTGTGTTTATGTTCGCCCAGTTAAGTGCTAAAAGCAGAACAAAAATGGGTAAAAAAAAAGTAATCTAATCTGAACAGAATTTCATACATACATACATAAAATCACGCCTTGTTTCCCCGAAGGGTTGGGCAGAGGTACACCCAGTATTTTTTTTCGCCAGTCATGTTTAATTTAAGTCCCATTTAATAGGGAGCGAGCCTATTGTCATCAACCGGGGACAAATCAAGATTCCGGGCTACTACTGAGAAATTTCAGATAAAAAAAACCAAAATCACTTTACCCGACCCGGACAGAACCTCATTACCTTCCTTATTAGCACACAAACATTTTTGGACAACATAATATTTTTTTCGCAGGGTATCCCTACTTTGATGTCGTCTGTCGTCGGCGTTTAACATAAATAATAAAAACCGGCCAAGTGCAAGTCGGACTCGCACACGAAGGGTTCCGTACCCCCGTACATTATTTACCAAATAAATGAAAATACTAAACATCATCTGCCTAGCCTTTTCCCAACTATATTGGGGTCGGCTTCCAGTCTAACCGGATGCAGCTGAATACCAGTATTTTACATGGAGCGACTGCCTATCTGACCTCCACAACCCAGTAACTGGGTAATACGATACCCCTTGGTAAGACTGGTTGTCAGATTTTCGGGATTCTGACGACCCGTAACGACTGTCAAAGATCCACGAATGACAGCCGGGACCAACGGCTTAACGTGCTTTCCGAGGCACGGAGGAGTCTCGGTATGTAAAGATGGTCACCCATCCACAGACCAACCCCGGCAAGCGTAGCTTAACCTGATGGATCGACCCGTGTGGCAGTTACTACTTAGCCACGAGCTCCTCCCCCCTATCCTCCCCCTATTTCATCAATATGAAGACAAATAAAATAAAATAGTTTTCTACTCGATGAGCTCTAGACAATGACACCCCACATGCCAGGGTTATATATTTTTTTAAAATCAAATGTTTATTTTATTTGTTGTAATAGCGGCAATAGAAATACATAATCTGTGAAATTTGGACAGAACACGCCAGTCGGGTCAACTAGTCGTTACGATTTTTAAATGCGGAAATAGGAAGCATTTGAGAAAGTTCTTAATAAAGACATAAATTAAGTATTATTTTATAATGTTGTATATACAATTCTGTCTTCTTTTGAATCATAATTAATATGGTATTATGTATAGAAGACACATAAAACTGTGTTAACGTTTTAAATCTTCCGATTTTGAAATCTGAATATTCATGGCTTCAACTAGAAAACCTCGGAGTTGAGCAAATCTTCATTAATTATCTTGTACATAGGTCATTGCCCTCGCAAACAAATTAATATAAACACGAACTCTTCTGACAGTTCGTATCTAATTCAAGCATATTATTACATTCGAACAATTAATTTTACAGTTTATGCCATATTAACTTTAATTGCAAGGCTAATTAATTACTTAGGTGCGGTCTACCTAATTATTACACATTAGAGAATTGAACCTACTACGTAGTACGATAATAATTTAGTAACTTACTTTCAAATATTTTCATATTATCAAACAGTAGCCAAAACATGAGGCCAAAGATATATGTTAGGATCGCAGCAGGTGGCGTTCTGTAGTTCCTGCCTACCTCCATGGGAAGAAAGCGAGATTTTGTGTAAGGATGCATCCTGATTTTCCAAAGAAATACATCCAGGAAAAAAAAAATGGAAATAGCAAGGCTCCACAAATTGGACTCTTTGGTTGCCCTTATAACAACCCCCTGTAGAGTGTAGGTTCTTCTCATCTCATTATACCAGTGTTTACCAAAATGGTCCAGGTAGACCCCCAGGGGTCCACGGAAGACTCGACGGGGGCCTACTTTGGCGTGAAAAAAAAGGGGGTTCACAAGTTGTAAGTGGTGGTCCACGAAAATGTATCTGGTTTCGAGAGTAAATAATAAAAATGTTGGCTTGGCTTTACCTATCAATGTAGGAAGATAATAAACTACCCAAAATAATGAAGGGAGCAAAATTTTTGACCGGCTGTATTTCGGTGAAAAATGGTCGTATTGAGACTTTAAAAAAAGCATTAGAAGCTTTAAGATTCAAATTTTCAGATTTTTTGGCTAAATTTTTTATAGGAGCTATATTTTGGCGTTTCTCATGCAGTCTTAACAGATAGCGCAAAAAAATATAATAAATATTGGAAATTTCCATCGTTAGATCTAATTATGTTAATCTTCACATTTTTTGACGAGTTTTGGGACTATGGTAGAAATGTAGTAGCACCGAAACCAGGAAAATTTTGAAAGTAGTCTAATAGAAAAAAAAGATTGGGAACCTCTGCATCATACGAACGATGATAATGATGCGTTCTTGTTCTTGAAATTATTATTTGGTTTATTTACGGCTATCTTCGCCTTCTACTTACAAAGGTGTACCTACTTAATTGAAATAACTGAAACACTGGAATTTAACGGGTTATACTAAAACGGGACTAACCATAACAACGCGAACACAGCTACTCGATACATTTTGTCGACCTGCAGTAGGTATTCTAAGTGAACTAAAATGTTGGGAATAGTTGATATTTTTTTCGCCATTACCAACTGTGCTTGTCCTAAGCATAGTGAAAGTTGTTCATAATGATGAGTACACACGGCTACACATCAAGCTATGCATTTCCAGTATAAGCTGACCTCGCATTGTACGGAAATCCTATAAAATGCGAGATCAGCATAAACTGGAAATTATTCTGACTCTTTTCAGGTTTTCAAATAATTTCAAATCTCACCATACAGCCTATAATGTTCCCATGCTGAGACGTAGACCACACACCACCATTATATAATGATAAATTCCAATCTTTGGACCCCTTTAATATCACACGAAACAGACAAAAAAGGAGATTATCCAAATCCTTCAGCAAACGCCAGACACTCCGCTTAATAAGTAACGCTAGTTCAGTCATACGTACCATCGAAGAAGTTCATATCTATACACCGCAAGGACTATTTCTGCTTGCAGCGCTCGGTCGCTAAAGAACCGGAGCGGTAACAGATGTGGTCATCGTGTTCACGGGATTTTGTTTTCAAACTGTTCAGAGATGTGAAATTCTTCGATAGTACATAGACATACACACAACATCACACACATTTACAGCACCTACACCGCGCAGATACACACCCGCACACACTTAAATATTATTAACCATGTCAATCTCTGTTTTTATTTCTATACTTTTCTGTGTACTTCGTAATTGGCGTAACGTTTAGAATAATAATTATGTTATACTTGCTGTCAGCTGTGTGTGTGCTACCTTATAAATAAATTATTGGCAATGTTTTTCGAAAGGCAGCAACTAATACTCCCAGTGTCATTATTTCCTCACAAATAAATAGCATGTGGTGTGCTATCAAGTGAAAACATCTGCAAGGACATAAATACGTTAAATTGCAAGTTTCAACAGCCGCGCTCACTAGTTCACCTTGACACCGTTATCGTTTCCTTCTTCCTTCCTTCCCCCGATGTTCTTGTTATGGTGCTAATTTTAAACACCTGCTTCCCAATTCCCTTGGCCACGTAGTATACACATGGCTAATAGATTTTACACATGTGGCAATGTTGGTGGTATCGGCAGGAATTGTATTATTACATAAAGTTTATTCATCAATAAGTAACAACACAATCTTACCTATTACCGTAATTCTTTTCCTAAAATTAAAGAAGCCTAAGCTACTCTGTCGTCTCCTTATAACATCAGCTATCTGCCAGTGAAAGTCCCATCAAAATCGGTCCAGTCCTTTCGGAGGTTAGCCAGAACAAACAAACAGGTAACAAAAATATTAAAAGTAGTTTTTTTTTTAATTATACCGTATATAATTTCATATGCATTTAGTAAAAAGCTGTTATTTTGAAATTACAAACAGACTTCAATTTTATATTATTTACTAGCACTTTGCCCGCGGCTTCGCTCCCGTGGTCTTTCCCGCGGGACCCGTTAATTTTCCCGGTATAAAAAGTAGCCTATTACTCCCTGAAAACTAAGCTTTTTAATGGTAAAATTATGATAATTTTTTTAAATCGGTCCAGTAGTTTCGGAGCCTATTCGGTAAACAAACAAAAAAGTCTTTCCTCTTTATAATATTAGTATAGATTTGTATACAGGGTGGTGGCAGCACACATCGACGCGAAAACTGTTACCATGGATTCAGTACATGATTCTGAACCCCCTTGCGATGAAATTTTAGTAGCTTATTTAAAAAAAAAATACAGTTGTTCCATACATTTTGACCGCGTAGGTATTGCACTTTTCTATGAAACAGCTGATGTTTTTTTTTTTAATAAGGTACGAACGTTTTTAACGTGGGGCGGTTCAGAATCGTGTACTAAATCCATGGTAACAGTTTCCGCGTCGTTGTCCCTGTATTTATTCTATATTTAGCCATGTTGGCCCACCCCATTACAGGGCAAAGGCCTAATCTTTTTTCCACCGCTCTCGATCTTGAGATAGCGCGGACCAATCTTGTCTGGAGATATCAAGCTTATCCTGTTATCTTCCTGCCAGCCTCGCATTTCCTCAGGAAGTTTTCAGATATGTGATGTGTATGTGTTTGTAGATATGGTCCTAAATTACTTACGTACAGATCGCGGCTCATAAGTTGAACCAAAATGGCGGTCTTCCGCGCAGGTAAAACTATGATTATACTTCGATTGAGACCTGAAAATGTTTTTCTGCGCATTTAAGGTCATAGTTTAACATACGTGCCGCGATCTGTAACACATTTTCGGGTCTCAATCGAAGTATAATCATAGTTTTTACTGCACGGACAACCGCCATTTTGGTTCAACTTACACACCGCGATCTGTACTTAGCACAGGTGTGAGTACTATGTACTAATGAGCTACCATTTACCGGGTAATATGTATTTCATTGACTTGAATATGGCGGCGGCTGTGAGTATGTCATGCTCACTCAGATGTCTCGCTGAAGGTGGCGCGTGTGTTGGATCATTTAGCTCCCTTCAAAATGGTTGAGCTGAATGTTGCTGAACCATGCGTCATGTTCGTGAACGGGCGCCGTCAGTTGGGACTGGGTCATCTCTTAGCTGCCACAGCTTATTTAAAAATTTTGAATGGTTCTAAGTTTTTTTATTTTTATTACGGACGCTTTTACGAACGTGCACGTCTTTCTACATTGTTCTCACATGCATAATTTCAACATAATCTGTGTATATTTTATTTATTTATAAGAGTAGCCGTGGAGTTTCTTGCCCATTCTTCTCCATAGGTACCTACTACGCTTTGGAATGGGCAACTAGCTTCCTATTTCTGACTGACCCACTTCTTGACAGTTCAAAAGTGCCTGTAAATGGTTTAATTGAAATAAATGCTTTGAGTGAGTTTGAATTATGCTATTTTGCACTATACATACATAATGGTGGTTTATTAAGGTAAACAGACCATATAATAATATGGACATGGTGTGTCTGGATCTAAATATATATACAACGTCGCGGTTTCTAGAAAATCATTATTTTATTTATTTACGACGTATATTGTTGCTCCGGTTGTAAATTAATTAATTTAATAAAGTATCCTTAAGTAATATCTTTGTTATTATTCAGTTCAGGCAATTTAATTACAACATGCGATGCGGATGAATTTTTCGACGCCATATTTTTGTTTGTGAACAATTTTAGTTAAATTGGGATATAGTTTAGTTATTTTTACTAATGAATTAGGTATCAATTGTTATTTGAATACATAGTTATTATTTTAATTCTGAATAAAAGTCATACTTTGAAAGAAAATAGTAGTAGTAGCTTCGTATTACAAAATTAATCATTAGATATTATCTTCACGTTTCGCGAGCAATTAATTTTATTAGAGACTGATTAAAATGTCATAATTAATCTTATATGTTTAGACAGCTCTCTCTGAAATGTTACTTTATGCCAAGCTGCCAACACGGAGAGTGTTGGCAGCTTGGCGTGAGCGTGCCTAAGCAGGCAAGCCGCCATGCCGCCATGCTTCCCATACTGAGTTAGAACGCTAACATTGGCAACAGAAGCTCTAGGCTATTATGGAATCTGCCATCTGGATATGGCCTCAAACGCCAAGGTTGAATGCTCGCTTCGTCCAAAAATGGCCTGCGGTCGATACTTGCGCTTGCGCACTCGCTAGGCCTTTTAAGGCTTCCCAGTAACCTTAAACACTTGAAGTAGCGAAGGCGATAGCAAAATGGGACGGAAATTATCTTAGAAACTCGGCTTTATTATTTTTATATCCTTGTATTTGCAATTCATGCGAAGTAATTTGCCTTATAATAAATATTCTTCGCACGTTTTCCAGCTATGAGCGAAGATCCAAATAAATTATTGTCTGTAATGTTATTTCCTGTAGGAGGTAAATTAATGTATTTTGATGGATCGCTGGAGGTCATTGAATTTGCTTTTATCGTAATAAAGTTGAGTATTGTTTGTCCGTATGCAGTTTACAGGCCTGGAAGTGTCACGACTATAGACTGACGAATTATATCTTACACCAATTAATAATGTGAAACTACTTACATTTTAGAACAGTCTGAGGATAAATGTAGCTTATTTGCAGATTCTGTTTACTCAAATGTATTATTCCTCGCCGTTACGTCGAGTTTCTTTTCATAAACTTCTCCCTTTCTCTCGATATTTATGCATTCGAGACGTGTCATCGTTTCTCGTCACAAGAACACGCATGAACGACATGGCTAATAGCTGAGATACAAACGCATCAAATCGAACGTGAATATATTACATTTAAATAGCAGCAGTATTCTATTTATGTTTAACATTACCCAAGGTGCTCAAGTGTTGCTGTGCATGTGAGCAATGAACTTGCGCGCGTCTCGCTTGCCTCGACCTTGCGCTTGCGCCGATCGGTAATAATTACTATACACTATACAGTGCTTATCGCGTGATCGCTTGCAAAACAAACTGCTGAAACGAATTGGTTATTAACAGTCGAGCTGAGTTACTGTGTCAGTGATTAATATTACCTAGTAATAGAATCCCAGTCCATACATAATGTAGGTACATAATCGCGGATATCTGAGGATGTGGGCCTGTGGGGGGTTACGATAAGCGCCACGGATGCTGAGTAATTTGCTGTATTTTTTGCCGCTGGGTTTAGGTACTTTTCTGTAGTTACGTGATTCCTGTTTGATTCCTCAAGGCCAATATTACCCAATATCCATGTTTAATTTGAGTCTAGTAAGTACCTGATAGTTTGAAACTAACATAACATAACATCACGTCTTGTTTCCCCGAAGGGTTGGGCAGAGGTGTACCTGTAGTACACCCACATTTCTAGTTATGTTGCCATCAACCGGGCACAATTCCTGACTCCGGGCACTGAGAAATTCCTGTTAGAAAAACCCAATAATACTTTGCCCGACTTGGGAATCGAATGCAGGACCTCATGCTCAGCCAACGAGGTTTGAAACGGGAGTTTGAAACTAATGTTAGGTATACCTACACTTACAGAGTACGTAGTACAACACCAAAATGTATTTACAGTAACAGTTCAACCCAAATACTGCGATGTAGGTATGGCGTAGCCGCCGCGGCTACGCTGCTACGCCATACGCCGCGTAGCAGGCTACGATTTTCGAGCGCTACGGTAACCTTGGCGACTGGTAAACTGCAGCCAAATATCATGAATTTCATACCTATCTAACCAAAACTATGACACGACGCGTTAAAAATCGAAATTTATTTCCCGGTATTCCGAACCATCGCTACCATAAAAGGGTAACCTAAACCACAGATTCATTCCAATTAAAGTAATCAGCGCTCGTGGGTATATTTACTTCGTGGCATGTTTGTGGCCTAATAATGTATTGTCGGCCGCAAAATACCAACCACTGAACATAGTAAGGTGTGGTTCGCTTGCCGTTGGCCGCCATAATCAAAATGAAAACAATAGGCAACATGTTTATTAGCAGTTAGCCACAAGAGGATACTACTGCCCATCCTCTTAGCAAACCTAATTAGTGCCTAGCATTAATTAATATTATTTCCTCTTACAGTGTGAGAACTCGAACCGACTATTTCTGGTTCAAATTGCCTACAAGGATAAAATTGATGTGGCTGGAACATACTCAAAGTTTGCATCTCCTGTTACTATAGTTATCCAGTCCAACGGCCGAACACTCAAACGCAGCTTATGATTTCTATATATCGTAAGATACACAATATTGGTCCGACACGCACTTTGTTTCTTTTTGCTCGGCTCCGTAGTAGCGTGATCGAAAATAACCTATAACCTTCCTCAAGAAGTGGTTGCAAAAAGATTTTTCCAAATCCAGTAATGGTCGTTTCAGAGATAGCGGTTTAAACAAACAAATTCTTCAGCTTTATTTACAGATAGTGCAATCCA
Source organism: Xanthia togata (assembly GCA_963853775.1). Lineage (NCBI taxonomy): Eukaryota > Metazoa > Arthropoda > Insecta > Lepidoptera > Noctuidae > Xanthia > Xanthia togata. Next base: position 21,333,593 of record OY970795.1, on the reverse strand, counting down.
CGTCGACGCGCCCCACTCCGCGATTACTGTACTAGTGTACTGTAAGCTGTAGGTACTTTAGTACGGAGCGGAGCGCAGTGGGGCGCGTCGTCGTGGATTGCATAATATCATATCTTTAATATCATATTAAATCAAAAGTTTATTTGCTAGAAATACATTGTTTTGGAACAGGTGAGATCTTATGAACTAAGTGTCATTGTATTGCAAGCAAACGTGCAAATTTTACATTCTTAAGGCTCGTGCAGACCAGCGCGAATCGACGGCGCGACGCGACTCGAACAATACAATTAGATAAATATAAATACAATATAGTTAGACATATTAAGCCCAGGTACGCACGGGCGATCTTTTCCCGTGGTAATTTTTTTTCGAGCACTGGATTAGTGTTGTCAACGCTCTAGGACAAAGTGCGTCCCAGCGCGTTGGATTCTCAACGCTCTCGACTCATCACCTAGAGTTGAAAATCCAGTGCGCGATAAAATCCCGCCGTGATATTTTTACATGGGCTTACAGGGTTGATCAAAATGTAGAACTTTATACCTACTCCATAGTCATCATTACTATTTCATTGCGGTTATTATGATAAGGTGAATACGATTCAATTACGTGGGTAGATAGTGTTGCAAGTTATTTTTAATCTGCAATAAAAAGCTATTACCTATGGCTTTTAAAATAAGCATTTTAGTCAAAACAATAAACCGTTGTGTGTGTTTACATAAAATATAATTAGCTCACAATAAGGATAAAGTATAAATAATGGCTGCTGGGGCATTAAATAAATGTTCCAGACATGATTGTGGCCATTTATTAGAGGTTTGTGGCTAGTTGAGCAAGGAATTAATGAAAATAACATTGTTCACACATTATTCAGAAAAAACGTGCAGTCCTCATTTTAATTGATATACCTATTATTAAATAAAACCTGTATATAACTTTTATTTTTAATTAAATTATTTTGGGGTTATAATAATTTAAAAAAATGTGCTAATTAAGCCCTATTTATTTGAAACCCAACATGGCATCATTATTTTTTTAATTCGTGAATTTATATTCTCTAGCGGACGCCATATTGAATTTAATGGCACATAGCCTTTAACCAGCGGACGATCAAGACGCTTCCAACGATACTTACCTCATTTGTCAAATTATGATAAGTAGTTTAGAAGTTCATCTGTTCCCTCATAACTGCGTACATACCATAGATATCCATAACCGGTCAAAATTATAACCTTAGGTACTTTTTGTTTCACAGTATTCAGGTAAAAATAGGAACTGCTCATTATCGGTCTGTGCTCTAAGTTAGTAACTTTAATTTTATTTTTCGACCCTAAATCATAGGCCTCGTTGGTCTAGTGGTCACAAACGCTACTACTGAGCATGAGGTCCTGGGTCCGATTCTCAGGTCGGGTAAAGTGTTATTGGGTTTTTCCATCAGGAATTTCTCAGTAGCAACCCCGAGTCTGGATTTGTGGCCGGTTGAAAGCAATTGGCTCGCCCCCTTTTACATGGGACTTAAACATAACTGGCCAAATGTGGGTGTACAGGTACATCTCTGCTACAGATGTTATATTATGTGTATGTAAATCAAAGGATGGGGGCCAGTTCGTGACCCCGACCTCCAGGCAGACTCCAAAAATATTCGCCGCATGACGTAAGACTCGTATAAAAATGTAATTGACTGTGTAAACGCCCAAGAATTCACGATAATCTTAACGATACCGACTGACGTCATCCAGTCAGCTGATTGCGCATTTTATGGAGATTATTACGAACCGTCTTGTACCTGAGCTTGACGATAATAATATGTGAAGGAGGAAAAATATCAATAATAAAGTATTGACTGGATATATCTGGAATTATGGATGATTGTGAACGATTAATAATTTTCTTCGGAAGTGGTAACCAACATAATTTGGAGAACGTAGGAATTATGTACGAAACATTAGGCAATGCAGCAATGCTCGAATGGAAATCTCATCTTGGCTATTAGAATTTTCACTTTGAGATTTTTTATGGTTGGTCTGTCTAGACACCAGATGTAGCCAGCCACCTGTGGATGCAGAATGCTATATTACAGCGAAATTCCTAGGTACCTCAACTTACATACGTACGAAATGGCATATTATCTAGATGTAGAGTACCTACGATACACTTTTTTGACTTTTTATAATTCACTAGGTACCATCCATGCCGTACTAAATGTGAAAAATGTGTCTGTCTAGGTCTGTACCCTAATTACGTAATACAGGATCAATCGGAATTTTAATCGTTTTGAAACAAATTGCTAATACATTGCTTCATTAATTCAAAGTAAATAACGCAATGAATGTTGTTGAACTGTCAAAATGAAACAAATTTGTTGTAATCGTTTACGAAAATATGTTGCGTAATTACTTTAGATAGCAGCCGGTCTATTCTGTAACCATCTCACGGTGAAAACTTAGGCGAAGTGAACGTGAAGTGAGCGGTCATTCCATCTGCATGTCGATTCCCGTAACCACTTCACCGTGAAAACATGTGAAGTGAGCGTGGAGTGAGCTGTCAGTGTCATCTCACCCTGTTGGAATGACAACTCACTTCACCTAAGTTTTCACGGTGAGATGGTTACTGAATAGCACTGCTGCTGCTAGGGACTGACAGCTCACTCCGAGCTCACTTCACCTAAGTTGTCACGGTGAGATGGTTACTGAATAGCACTGCTGCTGCTAGGGACTGACAGCTCACTCCGAGCTCACTTCACCTAAGTTGTCACGGTGAGATGATTACAGAATAGCACTGCAGGTCTGTGTCTGCTATTATTTTGTATGTGATTTTAAATATTTTTCTTGACTCTGCTGGAAAAGGACGTTGAGTATTTTTGATGTGGAGTAGATCAATCAATCTGCCTAGCCTTTTCCCAACTATTTTGGGGTCGGCTTCCAGTCTAACCATACGGTTAGGTTAGGTTAGCTAACTGCTAGTTGAATACCAGTATTTTACATGGAGCGATTGCCTATCTGACCACAACCCAGTAACTGGGGAATACGATACCCCTTGGTATGACTGGTTGTCAGACTTTCGGGCTTCTGACGACCCGTAACGACTGTCAAAGATCCCCGAATGACAGCCGGGACCAACGGCTTAACGTGCTTTACCCCGTCAACAAGTTTCACATTACATTCAACTACCTAGTACTTTTTTACACTAAGATACATTAAATACAATTTTTTTTTTCGTTTATCCTTCTTTTTTTTTCTTCTTCAGGCTTCGCACGTTTTCTCTTAACACATCTGACATTGGCAGAATTGTCGATATCGGCACCATTGCCATAAAGAAAAATAGAATAGAATAGAACGTGCTTTCCGAGGCACGGAGGGGTCTCGATATGTAAAAATGGTCACCCATCCACGGACCAACCCCGGCAAGCATAGCTTATACTGATGGATCAACCCGTGCCGCTGATAATACGTAGCCACAAGCTCCTCTTTGATGTTGAGCAGATGCTAGGTGTAATTATAATGGGTTTATTAAAATTAATAATATACTTTTATCTAGATCTAGATATCACTTTAAAACTTTAAACGTTTAAAAGTGATATGAAAAATTCTCTGAAAAAATAATTATTAAATGAATCAATACGTGGTCATCGACCAGCAGAATAAACCATGATTCATGTAGGTACATGTTGTCCAGTTAGTTCGCATTTTTATTTTTTTCCTGCTTTATTTACTGCCAGTGCTATGTATGTAACCTACATGAACATCATATAAAGCGTTTTTAATTAAAATAAACACATAAATATCGGACACTGTTCTAAGGAAAATGTTATTTTCATTGTTATTTGATTTACTTATAGTGTTTCCTTATTGCTCAGAAATAACCTCATTAGTACATTAATATTGTGTTTGTCGTAATTAAATTTAAAACGACATACTTTTATCTAATTTTTTTGTGCTTGAAATAAAAGCTTTTACCACTGAACTGGTAGGTTAACTACTATTTTTAAATACGGAACCCTAAAATTGATTGTTTGCCGTATAAGATAAAATTCGTTTCCTCGCTTGGCAACAAGATTAAAATGTATATTTTTATAGTAATATTGGTATGACTTTCCTCTAAATGAGTAGTAATGGTATCCATGACGTAAGAATTAATAACCAAGCTCTTTTGAAAGTGAAAGTCGAATTACATTCGCTCCAGTAGTTTTAAGTGTCGTGGCGAGGTCCCATAACAGAAACAGGTCATCTCATTCATGTCAAAAGCGGACAGCGGCATCTTCGACCATACTTAAGATGATTTTACTCAGTAAGAATTTCTGGGATTCAAAATTCCTACGAATATTAATCTGTAGGAATTCAATAATCTACGTTGAATTCGTCTTACATACAACGGAAGAAGTATGTATATTAGGTACTAGCTGCGCCCCGCGGTTTCACCCGCATAAGTCCCCATCTCGTGGAAATATCGAGATAAAAAGTATCCTCTGTCCTAACCTAGGTCATGGTCTACCCATGTGCCAAATTTCATCCAAATCCGGTCAGCCGTTTTAGCGTGAAAGCGAAATTAACACAAACAAACTCACTTTCGCGTTTATAATACTAGGATTTAGAGATTTTGATTTTTGTGTTGTTAATATTGGTTTAATGGACCTTGATAAAAGACGACTAAGTAAAAACAAGTTCAACAATGCATGAAATAACGATTCATCCCATCAGGACATAAAAATATTATCATATAGTCCTCAATTGTGCCGCACCTCACAAAAGACAATCATGGCATGAACGATTTTTAATGATTCCATTACAATATAATAATGACGTCACGATACAAATAGATGATCGAATCTGTGATCGAGACGGATCGTCACCCGATTCGATAACATGATTCATGCTGTCAAACGCTTGTGAGAAATCTCTGAGTCATCGGAGGGCCACACCAAGGTTAATTCAAAACGTATGTACGACACTTGATTTTAAAGTACATTTTGATTTAAATCTGACATTACGAGGTAATTTTTAACATGGAATGGAGGATGTATCTTGTTTTCTGTACATTATGTTAAATAGCAATTTTCCTTGATGAAGTCACCAGAACAATAGCAGACTCCATAAACATTAAAGGTAAAATAAACATCAAATTAAAGCTATTTTAGGCCCTTCAAGTTCCATTTCTGTTTTCGACCACGAGAACTCAATCGAAGGAATTAATGATGATTTAATGGATATTAAATTGTATGCATAGGTCAAGTGCGGTCATCCTAATATGTAGTTCCCTTTATTGGAAAAAGCAATCCGTCTCGAAACCTTGCTTGGTAAAGAAATTAATAAGACTGTGAGACATACCAAGGTGACTCCGAAATTGTTCCGTATTGCCAATTTGAGTATCGCTAAAAAGGTAGCGATCGAAATATGTCAGTAATGGCCACGTACCGTACTATATTATTATAGGTACGTTTTGTATTATTACTTCTACGAAATAAGTAGATATGCTAAGCCTTGATTATAATTTAATATTGTTAACTACTCTATCTTTACTACTTACCTATTTTTATATCTCTAAGGTTACTAACTATCTGAATATGACAATCAATTAGTCAAACTTGTATTCTAAAATAAGTATTTGAATCTGGAATAACACGAGCTACAAACAAAATACTGCAAATTAATCCGATTCCGGAGAGACGGAGGGTGCAGTCGAATGAGTCATGCAACCCCATAGCGCACCCTATGCGATGGTGCACTGGCGGGGCGAGGCGCAGGGTCGGGAGCAAAATCAATACACGCAGACGAGTGCACAATATTATTTTATACGTACCTATATTAAGAAACATTTAACAAGGGTGTCTCGAAGCTCGCTCTATTGATTTATGTCTACCTCTGCAGTGGGGAGGTTGAATATTTTACGCATTGTAATTAAAATTAGTAACATCCAACATTATGACATTAACCTAAAAAAAATGTTAATACCTAATCAACGTACCTAATTAATTTTACGTTTTATCCTTCCACGTGTATTCGATGTGTCATATCATTGTGGATCTGGTTTAGCTCCCAAATAATACCGCCTACGCCTCTTTTCAACAACAAATAGTTTGTTTTTGTCGCGTCGCAACTGGCTGGTCGTTTAACGCGGACAGCAAATCCTACACGAGTAGTCCACTGGCCGGTCTGGTCCAGTCGCCTTCAGACGCGCATATAGATTTTTTTGCACTACGTCCGTGCAGCCACTGTAACGTCCTACCTACTAGAATAAGATATCTCTCATCTTTTACGTTAGTTAGTAATGCTTTCTGCTCTTTTCATAATTATAATGAGAATATTTACAACGGTAGAGTATTAAACTAATTAAATATTTGTAGGTTAACGTTAGGCGTTTGTGGCAATTAGCGCAAAACAGCTGAATCATAGAGAAAGTACGGATAGACTGGAGAGAAATTTCAGTATTTTAAAGAAGCGTATTGGTGACCCTGAGCGTTGTACACAAGGCGGTGGCAGGTACGTGAGTGTTTACGTGTACAGTCACACTGCTTCAGATAACGTCTAGTGCTATATAATCGTTATCAAAGCATATCGTTATCACCAGATTGTGGATAGAACCGAGTGCGTTACCATATATGGTGACAAAAATTGAGGCAGCATCAGGCAGCTCGTGATTGGCGGAAAATAAATTGTTGCATAGTACGTGAACTCTGATAAGGCGCGTTTTATATAGTTTATCCTCAAGAGTCGGTTCTCATTTAGTGAGGTGTGCTTGACCGAAGCAGCACGAGTCGTACCTAGTCATTAACTTATTATTTAACAGTAAGTTTTGCTTGATTTTATTAAATTAAATTGTGGGTTTAAATAATAAATAACTGCGATGTTTTAAAACTGAAAATATAGAGTTTAGAGCCAGTGTTTAATATTATATTAACACCTGTGGAAACTACATGTTACATAACATTTTTACGTAATTAAGTGAAGTGTTTTTTGGATTTAGTGAATTTTAACAATCATCAGTTTTGTGGCAAGTTGTCTACTGAATTTGAGAGCTTCTGGGTTCGAACCCCAGACCGGGCGTGAGCTTTTAGGGTGTTTTCACCCTTATTTTTTCCGTCCGTCAGTTTGTTAGAAATTTAGAATTTAATCTAATATGATATTTATCAAGTGTTACTTTATAACCTACTTATTAAAAAAAAACAGGCGTGCCTTTCCAAGATTATTATCATTCTTTTAGAGATAAGGTGTATCAAATAATCCTTTTATCAGTGAGTTGGCACAAGGCGTGACTGTTGCGTTAGATATGAATTTACTACATAACGGTTGGCTTTTGCTAAACAACATCGTTCTTCTCAGTCAGTCTGTCCCTTACAATTAAGGACTATCTTTCAGGAATTTCACAATCCATTCTTATTATTCCAGAATAACTCACAATGTGCGACGAGGAAGTTGCTGCGTTGGTGGTAGACAATGGCTCCGGTATGTGCAAGGCCGGGTTCGCCGGTGACGACGCGCCCCGCGCCGTGTTCCCCTCCATCGTGGGCAGGCCGCGCCACCAGGGCGTCATGGTCGGCATGGGACAGAAGGACTCGTACGTAGGCGACGAGGCCCAGAGCAAGAGAGGTATCCTCACGCTCAAGTACCCCATCGAGCACGGCATCGTCACCAACTGGGACGATATGGAGAAGATCTGGCACCACACCTTCTACAACGAGCTGCGTGTGGCGCCCGAGGAGCACCCTGTGCTGCTCACGGAGGCCCCTCTCAACCCCAAGGCCAACAGGTAGGTCCCGCGCCCAGCGCGCCTCGTCCGCATCCAAAGCCGCTTGCAGCGAGCACTGCGAGCCAAGCTCTGCGCTCTGAGCCGCGTTTGACCATGTCCTTTGTTTTGCAGAGAGAAGATGACACAGATCATGTTCGAGACCTTCAACACACCCGCCATGTACGTCGCCATCCAGGCCGTGCTCTCGCTGTACGCGTCCGGTCGTACCACCGGTATCGTGCTGGACTCCGGCGACGGTGTCTCGCACACGGTGCCCATCTACGAGGGCTACGCGCTGCCGCACGCCATCCTGCGTCTGGACTTGGCCGGCCGCGACCTCACAGACTACCTGATGAAGATCCTCACCGAGCGCGGCTACTCGTTCACCACCACGGCCGAGCGTGAAATCGTGCGTGACATCAAGGAGAAGCTCTGCTACGTCGCCCTCGACTTCGAGCAGGAGATGGCCACCGCCGCCTCCAGCAGCTCCCTGGAGAAGTCCTACGAACTTCCCGACGGACAAGTCATCACCATTGGTAACGAACGATTCCGTTGCCCTGAGGCTCTCTTCCAGCCCTCATTCCTGGGTATGGAAGCCAACGGCATCCACGAGACCACTTACAACTCGATCATGAAGTGCGACGTCGATATCCGTAAGGACCTGTACGCCAACACAGTTCTGTCCGGTGGTACCACCATGTACCCTGGCATCGCCGACCGTATGCAGAAGGAGATCACAGCCCTGGCCCCGTCCACAATGAAGATCAAGATCATCGCGCCCCCAGAGAGGAAGTACTCCGTATGGATCGGAGGCTCCATCCTCGCTTCCCTCTCGACCTTCCAGCAGATGTGGATCTCCAAACAGGAGTACGATGAGTCTGGCCCCTCCATCGTCCACAGGAAGTGCTTCTAAGCGGCAAGTAAGACTATTCCTAATTTATGATGCCCTACACCAGGCCCCTGAATGGGCGGCTCAAATTACGCTTGTGATCTTTTATTTAAGTTCAGTATTTAAAAATAGGCTGTAAGGTATCGTAATATGCATATTACGTAATAATGAATGCGGAACATTGTCGATTCCGTATTTTTGACAAAGATTTTTATTTATTTATAATAAATCGTTACTAACCTGAACATTTTTAATAAAAGATAATTTATATACCGGTATAAATCTGCATTTTTCTTGCTTTCTATCCTTTCATCTCATTACCGACGTATTTAGCTTCATAGGTGAAAGACGGGGTACCGTTTATGACATTCATAATGACACGATTCTGCAATTCTCGTAGACCGTCTACAGCTTTACTGGAGTTTCTAACTGCAAATGCTAGTCATTGACCGTTCCATTTTACATATTTTAGTTTATACATGTGGTAACGGAACTTAACGTCCGCAACTTTATCATCATGGAATGCTTTATTATATAATAATTTTCATTATGCATATATATAATCATACCTAAATGGTATCGAACTGGACTATATTTGGGGTATCGTAATGAAACTGCACGATAAGGTGGTTATCGTGATAAATTCCTTCATACAATAATTGTATGAAGGAGTTTATTATTTAATGACAAGGTTTATAGTTATAAGCACCTTCATTACAATCGATTCAAAGAATGACGTGAGTTGATAATAATACAATACAAACAGTCCCTAGTAACTACCTAATAGCTCTACCGCCTACCTAATTGGAGTAATTAGCACTTCTAGTGAACAAAGCAATATTCGTGCTGCATTTAATATCACTAATGGAATATTGTAGGAACTTGGGCGAGGCTACGATAATTCTATTGGAACAGGAAAACCGCACCTATTAGCTTTCAGGCTACTAACAGGATATTAAACCCTGAAACTACGCAGTTAGGGTATTTTTAGCATGGTCGGTATAGGAATTTCCAATGACCATTAATTTGTAGTGGCAGACTGTTGTACCTATAATGTTAGCTGTACTTTATAAAACAGTCGTTGGCTTGGCTCTTGCCACTAAATGTCAAGGCACTTGATACTTCAGTTACAATTTGATAGGCAAATTCAAGGTTTAGATAAGAACACTTTTCAATTCTTTATCACAATTATTGAGTATTTTCTTCATCTACATAGCTATTTATTATCTTTCTTTCATAACAACTTAATAATCCCCTTGTAATGTTAATGTTGACGATTGATTACACATACAATTTCTAACACATAGATAAGATTACGATAAGAAATACTCGTAGGTAATATTAATTATGTTATGTAGGTATAGTTTTCCCTTTCGATTTCTCCAAACAGGTGATATATCGATGAATTAATTTCCATACCAATTAAGTATGTTTTAATCTTTTCTTTTTTGGATTAGTTTTCTAATCCGGTTACGTTTTAGCGTCGATTTTAACAAATATTTTTTTAAATCTGTTAATGACGCTAGCTGGTACGGCTTTAAAAGCCGTCATTGAAGTTCGGTTTTTGTTATGGTTTTCGATGTTTACAAAATAGAGAGTGATGCGTCACACTCACATCACATCCCTACGTGGGATAGCGTGTAGTTTATAATAGCTGACCTAGAGCAATGTGTAGTCGAAATCCTAAAATACACGGTTATAATTAGATGGACACACCCACGACGTGTTCGTTTCGTCTGATGCGCGATGACGTCACGGGCGCGGTCGCCGGTGCAACTGTTCGAACTTCGAAAGCTTTCTGGCGCGTCACTTGGCCCTTGGCAGCATGAGTTTGTTTCCCTTGCCAACAAAGAGTAATCTCTCAGTGGTCTTTATAATAATGGTAGTAGGTAGACTACCTATTTATAGGATGTTGTCAGCGTTAATATTGATCGAGTGGGGTACTGGGCTCGCCGCGGTTTTGTTTGAAACATTAGACCTGTACTTACCTAAGGGTACCTAGGTATTGTGTGCTTGTGCTTCAATCATTCAAAGACAGCGTGAGCACATGATATTACTCGTACTTGTAAGATATAGTGCCTAAAGTAACTATTTTCAAAATTCGTAAATTTTCAAAAAAATCCTGATATTTTAATTTTTTTCTTTTCATATTTTATTTATTTTCTAATAGAATATACCCCTTAGAAAGGCGGAAAAAATGATCATGGGCGTACACAGCTTTTGGCCCACGGTGCAGGGGGCCAAATCAGATATTTTTTAACGTGCGCCAGGATCCGCAAATGTAGTTAGCCCGAGATATTAAAATTTTCTTTCGTTTTCTACAATTTGCAAGTCAGTGTCAGATTTTATCTTGTTTAAATATGATTCGCGACATAACAAATATGTATTTACAGAATTACTTATAATATTTAAGGCTAAGATTTATTCTAAAAAATTTATGAAAAAAAAGTCATTCGATGGAACAAATCTAACTTAGAAAGATGTATTAATGATTCTAATTATTACAATTCTGTAAATACATATTGTTATGATCGAGAATCATATTTTAATAAAGATACAATATAACACTGACCAAAGACTAACAGAGCAAAGCCCATTTAACCTGTCTTTGACCATTGTTTTTCTCGTGTTTTTACGCGTCTGAGTGTACCTACTAAATGACCATTCAATTGTACGAGTAGCCGTAGACTACGGCATTGCTAATAAAACTTACAACGGTTTTTTCAAAAATATAATGCTTAATATACCTAATACGGATATCGACGCGAAAACTAATACCTTTACCTTTATTTACATTACCTTTACTCATGTATTGAATTCGTCGTTGAAATATTTCGTAGGTTATTACAAAAATCTTCGGTTGCATAGAAAAGTGCAATACGAGTACCTACGCGGTCAAAATGTATGGAACAGCTGTTTTTTTTTTTTAAATAACAGTCGAAAAATTTCAACTCCCCTGCGTTGAAATTTTTCGGGTTCAGAATCATGTAGGTAAGTACCTACTTACTGAATCCATGGTAACAGTTTTCACGTCGCGGTCGCGTCGATGTTCCTGCCACCCCGTATTGTAATATAAAAGTAAAAAATTGTAAACTCTTTTATCGACAACACTAGGTACCTACTTTAGATAAAAAATCCATGGGTACGCCCATGCAAATGATAATGCCGGACAACTTCCGGACGGGGGGTGGGGGCTAAAAGCAAAACATGTCCGGACAAATCCCGACAGGTGGTAGCCCAGTGAACGTTAACTGTGGTAGCCCTAATTGCAGATATTATTAAATGTTAGTTAGACGTCCAGTAATTACAGCACAGTAAAACAGAAATCGATTATCTATCTTTGTCGAGCGACTTCTGTGGGTAAGGGGTGGTTTCGCCCCGCGGCGTTCAGGGTAACGAGGGTCAGACAGCAGATTTTACAGCACTTATTATGCGTATCTTAATAGCGATAATATTTTTTCTGTGAGCTGGTTGTCTGTAAAACTAATTCTCCGACATGCCAGAACTGTCAACTAAATAAACCATAGAAAGGAAAAAATAACGAAAGAAACGAAAACTGAACGGAATAATTATTAACTTGTTGATATTTTTAGAGAAATTCTACTAGCAAAACATAGCTTTTGGCGTTCCACAGGGTATCATTTTGGGATCCACACACGCTCTGATATCAGAATAAACTTATAATATCTATCCAAGATTGAGATAGATATTATTCTATCAATAAAGTCCCAAGCTAAGCCTATTCCAACCACTTAGGTATCCCATCTACTATACATATGGACGTTGCCAGGTTTCGCGTCAAATATTCACCGCATGAAATCTGCCGACACCCCTCACACACGCATGCTCATGGCCCACGACGATGCAGGCGAGGGTCAAGGGCGAGAGCGGGCGGACGATCGATCCCTCCCCCCCCCCCCGCGCTCCGCACATACCCCGCCGACGTCGATGCGACTAGACGGGTATGCGGCTTCGAACCAACTTACTTAGAACTATACCATTCTTTATTTTTTCTCCCATATGGTTCGCAGAGGTTCGCAGCTTTGCCTTTGGTTTCTGACGGTTTTGGCACATCACTAGCATCTTGAGATATTGAATTTGTCTAGATTATAGCTGATGGTTTAGGTGTAGTTAGATTGATGCGGGTTACAATATTCCACATTGTGATTGAACTACACTTTGCTTAATTATTTATTATATTACCTATTTCATTACTTCACAGACGGCTAAGGACCTAATGTTATTTTGAGGACGAAGGCCCCCAGTTCAACGGTTCATTTCTATTTAGCCTAAAAACGTTTTATAAGATCAACTCATATTTCAAAATGTTAGTTAACCCAGCTTTTTCTAAAACAAACTCATAAATCACCCAAAACCCAGCCTCTTTTTTATCCAAAATAGCAAAAATCGATATCTTTGCCTTTCACTGCCAGGTTGATAAAAAATGCCCACAGAAGGACAGCCTGTCCTGTCCGCCCTTCATCACAGACGTCCTTATTATCTTGCGGCCATATTAATGAACCTATTCAAATGAAATTAAATCTTGTATGATTGTTATAAGACTTGTTTTAGCTGTTTAGGTTTCCATTGTTCATATACGGCTGGACTTCTAAATGTGGAAGTAGGCCAGTTTGCATCAGATCGTAGTCCAGTGACGCGATCATACGTGAAATGTGATCATGGACAATTAAGTTCTGCCCTACTTACAGATGAATTGCAACTGTTAGTAATAAGAGTTGAGAATTACCTAGCTACACAACATACCCAGTTGCAGTTTGATTGAACTAGACATAACATAACATTACACCTTGTTTCTCCGAAGGATTGGGCAGAGGTGAGTACCTATAGTAGGTACCCAAATCCACATTTACGTCATGTTAAGTCCCATGCTATAGGGGGGCCAGCATATTGCCATTACTTCTGCTACGGATAAATGGCTAATGAGAAAACCCAATAAAAGTTTGCCCGACCTGGGAATCGAACCCAGGACGTCATGCTCAGCAGTAGCGCTTGCGACCACTAGTGGTTTAGAACAATGAAGTTTATTTTCTAGAATTGATAATAAACCGTGAATAATGTGCATTTGAGTAGGAATGGAAAGAAAATATCACACTAGTTGACACCGCATTAATATTGATCCTGTTTTGTTTCGGATTTCTATAATGACAACACGTCTAGCAGAGATAAAAACGTCGAATATGCAAAAATCGAAACGCGGAAGACTATTTTGTTATTGTCTCAAAATATCTAGCGTAAATTATACATATTATATCGTATATATTTTTGCAAGCTTCACAGAAAGTTGACGACATGCATAAGTTCAATTGGTATTCAGCACAACCTGCTACAAATTACATAATATAGTTTTATAACTGGTAAACAAGTTGCCAAGGAAGTCGATAATCGTTAAAATATGTAACACTGCCAAAATTACAATTCGGAATACATATCGGGCACTTTCATGTTCGTGATCGGCATTTTATTTCAATATTTATGATAACTGAACAGAGAAAGACATTGGGTACCCTTTCTGTACATCTATCACATTATTTATTCTGCAAAAGTAATATATTTAGTAGAGTTATCGAATCAGCGAACTTTCGAATCAAATGCAAATCATCTTTTAAGTTAATATTTTCAATAACTAAGTTTATCTTAAACTATTCAATTAAGGGTTCCACTAGGCTCGATCTTGGGTCCTCCTTTATTATTTAACTTTGTTAATGAATTTATTTTTCATTAAGTATTAATTATCTACTTTTAAAATAAATTCAACGTAACCATAAATTAAATGAATAAATAACTTAGTTACCGAATTAGATACCGTACCTCATTATTAAAAATGTGAACAAAATTTTGTTCACATTTTTAATAATGAGGTACGGTTTACGGTACCTTACAAAAAAAAAAAAAAACTTTTATATACTTAGTAGTCAAGGTAAAAATTAAGGACCTACTCCTTATGTTTTTCAGTAAAAAAAGTGAGAAAATTTCAAAGCAATTCGCATTGCATAATGGAAGCATACGAGTAATATGAATTATTATAATATAACAAAATGTTTGATAAACTTAGCAGTCCTCAATAGGGATGTTGACGAAAAAATTTTTTTTTTTCCGTCAGGTATTTTTAGATTATTAAAAAATATGTAATATATAATACGTAATCAAAAGATTAGGGCAATATTATTAAATGTGGCATGACGTCACTCCCGGTACATTTTATACTTACTGACTTGTGACGTGGCGAGCCCCAACTCCTATGATAAAGCAAAAATACGTTTCTAATATTTTTTTATCTGACTGATGGACTAAATAATTTTTTTTCCCCATTCAACATCCCTGTTTAAAAGAGGGTAGGTCTGACTTTGAGATAACCTATTTATAAGATCAAATGTTAAAAGAAAAGTTAGCAAGGAATTTAGCAAAGCAAATAACGATACTTACATAAATAAAATTATAAATTATTGTGAAAGTTAATATATTTCTCATACATATTATAAGTTTGTGATGGTAAGTATAGCGACAACGCATCGATCGGCTTGTAGATACTATAGACCTTAAATTCACTCATAGACAGACACCGCTGTATAACCACAGTAATATTATCATACAGTATTCCAACTTCATACAAACGGACGAAGCGCGAGCTATGCCTACGCGCCTCGATCTTGGCATCCGTTCGGCATGCAGACAGTCGCGACTGTGCCGCAGTGACGAAAGGACGGTCTGTTGTTTTTTTTATCAAAAACCGCGCGATGTTTTACCGTACCGTATATTACCGTGGTATAACGTAACGTAAAAGTTTGTATAGATTTTTGCAGATGGGATATACCATCAGGCGGGCGGGTTGCACGGCTTGCCTTCATAAAAGATGTATACTACACCCTGCAACTCCAAGAATTTATGCACCGAGTTTTTTATGACCGAGTAGATAATTCACCGAGTATTAGGCCTACCCAAATGTCCTTTCATTGTTATTATCGGTCGAGGTGAGCTCCTTAGTTCTGAGTTGAGCTCCACGATTACTGACAAATGCTTGCACTGACAGGACATGTCCACATACCTGTGTGGTTCTTTTCTCAAAAGACCATTTCAGTCTAATCTACATGGTCCTCATAAGGACTGACCAAGATTATGTCTGGACTTTAAAAGAGACTGTGACCTCTGAGTTTGTTTCGGCCTTTCTTCTCAGAGTAGTCAGATAGGAAACGCCGAACTCATCTAGCTAATTTTTAATATATTTTTTAAGATGACGTGTTAAACTGATTCCAATATCCTATGTACAGAATAATCAATTTCATTTCATTTCATTTGTTCCGAGGTCTACTCTTTTAGACCTCGGACGGAACCCTCATTCATTCGTACAAGTGTAGCAAAATATTCAGAAAATCCGATGTTTATTATCAGTGATACTGGTGACTAGGTACTGAGTTTCCAATCAAAACAATTCATATAAAATATATCAATTCTGCGAATTTACACAGGTAAAACAAATAAGTGTCGTCAAGGTTCGTAAAACAGCACACACATGTAAATGATTCACACCATCCAAGAATACTACAAATTACGTATTCCAATACCGAAACATTTTACAATACAATGGTATAACGCGTTTATATTCTACGCGACGCGCATGAGTTTCCTTCGTTGAGTCATTTCATAAGAAGTTGTGATCCTCTGGAAATTGTGCCTTTCTTATGTCTATAAGTATTGTTTTAATTTAATAATCATCGTATTGGTCATAAATAGTTTCTCTTAGTTCTATGATTTCTTCGCTTTTATCATTAACCTATTTAAGTTTATTTTATTACCGCGTTGGTTTCATGACGCCCAAATTTCGAAACAGCATCATTCGTAAGATGGATGAAAAATAAAATAATATTTTAAAATCATTGTATTCCGGTATACCGCGGATAAGGTTGACTAATAAATAGGCAATATAAACTTGGTAATATAAAAACAGACGCATCTGATATCCGGCGTGCGTGTGAGTCACCGACGGTTAAGTTAATAAGATAAATAAACACTGTTTACATTATGTGTCACGTACATACAATCATATACCTAAAACTTGTTTGGTCAAATGTTAAAATACTATTAAAGAATTTTAAAAATGTACGCCGTGCTGCCTTTGAATAAGGATATTGACTAAAAAAATATTTTGTATCCGTCAGGTAGATTATTAAAAAATATTGGACACGTATTTTTTCTTTTAATATAAAAGCAAAAGATTACGGCAATACATTGAGTAAAAATGTGGCATAACGTCACTCCCCGTTAGATTTATAATGACTTGTGACGTAGCGACTGTAGCGAGCCCCCACTCCCCAACTTTAATGCGTTTTATTCATTTAAAAAAATGATTAATATTTTAAACCAAAAAATACTTGTCTAATATTTTTTAATTATCTGACAGAAGGACTAAATAGCATTTTTTTCCCGGTCAACATCCCTATTGTTTATGAACATACTTAAGTATTTTATAGCGGAAAAAATGTAATATCTATACAAGACAGCTCATTTATCACCGACAAGTGAAAATAATGACCTAATACAAAATCATTTAGCCCTCCATAATGGCGGAACAACACCAGCCGACCCCAAAATAACTGGGAAAAGGCATGGGCATTAAGATGGTTGAACAAATGAATAATAAAATTACAAATTAGCGTAATCTAATTTACCATACCTACTTATTATAAGTACTTTAATTATGAACACTGAAAAGCTTTTGAAAGTGCGATAGCTCGCTAAAATAAACAGAGCATGTTGGAATTTTGTATGAATAAAATTGAGAATCATCATGAACACGTTGTCTGAAAATGTTGAACTCAACTTTAGTTTGATGTTACTGATACTTTCGCGTCGAAAGAAATATCGACGGTCGTATTAGTCGACATGTTTTCGAGAAATTGATGAGCGAGCAGAAACTGCACAGCAGAACATCTGTGCGATGACTTTGCGGATCAACGGAACCGACCGAGCGAAAACCCAAATCTTCAGTAGGTAGGTACAAGATCACTACATTGGAATGTTTACCTACCTTATAAAATCCTTTCACCAAAGGTAACCAGAAAATTACGAATTGGTAAAACCACTTCGTAAAATCTGAAGGAATCGGTTGCACTTTTTTTTTGTGAGGGAAGAAGTTACGAGTACTTTCTCAAAAAAAATGTGCCATGGGGCTTAGCCAAGACCTAAATCTAAATATGGACGTCCATCAAAGTTGTCAACTTAAATGGTTTTATTTTTTACGATGTCGACATGTGTTAGATTGTCTTATATATTTGGCTTAGCTGCTATAACACACAGTTCTTATTTTCTATGGCCTGTCTTTGCCACAATAGGTACGAATGAAGTAGGTGCTGTACGAGGAGTAGTTTGTTTGGGAAACATTAGCTAGCTATTGTTTGTAAACTTTTACGAGAACGATGTCACCATCAAGTAGTGGGCTTATTACAGGCTCAAGATTGCTAAATGCACTTCAGAAATTGTGCTACTTATTAGTCATAGCTCATAACTTACAAGGAACTGAATTAGTGGACTTCGTCGAGTCAACTGTGGTATATTACTGACTCATCGTTGTAGTACGCACGCATGCGGCGACCATGAGTCACAAGCCACAAGTCGAACAGCATTGCCTTGCCTGACCAGCGGAGCCCGGAACAGATTAAGCGCAGTTTAATCAACGTTGTCTAAACAACTGGCGTGTAATGTCAGAGGTTAGACATCGTGAACTCCAACATAACCATTACCGTACCATTTCTATGAAACTTTCATCGAACCTTTACAATTTAAAAATAATCAGAAAGTGTTCGCTGCTCTATTCTCACGTTTTTTTTTCGGAACGGTATTGCAGTAACAGTGCAACTGATGTTTCTTTCTAGACTTGACTAAGTAATTAGTGCACTACTGACAGATTGAGATCACAATACGTGTAATTGTACAAGTAAATGCTGCCTCTGCAGAATGTCTCAACTTCTCAAGTAACGCTCATCCTTTCAAAGGGTTCACCGTGTACTAATCCATAGGAAATGCGTTCTAAATGGCCCTTTGTGTTGAGTGAAGCAACGACATAATAACTATTGAACCGGCAACCCTTGTCGTTGGTGCGTCACAGCACTCAGCACAGATAATGTGCAGACAGTAGTGACTCCAGTGAATGACTCATTGTCGTGATATTTGTGTCTCCATGCGTCCTTCGTCCCTCCCTATGCATTAACATTTTATATTGATAAAATAATGCTTCTTTGCTGACTGTCTAGATCTCTTTGTCTCCTACGAGTAGGTATATGGTTAGTGTAGGTAATTAGTATTTTGAACAGCTATATTCAGCTCAGGACCACATAACTATGCTGCTTTAATTAAAAAAAAGAAGGAATTTCTTTACACCTCTATCTTTTGTTAATATTTCTGTCATACTAATCTCTGTTCCTTTGTTGAGAGATGAAATACTTCTTTAGGGACAACTTCAATGGACATGGAGTAGTATTTTAATATGAAGTCTAGATCATTTCGTTCTTGCCTCTTTGGCATAATTCCCTGGCTTAGTGCTTGGCAACTAGGATCTGAGGTTTCTCTGTTACCGTACATACGTATACAATAAACAGATCTTCGTCTCTTGACTAGAATTTTGGACTGGTTTCTAAAGATTCTCAGTAGCTTCCGCGAATCTGGATTTACACTCGGTTTGTGACAATAGGCTCGCCTTGTATGTATTACATGGGCCTTAAGGGGGCTACAGGCTACAGGAGCTAAGGGCAAATTTTATAATGCCTAAATGTGATCCACTGCAGTAAACAAAATCAGAAAAATAGATATGTTATTCTTCAGCATATATGCCAGTTAGTTATAGTGTTTTGAAAACAACATACAACTACAAAAATATAGAAAAAAAACATGAAAATACTTACCTCTAAAAATTTATTCTAACGATTAAAAACAATATTAATACATATACATAATGCAATCATTCTGATTTTTTGTCAGATTATTCTACAAGCAACATGTATTTCAATTTTTCAGTCCAATCAATAGAATGTATTGTAGATAGATTTCTGCTTCATGACGTGAATTTGGTTTTTGAACTGTTTTCTTTTTATATTATGTATCTTATGTTCGCTTATTTTTTTTTGTTCCGTCTCTAAACGTGAGGATATATCATTGGCTCACTGTTTACTATTCTATTACCACCTTGTGTTAATGTAGCTGTTAGTCCTCCATATTTGTTAAATAAATTAATATTTTGCAATAAATTACTAGCGTTGTGTCATCGTACTTCTCTTTCTTTTCTATGCAGTCCGACAGTGACCAACCGCTGCTGCAGCCGCTGCTTTTGGCAGCTTCTTAAACATAACAAGGTTGGGGAAATGAGTGTGAAGATACGATACACCTGTTTCGAAACCTTAGTGCCAACAGGCGTAATGTTATACCTACGTTACTTTCTGGCCAGTGGCAAATATGGCAAGTGAACCTCAACCTCTGTTGTGTTGTGCGTTAGTCAACGCCTTAACCCGCAGGCGACTATCACTTTCTTTAGACAGGTCTTGGCAAATTGAAGACACCTTCACCTGCTTTACATAATTCCATGGGTTATTGAACTTAACGTAGACCCAAAAATAAATAGGTACGGTTACGTTACGTTTGATTATTTAAAAACTCTCTTCATTAAGTAGAACGTCAAAACTACTTGGTTTAAAAAATGGAAAATCAGTACCCTAATTACGTAATGCAAAATCAATCCGAATCTGAATCGTTTTGAATCAGATTGCTAATCCATTGCTCCGTAAGTTCGAAAAAAAAACTGCAGAGCAACGTAAATAACGCAATGAAGGTTGTTGAACTGTCAAAATGAAACAGATTTGTCTTTATCGTTTACGAAAATATGTTGCGTAATTAGAAAGCAGTATTGGGGCAAGATAAAAGTTAAATTACAACAGACAGCACCAAAATGCTTACGTTGCACCTGCGAGGGTGAAGCTGCAGAATTGTGAAGATTAATTTTTAAACTAGGGTAAGAGTAAGAGATGACATTATTATTTTGTTATCGACTCTAAACTCCGACCGCCGAGAAAGTGCGTTCCTGCGACACCTCTTATTTGGACACTATCAGGAACAATAAAAATAAATAGGTATGTAAAACACGTATTCTCTTGAACTCAACCATAGACGTCTATTTTTTTTTACCACTGTGCTTTCATCTTTGAAGATCGATGACTTTCATATTATTTTTCAAATCATATAAGCACCTACCTAATAATTTTAGGAAACATGTATACCTAACTGTATATTATAGATGTCTTGGTTAAATATTTCACATTTTTTTGTAAGTTAAACACTTACAAAAAAATGTGAAATATTGAATTTAGCGGGTAACTAATTAAAGCATAATCACTCACATAGGTACCAAAAACGAAAGTTATCAAAAATATGGTGATCAATCGGTTACATTAACATCTGCGACGTGTTTACAAACATCTAAGTAGTTATAGGTATATGCATAATTTATTTGACAAAATTTCACTTTTCAAAATACGGAAAACATTGCTAATAGGTACCTACTTATCTATACTAAAAAACTTGAACCATTCATTTTACTAGGTACCCCTACCTACATAATAATAATGTATGTACCTACCTACCTACTTACGTAGGTTTGAGGATCTAAGCTCCGCAACCTAACTGCGTACCTAATACACGATCAATCACAATCGGAATCATTTTGAAAGAGATTGCTAATCCATTGCTTCATAAATTCGAAAAACTGCTTGACAACGTAAATAACGCAATGAATGTTGATAACTGTCAAAATGAAACAGATCATTTACGAAAATGTGTTGCGTAATTATGATTGCAGGTTGTACCTACTATCTACATGGTAGGTACAATACAACTTCAGCTTAGATCCTCAAATTCTACCCAGGCATGGGCGCAGGGGTGCAAGGGGGAGCACCTGCACCTTCCTGGCTTCAAAATTAAATATATAAGTGTAAAAACAATTAGAACAAAATAAATATCTGAAAACGCGCCTAGCACAATAATAGAGAACATAACCTATTCGAGGCGAGGCCCTAAAATTCAGCAATTTCTGAATTCTAAAGCTTCTGTGGGTCGACAAAGTACCGAACTGCTATTTCCGACAGTCGCATCGGCCATATGAGCGGTTTTCAAAAAAAATGACCGTTGTAAAAGTATGCTGTCCACTAACTTCGGAAATTAATTACTCAGCAAAAAAAAACTTTATAGGTGTCGTTTAAGTCATATTCATTAAAAAAACTAATACTGATTATGTTGAAAAATAAAAAAAGTACGTAATTTTGGCAAAAAATTAAATAAAATAGAATTAAACTTGGATGAAACACACGATTTTATATGTCCACCCTATACCATGCCAACTGAAAAGTCCGATTACAACCACAAAATTACATTTAATATGTACAATTTGCCAATTATTGTAAAATACATATATTGAAAGGCACAAGTAAACGTATAATTTAATGTTTTATATAAGAAAACAAGTTAAATTAATTAATTTAATCTTGTCCTCTAATATCACGAGAGGCGGAAATTCCGGCTAAGTAACGAGGATTTCAGGTACTTGTAAAATAAAAACATACCATATTACTATATTTTTAGACTTCTGGCGACATTCTTAATGTAAACGTCAAAAACCTAAGAGAATTCCATAAAACACTTTTACGCTGTCCGTTACGAAATGTTCTCGAGGATAAGTGTGTGAAAAATAATTCCACTTAAGCAACTGTATTTTCTCAGGTAAGAATTTTTTTATGATCATTTT
This sequence comes from Xanthia togata, assembly GCA_963853775.1. NCBI lineage: Eukaryota > Metazoa > Arthropoda > Insecta > Lepidoptera > Noctuidae > Xanthia > Xanthia togata. Next base: position 21,311,187 of record OY970795.1, on the reverse strand, counting down.
ATGTTTCTGGATTTGTTCTTTATTAATCAAATATTGATTATTTGTTCATTAAAGGTGAATATCTAATGTGTATCATACAAAAACGTTGATTCGATTAGCTCAAGCTAGTACTTCGTAACGACCATTACGTAACGTTATGTATATACGGAACGTTTATTGTTACGTAATGGAATTCTAAGGCTGTGTCTAGCTTTGAATTTGACTAGTGGGTGCCTGCGGGTATACTTGCATTAATTTTAAAGAATCACGGCGAGTCGCATGTACATTGATTTGTAAAATAAAGAATTTTAGAGAAGTTGTAATGGCCTTATCATTATTGATCTTTGGTAGTTTGGTGCCTAAAGAATAACTTTGGACATCTAGAGTAAATTTGTTCTTTGGACCAAGGATTTATTTCAACTTCTCCAAAAATCTTATTTTTTTTATGTACAAATCCTGTCATGATTATTTGCTTCTAATGACTGGCTTTTTGCTTACGATCATGTTTTTGAAATTTCTCAGACACGGTACTGAAAACGCCACTCACAGGGGCAGAGCGGAAAGAATAAAAAGTGATTATAATTTTAAGCCATGTCACAAATACAGGTTCTTTTATTATAAATTCATAATGTGTCGACTTTATAAGACTGAATAAAGACTGTATTAAAACTTAGTTATTTTGATATTTAATTTAGTTGTAGTAAATGCGCCCTAAGGAGTTCCTATTCGTAACGCTAGGTTCCATTAACGTAACTGTCTTATGGTAAGCCAGATTCTTTTTTTCGATTATCTTAAAAATAGACTAACCTAAAGCGTTTTGAGTAGTATATTTTAATGTTATATTTTTAACTTTATATTTCTTTAATAGATTACATTGTTAAATGTGGAACAGATATTGCGCAAAAATATGTTTTCTGGAGGTACAACTTTGCATAAGTTATGTAATGGAGCTCTCTTGGGAAAATACTCGCAAACCGTTGTGAAACTTTCATGTTAAGTTTTATTTTTAAGAAGTTTTATGATATATTGAATTAAGGCAATTAAAGAAATGCGATTTTTTAAATTTTTATTTAACCAAAATTAAGAATGAAAACGTTACTAAATGGATTCAAATTTCCAGCTCATAGACACAAAAAATACTTTTTTATTGATTTAATTCATATTTCCCTACATATGTTATATAAAATGAGATCATTTATTAAACATACTACACGATCATCATTGTTTGAATGCAAGTTGTTTATTATAAAAATAAGGTATTCCGCCTGCGTAACGGTTATTTTATTTGAAATCCGCTCATATACTGTTTGCGGTGTAGCATGGTGCGGGTGACAGGTGACAGGTGACAGAAAGGGTTTTATTTAATTTACTACTGTTATTAATGAATCCGTATTATGTACACAATCTGTAGGTATAGGTACGGATCATAGTCGTGAAATACAGAATCAGTAAAAACAAGTAAATTATAACATATTTTACCCTTTCTGTCACCTGTCACCCGCACCATGTTACACCGCAAACAGTATAGGGTGGGGTGCTAACATTACCGAGCTTGCTTCACTCACTCTTGCATCCTACTCTATCTTAATTCTTAGCTTATTTGTATAAATCGACAGTTAGTCCTCTTTCTGTAAGAATGGACAAAGAATGAACAAATGGACAATTTTTTTCTGAGAGAAAAATCTCTTATTTCTTAAGCTTTACTGCATAGCGGCCGAGCCCAATAACTGTCAATAATCTAATCTATCACTAGTTTTTCCATACTGGAGATCGAAAAACCTATCTATGGTTTTAAAGTCCCAATATTCTGAATCCTATGGAAATTGGAATGTGACACAATGACAGATAGAATTATACTGTCTACCATCAATAGCGATCTGTACCTATTTTACTATCAATAGGATATTGGGTTCTGCCGTTAGTCGACAAAGTTACTCTTTGTATGAATGGACAAACGATGCACAACCTAAGAAATCCGAGGTGAACCGCAAAAATGATCAAGCTCGCTTTGTGGAGCTGAAGATGCACCCCTGTGAAAATAAACCTGCCGGCGCCCATGCACCTAGGTACCAGTCCGTATCAGCTAGCAAACTAATGCTTAGACTAGAATAGGTTCAAGTTACTACCTTCCTATTCTAACTTAGGTTGAAATTTACGGAGTCATCAACAGGAAAATAGGAAATAATTAAGTGTACCTTAGTAGGTACACTTCTAGTAGCAGAAAGGTCAATATTAGTTAAAAACAAGCAAGCAAGTTCAGAATTTAATTAACTTAAATCGTCTAACGTCTGAGATTAAAATCATACACATCAAACGCAGGCGGTACAATTTCATGTTATATGACCAACATAAATAATAGTAAAACTATTAGCAGCGTAATCGCGCTTACAGCCTTCTCAACTTGGCTAAGTTATTCGCTTGCAGAGACGGTATTGAATGGAATCGCTTTGCTACTAGACACCAACACAACCACAAACGTTTGTTTGTGTTGGAGTGCGACATGTACGTACAACGACCGTTGCCTACCACCGTGCACCAATCAGAGCTCAGGATTTTACCCATGCCCATATATGGTAAGGCCATCGGTTGCGGCAAGCGGGGAACTTGGGCGAGTCCATTTCTGTGGAAAAAATAATAACATTCCTTTTTCGAATACTAACAATTGCATGACATACGTCAGTTTGGCCTGTCAGTAGGAGCATTTTGTAGGTCGTTTTCTATGTTATCGCGGCGTAATTAGTAGAAAAATTTGGTATTATTTAGCACCTACAGAGGTCTGTTGGGCGAGTCGATTGAATCGCGGGGCGCCGGCGTACGGCGTATTCTAGTGAAGCAGATCGACCGACCTCCACGAGCGAGCGAGCAACAGAAAGAAACCGGCCGGCATTCATTTCTCACGGTTCGCGAACGCTGCGGTTATTGTCTCTTGCTTCTAAACTTTTATTACTGGTAAGTAAACTACATTTTAATATTTATTCGATTATTTACATACCTAACTAGGCTTTGTATTTATGACAAATTTTCGACAAGGCATGATTTTAAATATTTATTGCCTTTATCAGAAGTGTGCGTCTGCTCGTGATTCTGTCATTCTTAGTCGATTGTGATCATAATAAAATTAGAAAATTTTGATAGCTATCAATCAATCAATCGAATCTGTCAGTCAGTTTGACGAGTGTGCATCACTGTTAATGCAGATAAACTGGCGTTTATCTGCATTAACAGTGATGCACACACTTGCTGCTTAACCGCATCTGCAGTGCCCAGTCAGTATGGAGCACAGCACAGCTGTCTTTTTGGAAGTGTGCCAATATGCGTTGAACTTTCGTTATCATCTATTTCGTAAGTGCGTGTGTAGACAGAGTAAATGCAGTGCATTACTGTCTGAAGCGTCCGTCTGCTCGCTAAATGTTCAATGTGAGCGCCGTTTGAGATCTCGTCGTTATCAAGAGGAGCGCTATCAGTGGCGGGGGAGCGCGCGGGGATCGGGCGGCGCGCGCAGGCTCCTGCCGCGGAATACCATATATGGCCACGAAAACTCATGTATTGTGCCGTACTGTGCGATTGGTGGAGAAGTCGCCGCGGCGGGGTAGGGGCGCCCCGATAACCAGCCTCATTTATATACTCTGCCTGCCGCGCTCGCCGGCATTCCACGAAGTGAGCTCGAGCAGTGGCATTGTGCAGCATTTACCGAGGCTGTGCAATAGCGAGTTAATTTATTTATTTATTAGGACTATTTAATTAAAAGTAAGTTGATACAAATGTGCAGCCTATTAATATTTTTTGTGACGTTTAGTGATAATAATATAATAGTGGCGTGAGGAAATAGTGCAATCCCATTAGTGTGTGCGGGTCAGTGACACGTCGCTAGGGTTGGGCCGCGTGACGCCGGCCGGGAGTCTGGGATAGCCGGTTGCGGTAGGGCGTGGCAGTGATCGGGCTCCAACTGACACTTTGCAATATTTGAACTTGAGCGGTCTTCAATCCAATTAGAAAGTAACTCATCTTGTGAACGACTTTCTCGCTCTGTAAGAGCAGAGCCCCGTTTTTGTGAAATGTGGTCATGCCGCGTCATGTGCCACGTTTTTTCACCGCACCGCCTATCCACACATCTCTCGCCTTATTTGGTTCCAATTTGCGACTTGGACTCTGCCGCCCACTTAGCATTGTCCCGTGATGGTTGCGTGTGGGTCTTCTACCCACAGACTACGTAAATGGATGTGATCTGAAACTTTAGCTACATTAGTTAGTAGTTTTAAATGTAAGTACCTACATTATTTTTTTAAGTGAAGGTTAACAATATTTTTTGTTAATTTCAGACTAATTCACAATGTGCGACGAGGAAGTTGCTGCGTTGGTGGTAGACAATGGCTCCGGTATGTGCAAGGCCGGGTTCGCCGGTGACGACGCGCCCCGCGCCGTGTTCCCCTCGATCGTGGGCAGGCCGCGCCACCAGGGCGTCATGGTCGGCATGGGACAGAAGGACTCGTACGTAGGCGACGAGGCCCAGAGCAAGAGAGGTATCCTCACGCTCAAGTACCCCATCGAGCACGGCATCGTCACCAACTGGGACGATATGGAGAAGATCTGGCACCACACCTTCTACAACGAGCTGCGTGTGGCGCCCGAGGAGCACCCCGTGCTGCTCACGGAGGCCCCCCTCAACCCCAAGGCCAACAGGTAGGTCCCGCGCCCAGCGCGCCTCGTCCGCATCCAAAGCCGCTTGCAGCGAGCACTGCGAGCCAAGCTCTGCGCTCTGAGCCGCGCCTGACCATGTCCTTTGTTTTGCAGAGAGAAGATGACACAGATCATGTTCGAGACCTTCAACACACCCGCCATGTACGTCGCCATCCAGGCCGTGCTCTCGCTGTACGCGTCCGGTCGTACCACCGGTATCGTGCTGGACTCCGGCGACGGTGTCTCGCACACGGTGCCCATCTACGAGGGCTACGCGCTGCCGCACGCCATCCTGCGTCTGGACTTGGCCGGCCGCGACCTCACAGACTACCTGATGAAGATCCTCACCGAGCGCGGCTACTCGTTCACCACCACGGCCGAGCGTGAAATCGTGCGTGACATCAAGGAGAAGCTCTGCTACGTCGCCCTCGACTTCGAGCAGGAGATGGCCACCGCCGCCTCCAGCAGCTCCCTGGAGAAGTCCTACGAACTTCCCGACGGACAAGTCATCACCATCGGTAACGAACGATTCCGTTGCCCTGAGGCTCTCTTCCAGCCCTCATTCCTGGGTATGGAAGCTTGTGGCATCCACGAGACCACTTACAACTCGATCATGAAGTGCGACGTCGATATCCGTAAGGACCTGTACGCCAACACAGTTCTGTCCGGTGGTACCACCATGTACCCTGGCATCGCCGACCGTATGCAGAAGGAGATCACAGCCCTGGCCCCATCCACAATGAAGATCAAGATCATCGCGCCCCCAGAGAGGAAGTACTCCGTATGGATCGGTGGATCGATCCTCGCCTCCCTCTCGACCTTCCAGCAGATGTGGATCTCGAAACAGGAGTACGACGAGTCTGGCCCCTCCATCGTCCACAGGAAGTGCTTCTAAGCACGTCGCGACCCGCTGCCGACAGCAGCCCGCGGCCCGGCCGGTCCCGCGGCCGGCTGCTCAATTCAGGCTTGTAATCTCCGTTAATTTAATTGTACGTAAGATATTATTGTAATTAAATCGTAATAGTGACGGCAGGACGGAGCGCGGCGCCGCGGGCGCGCCTCGACCGCCGGCCTCGGTACTGCACTCGCCAAAGGATCTTTTGTAATCTCATGAATGATGATTGTATGTGCTGAAACGGATAAGACTACTTTCTTACTAGGTCATTTATAAATTATAAAAAATGAAAAAATACAAAAAAAAACTGAAAAATTTACATGCCTTTTCTTTTCATTCTCCTATTACACACAACAAAAATGCATGCTCGTAATCTGAGCGCAACGACCGACATTGACCCATGTATGAAAATAGAACGAACTTGGAGCAATCGTCCAGAAATAGCCGCCAGACGGCAACCATGTTTACTAACGTTGTAGGGATGCTACACCTATAGCATACACAAAACGCGACACAACAATCAAAATCTTGATAAATTGGATAAAAACTCTTAAAGGTACCTACGAGGTACGAGTCAAGAACTCCAGAAACAAATCGAATGATACGCGTGTATATACCTACACCATTCACATCATAGATTAACATTCTACCATCAAAAAACCAGACGAATGCTCAAGTCTATCAGCACCTATAGGTACACATTTGGCTCAGGTGCATGATCACATTGATCACTAGTTACAAATAATAATGAAGGTACCTAATTATTATGATTATTATTGTAACGGACATCACGTCCAATTTAAATTATTTTAGTTGTAATGTATCTATGTAGGTATTTTATATAATTAATGGAAAGAGGAATACTTGTCAAAATTTATAAGTAAACGAAATATTTTTTTTATTACGTACTGCAACTAGTAAAGGCCACAGAGCATACAAAAAATAGTAAAGGCAAGGTGTAAGGTACTGTTAACATTTACCGGGCAGTGTTTGATTTTACACAGCGCGGGTAAAGTAAAGAAATACCGATTCATTACATAGCTTTCTTTGCCCACATAGAATGGAATCAAATTAACGGTGGGTGATGTTGATTTGCTTCTTTTACTTCCTAATCAACTTCAGGAAATGATACAGATAAGCACATCAGTCGCACATAGGTACAAATTCAGCTCAGCACAATTTTATAATAATAAACCTCGCAAGTTTGCTCAACTTTACAGGATTCAATTAAATTGGGTAAGTACATCTGATTACAGGGTCAACACCCGCGGCTAGTGTAGAATTAGTTTTTCTGTTTTATCAATTTGTGTTGTAGATGATGATTAACGACTATGAAGTTTCGCTAGTTAATTTAATTTGACCCAGTATGAAGACTCGCGAAGTTGCTTCGAAGAAGTACTTATCGAAGTTGACTGAAGTCCGAAGTACTTGACTATACACCACTCGTACGAAGAACTACAGGACGCTTCGAGTCCTTTGACTCGGGCGCAAAACGACGACGACGATTGAAAGGATCAACTTCGCGAGTAAATGTAGGTAAGTGTAAGGCTTTTGACCCAATGTCACCATACTCTCGTTAGTTTTATCAGACTTAAAAACACAAATGTCAACTGATATGATTAGCTGTTGCTATGTCAGTGAGCCAATCAAAACACTGCCTGTAGTAACAGCCTGTTAGCCAAAGCCAATTCCTGAAATTAGCGTCTTTTTTTTTCTCGCGTACTGCAACCAAATCTTGTTTTTTAGTTCAAAATAGTGTAACAAACGAAATTTATTTGACATGCAATATCGCTAAACTCAGTCCGAAATGAGATATAAGTTAGAAGTTTGTATGTATTTATTAGCTATGTAGGCTATTTTTGACTACAAAGCTAATAAATACATACATGGCCACGAAAAAAACAAAAGACGCCGCCTTCCATAATAAAATCGGCATTTTCCTTTTAATTTGATCTTAGCTGCTAAACGCAAGGTTGGAAATCTGCTCAAGCAAGTTTTAGCACATGACATGTAAGTAATAAGATTCAGTAAGAATGTCATCTTGATTCTGGGCTTATGAGTAGTTGGCTTTTTCCAGATTTTCCGTAGAATGACCAGACCGAGTTTAAAGTGAGTTTTTTACAACTGCACAAATATCTTGGCATAATCTAAGGGAATCGTTAGAAAATTACCCGTTAATTCATGTACTAAGCAGTTTGTTTTCACTAATTATCATTAGGATTCATCGGAATGCACAGTGCAGAGGCTAAGTACTTGTTTATTCTTGACGAGTGCTTAGTGATTGTAGAATTGATACGTCGCAGAAGATAACAAAGTTTAGGTCAAGTAAGATGAAGAATAATATGAGTCACAGCTTTAAATACAATGTCGTTAACAATGACGTCACATGTCATGATAGTGTTAGTTATGCAATGCCACGCTATTTTAGAATTAATCAGTTGCCTATCTAGAAAAATCTCTTAACCATTTGCGGGCCAGGTTGGCCGCCGTAGAAATAATCTGGCCAAATTGGCTATCCTCGACCAATCCCAAACACAGTATCAGTGTAAAACCCTTCACAGGATAGGCCTCTCCTCCTTTCCTGCCCATCATGCACAACCTTCACCTGCACCTTCCAACATTTAAACGAAGCCAACAAAGAGTTATAAACATTTTGGTCGGACATTTGAGCAGAAGAAGAAGCTGAAGAATCAATATCATACTCTGTTGTCAAAATTTTAAGATGAAGTCGTGTCTTTGAGAATAACATACATTTATGACTGGTTTAAAAAAGAATACACTACTAGAAAGACTGCAAGATCTTACTAACATTACTTTTTGGTGATGATGACTAAGTTTAACGCATGACAATTGATGATAACTGAAAATGCTTCACTGATAGAATGTTGTCAACGGTGGAAGTTCATAAGGTTTGTAGCGGTTACACCGCCACATACTAACTACGCATCAAAGACATGACGTCACACAAATCCTGCATCGCGCAATTAGAGGTTACCGCGCGAACGACATAGATAAGACTATCCGAAATCAACAGTCGGGCAGTCGGCCCGCCAGACACAACACCCGTCTGGTTGTAGGATCCTCCCTTTTCTATGGTGGATGAGTGAACTTTACACCCTGTTCCTCATGCCTCTAAATTGGTAACCCCGAGTATGAACGTCAACGCAGCCTTCGTGCAACTACTTCAGCGTGACGTCATCATCATCACTCCCGCAAGCATTATCGTAATTCTTTGCTGGTTGTTAAGACAAGTAAAGGGTTAACGCATGACAGGAATAAATAAAACTGTACTTTATCATACGACTTTTATTTCGAACATCACAAATATTCCACATACATAATTAGCAATATCGGTTAGTTAAAAACGTATTAAAAATTAACGAGATAAAACTGTCAAAATTCATAAAATATCTTCGGGTCTAGAGCTCAGTGCAACAGTACATCATAGCAAAGTTTATTGCCATACGAACAGCAAGTTTATTGTCACTATAAACTTTGTACAGATAAAATATAAAGATATTTGAAACAGTGTTGTACTCAATTCGATAGTATGTAGGTGGCATACTGCCGAATACTCAAACACAACTCAATTTTGAGGCGTTCTTAGGTCACATGCTGTGTCTGTGGATTTGAGAACGGTTTAGGCTCATGACGCGCGCCCTTGGACGGCAACGCTTGACACATAGAAATTCATAAAATTTTATTGAGGCGGTTATAGGGCGCCTGTTATAACCTTAAAGTTAAATGACGTTTGGGTATTTGGGAGTAACACAAGCATAATATTATTCTCTTTCAAGAAGGACAAGGAACACGATGCATAGAAAAATATAACTCCCGAGTAATTGACATGATTGATCATTATAAAATATTTTTGGTACAACAAACTGCTTTCCAAATTTTTAAAGACCGAGTAACATTTTATATTAAAGAAGATTACTGTTAGTGGTAACTTTAAACTACATAAACCTTAACATTAAAAACAGTGACGTGTGGGGAACTACTTATTAATCTTATTTTCGAAGCAATCATTCGATGTGACTATCAACTAACAGAAGAGAGATAAGAGATGATTCTTGGCCCTTATTATATTACCAACTAGAATTTCTAAATGAAAACCAAAATATATGTAAGAAAATGATGCAAGTAAGTACATAGGTGATTTAACAGATTTAGTGACTTAAACCTAAAATAGATGCCAGAAATCTCTTTTAAAATTGTAATTGAAGTGTCTATTAAAGCTTTTGGAGGCTTAAAAAAGAATGGACTGTAGATTCTAATACTAACGTAATTTTTTATACCGTTCTAAAGTAAACACATCAACGCATGAATCACACCTGTGTGGCCGCGGGCGGCCATAGTGGATGTTACATGATAATAGGGCCATAAAAATATTTGACAAGCAGTGCTTCTAAAAGTATATACAAGCTAAACTATCTTCTAATAAGATTCTCAAAATTTTCGCAGGGATTAGGTTCTACTAGCTACATTAGATTTTGAGACAAACTGTAAATACTTAAATTTATATTGGCATAGAATTTACTAAAATCTAAATGGACTAGCTCCTTCACTAAGCCTATACTTGATAAAATTACGTCGATTTAGAAACGAGATGTTTTGACTGCTGATCAAGTATTTAATACTAGTAGCTACCACGTTAAGGTATCCGATGTATAACTATCCTTAATTTCTTTTAACAATATTTTTGAAAAAAAAAAAAACATGATTAACATTAAAGTATTTTATTCTCTGGGAGTGCAAAATTAGCACTTTTTTAAAGTATGTAAATTGTATAAGAAAGTAGATTTAAATTGTAAAATCTTTTTAAATTGTCACCACGTTTCTAAATCAACCATTCAAATTAAAATTATAAACTAATTAAGAAATAAAAACCTTAATTTATTAAAACCTTAAAAATACATTATAAAACTACATTTATAAATAAAGTTAAAAGTATTCAGAACAACTAAGCGTATTACGGGCATTGTGCGGTCTCGGAGATTTCATTAACGTTATTTTACTGGTAAGCACACAGTCTAGTTCAAAACTCAGAACATCCTTATCACCAATAGTTTTTGTACTATCAATATTAAGAATTTTAAAGATAAGGCCACTTTACACTACACTGAATATGCCTAGGAATGATTAATATCCTCATTATTGAACACAATTTGATTGGACGAGTTTCCACTGCTTTATAGTTCACACAGTTCAATTCCGTGACATCTTAGTTCCTTTAGAAACAGTTGTAGTATGTGCTACGTCTCGCTGTCCTTGATGCTGTCTTCTGTGGCCCTGCGGATGTCAGACAGTGGGTTGCCGTGTACTCTGAACCTGTAGACACAGGTGTATGTTGGGTTGCCATGGTTACTTTCGACTCTGAGTTCAAAAATGTCGTAGGCGACCGGGTACTGTACTCCGCCGATGTCGGTCGTCTTGGGGTACTTGACTGGGAAGTACTGTATGGACGTGCCGTTGGCATTGTACTGGTAGTCGCCGAAGAGATGCGGCTCGGCGTCCATCTCGCCGTGTAGGCCCTGGAAGTAAATGTTCAAAACAGGTGATCTGTTTATTATGTAGTTTTTGAAGAAAATATTTCATGAAACCAAATAATAAAGAATGGTTTCTATATAATGTATATCTAATTGAAGTGTCTAACCCTGAAATCTTCATAAAAAAAACTAACAAACAAAATGCAAGCAACATGAACGCAAAACAGAAAGGTGTGAACAAAAGTTAGTGCAATACCATGAGCCCAATACAACTAATTAACTAAGACACGTATTTCTAAAAGGGTGAACAAGCCACCAAAATCCATTCAGGTATTAACTAAAATTATGTTGCCTCAGCCCGGAATCTGGATTATAGTTTTACCGAGACCACTGTGTTTAACTATGGCATCTCGCAGGTATACCACTAAGGTATTTACTGCTCAACCGAACAATCCTGTGGCTGCCTTAAGCACTACACTCAAAGCCTCCAGCCAGGAGCAACTATTCTAAATTAAAATTAGGCGAACGCTCGCTAAGGGCACCTCCTGTGGGGTACGAACCTCGGCTTAGGGCGTCGCTGAGGGGGGACAGCAAGATGGGACAGGCTGGATCACGGATATATTATTATTAGACGGGGAATTTAAAGCTACGCGCTCAGCTGCGGCGCGGGCTGGCGCTTCATCGGACAAGGACTGTGTTCTGTGCCTTAGGTATTTTATTTATAGTACCCGTCTGATGGCTATAGGCTCACCTATGTAACATGAGATTATTTTGCAAAGTATGATTTTATGAAATTCCGCAAGGAATGTTAAGTAAGTTTGTTTCTGCAGGCTAGACAATTGACTATTAAATCATGCGCGGAATGAAAAATGCAAACTTATAACACGGAATGAACACAAAAAAAGGTGTCGTCAAAATCTAAATGTGCAATACCATAAGCCCAAGATAGGCAATCAATTATGATTTCTGATTAAGCAGAGTTACAAGTACTATTCAAGTATTGAATTATTTGCCCTGCCCCGTAATCTGGACAAGTATCCGTTCCATGACCATAGGCTCGCCTGTATCATATGGGATTATTCAGCCAAGATTGGATTAAAGTGCGCAAACAATGTTGGCAAGAACTAGAAATAGAAAAACGCTTATTGTCCAGGTAATACAGTAAGCAGGTTTACATGTTAGCACCAAATTGAGACGACATGAGTCGCTTAAAATATTACCTATACCTAATGTTAGTAAATATTAATTGCTAGTGTACCCCAAACTAGACAGTTAGTCTGTATCTTAAGGCTCGGGGTACGAATTCCAGAGACTTATATATCTAGTGTGTTTGTGTACGTGTGATGTGGGTGTGGTGTATGTGTGTGCTATATAGATTAATTGTTCCGAGTAATCATAACCAGAGTTTTGCAACATTTCCTTTATTATTTTTTTACAACTGAATGAGGTAGTATTTTTGATTTCACAGTTTGCAGACTTTATTATATGTATTAATGAGAGAGTAAGCTGGAAAGCGTCTAGCTAGCAATGAGGTGTCGTCAGGTGCTGGGATTCTATAGTTTCTTTTGCTAATGATTGATGCGTAGTCGGGTCTGTTTTTAATAGTTCTATGAGTTTTGGTGCAGGCAGAAAAAAATAAAAAAGGACTGGGAACTCTCGTTTCACGATAGAGTAAGTCAGTAGATAACCGATAGGGCTTCTTAATAGTTACTTTAAGAAGCGCTCTCTGTGCTCATTCTACTTCAATCAAGTAGGACTTTTTATAATGCATTACTTATTTTACAATTAATTGTTTTATGTTATGTTTTGTTGGTGAAACAGAACGCAAACTAGAAACGCATCGTCTTCGAAAATGCCAGAATTGACCTCGAAAGGCATGTGAATAAATCTTTTCCTAGCAAACTGCTTGAATTTTTACTAAGGTAAGTTTGTAAGTGCGAATTCTGCTTGAATAAACCACACAAAAAAAAAAACATAATTTGAGGCAAAATATAAACAAAGCAGCAACGTGCCAAATGACGTCACATCCAGACCGCGACAGAAATGGACGTTTAAAATGTACAAGAAAATTTTTGTAGTTTCATAATTTTTTTGAGCAACAAGTAGTAGTTGAATTTAACTTTTAATACTTTTCTTAGGTTTATATAACTGTATTTTATTGATTTAGTGAAATAAAAAATACATGCATATTCCCTATTCACTATAAAAAATGGAAGCACACAAGCTCATTACAGAATTAACGCAATACAGGTAGGTGTAAACAAAATCTAATGTGCAATACCACGAGGCCGAGACATCGAATAGACACACAATTTGATTTTTGTGAGAGTAGACTAGTCATGATTCCGAACATGACCGAAGGCGGCAACAGCCCGTATTCCAGTCGGTAAATAAAGATAGAAAAACGTGTTATCTCTTGAGCGTTGGCGGCACTACTGGCTTGCGGTCGGGCTGCACGTGTCGGCTGTCACACGCCCGTAGCTACCAACGACGTGTCGCTAGCTACGGTAGGTATTTCATAGAAATTCATAGAAACCAGTTGTGTCGCGGCGACACGTCGCCTGCGGTTGCCTCCTGCGGTCGGGTAAGGAATGGTACCTTTAGAGTTGCAAGTACCATTCAAATAGTAAGGAATCTGGTTTAATGTCGGGTGTATGGCAATTGGCTCGCCCCTGTTTACATTGGATTATTTTGCCCACTGTGATTTTATGAAACAGTACAAACATTGGTTGCAATATTGGCAAGGTAAGGTTTTAGCTGGTTACACATTTGACTTTTGTAACGTTTTACAGTAGCAGTAATCAAATAAAGACAAAAAAAAGCAAGCAAGATGTAACACAGAAAAACAAAAAAAATAAAAAAAAATACAAAGATTTTTTAGACATAATTTCATCGTTTTTGTTGTGAATCGTATTTTATAATAACTATAGCACAGTTTTTGTAATACCACAGTAGCTCAGCGTGCAATTATGTTCGTTTATAGTAGGGCTGAATTCACTTGTAATAATGAAGCCCAATGTTTGAACATCATCTAAAACTCGACTGCATTGTTTATTTTCTACGTGAATGCATTAATAGTTCACCATCGCTTAGCTAAAAGCAGGCTGGTTACTAGTAAGTAGGTTCACATTTAAAGACAAACATAAGCTTTAAAATTGTATAAGTTTACCCAAGAAATCTCAGTGTATTATTTCTATTATACCACAAAACACATCACAATCCAAGATTAAGTAGCCGCAAGCCATGCATGCAAAGGTTAAAGAAAATATCGAGAAGAGCCAGAAATTAGTGTAATTGTGACATCCATTAACCAGCACTGGGCCCGCGTGCTGGATTACGGCCCATTCTTTTTCTCAGATAGGAGGCCTGAGTCCCATTAAAATTAGAACTGAGAACATTCAAATTACAAGTTGGTGATGTTGTATGTTCAAGCAAGCCATGCATCTTACAATAACAATGTTACGTACGTATACGGAGAAGTTCTTCGGTGCGGACTCGATCTTGCCTTCAACTGCCAGCAGGCGCGACATGTGTTCTAGGGAGAATCCTGTCACTTCTATTATCGCGTATGTGCGCACCACTGTAACAATATACATTGTGTGAGTTGTATGGTAAAGAAAACGCAGAATTACTCAACATGGTCATAAGTATTAAGAGGTTCGGCCCACATAGTGGGTCAAGAGATGATTAAATTGCATGATTCAATGACGTCCACTTTTACACATGGTATAGTTATATGAATTCAGACTCAAAATCAAAGCATTTATTTCAAATAAACCAATTACAGGTACTTTTGAATTGTCAAGGAGTCGGTCAGTCAGAAAGATGAAGCTAGTTCCCCATTACAAAGCGTAGTATGTATGTTTCTATGGAGAAGAACGGGAAAGAAAATCCACGGACACTCTTTTAAATCAGAATATTGATACAAAATTAAACTTCCTGAATGGTAATCAAAAGTTTACGTATACAGGTGAATTGCAAGTCCGTTTCCTTTCTACTGTTTTCGTATTGACACTAATTGTTTATACAATAATAGCTCCTGCCGAAGATTAGCCTGCTTACTGTACTGCGTCCCTTTCGAGGGCCGAGTCCCAGCAGTGAAAACTTTATACGGTGATTTTGTATGCTGCCTTTCCCAATACATCCAAATTCACCCTACTTCTAAGTGTACTTACCCAGGTACCCAGGAAAGCCCTGGAAAGCCCAGCACTCGGCGGGCATAGCCCCAGGAGTGAGGGCAAACCGCGGCGACGTGTACACCCACCACACCGGCAGGCCCAGGATGCTGTACTGCTTCGTCTTGATCTGGTACAACTCGGTGCACTTTGTGGAGATCACTTGACCACCTGGAATGGGATGAAGCATGTTAAATTAATTTTGATAGTTTGTTTTCTATGATACTGTGCTGGTGTATCGGGGTGAATAGTAAATGTTAGTTTTATCTCTGTTTCTAATAAAGTAGCTGAACGACCAAGGTCCAGCTCTGGTGAAAATAGAGAATACTCATTTATAGGATAGTTCATATAGTAGAAGAAGAAGAATAATAATATTTATTTGGACACAGTTCGTGAAACACATAATAATAAAATGAAAATAATCTTAACCCGCGGATAGTCGCGCCTGGGTCGAAAAGACCCAGTACTCTAGTTTTTGTGCCATAACTGTTTTAGTATTAGTTCATTCGTGTCGTCGCACTATGAACCTTCAAATAGCTTCACTGGCTATCCGCACACCCCACCTCAGCCTGTCCCCATGCGGCATTTGGACAGTACGGACGTGTCAAGTGAGTATGGGTCGTTTCGACCCTTGTAAAAAAAGTTAAAGTTATTTTTTAGTTCCTATATCGTAAAAAGTAAGATTTTGCAGTGATCTCTTAAATTTTGTGATTTATATTACTTTTTTTCTCTAAATAATAAACATTTATTATTTTTATGTTAGTTTTGTTATCCTCTTTCTAAATAATTTACAAACAATCCCGAAATTTAATTAATTTATTAAAAACAATACATTCAAAATCTGGGTCGCTTCGACCCTCGCGCGACTGTTCATGACTTAAAATGAGACGCGAGTACCGGCGGGTTAAAGAAATAACAGTAATAGTGTGTGCCTCACGGCTGCGCCAAAAAGGTTCATTTCAGCATTACTGGCATTAATGCTGAAATGAACCTTTTTGGCGCAGCAACAAATGCTGTCTGACGCTGGTTTTCTAATGAACCCTTATGGACAAGTGACGGGGAGCACCAACAAACAGCCTCAACATACCTAATACATATTTGTATGCATCTAAATAAATAAATAAACTACATAAGGTCTATTTAAATAATTGTTTCCAATTGATGTTATTTCCACGTACTGTAGAGTATAGGATAGTTCATACTAATTCCATGCTGCCATGTCATTAATCTTAGGTAGCCATTTTTTCCTAAACTTTGGGCGACCAAGCTCTGCCTGGGTGAAAATAGATAAACATATTGTCCAGGTATACCAACATTGTACCACATTCCCGAGGCTGTGAAAATATGATAATGAATATGATGAATAGAAAAAACGAATTTTCCTATAAACGAGACCTAGCTAGATCGATTTTATTTTTTGTTTGGTTTGCAATACGTGATTACAAATATGGTGGTCATATAATTAGAAACAGAGTCACTTTTTAGGGTTCCGTTCTCGAAAGGAAAAAATGGAACCCTTAAAGCATCACTTTGTTGTCCGTCCGTCTGTCTGTCTATCAAGAGCCTTTTTCTCAGGAACGCGTAGAGGTATCAAGCTGAAATTTATATCAAATACTCAAGTCTACTGTCCCTTGGAGCTGTGAAAAAAACAAACTTCTAAGCCAACGCAATCAAAAGATACAGCCGTTTACGCCGCAAATTTTCGACACTCGCAAGGAAATCAAAACCTACAGGGTACTTCCCGTGAACTCAGAATCTTGAAATTTGGTACGAAGCAACTTCTTATAGCAAAGACAAAGGAAACATTACGAAAGCCGTACATTTTTAGGTACATCATTATAATAAACAGGTTTGTACGGAACCCTCGGTGCGCCAGTCAGACTCGCAATTGGTAATTAATATTACTAATAAACTAATTACAATAATAACTTAAAAAGTAATTAACACTACCAAGAGACTCTTTTTTCTAATTATATGATCCCCACTGTACATATAAAAATATTGCTCATTTAATATATGGATAAAGATAACACGTTAATCAATAAGCGCATTTTGTATAGTAACTTCAGTTAGCTAGTTGTCAAAGTATTCTGTTTTACCTGAATTGTTCCATTATTTCAGTAATTTTACAAGCGGAGTTCAATAAGTAGTCTCTTTATCGTTATAGTAATAGCAGAGCGTTATAAGTTAATAGATAAATTGAGATGGTCTTCCGTGTGGCTTACGTAACACGTAACTAATAACAAACATTATTTAAGAGCGTCTATACAGAAAGTGGGCAATGTCGCAAATAGCTTTTAAAATAATTCGCTGTTTTTTTTTTTTTTAAATTTGGCAATATTACTGTATGGAAATAAGAAATAAAGCTAACTAGCGAACTAAAATATTGATTATGAAATGCAATAATTAATATCGTAACACCGAATATTTAGTTTTGGATGAAAAAAAAGTATTTAGAAACTTTTGCCTTTTTTACACCGGATATGTATGATACGTTTTTATAGGGATGATGACTAAAAAAATGTTTTTTGTCCGTCATGTAGATTATGAAAAAATAACGTATACGTATTTTTTTCTTTTTTTACGTTATCAAAAGATTACGGCGATTGTATTGGGTTAAAATGTGCCATGACGTCACGAGTATGTAGATTTTATACATACTTGTGACGTAGCGACCCCCACTCCCCAACTTTAATACGTTTTATCTAATTCATTTTTTAATATGATAAAATGAAAAATAGGAGTCTCATGTTTTTTATTATCTGACTGACGGACTAAATAGAATTTCTTTTTTTTTTGACCCAGGCATCATCCCTATTGCAATTCATTATTAATATTCCAGTTCACTTGTTAGCTTTATTTCTTATTTCCATACAGTGATCTTGCCAAATTAATCAAAACAGCGAAATATTTGACAGCTATTTGCTACGTTGCCAGGTTTTTGGATAAACGCTCTTAATTATTAGAATAAGATTTCAACAACAATGAGAATGTTTTTTACCTGCAGACTCCAACGCGTAGTCAACCAACCCAGTCTTATCAGCGTCGTACACGTCCAGCATGCCTGCGACCATCCTCTTAACAGCCTCGATATCTATCCCAGTATGTACAGTTTGCACTTCCACATCCCTGACATACTCCTTGATCCTTTCCACAATTATCTCCATCTGTCTCCGTTCAAACACAGCGAGGTATTCCTGAACCATCAGACGGATCCTGTCCTCATCCATATCAGGCTTCCAAGTACTAATCAAACGCTCATGAATCTCCTGAGACATCGCCTGCATCTGTTCCTTCGTCACATATTCCTTGTCGAAATATTGCTTCAGTTTCGCAGCCAAAGCGTCAGAATTGTCGTTTTCATTAAAAACTTGGATCAAGTTTTGCTGCAAATATTTGAGAGAATATTGCTCGATTTGCGCTTCGAAGTTGTCGAGTCGGGAGAGTTTTTGGTCGAAGTATTTGAGGCGAGTGTCGACACTCACCGCCCAGCCTTCTAAAGCCGCCATACGATTGGACAAGTCTGGGTCTTGTAGGATCTGTGGAGGCTTGTAAGTATCCACAACGAGTCGCTCCGGAGGCGCCGCTTGTTCACCGTAATTGTAATCTGAAACAGAGAGTTCACGTTAACTCCATTTGCATTACCCTCTGTCCTTCCCACATAATGCTTTAAATAAACACAATTAATATCGAGAGCGACAGGGAAGGACAGAGTATTATAATTAATTAATATTATAGATATTTGAACTCACCCTAAAAGTGTAGCGTCCATCGAGTACGTCCACTTTCTTATAGGTGATTTGGCCTCTATCCTTCCCCGACTTTTTAATATTTAGGGCAAAACAGGGAAGAATTATATGGGAATAAATAATAAATAACAAGACGTATTTCTTACGAACGATATAATTAAATCAAAATGAACCAATTAGTAGAACACAATTTGTAGAATAATTGTTACACCATCGAAATGCTATTGAATACGAATTTGCTTAAAAACTAAATTAAATTATAAGAACATCACATCAAATGTAAAGCGAACAAAGCAGGTTGTTTGTGACAAATAAATATTTGTGCATATAATACACTTATAACGGGAGTATTGTTTCTGGTGGTTTTCTATTGGCTATTAAGCGCAGGTACTAAGTATTGCAAATAAATCCCTGTTTTAAATATATTTCTTAAATCATAAGTGGCTATATGAATGAACACCAGAAATTAAAGCATATTGATGCATTAAAATATTCAAAATTATACAATAATAAACTAATTTACATACTGGCCTCATCAAATGAAAAGTGTAATCTTTTACACTTTTTTTTACAATTAAACTACCAAATTAGTTTTAGCTTCTTTTTTATTAAACAAAAATAGTTGCGCAATTTTGATATGGCCTTCTCGGGCGCACACTTTAGATCAATCTTAATATTTTTTTAAAACTTAGGCACTCTAAAACGTTTTTATAATATAAATAATCAGAATTTATGACTAGGGGTTAGTCTTTTGAATTTCAATAATTTGGAAATAATATTAGCACGTTTTTGTTAATACAATAATTTGTACCGAAACAGTTTAATAACTGAAATAAGCTTATTAACTAAATAAAACTCCAATGTATGGCCACGTCATGTTAATTTAGGTACATCGATATTGGTATACTGTGAACAGTATACTATATAATAACTAATAAACTACTGAAATTATATAATTCCTTAAGTAATACAGTAGATCGACGATAGTATTCTAGACCGAATATTATCATCTTAGCCTCGAGCAGATGTGGCTGACTGGAATACTTTAAGAAATAATTAAATTCAGCAGTTCGACATTTATTAAAATGAATATATTAAAATTAATAAATGAAAATAGATGATCTGTATTGCGGAATGAAAACAAGTATATTATATGTTATTATATTACCACTTTATACATAGAATATTTCGTATAATAGCAACAATGCAATCCTAAAACAATATTTCAACTTACTTTCAAATTTATGAAATTATAATATTTTAAATAAATAAATTACATTTAAAATCCAATTGAATTTAAGCATGTGCACACAATTTCAATAACATTAAATTAAGTTTTTTGTGTGATGAACAGTAAATAAGTAGCATGTTTAGTTTTTGCAGGTACTTATAAATTCCTAACATAAAAATAGCTTAGAATTATAAATCTGTAATATGAAAGGAAACAATTATATTTCAATTATAAAATTATTCTAAATTCAAATGTATGCACATCCTTCAAGACATAAACTTTCACAAAACACACAATTCACAAATTATTTTTATTATTAAGTTTAAACTTATCTATGCATCTACTTCCGAATACATCCTATATTATAGAATTGAACAATCTTTATGAGCATAATTCTTTTATACTTTTATACGAGCCCATTTTTGAGTTAAAATAACATAAATTCTCTACAATTTTATGAGTGTGAGATGAGACATTAAAATCAAAAGTATGGATAAAAAAATTGAGCACCTTAATATAGTGGGTATGTAAATACACAATTAAGTACAGAACTTACAATATTGTATCTATTACTTACAGTGGTTCATCGCCCATACATTTGTCAGGACTTTATAAATGACAAAATTTGTCTAACTGTGGTATGGCATTTTGGGACATAAGCTCCGCCTCATTGCTTTGCGAAAATAATTGCATGCTGACCCGCTGCATGGAGTATATATTGGTAGTCTGTGGTGGTAACGTGGAATAAAAATATGCCATTTTTTTTGTTATTGTCTGGCTGCTGCCTCTTGTTCTGCATTAAAAATCCTTCACGAAAGACGATATGTAAATAGATACGTCCTGCGCACTTTGCAGTAAGCCCTGCTAATAATTTTGACAAGTAGCTAATATTTGAACCACTGACCACTGCCTGTTTTTCTTTGATCTTGTGTTATTAAGTTTAATGAATCTGAAATGGCTGCCAAGCCAATTGCGTTTTAAGTTAAGTACTTAATTTTGCAGTTTGATATATTTTTCTAACCAAAATTCGGTTATTCTTGCCATTCGATCTCAATAATGTGTGACATAGCATGAAATGGGGGCGTGGGGGTTTACAGATGCGTCTGACAATTTTTGTAGGTACATCTCTAAAAACTGAACGGTTACAAGGTAAATGCTCGTCAATAAGTTCATATTAAAACTTCCAATAAGCGTGATACGTTTAACACATTATTTACTAAAAACCTACAAACATTACATCAAGAACACCAGTAATCTACGAAACAGCATGTCGATTCCCGTAACCACTTCACCGTGAAAACACGTGAAGTGAGCGTGGAGTGAGCTGTCATTGTCATCTCACCCTGTTGGAATGACAACTCACTTCACCTAAGTTTTCACGGTGAGATGGTTACAGAATAGCACTGCAGTTCTCAGTTCATCGTCGGCGTCGTCTGCCCCGAAAAATCCCAACCCGCTTTATATTCTTCACTACAAAGTGCAAAAGAAAAATTGCTGCGACCAGTATAACTGTATAAAATCCCATTTCCATGAAATTCCGGAAGTAGAACAACTGGGGGGAATAGATGTCGCGTCATCCAAATAAATCGCGCCATGCCTTCTTGATTTCTTGGAAGCAACTTTCGGCGACAACAACAACGTAGTCGGAAGCATCAACTACTCTATTCTGTACTATATCCCTGTACTCTATGTATGTTTTCTTCATTTCTGGTAGGTTCTCTCTAATATCCGGTAAGGTTATATTGATGTCTGGCATCTTCGGCATGCTGAAACTCGGTAGCGATATGTTCGGCAGGGATAGCTTCGGCATTTGTATCGCTGAGAACTCAGGTAGGTCTAAGCGGAAATCGGTAAAGTTTACCAAAGCGAGACGGTCCCAATTCTCGTATGTGTAGTGCGCTGTAAGGAATTTGTTTTTTTACCTATTGATTTACATGTTGAAATTGAAGAAATACATTTTAACCCTGCTTGTACTCTGAATCAAATAGTTTCCAGCCGTGCTTTTTATTAATAATATTAATCTTATGTAAAAGTATTTATAACTACTTTTATAGTTCTTACGTCATTTGACGTTGACGTCCTCATTGTGTATATTTATAGCCGTTTTAATAAGAACTGACTGATTATAAGGAATTTACAGTTCATTATATTCCGAGTATTTATTAGTGCAATAAAATTCATGACAAAAGAACGACTGAAACTTTGAGATTATTATTAATAAACATTGTTGTCAAACAGTGCTTAAATTGTGTTAAACTTAAAACATGACCTAAATATTCATACATTTGATAACAAAGAATAAGATTGGCATCGCAAGAGTGTGCAAAAATATTCTTAAGAACAGCAATTTAGTTTTATACAACATATGAAAGGTAGGCTTGTTATCAGCATAATTTTGAAGAGTTTCAGCTTTCGTATAAACAAAACATAATGTTGTATAAAAGCTTGATTATTATATTAAATACATAGAACTAAAGTACTTACATCCATAGCCGAGTACGGGCAGCAGTAGCAGCAGGAACCACGGCCACCATAGTTTCTTAGCGACGGCCTTCTCTTGATAGCTCTGCGCGATGTATTTTTTATTCACGCCCACGTGGTTTGGTGATAGCTGTGAAATGTTGTGTTTTTAATTAGTTAGGACTCCAAAAAAATTAGGCAGGGCGATGATAATGGGTCATATTTTTATATTCTGGACAGGAATGGCAACAGACCGTTGTGCTCTCTCGTGTCTTCCCGCTGGCATCCACTTTTGATTGAGATTAAGTAGTCAAAGAACCAATGGGAAGGCCAAAGAATCTTTCCAGATCACCAATTGCAATCCAGCCTAGTTAAAAATAACTAAGACAATACCCGTATACAGATAGTGCAATCCACGACGACGCGCCCCACTCCGTGATTACTGCACTGTAAGCTGTACTTTAGTACGGAGCGGAGCGGAGTGGGACGCGTCTCATTGGATTGCACTATCTATACTTGTGGATCTGGAATTGACAGATTTTTTTTAATGGAAAGTTATTTGCGGTAACTTAGACCGATTTCAGTGGTGAACTTTTGAGGAGTAGAATTAGTGGGTGATAAAGTACCTAATTATAAATCTCAAAATTAACCAATACACAGGATTAATACAGATGGGAACTCCGAAATATGATTTAAATAAAAAGCGACTCTTGCTACGACACAATAAAGTGCAATTCAGGTCGCACAGGGTTAATCACCTTTTTATCTCGTAACTCTTAGATCTTCTGACTACGTCACACTCACTGAATAAGCCCAGCAAGAAGGGTCCGCCGCGTATTGCGCATACCTAAATTTTCGCCCAATTTAGGTATGGTATTAGAAGTTGTTTATGAGAAAAAGTTATAATTTTCTTGGTATACTAACAGTTTCCGTGACAGTAGTAACAGTGGTTGTTACAGCAGTTATGATCATCGTGTAGATCCAGACGAAAGGCGCCGCCGCCACTGACGCGCTCCGGGACAGAAGACTTGCTGTAAACGAAACAGTATGTCATTATTGTAGACTATTGTCTATAATTTCACGATTTGATGCAATCGGGTTAAGCACAAAATACAGAACGTACTCTTTTGTTACGTTATTATTGGGCGAATAAATTGTTGCAAGTTATGGTAATGTCGACCAAAACGTCTCACACTAACGCATGATACTAATTTATTTGAAGTGATACTTTTTGGCGGATGTTCCATAATTGGACGAGAATAACATAACATCACGCCTTGTCTCCCCGAAGGGTTGGGCAGAGGTGTATCTGTAGCAGGTACACCCACATTTCGCCAGTTATGTTTAAGAATAGAGAGACACATCTCGTTATATGAGAGAGAAGAACGGTATATCTCCCTCTTCCTCACACTAAATCTCTCTTATTCTTTATTTTTAAGGCGTTTCACTTCTAGCACATGTAGGAAGGAGGCAGAGGAAGAAGGCCCAGGATATATCGATCAAGTCAAAACTGTTGAGTTTAATAAGGCAGTCCAGTGAACTTCGCAGGTTATGCTTATATAGGCAAAAATCTTCCTTTTCTTAAACATCAGTAGACACCATTTTTGGGACAATGCAGTATTAGATTTAAATTGGTTATTGAAAGCAAAACCTTCAAATGCATTAAAAATATGACATTATTACTCTATTCTTTTTGTTCCTCAATGACAAAACACCATCATACCTTTCGCCGGTCTCCGGTCAGTGTAAGGATACCGATGCGAGGGCCCCACGAGTTTCCTCCATGCGGTCGAGGAGCTGGCGCTGACGCTGCTGAGCGCGCTGACGAGCAGGCGGGTGATCCACCAGCGCTGTTCCGCCGCGAAGGCGGCGCCGTTCCGGTGGGGGTAGGAGCTCTCGTCGTCTGAACTGTCTATTGACTGGGGATTGAAAAAGGGAATGGATTGAAAAAAAAGCACACTGTACAGGTACACTGTATCCGAGCCACCACCTAACCTGCTAGCTTCTGACGTTTCATAAGTGCCCATGTAGGTTTATGTGAAATAAAATATTTTGATTTTGGTTTAAAAGGGTGAAACGATGGCGTTTCACCCTTTTAAACCAAAATCTAAATATGGAATACGAAACGATAAAGATATCCTTATAACTTTTTAACTTGAGGTTACAAATGTTTCTTTTTTTACTATAGCACAAACACTTGACTCGTTCCTGAATATTTTTTCCGTATCAAG
Source organism: Xanthia togata (assembly GCA_963853775.1). Lineage (NCBI taxonomy): Eukaryota > Metazoa > Arthropoda > Insecta > Lepidoptera > Noctuidae > Xanthia > Xanthia togata. The sequence goes on along the minus strand of OY970795.1, from coordinate 21,286,301 downwards.
AGGACTACTCTCGTAAGTCCGTCAACGAAAATACGGGCCCTTCCGAAAAAAGTTGGTCTGTCAAATCAAGTGTCAAATTAAAATTTTCGGACGGACAAAAACACACTAAAGTAGGGACAACTGTCAAATCCTGTTGCAATTCATTATTCGTTCGAGCCCTGAACTAATCTTATTGAGTAGACCCCCAGGATTGAATTGCAGATGTAAGAATCGAACTAAGGGCTTAACTTGGAAGGGTATTAGTGGTGGTGGAATTCACAACACACAGAACAGCCTTGCTGTCAAGTCTTTCAAACTCACTCGTTTATTTCAAATAGGTACATACATATAGAGAACAATGGGCAAGAAACTCCACCGTTACTCTTTTAACCCTTTTTAAGGCAGAGGGAATGTATTTACTTTAAAACATAGATGATAGGAATTGCAATAAAGCATATAGTTTTCACAATAAAGTGCATGATCTATATCATGAATTATTTGAGAACTCATTTTTAGACGTGTTTGGTCTTATAACAGGATAATCTAAGATATAAAAGACGACTATATTATAAGCGTAAAATACCTAATAATTGAACAATTGAATATTACCGACTGCTTTGATGTTTACTAATAATAAAGTATGATTCATAATGTACAGTGTTGACGTTGAGACTAAGCTGTGCATTCCAGATTCAAAGTATACTGTCTCATAGCGAAATAAACTTAGGTTGTTGAATTCCCCGACGCTGACGAGTCTCTAACTCATAAAAATCGATCTAGAAACAGTTTTCTCAGTATGCTGTTATCAGTTAGTAGGCAAAATTGTAATGTCTTGCTTTATTTGAATCTTTGCATTATTTATAACTAGCTGTTTCCCGTGACTTCGTCTGCGATCTAGGATGAAACGTAGCCTATGTCCTTCTCCAGGTCATGTTTTACCCATGTGCCAAATTTCATCCAAATCCGTTCAGCCGTTTTAGAGCGAAAGCGTAACAAACAAACTCATTTTCGCATTTATAATATTTGTAAGGATTAGGGTTTCACGAAAGAGGCATCATACACTCAGGGGCACATTTAACCGTCCACTCATTCGAAATTCCATATCGTTTGTTTATGTTAACTTGGGCTTTGACTACTAGGCGTAACTTTATAAGTGGGTATATCTGACATAAAGAAAACACATATACCCGCGTTTTTTTTATTCAACAATAATCAGTTCAGTAGAAATTTGACAGTCTCGCCTCTCGTTTTGTGTGAAGGATAAATTTGTTTTACAACGTTGTCTTACCATTGTTTCGAACAAAACCGAGGTATTGAAGTACTGTGACCTTATTTACACTAAAATAATGCCACTAGACGTAGCTGGAGCAGCTAGGGCTGTGGCACTTGCAGACGCTGGGTTCAGCCAGCGTCGGATTGGACGAATGCTTGGATACCCACGAAGCACTATCCAAGATGCTATCCGGCGTTTCAGAGAGACCGGTTCCTACACAAGGAGACCAGGACAAGGTCGTAGACGGTGTACGTCAGAGAGAGATGACCGTTACATCGTCTCGAACGTTCTTCGAAATCGGTTCACAACGGCTTCTGAGGCTCGTAACCGCTTATTTGAGGTACGAAATGTAAGTGTGAGCCTAAGAACAATAAGAAGAAGGTTAGCAGAGAGGGATCTGGGATCATTTCGACCGGCTCGAGTACCACAGCTAACGACAACTCACAGAAGAGCGAGACTTGTTTTTGCTCGAGAACATTTAAATTGGACGTCAGAGCAATGGAAAGCAGTTCTCTTCTCTGATGAATCAAGAATCGCTTTACGAGGTCCTGATGGACGTCAGCGGGTGTATAGACGCCGTGGTGAAAGGTTTGCTGAATGTGCTGTGGTTGAAACAGTGGGCTACGAAGGAGGCTCGATTATGGTGTGGGGTGGCATTTGTTACGAGGCCCGTACAGAGTTGGTGGTCTTCGATAGAGGCAGCGTAAATGCTCATAGGTACGTGACAGAAGTCCTAGAACCACATGTGATGCCATTTGCTCCATTCATTGGCGATAATTTTGTTTTAATGCACGACAACGCTCGTGCACACACCGCGAGAATTGTCACAGAGTACTTGGACGCCATCAATATTCAGAGATTACCATGGCCAGCTCGGAGTCCTGACCTGAACCCGATAGAGCATGTATGGGACAACCTAAAAAGACGAATTCGGAGTCGAACACCAGCTCCTAGGACCATCAGTGAGCTGAAAACTGCAGCTGTTGAGGAGTGGAGGAACATTCCACAAAGCGACATCCAAGACATAATGGACGGGCTTACAAATCGATTACAAGAGGTGATTAGGGCCAGAGGAGGAAATACACATTATTAGTGCGATAATTAAGAGCATACTTTTTTTAAATTAAAATTTTGCTAAATGTCGTTTTTGGTCAGAAGACTGCATATTCGCATTTTGAATTTTTTTGTCTTGATTAAACCATTTCACAACTTACACATGTTTTATTTGTGTTCTCAAAGATTCACCCAAAGTAATTTTATAACAAAATTAGTTAAAATCCGATAGGTACAATTTTGAAATAATCGACAAAATGTAGGTGCCCGGTTAAATGTGCCCCTGAGTGTAGTTAGTCAAGGGGTACTTGCGTAGGATGACTGAAAGTGCCACCAACGGTAGTCACTAAGAAACAGAAACATGAACATAGGTATACAATAATAATAGTCCTCCAGACCGAATTTCAGCCATGGCGACCAATCTCAGCGGAGACCAGCCGTCGCTGCATCGGCGCTCGAGATATTATAGTGCACAAGTGTGTGCGCAGACACAGATGCTCTCCCTCTCATAGTCCGATGGTCCGATGATCCTCCGACACCCGCGGAGAGATCAGGCGCAGGACACACCGCCAAGTTCCAAACTCCTGGCTGTTACTAAGAAATTCCTAATGGAAAAACACAATAACACTTTGCCCAACCCGGGAATTGAACCCAGGAACCCACACTCAGCAGTGCGCTTGCAACCACGAGACCAACGGAACATACTTCCTACCTGAAAAGCATTACCTTCCACTTGGGGCTGTCGAACAGGCTGCACAACTTGCTCCATATTTTGAGACAGACGGAATATGATTCCTGACGATTGTTTATTATGTTCTAAATAGGTGCTCATAAAATAAACATATGACTCACCGTATACCGCCGCCGTACAGTGCTGGTTGTCCAAGAAGTAGTGGCAGACAGACGGTCGACCTCATCCACTGTGGTGTTAGGGCCCTGCACCCGGAATTGAGACAGGGAGCGGCGCGACATGTTCGGCATGGCCACTTGCCCGGGCGCCAGTTCGACGCGGTCCTTAGACATGGGTGAGTATGTGTAGTCCGTCTTGGGGTATTTGCTAGGGAGGAGATATAAAGTGCTGTTAATAATTTGGTTTTTTCTCGATGCAAAAAGTAGGTGTTCCAAAGATTTGAATTAAATTCTTTATCTGTGGCATTGTAGGTCCCAAACGAATGGACTGATTGAAATGCTCTTTTTTCAGGTTCTCAATTCAGTTGTATGTTTTTTTTTTTTTTTGTATGTTTGTTACGCGATATCGCCGCCAATTATGAATTGATTTTGATGATTATTTTTTTGTTTGGTAGGGCATACTTCAGAATTGGTCCCATATAAATTTGGTCAAGATCTGATGAGGGGTTTTTGAGTTAGCTGCAATAGTACATATTTTTCCCACCTAGTATAATGTAGACGATATTCTAATAGTTCCTGTCACTGTAACTTACTTGGTATTCAAGTTTTTGTGGGGGTTTTGTGTAGGTACCACAACTAAAAAGTGAAAAATAAAAACTTTTTCACAAAAAATAAAACCGACTTCCAAAAAAAAACACTACAAAGTGAAAAATAACTTTGATTTCGGAAGTCGGTGGCATAAAAACGAAAATAAAAAACCCAAGACACCGACTTCCGAAATCAAAGTTATTTTTCACTTTGTAGTGTTTTTTTTTGGAAGTCGGTTTTATTTTTTGTGAAAAAGTTTTTATTTGGAATAATAACTGATGAAGTGTTGAACGTGCTGTCTAAGTTGTCTTTTACAAGATAATAAAAAGTAATAAATATATTCATCAAAAGTGCTCACTGACAGCTAATTTAGTGACTATGTGTTTAATTATAACTGATTAAAAAAACTTGATCGACCTCTTTTTTGCGTCTTATCAACACATATTACTCGTGCAAAAAATATTTGTATGATGAATGGATACAGGAAGTCTCCAAAACTAGACTAGTCTACTATTTATAACCAGTAGATATAGCATAACCAGCCTATAATATTCCCACTGGGACACAGGCCTCATCGCTTCGAGAAGGAGTGGGCTGTAATCTACACAGGCCCAGTGCGAGTTGGTAGATGCCTTGTTCAGAGATCTAGGACATGCAGGTCACGATGTTTTCCTTCACCGTTTTGAGAGCAGTAGATATGGTACAATTATTACCATTTACACTGACCAAACACTTTTATTTACATTTTACGATAATCAAACACACTTTAATACGCACACTTGAGTTGTAAAATTTGTAAATAGAACCATATGTAGGCGAGAACTGCCCAATAACCGTAAAATACATAATAAAACCGTAACTCACGGGTCGACACAAAACGTATAAACAGACACTTAAAGGAAATACCTCGTGATTTCCGTGCACCTTAGCCCTTCATACATGATTGCTGAAGTCAATGAAATGGAAACTTATATCAATGCGTCACTTGAAGTATAAAATCACTGACCTATGCCCGGTTTCTGAAGACCTCAGATACTCTTAAAAACTATTGATTCGATTAAGTTGTTTGAGCAATATTCTCCCGTGAGAGATAATCAAACCAATAGCACTGAACTGATGATTAACTCTTAAATAATACTTCAAAAATGGGGCACGAGTGGTTAAATATTGAGTATTTCTTGAAAATACAGCGTGTATCCAAAATGCACTTATCACAGTTGTTGAGTAAAGTGTACTGCAAGAGTTTGGCATCGCTTGGCATTTGCGCGCGGCGGCGGCGGCGCAAAGCAAATATAGAACATAATATCTAATTTTATTGTCACCGTACTAGCCGGCTACTTACAGGACACTGGACAAGTGGACACGTCATGTTGTGAGTACCTAGCCTTGTTTATATTATGAATAAGATTTAATGTTTTATTAACTAATTGATGAATTTGATTAATACTAAAGTATTACTGTTGTTTAAATTACTTGAGCAGTTCGAAGTTTGCCGTCAGTTTAGTGTTAATCATCAACGGGAATGTTTTTGTTTTTCATTTAATTTTGATCAAAATAAAGCGATCAGAAAACTTGCATCTGTGCCAAGCAAAGTGTTAATTAATTAAGAGTTTGGCCTGAATTGTAACTGCTATCGCCAGTAGACATCACAGACGATTACAGAGTAAAAAATAATTCAATAATCAACACTGTATGTATTTAATACAATTTTATGAATTTCTTTCACATGCAAGGCTTGCTCTAAGTACAATGACCTACCTTAACGTAAACACTTCTTCCACAGTCTCCTCCACTTCCGTATAAGCCATAACATTAGTCATATTTGGTACAATATTTAAATCTATAGTCTACAATAAATTAGTCAATAAATAATTAAACTTTTTACAAAATCATTTCGTCCAGCCAGCTGGCATTATAACACGCATGAATATGACGGTTGACGGTTCCAATTTTGAAATTATTATTACAAGTACCCGCATAAAAAAGCGAAATGACGTCATAATATGTGTGCGTTCCAGATTGTATCTGTGTAATTGAGTAGACATTAAACATGATCTCGTATAAATTGAAAATGTTACGCTATGGTACAGTTCGTTTGCCGCTCTGAAGTAGACTACAAATGACTGCGCAGTAGTCAATCTTACTTATAAAATAGTAGCGCGCATGCCAGCACGCATGCGCAACCTAACTTCAGAGCGGCAAAGTTATTTGATGCGAACTGTAGTTCTGGAGACTGTGAACATTGAACTATTTACTTTTGTCTTCATACTCTTTGGCGTGATTTTCAATATCGATTCTTATCGTAAGTGTGTAAACCCTATCTGTATGTTTAGGATTATCGGATAGTGTTCACGTTAAAAATACGTACTGGAGTATATTTATCTAATATCATATTCGCTTCAGCTGTTAAGTTTTGGTACATTAATTCTAGGTACAATACAAAGTCGCCTAGTTGCGCTAGAAACAACATAAATTAGGATGTTTAAACTCGATCTATGTTTAGCCGGCTACTTAAATAGCTTTTCAGCGCTCTGCGAAGCTTTTTGTTCAACCAAATCGTGACTTATAAGTAATTATACTTTTTTTGTACATACAGTCAACAAAATAAGTCAGTAAGTAGGAGAACTTCGACTACTATTTAATTAACATTTTTTTTTGCGAATGTTGAGCCGTCAAGTCTTTGGCATCCGTCGGCTAAGTGTGTGTTTAGTTTTAAAATTTAATATGCCGTGTAAGAGAATAAATATGAACACCAAATACATTCATATTAATGTATTACCTGCATTTCCAACTGTTTCGTTGACTGTACACTATTAGGTACTGACTTGCAAAGTTTGTTGATAGTAAAAAGTCAAGCCACTGTCTAATGTGCCAAATTATTGATTGCTATAGAGTAGACATGACGAAACTTAATTATTGATTTTAATTAGAATATGATGCAGGAAATTATTTTATTATATGTAAGTAAGTTATTTATTTGTATTTCAGACATAGGCATAGATAGCATTGACCAGTTCATTTGTTGAGTTTAGTAGTCTTTTTTTATCTTATCTAATATTAATAAAAACTTTTTCACAAAAAATAAAACCGACTTCCAAAAAAAACACTACAAAGTGAAAAATAACTTTGATTTCGGAAGTCGGTGTCTTTGGGGTTTTATTTTCGTTTTTTTGCCACCGACTTCCGAAATCGTTATATCTAAGTTATTGTTCACTTTGTAGTGTTTTTTTTGGAAGTCGGTTTTATTTTTTGTGAAAAAGTTTTTATTTTTCACTTTTTAGTTGTACCTACACAAAACCCCCACAAAAATTTGAATACCCATTACCTGCTATGTAAATTACAGTGATAGGAACTATTAGAATATCGTCCACATATACTAGATGGGAAAAATACGTATTATTGAAGCTAACTCAAAAACCCCTCATCAGATCTTGACCAAATTTATATGGGACAACTTCTGAAGTATGCCCTACCTAACAAAAAAAGAATCATCAAAATCAATTCATAATTGGCGGAGTAATAGCGTAACAAACATACAAAAAAAAAAAAAAAAATACATACAACCGAATTGAGAACCTCCTCCTTTTTGAAGTCGGTTGAAAAGAGAAAAGATTAGAATTTTTGTATGTTTGTTTGTAATGAATAAACTCAAAAACTACTGGACCAATTAAAAAAAAATCTTTCAGCAGTTGAATGCTATGTTATCACTGAATAACATAGGCTATAACTTATAAAGATATCACGCGGGCGACGCGGCTGGCAGAAGCTAGTGTTAAATATTTAGCTGAGGCCAGTAAATCTAAACTCATTTTTTTGGATTGTTGCTGACCTTTCAAGTCAAGGTTTTTTTGCCCATAACTACTGTGTCCCACAGCTGGGCAAAGACCTCCCTATTCTTCTTCAAAACCACTCTTATCTTGTGCGATCTCTGGCCACGTTTGCCAATGATCAGCAGTGCTATTGTGTAACAGTGGTGAAGTGAGCTCGGAGTGAGCTGTCAGTCCCTAGCAACAGGTGGAATGACAGCTCACTTCACCGTGAGATTATTACAGAATAGACCGGCTGATCTTCGTAACACCTTCGTCGCGGTCGACCTCGACGGCGATATTAATTATGTCCTACTTCAGGCGTCCAGTGAGAATCTTTGCTCATCTTAGTAATAATAAAGGTTTAGTTGATACTCACTTCCAGTACTCTCTTGCCATCTTGTACAGTCGCGAAGGCAGATGGTTGTTGTTTGTAGGGTTGATCTCCAGCAGTAAGCTGGCGTCAGCGAGTGCCTGCTCAGCGAACGAGCTGTCTGTGGAGCATGCGCTGTACGAACTTGGACTGCCTATGCGGTATGATCTGTAGACAAAGTTGTACTGTTATTATGTTCTATGAGAAGACCTGGTGATAATAAAGGTAGGATTGTTTCGATATGAGTGGATATAATGGGCAGCATGAGCCTTCCATGTATAATCTATAATGTTCCCAGTTCTGGAACACAGGCCTCATTTCTTCGAGTGGCTGTAATCTACCACGCGAAACCAGTGCGGACTGGTAGATGTCACATGTCTTCGGTCACTGCATTCAGCAGTGAACGTCTTAGACTGATTGTTTACTCCGAAAATTTGTCAATGATTAAGATGTCGTATAACGTGGAAGTGATAAATCGTGAACAATTAAGTATACAGCAAATAAATGAGATCCGACAGTACGTGAAATTAGGAAGACCTTGCGAATTCAAATGGCATTAGAAGGAATCCATTTAGCATTCGCAGAATTTTGTATATGCAGCGTCTACAGAACTTGCCTATTGAAAGCCGGATTGTTTAGATTCGTAAAGATAAACGCTCCCATAGACAGGCGCGATGGAGGAACAATTTCAATGAAAACTTCACGGAAATTGTTTTACCGTGTCGCGTCGCGACTTACTGCGGGAGCCTTAATTCAAAATTAGGTATGACATGAATAGCCAATATATTGTATTAACCGCCCGTTGTAAAATTTCTACTACTTTCAACACAGAGTATTCTATCTACTAACTTTGCTGCTCTGAAGTTAGGTTGCGCATGCGCACTGGTATGCGCGCTACAGTTTTATAAGGAAGATTGACTACTACGCAGTCATTTGTAGCCTACTTCAGAGCAGCAAAGTTATTTCGTGTTTTAGGTCGCAAGCGCTTCTGCTGAGTTTGAGGCTTGGGTTCGATTCCCAGGTCAGGCAAAAAAAAAAAAAAAATTATTAGGAATTTCTCAGTAGCAGCGCGGAGTCTGGATTTGTGACCGGTTGATGGCAATAGGCTCGCCCCCTATAACATGAAACTTAAACGTAACTAGCGAACTCTGCCAACCCTTTGGGATTACAGGCGATTTTGATTGTAACAGCAGTTTCCTGATAATATATATATATACCGGTTCCACACGGCATTGATGTAATGCGACTAGGTGATTCAGTTGTGATTGTGATACAATACAACTAGCTCTCGAAATAATTTTGTTCCTGACCTTCAAGCAAGAGTCATCCTTCCAAGAATATCGTTTTATGCAGGTGTTGAATATAAATAAAGCAATGATAATGGCAAAACAAACTTAACATACGACGTGTCCTAGCCAAATGAACCGGTGACCTTTAAAAGGCATCTGGAACAGGGCGGAGGCGATGTAAGGAGAAAGGAATGTTTTCGCTACCTTGCGACTGGTATAGATAGTGCAATCCACGACGACGTGCCCCACTCCGCTCCGCTCCGTACTAAATTACTGTATATTACATAGTACTCTGTGGTACTAAAGTACCCCCCGACCCTTGCTCGCAGAAGCGCCAGCCCGCGTTATGCTGAGAAATGTAGATTTAAATTCCCCGATTAATAATAATAAATCTTTGATCCAGCCTGTCCCAACTTGCTGTCCTCCCCGCAGCGACGCCCTAAGCCGAGGTCCGTACCCCACAGGGGGTGCCCTTAGCGAGCGCTCGCCTAGTTTTAATTAGAATAGTTTTGCCCCTGGCTGGAGGCTTTGAGTTTAGTAGCTTAAGGCAGCCGCAGGATTATCCGGTTAAGTAGTCATCACCTCACAGGTGACCTACGAGATGCCCTAGTCAAAAAAAAAAAAAAAAAAAAAGTAGTCCTGTACAGTAATCGCGGAGTGGGGCGCGTCGTCGTGGATTGCACTATCTGAAAGAAGCGTTGATTTTATTCCTAGGTAGACTTTGATGATGGTATGATATCACGCTTATATTCTTCAGAGGTTGGCAGGGATTTGTCCCTTAGATTTCTGTCTTACATTTTTTTTTAAACACTAAATTGCACGCTAAAAACAAAATTGTATGAATGGCTGAATAAAAATAATTTCTACTCTATTGATTTTGCATGCTTTCGTTTTTAAGCAAAACATGCGCAAATAAATATGTTATTATTATTAGGATGTGTAAATGAGAGCCTATTGCAATTTAACTGGCGACTACAGATAGAAGGAATGTCTGTGGTGGCGTCCAATAACGACACTGGACTGCTATACTGAGATAAACTTATAAAAAATTGAACAAAAATGACGATCGAACGATTTCCCTCTAGAGAACTCGATCAGCAGATTGTGCATCTCACAAAACAAATCATGCATTTTTTTTTTATCTGGTACAGTTTCTTATACATATAACGCTCTATTCAGCAGCATTAGAGCATTATCAGCTTTAACGTTCACTCGTTCGCGGTTGGTAGATGTCACAAGCCTTCGAATTTTTGGATCATCATCAACATCGCGAGGAAACCGTCATGTCCTAGAACGTTCTATTACTTAGTAAAAATTAGATAGTTGATCTCACAACATAGCCGTCATGTTTCGTCTATTACAAGTTACGTCAGTAGACGTAAATTTTTAGCGTGCCACATAAAAATGTTGGCCCAAAGCCAACTGTACCAATAGTAACGTTTAGCCTAATATTTGTTTGTTTGTTTGACTGATCCATTGATGGAAAGCTCTTCTATGAATACAGATATTGTTTGATGTCAAAGGAAAGGTTTTGGTTGAAAATCTTACAGGTTTATGGTTTGGATTGTTGGGAATACGGTTATTTATTTGAACCACAGAAATATGATATGAACGGTTATTTATCACTGCCTCGTTGGTCTAGTGGTCGCAAAAGCTACTGCTGAGCATGAGGTCTTGGGTTCGATTCCCGGGTCGGGCAGTGTTATTGGGTTTTTCTATCGGGAACTTCTCAGTAGCAGCCCGGGGTCTGGATTTGTGCCCGGTTGATGGCAATAGGCTCGCCCCCTATTACATGGGACTTAAACATAACTGGCGAAATGTGGGTGACTGGGTGTACCTACTACAGGTACACCTCTGTCCAACCCTTCGGGGAAACAAGGCGTGATGTTATGTGTGTTATTAATGTTTTTTTTTTTCAAATCAGGGTCCAATTTGTTTCAACAGCTGCTAATGTAATTATTGGGAAGAACGAAATCAGTGAACATCATGATTTGGTTATGGCTTCGACATGTTATTTTTGGGTTCAAAAACTCAAACTCAAACTCAAATCATTTATTCCAAATAAACCAATTACAGGTACTTTTGAATTGTCAAGGGGTCGGTCAGTCAGAAAGATGAAGCTAGTTGCCCATTCCAAAGCGTAGTAGGTTCCTATGGAGAAGAACGGGCAAGAAACTCCATGGACACTCTTTTAAATTAGAATATTGTTACAAAACATTGGTTACATCATTCATGTTGAAATTATATATGTGAGAACAATGTAGTAAATCGTGCACGTTAAAAGCGACCATAATAAAAAATATAAAAACAAAAATGATTAAAATAAACCATGGCAGCTAAGAGATGACCAGTCCCCACTGACGGCGCCCGTTCACGAACATGACGCATGGATCAGCATCATTCAGCTCAACCATTTTGAAGGGAACTTAATGATCCAACACACACGCCACCACCAGCGAGACATTTGAGTGAGCATGACATACTCTCAGCCGCCAGGGTACATTCAAGTCAATGAAAGACGTACTCAGTAAATGTTAAAAAAAAATGTTAAAAATGTTTTAATTTAAGGCTTACTGCTCAAATTTCTCGGCATTAAACTGATAAAGTTTTGACGGCACGGTTAGCGCAGTGGTTAAGCGATTGACTGCTGCGCTGCATGTCGCGGGTTCGATTCCCGCACGGAACAAATATTTGTATGACCTACAAGTAGTTGTTTCGGGTCTGGCTGTTTGTGTATGTGAGTATAAATGTTTGTAAACGCACCCACGATACAGGAGAAATCCTAGTGTGGGGCAACGTTATTAAAAAAAAAAAATCACATCCTCAGACGTGTGGCAACCTGTCATAAATAAGAGATGGAAACACGATTCCCTCTTTCACGACGTGATTTTATACACGAAAAAGTAGATACTATTACTAGTCTACTACACGTATAGTCACGTATGTTTGCCGATTTCTTGATGAGGGCAAGTCGTGCGTTGCATTAATCTTACGCGGATCATTAAATTTATAAGCGTAACGCTTTTACATCATATTATACCTACTTACATCAAATTATATGTAAGTATGTAAAATAAAATAACATAGGACCCCGCCTGCTTTCCTCGAAGGGTTGGGCAGAATACACCCACATTTCGCCATTTTAGTAATAGGGGGCTCCGACCTATTACTTTTCAAATTCCAGATGAAAAGACCCAATAACACTGTCCGACCTCGGAATCGAACCCAGGACCTCATACTCAGCAGTAGCGCTTGTGACCACTAGAGAATGAGGCAATCAATGCAGTATAATATGTATGTAGGTATAAGATGTAAAACAACTAAGCAAGTTAATTTTAACTTCAACTTTTCAGTAATGGCTTTAGTGGTGTCACCAATTTTTTTTATGATTTTACGAGCATTTAGTAGACCTTAAAACGAAGAAGTTTGTAGTTTTACTTAAATAATATTTAATGAAGGGCATCTACACAATCGGATTGCCGTTTTAGCAAGACCGGATCTTAAGGTCAAACACTTTTTGGGCTTCTTGCTTCCTGCCACGATTGTTTCGTACATGATGACCGGTACTAATGGCTCCTCATACTTTACAGCGCATGTTAAGGCGCAGGGTTCCGAAAACGGTTTTTTTTAAATCAGTGTATCTCTTAAACCGTAAATAATTTTGACCAAAAAAAAAAGAATGATATTTTCAAGTCTTATTTTAATACAGTGATGGAACTCAAATCATAATTAAACATACATTAATGCTTCAAAAAAATCTTCAAACACACCTCTTAATTGTCTTTAAAAGCAGTTTATACCTTCACTAACAATTATAATTATAATTAAAAATATACCATAAAATGTCTAATGTCAACCTGCATTCAGTGATGGATTATGATGAGTAATATGAGCAATATGTTGAAAAAAACAACGAAAAACATTGAAAAAGTACAAAAGTGTGGTTATTTTCTTTACTCTTTACACGTAAAGAAAAAGACAGAGACAAAGGCAAATCGGAACCCTGCGCCTTAAGCGCAATTCATCAAGTCTTAGGTACCATAGGCCTATTATAAGTTTTTTTTTTATGACAGTAGGTACAATATGATAAGCGTTTATAGTAGCATATACCACACAAGGTTTCCCAAGTGGCCGCATGTTTACAAAGGCTTGTTTGTGATGATATGGAAGATAAGGGTCGACGGCTGCACGCAACAGAAAAATGGAGTGTTAACACTGTTGACTGACCGAAGCTTTCTTTTATACATGTCGGTGACTGGATATGAACGAAGACTGGTTTTAAGATAATTTAAATGATTCCACAATCATAATTTTAAGCTCCTTGTTAGTTTAAATCTTGAATTTTTTTATGTCAGATTGTTTGACTGGATTTGAAGGAAGACTGGTTTAGAGTTAATTTAAATGATTCCACAATCATAATTTTAAGCTTCTTGTTTAGTTTACACCTTGAAGAAGTTTGGAAGTTTTCCTATTTTAACATCCATCAGAACAGGATATTCCACCCAAGAAGAAATGTTACTTTGACGCCGCAGTTGTGTCGATATTCGAATCGGATGCGAGTAGCGGAAAATGACGCTAGTCTATTGAATTTAACTACTGCGGTTTCGCTGCTACGTTTTCGCGGCGGAGGTGTGCTACTGGGGTGAAAGTCTATTTTGCGAAATAGGTAGCTGTTATCGGTCGATAATTGCAACCGTTTTTCCGAAAAACTCAGTATATTAATGTAGTAAGTAAGTGTACTTCATCATTTTCTGCAATATAAAAATCACGATGATAACAGTTTTCAATGCGAATATGATGCAAGCATGAATATGTTTATTTTGCAGTGAATAGTATTTGCATAAGTGTAAGTAGATGCATTGAAAGAGTGTAAAAAATATGTGACCTTGTCGTTGTTATGTCAACTTATACTTGAAACTTACTCAGACGAATGGGGTTGGTGACATTGAAAGGAATATCAGGCGAAATGAAGGTCAGTATCACGACTGATCGATTTTTGCTGTTTCTTAGTCAGTGATGGATGAAATATGGCATTTATATGCAAGAAAGACTGTTTGGGATGACAGATATTGGTCTAATTTTCTTATCATATTTTTGTATAAGTACAGGAATTTAAACAAGACGAAGAAGTGTTAGATTACACTACAGCTTCAGAAAGTCAAGATTTTAAATCAGAGGACATCAGCCAATTAATGTCATTATCTAAACGTGGCCATCCAGTCCTTAAGAATGGTGCCAAAACCAACACACTACTGAGAAACGCAATGACGCACAACTACTTGATTTTATCAGCTTTCGTGGAGGATATCTCTATCCATACCCATCCCATGCTCTGCCTGAATCCTTCACTATTTCCAACACGGACTAGGGGACGAGAAATGTATGGAAAATGTCGATAGGACCACATAAATTAACCATTTATGTACAAGTACGTTAATTAATAGTTCCTATAATTTAGATATATGCCAGATATAATTATGTCACAGATTGTGGGCTAAGAGGGAACAGGGCCTGCGAGGAATTAGTTAAATAGGTATTTGAAGATCATATTGCCATCGTGTTACCTCAAGTCTGCCCCTGTAGAGTGCGATAAGGACAGCTGTAGCTAAGACCGATTATATCACAGAAATAGAGACTACATTTCGTATTCCCCCTCGAAAACTGAGCTGATTCATTTATTTTTTACACTAACATTTTAAGAAAGGGTATATCTAGGTACCTATTTTTTTATGTTATAAACTTTTCGAATTTGTCTGGAAGTCCTCTAATCACGGCGGTAAAAATGGGCGACCTTTAAAATTTTTACCTTATTTTCTTTACCAATACGTTGCTGAAAAAAAGGAAATTACAGGGACGTGTTTACAGCAGACCTTGATTTAATTTTTCAGGAAGAAAAATGGGGAATACGTTTGTATGGAGAATCGCAGGCCCTGTTACCTCTTAATACTGTATGTATTTAGTTGGTAAATCTTTATTTAAAAAATAAACAAGCCAAATGTCAAGGTTTTATATTATTAATTTCGGCTGAATAGTGCCCCCAACAAGTCGAGCAAAACAAACACTAAGGCACAGTCGTACCATCTTTTCTCGAAGCCATTCAGATAATTTTCGACCCCCTGTAACTTAGTTGTGGATAAAGCTACAAAGCGTGAATTTTCAGTGACCAAGACGGCGTAGTATAGCAAGGTATACCTTGTTATTCCCAAATTACATTCAATTTGAACCTGTAGTTTAAGAACTATTGCAGGTCAAAGTTCCTTAATTTTGTCACTGATTTTTCTTTCTAATCCATCCACGAACAATCTACCAATCCAAACCCTAAGCATAATTAGCGTATGTCGTTCCCACTCTTGGGACATAGACCTCCACTTTGGGAGAGGGAGTGGGCCAGTGGGCCGTATTCCACAACGCGGGCCTAGTTGCAAGTCGAGGTCGTGACTTCCGCCCTTATTCCAATTTATTCGTGGTTGTTGCAGCATGACTTCTGCAACTCTCTTACGTATCGTTTCAATTATTTTCATTATCAAACTATGACAAACTTACCGGTCATGAGTCACGCCGTGTGACGTGAAGATGGGGCTTAGCGTGACGTCAGACAGCGACGCGTACCGCTGCGAGCTCGTGGACACGCGCTCATATTGACTGTTGATCTCGTTCTGTGGACAAATCATATTGTTAATAGCAGTACATTGTGGTAATTAAAATACTTCAGGTATAAAGGCGGATGGGTTGACGGTGAGAAATAGAGGATGTATGCTGGATAGATACGGCCAAAGATGTACGGGACCGGGGCAACCACACTCAAGATCGAACGGCCACTTGGGAGAGAAGTTGTCAGAGTTTGAAGTCGGAAATAATTTATTACGTAAAAGAATTTCTTACTAGCTTTGCCCCGCGGTTTCACCCGCATGAGTCTCGATCCCGTAGGAATATCGAGGTAAAAAGTATGTCCTATCCCAGGTAATACTCTACCCATGTACCAAATTTCATCCAAATCCGTTCAGCCGTTTTAGTGTGAAAGCGTAACAAACAAACTTACTTTCGCATTTATCGGCAAGTGTTTGAAACTAAGCTGGCTTTTGTTAAAAGTTGTAAAACTTTTTTTCTAAAGAGATTCTAATCTAACGTGTTTCGAATAAGTTTAATTTAATATTAAAACCTTCCTTAATATAAAAAAGAAGAATATTAATTCTAATTCATATGATAATTGTTGCCATTCAATCAGCTTAATCCCTCAGCTTGCTAAACAAGAAGCTTATTTTTCGTCTCAAACCTCCAAAAGCTTCATAATTAACGACCATCTTGTTAGTATCACTATCCGGTCCGTACAAGGCGTTAACAGTAATGGCGCGTGACATTTCCTTTTAAGCGCCCTCGTCCTGCGCCTGCGCGTCTGGTTCCTGTATTAATTAAAACGGAATGCACCTGTCTGGTGGCAGACGAGTGTGTAGTGTATAATATTGTACAGCTTGATTGTGAAGAACATAAAAGAAAGCAAATAAGTTTACTTGCGGTACACATGACGCAAGGAAAGAACAAAACACGAGAATAACAAATTGGGGGAAAATATGCGTCACATCCACGCAAAACGGCCATCGCTCAGCATAATGCTGCGACCCTATGCGAGACAGAGCCCCAGCGCTGGTTTTCAGCGACAGCCGGCGTTGACGAGACAGCAAATGCTACTGAGAAGAAACTTTTAGAACATGCCTTCGAAGTTCGACCATTCACCAACCACCAGACTATGCCTCCAAGAAGTCCGAATCTACACAACAGTTACGCCATTTGGATTTCTAAAGGAACGACTAGCACTTCGGAATCGTAGCGACCATTTTGAGACAAAACTTAGTAAAAATCCAAGGTATATGTTATAAGATAACTCAAAACTAGAACAAGAAATCCAACTTGGAACTGCCGAGCACTTCAAATATATGGAATGGCAAAAGAAAACGTGTAACTACTCCACTGAAAATAGCGTGTAATCACATTCGTTTCGCTTTTAATGTCTGCTCCGACATTGATCAGAAATTGATAAAATTTAAATAATAACGGAACATATTAAGCAATTAGCCTTTAGGCGAATATTCCATATAAGAATTTTTACGGGATCCTAATCTGCAAAGCAGGAAGATTGCTTAAATCGTCGACATCGAAAAGGATGATGTTTACGTAAAATCTGTTTTTAAATCTACGTGGAAACAAATAAGTAAGAACTCAACCAAAAAAAAAAACTCCATAAGTCATCATCATGACATCATTGGTAACAACAATGCAGACAAAAAGTATAGAAGAATTTGTTAGAGGCAATCCAAGCGTGGCGGACTGTTGTTACTGCAAGCGCTACTAGCTCTGAATCATCCACAGGGCTTTGACATTGAATAGTTGAGCTACTAGATGCGCGGAGCATCCGAAGGAAATACAAAAAAATCTACTTCATCAGTTTTGGGTTAAAAATCCGCCGTTAAAATTCTATCGACACCAAGAAGATTTAGACTATAGCAGCCCACTTTGGGTATAGATCTCTCCAACTGCACGCTATTGAGCTCAATAATAGAATCGAGGACTCTGCATTTAATAAACGGTTAAAAAAAACTAATGGAGGAAACAAACAACACTTGTTTCGATTGTTAAAGGAAAATAGTCAGTGTTGAGGAAATGGAATGTTGTAATGTAACATACATTACAATAAAAATAAAATTATTCTGATCCAAACGCTAAAAATATCAACGCATGCTTACTTCTGATCAATTCCAAGTAATTACTAATATCCGCCACAATTCCACATCAAAGCGGACTCTGCCCGCGGTTTTCAGTGCCCCAAATAGACTTCCAAACGGTTTGGCGACCATATACGTGAGTGCGGAAGTAGACGAATAAGTACAACAGCGAAGGAGTAAACTGAATTGCAATTCTGAACAATTGAAGGTCAATCTAGAAATGGACTGCTATAGCCTGATGGTTATGATGATGAAAGTATAGACTATAGAGCATCAAACCTACCATCATTGTTTTACTGCTGTTACTCAACGAACAGGAAAACTACCTTCTTATTACCATTGTTGGTGTATTTCAATGCCCTCTGATGCAACAGATTTCATGTTTAAAATTCTGAATTGTATTCAATAAATATTCTGGACAGGTGAATAGCGGCCAGGTGAGGGGCGTCCAGTCCACACCGACAGCGGACTGAATTGGATTCGTATTGATTTTGACTAGACAGCACCAGATGTTGCACATGCGCTGTGTGCACAACAAATACAAACGTAATAAGTGTAACATATTCACCGCTGCGACGCACTTAAACCACGAATAAGCAACGCGAACGTTAGATAATATACTCATGCACTACACTTATGTAGGCTAATCAGTCACCGACCTTGAACGTCTGAGAAAACATCTTCGAGGCACACATACCTCACTGGACTAACAACATATCGATTGATACACTTCTATTGCGTAATTTCACTCACCCAATCACCATAGCAACTTCATAGCACCGCACCTCCCTCTACACGATCCTTGAATATTTCTAAATTAAGCACCACATCCGAAACTAGGTCAGGAATCTTAGAATCACGTTCTAAATTAGTAATTACTACCTTTGCTAAGGAACAAATGCACTGTGCTATCTACGCGTAGCGACTGGAAGACGCCAGATGGCTTGAAATAATAATCCCCATACGTGAAGTATGGGCAATTCAAAAATAAACCACGCGGGGGAAGTTTGATTCCATTTATATTTGGAAGGATAATCGCTATGTTTTCCTGTTTCTCGGTGGCAGGACCGGCGGACAGTAAGCACATAGCGTAACTAAGCACAGTCAATAATAAATTATTCTGTCGCGAAATGTAGGTGTTTATCTAACGGTCATAATTCATTACTTATTTCAATACCGAATGCTGCAAATATGAAGTGTCAAGCGCCTGACTGGGTGGTCGTGCTAATAGCCGTGCGCATTTTAACCTGAATATTTACGAGTTTTTTTAGTTAGGTTAGATCTGTGTTATCACATGGTTCTAGACTTCCGTGACTGCATTGTAATGTGACAATAGAATACATTAATATTATTTTACGCGACCTGTAGCGGAAGCTGCATTAAATGTGAAGAGTATAGTAGAAGGAAAACGTCTATTACACTAACATGTGGGCGTCGGTTAAGTTCAATTACTTGATTGTTATTTATGTTACTTTTATAATTGCTTTTCAATTAAGATAGACGGGTACAGTCCAGCTGAACCTGATATGAGGTGAATGATCTAAGCTAATAGAGATAGGAATATCTTAAAAATACAAACAACAGACAGCGGTGTGTTCAAACGGGAATAATAATGAAAGTTAAAAGCGTTTATTGATTTATTCATCTTAAGATAAACATACTCAAAATAAATTGAATATTTGGAATACTTTTAGCATACTGCTTAATTAAAATCAACGGGAGAATAAAACGGGACATAAAAATATAAATTTCTCAGTATTCGCGAACATTTTCGCTGGAAAATAAACGGACATGGCGAAAGACTACAACCAAATGCCTCTCCGGCTCCCATAAATACGTAAGCAAGTCCTTGAAACAACAATTACTGGTATTTGCTTAGGGTGTGACGCAAACGATCTACTAGTCGACAAAATTATAACGTAAAGCTGTCTGTGCGTTGATAATTTTTATAAGGAGTCGAATTCTACGAATTTTCGCCGGATAAAGACGTCAAAGTAAAAGAGTTGTTTTTAGCTGTTAGCCGAAAATGTACTACCATCATAATTTGAATAAAATACATTTTTTGTTAGGCTAAACACGCACTATTGCGGACACGCGGTTCCGACCAACGGCTCTTCGTGGTTAAGGTGCGGCTTGGTTTATTACAATACGATTTCTCTTTAAAAATGACCCTGGGCGTGCTCCCGTAGATAAACTTCAGGTTAATTCAATTTTTGAATAGACAATTCATCTAAATATTTCGGCAATGACTGTCAGACGATACACAGCTTAGACTACTGAATGATAAGGTGCATTATAGGTATCTTCCACTTGGAGGATATACCTACCTATGCTCTCCCTACCGTGTTTTCTTCCCCTGATCGGTAATAAACGGGGTTAGAAGTTTTATGCAAGAGAAGTTGCGACTATAATAATGAGTCAAAGACCATCAAGAGACATAAGACTCTGCTGTATGAGACTTTGTATGAGATAAAGCATACTTTATCATCACAAAGTTGAAGTTAAATTACAGACGCAATAAATCTCTGAATCCCGAAATTCGCCCAAGGTTACAACGCGCGTAATTTATTTTAGAACTAAAAGCGAGGAACGAAACGAGCGAGTTGACTAGGCCTTGGTCTTACGACCGACATAATCACTACCTTGTTACATATTGTTTAAAAGATTGCACAGCACTTATCTAAATCTTTTAAAACTGAGGAAGTGAGGACATTAAACATACTTCAAGTTTATTCAGACCAATGATGCTCTATATACGGAAATAGATGCCATACATGGCGATATACTAACTAGCTTGACTGCAATAAAATGCAGACGCGGCGGTTCGGAATTAATTAAACCTTATATACAATTGATACTCAATATTATTAGCATTAAAGGAATGCAAGATGTTCGTTGTATAACACATTTATAGAAAACAGATTGAGATACCATCTATTCAGGACGAGGACACTAATAAAATCAGATTTAATTTGATTGACAGCGATAAAAAGTGGTTTGGATTCTGTCCCGTCTCTAAACAATCAGTGGATCGATATATAGCTGTATATTTTCGAACGTCAATACAAAACCTGAATGTGTTGACTAATCGGTGCTGTATCTACGGATGTGGCAAGCTCCGATGCCGGTAGCTTAGACCGTAGGCTTCACACCTCGACTGTGACATCCTCTTCGGCCTATAGGTATTACGTCACTGCTGACTTACTGAGTAAACGCTACCTTCTAAATAGCTACTTATAGATAGTGCAATCCACGACGACGCGCCCCACTCCGCTCCGCTCCGTACTAAAGTACAGCTTACAGTACAGTCATCGCGGAATGGGGCGCGTCGTCGTGGATTGCACTATCTGTAAACTCTCGCTTGTTGTCGCATTGGGTACCCAGGCTACAGAGCGCTACGTGTGATGCTTACACACTCCTTTTACATGCCCACATACGCGAGCGCCGGTTGTGAATACTACGCTACTGACCTTTTTAATGGCTAAGGACAAAACTAAAAATGTATCTATGACATGCTTCATATACAAAAGGCCTTGACACCACGCGGTTACCGGCATACATAAAGACGCGCGGGTGACAACAAAATCATCTGCAGTACACCATCCAAGTGCAAACTCATTAGAGTGGACATAGCATCCTTTGTTTACATTTTCCACGCATCGCCCATGAATGAGGCATTCATTCATTATCATTGAACAAATTTACATATGGTTTTGCAATATTTACCTGAACTACTTCTTTAGTATTTCCCTTCAGTCGGTCAAGGCTCTCCTCGGAGGAGTAGTCTGAGGTCCTGATGAGATGAGCTGCATTCCTGGTGACCTGACGCGTTACGTGGACTGGTTGTGACTGAAACTCTTCTTCCACTTCTGTTATGGTTTCTGAGGTCACTGTGCTTGCTGGCTGGTTTAGTTGTCTGGTGAAGAAATTTTGCATGATTAGGATGTGTCTGTGGATGGTGACAGAGTATTGTGGGATATGCTTTCGCGAGTTTTGGGTCCTTTATGAATTGTAAGCGGATTGCAAGACGTAATTTTATCTTAATCTTGAGTGATTGCATGCAGTAATATGTGATAAGTGTGATAATTTTGAGAATTCTAGCTACTGACGAAATATTTACATACCTGGCTGTTAATTTTATTAAGGATTATTGGACTGCAGTAGCAAAATTTGTACAAACCTACAGATGCTATAAATAATGTCAAAGTTGCTTAACATCTAGTGGTATTCTAGAGGTATTCTGTTTTGGCTACAACATACTATTGTACAACAACTCTTTGGCACTTTGCCTATCATGTTAGACAGTAATACTAATGTCATTATTTGACAATAATAACTAACTTTACAGTGTTAATTTGTGTTGGTGCAAAATGTTTGATCAAACATTGGTAAAGTGATGGAATGTTTAAACATGTTAAATGCTTGTGTATTACAGGGGTAAGGTCTTGTTATCAAGTGAGTCACTTCCGTTTGCCAAGGTTAAAGTAATTCCTTTGCATTTGCATCTTATCAAAGGAAAGTCAGTTAATTAGTTAAATTTATTTACTTAGTTGTTGCATTTAGTTTTATTAGACTTACAGAAATAATATTAAAATAACAAATGTAATTATTTTCTATATTGGTTCTTGTTTATTTTAATATGTTCAAATTAGATGTTATTATTTAGGGCAGATTAGTCTTACTTTAGTAATGAAATCCAAACTTAATTTTATAAATGCGAAAGTGAGTTTGTTTATTTGTTTGTTACGCTTTCACGCTAAAATGGCTGAACGGATTTCGATGAAATTTGGCACATGGGTAGACGTGGCTTAGGATATGAGATTTTCCCCTTTTTATCCCGATATTCCATGGGATCGAGATTTATGTGAGTGAAACCGCGGCCGCAGCTAGTTATCTCATAAATAGTAGACATGTGGAAAATAAAACTAGAATTACACATTAACCCTTCCTATGGTGAAAATTATAGAATCAATTAAAAAGCCATTGTAGGGTTAATTTTTTCCCATAGGCATACTGTCTTAATACAAGTTCATGTTTGTTTTGTACCATTAAACCAGAAATGGTTTGTATTGGCACTCACATTCGCCAAAAGAACACTCCTTAATCACTTAAATATAACATGTATTTAATTAATTTACATTATTCATGTATATTATCCATGTATGTACATTATTTGCCTATATTATAAAAATAAGCAAATTAAAAAAAAATGTAAATGATGAGTTCCATAACTAAAATACATCATACAAACTGTTTGTAAGTTCTTAGAAATTAATGCCAGCATTATGAAGATCATGACATTGGTTTCTTTATTTATTTATAAAGTCTTACCAACAATACATACACAGCATTATCCCACAAGTTAGTTGAATATACGTAAATACAGTAGCAAACATGGATTACAAACTTATTCTAAAATTAAGTTATGACCAAAATTTCCTAGAATCAATGTTGTGCATAGTTCCAGCAAGGTCACTTTACAGTGTGCTTCTATGACCTCACATCTATGTGGTTGTGACATCATTGTCAACAAAAGTTGTCCTTTACTGGTACTTGAGCCCTAACAACCTTGTGACCAATCTGTAAAAACATAAATCTGAGAAACCATTGGGTGTCCTATTAAAGCCCAGTTTTTGTTGTAAACAAGTTTGTTTTTGTGTTGTTGGAAACATGTTGCACTCCCATATTGTAGGCACTGACAGCAATATATTTGCACAGATTCAGTTTACCTTGCTGATAAAAGAATGTTGATTATTATTTATTGATAAACCAACTGTTACCCACTGCATTTATTTTAATTAAATAAAAGTCAGTTATTCCTTATAACATTAGCTATGTGCCAGTTAAAGTCCCATCAAAATCGGTCCAGCCATTTCGGAGATTAGCCAAAAAATGTCAAAGCTAAATAGCTGTTGACATTACAAACAGACACTTAAAATTTATTTATTTTTATCTTGTCCAGTCAATAATGTTATTTTATAGTAAAATAACATGCATTTTGTATTTTATCCTTTTTTTAAACAAATATTCACAATTAAAAGTAGCCTAGATGTCTTTTAACAGGGGAACTATATGTCAAATTTCATTTCGACTATCGGTTCAGTGGTTTAAGTGTGGTAACAGACAGACAGATAAAGTAACATTCGTATTTATAATATTACTAGTTTTTGCCCACTGCTTGGCCCATGTGGATGTCGGAAATTATCCCACGGGAACATACTACTGGGATAAAAAGTAGCCTATGTCCTAAACCAGGTCATAGTCTACCCATGTGCCAAATTTCATCCAAATCCGTTCTGCCATTTAAGAGTGTAAGCATAACAAACAAATGCAAATATTATGTTAGGCATCTTTGTTTACCTTGAAACAAGGTTTTATGATAAAAGACTGTTGATTGATCTTCATTAATAAATAATCCTAGTTAGTATGTAGTCTGTTACCATTGTTAGTAGATAATGAATATTATGTATTAATGAACGCACATGAAAAAACAGGATAATAAAGATTATATTATTAACCTGATTGATAGCCCAACTTTAACACATTAAAAGCTCCCAATTTAAAATGTATTTAGATAAACATAATTAATATATTTGATACTGCTAAGTCAAAGTTGATAACATGTTCAACATACTTTAGCATTTAAAATTCTGTGAACTTGGCGATGTAATAAACTTCTTATTAGTAAAGAAAATTAAAATGTAAAACTGAGGAACGAGTTTAGCAAGAATTTCATATTATCATAATTGACATGTGTGATAAACCAAGCTTATCTATCTTAATCTTTGATACTTCAATAACTTAGCTCACCTCAAGATAATAATATGATAGTAAAACAATAAAATTGGCCAGTTTTTTTTTTTTTTTTTTTTTGTGTTAATGCACTGCTTTACTTAATTAGGACAGTACCAGCAAAACATGCTGTTCTAAATACGAAAAGGGGGCAGCCTACTCACTTGATTGGAGTGCTTCTCTTTACAGGGGTTTTGCGTCCAGACTTCTGATGGGTGTGCTCCTCAACCTCCAGGCAGCTCTCACGGTCGCAGCTCGACCGCAGGAAGGGTGTCTTCGAACGAGACCTTGACCTCAATCCGCTAACTGTCGGGTTTTCCATGCTTCAATCACTGATACTGACTTGCCGTTATCACTGCTTCTACACCATCTTCACACCTCGCTCCCAACGACCCAAGGTTGATGATCTCACCGAAATTCCACCAATATTCAAATTACTTCAACGAATTTTTAATACACACCGATATTGCACAAGGAAATCTATTTCTGTGGCTTCATGCGATGCCGCCAAAAGTAACGTAACGAAAGTCTCGGTGACTTTCAGTTACACTAATACGGATGGTCAGCTTTTGAACGTAAGCTATATTGTATGTCGTAATATATTTTGTATGTCTGATATGTAACGATTTACAAATCTATATGCGCGTACAGTAAATTGTACACAAACGTGCGCGTTATAATGAAATTCGTGAATTTCGTAACGTCTCACTCGCTAAACATAAACTGATGACGTCATCAAAAAAGACGTTACGGGGATGCCATTAGAAATATTGCTGGTTTAGAAATATTTTAACAAATCTATATTACTTAGAACGGTGATTATCACAGAGCACTATATTGATAATATGATAATTTTCTTAGTAGTATGCTATAAACAGACGAATAATAACGACTAGTCATCTTGTATCATTTCCTTCAGCCCCTTATCATGCTTCAGCGAAATAGGGACCCTGGAACGTTTTTTCAGTATTGCCAACTTTCAATATAAACTAGGAATGGGATAAAATAGCAGTGGAAAAAATAAAATATATAAAAACTAAAACCCTACTACGATAAAAAAAGTCAACTAAAAAGGTATACACAAGACATTACAGACAGACAAATTAAAAATCCGGAGTCACACGAAATCTGTTCGATATAAGTGCTAACACATCTTTTATTTTTATTTAAATTATTTTAGGGTTATAATATATATATATATATTTGAAATGTGCGAAGTAAGCCCTTTCAAGACGCTTCCAGCGATACCTCATTTGTCGGATTATGATACATTTAGAAATTATGAGGAAACAGATGAACATTGCTTGCGTCATATTCTACCGCAAATAAACGTATTTTCTTTCTTTTCTTTCTTTCTTTCTTTCATTGTATACATACCGGTCAAAATCATAATCCTCCTTTCTGCTTCGCCATAGTCGGGTAAAAAGAACTATTAGCCCTCGTACCCACGGGTGATTTTTTTTTGCGCAATGGAAGTTATGTTGAAAAACACCATTGATGTATTACTGTGCGTTTGCACTGGCGAAACATCACAACAAAACATGTTGAAATCTCTAGTTCCTGTCAAAGTTCCATACAATATTTGACAGGAACTAGCGATTTCAACATGTTTTGTTGTGATGTTTCTCCAGTGTAAACGCACGGTTATAATACATCAATGAAAAACACCAATATTTCTGAAAGACTGTCCAACGGTTACAAATCTATAAACAAGACGAGTAATAAAAAACTTTTTCAAGATTTTAATTCATAGACGTAGTTACTATTGTATAACTATGCCAAATTTCAGCTTTTTATTACCAAGACAGACAGACAGACGGACAAACAGGCTTGGCAGAAAAGAGAGTGATGACGCGGTAACA
Organism: Xanthia togata; assembly: GCA_963853775.1. NCBI lineage: Eukaryota > Metazoa > Arthropoda > Insecta > Lepidoptera > Noctuidae > Xanthia > Xanthia togata. Next base: position 21,259,720 of record OY970795.1, on the reverse strand, counting down.
AATAAAACTAAATATTTTACTTTGAGCAAAAAAGAGTATGACACGGTGACAAATGAAACTAAATATTTTACTTTGAGGTCAGAAGTAAAATAGAAGTAATAGTTAGAGGTTTAGATTCTAATGATTATGAGTAGGGCACTACTTTACCGACAAGTGTTAGTAGGTTTTGAGTTACTCCCAAGCAGCGTTTTTGTGTTGCACATTTATTTTATTTTTTACCAATATTAAGCTCAGGTTCGCACGGATGTATTTTTATCACGGCGATTTATTTTTGTACATTGGATTTTCAACTCTTGGTATTGAGCCGAGCATTGAGAATCCAACAGAGCACGTCTAGTGCGTCCCAGCGTGTCAAGAATACTCACTGTTGGATATTCAACACTCGGTGCTAAGCAGAACTTTGAAAATCAAATACGTGAAAAAAAAACGCCCGTGCGTACCTGGGCTTAGTGAACGCACTAAGCCCAGGTACGCACGGGCGTGTTTTTACCGCGGCAAAAAAGAGTGGAAAAAATGAAGGCGACCTCATTTTTTCCACTCTTTTTTGCCTTGCCTAGCTTGAATGGGCGAAAATAAAAATTTGTTTTTGATAGTGATGGGTCGCTGTCCCATTTTTGACGAACGAAACACAACCGTTTTCTTGATGACGATAACGGTTGCAGAAAACGGTCGTCATTGCAACTGGTTTCAGGACGGCTAAATGATGAAACTTGTCCAACATGGAATAGAATTGCGTCATCGAGGTTTTCGTCGAGTGAAATAGTTGCAGTTCGTTAGTTCTTACAACTATCAACGATTCAAAATGTATGAAATGGTTAGCTAAATACATAATTCGTTTTATCGATCGACTTTACTAAGTATACGATGAAATAATGAACTTTCCTTCATACTTTTCCAAGCTTAGGACTGGCTGGTATACTATTTTTTTAATGAAATATTGTGAATTCTAGGAAATTTAGCGATTATCCCAATTCATCGTTCATGCGAGTCGACTTTGAACTTTAAGTTAACAAACAAAAGGTTGCACGGGTTTGACCGTCCAAAAATCGCACCAAGTAATTCGGGGACTGGTTTGTGCAACGAAGACTGTTTGAATCCGGGACGTAAAACAGTTTCATCGTCTCCGAACACAAAACGGTCTTTGTAAACGGTTCGTCGCCGCAACGCTCACTCCTAATTTTTAAGTTTTGACAGTTGTTAAAAATAATCTGTGGCATTATTCAGTTTTGGCGGGTGTGCACTAGAGATGGGCTTAAACGTTAAATAATAATAACACTGCTAAATAGTAATGCTAACAATATTTAACAGTTAAAATTAGCAGTTATTTTTAGCAACTGTTAAATTTAATCACAGACAGATTGTTAACGTAATTAATTCTCATTTCCTTCATACTTTTCACAGGCTTAGGACTGTCAACTTTTCCTGTTGGCGTTTATACAATATACAAACAGTCAAACAAATGGAATTTTCACTCGCAACACTATCTACCACAAACAAACCCGCGTAAACCTTCGTAACGAAGATTAGTCTTATTTAACACTAGTTAAATGTAACAATTCTGAATTCAGCAGTTAGCACTTAGCAGTTAATTAAATCAACTTGCTCAAACTTATCAATCTAACTGTGACTGAATCTGCAGGACCATTATTGCTTTGTTGTGAGTTGTGACTGCTATATTTAACAGCTATCCCAGAACTTATTTAGCAGGTGTTGACACTAAAAAAAATTAGCAGTGTTAATTTAGCAGCTTATTAATTTTAGACCCATCCCTAGTGTGCACAAAAACAACAATTCAGACTTTAAAAAATTATTATTAAAATGGATGCGAGCAAAGTATTTGCTAAAATAAAAGAACTTGGGCATGTCCCTGGAAAACGCGAAGAGTTACGGGAATACTGCCAGCTAAAAATTGATCAGGTATAGCAATTAAACCCAAAAACCTAAAGTTTGTCTGACTCCGTGTTTGTAACAAGTTTCTCGTCTATTTATTTCCAGATAATAAAGTTTTTACCACGACGTATTGTAAATAGTGACGGCGGTGACCTGTTGAATTGTATTCTAAATGGATTTCCAGATAATGCTGCTACTTGCAAGAATAAAGTCAAGGTAAACAACAACATTTTGACTAGAATAGAACATGTCCTGACATGCTTAGCACTTGTACTGCTACTGATAAATAATAGAATACAATATATTTACAACAGCAAACTGATAGTGGCATAAAAATTAGCAATACTGCACTGTGAAACCACATTACAATAGATTTTAATTTTAGTCTAAAACTTAATATTGAAATACCATTATGTTTGTCATACATAATTCTCCATACAAAACTGACTGATGTCTCAACTATCTTGACTACTAAAAAACTAGTAAGTAATAATTAGTGATTCATGCATGACTGAGCATTCTAAAAATGGCTGATTTCTTAGCAGATGTTTGAACAGTTTTGAAACGAATGACAATAATGTATTTACTTTGAAGACTTCTATTACTATGAACTGCTCCAACAATTTCTAATATGAAGTGTAATCCATTAATTTCCAGGTAGTAGAGATAGTTCTGCAGACCATGAGAAAAGAGTCCACTTCCCTCACTCACTGTGGTGATGTCACTAGCCGTCTATGTCTGGAGCTGCCTAGGTTGCCAATAGATGATCTGGTGCGCTGGTCCAATGATAGCGTGCAAACTATTGTACAGGATATGGATGTTAATATGATGTGAGTAGCCTTTTAATGGTTCCGTATCTCAAAGTTAAAAAAAAATTGAACCCTTATAGGATCACTTGTGTGTCTGGCTGGCTGGCTGTCTGTCTGTCCGTCTGTCACAGCCAATTTGCTCTGAATCGAATGGACTGAATAAGTTGAAATTCTGTACACACATGGTACATATATGTGTTTCTGTGTTTCCATCTCCCAAAAGTGAGCCCCATATTCATATTCATATTTGGGGGTCAAAAAAGTAAAAAAAAACAAAAGGTTTGCAAACTGTAAAAGGGCTTATTGCCAGAACCTCAAATATATATATTTTTAATAATTACTTGCAACCATAAATACTTATATAGATGTTTATGAAAATAGATTCCTTCCCTTATCTCTGAAACTACTGAGCCTAAAATTTTGAAAAAAAATACAGATAAAGTTGATAAATCTCTCATTATTGTGGGTACAAACTTATATATCTCTCATTACTGTATGGGAGAATATATTTTTCGACTACAATGTTTGTTCTTGGGATAAAATCATCCCAATTATGGAACCCTTGATTTTGCGTGGGCCGACACGCGCTTTGCCGGTTTTTTTTTACTCTATGTAATTTTTATAGTTATTTTATGAGAATACTTGGCAGAGGGATTGTTGTAGCCAGTACTTTTTGTCTGGAAATGAAGAGAAGCAACTTATTAAGTTAAGATATTGTTTGTTTTATTCAGTCAACAATTTAACTGCAAGCTGCAGTACAAACTGTGTTAGCTGCATGCTCCATGAGGCTGAGGGTCCATTCCATACTATACCCAAAAACAAACAATAATTTTATTTCACCTTAACAAAAAAAAAAAAAATACAATTGATGATACCAAAGTGTTGGTTGAAACCCGCTTGTTTGTGAAAACTTTGTAAATAAATCACAGAACTTAATAATAATTTGAATCCATTTTTAGTATACCAATGGGTAATTCCGCAGTTGCAGCCTGCGAAATTCAAATGTTCTTACGTTTTTTGGAATTTGCAGGTCAGTGCCAGATTCTATCTTGATCAAAATATGATTCGCAATTATAACAGATATGTATTTATGTGTAGAATTATAATGAATGAAATCATTGACACATCTCTCAATTAAAATCTATGAAGTTAGATTTGTTACATTATGAACAAAATGTCTTGTGGAAAAGTTGATATGTAACAAATCTAACTTAGAGAGATGTATTAATGATTCCAATGATTATAATTTCGTAAATTATAATCTGTTATAGTCGCGAATCATATTTTGATCAAGATACAACCTGACCTGCAAATTGCAAAACAAGTAATATAATTTAAATTGAACTGCATATTCATCTTAACTTTAATATTATTATTTCAGTTGGCGTGATGTCCTGCCAGAATGCATCAATGCGATATCAACACACGACGTGATCAAACACTGTGGTTCTGAGCTGACGGGCACAGAGTACAAAGAACAATGTGTCCACACATTGTGTCAGTGTCGTTGGACTGAGAAACAGCTTGTGCAGCTTACTGCTATGTTCAAGTTAGTATTTAAAAGTCTTTTTAACAATATATGAATGGTGGCTACCTTCTAGATATATAAATAATGACTTTATGTCTAAGATTATGGTGCTTATTAATAAAATCAGCATCTCAAGATGGAATAAAACTTTTCTCAAAAGAGCAAATGGATGTGAGAATTGTGCTGCAGTTTACTTAATTTAGAATTACCAATTTTTCTGCACTATCGCAATCATCTATGGAGATAAGTGTCCAGAAATATTATAATTATTAGCAGTAAATATCATTCATGTAAAATAAAATCTATTACTTAAAAACCGGTCATTTGCGTGTCGGAACACGCACAATCAAGGGTTCCGTAGTTGGGATGAATTTATGCCAAGAACAAACTTAACATTGTAGTTGAGAATGTACGGGAGAACATGTTTTCGCAACTGCAAATGTAAGTTGGTCGATTATTACTCGTTAACTTGTAGAGCCTACTTAGCTGTGATAGTTTTCCTTTTAATTTCGTTTATACTACTGCTGAGAATGTTCACATATCCTAAACCAACCACTTAGCTGGCAGGGACACACACATTTGACTCTTACAAAAATTGGCAGTTAGTTTTATATTGTAACAGACGGACATGGTGAAACTATAAGGGTTTCCCTGTTGACTACGGAACCCTAAAAAAGGACCATGTTTAACAACTGTTTTCTGTTTCCAGAGACATGCAGCTATCTCGCAGTGATCACAAGCAGGTGGTTAACAAGATATGTTCTTATATCATAGACACACCACCAGACACCCTGCCTCCAATGGTGCATCAGTTACTCAAGTGAGTTTATTGAATATTTATTATTAAATCTGTATCGAGGTGTCAATCAACTCAGCTTATAGCTGTCCACTGCTGTACATATGCCTCTTCCAAGTTATGCCACAACCACAGGTTGGTACAGATGGGACACTACGTAAACTCAATTAAATAAAAAGCGACTCTTACTACGACACAATAAAGTGCAATTCAGGTCGCGCAGCGCTAATTGCCTACAGTTATATTCACCTGGAAGTTGCCTCTCTTTCTATCGCGTAACTCTTAGTTAGAAGAAACAGTGGCAACGTATTTTCTGACTACGTTACGCCCACTGCATTCGACAGGACGAGTCCGCTGCGTACCCAGCTGTATTTATCCGTGCCACAACACGCGATCGTGTTGTCGTTGTCTACGGTTGCAATATCTATATCTATACTAAATAATTTTTTCACCACTCCCGCACGAAAGAAGTGTCTTTCCTCTACGAAAACAGTGAGGAAAGTTGGTTTTTCCTCACTGTTTGAACAGTGAGGAAAGTAATGATCCCGTTCAGAAACTAACCTTGCCTGATGTTTTTATGTTAAGTTTTAAAGATATTTTAAAATATAAAGAATTATTTTGATTTGCTTTGTGTCTATTTAATTTATTTACCTATGATGACTGAATACTTTCTTGCTGGGAGTGGTGAAAAGTTTTGTATGCAACTTGTGAGCAAGTTCATTTGCTATTCGTTTTGTTGAGTCTTTCGCTTACTCAGGATTGAAATTTATAATCACTCGCTGCGCTCGTGATTCTATTTTTCAATCCTTCGTTCGCTCAAGACTCAAAATCAAAACTCATAGGAAAAACGAACTTTCCTCACATGTTGGATAAATAACTATTAAGCTAAAGAGAGCTTGTTTTATTGTTTGTTTGAACGCGCTTATCTCTGGAATTACCAGTCAAATTTAAAAAAATCTTTTTGCATTTGATAGCCCAATTCTTGCCTATAGCCTAAGAGTACTTTTAAGGCACCAGCAGTACGCAACGCTCTGTTGCTAGCGCCGGCGCTCTGTTTGACAGTAAACGTACGTCATAGTGCAACACAATTAGGCGCTATGGCGTGGCGTCAGGCTAGCGCTCTATCGCGGGAAAGTCCGAAAGGGATACCGTGGCCCCTGGCAATGCACAGGCAACTGAAGGAACACGGGTGGGTTTTAGTCAGTAAGAGTCTGACACGCCCTCCCGCTCCGCCCAGAACGGGAGAAGTTATATGATAATTCCCATCCAAAAAAAAAATCGCGGACAGGAGCTAGTATGTAATATGTAAACACCATGTATATATTAATTTATTCGTCATCGCTTAAGTTTTAATTCTTCCTACTGTGGTATAATAATTTAATTACAGGTACAGACGCCAGCACATCAACCTACTACAAACTCTCAAATTTCTTTAATAGATTTTTAACTTTATCACTAACGTATAAGGTTCAAAGTTGATTGGGGAAATTTGACAGTTTCGGGTAGGTTGGCGTCTGTACATAATGTACCTGGAATAAAATTTCGTATGGACGGCACTATCTTTTGAAAGGGGCAACTAGAATCAGTTCTATTTTCATGTAAATGTTGACGTTTTTGAGCCCTTTCATGGCCCACTTTAGCTTATTTAAGGTCGTCGATCCATCTTGCTTGGGGGCGGCCTACGCTACGCTTTCTGTGGCGTTTATTTGTTGAATACTTCGGGGAGCACTATGTCAAGTAGTGAATGCCTTTTAGAAGATGAAACTAGTACCGCATTCTGCATTGCATGCCCAATAGTGGAAGCTCGGTCCTGCCCCCCTAGCCCGTCTGTCTCTATGAGCTCTGGAATTTAAGGTGCATTTTTTGTGGTTTTCAGACTGTGCAAGACATACCACTTAGAGATAGTACTGTCACATCTAAGTCATTACTTCAGCGTTCGTCTGTACAGCAAGTTGGAGCCTCCGCCACAAGATTCCGAGTCCACTACAATAGACATTGATGACATTGGTAAGTAAAAGAAAGCTATTGATTGAGATTCATGGCTTACGTGTCTTCTATGCTGATTCGAAACTAGCGTGGGTTACTATTTTGTTGTAACTACATCTTAGACTTAAAATGTATTAAAGAGAATATTTTTGTTTAGTTGATTTTTAGGAGCTCGTGGCTAAGTAGTAACTGCCGCACGGGTCGATCCGTCAGGTTAAGCTACGCTTGCCGGGGTTGGTCTGTGGATGGGTGACCATCTTTACATACCGAGACTCCTCCGTGCCTCGGAAAGCACGTTAAGCCGTTGGTCCCGGTTGTCATTCGTGGATCTTTGACAGTCGTTACGGGTCGTCAGAAGCCCGAAAGTCTGACAACCAGTCTTACCATGGGTTATCGTATTACCCAGTTACTAGGTTGTGGAGGTCAGATAGGCAGTCGCTCCATGTCAAATACTGGTATTCAGCTGCATCCGGTTAGACTGGAAGCCGACCCCAATATAGTTGGGAAAAGGCTAGGCAGATTGATTGAGTTGTTTTTTAGATCAGCAAGTATTTTTCAAAAATTCAAGTTTATTCAGGCCAGCTTTGAGCTGGAATTCAAATAACTTTTGAAAGTTTTTTCGCACTTAAGAGTCTACAATACCTCAAATTGCTTAGCATGATCCTCCGTTATATCTTAAATACTGCAGCATTATTTTTTAAATAAATGTATATTAAAGTTGTGGATTATGTTTGACGAAAAGCGTTTTCATAAAAAATTCTCGACAGATAAAATCACAAAGCTACCGCCAAACCAAATAACAAATTGCTAGTATTAAATATATTTCAAATTAGATCATGAAACTGCATAATAACTTAATTAAATCGTCTGCTTACTGCGAAAACATGATAAATGCACTTTTTTACAAAATTGAGTTATAAATGTAGTTATATGTAATTTTTTACGCGCTATCTACTGGTAAAACCGAATAAATGCTAGGTCCATTGGCTGCCGAGATAATGAGTTTGTGAAAGTGATATATACGCACATTTTGAAAAAATATACCAGTATAACATAATAAATAATCTTATGTCTTAAATCAGTTTCGGTTTATTCAGATAAAAAATAATAAATACGGTTATAGCTTTTTATATTTTATCATAATAGTAAGAATTATTCTGAGAAAAGGTCATAAACGCATTTATGATTATTGAATCTTATAATTTAAACACCATAACTATAATAAAGTTATTTATTCCATTTTAACAGTAAGATCCTTCTACTTGGTTTGCTAATTTCCCTACAGCAAAAACAAAATAAATGTCATTTATGCTTTTTTACCAGTAAGAACGAGAGCGATAGATCGCAGTTGTCACATTGCGTGCGCGCCTAGAAATAATTAATTTTAATGGTCCAAGAAGTTGTGTTGCGTAAGATTTCTTTGGGGGCTCATATTGCAAGGTGTATTCGATGCTACTCGGAAAAGAAAACGTTGGATGAAACCAGAACATGCAAATTGGAAAGTAAATATCGCGAAGAAAAGATGATCTGAAGGTTTTCTTTACTCTACGAAACAAAAAGAAAGCCGTGCTAATATACCAAAAGATATTGACTGTGAGAAATGTTACTATAAATGTAATTCTAATTCTGATCTTCAGAGGAATCAAATTATTTATGTCGTCACTACTGAAGTTTGAAGTACCTACCTATACCGAGCAAAATAATTTCATTCTTGGTAGTGTCGAACCCTAATATGCAATCAAATAAACATGGCAATAACGTGCACCAATACAATACATAGCGATCATTTGCTACTTCCTCTTATTAGGTTAGGATACGGGGCTGTACAAGTACAGCCCCGTATCCTAACCCGTAACCTTGGTTAGTGACAAGAGAGGTAAACATCAACCCCCCAATAAGACTAATGAAGCTGATAGGAACTTTGTGAAAAAACACATAAGTCCTTCCCTGTCATGGAACAACACTACATAAAGAAAACTGCGAAGCGTCTATATCGAGATGCATCGTTATCCATCATGAAAATGCATCAACTTTGTAAAGAGAAGTGCACTGAAAATAATCTACAGGAGAATATTTTGTAACCATTACAATTTCAGTTTTTTTGTTCTAAAAAAGGATCAATGTTTAACATGCTCTAATTTCAACAGAGAGGTAATGAGGAAAAAGTAGTAATGATGAAAAGGGAATACGAGGATCATTTAGCAAGGAAAGAGTCCTGTAGCTCGGAAAATGCGAAGGACAAAAAAAAAGCAGAGAAAGGTAAAGAGTTTTGCTGTGTAGTGGGACAGCATTGTGTCGAAAACTATGTGTTTACAATATCTGTATTTACGAAGCAGCGCTGCCAAACGACGCATATTGCTTTGCTTGGTCCAAAAGTAATGGCAAAAGAGGCAGTTCCGAGATAGGAAGTATCCTGCATCACTACCTTTCCACGTGCAAAGCAAAGAAAAATTCTGAGGTTTACTGCAAGCCTGTTTATGTAGCAATTTTCAAACGAGCAAGATAGAAACAACAATAACTGTTGGAGGTAATTATTTCATGAGAAAACGCCCTACAAAACCAAATAATTTAAATGCAACGAATTTTATGATTTAATTAAATTAACCGATGAACAGTTTTCAATCGCTCAAAAGATAATGAGGAAATGAAGCGAAGTGGCTGAAAATAAAGAGAATATTGCATTCTCGTTATTTTCTCAAGGCAAAAAGTAAAAAAAAAAAATGTCTGAAATGTTCTTATACATCGATGTTTAAAAAAAAACGGAACCTACTCACGTCTCGGTACTACCGCTAAAAAACGCATAGATAACACTACGCCTCAGACTAATTATATTGTCCTAAAACACCTTTACCTTAACCTTTTACCCATAAGTGTAGCTAAAAAGAGAGATCTTCTCGGTTTATGTACAAAAAAAAAATCCTGAGGAATACCATGGTTGGTACTCTTCTTTACCAACTGTAACCGATGAAGTAGATCGTTTACCTGAACCTTCGGTTGACGCAGAGTCATCATAAGATTAAGATAATTTAATTAAAAGCCGTTTACCCCATAGGATTCGTCTTAAATAGACTTTGATTGTTTTTCAATAGTGATCGAAGTTTGATTGCCATAATTATGTGGTATGAAATAAAGTTGATTGATTATTAATAAATTGTTTAATTTGTTATCGTTTCATAGATTCTCTATCTAAAAATAGTCGGTAATTAATCATCTAAAGTATCTACCTTCCTTTCTTTATACAAAAGTTCCTAATAAGTGACATACTTACACTAAAATTCTACAGGTAAAACAGGTTAAATGTATCAAAATTATCATTATTTTAGCGAATTTTGAATTAATGAATCTTTCCAATCAAGTTCTTGATATACATTACAATAAGCCATTATACAAAACTGAAATGAACTTTTGAAATCATTTAATTCAGAAGATATATCACTTTTGTATAGTACAGGTAAAACATGATAAATGCGGTCCCCTTTAGATATAAATTTAAATTTATACAGTTTTTACTATTACCAAATAATAAATAAGAGTAAATATTAAAAGAAGGGCAGTTAGTGCAACATTTTGCTTTTACAACGTTTATTAATTAATGAGAGAAATAGATCAAATTAAAACTTAAACATTCAAAAGTCATTTACTCAAAATGACAAAAACTGCATTTATTATGTTTTCGCAGTAAGCAGACGAAATATAAAGCAGATACTATGTTTTTTCATTAGTAAACTATCGGCGGCTTGGAGCCTTCTCCCCGTCGCTCAGTCTCGTTCTCACTCAGTCCACGAGCAGTAGTGAGCGAGAGAGATAAAGAGTGAATTTGAGCTCTTAAAACACAAAACAGCCAAGATTCACGCAACTGCGGTGTGGTATAATCACCCAGCAACTGTAACGTCTACTAACCACATTTTTCTCCCCCAGTCCCTCACAGTTCAGCCGAACTAAGTCGTTGCCTATCGACCTGCATCTACCACATCTCGCAAGGCGCGGCCGACCCCGAGTTGGTCCGGAAACATGTCAAGACATGGCCTAAAACGCAGCTGTTGAGGGCTCCCTTCATTATAGACCTAGCTCTGGCCATGTCTGATAAGGGAGCTGATTTTAGATCAGTGTGTTTGGATGTAAGTCCCAGTTTTTTATTATTTATTTACTTAGGTACACACAAAACACATAAAATAGAAAAATACATAAAGATAGAAGGAGCACAGAGGTATTGCTTATTTCATTATAAATTACCTACGACATAGTGCGCTTTTATAATTTCACGTTTATTGTCACGATATTATCTTGGACGTCCATATCCACATCTATAAAATGTATGGAAATACGTTCACGATATAATGTTATCGTGGACGGAAATTTAAAAGCGTCCTCGTATATTTCCATACATTTTAGTTCGCTGTGTTATTGTAATACCGTGACGTGGATGACCTCATCCAGGGTTCAAAATTCAGAAGTTAAGAGTACCTCAGACATTAAAATTTCTAACAGGACTCAAAAAAATATTACAGGTAATTAAATCAGCGATAGAACAGCGTGCAATGGATGTCCTGCGAGCTAAAGAGTCTGCGTGGGTGCGCGCAGTCATTCCGCCGGACGTCGATGTGGTCTGCGTACTCAAGCTTATCACTACAGAGAGGTATTCTTTCTCAATGTAACATCACGCCACCACGCTTAGCATGACCACAATAGAAACGGGTTTTGTCGACGGAAGAATAGACAAAATGACAGATTGTTTTCTGTCATTTTGTTTATTTTTGTCGACGGGAGAATAGACAAAATGACAGATTGTTTTCTGTCATTTTGTTTATTTGTGTCGACGGAAGAATAGACAAATTGTTTTCTGTCATTTTGTTTATTTTTGTCGACGGGAGAATAGACAAATTGACAAATGGTTTTCTGTCATTTTGTTTATTTGTGTCGACGGAAGAATAGACAAATTGTTTTCTGTCATTTTGTTTATTTGTGTCTACGGAAGAATAGACAAAATTACAGATTGTTTCTGTCATTTTGTTTATTTGTGTCGACGGAAGAATAGACAAAATGACAGATTGTTTTTTGTCATTTTGTTTATTTTTGTCGACGGAAGAATAGGCAAATGACAGATTGTTTTCTGTCATTTTGTTTATTTTTGTCGACGGAAGAATAAACAAATTGACAGATTGTTTTCTGTCATTTTGTCTATTCTTCCGTCGACAAAACCTGTTTCTATTGTGGTTATGCTAAGTGTACTGGAGTTCCCGAAGGTTTAGACAGGTAGGACACCAAAACAATCTCACTCAGTCGGTCGGCTTAAAGACCTACCTATTTGATTGCCTCCAACCATATGAGATTGTTTTGGAGACAGAAATAGGTCATCTTGTTTCCATCTTTTTTAAAGTTCACTTTTTACGGAGTCGGGTTTTTGATTTTTTAATTTACTTACTTTTTAATTTTACACTTTTTAGTTTTTTTTTATCATTTCTCACTCCAAATTACATTTTAACATATAATTTATCTATATTTTTGTAATGACCTTTGAAAACTCTTAATTTTGATAAGTACCCCTTTTGGTTTCGTTGTTTATTTATTTTTTTAAACTGTTTGGCGCCAAAATCCGCCATTTTGATTTTGTATAGACGAATCTAACGACATATCATTTATCATAATCGGTTGAGCCATTATGTAGTTACGAGGGAACATAGAGACGGACACACATATAACATACATACATACATACATGCAGGTGAAACACACATAACCCTTCTTTTTTGGCTTTGCCGCAGTCGGACTTTTTAAAGTTTTTTTCGTGCACTGGATTTTCAACACTGCTTAGCGCCGAGAGTTGAAAATCCAACAGTATGTTTTTTCAACGCGCTGGGACGAGAGTGCGTCCCAACGCGTTGGAATCTCATCGGCCAGCTCAACACCGAGAGTTGAAAATCCTGTTCGCGATAAAATCCCGTCGTAATATTTTTACGTCCGTGGGAACGTGGGCTAACACTGCCCGTACCCAGGGACCGAACGCTCAGCAGTTGGTACTATTAGACCAACAATGCATTATCAGCACGAAGCAGAGTTCAGAGTATATTTTTTACTAAAACTATTTGTTTCAGTGCCAACCACCGCCAACTAACCGTTGTAGGTCTAATCAACCTAGCATTCCTCCTACTCTCCGTTTCCCGCCTAAAACCGGTCGCTGCAACATGTTGGTCGCACGGCAAGTTAATTCTGGTGCGACTCAGCAAAGCACAGCCCGAGACAGCCGGGCACATACTGAGCCAGCTAGCTGACAGACTGTGTAGCGACACTACGCAGAGGCAATATGCAGGTGCAGTGAGACATTATGTTTAGATATAGTTAATTCTGGTGCGACTCAGCAAGGCACAGCCCGAGACAGCCGGGCACATACTGAGCCAGCTAGCTGACAGACTGTGTAGCAACACTACGCAGAGGCAATATGCAGGTGCAGTGAGACATTATGTTTAGATATAGTTAATTCTGGTGCAACTCAGCAAGGCACAGCCCGAGACAGCCGGGCACATACTGAGCCAGCTAGCTGACAGACTGTGTAGCGACTCTACGCAGAGGCAATATGCAGGTGCAGTGAGACATTATGTTTAGATATAGTTAATTCTGGTGCGACTCAGCAAGGCACAGCCCGAGACAACCGGGCACATACTGAGCCAGCTAGCTGACAGACTGTGTAGCGACACTACGCAGAGGCAATATGCAGGTGCAGTGAGACATTATGTTTAGATATAGTTAATTCTGGTGCGACTCAGCAAGGCACAGCCCGAGACAGCCGGGCACATACTGAGCCAGCTAGCTGACAGGCTGTGTAGCGACACTACGCAGAGGCAATATGCAGGTGCAGTGAGACATTATGTTTAGATATAGTTAATTCTGGTGCGACTCAGCAAGGCACAGCCCGAGACAGCCGGGCACATACTGAGCCAGCTAGCTGACAGGCTGTGTAGCGACACTACGCAGAGGCAGTATGCAGGTAAAGTGAGACATTATGTTTAGCTATAGTTAATTCTGGTGCGACTGAGCAAGGCACAGCCCGAGATACACTTAAACTCAAAGCATTTATATCAATTAAACCATTTACAGGCACTTTTGAATTGTCAAGGAGTCGGTCAGGCAGAAATATGTAGCTAGTTGCCCATTTGCAAAGCGTAGTAGGTACAGTCACGAGCTTTAATTTGGGACCCATTTCCGTTAAATGTTGTTAGAACAATCATAATGCAATAAGGTCGAAACTTTGAAACTTTGCTTTAAGGTTGAAATGTTGAATGTCAAGTTAAGACATAAAATGTCTTATCTAATCGACCTATGAAATGATAACCTCGTTGCAAAAAGCTATCATTACGATTTTCTAATTACGAACATGTGTCGTGTCAGTGTCATTTAAGAAAATAGTTTAATGTGATATTTTCACAAAATATAATTTACCAATTAATAAAATGCTTGCGGCTAATCGTGACCAAATAAGGCTCCAAATTATTGATTTGCACGAACAAGGAGTAGGCATTCACGAGATATCGCGACGAATAAATGTGACAAGAAACACAGTTCGCCGCTGGGTTCGACGCCACGGGAACGAGGAAAATATTATTGAGTTACGACGAAACAACCATCACCCGCAAGTTATAACACAAGAGCAGAGCCGCTTGATGCAAAGGCAATACCTGATGAATGGATTTACGCCAACGAGGCATTTTGCGGAAGCGTTTGAAGTCCACCCTTCAACACTTAGAAGGCATCTTAAAGCTATGGGACTGCATCACAGGCGGCCTGCAAAAAAAATTGCGTTGACGGATGCCCATAAAGCTGCTCGACTTATTTTCGCACGTCAGTATCTAAATTTTGATTGGACGACGACGGCTTTCATCGATGAAAAGACTTTTCAATCTTCCCAAACGGGCAGACTACATTTGTGGCGAATTGACAGGACGCGATACACGGAAGACCACGTCATAGCTAACAACGCGTCTGGTCGCATTACAGTTAACATGTCTGGCTGGATTAGTTCAGCCGGCATTGGAGAACTAATAAATTTACCATCCAGGGCCACTGCTCAAGATTATGTCGATTTATTAGACGAGAGTGTCCTTCCAACATTGCAACTATATTATCCACAAGAAGATGTTGCTCCAATAAACTTTGTTCAAGATAACGCAACAATTTATACGGCAAGAATCGTTAGAACTTGGTTCGACAATAATAGAGCAAATTTAAATCGTATTAATAAATCATATATAAATCATATTTAAATTTATGGGGCTTAATGGTTCAAAAATGGTCAAATAGAAACGAAAGAACTAGAGAAGCACTTATGGATCACTGCCTCACAGTCTGGGAAAGTTTATGGGGTACTGACATATGTGACAAATTGATTGGATCCATGCGTAACCGGCTCCAGGCTGTGATTGACAATGAAGGTGGATATACGCGGTTTTGGATATTTATGATAAAAAAATTACTGGAGAGATTTAAATTAATTTAGTCGTAGCCTTCGGTGATAAGTGTTTATTTTGTGCACCGCTAACCATGCTTTCTATATAATTGTGTTAAGATTGAGGTTTATGTCATAAATGTCTTAATAAATATAAAGAATAAATAACTTTGTTTTTCTAAAGATTTTATTAATCAATATTTTAGCTGAAATCTTCTAAGCCCCCATAATCATAAACGGCCTTTAAACCTATTTTATTTTAAATATGTTGTTTTGGTCCGTCACTTTGATATTTATGTTTGAGAAAGAGACAAAACTTTTTAACTAATATAGGTTTGAAGAATAAGCGGGTTAGTTGACTAGCTATCATATATTGACAATATAATTTTGTTCTTTTTTATTTGTTTCTTTTTTCTTATGGGACCACATGACCAAAAAGTAATTATTACTCGGAAATCGGTAATGATCGTTTGCCCTCGCTCCAGTTGACGTTAGCCCCTAGAAACGTAAAGTTGTCGATGGTAAACATTATGACGTTTATTGTTTGTGCAGTGACAGCGTTAACATAATAGCTCTAAATGGCGAAAGTTTGCTACACGATATTCAACCTTAGGTGGGTCCCAAATTAAAGCTCGTGACTGTACCTATGGAGAAGAACGGGCAAGAAACTCCATGGACACAATTTTTTTTTTTTTACACAATATTTATTACGTCATTCATCTTCATTCATAATTAATCATTATTTTGCCACTATCCCAATTTATTTGGGGTCGTCACAACATGACGTATTCTTCTATCATACTTCTCTAATATCATTTGCAACCATATCCGTCAAATTGAACAGCAGTTCTGCTTTGTGACAATAATAGTTACCTATCTATGATAATTGTGCTTTCCTGAACACTCCCTTCACAAAGAGTCCGTTTACTTGAATTTTAGGGCATCACTCGGGAGGGTTTTTAGGAAGCGTGGTGGCCCTATGGTAACTTCCGCGACTTAACGAGCTTTAGGTCATAGGTTCAAACCCTGACAGGCGCTTAACTTTGTGTAAATTATTTCATCACCACTGCTCTCAAAACGGTGAAGGAAAAACATCGTGAGGAA
The DNA here is from genome assembly GCA_963853775.1 of Xanthia togata. Lineage (NCBI taxonomy): Eukaryota > Metazoa > Arthropoda > Insecta > Lepidoptera > Noctuidae > Xanthia > Xanthia togata. Next base: position 21,243,170 of record OY970795.1, on the reverse strand, counting down.
ACAGGCATGTCCTAGAACCAAAAATTCGAAGACATGTGACATTTACCGATTGTGAATTACGGCCCACTCCCTCTAGTGAGGAAGTCGGTGTCCCAGCAGTTGGAATATTATAGGCTGATTATGAGCGCATCACCCAATGAAGTTATGGGAGGTCCTTATTTTACACTTAGGAGACTGTTAGTGCCACAGCTATTTGAAGAATATGTATGGCATGATGATGAGCATTATATTTAAGTCTGCGTTTAATTGCGATTTATGACTCCCACTCTAATGTCCGTTTTACCTTTATCTAGGCGACACTAACATTCCAGGGGCGACGGATCTGGGGAAATCCGTCGCCCCCTACTCCTTAGGACTCGAGATGGTGGCGCGTAGTGCTCCACGCGCGCCTCTCTATGATGTAAGGGGGGAGTTTAACACCTCACTCCCCCCTAACTTGAGGTGGCCCGCAGAAGCGGGCCGGCACTATCCGGGTACCGCGGAAGTCGCATTAGATCCCGTGATCCCCGGCGCAAGTGTGAGACGGAACACCGGGGTGGTTTTAATCAGTAAGAGTCTAACAGAGCCCTCCGCCCTCCCCAGGGTGGAGGACATCCGTGAGGACTACCCCTGTAAAAAAAAAAACAAAGGCGGCACCAACATGAATGCCTAAATAAAAGCACGCTGTTGGGTTGGCTTAGTGTTAGTTCCAACGGGCATAAATATATATTTTGACACTATACTTTATTCTTTTTAGACTGCCTATACGTGCTTTGTAAGTTGACCCCAGTGTCAGTAGAACGTTGCACTCAGCTGGGCGCCATCTTGGAGAACTGCCAGCCTTCCCCTACAGACTACAAGGCGGCTGCGTCAGTCCTGGATGCCGTACATCCACTCCTCAACTTTAGTACTAGGACTAGAGATACACTTGTTATGGTGTGCAGAAAAGGACTTTATTCCAGGTGCGTAAGATTGAAAATCACGCTTCCTGGCCGATTGTGAAACGAAACGATTCTAGTGAACTACTTTTGTATATTTAAAAAAAAAAAAAAATTTCAACAACTGACTACTAGTTGTTGAATAAATTTTATTTTTTAAAATATACAAAAGTAGTTCACTAGAATCGTTTACTGTTTATTTTATACCGTTACTGTTTGCCGGAATCATCCGATTGCTAGGCAAAGGCCTCTCCTCATGACTTCTGGTTCTTATCATTTTACACAGGGCTTTTTTAAAATTAATTCATGTGATAATGTCAAACACACAAAAATAAACGAAATCCTGGAATATTCTGACCTTTATCACACCTTCGTCTTACCTGATTTGAGTACAAAAACAATCTAAGAAACTAATTTTCAGGATGCCATACTTTAAAAGGGAAAAACGGAACCCTTATAGGATTATTTGTGTGTCTGTAAAGAGCTTGTAAGGATCTCAATGTTTAAAATGTAATATTTGTAAATTAAATACTTTAAAAGATATGTAAGAAAATAGATGAAAATTTACCATTACCCCTGTCTCTGAAACCACTGAGCCTAAAATTTTGGTAAAAGGAGAATGGTTCTTCTACTCTTAGATTACAGGAAAACCTATAAGAAGTCTATAGTCTTAAAATAACATGGTAAATCTCAAACTTAAATTTGCAGTTGGAATGTATGGGAGAACATGGTTTTCAATAACAATGTTAATTTTGTACTTGGGATAAAATCATCCCAACTACGGAACCCATCATTGTGCGTGGTCCGACACGCACTTGGTCGGTTTTTTATGATAAGGCCATCATCAAAATACAGCCATCAATAAGAATCAGGTCTTGACATCCACTAGTATTAAACCTCTTCACAATCTTCCTCTCACCCACAGGGACTCTCAACACCGCTGCCTAGCCTTATCAGGTTTCCTATCTGTGCTACGTAACGTGCGCGTGAGTGGAACCAACGGCAACGTGAGCAGTAGTCAGTCGTACAGCGAGCAGTACAGCGCGCACTCTTACCTCACGCAGCTCACCGTAGACCTGCACGCCACACAGCAAGGGAACGTGTATGTTTAACATGGTTTTTAGGGTTCCGTACCCAAAGGGTGAAACGGGACCCTATTACTAAGACTCCGCTGTCCGTCTGTCACCAGGCTGTATCTCATGAGCCGTGATAGTTAGACAGTTGAAATTTTCACAGATATCTTTTTTGATTTCTATGCATACAAGAAATACTAAAAACAGAAGAAAATATTATTCAGTTTTTCCCATACAACAGACATGATTCTTTTGCCGTTTTTATAGATAATGGTACGGAACCCTTCGTGCGCGACTTCGACTCGCACTTTGCCGGTTTTTAATATTAGTTACAAGGAGGTTTTGGGTTCGATTCCCAGGTCGACTACTATTATTGGGTTTTTCCATAAAGAATTTCTCAGTAGCAGCCCGAAGTCTGGATTGGTGCCCGGTTGAAGGCAACAGGCTCGCCCCCTATTACATGGGACTTGAAACATATTTAGCGAAATGAGGGTGTAATATAGGTACACCTCCACCTTAGGCAGAGGTGGTCTGCCTAACCCTTCGGTGATTACAGGCGTGATGTTATGTTATGTGTTATTAAGCTATTTTGCCCTTTTTGTGGCTAGAATTGAAAGGTAGAAAAACAAAAGAGAATGGAAGCTAAATGAATAGTAATGAGAATGTTGCAACGCATTTATGTTCGGCAGCGTTAACGTAATTACAATATTATTCTTTGGGTTTCTTTTTTTATGTTGAATAAAAAAGTCCGAGAGTCTGACAACCAGTCTTACTAAGGGGTATCGTATTACCCAGTTACTGGGTTGTTGAGGTCAGATAGGCAGTCGCTCCATGTAAAATACTGGTATTGAGTTGCGTCTAGTTAGACTGGAAGCCGACCCCAACATAGTTGGGAAAACGCTAGGCAGATTGAGTTTGTCATGTATGATTGAGTTCGATCAGCTCGTACATTTGGCAACTTGTGTAATTATATTTTACTAGCTGCGCCCCACGGTTTCACCCGCATAAGTTTCGATCCCGTGGGAATATCGGGATAAAAAGTATCCTATGTGTTAATCCAGGTTATAAACTATCTGTGTGCCAAATTTTATCCAAATCCGTTCAGTAGTTTTAGCGTGAAGAAGAGACAAACATACACACTCACAAACTTTCGCCTTTATAATATTAGTGTGATTACTAGCTGTTGCCCGTGACTTCGTCTGCGATCCAGGATAAAAGTAACCTATATCCTTCTCCAGGTTATAGTCTACCCCTGTGACAATTTCCATCCAAATTCGTTCAGCTGTTTAGCGTGAAATCGTAACAAACAAACAAACAAACAAACTCACTTTCACATTTATATAGTTTTAGTTAGGATTATGTAGTTACCGAGGGGTTAAAGGATGAGTTTTTACTTTTTATTGAGGTAATCCGGTCTTTTGGGTTCACAAGAACACATGGTAAATATTTATTTGTTTTTATTTTGGCAGTGTAACTTCGCGTGTCCGTAACGAGGCGATGTGTATGGAGGTTGTATCTATACTGCGACGGTGTCTCGTACAAGACGCGCTCGTCAAACAGCTGCTTTATACCAGTAAGTTTTACGTTTATTTTATTCATCCTTAGTTATTCGCGTTATTATTTATGGCTCGCAAGGGATCTCTGCAGTGCTATTCTGTAACCATCTCACCATGAAAACTTAGGTGAAGTGAGCTCGGAGTGAGCTGTCAGTCCCTAGCAGCAGGTGGAATGGCAGCTCACTTCGAGCTCACTTCACCTAAGTTTTCACGGTGAGATTATTACAGAATAGACCGGCTTATCCCAACTTTTACCGATAGAACCACAAAGCATTCGGAATGATTTTTCCGAAGTTGCATCGTATCTGTTCTCGTTATCTTCCTTAGAAAGTTGAACTTATAAATCATTTTAATATTATTATTAGCCTTAATATTCACCACGGCAAAAACCCTGCTTTTCTTCCACTTCGATTAATTTCCAATTTTAATATTATTTGGTTTTATTTCGTAGAATTACACGGTTGTGCGAAAGACAAGCAGTTTCTACATGAATCTATCTTGGAGTTGTTATACGAACACTTGAGCAAGTACTTACCAGAGGGCGAAGGTACAGCCTCCCTGCTTATCAACAAGTGTGTGCAGATTAATGGCGTAACTGTTGTTTTGATTGTGAGTATATTATTAGCATAATATTGTATTATTACACAAAGGAGAGATACTAACCATGTGAAGAGGAACGTAGATTGTAAGGTTTGAATCTAAGGGCCCATAACTAAATGAATTACCCTGCACTACGCTTAGCATGACCACAATAGAAACGGTTTTTGTCGTCGGAAGAAAAGACAAAATGACAGATAAACAATCATAATCTGTAATTTTTTCTATTCTTCCGTCGACAAAACCCGTAGAAAACCCGTTTCTATAGTTGTCATGCTACGCGTGCTGGTCTTTCCATCAATCATCTGCAGGTAAGATAAGCTTACCTTACCGTTTTTGTTTTTTTTATGGATATTTAGTCGTTTGGGTTCAGTATATGTTTACAGGGTGTCCTATTTTGAATACACAGCTAACATACCCAATTTAGCACGAATAAACTAGCTTCATTTTTCTGACTAACTGACCCCTTGACAATAGGGATGATGACTAAAATTTTTTTTTGTCCGTCTTGTAGATTATAAAAAAAAAAGTACTTTACGTATTTTTTCTTTTTTTACGTTATCAAAAGATTACGGCGATATATTGAGTTAAAATGTGCCATGACGTTACTAGTATGTATATTTTATAATTACTTGTGACGTATCAACCCCCACTCCCCAACTTGAATGCATTTTATCTAAGTCATTTTTTATTAATATGATAAAGCAAAAAATACGAGTCTAATATTTTTTTATTATCTGTCTGACGGACTAAATAGAATTTCTATTTTTTTGACAGACATCATCCCTATTCAAAAGTGCCTGTAATCGGTTTATTTCAAATAAATACTTTGAGTTTGAATGTATAGCGTCATTCACGAAGTCATGACCCTTCAAATGCAATTAACAACACAGCAAATTCGAAGAGTTGTTCCCTTACGAGTAATCGAGGATCGAGTTAAATGACTTGTGATTGGGGGCCTCTCCAATATGTCCAACAGTGGACTGTTTTGGTAGCTGATGATACCTTACTAAATTCCTTCTAAATTATCAGGAGCCCGTAGCCCAGCTGCTATACGCCGTAGCCCAATTCCTGCAGCCTGGTGAGGAGGAGGATCTTGAAGACATCCTGGCCAGCCAATCAGTGGAGACCGGGAACGCTTACTTGAAGAGTAAGTTGTCCAGAATCATGCAGCAGCTGTGTGATAATGAACAATTTGTGAATATTGATATGGTGAGTTTGCTTCCGACAAAATTTAATTCAAAATAATTATAGTATACTAGCACAGTGTGCCTGTAGTGTCACGTAAAGTAATTCTTTATCAGGACTTCAAAAAATGTCAAAAATTATGACAATAAAAAATCATGTCCCAAACTGCAGTATGTCAGTTTGTTAAATGAACTCTGCTTCCTTCTCCCCGCATGATTGATCTACGAAAACGCTCGCGTTAACCGACATTTAGTCGTAAGTGTATCAGAATAGTGATGGTCTCGGATTAATATTACTTATGTTAAAGATCTTTGGTACGCTACTTCAAAGATTTATTCTCATTGCAGGAAGAACCCGGACTCTCAGACTTGACACCGGAATCAAAGGCAAAATGCCTAAAAGTACAACAGACATTACAATGCTATGAAACATTAATAGCGCACACAATACTGCAGTGGAAACCAACTAGTGAAACAGCCGCTACCAAGGTTTACACGCTGTTTAAGGCTTGCAATCAGCTGATGGAACACACGAAGGTATTGAGACTAGATTATTTATATGTCGGAAATACGTTAGACACGGACTGGACTAATAAGTGCGCCAGCGCCGCCACGGGACAGCGCACAACATACCGCGCCGGAGTTACGTTCAGTTGGTCGGTGGCCGTCAAGCTGTGAACACGTTAATAGTACGGCCACGGTAGTTAAAATAATGTTTAACTAGCTTCTGCCCGCGACTTCCTCCGCGAGTCTATAACCGTCCTCAAGAATTAGGCTATCCAATGCAAAAAGACTTATTTTGACCCCCTACATACATGATACTGTAAATAGTAAATGTTACTGCAATTTTTCTATTCAACACCCATGTTTTAGGTAGCACCAAAAGCAACCAAGAAAGGCAATAAGTCTCTAAACGAGACGCGAGAGACGTTAAAGTCTCAGAAGAGTCAGAAGTCACAGAAGGAAAAAGGCAAGGCGCCCGTGAAGCTGTCTAACTTGGTCAAGGACAAGGCAGGCCCGTTCAAACCGCTGCCTTGTGTATGGGATACCAAGTTCTGTGCGAGGGTCATTGAACTGTTGTATAGGTAGGTCAACATTCTTGTAATTACTACAGCAGGTCAAAGCCAAGGCGTCCATGAAGCTGTCTAACTTGTTCAGGGACAAGGCAGACCCGTTAAAATAACTGCTTTGTGTGTGGGACACCGAGTTCATTGAACTGTTGTATAGGTAGGTGTAATTATTTGTTTAAAATTAATTTACGAGACGTTTTATTCGAGCCAGAAGTCGCAGAGGGACAATGACAAGGCGCCCGGTGTTCTGCTGACGACAGCAAAAAAAAAGAAGAAATTTTCCACAGCCATTAATTAATATTATATCACTAAAACTGAAATTTTAATTTTCTTACTCTCTGACGTCATCTCAGTTTCGCTGTTAATAATTAGCAAAATTTTAAATATTCACGTGAATTTTCCAACAGTGAGAACGTGCCTTGGTCTTCCCTGGAACAGCGCAATCAAATCCGCGCTCGCCGTGACTTCCACTCCTGGGCTCTGCGATGCGTTCACTCAGTACTGCTCAGTGAGCACCTAGACAAGAAAGCAGTCGCCACCCACGTGGTCAGCATAGCCACCGTCATATATAACAGATGTGTTTGTAGGTAATTAAGTGTATTTTTTTTTTTATAAAATAAAAAATAAACAGTTCATCACGAATTCATGATTCATGAACAGAAAACAGAATCTAAAAATATTGTCAAATATTTTTGTTTTTTGTGTCTGTATTAATAAAGATTTAAAAAAAACATACATAGCTAAACCAATCTATGCTCAATCATCAAAGCAATTTCTTACTTTACAATTCAAAATTGAACCCTAATGTCATGGCAACAGGTTTCAACATATGTGCGAGTTCGACGACCAGACGACGCTGGCGTGTTTGGAAGTGTTCAAGACTTGCCTCACGTTGTTGTTCTCTCCTCTCTACTCACTCAGGATGGACAGTTTCTTGTTGGCTATAAGTAAGTACCATGAAAGCAAATTGACACCAAATTCTATCAAACTTTTTCAGTTAAACTTCTCAGGAAATAGCAAGAGAATGAGTTACTCACTCATATCAGATATACTTGAAAAAATCTTCCAATAAAAATCCGTGACAGTATGTCATAAAATAAGGGAATCACAACATAAGATTTGGAAGGTGAAAACCAAACTAGGTTATTCTTTAAACATACTCTTCTTGAAATCCTTCAAGCCACTCACAGAAAGTAATGGGGTGATCTAAGTCACATTATTGCTAAAATATTCTTTAAAAGCTGCGCCCTGCGGTTTCAAATCAAATCGTTTATTTGTGATACATGCGTTACATGCAGGTGTTCATCAGGTACATAACCAATAATGTTCATTCCATGATCAGCCACTAAGGCATACAAATTATTAAATAATATAATGAAAATATGAGTCTAAAATATTAAAATATCTAATTTTCACCCGCCGTCTTGATCCCGTGGAAAATATCGGGATAAAAAGTATCAAAATTCAAAAGTCATGTATTCAAACTAGGCTGAGAATCAGCACGTTTCGAACGTCAAAATTACATAAGACAGTCCCCCAAAACGCCCATCCTTCACCACTTCCTAGTGCTTTTGCTGGGAAGAAGAAGTAGCGCAACAAACTCCCTATGTATCCTATGTCCTAACCTAAAACTTTTTAGAGTGAAAGCATAACAAACAAACTTACTTTCGCATTTATAATATTATAGTTAGGATAACCAGAAAAATACGTATTGTGGAAGTTTTACCACTTCTTTCCAGCGATCACAATAGGAAGTAGTTAAGGGCTGGCGTTTTTCAGAATGTGCTGATACTCAGTCAAATTTCAATAAATGAATTTAGTATTATTTCTGTAAAGTGTCCGTAGTATGATAGTTTTTTTTCTTCTAGCTGAAAGCAACGAAAGTACTTCAGGAGCAGAATGCCTAGCGAATATTTTAGAAAGCATTCACATTGCGTTCGAGCACATTGAAGTGGACAGCATACCAGACGAAAGAGACGTCATTGTCAAGAAACAGTTGGCTGTGCTCATACAAATCGCTTCTTTGTTGTTAGAAACGCCTGTAGCTTCTTGTCCCCAGAAGACTAGGGTAAGTTTATATTTTCAGTTCTTTTGGGGACATTACTGGCGAAATGTGGGTGTCTCTGCCCAACCGAACGGGGAATACAGGTGTAATGTTATATGCTATGTTTGGGGAACAGAACGTAGGGAGTTATTTTTCCGCAAGTGGACTTGTCACTTATTTATTCATCGCAACTTCAATAGAGTTCGCCATTCTGGCTAAGGCTTCCTGTACATGATACCGGAGCCGCACCGGACCGGCCGACCGCATGTTTGTGTATACGAATGAATATCATCCAGGCACCGCACTGCCGCCGCACCACAGCCGCGCCGACGCTTAGTAGTATTTAAGTAAATTATGTCATTTTTCATGTTGCGTTTCGGTGCCGAAGCAGTTCCGGTACGGCTCCGGCGTCATGTACATGAAACTTAACTCTTACGTCATTGAAAGCATTTATTTATATAGTGTACTGCAACATTACATCCTATACTATACATAATGCAATTTCTGTCACAAAACTCTTGTGGTTAAATTGAGGCTAGCCTATGTTGAGAACATAGGCAGTACCCCATCCGATCAACCCAATTTTTCAGTACATTTTCGATTGTTTCGGCTTGAATCTCTTCAACGGCAATTAGTTTCCAAAAATTTAAGAGAATGACATGGACGACATTTGGTTTCAATGTGGTTTTGGTTTGTGTGTGTGGCCGAGCCAGTCGTGGTAGTCCTATGAATGATATGGTGTTCCATTCTTAAATACAAAGTTCAAGCTTTCCAATAAAACCAGAAATTTGAAAAAATAATCAGTAGTTTTTTTTTATAGCCGATTCAAATTTATAACACTAGATGGCCCACCCGTTATATATTAGATATTTAGTTTTTGCTTATTTATTTCAGATACTGGTAAAACTCGAAGAATACATCCGAACTAGCAAGCAGGACTGCCTCTCACTGATAGGACCTGTTCTGACGTCATACTATAGCGAGCAACAGGAGGCGACACTTCTTGACGAGTTACTCGCTAAACTGTCCTGTGCGCTCGGCAGGATTGATGTAAGTCAAGGACAATGTCTCGTTACCACTACCATAGTTTAGCACTGATGGTTCACCCCGCAAAATTATTTAAATAAAAAGCGACTCTTGCTACGACACAATAGAGTCCAATTCAGGTCGCACAGCGCTGATTACCTACAGTTATATTCACCTAGAAGTTGCTTCTCTTTCTATCGCGTAACTCTTATATCTTCTGACTACGTTACCCTCACCGAATTGGCCCGACAAGACGAGCCCGACACGTACTTGTAGCTTCATACCTAAAATGCAGAGTGCGCCTTCTATACTATTCTGCGTCCAGATTTGTATGAGAAACCATCAACAAATGCGCGGAGACACTGGTTACTCGCACTTTCCTGGTAACCATCGTCCGCAATCTATCGGGCATTCGACTTCCAGGATTAATTCAGTTTGAACAGGATAATTGTAAAGAGGTTAATTGCATACCTATCAGTACATAACAATCACAGAAAAGAAAACTTAATCTGGTAATAAAAAGTCTTAGATTTATCGATCTCGACATCCACTGAGTCACTTTAACAATGAGGTGTAGATTTTACCTTTTTTTGATACTTTCTATGTTTACTCAGTCTGCAGTTCCTCTTTTCAGGAGGAAGACACTTCAGCCGGCGAAGACACCAACTACTTCACCACAATAGACTCTCGTACAGGCCATGGTGTACTTACAGCCGTATGCGCACATCTCGCCACCAGAGCCAAGAGTGTGGAGCATCTGATGGGCAGGGCGCGGGACCTCGCTACTGCTGTGAGCACTGCCGCGCATGCCGCTCAGCAGAGGATTGAGAGAGGTATGTCTATAAAATATACCTACAAATTACGTTTATCATACACGGAGAAAGGGACATCGTCACGGTAAAAATGTCAGCTATTCCAATAAAAGTGTAATAAACTGACAAAAGTTCTATAATCATTTACTATATACATGGTAAACGTTTTCTTTATGATGACTTGCACCCTTTAAACAATCATTTACTGTATAAAGTCTGCTAAAACACAGATTAGTACATAATTATTATTTTATTTTTATTTATTTTAGCATACAGTCTTAATACAAGTTCATGTTTGTTTTGTACCATTAAACCAGAAATGGTTTGTATTGGTACTCACATTCGCCAAAAGAACACCTTAATCACTTAATTAAAACATTTCTTTACTTATGATATATTATTAATGTATATTATCCATGTACATACATTATTTGCCTATATTATAAAAATAAGCAAACAATGTAGGTATGGTTCAGTCCGTAAATTTATTTAAATAAAAAGCGGCTCTTGCTACGACACAATAAAGTGCAATTCAGGTCGCACAGCACTACCTACAGTTATATTCACCTTGAAGTTGCTTCTCTTTCTATCGCGTAACTTTTGTATCTTCTAACTACGTTACGCTCACTAAATTGGCCCGGCAAGACGAACCCGCCGCGTACAATAGCTACCTACATACCTAAAATGCTGAGTGCGCCTTCTGTACTATTCTGTGGCTAAAGGTACACCTCTGCCTAACCCTTTGGGGAAACAGACGTGATGTTATGTAATATTTTTATTAAAGAAATATTGTTAGAATATTGTTGTTACAAAGGTGTTACACATAATATGATGTCCATAATATTCTGCTGTTTCCAGCGTACAAATATTTAAAAAAATTAAAATTAAGAGTACTAGAACAATATATCAAACTATAACCATACATTGTCAAGAATAAGGAAAACAGATAGTTAGATAACTATTTGGTTCACAATTTGGTTGATGCTAAATCTAACTTATAATTAAAATAATAATGATGTTTTCAGAATTAACCGAAGTATATAAGTCCCTGATAGTCCAGCTATGCCAGTTAACGACCTGGACGTCTGCGTGCTGCAAGCTCCGTTGTTGTGTCGGCGGCGGCAGCGAGCGCGTCATGGCGAGCGCCGTGCGCCTGTACTCGCTACTGGCCGCGCTCGCCAAGCAGCTCGACGCCGGCATGGCGCAGCTAGTGCGGTAAGACATTATAAAAAGAAAGAAAGAAAGAATACAAGTTTAGGGGTATGAGGAACAGGGTGTAAAGTTCACTCATCCACCATAGAAAAGGGAGGATCCTCCGACCAGACGGGTGTTGTGTCTGGCGGGCCGACTGCCCCACTGTTGATGTCGGATAGTCTTATACCTAGTCTTGCCATAAATATTGTCACGAAGATTGTTTTTTTATTTTATTGCAAATAATATTTATTACTTTTACAGTGTGTTAGTTTAATACATAAATATAAAACAATTTAAAATATAAAAAGCTTATTCGAAGTGGTCTCCATTGGCTGCAATAGTCCTTTAAACGTTGAGGCCAGTTATCAATAGAAGCACGCACTCTTTCCATGGGAAAATTCTTCACTGCCAATCGTATGGATTGTTTTAGGGACTCCAAATTATCATGGCGTTTAGAGCAAGCCGTACTCTCTAAAACTGACCATAAATCATAATCCAGCGGATTAAGATCGGGACTGGACGACGGCCAGTCTTCAGCTCTGATGAAGTCCGAAACGTTCACTTCCAACCAAGACTGCGTGGACCGAGCTTTATGACCCGGCGCCGAGTCTTGTTGGAAGGACCATACTTGGTTATTGAATATGGTGTTGTTAAGGGGCTTAACTACCTTCTCAAGAATGGTATATTTATACACTTGTGCCAATGTTTTGATACCTTTTTCACAAAAATATGGCTCTGTCACTCCTTCATAGCTAACACCCCACCAGACCATCACTGAAGTCGGATAATGCCCACGTTGTACTCTGTCGACTAATTGGGAAGCTTCCTTAGAGCTTTGAGCATAAATATGGTCATTTTGTTTGTTAAAATGTTGCTCAATTGTAAAGATTTTCTCATCCGTAAACAAAAATGTTCTGTGACCTCCCTTTGCGTACCGCTTTAGTAGTTGTTTCGATTTTACCAACCTATTCTTTTTTAAATTATCATTTAAAAAATGACAAGTGCGTCTCTTATAGGCTGCAAGTCCTAAGTCATCTTTTAAAATACGCGACATGGTTCTGGGTGCTATCTTCATCTCCCGAGATAAAATCTTTTGCTTTCGGACAGGATTTCTTCGAATTCTTTCCCTTACTGCTTTGACCACCTTATAAGTACGAACACTACGTGGACGGCCAGATCTTTTTCTGTCACAAACAGAGGAGGTCTCATTGTACCTATTAATAGCCCGGTACACAAACATTTGACTAATACCAAGCGTATGGAGAGTTTTAAAAATTGTATTTGGCTCCATACCAACTTTGTGTAATGCAATCACTGCGATTCGGTTCTCTTTATCACCCCACTCCATTTTAATATCGCAAAATATTGTAAAATGTATTGGCGCCAAAATTAGAAAACTCAATGAACAATCGTATAAAAATCAGATTCCAAATTCAAATGTAATATCTTTCTTATTTTTTATTGTAATAGTATTTATGGCCAGACTAAGTATTTATGTCGTTCGCGCGGTAAACTCTAATTGCGCGATGCAGGATTTGTGTGACGTCATGTCTTTGATGCGTAGTTTGTATATGGCGGTGTAACCACTACAAAAGAAAGAATATTTTTTATTTGGACACAGTTCGTGACACACTAATGGCAACATAAACAGTGAAAATAATCTTATAGCAATAATAGTTTGTGTCTCACGGATGCGACAAAAAGGTTCATTTCAGCATTAATGCCTGACAAATGCTGTCTGATGCTGGTTTTCTACCCTAAACCTACGGACAAGTGACGAGGACCAAGTACCATCAGTTTCAACACACCTAATACATGATTTTTATACCTCTGAATAAATAAATAAACTAGTAATTAAATATGAATTTAAAAAAAGGAAAAACAAAAACAACCCGAAATCAACAGGAACTGTCCAAGCAAAAACCTGTTCTTAGCGATAAGCTAAATAGTGCACCGTGCACTCACAAAGCGCAACAGCACGAACAACGTTATGTAGGCAGCTTTCAATATCACGACGGAGTCAACAGTATGATGGAACACGGTAGTCTAGCGACACCTATCTACGTAGTTAGAAAGTGAACTACGAGTCGTAGATGGAGCCACTGTTCCACTTAAACAACATGAAGAGCCTAGCAATTCGCCAGCGTTTTTCTAGCGAGGCGATTTGTGAACTTCTCTCCGCGGGTTCGAAGCGAGCTAACCGCGACTACGCGACGTATACAGATAGTGCAATCCACGACGACGCGCCCCACTCCACGATTACTGTACTGTAAGCTGTACTTTAGTACGGAGCGGAGCGGAGTGCGGCTGGGGATGATTGATTGATTTGAGTGGACCGCTGAACAATGAGCTCTCTCTTGTACATTGACGTCAATCGCTCTCGTTACGCAAACGGGTCGAACACGTTGTGCACACGTGGCGTGATCGACGTGTTGAACAATCGCCTCGCAGGTAACTCGCTAGCAAATCGCCAGTGTAATAAGACCTTAATTCTTAATCAAGCATGCAACATTTGTAAAGACTCAAGAAAGTTGCTCATGGAAAGAATCACACCTCGGTCCTCCGTGGCAGTATTTTTTTTTAAAACCTGGTCATACATATTTCCTTGTTCAAATAAATATCTATAGACTGTTCACTACTTGGTTCACTATAACTTGTCCCTTGCCATCATGTTGGGCGCATTGCTTGTCAAGCTTATTTTCAATACTAATAGATTTCAAAATGGCGACTGACTGGACAGTACTATCACGCGTCACGGGCAAGTTATATATGAACCATACCCCCGAATACTGAAACGTCACTCAAAATTTAAGTAGCACTTATATTTAACAGATACTCAAAAGTGACGTTTGACAATACGAAATCTAAAGTTTAGGAGCTGCTCAAATGTTAAGCAGCCCTTAAATTTTGAGTGACGTTTCAGTATTCGTGGGATATACTACTATATAATAATATGTATATACTAGAGAATTGAACGTTCTGTACATGCTTCGGTATCACGAAGTAAATCTATTTCGGGTTTGAAACATATTTTATAAAACTCATGAAACTTTGCTTGCACGAACACCAATAGATGACGCCACTATTGCTACGAATGAGTGACATCTATGGGTGTTGTCTGGTTGAGATAACTTGTTGCTCACTGTCTAACTATGAAGTTCTCTGTAATGGTATAGATGTCGCTACAGTACTATTATGGAAGAGGTGAATCTTTCTCTCATTCATGTATAGCCCGAATGATCCTGATCCTGATTTTTACTTCCTCAGTTTCGAACGCCTCTTAAAGCTAAGTGGCAAGAAGCTAGCAACAGTGATGGACAACCTGATCACGTACTTAGAAGCATCACAACAACAACAACAAAACGCTAGCAAAGTACTCCGGGAGACCAAGCTCATACCGCGCCTCGTGCTGGAAGCTGAGCAGTTTAGCAAGCGTGTAATCATGCTCGCTAATAAGGCTAAGGTATTAATAAATGCATTAGTAGTAAGATGTCTTGATGGCACAGTGATTAAAAGCCTCGCCTCTCATGCACGAGGTTGTGGGTTCAAATCCGGGCAAGTACCTACCAATGTGACTCTCTTAATTCATATGTACTTTCTGAGTTTATCTTGGAAATTACTGACATCGGTGGAGGAAAATATCGTGCGGAAACCTGGACTTATCTAAACTAATATTATAATAAAGTGAAAAGTTTTGATTTTTTGTATGTTTGTTTGTTACGCTTTCAAGGTTAAACGGCTGAACCGATTTTGATGAAATTTAGTATGAGGATACTTTGAACCCTGGGGAAGGACATAGATTACTTTTTATCGACATAACACATTTTTATAAACTATTTGTGAGCCTATTTCATCCAAATCCTATAAGTGGGATAATACTAATGATTGTAATACCATCTTGAATTCATGCAAGCTTAGTACTTTTTGATAGGTTTCTCTCAGATATTGTGCACAACGTCGCGTGAACAGAACACCGTCTTGTATGACGATATTTTTTTATCAACATCCGATTTTAATGAATCAAGGCCTACCTGTGAAAACTAAATGAAAATCCGTTCAGTAGTTCCGGAGATGTGCGCAAACAAACAAAATGACGGACAGACACCGTATCCTACTGTTTTATTATATGTATTGATTACAGATGTCCCTCGGCGGCGTAGACAGCATCACCAGATTAGCCAAACAGTTGTTTTCCAGTCAAAACATATAAAAAAAATATTTGCTAAAAATATGTTTATTAAAACATATTTTTAGCAAATAATGTTAACCTCTTCCCATTTATGTTTTTACTGTAATCAGTAATCAGTCATTTCGTTTATTGTATTACAGTTGAATTGGCAGCAGTATCTGTCCCTGGGTACCGCACGCGACTTCAGAATCAAGGGGCCCGTGTTACAAGAAGTTCTGAACGCTAGAGAACAAGCTGATGAGACCAGAAACGAAGGTACTTTATCAGACATACATTGTTTGCCAAGTGTTTAGGTAACCGACGCACGTAGCCCGAAGAATTGCCAAACTTAAGTGGCAGTGGGCAGGGCACATTGCTCGCAGAACAGATGGGCGATGGGGCCTGGAGTGGCGACCGCGTACCGGAAGACGTAGCTGTGGTGGCATCTACATCGCAACATGCAAACTACGCATCACACTGACGTCACGCGAAATACTGCATCGCGCAAGCAGAGTTTACCGCGATCAGGATATATATAACTTCCCGACATCAATCATCGGGCAGCTGCCCACGAGACACGACACCCGTCTGGTCGGAGGATCCTCCCTTTTCTATTGAGGATGAGTGAAATTTACACCCGTTTAAATACCGTTGGAAGGCCTTCCACAAGGTGAACCGATGACCTTGTGAAGGCCGCAGGAATTCGCTGGATGCGGGAAGCACAGAACCGGTCGAAGTGGCGGTGCTTGGGAGAGGCCTATGTCCAGCGGTGGACGTCTTTCGGCTGAAATGATGATGATGATGCATTTTTATACTTATTGTTTCATATTATCAGTGTTCAAGATGAATTTGTAATATACACTTCTGGACACATCTATTGGCCCACCTTGTATTTTCAGTTTCGTTTGGTCCTAGCTAAAATTTTATATTAGGTCGAGCAAAAAGTTTTTATGCAGTTTTGAACCTGGCACATTCACAATTTCATTCAATAGTCTTTTTTTTAATTTCGAACACAGAATTTAAAGAAACAAAAGATAATTTGGAGCCTGTTTGTTGATATCAAACAATCGAATACTAAGAAAACTTGGTTTTATTGGTTTACTTGGATTTAATTCTTG
Source organism: Xanthia togata (assembly GCA_963853775.1). NCBI lineage: Eukaryota > Metazoa > Arthropoda > Insecta > Lepidoptera > Noctuidae > Xanthia > Xanthia togata. The sequence goes on along the minus strand of OY970795.1, from coordinate 21,226,408 downwards.
AAAAAGTGATTGATATCTTTGGTTTTGCAACAAAACTTACTTATTCTTAACATTAAGGTGAGGTTCTATCAATAATCTATGGATACTTCACCTGAAGTCGCCACCCAAGCTGTGGCACTTATTCAGACCGGACACAGCCAAAGAAACGTGAGTGCTCAACTTAATTTAAGTCGATCTGCGGTCCGAAATGTTCATCGGAGGTACCTAGAGACTGGCGGCTTTGTTCGTCGCCAAGGAAGGCCACGATCTCGGGTCACAACTGAAAGGCAGGATCGATTCATCGTGACGACCAGCTTGAGAAATCGTCACCTTACCTCCATTGAGATACAAAACCAACTTCGCGACTTCCACGGAGTATCTGTGAGCGCTCGAACTGTTCGGAGAAGGTTAAAAGAACGCGATATGGTACCACACAAGCCAGCTAATGGGCCCAAACTAACGCGAGCCCACCGAACAGCGCGCCTTCATTTCGCACGCAGTCATTTAAATTAGACACAGCAAGATTGGAGCCGTGTACTCTTTTCTGATGAGTCTAAAATTGTGTTACATGGCTATGATGGAAGGAAGAAGGTCTACCGACGTAAGGGAGAGCGTTTCGCACAATGCTGCTTTGAAGAGAGGGTTGCTTATGGCGGTGGCTCATGGACTGTCTGGGGCGGTATATCCGCGAGCGGCAAAACTCAACTTGAGGTTGTTACAGGACCACGGCTGCCAACATTAAATGCTGAAAGGTACATTCGTAAGTGCTTAGAACCTCACGTGATACCATACGCGGACTATGTGGCCCCAAATTTCCTTTTTATGCATGATAATGCAAGAGCCCATGCGGCCGGCATCGTCAGGGAATATCTTCGGGATGTGAACATCTCAGTTATGGACTGGCCAGCCAGAAGCCCAGACATGAACCCCATTGAGCACATGTGGGACGAGCTAAAAAGACGTGTTAGGGCTCGTCAGCCAGTTGCCCAGACGATGCAGGAGTTGGAAACTGCCATAGAAGAGGAATGGGAGATGATCCCTCAAAATTTCATAGAGCGGTTGATAAACTCTATGCCTAATCGTATGAGAGCTGTGGTAGATGCCCATGGAGGCAACACGCGTTATTAAATTAAACCTTTATTTGATAAAACATGTTTTTTATTCAAAAATCAATTGCTTTTAACAAGGCGCATATCCGACTTGTTAGGCGTAGCTCCATGTCGTATGGTATTCTGAATTCAAATTTAAAACAATACGATCGAAAAAGATAAAATGTATCAGGTTTAAAACTGCATCAACAGTTTTTGTTCAATCTAGCAATCATATTTCGGTAGGGGCCATCGAAACCTAAACTCTAAGGTGGGCCAATAGATGTGTCCAGAAGTGTAGAACAGGAGGGATAAAGTCTACACCCGTATTTAATTACAAATGACTTCGCGGCGTTAAATACGCAAGCAATTTTAAGTTGCGTTATTGCCATTATACACTTGATAATATTTTACTAACTTACCCTTTTACAATTTTTGGGAAGGCAATGAAATCAAACATGATTTTTACGCATATTTATTGAGGTAGGTTTGCATATTAAGATCGCTTAGATATTTCATGTTAAATTAACGACGATGTGGACGACGGTAAAGCACGTTTTCCTAGAATATTACTCGCATTTGCACACTTGCATACCTAATTCTTATGGTTCGACGACATTCAATACTTATACATACAATACTTTGTACTTTCAACCGAATGTCATCGTCCTGAATCACCTTCACTCGTCCAAATATCCTTGTTAAGTACTGAGGTCACAGATGAATACAGATGGTTCATTTCGCATTTTAGCTATGAAGCTACAACTACAACTACTACACGTACTTACGTATGCGGCGGGCTCAGCTTGTCGAATTTAGTGGGCGTAACGTAGTCGGAAAATACGAGTATAAGAGTTACGCGATGGAGAGGAAACTTCTAGGTATCTTTTTTTTTTTTTTGGGTGGGAAATCATCAAATGACTTCTCCCGCTCTGGGTGGAGCGGGAGGGCGTGTCAGACTCTTACTGACTAAAGCCCACCCGTGTTCCTTCTGTTGCCTGTGCAATGCCAGGGGGCCACGGTATCCCTTTCGGACTTTCCCGCAACCCCGGCAGGCAATGGTCCCATCGGACCCCTTCACTCGCTGACATCTCTTTGTGGCGCGCCTGGAACAGAACGCGCCGTCGACCCGGGCCTGGTCCTTACCGGACGGCGAGCTACCCATTGCTCACCGTCCGCAAGCCCGCGCGGCCGACGCCTAGGGCGTCTCCTGCGGCGGCTAGGGCCGTGAGGGCGCGAATTTTGCCTCTCCCTCACGCGTTCCGCCTCCTCCTTCGCGAGCATTACTGCTTCGCAGAAGGAGGTGACGGCCTCCCATGCCCTCTCGCTCCGTACCATGGCCTGGACCAGGGCCGGACGCGAGAGATCCCCGCCACCGATCGCCTCCACGAGGACACGGCGGTGCTCTGCCCAAGCCGGGCAGACCTCCACCGTATGCTCCATCGTTTCCTCCGGGCGATCCACGCAGTGATGACACCCGGGCGTTTCCTCCCGCCTGATACCGAACAGGAACCTCCCGAAACAGCCGTGTCCGGTGAGGACCTGCGTCAGGCGGAAGGTGAGGACGCCGTGGCGCCTCTCTAGCCACTCCTCAAAGAGAGACTTATCGCCGCAATAGTGGCGTGCCCAGCACTGGGTTGCGACAATCGCACTCTCCATGAGATCCCGTCGGAGCTCTGTCCGCTGTGCCGCGATTTCTCGCGGCATCGGAGTCAAGCTCCGGCGTTTCGCCTCCTTGCGCCACTCCCAAATATGTGCGAGGACTTTTGCCTCCAGATCCCATGGCGGCAATCCGACAAGGATACTCGTCGCCTCACCGGAGACCGTGCGGTATCCCCGGACCAGCCGGGTGGCCATGACTCTCTGTGACGCGTTCAACCGGCGGGCCGGCCGCCGCCTCCACGAACGCGCCCCCACCGGTGCCCCGTCTAGGTACGACCTGAATTTAATTCAGGTCGTCGCTCACTGCAAGAGTCGCTTTTTATTTAGGTAAATGATTTTGCGGAGTGAACCATCTGTACTATGTACTAATCTGTGCTTAGGTAAATAAGCAAACATCTTCGATTGTTGACTAAGTAAATACCGACTACCAATCTCGCATAAGTGCAACTTCACAGAATTGATTTGTATTGTATCTTCGTGAGTTTAGGAGAGGTATACGGTAGACATGACTACAAACACAGTTGTGCTAATGACCGAATCATATAATTTATTAAATGTTTTGCCTCATCCGATCGGTGCCTTTAAGAGGTCTATGATTCGTTCCAGCATCCCATTTCCATTTTCGAATTTTGAAATAAATTCCTAATTCATTTATTAATGTTTGAAAATTTCGCCTGTTCGACAACGTAAATAACGCAATTAATGTTGTTGAATTGTCAAGATGACAGGCATTCCAATTGTTAGTGCGTTACGCAATTACCTAGCTGGTATAGAATGGGTCCCGTCCATCACATGGTTGAAGATGACGTCGTTCACAAATCCTTGTTTCGAGTAAAATCAATAATATTTATTTTTATGTAGACCAGTGGTCGGCAAACTCATTAGTCAATAGAGCCAAATATCAATATTATAACGACTAAGATTTCTTATGAGAGCCAATCCCTTCTGTGTGTCCAAACTGTCTCAATACACTTTTCTTAATCCTTAAAACTCCCATCCTCTTCCACTCCACAACGCTGCCTAAAATTAACTTGCTAAGAAGTAGGATGCCTTCATCATCATTATAATCGGCTGATAATAATATGATCTTATTTATTTACAAGTTAACCTTGGAAAACTTTGAAAGGTATTAAGGTAGTTTGACCAGTACTTAAATGATTAATTATCGATGTCCTGTAAACTTTTTGTTGAAAATACTTCGGAAATAAATCTTTGAAATATAGTTAGAATTTTGGATAAAACTTGATATCTTGCTTAATGACCGACAACCCGACCCCCGCGCGTATCTACGCTCGCAATAATAGACATTTGTACAGAGCCGCACTCTATAGACCAAAGAGCCGCATGCGGCTCGCGAGCCGATCATACAAAGTTATGAAAAGTCAAAATAAAATTTTGGTACACGATATCAATTTGCCTTTGCTTAATTCATTATGATTATATCAACACAAATCAGACAAGACAAATTACATTAAGTTTTCGATGCGCAAGCAAACATTAACAAGCACTATCTCGACATTATTATGCTCATCATTGCACAATTCCTACAGGCAACCAATGTGTTTGTCCCAAAACTAAAATGGCAAATACAACAAAATACCTTGGTGTTATGATAGATGAAACACTTTCGTTCAAACAACAGATATAAGCTTTAAATAATAGAATTCGCAAGTTGATGTTTTTAAAAAGTTACGCTATATTGATGACCCAAAACTAGTTAGACAAGTTTACTTTGCGCTGTGTCAATCAATATTAACTTACTGTATTACCTCATGGGGTGGAGCGGGTAAAGCAATGTTATTAACCATCGACAGAGCTCAAAGGGCGATTCTCAAAGTGTCTACTTTCCGCCCTTTCCTTTTTCCTACTAACCTCCTATTCATATCTTGTGAAGTATTAACAGTTAATCAGCTATTTATAATGGGTATTGTATTAAAACAACACACAGTTCTACCCTACAGCACTGTATATACTAATAAAAGACGTAGACGTAAAGGTATAGTTTGTCCACAAAATACAACAAAACATGCTTTTGTATCCAAATTTTACCTGTACCTCGGTCCTCTACTCTATAATAGACTAAACTCAAAAGCAAACATTTATTCCCTGAACTACACAAATATTGTAAGTGAATTCTCAAGGATGCTCTCCAAAGTATGTCTTACGAAGATACAGAGAATTTACTAACTGTGCTACAGTGAATATATGTACAAATTTCACCTACGTTAAGTATTTATCAAATTTAGAAACTAAGGCCCGTATTACAGAACCTCACTCAAAACTCAAGCATTACTTAAAACTCGTTTATAGCCTTTTGATTGGTTGAAACTAGTTTTAAGTAATGCTTGAGTCTTGAGTGAGGTTCTGTAATACGGGCCTAAGAGTTATACTACTCAACATAAAATTAGTGATCTATTGTCAACCTTTTGATTATCTATTTATTTTATAAGTCTATTTAACCTCTTCCCGCCTGAAACACAGGATTACCTAGTTCAGGCACGTAAGTCTTAGGAATATAATTTACATTTAAGCAAAACTGTACAAATTTTTATGCCTTGTAATTTTTTGAATGATGTTTTATATAACACTACATATGTAGTATAAAACAAAGTCGCTTCCCGCTGTCTGTCTGTCCCCTATGTATGCTTAGATTATCTTTAAAACTGCGCAACTGATTTTGATGCGGTTTTTTTAATAGATAGAGTGTTCAAGAGGAAAGTTTATATATTATAATACATGCATTATATAGTAGAGAAACACTGATAATCTTAGAGGTTTCTAATGTGATGTCGAAAAAACTCATTTTTTTGCGCTAACATTGCAAACGCTGGCTGAACCGTACGAAATAGATCAAAATAATGTACTACACATTAAAAAGGTCGGACGCGTTTATCGGAGCTCTCTAGCGAGGAAAATAACAATTATCTATACAATATTATAAAAGTCGTGTTAGTTACACTATTTATAACTCAAGAACGGCTGGAGCGATTTCGCATGTTCTTTTTTTGTTGTGTTTGTTATTGTCAGGAGAAGGTTTTAGGTAGGGTGGGTTGGTTAGGTATGGTAGGTAGGGTGGGTAGGTTAGGTATGGTAGGTAGGGTAGGTAGGTGAGATAGTACTTAGTACTACCCGTGTGAAGCCAGGGCGGGCTGCTAGTTACTTAATAAAAACGTGCTTTTCAGTGCAACTACGTAATCCGTACTTCTGCGCGCCGATCTCCCTAGCGGCGTCAGCGTCGTTAATTACGCTGACGACACGTTGTTCCTGGCGCAGGGGAGGTCGCACCAGGCGGCGGCCGAACTAGCGACACACGGAGTTGCCACAATCGTGGCCAGAATCCGGCAGTTGGGACTCGAGGTGGTCCTGCACAAGTCCGAGGCCATGTGTTTCCATGGTCCTCGGAACGCGCCACCGTCGGGTTCCCAAATAACGGTAGGAGGGGTTCACATCAACGTCGAGTCGACGATGAAGTACCTAGGACTCGTCCTCGACAGTTGGTGGAACTTCGTGGAGCACTTCCGACGTTTGGCTCCCAGACTGGAGCCGCTTCAAGGCAGCCCCCCTTGAAGCGGCTCCTGCCCAATCTAGGGGGTCCAAACGCCTCCTATCGGAGGTTATACGCGGGGGTCGTGCGGTCCATGGCCCGGTGTGGGCGCGATCGTTGAGGCGGCGGCCTGCCCGCCGGTTGAACGCGTCCCAGAGGGTCATGGCCACCCGGCTGGTCCGGGGATACCGCACGGTCTCCGTTGAGGCGGCGAGCCTCCTTGCCGGATTACCGCCGTGGGATCTGGAGGCAAAAGTCCTCGCGCATATTCGGGAGTGGCGCGAGGAGGCCAAATGCCGGGGCTTGACTCCGATGCCGAGAGAAATCGCGGAACAGCGGACAGAGCTCCGACGGGATCTCATGGCGTCATGGAGAGTAAGACTGTCGCAACCTAGTTCTGGGCACGCCACTATTGCGGTGATAAGTCCCCTCTTTGAGGAGTGGCTAGAGAGGCGCCACGGCGTCCTCAACTTCCGCCTGACGCAGGTCCTCACCGGACACGGCTGTTTTAGGAGGTTCCTGTTCGGTATCAGATCAGGCGGGAGAAACCGCCCGGGTTTCATCACTGCGTGGATCGCCCGGAGGACACGGTGGAGCATACGGTGGAGGTCTGCCCGGCTTGGGCAGAGCACCGCCGTGTCCTCGTGGAGGCGATCGGTGGCGGGGATCTCTCGCGTCCGGCCCTGGTCATGCCCTGGCCCTGGCATGGGAGGCCGTCACTGCCTTCTGCGAAGCAGTAATGCTCGAGAAGGAGGAGGCGCCCTGGGCGTCGGGAATCGATAGCCGATTCCCGGCCACCGTAGGCGCGGGCTTGCGGACGGTGAGCAATGGGTAGTGAAGGGGTCCGATGGGACCATTGCCTGCCGGGGTTGTGGGAAAGTCCGAAAGGGATACCGTGGCCCCCTGGCATTGTACAGGCAACAGAAGGAACACGGGTGGGTTTTATTCAGTAAGAGTCTGACATGCCCTCCCGCTCCACCCAGAGCGGAACGAGTCACTTGATAATTTCATACTCAAAAAAAAAAAAAAAAACCTACTTATAAGTACATTACGATAATTGTATATAAAGATATTCTGTAGTATATAGTATCAGCACCCGTGCGAAGCCGGGGCTTGTCGCTAGTATATTATATAATACACTATCCAGCCCTCCATGAGAATTATGCCATCTATATTCTACGGTCAATATTCTAGTCCTTTATAGCTCAAATATTTTTCCCAGATGAAGCAGACATCGACGCTGCAAGTGCTGTGACAGAAATAGTTGAGCAGATCACGAGTGACGCTGAAATTGAGGAGGAAGGAGAGAGTGATGAAGAACCGTCTAGAAGGAAGCGGAGAAGAGTCTCGTAAATTGTTACATTACTTATGTTAACTATGTAATTAATTAATTAATACTTATGTTAATTGAAAATTGTTATTTTAATTATTCGCGTATCTATAATGCCTCATATTTTTTTCTGAGATTACTGGTTTAATCTTTGATTTAATTGATAGTAGGATAGGGTTACTACAATGGACGTATAAAGGTTAATGCAGATTTTGGCGGGGCGCGCCGTGGCGCAACGCATTGCAGATCTCCTCCATCAGTTTCGTACCTTTCTATGGAATCAACGCACGCACACAACAGGCGGCACTTTTTATGAAAATGCGTTGCGCTGCGGTTGCGGCTGTAATGTACGCTTGTTTTAAAGTTGCGTCCCCACTTGTAATATGTTCGCCAATAAAACTTGCAACATTGTGAAATACGGGAAGCAAAATGCGACGTCACACAAACTCCAAACTCTAGTTAATCACGTTTTGCCGAACACACTTATTGACGACGTCGATCATCTAACAACACTGCAACTTTGTTGTAAAAGTTCGAACCACAAATGACCAAGTTTGCACTCTGCCATGTAGTGTAAACTTAGTCTAAACTTTCATTGGAACTTGGAATCCCCGTTTTGAGTTTTTCGCAAATATCTCAAAAACTAAATGTCCCCTAGGTCTAGAAATAATGAACTTTTCATACACACGAATCTTTTATAAGGTGTTGGTCACTTTGTTGGGCCTAAGCGTGTAGGTAATTAGGTAAAATATTTACATTAATAATTTGGCTGGCTCTTGGGCATAAAGTAGACTCTTCTTGGCGTCTGTACCTATCCTGAATACTTACCCACCTACGCTCATTGCACATGCATATTTAATTCATTACTTCCTATTAAAATTCTACCTAAAATGCGTTTTCTACTAAAGGCAAGTAAATGATCACAGACCACTATCTCTAGCCTTACCTACTTGATAATTGGCATATAAGGGAGTTAAATCAATAGTGTACAATATTAGGTAACTAATGGTGCCGATTCTGTTGTTCACAAACTAAACTAAATTTAAGTTCAGTGCATCTTTTTCTTTCTATTTCATTAAGAAAAGAACAGAAGATACATTTTAGTTTAGTCCTGTCAAATTAATCAGCCCCTGACACTAATCCATACAAGTTTTGACATGATTAAAAACATGCCCACTAAAAATACGTCAATTTACGTCAGGCGCTGATTAATTTGACAGGACTAAACTAAAATGTATCTTCTGTCCTTTTCTTAATGAAATAGAAAGAAAAAGATGCACTGAACTTAAATTTAGTTTAGTTTGTGAACAACAGAATCGGCACCAATTTCCCGTTTTCCTCCACGATTCCTAAAATTTACGTCACGCTAGTGGGGCTTCAAACTAATTAGTGTTTCATAAAACTTATCCTATTAACTGATACATAATATTCCAGCTATAACGCAGGAACTATCCGGTAGGTAAGTTCGAAACTTTATCAATAGTTGCTCAACAGAGTATGAAATTATTTGACTATTGTAGTATCGGTAAAGCTATGGTTTCCTAGAAAAAGCGGTGGCCACCACATAACGGCCGCAGTGACGGCTGTCATGAAAATGATGGCAGCGGAGTATGACTCTACGGTGTTAAAAAACGCTGTCTAGGAAAATGCACCAACTTACCTACTTTAAGGCGCAGGGTTCCGATTTGCCTTTGTCTCTGTCTTTTTCTTTACGTGTAAAGAGTAAAGAAAATAACCACACTTTTGTACTTTTTCAATGTTTTTTTCATCATATTGGTCATATTACTCATCATAATCCATCACTGAATGCAGGTTGACATTAGACATTTTATGGTATATTTTTGATTATAATTATAATTGTTAGTGAAGGTATAAACTGCTTTTAAAGACAATTAAGAGGTGTGTTTGAAGATTTTTTTGAAGCATTAATGTATGTTTAATTATGATTTGAGTTCCATCACGGTATTTAAAATAAGACTTGAAAATATCATTATTTTTTTTGGTCAGAATTATTTACGGTTTAAGAGATACACTGCTTTAAAAAACCCCGTTTTTGGAACCCTGCGCCTTAATGGATAACGTTTCAGAAGTGACGTCATTCGCCGGTAAATAGCGGACGCTATGTAGCAGCAACCGCTTTTCTAGGAAACATATTCCTCAGTTCCAGAATAATAATAGTGTACCTACCTACCTAATTAATTAAAACAATCATGGTATTCATCGTGCCAGTAGGTAGAAAGAAAGAAAAGAAAGAAATATGTTTAATCTGCACAAACAAAACGAACATTTAAAGAAAAAAACACAAATTACACAAATACAAAAGTAGCCAAAAGCCTCGTATTCAACCATCAAATAAATGTTGTTCATCGCTAGGTACTTAGTTCTATTTTGAAACGAAGTGAAAAAATGAGGCCCGATGTTATTCCTTGATATCCTGTGTCATGTGTTGTGCTCTAGTCGCGTCTTATGTTGGAGAATAAATTATTAGGCAAATTGACTTGGTAGGTACCAACTTAAATCGTCCGTGTAGGTAAGTGAGTATTTAAATCACAAACTGTCATTCTTTGACAGTTACTGTTGTATATATACAGGCTTAATTTTTCACCGTCCAAATTTTTGCTAGGCATTAGGTATGATTCACTAACTCGCATTTTTGAAAAAAAACGAAACGTAAAATTTTCATATTAAATCATTTTCTCGAAAGAATTATCCGCTCTGCGTGGTATATAATAACTTTGTGATTTGATATCTCAATATTTTTGTATTGAGTGATACTAAAAGAAAAAACACGTATTCAATGATTTTCGCCAAAGATTAATATATCAAAATTTGGACGGTGACTAAAAATTCAGCCTGTGTTATGTTCATGCTTCACGGAAAATTGACGTAAAATAGGTATAGCAGATTCTCCATGACTTCTTCTGCTTCTACAGAGGACCCACCATTAAATCCATTGATCTCTTAACATGGAATTTCCTTCTCCCGAAAGCTGTGATCTTCAATACAACTTTAATGTAAGTACCAAACGAAACGAATTATTTGGATCGAAACCTTTCAGCGTGACCATCTACTTATGACTTGGGCTGCGTTCCTTTGATTTAATGGTTTACTATAGGGATTACCCGATTTGTTACCTATATACCCCCTTTACGATTATTATGTTGGTTCCTACAAAGTTTATACCAACATAATGATCGTGATTCGTGAATACACAAACATACATACAAACAAATCAACGGGAACCCCCAAACTGGCAAACAACAACCTCGAGTAGGCACATATATATTTTTTTATATTTAATACCTTACGTGTCAGTAGGTACACTGCTATACATCAGCTATACATTTCCAGTATAATCAGACCTCGCATTGTACGGAAATCTTATAAAATGTGAGATCAGCATAAACTGGAAATGTATTATAGCTTGATGCCGTGTGTAGGTATCTACTCCTCAACACAGCCGAACAATCATTTCTAGTAAAAGCTTCATGACGACGCTTTCCTGAAATAAAATCATATTACGTACGGTATGTTACACATACCGACCGCAAAAAACAATATTTATTAATAATAACTAATAAGTAGGTAACAACCGTAGTACATTTTCACGATCAATGCAGCAATTCGTAGGTTATTTGTGGTAACAAGGATTTTATTGAGTAATAATCCATTACGAGTAGGATTTTATGAGTTTGTTTGTTTGTCTTTTCGTCTGTCTGATGGTTACAATAGTGGTTTCACTCTAATTGTTGGACTGAAACCATCGAACTCACGACCCTTTACTCGCATTTGCAGTCCACTATAGTATAGCCGTCTCTTCTTCACTCTAAAACTCCTGAACGGATTTGGATAAAATTTGGCACACAGTTTAAAACCTGGATTAACACATAGGATTTTTATCCCGATATTCCCACGGGATCGAAACTTATGCGGGTGAAACCGCGGGGTGCAGCTAGTTATTTATAAAAATATCACGCGGGCGAAGGCGCTGGTGGAAGCTAGTAAGTTAGGTATAAGCAGCTAACAAGATAAAACAGACAAACATTCCTCTATTTACTTATTTATCAGTGAGTTTATTGATTGACTCAATCAATCTGCCTGCCTAGCCTTTTCCCAACTATGTCGGGGTCGGCTTCCAATCTAACCGGACGCAGCTGAATACCAGTATTTTACATGGAGCGACTGCCTATCTGACCTCCACAACCCAGTTACTGGGTAATGCCATACCCCTAAGTAAGACTGGTTGTCAGATTTTCGGGATTCTGACGACCTGTTACGACTGTCAAAGATCTACGAATGACAGCCGGGACCAACGGCTTAAGGTGCTTTCCGAAGCACGGAGGAGTCTCGGTATGTAAAGATGGTCACCCATCCACGGACTCACCCCGGCAACCTGATGACCTGACCAACGTAGCTTAACCTGATGGATCGACCCGTTCGGCTGTTATTACTTAGCGGCGAGCTCCTCCTAGGTAGGTAAAAACAGGTTTAGGTAGGCACCTAAACAAACGTTGGTTTGAACATTAAACTAATGATGATTCTAAGAAAGTGAATAGCATTGCTCATAGTGAGTATATTTCGTCGAAACGACAACATGGGGGAATTATTAGCGGGCCCCGATTCCGATGAAACCACAATCGCAGTATTGCGTAAATTCCGTAAAACGACCGCATTCTGTATAATTAAAGTGACAAGCGATAGCTCCAATACTGTTGTTTATTATTAAATAGAACGTAGGTGCCTATAATTTAAAAAAAAACCGGCCAAGTGCGTGTCGGACCACGCACAATGAAGGGTTCCGTATAATAATATGGAATGAATTTATCCAAAAACAAACTTAACATTGTAGCTGAAAAACATGTTTTTTCAACCGCTAATGTAAGTTGGGCGATTATTACTCGTTAACTTGTAAAGCTTACTTAGCTGTCATAGTTTTTCTTTTTAATTTCTTTACCTATAGGTATATACTATTACTTTGAATTTTTCCACATATCCAGAACCAACCATTTAGCTGGCAGGGGGGACACTTGATTTTAACAAAAGTTAGCACTTTAAAGCTAAATATTTCGCAAACGGATCCCTTAATCCAAAAATGGGTTTCACAAATTCTCAATACTTTTAAACGACAACACTTTTTTGATGTAGATGTATTTTTTTTCTCGTCTTTCCCACATCATGGGAGAAAAACGAAAACATCTCCACATTACTTATAGGGGAGGTATCCTAAAAAACAGCCTAACAGCCTTTTTTTTTTTTTTTGGGTGGTAAATCATCAAATGACGTCTCCCGCTCTGGGTGGAGCGGGAGGGCGTGTCAGACTCTTACTGACTAAAACCCACGTGTTCCTTCTGTTGCCTGTGCAATGCCAGGGGGCCACGGTATCCCTTTCGGACTTTCCCGCAACCCCGGCAGGCAATGGTCTCATCGGACCCCTTCACTTGCTGACACTCTTTGAGGCGCGCGTGGAACACAACGCGCCGTCGACCCGAGCTTGGTCCTTACCGGACGGCGAGCTACCCATTGCTCACCGTCCGCAAGCCCGCGCCTACGGTGGCCGGGAATCCGCGATCGATTCCCGACGCCCGGGGCGTCTCCTCCTGCAGCGGCTAGGGGCGTGAGGGCGCGAAATTTGCCTCTCCCTCACGCGCTCCACCTCCTCCTTCGCGAGCATTACTGATTCGCAGCAGGAGGTGACGGCCTCCCATGCCCTCTCGCTCCGTACCATGGCCTGGACCAGGGCCGGACGCGAGAGATCCTCGCCACCGATCGCCTCCACGAGGACAAGGCGGTGCTCTGCCCAAGCCGGGCATACCTCCACCGTGTCCTCCGGGCGATCCACGCAGTGATGACACCCGGGCGTTTCCTCCCGCCTTATCCGAAACAGGTACCTCCCGAAACAGCCGTGTCCGGTGAGGACCTGCGTCAGGCGGAAGGTGAGGACGCCGTGGCGCCTCTCCAGCCACTCCTCAAAGTGGGGACTTATCGCCGCAATAGTGGCGTGCCCAGCACTGGGTTGCGACAATCGCACTCTCCATGACGCCATGAGATCCCGTCGGAGCTCTGTCCGCTGTGCCGCGATTTCTCGCGGCATCGGAGTCAAGCCCCGGCGTTTCGCCTCCCCGCGCCACTCCCAAATATGCGCGAGGACTTTTGCCTCCAGATCCCATGGAGGCAATCCGGCAAGGAGGCTCGCCGCCTCACCGGAGACCGTGCGGTACCCCGGTTCAGCCGGGTGGCCATGACTCTCTGGGACGCGTTCAACCGGCGGGCAGGCCGCCGCCTCAACGAACGCGCCCACACCGGTGCCCCGTACAGGGCCATGGACCGCACGATCCCCGCGTATAGCCTCCGGCAGGAGGCGTTTGGACCCCCTAGATTGGGCAGGAGCCGCTTCAAGGCAGCCCCGGCCCGGTCCAGTCTGGGAGCCAAACGTCGGAAATGCTCCACGAAGTTCCACCGACTGTCGAGGACGAGTCCCAGGTACTTCATCGTCGACTCGACGCCGATGTGAACCCCTCCTACCGTTATTTGGGAACCCGTCGGTGGCGCGTTCCGAGGACCATGAAAACACATGGCCTCGGACTTGTGCAAGGCCACCTCGAGTCCCAACTGCCGGATTCTGGCCACGATTGTCGCAACCCCGTGTGTCGCTAGTTCGACCGCCGCCTGGTGCGACCTCCCCTGCGCCAGGACCAACGTATCGTCAGCGTAACAAATGACGCTGACGCCATTGGGGAGGTCGGCGCGCAGCACCCAGTCGTATCCGATGTCCCACAGTCGCGGCCCCAGGACCGATCCCTGTGGGACACCGCACGACATCTCTCGCCGGTTCCACTCTCCCTGGTGACCGGGGTAGATGATGGCCCTGTCCGCCAGATAGGCCTCGACCACACGACAGAGGTAGGTCGGCATCCGGTGATACCGGAGTGCCTCCCTGATGCAACTCCAGGGCAGGGTATTGAAGGCGTTGGCGATGTCTAGAGACGACCCCACCCCGAGCCACCGCATCCCCCGTGGCTCGCACGCGCATGATGGCGTCCACCGTGGAGCGCCCCCTGCGGAAACCAAACTGGCTCTCCGCCAAATCCGGCCCCACCCGCACCAGCCGCCCGACGAGGCGGTCTGCAATGACTCTTTCAAAGGGCTTGCCCACCTCGTCGAGCAGCATTATGGGCCGGTAAGCAGCCTAACAGCCTGACAGATAGACGGACATGGCGAAAATATAAGGACTCCTTGTTGACTAAGGAACCCTAAAAGTGGCATGTAGGAAAGTACAGGACAGTAGTTTATAAAAAGTAGATGATTCGAATGCATTAAGTAGGTACGGCCTTCTTAACTGGAAAATGCTGGACAAAGTAATAATTTCCTTGTTTTTTCTTTCCTAAAACTGCGACAGTTGCTTTTAATTAAAATTTCCCAGTGAGCCAATATCTTTAAATATTCCCGGGGAAACGATTTCAATTCTTTTTTTTAAACCTTGTTTCTAGAACAAAACAATTACATGCGGGAGAGTGCACCCAGCCTCCACAATCACCCCACAAACGAACAATGTCGAACAGTGAACGTTACGTCAATTGCACGCAGTCCCGTCACCGCGGAGTGATGAGCTACCACGATCGATAAGTTACAAAAATAATACAATTAAAATCGATTTCCTAGCAAAAGGCGAATAATTGAATGTTTGTTGCGGAAGCGCCTGATAATTTTATAATAACAACGATTCAGTACGTAAAATGCTATCGTCTCACGAATTTGCTCGCTCAGACTTTTCAGGCGCTTCTTGAAGAATGGTACTATAATAACGTGCCTAATTGTAAAAATCGTTCGATTCGAAACGTAGTGGCTATTAATTTAATAAATAATAATTTAAAGTAACATAAAATAAAAACATAAAATTAATAGGTCCTTATCCTTACCTACTATCCATCAAATATTCTAGGTAATCTAATAAATAAGCAGATAAGGCTGGCTGTAACATCAGTCAGTACGTTCGCCACGAAACATTGTTTCTAGGAATGGTTTTCGATATAATGTTTTGAGAACACGGGAACACATACCACGGAGGAGTTAATTCAACAAAGCTCTATGTATAACTGGGCTAGAGTTATATTGGATTCTGCATTTCTGCGGCAGGCGGCACCGACGGGTTGGAGGTTCGATTCTCATACGGAACAAAATACCTAATGTTATCTTATATAGCTAGGTAGTTACTACCTTTACAATATAAGTACTTAGTTTCCAGACTTGTGATTGCGCATGTAAAATTTCATTTTCTGATCTTTCGAAACAATTAAATGGGGATGCAATATCCAACGCGAAAGTCTTGTTTGATGGTGTGTATGAGATGCCGCTGCAACCTTTGCATGGCTATTCCGCAGTTGATGCACCTCATATTGATCCACAAAACAAATCCGAAACGCAATGCAAATCAGAGTTCAGTGTTAATAGCAAGGTAACCGAGTGGTAGAAGGTATCAGTCCGTAGAAATAAGTGGGGATCAAAAATATTAGAAAATAATCGCAAAAACACAAAACTGACAAAACACAGTAGATCTGCAAAAACATTTCAAACACATTGACACACAGACTACATAGGGATACTACGTATCATTGACATTTGTTAAAGACAATGAATGACACATTGTCAAACAAGTAAACGAGTGCCGTTTTTTTTTTTGAGTGATTTATAAAAAAACTATCTTACGCATCAACATTATGAAATAGTTATTTGTGCAACAAGAGAGCAAAGTCGTTTTTTGCTGCGAGTGTTGATTTTGAATCCCGAGTAAGCGAAGGATAATTGAAATTCTAGGTTAGAATCCTGAGCGCTGCGAGGGATTCAAAGACACGAGATGCTAATAACTTTGCTCTCGTGTAACACATACAACTTTTCACCTCAGCAGCGACAACATACAACATGTAAGTAAAAACCCTGTCCGATCCGTGAGGGTGTTATTAGGTATCGTACTGTTAGCATATTTATGTGGAAATTTTCAGGAAAAAAGAAAAAATAATCCCCACATTTTTTTTCAATGCTGAATTTGACCGAATTTTACATTTGGTGCGGGCGGCGGCCGTCGTCGTTTAGCGGGTGTCTAAAAGTCATAAGTTATGAGTTTTGCATTTTTTTTATGGATTTGGGGTAATTTTGGGACTAAAAATGTGAATTTTAAATACCAATAACTTTTTTACTATCAATAATAATAAAAAAAAATACTGTTTTGTAAAGTTACTGCAGTACCATAATAATATGCCCATTTTCCCCAGATTTTAGGATCGGACAAGGTTTTTTTTTGCATAATCTTCATCACTTCGTATTTTGCAGCCACCATCTTGGATTCATATTTTGACCTCACTATCGACTTTAGCACCCTCGAAAACTATGAAAACGACACCCATGACGAAAAATGTGAAAATTTTCTCAGCCGCCATCTTGGATTTTTATTTTGGCTTCACTATCGGCTTAAGCAACCTCGAAAACCATAGAAACGATACCCATAAAGAAAAAAATTAAAATTTTCGCAGCGGCTATCTTGGATTTACATTTTGTCTTCACTATCGGCTTTGGCACCCTTGAAAACAATGAAAACGACACTAATTGTGAAAAATGTGAAAATTTTCGCAACTGCCATTTGGATTTTCATTTCGACCAAATTCACACTTACTATCTCTCTCCGTCTTTCTTTCTCTTTGAATTAGAAGAAGACAGTCGCAAGCGCTTTATCGCGTGACGATTTCTGCCACTGCACTCTTACCGCAAGCCGCGTACCAAAAATTTAATAAAACAGAATATAAATAAAACCTTGACAGATGATTTGCAATTTTAATGTTTTAAGTGTATCCGAACGTTTTATTGTTTGTTTCTTTTTTGGGCCTAGTAGGTAGGTAGGTATGGAATTTTGAAATCGAACTTCGAATCGACTTGTTTCTATCTCTCGCTTTATTCGTATAGAAGTGAAAGTGACAAAACTAATTGAAGTTCAAATCTTTAGAATTTTGTGAGTAGACCCAACAATGCACTCGGCATTTAAAAAAAATAATTAAAAAGTTACTTTGTCTCACGCTCGCAGCAAAATCGATTTTGCTCACTGTTTTTTGACAGCAAAACCTGCTTGTTGAGGTGCTGAGGTGCAATAGTTATTTATCCAACATGTGAGGAAAGTTCGTTTTTCCTATGAGTTTTGATTTTCGCTTACTCAGGATTGACATTTATAATCACTCGCTGCGCTCGTGATTCTATTTTTCAATCCTTCGTTCGCTCAAGACTCAACAAAACGAATAGCAAATGAACTTGCTCACATGTTGCATACAAAACTTTTCACCACGACCAGCAAGAAAGTATTCAGTCATCATAGGTAAATAAATTAAATAGACACAAAGCAAATCAAAATAATTCTTTATTTCTTAAAATATCAGTAAAACTTAACATAAAAAATCAGGCAAGGTTAGTTTCTGAACGGGATCATTACTTTCCTCACTGTTCAAACAGTGAGGAAAAACCAACTTTCCTCACTGTTCAAGCAGTGAGGAAAAACCAACTTTCCTCACTGTTTTCGTAGAGGAAAGACACTTCTTTCGTGCGGGAGTGGTGAAAAGATAATTGTATTAATGCAAAAAATACCAATGAAGACAGTTTCGTAAATAAAATGTTCCTTTTGTCGTCCTTATAACATGTCTACAAGTGGTATTATGCATAGTGTGGAACGTTCATTATTATATTTATCTTTCTCTATGGTCCATTATGGCAGACATTGACAAACGGAACTTTGAATTCATCTTACATTACTTATTACTTTGATTTAAAACCTGACAAGTTCAGAGAGGTTAAAAACTACGTACCTATTAATTCATTTTTCTATTTTTTATTAAACAATATATTTACTATGATTAAGTACATGGAATGTACTTTTTTGTCCATGTCTTTTGTAGGAAGGTCTAGGAACCTATGCGATCAATCACGGGTGCGGCTAATACCCTAATTGATTTGATCATCACATTATAAATATTTGTTGGGATAGGCGTCTTTTATTCCCCCCCCGAAGGGTTCCCGCATTGTCGTTGCGGGGGGGCTCATTAGCCGTGGGTTGGGCACCCATGGTGAAGCCAAGAAGAACCCGAGGAGGGGCCGCTCGTCAGGGCTTTTTGACCCAAGCCCATGACGTAGCGGCCAACGAGTAGGTTGCGGTGGCGACATCGCAACTGAGGCGGGCCGCGATGTCGTGTATCGGGGGCATCGCGGCTGCGGTTTCAGGGCCGCGGCTGGAGAGGTGTATTGCGGTACAGCGCTCTCCCTCCCTGCCGCGGCCTTGACGGGGTCGCCACCGTCTGATGGCGAACGCGGTGGGGCCGCAGGGGAAGAGGAGTGTCGGTATAGCGTAGGCCGCTCTCCCTATCCTCTGCGGCCGAAAATTGGTAGACGGCGGGGCCAATAACCTGACCCGTCGAAGAGGGGCCAAGGGCGCCCAGACAAGGGGCTGTCTGGCGCCCATGTGCTGGTTTGGTCCCTGGGTTGGTCACGGCGTGCCATGTGTTCTGGTGCGCCGGTGATGAAGGAGGAGGGGCCCGCTGCGGCGGGCTGGCACCAGTCGGGGGTTGCGGAGGTTTTTTCGTTCCCGCGACCCCCGGCGTAGGTGTGAGACGGAACACCGGGGTGGTTTTTAGTCAGTAAGAGTCTGACAGACCCCTCCGCTCGCCCCAGGCGGAGGACATCCATGAGGATTTTCCACCCCGGAACAAAAAAAAAAAAAAAAAAAAGGCGTCTTTTATTCAGATTAGCAGCTCTGGAAAAGTCACTATGGAGTTATATGGTACACAAGGCTACACATCAAGCTATACTTTTCCAGTATAAGCTGACCTCGCATTTTACGGAAATCCTATACAATGCGAGGTCAGCATAAACTGGAAATGTGTAGCCGTATGTACATGTTCGACTCAATATAATTTACACACGCAATACGGATCCATGTGCGTACACTGAACTGAACCAGTTAATTACTGTTTAATATCACACTCATTACCGTACGTATTCTGTTTACTGGTAAAACGGCCGTAGAGGCCCTAGTACGGGAAATAACTAGTTGGGTGTAGTGTGCGTAAATTAATTCCAGAAACAGTGGGTATTTTCAATTCTGTTTCAAAACCCCGTGACGCAATGTTTTCAACCATTTTAAAACGCTTATTTTGTTTTGTGAACCTATTAAATGCCAAAACCCACACAGTCTTATGAACCTAATTCATTGATTTGTTCTAAAGATGTGACAAACAAGTTAGACCCAATTCCGATTTAGCGCACGTACCCTTAATCTCAGAGTCTAAAACTGAACCAACAATGAATAAATTATCCGAAAGTGGTACAGCACCAAAATGGAACCTTTGTCATCGTCAGGAACGAACGACAAGCGCGTGTCTTAAATCATCGTGCGATGACATAAATGTTTCGTCAACACGTTCATTTGAAACCCGGCCAACGCCAGACTCACCGAGGAATTGAAACATCTTTTGTAAGTAATGATTAATAATGTCATTAATTCTCAGCTACAGTTTTATTGTGTCCTCCCATTTTCGATTCTCGGAACTCTACAATTTGAATACCTAGTTACATTTTTTGCAAGTCTTGTAATAAAACTCGCTCGTCGCGACGATTTTCCCTGAAATATTGAGAAAAACATATCTAGTGCTAATCCTTGACGTGGGAAATTCATAGAATAAGTTCAAAATACCTACGTCGAATTCGGAGGTACGTCTGAATTAGATTCTCTTATGCAAATTACTTATGTTTGTTGAAGATAAGTGTACCTAAACAAAGTCTATTCACGTTGGTACGAGTAACAAAAAAATTACATTTGTGGAATATTAGAATATCGGTAGGTACCTACTCACCTAGTATAAGTACTATAACTTTCCTCTTGGGTAAATGAGCTAAGTAATTGAGTTACTAATCAAATCAAAAAAATTAACTCCGACGAATCTTGGATACCTACACAACTACACAGATTCACTTTCAAATTTTGGGAACTTTCGTCTCGTATCTAATCTAAATTTTGATTAATTTAACAAATATTATTTAGACGTAGGTATCAGCCAAATCTTTGAAGCGGATGGTATCGGCAACGACGCACCTATAGGTAAATGTTTCATGCGGAACAGCAATTTAGTAGCCATTGGTGCCAATTTTCTTGTCACAAATGGCTCTAAACTAGACTAAAAATCACCAAAATTTAGTTTATTCCTTTCAAACGACGATTTACCATTCTGAAATAGACTAAAGTGACACAACTAAACTATATTTAGGCTTGACATCTCTAAGATGGCACTGAGTTAGTAATTTAGTGAAAATGTCAATTTTGCTATTCTGAATTTGACGTTTTTCACCTTATATTTTGATTGTCTAACTAAATCTGACTATTTTTAATCGCGGTTTAAAAAGGTGTGGAATAAAATAAGTTGTCATGAACTAAAATTCACACCAACTCCTCGACTTCAGGTGCAAAAACAGTACCTACTGTATCTTTTTTTTCTTTTCTTTTGCTTATATCTCAAAAATGGTGTGTCCTATCGCAAACATAATGAAAACGACACTTTTAAAAACAATTTAAACCCATTATAAACTTCTAATACTCTCAACATGTAGGTAATCATTTTTCATATTTTCCATACAAAAAGTGGTTACCTCGACGTGTTTTATACGGAATATAAAAACACGTCGAGAGTTTCTGCGCGCTTCTGGCTCTAAAAAAAACTGTCGGGGTAGGGCAAACAAGTAGGTACCACGTGGAGTCGCGATTGTCAAAATCGATTATTGTAAACGATATCCGGCTCGAAGGACCAAAATGTAAACGACCAGCTTATGTCGTTTGAAGGGGGCGGTTTGTTGTAAGGTTTGGCACAGTAGAAAAACCACAAGCAGCTAATGTAATAGATCCACGTATATTGCACATAAAACACACACACAATATATTTAAAATACACAACAGTAATACAGACAAAGGTTAGAGCTAGATGTAATCCGAATTTAATACTATATTTAGCACGAATTTATACCTCAAGTAGCGAGATGTTTGTAGGAACGAAGTTAAAGCTCAACTGACTAAGAATCTGAGACTTTCTAAGAGAGTACTAGGCAACTAGTACTAGGCAACTACAATTGTATTTTTTTTTTTTTTTTTTTTTTAACTATGGCATCTCGCAGGTATACCACTAAGGTATTTACTGCTCAACCGAACAATCCTGTGGCTGCCTTAAGCACTACACTCAAAGCCTCCAGCCAGGAGCAACTATTCTACATTAAAATTAGGCGAACGCTCGCTAAGGGCACCCCCTGTGGGGTACGAACCTCGGCTTAGGGCGTCGCTGAGGGGGGGACAGCAAGATGGGACAGGCTGGATCAAGGATATTTCATGATTATTATGCGGGGAATTTAAAGCTACGCGCTCAGCTGCGGCGCGGGCTGGCGCTTCATCGGACAAGTACAATTGTAAAATCAGACCCGATACCTTAAGTAGATTTTTACTATAGGGCAAGTAGCGGGTACCATTTGTGCAAACACAATAATTTGCTCCTATACATCAGGGCAGTTCGCTATTCAGGGACGCGACAGAGGGTCGGGATATAGCTGGGTATTTCCCATTTTGCTATGACGAGGGTGTTTACACGAATGAGGGAGGCAGGGTTGCGCAGGTGCAAGTTATGACATGATAATTACTTCTAGAACAATGGATTACGTAATTATAAACACAGATAGGTATTCTCATTGTTTTAAATAGGTATTCAGGTGGGAAATAGTCTAGTCAGTGTTGTAGTCATAATCAAAACATTGTATTATGACTGACAACGGAGTTATATACCTTTTATTACATAAGGACAGGTTAACAAGAGAAAATAAGGTATTTTTAGTTACCTGTAGACACGGACGAATGTCTAACACATCTTTTAGTTAAGTCGGTGTCTATAGGTACATTGGTTATTGCTAGAGACCTGATTTTGTGTCAGGAATCTTTGATTTTACTAGACTTTCTTGTTCTAACTTGTTGGATTATTATTCGAAACATTCTATATTAGTTGACATGTTAGAACTGGACCAAAACTTTCCAGATTTGATGCTACCTACTGGACTTCATGTCCCGACTTGATTAATATCCACACATGATTCGACTTGATACTATTTTAACATGTGCAGATGTACTTACTAACAATAATCAGTTTATTAGGTAGGTATTTAGTGTGCTTCCTTAACAATTATAGTTGTCAAAATAATTTTTAAATTTTGAGGCTTTATTTTGCAGAATAGCTTTAAGAGTCCTATTACATTTTTTAACGGAAATTCATGATTTTTGACCATGTAATTTTCAGCAGCAGTAAGATATTTTAATTATTTGATTATAATAACCATAGTGCCATTCTCTTTCTTGTAAGTTGGAGTTACACATTATTTTCGTGTAATTTGCTGAATTGACGCGGAATATATAGTACTTTAATTTAATTTATTGTAATTTTGTCTTATTATATTGAGAAACAAAAACTAATGAAACGTATTCACTGTAGATCGAAGTTTTATATCATATTAGTTTATTTGATTTAATTGTGTTTATTTGGAATATAATGGACATGAAAATCAAGACATTTATTGGTTTTCTTTACGACTTTTTCCTGAAAACTCAAGGAATTTAAAGAAATTCTAGAACTCCAATAAACAATTAAAACATTAAAATTATCGTTTAGTAACTTTCGCTTTTATTAGAACTGATTGAAACCATGTGAATTTGAGCGTCAAAGTTCCATTGCCGACGTTTTTCCTTGTAAACTGAGTTCGTAAAATATTCATAGTAAATTACACGACAAGAAAAGTTAAAATGTGCAACTCCAACTTACAATAAAGAGAATGGCACTATCGTTATTCATAATCAAATAATTCAAATATCTTACTGCTGCTGAAAATGACAACGTCAAAAATCATGAATTTGCGTCAAAAATGTAATAGGACTCTTAAGATTCTCATAGCCAAGTAAGTAAGTAAGGAATTTTAGTGATAGTTTAGTTCGGTGTACAAGAGTATCGGCACAAAATCGGCCTTAACTATGCAACGCACGTTTCTCAATCAATACATTGCGAGGGATATGTATGAACTATTGTGAGATTTGTATGGGTAATAATTTGATCTCGGCTGTCATTAGTCGTCATTGATGCGTTGACCAGCCACTGAGCCACTGAGCTACGCGCCGCGACAGCTGCGAACACTGTTCCGCGAATGAGGGGTGCTGCCTGGATAATTGAGCTTTGTGTGGATATGCGGGTATATCCCACAACTTTGTTTATTATTGGTACACAGTAAACCTGACATTGGGGTTGATTTGTAAGGGAATCGGTTATATTACTAAACATCTTTGCATGTTGAAGGTTTGCAAGCAGGCCCACGCCCGAACCAGCTTTCTAATTACGCAACATATTTTCATAAACGATAAAGACAAATCTGTTTCATTTTGACAGTTCAACAACATTCATTGCGTTATTTACGTTGCTCTGCAGTTTTTTTTTTCGTACTTACGGTACGGTACTTACGTACTGACGCAGAGGGAAGGATAGAGTAGTACCTATATTCCTTGGAGGTAAGATCATTTCAAATCATG
This sequence comes from Xanthia togata, assembly GCA_963853775.1. Classification (NCBI taxonomy): domain Eukaryota; kingdom Metazoa; phylum Arthropoda; class Insecta; order Lepidoptera; family Noctuidae; genus Xanthia; species Xanthia togata. The sequence goes on along the minus strand of OY970795.1, from coordinate 21,202,184 downwards.
ATGTGTTTACCGTCAAAGTAGGTATGTATGTAGGCTATAGATTACATAGCAGGTCCCTGATTGACAATCCTTTTTAAGAAGTAAAGGGCAGTTCCTGAGGGCAGTTCAGACTACGATAAACTATTTCGCTATTTTTAAAGTACCTAAAACATATTGCGTCATATGCTATAACTATATAGCATGACGTTCACACTATATCCCAAGCCAGTCTACTAGCAAGTTATTTGACGGCAATCCGCCATAAAGTATACCTATACACAATCATCAAATTTACTCATTGGCGTGGAAAGCTCAGCAACGACTTGACTTGATATGGAATTCGGCTACAACTTAATTTTGAAAAATAATTAAAAAAATACGGATAGTCGTACGATACCTATAGCTCTGAGAATCGCTCAAGTTTATCGCGTACTGCAAGCCAATCAATACTTCATTGAATAGGTACCTTATACTATATTATTTGTGCTTTACGTAGTATACACATGAACACCGATTATAAATATTTCAGATTTTCTCAATTTGCTTAAAATTTGTTATAATAACTAGACTTCAAAATAAAACAAAAATATTTTTTTTTGCGTAGGTATATTTAAAGTTTTTTACAAAATAAATAAAGACGAAAAGTGAAATAATGGTACAACTAGGGAATGCAAAACCGGCCAAAATGAAAACCCGTTTTTTTTTTGGGATTTCGTATGAAAAAAAAACGGTTTTAGGTTAAATCGTTTTTTTTCTTTGTCTAAGTAATATTTTTAAACTGTTTGTGAAATTCAGGCCGTCTAAATCTTCCATATTTTTAATATTTAAATGGAAACGTATCTATTAAAAAGAAATACATAGTCAAAATTTCAATGAAATTTCTGAAATTAGTTTAAGCAAAAGGTTGCTTTTTGTGCTCCAGCCAAGTAGGTACAATATTAATCTACAGTATTAAAAAGATCAACGAAACATTATTAAGTCATTCTATCTATCATGAATAGAAAGTAAGAAAGTAGTATTATAAAATAGAAACCAAAATTTAACCATATTATAAACTCTTTAATTATTAACTATTTTTTTAAATGAAACCATATCAACAGTCTCAATAGCGTCCAAAAACTTTAATTAACATAATGTATACTTTAAAGTAACTGGCGAAATGTGGGTGTACCTACTACAGGTACACCTCTGCCCAACCCTCCGGGGAAACAAGGCATGATGTTATGTTATGTTATTTATTTTTTTGTTCTAGTACAAATTTTGTAACTATACAGGATAACATTTAGTGTAACGGAAATAAATTCATTTCTTTTTCAAGTCTCTTCTACAGAGCACTGGTTATCTTCCCAGAACAAATGTTCACGAGCCCACTGTACCTAATCTTCGTCCACGATTTCATCGGCATAGAATAAATGTGCTGAAAAATATGTGCTCGGAATAGATGTGCTGGAGTACGAAGCGGTCTACGAGCATGAAGGTTAGCTTCATGCAGTCTTCTCACAGTTTGGTCACTCACATGCAACTGGTGCTCTGACTGGAACATTTGAAGTAATTTGAACCAACTGCATGGCCGTAACATTTGGATGTCTTCTCGCGGCAACTTGCAAAAATCGGTCTTGTCGTTGGGTGGTTAAATACGTTTCCCGCCTGGGTCTCTTTCAGCCGCTTCACCAGTATCACGATAACATGACCATAACTTTGATATCACGTTTTGTTTTGTTCCAATCTCCTCAGCAATACTCCGTTGAGTAGCCCCAGCTTGGACCATGCCTACTGCCCTTAACATTTCCTCTCTCATTGAATGGCACCTCTGCGTGATGCATACCTACAGAGTGGCATAAATTCGAAATTAACTGCTTAATTTAATTTTAATTTGACACCAAAAATTAGTAAAAGCTATGGTAGGTAAATTGAAACCTTCGAACTTCGCTAAAGATATGCCGCGCAAATATTTGTTTTTAATTTATTTTTCAAATTCAATTAAGGAATCATCCAAAAAGACCCATAGAATAAGTTTTCTTCAAAAGATTTTAAAACCGGCCAGTATTTTTTCAGTTTAAGAACTGTATACAAAATAGACTTGACGGTGATGATGTGTGTATTATCTGTGTTTATAGCATAGATAAGCGTTGTGTGAATGCTTTAGTTATTGTTCTGAGTGTGTGAACCTGTCCATAAAAAATGTATGTTGAGCGTATAGACTTATAAAAAAAGAGAGCGATATTGTTGTGCTATACAATAATTGCTATAATTATGCTTTATATTATAGCGTAGTCTGAAATGCCCTTTATTGGGTACTAAATGGTAGCAAAGTGGAAAAAGCTCGTTCGAAAAACGTCGGAAAAGAAAACAATTTTCCAAATGTTCAAACACAATGTTATTAAGTTTGACTGCTGTCTTCTCAGAATGTTGATCAGCCTACATTCTGAGAAGAGATAAGTAATTAATTTCAATTAAAGCGTTAGCTTCAGACTTAACTATGAGTCTAGCAAGTTTCCCAGAAGTCCTCGGGCTCTTGTACGGTTGTACCGTTACGTTATGCTTTATCGTTAAGAATCCAATACATGTTAATATAATTTGGGTGACTAGTACGGGTACCTAAGTGATTACAATAATTGCTATTAATTAATTATATTTGAAATAATTGAAATATATTTGGAGTACACGACGTTAGTGCTCCTAGAATGGCAGGTTTTCGCTATACAAGCAGGTTTTCATAGTTCACATTGATGTTTTGCTCGAAAACTTTTTACGTACAAAGGTCCCTAGAGTGCTACAGGGATCTTTTGGCGCCTGACTGACATTGACAGGCCGTGTGGAACTGTTGCAGATATTTTATATTGAAAACCGATGGCAGCGTGAGTGGGTGAGTTCCGTTTTTGCCACGCGCCAGAACAACCTTATATCATATTTGAATTAATCATTTAACATGTGTAATAAGTAAGTTAAGTAAGTTAGTAATGCTAGGGCTGCATCTGCGTCTATCGGGCCGAAGCTTCGCACGGTGATACGATACAAGCAGATGTGACCAACCATTATCGGCTATCGTCACAATAGTTCGGGCTGCGTAGCACTTATCGCCCGGGTGGCGGTACATCAAAGAGTTTTAGCGCGCTAATTAGAGTGGTGCGTGGTTGGACTAACTGTGCGTTTGCACTGGCGAAACATCACAACAAAACATGTTGACATCTTTAGTTCCTGTCAAATATTGTATGGAACTTTGACAGAAACTAAAGATTTCAACATGTTTTGTTGTGAATGTTTCGCCAGTGCAAACGCACAGTTACATTTTTCATTTTGACTGTTCTTTCCGGATCTTTTTAGTTTTCAATAAGTGCATGAAGTATTTAGAAGTAATGTAAGTCGTCGTCCATTTTCAAAACAACGCAGTGATTATCTCCTCTCTGGTCAAATGCCGTCTGGAACGGCCATCTTGGACTATTGCACGATAATTCGTTAAAATTACGAAGCAGCTAATGTGACCACCGCGTCAGCGCGATTATTTTTTTGCGAGCAAAACATCCGAAGCTTCGGCACGCATTGCTTCGTCACGATAGATTCCCGGCCACCGTAGGCGCGGGCTTGCAGACGATGAGCAATGGGTAGCTCGCCGTCCGGTAAGGACCAGCCCCGGGTCCACAGCACGTTGTGTTCCACGCGCGCCTCAAAGAGATGTCAGCGGCTGATGAGCGATGCCCGCTGGGGTTGCGGGAAAATCCGAAAGGGATACCGTGGCCCCTGGCAACGTATATATAGGCAACCGAAGGAACACGGTGGGTTTTAGTCAGTAAGAGTCTGACACGTTGTCCCGCTCCGCCCAAAGCGAGAGAAGTCATTTGATGATTTCCCACCCAAAAAAAAGGGGGTTCAGAATCACGTACTGATATATAATCCAGATAATCCATGGTAACAGTTATCGCGTCGATTTCCGTGTATAGATACACTCTACGATATACCGACGCGAGTATTGGCAGTAGGTATAGGTACCTACATATTTACATCTTTGATTAACAATTTGATTTGGAATGTTCGCGTTTCAAATTAGGATCTTGTAATCCATAAGTTGCGGGTACAATGTGTTCACAAACCCGCGTGTATTTTTCTGCGTTTGATAAGTTCGCAAACGAACAAAACGTTGATGTTTTGTGCTTAGAGTTCGAGAAAAGCTATGCGCTCTCCCAGGAAATCAGGATGGCGACCATCAGATTATCTTTTAAAATTAAAGTTCGCGAGCACATTTGCAAGAAGCTGGCAGTATCATCACAACGGTAATGTTTTCCCATTGTTTGTCTTATTTGTGCTTATATTTATAATTAATTAGGTGTATTTATTATATTTATAGTTTTTAATAGCTATATATGTATATTTTTATATTGAATGATGTGTTTTTTTCCTCAATTTTTGCTATTGCACCTACCACTGTTTGTCTCTGCATCACCCAAAGGTTGACTGGTAGAAAATGCCTGTGGCATTAAGTCCGCCTCTGTACATTTTTGTGCTTGAAGTATAAATAAATAAATAATAAAAGCTATACGTCCATCCCTATGCAATGGTAGATAGGTTGGACAGTTGGTAGGTACGCTCTATGTGCCTATTGATAAACTTTTATTGTTAAATAAGTGACCGGCCGTGTGTGTTGTTTTACTTACCATGAAACACAGCAGTTAATATGAAATTCTAACAATTATTTTGGTACTAAGAACTGAAACTGTTTGTGTTATCAGTTTCAAAGCTGATGTCGGCCATGTCGGGTGCGTTCCACGAATTCGTTCTTTTCGCTATAAAATAATGATGTTATTTTGATTACCGTCATATTGTTCGAGTAATGATGCAGAATATTTGGTTGAATTTGGGATTTAATTGGAATAGTAATGTAGTAGGCAGGAGTTTAGTTACTAGGTAATTGATTTTTTTACGAATGTCGTTGTAATTAATTAATCCTTCAGTAATTAGGTAAATTTATTTTTTGCTAAACCGTGTAAATTTTGTTATGAGTACCGAGCTCTGCTCGAGTCAAAATAGATAAAACGAATTTTCTCAGATATGAGAGTAGCTAGATAATATTTTTTAGCCCCCGTAAACCCCTATATTGTAACTTTCATCGAATTCGTTAGAGCCCTTTTCGAGAACGTGATTACAAATACAAATATAGCTCATTAAATAGTAGATTAAGGATATTAGTATAGGATACGAAACGATTTTTTTTTTTGGATATTCGACCTACTTTATTTTACGATGAGTAGAAACTCTTTTGCTTTCAAAATTGAAGAAGACTGGTATATCAAATAAAACTCAATAAGAAAAGAATAAACGCTATTTTGAAATATTTGAAAAACGAAAAAATCGTGTTTACCTATTGAATCAAAAATCATTGTAAGGTCACTTTATAATCTTACTTCAAACTCTCAACATACAGTACTAAAAAATATATTTTTAAAATCTCAAAAAAAAAGTGAAATATTCAACAAGCTCGCCTTCCTCTGCAGTAATACTTTTGTTTGCGACGGTTGCGTTTCGTTGAGCAGTACTCAAAGCGTCAAGATGCCTTGCTACCCTTGCGGATCGTGTTGTAGCCCGTGCTGCAGCCCCTGCTGCGGCCCGTGTTACTCGTGTTGTTCCCCGTGCTGCGGCCCCTGCGGCGGCTGCTGTGGCGGCGGATACTGCTGAAGCAGCCGGCTGCGGGTCAACGGGCGCTACCAGAGGCCATTCGTGATTGACGCCGCACAAGCTTAGCCCCCATGCTCCGTTCAGAGCAACGCTCCTCGTGCTGCCTGTGGCCGCGAGTACAACGTCGAGCGGGCGTCGAGCCTAGCTCCGCCGAGCGCAAAGCTAGGGCCTCCCTTGAGCTCGGGAGACCCTACGCTGCAACTGGACTCGACCACGGTGCCTGCCGACCGGATCAAACGGACCTCGAGCGATATCAACCGGTTAACCACAGCGTGCGTGTGGGCCTCTCCACGAAGATATCGCGGTATGCCGTTCGCAGTCATTAAGTGTTTTGAATGTATGGATTTTGTATAAATAAACGTTCAGGTCACAATTTTAAGTCTTGCCTGTCAATTTGTGGTTGAAATCCTGCACTCACTCATCGCTCAACACTTCATCGCTCTACACGCACAAACGTAACTTTGTCTTGTGTCAGATACAAGCTAACGCTGGTTCTATCAAAAACACTCCTTGCGTAACATACGTCGCCTTACACTGCATTGTGGCACTCTGCACTCTGCATTGTGGCACTCTGCACTCTGCATTGTGGCACTCTGCACTCTGCATTGTGGCACTCTGCACTCTGCATTGTGGCACTCTGCACTCTGCATTGTGGCACTCTGCACTCTGCATTGTGGCACTCTGCACTCTGCATTGTGGCACTCTGCACTCTGCATTGTGGCACTCTGCACTCTGCACTCTGCATTGTGGCACTCTGCACTCTGCACTCTGCATTGTGGCACTCTGCACTCTGCATTGTGGCACTCTGCACTCTGCATTGTGGCACTCTGCACTCTGCAATTGTGGCACTCTGCACTCTGTTGTGGCACTCTGCACTCTGTTGTGGCACTCTGCACTCTGTTGTGGCACTCTGCACTCTGTTGTGGCAGTCTGCACTCTGTTGTGGCAGTCTGCACTCTGCATTGTGGTACTCTGCACTGTGGCACTCCACTCTGCACTCTGCATTGTGGCACTCTGCGATCTGCATTGTGGCACTCCACTCGGCACTCTGCATTGTGGCACTCGGCACTCTGCATTGTGGCACTCTGCATTGTGGCACTCCACTCTGCATTGTGGAACTCCACTCTGCATTGTGGAACTCCACTCTGCATTGTGGCACTCCACTCTGCATTGTGGCACTCCACTCTGCATTGTGGCACTCCACTCTGCACTCTCATTGTGGCACTCCACTCTGCACTCTGCATTGTGGCACTCCACTCTGCACTCTGCATTGTGGCACTCCACTCTGCACTCTGCATTGTGGCACTCCACTCTGCACTCTGCATTGTGGCACTCCACTCTGCACTCTGCATTGTGGCACTGCACTCTGCACTCTGCATTGTGGCACTCTGAACTCTGCATTGTGGCACTCTGAACTCTGCATTGTGGCACTCTGAACTCTGCACTCTGCATTGTGGCACTCTGAACTCTGCACTCTGCATTGTGGCACTCTGAACTCTGCACTCTGCATTGTGGCACTCTGAACTCTGCACTCTGCATTGTGGCACTCTGAACTCTGTTGTGGCAGTCTGCACTCTGCACTCTGCATTGTGGCAGTCTGCACTCTGCACTCTGCATTGTGGCAGTCTGCACTCTGCACTCTGCATTGTGGCAGTCTGCACTCTGCATTGTGGCAGTCTGCACTCTGCGTTGTGGCAGTCTGCACTCTGCACTCGGCATTGTGGCACTCTGCACTCGGCATTGTGGCACTGCACTCTACATTGTGGCAGCCTGCACTCTGCACTCTGCGCAGTCTGCACTGTGGCAGTATAACAGTTATTATTTAAACGGAACATGCGAGAAAGCTATGGATTTTTTGCCAACTAAAAGAGGTGGCATGAAACTGATATATTATATGACGGACGCGAATACTATTTAGGCATTTACGGAAAAGGTATGTCAATGGCAATACATTTTTGGCTATGCAACAAATCAAGTTGTAAAGGGAGTGTAGCGAGCCGTGAAGACACCGTTGTTAAAGAAAAACCTCACAACCCCGACTGCCACCCAAATTTTGCCAAATGCCAAATTTCAAAAAGGTTTGATGACTTAAAAAAACAAATTTGTAACAATTTATGAACCGATTCAAAAACAATATGAGCAACTAGTGTGTGAACTTAAGGATAGCGGTGCACATTTCATTTCGAATCTGCCCACATTCGGCAGTATTAAGAGTGGTTTGTATAATGCTTGCAACAAACATTTGGATGTGGCCAAACTACACTATCAACGGCCAGAAGATGTAGAAATACCCAAAAAATATGAGAACATTTTATTGGCTGACTACATATAGATGATAATTTAGAATTTTAGTTTTCTGCCATCCTGAGATTTTGTAATTTTTTTACTAGATGGTACGTTTAAGGTTTGTCCACCTCCATTCAATCAATTATGTAGCATTCACAGCTATTAAAATACTATCTATTACCAAAACAATAGTAGGTACCATTGTTCTTTGCATGCCTGAATTGGTACAATACAGTGGACTGCGCATTCACTTGACATCTAGAAATGAATAAAATGTACTGTGTTGAGAGCAATAAATATTTGAATTCTTTGCCTTCCTCCAAGACAAAAAACCTATGAAATCCTATTTGACATAATCAAAGCTGGAAACCAACGAAAATGCTAGTTGATTTTGAAAAATCTGCTATAAACGCCATCCAGGAAGCATAATATATCCAGATACACAAATAAAAGGTTGTTTTTACCACTTTTGTCGCAGCTTTTAAAAAAAAGCTAAACACCTGGGAATCAAGTCAAGAGTTCAGAAGCGGCATGTTGCGCGATGTGAAGGTATGGCCCGATTGCCTACAAAATATATTAGCTCTCGTTGCCATAAAGAGATCGCCCAAAACTGATCCAATAGCAAAATTTAACTCATTATAATGGCTGCAAGATTTAAATTTTATTAAGATCTGGTGTTGTGAAGGAGAAGAGTTAAGAAGTAATAACCATTTGGAAGGATGGCATTCTAGAATTAATCGTTTTGTGGGAAATAAAAACCCATCCATATGAGTGATCCATCTGCTAGGATCACGTTTACTTTATGTTTTGTGCACACGTGCTCGCATACTTAACCTAATTTTGGCATCTGTCAATGCGCCACGCTATGTTTGCAAAATCTCTGCCTGTAAACCACTGCGATGTGCTGAGCGTCTACTTACATTGCTTCCCACACCGTTCCTTGGCTTAAAAAGGGGAAGAAGCTGGCACATCGCATGGCTTGCTGCTATCTTGCACCGCATCTAACACGCGCTCCCTATGGCGCTTCCAGGTTTCCTTGTACGGGCTGAGGGAAGGACCCTTACCAATTCCTGCTGCTGAAGCGTTGCAATACGCCACCTATTGCCTATGTGTGCTCGCAACCTGTGGATTACCGCCACGTGCCTGTGCTGACAGGCCTGTGACCTGCGCGGACAGGCCTCTGCTGACTACCGCTAAGTGCCTCTACACCCTGCCGCCACGTGACTCTGCAGCGAGCCTGTGACAGGCCCCCCACGTCTGCCACGTGTTAGCCAAGGACGGTACCCTACCTTCTTTAGTGTTTGTGCTCGGAACAATATAGTGTTTAGGACCTTACCCGCGACCTAGCTGTGTTCTAAATAAATGTACTATTAACTTTCAAGCTGTTTAAATATATAACTTCAACCCTACTACCTACCTATCCGTTAACGGTCTGCGTAGTCTACCCTGCGCAGCCCTAGCCGTTACAATACAGTAGGCAAAATGTACGAGTTGAGAAAATTTATTTTAAAGTTTATGCTTGAGAAAAATACACTTCTAGTAGGAAGTTTCGGAATGATTGGTACCAAGTTAATCTACTGTCATCAAAGATTAAATACAGACATCAATGTTCTCAATAACTATAATGATTTGTAAGGTAGTCAAAGAAAAACGCCGTCGCCCTAGCGACGCACCGTGTAGATCACACCTCCCTCCTTAAATCTCATCCTCATAAAACAAGCTACTATTCCTATTCCTTCTCTGTCCATGCAGTCAGGCTGTGGAACTCACTTCCGCCACAGTGTAGGTTTATAGACTGTGCTTCCGCCTAGCATTCGTGATTTAAAAACTGTTTCACAATTCAAAATATCGAGCATAAGAGCCATTACCTTTCCTCTCAACTGTTAGTATTTATATACCTATAGTATGTATGTTTATATATTTAAGCTCTATGTATTTATTATGTTAGTTTATTAAGTTATACGTGTAGGTTTAGTTTAAGACTTCGCATATTTATATTTTTATCTACTTGTTCTCACACACTATTGTCTACATTTCTTTCTCATTTCTCCTGTCGCAGGTCTGCTGGAAGAAATTTCTTAAGAAATAAGCAGTACCTTTGTACTAATAATTATAATTATGTCTTATCAATATCTATTTTTCTGTGTGTACATAAGATAAATAAATAAGAAAAAATCAAGTAGGTATCTGATCTTAATTACTCATAATCTTAAGAAAATACCTTTTAAACAATGAATTATTAATTATAGTAATACATATTTTAAACAATAATAAAAGGGAAAAAAACTGTATTTTCTATGTTTTAATCGAAAATACTAACATTCTTATAAATCAATTCTAATCATTATCATACACAAAAATCAACAAAATATTTTTTTTTTGTTACATTTCAAAATCAGCCAAAATATACTTGGACGTAGTTATGCAAACTAGAACCAACCCACGAAAAGTTGCTTTTGAGATAATTAGATTTTTGTTTCATTACATGCTTAAAGAGGTAGGAGCCTACTTCCCGAGTTCCTATATCCGCGTCTTCTTCCACCTAAACGTTGCAATGGGCCTGCAGGGCTAACATGACAAGCACGAGAAAGCTCTTTATCTCGTTTTGTCGAAATTTGTCTACAATTCTGACGTCATTCTAATCCCTAACATGACCGTAAACGACGAGATATCTCGAAAAAGGCACTTTGACACTTCTATATCTCGCGACGAGAAACCGATGTTGCAAGTTAATAAAAACAAGTTATTAAAAACAAATTATTTTTATGATAGCAACATCGGCTTGAGATTCCGTTTCATTCATTCAATGGTGCCGATTTTCTTTTCACAAATACCTCTAAACTAGACTAAAAATCACCAAAATTTAGATTATTCCTGTCAACCGACGATTTTCCATTCTGAAATAGACTAAAGTGACACAACTTAAGAGTCCTATTACATTTTTTTTACGGAAATTCATGATTTTTGACCATGTAATTTTCAGCAGCAGTAAGATATTTTAATTATTTGATTATAATAACTATAGTGCCATTCTCTTTCTTGTAAGTTGGAGTTACACATTATTTTCGTGTAATTTGCTGAATTGACGCGTAGTAGATAGCACTTTAATTTAATTTATTGTAATTTTGTCTTATTATATTGAGAAACAAAAACTAATGAAACGTATTCACTGTAGATCGAAGTTTTATATCATATTAGTTTATTTGATTTAATTGTGTTTATTTGGAATATAATGGACATGAAAATCAAGACATTTATTGGTTTTCTTTACGACTTTTCCCTGAAAACTCAAGGAATTTAAAGAAATTCTAGAACTCCAATAAACAAGTAAAACATTCAAGTTATCGTTTAGTAACTTTCGCTTTTATTAGAACTGAATAAAACAATGTGAATTTGAGCGTCAAAGTTCCATTGCCAACGTTTTGCCTTGTAAACTGAGTTCGTAAAATATTCATAGTAAATTACACGACAAGAAAAGTTAAAATGTGCAACTCAAACTTACAATAAAGAGAATGGCACTATCGTTATTCATAATCAAATAATTCAAATATCTTACTGCTGCTGAAAATTACAACGTCAAAAATCATGAATTTGCGTCAAAAATGTAATAGGACTCTTAACTATATTTTAGTTTGACGGCACTGAGCTATTAATTTAGTGAAAATGGCAATTTTGCTATTCAGAATTTTACGTTCTTCACCTAAAATGTTGATTGTCTAAGTATTTAATCGCGATTAAAAAATTAACTAAAATTCACACCAACACCTCGAAGGTGCAAAAACAATACTTTTTTTTTTCTTTTCTCTTGCTTATATCTCGAAAACGGTGTGTCCTATCGCAAAAATAATGAAAATTTCGACCCCCTTTAAGAAACCTATAAACCCCTAACACTCAACATGTAGGTAATATTTTTTCATATTTTCCATACAAAAAACGAAAAATTCCATATATAACACGTCGTTCCAGTATAAATAGTAGTTTAAAACTAAGTCTTTTCAATATTAATATATTTTAAAATAAAATGATGACTAAAATAAGTACAATTAAGAAACTGCCATGTTATTTTGGAGTTGTTTTTGTATCATAATTTTGTCTACTCTTCTCGTCGTCAAAATCGACGACGAGTAAATACGACTAAATGATAGAAAAATCGGAGATTATCTCGTGTTGAATTGTCAAAAATCGAGATAACTAAGCTGCCATGTTAGGGTTTGTCGAGAAAACATCAATTTTGACAGGAGGAGTCGACTATTTTGTATGGATGTGCTGTCAGAAAACGAGAAAGTGACCGAAATAGACAAAAATTACTCACGCGAGAGCGAGTAATTGTCGCGTGTGTCATGCTAGGCCTGCTGGTCGTTGCTTCCTGAGTGAATTCCTAAGTTATAAACCCTGTCTTTTATAAAAAATACGCGGAAGTAGTAAAGTTTTTTGTAGTCAGTCTCATAAATTTTAGAAAAAAACATGTCAGATCTCAAACATTTTGCGTCATTAGAATCTGCTCGCCGATAGATTCTTTTTTTACTACCGGTTTTACAAAATGTAATTATCTATAAGGAACTAAGCATCTTGGTAATTTTATAAACTGCTTTTTTTTAAATATGCAAATTAGAACCAAATATCATGGCTGCTTTTAGCGAGAAAAAGTCAAACATAATTTGTCTGTTTATTTTTTAACGAGAACTATGTGGCTTGGTTCTATTTTGCGTAGTGAAAATGCTGAAGATCTACAGGTACCATGCATTATGGTTCCGTTTAGCTTTAAAAAATTAACTATGTCTAGGGTTGGTATCCTTAGCGGCTGTCATTAATATGAGTAAAAACAGCCTCAAGCAGCTTGGATCTTTTTTGAGTACTTATATGAAAGTTGATTCGTAGATTCTGTTGGTATCAATAACTCAATTTCACCAGTTTTATGAGTTGGTTCTTGTTTGCATAACTACGTCCACTTGAGCACAGAGATCCAAACATAATTAATGATACTTAATGCTGTATTTAAAGTAATTATTGTGTTTTAAGTTTAGTGGTTTGACGGTGCCGCAGCAGCGGCCGGTGAGTGTTAGTGTCAAGTGTTCGCTTAACAATAATACACTAAATTTAAACAAAGCTTACAACTCAATATAAAGCTGCTACTTTACACTTAAAATGCTACTTGCTTGTAGCTGCCAACATATTATTTTTGCTACCCATTTTAATTATTTTTAAAACCCTAAATCAGATTAGTTTGTCGCCGCGTTAAATACATGCCTTTCTTTTTTATTTCAGTGGCCCATTTGACCACAATAGAAGCATTTGGGTGTTTTCGTTTTTGGCTTTCCAGGTTTAGGTGGAGCGGTTACATCGCCACATACAAACTACGCATCAGACATGACGTCACACAAATCCTGCATCGCGCAATTAGAGTTTACCGCGCTAACGACATATATAAGACTATCCGACATCAACAGTCGGGCAGTCGGCCCGCCAGACAAAACACCCGTCTGGTCGGAGGATCCTCCCTTTTCTATGGTGGATGCAAAATTTAAAATTCAAAAGACATTTATTCAAACTAGGCTGAGAATCAGCACTTTTCGAACGTCAAAATTACATAAGACAGTCCCCCAAAACGCCCACCCTTCACCACTTCCTAGTGCTTTTGCTGGGAAGAAGAAGTGGCGCAAAAAATTCCCCAGCAGCACAGCTGTCTGTTCAGTTAGGAAAAAAATGATTCTATACAATAATTTATAAGATAATTTACATTACGCAAAACACAATTTAAATTATAAATTAATAGCCGTATGACAGCTAGAACACGCCAATATACCAACCAAAAACATCGAGAACTATACTCAAGCAGAAATAACTAAACGTAAACAATATCTAAAAAAATAAAATAAAGCCTCCAGGCATAAAGGGCGTGCCCGCTTACATAGAGCTGTAACCAGAAGTTATAATTGATAAACTAGGACCATCGAGGTAAAATAAATAATTGTCGAGGTCGCTAGCTAACCACATATTGCAATACAACTCATAAAACATTGTAATGAGTAGATTATGTCAACAATAAATAAAAATAAAATAAATTGACATAAAAAGTAAAATTATAGGTAAACAATTATATAAACTCATATATGATGAGTGAACTTTACACCCTGTTCCTCATACCCCAAATAGGTACTTCCCTGCAGCGATCGGGGTAAATGAAAATACTTCACCTGTAAAATATTACCTCAAAGTAGTACCTACCCTTGGTACTAAACTTCGTGACCTATTAGGATACTGAAATATTATAATAAAATAATTATTTTACACAAAATTATATTTAAGGTATTAATAACCGATTAAAATAACAAAAACCCATGCTACGTAATTTTCGACAAATTTAAAAAAATGCATATAACTAGTAAACTAAATCGTCTAAGAGGTCCCTTTTACTAGACACAGTCACAATTATTGGCATACTTAGAATAGCTGTAGACCCCCTTTTTCTGCGCTCATGGTGGTCCTGCTGAAGGGAGCGTGGCTACGGCCGGACCACCTTCAAAGTCGATTTTCTCGAAAACTACTAGGGTACCAATTTAGTGGTTCGAGCACTAATTATACCAAATATTGAAGCGATTGGCGTTGGTGGTCCGGCGGTAGTCACGGACATCACTCTGCACTGTGGCACTCTTAACTCTGCACTGTGGCACTCTTTACTAGGGACCGCAGAACCGGTTCTGTTTTAAAGAACCGGGATTTTCGGGACGTTCTGGCTAACGAACCAGTATTCCCGGTTCTTTTGGTACTTTCGATACTTTAAGTAAGCCTATAAAAGATAGTAGAGTTGAAAGTGTTAAAACGGAGAAAGTAAGAGAAAGACGAAATTACAGGACAAAATAAAAACATTTAAATGAATGAAGAAATGAAACCTTTTATTTCTTGTTTTATAGACACTAAATCAGTCTTATTTAGTAGCTATGCCCACGACTTCGTTTGCGTGCATGTTGGAAAACGATAATGTGTCGCTTAGAGAATGTGTAGGTACTACTCCTCCATTGAAAAGGAAGACTCTTCCGATCTTGCCTGGTGAGAAGCACTACCTGGGGTTCTCTACCACAGCCCTATCGAATGCAGTCACTACGTCTTCAGGATTTATAATGTCAGTGCGACGAAGTGTTACTTGATTATTGAGAATAAATAATAATCAAGGCGCCTGGGGGCCCTATTATGAACTCTTATTTCCAGGCAGTTTACGGCGTAAACAGAACTGCCTTGCAATTTCGTATTATGAACTCTTCAAACAAGCCAGTCAGTGGTCACGTGACACCCTGGCCGGCTTCTGCCCGACTATTGGCTGGAAATGAACGTTCGTTTAACGCCGTAATAAGAACGTTCGTTTGACATTTAAAACTGATATTAGGTAACCTCACAATCCATTCAATTTCCGCTACTTCATAGGACCTTTTATTGAATGGTTTTGGATTTTTTTGGCGAAATTATTCATTTAGTAGGTATAAGAAAATATCACGTGTGACGAATAGGTACCGTTCGAGTTTCTGGAAACTCCGGAAAGTGATCAAAATACCAAAATAACGGTTCAATTGAAAAACTCCTACAATGTTTCAAACTAAACATAAGTTAGGCTCCGCCGAGGGCGATAACTCTCATCCATTGAACTATAATAATTTCAACAGCCTAATAAATGGTGCACCATGATAATTCCAAAATATTACCATGATAGGTAAATATAACATGTTGAAAACTGGATATTTAGTAAAAACTCAAAAACACAACACCATTCATTATTCATATTTTTATTTATACTCTGAAACTAGTAGGTACTTCTTGCGAAGGGACATAATACATTCTGTGTAAAAAGAAGGTACTGGGAATTGTTCAATAAAACCAAAAAATTATTTATTAGTCAGCATTTATTTTGTCGTCTTCAACCAAAGTAGGCCCTTTCACTTGCAATACAGCTACGCCAGCGCTTGACCCAGTCCTCCATAAATTTTTGGTAAGCTGATTGAGGTATGGTCTAAAACTCCTTCGGCGAATTTTCTTTCATAGCTTCAATCGACTCGAAACGTCTTCCTCGAAGAGGTAACTTTAGCCTCGGGAATAGGAAAAAGTCAGACGGAGCATTAACATGTGAATACGGCGCTTGGTCGATGACATTTGCTGAATTTTTGGCTAAGAACTCTTATACAATGATGGCTTTGTGCGATGGTGTATCATCATGGTGCAAAATCTATGAATTGTCGTTCCACAAATCTGGGCCGTTTTCAGCGGATTTTCTCTCGGGAACGCCTCTTATTGCCTAAATAATACTCTATAATCACTGTTTATCCCTCTGGAAAAAATTCGTTGTGCACTACACCGCGGTAATCGAAGAAAATCAGCATAACTTTCGTAGTACTTTTTATAGAGAGTATTATACAAACAATACGATAGTATTATTTTATTAATTGCAACAATAAAAATTGTCCATGAATGAAGTTGTCAAATTCCCCGTTGAACATCAAGTGGAATACGTTCGGAAACGTTATTGTTAAGAGAATCTCGCGTTACAATTTACAAACACGGAAAAATTTAATAGAAATTAATTGTATAGCACAATAAACATTGCGTTCATATTTTCACCTACTTTTAGTAATATTAAGATACATTTATTAGTTTTTTCATAAAATACGTGATTTAAATAAAACCGTAACTTACCGATAAATATTTATTTGTTTCTGAACGTTACGGCAGAGAATTTCAAGCCAGCCACGGCAGCCACAGACAAAATAGCCAGCGCAGCGTGAAGTCGGTCAGAATTACGGATGTCATAATACGAAATATATCCAGCCAGTGAAATGAATTGCCTGGAACTTGCCTGGTTTTTTAAAAGTTCGTAATAGGCCCCCTGGTCTCGACCAGGCGAGGCGCCTTGATTTCATTATGTGCACTTGCCGTACTCAATAAATTGACTGCCTGTCTGGCGGAATATGCTAAAGCGTTATCACGGTGAGGGAGGAAAACAGGCAAAAATGTATGAAATGATCAATATGATATTATTGTGTTTTTTATTGTATCTGTGTATCCTTTGTAGGAGATCCCAAATAAATAAATATCTTAAAAACTTGTTAACCAACTTTAAATTAAGGAAATGCTTCTCTTTATACGATGTGAATGTTCGGAAAGGATATGGATATCCTTTCCGAACATTCACATCGTATGCTGCCATTTGGGAAACCATACGTTAAATGGAAGGATTTGCGTCAAATTCATAGTAATCAGTTAATTTCGCTTTTTCCTTTGGTCTTATTTATATAGTTTCAGTAGGTGTTTGTGGTGTCGATGTTGAAGGAGAAGGAGGAAGGAGCATGTTCTCTGTGCCTGTAAAATACTCATGCTCTTTTCGTATACACATGCTTGTTGAAAGCTACGAAGTATAGCAATAGCGTATGCTACGCTTTAAGCGGTCGGGCTTTAGGCAATAAAATAAGACGCGTAATCTATTTTATCCCCCGGTACTTTCGGTTCCGGGATTTCCTGGGACTATTGACTACTCTGCACCCATCACTAATCACTCGACTCTGGTGTTACTCACTCTGCACTCGGATCAAACTCACTCTGGTGGCACTCTTCACTGATCACTCTGCACTGTGGTGGCACTCATCACTCTGCACTTGCACTAGGGGTGTTCCTCTCAATAACTTTGCACTCGGATCACTCGTGCGAGTCTACTGACACGTTTCGCTACTCGATTAGGTAATTATTAAAAAAAGAAACATTCGTTTTCGAGAACGTGATTACAAAATTTACAAATATTGCTCATTTAACAATAAAGGATAGGAAACCAATTTTATTTTGCATATTCGTCCTACTTTATTTTACGACGAGTAGAAACTCTTTTGCTTTCAAAATTGAAGAAGACTGAAATATTAATAAAAACTCAATAAGAAAAGAAAAAACACGAAATATTTGATTAGGGAAAAAATCTTGTTTACCTATTGAATAAAAAAATCATTGTACAGTCACAATTAATCATATTTCAAATTCTCAACATACAGTATTAAAATATTTTTTTAAATGTCAAAAAAAAGTGAAAATATTCAACAAGCTCGCCTTCCTCTGCAGTAATAATTTTGTTTGCGACGGTTGCGTTTCATTGAGTAGTACTCAAAACGTCAAGATGCCTTGCTACCCTTGTGGATCATGTTGTAGCCCGTGCTGCAGCCCCTGCTGCGGCCCGTGTTACTCGTGTTGTTCCCCGTGCTGCGGCCCCTGCGGCGGCTGCTGTGGCGGCGGATGCTGCTGAAGCAGCCGGCTGCGGGTCCAAAGCCCAACGGGCGCTACCAGAGGCCATTCGTGATGACCAGCGTGGGACAAGCTTAGCGCCCATGCTCCGTTCAGAGCAACGCTCCTCGTGCTGCCTGTGGCCGCGAGTACAACGTCGAGCGGGCGTCGAGCCTAGCTCCGCCGAGCGCAAAGCTAGGGCCTGCCTTGAGCTCGGGAGGTCCCTACGCTGCAACTGGACTCGACCACGGTGCCTGCCGACCGGATCAAACGGACCTCGAGCGATATCAACCGGTTAAACACAGCGTGCGTGGGCCTCTCCACGAAGATATCGCGGCATGCCGTCCGCAGTCATTGAGGCTCGTGCAGACCAGCGCGACGCGACGGCGCGACGCGACTCGAACAATACAATTTCTAAGAAAACTTCACGGTATAACAATAGCCGGTGACGCATCGCGCTGTCGCGTCGCGCTAGTCTGCACGTAGCTTTAAGTGTTTTAATGTATGGATTTTGTATAAATATACGTTCAAGTCACAATTATTTTAGTCTTTCCTTTTAGTTGAAAACCTGCACTCACTCATTGCTCTACACGGACACTCTCTTCACGCTGGCATTGTGGCACTACTTTCGCATTGTGGCACTGTTTACTCTGGCATTGTGGCACTCTTTACTCTGGCATTGTGGCACTCTTTACTCTGGCATTGTGGCACTCTTTACTCTGGCATTGTGGCTGGCATTGTGACACTTTACTCTGGCACTGTGGCAGTCTTTACTCTGGCATTGTGGCACTCTTTACTCTGGCATTGAGGCACTCTTTATTGTGGTACTCTACTCTGGCATTGTGGCACTCTTTACTCTGGCATTGAGGCACTCTTTATTGTGGTACTCTACTCTGGCATTGTGGCACTCTTTACTCTGGACTTGTGGCTCAGTTTACTCTGGCATTGTGGCACTCTGGCACTCTTTCACTCTGGCATTGTGGCACTCTGGCACTCTTTCACTCTGGCATTGTGTCTCTCTGGCACTCATAAACTCTGGAATTGTGGCACTCTGTCACTCTTTCACTCTGGCATTGTGGCACTCTGGCACTCTTTCACTCTGGCATTGTGGCACTCTGGCACTCTTTCACTCTGGCATTGTGGCACTCTGGCACTCTTTCACTCTGACATTGTGGCACTCTGGTACTCTTTCACTCTAGCATTGTGGCACTCCACTGGCATTGGCACTCCACTATGGCATTGTGGCACTTTCACTCTGGCATTGTGGCACTCTTCAACTTCTGCGTTGTGGCACTTTTCACTCAATCACTGCAATCGGATGGCACTCACTCAATCTGCACTCTGGTGGCACTCATCACTGGCCTCTGGATACTCAAACTCTGCACTCGATCCTCTCATGGTGACTTCACTTATCACTGCACTCTGGTGGCACTCTTCACTCATCACTCTGGGTGGGCACTATCAATCTGCACTCTGCTGGCGCTCTTCACTCATCATTGCACTCTCACATACTCTGGAGCCTCATTTTCGGAGACGACAGGCGTCGCCCGTCGCGTGCGGCGTGGCGTCTCGGGGCGCGTCGTACGATTTTTCTGTTTACGGAGCGGCGGCGGCGCGTCAAGCGGCACTTATCATCGCACGCGTAAACACAAACGTATGGCAATATAAGACGTTGTTCATTACCCGGATCCACACCAGACGATTCAACGCGCTCCGATCGCGGGCGGCAGGAGCGCGCTCCATAGGTGCGTTTGATGTGGACTTGCTTCGCGCGATCCAAACTGCGTGCCAGAAGTGCGCGCTCCTTGCCGCGAGCGATCCGTCAGTTGTCAGTTTTTGTTACTAGCACACAGGCACCTCAGTCTCTCGGCGCGCTCGGTGTAGACGTTTGTGTGTGGAGCGCGCGATCACACATTTTGGAAAATTTTGAAAGTGGTCGTCCCTACCCAGTAGGTAGCGCCTTTTTCGTTTTTTGTGATTTTGTACGTTTAACTGGCATAAGATTCCGCCGCGGGGATCGCTTCATCAAAATTTGCCACAGCGGCGTGCGCCGCCGCGATAAACCGCGTGAGATGCCAGCTGCGGGCTTAGCTGCAAAAACCCGCCATTTCAAGCAAACACGTATAAAATCGCTTCTCCGTAAACGCACTCATACAACGCGTGACTTCAACTGCGCGAGCTATGTCCTTCCGGCGACCCTTTGCCCATCTCTCTGGGTCCACTCGTGCGACGTGGTCAGCCCACTCCTATTTCAGCCTGACTGAATTGGCATTTTTGATTTCAGTGCGGGCCGAGGAGTGGCACGGGTGCACTAGGGGTGTTACTCTCAATCACTTTGCACTCGGATCACTCGTGCGAGTCTACCGACATGTTTCGCTACTCGATTAGGTACCAAATAAAAAAAAAACATTATTCACTTTTCATAACTTTTATTTAACAATAATATCCACGTGTGATTTGGCGACACTGTACTCGGTTATGAAGCCGAGCAGACCGATGGCCGCCAGCAGCGCGAACATCAGCAGGGACACCGCTATCTGCACGTTCTCCTTCAATACACAGGTCTCGCTTGGCCAGTCTGCTGGTACCTGCAACAAATTATATTTCTAAGGCATAGGCTTCCCCCAAGTAGTTTCTAAAACTGTCCTGCGTGAGAGACGAATACGACGCGACGCGACGCGACGCTGCAAACGCGACGAACGCGATCAACTCAACAGCATACCTTGCTTGCGGCGTATATGGCAGTCTGGCGTACTTGTTTTAAAGGCGACGACCAGACGCGACACCAAGAACTACTTTACTTTCAAGCAAAATTGCACTATACTTCTCCATGATTCGAGAAGTAATGACCGAAATCACGTAGGACATATTTTGTCGCTTGTATCATGACATCGTGTCGTGTTGCGTCGCGTCGCGACACCCCGAAATAGTTTTGAATGAAACAGATTAGAACAAAGATTTTATGAAGACGACATGAGGGGAACCATTTCATCTGCATAGGCAAATCTTTTCTCAAATTACTGGGTAACACGATACCCCTACTTTGACAGACTGGCATCTGCCTATCCTTTTCCCAACTTGTTTATGTTGGGGGTCGAACCGGGGGTCTTCCAGTCGTAACAGGATGCAGATGCAGCTGATTACCAGTATTCTATGTGTATAAAAACGTTGAAAAGCGCACAATGATCGTCAAAGATCTACGAATGACAGCCAGGACCAACGGCTTAGCGGCCTTTCCGGCGCACAGAGGGCTAAATTATTTCTGGTGTTGTTTCATAATGGCTGAGACTATCTCATTATATTGTGGGGGTCTTGAGACTTGTTCTAGATATAAAGGGAATGCCATTCGACGGAAACTATGGAGATCGACATAACCATCGTCTAGATTATGGGCTACAGCATCTTGGAACTAATCCGCCGTTGCGGCAGTAATTGCGATTTCATTGGTCCTACACTTTCATTGACTCATAGCAGTGGGCATAGTGGCTAGCGTAGATTGGGGCGGGCCGCAACGCAACGCATTGCAAAAATCCTCCATCACTTTCGTACATTTTCTTAACCAACGCACAATACAAGCGGGCCCGCACCTGGCCCGCACCGCTCTTTTTTATTTGAAAATGCGTTACGCTGCAGTCCGTTGCAGCTGTAATGTGTGCTTAGCTTTATGGCTCAATATTTAACAATTTAATTACCTGACTAGCAGGAAAGTCCGCAGCAAGGTCCCGGCAAGGGGCCACACGGTCCACAGCCTCCGGTCGAGGGACTGCAACCACACGAGTACAGGCAGTATCCGCCACTGTGAGCCCCGCCGACGAATCCACCATAGTACACTGGCATCACGGGTAACTTTTCGAAAAATATTTTTTTGTCTAGAAAGTAATTTCCGTGTTTTTTTTAATCAATTTTGTGTGTCCGAGAGCAGTGGTAAGTCCTTCAGATTTCTTTTGTTTGAATGAATGACAGACGACAGGGCAATGCGGAGCACATTCGATTTTTGAAAGGATGTCAAATACTAATATTTAAATAGATCGATTTAAATCGCTAGATTTGCTCTCACCGTACTCAGTGACAAGAAAAATAATGTCCATTCAGAGAAGAGTGAGCTCACATATTATTAAATAGCGTTTCCATGACGAACACAGCGACTAAGAAGTGTAGTCTGTGAGTCATTGTGTGGCAGAGGTGTCAAAATGAATCAGAAGCGCGACTATTCTTTTGACGCAGTAGGGCGAATCTAACGATTTAAATCTTTGCCGCTGTCATCATTTTCATGACAGCCGTAACTGCGGCCTTCAAGTATGGCCACCGCTTTTTTAGGAAACCATAGCTTTAGTACAACTTAACATAAGTATAATTAGGCTGAATGGGTTACTTAGTAACCTCTTTGGATGTCGATCAATTTATCGCATCTCACTCGGGGCGCCACTTTCCACGATGATCAAGCGGATGAACTGACGCACCACTCTGTTGGTAATACCAAGTGGTTGGTAATAAGGTAAGTTTAGGGTGGGCCAAAGCGAGCCCCGGAGGGGGAGTACCTGAACCAGTTTTCGACCTGCAGTAAGACGTTATTTACGTCGTCATGATTTGATGCACGTCTATTTATCTTAAAAATTAGAGAAGTATCGTCAGCAAATAACATCATTTGTGGTTTGTTTTTTAATAAATGGGGTAGATCATTAATATATACTAAAAAGAGGAAAGGACCCAATATTGAGCCTTGTGGAACACCCATTTTTACTTTTAGACCGAGTGAATTGACACCGTTAATTTGAAATTGCTGTTGTCTATCATTTAAATAAGATTTTACCAAACTGAGCGCAAGCTTACCTAGTCCGTAATGCTCAAGTTTCAAGAGTAAGGTTTCGTGATTTAATTTAATTTTGTCAAATGCCTTGGAAAGGTCACAAAAGATTCCTATGGCATCTTGGGCCGCCTCCCACGCTGTAAATATGTGTTTTAAAAAGGTGACTCCGGCGTCAGTCGTACAACGTCCTTTGGTGAAACCATATTGCTGATCGTGTAAGATTTGGTTGGTGTTAAAATGATTAAGCATTTGATTGAGCATTACCTTTTCGAACACCTTGCTGAATACCGGCAGCACGGATACTGGTCTATAATTGTTGGTGTCTTTACTGTCCCCAGATTTAAAAAGTGGTATAACCTTACTGTATTTCATTAAATCCGGGAAAACTCCTTGATCCACGCACAAATTAGCTTAATATGGTGCTATAGTCTCGATTATGGATGTACAAACTTTGATAGATAATCCCCATAGATCTTCGGTCAATTTGATTTGGATTTGCCGAAAAGCTTTTTTATCTATCATAGGGTTTTTATGTTTAAATTGAAATTCAATCGGGCAGCCTGTAACGTTCTCTGATAATAAATCAATTGAGGCATTGGGTGAGGAATTTAAAGCTTCCGTCGTTTTTGATGGTATATTAGTAAAGAAATTTACAAATTCTTGAGCTACTTCTAAGTTAGAGCTTATGGGACCACGTGAAGTCTCCAATGTGTACTCAGTGTTTCGTATTTTTTCCATGTTAGTTTAATTATTTATTACTTTCCAAACCGTTTTTATTTTATTTTCTGCTGATTTGATCTTGTTGCTAATATACAGAGCTTTAGCTATCTTGCAGGTATTTCTAAATATTTTCGAATATGTAGCAACATACTTGTTGAAAGTTTCAGTGTTAATGTAAGGCTTAAGGCCATACAGCTCGAACACTATTTCCCTACTTATCCTAATAACTCTAGTTGCCCAGTCACTAAAAATAAAATTAGGGCAAATATTTTTTGTTTTCTTTTCAAAAGTTTTATTGAATTCAGTGTGCACTATTAAAAAGAAATCCTCATATAATTTTATTGCATCGTCCATATTATGGCCCAGAGCATTTAACTTATTATGTAGGGTACTATTGAATCTATATTTAATTTGCCAGTTGTTATTGGTCTAAATTGTATTTGCACTTTTTGCTTAAAAAAATATTATCTCGTAACTGAGAAGGAATTATGAAAAGCTCCACGAAGTTGCCAACATAAGGACCCTCGGCAAGTGTGTCTAGAATTTTTTAATACCTTTTATATAACACGGGACACGATGCAATAAAATTCGATCTAAATAAAAACGGCCACATTCCTCTAGATCGTATTGCCTGCCGGGGTTGCGGGAAAGTCCGAAAGGGATACCGTGGCCCCTGGCAACGCACAGGCAACTGTAGGAACACGGGTGGGTTTTAGTCAGTAAGAGTCTGACACGCCCTCCCGCTCCGCCCAGAGCGGGAAAAGATATTTGATAATTTCCCACCCAAAAAAAATAAAAAAATAAAATCGTGTATTACGTGATTAGGGCACTGAGATTGAAACTAACTTTTTTTGATTAATAAAAGTCATTTAAATTAAAATATTGGGTAGGTTATTATTAAAAGTAGCACTTAAAAATAAGTCCTCAATTATTGTTACAACCGCAAATTGCATGGCATGGGGTCGATTTTGATATCTAATTATAGGTGAATGTATAGACTTTTACCTTAAATGCTTACATAAAATCACGCCTGTGATCCCCGAAGTGTTAGGCCGAGGTGTACCTATAGTACACCAACATTTCGGCAATAATGTTAAGTACCGTGTAATAGGGTGCCAGCCTATTGCCATCAACCGGGCACAAATCCAGACTCCGGGCTGCTAAAGAGAAATTCCTGATGGAAAAACCCAAAAACAGTTTGCCCGACCTGGGAATCGAACCCAGTACCTATATACTCGGCAGTAGCGCTTGCGACCAATAGACCAACAAGGCAGTCCCAAATGCTTTAATCCATGTGTAAAGCAACAATGGCAGCGCTATGGGCGATTTTTTTTTACAACCTTAGGTATGCACGTCAACCTACTACAATCTGTCAAATTTCTTCAATAGATTTTCTATTTTACCCCTAAAGCATAAGGTTCAAAGTTGATTGGGAAAATTTGTCAGTTTCGGGTACCGGTAGATTGATGTGCTGGCGTCTGTACCCATTCTGGGATAAGAGTGCTACGATCATTTGGCGCCTAAATGACATCGACACGGGTTGTTGGCCAAAAAAAAAAAAGCAGAAATAGTGTTTACAAAACAAGATAGCAGAATTAGTTCCAATTTTGGCCACCTTGCAGCGTTGTAGGTATAAAGCATAGTTTACGCGAAGCCAACACTGGCTGCCAATAAGACTGGCCAGCCCGCGCTGGCTTGGTAATTGCCTAGTGTAAACAGTTTTTCAAGCCAAGCCAGCGCTGGCTGCCATCCTGGCGAGAATAGAGCACCTGTCTTATTTTTCTAGCCAGTGAGCTCCGCCCGCATACCCCTCGACCCCCGCGCCAGCGCTGCGGACACGTGTACTGTAGACGCATCTCGCCAGTCATTGGCGAACGTCCGTACGGTGTGTGTATCTTTGTTTTTTTGTTGGGAATTCCTTAAACATGTCTTTTTCAACAAACTTCAAACGTGTGCACACCCGAAGAAAAATTCGTGAATGAATGGCCTCGTCTAAACAACAGGGGCCAGGCCAACGCTGACTTGTCTGCAGGACTGGCGCCAGCATCACTGGCTTCGTATAAACTCTGCATTACATGCAAGAACGAACCCAGAATCCAATAGAACTGGCCAGTGAAAACAGAAAAGAGAACACAAAGTGTCAAATACGTCAAATCCATCATTCTACACTCTGCTGCAACGAAAAAATACACAAAAAAACGTAAAATAACGAAACAAAAAGTAAAAAACCAAACAACAATTTTATAATAAAAATGCCGTACCAGCACGGATGCTATAGGAACTTTGAACATGGAACATTTGCGAGGTGTCCAGGGGGATGTGACCCGCCCATGACGAGGTGCTGCTGTGCGCCCTGTGTGCAGGGATGCTGCTGTTGCCCCACGGGACCATGCTGCAACTGTCATAGCGCCGAACGACGATACTGTTGCTGTTAACACCGCGAGACTGTGCTGTTTTGTAACTTTTGTAATAAAAACGTGGAAAAGTCATTTGTTTCTGTCATATTGTCACATAGGACCCCAGATCTATCACAAAGGATACGGACGTAACGACACCAATCTCTGTGTCGTCAGTCACATCTGATTGAAATAATCGACTTAAATGTTTGTAGGTATATTGACCGGAACATTATAAATAACATTCAATCAATCTGCCTAGCCTTTTCCCAACGATATGGGGTCGGCTTCCAGTCTGACCGGATGCAGCTGAATACCCTAACATTATAACATTCAAACGTTGTTCATTCAAAGCTCATTTTTGTGTGTTGTCAACCCAAAAGTTTGCAACTTTTCTTTGGTGGAGAGTGGAGACCCCGGCTTAAGATTCCAATTACACTATTCAGAAATTTATCATACAAATTTGATTTCATATCTGTCAAATTATATATGATCATTGTTAAGTGATGCTGTTCTTCATTTTTACATATTACCTACACATGATCATATAAACGTCATACTTATTAAAGATGGATAACGATTTATTGGTGTTTGATTTAATTTGAGGTTAGACGGATATGATCATATTTCTACGCTTGCAGCGCTTGCTATCAAATAGGATCCCATAACTCTCCCTATATAAAATGTACTCTGTGACTATGATCATATCATAGACAATATGAATCATATTATGTTAGTTCATTCTCTATCTACGTATTATGTAGTTATTATACCGTCATAGGTTCTCCGTAAAAAAAATACTCGTATATCTCTGATCCTATTTCTATGATAGTCTCAAATAAATAAAACCCGACTACTGAAAAATCACGCTCTAAAAAGTATGAAACAAGAAAATATTCTCATTTGTAATTTTTATGTACAAACTATTCAATATTTTATCGTCTATTATACAGGGTGTTCCTGGAAGTATGGATCAAATCGAAAAGGGATGTGGGCAAGGTTATTTCCAAACTTCGAAATGAACGTGAAGTGAGCTGTCATTCCACCTGCTGCTAGGGACTGACAGCTCACTCCGAGATCACTTCACCTAAGTTTTCACGGTGAGATGGTTACAGAATAGCACTGCAGGAACTAAGGTAAGCTAATACTGGTAATTTTGCGGACGCCGCGGCCACCAAAACGTTTGGGTAGTGAGGCTTGCAGCCACGCTCGGTCGTTTAAGGCCACATTTAAAATGGATGTTAGCACACTAACATCCGCGAATAATTTGTTCAATTTTGTCCAAGAGATGTGACTGCTTCCATAAAGGCTCGTGCAGACCACCGCGACGCGACGGGTGCAACGCGACTCGAACAATACAATTTCTAAGAAAACTTCACGGTATAACAATAGCCGGTGTCGCGTCGCGCTATCGCGTCGCGCTAGTCTGCACGAAGCTTAAAGGGGAAGAGCGTAGAAAATATGTAAAATTCGGATAAAAACAACAGTATCTAATCAGGATGAAAGTCGAATGTAAATTAATTTTGGAGTGTCCGAAATGTCGTTGAAGTTTTTGATTTTTTGATCGAAGAAAGGAAAAATTCTGTCTTCTAAAATTGGGCAACCTAGGAGGTAATTTTGATTTGTTATTATGGGTGGGTCGTTACGTGATTTCCGCGAAACGTAACGTAACTAGAGACTTTCGAACGCGTCACCTGTTTTGAAAACTAGTGATTTTAGTAACTAGTAATTTTTTCAAAATTATATTCGGTGATTCAACATGTTGACTATCGAAGCATTACAGTTATTTGTGAAACGAAAATATACATGATTACTTATGTAATACGTTACTTATAAACCTTTTTGGCGCAGCCGTGAGGCACACACTATTACTTTATGATTATTTTACTTCTTTATTTTGTTATTAGTGTTTCACGAACTGTGTCCAAATAAATATTATTTTTTGTTTCTTTCTTTATCACAAGCTTTAAGAGTAGAGTACCCTAGTCGGTGATTCTTCCATACAAACGTAGTACCTATGGTGATTACTCGTCTGTTTGACGGAGTACGTTCAAAATTATATCAGTTTGTCTTGTCATTATCTTACAGGGCTGTATGGAAGCAGAATTGAAAAAAAAAATGGTTTTGAAGTTATGAGCGTCGAAAATTCCATATTTCAACACTAATTTTAACTCGTCTTTGGGCGTAACGTAAATAAATAACTTATGTAGTAAGAAAATGGCAAAATAGAAACAGTACGGATCGACAATTTATTCAGTAGTTCAAATAATTTTATTTTGAGTAAATACATATAGTAGGTACCTAAAAAAAAAAAACTATACTCCCAAAGGTCTGTTCATGAAACTTTACGCGCTCGTTTTCGTTATAAATCATCGTCTATTTCACCAAATCAATAAAAACTAGATAAATAAATACTGAATAAATAAAACTAAATAAATATATATGTTAAGGAAGCACACTAAATACCTACGTAATAAACTGATTATTGTTAGTAAGTACATCTGCACATGTTAAAATAGTATCAAGTCGAATCATGTGTGGATATTAATCAAGTCGGGACATGAAGTCCAGTAGGTAGCATCAAATCTGGAAAGTTTTGGTCCAGTTCTAACATGTCAACTAATATAGAATGTTTCGAATAAATAATCCAACAAGTTAGAACAAGAAAGTCTAGTAAAATCAAAGATTCCTGACACAAAATCAGGTCTCTAGCAATAACCAATGTACCTATAGACACCGACTTAACTAAAATATGTGTTAGACATTCGTCCGTGTCTACAGGTAACTAAAAATACCTTATTTTCTCTTGTTAACCTGTCCTTATGTAATAAAAGGTATATAACTCCGTTGTCAGTCATAATACAATGTTTTTATTATGACTACAACACTGACTAGACCATTTCCCACCTGAATACCTATTTAAAACAATGAGAATACCTATCTGTGTTTATAATTACGTAATCCATTGTTCTAGAAGTAATTATCATGTCATAACTTGCACCTGCGCAACCCTGCCTCCCTCATTCGTGTAAACACCCTCGTCATAGCAAAATGGGAAATACCCAGCTATACCCCGACCCTCTGTCGCGTCCCTGAATAGCGAACTGCCCTGATGTATAGGAGCAAATTATTGTGTTTGCACAAATGGTACCCGCTACTTGCCCTATAGTAAAAATCTACTTAAGGTATCGGGTCTGATTTTACAATTGTAGTTGCCTAGTACTAGTTGCCTAGTACTCTCTTAGAAAGTCTCAGATTCTTAGTCAGTTGAGCTTTAACTTCGTTCCTACAAACATCTCGCTACTTGAGGTATAAATTCGTGCTAAATATAGTGTTAAATTCGGATTACATCTAGCTCTAACCTTTGTCTGTATTACTGTTGTGTATTTTACATATATTGTGTGTGTGTGTTTTATGTGCAATATACGTGGATTTATTACATTAGCTGCTTGTGGTTTTTCTACTGTGCCAAACCTTACAACAAACCGCCCCCTTCAAACGACATAAGCTGGTCGTTTACATTTTGGTCCTTCGAAAGCCGGATAAGGTTTCAAGTAACCATGAGTCAGCAGGGCTCCATCACAACACGCAGCAAGCTAAGGAAGCTAGCCGAAGAGCAAAACGCACGTAAGGATGACATCACAACGGACACCGGGTTGCAGTCCGATAGGGGACCAGGTTCGCCGTCTGTGGCGCCGACCATGGCATCAACGTCTGCACTCAACATTCCTCTGACGGGTGGCCGAGTAATCGACTACAGCGATTTAAGCACGTCAGAGGGACACCTAGGAGCACGGACACCAAGGGATCGCCGGAAATCGACCAGCAGAGCGTCATCCAGAAGTAGCCGCAAGAGTGTCGATTTCTTACGAAAAAGAATCGAATACGAGGCCGAAAAGGAAAGAATCGTCCTAAATGAAAGCCTAATCAAGGAAAGAGTACAGGCCCACAAGGAACGAGAAAGCCTAATCAAGGAAAGAGTACAGGCCCACAAGGAACGAGAAAGCCTTCTCAAGGAACGAGTCCAGCACAATGAGAACCTCCTCAAGGAAAAGGAAAACCTCCTTAAGGATAGGGAAAACCTTCTCAAGAAAAGAGTGGAGGCCGACTTAGCCGAGATAGAGGCAGCTACCGAGAGCGACGACGACGTCTCCAAGTCAGACGTGGGTACAGCACAGCGAGTGGAGCAGTGGATCGACACGACGCCGCAAGTTGGCCAACAGGAAACAGTGTTGCGTAATCCAGTTAGTGTTTTACGGCAATCGAGTACAGTGTTGTGTCAACCGGATGCAGTGTTGTGTACCCCGTCTGCGGAGCGCAGGCCCATGGATGTGGCCGCGCCCCGGATCCCTACCGTGAGTTATTCACAAACCGTAAGTACGCTTGATCCGACTACATACCGTAATAATGTGTCGCACATACTAGGTACACCCGTGCCGGTACCGTATTCGAGTACGATACCTAAAGCACGGATGTATACACCGATGCCTACCGAGAGAGTTACGTCCCGATTACCGACCAATAACCCCGTCTTTACCACTCCGGTCGCAAGTGGACCTCGCGTTTCGATACCCGAGTCGGATTCACAGCGGCAGTTGAAGTGCGGAGATGATGTTAAAGAAAGACGGCGGGAGTCTTCGGTTGAAAGGGACTCTGTGTTAGATAGGCTGGCAGAGGCAATAACCAGTATGGGGAGACCGCGACCGGTACCGCGACAGGCGTACGAATTACCACATTTTAGTGGTGATCCATCCGAGTGGATATGTTACAAAAATATGTACTGGGATACCACTCAAGAGTATAGTTATAAAGTTCATGAGAACTTAGCCCGGCTTAGAACGTCTTTACACGGCGAAGCTAGAACCTCAGTGGAGGATTTATTAAGTTCAGGTACGGATCCCAACGACATCATGCACGCGCTCGATCAAGAATATGGTCACCCGACTTTAATATTACAAAGCGCGTTACAAAAGATTAGGGACCTACCTAGAATATCGGAAAGCTGCCGCGAGCTTAGAAAGTTCTCGTCAACCGTGCGAAATGTAGTAGCCCTACTTAAAAATATTAAAGCTGACGGCTATCTTAACAATCCACAACTAGTTAGCGAGCTATTAAACAAGCTAACTCCTATACAACGCGCGCGGTACGGGGACTTTGCCATGGGGTTAGATAACGTGCAGGGGGTAAGACCTAAGAGTCTCACCTAACCTAGAATACTTATCTCACTTTTTAATACAATTAACGCATACAACGTCGTATTATTTACAGCCATCTATAATAGAACCTAGTGCTTCTACGCCCTCAATTAGGCAACAGGAACAAGTCTTCGGTCAACGACCCATGAATACCGCGCGTCAACTATTCAGTAGGCCACAGCTGACTCATAAGATAAATACACAGAGTGATGAGTCTAGCTCCGTACCTAAGAAATGTATCGTATGTCAAAGCGAACATACTATAGAAAAATGCGACACCTTTAACAAAATGACAGTTCAACAGCGATGGAACATCGTAAAAGAATTAAACACGTGTTTCAAATGTATAGTAAACAAACACAACAAAAGGTTTTGCCGCGCCGATAAATGCAAAAAATGCGGTTATTCCCACCACCTATTATTGCACGCCGATAAGCAAAACAATGCGAGCGATAAGCAGGTAGATAAGCCCGAAACCATAACGAACATCGGTGAATGGCATGCTTCTGCATTGTTAAAAATAATCCCAATAGAATTGTGTCATGACAAAGACAACAATAGTCATTGTTACGCATTACTGGATGGCGGTGCAACCGTCTCCTTGATAGATAAGACCATTGCTACTGGTTTGAAGGGCCCAAGTATACCCCTTTCATTGAAGACAGCGGGCGGTCACGAGATCACTGACCCAACGTCGCGAGCGGTTGAAGTAAAGGTCAAAGGGCCAAACGGACAGTGCCACAACATTAAATGTCGCACTATACGTGATTTAAATTTGCCTTCTCAAACCGTGACCACCGCAATGCTTAACGACAATGCCCACCTCCGCGACCTGGGATGCGTGGAAATGAGGGGCGCCAAACCGCTGGTATTGATCGGGCAGGACAATTGGCAGCTAGTTGTAGGCCGGGACGTCCGTCAAGGAAAACCCGGTAAACCAGTTGCCTCCCTTACCGAGTTAGGTTGGGTCATACATGGTCCGTTCGACCATAAAGATTTAAAAAGCGAACAAATTAACTGTACGGCAGTTTCCCTGCCTGACCTGCATGACCCAGTTAAATCTAGCGAAGCGATAGGTATTTCTGAGAACGTACGTAAAATCCAATCAGATGAAAGGGCCTTAGAAATACCGGATAAAACTAACCACCGTGTACCAGATGAATCACAGTGGGCAGTAGATTTGTTACGGAAACATAACAACTTAATACCTACCAATTATAACGGTAATCTTTTGACCGGACCCGACCCATTATTATTATTACCTTTTCAAGAAAAGGAAGCCGAGACTTGTTTCGCTCGGCTTAATAACCTGCATCGCCTGGAACAGACAAAAATACCAGGGTTGTATGGGCTAGATCTAGACAAGGATCTAGATCTAGATCTAGATTTACAAATGTTTAGCGACGCAAGCGAACAAACATGCGCAGCGGTCGCGTACCCAGTGGGCTACCGAGATAGTAACCAAGCGTCAGTGACGATGTTAGGTAGGGCTCGCGTAGCCCCACAAAAAGTAGTCTCAATTACAAGGCATGACTTACAACCAGCCTTATTAGCTAGACTATCGGACCGAGGCAACTGGCACTGGGTTCCTTCCGCGGACGACCCCGCGGGCAAAGCAACCAGGTCGTCTTGGCCCGAGAACCATACGGCATGGCTGTGCGGCCCCCCGTTTTTATGTGTTCCACAGGAGCGGAGGCCGGTGTGTCGAGAGGCTGAGTCAGCAGAAGTGGACTTGGGGCGCATTCAGCGGGTCCACTCTACAGCAGCGACGCCAGCGCACGCCTACCGTGCGGCGCCACTTCTCAGCTACGAGCGCTACACGTCGTGGGCGCGTAGGAAACGCGTCACGGCTCATGTACTCATCGTCGTCGGCCGATGTCGTAAGCGTCGGCCAATACAATAACTACAGCAGCGCGATCAAGAAGAAGCTCACAACCATCTCATAAGGTTGTGCCAGGATGATAGCTTCAGTGAAGAACGCACTACGAAGTACGCTCAGGGAGCGTGCCCCACGTGAGGAGGTCCTTTACACCCTCCTCACAGAGGCCGAGCTCATCATAAATAGCCGGCCTCTCAGCTACGTCTACAATGACCACAACCAGCCCGTGGTCCTGACGCCGAACCACCTACTCCTTGGCACTGCGTCCGGGAGCACTCCGTTCGCGCCGGGAAACATCGAGGACGTCGACTCCCGCTGTCAGTGGCGGCGTGTGAACGCGCTCGCCGACATGTTCTGGCGTCGGTGGCTACGGGAGTACCTACCTACTCTACAACGTCGACAAAAGTGGACAAATAACGTACCAAATGTGAGTGTCAACGACGTAGTGGTTATCGTAGATAACACCAATAGTCAAAAATGTGTATCACGGAAGTGACGGGATAATCCGTGTAGCTGACGTAAGAACAATGAATGGGGTCCTGCGTCGGCCCATTGTTAAATTAATTGTGCTTCCCACCGTCCATGTGTAATGCGGCGGAACCCTTTTACAGGGGGTGGAATGTTAAGGAAGCACACTAAATACCTACGTAATAAACTGATTATTGTTAGTAAGTACATCTGCACATGTTAAAATAGTATCAAGTCGAATCATGTGTGGATATTAATCAAGTCGGGACATGAAGTCCAGTAGGTAGCATCAAATCTGGAAAGTTTTGGTCCAGTTCTAACATGTCAACTAATATAGAATGTTTCGAATAAATAATCCAACAAGTTAGAACAAGAAAGTCTAGTAAAATCAAAGATTCCTGACACAAAATCAGGTCTCTAGCAATAACCAATGTACCTATAGACACCGACTTAACTAAAATATGTGTTAGACATTCGTCCGTGTCTACAGGTAACTAAAAATACCTTATTTTCTCTTGTTAACCTGTCCTTATGTAATAAAAGGTATATAACTCCGTTGTCAGTCATAATACAATGTTTTTATTATGACTACAACACTGACTAGACCATTTCCCACCTGAATACCTATTTAAAACAATGAGAATACCTATCTGTGTTTATAATTACGTAATCCATTGTTCTAGAAGTAATTATCATGTCATAACTTGCACCTGCGCAACCCTGCCTCCCTCATTCGTGTAAACACCCTCGTCATAGCAAAATGGGAAATACCCAGCTATACCCCGACCCTCTGTCGCGTCCCTGAATAGCGAACTGCCCTGATGTATAGGAGCAAATTATTGTGTTTGCACAAATGGTACCCGCTACTTGCCCTATAGTAAAAATCTACTTAAGGTATCGGGTCTGATTTTACAATTGTTTCCTCTCCGATCCACCTCCTCTCCGATCCAGATGATCCAACCACTCTCCTCCAGGAGAGCAATAGGGCCACCAGTACAGTGCACAAACACACCCGACACCCGTCGTACCGACCTCGCCGCCGAGGTCCTCCGCGCGCGCGACCCTCACGAGTAAATAATACTCCCCCCC
The DNA here is from genome assembly GCA_963853775.1 of Xanthia togata. Taxonomy (NCBI): domain Eukaryota; kingdom Metazoa; phylum Arthropoda; class Insecta; order Lepidoptera; family Noctuidae; genus Xanthia; species Xanthia togata. The sequence continues at coordinate 21,167,453 of OY970795.1, read as the reverse complement.
GACCCTTGTCCGATGAAGCGCCAGCCCGCGCCGCAGCTGAGCGCGTAGCTTTAAATTCCCCGTCTAATAATAATATATCCGTGATCCAGCCTGTCCCATCTTGCTGTCCCCCCCTCAGCGACGCCCTAAGCCGAGGTTCGTACCCCACAGGGGGTGCCCTTAGCGAGCGTTCGCCTAATTTTAATGTAGAATAGTTGCTCCTGGCTGGAGGCTTTGAGTGTAGTGCTTAAGGCAGCCACAGGATTGTTCGGTTGAGCAGTAAATACCTTAGTGGTATACCTGCGAGATGCCATAGTTAAAAAAAAAAAAAAAAAAATTACAATTGTAGTTGCCTAGTACTCTCTTAGAAAGTCTCAGATTCTTAGTCAGTTGAGCTTTAACTTCGTTCCTACAAACATCTCGCTACTTGAGGTATAAATTCGTGCTAAATATAGTGTTAAATTTGGATTACATCTAGCTCTAACCTTTGTCTGTATTACTGTTGTGTATTTTACATATATTGTGTGTGTGTGTTTTATGTGCAATATACGTGGATTTATTACATTAGCTGCTTGTGGTTTTTCTACTGTGCCAAACCTTACAACAAACCGCCCCCTTCAAACGACATAAGCTGGTCGTTTACAATATAATTAGACTAATTAGTACGCATATTAGTCACGCCCAACAACGAGTTCGAGCCGTCGACTAGTGTACCCTTTAAGCGTTTGGAACGAACAAGTTTTTGTAGCTACACATGCAGTAACATCATTAACGTAATACTAACACAAATAAACGTCCCTTCATACTTTATTCAGGCTTAGGGCGGTTATTTTGTAAGTAGTTACTTTTCAATGCAGTATCGAAACTAAGTACTTATAAAATAACTTGTTTACAGTTTGACTCGAAACTAGCTATTCGGCTACATGCCACGTAGCCAGTTATTGTAACTAGTGTCGTGAAATAACGCCCCTAAGTTAAAAATTAAATTATATTACCTACGTGTAAGTTGTTAATTGAATAGACGATAAAATATTGAATAGTTTGTACATAACAATTTCAGATGAGAGTCCCTTCATACTTTATTCAGGCTTAGGGCGGTTATTTTGTAAGTAGTTACATTTTCAATGCAGTATAGAAACTAAGTACCTACAAAATAACTTGTTTACAGTTTGACTCGAAACTATAGCTATTCGGCTACATGCCACGTAAGTAGCCAGTTATTGTAACTAGTGTCGTGAAATAACGGTGTGCGTTACCCCAGCCAGATAATGTCGAAAATCGTCATCCAAGTGCAATAGATAATTAGAAATACAGCTTCTGTAATTGGTAAGCAGATTTTTAAATTTGGTATGCTGATAGTTTTTTAATTATTTGATAAAAACACTTCCGGCTGGAGTAACGTTACCCCAGCCAGATCTTTTGTTTTCTAATGGATATTTTGAAATCAATTTTATCTAAATAATTAGAAATGAATTTGAAATAAATGGTACAACTTAATTTGTATTTGTATTTGCTATGGTTGCGAAGATATTTAAAATCCTGCTGGAGTAACGTTTGCACGATTGCTGTATCTCGGAATTGACTATACGGATGATTGTAATATTTGTACATGAGATCTGGCTAATTAGTTATAATTTGTTACGCAATAAACGAATCCACTATAATGCACCGTTTTGAAGTTATTTTAGTAAATAGAAAATTGCTTTAATAGGTCCTAGCACTTCCAATATGCGCCCCAAAGACTAAACTTAAACGTTATTATATCGATAATTACTGTCTTTAAATGGTACTGAAGTTTCATTAGTATCCTTTAAGTAATTAAAAAGATAAGATGATTTTTCGGCCACGGTGCGCAGCTCAGTTATTTGACCACCGATTAACCGAGTTTACTGTAGTAGTGGTAACTGAATTTTAGATGAATAATTAGAAATACAGTTCAATTATATACATGTGAAATTTCAGACTTGTACACTAATTAATTAACGAGATAATCGAAAAAAATGATATATGCGTGGTAACCCGACCAAATCTAGAATGTTATAATAAAGCGGGCGCGCAATACATTACACCAACCTTCTAAAATTATTAGCATAATTGTCCTTAAAAGTTGGTACAGTCACGAATAAAACTAGTTTGATTGAAAAATTAAACCTACCATTCTAAATGTTTAAATAAACTTTAAATTGCTCAAAGTAGTGTCCACTATGCCATGCTTCAAATACCTACCTACGTTTAACCATTATATCGATGAGGTAGGTAGGTACCTACGTAAGTAGGTACCTGAACATCTTGATAATATTATATAATTTACATGCTTAGTTAGTCAAAAAGTACGTATTGTAAGAAGTTGACTGCATTGTTATGTCGTTTATTTTTAGTATTGTAAATGTTTTATTTTTATACAATAAAACTCAATTAAGAATACGGCTATCTTTATGTAAGACATTTGTGATTTTTTAAATCATATTAGATAAAACAGTAGAACCTACCTACCTATCTTTTGTAAAGTTCTATGATATGTTAGTACTTGCTGCACTGTGATGTTATTAACTTATTACATTTTATTATTGTTGATCTGTGATCTATTACAATAAAACTTAATTTTTATTTGAATTTGAATTTGATCAGTTCTTAATTTTAATTTCAGATAAGCAAGCGACGTTGCATATTAGCCCATAAAAAATATCTGTGATTATTTTTGAAGTAAATTTATATAAGGTAAGTAAGTAAGTACTTACCGTAATTAAAATAATTATCTGCATAGGATCATCATCATCTACATAGTTAGATACTCCATATTTGTTATTACCTACGCATTATTATTTTTTAAATGAATATTCCATTATAAATATGTTTTACTTTACCACTTGTTTACCCGTCTGTACTAAACACGTAATTATTCTCACGTATGATACTGTAAGTTGTAGAAGGTTGGTATAATGTATTGCGCGCCCGCTTTTTTATAACATTCTAGATTTGGTCGGGTTACCACGCATACATCATTTTTTTCGATTATCTCGGTAATTAATTAGTGTACAAGTCTGAAATTTCACATGTATATAATTGAACTGTATTTCTAATTATTGATGTAAAATTCAGTTACCACTACTACAGTAAACTCGGTTAATCGGTGGTCAAATAACCCAGCTGCGCGCCGTGGCCGGAAAATCATCTTATCTTTTTAATTACGTATAGGATACTAATGAAACTTCAGTACCATTTAAAGACAGTAATTATCGATATAATAACGTTTAAGTTTAGTCTTTGGGGTGCATAATGGAAGTGCTAGGAACTATTAAAGCAATTTTCTATTTACTAAAATAACTTCAAAACGGTGCATTATAGTGGATTCGTTTATTGCGTAACAAATTATAACTAATTAGCCAGATCTCATGTACAAATATTACAATCATCCGTATAGTCAATTCCGAGATACAGCAATCGTGCAAACGTTACTCCAGCAGGATTTTAAATATCTTCGCAACCATAGCAAATACAAATACAAATTAAGTCGTACCATTTATTTCAAATTCATTTCTAATTATTTAGATAAAATTTATTTCAAAATATCCATTAGAAAACAAAAGATCTGGCTGGGGTAACGTTACTCCAGCCGGAAGTGTTTTTATCAAATAATTAAAAAACTATCAGCATACCAAATTTAAAAATCTGCTTACCAATTACAGAAGCTGTATTTCTAATTATCTATTGCACTTAGATGACGATTTTCAACATTATCTGGCTGGGGTAACGCACACGAAATAACGCCCATAAGTTAAAAATTAAAATATATTACGTGTAAGTTGTTAATTGAATAGACGATAAATATTGAATAGTTTGTACATAACAATTTCAGATGAGAATATTTTCTTGTTAATTTACTTATATACGCGCTACGCCCGCCGCCCGCGGCGCAGCGAGGCGCAGCACGGTGCAGCGCGGTGCAGCACGACGAAGCATTTTCGAACTATCTCAATTAAATGTGTATCTTTTTGAGTTGTCATTAAAGTTACATTTTGTATCACTATCTTAAAAAAGTGCGCGCAGCGTCGCTTCGCGTCACGTCTCGGTGTGAACTGATCTTTACGTTTTTTCGAAATGATTTTGTTTTACGCGGGCTAGGAACGCGTGTCAAACCGCGGGTAAAAGCTAACTCATGACAGACGACATATTATGAGGAACCGGCTGTCAGCGAATCTATACAGTGCGTTCATTATAATTTGTCTCGTGACGCGATTGGAAGCCTGTTCTGTTACTCACCATTTTGAACTCTATTATACTAAGCTTGACAAGTAATGGTGCCAATATGATGGCAAGGGACAACTTATTAATGTTATTATAGAGAACGGTCTGTAGCTATTCTGGGTTAACCATAGGGTTAGCCCCAATATATTGCTTTCCTCTATGGTTAACCCAAAAAAGAAAAGACAAATGTCACAACATGTCAAATTCCCACATTCCCACTCAAATTCCTCAATCCAATAATCTGCGGCGACAAAGAAATAAAAAAAAACAGGATAGAAAGAAAAAAAAGCAACCAACAACCATATTTTTAATAATTATGAAACCTCGGTTAGGATTCAATAAGAATTTCAAACTTAAAACTTTTGAGCAGTGTGGAGGTGAAGGTGGATGTAAGTGCGGCCAAGGCCAGACCAAGATAAAATGCTTCTGGCCTTCCTACGTGCAGGAATGCTGCTGTTGCCCCTCGCCATGTTGCCTGTTGTGATTAGGCATCCGCATCCTCCACAAGAACACCAGGTCGCGTCGCAGAGATTACAGAATTCACAGACAATTTTATACATAAGACAGTACTGATACAGTGACAACAGAGAAGACATGGATTCATCCATCTTTCCACTGTTTGCATTCTACAGCTTCAATATGTGGCGTATGATGCTGTGTTAAATTTTCATTGAAGCACAGTCAGACAAGCTTGACAATCCGCGTACATCATATTAACGAATGGTTTTTACAAAGCGTCTGCATCATTTTCACCAGGGCTGCGAAGTTCTATCAACGAACAAACTAAAAACCGGCGGCATGGTGCCATACATATTGGAAGTGAACCCTCCGGGAGGGTTGCCAGCATTACGTTTGCGCTAAAGTTAAACATCGCGGACGGTCAACGGCATTAGGTTTAAAACCGTGTTATAAAACACGGTAAAATAAAGTAAAATAGTGTTTTGTCTTGTCGCTATACGTAGTTTCCAAACTTTTAATTCTTTTGTGAATCTTTGTAACAGACAAAAAAAAAATGCTTGTATTTAAAACCCGTATATATACGTCATATTGTTAAAATACTAATACATCAGATTTTATTTTCACGGTTTATAATGCTGTATTCGCTAAGAAAAACCAACATTCAAAATGAGCCCTCCGCGAGGGATGCCGGGAGCCATATGCGACTATGTGGATCCTGCATGAGGGCTCCCGTCACTGGACGTGTTAATTACAGGAGATCACATGCCACTGGAGGACAAGGAAATGTTACTACGCTTCCATAAAGATAGAACAAGATTTTGAAGATTGATTGCCCTACCATATGAGACCAAATATGTCATGGTTATTAGAAATATACAAAAATAAACCGTGACTGTATGGGGGCGACGTTCGTGGAACGCGACCCCTCGCCACACGACATTCTATGAAAACGGTACCCGCATCTATAAAAAAACCAGCTCTATCCTGACCTACGATAATATTATGTAATAAATAAACCTGAGCTCAACATAAAATGGTTATTGTCTTTTGTAGATAATGGGAAAAAATTCCGAATTCGCCGAAACAGGTCAATGACCGCGCGCACACGCAATTTACTAGAAACTGTGAAACACAATAAACAGTGCGGCGTTGTCATTGGGAAAACTGAATTCATTACTTCCACGACTGTGGCCCCTATTCCACAAACCTACTTAGGTCTGACAAATGAACAAGCAGGAACTTACTGAACTTGGCTACCAACTACCTACCTACCTTAGTGGTTTTTGGTTGCTATTTAATATGTTATCCTGTGTTATTTTGTTTATATGATGAATAAAAAAGAAATAAAAAAAATATTAAAACATTATCCACTGTAGTAATTTAGGGCCTTTGTTACATCAGCCCACGGCTGTTGGCCACCTAATAGAAGGATCGTTGTAAGTAAGTACGTACCCCTATACAGCTAGCAGCAGCAAGCTTTAGGCTGGCTAACATTAACACTACTGAAATACACTGAATCGCAAAAATTCCGGGTCGCTAATAAAAACCGTGATATCTCCATAAATTACATACCTAGATCGCAAGAAAAATTAATATGTAGTAAGCAGGTTACTAATACTTGTTCTAAGGTCCATATTACAGAAGGAAACTCAAGTATTGATCTCTGTTTATAACTAGTTTTAAGTCTGATTTTAATTTTAGAACGTTCCTCAAGCATAGATTCATTGCCGGGGTTGCGGGAAAGTCCGAAAGGGATACCGTAGCCCCTGCAATGCACAGGCAACAGAAGGAGCACGGGTGGGTTTTAGTCAGTAAGAGTCTGACTTTATTTAGTTTGGCTTTATTTTTGATCAGTTTGCGAATCGAACCCAAGCAGTGATTTGATCTATAATCACCCAAGTGTGGTCGAGACCGCGCTTCGTGTCCGATTGTAAATTTTTGTTGTGTTCATGCGTTGTCGAGTTTCTATATTGTTGTATTTTTGAATGATTACTATAAAAATGGATGCAATTGAAGAGGTTCGGAGGAAATCATTACAATAATTTGTTTGACGATAATTCAAATAGAAGGTTGAACTTTAGCGTTCCTCTCAGATATTTTATACGTCTTCGTGAAGCTGATATAAAGCCTTATAGACCAGCGAACGGCCCCAAACTGCTCAGAGAACATCGAGTTGCCAGGTTACGGTTTGCTCGAGAACACATTCGATGGACAGATGAAGATTGGTCCAAGATTATGTTTTCCGATGACTCCAGATTTTGTTTATTTACGCAAGACGGGAGACGAAGAGTATTTAGACGACCAGAAGAACGGTATCATCAAGCGTGTTTTGAAGAAAAGGTGCCATTCGGTGGAAGATCAATAATGGTTTGGGCTGGGATATCTTCAGCAGAGGCTCGCATGGAGTTAGTGATCATAGAAAACGGTTCTCTGACTGCTGTCAGATACGTAGAAGAGGTTTTAAATGAGCATGCTGGTCCTTTCTTAGTGAATACGATATGATAGAACATGCATGGGACGAGCTCGGGAGATGCGTGAGACAACGCTCTCCTGCTCCCGTTACCTTACACGAGTTAAGGAATGCGCTAGTGGAAGAATGGGCAAACATAGACCAAAATCGTATTAAGAATTTGGTTTACAGCATGCCATGTCATCTTAATGAAATGATACGGGCTCGTGGAGGAAATAAAAAATATTAAATTGACAAAAATTCTTTTATTTTTTAAGATTTACTGCGACTGCGAATTGTATTTTTGTTGTCATAAGAGCGAAATTTTCTTATTTTTTTTATTTGATTAAAGTTATATAGTGTACAAAACGTGTTACACATTTTTTATGTATATTATCAGTCATCTACAATATACTATAGTTTCACAAATTAGTCTGAAACTATCACGCCATTTATTAGCGACCCGGAATTTTTGCGATCCAGTGTTGTTTTTCAGCAAACTTACAGTTAAAGAGTCTTAATTGCCCTAATTATAATGATTTATGGTAACAGTACAATAGGAAAAACAAGGTCGTGAATGAAAAGCAATTTTGCAGACTTAATGATAAGATAAGATATTTCATTTGCATAAAACATGGTAATTATACAAGGTGTTATTAAAAAATATTAGATCGAACATATTTTGCATTATACTAAAAGCATGCAAACTTACTTACTAAAGATACGTTATGACATTGAAATATAATTACATTCAATTCATATTTAAAAAAAAAACATTAATGCTATAGAATTTATTATCATTGAGCCATTTATATACTTGAATTTTAAATAATTTACAATTTAATGTTTTAATTATTTTTTTGGTAATTTAATAGAGAGACGTACACACATAGCCTGCGAGTTTTTATGTATGTATTGGTCACACCGACTTCGAGAGGTACAGGGGCCGTATTATGACTTATTAATGCCACCATTATTCCAGTGTGAGTGAGAGACGGAGCTATACAAGGCCGTACCATCCTTTTTTCGCAGTGGAATAATGATGGCATTAATACTTCATAATAAGGCCCCTGCAAGCATATATACAGAAGGCCAGCAGCCTGATGCTGTAATTTACTTCAGACAATATTTATGACGATCACGACGGATGCTGCAGCATCGGCGTCATATTTATCGATTCTGAAAACTCGATTAATCACCGAGAATGAATTCCTTGAATGATTGAGTCGATATCAGACGAAGCTCATAACGATTTACGTGATCATAATCACGGGAATACTTTATTTTTATGAGTTTTAGACATCCAAGAACAAACTTTACGATTTCTACGTAAAAACATTAAATGCTTAATGAGTGTTAAATACACGCGAAATCCATTTAAAAAGAAGTCGATTGACGAAGTAGAATTTTATCGCGGGTACATCGCTCGACACTTCCGGCCACTATTATATGATGTGGACGTTGAACTAAATGACCGCATTTCCGTTCTCGCGCACCTTGACGCTTGACGCTCAAGAGAAATTGTAGGTGTTAAATTCACAGCTTTATTTACAGTTATCATTTAATGGCACAGGTGTGAGTACTATGTACTAAAGAGTTACCATTTACCGGGTAATATGTATTTCATTGACTTGAATGTGCCCTGGCGGCTGTGAGTATGTCATGCTCACTCAGATGTCTCGCTGATGGTGGCGCGTGTGTTGGATCATTTAGCTCCCTTCAAAATGGTTGAGCTGAATGGTGCTGATCCATGCGTCATGTTCGTGAACGGGCGCCGTCAGTTGGGACCACAGTTGGGACTGGTCATCTCTTAGCTGCCATGGCTTATTTTAATTTATTTTAAATGTTTGAATGGTTCTTTGTTTTTTTTTTATTACAAACGTTTTTACGAATGTGCACGTCTTTCTACATTGTTCTCACATGCATAATTTCAAAATGAATGATGTAACCAATATTTTGTATTAAAAGTTTTGATGTAAAAGAGTGTCCGTGGTGTTTCTTGCCCGTTCTTCTCCATAGGTACGCTTTGGAATGGCAACTAGCTTCATATTTCTGACTGACCGGCTTCTTGACAGTTCAAAAGTGCCTTTAAATGGTTTACTTTACCTTTAGTGTGCATTACCTACCTAATGTTAATCTGTCGATATGAAAACGAACTTGTCTTCAACGCCATGAAATTTAACACTTTCGACTTCACCCAATTTTCATAGAACTCATACGCCATGCCACCATACATATTGGAAGTAGACCCTCCGGGAGGGTTGCCGGCATTACGTTTGCGAAAGTTAACCATCGCGGACGGTCAACGGCATTCGGCGCTTTGCACATGGAGCAACTATTGCAGCAACTGGCAACTAGCTGTTTACATACATATATTTTAATTGGACTGCGCACACATAGCAACTCAAGTTTCGAGTTCCGTTGATCGTCAACAGTTTTCAGTTGCTGTAATCGATGACTAAGTTAGTTCCTAATTGCCGCAACTAGCAGCTGTTAAATATTATACCGATTTTTAAAGTTGCCGGTTTCGCGTCGGGCGATTTCACACCCTCTCCCTGTGCCCGGCAATGCCAGAGTCGCTCAATACGAATAATTTGTCTTTGTTGGCGCCGTCGACGGCGACGACGTAATATAATGATAGCAAGTGCTGCTTCTTCGATATCCATCGTGGCACTGAACGCTGATCACTGCGTAGATTGAGCAACTCGGCTATGAAAGTAGCTCACAGATTGCCATAAAATTGCGGCAACCGTAAACATTAAGTGGTCTACACACCAAAGCCGCTGACCCGGCGGCACAGCCTTAGTGCCGGCGGGTTAACCCGGCGGCTTCAGAATGTCCAAGCCGAATGACTTTGCCGGCGGCACGACAGCCGCGGCATGTGGTGTTCTAGTAATTGCCAAATAGTCGTAGAGATTGGACGTGTGTGTTTCGAATAATTCAGAAGTAGTATTTTCAGATTGACATGGAGGAGGACGATAACAGTGATTTAATAATAGCAGTTTGTGGAGTTATTATCGGTGGATCCCTCAACACACGAAAGTGTTGGGTTAGGCCAAGTTTAATGAGTCGCAATAAATACAGTACTTGTCAAAGATTAAGTGATTTAAAGGAAGACGACTTGGTTCTATACAAACCCATTTATTTTAAGACTTTCCTGTCATTAACCAGTACCGACTTTGAATATTTACTGAATATTGTTGGACACAAAATAGCTAAACAAGACAAAAATTACAGAAAAGCAGTTTCACCAGTGGAAAGATTGTCAATAACGTTAAAATACCTAAGCTCAGGAAATTCTTTTAGTAGCCTGTGCGACGTCTTTAAAGTATCTCCTCAACTAATTTCAAGCATTATTCCTGAAGTATGTGATGCTTTAGTTGAAGGACTTTCAGATTATGTGAAAATTCCAAGAAGTCAGGAAGGATGGAGAGAAATTGCAGATGAATATTTAAAAAGATGGCAAATACCCAATTGTCTTGGGTCAATGGATGGGAAACACATAAAACTTCAATGTCCCCCAAAAAGTGGAAGTGATTATATAAACTATAAAAAATATTTCAGTATTGTGCTCTTTGCTTTAGTAGATGCTGATTACAACTTTTTGTACGCTAATGTGGGATGTCAGGGTCGGATTTCAGATGGTGGGGTTTTTAATAATTCAGCATTATGTCGATTGTTAAATGATAATGAATTGAATATACCACATAAAACCCCTTTACCCGGAAGGAATCTACCAGTACCGTATTTTTTTTTGGGTGATGACGCGTTTCCTCTGCAACCCCATATTATAAAGGCTTATGATGGTAATCACACAATGGGATCATCTAAGAGGGTTTTTAACTATCGCGTATGTCGAGGGCGAAGAGTAGTTGAAAACGTGTTTGGGCAGTTAACACACAAATTTAAGATTTTTCATAGACCTATTCAGCTAATCCCAGAAAAAGCTACTACTGTAACTTTGGCGTGTATACATTTATTTAATTATATCAAACGAACCGCTGCAACTCAGCAAAACGAAAACGATACTGATAATAATCAAGGAGAAGTCTTTCCCGGTGAATGGCGTAGACATCTTGAAAACGACAGTTGCTTAGATAATATGTCAGGAGAAGACAATCAAACCTCGGATACTACAGTGACCGCTGAGGATACAAGAGTGGAGTTGACTCATTATTTTCTTTCTAGTGTCGGAGGATTAGAATGGCAATATAACCAATAACTCAACTCATATAATCAATATTATTTTTAATCATTAAAGTAGTTCCATGTATTATCCATTAAATCTAAAATCGTAAATTACACATAGTGAGATACACTTTTATTGTGATTCGTATAATAAAGTTTTAAACAAAATAAGAAATGTGTTTTTGTAAACCAATAACATGATATTAACTATTGGTAACAGTAGAAGTGTCACTAAACTAAAATTAAAACCTTGCTATTCCTTTCGCACATATGTCAAGCTCTACTCGTGTGAAGGGAATAGTCAACACTAATTTTAAATATAACTTTAATGGGGCTACCTATAGCTACCTTTATTATACCAAAAAGAAAATTAAATATTTATAACATATTTTGAAGATTACTTTATAACACTATCAGAAGGATTTAGAGCTAGGTATTCTTCAGCAAATGTTTCTAGTGACGAAGGTTGAATTGTTTGTGGATCTGGGTTTGTTTGGGCAGAGTATTCAGAAGAAGTTAAGTTATTTGTAGAAGGGCTTACAACCGTCTGTTGAAGTGAAGATGCTGTATAGTATCCTGGATGACTGTGTGAACTAGAAACACTACTTGGTCTTGCAAATTCCGTAAATGTATCGGATCTATATCCAGTTTCGGCTTCAAATATTATATTGTTGATCCGATGTCTCACAATAGCTTTCATTTGTCGATCCATTTGTCTTAACTGACCCGCAATATAATCTCCAAATAAACCATCCTCATCTTTTGTCACATTTGGTCGTTGGGAGATATTCTTCATAATATTCAATGCTTCGGATATCAACTCTTTATTAGTGTTGATTTTAGGACGTTTATTTCGTTGCCAAGTTGTATTTTCTGGCGACATCTGTGGTAAATCATTTTGATTTGATTGTGAATCACCTGGCGACATCTGTGGTAAATCATTTTGATTTGATTGTGAATCTCGTTGTGAATTGTGGCTCGTCGACGGTGTGTTCTGCGAAAAAAGACGAAAAAGACTGCCCGTTTAGCCGTTTTACTTTTATTTAATAAAAAATAAATAAGTATATCTAGTCAAAATCAACATTTATTGTGTATTTTTTTATTATGGATTTTATTAAAGGCACTGAATAAGTCTTCAACATTTCAATTATTTTTTTTTCAAACACTTTTTTTTACCTGAGTGGCAACTATTTTGCCAATGCCTGGGAAAGGGTTAAAATGTAAATACAAAGATACACTAATAAATAAACTAGTATAATTATATGTCTATGGGGCCCTAGTTGCCTGATTATAAATAAAAAAAAATTAAATCTTTACTTACAGTATCGGTGGTTCCAGTAGGCACATTTTTGTTCCGCAGAAAATTTAGTGATTTGTAGGCAAACCATTTACTATGATAAATATCATCAGTACCCGCACCAGACTTATTTGAATTATCTTCTTTTTTTTTCTCTCGGTAATAATGACTAGTTAAATTTTTTATCTTGCTCTCGATTTCCGGAACATCAGTAGCAAATTCACTGCTACTGCACTTTACTAGCTGTCTTAGTCACTTTTATTTGAATAACGTTAACATACAGTAATAAGATTTAAAATAAAAACAATTTTATGCAGAACTTATCAAGCTTTCAGTGTAATTAAAGTTTAAATACTGTATTATTCAAGATAAAGCTATCACGTCAGCTTTTTTAAAGATGTAATGAAACTATAAACTGCTAATTGGTGTTTCATTTTGCTATTATCTGACTTACGTGTTGCTTGGGAATTCACTGGCAATTTCATTAAATGCGTCGTAACGCTTTGGCCGGCTTTTGTAGTCACGGTTTTTTGGGTTCCATAATATTTCTTTTAAATGATAGAGGTCTATTAGTTTTATAACTGTTGCATCGTCCCACTCCATATTGGTTAATTGATAAAAAATAAAAGTGCCGACACTTCACAACAACAGAGAATGAATAAGTGATACGTCACTACTCTATGAAAGCCGGCGGGCAACTGACTGAGTGAGTGGAGAGGGATGCCGTCGGCATCGGCATGCTGCCCCGCCGGCTTGCCCGCGCGGGCGCAAGCCGGCGGCATGATTGTACAAAATAAGGGTTGGGCCGGCGATCCGTGCCGCCGGGTCAGCGGCTTTGGTGTGTAGACCACTTTATGCTGTATTAAAAGTAATTATTGTGTTTTGAGTTTAATGGTTTGACGGTGCCGCAGCAGCGGCCGGTGAGTGTAAAGTGGTCTACACACCAAAGCCGCTGACCCGGCGGCACGGATCGCCGGCCCAACCCGCCGGCCGGTCTTATTTTGTACAATCATGCCGCCGGCTTGCGCCCGCGCGGGCAAGCCGGCGGGGCAGCATGCCGATGCCGACGGCATCCCTCTCCACTCACTCAGTCAGTTGCCCACCGGCTTTCATAGAGTAGTGACGTATCACTTATTCATTCTCTGTTGTTGTGAAGTGTCGGCACTTTTATTTTTTATCAACTAACCAATATGGAGTGGGACGATGCAACAGTTATAAAACTAATAGACCTCTATCATTTAAAAGAAATATTATGGAACCCAAAAAACCGTGACTACAAAAGCCGGCCAAAGCGTTACGACGCATTTAATGAAATTGCCAGTGAATTGCTACTGATGTTCCGGAAATCGAGAGAAAGATAAAAAAATTAACTAGTCATTATAACCGAGAGAAAAAAAAAGAAGATAATTCAAATAAGTCTGGTGCGGGTACTGATGATATTTATCATAGTAAATGGTTTGCCTACAAATCACTAAATTTTCTGCGGAACAAAAATGTGCCTACTGGAACCACCGATACTGTAAGTAAAGATTTAATTTTTTTTATTTATAATCAGGCAACTAGGGCCCCATAGACATATAATTATACTAGCTGACCCGCGCAACTTCGTCTGCGTCACAGAGTGGTTTAAGTAATTAATTTTCCCAGTTTTTTCGCAACATTTTTCATTGATGTGCCGCTCCTATATCATCATAATAGTCATAGCGTTGCCCACGACTTCGTCCGCGTAAATATCATTATCGTGGTTGGATAAATAATATTACTATGTCCTTCGATCTTCGTCAAAATCGGTTCAGTAGTTTAGCCGTGAAAACGTTACAGAGAGACAGACAGACAGAGTTACTTCAAAAACTGTTATGACATAGCTGTACCAGCGTTTTGATGAAAAACCTAAAAAAAAATGGAACTATAGTAAAAAATGGCACGGGAACAGGAATAATAAAGGAAGGTTGGGTAAAAAAAAGTACTGGGGGTCTTATAAAAATGTGGGTAAATAAATTAACGATTATATAATTAGTAGTATTTTTTTAAGGTATTTTAAAGTACTTCAGAGTAAATGATATTTTTTAGTTTTATTTTCTTGTGGTAGAAGAACATACTGATTTTCTCCGCAACCTGATCTTGATAACGCGACATATAGTTTGTCCATGTGAAAAGCAGTCTTAACGTAAATCGATTTCTACGTGTTTAAATGTTTGCCCCTGTGCTTTATTAATTGTTACGACAAAAGATACCTTAACGGGAAATTGAATTCTTTTAAAAATTCAAAGGTAAATCATTGGGAATCATTGGGATGCGAGGTATTAGCACTGTTTGACCAACTGCTGGACCAGTCAAAACTAATGCAACTCGCAGAACTACCGGGCGGCGCGGCAGGACATTGCCCCTTCCCCTCACCCGCCGGCCAGCGTCCCTCCCCCTCACCCGCCGCGTCTTGCGCGTCATGCGCACGTGAAACCGCACATATCTATTTATTTTGTTGCGGAGTTCTTTTAAAATTATTATATCTCCTAAGATGTTCATTGAAATCAAGTGATGTCAAGGACAATTTTGTTTACATTTAAATACTTGTGTTATTTGGCTATGGATTAATATTATGTTGATAAAACTCCTTCGCAAATAATGCATTAATTTCGAACAAATTTGATTACGATAAAAAAGGTTATAGTGAGTCAATCTTAAAAGATACACATATACCGTCGCAGACTTTTTTTTAGAACTTTTAAAGAGGAACAATTCCGTCATACATGATATTTGCGTAACTTAAACCGTTAACGCAGCGCACGCAACGGAAGCTCTCAAAAAGAAATATTTTTTCCCGTTTTTGTAACATTTTTCATTTATGCTCCGCTCCTATTGGTCGTAGCGTGATGTTATATAGCCTATAACCTTCCTCGATAAATGGACTATCTAACACACAAAGAATTTTTAAATTGCAACCAGTAGTTCCCGAGATTAGCGCGTTCAAACAAACAAACAAACTCTTCAGCTTTATAATATTAAGTATAGATTAGTTTATTTATTAGTGTATCTTTGTATTTACATTTTAACCCTTTCCCGGGCATTGGCAAAATAGTTGCCACTCAGGTAAAAAAAAGTGTTTGACAAAAAAATATTTAAATGTTGAAGACTTATTCAGTGCCTTTAATAAAATCCATAATAAAAAAATACACAATAAATGTTGATTTTGACTAGATATACTTATTTATTTTTTATTAAATAAAAGTATAACGGCTAAACGGGCAGTCTTTTTCGTCTTTTTTCGCAGAACACACCGTCGACGAGCCACGATTCACAACGAGATTCACAATCAAATCAAAATGATTTACCATAGATGTCGCCAGGTGATTCACAATCAAATCAAAATGATTTACCACAGATGTCGCCAGAAAATACAACTTGGCAACGAAATAAACGTCCTAAAATCAACCCTAATAAAGAGTTGATATCCGAAGCATTGAATATTATGAAGAATGTCTCCCAACGACCAAATGTGACAAAAGATGAGGATGGTTTATTTGGAGATTATATTGCGGGTCAGTTAAGACAAATGGATCGACAAATGAAAGCTATTGTGAGACATCGGATCAACAATATAATATTTGAAGCCGAAACTGGATATAGATCCGATACATTTACGGAATTTGCAAGACCAAGTAGTGTTTCTAGTTCACACAGTCATCCAGGATACTATACAGCATCTTCACTTCAACAGACGGTTGTAAGCCCTTCTACAAATAACTTAACTTCTTCTGAATACTCTGCCCAAACAAACCCAGATCCACAAACAATTCAACCTTCGTCACTAGAAACATTTGCTGAAGAATACCTAGCTCTAAATCCTTCTGATAGTGTTATAAAGTAATCTTCAAAATATGTTATAAATATTTAATTTTCTTTTTGGTATAATAAAGGTAGCTATAGGTAGCCCCATTAAAGTTAAATTTAAAATTAGTGTTGACTATTCCCTTCACACGAGTAGAGCTTGACATATGTGCGAAAGGAATAGCAAGGTTTTAATTTTAGTTTAGTGACACTTCTACTGTTACCAATAGTTAATATCATGTTATTGGTTTACAAAAACACATTTCTTATTTTGTTTAAAACTTTATTATACGAATCACAATAAAAGTGTATCTCACTATGTGTAATTTACGATTTTAGATTTAATGGATAATACATGGAACTACTTTAATGATTAAAAATAATATTGATTATATGAGTTGAGTTATTGGTTATATTGCCATTCTAATCCTCCGACACTAGAAAGAAAATAATGAGTCAACTCCACTCTTGTATCCTCAGCGGTCACTGTAGTATCCGAGGTTTGATTGTCTTCTCCTGACATATTATTTAGGCAACTTTCGTTTTCAAGATGTCTACGCCATTCACCGGGAAAGACTTCTCCTTGATTATTATCAGTATCGTTTTCGTTTTGCTGAGTTGCAGCGGTTCGTTTGATATAATTAAATAAATGTACCTATACACGCCAAAGTTACAGTAGTACCTTTTTCTGGGATTAGCTGAATAGGTCTATGAAAAATCTTAAATTTGTGTGTTAACTGCCCAAACACGTTTTCAACTACTCTTCGCCCTCGCCATACGCGATAGTTAAAAACCCTCTTAGATGATCCCATTGTGTGATTACCATCATAAGCCTTTATAATATGGGGTTGCAGAGCAGTTGCACCCAAAAAAAAATACGGTACTGGTAGATTCCTTCCGGGTAAAGGGGTTTTATGTGGTATATTCAATTCATTATCATTTAACAATCGACATAATGCTGAATTATTAAAAACCCCACCATCTGAAATCCGACCCTGACATCCCACATTAGCGTACAAAAAGTTGTAATCAGCATCTACTATAAAGCAAAGAGCACAATACTGAAATATTTTTTATAGTTTATATAATTGTTAGGAAGTACTTCCAGATAACTGTGCTTCCAGCAGCTTTGAATCTCTAACTCTTTATATCCGTGTTACGTTGCTATGGTTTTCTCCTTGTTATTAATTTTACTGACTTGACAAATATACTTTTACAAAGAAACATTTCGGTTTTCCTTAATATGGTAGCAGAGCAATATAAATATTAATGATTGTTTATTCGTTGCAATAGTGGACAAGACTCAAATAATTATGCAAACGGCAGGCGTAAAAATCGAGATAGGTCGACTCGACGGTCCCACTAACTGGCACACATGGAGGTACAAAGTAAAGCTTTTACTTAAAAGTACTCCAGGCACGCTAGAAGCAATAGAAGGCAAGTTAATAAAGCCAAATGATCCTGGAGAAACGGCAAAACCTGAAGATATACAAAAGTATAATCATGAACTGATTTTTTTTCAAAAATGTGACAGTCAAGCGCTTCTTATTCTTACTACAAATATGACTGAAGAGACCTTACAAAAAGTAATGCGATGTGAAACGTCATGTGACATGTGGAAAGAGCTTCATAGGCTTTATGATGGGGCAAAGGAAGACAGGAGCTACGATCTCTGTATGAAGTTTTTCCGCTACCAGAAAACCAATGAACATGATATGGCCACACATATTTCGACTCTCAAAACTGTATGGTATGACTTAAATAATGACATTGAAGGAAATGATCTGCCTGAAATATTGTTAATATGTAAAATCTTAGATACACTTCCGGAACAATACTTCAGTTTTAAGTCAAGCTGGTTATTGATGAACAAAAGTGAGCGAAATATAGAAAACTTGACTACACAGGTATGTGCTTACGAAAGATCTCTTAAACAAAAGAATACAGAAGAAGGTGGAAGTACCAATGAACTTCTCATGTTAAGAGGAGAGAAACGGTATGAGAAGCAGGGGCAAAGCAAAAAGAAATGGAAGAAATGCAATTATTGTGGAGAAGGCTTTCATAAAGTCACATCATGCAAGAAGTGGATTGCGGACGGTAGACCCCCCAAACCTCCAAAGCAGTCTTCAAGTATTGGGATGTTGACAGGCCTAGCTTTAACATGTGAAAGTAAGAACACAGATAAGGACTCGTTTTATGTGGATAATGGCGCTACGAGCCATGTTACCAATAGAAGAGATATATTCCACATCTTCGAAAAATTTGGTGAACATCATAAGGTTATGACAGCTAACGGAGAGATAGTTGAAGCCATAGGCAAAGGTTCTGTTCAACTGGAAGCTGACATTAATGGCCGCAAAGAGTTACTAGTCTTAACAAATGTATGGTACGTTCCAAGAATTGAGAGAAATCTATTTTCTGTGCTAGCCGCGCAAGATACGCTAAAGAATAGCATCTTTCAGTCAACTGCTCAGACATGTTATGTGAAGAATGATGGCAAAGTCATTTTAGTCGGGAATCGCGACAAGTATGGTGGTCTGTACAAACTTAACGTTAAAGTATTGATGCCTAAGCTTGAGATAAACCAACTAACGACGTCACAGAATCTTCAGCTCTACCATGAACGGCTGGGACACCAGAACAAGAGACATGTAGCAAAACTGATACAAAGAGAGCTTGGAGTAAAGCTAGACTCAAGTTCTGCTGATATCTGTGAAGGCTGCATCTTCGGCAAGAGCCATAGGCAGAAATTTGGAGAGAGACCAAGAGCAACTAAGCCTGGAGAGCTAATCAGTACAGACGTATGCGGACCATTCCCTTACTCGATCTCAAAGTTCAGATACTATGTTCTGTTCAAAGACACCTATTCAAAATATCGATGGATCTACTTTCTGAGACAAAAGTCTGAAGTTTTCGCACGCTTGAAGGACTTTCTAGCTGATGCAAAAACTTCTGGACACGTCGTGCAGGAGTTATTGAGCGATAATGGAAGCGAGTTCAATAATGAACAAGTACGCAATACTTTGAGACAACATGGCACTAAACAGAGGTTTACAATGCCATACACAGCGCAACAAAACGGTTCTTCTGAAAGAGAAAATCGTACGATTGTGGAGATGACAAGAGCACTAATGCACACTCATGATAAGATTCCAGAAGGTTTATGGGCTGAGATATCCAAAGCTTCTGTTTACATATTGAACAGAACGGGACCTACTCCTGTAGAAGGAAAGTCTCCGCATGAGCTCTGGTACGGCACAAAGCCTAGGATCAATCACCTGAAAGTCATTGGATGCAATTGCTATGTGCATGTTCCAAAACAGAAGAAAATAAGTAAGATAGTGAGAAAAGCTGAAAGAGGAATACTTATCGGGTATGACGGTGACGAAGGATATCGAGTTTTTGATGTTAAGAACTTAAAACTCATTAGATCTCGAGATGTTGTGTTTGATGAAATGCCTGTACTTGAGAAAAACAAGATTGACATAACTTTACAATCACCTGAACCTGAAACGAATACTTACGAGCTCCCATTGCCTCTTACAGACTCTGAAACTATTCGCGAGGAGAATCACTCCCGTCCACCATCAGAAGCAAATGACAGCACCGAAGAGGATTATGAGTCGCTAGAAGAAGAAGAGACAGGTCATACAGAGCCTACAACACGAGAACTGCGTGATCGAAGCCAGATTAGACCTCCACAACGGTTTAACTTTGATCAGTATGTTAATGAGGCTATATCTATTCCTGAACCGACATCATATCGAGACGTGATGCGAAGCTTTGAAAAAGATAAGTGGATCGAAGCGATGAATCATGAAGTTAAATCTCTACGAGATAATCAAACTCGGGAACTGACGAACCTACCTAAGAATAGGAAAGCACTACGATGCAAATGGGTATTTAAGATTAAAAAGAACCCTGATGGTACAGTTGATAAGTACAAAGCACGATTGGTTGCTGTTGGATATACACAAAAGAAGGGAATAGACTACGATTCGACATTTAGCCCTGTAGCCAAGATGAGCACAATCCGAATTTTGTTGAGTATTGCTGCAAATGAGGGTTTAGTACTCAGACAGTTCAACGTCTCTACAGCCTTCCTATACGGTACTGTGAAAGAAGAAATCTTTATGCAACAACCGGAAGGATACGATGACGAGACAGGTCGTGTATGCAAATTAAAAAGAAGCTTATACGGATTGAAACAGGCACCTAAGTGTTGGAATGAGTGTATCCACGACTTTCTTATAAAATCAGGTTTCATCCGGAGTGAAGCAGATCCCTGCGTCTACGTCAGGGAAAGGGGACAAAAGAAAATGCTGCTCGCACTTTATGTAGATGACGGATTATTGGCCGCGTCAGACCAACAAGAGGCAGATGACTTCATTGAAAATGAATTAAAAGGGCGTTTTAAAATCACAACGAAAGTACCGTCCTATTTTCTTGGCCTAGAAATAGAACAACACAAAGATTGTACTATTAAAGTCCACCAAACTGCGTACACTAAGAAATTGCTTGAAAAGTACGGAATGAGCAATTGTAAAGAAGTTGGGACACCCATTATAAAACCTGTAAAAGAAATGGAGGAACAAGATAGTCCTGACGAATCTCAAGACTTTCCTTATCGGCAAGCTGTTGGGTCCTTGTCGTATCTAATGGTTGGCACTAGACCAGACATTGCGTATGCAGTTGGGGTAGTGTCTCGGAAGCTGGATAAACCGACCAAAAGTAATGTGCAGCAGGTGAAGAGGATATTTAGGTACCTGAAAGGAACTATAAATACAGGACTCGAGTACAAGAAGGGTGAAAAGTGTCTCGTCTGCTACAGCGACGCCGACCACGGTGGCGACGATGCGACTGGATGCTCCACGAGCGGGATCGTATGTTTGTATGCTGGATCGGCAATATCCTGGCGCAGTTCAAAGCAATCCATGGTTTCGCTATCATCCACTGAAGCGGAGGTAGTAGCGGCCAGTGAGGCATGTCGTGAGATTGTTTGGTTAAGAAGATTGTTCCAAGATCTAAAAACAAACCTTGATGTACCTATCTTGCGAATCGACAATGAGTCTGCAATTAAATTGGCTTACAACCCTCCATATGAGCAACACCGAAAAACTAAGCACATAAAGTTAAAACACTTGTATGTGAGACAATGTGTTTCAGAAAGGGACGTAACTATTGAGCAAGTACCGACAGCAGAACAACTTGCAGACATCTTTACCAAGCCGGTTTACAAACCAAGATTGGTGAAACTCGGTGAAGAGTTCGGATTGAAAAAGAAGAGGGAATGTTAGGAAGTACTTCCAGATAACTGTGCTTCCAGCAGCTTTGAATCTCTAACTCTTTATATCCGTGTTACGTTGCTATGGTTTTCTCCTTGTTATTAATTTTACTGACTTGACAAATATACTTTTACAAAGAAACATTTCGGTTTTCCTTAATAATAATCACTTCCACTTTTTGGGGGACATTGAAGTTTTATGTGTTTCCCATCCATTGACCCAAGACAATTGGGTATTTGCCATCTTTTTAAATATTCATCTGCAATTTCTCTCCATCCTTCCTGACTTCTTGGAATTTTCACATAATCTGAAAGTCCTTCAACTAAAGCATCACATACTTCAGGAATAATGCTTGAAATTAGTTGAGGAGATACTTTAAAGACGTCGCACAGGCTACTAAAAGAATTTCCTGAGCTTAGGTATTTTAACGTTATTGACAATCTTTCCACTGGTGAAACTGCTTTTCTGTAATTTGTGTCTTGTTTAGCTATTTTGTGTCCAACAATATTCAGTAAATATTCAAAGTCGGTACTGGTTAATGACAGGAAAGTCTTAAAAGAAATGGGTTTGTATAGAACCAAGTCGTCTTCCTTTAAAGCACTTAATCTTTGACAAGTACTGTATTTATTGCGACTCATTAAACTTGGCCTAACCCAACACTTTCGTGTGTTGAGGGATCCACCGATAATAACTCCACAAACTGCTATTATTAAATCACTGTTATCGTCCTCCTCCATGTCAATCTGAAAATACTACTTCTGAATTATTCGAAACACACACGTCCAATCTCTACGACTATTTGGCAATTACTAGAACACCACATGCCGCGGCTGTCGTGCCGCCGGCATTGCCGGCAAAGTCATTCGGCTTGGACATTCTGAAGCCGCCGGGTTAACCCGCCGGCACTAAGCCGCCGGGCTGTGCCGCCGGGTCAGCGGCTTTTTTGTGTAGACCACTTTTTACACTTAAAATGCTACTTGCTTGTAGCTGCCAACATATTATTTTTGCTACCCATTTTAATTATTTTTAAAACCCTAAATCAGATTAGTTTGTCGCCGCGTTAAGTACATGCCTTTCGTTTTTTTATTTCTGTGGCCCATTTGACCACAGTAGAAGCATTTGGGTGTTTTTCATTTTTGGCTTTCCAGATTTAGGTGTAGCGGTTACACCGCCACATACAAACTACGAATCAAAGACATGATGTCACACAAATCCTGCATCGCGCAATTAGAGTTTACTGCGCGAACGACTTATATGACTATCTGACATCAACAGTCGGGCAGTCGGCCCGCCAGACACAACACCCGCCAGACACAACACCCGCCTGGTCGGAGGATCCTCCCTTTTCTATGGTGGATGCATAATTCAAAATTCAAAAGTCATTTATTCAAACTAGGCTGAGAATCAGCACTTTTCGAACGTCAAAATTACATAAGACAGTCCCCCAAAACGCCCGCCCTTCACCACTTCCTAGTGCTTTTGCTGGGAAGAAGAAGTGGCGCAAAAAAATCCCCAGCAGCACAGCTGACTGTTCATTTAGAAAAAAAAAATGATTCTATACAACAATTTATAAGATAATTTACATTACGCAAAACACAATTTAAATTATAAATTAATAGCCATATGACCGCTAGAACACGCCAATATACCAACCAAAAACATTGAGAACTATACTCAAGCAGAAATAAAAATAACTAAACGTAAACAATATCTAAAAAAATTAAATAAAGCCTCCAGGCATAAAGGGCGTGCCCGCTTACATAGAGCTGTAACCAGAAGTTATAATTGATAAACTAGGACCATCGAGGTAAAATAAATAATTGTCGAGGTCGCTAGCTAACCACATATTGCAATACAACTCATAAAACATTGTAATGAGTAGATTATGTCAACAATAAATAAAAATAAAATAAATTGTCATAAAAAGTAAAATTATAAACAATTATATAAACTCATTTATGATGAGTGAACTTTACACCCTGTTCCTCATACCCCAAATAGGTACTTCCCTGCAGCGATCGGGGTAAATGAAAATACTTCACCTGTAAAATATTACCTCAAAGTAGTACCTACCCTTGGTACTAAACTTCGTGACCTATTAGGATACTGAAATATTATAATTATACAGGTATTATTTTACACAAAATTATATTTAAGGTATTAATAACCGATTAAAATAACAAAAACCCATGCTACGTAATTTTCGACAAATTTAAAAAAATGCATATAACTAGTAAACTAATCGTCTAAGAGGTCCCATTTACTAGACACAGTCACAATTATTGGCATACTTAGAATAGCTGTAGACCCCCTTTTTCTGCGCTCATGGTGGTCCTGCTGAAGGGAGCGTGGCTACGGCCGGACCACCTTCAAAGTCGATTTTCTCGAAAACTACTAGGGTACCAATTTAGTGGTTCGAGCACTAATTATACCAAATATTGAAGCGATTGGCGTTGGTGGTCCGGCGGTAGTCACGGACATCACTCTGCACTGTGGCACTCTTTACTAGGGACCGCAGAACCGGTTCTGCTTTAAAGAACCGGGATTTTCGGGACGTTCTGGCTAACGAACCAGGATTCCCGGTTCTTTTCGTACTTTCGATACTTTAAGTAAGCCTATAAAAGATAGTAGAGTTGAAAGTGTTAAAACGGAGAAAGTAAGAGAAAGACGAAATAACAGGACAAAATAAAAACATTTAAATGAAATGAAACCTTTTATTTCTTGTTTTATAGACACTAAATCAGTCTTATTTAGTAGCTATGCCCACGACTTCGTTTGCGTGCATGTTGAAAAACGATAATGTGTCGCTTAGAGAATGTGTAGGTACTACTCCTCCATTGAAATGGAAGACTCTTCCGATCTTGCCTGGTGAGAAGCACTACCTGGGGTTCTCTACCACAGCCCTATCGAATGCAGTCACTACGTCTTCAGGGTTTATAATGTCAGTGCGACGAAGTGTTACTTGATTATTGAGAATAAATAATAATCAAGGCGCCTGGGGGCCCTATTATGAACTCTTATTTCCAGGCAGTTTACGGCGTAAACAGAACTGCCTTGCAATTTCGTATTATGAACTCTTCAAACAAGCCAGTCAGTGGTCACGTGACACCCTGGCCGGCTTCTGCCCGACTATTGGCTGGAAATGAACGTTCGTTTAACGCCGTAATAAGAACGTTCGTTTGACATTTAAAACTGATATTAGGTAACTTCACAATCCATTCAATTTCCGCTACTTCATATGACCTTTTATTGAATGGTTTTGGATTTTTTTGGCGAAATTATTCATTTAGTAGGTATAAGAAAATATCACGTGTGACGAACAGGTACCGTTCGAGTTTCTGGAAACTCCGGAAAGTGATCAAAATACCAAAATAACGGTACAATTGAAAAACTCCTACAATGTTTCAAACTAAACATAAGTTAGGCTCCGCCGAGGGCGATAACTCTCATCCATTGAACTATAATAATTTCAACAGCCTAATAAATGGTGCACCATGATAATTCCAAAATATTATTTATTTATTTATTAAAACTTTATGCACAGGTAAAAAAATACTGTACAAAGGCGGACTTAATGCCTGAGGCATTTTCTACCAGTCAACCTTAGGGTGGTGCAGAGACAAAACATGGCAGGTGCAAAATAAGTGCTAGCAAATTTGAAAATTAATGCCTATTATTACATAGATACATATATACATACATATAAACCGAATAAACTTTGTCAGGAGAAATAACGATTGGTAGAGGAGAAAACAAATCCAGCAAATCAGCGCTGCAAAGATTTTGCCAACTTTTCACGAATATGTTCACGTGCCTTCAACTTGAAGGATAACCGACTGGTTGCCATCCTGATGTTCAGAGGAAGCGCATTCCAAAGAAATACCGCCTGGACAAAGAAAGAAGAGTGAATAAAACCAGAGCGGTGAGAAGGACATCGTAGAAGACGATTGTTTGTAGAACGAAGATTTTTGCTATGGGCAGAGCATAGGTATTGAACATGGGAAGTCAGGTAAGAAGGAGAAGTGGGTTTGTCGAGTATAGAATACAACATTGACAGAGCCCTCAACTCTCTGCGCTGACGTATGGGTAACCATTTTAAAAGCAATCGATGCGCAGACACATGGTCATACTTACGAAGATTGAAAACGAATCGAATGCAGTTATTTAGAAGGCGGTCAAGTTTATTGAGGAGATCTGCATTCAGGTCATAATAACACACATCACCATAGTCTATTATGGGAAAGATTAGGGACTGTACAAGCATTGCCTTTATGTGTGATGGAAGAAGGTTTTTCAACCGATAGAGTGACCGCAGCGTTCCGGTGACTTTTTTACTTACAGTCGTGACCTGCTTTCGCCAGTCAAGACATTGTGTCAACATGCAGACCAAGATCTTTAACATCGGAGCTAAACGGGATGACTGAGTTGTCAAACATTACAGGTGGCACAGTTAAGCCATTCAGCTTCCTTATACTGTGGGTGCTCCCTACAATGATAGCCTGACACTTGGTAGGATTAACTGCCAACCCAAAACGATCAGACCAGTTTTTAACCACACCTAAGTCCCGGTTTAGCTCCTCTATCGCATCGGATATGTTGTCCACACTTACCTGGCAATAAAGCTGCAAATCGTCAGCATAAAGATGATACGCAGTCTGAAGTTCAGAGGTAATGAGATTAATAAAAATGGAGAACAAAAGAGGAGATAATATACCGCCCTGAGGGACGCCAGCTGCAAGATCACACCAACCCGACGAAGAGTCACCAGCACGAACAGACTGCTGACGCCCCTGAAGATAAGAGGAAAACCATTCCAATGCCTCCCGAGAGACCTTAAGATAGGAAAGGATGGATAAAAGGACTTCGTGACTGACGGTATTAAAAGCATTGGAGAAGTCAATTAACACTAAGACTGTAACTTTAGTGTCTTCCATTCCCCGCCTTATATCATCAGTCACTTTAAGGAGAGCTGAGACGGTACTGTACCCAGGCCTGAAACCAGATTGAAATGGACTGATGAGGGAGTTGCGGTGAATAAAGTGGAATATTACCATGATAGGTAAATATAACATGTTGAAAACTGGATATTTAGTAAAAACTCAAAAACACAACACCATTCATTATTCATATTTTTGTTTATACTCTGAAACTAGTAGGTACTTCTTGCGAAGGGACATAATACATTCTGTGTAAAAAGTAGGTACTGGGAATTGTTCAATAAAACCAAAAAGTTATTTATTAGTCAACATTTATTTTGTCGCCTCCAACCAAAGTAGGCCCTTTCACTTGCAATACAGCTACGCCAGCGCTTGACCCAGTCCTCTATAAATTTTTGGTAAGCTGATTGAGGTATGGTCTAAAACTCCTTCGGCGAATTTTCTTTCATAGCTTTAATCGACTCGAAACGTCTTCCTCGAAGAGGTAACTTTAGCCTCGGGAATAGGAAAAAGTCAGACGGAGCCTTAACATGTGAATACGGCGCTTGGTCGATGACATTTGCTGAATTTTTGGCTAAGAACTCTTATACAATGATGGCTTTGTGCGATGGTGTATCATCATGGTGCAAAATCTATGAATTGTCGTTCCACAAATCTGGGCAGTTTTCAGCGGATTTTCACTCGGGAACGCCTCTTATTGCCTAAATAATACTCTATAATCACTGTTTATCCCTCTGGAAAAAAATCGTTGTGCACTACACCGCGGTAATCGAAGAAAATCAGCATAACTTTCGTGGTACTTTTTATAGAGAGTATTATACAAACAATACGATAGTATTATTTTATTAATTGCAACAATAAAAATTGTCCATGAATGAAGTTGTCAAATTCCCCGTTGAACATCAAGTGGAATACGTTCGGAAACGTTATTGTTAAGAGAATCTCGCGTTACAATTTACAAACACGGAAAAATTTAATAGAAATTAATTGTATAGCACAATAAACATTGCGTTCATATTTTCACCTACTTTTAGTAATATTAAGATACATTTATTAGTTTTTTCATAAAATACGTGATTTAAATAAAACCGTAACTTACCGATAAATATTTATTTGTTTCTGAACGTTACGGCAGAGAATTTCAAGCCAGCCACGGCAGCCACAGACAAACTAGCCAGCGCAGCGTGAAGTCGGTCAGAATTACGGATGTCATAATACGAAATATATCCAGCCAGTGAAATTAATTGCCTGGAACTTGCCTGGTTTTTTAAAAGTTCGTAATAGGCCCCCTGGTCTCGACCAGGCGAGGCGCCTTGATTTCATTATGTGCACTTGCCGTACTCAATAAATTGACTGCCTGTCTGGCGGAATATGCTAAAGCGTTATCATGGTGAGGGAGGAAAACAGGCAAAAATGTATGAAATGATCAATATGATATTATTGTGTTTTTTATTGTATCTGTGTATCCTTTGTAGGAGATCCCAAATAAATAAATATCTTAAAAACTTGTTAACCAACTTTAAATTAAGGAAATGCTTCTCTTTAAACGATGTGAATGTTCGGAAAGGATATCCATCCATAGCTGCCATTTGGGAAACCATACGTTAAATGGAAGGATTTGCGTCAAATTCATAGTAATCAGTCAATTTCGCTTTTTCCTTTGGTCTTATTTATACCTATAGTTTCAGTAGGTGTTTGTGGTGTCGATGTTGAAGGAGAAGGAGGAAGGAGCATGTTCTCTGTGCCTGTAAAATACTCATGCTCTTTTCGTATACACATGCTTGTTGAAAGCTACGAAGTATAGCAATAGCGTATGCTACGCTTTAAGCGGTCGGGCTTTAGGCAATAACATTAGACGCGTAATCTATCTTATCCCCCGGTACTTTCGGTTTCGGGATTTCCTGGGACTATTGACTACTTTGCACTCATCACTGATCACTGGACTCTGGTGGTACTCACTCTGCACTCGGATCAAACTCACTCTGGTGGCACTCTTCACTGATCACTCTGCACTGTGGTGGCACTCATCACTCTGCACTTGCACTAGGGGTGTTCCTCTCAATAACTTTGCACTCGGATCACTCGTGCGAGTCTACTGACACGTTTCGCTACTCGATTAGGTACCTAATTATTAAAAAAAGAAACATTCGTTTTCGAGAACGTGATTACAAAATTTACAAATATTGCTCATTTAACAATAAAGGATAGGAAACCAATTTTATTTTGCATATTCGACCTACTTTATTTTACGACGAGTAGAAACTCTTTTGCTTTCAAAATTGAAGAAGACTGAAATATTAATAAAAACTCAATAAGAAAAGAAAAAACACGAAATATTTGAAAATGGAAAAAATCTTGTTTACCTATTGAATAAAAAATCATTGTACAGTCACATATTAATCATACTTCAAATTCTCAACATACAGTATTAAAAAATATTTTTTTAAATCTCCAAAAAAAGTGAAAATATTCAACAAGCTCGCCTTCCTCTGCAGTAATAATTTTGTTTGCGACGGTTGCGTTTCATTGAGTAGTACTCAAAACGTCAAGATGCCTTGCTACCCTTGTGGATCCTGTTGTAGCCCGTGCTGCAGCCCCTGCTGCGGCCCGTGTTACTCGTGTTGTTCCCCGTGCTGCGGCCCCTGCGGCGGCTGCTGTGGCGGCGGATGCTGCTGAAGCAGCCGGCTGCGGGTCCGAGGCCCAACGGGCGCTACCAGAGGCCATTCGTGATGACCAGCGTGGGATAAGCTTAGCGCCCATGCTCCGTTCAGAGCAACGCTCCTCGTGCTGCCTGTGGCCGCGAGTACAACGTCGAGCGGGCGTCGAGCCTAACTCCGCCGAGCGCAAAGCTAGGGCCTCCCTTGAGCTCGGGAGGTCCCTACGCTGCAACTGGACTCGACCACGGTGCCTGCCGACCGGATCAAACGGACCTCGAGCGATATCAACCGGTTAAACACAGCGTGCGTGGGCCTCTCTACGAAGATATCGCGGCATGCCGTCCGCAGTCATGAGGCTCGTGCAGACCAGCGCGACGCGACGGCGCGACGCGACTCGAACAATACAATTTCTAAGAAAACTTCACGGTATAACAATAGCCGGTGTCGCATCGCGCTGTCGCGTCGCGCTAGTCTGCACGTAGCTTTAAGTGTTTTAATGTATGGATTTTGTATAAATATACGTTCAAGTCACAATTATTTTCAGTCTTTCCTTTTATTTGAAAACCTGCACTCACTCATTGCTCTACACGGACACTCACTCTTCGCTGGCATTGTGGCACTCTTTACTCTGGCATTGTGGCACTCTTTACTCTGGCATTGTGGCACTCTTTACTCTGGCATTGTGGCACTCTTTACTCTGGCATTGTGGCACTCTTTACTCTGGCATTGTGGCACTCTTTACTCTGGCATTGTGGCACTCTTTACTCTGGCATTGTGGCACTTTTTACTCTGGCATTGTGGCACTCCATTGTGGCACTCTTACTCTGGCATTGTGGCACTCCATTGTGGCACTCTTACTCTGGCATTGTGGCACTCTTTACTCTGGCATTGTGGCACTCTTTACTCTGGCATTGTGGCACTCTTAACTCTGGAATTGTGGCTCACTTTACTCTGGAATTGTGGCTCACTTTACTCTGGCATTGTGGCACTCTGGCACTCTTTCACTCTGACATTGTGGCACTCTGGCACTCTTTCACTCTGGCATTGTGGCACTCCACTATGCCATTGGAACTCCACTATGGCATTGTGGCACTTTCACTCTGGCATTGTGGCACTCTTCAACTTCTGCGTTGTGGCACTTTTCACTCAATCACTGCAATCGGATGGCACTCACTCAATTTGCACTCTGGTGGCGCTCATCACTGGCCTCTGGATACTCAAACTAGGCACTCGATCCTCTCATGGTGACTTCACTTATCACTGCACTCTGGTGGCACTCTTCACTCATCACTCTGGGTGGGCACTATCAATCTGCACTCTGCTGGCGCTCTTCACTCATCATTGCACTTTCACATACTCTGGGGCCTCATTTTCGGAGACGACAGGCGTCACGCGTCGCGTCTGGCGTGGCGTCTCGGGGCGCGTCGTACGATTTTTCTGTTTACGGAGCGGCGGCGGCGCGTCAAGCGGCACTTATCATCGCACGCGTAAACACAAACGTATGGCAATATAAGACGTTGTTCATTACCCGGATCCACACCAGACGATTCAACGCACTCCGATCGCGGGCGGCAGGAGCGCGCTCCATAGGTGCGTTTGATGTGGACTTGCCTCGCGCGATCCAAACTGCGTGCCAGAAGTGCGCGCTCCTTGCCGCGAGCGATCCGTCAGTTGTCAGTTTTTGTTACTAGCACACAGGCACCTCAGTCTCTCGGCGCGCTCGGTGTAGACGTTTGTGTGTGGAGCGCGCGATCACACATTTTGGAAAATTTTGAAAGTGGTCGTCCCTACCCAGTAGGTAGCGCCTTTTTCGTTTTTTGTGATTTTGTACGTTTAACTGGCATAAGATTCCGCCGCGGGGATCGCTTCATCAAAATTTGCCACAGCGGCGTGCGCCGCCGCGATAAACCGCGTGAGATGCCAGCTGCGGGCTTAGCTGCAAAAACCCGCCATTTCAAGCAAACACGTATAAAATCGCTTCTCCGTAAACGCACTCATACAACGCGTGACTTCAACTGCGCGAGCTATGTCCTTCCGGCGACCCTTTGCCCATCTCTCTGGGTCCACTCGTGCGACGTGGTCAGCCCACTCCTATTTCAGCCTGACTGAATTGGCATTTTTGATTTCAGTGCGGGCCGAGGAGTGGCACGGGTGCACTAGGGGTGTTACTCTCAATCACTTTGCACTCGGATCACTCGTGCGAGTCTACCGACATGTTTCGCTACTCGATTAGGTACCAAATAAAAAAAAAAACATTAACTTTTCATAACTTTTATTTAACAATAATATCCACGTGTGATTTGGCGACACTGTACTCGGTTATGAAGCCGAGCAGACCGATGGCCGCCAGCAGCGCGAACATCAGCAGGGACACCGCTATCTGCACGTTCTCCTTCAATACACAGGTCTCGCTTGGCCAGTCTGCTGGTACCTGCAACAAATTATATTTCTAAGGCATAGGCTTCCCCCAAGTAGTTTCTAAAACTGTCCTGCGTGAGAGACGAATACGACGCGACGCGACGCGACGCTGCAAACGCGACGAACGTGATCAACTCAACAGCATACCTTGCTTGCGGCGTATATGGCAGTCTGGCGTACTTGTTTTAAAGGCGACGACCAGACGCGACACCAAGAACTACTTTACTTTCAAGCAAAATTGCACTATACTTCTCCATGATTCGAGAAGTAATGACCGAAATCACGTAGGACATATTTTGTCGCTTGTATCATGACATCGTGTCGTGTTGCGTCGCGTCGCGACACCCCGAAATAGTTTTGAATGAAACAGATTAGAACAATGATTTTATGAAGACGACATGAGGGGAACCATTTCATCTGCATAGGCAAATCTTTTCTCAAATTACTGGGTAACACGATACCCCTACTTTGACAGACTGGCATCTGCCTATCCTTTTCCCAACTTGTTTATGTTGGGGGTCGAACCGGGGGTCTTCCAGTCTAACAGGATGCAGATGCAGCTGATTACCAGTATTCTATGTGTATAAAAACGTTGAAAAGCGCACAATGATCGTCAAAGATCTACGAATGACAGCCAGGACCAACGGCTTAGCGGCCTTTCCGGCGCACAGAGGGCTAAATTATTTCTGGTGTTGTTTCATAATGGCTGAGACTATCTCATTATATTGTGGGGGTCTTGAGACTTGTTCTAGATATGAAGGGAATGCCATTCGACGGAAACTATGGAGATCGACATAACCATCGTCTAGATTATGGGCTACAGCATCTTGGAACTAATCCGCCGTTGCGGCAGTAATTGCAATTTCATTGGTCCTACACTTTCATTGGCTCATAGCAGTGGGCATAGTGGCTAGCGTAGATTGGGGCGGGCCGCAACGCAACGCATTGCAAAAATCCTCCATCACTTTCGTACATTTTCTTAACCAACGCACAATACAAGCGGGGGCCCGCACCTGGCCCGCACCGCTCTTTTTTATTTGAAAATGCGTTACGCTGCAGTCCGTTGCAGCTGTAATGTGTGCTTAGCTTTATGGCTCAATATTTAACAATTTAATTACCTGACTAGCAGGAAAGTCCGCAGCAAGGTCCCGGCAAGGGGCCACACGGTCCACAGCCTCCGGTCGAGGGACTGCAACCACACGAGTACAGGCAGTATCCGCCACTGTGAGCCCCGCCGACGAATCCACCATAGTACACTGGCATCACGGGTAACTTTTCGAAAAATTTTTTTTGTCTAGAAAGTAATTTCCGTGTTTTTTTTTATCAATTTTGTGTGTCCGAGAGCAGTGGTAAGTCCTTCAGATTTCTTTTGTTTGAATGAATGACAGACGACAGGGCAATGCGGAGCACATTCGATTTTTGAAAGGATGTCAAATACTAATATTTAAATAGATCGATTTAAATCGCTAGATTTGCTCTCACCGTACTCACTGACAAGAAAAATAATGTCCATTCAGAGAAGAGTGAGCTCACATATTATTAAATAGCGTTTCCATGACGAACACAGCGACTAAGAAG
This sequence comes from Xanthia togata, assembly GCA_963853775.1. Classification (NCBI taxonomy): domain Eukaryota; kingdom Metazoa; phylum Arthropoda; class Insecta; order Lepidoptera; family Noctuidae; genus Xanthia; species Xanthia togata. The sequence goes on along the minus strand of OY970795.1, from coordinate 21,134,136 downwards.
TGTAGTCTGTGAGTCATTGTGTGGCAGAGGTGTCAAAATGAATCAGAAGCGCGACTATTCTTTTGACGCAGTAGGGCGAATCTAACGATTTAAATCTTTGCCGCTGTCATCATTTTCATGACAGCCGTAACTGCGGCCTTCAAGTATGGCCACCGCTTTTTTAGGAAACCATAGCTTTAGTACAACTTAACATAAGTATAATTAGGCTGAATGGGTTACTTAGTAACCTCTTTGGATGTCGATCAATTTATCGCATCTCACTCGGGGCGCCACTTTCCACGATGATCAAGCGGATGAACTCACGCACCACTCTGTTGGTAATACCAAGTGGTTGGTAAGAAGGTAAGTTTAGGGTGGGCCAAAGCGAGCCCCGGAGGGGGAGTACCTGAACCAGTTTTCGACCTGCAGTAAGGCGTTATTTACGTCGTCATGATTTGATGCACGTCTATTTATCTTAAAAATTAGAGAAGTATCGTCAGCAAATAACATCATTTGTGGTTTGTTTTTTAATAAATGGGGTAGATCATTAATATATACTAAAAAGAGGAAAGGACCCAATATTGAGCCTTGTGGAACACCCATTTTTACTTTTAGACCGAGTGAATTGACACCGTTAATTTGAAATTGCTGTTGTCTATCATTTAAATAAGATTTTACCAAACTGAGCGCAAGCTTACCTAGTCCGTAATGCTCAAGTTTCAAGAGTAAGGTTTCGTGATTTAATTTAATTTTGTCAAATGCCTTGGAAAGGTCACAAAAGATTCCTATGGCATCTTGGGCCGCCTCCCACGCTGTAAATATGTGTTTTAAAAAGGTGACACCGGCGTCAGTCGTACAACGTCCTTTGGTGAAACCATATTGCTGATCGTGTAAGATTTGGTTGGTGTTAAAATGATTAAGCATTTGATTGAGCATTACCTTTTCGAACACCTTGCTGAATACCGGCAGCACGGATACTGGTCTATAATTGTTGGTGTCTTTACTGTCCCCAGATTTAAAAAGTGGTATAATCTTACTGTATTTCATTAAATCCGGGAAAACTCCTTGATCCACGCACAAATTAGCTTAATATGGTGCTATAGTCTCGATTATGGATGTACAAACTTTGATAGATAATCCCCATAGATCTTCGGTCAATTTGATTTGGATTTGCCGAAAAGCTTTTTTATCTATCATAGGGTTTTATATGTTTAAATTGAAATTCAATCGGGCAGCCTGTAACGTTCTCTGATAATAAATCAATTGAGGCATTGGGTGAGGAATTTAAAGCTTCCGTCGTTTTTGATGGTATATTAGTAAAGAAATTTACAAATTCTTGAGCTACTTCTAAGTTAGAGCTTATGGAACCACGTGAAGTCTCCAATGTGTACTCAGTGTTTCGTATTTTTTCCATGTTAGTTTAATTATTTATTACTTTCTAAACCGTTTTTATTTTATTTTCTGCTGATTTGATCTTGTTGCTAATATACAGAGCTTTAGCTATCTTGCAGGTATTTCTAAATATTTTCGAATATGTAGCAACATACTTGTTGAAAGTTTCAGTGTTAATGTAAGGCTTAAGGCCATACAGCTCGAACAGTATTTCCCTACTTATCCTAATAACTCTAGTTGCCCAGTCACTATTATTTTTCTGTGACGAATTAGGTTCGGGCTTTGGGAAAATGTTACTCAATTACCTTAGCCATAGTTTTACCAATCATAGTTATCATAACATAACTTTCAAACAAATCACTAAAAGAATTGCAAACACAAACCTAGATAATTATTCTACAATGGTTTTGCTATTAGGTTATAGTACTGGTATTACCAGAAAGGACATAGTGGATGGTGTGGACACCTTATTAAAGTTAAATATAGGAAAGCTAATGTTGTGTGCTTTACCTTACTCTGATACTTTATCAGTTTATGAAAATAATTATATTTATAAGTTGAATAGTACTATTCACAGGCTGACATGTTGTCATAGTGACAAATTATTGTTTTTTGACACTAACAAGTTTGTTAGTGGTTTTAAGTTAACTCAGAGAACTTTATCTCTGTCTTGGGAATGTAGACATATGATTGCTATGTTAATAGCATATAATATTAACGAGGTTATAGCTAATATAACAAATTGTAGTATTAGTGACGAGTCTGTGTTGTCTAGCTATACTAACAACATAGTGATTAATTATGAGTCATCATGTACGAAGGAGGATCCACCTATAATACCAACATCTTTGGAGGCCACTACCAGTCAGATAGGGTATTCTCTTCCTGCTGGAATTCATACAGACATTCTAGACTCTTCCATTGTAGTTGTGGAGGTAACTCCGGATAACTTTTTAAACTAGTTAGTAAGACAACAGAAGTTACCCCTTCAAATAACCAATTATTATTAGAGAATAATAAAAAGGTATCTTCTGGCAATATTACACATAAGAAAAAACCAAAAGGGGGGCAACATACTTTAAAATTATTCAATCAAAATATCCAAGGTTGCTCTTCCAAATTACTAGAAATAGAATTGTTTTTAGAAAATACTAAGTTTGATGTTGTTTGTTTAACAGAACATTGGTTAAAAGATCATCAAGTAATGTCAATTAACTATGTAAATTATTGTGTAGTTAGCCATTTCAGCCGAAAACGTATGATACATGGAGGATCATTAATATTAGTAAAAAATTCTATTAAATCGAAAGAACGAAAAGACATAATCGGACTGTCTGTTGAACACACCATTGAATTGTCCTGTGTTGAGCTAGATAAGCATGTTATAGTATGTGTATACAGACCTCCAAGTTACCAGAATCTATCTATGTTTGATTCTGTAATGGAAGATGTGTTAAATAAACTAAATGGTAGTAGTAAGTCAATAATCATATGTGGTGATTTTAATACACTCGAGAGCAATGAATCCGGGTCACTTAAAGAATGTTAAAAATCTCGGAAACTAAAAATGATAGGTTAATGCAATAAATTGTATTTAATAGACAATGTAATACTCCTTAAATGAAAGTAAAAAAAATATGAGTCACCATACATTTTATTAACACAAAATTACATAAAGAAAAAAACTGCTGATCTCTCCTTAAAACAAAAATAGGAAACATGAAATTTTTGAACTTTATTACGATTTTCTTGAATTTTAATACTTCGTATTGCCTCCTCGTGCTTCCATTACTGCGTTTACGCGGTTTGGCATGCTGTACACCAAGTTCCTTATACGATTTTGGGGAATATTCTCCCATTCCTCTGTGAGAGCAATTTTGAGCTCACGAAGCGTGATTGGGGGAGGGTTTCGTTGTTTTACGCATCTGCCTAGCTCGTCCCAAGCATGCTCGATCGGGTTGATATCCGGGCTGCGCGCTGGCCACTCCATACGAGTAATGTTCATCTCTTGAAGGTAGTCATTCACAATCCTACCTGTATGAGGTCGGGCATTGTCATGCATAAATATAGCATCCTCACCTAAATTGACCATAAATGGACCAACGTGATCATTGAGGATTTCTTCCACATATCTTTCGCTAGTTAAAGAGCCGTTTTCTATGATCACCAGCTCTGTGCGACTTTCAGAAGAAATTCCTGCCCACACAAGTACAGACCCACCACCGTAGGCTACTTTTTCTTCGATGCATGCTTGCTTGAATCTTTCCCCTGGTCTTCGATACACTCTGTGTCTTCCATCGTGCTTGTAGAGCATAAATTTTGATTCGTCGGAGAACATAACTTTTGACCAATCTTCAATACTCCAATTTACGTGGCTCTGGGCATATCTTAGAATAAGAATAAGAATAATATTTATTTGCTTAAAAACATGGTATAAAAAGATGGTATAATACAAAAAAAAGAAGTGCTTACATGTTTTTGCTTAACAGTGATAAGCGTACAAAATTTTCAGGAATTATTTAACATTTATTGTCAAAGAAGTCTTTGACACTATAAAAAGCTATGACTACACAACCATTCATGCAATTTATTTTTAAATGATCTTACATTTAACATCTTAAGATTACTTGGTATCTTATTATATATACGCACACACATAGATATACAACTTTTATTATATTTAGCTAGTCTTGGAAGGATATCCAAAACTAGCTTATGGGGGTCTCGTCGGTTACGAGGATATAAATCATCTGCATTGGAAAACAGTTCTTTGTGCTTCCTCACAAACATACAAGTTTCGTATATGTAAAGAGACGGTAGCGGTAACAAGCCAAGCTTTTTAAATATCGGCCTACAGGATTCGTCAGCTCGAAGGCCGGTAATTGCTCTAATGCATTTCTTTTGAGCAATAAATGCTCTATTTTGATCTGTGCTATTACCCCATATTATCAAACCATAGCGGAGCACCGATTCGACGTATGCATGATATGAGGTTATTGCCGTTTTAACGTTTGTTATATTTCTAACTTTTTTAAGTGCATATACGAATTTATTTATTCGCTTGGAGACGGTATCAGTATGTGCTTTCCAGTTTATGTCTTGATCTAAAGTTACACCTAGAAATTTTGTTTGAGTTACTTCATCAATTTTATGTATATTCATTTTAACATTGTATTTAGCATTATTAGATTTATTAAATTGAATATAAACTGATTTATTAAGATTTATTGATAAATTTATTTTATTTAGATATTCAATTAGTCTTTCAATTGTATTATTAATATCAGTCTCATGATCGTCAATCGTATTATTTTTCCTATCAGTTGTTACAATAACAGAAATATCATCAGCAAATAATATACATTTATGTGTGGTTATATTAGTAATGGAGTTTATGTACAAAAGGAATAAAATTGGTCCTAGCACACTTCCTTGTGGGACGCCATATTTGGTCTTGAAATACGATGCCCACGCTCCAGTTTAGGGCCGTTTGCAGGTCTAAGGGGTTTTAAGTTAGATTCAGCAAGCCGACGTCTTACTGTCCATGCACTTGGGTTACTTCCTCCGAGGCGTCGAAACTGATTTGTGAGTTCAGTTCCTGTAAGAAAGCGATTTCGAAGCATGGTGTTCACCAAGTATCGGTCTTCTCGTGCTGTGGTACACCTGGTTCTGCCCGTTCCTGGTCTGCGTAGGTTAGAACCAGTTTCTTCGTAACGTCGGAGAACTCTTTGTACTGTTGACAGCGACACACCGACAGTCCTGGCTGTATCGCGCTGACTCCGGCCGGTTTCCAGCATTGTAAGTATTCTGGTGCATTCTTCAGGCGTAAGCGACATAATTTCAGCTTGAATAATGAATATAGAGCACTATCAACATGGTTTATGTACCCACATAAATGACAGATTACAAACAAAAGCAAAACCAAATGCTGTAATTTCGTAGTTCCATCTTCGAAAGTGGCCCTTTTTCAAATTTGATTTTTTTATGATATAACTTTACAATAACTAAGAAGTTTTAATACCTTCATTTAAGGAGTATTACATTGTCTATTAAATACAATTTATTGCATTAACCTAGCATTTTTAGTTTTCGAGATTTTTAGGATTCTTTAAGTGACCCGGATTCATTGCTCTCGAGTGTATTAATATATTAGAAAATAACGTTAATACTGTCAAACTATTAAGTCTTTTCAGGTCATTTGACTTGTCAAATGTTTTTAATGAACCAACCCGAGTGACAGCTTCTTCTGCCACTTGTATAGATAATATTTTCTGCAATTGTGATTACTTACATAAACAAATTGTAAATAAGTTGCCATCTGATCACAGTGGACAAACAATAACATTTTGCTCCTACATGCCTTTACAAAAAATTCAAATAAGGTTTAGGCCAATTACATGTAGAAATCTAGAGAAATTAAATAATGTTTTGGCAAGTAAATTATGTATTCAGAGTTTTGATAATATATGTGACCCCAATGAGTTCTACACAGAGTTCTTTTCACTATTAAACAAACAATTTATTGACACTTTTCCACTAAAGACTAAAACTATTTACACAAAATTCTTATTTAGTGATTGGGCGACTCCAGGTATTCGTAAAAGCAGGGAAAAACTTTTTGAACTTTATGGCCTAAAGCAACATATGAATAATACAAGCTTTCATCAGTATGTTGCAAAATATTCTAAAACTTTTAAAAGTGTGTGCAAAATGGCTAAAGCTCTTCACATTAGCAATAAAATAAAATCAGCTGATGATAAAATAAAAACTACCTGGCAAATAATTAATAATGAAACCGGTAGGAAAAAACAGCGTAATACTGAATTTAATTTAGAGACTGCACATGGTCCCATCAACTCAGATGTAGAAATAGCTCAGGAATTTGAAAACTTTTTTGCTAATATTCCCCATAAAACCACTGAAGCTTTAAATTCCTCACCCGCGCTTTCTGCTGCCTTACTTAGAAAGAATGTAAAGGCATGCCCTTTGGAGTTTAGGTTTCAGCATACAGACCCCCAGGCTGTTATAAAAGCTTTTAAAGATCTTAAAATTAAATCAACAGAAGATCTGTGGGGAATGTCTGTAAAAGTATGTAGATCAGTAATCGAAACCATTGCGCCTTATCTAGCTTTCATATTTAACACTAGTGTAGACCAAGGCGTCTTTCCGGATCTCATGAAACACAGTAAAGTAGTTCCTTTGTTCAAATCCGGTGATAGTAAGGAACCCAACAATTATAGGCCTGTGTCAATTCTGCCAGTTCTCAGTAAGGTGTTTGAAAAGTTGATACTCAATCAAATGTTACGTCACTTTAATAAAAATTCCATCTTTCATGACCAACAGTACGGTTTCACCAAAGGGCGCTGTACCACTGACGCCGGTGTCACCCTAATAAAGAACATTTTTAACGCTTGGGAAGAAGCACAAGATGCCATTGGAATCTTCTGCGACCTCTCGAAGGCGTTCGATTGCGTACACCATGAGACACTTCTGCTGAAACTGGACCACTATGGGATTAGGAACACAGCTCATGATTTGTTAAGATCATACCTGAAAGATAGAAAGGTTAAAGTTCAAGTCAACGGCACAAACTCATTAGGGTCTGAAATGGTAATGGGCGTTCCTCAAGGTTCGATATTGGGTCCATTCCTCTTTTTAGTTTATATTAATGATTTACCCCAAATATTTCTAAATCAGCCAAAGATGGTGTTATTTGCAGATGACACATCATTGATCTTTAAAATAAACCGACGGTCACCAAATCTTGACGACGTGAATAGCTCTATTGTTCAGGTCCAAGATTGGTTTACGGTAAATAATTTGGTACTAAATAATAAAAAAACCAAATGCATTAGATTTAAATTACCAAATGTTAGAAGTAGCGAATGTGACATCGTATTGAATGGAGAAAAACTGGAATTTATTAATCAAACAGTTTTCCTTGGAATCACGCTAGACGAAAAATTACAATGGGGACCCCATATAACATCTCTCGCGGGGCGGCTAAGCTCGGCCGCTTATGCTGTTAGAAAGATAAGACAGTTAACAGATGTAGAAACCGCGCGTTTGGTCTATTTTAGCTACTTCCACAGTATTATGTCGTATGGCATTTTACTGTGGGGTCGGGCTGCTGACATTGAATCCATCTTTGTTTTACAAAAAAGAGCTGTCAGAGCCATTTATAATCTACGTCGTCGCGAATCTCTCAGGGAACTATTTAAAAAGATTAATATTATGACGGTACCTTGCCAATTCATTTATTCAAATATTATGTATGTGAGAAAAAATCTACATCTTTTTAATAAAATAAGTGATAGACATAATTTTAATACTAGAAATAAAGATAAAATAGATCAACCATTTTTCAGACTATCTAAAGTAAATACATCTTTTATGGGGTACTGTGTCAAATGTTACAACAGAATACCTTGTGATATATTAGAATTAAATGAAAGAAAATTTAAAAATCATATAAAAAGTACACTTTGTAAACAAGCATATTACAAATTAGAGGATTATATCCAAGATAAAAATGCTTGGAAACATGCTGGTCCTGCTCCATAGGACAATTCAGAATCTAGACAAAATCGAACTGGTTGCTAATTTAATTGTAATATTATATATTTTTTTTAAACATTTATTTTATTTTATTTTTTGTGATTATTTGAACTTACACACTGACTTATTATTATTAGTATTACTTATTATAATGTTAGAAATATAGTATAATTTTACAATGTTTGTAAGTATGTGAGCACCATGCATCTATCACATAATTATGTCATTCCTTCATTTTTCATTCTTTTTACCTATCGTGGTATAGTAATCTTATTCTAGGTGCATTGTCTTCACATATAATTATATAATAAGTGTATACAAGATATAATGATTTTTTAAAAAAGAGTAACGGTGGAGTTTCTTGCCCATTCTTCTCCATACGAAAACTACCTTTTGGAATGGGCGACTAGAATCAGTTTTATTATTTTTTGTAAAGTTTGACGTTCAAAAGTGCCTTTTTTGTGCCTAATTGAAATAAATTATTTGACTTTGACTTTGACTAAAAATAAAATTAGGGCAAATATTTTTTGTTTTCTTTTCAAAAGTTTTATTGAATTCAGTGTGCACTACTAAAAAGAAATCCTCATATAATTTTATTGCATCGTCCATATTATGGCCCAGAGCATTTAACTTATTATGTAGGGTACTATTGAATCTATATTTAATTTGCCAGTTGTTATTGGTCTAAATTGTATTTGCACTTTTTGCTTAAAAAAATATTATCTCGTAACTGAGAAGGAATTATGAAAAGCTCCACGAAGTTGCCAACATAAGGACCCTCGGCAAGTGTGTCTAGAATTTTTTAATACCTCTTATATAACTTCTTATTGGGACACGATGCAATAAAATTCGATCTAAATAAAAACGGCCACATTCCTCTAGATCGTATTGCCTGCCGGGGTTGCGGGAAAGTCCGAAAGGGATACCGTGGCCCCTGGCAACGCACAGGCAACTGTAGGAACACGGGTGGGTTTTAGTCAGTAAGAGTCTGACACGCCCTCCCGCTCCGCCCAGAGCGGGAAAAGATATTTGATAATTTCCCACCCAAAAAAAATAAAAAAATAAAATCGTGTATTACGTGATTAGGGCACTGAGATTGAAACTAACTTTTTTTGATTAATAAAAGTCATTTAAATTAAAATATTGGGTAAGTTATTATTAAAAGTAGCACTTAAAAATAAGTCCTCAATTATTGTTACAACCGCAAATTGCATGGCATGGGGTCGATTTTGATATCTAATTATAGGTGAATGTATAGACTTTTACCTTAAATGCTTACATTACATCACGCCTGTGATCCCCGAAGTGTTAGGCCGAGGTGTACCTATAGTACACCAACATTTCGGCAATAATATTAAGTACCGTGTAATAGGGTGCCAGCCTATTGCCATCAACCGGGCACAAATCCAGACTCCGGGCTGCTAAAGAGAAATTCCTGATGGAAAAACTCAAAAACAGTTTGCCCGACCTGGGAATCGAACCCAGTACCTATATACTCGGCAGTAGCGCTTGCGACCAATAGACCAACAAGGCAGTCCCAAATGCTTTAATCCATGTGTAAAGCAACAATGGCAGCGCTATGGGCGATTTTTTTTTTACAACCTTAGGTATGCACGGCAACCTACTACAATCTGTCAAATTTCTTCAATAGATTTTCTATTTTACCCCTAAAGCATAAGGTTCAAAGTTGATTGGGAAAATTTGTCAGTTTCGGGTACGGGTAGGTTGATGTGCTGGCGTCTGTACCCAGTCTGGGATAAGAGTGCTGCGATCATTTGGCGCCTAAATGACATCGACACGGGTTGTTGGCCAAAAAAAATAACAGAAATAGTGTTTACAAAACAAGATAGCAGAATTAGTTCCAATTTTGGCCACCTTGCAGCGTTGTAGGTATAAAGCATAGTTTACGCGAAGCCAACACTGGCTGCCAATAAGACTGGCAGCAAGCGCTGGCTTGGTATTTGCCTAGTGTAAACAGTTTTTCAAGCCAAGCCAGCGCTGGCTGCCAACCTGGCGAGCGCCTGTCTATTTTTCTAGCCAGTGACCTCCGCCCGCATACCCCTCGACCCCCGCGCCAGCGCTGCGGACACGTGTACTGTAGACGCATCTCGTCATTGGCGAACGTCCGTACGGTGTGTGGATCTTTGTTTTTTTGTTTGGAATTCCTTAAACATGTCTTTTTCAACAAACTTCAAACGTGTGCACACGTGGCCTCGTCTAAACAACAGGGGCCAGGCCAACGCTGACTTGTCTGCAGGACTGGCGCCAGCATCACTGGCTTCGTATAAACTCTGCATTACATGCAAGAACGAACCCAGAATCCAATAGAACTGGCCAGTGATAACAGAAAAGAGAACACAAAGTGTCAAATACGTCAAATCCATCATTCTACACTCTGCTGCAACGAAAAAATACACAAAAAAACGTAAAATAACGAAACTAAAAAGTAAAAAACTACAAACAACAATTTTATAATAAAAATGCCGTACCAGCACGGATGCTATAGGAACTTTGAACATGGAACATTTGCGAGGTGTCCAGGAGGATGTGACCCGCCCATGACGAGGTGCTGCTGTGCGCCCTGTGTGCAGGGATGCTGCTGTTGCCCCACGGGACCATGCTGCAACTGCCATAGCGCCGAACGACGATACTGTTGCTGTTAACACCGCGAGACTGTGCTGTTTTGAACTTTTGTAATAAAAACGTGGAAAAGTCATTTGTTTCCGTGATATTGTCACATAGGACCCCAGATCTATCACAAAGGATACGGACGTAACGACACCAATCTCTGTGTCGTCAGTCACATCTGATTGAAATAATCGACTTAAATGTTTTTAGGTATATTGGCCGGAACATTATAAATAACATTTGTTGTACCATAAAGGTTATAATGCACTATGTATTTTAGAGTAGAGTCTTCTTTAGTTGTTGCCTAGCAACTGTTATGTTTCTGTCATCCTGTGTGTTTTACAAAAATGAAGTTTGTGTTCTAATGAAATGTACATAATTATATAACTTTATTAAACCACTGTGTTCCAGTGATATTTTATTTTCATTGGTAGCAAGCTCAGCCAACAGGTTATGGGCCCAGGAATGATCTGGTGCATTATCTGAGCGAAGAGAAGTATCTGATCTCAATTTCAAATATGGAACAAGCTGTTACAAAAAGTATTGAGAGATTGGCAGGCCAGGCTAATTATGGTACGTGGGCTTTTGCAATGGAAATGTTCCTGATTGACCTCGATCTGTGGGAGTGTGTGTGCGAAAGGTTCGTGGCAGACTCGGCGGAGGCTAAAAGGAAGGATGCCAAAGCTCGGAGTAAGATCTGCCTTATGTGCATGGAAAACATTTATCCCATGATCATGAATCTCAAGACAGCGAGAGATACTTGGCAAGCGTTGCAAAAATCATATGCTGATGGTGGATTACTGCGACGGTTATATCTGTTGCGGAAATTATTCAACGTCAAATTGTCAATGTTTTCATCAATGGAGGAATATCTCAATGATATCCAGTCAACCAGCCAGTCATTACTTAGCATAAAGGCAGGTCTAGATGATGAATTTGTTGGGATTATTATGTTGGCCGGTTTAACCGATGTGTATAATCCTCTGGTGATGACATTGGAGCATTCAGGCATGAAGATTACGACAGAGTCTGTGCAAGCAGCGTTGCTCAAAGAAAGCTTGAGGAAAAGCAGCACAACGAACACAACTCAAGATGAAACGGCAACGGCACTGATTTCAAAGTCCAAAAAGGGTGTTATATGTCATTTGTGTAAAAAGAAAGGGCATTATAAATGGCAGTGCCAACGTCGTAAGTCGGGAGACAAGTCTGAAGACAACAAAGACACATTTTTTAATAAGAAGAAATACAGTAAGGAGACCTCGGGTCTAATGGCCGCTCTATCTTTGACGGTTGGTGAGCGCCATTGGGTCGTAGATTCTGGAGCTACATCACACATGACGTCTGACGTGCGCATTCTTGAAGATAGACAGTATATTAGTTCTAAGCTTGTGACGACCGCGAACAATGATAAAATTGTGTCTAATGAACGAGGGGATGTGTATGTCATGGGGCGCTCTGTGAGGTTTGAGGATGTACTTATGCTTCCAGGTTTGACGACAAACTTGCTGTCGGTAAGTAAAATGTGTACTAAGGGTTGCACTGTTGTTTTCGATGAGACTTCTTGTAAGGTTTACCAAAAGGATTACAAAGTAAAAGTAATTGGAAAGCCAGTATTGACAGCACCACTGAAACAAGGGTTATATGTTTTAGATAAAGAAGCAGCGATGGTTCTGACGTGTCCTCCAGAAGATTCTTCTCGCGCCTGTTTTGATTTGTGGCACAGAAGACTAGGTCACCTGAGTGGAGCTCTGATGGTGAAGCTGAAAAGTTTGGCAGATGGTCTGACTTTTAGAGAGGTGAGCACGGAACCATGTGAAGGGTGCTGTAAAGGGAAGGAGTGCGTAAAAATGTTTCCAAAACGTAAAAGCAAGAGAGCAAAAGACTTTCTTGAACTCGTGCATTCGGATTTAGCGGGTCCTATGGAGGTGGAATCCTGGGGCGGTAATAGGTACTACCTGATTTTTGTGGATGACTTTAGCCGAAAAACATTTGGCTATTTGTTAAAATCCAAGACCGAAGTATTCGCTAAATTCATGGAATTCAAGGCACTAGTTGAAAATCAGACGGGAAAGAAGATAAAGAAATTTCGTAGCGATAATGGCACTGAGTTTATCAACGGAGATTTTCAAGGTTTCCTTAAGAAACATGGGATCCTACACCAGAGATCAGTACCTTACACTCCTCAACAGAATGGAGTGGCGGAACGAACAATACGCACAATAACTGAAAAGGCTAGATGTATGGTTCATGAGGCTGGTTTGGACAAGAGATTCTGGGGAGAAGCCGTTGGTTGTGCCGTGTACCTGAAGAACCGATCACCAACAATGGCCCTCAAGGATAAAGTTCCAGAGGAGGTTTTTACAGGAGAGAGAGTCGATCTATCGAATCTGAAAATATTTGGATGTAGAGCTCAGGTTCTGGTAAAGGATCATAGTCGCAAGAAGTTTGATCCGAAGACGGTTCAAATGATAATGACTGGGTATTCGACCAATTCGAAGGCGTACCGATTTATCAATTTGGAGGATGATCCAACAAGGATTATCATCGCTCGAGATGCTACATTTATGGAAAATTCCCTGACTACTAAAGATAAACAAAAAGCCGCTGTTCCTGTTTCTAAGAAGGATGCTGTGGTTATAGATTTACGGTATGACATACCTGGAGTTAGTCGTTCCACTACTCAACCAGAGGTTCCAAGGATTGCTGGTCCTGTTGCAGTGGGGGTTCCGGTGGCTAGTTCAAATGTGAATGAAGAAGAATCTGGAAGTGTATCTAGTGCAACGAGGGCTAGTTCACTGACGAGATCGGATTCTGGAGAGAATTTTTACGACTCTGTCGATGTAGAGAATCCTACTACAGAAGATTTGCAAAGTTCAACTTCTGTCGACTTAGAGCGTCCTGTGGCAGAAGATTTGCAAAGTTCGAGACGTTACCCTGCTCGAAATAGGGTTCCGAAGCGGGAGAAAGACATGGTGTACAATTTCCATGTGTCAGATGATCCTGATCCTATTTCAGTTAAAGATGCTATGGAGCGTTCTGACAAGAAGTTTTGGGTAGAAGCGATGAAGGATGAGTTCGATTCCTTGAAGGTGAATGGAACCTGGGAATTGATTGATCGACCATTAGACGCAAATGTTATCAAAACGAAATGGGTTTTCAAGTTGAAGATCGGAGCTGATGGAATCACCCAGCGCTATAAGGCCAGGCTGGTTGCTAAGGGTTATTCGCAAAAACCTGGTGAAGACTATTTTGAAACATTTGCACCGGTAGTCAAGATGTCTTCGATTCGTCTTCTACTAGCACTAGCAGTTGAGAAAAACCTGATCGTTCATCATATTGATGTTACCACCGCTTTTCTTAATGGAGATCTGCATGAAGAGATTTTTATGGAACAACCGCAATCTTTTGTTCAAGAGGGGAGTGAAGGCAAGGTTTGCAAATTGAAGAAAGCCATATATGGCCTTAAACAAGCTGCCAGGTGTTGGAACCAAAAGATTCATGAGCATATTATAAAGATGGGGTTTTCTCGGTCTAAATATGACCAGTGTGTCTACACAAAGAATTATGAAGAAATTTTCACTGTCATAGCTCTATACGTGGATGATTTTTATATATTCACTAATAAAGCTGTAGAAGCCAGGACGGTGATACATAAGATTGGAAGATCTTTCAAAATAAAGGATTTGGGTGAGGCAAGAGAATGCCTTGGAGTCCGGATCGAGAGGAAGAGTGTAAGTGAAATCCACTTGTCTCAAAAGAAATACATTTCAAAAATCTTGGAGAAATATGGAATGCTAGACTGCAAACCAGTTAGTACACCGGTTGAAATGAATCTTCGCCTGAAATCTGGTGAAAAGAATGACAACACGCGGTATCAGGAAATTATCGGTTCACTAATGTACCTTGCATGTTGTACAAGGCCTGATATATCGTATGCAGTTACGATGCTAAGTCAATTTAATAACTGCAATGATTTTACTCACATGGCGGCACTGAAACGAGTGCTTAGGTATCTAAAAGGGACAGCGGAACTATCGTTATGTTACAAAAAATGTAATAAGCCTTTGGTTGCCTATGCAGATGCAGATTGGGGAAATGGGCCTGATGGGAAATCTTTCTCTGGTTATACCCTAGTTTTCGGTGGTGCTGCGGTGTCTTGGCAGTCTATAAAACAGCGTTGTGTTGCATTAAGTACTGCTGAAGCTGAGTACATCGCAATCTGTGAGGTCGCTAAGGAAGTGATATCAGTAAATGGTTTATATTCTGAACTGACTGGCCGGCATAACACAGCTGTTACTATTTTTAGTGATAGTCAAAGTGCCAGTAAGCTAGTTTATACTCCTGCCATTGGAAAACGTTCCAAACATATAAATATAAGATATCATTTCGTTAGGGAGTTAGCAGAGCAAAGGGTAATTCGTGTTGAATATTGTGAGACTTCCCTTATGCCTGCTGATATGATGACAAAGGGAGTTGGTAAGCAGAAACATGTGTTCTGTACACAGCATAGTGGATTAAGTGGGGGTGTTGTACCATAAAGGTTATAATGCACTATGTATTTTAGAGTAGAGTCTTCTTTAGTTGTTGCCTAGCAACTGTTATGTTTCTGTCATCCTGTGTGTTTTACAAAAATGAAGTTTGTGTTCTAATGAAATGTACATAATTATATAACTTTATTAAACCACTGTGTTCCAGTGATATTTTATTTTCATTGGTAGCAAGCTCAGCCAACAACATTCAATCAATCTGCCTAGCCTTTTCCCAACGATGTGGGGTCGGCTTCCAGTCTGACCGGATGCAGCTGAATACCCTAACATTATAACATTCAAACGTTGTTCATTCAAAGCTCATTTTTGTGTGTTGTCAACCCAAAAGTTTGCAACTTTTCTTTGGTGGAGAGTGGAGACCCCGGCTTAAGATTCCAATTACACTATTCAGAAAGGACATCAACCACTTTGTATGGCGTTTGGGCTTGAACATGAACATAAAAATATTGCACTATTATTGATTTTATTGAGTGGCTTACAGTAGAAAGAAAACATATAGATAAGTTTTGTATCAAATTGCTTAAATAATACAACAACAAAAAAACTTTAATACTCTAAAATAATTTGCTTACTTGCAAAACTATTCGTTATCATAATTATGTTAATAAAACATGTTCTAAAAACTGGGCAGGTGGATTTACGTTTTCATACCTTGCCCAGCTTAAATACCATAATTATCACAGACATTATGAGCGCAGCAACCTACAGTCCTTCGGCCGACTATGCAGTTGCAGTAATACTATTTAATTGCTTTGAAGCGGGTACTGAGTCCGAGAGTGAGCGGGGGTCGTCGTTTAGAAAATCATCAGAATCCATTTTGAATAACACAAGTCAAAAATAGCTAAAGTCGAAATAATATTCACAATACGATACGAAAAAGAGCGCAAACGCAAAGCGATAAGCGAATGACATTTTGACATTGACGATCAGGTCTGGGTCAGTGTTGCCAGTTCTCTGCACTGTCAGTCGAACACTCGATTTGAAATCGATTCCATCGTGTTGTGCTGTTTTGTTTTGCATAATTGTTTTGGTTATGGACCATGCCGCATTACAATTAAAATCTTCAAGAAAAGCACGTGTTAATAATACCCGCTACCGCGATGGACAAAACCCAAACGAACGAAGACGAATTACCAATTACGAACGATTCTTACTATTTTTCCCCGATAAAAGCTAAACGACTTTCAACGTTTGTTCTACGTGGGCACGCTATAATCATGGCGGTAAGTCTCCTCTTTGAACAGTGTTAGTCAGTTAAAGTCTGACACGCCCTCCCGCTCCACCCTAGCGGGAGAAATAAATAGATGATTTAACCACTTCAAAAAAAAAAGTTGTTCTACGTAAACTATATATTTTTATTTATGTAAGGTTAGGATGATGATGGTGATGCTGATGATGAACCCTTCAACGGTCAGAGCAAAGCTCGGTCTTCCAGGAAAACATTTGAATTTTTAGAAGCTCACGAATCGAAACATCAAAAATATCGATATTATTTTTTCTGTGTTTTTATTCTTTAGGCAACCCTAACTCAACGCACCCCGCACGCCGCGTCGCAACTGTCACCATACAAATACAAATCAATTAAAAATCTTTTTTATTCGTTTTTAATATTATTTATAATGGCACTCCCGAATAGGAACCAATGTTCAGTAAATATTATGACTAAATTATTTATGAATTCTTTCTTTCCCAATACGGTTGTTCACGGTTAGCCCATTTTGGTTGATGTCCTTTATCATACAAATATGATTTCATATCTGTCAAATTATATATGATCATTGTTAAGTGATGCTGTTCTTCATTTTTACATATTACCTACACATGATCATATAAACGTCATACTTATTAAAGATGGATAACGATTTATTGGTGTTTGATTTAATTTGAGGTTAGACGGATATGATCATAATTTCTACGCTTGCAGCGCTTGCTATCAAATAGGATCCCATAACTCTCCCTATATAAAATGTACTCTGTGACTATGATCATATCATAGACAATATGAATCATATTATGTTAGTTCATTCTCTATCTACGTATTATGTAGTTATTATACCGTCATAGGTTCTCCGTAAAAAAATTTACTCGTATATCTCTGATCCTATTTCTATGATAGTCTCAAATAAATAAAACCCGACAACTGAAAAATCACGCTCTAAAAAGTATGAAACAAGAAAATATTCTCATCTGTAATTTTTATGTAGGTAGAAACTATTCAATATTTTATCGTCTATTATACAGGGTGTTCCTGGAAGTATGGATCAAATCGAAAAGGGATGTGGGTAAGGTTATTTCCAAACTTCGAAAGTCGCTTAACTTTTTTACGGTTTAAAAGAGGACCAATTATTGTTTTTTTCAATTATTTCGAGAGCTCAAAAAAATAATTATAAAAACAACAATAGGGGATATTTTTTTAAAAACAGGACGTAAAAGAGTGGACAGAAACAGTCGGTCTATTCTGTAATAATCTCACGGTAAAAACTTAGGTGAAATGAACGTGAAGTGAGCTGTCATTCCACCTGCTGCTAGGGACTGACAGCTCACTCCGAGCTTACTTCACCTAAGTTTTCACAGTGAGATGGTTACAGAATAGCACTGCGTAAGCTAATACTGGTAATTTTGCGGACGCCGCGGCCACCAAAACGACGTAGTGAGGCTTGCAGCCACGCTCGGTCGTTTAAGGCCACATTTAAAATGGATGTTAGTGTGCTGCGAATAATTTGTTCAATTTTGTCCAAGAGATGTGACTGCTTCCATGAAGAGCGTAGAAAATATGTAAAATTCGGATAAAAACAACAGTATCTAATCAGGATGAAAGCCGAATGTAAATTAATTTTGGAGTGTCCGAAATGTCGTTGATTTTTTGATTTTTTGGTCGAAGAAAGAAAAAAAGCTGTCTTCTAAAATTGGCCAACCTAGGAGGTAATTTTGATTTGTTATTTAGGGGTGGGTCGTTACGTGATTTCCGCGAAACGTAACGTAACTAGAGACTTTCGAAGGCGTCACCTGTTTTGAAAACTAGTGATTTTAGTAGCTAGTAATTATTTCAAAATTATATTCGGGGATTCAACATGGTGACTGTATCGAAGCATTATATTTATTTGCGAAACGAAAATAAACATGATTACTTATGTAATACGTTACATATAAACCTTTTTGGCGCAGCCGTGAGGCACACACTATTGCTTTATGATTATTTTACTTCTTTATTTTGTTATTCGTGTTTCACGAACTGTGTCCAAATAAATATTATTTCTTCTTTCTTTCTTTATCACAAGCTTTAGGAGTAGAGTACCCTAGTCGGTGATTCTTCCATACAAACGTAGTACCTATGGTGATTACTCGTCTGTTTGATGGAGTACGTTCAAAATTATTACAGTTTGTGTAAGATTACAGGGCGTAAGATAATGACAACACAAACTGATGTATGGAAGCAGAATTGGAACAAAATTTTATTGGTTTTGAAGTTATGAGCGTCGAAAATTCCATATTTCAACACTAATTTTAACTCGTCTTTGGGCGTAACGTAAATAAATAACTTATGTAGTAAGAAAATGGCAAAATAGAAACAGTACGGATCGATAATTTATTCAGTAGTTCAAATAATTTTGTTTTGAGTAAATTGTTTTTTTTAAATCTATACGCCCAAAGGTCTGTTCATGAAATTTTACGCGCTCGTTTTCGTTATAAATCATCGTCTATTTCACCAAATAAATAAAAACTAGATATATAAATACTGAATAAATAAAACTAAATAAATATATAATTAGACTAATTAGTACGCATATTAGTCACGCCCAACAACGAGTTCGAGCCGTCGACTAGTGTACCCTTTAAGCGTTTGGAACGAACAAGTTTTTGTAGCTACACATGCAGTAACATCATTAACGTAATACTAACACAAATAAACGTCCCTTCATACTTTATTCAGGCTTAGGGCGGTTATTTTGTAAGTAGTTACTTTTCAATGCAGTATCGAAACTAAGTACTTATAAAATAACTTGTTTACAGTTTGACTCGAAACTAGCTATTCGGCTACATGCCACGTAGCCAGTTATTGTAACTAGTGTCGTGAAATAACGCCCCTAAGTTAAAAATTAAATTATATTACGTGTAAGTTATTAATTGAATAGACGATAAAATATTGAATAGTTTGTACATAACAATTTCAGATGAGATAAAGATAAAGATAAAGATATTTATTCGTCGGATATGGTACATACAAGTTGTTTAAGTGAAGTAATTATGTTCAGGGCACATCCGCCGCTAAAAGCGGCATACGAATATTTACATGGTTAAAACCTAACTTATTTATTACTTATATTCTAATAACAATACCAAACGCTTAGACTATAGACACAAAGACACACATTTACATTTTGACATTTAGACTATTAAAATATAAAATAAAATGAAACACAACAACAACAATATTTGTAGATATTATAAAACTCTAATAAACTCTAATAATATTATAAAATCTAATATGTATTACTCTTGTAATCAAAAAATTCTTTCAGTGTATAAAATGTATTTTGGAGAAGCCACGCTTTTAGATTTTTTTTGTAGTAATTAAATGGTAGTTCTCTTATTACTTTTGGAATATGGTTGTAAATTTTTATGGACATAAGGTAGCTGTTTCTGTAGTGGAGAGCGCTGTTACAAAATTGGTTTTTTAGCTTGGTGGGGTCCCTTTTTGTAAATCTATTGTTTTCGGTTACTGTGGAGAAGAAGTGTGAATTCTTCCTAACAAATATGGCTATTTCTAAAATATAAATAGAAGCTAGCGTTAAAACCTTTAACTTTTGAAAGATTGGTCTACAACTCTCATATGGAGGCGCCCCAGTTATTGCTCTCAAGCATTTTTTTTGCGCTATGAAAGCTCTTTGGAAATGTGACGAGTTACCCCATAAGAGTAAACCGTACCTCAATACAGACGCTACGTAGCCGTGATAGGCGTTGAGTGCAGCTTCTTCATTCACTGTTTTACGTAGTTCTCTTAGTGCGTATACAAATCTGTTTATTTTTTTACATAGGTTTTCAATATGTGTTCCCCAATTACAATTTTCATCTAATGTTAGACCTAAAAATTTTATACTATTTTCTTTGTTAATTATTTCGTTATTATGGTTTAGATGAATTTTTGGGGGGTTTTGTTTATAGTTTGCAAATTGGATGAATTTTGTTTTAGATAAATTTACTTTTAAGTTGTTTTCATTTAGCCAATTTATTATATCGTTAATAGTTTGATTTACTTCTTGTTGATGAAATGTTTTATTATTTTCCGGTATTATTACTGACACGTCATCTGCAAATAGTACGCATTTATGGCTTGTTATATTTGGTAAGTCATTGATATATAGAAGGAAGAGAAGAGGCCCAAGGATGCTTCCTTGGGGTACTCCAGACCCATTGTGTTTAAATAAGGATCTGTATGTCATCGCAACGAGTTTATCATTTATATGAGATATTTCTACACATTGTTGTCTTTTGCGTAGATAGCTTTTTAGCCATTCTAACGCTGGGCCCCTGATGCCGTAGCGCTCACATTTATCTAGCAGTGTATAGTGGTTAACGAGATCAAAAGCCTTGCTCATGTCTAGGAAGATTACTGAAACAGAGCGTTTTTTATCTATATTATCTGTTATCGACCTGACTAGAGAGAATGCTGCCAAAGTTGTTGACTTACCTTTTTGAAACCCATTTTGTTCTTCATTAATAATTTTGAGAGTCCCTTCATACTTTATTCAGGCTTAGGGCGGTTATTTTGTAAGTAGTTACATTTTCAATGCAGTATAGAAATTAAGTACCTACTTATAAAATAACTTGTTTACAGTTTGACTCGAAACTATAGCTATTCGGCTACATGCCACGTAAGTAGCCAGTTATTGTAACTAGTGTCGTGAAATAACGCCCATACGTTAAAAATTAAAATATATTACGTGTAAGTTGTTAATTGAATAGACGATAAATATTGAATAGTTTGTACATAACAATTTCAGATGAGAATATTTTCTTGTTAATATACTTACGCGCTACGCCCGCCGCCCGCGGCGCAGCGAGGCGCAGCACGGTGCAGCGCGGTGCAGCACGACGAAGCATTTTCGAACTATCTCAATTAAATGTGTATCTTTTTGAGTTGTCATTAAAGTTATATTTTGTATCACTATCTTAAAAAAGTGCGCGCAGCGTCGCTTCGCGTCACGTCTCGGTGTGAACTGATCTTTACGTTTTTTCGAAATGATTTTGTTTTACGCGGGCTAGGAACGCGTGCGAAACCGCGGGTAAAAGCTAACTCATGACAGACGACATATTATGAGGAACCGGCTGTCAGCGAATCTATACAGTGCGTTCATTATAATTTGTCTCGTGACGCGATTGGAAGCCTGTTCTGTTACTCGCCATTTTGAACTCTATTATACTAAGCTTGACAAGTAATGGTGCCAATATGACGGCAAGGGACAACTTATTAATGTTATTATAGTGAACGGTCTGTAGCGGTCTGTAGCTATTCTGGGTTAACCATAGGGTTAACCCCAATATATTGCTTTCCTCTATGGTTAACCCAAAAAAGAAAAGACAAATGTCACAACATGTCAAATTCCCACATTCCCACTCAAATTCCTCAATCCAATAATCTGCGGCGACAAAGAAATAAAAAAAACAGGATAGAAAGAAAAAAAAGCAACCAACAACCATATTTTTAATAATTATGAAACCTCGGTTAGGGTTCAATAAGAATTTCGAACTTAAAACTTTTGAGCCGTGTGGAGGTGCAGGTGGATGTAAGTGCGGCCAAGGCCAGACCAAGATAAAATGCTTCTGGCCTTCCTACGTGCAGGGATGCTGCTGTTGCCCCTCGCCGTGTTGCCTGTTGTGATTAGGCATCCGCATCCTCCACAAGAACACCAGGTCGCGTCGCAGAGATTACAGAATTCACAGACAATTTTATACATAAGACAGTACTGATACAGTGACAACAGAGAAGACATGGATTCATCCATCTTTCCACTGTTTGCATTCTATAGCTTCAATAAGTGGCGTATGATGCTGTGTTAAATTTTCATTGAAACACAGTCAGACAAGCTTGACAATCCGTGTACATCATATTAACGAATGGTTTTTACAAAGCGTCTGTATCATTTTCACCAGGGCTGCGAAGTTCTATCAACGAACAAACTAAAAACCACCATGCCGCCATACATATTGGAA
Organism: Xanthia togata; assembly: GCA_963853775.1. NCBI lineage: Eukaryota > Metazoa > Arthropoda > Insecta > Lepidoptera > Noctuidae > Xanthia > Xanthia togata. Next base: position 21,111,820 of record OY970795.1, on the reverse strand, counting down.
GTGAACCCTCCGGGAGGGTTGCCAGCATTACGTTTGCGCTAAAGTTAACCATCGCGGACGGTCAACGGCATTAGGTTTAAAACCGTGTTATAAAACACTGTAAAATAAAGTAAAATAGTGTTTTGTCTTGTCGCTATACGTACGTATAGTTACCAAACTTTTAATTCTTTTGTGAATCTTTGTAACAGTCAAAAAAAAAAATGCTTGGATTTAAAACCAACGTATATATACGTCATATTGTTAAAATACCTCAGATTTTATTTTCACGGTTTATAATGCTGTATTCGCTAAGAAAACCAACATTCAAAATGAGCCCTCCGCGAGGGATGCCGGGTCCCATATGCGACTATGTGGACCCTCCATGAGGGCTCCCGTCACTGGACGTGTTAATTACAGGAGATCACATGCCACTGGAGGACAAGGAAAAGTGACTACGCCTCCATAAAGATAGAACAAGATTTTGAAGATTGATTGCCCTACCATATGAGACCAAATATGTCATGGTTATTAGAAATGTACAAAAATAAACCGTGACTCTGTATGGGGGCGACGTTCGTGGAACGCGACCCCTCGCCACACGACATTCTATGAAAACGGTACCCGCATCTATAAAAAAACCAGCTCTATCCTGACCTACGATAATATTATGTAATAAATAAACCTGAGCTCAACATAAAATGGTTATTGTCTTTTGTAGATAATGGGAAAAAATTCCGAATTCGCCGAAACAGGTCAATGACCGCGCGCACACGCAATTTACTAGAAACTGTGAAACACAATAAACAGTGCGGCGTTGTCATTGGGAAAACTGAATTCATTACTTCCACGACTGTGGCCCCTATTCCACAAACCTACTTAGGTCTGACAAATGAACAAGCAGGAACTTACTGAACTTGGCTACCAACTACCTACCTACCTTAGTGGTTTTTGGTTGCTATTTAATATGTTATCCTGTGTTATTTTGTTTATATGATGAATAAAAAAGAAATAAAAAAAATATTAAAACATTATCCACTGTAGTAATTTAGGGCCTTTGTTACATCAGCCCACGGCTGTTGGCCACCTAATAGAAGGATCGTTGTAAGTAAGTACGTACCCCTATACAGCTAGCAGCAGCAAGCTTTAGGCTGGCTAACATTAACACTACCTACTGAAATACACTGGATCGCAAAAATTCCGGGTCGCTAATAAAAACCGTGATATCTCCATAAATTACATACCTAGATCGCAAGAAAAAATAATATGTAGTAAGCAGGTTACTAATACTTGTTCTAAGGTCCGTATTACAGAAGGAAACTCAAGTATTGATCTCTGTTTATAACTAGTTTTAAGTCTGATTTTAATTTTAGAACGTTCCTCAAGCATAGATTCATTGCCGGGGTTGCGGGAAAGTCCGAAAGGGATACCATAGCCCCTGCAATGCACAGGCAACAGAAGGAGCACGGGTGGGTTTTAGTCAGTAAGAGTCTGACTTTATTTAGTTTGGCTTTATTTTTGATCAGTTTGCGAATCGAACCCAAGCAGTGATTTGATCTATAATCACCCAAGTGTGGTCGAGACCGCGCTTCGTGTCTGATTGTAAATTTTTGTTATGTTCATGCGTTGTCGAGTTTCTATATTGTTGTATTTTTGAATGATTACTATAAAAATGAATGCAATTGAAGAGGTTCGGAGGAAATCATTACAATAATTTGTTTGACGATAATTCAAATAGAAGGTTGAACTTTAGCGTTCCTCTCATATATTTTATACGTCTTCGTGAAGCTGATATAAAGCCTTATAGACCAGCGAACGGCCCCAAACTGCTCAGAGAACATCGAGTTGCCAGGTTACGGTTTGCTCGAGAACACATTCGATGGACAGATGAAGATTGGTCCAAGGTTATGTTTTCCGATGAGTCCAGATTTTGTTTATTTACGCACGACGGGAGACGAAGAGTATTTAGACGACCAGGAGAACGGTATCATCAAGCGTGTTTTGAAGAAAAGGTGCCACTCGGTGGAAGATCAATAATGGTTTGGGCTGGGATATCTTCAGCAGAGGATCGCATGGAGTTAGTGATCATAGAAAACGGTTCTCTGACTGCTGTCAGATACGTAGAAGAGGTTTTAAATGAGCATGCTGGTCCTTTCTTAGTGAATATTATATGATAGAACATGCATGGGACGAGCTCGGGAGATGCGTGAGACAACGCTCTCCAGCTCCCGTTACCTTACGCGAGTTAAGGAATGCGCTAGTGGAAGAATGGGCAAACATAGACCAAAATCGTATTAAGAATTTGGTTTACAGCATGCCATGTCATCTTAATGAAATGATACGGGCTCGTGGAGGAAATAAAAAATATTAAATTGACAAAAATTCTTTTATTTTTTAAGATTTACTGCGACTGCGAATTGTATTTTTGTTGTCATAAGAGCGAAATTTTCTTATTTTTTTTATTTGATTAAAGTTATATAGTGTACAAAACGTGTTACACATTTTTTATATATATTATCAGTCATCTACAATATACTATAGTTTCACAAATTAGTCTGAAACTATCACGCCATTTATTAGCGACCCGGAATTTTTGCGATCCAGTGTTGTTTTTCAGCAAACTTACAGTTAAAGAGTCTTAATTGCCACAATTATAATGATTTAAGGTAACAGTAAAATAGGAAAAACAAGGTCGTGAATGAAAAGCAATTTTGCAGACTTAATGATAAGGTAAGATATTTCATTTGCATAAAACATGGTAAGTATACAAGGTGTTATTAAAAAATATTAGATCGAACATGTTTTGCTTGATACTAAAAGCATGCAAACTTACTAAAGATACGTTATGACATTGAAATATAATTACATTGAATTCATATTTAAAAAAAAAATATTAATGCTATAGAATTTATTATCATTGAGCCATTTATATAATTGAATTTTAAATAATTTACAATTTAATGTTTTAATCATTTTTGGTAATTTATTATAGAGACGTACACACATAGCCAGCGAGTTTTTATTGTACGAGTATTTCGCTGATCGAGGTAGCACATCCAGCACAAGTCTGTATTGGTCACACCGACTTCGAGAGGTTACACCGTATTATGACGTATTAATGCCACCATTATTCCAGTGTGAGTGAGAGACGGAGCTATACAAGGCCGCTAGCACCATCCTTTTTTCGCAGTGGAATAATGATGGCATTAATACTTCATAATAAGGCCCCTGCAAGCATATATACAGAAGGCCAGCAGCCTGATGCTGTAATTTACTTCAGACAATATTTATGACGATCTCGACGGATGCTGCAGCATCGGCGTCATATTTATCGATTCTGAAAACTCGATTAATCACCGAGAATGAATTCCTTGAATGATTGAGTCGATATCAGACGAAGCTCATAACGATTTACGTGATCATAATCACGGGAATACTTTATTTTTATGAGTTTTCGACATCCAAGAACAAACTTTACGATTTCTACGTAAAAACATTAAATGCTTAATGAGTGTTAAATACACGCGAAATCCATTTAAAAAGAAGTCGATTGACGAAGTAGAATTTTATCGCGGGTACATCGCTCGACACTTCCGGCCACCATTATCTGATGTGGACGTTGAACTAAATGACCGCATTTCCGTTCTCGCGCACCTTGACGCTTAAGAGAAATTGTAGGTGTTAAATTCACAGCTTTATTTACAGTTATCATTTAATGGCACAGGTGTGAGTACTATGTACTAAAGAGCTACCATTTACCGGGTAATATGTATTTCATTGACTTGAATGTGCCCTGGCGGCTGTGAGTATGTCATGCTCACTAGATATGAGCGCCGATGGCCAATTCCACGGCGGCGGCGTGGCCTGAATATTACCACAGCGGCGGCGGCGTCGCGGCGGCGCGGCGTGGTCGGCCGTGGGCCTTATTTTTTTTATCAGGGATATATATCTTAGAAAAATTTAAAGATTACCATATTGTTGTTACAAAAAATAGCTTTATATTTAATTTTTGCCTCCTTCGCACTAAAATCATTATAACAACACGAGTTACTGATACAAAAAAAAAAAACATATTCGTCGTATATCTTCAGGGGCGGACACTAACACTGTGGAGCATACGGTTGAGGTCTGCTCGGCTTGGGCAGAGCACCGCCGTGTCCTCGTGGAGGCGATCGGTGGCGAGGATCTCTCGCGTCCGGCCCTGGTCCAGGCCATGGTACGGAGCGAGAGGGCATGGGAGGCCGTCACCTCCTTCTGCGAAGCAGTAATTCTCGCGAAGGAGGAGGCGGAAAGCGTGAGAGAGAGGCAAAATTCGCGCCCTCACGCCCCTAGCCGCCGCAGGAGGAGACGCCCTGGGCGTCGGGAATCGATAGCCGATTCTCGGCAACCGTAGACGCGGCCTTGCGGACGGTGAGCAATGGGTAGCTCGCCGTCCGGTAAGGACCAGGCCCGGGTTGACGGCGCGTGGTGTTCCACGCGCGCCTCAAAGAGATGTCAGCAATTGAAGGAATCTGATGGGACCGCTGCCTGCCGGGGTTGCGGGAAAGTCCGAAAAGGATACCGTGGCCCCCTGGCATTGCACAGGCTACAGAAGGAACACGGGTGGGTTTTAGTTAGTAAAAGTCATTTGATGATTGCCCACCAAAAAATAAAAATAAAAAGGCGGAAACTGCGGGACATAAATATGTTCGGATGAAATCTCCTAAATAGTATGCTAAAATATATTATAACCGGAAAACGTGCGGGAATGGCAGGAAAACATTTTTTTACTATATTTTTCCATACATTGCAATCAGTTTTACTCAAATTACTCCTAAAATTTGGGTTTAATCGAAAAATCTTTGAAGGTACTTTCAATTTAGATTAGGAGAGCACATTGGCACCATTTGTTTTTCAAAAATCTTGAAACAATATTTTTGTAGTCCTATGTCCGCCGGTTTGTATGGAGTCGATCCATTGTGCGACGGCGCGCCGCAAGCTCCACTCGGCGATGACGCGTCGACATGAACTCACGGCGACGGCGGCGCGGCGGCGCGGCGCTCATATCTAATGCTCACTCAGAAGTCTCGCTGATGGTGGCTCGTGTGTTGGATCATTTAGCTCCCTTCAAAATGGTTTAGCTGAATGTTGCTGATCCGTGCGTCATGTTCGTGAACGGGCGCCGTCAGTTCGGACCCCAGGTGGTACTGGTCATCTCTTAGCTGCCATGGCTTATTTTAATATATTTTAAATGTTTGAATGGTTCTTTGTTTTTTTTTATTACAAACGTTTTAACGAACGTGCACGTCTTTCTACATTGTTCTCACATGCATAATTTCAAAATGAATGATGCAACCAATATTTTGATGTAAAAGAGTGTCCGTGGTGTTTCTTGCCCCTCCTTCCTCGTGGTCAAACTTAGTAGTCAAACTGATTTGACCACGAGGAATTTTAACGTTCTTCGTGGTCAAACTGTAACTATATAACCTCTTTGAACATACTGTATACGATGTAGTCTTATTGTACAGAGAAAAATAAAAATAAAATGACAATAATTGTATTTCTGTGTCACTTGTATTATTTTCCTGTCTTGTTTACATTTGCATTTTAATGTCAAATAATTTGATACTTTTCTGCACTTAGTGATAATATTATTAAATATGGACATAAAATACATAAAGCGTAAAAGAGGAACGGTATTGTTATTCAGTGGACGGCAGTACTATAAATTGCGGACGTACAAAAATGGATCCACTTTCTGGACTTGCAGTCGTCTTAAAAAAGAAAAGTGTCGGGGGTCTATTACTCTGAAGGTAAAAAAATTACACAATCTTCAAGTGTTGTTTCACGAGGCACGCTGCCCGTGGCACTTGCGTTTGCCTTATGCGAAGTGTAGCTGGAGAGCTGATGACGAATTAGGGGAGATGTCTTCTTTTACTTGTAATTATAATTAACAGATTTTACCTACAAAAAAAGTAATAACTAAACTACCCCAAGGCTCCCCAGAATTTATTTAACACTATTTTTTTTCTCTTTTTAGGATGACATTATAGAGAAATGTACTAATCACTTATGTACCTACCGCTGATAACTATAAGAATGAAATTGATATTGCCGTTGATGAATTAAGGCATGAAGTAAAAGACACTGAGATCACAATTTCAGAGTTGTATGCTGAAAAAAAAACGTCCCTAGTAAACCGGGATGAAAATTTTGAAAGCAAAGTTCCATCTTTTGGTAGCGTTAAAACTGCTTTATATACGAACAGGAAACAAACTTGCTTTACAGATTTTACTAAAGTTACTGTTCCACATAAATTTCAGTCATTTCTTTTGGCTGATTTTAATACAGAGAAATGTCGGATTATGGTTTTCTGTTCCGAAAACAACATGGAAAAAATTTAAGAATCAGATGAGTTTTTTGGCGATGGCACATTTTTTAGTTGCCCGTGTCCATTCACCCAATTGTACTGCATTCATGCCGATTTTTCAAAATCGATAACTGCAACACACACGGCTTCTTTGGCTTATGCATTAATGACTGACAAAAAAGAAGAGTCTTACTATATATTATTTTCGATGATAAAATCACGATTGAATAATTGGTCACCAAAAACTTTTCACGTGGACTTCGAAACAGCTTCAAGCAATGCACTAATACAATTTTTTCCTAAAGTCCAAATTGTACACTGTTTTTATCATTTCTTAAACAGCCAATGGCGAAGAGCAAAGAAATTGAACTTGAAAAATAAAGATGAAAAGAGAGTTGTTGGCTTATGTGCTGTACTCGCCTTATTACCTGAAGACAAAATAGAGGAAGGATGGGAGTATATTAAATCTGATAGTCTCAAAACCGCAAAATGTGAAAAATATTTAAAATATTTCGAGACTACATGGATGAAGAATAAAACATTTAAAAAACAATGGTCCGTATATGGTCAGCGACATCGTACAAATAATATAGTTGAATCATGGAATGGACAACTGAACAAATCGATGAAACGATACCATCCAATCACAGTTGATAGTTTACTGGCAACTTTATTGAAAAAAGAAAATACTGATCCAAAACCATCTCCTCGACGCCAAGAACAAATATTCCGAGACGAATTCATAATAAAGTGTCAAATGGAATTTATACATGGCGATATAGGTGTAGGTTACTTTTTAAATAAATTACGTTAAACAAAACTTTTGGCTATAACTGTACAATTTTATCTCAAGACTATCACATAGGGTGTAATTTTTTAATAAATTTGATAGTTTGACCACGAAGAATGTTAAAATTCCTCGTGGTCAAATCAGTTTGACTACTAAGTTTGACCACGAGGAAGGAGCGTTTCTTGCCTGTACTACGCTTTGGAATGGCAGCTTCATATTTCTGACTGACCGGCTTCTTGACAGTTCAAAAGTGCCTTTAAATGGTTTACTTTACCTTTAGTGTGCATTACCTAATGTTAATCTGTCGATGTGAGAACGAACTTGTATTCAACGCCATGAAATTTAACATTTTCGACTCCACCCAATTTTCATAGATCTCATACGCCATGCCGCCATACATATTGGAAGTAGACCCGCCGGGAGGGTTAGCGGGATTACGTTTGCGAAAGTTAACCATCGCGGATGGTCAACGGCATTAGGCGCTTTGCACATGGAGCAACTATTGCAGCAACTGGCAACTAGCTGTTTACATACATATATTTCAATTGGACAGCGCACACATAGCAACTCAACTTTCGAGTTCCGGTGATCGTCAACAGTTTTCAGTTGCTGTAATCGATGACTAAGTTAGTTCCTAATTGCCGCAACTAGCAGCTGTTAAATATTATACCGGTTTTTAAAGTTGCCGGTTTCGCGTCGGGCTATTTTACACCCTCCCTCCCTCTCCCTATGCCCGGCAATGCCAGAGTCGCTCAATACGAATAATTTGTCTTTGTTGGCGCCGTCGACGGCGACGACGTAATAAAATGAGAGAAAGTGCTGCTTCTTCGATATCCATCGTCACACTGAACGCTGATCGCTGCGTAGATTGAGCAACTCGGCTATGAAAGTAGCTTACAGATTGCCATAAAATTGCGGCAACCGTAAACATTAAAGCAACTCTCAACTTTCCACAGGAAACTTTTAACTTTGCCTCAACTTAAGTTGCTCCATGTGCAAAGCGCCTTAGGCTTAAAACCGTGTTAATGTAAGTATAAAAATGTTTTTTACAACAAAAAAAAAAAACAACATACTACCAAAAAAACAACTTAAATTTCGGAAGTCGGTGGCAAATAACGAAAATACAAAAACAAAGACACCGACTTCAAAAATTTAGGATATTTTCATTTTTTTAGTGCTTTTTTGGAAGTCGGTTGTTTCTTTTTTGTAAAAAAGTTTTTATTTCTCGCTTTTTAGTGGGTCAGTTTGTAATTTATCTAAGTTACAATAGCCTAATGTCAACTGCTTATCACCTACAAAATAATGCTTTTTCCGATGCAGAGACATTAATCGTTGAGGAGTTCTCTTGGTACTCTACCATCAGCTCCACTTCTCCATATGCATTGTGATGAGCATAAAATGCTTGGCAACCATATTTAAGTAATCGAATCGCAACCTGTGAAATATATTTATATTGAGTAAGGAGTACCGGTGGCCATCTGTGGTCTTCATCATCAGTTCCACTTCACCAAATGGTGCTTTCCGAGAGCAACTGCACGAGTTACTATATACCTATAAATAATACCCAAATCGCTATAGGTGTGCCTATAATATTTGAAGAGTTCCCTCGGTTTCTCCAGGATCCCATCATCAGATCCTGACTTCATGTCATGAGACTACTACGGAAGTATTCCCTTTCAAACTAAAAAAGAATTTTGCAAATCCGTTTGTCTATATATGGCGGAGTTATGTCCGAGCATATAAAAAACAATAAAAAATAAAATACCTATTTCAATCGGTTGTCGGAATATAAGCGATTTCTTTCCATGTAATAATGCAAATGAAATATCATCTTGAATTCATGCAAGCCTAGTACCTACTTTGTCAAAACGTGTCGTGAACAGAATATCGTCTTTTACATAGCACCCGTGCGAAGCTGGGGCGGGTCTCACGGCGTTCCTGAAATTGAAGCAACCTTGCTCAAGGACCGAGCAGCGAATGCACAGTGACGTATGTGCGATTAAAAAGTAGATAAAACAGACTCATTTATTTACAGTACTACAGATTTGGGACACCACAATTGACGTTACACTTTAACAGCAGCCGCTTGGCCTGAATCTCCAGCTGTAGCTGCCGAAAGGCCGGCCACAGGGGCCCCTGCATATACCTCCACAGGGGCCACAGAAGGGGGCGGGGTACGCGAGGCCTGCCACTTGGCAGTTGCAGGGGCAGCCACAGCAGCAGGGCCCGCCACCACAGTAGCCTCGGCAGCCGCCGCAGCATCCCCCACAACCGCCGCAGCAACCACCGCAGCCTCCACAACCGCCGCAGCCCCCGCAACCGCCGCAGCCGCCGCAGCCCCCGCAACCACCGCAACACATTTTGTAAAAGTTTCAGAAAAAATGTTTAGAAAATGAATTATTTAATAGTTTTCACAATTTTTACAATTTTTATAGTTTTATTAGATTTTATAAATAAACTAAATTGTGGTCTGTTTTATTAATTGATTAAATGATGTATGTTTGTTTATATTTATGTCAACACAGAACAAGTCCGATAAGTCTATGATTTCTAACAACCAGTATAGAAATCGTAACTCTGTTGCATAGAAACTCTGTGTTTATACAAATTCAGAGAATTTCATGTGTGTGAGAATTATTTGCATTGCTGAAAATTAAATAGTCGAAACATAGCTTGAGTAGTTGAATTTAATAACTGCTACACTACATCGTATTATATACAAATTTGGGTACTTTACGCTTTTTACCTTACAAAATCAAACTTCAAAGTAGGTATAAAAATGTGGCACCGTAATCCGCGCCGAAGATTTTCCGAACCCCATCGCATATACGTACCTATGCATGGGCGTACCCATCATCTGGTCAGGAGCGCATCCAACCCTCTAGAAAGGATGTGGTCACGCTTCATTAGGAGTCGCTCACGATCGATACATTAAATATCACAACCATATTGTCCGTAGACCACTTTTGTCCGGTCGCCTTTGGTAAGTTTATATGCTCGCACACAATGTGTGTGTATAGTTATGTTAAGAATTAATTTACAATTACAATATCAATATATAAAAATAAAAAAAAAATATTATGCATTAATTTTTAGAAAAAACCGCGCTGCACTGCGGGTCATATTGTTGTATCATGCAAAATACGCGAACGCAGCAAGCAAGCAGTTTATTTTACTACCTATAGCAGCCGCTTGGCCTGAATCTCCAGCTGTAGCTGCCGAAAGGCCGGCCACAGGGGCCCCTGCATACACCTCCACAGGGGCCACAGAAGGGGGCGGGGTACGCGAGGCCTGCCACTTGGCAGTTGCAGGGACAGCCACAGCAGCAGGGGCCGCCACCACAGTAGCCTCGGCAGCCGCCGCAGCATCCCCCACAACCGCCGCAGCAACCACCGCAGCCTCCACAACCGCCGCAGCCCCCGCAACCGCCGCAGCCTATAGCTTAGGATCTCCTACAGGATCAACATCAACTCTCTTGTTAAACACTTTCTCTAGGACCATTAGTCCAGCCGGTACTAAGTGTTTTGGCAAATGACCCTTTTTGGAAAAAAATGCCCATCTTTGACTAGCTGTATCTTCGCAACCAATAGACCTAGGGTGCTAGGGTGGGGCTCAGATTGTATCAAAAAAGCTTCCTTCACAAAAATATGAAATCACAAATCAAAAATATTGATTTGCTAGAATATGGTACAATAGATATTACATACATTTTGGTTTCAGTATAACCTGCCATGATATGGCGTGCAAATACATTTTAATTATATCAATTATTATAATTATTATTAAATTATTGAAATAAATGCTTTGAGTTTGAGTTTGAATTAACCTTCTCTACGCAAATGATCAAGTTCTACTTGCATCGTCAGGAGTACAGTTGCAAGACATGGTGACTGTGATGGATGAAGCATATAAGAGGAAAGGGATGAATATAAATGTGAATAAGACGAAGGTCATGGTGTTTGAAAGAGGAGAGGATGTATCGGTGTGTGATATGAAAATAAATGATAAGAATGTGGAGCAAGTAAGTGAGTTTGTATACTTGGGGAGTCTGTTTACAAGGGATGGGAAGATTGATGAAAATGTGGAAAGGGGAGTAAATGCGGGAAATAAAGTGAATGGTGCTATACATGCGATTGTGACCAACCAGTTGATGTCCAAAAAGGCTCGACTGGCTGTTCACAATGGTGTGCTGGTGCCCACGCTTATGTATGGAAGTGAATGCTGGGTATGGCAAAATAAGCATGAAAGTAGGATAAATGCTGTGGAAATGCGTTACTTGCGAAGCATGTGTGGTCTAACTATGAATGATAGGCTGAGAAATGATGTGATAAGACAAAGGTGTGTGTTAAAAGAAGATGTAGTGACAAAAGTTGAAAAGGGTATGCTGAGATGGTTTGGTCATGTTGAGAGGATGAATGAAAGGCGACTAACAAAATGTATTTACAAGGCAGATGTGACTGGATGCCCTAGGAGCACATAATATACTGACCTTATTGGTGATGTTCTTCAGAAAGGTCAGGTGTGTAGTGCTCGCAACCGGCGTGCGTGTATGACCAGATGTATGAGACAAAAGGAGTATGTAAGGATCGTAATCAGGTGGCATTCTTTAATTTCGTGGGAAGAAGGCGTGAGTTTATGTATGTATGTATTACTAGCACTTTGCCCGCGGCTTCGCTCCCGTGGTCTTTCCCGCGGTTCCCGATATTTTTCCCGGGATACAAAGTAGCCTATGTTACTCCCTGAAAACTAAGCCTTCTAATGGTAAAATAATTTTTCAAATCGGTCCAGTAGTTTCGAAGCCTATTCAATACAAACAAACAAACAAACAATCAAATCTTTCCTCTTTATAATATTATATTATATATTATACTATAGATAATTAAAACAGACACGAATAATGTGACGATTTATTCTGAAATTGATGCAATAAAAATTGGCAGTAAAATATTATGACAATCCAAACCAAATAAATAATAATAAATATTAATATATTATTATTTAACTTTTTTTTTTTTTGTTTGAGCACCATGGTAGTAGCACATAGTTTTCAGGGTTTCAAACTTGGGTATAAACTACTCTCAGGGGACCTATCGATATATAAAAATCGTAGTTACATGCGCGTGTGCGATGTTTGATGTTGTTATTGACTTGTACATCACGGCTACACATCAAGTTAAAACATTCCAGTTTATGCTGATCTCGCATTGTATAGGATTTCCGTACAATGCGAGGTCAGCTTATACTGGAACTTTAACCTACCCAGCCCACCATTATATTTTAGAATGTTTTCCATGTGGCGAAAGATAAAACAGCCATGGAGTTTGTCTACTTCTAAAAGAGAAACATTATGGTCGAATTTTGAAATTCGGAATTGAAACACACCATTGACATTTTACAAAAAAAAAACTGTTGTAATCACTGATTAGCAAAGAAAATCCTCAAAAAAAACAATTTATATTTTAATAGTAAAATTTTGTAAGTATTTATGCCGTTTTTTTTTAAATGGATTACTTAAGCAATTAATGGGGTTTTATTTGTAGTTTTAGGTGAAGGTGAAGACCCAGAGAGTGTTCTGGGGGTTCACTGGCTTGATTCCTCTGGGCACTCTCAAGGCGCTCCCTCACCGGGAGCATTCACTTATAATGTAAGAGTATTCGAGCATTAAGTATATCAGTGAGTGAGGAGAAGCCTGGTAATGTAATGTCCTAAATCGAATTTTGGATTGTTACATTACTGCAGGCTGATGGTCCCGGTGAGGGGAGCGCCTTTATTGATGCCCATGGCCTGAAGAAGGTAGTATGCAAAGACGGAGACATTACATATACCTGTGGCTTGCTGTATCCTCATCTACCATACAAACCCATCAAATTCAAATTCAAAATATTTTATTTCACATAAACCTACAAGGGCACTTATTAAACGTCAGACGCTAGGTACACGGTTCCAAATTAGTCGTTTCCTATGGAGAAGAGCCGGCAAGAAACTCCACGGTTACTCTTTTAAAAATAATTGGCTTTTACAATATTTTCAAATAACAGTGTTATTAGGTATGGGAGGACAGTGTAGGTCTTTCAACCAAGTATCAGGTACTTAGCAGAATAATGATGGCCAACAAATCTACAGTCCACTACAAGCTCGTTCTCACATTCACAAAATAGAAAATAATCTATAAAAATATAAATAAATTAATACAAATACGTATTTTAAAAACGAAATGACGTGATTGCTATTACAGCTGTAACAAATCTGAATAATTATCATGTCCACAAAAGCCACGAATAGAGTTCAAATTAAATTGTAGGTATATAATGTCAAATAATAGCGTTATTATGACAAGGAAGAATGTAAAAAATATAAACATGGTAATTTGGTAGCTGTTAATAGACTTTTACATAATTTGCCGTTAATGAGGTACCAGGGAAGCCACATGTGTGTGAAGGAATTATTGCCAAACTTCCTTGTCTTCAACGTATCTTGATGGCATGGGCTATGTGTCACATAGCCCATGCCATCAAGCCCTTGTCTGCAAGGGAGCTGCTTTTCTAGTGTTTGACTGCCTGAGAAGGAGGGTAATGTTTTTCGAGAGTATGTTTTAATACTCTGATTGAATGGCAAGGTGTCTTGTTTCCAGATAAAATTTCGCGATGCCTGTCCGTAATTGCTGCGTAGGTTGTCAAGGCCCGATGTCAGGACCGTGCTGCAGGGGCGCATGTGGTCGTCGCATAGACTGCGGCTCTGGACCCTGCTGCGTTCATTCATGTGGTGTCTGCTGCTCTCCGTGCTGCGGAGGTATCGGCTGCTTACACGGGTAAGAATACACATTAAATTATTGTCAAGAAAAGGTTGGATAGCTTCAAAATTGAGAAAGAAAGCCATGCCCAAACATTTCAACAATACAAATAGGATAATAAACACTGTTTTAATCTCTAATACATTAAAATAGTAACAAGACCAAAAGTATTCGATAAGGCAAGTTTTTTTATTTTTCTACGCTTACTTGCAATGACACGATGAATATTAGGCTCTGTGAGTCGTCCACAATTCCACAGCTGTCGTTTTACCAACTATTTACATATTGGCTCAACTAAAGTTCTTTACCCGAAATTGTTCTTCCTAACGATTTGTAATCCGAATGATCACTCTTCCTAAAAATTTTCATCCTAAAGTTTTCATTCATACTATTTGTAGTGCTACCGGCGATGTTCATAACACTCATGTTTCCGAAAATTGTAATTAATAATATCATTAATGTAAATATATTTAAACTCCTACTGTTTTTTATCATAACGCTTTTATCCCTAAACATAATTACCATATGGCCTGGGAGTTTATACCGCAGTTTTAACCGTACCTAAACCAATAACTATAGGACTGATTCGGTTTTGGAACTTCGCCGGCCGCTGCCGCGGCACGCTCGCTTCGCTCGCTCGGCTCGTGCGTTGAGGTCACAGTTCTAACCTAACCTAAATCAATAATTATGAATAAGACCGATTCGCCTTTTACTGGACTAATATTTGACTAATTTACTGGACTGCTACAAATTAAAATGTTGAAATCACTCTGTAACTCTTCGTCTGTCATTGGAAATAGCCCAGACATTAAATATAAAAGAAAAAGAGACTCTCTGCTACAACAAAACGCCTTTTCCACACCTTCTACTCCCGTGGGGAATAAGTCGAATGTTCAGTGCGGCAAAAGCATAGAAATAATGCACCTGCAACAAAAAATCGCGGTTTTGCAACAAGAATTGATAGAAGCACAGCAGCAGATTGTAGATCTCACAAAAATAATACACTCAGTCAAACAAGACAACAGTACGACTAATCAATCCTTGGTTTCAAAAGTCCACATACCTACGCCTAACCATACCGAAGAGCAAAAACTTGAATCGACAAATAGAGTACTTATATTCGGCTCTCAACAGTGCGTCGGTCTAGCAGCGGCCATGATGCACTCAAGACAAAATACAAAATATGAAAAGTATAGCATTATCGCGAATACAAAACCTAATGCACTAAGTAGCCAAATAATAATGAGTTGCCGTCATGCAAAGTTAAACTTCAATGATAAACTTGTGATTTGTGTAGGAGAAAATGATCACAATTTAAAATATGTCTTATCCCAACTACAGATTGTACTAGATACATTTTATAATAACTTGATTATTGTATTAAATGTGTTTAAAAATGAGTATTTAGATGTAAGCAAACTTAATTATCGCATCAAAAATGTATGTATTAACCATAAAAAATGTAAATTTCTGGAAAGCCAGACTCAAAAAATGTCTGAATTGTGTACTAAAATTAATTACCTTATAGATTGTCATGACTATAATGAGAACTATTTAAATCCTAGAGAACTTGTAAAGCGGATAGCGAGTAACAGATCAACTCTTAAAACAAATACAAATTTTAACGAACCCAAAAAAGGAACAATTCCCTTCTATTTCGGTAGGAGAATCTTAAAACTACAAGAAACGGATAACGTTTTAAATTCTAGTGACAAAGTAAAAAAAGGAACAATTCAGTATTACTTTCCTGTAATAAAAAAGGACGTGACGTTTTTTCGGGCCCAAAACTCCACCATCGAGAACAAATAATTTAAAAATACTCCATCAAAATATAGCTAGTCTCGTATCAAAAAAAGAACTTCTCGAAATAACCTTGCAAGAATTACGTGAAGTACAAAATAACCCAGATGTGATATGCCTCTCCGAAACTTTTATAAAGAAAGGTTATGAATCTTATATCAAAATCCATGACTATGAAATGGCGTCCAACTTCTGCAGGGAAAAACAGAGGCGGGACCTGCATCTTAGTAAAAAAAAACATTGTCTTCAAAGAACTCCCATTTATAAACACCCACGCTGTACAAAATACGTTCGAAGCATGCGGTATAGAACTAACTTATCATAAGTTGATAATCATTTGTCTTTATAGAACTCCTCAATCAGATCCCACTCAATTCTTATCTAAGTTGAATGGTCTTTTGGAACACGTATATCTTAAATATAAATCAAAAATAAATGTGGTTTTAGTAGGTGACTTTAATATTAATACTCTCAAAAAAGGCAATATAACTAAACAATTAATTGATCTGTCATACAATTATAATCTAAAATTACATATAAATGAGCCAACACGTAAGTCATCATGTATCGACCATATTCTCAGTGATATTCCAGATGCGGTTGCTACAGTAATGCCACTCCACCTATCCGACCACGATACAGCCCAAATGTTGAGCATTCCTTTAAGACATAAGATTCAAGTAAAACAAGCAGCATACTATATCTATAAAAGGGACTTCAACTTGAATAATACGCAGAAATTTAAGGAATGTCTACAAAACGTGTCCTGGTCAGAAACTTACGCGGAAAACGATATAGATGTGGCATTCAGTTATTTTCACGAACTATTGTGCCTTTTCTATAATTTGTGCTTCCCGAAAATTAAAGTAAAAGTTAACACTAATCAAAAGAAACAAAACTGGATAAGCAAAGGTTTGAAACAAAGTTGTAAAACAAAACGGTATCTACGCTTTCAATATTATAGAAATAAAAATATAGGAAATAAAACTAAATACATGCAATATTCAAAAATCTTACAGAAGTGTATCTATACTTCAAGAAAAAACGCAAATATTAAGTTTATAAATGATAATGAAAACAAATGCAGAGCAGTATGGAAAGTAATTAGCGACGAAATCAAGAACAATAACTTCAAGGACAGTATAGATCATATTCAAATTGATAACACAGTAGTCACGGATCCTTTAGAAATAGCAACAGCCTTCAATAACCATTACATTAATATGGCGCAGACTTCTAATAAGGATGTAAAAACAAGCCCTAAGAATAATTCAGCAGCTCATTCGATGTTCCTCAAACCAGTGTCTGCAAATGAAGTTAGAACGGAAGTAATGTCATTGAAAAACTCAAATTCTGAAGGTTACGATGAAATTAATACGAAAATTATAAAAGCATGCAGCAATGAGCTAAGTGCAATTATTACGCATTTAATTAATTTATCTTTCTCACTTGGTACTTTTCCTGAAGCATTAAAAGTATCAATTGTCAAACCACTTTTCAAAAAAGGAGAAAAATCAGATGTTAATAATTATCGCCCAATAACATTAATACCTATTTTGTCGAAGATATTTGAGAAGTGCATGTACAAAAGATTGATCGAATTTTGTAATAAATTTAACATAATTAAGAAAGAACAGTTCGGCTTCCAAAAAAACAAATCGACAACACTAGCTATTTTCACTCTTATAAAAAATATAATGACGAATATCAATCAAAACCGTCTTACTACAGGCTTGTTCTTTGATTTATCTAAAGCCTTTGACCTAGTGTCTCATGAACTGTTATTACACAAACTGGAGGCAATTGGAATTAGAGGCATAGTTCTTCAGTGGATATCGTCGTACCTAAATAACAGACAACAGCAGGTTATCATTACAAAGGTAGATAGAAATAACGACATGAAACCACACTTATCCGAACTCAAGCACAACAAATATGGCGTCCCACAAGGAAGTGTGCTAGGACCAATTTTATTCCTTTTGTACATAAACTCCATTATTAATATAACCACACATAAATGTATATTATTTGCTGATGATATTTCTGTTATTGTAACAACTAATAGGAAAAATAATACGATTGACGATCATGAGACTGATATTAATAATACTATTGAAAGACTTGAATATCTAAATAAAATAAATTTATCAATAAATCTTAAAAAATCAGTTTATATTCAATTTAATAAATCTAATAATGCTAAATACAATGTTAAAATGAATATACATAAAATTGATGAAGTAACTCAAACAAAATTTCTAGGTGTAACTTTAGATCAAGACATAAACTGGAAAGCACATACTGATACCGTCTCCAAGCGAATAAATAAATTCGTATATGCACTTAAAAAAGTTAGAAATATAACAAACGTTAAAACGGCAATAACCTCATATCATGCATACGTCGAATCGGTGCTCCGCTATGGTTTGATAATGTGGGGTAATAGCACAGATCAAAATAGAGCATTTATTGCTCAAAAGAAATGCATTAGAGCAATTACCGGCCTTCGAGCTGACGAATCCTGTAAGCCGATATTTAAAAAGCTTGGCTTGTTACCGCTACCGTCTCTTTACATATACGAAACTTGTATGTTTGTGAGGAAGCACAAAGAACTGTTTTCCAATGCAGATGATTTATATCCTCGTAACCGACGAGACCCCCATAAGCTAGTTTTGGATATCCTTCCAAGACTAGCTAAATATAATAAAAGTTGTATATCTATGTGTGTGCGTATATATAATAAGATACCAAGTAATCTTAAGATGTTAAATGTAAGATCATTTAAAAATAAATTGCATGAATGGTTGTGTAGTCATAGCTTTTATAGTGTCAAAGACTTCTTTGACAATAAATGTTAAATAATTCCTGAAAATTTTGTACGCTTATCACTGTTAAGCAAAAACATGTAAGCACTTCTTTTTTTTGTATTATACCATCTTTTTATACCATGTTTTTAAGCAAATAAATATTATTCTATTCTATTCTATTCGTTTCTGGAACTTGACTGAATGACTGGAGCGTGACTCTGGCTTCCAAAAATACACCAATAAAAGTGATTATTTGAAAGCTATAGCCGCTAATATTAAACTAATTTAATTGAAAAGTGTATATGAAAACATGTATTTAAGTACTTGTACCATGGTACTATTATTCTTATTGTATGTTATGTGACAATAAAGTTACGCAAAATTAATGTATATAATACTGATTATTATGAATAAAAAGAAATCTAAACAAAAAGATATGACTTTGAATAATAGTGTAAAAGATGGTTATGCTGAGAAAATATAGGAAAACAAATAAAAGTATAATAGATGTTTATTGCTACTGACATTATGAAGTTGAATGCTTCGGAATTATGAACATTAGAGACAGAGTAGTTAGGAATTGTGATTGTTAGGATGAAAAATGTTAGGAAGAACTTTTTCGGATTTCCAATTATCGGAGTTGAAAATTTAGGTGAACTTTGGCGCACCCGGTCGCAAGCGCTACTGCTGAACATGAGGTCCTGGGTTCGATTTCCAGGTCGGGCAAGTGTCATTGGGTTTTTCTTTCTGGAATTTCTCAGTAGCCGCCCGGAGTCTGGATTTGTGCCCGGTTGATGGCAATAGGCTCGCCCCCTATTACATGGGACTTAAACATAACTGGCGAAATGTGGGTGTACTATAGGTACACCTCTGCCCAACCCTTCGGGGAAACAAGGCGTGATGTTATGTTATTATACGATCTCAAAAGTCGAGCCCGACACCTATACTCACACAAATCTAAAGTGGTCGCCCTCATCGCTGCCGCGCCGTAGCGACAGTCTCATTTAAATCCATGATCTTTCTTCTTCTAGTGCCCGACCCGGAATGGCAGGCTCATACTTCAGCTGCGGTCACGGCTGCATCGGCGGCTGCACTAGCGGTCTATGTGCGTCATGTTGCGGCCCCTGCTGCGGCTGATCCAGCCCCTGTTGCGGCTGATCCGGTCCTGAAACATTTGTTTTCCGCTGTTGTGAACTTTGGTGCCTTTTGTTCGGCTTAGTAAACTGTTGCGTTGAGTTGGTGGTTTATTTAGTAATCTGGCTTACATCTTTTTTTTTTTGGTTGGGAAATTATCAAATGACTCCTCCCGCTCTGGGTGGAGCGGGAGGGCGTGTCACACTCTTACTGACTAAAACCCACCCGTGTTCCTTCTCTTGCCTGTGCAATGCCAGGGGGCTACGGTATCCCTTTCGGACTTTCTCGCAACCCCGGCAGGCAATGGTCTCATCGGACCCCTTCACTCACTGACACTCTTTGAGGCGCGCGTGGAACACAACGTGCCATCGACCCGGGCTTGGTCCTTGCCGGACGGCGAGCTACCCATTGCTCACCGTCCGCAAGCCCGCGCCTACGGTGGCCGGGAATCGGCAATCGATTCCCGACGCCCAGCGCGTCTCCTCCTGCGGCGGCTAGGGGCGTGAGGGCGCGAAATTTGCCTCTCCCTCACGCGCTCCGCCTCCTCCTTCGTTGTTCTCGTCGTTCGAGGTGACGGCCTCCCATGCCCTCGCTCCGTACCATGGCCTGGACCAGTGCCGGGCGCGAGAGATCCCCGCCACCGATCGCCTCCACGAGGACACGACGGTGCTCTGCCCAAGCCGGGCATACCTCCACCGTATGCTCCACCGTGTCCTCCGGGCGATCCACGCAGTGATGACACTCGGGCGTTTCCTCCCGCCTTATCCGAAACAGCCGTGTCTGGTGAGGACCTGCGTCAAGCGGAAGGTGCGGACGCCGTAGCGCCTCTCCAGCCACTCCACAAAGAGGGGACTTATCGCCGCAATAGTGGCGTGCCCAGCACTGGGTTGCGACAGTCGCACTCTCCATGACGCCATGAGATCCCGTCGGAGCTCTGTCCGCTGTGCCGCGATTTCTCGCGGCATCGGAGTCAAGCCCCGGCGTTTCGCCTCCTCGCGCCATTACACGGTAACGTAAAACGGTAAACCCGTTTAATGTTTGAATTTGAGAAAATACAATACAAGAAATATGCTATTTAATTGATAATTATATAATGTTTCAGGTTATATTTACTTAAATAATTTTATAAAATGCGGGAAAAAAACCGAGGTCGTGCGACAGATGTACTTACCTACCGGCTTTCTATTTGTTCTATACAAAGCGCGGTACGCGAAAAATCCCGCCTTGATTTTTTCAAAGTGGGCTAAGTGTGTTACAAATTTACTCAGCAGGTAACTATAATTGTACTGTAACAGACCCTATAATCGAAGTAGCGGGGTCCAGTAGGACCGATGCCTGCCAGGGTCGCGGGAAAGTCCGAAAGGGATACCGTAGCACCGGCAACACACAGGCAACTGAAGGAACATGAGTGGGTTTTATGGGAGGCCGTTACCTCCTTCTGCGAAGCAGTAATGCTCGCGAAGGAGTAGGCGGAACGCGTGAGGTAGAGGCAAATTTCGCGCCCTGATGCCCCTAGTCGCCGCAGGAGGAGACACCCTGGGCGTCGGGAATCAATTGCTGATTCCCGGCCACCGTAGGCGCGGGCTTGCGGACGGTGAGCAATGGGTAGCTCGCCGTCCGGTAAGGACCAAGCCCGGGTCGACGGCGCGTTGTGTTCCACGCGCGCCACAAAGAGATGTCAGCGACTGAAGGGGTCCGATGGGACCATTGCCTGCCGGGGTTGCCGTTATCCGAAAGGGATACCGTGGCCCCTGGTAACGTAAAGCCAATCGAAGGAACACGGGTGGGTTTTAGTCAGTAAGAGTATGACACGTCCTCCCGCTCCCGCTCTCCCGAGTGGGAGAAGTTATTTGATTAAATCACAAAAAAAGCTACCTATGTTTGGCTACTAGTACTTAACGCAAGTATACCTAATTAGTTAGGTATTACTTTGCGTGGGTAGCTAAATTGTCCCGTGCATGCCTCAGCGATCACTTTACGGAGAAACGAGCTTTTGATCGACCAAATTGATTTACCTTTAGTGAAATTACGACGGTGACGTACTCTGGAACATTTTAGGTATGAAGCTACAAGTACAAGGTGAGCTCGTCTTGTGGGACCAATTCAGTGAGTGTAATGTTGTCAGAAGATCTAATAGAAGAGTTACGCAATAGAAAGAGAGGCAACTTCTAGGTGAATATGTCGTGCGACCTGAATTGCACTTATTTAAATAGACCTTTTGTTGTTTACTTAATGTATAACAATTATGTATTAGGTCTGTTGAAACTGCTGGTACTCCCCGTCACTTGTCCATAGGGGTTCATTAGAAAACCAGCGTCAGACAGCATTTGTTTAAATTAACCTTTTTGGCGCAGCCGTGAGGTACACACTATTGCTTTATGATTATTTTACCTTTTTATTTTGTTATTGTGCTTCACGAACTGTGTCCAACTACATAATTATAATTCTTTCTTTCTTCCACTTTATTGTGTCGTTATTGCACTTTATTGTGACGTAGCAAGAGTAGCTTTTTATTTAAATGATTTTGCGGAGTTAAATCCTTCTGTATTCATGTGTGGTGTGGGTTAGGTAGTCCTACAATTTTTGCTGGGATAAATAGTCCTAGAAACAAGAGTTTGTATCACAAAGGATATTGGAAACTGTGGGAGGAGGAGTTTTCAGAAATACAAGCCCCTATTGACGTAATTTTTCGCTTTCCGGGAAAATGAAGTTAACGTAAAATTCTGTCAGTAATTGCCTGAATTCCACGAAGGAGGGTTTCTACCCTCCTACCCCTTCTATAGATTTCTATTTATGGAAATAAGTACACCTAAATTTCGCTTGGTTTCCTAGATGAGCGGTACCCTTGTTTTCTTTTGTACCCCTTGGTTGTTCCCTCGGTGGTACAGTGAAAGATCAATTTTTACCGCCCTAATTTAACGAAAAGGTACGTTAAATTAGGTAGGTAGGTACAATTAAATTATAATAAAAATAAAAATAAACTGTTATAGGACACAGTAAGTACCTATTATTCTAATCCTAACTATAATCCATACTTACTATAATATTATAAATTCGAAAGTAACTCAGTCTGTCTGTCTGTACCTATGTTACCTTTTCACGGCTAAACCGCTGGACGGATTTCAATAAAATTTGGCAAGGCGTTAGATGGCATCCTGGAGAAGGATATAGGGTACTTTTTGTCTCATAAATAATCCTAGAGGGGGCGATATATCTATGTTATTTCAATAAAATCGGCCCACTCTGATAAAACTTATTACAATTTAAAGTCATAAACTTATTTATTTATTTATTAATAGGAGAACCAACAGCAATACCTAACAAATGGATAACAGTTGATTAAGAAACATAAAGCCAATTACAGGTTCTCACGGGTAAAAACAGAAAAATTTGTAGAAATCTTAAGATCACTAACACTAACAAGTACGATAAAAAAGATGAAGAATATATATACATATAGATAGGTACAATAAGTACTATACGCTATGCACTTTTAAAAAAGTCAGCGTTTAGTCGAGTGCGTAGAGAAATAGGTTTTGGTGGTAAATGGGTCAAATGAGAACTCTTTACAAAGAATATTAAAGTCTTTACTCGCTCGCACCATACGAGTTTTACCTGTAGTTAGAAGAGGAAAAAGGAATGGAGATAGGCGGATTGAATCTAACTGATCTCTGAGGAACATCGAAACGTAGTTTATGTAGGAGATCTGCCGGTCCATTCTGTAATAATCTCACGGTAAAACTTAGGTGAAGTGAACGTGAAGTAAGCTTTCCACCTGCTACTAGGGACTGACAGCTCACTCCGAGCTCACTTCACTTAAGTTTTCACGGTGAGATGGTTACAGAATAGCATTGCAGGACAGTCAATCTCGTTGGATATATTTTTAAGAGGAAAGTGCAATCTGCTAGTCGACGGCGATTTATGAGTGGCTGTAAATGAAATTTCTTGCAAAGATTTATGTAATTATCAGAATGGTATGGTATACGCAGCCGAAAATATAGAAAACGAATAAATCTTTATATAACAATACAAATTAATGGTGATAAATAATATTAAAATGAATAATATTTAAAGGAATAATTTGTATTTTAAGTAAGGCATTTAGAATTATATAAACCTGTATTATTTACACGCACGGTCAAGGTGTGAGTAGGACTTGCGCCCTGAGGATGTAGGAATAATGAAATACAAACTAAATTTTACTTCGTGACTCGGCCAATGAATTTTTGATCCCAGACTGAAGAACAAACTTAACTTTGCAGTTCATATAAAACTATAAATGACCATTTTTCAGATTTTCCTCTTTACTTGACCTTGCTTCTCGCCAAACTTCATGCTGCTTGGCCAACGGGAAGTACTAAATAGACTGGTTTATTTGCGAGTGTCAAAATATGCGGATTTTTTATTGCGTTGGTCTGGAAGTTTGATTTTCGTTACAGCTCCGAGAGACCGTAGATCTAAGGTTTTGATATCTATTTCAACTTGATGCCTACACGCGTTCCTGAGAAAAAGGGTCTTGACAGACAACAAAGTCATCATTGAAGGGTTTCAACTTTTCATTTTGCACCCCACAAACACATTTATTATCTGCCTATTACCTTTTCATGCCTTAACGATTGAACGGACTTAGATGAAAGGTATACGGATAGGCCTTGCCCTGAGTTAGGACATAGGATACTCTGAATCCCGCTAACACGTTCCCGTGGGATATTTTCCGACATCCACGCGGGCGAAGCCGCGAGCAAAAGCTAGAATATATAATATTATAAATGCGAAACTGAGTTTGTTTGTTTGTTTTTTACGCTTTCATGCTAAAACAGCTGAACGGATTTGGATGAGATTTGGTACATAGGTAGACCATGACCTGGAAAAGGACATAGGATACCTTTTATCCCGATATTCCAACGGGATCGACACTTAAGCGGGTGAAACCGCGGGGGCTCAGCTACAGCTCATAACAACATTAAGTGCACAGCAATACTTTCATAAATAACGTTTCAGTGACGTCATTCGACGGTAAATAGCGGACGCTATGTGGCGGCCACAGTCACTAGCTTTAGAACATATATAGTTGGTTTTATTAAATATGTTTGCCTGTTGTTTTTTCTAAAGTAGAATAAGGTACCTATTGAAATACTATATCTTCTTCTTTTCGTGTGGTTAGTGACTAACCTGGAGTCAGAGTTTTAAAGCCGCCCATGTTACCTGACTTGGCTTCACATGCCGTCGAGAAATATCCCTCAGGCATGCCGGTTTCCTCACGATGTTTTCTTTCACCGTTTTTTAAGCAAGTGATAATTATACAATACGCACGTGAATCCGAAAAGTCAGAGGTGCTTGCCTTGAATTCGAACTCGAGACCTATGACTGACTTGGTAGTCTGACGGTCACACCACTAGGCTCTCACTGCTAATACTATATACATTGGCAGGATACTCCTCCGATCAGCGTATCCATCTGGTACCTCCATCTTGAGGGGCACAAATCCAGATACTGCGGCCGTATTATGAAATATCAATTCCATTATTATTCCACTGCGAATAAAGGATGGTGCTACCGGCCTTGTATAGCTCCGTCTCTCACTCACATCGGAAAAATGCTGGCATTCGTCACCCTGTACCCTAATTACGTAATGCAAAATCAATCCAAATCTGAATCGTTTTGAAACAGATTGCTAATCCATTGCTCCTTAAGTTCGAAAAAAAAATTGCAGAGCAACGTAAATAATGCAATGAATGTTGTTGAACTGTCAAAATGAAACAGATTTGTCTTTATCGTTTACGAAAATATGTTGCGTAATTAGAAAGCTGGACTGTGACGTATCGACGACACTCAGGGCCCCTGGACTGCGTCTGAACCGGTTAGCTACTGATTCTTTGATGAGTATGTAAAAATTTATGTCATAAATAGCTATTAATTTTTGGTTCTAGCTACGCTGAAGACACTGCAATAGGCTTTATTGAATTTGGCTTTGAGTTGTAGGTATATAATTCTTGTGGGTTATTTAAAACATAATAAAAGACATATTTATTCAACAACAATGTATTGTTATTTTTAATTCTTTATGTTAGTTCACTTTTGACCAGACGAACACAGCGACAACCACGTGGCGCGCTCACCCTGGACACCGGTTGGTTAGTTAACAACCCGAGTCCAGGAGAATTTGCGGCCTTTATAAACAACACCACCAGACATCGGTCTTGCTGAGCTAAAGTTGAGGTGAGTTAAATCCGGACTGATTTCGGCTGCACGGACCACAAAGGCCACAGCACGGCCCACAACATGGCCCACAGGGTCCACAACATCCACAAACGGGTTTACTACAGGGTATACGAGTTCTACACGGTCCATGCGATGCACAACAACAGGGGCCACAACCAGGTCCACAGGATCCACAACAGGATCCACAACAGGACCCACAACAGGATCCGCAACAGGATCCGCAACAGGATCCACAGCAGGAGCCACAAGACCCGCAACCAGGGCCACAAGACCCGCAACCAGGGCCACAAGACCCGCAGCAACCCCCACAGCAAGCCATTTTCGGTTTATGTAAAAATACCGCAAACGCACCTTGGTAAATTATTTTTCACACGGTAATTTTGAACCAAAATGGTGTAATTTTTCGAGTTTTATTTAAAGTTTTTTTAGTTTTGAATTTTTTTTATGTATCTTGTTTATTTTTTATAAAAATGAGCTCCGCGTTGTTATGTCATTGGACGGAACACAGACTACATAGGGATACTGGGACGGAATGTTTTTTAATCTAAAACAAAGTAGTCTGTGATCCAAAATCTTCCATGACTATTGCAGTATCTATGTTTAGATGAACAACCTCTAAGCTTGGGCGCCGGTAGGTTTATTTTCACGGGGGGGGGGGGGGGGGGAGGCATCTTCAGCTCCACAAAGCGAGCCCGATCATTTTTGCAATTCACCTCGGTTATATTATGGTTTGTCCATTCATACAAGGAGTAACTTAGTCGACTTATGCAGAACAGCATAACAGATTCGAGAATATAGGATTCAAGAGCAAGCGAAGCGAGCTCGATAATTTTTGCATCTCGCGTCGAATGAGATAGGTATAATTTTGTCCATTCATATAGAAAGAGAACTGTGTCGATTTATACAAAGAAGCTCAAGAATTAAGATAGAGTAAGATGCAAGATCAAGCGAAGCAAGCTCGATAATGTTAGATCCGATTAGATGTTCTCGTTCGGAAATGGGAGTTTGGTACTAGGTATGTCGACTAATGGACAGAAGCTTTCGAATTGAGAGATTGCAGATAACAAGAGCGAGCGAAGCGACGTCGAATTTTTTTGGATCTCGCCTCGAATAGGTTAACTTCTGAATGTTTTTACATATCTATATGAAGCCAGGGAGGTGCAAGTGCACCCTCTTGCACCCCGCTCCCGGTGGCACCTATAAAGTACCTATCCCTACTTCATGTTTGTTGTCTTCTCAAGAAACAGAAAGAAACCCAAGAAAGTTATTAGATATAATAAAAAACCAGCCAAGTCCGTGTTGGACAACGCACAATGAAGGATTCCGTAGTTGGGATGAATTTATCCCAAAAACGTGATGTCGTGGTGGCTGGTGGCCCAGTTGTTAAGGCCTCGCCTCTCATGCTCGAGGTTGTGGGTTCAAAACCGGGCAAGTACCAATGTGACTTTTTAAAATTCATATGTACTTTATGAGTTTATCTTGGACATTACTGACATCGGTGGAGGAAAACATCGTGAGGAAACCAGGGACCCTACCACCAACTCTTTTAGCAGTATTATTTTAATGTTACTTGAGCGTGGGAAAGAGATGGAGCTAGACGTCCTGTATAGCTCCACTTCATTCTCGCACTGTAAATTATACACTGTTATTAAAATAATAGGTACTGCTAAAAGAGGTGGTGGTTAGCCCCTTAATATAAGTCTGAAATCGCCAACTCGTCTTGAGCAAGCGTGGTGATCAGTGCTCGTGCCTTCTCTGTATGAGAAGAGGCCTGTGCCCTACAGCGGGACAGTAACAGGCTGGTATTATTATCAATATTATCCCAAATACGAACTTAACATTGTTGTTGAAAAACATATTCTCATACATCGATATACGTCACGGTGAATTCTCCAACTGCAATGTAACTATGTAAGCGCAATTTTCGGACTATTTCTTTAAGTGTGCAGTGAGACCTTGCTTCTTGCCAAATTGTATGATTCTAGGTCAACGGGAAGTACCCTATAGGTTTTGATTTAATAGAGGAGCTCGTGGCTAAGTAATAACTGCCGCACGGGTCGATCCATCAGGTTAAGCTAGGCTTGCCGGGGTTGGTCTGTGGATGGGTGATCATCTTTACATAACGAGACTCCTCCGTGCCTCGGAAAGCACGTTAAGCCGTTGGTCCCGGCTGTCATTCGTGGATCTTTGACAGTCGTTACGGGTCGTCAGAAGCCCGAAAATCTGAAAACCAGTCTTACCAAGGGGTATCGTATTACCCAGTTACTGGGTTGTGGAGGTCCGATAGGCAGTCGCTCCATGTAAAATACTGGTATTCAGCTGCATCCGGTTAGACTGGAATCCGACCGCAATATAGTTGGGAAAAGGCTAGGCAGATTTGATCAAAATATGTCACATACGGCCTGAATTTTTAGTCACCGTCCAAATTTTGATGTATTAATCTTTGGCGAAAATCATTGAATATGTGTTTTTTCTTTTAGTATTACTCAATACAAAAATATTGAGATATCACATCACAAAGTTATTTATTATATACCACGCAGAGCGGATAATTCTTTCGAGAAAATGATTTAATATGAAAACTTTACGTATCGTTTTTTTTTTTCAATAATGGGGTTAGTGAATCATACCTAATGCCTAGAAAAAATTTGGACGGTGACTAAAAATTCAGCCTATTTATGGCCGTATTTTTCATTACGTTGACTTACAACCTTGATTTTTTTTTGAACTCCGAGGGACCGTGGAACTACGTACCTATTTGATATTAATAATTTCAACTTGATACCTCTACGCATTTCTGAGAAAAAGGGTCTTGACAGACAGAAAGTCAGACAGACATGGGCGGACAACAAAGTGATCCTCTATCACTTTGTTGTCCGTCCATGTCCGTCCATGTTTCTCTGACTTTCTGTCTGTCAAGACCCTTTTTCTCCTTTCCTTCCTTCCTTTTGCTTTGGAAAAAGCCAGACGGACATGGACGGACAACAAAGTGATCCTCTAAGACTCTTGAAGTTGTCCGTCCATGTCTTTCTGTCAGACTTTCTGTCTGTGAAAACCCTTTTTCTCCTTTCCTACCTTTCTTTTTCTTTGGAAAAAGCCAGACGGACATGGACGGACAACAAAGTGATCCTCTAAGTCTCTGAAGTTGTCCGTCCATGTCTGTCTGACTTTCTGTCTGTCAAGACCCTTTTTCTCCTTTCCTTCCTTCCTTTTGCTTTGGAAAAATCCAAACAAACATGGACGGACAACAAAGTGATGCTCTATCACTTCATGTCTGTCTGGCTTTTTCCTTTTGAGTTACGGACCCTAAAATTAAATAATAATTATACGTGTTAATCGCAATTATACGTAGTTCATACAATTTCATACAATAAAGTGTCTCAAAATGTCCGGTAGAGCAGTAAACTATTTAATTCAGCATTTATTTCCAGGTAAATTGCCTCCTTGACAACATAACCATCCAAATTGGTACTTTCTAAGTTCTTCCACGTAAAGCTGCACAATGTGTGCAGTAATGAGGGTAGACAATCAGTTAGCTGTTTACAAACGTAGCAGTTGGGCAGCGGGCGTGCAATCGAAACGCGCGGCAAATTGCCACGATTACCCGCATCCGGCGCGCTTACACAGAACCGTTGCGTAGCGTCGCGCGTCGGTGCGGCGGCAGCCACGCACCCGAACCACAGGAGTGTGCAACATTTTGGAAATTGATGAATGAATTTATTAAGTTTTATTATAAAGACAAGCCGTGTTAGCGATGGAATTTCTCGTCAGCAGATTCTCAAGAGCCTTAGGGGATGAGTTTCCAAAAAAACGATGATTCACTAACTTTATTTAGAAACGGAAGTCGAAGTACCAACATCCTCGTTACTTACTTCAAACATGACGAACTTCTATCCAAACTTTGATGCCCTATTTAACCCCTTTAAGGGATGAATTTTCAAAAAGCCTGGCCATTAGAATTTTCTTTTTTTGCCTCCGACTTCCGAAATTAAAGTTATTTGTAGTGTTTTTTTGTGGACGTCGTTTGTTTTTTTAGTTGCGGCACCTACCCCACACACAGTTGGATACCACTACCTGCTATGTACCTAAAACCTACCTAAGACAATGACAGGAACTTATAATAACATCGTCTAACAGAAATTTCATTTGGGAGAGCTTTTATTTCGTTTGGCTTAGCTACGGCTTAACTCTCTGGGGAAATAGTACAGATGCACTGACACTCTTCTTTAGACTTCTATTTTTTCTTTTTTCAGCAGAATTGGGTTTAGGTTTCGTATACTGATCAATTTAATGCTATTTCAGTTTTTCAATAAACGTTTTTCTTTATTTTATAGCAGTAGGTTGAAAAAAATGTATAGAGAAATATGTACAAAAAGGATATATTTCGACTTAGGTAATTAATCCCCTAATTTCGTTTAGCACGATTATACACCTTATTTTTCTGCATTTTTGACATATCACACAATGGGCGCACGCGATTTTGGGATAGAAAAAAAAGTGTTTTTAGAATATAAAAAAGGTTTTATTCTGTTTATAATTGATACTATTGATAATTGTTACTAAATAATTATAAAAGGATTGTAAAAAAAAATATGGACATAAATAGCAATCGATTCAACTTAACAACTTTTCAAAGTACAGACGCCAGCACATCAACCTACTACAATCTGTCAAATTTCTTTAATAGATTTTCAATTTTATTTCTAAAACATAAGGTTCAAAGTTGATTGGGAATATTTTACAGTTTCGGGTAGGTTGATGTGCTGGCGTCAGTACATGGTAATTATCTAAATATTTTTGTAATTTAGTGAGAGTAGTTAGATAATGAGATCTAATGCCCTCAATATCTAATACCCTCTATTGATATTTCCCTGCATTATTTTATAAAACATGCATTATAATCCAAAAAAAATGTGAATGACGGACTTACAATGAAAAAGAAACTTAAACAATAAAAAAATCTTAAAATTAATGAAAAATATTTAAAATAAATTATTAAAAAAAAAACATGATTAAAGCTACAAGCATCCTAAACATCTATATCAGATTAATCAGACTATGTCATAAATTCATAATTAAATGCGATTACGAATATTATGTTGCTACCTCATTAGGATTTTTCATTAAATAATCAAAGACTTCAGTCAAATTTTCTTTGCCACCTTTCTTTAACTTGCTTATTGTAGCGAAAGCTAGTTCGTCACTGGCTTCTTGATTCTGTTCTTCAATCCTCCGTAATCCGTTTTTTATGTTTAATGGTTTACGAGGAATTAAACGCTTAATTAGTGTTCCAACAGATACAGATTGGCTGATTGAAGGTGCTCGATACTCTGTAATGGCATTCTCTGCAGTTTGTTGCGGAACAACACAAGATGGCCAAAGTCAAAGTCAAATAATTTATTTCAATTAGGCACAAGAAAGGCACTTTTGAACGTCAAAATTTACAAAAAAATTAAAAATATTCTAGTCGCTCCTTCCAAAAGATAGTTTTCGTATGGAGAAGAATGGGCAAGAAACTCCACCGTTACTCTTTTAAAATGTTTTCACAATATCTTGTATACATTAGCACCTAGAATAAGATTACTATACCACGATAGGTAAAAATAATGAAAAATTAAGGAATGACAGAGAAATTAATTATGTGATGCATGGTGCTCACATATTTACAAGCATTGTAAAATGATACGATATTCCTAACATTTTAACAAGTAATAGGTACTTATAATAAGTCAGTGTGTGAGTCAGAAAATCAATGCTATAAAAAATAATATTATACTATTAAATTGGCAACCAGTTAGATTTTGTCTAGATTCTAAATTGTCCTATGGAGCAGGACCAGCATGTTTCCAAGCATTTTTATCATGGATATAATGATATAATCCTCTAATTTGTAATATACTTGTTTACAAGTGTACTTTTTATATATATGAGTTTTAAATTTTCTTTCATTTAATTCTAATATATCATAAGGTATTCTTTTGTAACATTTAACACAGTACCCCATAAAAGATGTATTTACTTTAGATAGTTTGAAAAATGGTTGATCTATTTTATCTTTATTTCTAGTATTAAAATTATGTCTATCACTTATTTTATTAAAAAAATGTAGATTTTTTCTCACATACGTAATATTTTCATAAATGAATTGGCGAAGTACCGTCATAATATTAATATTTTTAAATAGTTTCCTGAGATATTCTCGACGACATAGATTATAAATGGTTCTGACAGCTCTCTTTTGTAAAATAAAGATAGATTCAATGTCAGCAGCCCAACCCCGCAGTAAAATGCCATACGATATAATACTGTGGAAGTAGCTAAAACAGACCAAACGCGCGGCTTCTGCATCTGTTAAAGTTATGACAGTTAGTCTTATCTTTCTAACAGCCTAAAAGCGGCCGAGCTTAGCCGACCTGTGAGAGATCTTATATGGGATCCCCATTGTAATTTATCGTCTAGCGTGATTCCTAGGTAAACTGTTTGATTAATAAATTCCGGTTTTTCTCCATTCAATATGATGTCACATTCGCTAATTCTAACATTTGGTAATTTAAATCTAATGCACTTTGTTTTTTTTTATTTAGTACCAAATTATTTACCGTAAACCAATCTCAAACCTGAAGAATAGAGCTATTCACGTCGTCAAGATTTTGTGACCGTCAGTTGATTTTAATGATCAATGATGTGTCATCTGCAAATAACATTATCTTCGGTTGATTTTGAAGTAATTGGGGTAAATCATTAATATAAACTAAAAAGAGGAATGGACCCAATATCGAACCTCGAGGAACGCCCATTGCCATTTCAGACCCTAATGAGTTTACGCCGTTTACTTGAACTTTAACCTTTCTATCTTTAAGGTATGATCTTAGTAAATCATACCTTACCAAGAGCAGTGACTTTCTGTCTGAAAAAGAATTTAATTAATGTGAATGCAGTATGAATGTAATGTAATTTATTAGTGTTGGATTTAATTTAATTTGGAAATTTGACATGTTATCATTAGAAATTGTATACTTATCTAATTAATTGTGAATTTGCTGTATGATTTTGATTTGAAAATTGACATGTTATTATTATAAATTGTAGACCTAATTAATTGTGAATACATAAATGACATAATTTAATTTTATTTGAAAATTGTGAATTTTTGTATGCCTATCGGCGGGACATAGACGGACTCTGTAATATCTATATTCTAACATCTTCTAACCTATGTACACAAAATAAATGAATTTGAATTTGAGCTGTATTCCTAATCCCATAGTGCTCCAGTTTCAGCAGAAGTGTCGCATGTTCTACGCAATCGAACGCCTTCAAGAGGTTGCAAAAGATTCCAATGGTATCTTGTGCTTCCTCCCAGGCGTTAAAAATGTTAATATAATTGTTAATCTTAAAAAAATAAAAAAATACTAAGTTGATCCCTAAGTCTATGAAGGTCGAGTTTCACTCCACTGTGTGCTGGCGCGCGCCACCGTGTACGTAAAATGCGGTAGTGGAGCGTGTCATTTCAGACCGGACCAGCTATACCTAAAGGGAGAACGAAAATAATAATGTTGTTGGCCCCTGACGCGCTCAAGTCACATCCGTAGGTAAGAACACCTTCCCACGACAAATTGTAGGAAGTGCGACCCAAATACACGACATGACAGCTTTCAAAGTACCAGCCGCGACAAACGAGGGTGTGCGCCCATCCGAATATTTCTAGTGAATTTGTTTTACGAGTAATTTACTTTAGAGGCGGTAACGGTTGGCAGCTGGACGGACATTTTGACAGAGAAAAAATTTACAAATGTATGAACCATTTCATACCATTTCATAGGGACATCGAAGTCCAAACCACAGATGATTACAGACGGTTCACTCCGCATTTTAGATAAGAAGCTACAAATATGCGGTGGGCCCGTCAGCTCGTCTTGTTGGGCCAATTCATTGAGTGTAACGTAGTCAGCAGATCTAAGAGTTACGCAATTGAAAGAGAGGCAACTTAGGGCCTATGCACACCACGTTTTTTAAACGCGCCGTCGACGCGCGTTTGTAGAGATACAGACGCGATACGCACGCAAGTCAACAAATATACAAACGACAACAAACTGCTCTGCAGGATAAAAACGCGCCGTCGACGCGCGTTCCCAAAACGCGCGTCAACGGCGCGTTTAAAAAACGTGGTGTGCATAGGCCCTTAACTGTAAGTAAGTAGCGCTGTGCAACCTGAATTGCACTTTATGGTGTCGTAGCAAAAGTAAATTTTTATTTTTATAATGATTTTGCGGACTGAGTCATCTGCATTAATTTGACACATGATTCTGCAGTTTCGCTAGACCCTGTATCCTAAGTGTCTTTGCTTACTACAGAAAGAATAACGGGGCAATGAATATTAAACGTGTAGGGTCGGAAGTAGGCACCACGTGTGAGTAACGTGGTCCGCATGCAATTTAACAATCATAACTGTGAATAAGCATGTGCATGTCGTTTTGTAGGTACTTCCGCCTCTAAAGATGGGCATGTGTACCACTGTGCAAGTTTTACAAAACGGTTGGTCGACTCTTCACGTGACCAGAGAGCTGGCCTAGCCGCCTATTTTTTGGTCACAGAATCAGCATTGCCATACAACGTCGTAATGACGAATGACGAATTTTATGATTCTTTCCCCTCCTGTATTATACATCATCATCATCATTTCAGCCATGGGACGTCCACTGCTGAACATAGGCCTCCCCCAATGATTTCCAATTTGGCCGATTGGAAGCGACCTGCATCCAGCAGCTTCCTGCGAACTTTATTAGGTCGTCTGTCCACCTTGTGGGTGGACGTCCTACGCTGCGCTTGCCGGTACGTGGCCTCCATTCCAGAACCTTTCTGCCCCATCGGCCGTCAGTTCTGCGCGCTATGTGCCCTGTATTATTATTATTATTTAATTACTGTTAGCTTATTTATAGAATATTAGGTAGGTATGTAAATATTATCTTGTTTGAAAATAAAAACCAAATTGATTTGTTAACTATTTAAGTAAAAAATGTATTGATAAATTTAAATAAATAGTTAAGTATATGAATGAAGAAAGAATTGAATAAGAAACTAATAAAATTACAGATTAGTTTAGGACCGCTTGCACTACAGTTAGCGCTAAACGTCAAACATGCAGTAGCAGCCCGGAGTCTGGATTTGTGCCCGGTTGATGGCAATAGACTCGCCCCCTATTACATGAATGCTGGAGCGAAGCCATCGAGAAACAGGGCGTAGCACTTGCTGTGCCTTGTGTCTGGCACGCTGGACTACTCAGCAAGCTTCCTGCTTATGGCATCCCTGCTGATTTTTGTAGCTGGATATCAGACTTCCTTAGTGAACGGTCGATCAGAGTAGTCGTGGACGGCTGGTCCTCTGACCTTATGGCTATTGATGACGGAGTTCCTCAGGTGTCTGTTCTCTCTGCAACTCTTTTCCTGCTGCACATCAATGACCTGCTTCTGCCTGGTATTTTTTCTGCCTGGTACGCGGACGACAGTACCGTTTCAGAGAGATACTTGTCCAGGGCGGGGCTGAAGTTCGTTCCCTGAGAGAGGCCATGGTAGAGCGGACAGATTTGACCTTGAGCCTTGTCTCCCGGCGGGGTGATGACAATATGGTCTCTTTTAACGCCACCAAAACACAGGCGTGTCTTTTTACCGCCAAAAGGAGTCGTTTTGACCAAACTCCTACTATTCGGGGTACATCTGTTCCTGTAACTGATCGGCTCGAGCTCCTAGGCATGTAGTTGACATCTGGTCTCAACTTCGGCTCCACCATCGAGTACAAAGCTCAAACTGCGGCCAAGAAACTGGGCGTCCTAAATAGAGTTAAGTGATACTTTACGCCTGGGCAGCTTTTAACCCTTTACAAAGCACAAGTCCGATCCTGCATGGAGTATTGCAGCCACCTTTGGGACGGCTCAGCTAAGTACTAACTTGCTGCACTTGATTCGGTGGAACGCAGAGCTAAGAGGCTCATTGGTGACGTTAAACTGGTGGATGCCAAGCTTCACAGCTTGGCTCATCGCCGCAAGGTTGCCTGCTTGTCGGTCTTCTACAGATTGTACTTCGGCGAGTGTGCCCATGAACTCCATGACCTCATTCCACCGGCCCCCATCTACCATCGGACATCTAGACGCACTGCAGGTTATCATCCCTACCTAGTTGATGTTCCACCAACTCGCACTAAGCGTTTTCAAACATCTTTTATAATGCGCACAGCACCGACCGAACCGAACGCATACAACCCGAATTTATTCAAAGTAAGAGTGAACAGGCTTCATCTGGGTAAGCTCACTCCACCGTCGACTTTGTCTCTGTCACCTCTGACCTAGACTAGAGTCGAAAGCTAACCCATGGTAAAAAAAAAAAAAAAACATTAGATACTAGCGAAATGTGAGTGTACTTCGGTGTACGCGAAAACTGTTACCATGCATGGATTCAGTACAAAATTCTGAACCGTTAAAATTATTCGTCGGTTGTTTTAAAAAAAAGTCAGCTGTTTCATAGAAAAGTGCAATACCTACGCGGTCAAAATGTATGGAACAGCAATTTATTTTTTTATTACCGGCGACAAATTTCAACGCCCCTTGCGCCGATAATTTAAAAAAAAATGCTGTTCGGGGTTCAGAAATATGTACTGAATCCATGGTGACAGTTTTCGCGTCGATGTACCTACCACCCTGTATAGGTACTATCGAAGGACTTCATATCTAAGCAGTATGAAAACAAAATCCCGTGAACATGATGACTACATCTGTCCCCGCCCCGGTTCTATAGCGGCCGAGCGCTGCAAGCAGAAATAGTCCTTACCGATGTATAGATATGAACTTCTTCGATGGACACTTCTGCCAAACCCTTCGAAGATTACAGCCGTGTGTTGGAGATTTCTCGTCGTTGACGGATACCCCGATATTTGTTGTAGGTAGCTATTTAAGTTACACCAAAGTACCAAACCAAATTTAAGTTTAATAGTTTATAAGTATAAGGAAACAGTTTTAAGTTTTGTTTGTTAAGCTATCTGAGTTGTTATTGATCGACCTGCACATTAGCGGGAGAGTTTTAGTTCCGAGAGTTACGACTGAATTGAGTGTTCATTAGTTCGGTACGCATAAACGTACTTTTGCTGTAAGTATGAGCATTATTGGCTCGTACAGCGTGATTTTATTTTATGTTTTCTGTCAATCGTGTGAAGATTACAGACACAGAATGTAGTTTTAAATATTATACGTTGAGCGGACCTAGAAAAACGCACGTTCCACGCTCAAGACTCCGCAGACAGGCGCGACGGGTAGTAGTAATTAGTTTATTGATACAAACTTCAAAAATTTAAGCTATTTTTCAGTTTGCAGTGTTCTCCTCCTTATTTGAAAAAAATAAATGTTAGATAGGTACCTTGAAAATCTTTCCGAATCATCTACATAATTATGTATTATAGTACATTTTATATAGTAAGAAATGTAAGCAAGACAGATATTCGGCTTTCAATTTTATTAATGGCCATCCTAGCATTATATATTCCTATGCCAACAGCACTTCTCTCCAAGAATTTTTAGCCCGTCTTCTCAAGTTGACATAATTTGGAGTACTCTCGAGGGCTCTAAATTAACTTTGTAGACATTCATGCTCCGCTGAAACCTTGACTACCTCGCTGTATTCCACTTTGAACATTCTTAGAAAATCTACTTCAAATTCCTAGGAAACAATTAGATTAACTCCGGCTTAGAAAATGTTTACATAATGTCCCTAAAACATTTTACAAGGAGCTATGAAAAGTAACTAAAATATTTGTGTGCACCTACGCATTTTGCTTTGGTTTCATTAAAGTAAACGATATAATTAGGTGTAGGTATGCACTAAGCTGTAATAATATAAAGCATCTATCAAAAAGGTGTGGTTACAAAATAATGCCATCCCATACATTTGGGTCGAGTAGATATTGAAGTTTTGTTTGGGACAGTTGAATTTTTTTTCGCGATTACTAAGCTGGGCCCGTTCTTCAGTTTGATGAATCTCTCGGACATACTCGTACATTCGCGTATCCACTGAAGGCACCAGGGGCCCAAGTCTGCTATTTTTATAAATTCGGCATTCCAACACAATCCCATTGTTATTTTGCTAAAAGTTCGTAATCTGCTAAATTCATAATGGTCGATCATTGGTTGATCATTGTATTCCACAAACACGATACTAAGAAATGACTGCACAATGACGTTCTCATGGTAGGTCACTGATCAAAGGAACTGTCAAAATTTTAGCAGCTTTAAGTCAGTCATTCATTTTTCATTATTTACGAGAATACCAATAGATGCCATTTCTTTCAATGGCTGACATAATGAGGGAAGTCATAATGACGCCAATATGTTAGTAGATTACCAAACTTGTCAAAATCAACAATTAAGAAATCAATGATAGACCATTCTGACACTATTGTAATAGCAGACTTGAGGCCCTGTTCCAACGCCGACGACCAAGCGACTAGCTGTCAACGAATTCCTCGCTCAAGAAACGTACAAAAGATTGTAGGTCCTGTGTAAGTACTTAAAAGAGATACATATAGTCTACAGCTGACTGTTCATACCGCCTCACCGGCCAGTACTCTTTTGTCGCTACGTCAAAAGCTATCAAAGAGAGTAGGTACTCGCTCAGTGATTCGCTTGGCGAGCAGAACACTCGCTGAGATACCCACGCATGGTATTAGGTACTACTTCGCATACCAGTGACTATAATAACATAGATATCAACGCCGGCAATGAGATAGGTTGAGGGTGGATAAATGGAATAACAAGAACTCATGGGGTGCATGTAGCATGACTTACAATCAACTTACATAAAGTAAAGACACCGTAGGGTCGAACACTCAAAGAACAGTAAAAAACTGTTGACAAACTACGTAAACCCTCCCTAATAGCCGAGTAATAACGTTGTAACAGCGTTATAGTGATTAATAAGGTCCGGCTAGTATTACCTAGGGGTGTGCAATCAAGCGAGAATTCAGTTTGAAATGGTTAAGTAAACTATACTTACCAAGACGGATTGTTTCGTGGAAACAGACGTATTATTTAATTGACTAACACTCCGACAATTTGATATTGAGACTTTGAGAGTTATCGGAACTGTTTATGTTGATTCAATGAATAAATTGGCTTTCGCCTAAAAATGTTTTTTAG
This sequence comes from Xanthia togata, assembly GCA_963853775.1. NCBI lineage: Eukaryota > Metazoa > Arthropoda > Insecta > Lepidoptera > Noctuidae > Xanthia > Xanthia togata. The sequence goes on along the minus strand of OY970795.1, from coordinate 21,072,775 downwards.
TCGTGATCGGATCCTGGCAATTGAAACCAAATTTACTATATATGGGTTAAAGTATGAAATTATTTTGCCGATTTGTACTGAAAAATTGAAATTGTTTATTTTTTATTTTAACATAGGTAGGTATTTATTTAATCAAAATAATTACCATTATTATCTATACATTGCTGCCATCTAATAGGAAGGTCATTTATGCCCTTGCTTAATCTAGATCACGAGAGTTCTATCAACTCTCGTGATCTAGATTCAACAAACTGTGTGAAAGCATTTTGTACTGCCTCCTGAGAAGAAAACTTAATATCACGTAGAAAATTGTCCAAGTCAAGAAAAAAATGGTAGTCCGTTGGAGCAAGGTTTGGCGAATACGGAGGGTGACGAATGGTTTCTAATTCCAGTTCCTGTAGAGTTAAAACGTTTTCTCGTGCTGTATGAGGTCTCGCGTTATCATGGAGCAATAATGGTGAAGATCGATTCATGAGTCGGGGCTGTTTCACTGCTAGTTTTGCTTCATTATTCGGAGTTCGGCATAGTAGACATCTGCCGTTATTGCTTGACCAGATCGGAGAAAGCTATAGTGAATAACGCCATGCTGAGACCACCAAACAGCTACCTTTTTATTGATAATCTTTGCTTTAGGACACTGTTGCGGCGTTTGACCTGGGGTCAGCCATTGCATTTTTCGCTTACGATTATCGTTAAGAATCCACTTTTCATCACATGTCACAATTCGAACCAATATCCCTTCAATTCTGTATCGATTTAACAAGGCAACACAAGTTTTAACACGCGTTTCTTTCTGCAGATCAGTCAAATCATGAGGCACCCATTTCTCATATTTTTGTATTTTATTGATTGGATGCAAATGAGTCAATATTGTTGGTAAGGTAACGTTAAACCATGCCGCTAATTCCTGGGTAGTTTGGCTCGGATCGGCTTCCACCATCTCTTTCCAGTCATTGTTGTCTCACCTGTGTGGGCGGTCTTCCACGTGGTTCGTTCTTCAAATCAAAGTTTCCATCACGAAAGCGTTTAAACCAAAATCGCATGGTGCGTTCATTAGCAGTCCTCCAAATGCAACAACGATATTGCAAGCTGTTTCTGCCGCGTTAGTTCCGCGTCGGAACTCGTATTCAAAAATAACTCGAATTTTCGAAGTATCCATCTTTTTTGTCTAAACTGAATAAAAAAACAACTGAAAGTCGATAATCGAATGTTGCACATTTTTGGGCACTTTTCCTGTTGACAGCGATGCGGAAGAATTTTTTGATGCCCTATAATTATCCCCTCCCCACTTTTTATGTAATATAATATATACTTGTACATATTATTAATATTATTATTTTAAGTCTGTTAGTTTTTAATCATGTAAATTATTCAAAATTAAAATAACATAATTTTTTTAAAAGAAGAACTTCATAGGTAAAAAAAGTTTCACTCAAAAATCTCAAACCATGAAGGCTCTATGTCAATTCGAAGTACCAATTACAATAAAACGGCAATTTCATACTTTAACCCCTATTCTTAACATAAGCATCACTGACTCAGCTTGTAATCCCCCAAGGGTTAGGCAGAGGTCTTTATAGTAACAGTGTATAACTTTTTTTTCAAAACGACGTTTCTACGTTTTTTATTCGTTTTTTTTTAAGTTAGAAAGGTGCACTATTTGACTAAATATTTGCTATAAAAAAAACAGCCTATCTAAAACCATATGCTCTAGCGATTTAAAAAAAATGGGAATCTATTCACTGTGAACTTGTAGGGGTAAACACTGAACCTAGCACATGTACACAATAGATTGAGGGACGGTAAAGTGAAACAGGGATCATTTGAAAAAAAAAACACGTTTTTTTTTTGTATTTATTGTATTACAAATTGACATAAAATAATTATCATAAAGTTATACTTGTAACTGGCAAAACCAGATCTGAAGGACTGGCTCTTGGTAACGACAAACAAACAAATTGTGGCTAGATATTCTAGCTCTAAAATGGTTAAATTTAGTTTTTACAGACCGAGATAGCTATATACTCCAGAATCATTATTTCTCTCAAAACTGCCGATGCTTCACTGTATACACTTGATCCACCGTTGCCACAAGCAACCTTCCTTTATTACACCCACATTTCGCCAGTTACGTTTAAATCCACTGATGTAGTAGTGGGCGAGTCTATTGCCATCAACCGGGAAAAATTCCAAACTCCGAACTGCTATTGAGAAATTCCTGACGGAAAAACCCAATGACACTGCCCGAACTGGGAATCGAACCCAGGATCTCATGCTCAGCAGTAACGCTTGCGCTTATGCGAATTCCGGTCTAAGTTCTTTATTTCATTACAGGCAAGCACCTTTTTACCTGACTGCGGCGAAGCCCAAAAGGAGGGTTATGTGTTTGACCTGTATGTAAGTATGTATATACGTCCGTTTCTTTGTTCCCTCGTAACTCCTAAACGAATAAACGGATTTGGATAAATTATACGTCTTTGGATTTGTCTTGGTAGCGCGAGTGACACTGGCTACATTAAAATAAAAAAACAAAGTAAAATGGCGGATTTAGGGTGCCATATTGTGGAGTTCCAAATTTTTTTCTTCTTCAAATACCATCGAGTGAGATATCAAAATAAAGCAACTCATAATATGGTATATACAACTCATATGGTTAAAAGTACCTCGAACTGACAAATCGTAAAAAACACGTACAAGAAAGTTTAAAAAAATGTATAATAAAATAAAAGTAGGCATAAACTAAATAGCTGGAAATTACAAAAGTAATTAAAAAAACGAAAAAAAAACCCGACTTGTTTTTTTTAACTTAAGTCTTATAACGCAGTCGGGTTTTTTAGTTTTTTTAATTCTTTTTTTATTAGTAATTTCAATATCAGACAGAATTAGTCTATTATTTATTTTATTTCTGGAACGAAGTTCTTTAACGCGACTTGCGGAAGAAGTAAACTGTCGTCACGTAAGGAAAAAGCGTTATGCCCTAAAAAGTCAGTTTCAAGTGTCATTTGAAACTTGAGAACATACTAGATGGCTCTGTATTAATTCTAATCCTATTCCTAAATCCATACTAATATTATAAATTCGCGCAGTGAAACCGCGGGGTAGCAAGTACCTTCAACAGCGAAAGGAAGTTCGTTCCAACCGTGTAAAAGAAAGAATAAAGTTATTTTATTTGGGACGCGCACTGGAAATATCCAATGTACCTATGTAATAAAAAACGGAGCATTTAAAAACCCACGACTCACCCCCAATTTTTCTCTGGCAGGTCCTTTACCTCGTCTTAATGGCTAAATACCTATCTACTTAGTTTACTTAGTTTTACTAATAAGTACTTTAATGAGACGTCTATAAAACCGTCTGCATCAGACGAGAGGCCCGCAGGTCTTTGTCTTGATAAGAAGAAATTAATGAAAGAAGATTCTTTAGGTACTAGGAAAGAATCACTTTGAAGCATTACCTTTTAAGATTACCGAGTATCCAAGCATTAAAGACTAAATAAGTATGTATTAGAAGAATTTACGTTGAACTTGAATAGATATAATTTACAATTTTTTAGAAACAGTTTCGCAGATACCTTGTATACCTGTACCCTTTTTACGTAATACTCGATCAATCGGGATTTGAATCGTTTTGAAACAAATTGCTAATCCATTGCTTCATAAGTTCGAAAAAAAAATCTGCTCAACAACGTAAATAACGCAATGAATGTTGTCGAACTGTCAAAATGAAACAAATTTGTCGTAATCGAACACGAAAATGTGTTGCGTAATTAGATAGCTGTTTGTCCATTAACAACGAAAGAAAAGTCTACGTAAACGAAAACATAAAATAAAGAAAATGTTTCAGACTACATCGCTATGTGTTGATACACACACTGCAGGAAATCGTGACGCCGTGACGCGCAGCACGACGTCACGTGCCCTAATATAACTCGCGCCTACGTGTGACGAGATGTCACATGCTTATAACAATGATTCACACTACATACGTACAGAGAAACTTACGCAAAATACACGCATCTCTAATTGCGTCGCATTGGCCGGCGCCGCCGCCGGCGCGGGGCGCGAGTTAGCGATCAAAATAAAACAGTTAATTGAATTTCCGAGAAACTCTATTTATGTTTACAGGCATCTCATATACATCTCCATTTTATTTACGGCTTCTGCGCCCTTGAAATTCATCTGAGCATTTGAATGCGATTCATGAAAACAATAGCTAATTAAAGAGTAACAAAGGAAAAGGCACTTAAGAAGTCGGGGCACGTTTCTTAATGAGGTAATGTATGTCGCCTTCCAATTGTATGGACACCTCTGAACTCTGATTTTGGCAGTTAATGGTATCGTCATGGTGCGTCAGCGCAGCAGTCGGTGCGCAACAACAAACGATTTTGTGGACCGGTACGACTCGATTCTCGAAATCAATATGTTTTGAACAGTCTATTCAACTGAAATCGTCATGATACCACGACTTGTTTTCTTTGAATATTTGGCTGCTGTTGAGTTGTCGTTTGCTACATAATTTCGTGATGATTCTTTCATGTGGTTATTAGATAGAATTAGGCTATCTCGTTCCTATTTATGAGATTAATTGATTCCCCAAGGATCCTTGATTTCCCAAGCTAAGGAAACCGGATTGCTGGAAATGGCTTCTTAACAAAACATAATGTTTTAGATTAAAATATAAATAAGGAAATTCGTTTGAAGATTCCAAATGAGCAGAGCAAATTGCATTACAAAAGCCTTCAAAGGAACACGCTAAAATAAAACTCCAAATCAAAACACGGAACAATGCTTTACCTACCTACGTTTGCCTTTATGGTTCCACTCTACTCCCTGGATGTTATCATGAACGTTAACGCTATTATTATCCTCTTCATATTTTTTCCTTTGCCTGTAAATCGGTACGACATTATCGTAATTGAGTTCCGGGACTTTTACTTCTCTTTAAAGTTAAACAAAAAGCTTTGCCTAGAACTACCGTTTACGAAAGATATCTAGTAATGGCACGGCAATCGAGACCATTACATTATAATGTCTGGAAATCGTTAACTGATGCGTGATATCACATTTTTGTAGAGGTAAATGGAAATATAGAATATTCAAGTTAACGTCTTCATCGTATTGTGGTGTAAAAACAAACATACATAGCTGGTTGGGATCGAGAAGAAATTCAGAAGGCGAACAGTTGACAACTGAACAAGATGAAATTATCTTTTTGCAAATGTTGAGATAAAAAATTAAGTACTTACTCATATTTTTTTGGGAATAAAAATACTTTTCATATGCGGATAAAAAGTTTCACAAACTACCCTCCCTATAAAGACTTTGCAGGCGCCTCGGTAAGCTGTTTTACTCACATGAACCTCAATATCATTCGATTCTTGGATCAGACCCGTAAAGGACAGTATAATACCTACATTTCAAAATCATCTTGCCTCTAAACTAGATTGTTATTATACACAGTGATTTTTAATTCACTGCTAACCTTTGAGGTGAAAGTATTCATGATTATAAACGACTTTCACAATGGGACCAACAACGAAATAGCAAAAAAATATAGGTACTTCTGTTTCATACATTTTCATCGGGTAAATACTGCATTTTTGTATGAAACAGCTGATATTTTCTTCGATATTTCAGAGTTGGTCTTATAGCAAAATTTGCTCATAATCATTCAAATTCAAATATTTTTATTTGTAGAACATAGGTAAACAAAAAAAGTACAGGTGTTAATATTAATAACAAGAACGCTATATCTTGCCATCAACGGCGCGCAAATATTCTAATTATAATAACAAATTAATGAGTTATAAATGCAACAAAAACATTGAAATAATAGATAAAACTAAATTATAATAATTGAAAATGAATACTTACTTATCTAAAAAAACATCAGTTATTTGATTCAATTATATGTCAATAAAAAATAAAATAAATAAAATCATGGGTAAACAGTGAATTAAAAATACCGTGTATGATATTGGGCTCGAAGGCAAATCTCCTTGCAAGTTTGCAACAACCATCTCGATTTAAAGCCATAAAATCAGCAGAACTGTGATGTCTCTGCACCATTTTACATGTCAGTGGATATTCTGTATCCCACGTTTGTCGTGGCTGTCGGGTGTCAGTTGTACCAGGAAGGCGCAGCTGGGTCGGCATTGTGCGGCCAACGTTGTTCCGCGAACACGCGCATCGGCGCAGGCGCAGGCTTTCTATAGCGGGCGCGCAGAGAAAAGGCAACGTGCGCCGTACTTGTATTGTTTCCTCTTTACTCGTTCCTCTTCGTGGAATGAAATCTGTGTGGTTTAAAATACTGGCAACCAATTTTATGGTTTGTTGAGATACCAATATCTGACACATAGAAAGATGGGATTTACGCGTGAAATTTGCGCGTCACAGAATTTTTGTTTTCTTGTTTCTTGTGCGTCATTCTAAAGTATGCTAAAGCTGTGAGATTTTCCTCGATAACACACTGAGCGTCGATTTATAAATTCCTTATTAACACATAAAATATTTCTGACATATTGATGAGAATTTTAATATAATCATTCGAAATGTGATCTCATAAATTAACGATAGATACCGGGTTGAGTTTAGGTACAGTTTTTGTTGTATTGTCAACATATTTTAAGATGTCTAAAAACTAAACTATACTAAATAGGCAGACATACTCAATTCTAAAAATTACTAAAAAAACAAAATGTCACAAATAATACAATCATTCGAAATGTGACCTCTTAAAAACCCTCGGCCACTCCTCGCCAGCCCGACTACACCACCACGGGCGGTATTTGCCGAGTGCAATCTTCGCGTACAGCTGGCTTGCGGCCGGCCCGCGCGTATTCCTCGACATTTATAATGTGCACGAATGTTACCGAGAACATCAGTAAATAATTTATCAAGCTTAATGTATATTTCAATCTCACCGGAATTGTTAAGAGCATTTCCATATCTGCGTGTTTCATCTTTAGAAAGTTGTGTTTTCTTGTATTTCCTTATTTGTTTGTCCTACTTGGACTTAACAGGGGATTTCGTCAGTTTAATTTCGTCATCATCTACATCGACATTAATTTTAGGAGTGATGGTCGTCACGTAGACGGTACAATGTAGCACTTCTTCGAATACTATTTGTTTTCCGGCTCCATCAATTTCGTCATCATGTCTATATTGTCTACTAGCTGCGCCTCGCGGTTTCACCCGCATAAGTTTCGATCCCGTGAGAATATCGGGATGCAAAATATCTTATGTGTTAATCCAGGTTATAAACTATCTGCGTGCCAAATTTTATCTAAATCCGTTCAGTAGTTTTAGCGTGAAGAAGAGACAAACATACACACTCACAAACTTTCGCCTTTATAATATCAGTAGGATTATACATATAGTATGATATCCTACAGCCTATTTCTGGACATTGTCCCAACTAAAGGGAAGTGTAATGTATCAGGTACCATATTGAGTTTGTTTGTGTTAGTGACTAAGTGATACTAATGTTGGTTTTTCGGTAGGTGACCTGAATAATCACCTCGCCTTTGCAAGTCTTGTTTGGTAAATGACATAATGATTCAAAATCGTCTTTTGGGAAAAATAGAGGCTGCGTTATTAAATTTTTTACCGACTTCCAAAAAGGGGGAGGTTCTATGCTCAGGGTTTGATATTGAGTTTGTTTGTGTTAGTGACCAAGTGATACTAATGTTGGTTTTTCGGTAGGTGACTTGAATAATCATCCCGGCTTTGCAAGTCTTTATGGTAAATGTCATAATGATTCAAAATCATCTTTGGAGAAAAATAGAGGCTGCGTTATTAATTTTTTTTACCGACATCCAAAAAGGGGGAGGTTCTGTGCTCAGGGTACCCATATTGAGTTTGTTGTGTTAGTGACTAAGTGATACTAATGTTGGTTTTTCGGTAGGTGACTTGAATAATCATCCCGGCTTTGCAAGTCTTTATGGTAAATGTCATAATGATTCAAAATCATCTTTGGAGAAAAATAGAGGTCGCGTTGTTTAATTTTTTTACCGACTTCCATAAAGGGGGAGGTTCTGTGCTCAGACCAAATAAAAAACCAAGACATAGCACTGCGTACAATACATCGAAGCAAGCCACTACACCTCAGCTCTGTGCATATACAGTCACACGCACAGATGTACAACCATTTACAATCAAACTACACCTCACTAAGTGCACACATGTTTTTCGAAACCGGCCTCACGTCACTGTTGACAGCGCTAAGTCTTGGTTTTTTATGTCTGAGGTTCTGTGTTCGTCTGTATGTTTTTTTATTTTTATGTATTTCCATCGATATTTTCGTCGATTGTAGGCGAAATTTCATTTGGTATGTACAAGAAGCTTGCGCGGTGGTCCCATATTCATTTTATTTACTTTGCTTGGGTAGTTTTTGAGTTAGCTTCATTTTTTTTTTTTAACTATGGCATCTCGCAGGTATACCATTAAGGTATTTACTGCTTAACCGGACTATCCTGTGGCTGCCTTAAGCTACTACACTCAAAGCCTCCAGCCAGGAGCAAAACTATTCTAAATTAAAATTAGGCGAACGCTCGCTAAGGGCACCCCCTGTGGGGTACGAACCTCGGCTTAGGGCGTCGCTGAGGGGAGGACAGCAAGATGGGACAGGCTGGATCAAGGATATATCATTATTATTATGAGGGGAATTTAAAGCTACGCGCTCAGCTGTGGCGCGGGCTGGCGCTTCATCGGACAAGTGTTAGCTTCAATAACTCGTTACGTTTTTATATTTTACGCACTTAGTCTGTGAATGATGATATAATTACTTGCTGTCACTGTCAGGTCGTGGTATTTGAATTTGTGTTGAGTAGGTACTAGGTACCACAACTAAAGAGTGTAAATAAAAAAAGATATATAAAAATAAACATTCGGTGGCAAAAAACGAAAATTCTGAACCAATTACACCGACTTCCGAAACATAATGTTATACATATTACTTAGCTTGTCAGTTCAAGGGAAATACAGCCAAAATAGATTGTATTTTCAGAAGGCAGTACTTACCTTCACGCATGGCTTGGCACCTCCTGGAAAGCGATCTAACGTCCGTGGGCCGCCTACGTCCGGCCTGCGCACAGTACCTCTCTAACGCTACCCTTATTTATTTTAACTTCGGTACCTATTATAATATTTCCCGCAGATATTATTTTAATAAAAGTTCATAGTTCAAACCACAATTTCAAATTTTCAACTTCATATTATGATATTCAAATAACTGTAACTGTACGGTGTAAACTGTTTTTCATAATTTACATAAAGTTATGACTTTATGTCGGATTGCCGCCATGGGATCTGGAGGCAAAAGTCCTCGCACACATTTAAGAGTGGCGCGAGGAGGCGAAACGCCCCCGGGGCGTAACTCCGCTGCCGCGAGAAATCGCGACACAGCGGACAGAGCTCCGGCGGGATCTCATGGCGTCATGGAGAGTGCGACTGTCGCAACCCAGTGCTGGGCACGCTAGTGGCATGCCCAGCACTGCCGATAAGTCCCCTCTTTGCGGCGATAAGTCCCCTCTTTGAGGAGTGACTAGAGAGGCGCCACGGCATCCTCACCTTCCTGACGCAGGTCCTCACCGGACACGGTTGTTTCGGGAGGTTCCTGTTTCGTATCAGGCGGGAGGAAACGCCCGGGTGTCATCACTGCATGGATCGCCCGGAGGACACCGTGGAGCATACGGTGGAGGCCCGGCTTGGGCAGAGCATCACCGTGTCGTCGTTGAGGCGATCGGTGGCGGGGATCTCTCGCGTTCGGCCATACTCCAGGCCATGGTACGGAGCGAGAGGGCATGGGAGGCCGTCACCTCCTTATGCGATGCAGTAATGCTCGCGAAGGAGGAGGCGGAACGCGTGAGGGAGAGGCAAATTTCGCGCCCGCACGTCCCTAGCCGCCACAGGAAACGCCCTGGGCGTCGGGAATCGATAGCTGATTCCCGGCCACCGTAGGCGCAGGCTAGCGGACGGTGAGAAATGGCAATGGCTCGCCGTCCGATAAGGACCAGGCCCGGGACGACGGCGCGTTGTGTTTCTACAAGCACCTCAAAGAGATGTCAGCACAATGGAAGGGGTCCGATAGGGCCGATGCCTGCCGGGGTTGCGGGAAAGTCCGAAAGGGATACCATGGCCACTGGCAATGTACAGGCAACTGAAGGAACACGGGTGGGTTTTAGTCAGTAAGAGCCTGACACGCCCTCCCGCTCCAGAGCGGGAGAAGTTAATTGATCATTTCCCACCCAAAAAAAAAGGTTTGAAACGCTACTCAAAAAAATAAGATATTTTTTTTAAGTAGAGACCCCTTTTAAAGTTAATTTTCGATAATATTTTATGAATATTCCGAAAAATACGGGCGGTCACATGCCATGAGCGGCATTGTATAGTAGTATATTTGTAGTTCATCGGTAGTCTCATGGTGTTGTACTATCAGCCTAACTTCCGCATGCTCACCTTAAAGGCGATAATCGCATAGCACGGCTCACGACTCGATCGCACAATGCACGAGTTTCGACCAATAGGATGCACAAAGCGTATTTTAGTGGTGTTCGTATTAGTATAATCATGTATAGAATGTGTGACACTCACACTAGGAGCGTACTATGCTCACTTGTTTCTGATAAGAGACGAGTTTTTAATGGGCACGGCCAGCGCGGCGTAAGCTCTTTGTTATTGAATTGAATGTTATTTTATTAATGACAAGAATTAATTTTAGTACTCATATCTTCTGTTTGTTTGGTTTAGAAAATGTATTATTGGTATTGCAGTATTTACAAAAATAATTTGTAATAACTAATAACAAATATGTCAAACTACAATTTATATGTATTAATCCACTTTAATATTTTCCTCTCTCTATCGGGTCTATAGATATAGGTTATTTATGAACACTTTCACTGCCTCTCCAATTTTCACCATATCCTATGTGATGCCGCATGCCGCAGCGACCGCACCATATTCCATTCACAATAAGATGAGACATTGAAACGAACCGTTTTACTACAGTCCGATCCACCGATTTTGACTTCTATTCCGTAGGCTTATGGATGGCATTAAAGGCAAAAAAGTGGTTACAATACCAACTGCTTACTGCAGCTGCCATTTGTCATGCCACCAAGGCAATAGCATTCAAAATCGATTGAACGGACATTTATGGTTTGTTTACTTTTTATCTCACGGCTCCCTGAATACGGTAGGTATAGGTGCGTTGACCGGCACTGCATGAAGGTATCAAATGTTTATATTGAATTTTTTTGTGTATAATCGACTTTATTAAAAGTAAATAACTATCTAAATTTCTATGTGTTTGTTTATACTTGGGCAATTTGGGAATACTTGGATATTACAGTAATATTTGAACCAATACTCTGCGCAGTTCATACAATGCTATCAGAGCTTTTTGTTTATAGCTGCCGCAAGGCCGCAAGCCGCACAACTCTTGCAACTGCAATAAAAATAAGTTCATTATCTAAGTCCCATTGTTATTTAGTGGGAATGAGAGGACGGCCCATACGTTTTTTTATTACCTTAGGATTATCTCAAATGTTTTGCAGTTGTTCCTTGTATTTGGTTTAATACTTATAATTTTATGTTACTCGTTCATTACTCACACAAATGCATATTGTCTCTAATTGGGGGAAACTAGGAAGGGGTGTGGTTTGTCACTAGCTGCGCTCTCGCAGGAATATTTTCTTAAGTGAGCATGCTTATCTTTGTTTAATAGTACCTGCTGCTAAAATATTATGTGAAAATTGTACCGAACAATGTACAGAACCTTCAGTATGACTAGCGCTTGGCCAGTCAGTCACCAGAGTGGTTTTCATTTTGAACGTTATTATTCCTGTGGTAATATTTTAAATTAAATTCCTACAGCTTTCGCGGCATCTTTCTCGTAATACAACTTTGAGAGTTTTCAGAACAAGCGAAATTAGTTTTTCGAGCTTGAAATTAATTTTTTCACAAACATTTTCTTACTGAATTTACAGGCAAAACGCGACGGTGCGACGGCGGCGACGCGACGCTGGTAGAACAATTTCCATGATGTTTTCATAGAAATTGTTCTACTAAAGTGGCGTCGCGTTCTCGTGTAGCGCCTATCTGCGGGACCTTTAACTTGGTGGATACCGCCCTGACTTGGTCGTCTGCCTTATTATCTACAAGGGATCGTGTCAAAATGATCAATAGCATGGAATGGGATGGATGGCTTTGCTACCTATTAATGGATGCAACACAACACTGCAATCATAAATCCAGTGGCAACACGGGCTGGGCCGGAATCTGACGTGTTTCGACGACGATGTTACAACGCCTCGCCTGTGCGGTCTGCGGTCGGAAGCGTTATTACTCGTACACCATTATATTACAATATACGTACAGACACCAGCACGTCAACCTACTAAAATCTGTCAAATTTATTTAATAAATTTTCAACTTTATAACTAAAGCATAAGGTTCAAAGTTGATTGGGAAAATTTGACAGTTTCGGGTAGGTTGATGTGCTGGCTTCTGTTCAATGTGTAACTAAAACCCCGTCCGATCCGAAAGAGGCACAAATAGGTACTTATTGCGATAACATTACCAAAAAGGTATAAAAAATCTTTTTATCACATCTATTCAAAAAGAGCTAGTTTATTCTTCGTAAACAGGGACTGAAATATCTTTTTAATTCCTAGGGACTAAAAGTAATTTGAATTTGGAATATGGATCACCATTCTCCTGCCCTTATTCCAATTTATTTGTGGACGGCGCATCATGTACTTCTCTATCGTCATCTCGGTAGTCACTCCCTTTCTAGCCATATCATCTATCACACAGTCCATCCATCGTTTCTTAGGTCTTCCCCTACTCTTATAGCCATCGACTTTCATACTCAAAACTTTCCCCACGACATTTCCCTCACTCCTCCGCATCACATGCCCACACCATGACAACCGATTTCCGCACAACTTTTCGGTCACCGGTGCCACTTTCAGACTTCCTCATAAGTACTTTCATAATTTCTTATTCTATCCATTCGTGTAACACCACACATCCCTCTTTGTATTCTCATCTCAGCTGCATGCAAAGCCTTTCATTCATCGCTTCAAAAAAAAAAAAAAAAAAAGCATATAAACCTACATGGGCACTTATGAAACGTCAGAAGCTAGGTGCACGGTTCGAATTGGTCGTTTCCGATGAAGAAGAGCCGGCAAGAAACTCCACGGTTACTCTTTTAAAAATAATTGGTTTTTACTATATTTTCAAATAACAGTGTTATTAGGTATGGGAGGACAGTGTAGGTCTTTCAACAAGTACCAGGTACTTAACAAAATAGTTATGGTCAGCAAATATACAGTCCACTAAGCCTGCAGCGTTCTCACATTCACAAAATAGAAAATAATCTATATAAAGATGAATAAATTATTAAAAATAAAAACGTATTATTAACGAAATGACGTGATTGCTATTACAGCTGTGACAATTCTGAATAATTATCATGTTCACAAAAGCCACTAATAAAGATTTGAAGTTAAATTGTAGGTAGATATCTATTGTCAAATTTTTAAATGAAATTGTTTGGATATTGTTAGTAAAAATTCCAATCACCAAATAGATCAATCACGAACATTGTATGAACAAGTAACAGGCTGGCAAGAGAGAGAGGAAGTGTAAATTTGATCAAAATGTATATCCAAGATGGCGACTCTGAAGATTTTCAAATGTATCATCACGAGTATCGTTTTAATAATTATCAAGGGTGCTAAAGCTTAAACATGCGAAATGTGGGCGAAATGTGAGTGCACTGTAGGTACACCACTGCCTAACCCTTCGGGGAATACAGGCGTCATGTTATGTATGTATGATTAAAACCGAAAGTATGTTTTCATTGCAATTTTATATACCTTTATTAGCTAGTCGTTCTAAAACTAAAACGAATATTTAGAGCATTTTTTTGTTAATTATGTTTTTGAGTAGCCAGTAAGGAAAAGATGAAAAGAAAAATATGCTGTTTTTTTAGTTATTATTCTCTCTGCTGTCAGACGTGGGGTAATTTTCTATGGGAGATGAGACTTCTCTTTTGGCACACGGGTAGTAGACCATGACCTGGATATAGGATACTTTTTATCCCGATATTTCTATGGGATTGACACTTATGCGGGTGAAACCGCGGGACGCAGCTAGTTCGTATTTAACGGAAAAACCGACTTCTACTTAGCCCTGTATCTGGATTTGTGCCCAGCTCGCCTCTTATAGGTACCATCGAAGAACTTCATAACTATACATCGTAAAGACTATTTCTGCTTGCAGCGCTCGGCGGCTATAGAACTGGGGCGGTAACAGATGTGGTCATCGTGTTCACGGGATTTTGTTATCAAAGTAATTAGATATGAAGTTCTTTGATAGTACATGAGACATAAACAATGTAAGTATAAAAAAACAACAGTAACTTCAAATATATGCAATCTGTGTAAGTGCTAGTGACAGAACCTTTATCATTTTCCCTATTAGTCATAATTATATTAGCTGTGAGATAATGATAGCAAAGATACAATTGAATGAATTTTATTAGTGATTGTATAAAAAATGCCGACTATGCGATATATTGCGTCATGTTATTATGTTACTTGAGGAATTAGAAATAATTCTTATTTTTTTTGGATGTGTGTTAAGAAATGTTGTTCTATTAGTTATAATTTATAATAGCTGTGAGATAATGATAGCAAAGATATAAAAAAAAAATGAGTAAAAAGTGACTGTGTAAAAAATGCCGATTTTTTGTTACCTAAATGTTTTAGATGTGGGTAGGTTACTGTAGGGAACATTTTGTAGATTCTCAATCGAACCACACAATTCGCTCAAATGGTCAGTTTTTTTTTTATAATTATCTAGCTACTATTTTTAAGCGCTCCGTGCAATGTTTCCAACACACACTTTGATGAGCTACGTATGGTATTCCGAAATACCGCTCACCGAAAGGACGGTTTTCCGATAACACTCTACTCCGACGGTTAGTTGAACGAAAAAATAATTGGCCGATGAAACGTTTCGCCGAAAATATTATTCATCGACGGTTGGTAGTTCGAATGAATCCTTCGCCGATGTAACGGGTCACCGAAAACACTCTTCAACGACGATTGGTTAAACGAACGAATCTTTCGCCGATAGCACTCGCTGTAGGGGAATTCTTTTGCCAAATGGATAGTTTTTCTTTCAGCTTGACAACACCCTTAGGTCTTGTAGAAGTCATGTTAAAAATACAGGTAATAATAAAATAATACATGGAAGAGTGGCAATAGAAAAAAAAACAAAGTTTTTATTAAACAATAAGAAAATTAATCGAAAAGGCAAATTTATATTGTTTTTTACAATAAACAATATGATTATGATTATTATGATTTCTCTATTAGAACTGAACCATAGAAAAAAATTAAATAAACTGTGCGAACAAAGCAAAAAACAAATAAAAGTAACACAACGTGATAAATTTTTGAAGTTATAGTAAATTGTGAGTTATTATTATTATTTGTACTTATAATTATTATAATTCTTTAATGATATAAAAAAATATTTATTTCTTGTTTTTCAGGTATAGAATATGGGCCAATCCACCTAAGAAAGATTCAATATTCATTTCACTCTTTTGTGATAAGTGTGTTTGTATCCTAGCATCATATTCAACCTGTGCATTACGTCTACGCTTTGGCATGGGTTCCGAGGAGTTGATTCGTTCAATGACACATTCTGTATGCTTCTGCTCTTTAGCTAATTCAATAATTGTTTTATAAATGTTCCATTTTTTTCTATGAAGAAGCGTGTTCCATCGTTCATGCCACGATTCTAATGCATTTTGTGTCCTTGGAACAGAAAGTGTGCGATCGTAAACTGACCACATAGCTGGTGGAAATAATGCCTGATTTCTTTTTATTATCAAACCCGTGTTAGTTCTTTGCTGCGTGTGATGTGATCCAACATAATATTTCTTAAACCAGTGGGCAATTGCAGCTGCTTCTGTCGGCAATATTTTATTTTGGATGATTTCGAAGGCTTCGGATATCTCAGCGGGCTCAAGAAAAGCGAGGGCAACTAAGTGTCCAATTTTGTGCGTAAATGTGAAATCTTCAGCATATCGCCTTGCGAGACCCTCTGACTGGACATGACGCCAAATACTTTGGGTCAAATGGAATAAGCATAGCCTGTGGGCGCAGTCTGGAAACTGTCGTTTGACTTCATTGATCACTGCTACTTCAAAATCAGTTAATATATTAGCTGGTGACAAATGGGTATTTAATGTATTGATCGCATATATTTTCAAAATCTCCAAAAATATGAAATAACAGCTTTCAGTCTTTTGTGATAGTAAAGCGTATACCATAGGTAGAAATTTATTTGTACCACCTACAGTTCCCACTAAAACATGAATAGAAAAAACTTGACAGAACGGAGTTGGACAACTCGAAAATGTCCCGTCCATGATCCAGCATTGTGCATTATTCATACGCTTAACATTAGCTTTAGTACCAAAAATGACAACACTTTCATTGTTACATGTATATTGACCAAGCATCTATGCTGATAAAATTAAACATGGGACTCGAGTATTGTTTAGCTGCATTGCACATAATTATAAAATATAATAGCTAGCGTAAACTGAATGCTATCGGCGAAAGATTCGTTCGTTTAACCAATCGTCGTTGAAGAGTGTTTTCGGTGAACCGTTACATCGGCGAAGGATTCATTCGGACTACCAACCGTCGATGAATAATATTTTCGGCGAAACGTTTCATCGGCCAATTATTTTTTCGTTCAACTAACCGTCGGAGTAGAGTGTTATCGGAAAACCGTCCTTTCGGTGAGCGGTATTTCGGAATACCATACGTAGCTCCACTTTGATATGTATAGAATTATTTTTTAGGTAGACCTACGATTTTTATAAGACAGTAAAATACTTCAACAATAGAGTACACCTCTGCCTAACCCTTCGAAGATTACAGGTGTGATGTTATGTGTGAGTGCACTTCCTTACAAATCACGCCAACGCAAACCATAGATCTCTAAGGCCCGTATTACAGAACCTCACTCAAAACTCAAGCATTACTTAAAACTCGTTTAAAGCCTAAAATAATGCTTGAGTAAGTAATGTCTTGAGTGAGGTTCTGTAAGTTCTGTAATACGGGCCAAAGTCTTTGACGCAATCTTCACCGTCTTACAATCGATTGCAAGCCAATTACGCGATATTGCATAGCCGAGAGTAAAGAAACCCCGCACAGAAGAGTACCCTATTACCTAATACACGATAAATAAGAATCTGAATTGTTTTGAAACCGATTCCTAATCAATTGCTTCATAAGTTCGAAAAAAGAATCTGCTCAACAACGTTAATTACGCAATGAATGTTGTTGAACTGTCAAAATGAAACAGATTAGTCGTAACCGTTTACGAAAAGGTGTTGCGTAATTAGATAGCTGGTCTATCCTTATAAATACCAACTTCGGTTTCCCAATTACGGTAGTTGGGCGATTAGAGAAACCCACGCTTTTATTATACGCTTTAGATTCATGATGAATTGATGACTGTACTTAAGTGCGTCAGACGCGCCACAACCTCAACCACACGATTAAAATGTTGCCGGCATGTATGCATTCCGAACCTTAATAATCGAATATATAGTTTAATAAAATATATTTCAGCTATTTATAATTTCTTATAATATAAAAAATATGGGAAAATAATCATAGGGCATCAAAATTCGTCCGCATCGCTGTCAACACGAAAAGTCCCCAAAAGGCTGGCAGCATTGCCACGTTGTATGGCAATGCTGATTCTTTGGCCGAATAATAGGCCAGCCCTCTGGTCACGTGAAGAGTCGACCAGCCGCTTGGTGATGTATCGAAAAAACTAAGGGCACTCGAACCTATGTAGTCAGTTATTTCATTTAGGACCTACCTAACTAGTGTAAATAGTTTGATACTAAATCAATGGTGCCGATTCTGTTGTTCACAAACTAAACTAAATTTAAGTTCAGTGCATCTTTTTCTTTCTATTTCATTAAGAAAAGGACAGAAGATAAATTTTGGTTTAGTCCTGTCAAATTAATCAGCGCCTGACGTAAATTGACGTAATTTTAGTGGGCAACTTTTTAATCACGTCAAAACTTGTATGGATTAGTGTCAGGGCCTGATTAATTTGACAGGACTAAACTAAAATGTATCTTCTGTCCTTTTCTTAATTAAATAAAAAGAAAAAGATGCACTGAACTTAAATTTAGTTTAGTTTGTGAACAAGGGAATCGACACCAATATGTCTTATATTTACAAGAGTACCTATACTATAGGTACTTCAGCGGCATTCAACGGCGGTTGCGAATATATGGTTAACAGTTAACACCGATAACCTCGTGGCCACTGACGCAACCACTCCCGGCACTTAGATGCAAGCAGTTGACCACACAGAGTACTCCGGTGACCCCCCTTTCTTTTTTGACAGTGTCAAATCACCTGGCCACATCGGGACTTTAGAGACACCATTCATATTAGCCACAGTCCGGCCACATTTTTGTCGCTGTGGCGTGGTTGTGGGCTAGTTGCTGTGCCCTTACAGGGTTAATGTCAGGTTTTGGACGCCTTAAATAAACACATTTCGCATTTACTTACCACATGAGTTCAATAATATATTCGAGTTTGAATCGGAGTTAGAGTTTTTGGCTCGTCTTACCTGACTAACTGTACCACATGACGTCATAAAAACGAGTTTCTTCTCGGCGGTATTCCTAGCCTTTATGTTTTCCTTTGTGGTTAATAATTAAAGATTATTACAAATTGCTTAATTGCATTTTTCCTGTGTAAAAGCGAACTTGAGTCTGTCGCTCAGAGTTCCCTATGACGCTATTCTAAAATTACTTCTGTAGAAACGGTGTATTTATTGAATGCTAGTTTCCTTCCTCGTAAGTACAGTTAGAAACGGTCGTGAAGAAGAGCCTGTTAGGGCCGTGCACGAAATCGAGTGATTTTGATCAATTCTGTTAATTGTTTGTAAAAAAAAAAAAAAAAAAATATGATTTGAAAAGTCGAGCTCTTTGTTTTGCATGTGGCTATCAGGGATTTTTCAAATTAATTATCTATTCGTGGAAAATCACTAATAATCGCAACAAGTTCTCCGAAAAATTACTGACATTTGATCATCTTTTTACAGGAAACTACTTTTCATTTTGAACATTAAAAAGTATTATCAATATCGATAAATGGTCTACTTGCATGTGGCTGAACCCCTTTTTTAAACTTCGATATAAAATATAGCTGAAAAATAAAGTGTTTTTTTTTTTAATTTTTTTATTCCCGTTCTCTAATCACGTAATACGAGTACACGATCAATCGGAATTTGAATCGTTTTGAAACAAATTGCTAATCCTTTGCTACATAAGTCCGAAAAAAAATCTGCGCAACAACGTAAATAACGCAATGAATGTTGTTGAACTGTCAAAATGAAACAGATTTGTCGTAATCATTTACGAAAATGTGTTGATAGCCGGTCATTATTGTGTTTTTTCCTATTAATTAGCAAACCAAGACAAGAAATTTTTAAATTACACATTAGTCTTCAGCTATACCTACTTGAGATAAAATCTAAATTTTATTATATGATCATACAATATTCACTAACGTAAATTAAAGGCGAAATAAACTGTATTTTCGAGAGCGCAAAAGTGATCTTAGATATTATAGGTATTAACAGGTGCTGTGACTTACGCAAATGGTTTAACACCACGAAAAGTTACTTTTATAGTCACACAGACTTAATGTGTCAATTATTTCAATTTTGAGTTTTTTCGTGCACGGAACATAGGTATGATTCCGAACAACTGAAGGAGAAAATGTATGAGGACCAGGGGCCCAAGTCTGCTATTTTTATAAATTCTTCATTCCAACACGATCCCATTGTCATTTTGCTAAAATTTCGTACCTAATCTGCTAAATTCATAATGGTCGATCATTGGTTGATCATTGTATTCCACAAACACGATACTCGTAACGAATTAAAAGATTTATGATTGCACAATGACGTTCTCATGGTAGGTCACTGATCAAAGGAACTGTCAAAAAATTAGCAGATTACCGCCTAAGTCAGTCATTCATTTGTCATTAAGTACGAGATTACCAATAGATGCCATTTCTTTCAATAACACTCCAGTGGCTGATCAATGGAAAGTCATAATGACGCCAATATGTTAGTAGATTACCAAACATGTCAAAATCAACAATTATGAAATCAATCATAGACCATTCTGACACTATTGTAATAGTAATAGCAGACTTGAGGCCCAGTAGTGACGCGGCAGCAATGCTGCGTGCAGCGTTGTTCGGAATCCTATTAAGAGGGAACAGGGCCCGCGATTCTCCATACTAACGTATTACCCGTTTTTCTTCCTGAATAATGCCTCTAGAGCTGTAATTTTTTTTTTTTATAAAATCAGGGTCTCTATAGGCATGTCCCTGTCATTTCTTTTTTTTCAGCAATTAATATGTAAGGAAACTATGACTCCAAAAATTACAAAAATGCTCCATTTTTACCGCCGTGATTAGAGGACTACCAGACTAATTCGGAAAAGTTTTTAGCACAATAGAAAATAATAGGAACCTAGACATACTCTTTCTTAAAATTTTAATGTAAAAAATTATTAAATCGACTAAGTTTTCGAAAATTTTGTGATATAATCGGTCTGAGCTGCAGTTGTCCCTATCGCACTTTACGGGGTTTAACTCGGTTTTTTCGGGCGCAGCGCGACGGCAATAGTTTCTTCAAATACCTATTTTTCAAATTCCTCGCAGCCCCTGTTCCCTCTTAAGTGGACCAATGTGTATTTTGCTCGTAAATGGGATGAACATGTTTTTGGAGACATGTTTATAATTATAGGTACCTACATACGTGCACGTTCTACATAATTATGTAAAACCAGTGAAAGAGACCTCACTGCTATACAGGGTGTCCAAGAACCTGGCGTCCAACTGGATTCCCACGATGCCCCAAGTTCTAACAGTACTCAGAAAAATATTTAAAAAAATCCACCCCATGTACTTACAGAATTATACTGATTTCAAAAAAAAAGGGGAAATGAGCACCCTGTGACATACTTTTGAATGCTGTGACTGCTAATGCTGATAATTTCGATATTTCTTGGAGGTTTTGTAATCTAGGGTATTGCTGTGTCTAAATAGAATGTAAAAATAATGTACTTATTGTACCATTTTAAAATAAAATATTATTTTAACTAAAGGTGATATGGAAAACTATTGAATTTCGCAACTTTGACCGACTGTAGTGTAAAAAAAATGTACCAAAATAGTATGGCAAGTGACGTCAAATTTTGACGCGTTTATTCCTCTTTTTAAAAAGGTATAATACTTACACATTAATTTGAAAAAAAAAATTTTTGATAATATTTTTACTCAACAACCCAATTTTTACGATGTCTTACAGAATTCTTAGAAAGAAAAATTTACGACGAATTGAATCTAACCTCTAAAGAATTACTATTGTATGCTCATAAAAATAACAACAGGCCTCTCAAAAAACAGGTTAGACCGTAAGGGACGGTATGTGCATGCATCTCACCATAGTGATTCGTTATTACAACAGGAGGGAGCAAGACAGAAACTATCTTTGCGATTTGCTGGTTCTTCTTTATGGTACCCCATTATTCAGGTAAGAGTGAGGGAGAAAAAGGTTAGAGGTGCGAGTGAGATAGATAGTGACGCTATCTGGGATCGTGCTATTTAGGATAACAGTACGGTCAGTACGCGTCACTGCCTCCTGCCGTTACTACGCACCTCTCTCTTATTGTTACCATTGATCACGTACTACGATTTAAAGCTTTGTTTATTGGACTCGATTACTCTTTGTGCTCTGGACTTTGAAACGAACTCTTTACGACGACCTTTGCCTGTGTTTGGACAGTTTGTGTTTTGTGTGTGCTACCATGGCGACCTACACTCCGCAAGAATACGCAAATATGCACTACATTTATGGAGAATGTAGAGGTAATGGACGAGCTGCAGCGAGACTTTACAGAGAAAGGTATCCGAGGGCTACGCGATATCCCGACCATCGAGTTTTCATTAATGTGCACAGATCACTATGTGACGGGCGGTTCCCCAATCAAGTAGCTGGTGAAGGACGACCCGTAAATGACTTCATACGCGATGAAGTTTTAGAGGCGGTGTCGGCAAATCCAAGCATCTCTGTGCGAGGAATAGAAGCTGATACGGGGATACCGAAGAGCACAGCACACAGTATTCTCCAAAAAGAAGAATATCATCCGTACCACGTACAGCGAGTGCAAAGTCTTTTACCTCGAGACTATCCGAGCCGAGTCGCGTTTTGTGAAACAATCCTGCAAAAACATCGAGAAGACGAAAACTTTATCGACAAAATTTTGTGGTCAGATGAATCAACATTTAAGAAGGATGGCTACATGAACCTACACAACTTGCACGAGTGGCATGTGGAAAATCCGCACTTGATGCGAGAAGATAGATCCTAGTACCGGTTCAAAGTGAACATGTGGACCGGTATTCTCTGTGGGAATATTATTGGTCCATTTGGGATGCCCGAGAATTTGACTGGCGAATCATATTTAAATTTTCTTCAAAATGATTTGCCAAACTTACTAGAAGAGACCCCACCAGATATGTGGTTCCAACACGACGGCTGTCCAGCACATTTTCGCGTATCCGTTAGAGAGTTTTTGGACGAGCAATACCCGAACAGGTGGATTGGGCGATCAGGAACAATCCCGTGGCCAGCCCGCTCACCTGACTTAAATCCGCTGGATTTTTTTTTCTGGGGAACTATGAAGGAGCTCGTTTATGCGAAGCCCATTAATGACATCGCTGACCTTCGTGAGAAGATAACACAAGCAGTGCAGGTGATACGTCAAAAAAGTTACTCGCGAAACATAAAGCGGTCCTTTTTAAGGAGAGTGAGAGCTTGTATTGCCGCGGGTGGTCAACATTTTGAACATTTATTGTAATAAAATATCTTTAAACTAACATTCTTTGCTTTTATTCTACTGGGAACCCATCTACCTGTGTGTATTTCCTTCTTGCTCACTCTTGGAACCGAAGTAAATAATAGTAGTAACATAACAGTTTCTAAGATAAGAAAGGGTCCGACAGTTACCGTTAGTAGGTAGGCACTTCGTAAAAATTGGGTTGTTGAGTAAAAATATTATCAAATTTTTTTTTTTCAAATTAATGTGTAAGTATTATACCTTTTTAAAAAGAGGAATAAACGCGTCAAAATTTGACGTCACTTGGCATACTATTTTGGTACATTTTTTTTACACTACAGTCGGTCAAAGTTGCGAAATTCAATAGTTTTCCATATCACCTTTAGTTAAAATAATATTTTATTTTAAAATGGTACAATAAGTACTTTATTTTTACATTCTATTTAGACACAGCAATACCCTAGATTACAAAACCTCCAAGAAATATCGAAATTATCAGCATTAGCAGTCACAGCATTCAAAAGTATGTCACAGGGTGCTCATTTCCCCTTTTTTTTTGAAATCAGTATAATTCTGTAAGTACATGGGGTGGATTTTTTAAAATATTTTTCTGAGTACTGTTAGAACTTGGGGCATCGTGGGAATCCAGTTGGACGCCAGGTTCTTGGACACCCTGTATATGTGCACGTGCACATGGGTTTGTGCGCCTTCGCCTGCGTGTAGGTCGAAAATGATCCCAAGAGAACGTACCATCGAAGAACTTCATATCCTAAGGACTATTTCTGCTTGCAGCGCTCAGCCGCTATAGAACCGAGGCGGTAACAGATGTGGTCATTGTGTTCACGGGATTTTGTTTTCAAACTGCTTAGATATGAAGTTCTTCGATAGTAGAGAGAGATACTATCGGGATTAAAAGTATGGTATGTCCACCCTCTTGTGCCAAATTTTATCTAAATTCGTTTAGCCGTTTGGCATGAAAAGGAACAGACACAAACAGAGTTACTTTCGCATTTATAGGTAAACTAGCTGCACCCCGCGGTTTCACCCGCATAAGTCTCGATCCCGTGGGAATATCGGGACAAAAAGTATTGTATCCTAACCCAGGTCATGGTCTACACATGTGTCAAATTTCATCCATTTGGTTGAACGGATTTCCGTTCAACCGTTTAAGCGTGAAAGCGTAATAAACAAACAAACCCACTTTCGCTTTTATAATATTAGTTAGTTAGGATATTTAGTACCTACCTATGGGTTAGGAGATGAACTAAATTGCCGAAAGATAAACACGCTGCTCAGGACTTCAGATAAAACTAGAATAGAGTGTATTTTTTCACAATGACTCTTTACGCCTTGTTTCCACGAAGGGTTGGGCAGAGGTGTATCTGTAGTACACCCACATTTCGCCAGTTATGTTTTTAAGTCCCATGTAATAGGAGGCGATCCTATTACCATCAACCGGGCACAAATCCAGACTCCGGGCTGCTACTGAGAAATTCCAGATTGAAAAACCCAATAACACTGCCTGCCCCGGGAATCAAACCCAGGACCCCATGCTCAATAGTAGCGCTTGCGACCACTAATTCAAAAGTCATTTATTCAAACTAGGCTGAGAATCAGCACTTTTCGAACACCAAAATTACATAAGACAGTCCCCCAAAACGCCCACCTTTCACCACTTCCTAGTGCTTTTGCTGGGAAGAAGAAGTGGCGCAACAAACTCCCCAGCAGCACAGCTGTCTGTTCAGTAAGGAAAAAAAAAAGATTCTATACAATAATGGATAATTTACATTACGCAAAACACAATTTAAATTATAGCAGAAATAAAAATAACTAAACGTAAACAATATCTAAAAAAAGAAAATAAAGCCTCCAAGGCATAAAGGGCGTGCCCGCTTACATAGAGCTGTAACTAGAAGTTATAATTGATAAACTAGGACCATCGAGGTAAAATAAATAATTGTCGAGGTCGCTAGCTAACCACATATTGCAATACAACTCATAAAAAAATAAAATAAATTTACATAAAAAGTAAAATTATAAACTTTTATATAAACTCATATAACCTGTCAGTAGGTAAACTAATTCTAGAGAAAGAACATTTAAACATTGTCTTGAGTTAATCACAGCGACCAACTATTCTTATCATTTAAGTAGTCGTTGATAGAATAGTATGCCTTTGAACAAAGGTTGGACTTTACTTTAGTTTTAAACGCATAAGGCAAATCTAGCAAAGAAGAGGGTAGCTTGTTATAAAAGGTTATACTAAGCCCAACAAATGAGTTATGAACCTTATGAAGCCGGTGAAAGGGGAGCACGTAGTTTATCCTTACTTCTAGTGTTAGCATTGTGAATATCACTGTTTTTAGTGTATAAGTGTATATTTTGCCTAATATGTAAGATGTTGGCGAAGATTAATTGTGATACCACTGTGAGAAGTTTAGCATCTACTGTTATGCCCAGAAAAACTGCCGAGTTTACAGTTTCAAGCACCTCTTTATATAAGACGATTTTTTTTCTAACATTTGGAAGATTTCTAACATTTCAGATTTCTAACATTTGGAAGGGCAAACTTTACACATTTCGTTTTCTTGGCATTGAGAACTAGGTTATTTGTCGTAAACCAATCCGTAACCAGTGACAGTGCACTGTTTACATCGTCAAAATCTTGTCTATTCCTGTCTACTTTAAAAATAAGAGAAGTATCATCTGCAAACAGTAGGTACAACTTCACAGATATCCTTTAAATAGAATGGTAAGTCATTGATATACACTAAAAACAAGAATGGACCCAGTATTGAGCCTTGAGGTACACCTAACTGAACTAGTAGCCCGGAAGATTTTACACCATCAACATCTACACATTGCGACCTATTATTTAAATACGAATTTAAAACGTTGAGAGCGTGTGTGCGAGTTTACGCAAAAGCGTGTAATAATAGGTAACTAGACCAACGAGGCAGTAATAATAGGTACCTAAGTGGTTTTAGCCTTACCTCTCACCACAGCGTAAGTACCTCCATCACAATTGAAACCATGGTCCTAGTCACAGTATAAATAAGTAACAGTATTATATCTCCATAGAAAACGGCCGAATCGACGCGCTTCGAAACCTCAGTGTATATCTCAGTTACATACGGACGCGGAAGGTTTATCTACTGAGCAGTCGTAGGTAATTATTTCAAGGTCAGGCCGAGATATAATACTGTTACTCATTTATACTGTGACGTAGTCGAGTAGATAATGTCGTCTTGCATCTATATTCCCGCTCTGATCGCCAACGAACGAGGCATGATTAGCAATTTCCTCAATTGGCTGTGCAGCGAATTGTGGGAATCAGTTGGTAGCTCGAGCAATGTATGATATACCAACTTCGTATATCAAATATTGCTCCAGCTATCTACGTATACGTTTAAATAAACCACTGGGGCAATAAACGAAAATAAACAAGAATGAAGGTGGATGAGCAGCCGTTGTAGACAGACTTGGGGCAGAGGTAATACCGGTAGTGGACTTGATGATGATATAGATCATGATAGGAAAAGAGGCAGACTTAAAAAAAAATATAGGCAGTCATGGGAACTGCCGACAGATGTGAAAACTATAGTATGAATAATAAAAAATGGATTAATTGAAATTATTAACATTGGTCTGGTTTTCACATCTATTGTCAGCAATAATTATAAACATTTTCATAATAACAATAACCCCACAGCCGCGGCGTATCTCTACGTTGACGTCGTGGTGGGGCTTGCACGCTCCGAAGTGCAAGTTTATACCGGAAGACTTTTTGCAGTTATAGGTCTGGGATTAGGAGCCAGACCAAGAGAGATACAGAAACCCGCAGGGCAGCACGTGGCGAGCTATTGGGCAGTAGCGACCCCACAGACTATCTCCCGGGAGAAATATTTTTCCTCATCTCTGGCTTGCCTTTATTGGCCGGCTGGAGTGAACACTGACGAGGAATAGAGCTCCCACCTCTTTCTTGCCTTTATTGGCCGGCTTGAGTGGAGATTCGCAAGAGCAAATGTGCTCGGAGGAAGGAAGTATTCCAGTAAGATGCTGGTAGGGATCTTGACCGTACTTCCGGGATTGTCCTGATAGCCGTGGAATACCGCTCCACTCCTTATAAGCACCTCAGGACATGTTGCCCCCTTGTCGCTACGACACTTTGTGCTAGCGACCGTTTTCTGGGGCCCATTATTGAGTGTGCAAGTCAGTTGGCCATTTTACCTGTGTATTTTAAATAAAATATTGGTCATGCAGGGGCCATAGTCTTTCCATAGTTCTAGATAACCGGTTCACTTAGCCACCCAAACCCATAATCCAATATCTTTGTTTCCATATCTTGCAATAGTCCTGCACCAACCGCCGAGCATAGTGCGTATAGGGATAATCGTAGGTTGGTGCTTCGTTTCATTAAACACGTCTAACGGGCGAGTTGGCTTCGGCCCCTTGTATGCCTTCCAAAGGTCCGGGACTTCGGGTAAAAACCTCCTCCAAAGAATAATATTTTTCTCTATCTGACGCGGTGACTAGCCAGTCTTGCCCTGCGATCGCAATAATCTCGTCTTGCCATCGGGCGCACACCGGCCTCTGATTCTGTTACCTCGTGGACCTTTCCATTTAGTTGTCCTGATTGTCCAACGATCATCAGAATACCTTGCAACATTTGCATGTAGGTAGTTTATTTATTTATCAAAACATGATGGGCTGTGGTACTTATAAATATATATTCATCTACTTACTGTCGATTACACACGAAAACACTCTGTTTTTAATGAAATTCTTAGGAGCGCGCACTCGATACCTTCAAACTTACGGCTATAGTTTGTCCGAGATCGCTGTACTGCATCTTAAATATATGCGCGGCGAGACGGGGGGCAGTGCAGTCCGCTGATTCTTCAACGCTCATGGCGTCTCGCGCGCCGCTCATTCGTCATTGCTGTCTAGATGCGCTTCTTTAGGCGGGGTACGCAGCACTGCAGCGCGAGCATGTCGGTGACGCGAATCACCGCGTAAAGAAGTTATCCATACACCATGACAAACTATATTTTTTTTAATAGTGTGTTTTTAACTTCTTTACGCGCGTTGAGGGATTTTCGTAGAACGCTGGTAATCGGCGCCGACAAGCGTATGTACACGTATCTTTAACGTGACAATATTCGTTATAACTACTGTTATACAAAAACTACTGTTGTTACAAAAATCGCTTCTATATTAGTAAATATAGAAGTAACTGTGAGTTGCTAAGACGAGTCGTAGCAAGTAACGGTGGCTCTAGTTGAACGACTTTAGTATCCGAAGTAATGGGGAGTATAAGTCATAGGTCACTGTTCTTATGTAAACAAATAGAGACTTGTCGTTCACAAGAACTAGGTACCTACTAAATGTTGGAACATAAGTATGTTCCAAAATTCAGTTGAATTTTAACCGCCTCTGTGGTCCAGTGATAAGACTACCTGTCTCAGACGCAGAGGTCTCGGGTAAGATTCCCAGCAGGGACAAAATTTTCTGCTCGGTTCGGTTGGTAGTAGGGCTTGTTCTAAGTTCACCTGGCTTTATATTATACCACCATCTTATCTAAGTCTGTCGCCATAACAACAATGTTAACAGCATTGTTGTGTTTCGGCAGTTAGAAGTAAGATAGCCAGTTCCTAAGTGGTTGAATATTCCGGGTCCAGCTCGCTTCCACCTTCGCCCTGATCATTACTTACCATCAGGTGAGATGAAGGACAAGAACTTCCCCGATGTGGAAAAAAGAATATACAGGGTGATTGGAAGCTGGGTGCAAAGCTTTAAGGCGAAGATAGTACAGACAATTTGGAACCATTTAAGCCATGGTTGTCTTAGACGAAGTCTTACCATTTTTTTTTGACCTAATTTTTATGTTTTTTTTCTAATATTCCCATCATTTTAACTAAACTGCTTGTTATTAGCCAAGTTAAATGATAAATTAATTATTTTTTATTTTATTTAATTAAAGTAATGAGTAAGCAATCTAGCAAAACAAGTATTAGGCTTCTTTGTCGTTCTAAATTGTCTGTACTATCTTCGCCTTAAAGCTTTGCACCCAGCTTCCAATCACCCTGTATATTCTTTTTTCCACATCGGGGAAGTTCTTGTCCTTCATCTCTCTAATGTTTTCATTATTCATTATTTTTGTCAGTGAATTATTTTATTTCTTTATTAACCAATCAGTTGGCAGTAAAATGTGACCGGAGTTTTGTATTTTAATTTTATGTTTTGTATTTAATATGGGTCAATGACCTGAAATATTTTTTTTTTTTTTTTTTGATTATATGTATTGTGTTGTAATGGATTCGGATCAGAGGTAGTGATGCGCCGTTCCCAAATTCCCTTTCCCGGAAATATTTCGAGTGGAAAAGTTCCAGGGAATATTCCAGCATTCCCGGGAACGTTCCCACATAGTGGGAAATGGACATTTAAATTGTTTAATTTGTAATACAATATTTTTCGTTGTTATATTTTTTTTTTAGTTATTTTGTTTAAATTAAAATAATGAATAAATACTTTGTTTTAATTCAAATAATTTCTTACTAAAAACCTTGGAACGTGCCCATCGATCCCGGGAGCAAAGGAATATTCCCAGGGAATATAGGGATATTCCCAGGGAATATGGGAATATTCCCAGAGATTATCGGGAAAGTTCTCAAAGCAACGACTTAATTGAATTATGCCTATGTATAAAGGTGTACTTGCTTTTGCACATAGCGCAAAAGTTATTTACAAAAATATATACAACTATTTAAGTCAATATTCCCAGTCGTTCCCGACGTGCCCGGGAGCGTTCCTGGGAATTAGGGAACGTAGGAAACGATCCCGGGAACGGCGCAGCACTAATCAGAGGTAGTGCGAAACCGCTCTTAGTAGTAATACAAAATTCTCGTTAAACTTAACCGCTATGGTATTAAAATGGCTGCTTGTGTCGAGGGATTCGATAATGCCAGTGTTACATGATATTCTATTAAAAGGTTGTAATAAATGTAGCTGGCAGCATATACATGAGTGTTGCCACTTCTGATAATGATTCTGGTTTTAAAAGCGTCTGTTTGTGTTGGTGGGCGAAATAGTTCAATAGAATCTTCTGCATTTTTGTCTCTTGAGAGATCATGCTTGTACAGGAAACCAAAAGAGATTAGTCAATCAAAGTGCTCAAATGCCGCAGCGGCACACGTCAACTGC
This sequence comes from Xanthia togata, assembly GCA_963853775.1. NCBI lineage: Eukaryota > Metazoa > Arthropoda > Insecta > Lepidoptera > Noctuidae > Xanthia > Xanthia togata. The sequence goes on along the minus strand of OY970795.1, from coordinate 21,042,586 downwards.
AGAGGCAACGATTGCAGTTGTCTCTGCCATTGGCGCGTGCCTGACGTGTAGGTATAAATGAGCACTAATTGGGTGAATCACTCAAGTCTACATCCAAAACCTCGAATCCAAGAAACATCACAACATCATCACATCGCCTTTGTACCTTACCTATAGGAAAACTAACGATTTCCCAGAGCAGTCTTTTCAGAAGTGGATAACTTTAGAGATACAATGCGTATAAAGTCAGCCAGTAATGCTGAAATAATAAAAGAATCTGTTGGCCTGGCCTGCAGTACCAAAAACCAGCCAAATGCAACTCGACCTCGCAGAAGCGTTCCTTTAATTATTAACTTTTTTATTTTTTGTTGTTGTAGCGGCAATTGAAATATACAATCTGTGAAAATTTCAACAGTCTATCCTATTACGGTTCATGTGATACAGCCCGCTGACAGACGGACGGACAGCGGAAGCTTAGTAATCGGGTTCCGTTTGGCACCCCGGGTACGGAACCCTAAAAATGAAGTGTTTGGAAAAGACAAAAGATACGTAGGTACTATCGAAGAAGTTCATATCTAAGCAGTTTCAAAACAAAATCGGTGAACAAGATGACCACATCTGTTACCGCCCCGGTCGAGCGCTGCAAGCAGAAATAGTCCTTACAGTGTATTGATATGAACTTTTTCGATGGTACCTACATAACTACCTAAACTTACGTGGGACTGTTAAACTGACCCATTGAAAGAAGCTAAGTACAGTCACGAGCTTTAATTTGGGACCCACCTAAGGTTGAATATCGTGTAGCAAACTTTCGCCATTTAGAGCTATTATGTTAACGCTGTCACTGCACAAACAATAAACGTCATAATGTTTACCATCGACAACTTTACGTTTCTAGGGGCTAACGTCAACTGGAGCGAGGGCAAACGATCATTACCGATTTCCGAGTAATAATTACTTTTTGGTCCTGTGGTCCCTTAAGAAAAAAGAAATACATAAAAAAGAACAAAATTATATTGTCAATATATGATAGCTAGTCAACTAACCCGCTTATTCTTCAAACCTATATTAGTTAAAAAGTTTTGTCTCTTTCTTAAACATAAATATCAAAGTGACGGACCAAAACAACATATTTAAAATAAAATAGGTTTAAAGGCCGTTTATGATTATGGGGGCTTAGAAGATTTCAGCTAAAATATTGATTAATAAAATCTTTAGAAAAACAAAGTTATTTATTCTTTATATTTATTAAGACATTTATGACACAAACCTCAATCTTAACACAATTATATAGAAAGCATGGTTAGCGGTGCACAAAATAAACACTTATCACCGAAGGCTACGACTAAATTAATTTAAATCTCTCCAGTATTTTTTTTATCATAAATATTCAAAACCGCGTATATCCACCTTCATTGTCAATCACAGCCTGGAGCCGGTTACGCATGGATCCAATCAATTTGTCACATATGTCAGTACCCCTTAAACTTTCCCAGACTGTGACGCAGTGATCCATAAGTGCTTCTCTAGTTCTTTCGTTTCTATTTGACCATTTTTGAACCATTAAGCCCCATAAATTTTCTATAGGATTTAAATCGGCACACTTTGCAGGCCACGGAATACGATTTAAATTTGCTCTATTATTGTCGAACCAAGTTCTAACGATTCTTGCCGTATGAATTGTTGCGTTATCTTGAACAAAGTTTATTGGAGCAACATCTTCTTGTGGATAATATAGTTGCAATGTTGGAAGGACACTCTCGTCTAATAAATCGACATAATCTTGAGCAGTGGCCCTGGGTGGTAAATTTATTAGTTCTCCAATGCCGGCTGAACTAATCCAGCCAGACATGTTAACTGTAATGCGACCAGACGCGTTGTTAGCTATGACGTGGTCTTCCGTGTATCGCGTCCTGTCAATTCGCCACAAATGTAGTCTGCCCGTTTGGGAAGATTGAAAAGTCTTTTCATCGACGAAAGCCGTCGTCGTCCAATCAAAATTTAGATACTGACGTGCGAAAATAAGCCGAGCAGCTTTATGGGCATCCGTCAACGCAATTTTTTTTGCAGGCCGCCTGTGATGCAGTCCCATAGCTTTAAGATGCCTTCTAACTGTTGAAGGGTGGACTTCAAACGCTTCCGCAAAATGCCTCGTTGGCGTAAATCCATTATCAGGTATTGCCTTTGCATCAAGCGGCTCTGCTCTTGTGTTATAACTTGCGGGTGATGGTTGTTTCGTCGTAAGTCAATAATATTTTCCTCGTTCCCGTGGCGTCGAACCCAGCGGCGAACTGTGTTTCTTGTCACATTTATTCGTCGCGATATCTCGTGAATGCCTACTCCTTGTTCGTGCAAATCAATAATTTGGAGCCTTATTTGGTCACGATTAGCCGCAAGCATTTTATTAATTGGTAAATTATATTTTGTGAAAATATCACATTAAACTATTTTCTTAAATGACACTGACACGACACATGTTCGTAATTAGAAAATCGTAATGATAGCTTTTTGCAACGAGGTTATCATTTCATAGGTCGATTAGATAAGACATTTTATGTCTTAACTTGACATTCAACATTTCAACCTTAAAGCAAAGTTTCAAAATTTCGACCTTATTGCATTATGATTCTAACAACATTTAACGGAAATGGGTCCCAAATTAAAGCTCGTGACTGTACCTACCTACTGCAAATCAAGCACCTCAATGTTTTTATGGAAATAACTATTTTACAACCATTCAGACCTGAAATAAATTGATAAGTAGCATAGTGAAAGAGGCACTTTATTTCTATACACACTCATAGCACTGGACAAAAACAACACTGTCATGGCCGCTGAATTCAGATTACAGAGAAATAATTTTATTTCCACAAACAAAACATCACAGTCATTAAAAACATTACGTACAAAATATAAATTAGTAGGTAATGGTATGTATTTAATCTAAACTCAAAGAATTTCCATTTTGCGCTCCTAAAAATATTATTGAACGCTCTGATATAACGATTGCACCTCTTTTTGTGAGCTTCAAATAATTCCTATTTTAGGTTCCTAAAAATACTAAATAGCCCCAGGTAACTGCGACGAACTTGGACGAAGCGCGCGCCGGCTGCTAACCTGACCTAACCCATTTGGACCATTGCGCGTTGGACGGGGTGCGCTAGCTTGGTTGCTGCGACGTATTCTGCTCGCGCGTGGTTGGTCACAGTTCCAACCTAACCTAATAGTTACTGCGAAAAACAGTGAGAAAACGCCAGAAAGTTAAAAAGAGGATCAATCATTTAAAAAAGTGTGCATCATTAGAACTACAAAAAGTTTTAAAGGATCGGTTAAATATTTGTAATTTTCCTAGCCATCTCGAATTGTTACTAATTTTATTAGTATGCTAATTTATCATACGTAAGAAAACATTGTATATTCCGCGAACTGCTTTAAATGCAAAACATAGCTACATAATAATATGATAAATGTTGAATCACGGTTATTTCACACAACAATAAGGTCTAGTTAGAATAACATGTTATACGTTTTGTGACGTAACGTTCGTAAACAATGCAAGACACTATAAGTGAAAACAAGTGGCCGATTCCAATAATTTTCGGACCGATATTGGTTCAAATTAAGACTCCTGTATCTTTACCAATAATTTAGCGAAGACCTCATAGCTTTGCATAGTACCTAGACCCTACAGTATGGAAGCAGCAATAAAAAAAAAAAGTAAAAAAAAAAGACAAATTACCAATCTTTTTACATGCCCAGTGTGGCAATAAAAATGTGGGTTCTGACTATAGGGCATCTCGTAGCTCACCTCTGAGGTGATGACTACCTAACCGGACATCCCTGTGGCTGCCTTAAGCTACTACACTCAAAGCCTCTAGCCAGGGGCAAAAAATATTCTAATTAAAACTAGGCGAGCGCTCGCTAAGGGCACCCCCTGTGTGGTACGGACGGACCTCGGCTTAGGGCGTCGCTGGGGGGAGGACAGCAAGTTGGGACAGGCTGGATCAAGGATAATTCATTATTATTAATCGGGGAATTTAAAGCTACTGGCTCAGCATCGACGCGGGCTCGCGCATCAAAGAGCAAGGGTCGAGGGAATAAAAATGTGACGATTCGTTTCAGTTAAATAGGAACCGTGCATAACGGCGCTTGAAAGGCAACATTGACTAACCGATAAAGTGCTAACTTAACAGTTTAAAGATTGGCTTTTCAGAGAAAAAAACATATAAATTCTTGTAATCATCCTAAAGGCGTAATTCTTTCTGTTTTGGAAATCTTATTTTATCGTCTAAAGGCTCGTGCAGACCAGCGCGATGCGAAGGCGCGACGCGACTCGAACAATACAATTTCTAAGAAAACTTCACGGTATAACAATAGCCGGTGTCGCGTCGCGCTAGTCTGAACGAAGCTTAAATCGTGGCATATATTATACAACTATACAAAAACACTAAAGAAGAAGTTAAGTGTCGCTTAGTAAATTTTACCTGAAAATAGAAACGGGAAAAATATACTAACCGACAAGCGTTGATCTGGAAAAGTACAGTAAAAGTGTAATAAATAGAAATTAGAGAAAAATAACCTAACCAAAATCAAAGAGGTTGGGATATTGAGGCAAACCTGCTTAACTTTATTTATAAATTGACGTCCATCAGTAGATTTAACTCCTGTTTTAGAAATTTGTATTATTATTTTATTCAGGAATGACAATAAAAATGCACTTATAAACTGTATTGATCTTAATTCAGCCGTTATATTTATTGAATATAGCTAATAGGTAACTAAGACCAGCCAGAGCGGGAGAAATCATTTGATGATTTCCCACACAAAAAAAAACGCTTGTAAAATAAAAAAAGGTACTTTTTATCAAATAAAAAGACAATAAAACTAATTTCTTATTAATAGTACCTGCGTTTATCTCATTTGAATCAATACATTTTTTTTTTATGCCTCTGGTGATTTTCTCTTGTGTGTCTTGTGGATGTCGCAGGCATTTAAAATTGCTTTCTCCTGTTGTTTGACCTTCGATTTTTCCTCTAAGGCATCATAAGTATTAACATTGCAGGAAAAACGGTTTAATTATTCTGCTTTCCTTGATATGATAAGTCGGTTAGCAATTCTTAGAAGAATTAAAGTATCCGTCGCGTCACTAGCGGTAATTAATTAATTTTGAGAAATAACTCCTTTTAGCTTGTAGCGGTTGATGAAAGCCATCTTTGTCACCACCATTGCTGCCTGCACAATTATCGATCTTACTTTAGTTTAAGGCGGAAAGCGTAATCCTATTGAATGACTATTTCATGAAATCATGACATTTGAGGATAACTAACTTAAGGAGATGTATTCCTGATTCTAATGATTATAATTCTGTAATGCTATATATTTGTTACGGTCGCGAATCATACTTTAATCAACATACCTATAACCTGATTCTGACGCAGACACAGGTGCACTCCCTCTTCCCTCACTCTCAAAGTCCGACACGACCGCAGAGAGATCCCTTCGGGTACGGAAACCTAAAAAACCGGCCAAGTGCGTGTCAGACCACGCACAATGAAGGGTTCCGTAGTTAGGATGAATTAATCCCAAATACAAACTTAGCATTGTAGTTGAAAAACACGTTCTCCGATACATTCCAACTGCAAATGTAAGTTTGTAAACACAATATTGAGAGATTTACCGTATTATTTTAAGATAAAATACTCCATATATGTTTTCCTGTAATCTATGAGTAATCTATGTAATCATTCTCGGTATTTTTTTCAAAATTTTAGTCTCCGTAGTTTCGGATATAAGAGGGGGGGATGGTCAAATGTTATCTATTTTCTTAAATATCTTTAAATACATTTATTTTAAAATTATTTTTAAAAAATGAGATTCTCATAACGAGCCCTTTCATTCGATATAACACACGGAACAGTAGGCAAAACTTTTTTTAAATTTTCTTATTTGCCCCCCTAAAGTCACCCCCATATTCAAAATTCATTTATTTACGTTACCCGTCCGTGTTTGGGTCACAGACATACCTACATGTGTTTACCAAATTTCAACTTAATCGGTCCATTAGATTCGGAGCTAATTGGCTGTGACAGATGGACTGACAGACAGACACACACGAGTGATTCTATAAGGGTTCCGTTTTTCCTTTTGAGGTACAAAAAAGATTTACTTATTTCTTAATAGTATTGTACTCTCTAGAATACCATTGTCGTAACACCATAAAATTTCTACCAATACTTTAGGAGAAAATCGTTTTTGAATCTTGTGTAGGTAAGTGTAAGGTTTATGCTCGTGACAGTAGGTACCTATGTCGTTATTAATGTGTCACAACTCATAATAACTGAACTTCCTGAATCAGATGAAGTCAGGGAAGCAAGCAAATTATTTCCTTATTTATTCACACCATGTTTTCCTTAAGATTTAATAAACATCACAGTCATTAATAAACAGGAAATTTGCAAGACGGAAGACGTCACTGATTAAATAAATCAGATTTTGTCCTCTATACTCATCATAACCCAACGACCCTTGGGGGATAAGTAACCATAGCCCCACGAGTCTTTCGATAAAACTAAGCTAGGATTGTCGCGGCTGGTCCGAGGATTGGTGACCATCTCAATATACTAAGACTTCTCTGCCTCAGAAAGCACGTTAAGCCGTTGGTCCCGGCTGTCATTCGTGGATCTTTGACAGTCGTTACGGGTCGTCAGAAGCCCGAAAGTCTGACAACCAGTTTTACCCGGGGTATTGTATTAACCTGTAATTGGGTTGTGGAGGTCAGATAGGCAGTCGCTCCATGTAAAATACTGGTATAACAGCGTAGATTGGAGGCCGACCCCAACATAGATGGGAAAAGATTAGGCAGAAGATGTCAGCGATCACGAAATCTTACTGTACTTACCGATGCTATGTAGATATATGCCTACCTACTATGTTATAATCTTAGAAGACGAAGGAGACCAGTTTCCACGACACAGGGAATCCTGTACCCTAATTACATAATACACGATCAATCGGAATTTGAATCATTTTGTAACAAATAGCTAATCCATTGCTCCATAAGTTCGGAAAAAAAATCTCCTCAACCACGTAAATAACGCAATGAATGTTGTTGAACTGTCAAAATGAAACAGATTTGTCGTAATCATTTACGAAAATGTGTTGCGGAATTAGATAGCTGTAGTGCTAAGTATTTGAATTTGTAATGCTCTCTTGAAAAATAAAGTTTTAATTAAGTTTTTTTTATACTATTAGTATTGATAAAATTGTTAATAAATATCTACACATATTCTATAAGCTGGGACTCGTTAAAGGAGAATGCCAAGTTGTCCTTCAAGACTCGGCCAGAACCGACAAAGATGAACTATATATCATTAAAAAGGAAAATAATTATAGAATTTGATGGTATATTTAGTTATCTATAAGAAGTACACCAAAAAAAGTTATAGTTCTTTAAAGTTGTCCACTTAATACTTCTAATTTTAACGATAACAACAAATAAACTATTAAATTATTAATTAAATAATGATTTTTGGCACATATTATCCTCGCATAATATATGTTTTCATAGTAAATATACATAATTATAACATACTTAGGTACATTATTTTAGAATGTAGGTATGGAAAAAAATACACATGGATACATTTTAACAATATATTATTCAGCAGAATCTCTTCAGTTTCAGTTTCTAACGAGTATCGTCGCATTCGAAAGGCATTTACTCCACAATGAATGCAGCGAATCATGGGTAGTAGACTAAAGGTCCGTCCGTGTGAGAAAAGCCAGGTCAACAAGTAGGCAGGTTCAGATGTTCGATTGAGAGCGAGCGAGCCGGGTCAGCGAGTAATACAGGTTCAGGTTCAGTTTCAACAGCCAAGGTAGTGGTAGAAAAGTCGGAGTCCAGAAACACAGCAATAAACAACACAAAACTCAAAAAAAAGTAATCACTTCGACGCTCGTGATAAAACGCGCATTAGAAGTAGTAATTTTTTTTGACAATGATCAATGACAACTACAAAAACAAGATTAAGTGTTGCTAGCACTATAATAATTAATATTCTAAATTGTATCTAAAATCGAATTAACTTATTTTAAATTGTTATAATATTTAACTAAATAATATTTATATTAAGAATTACGAGTTACGACTTATATAATATATTATAAGTTTATTACATATTATGTAATAAATTCACTTATCTAGTTTCATAATGATATTAATGCAATCGATTTGCAAGTGCAATTTCGTATCGATATTATTTTATTTTGGTATTGGCAACATTTTTAATTGAAATTGCAGATAGGAAACGTGTTAAAAAATTGAATAACTATTTAAAATGACTTTTAAACGGTGTACTTCTACAGATTTTATTTAAACTCTATAATTCTTACTGTTTTATATTATAAATTATCATAAATATTAAAAGTCTGTCGGACGCTACATGATTCGAGCCGATTCTTGTCATTTTCCTTTGCTAAATGTTGAACAGAAGCTGAAGTGGTGGCAGAAATTAAACTGTGTTAAAATCTATTTCCCCAGTCTAAGTTTTTATATGGGCCGCTCTCGTATTACTTACTAACATTTGCGAAGATTATGTCTGGACTTTAAAAGAGACTGTGACATCTGAATTTGTATTCGGTCTTTCTTCTCAGAGTAGTCGGATGAGAAACATTGAACACATCTAGCTTTAAATCATAATTGTAAACTAATTTACAAAAAATAATAAATATATAGTTTAGTTTAACAAAATTATGACGTTTTTTGCATTTATTAGAATCTGCATGCACTGGCTACTCCCCATACAGGCACACATACATACCTATATACATAAACACATTAAATTTATTCAACCTTCGTAGCAGCCGTTGGCTGTATGATGTAATTCCACTGCCCGTCCATTCACTAAACTTTATGAATGTAGGTACGACGAGATAAGATCTCTGTTCTTGTTTCTCTAGAATTCTATTAAATTATGATGTGGAAGTTGAGATCACGTTGTTAAGGTGTGTTTAGATGATAGAGCTACATTACTGGAATTGTCTTTTTCATGAAAACTCGTGTAATTATTATAATGCCCTAGCGCCTTGTTCATTCCTGAATAAAGTCGGGCGAAAATCAGAAAATGCCTTGTTATTAGTGAACCGAATTTTAGGTATCAAGGTGAAGAAGAAGTGAGTATAACGAACTCAGAAGATCTTAAAGTTACGCGATAGAACAAGAGGCAAATTCTAGGTGAATATAACTGTAGGTAATTAGCGCTGTGCGACCTGAAATGCACTTTATTGTGTCGTAACAAGAGTCGCTTTTTATTTAAATGATTTTGCGGAGTTAACCGTCTGTATTAGCCCACGGTCCTGCGGACGACGTAATAATATCGCGGCGGGATTTTCAACACTCGGTGTTGAGCCGATCGTTGAGAATCCAACTCTTTGGGACGCACTCTCGTCCCAGCGCGTTGAAAAAACATACTGTTGGATTTACAACTCTCGGCGCTAAGCAGAGCGTTGAAAATCTAGTGTACGAAAAAATCGCCGCGATTTTATTATGCCCGTGAGTACGTGGGCATCTGTGGTCGTGGCAAGTTGTATTGCGCCTTTGGCAGCCACCTATTTGTCCTCAAAATAGCACGAAAAGACAATATCATACCTACTTCATATTTCACAAACCCTTCTCTTGTTTTTCAAGGGCCTGACCACCACCTCTTTTAGCAGTATTATTTTAATCTTACTAGAGCGTGGGAAAGAGCTAGACGTCCTGTATAGCTCCACTTCTTTCTCGCACTGAAGTAACATTAAAATAATACTTCTTAAAGAGGTGGTGGTTGGCCCCCTGGTCATTTGAACGCGGAAAGTCGGGATATAGTAATACATATTTTCAGTTAACAGTACTTAGTGTAAACCCGGCTTTACATAGAAGTAGAATACATTTGGAAAGTATTTCCAGTAAAACTTGTATAACTGGCCCAAAATATAAAACAGGTATAACATAAATATTAGCCGGTAAATATATCTTTATGTTTTGCAATAAACTCTTAAGAGTGTGAAAAATCTCATTCAAGAACTTGTTTTTTGTTTATGCCGAGGATATAAATGTTGTTCGTTGGTAAGCCCGAAATTCACGAAATTCAAAAAAGTTGGAAAGGTTGCCCGGCGTTTTAGGGATAAAATTGAAAGTGCTTTTTTCTATGGGATTTAAAATTTGGACACGGCAACGTCTGTCTGATCAGCTAGTCTATACATAATGTAAAACAGAGTCGGTTTTCGCGTTTGTCTGTATGTCCACGTTGTTCTTCTAAAATGCGCAACGGATTTTGATGGGGTTTTCAAAATAATTTAGAGAATGTATTACGGAAGGTTTATGTAAGTACACATTCATTTACCTATACATTAATATTAAACTTATAATTAAGAAATTTCGAGGTGTTGTCAAGTCGTAAAAACCTTGCAAAGTAGGGCCGGACTTTCACAGAAACATAGATACATATTTTACTTCTACGTGATATGAATGTAAGTATAATTGTCGCAGTAAGATCGTTATAGCTTTAAACCGTAATATAGTTATATGAAAGCGGTTCATATCTGTCTTACCAGGTTTCTTGCCCGTTCTTCTCCATAGGAACCTACGCTTTGGAATGTGCAACTAGCTTCATATTTCTGACTGACTGACCCCTTGACAATTCAAAAGTGCCTGTAAATGGTTTTGTAATAAATGCTTTGAGTTTGAGTTTGACTAGGAATATAAATAATAGGGGTTAAAGTATGAAACTGCCGTTTTATTGTAATAGGTACTTCGAATTGACAATAGAACCTTCATGGTTTGAGATTTTTGAGTGAAACTTCTTTAAAAAAATGTGCAACATTCGATTATCGACTTTCAGTTGTTTTTTTTATTCAGCTTAGACAAGAAAGATGGATATTTCGAAAATTCGAGTAATTTTTGAATACGAGTTCCGACGCGGAACTAACGCGGCAGAAACAGCTCGCAATATCAATGTTGCGTTTGTAGAGGGGACTGCTAATGAACGTACCGTGCGATTTTGGTTTTTTATTTACGCTTTCATGATGGAAACTTTGATTTGAAGAACGAATCACGTGGAGACCGCCCACACAGGTGAATAACAATGAATTGAAAGAGATGGTGGAAGCCGATCCGAGCCAAACCACCCAGGAATTAGCGATATGGTTTAACGTTACCTTACCAACAATATCACTAATTCCTGGGTGGTTTGGCTCGGATCGGCTCGGATCAATAAAATAAAAAAATATGAGAAAGGGGTGCCTCATGATTTGACTGATCTGCAGAAAGAAACGCGTGTTGAAACTTGTGTTGCCTTGTTGAATCGATACGAAAATGAAGAAATAGTGGATCGAATTGTGACATGTGATGAAAAGTGGATTCTTTACAATAACCGTAAGCGAAAAATGCAATGGCTGACCCCAGGTCAAACGCCGCAATAGTGTCCTAAAGCAAAGCTTACCCAAGCAATAACGGCAGATGTCTACTGTGCCAAACTCCGAACAATGATAGCAAAACTAGCAGTAAAACAGCCCCGACTCATGAATCGACCTTCACCATTATTGCTCCATGATAACGCGAGACCTCATACAGCACGAGAAAACGTTTTAACTCTACAGGAACTGGAATTAGAAACCATTCGTCACCCTCCGTATTCGCCAGACCTTGCTCCAACGAACTACCATTTTTTTCTTGATTTGGACAATTTTCTACGTGATAAAAAGTTTTCTTCTCAGGACGCAGTACAAAATGCTTTCACACAGTTTGCAAAATCTAGATCACGAGAGTTCTATCGCAAAGGCATAAATGATCTTCCTATTAGGTGGCAGCAATGTATAGATAATAATGGTACTTAATTATTTTGATTAAATAAATATGTTAAATTAAAAAAAAATGAATTTCAATTTTTCAGTAAAAATCGGCAATTTTATACTTTAACCCCTAATGACACGGAGACTCCGACAGTTATGAACCGCTTTCATATAACTATATTACGGCATAAAGCTATATTCCTAGGGATATAACTATATCACGGCTACTACCATCTTACTGCGACATACATATACATAACTTGCGGGGCTCGTAGCTAAATAATGACAGTCGCACGGGTTGATCGAACTACATACGCTTGTCGCGGTCGGCGCGGTTCGTGTCAAACTCAAACTCAAAGCATTTATTTCAATTAAACCATTTACAGGCACTTTTGAATTGTCAAGGGGTCAGTCAGTCAGAAATATGAAGCTAGTTGCCCATTCCAAAGCGTAGATTCCTATGGAGAAGAACGGGCAGGAAACTCTACGGACACTCTTTTAAATCATAATATTGTAACAAAATATTGGTTACATCATTCATATTGAAATTATACACATGTGAGAACAATGTAGAAAGATGTGCACATAAAAAGCGTCCGTAATAGAAAGATAAAAACAATTCAAAAATTTAAATAAATTTAAATAAGCCGAGTGTGTGTGTGAAGTGTATGGGTGACACCATCCATTACATGTCGAGACCCGTCCATGCCTCGGAAAGCACGCTAAGCCCGGCTGTCATTCGTAGACCTTTGACACTACGAACTACGAAAAACGGTTGAATTTATCCCAAGAACGAACTTAACATTGAAGTTGAAAAACATATTACAATTTATATAAAAAAAAAAATTAAATTTACTTATTTATATTCTCCAATATATACCAGCGTCAGACATTATTGCTGAATTTGTCTGGCATTAATGCTGAAAATGAACCTTTTTGTCGCAGTCGTGAGGCACACACTAATGATTATTTTTCACTTTTTATTTTGTTATTATACTTCAGGCTTCGTTCTCGATATAACATTTACAATGCAGCTTCGTCACGTAGTCGACAACCATACGCATATTTAGAGCTGAAAGCAAAAACTAAACGCACAAGTATAGCTACTACACTCTATATGTCATCTGTCATTCTTTACGTTTGCGCGGCAACCAATACGTTGTAATTCCCAAAGAATATTAATTATAGTGTTTAAAACTAGTATAAAGTGTGTTTAAAGTTGGCATAAGTTATCATGCCGAAACGAAAACAAAAAGAAAAGAATATTATCTTCAAAAAATCCGAAGATTACATGAAACGACACCGGTACAACACCGATTCATCAGTTTTTCTTCACAAGATAAAACAATGTAACACGCGGGTAATGTACGAGATGCATTGACGCGAACAAATAATTCGGGTCGTTTACGAGATAAACGGACGAATTATATCATTGTCATAAAAGTTTTATACAGTAAAAACGTAAGTATCTTACATGGCTTATAAACGACATTTATTGTACCTCGCGGGTAATGTACGAGATGCATTGACGCGAACAAATAATTCGGGGCGTTTACGAGATAAACGCACGAGTTTTATCATTGTCTTAAAAGTTTTATACAGTAAAACGTAAGTATCTTACATGGCTTGTATACGATATTTATTGTACCTCGCGGGTAATGTACGAGATGCATTGACGCGAACAAATAATTCGGGGCGTTTACGAGATAAACGCACGAGTTTTATCATTGTCTTAAAAGTTTTATGCAGTAAAACCTAAGTATCTTACATGGTTTGTATACGATATTTATTGTACCTCGCGGGTAATGTACGAGATGCATTGACGAGAACAAATAATTCGGGGCATTTACGAGATAAACGCACGAGTTTTATCATTTACCTATTTTAATAGTGTAGTCCGAGAGGCTACACTTAGGTATGTATATTATGGTACATTGTCGGGGTCAAATCTATCTTTTTGCAGATATCTAGGTACTTGATGACTGTGTCGAACCACCAGTTTTATTTGACACAAATCCGGATAACTCTAATACAGCTATGACTGTAATTGACGCTCTACCTGAGTCTGACCGAGCACCTGTGCTAGACACTGCACCTACTAATGTTTTATCCCTGGATGTGCTGCAAGCATTATGGGATTTGATGCATTAATATGCATACAAATGAGCATTAAACAACGACTTAACCTGTATTTGAAATACAATTTTGAAGAAGGGACTCACCATTTTAGGTGTTGCATTATCTATGTTAATCAACAACAATAATAATGATAGAGATCAACCAGCTCAGTGACGCTAGAAGGATGTTAACAGAATTACACTTCACTCAATCAAAACCGTGGAAAAAACCTTATTTTCCCCGTCCTGGCCAAAAATGCTTAGATATTGTCAAATAATTAGAAACAGATAATCACCTTTATTGAAATCTTACCTTCATGGTAACAGCCTATTTCAAAAGATAAAAAGTCCTACAAGCTTACCAAAGAACAGGCCAATCTATAAACAAGCCAACTACTTTTACCACAACCCGTCAGGGAAACTTAAGTGGTTCACTTGGTTACACACATACAACCAACAGAGGACAAATTTGAGGCTGGGACACAAGAAACCACAGTTCTCATATCAAGCAAGGAAATATCAAAGAACAATACAACCAGTACCAGCCACCGCATGCTGTGACAAAGCCCAAAGCCCCACAGGACAAGACTCATGCTCGATACTAGAGTTAGTCATGCTGGAAGATTAAATATTTTTTACCTTGTTGGCAAAGCATCTGATGATGTTTCAATATTGAAACATGTCAATGGATACTCAATACCTTTTATTGACACACCTTATAAGTCACAATCACAACAGTCATTATAAAATGATATTATAAATGATCCTGATATGCATACCGCCATTAATAATCTGCTGGCATTAGGTGCAATTTCTCCTTGCACCTTATGTGTTTTGTTTCCAAAAACTGAAGGGTAGCAAAAGTTTATAAACCTTAAGCCTGCTAACAAATTTGTAACTGCAGTAATAATAATGCTGTGTAATTTCTACAGGAGACTATTGATTTAAAAGAATGCTATCTAATGGTAAATAGTAATCCAGTTCACCGGAAGTATTGATGCTTTGAGCATGATAAATTATACAGATTTAATGCATCCCCATATGTCTTGTGTTCTGCACCTTATGTGTTCTCTAAGATTATGAGAACTGTGGTTAAACAATTTAAAAATCAGTACAAGACTTTGATGACCTCTTGTGCATTGATTCTGATTATAAAACATGTTTGGAAAAATGTTAATGAAACAATTGCAATTTCCAAAATTCCAGATTTGACATAAATTAAAAAAAAAAAAAAAAAAAAAAAAATAGTTAATTAGACCATAGGTACTCAGTTAATAGGAACATTGACTGCCACATGCCTGATACCTGGCAAGTACATATGTTTGGCTTAACACAAAACTGTTAGACCACAAAACTATTACACCATAATAATCATAATGATAGTGTGTAAGTTTAATAAATAAATAAAAAATAAATAAAAAAATAAAATAAATATCTTTAAAGTAAAGGCTGATAAAAAGATTATCATTCACCCAGATATTAAACTAGATCTACAGCAGTGGGCTGATAATATCAATAGTTTACACATTAAAAGTATTGCATACTCAATATATGATTCGGAAATATTTACAGGTCAAGAAGTGGGTGGGGGGCCATTTGTAATGATAATATGGTTCATGGATTCTGGAAAGAGACTAAAAAATTATAAGTACTTATCACATAAATCATCTAGAACAACTAGTTATATTTTTACCTTAAAAATGAGTGTTAAAAATATACAATATTCACATAAATTGTTACATGTTGATAATAAGTGCCATATTAACCAAATGGGAGGTATTCAGTACCTATATTTAAATAACTTTGCCAGAAGCCTATTTAGCAATGGTGTGAAGACAAACTTTGGCTATTTGCTTCTTACATGAAGCAACTTGGCTATTTGCTTCTTAAATACAGCCAATACTGACATAAAGTAGAAAATAAATACCTCCACATTCCAGTACAATTTGTGACTCATTTAATCAGTTTGGTCAACCTGATAGGTATTGACTTTTACTTCAAGAATTAATGCAAAAACGTCAATCTTACATATCCTGAAAACCGGCCCTGATGCATCGACTGTAGTCTATGCTATTACCATGTCTTGGTCAAACTACATTTTTACTACGCGTTTTTGTGCCCATTTTGCCTATTATTAAGATATTAACAAAAAATTAAGAATGGAAAATTGACAGGCATTATGGTTATGGCATACTAGCCGTCATAAGCCTGACAGAATCACCCTCTACATCTCCACCGGGATATTATCCGGAAGGCAGGGCTAAGACTAGCTATCTAAGTTAATTTTTTTGTAGTTAATTTAAGTTCTCTTTCAAATAATACCATGGAACAATACAATTTTACCTATAAATTATGGTGGGCCATTTGTCAAAAACAAAGTACTTACCATTTACAACATCTATAGGTACCAATCTAAATCAAAATTATTTTTTTTTTTTAACCAAGCAATTCAAGATATTGGCCTTGTATGGGGTCTTTAAATGAACTTAAGTCAGCTCTTGCTATCGCAGTAGACTCAAACATGGGGGTTATGACCGCATCAAGAGGCTACCTACTTAAAGGTTTCTATGGGGCCAAGTATGAAACTAGCTGGGACCCCAAGTTAAGTCTTAAATGTTATAAAAATAAACTTTGACTTTTTAAAAATAATTATAAAAATACCTAACTGCACAGTAAATCATGCAGGTCTGGTCCTGGGTCCTGGTCACAGCCAACTGAACCTTTTTTATTACCTTTCTTTGAAAAGTCCGAAAGTCTAGTTAGTATATTATGTGATTACATTAACTATACTCACTTAATACCTTCATTGTATAAGCCCCCACAAACCAGTTTCTGCCTCTACCATTCTCTCACCACCACCTCTATCATTTGGTTTCTATAATATAGGTAATATACCAACTCTCTGTTTGCATCATAGATATTAGTGTTTTTTCAGGACATAGTACTAGACATACCTCGACATCCACTACGAGTAGGTACTAACGCTAAGGGAGCGTCATTCGATGTAATAATGGCAAACGTCAGGCTAGACAAATAGCTCTTTCACCTTTCGGTAGACTTTAATAGAGCAATTGTCAATAATTCAAACGAATTTACTCATACTGTGCTTAATACTGAACAAAATACTTGAGTATTATGAATGCGAATAATCATTATAACGTACCTTAAAAAGTATAAATCTAAATTAGACCAGAAGTTCAATATTAAGATGAATAATTTGATTGTTTATCTACTTATATTGGTATCTTATTAAAAAAGTATAAAACAAAATTTGACAAGTTCAATAATAGGATGAATAATTTGATTATTTATCTATAATGGTATATTATTTATCTATAGATATTTGATTAAAACTTGTTTATAAGTTGGATAATAAGTCCGTTATTAAGATGAATGAGACTTTATCTATTATTTTTTATTATGTCATTTGTATCCAAAAAACTAAAAGATTTAATATGTTATTGAAATACGATTTATTTATAATTTCATATTGGAAATCTCAATTTTCCTCATAATCTCTTAACATCTGCATTGTAAATGTTATATCGAGAACGAAGCCTGAAGTATAATAAGTGATCAAACGAACTTACCTGTTGTGAAGTTCGATCATTATTATACGAAGGGCTTCGTTCGAAGATATAAGGAACCCTCCCTACCCTACCCCAGAAAAATTGAGATTCTCTTCTTACTCTAAAATAATGACAGATGACATATAGAGTGTAGTAGCTATACTTGTGCGTTTAGTTTTTGCTTTCAGCTCTAAATATGCGTATGGTTGTCGACTACGTGACGAAGCTGCATTGTAAATGTTATATCTTCGAACGAAGCCCTTCGTATAATAATGATCGAACTTCACAACAGGTAAGTTCGTTTGATCACTTATTAGTGTTTCTCGAACTGTGTACAAATAAATATTATTCTCTCTTTCTTTTCTTTTATAAGTACTCGTTTATGTGGTTGTCATATAAAATTCGAAGATCCACCAACATAATGAATATTCATATGTTGGTGGATGTCACATTATCTTCGAATATTTGGTTCTAGGACATGCCGGTTTCCTCACGATGTTTTCCTTCACCATTTTGGGAACAGTGATGAAATAAATTACGCCAAGTAAATAGCTTGGGTTCCGACCAACTCGTTAGTCGGAGTCGAAAATATTACAAAAAATTATTTGGGACACGCACAGGTACCTAATCCTTACAAATGCGAAAGTGAGTTGGTTTGTTTATTTGTTACGCTTTCACGCTAAAACGGTTTCTTTCTTTCTATGGTGAATTTTACGAGAAAATTTCTTATAAATTCTGCGTATTTGTACCTATAGTACTTATTTATTTCGTGACTGTACTTAACTTTGTAACTTCTGCGAATTATTCGCACTTTTTTGCGCATAGATCGATATCTTACCGATATACATAATTATTATATCAAATGTGTTGGATCTATGCAATTATCACGATATACTGCAGACATTGTACATAAATGATTTAATAGATATTTGTCAAGATCATGTCTTTATCCGTTTCGTAGACAGACAGTCTGACAGGACATACCTACGTCATAGTACTCGTAATGACTCGTGAGAAAAACTTCGTATTACAGGTATATTGGTAGTTATGTACATGTACAAATCCATTCCAATTAAATATTACATCAACTTCTGTAATTCAATTGATTTTCAACCTTAGTTCTGTAAGGTATGGTTGGTATTCCCGTGGCTGGATTTCAGTGATGATAATTTATTCCGCGAATTCGTATAATTGGATCATCTTCTATGGAATTAAATTATTTCTATCAGTGATAATTCTGGCTTTAGCTGGAAGTTTATAATACCTACCTATCGTTATTAAATTGATTAAATTCGCTTCTAACAATGATTTTTCAGAAAATATATTTATTGTTGTAACTGGTGAATAGTTTTAATGACCAGCCGGCCCTGGGGTAGAGCAAGTGGAGCGGTCGCTCTAAACGCCAGAAGCCAGCGGGGCGCCAAAAAAAAGGCGAAAAAAATATATTTGGGGAAGCATTTTATTATTTAGTGACTGATTGAAATTAACACCAAACACTAATTTAATTTTAATACAAAGCAGGAGTATACTAATTAGAGCTATAGGGTACTTAATTTAATTTAATTTCAATATGTGTTGATATCTGCAATAAAAGTTAGTTTAAATGAAACCGAAGTAGCATTTACGTGAAATGAAAACGTCCAACAAAGGGTACCGAAAGACAATCTCACTGTATCCTAGGGTTGCCAATTCTTTGTATATCAAATATAGTATTTAGGCCTCTACTATACCAGGATACTATAATATATTTTAAACTCGTAGTAGGTAGGGTTGGCAACCCTACTCTATCCTGATCAAGTTTAGTTTAGATGAGCTCTATTCTGTTACGAATTTCATAAGAAATGACTAATGATGACCTGTTCTTCTTACAAATCGTATTAATTATTTCTTTGAAGAACCAATTTGTAATGATGACAATGCCCATTACATTACAAATTGATTATTCAAAGAAATAGTTAAGATTCATTATGACATTTACATAACCCAGTGGGTGCGCAGTAATGACCACCACAAACACATTTTTAAACAAGTCCAAAGTAAATTATCTAGCGAAACTTCACGGACCTGAAGTTTGATGATCTTTATGATAAAAAAGAAAAGAAAACAACCAAACCAAACAAACCAAACCAACAAACCAAACTTCTAATTAGTTTATCTTTAGGAACAGACCTGGGGCCCTATTATGACGTATTAATGCCACCATTATTCCAGTGTGAGTGAGAGACGGAGCTATACTAGGCCGCTAGCACCATCCTTTTTTCGCAGTGGAATAATGATGGCATTAATACTTCATAATAAGGCCCCTGTAAAACACTTGAGACGACATAACATCACTCCTGTAATCCCCAAAGGGTTAGGCAGGTTCCTATACTTAGTAACAACCACATTTCACCAGTTATGTAATAGGGGGCGAGCCTTTTGCCCCCAACCACATCACACGAATCACTTGAGACGAAATATATTTATTTTTCATGTGTAACATCTTTCCTCTCGATTTCGTGAAAAGGGACGGAAGGGTGTTAACTGGAAGCCGGGAAGCGCGCGCTAATGGAAGGTTTGACTAATGAGCGCTCGCGGTGCTAGATTTGCCATCAGTAGAAACGACCTTAATTAGGCCCTACCCCTTTAATGTTGCTTATTACCAAAGAAAGAAAGAAAAAGTATTGATTGGGACAAGCACAAGAGATATCAATATAGCTAACACACAAGTAAGCTTAAAATATAGCAGAAAGTCCTGTGCGAGGCCAAAAGGCTCCTATCTCAGCATGATGCTGCGACATTTAATAATAAATGCCGCAGCGCTGGTATTCTGATTACCAAGGTGAGATCACAGATTTTGACACATAAGCGACTACTGAAAGGCTCGCTCGTTTTTTTTATTTATTTATTATCTACTATGCATCATCTATTCATAACAATTATAAATAGTGAGAAACTGGAACACATAGGTAATCGTATGTATCCAAAAACCACATTATTGGAAAATATTACTTGATGT
This sequence comes from Xanthia togata, assembly GCA_963853775.1. NCBI lineage: Eukaryota > Metazoa > Arthropoda > Insecta > Lepidoptera > Noctuidae > Xanthia > Xanthia togata. The sequence goes on along the minus strand of OY970795.1, from coordinate 21,022,097 downwards.
TAGGTACGATCATGGATTATCAGAATTATTGTGTATCAGACAGACGAGACCTCATCCATTATCTGTTGATACAACAATTTCTTTGGAATCCTCTACATTCCTAGAAGTCATCTCGTCTAAAAGAAAAAAGCGGCCAAGTGCGAAACGGACTCGCACTCGAAGGGTTTCGTACCAGCGTACCTACAATATTTAACACTACATTTGCCGATAAAAATACGTTTCTTGTATGGGGATCCCTTCATTTTTAACTTTATTTAATTTATATTATTTGTTATTATAGCGACCATACAGCACACTGAAAATTTCAAGTGTCTACCTATTACGGTTTAAAAGATACAGCTCTGTAATAGACGGACGGACAGCGGAGTCTTAGTAATAGGGTCCCGTAATCCCGTTGGTACCCTTTCGGTACGGAACTCTAAAAACTAGGTATTCAGTCTCTACTTACGCCGCCTTCACAATAAATGCCTCAGTCACAAGAAATAATAATTTGAGTACTTACATAACATACCGTACCAAGTTATTTCACAAATGAACGCATTTTTTTTCCAAATAAAACATCATCCGTAAAGCATGGGCCAAACTGAGACCGAAGCGAAGTTCGTTTAGATTCGCTCTTACTTCAGTTCACACCGCGAACAATAAAGCGAAGTTACCTATATGAAAAGGCACCCGTCCCGACCCTTTTTCGAGCCAGCCCGCGCCGCTGAGCCTGTAACTTTAAATTCGTCTATAAATGATCTGAATCCAATCCAGCCTTTCCCTTGCTGTCCTCCCCCCACCTACGCTCTAATCCGAGGTCCCCAAGCCAAGGTCGGGGTACCCTTAGCGTCGCTTAGTTTTTAAGTTTTATGCCCAGGCAGAAGGCCTTCATTTATTGAGGCACCCACAGGAAAGCCCGGTTAAGCAGCTGACAACCTCCAAGGTTGACCAGCAAGATGACATTAACAAAAAAAGGCGGCAGCAGCTTAGCGAAGACAGCGAAGCTAAACGATCTTCGCTTCGTTCCCAGTGTGGCCTGCGCATAAGTCCGTGATACGATTCCAAGTAAAAGCAATTATAGTTAAATTAATTTTGTAAAAACTCGGACGAGATCGTCGAAAAACAATTAATAAAATTGAGTCCGCAAAAAGGCGAGCATGTTTTTTAATTATTATTATCTGTCTCGGTATGTCGTAAGTAAATTCAAAGTACCTAAAAGAAAAAAGCTTAAAGTGCAGTCGATTCCACATTTCTCTGAAACGATAACGGACGGTTTTAAAATTAATTCCGGTAAGTCGGCAAGGAATATTGTAGATTTATTAATGTTATTTCTATACTTACTTGTTTTTTAAGCGTTCGTCTAGCGGTCGCTTTGCTACGTCTGAGCATGAGATCTTGGGTTCGATTCCCAGATTGGGCTAGGCAAGTGTGTAATATTATTATAAATGCGAAAGTATGTTTGGATGTTTGTAACTTAAGATGTTCAAGCTTTATTTGTAACTTGTAATTTTTTAGGTACAACTATACAATAAAGACGGGTGAAGTACTGTTCTCCTAGATATGCTAGAATTTAGCCTGTGTTAAGGAGAGACAGTGCCGGTCCCCTAATTGGCGGATTATTATATCAATATAGTGTGTTTGAAATTTGAAATTTAAAGTTTGAAACAGCAACTGGACATATAAGTGTAATTTCTGTACAATATTATCTATAACAAAATAAATTGGTTTCATATTTTCATCCACATGTAAACAACAATTTATTGGTTATTGGGTTATGTTATCTAGTATTTCTCAGGAGCAGCCCGGAGTCTGGATTTTCCGACCGGTTGATGGTAACAGGCTCGCGAAATGTGGGAGTACAGTCACGAGCAATAATATGTAAACACTTGGCAAAATGCAAAAGCGATTTACTCGGGGAATTACGATTGCAACTTCGAAATACGACCTATTCTATAATAGTATGGGTTCCAATATACTATGTTCGTAATAACACATAATTATAATCAACACAGGAGGAGAAAATCACTTTAAAAGTTACTAAGTGTTTACATATTGGTGCTCGTCATCTGCCTAGCCTTTTCCCAACTATATTGGGGTCGGCTTCCAGTCTAACCGGATGCAGCTGAATACCAGTATTTTACATGGAGCGACTGCCTATCTGACCTCCACAACCCAGTAACTGGGTAATACGATACCCCTTGGTAAGACTGGTTGTCAGATTTTCGGGCTTCTAACGACCCGTAACGACTGTCAAAGATCCACGAATGACAACCGGGACCAACAGCTTAACGTGCTTTCCGAGGCACGGAGGAGTCTTGGTATGTAAAGATGGTCACCCATCCACAGACCAACCCCGGCAAGCGTAGCTTAACCTGATGGATCGACCAGTGCGGCAGTTATTACTTAGCCACGAGCTCCTCCTGCTCGTGACCCTACTTAAGGTACACCCACATTCGCGGACACTAGCGCCTGACCAGTTCTCGACCTTGTCAGCCGCCAGAGTCCGCGATGGTACACCTCTGCCTAAACCTTCAAGGAAACAAGGCGTGATATAAGTAATGTTGAAAAGGTATTACGTTTTGTTTCTCATTCTGTTGCAGTTTTTCAGCAATAATTTCAGTGACGTCTGTAGCTATGCTGGGTGACGCATTGAATTGCGATGTGATTTATTTTTAGCGATTCCTGAAACTCTTTGTGTTGACTTCAATTCGTAATAATGTAAGGATGGTTACGAGTATTAGGTAAGAACGTTCTGGGGTAAAAACCACAACCACAGTAGGCACCAAAGCTACGGTTTCCCAGAAGAACGGTGGCCGCCACCACAGACTAACATAGGGATACTTGGCCGCCACATAAGCAACGGCTGCAATGACGGCTGTCATGAAAATGATGGCAGCGCGGTTTGACTTTAAGGCGATTAACACACCACGCAGCGTAACGCGTGAATGTGTGTTTTAACGTTGCTTGTAAGTATCTCTATAGAAAACAAGCACAGTCCAACAAACATATGCATCCACGCGCGTTCATTCAGACAAAATAAATAGAGTAGAGTCATCTCAACACCTCTCTCCCTTGATTTTGTATATACAGGGTGTAAGGGACAGCCCTCGCTAACTAAGAGGTTGCATTCAGCTCCTTATTTTGAATCATATTCCACTGAAAAATTTCTTAGGAAAATTTTCAATTTTTTTATCAGGTTTTTAGTTACCTTTACTTCAATGTAAAATTACATTCTCTGTACGCAAATAAAATTAAATGTAAATAAAACAGCTAAAATTAAAAAAACAGCAATGGATGTTGAAATTCTCTATTTAAATAACCGACGAAAAATTTCAACGCAGGGTTCAGAATCATGTACTGAATCTATGGTATCAGTTTTCGCGTCGATGTCCCCTTCCACCCTGTATAATATAATATAGGCATATATTTGATTAAATATGTACGTATGTTATAATTATTTCTAATGATATATTTTAATAAAAATGTTTTTCTTTGTTCCTCTCAAACAGAGCACCTGCCATCTTGGTCGACTGGTAGAGAATGCCTAAGGCATTAAGTCCGCCTTTGTACTTTTTTGAGTGTGAAAAGTTTAAATAAATAGTATAGTTTAGATGGCACGGTTGGCGCAGTGGTTAAGCGATTGACTGCTGCGCTGCGTGTCGCGGGTTCGATTTCCGCACGGAATAAATATTTGTATGACCTATTATTAGTTGTTCCGGATCTAGTTGTTTTTGTATGTGAGCGCACCCACAATACAGGAGAAATTCCTAGTGTGGGGCAAAATTTAAATAGTAAATTAAAAAATATCCAAAAACAAAACCTACAAAACAATTTTGAACTTCTAAGCCCAGGTTCACACGGATGTATTTATATCGCGGCGATTTTTTTTCTTACACTGTATTTTCAACTCTTGGTATTGAGCCGAGCATTGAGAATCTAACAGAGCGCATCCAGCGCGTATACCAGCGCGTACCAGAAAACAAACTGTTGGATATTCAACCCTAGGAGCTAAGCAGAGCGTCGAAAATACAATACGCGAAAAACTAACGCATAAGATTCCGGGACTAGGTACTTTGTAACAGAAGCTTCAGAACTCGCAGAATGTGTGATATGTCAAGTTCGGCGAATCTATAAACTTGTATACTTAAAATCAATCTACCTAGCCTTTTACCAGCTATGTTTGGGTCGGCTTCCAGTCTAACCGGTCGCAGCTGAATTTCAGTACTTTATATGGATCGAGAGTGGTTGTCAGACTTTTGGGCTTCCTACTACCCGTAACGTAAATGTCAAAATGGTTGAGCTAAATGGTGCTGATCCATGCGTCATGTTCGTGAACGGGCGCCGTCAGTTGGGACTGGTCATCTCTTAGCTGCCATGGCTTATTTTAATTTATTTTAAGTTTTTGAATGATTCTTTTTTTTCTTCTTTTTATTACGGACGCTTTTACGAACGTGCACGTCTTATTACATTGTTCTCACATGCATAATTTCAAAATGAATGATGTAACCAATATTTTGTATCAATTTTTTTTTATTTAAAAGAGTGTCCGAGGAGTTTCTTGCCCGTTCTTCTCCATAGTTACCTACTACGCTTTGGAATGGGCAACTAGCTTCATATTTTTGACTGACCGACCCCTAGACAATTCAAAAGTGCCTGTAAATGGTTTAACTGAAATAAATGCTTTGAGTTTGAGTTGTTTTATTTTCTTTTTTATCATAAAGATCATCAAACTACAGGTCCGTGAAGTTTCGCTAGATAATTTACTTTGGACTTGTTTAAAAATGTGTTTGTGGTGGTCATTACTGCGCACCCACTGGGTTATGTAAATGTCATAATGAATCTTAACTATTTCTTTTTGAGTTTGAGTAAACTTGTATCCTATAGAACAATGAATTCATGTTGCTGCCTGACCCCTACGGCTTTTACTCATATAACCCCTCATTAATAATTAACAACTGTTTTATCACTAAACACAATCATAATAATTCATGAATGCATGAATATTTTTATTTCAATATCCGCGTGAAACAGCACTTCCCGGAGATTTTATTATCATTTTATGTTAAATCTAGAAAAGGCAGGTATTACATTTGTAAATGAGGCGTTGCATGAATATACTCGAATACCTAACCATATCTGATGAAGTAAGTCCCACTGCGACCAATTGGTAACGGTTGACTCACGCGGCTTAAATCACAATTTTAATGCTGAATAATGGCTATTATCGTCTGTGGGCTGTTTCAACCTATGTTGGACCATAGGTTGAAACAGCCCACAGACCAAAAATAATCAAAAAATCACAGGTAACACCGAAAATTCTGAAAAAATGTTGAAAGTGACGCGTCAATTTCAAACCCCAGGGCCAGACCGGTTCTAGAAACACCCATATCGAGAGCCTTGCGGTCTCTCGGAAAGCACGTGAAGCTGTTGGACCCGGCTGTCATTTGTAGATCTTTGACAGTCCAAAAATCAGACAACCAGTCTTGTTAAGGGGTATCGTACCCAGTAACTGGGTTTTGGGGGTCAGATAGGCAGTCCCTCCATGTAAAATACTGGTATTCAGCTGCATCCGGTTAGACTGGACCCCAACATATTTGGAAAAAGTCAGACAAACGATGACTTAAATACCTGACCATGTCTGATGTAATCTAGTATCTAAATGAAAATTCGTGGAAGGCGATTATTATTACCCGAGATACCTATACCTAATCCGGTCATTGGGTATAATTATTGGCTATAATGTTACTAACACATGTTTCATACCTTGCTTACTGTATTTGTTGACGTAAATAATATAACTATCTACGTGATAATTATAGTATTTTGTTCATTCCCAGATCCGCAACGCAGTTCTAATTCTACGAAGGATACATTTAGACTCAATATTCTTGGTAGAAAGAGGGGGTCTTATTTTAGCAATGGACGGTACTTATATCGACCATTGCTAAAATAAAACTCCCCCTAGTAGTTAAGTCTAGTCCCCAAAAATTTAATCTGGTAACGTTGAAACATCTGATTTCTCTGCCTAGAATATGCAGGCTAAATGTACCTTTACACCATTGATAGCAACGTAACTACTCAGCCGTACCAAGACCTAAACTCCTCTTCGCATTAGAGTGGGCACAGGGATATGCGTAGGTATTCTATGTAGGTATATAGGTATATACAACGTGCCGCTACAAAAGTACAGACAGTGCAATCCACGACGACGCGCCCCACTCCGCGATTACTGCACTGTAAGCTGTACTTTAGTACGGAGCGGAGCGGAGTGGGGCGCGTCGTCTTGGATTGCACTGTCTATAGGGCTAGTGGCCAGTAATCATAAAAATATATTATGAAAAAATTCTCCGGTAACAGACAAATTAAAATTTTCTAACGCTAGTCGAAAAGTGCAGTGTCCCTTTCCTTCAGTTTGCCTTATCTTTTCACGTTATTCGATTTAATTTCATTGATGTGATGTTATGATCCGTGACCCCAGCAAATGACCTCTGCGCTACAGTTAAGCGCAGTTTTGCTGTGTTAAGTACAGGTAGCTCCAAGATGCTATAGAAAAAAAAAAAAAAAAAACGCCCCACTCCGCTCCGCTCCGTACTAAAGTAAAGCTTACAGTACTGTACAGTAATCGTGGAGTGGGGCGCGTCGTCGTGGATTGCACTCTAAGTACGTGTGTTAAATTAATGTCACATTCAAGCGCCGCGAGATAGTTATTTAGTTTGATGGTGTGTATCACATTCTTAAATATGACCACACCTTTCTAATACACGCTATTTAACTTTAAGCAAAACATAGCTAGCATTATTATGTAGTAGGTACCTGGGGCCCAAGTCTGCTATTTTTATAAATTCGTCATTCCAACACGATCCCATTGTCATTTTGCTAAAAGTTCGTAATCTGCTAAATTCATAATGGTCGATCATTGGTTGATCATTGTATTCCACAAACACGATACCTACTCGTAACGAATTAAAAGCAATGACTGCACAATGACGCTCTAATGGTAGGTCACTGATCAAAGGAACTGTCAAAATTGTAGTAGATTACCTACTAAGTCAGTCATTAATTTTTCATTATGTACGAGATTACCAATAGATGCCATTTCTTTCAATGGAGTGTCAGTGGCTGACCTTTGGAAAGTCATAATGACGCCAATATGTTCAAACATGTCAAAATCAACTATTATGAAATCAATGATAGACCATTCTGACAATAGCAGACTTGAGGCCCTGGGCGACAGAGCTCTGCTCTGGTGAAAATTGAGAATGCAGCTCATTTAATAGTATACGATAGTTCATACTAATTCCATGTACAGTACTTACTAATTCCATGCTGACATGTCATTATTCTAAGGTAGCCATCTTGTTCTAAACTTTGGCCGACCGAGAAACTCGAAATCTACTTGGGTGAAAATACGGAGAAAACTCGTCTCGTTTTCCCAGATATGAGACCTACCTAGATCTATTTTTCGCCCCCGTAAACCCCTATAATGCAACTTTCATGGAAATCGTTAGAGCCGTTTTTGAGAACGTGATTACAAATATATATACAAATATTGCTCGTTTAATAGTATAGGATATACGTAAATAGCTACAAGACCCACATTTGTGGCAAAGTGGAAGCATTAATCGCCAACCCTACTCTACCGTACTTAGGTACCTATGTTGAAATTGTTGGTGAAAGCATCCGAATGACCCGACCACCGAACCATTAGCAATTTCCGAGAGATCCCCCATATAGGTACGGGCCGTCATAATGAGTAGGAGCATTTGTGCAGGTCGTGTATGTATACTAACCAAATGGACTATAGTACTATCGTGGACCCTGGCGCCTGACCACTTTTCGATCTTATCGCCTTAGTAATAAAGGCTATGGGTCCGACATAAAAGTTTATTTTTTATTACGTATGCAAATTAGCATAGACACTGTTCTCATGTCGCAATCGACAAATATATGTATGTACTTATAGAAATTGTAACAACGTGGTGTGAACACTGAACATATGTTTATCTTAACCAAGTAGGTACATCGTTTGAAAAATTAATGGTAATGGCTAGCATACGTATTTCGCTTCATCTTGACATGGATGGCCACTGTCATAGAGACGGGTAATTCGGATATAGGTGATGGATGGACTTTTAAATTTTGTGTGTTAAAAATCAAAATGCTCGTGGTTTGTCATGGATCGCAGTATCCTATAGTTCGCGCGGTGTAGCATGGTGCGGGTGACAGGTGACAGAAAGGGTAAATTTATTTAATTTACTGCCGTTATTACTGAGTCCGTATTATGTACACAATCTGTATTTAGGTACGGATCAGTCGTAAAATACAGAATCAGTAAAAACAAGTAAATTATAATATATTTTACTCTTTCTGTCACCCGCACCATGCTACACCGCGTGAACTATAGGGGTTCGAATTTCGAACCGTATAAGGAACACAACACTACGCGCCAAAACCAAGATCACGGATGCTACCCAGAAAGCTGCTAAGCTTAAGTGGGACTGGATACATGTCTGCCGCATGTTAGATGACAAATGGGCTAAGAGAACGACCGATTGGACACTAAACGCATGACGACATCGCGGCAGGCCGAGGCGAAGACCCCGGGACGAGCTTGACTCCTACCGAAAGCACACCAGCAAAAGTTGAAATTACAGAATTGTGTGGAAAAGGGAGAGGGAGGCCTTTCTCCTGATAGATATATGATATGGCTAGAAAAGGGGATGGACACTGAGTTGGTGCCTGATACTGCCGATAGACATATTTTGAAGACACGCTGTACTACCACAAATAAATAAATAATTTGATGACAACTGATAGTTATGTACGGGATACGAAGAGCGAAACTGTGTTGACGTCGACCCCAAATAAATAGGAAAAAGGGCAAGAAGATATAAGTATATAATGTCAACGGAAACCGGCATGTCCTAGAACCAAAAATTCGAAGATATGTGACATCTACCAACCCGCACTGGGCCCGCGAGATGGATTACGGCCCACTCCCTCTCACCGAGAAGGTGTCCCACCAGTGGGAATATTATAGGTTGCTTATCAAGGAAGATATCGAGGAAGACTATCCTAAAAAAAACATGACGCATATCCTATAGGTACTGGTGCTAAGGAAACAGGTCGAAATTATTCAAATTAATAGCGACAACGAACGCTATCCATCACCTATAAATAAAAAGGTGTACCTACTTCAAAATAACAATAGTTACAACGTTGCAGTTAACGATACGTTTCACGATGACGCCGACAGACGACTGGGTAATGAATTATTAATGGAACATAGTATTATGTCATGTTGGTCTGCCGTGTCGATACTCGATGGCGGATATAAAGGTGTGAGTGTGGTGATAAATATAATAATCATGTCCTGTTCCTAGTTATTTGCAAGTGTCGCCTGTGATTACATTCACACGCGAGTGGGTACAGCCCGATTCAAACTTAATGGCGGTTCGGAACATGAGGCGAGTCGCTACGCAGCCAGTAACGAATTCGGTACTGCGCAGCGAGCAGCTAACTTCCGAGCCGCCATTAACTTAGAATCGAACTATACAATAGTTATAAAGCTTTTACTGTGGTTACGATATTACAGTTACATACTGTTGGTGAGACAACATACCGCTGTTCATGCCTACGGTTGAAATCAAATGCTGTATGAAAACTCGCCGTTAGCCATCCCAATAGTCTTCTTCTACTTACCTTGATTGCATGTTATTCGGGGTCGCAGCAAAATCATTCACTCCCTTTTCAATCATATCATCCCTAATTCAATCCAACCCTTCCTCCAAACCAAACTAGCAAGCACATACATCGTAGAAGTATGATGAACTTGAACTAAGTACGAATTTCAAAATAGAATGAGCGCGCTCTACGACCTACGCTACGAAAATATGAACCCAGTCCATTATACGTACTGACACAGAACAGGAATTCCGTCACTGAAATTACTGTTTTGTGTCAGTGCTAACGAGGAATTCAAACCATCAGTAACCGAATACCAGCTTTTAGGTAGGTAGGTACCTACATAATCAATTATTTCAAATGATTACATTATGACGTAAGAGAACGCACAAAAAATCAAGTTAATTGTCGAAATAATTACAAACAAAAAACTTTATTATTACAATCGCCGCGGCGGACTCTTAATTGACCATTACAATTTTTTGTTCCGTTGTGGTAATAAAATTATAATCAGAGATATAAAAAGTAACGGCGTCGGTTTGTCTGTACATACATTATAATGCGGTTAGATTTTTGTGGTTATGATTTATTGTATTAACTTAACAGAACATCACGGTTTGTTTTCCCGAATGCTTGGAAACATGCTGGTCTTGCTCCATAGGACAATTCAGAATCTAGACAAAATCGAACTGGTTGCTAATTTAATTGTCTTTTTTTTATCATATTTTTTATTTTTTGTGATTACTTGAACTCACACACTGACTTATTATTATTAGTATGTACTTATTATAATGTTAGAAATATAGTATAATTTTACAATGTTTGTAAGTATGTGAGCGCCATGCATCTATCACATAATAAAGGAGAATGAGCAAAAGTGGTCCAAATATCCACCACTAACGAGACTTATGTTCACTTATAGTCCACTAAACAGAGAATAACTTTCAGTATGAGACAAAAAAAATAATAAGCTGTCAGTAAAAAGTTACGACTATATGAAAAATAATAATAGTTTAATTTTGTTTTACTTCACTATTTATTTAAATCAATTTTAATTGTGCACAAGTAGGTACTCTTTCTGCGCCTCTAATGAACCCCGCGCAAGTTGGAGATGTAACTATTTTTGATCCCTTTCGCTTTCTGTTTTTGCTGGTTGATTTTTTGTGATAATGCAAGTAGAAAGAAGAAACTGTGTTTGTTGCAATCATTCATTGTTACGAAGAAGGAATTATCAGTTACTTGAACAGTTTCTGGATAACGACCCGGGAACCGCTGAGCATATTCAAGGACTTCTGGCACATCGACAGGTACATATATACATGATTTTTCATATATACTTATATCTTTTTAATATTTCCGCTAATTTATTACTTCCCGTCGATCGCAACACATATTAAAATCTATCTGGCCTCAACGTTTAAAGGACTGTATTACAGCCAATGGAGACCACTTCGAATAAGCTTTTTATATTTTAATTTTTTTTATATTTATGTATTAAACTAACACACTGTAAAAGTAATAAATATTATTTGCAATAAAAATAAAAATAAATCTTTGTGACAATATTTATGGCATGAATAGGTATATGTTTTATGTTTATGTTACACTTTAATTCACGAATAAAAATATTATGTAGCATTCTTGTGTTTTCTTTCTTCCGGGCCTTTAAACAAAGTCTATTTCAGCGAGAACCTAGCATGGGACACCAAGCGGCAGGACATAACATGCGTATCTGCCAGGGCTTATTTTTAATCTTATATTTTTAATCATTTTTGATTTTTATATTTTTTTTACATTGTCTCACATTTAGAATCAACAAGAGTAATGTACGTAGGATTTTGTAATTTCTATATTTAAAAGAGTGTCCTTGGAGTTTCTTGGCCCGTTCTTCTCCATAGAGATCTACGTTTTGGAATGGGCAACTAGCTTCAACTTTCTGACTAATTGACTGACTCTTTGACAGTTCAAAAGTGCTTGTAAAGGGTTTAATGGAAATAAATGCTTTAAGTTTGAGTTTGAGTAGATTAGTTCAAAATGTGATATGGACAGAATGGTATCAACGATATGTTTCGCATAAATAGGTAAAAAAACATGACTTTTCACTCAGTCATAACTTTTTTCAGACAGCATAATTTTGGTTACGGTCTGGTTATAATGACTCAGTATTTAGTAGACTATTTTATTACATAGGTCTCGTTAGTGGTGGACATTTGGACCAAGCTTCATACATTTTTGGTCATTCTCCTTTATGTCATTCCTTCATTTTTCATTCTTTTTACCTATCGTGGTATAGTAATTTTATTCTAGGTGCATTGTCTTCACATATAATTATATAATTAGTGTATACAAGATATAATGTTTTTTTTTTTTAAGAGTAACGGTGGACTTTCTTGCCCTTTCTTCTCCATACGAAAACTAACTTTTGGAATGGGCGACTAGAATCAGTTATTATTAGTTTTTGTAAAGTTTGACGTTCAAAAGTGCCTTTTTTGTGCCTAATTGAAATAAATTATTTGACTTTGACTTTGACCCGAAGTGTGGTACTTCACACTTCGGGAAAACAAACCGTGATGTAGAGGTGTACCCACGGTGCAGGTACTCCCACATTTCGCCAGTTAACTTTAAGTCCTATGTAAATTCCTAGACATTCCCAATGGAAAAACCCAATAAAACTACACGACTTGGGAATGGAACCCATGACCTCATGCTCGGCAGTAGAGCTTGCGACTACTAGACCAAAGAGGCCGAGGCAGTATTTTTTATTATTTGATTCCAAATACAACTTTAAAAAAAATTGTCGTCCTCTCATGAGTGGTCTTCACTCATGAATGAAGGCATTATAAGCAAATGAGGTATAATGGAACTGGCAGAATGTGAGTGCTCTACCTACGGGTAATAAGTCAAAATTTGTCTACCCCTTGGGCGAATACAGGCGTGACATTATGTCAACTTTGTAAAACAACTTTGACGATGGGTGGAAATTCAAGAGGCATAGTTCAACTTGAAAGCTTCCCCACGCAAATATTTGATATGTAACAAATAAAGAGTTATAACAAAAATACCAGAAATACATATGCGTGGGTCGGGAATTTATTCCAGAGATATTAGTCACTTCGCACGAACGTACTAAACCGTGGGCGTGTACCTATTTTAAAATTCAGAATTAAAATACATTTCTCGGTAAGCAAAACCACGGGAAAGGTCTAGCATGAAACTGGTTTCCTGGACATGACTGTCATATCCAGACCGGACGCTAATGCTTCGCAACGGCAAGCTCTTCTGCGAATTTGATTGGCCAATCAAAAAGGCTCTGAAAAGGTTTCGCCGAAACAAAATATAATATAATATTTCGTTCTAAAAATGAATAGCGCTCATTTCTGCGTATTACAAATGATTGGAAATTCCAAGAATTTGAACGTTGTATATTTATTTATTAGATATGATTGTTTTATGTGTACTTTTTTTTATAGTGATGTGAATTCTATTTTATTATTCGTACACCTGATACTTAGTACCCGCTGTATGTGCTCATCCATAATGGATATTATTCGTCGTGAATTTCCCTGAAAGCGTCTAGCATTACGACCGCTATGCAAATCCAAATTTCTTAGTATAATTTAACTCCATCGGCCATGAAGAACTTGTTCAACGAAGTCTTTCATGAATTGAATACTGCACAGTCCATTAGTTACCTTGTGTAAATTATAATACGCCATCAGACTTGTAACGCTTTGAAATTGGTTCAGTGAATTTTAAATTCTTGAAAAACTATTATTTATTACTCAACGGTTTTTCACAATTTGCCTAAAAATGCAGGAAAAAATTTAATGTATTACCCACTATTGAATAGTTCGGTGAATTTAGTCATTAAAAAGTTTTTAAGGAAAACGATGGTTCGACCGTTCGTCCCGTCTCTTGGAAACTAACGGTTCGCAAGTGAACGTCCTCAAGTTAGATATATATCATGAAAACCATTCAGGGGTAAGTCCCAATCAAGTGTAAATAAGGAAAGAAACAAATAGGATTTGAAACTTCATAACAAAAAAAAAGCCAGTCAATCTGCCTAGCCTTTAGCCAACTATGTTGGATTTGGCTTCCAGTTTATCCGGATGCAACTGAATATAGGTAGTGCAATCCACGACGACGCGCCCCACTCCGCTCCGCTCCGTACCAAAGTACAGCTTACAGTACAGTCATCGCGGAGTGGGGCGCGTCGTCGTGGATTGCACTATTTATTTGTACCAGTATTTTAGATGGAGCGACTGCCTATTTGTCCTCCACAACCCAGTTGCCTACTGGGTGTATACCTCTTGTTAAGACTGGATGTTACACTTTTGGGCATCTGACTGTCAAAGATCTACGAATGACAACCGGGACCAACGGCTTAACGTGCTTTCCGAGGCAACGGCGGGTCTCGAATTTTCTTCATAACAATCATAGATGTATTATTGAAACTAGAAAACAATAATATCGATTAACGTTACTTCAAGACTTTGTAGACAGGTCAAATGAACCACAGTATTTTAAGAAAACTAGCTTTTGCCCGCGGCTTGGCGCGCGTGGAGGTAGGTTATCCCACGGGAAAGTACTACCGCGATAAAAACGCGGTATCCAACGTCCAAACCCATGTTAGGTATGCAAAATTTCATCGAAATCTATTCAGCCGTTAAGGCGTGAAATCGTAACACACAGATTAAGAGTTGCTTTCGCGTTTATATCATTAGTATATTAGTATGAATCGTTGCATGGATCATTGTATGGATCGTTGTACGGTACGGATCGTTCTATGGATGTTTCGTTCCACCCGCTGAAGATCTTCCCACCTGGACATGAGTTGCCTTGGGTAACCTCAAAGTCTTTAAGACAGACCCAGGCTGGCCGAATCAAAGAAAACCTGTTCAGGTGGAGATTCATAGATGACTCGGCTTTGGAGAGTAAATGTAATGGTGTTCCACAAACGATAGGACATTTAATATCATGTCCTGCGTGTCCTATCAGCTGGACGTTACAGGAACTGATGGACGCTAGTGATGGCGCCAAACAGGTGGCACATTGCCAGCGGCACGCTGCGACTAAGATGAAGTATGGATAATGCTTCGCGAACGGACTGTTGCACTAAAGGAGTGTACTGCTGCTGTCCATCCTCCCTCAGTTTCTATCTTCGGTTCCTACTAAGAGAAAGACCTATCCAGTAGTTATTGGAAACCAGAACCATACAGTCTACGTGTGAACATTTTCATACCATTATTGAACGTTGGGCTGTCTAATCAGAATCACCGATGGTTAATATTTTTCTCGAATATCTACGTAATTGTAATCTACTTCGCATTTAAGCGTACTTTATAATCTAAAAAGCAGTACTTACTGTATTTTTATCGACTCGACTTTGTATCGAATGAGTTCCTGCAACTTCAGCATTGTCTGAGTCTAATCTATCCCAGGCGGGGTGCGAAAATTTTCAAGCTCTCTTAACTCGCTCTTGAATCCTGTAAAAAAAATTGAATTGAAAGGCAGTTTTCGTATGGAGAAGAATGGGTAAGAAACTCCACCGTTATCTACTCTTTTAAAATGTTTTACTCACAATATAATGATGCGAATAATATTAATAATTATGTGATAGATTTTCCAAAAAAAATACATTTATTAAGTCAGTGTGTGAGGAAGTACCTAATAGAAGGAAGGAGGAAGAGGAAGGAACGAAATGTAAAATGAATGTCAAAAAAATAATAAATTATACATTTAAATTAGCAATCAGTTTCATTTTGTCTAAATTCTAGATTATAATATGGAGCAGGTTATTACGCTACTACTCTACTCGTATATCGATTAAAGGCTCGTGCAGACCAGCGCGATGCGACGGCGCGACCCGACTCGAACAATACAATTTCTAAGAAAACTTCATGGTATAACAATAGCCGGTGTCGCGTCGCGCTAGTCCGAACGAAGCTTTATGCTTTCAATCAAATTGAACAGCCATCAAATGGAATCTCTTTGACGAGCGTTCAACAGTGACTGGTTGGTATTGGTATAATAATTGATTCAGTAATAAAATTGAGGCTGTTCATTTACGTGGAATTTCGTTTTATTTTATTGGGGAAGTGATATCTTTGAGTGGTTTAAAAGCTCCCGCAGCAAAGGCGCGACGCGACGCGACTCCCGTAATTGTTCTACCGTGAAGTTTTCTTAGAAACTGTTTTAATAGTCGCGTCGTGCCTGTTTGCGGGAGCCTTTTTGAACGAATTTGTTTTGTGTCACGTATAGGTAGTGCGCGTCCCACTCCGCTCCGCTCCGTACAAAAGTACAGCTTACAGTACAGTAATCGCGGAGTGGGGCGCGTCGTCGTGGATTGCACTATCTGTATTGTGAGCAAGCGTAGTGATCATGCAATATTCTTACCTTCTCTGTGTCGAGACCGGGCCTTGCAGCGAGTTATAATAGGCTGGCACCTCTTTTTTTTTCATTAATGATATTCTATTTCTTTTATGATGCATATGTTAGATTACTCTAAGATAGGATGAGTGTATTAACTGGCGAAATAAAATCAATTTTTTTTTCAACTTTTGGGTAATCGAATTAAAACATCCCATTAAGATCCGTTACTGATAATGTTAAATACTAAACTCCTTTTTCATGGAAAAATTACGTCTCACAGGTTTTTTCTACAAAATAATGAAACATCTGAAAATATTGTTTTTAAATCTTTTTCTCTACTGTACCGTTTGCTTTTTATTAAGCACACGTTCGCACGGACGTAAAAATATCGCGGCGGGATTTTATCGCGCACTGATTTTTAAGTATCGGTGTTGAGCCCAGCGTTGAGAATCCAATGCACTGGGACGCACTCTCGTCCCAGCGCGTTGAAAAAACACACTGTTGGATTTTTACTGTTTTTTTTTTTTTAGGCTAAACATGATTGGACTATAATGTAATTTATTATCATCTTACATGCTCTTGTATGTATATACCATATTTATACAAATAAATAAATCTTATCTTATCTTATATTTAACTCTTGGCTAAGCAGAGCGTTGAAAATCCATTGCACGAACAAAACTCAAACCCAAACTCAAATCATTTATTCCAAATAAACTAATTACAGGTACTTTTGAATTGTCAAGGGGTCGGTCAGTCAGAAAGATGAAGCTAGTTGCCCATTCCAAAGCGTAGTAGGTTCCAAAATCGCCTGGGCTTAAACACGGTAGGTATAACCCCAGGTACGCACGGGCGATTTTTATTATTTTTATAATATTTTTTTAAATTTGTGATGTATATCGCACCTCACCACCTCAGGTGCGAGATACTTCACTTTATACTTATTCAATTTCGTACTCGCGTCGAGCGGGTTTTTTGGCTGCTGCAAACAAAGGTCTTCGTTAGCAAATTCGTCTGTGCATAAAAAAGCAATAAAAAAATAACAATGTTGACTTGTCACCACTGCGCCACGTTACAGAGGCGCTCGTTCCGCTCATGCTGAATGACAGTGTGGTACGTCAATTTGCTGCTTCGATTGGCGATCTACACAAGGCATCAGTACCTAGCACAGCAGGTATATCTATGGCAAATATGGCACTATATGTTGAGCATTCAGGGTGGCATGGACATCGATGCCAAAACTGTTTCCATGGATTCAGTACGTGATTCTGAACCTTGCGTTGAAATTTTTCATCAATAATTTAAAAAAAAAACAGCCATTCCATACATTTTGACCCTGTATACGATTGACGCACTAAGCTCAAGTTTCATGGAATTATCAATAACCAATGTCAGACGAATATGAAGGATCTATAAAGCCATATTCCTTGAAACATATACACAAATAGAACGCAAATCGACAATCGAACCTCAATGTCTCAATTATATAGAATTTCCAGCAGTAAATCACATTGGGAATTAAACCACCGATCTCCAAAGTGCTCGGTTACCATAGTAACAAGTAATAAATAAGGTCGACGTAACTCTCGACTTTGTCCCTACTTCCAATGAAAATGATATTACTTGTACTTAATGAACTAATAAGGTCCGTATTATAGAACGTTCCTCAAGTTCAGTTTGATCTTCAATCAGTTGATCACTGTTTAAATATAGAATCAGTAGGTACTTGAGGATCGGTCTTATTCCAAAACGATAATCAATCTATACTCAGCTGAATCCAGACTCAAATCAAGCCTCAAGCAGAGATGTGTACCTATTGTCTATGCATCAGCCTGTTTTCGTTTACAATTTATATTATTAACCAACTTGGTTCTGATTATATACCATTATTCCGTAAATATGATCTTGCCTTTGATATATTATCTTTCACGGTTAGTTTGTTCCTTTAAACATATTTAAAGGTGTGTGGAGTCCTTTTCTTCTCTCTTAACTATAAAAATAGCTCATAAAGAGGGAGAGGAAAGCTAAAAAATTATTTATGGATTGTGTGAGCAATGATATGAAAGAGAAGGCAGTGAATGATAGCGTGACGGTTGACAGGGGATAATGAAAAGAGAAAACGTGTTGAGCCGACCACAAGTAATATGAAACAGGACAGAAAGATGACGAAGATGATGGAGATTACACATGATAACACACACACCTCAGGCGGGCCACCTATGGCGGGGATCTCTCGCGTCCGGCCCTGGTCCAGGCTATGGTACGGAGCGAGAGAGCATGGGAGGCCGTCACCTCCTTCTGCGAAGCAGTAATGCTCGCGAAGGAGGAGGCGGAGCGCGTGAGGGAGAGGCAAATTTCGCGCCCTCACGCTCCTAGCCACCGCAGGAGGAGACGCCCTGGGCGTCGGGAATCGATTGCCGATTCCCGGCCACAGTAGGCGCGGGCTTGCGGACGGTGAGCAATGGGTAGCTCGCCGTCCGGTAAGGACCAGGCCCGGGTCGACGGCGCGTTGTGTTCCACGCGTGCCTCAAAGAGATGTCAGCAAGTGAAGGGGTCCGATGAAACATTGCCTGCCGGGGTTGCGGGATTAGTCCGAAAGGGATACCGTGGCCCCCTGGCATTGCACAGGCAACAGAAGGAACACGGGTGGGTTTCAGTCAGTAAGAGTCTGACACGCCCTCCCGCTCCACCCAGAGCGGGAGAAGTCATTTGATGACTTCCAACCCAAAAAAAAAAAAAAAAAAGGGGACCTATGGGCCTCATAAGAAGGATGAAATTCACCCAAACGGCAATGGAGAGGGCTCCTTTTTTTTAGGAGAACAAAGATAAGCGACATAAACAGGCACACACATGACAAGGCACATCGCTGACAGAACAGAAGGTTCTGGAGTGGCGACCGCGTACTGGAAGACGTAGCGTTGGAAGGCCTCCCACAAGGTGGACCGATGACCTGATGAAGGCCGTAGGAATCCGCTGGATGCGAGAAGCACAGAGCTGGTCGAAGTGGCGGTGCTTGGGGAAGTCCTATGTCCAGCTGCAGTGGACGTCTTTCGGCTGAAATGATGATGATGATGAACACATATACATGACATGGCATGTCGTAGTCTAAATATTAGCCTCAACGTACCGAGGCGAGCTGTCCAGGTTACGTTCTTGGCTCTCACCTCTCGGACTCCAAGGTTATTTAAATTCACCCCATTTAGAACCTGTTTGTGTGCTATTCTGTGATTGGATATCTTATAATGCTACGAGCCGATCGGTTCCGAAGACGGATGTTACAAGAATGTCACCTTTACCTTGTAAAGAAAGATTTATACGAAGATGATGAAATCACTACGTCATTTCCAAGAATTACCGCTGAACGAACATACAAGTTTGTGACACTGCACAGGCAGGGATTTTTTTTTTTTTCTCTCAAATTGACACACTACGCCAATGAGGCTATTCATGAATATTCACGCCACCAGCTGGCGCCACTTTGACAAGAGGTCTTCCATTCCGACAGTGAAAAAAACTTATATGTTGACTTTTATCATTCGTTTTATTCATTTGTTCATCATTCAGTCACGAACAAAGAAAATAAAGGCGCTTTGATACTTTGGCAGGTCCGGGGCACCTGACGTCTCAGTGCTGCCACCTAGTGGAATGTAATTCCAGAAAACCCTCATTTTCTGGTAAAGCTTCGCCGTTTCGTACAACTGTTAAATAATGACCGATTGTGATTTGAAATAAACAGACAATTTCAAGTGGTAATCAATTTGATAAACAATTAATTTGACTTTACATTGTGAAAGATCACAATACATCGAGGGATACCTTAAACCCGCCTTAGGAGAAATGAGGACCTACAATTGGCTGTATGTAGACAAAAATTGTAATGACTGTTTTTAAAATGCTTAAATCAAACTATTTCGGTAAGTATTAATACTTAGATATTTTATGGTGTTACGCACATATGGTTTTCTCGAAATCACACTATTGTAAAATAGGTCTTTTCTCAAAGTTGCAATATTTATTTCACGAGAAAAACGTTTTTGAATGTTGCGTAAGTGTGAGGTATTTATGCCCATGACTGTACCTATATACGTATAGCTCGCAACAACTCTGGTTTGCCCAATCAGGCACAAATCTAATTAATGGGAAATGTTTGTACTGCCCCGGGTTCCCACAGCTGATATAGTTTGGATTCTGATAATTCGGGGAACATACTCTGTGGAAACACATAACTAAAATTTGGATTTAATAAACCTGCAGCCGTAATTTTCGTGTGTCCCCTTGTTTCGCAGACAGAAATTTCATAGAATTTCGTTTTCCAGAAAATGTTTCATATAATATTTTTTCCTTTTATTTTTATTTCGAATATTATTGTACAAAAGATTGAATGAAACATATTTCACAGAAACCCAATTCAATTAATTTTTAAATCACATTTTTTTTATTTAACAAACTAATAAACAGTAGAATTCTTTTTAACGAGTATTTTATATCAACAAACATGTATAAAAATAGATGTTATGCTATCCATAATATTATAAATAAATAAATATTTAAGATTAACTTAGCGTTTAAGTTAGACGTGTCCTTAAAAAAATGATCGATTGAAGGAATCACAAAATTAGAAAAGAAAGGAAGAAATAGAAATTGTTTATTCTGCAAAAATAAATAGTTTGACAAGATGTCAACTTTAAATAAATAGTTTGACAAATTCTCAACTTTAACCCCATTAACACACCTCCGCTGCGAAACCATAGCAGCGAAACCGCCTGTAGTTAAATTCAATAGAATGAATTGAACTACTGCGGTTTCGCTGCTACGGTTTCGCGTCGGAGGTACATATGCTACCGGCGTCGATTCTCAATTCAGAAACTAGGAAACCTTTCGTCACTATTGTATTCTTTGAAAGGAGCACACTATAACCTACCTACACAAGCTAGGCGCTAAGAGGGTACATTATTATATTACCTACGTGTTCTCGCATACAATAGTGTACTTACTTGAAGGTCTTCCCTTTCAACGTTCGGAATGTTATTGAATCTATTTTCTTCGCTATTGAATGCGTAATATAATATCATTTCTATTTTGATTGAAATGTCTGACAATAAGATTTCTTAGATTTCATTATAAATACGAAAACCTAAAATAATAATAAAAAATGAATCGTTCTTTCGTAGACCAATCAAATAAAAAGTGAAAAGAATCTGAAGACTATTAAATACTTTCAAACGATTCTCAAAGATGAATAGGACTTTATGTTGACTTTGCTTCAATAGTTGCGACGACACACGTATTGAATTTGATATAACTATAAAGCGGGCGAAATATGCGTCAGAAATTGGCGCCAACAATCGTTCGTTGGGATTTGCTGATCTGGAAACAAACATCAAACTAACGAACACGGGCAAACAGTGGCGAAAGCCCCTTTTGTTGGTGACACAGATATACATAGATAGTGCAATCCACTGAGACGCGCCCCACTCCGCTCCGCTCCGTAGGTACTAAAGTACAGCCTACAGTAATCGCGGAGTGCGGCGCGTCGTCGCGGATTGCACTATCTGTACTGATAGTTAAATTCCGTCGCTGTTTAACCTTTCGTATGGCGTAATTACAGAAACAATTAGAAAGCTATTGTATCTCGCGTGGATCCACGTTCGGGTTAATTATATTCCGATATGAAGGGTTAATTAGATTCCGTAGAATGTTTAGATAGCAATATAATAATATGTTCGCGTAAATTACAACACAGTATTTGATTAGATTCACGTATTCCGCGAAATTATAGATATGTACGTGTACATACGGCTAGACACATCAAGCTATACATTTCCAGTTTATGCTGATCTCGCATTGTATAAGATTTCCGTATAATGCGAGGTCAGCTTATATATATCTGAAATAGACTTCGTTCGCAGAAAACGCGAAATAGCATGCGCAAAACTGATGTAACATTATAACGAATATTTAATTTAAATAAAACGAAGTAAGCTAGTACCTACTTCGTCGAAAAACGATCGATATTAATATAATGGAATTCTGTATTAACTGTCGTCTGAAGTTGTGAACTTTCCAAGAAGTGCATTACCAGACTTATATCTACAAAATCGAGTTCTGTGAAGAAGCGGTTAATAAACTGCCAATGTCAACCAGAGCAACCTTGACAGGAATTCTGAGAGCACTATCAGTTTGATTTTATCCATCTTGCCCTGTGACTCTCAAAGTTTCGTCGACGTTACGAACGCGAGACAGAGGGGCGCTGAAGAAATTGGAGTGTCAGGTCAGCAGACGGCTTCCTTCGGAAAACCACGTCGTTAATAACTCAGCGAGACATGTTATTGATATTGTTGGGTATTGTATATTACAGGGAAGTTGGTACTGACTACAAAAGTCGGCACACTGCACTGGCACTACAGACGCCAGCGCGTCAACCTACCCGAAACTGTCAAATGTTCCCAATCAACTTTGAACCTTAAACTGTGATGATAAAGTTGAAAATCTATTAAAGAAATTTGACAGACTGTAGTAGCTTGATGTGCTGGGCGTCTGTACTATCTTCTTCTTCTTTTCGTGTGGTTAGTGACTAACCTGGTGTCAGAGTTTTAAAGCCGCCCATGGGCCTCTGACTTGGCTTCTCATGCCGTCGAGAAATATCTCTCTGGGATGCCGGTTTCCTCACAATGTTTTCCTTCACCGTTTTTGAAGCAAGTGTTAATTATACAATACGCACATGAATCCGAAAAAGTCAGAGGTGCGTGCCTTGGGTTCGAACTCGAGACCTATGACTTGGCAGTCCGACGGTCACACCACTAGGCTATCACTGCTACATAAACTGAATAACTGTACTATAAGGATTCTGAAGAAGTCCAAAATGGAAAAAATACTGAATAGTTTTTTTAGTTGCATTCAGAATTTCAGATAACAATCTTCTGTATAATTTTGCTAACGATACTGAAATATCATCGAGCTTTACTTCGGCTCTCCTACGCACGCCTTCTGAGTTCCATTCCAACGTTGTTTAATTATCGAATTCCGAAAACTGATGCACAGACGCGTTTGATTAAAAAGCATCACTGGAAGCGACAGTAACTTTCGATACTGGAAATGTAATGGGCTCTCGGAAACTCGAGGATAATTCTTTGGAATGATGTATATTTGTGATCGATATTATGGCAATGGAAGATTGAGTACCTATTTGGGTATTATTAGGTTACAATTTCGTTGCAAAAAACTTCAAGCCGTCTTTCGGTTAGAGATTTAGTAATTGGAGGCCTAATTATAAAGACGCAGCACGTCAAACACATCGTTGA
This sequence comes from Xanthia togata, assembly GCA_963853775.1. Classification (NCBI taxonomy): domain Eukaryota; kingdom Metazoa; phylum Arthropoda; class Insecta; order Lepidoptera; family Noctuidae; genus Xanthia; species Xanthia togata. Next base: position 20,998,758 of record OY970795.1, on the reverse strand, counting down.
GCCCTGGGAGACCCAGAATGTGGGTTCTATTGCATTTTTGCAGTACCTACTGTGTCTGTGTAACTAAAAATCACTTTATTCAAGATGTTTTTTTTTATATCCCATAACTCTAGCTAGGGTATTAATGAGACCATGCCAAAGAATAAACTAGCATAATTATAAATGATTTTACAATTTTTTTAACATAACTTACCACTAGACTCTCGATGTAGGTATGTATCTAAGTTTAATTGAGAAATACGAGTAAATCATTTTCATTTCATAACCAATCATTCATATTTAAAGCTAAGAAAATGCGACGTGGTCATAATTATTTTCTTTTTATGAACAAAAATAGTTTGATTTAAAAATGTTTATTTTTTATTATTTATATTTCACTTATGGATTTTTTACATAAATAATCGGGACTGTCGAATGATTTTGAATGAACAATTTAAAAAAAAATGTTGATTCTTTGGTATGGTCAAATTCATTCATTCATACCCTACAATTATGGGATATAAAAAACCGACCAAGTGCGAGTCGGACTCACGCACGAAGGGTTCCGAACCATTATCTATAAGGAGCCCCTCTTCAATATTTTATTCTGTTTTTAGTATTTGTTGTTATAGCGGCAACAGAAATACATCATCTGTGAAAATTTCAACTGTCTAACTAACAAGGTTCATGAGTTACAGCCTGGTGACAGACGGATGGACGGCAAAAAAAACATGGTTGTTGTATGGGAGCCCCCCTTAAATATTTATTTTATTCTGTTTTTAGTATTTGTTGTTATAGCGGCAACAGAAATACATCATCTGTGAAAATTTGAACTGTCTAACTATCACGGTTCATGAGATACAGCCTAGTGACAGACGGTCGGACGGACGGACAGCGGAGTCTTAGTAATAGGGTTCCGTTTTACCCTTTGGGTACGGAACCCTAAAAAACAGCTTGTATAGGATCAGAAATTCAAGAACTGCACCCTAAAATTACGTAACACACTTTCAATAACAATCCAAGGGTTTTGGAGGAAATTCCTAATCCATTGCTTCATATGTTTGAAAAATGCGTCTGATCAACAACGTAAATAACTCAATAAACGTGGCTGAACTGTCAAAATGAAAGGCATTGAGATTAATTGTCATTGTTATGTGTGTTACGTAATTCCTACTCATTCACTTGGGCTGGTAACATTGTAGGTAATGTTGCTTGGTCCTGTATGTAACATGACGAAAAAAATACAATTTAACGCAGATCCTAAATTATTTTATTTCTTTTCGTTTTAACTCCTCCTGAAAGTTTTTTCTTTGAATAAAAAAGACTGACCAATTGACCATAGAACTTTGAGAGCCTCTGGCCTGGTAATAAAACGTGTTTTTATGTGATAAAACGCAGAATTACTTTTTTCTGTTCCTTTCCTAGTATTGATAGGTGTTATCATACGTTAGAATCGCCTGTTGATACACTCGAGTTGTATCAATATATGTATGCCCTACATACATATCATTTGCGTAATATTTCATAAATACCTACTATAATACATTACGAAGTGATAACTTCTTTAGCGGCGTTGTGCACTTTTTTTGTGATGGGTAATATAATAATGTTAAACTCGCGTCAGGACACGTGACCTGGTCGAAAATTCGTAAGACGGAGGGAGAGTATACCGGTGCAAAATTATTCCCTAACCATTCCCAAATATCAAAAAACGCACAATGTTAATATTCAAGTTTTCACTTCTGCCGGCACTCCCGGAGTGCAACCAGTTTTTTTTATTTTTATTTACTGGTATCGTCGAAGTACCCCAACGTCCACACACAACACCACATCGCTGGAAAAATGCTCAGAAGACCGACAGCATTGCCACTTTGAATGGCAATGTTAATCCTCAGGCCAAAAACGATCCAGTCCTCTGTAGCCTAATTACGTAATACACGATCAATCGGAATCGGAATCGTTTTGAAACAAATTGCTAATCCATTGCTTCATAACTTTGAAAAATAAATCTGCTCAACAACATAAAAAACGCCATGAATGTTGTTGAACTGTCAAAATGAAACAAATTTGTCGTAATTGTTTACGAAAATGTGTTGCGTAATTAGATAGCTGGTCACACACGCAGTGTCGACCAGTCTACTAGGAATTTCCATAAAAAACGAAAATAAGCGACAGCCCGTGCCCTATGTCCGAGTATTATACTGGTAAAAGACCACATTGAAAATAAAATGCGGCGTATTTTTTTTTCTGTTTGATTATTACCTCATACATAGACTCTCAGTAAGATACTTATCTTACGGATCGGACAGTTTTTCTTTTTTACACATTGTAGGTATACATTGAAAATTCTTCTTCTTAGCAGACCTACTACACGAGAGGCGAAATGAGGTGTAGTAAATCTGAAATTATGAGATTTGAAAATCTCGTCTGTGAAGTTTCGCTAGGTAATTTTATTTAACCCTGTATAAGAACTCACAGAAGTTATAGTAGGTACGATGAATAGATATATTTCAATCTGTGTAGCGATTCCCACGTTATTCCCAAATACGTAGTTCTAAAACAAATGTGGAAAGTAAACTAATGGCTCCCGCAGACAGGCGCAACGCATCGGCGCGGCACGATACCGGTAAAACAATTACCGTGAATTTTTCATAGGAATTGTTCCACCAGTCGCGTCACCGTTTCCGGCCCGTTTCCGTTGTCACTATACAGCACCAATTTTACAGTCACGGATTACAGTCCGACTTGAATACGAAATAATACGAATACCAGCCAGACTTACCTACTTAACTGTACCCTAATTACGTAAGACATGTATTTAACGCGACGACAAACTAATCTGATTTAGTGTTTTAAAAATAATTAAAATGGGTACTTAGCAAAACTTACTTAACTTACTTATTTTAAGTATAAAGTAGCAGCTTTCTATTGAGCTGTAAGATTTGTTTAAATTTTGTGAATTTATTGTTATGCGGACACTAGACACTGGCACTCGCCGGCCGCCGCCGCGGCACCGCTCGCTTCGCTCGCTCGGCTCGTGCGTTGTGTGGTCACAGTTCTAACCCAACCTAACCTACCTTTCAGTCATTTTCATTTTTAGCGAAGGTTTTATATGGAAGCTTATAGTTGCCTATATATAATACAATGTTTGTTATCCCACTGTTAATATTAGTCGCCATGTCATTATTTATAGTACTTCCTAATAGTTAGTCGCCCTTTAAGTTGATAGTCGCCTGGAAAATAATTTGCCATTACGTAATACACGATCAATCGGAATCTGAATCGTTTTGAAATAAATAGCTAATCCATTGCTTAGTAAGTTCGAAAAAAAATCTGCTCAAAAACGTAAATAACGCAATGAATGTTGTTGAACTGTCAAAATGAAACAAATTTGCCGTAATCATTTACGAAAATGTGTTGCGTAATTATATAGTAGGTCTCGGATTACTACAGGCCTCAAATTCAAAAGTACAAAGGCAGGTAGTTCAATATTGGACAGGCCTGCCGACATCAACGACGAGGCGGAGTGGTTCCGGGAGGCCATGTCCGAGATATGCGACGTGGCAATGCCCCGGGTCCAGCCCGGACGTGCTTCGCGCCAGGTGTACTGGTGGTCGCGACAGCTGTCTACACTGCACAATGCGTGCGTTGACCAGGCACCGCAGGCTCCGTATTCGACCTCCGGATACGGAAGTCATTCAGGCGGAGCTGTACGAGGGGTACAGAGCGGCGAAGACCGTCCTCCAAGCGGAGATTCTGCGGGCCAGGGCACTGGCCCGCGAGGAGTCGCTGGAGACTCTGAACAGAGAGCCGTTGGGACGCCCATACAAGATGGTGCGGGAGAAACTCCGCCCATGGTCTCCCCCGCTGACGCAGAGTCTCCGGCCACAGCTAGTGGGGGACGTGGTGAGCGCTCTGTTCCCTTCGAGAGGGGAACATGCCTCCACACCCATGGCTCCGCCTACTGCGGTGCCCGATGCGGACCACACCACCGGCGACGACGACGATGCTCCGGAGGTGACCGAGGTAGAGATGAGGTTGGCGGTACGTAGGCTGAATGCCAGAAATACCGCCCCAGGACCCAACGGCTTACCTGGAAAAGCCTGGGTCCTGGCCTCAGAGGCTCTCGGGCCTCGACTAAGGGGGCTCTTAAGCGCATGTATGGAGAGGAGCCAGTTCCCACTTCGTTGGAAGACGGGGAAACTGGTCCTCATCAAGAAGCCGGGGTGCCCTGCGGACTCTCCGTTCGCTTACCGGCCCATAGTGCTGCTTGACGAGGTGGGCAAGCTCTTTGAAAGAGTAATTGCAGACCGCCTCGTCGGGCAGCTGGTGCGGGTGGGGCCGGATTTGGCGGAGAGCCAGTTTGGTTTCCGCAGGGGGCGCTCCATGGTGGACGCCATAATGCGCGTGCGAGCCCTCACGACGGGGGATGCGGTGGCTCGGGGTGGGGTCGTCTTGGCGGTGTCTCTAGACATCGCCAACGCCTTCAATACCCTGCCCTAGAGTTGCAACAGGGAGGCACTCCCACTCCGGTATCACCGGATGCCAACCTACCTCTGTCGTGTGGTCGAGGCCTATCTGGCGGACAGGGCTATCATCTACCCCGGTCACCAGGGAGAGTGGAACCGGCGAGAGATGTCGTGCGGTGTCCCACAGGGATCGGTCCTGGGGCCGCATCTGGGGGACATCGGATACGACTGGGTGCTGCGCGCCGACCTCCCCAATGGCGTCAGCGTCGTTTGTTACGCTGACGACACGTTGGTCCTGGCGCAGGGGAGGTCGCACCAGGCGGCGGCCGAACTAGCGACACACGGGGTTGCGACAATCGTGGCCAGAATCCAGCAGTTGGGACTCGAGGTGGCCTTGCACAAGTCCGAGGCCATGTGTTTTCATGGTCCTCGGAATGCGCCACCGTCGGGTTCCCAAATAACGGCAGGAGGGGTTCACATCGGCGTCGAGTCGACGATGAAGTACTTGGGACTCGTCCTCGACAGTCGGTGGAACTTCGTGGAGCATTTCCGACGTTTGGCTCCCAGACTGGACCGGGCCGGGGCTGCCTTGAAGCGGCTCCTGCCCAATCTAGGGGGTCCAAACGCCTCTTGCCGGAGGCTATACGCGGGGATCGTGCGGTCTATGGCCCTGTACGGGGCACCGGTGTGGGCGCGTTCGTTGCGGCGGCGGCCTGCCCGCCGGTTGAACGCGTCCCAGAGGGTCATGGCCACCCGGCTGGTCCGGGGATACCGCACGGTCTCCGGTGAGGCGGCGAGCCTCCTTGCCGGATTGCCGCCATGGGATCTGGAGGCAAAAGTCCTCGCACATATTTGGGAGTGGCGCGAGGAGGCGAAACGCCGGGGCTTGACTCCGATGCCGCGAGAAATCGCGGCACAGCGGACAGAGCTCCGACGGGATCTCATGGCGTCATGGAGAGTGCGATTGTCGCAACCCAGTGCTGGGCACGCCACTATTGCGGCGATAAGTCCCCTCTTTGAGGAGTGCCTGGAGAGGCGCCACGGCGTCCTCACCTTCCGCCTGACGCAGGTCCTCACCGGACACGGCTGTTTCGGGAGGTACCTGTTTCGGATAAGGCGGGAGGAAACGCCCGGGTGTCATCACTGCGTGGGTCGCCCGGAGGACACGGTGGAGCATACGGTGGAGGTATGCCCGCTTGGGCAGAGCACCGCCGTGTCCTCGTGGAGGCGATCGGTGGCGGGGATCTCTCGCGTCCGGCCCTGGTCCAGGCCATGGTACGGAGCGAGAGGGCATGGGAGGCCGTCACCTCCTTCTGCGAAGCAGTAATGCTCGCGAAGGAGGAGGCGGAGCGCGTGAGGGAGAGGCAAATTACGCGCCCTCACGCCCCTAGCCGCTGCAGGAGGAGACGCCCTGGGCGTCGGGAATCGATTGCCGATTCCCGGCCACCGTAGGCGCGGGCTTGCGGACGGTGAGCAATGGGTAGCTCGCCGTCCGGTAAGGACCAAGCCCGGGTCGACGGCACGTTGTGTAACGCGCGCAACAAAGAGATGTCAGCGAATGAAGGGGTCCGATGAGACCATTGCCTGCCGGGGTTGCGGGAAAGTCCGAAAGGGATACCGTGGCCCCCTGGCATTGCACAGGCAAGAGAAGGAACACGGGTGGGTTTTAGTCAGTAAGAGTCTTGACACGCCCTCCCGCTCCACCCAGAGCTGAGGAGTCATTTGATGATTTCCCACCCAAAAAAAAAAAAAAAAAAAAGGTAGTTGAATATTAGGTTTTCTATACAAAAATCTCCAAATGGTATCTTAGCGAGAGTACATAAAGGACACAGATGTAGATTGATACTCAGTTGGGTTTTATTTTATTTTGTAAGGGAAAACAAACAGTAGTATCTATATTAAAAGTAGTACATTTTCCACAGATTACAATTTAGATTTTAACAAACTGATGGCAAACGTAAAGAACTGTAGTCAGGGCAAAATTTATTAAGAACAAAACAAAATTTATAGTTTTATATGAACTGCAAAGTTAAGTTTGTTCTTCAGTCTGGGATCAAAAATTCATTGGCCGAGTCACGAAGTAAAATTTAGTTTGTATTTCATTATTCCTACATCCTCAGGGCGCAAGTCCTACTCACACCTTTTCCGTTTTTTTTTTTTTTAATAAATAATACAGTTTTATATAATTCTAAATGCCTTACTTAAAATACAAATTATTCCTTTTAAATAACATAACATCACGCCTTGTTTCCCCGGAGGGTTGGGTTCCTTTTAAATATTATTCATTTTAATATTATTTATCACCATTAATTTGTATTAGTGTAGGACTTTAAATTGTAGGTAATGAAATAACATTATCGCCCCCTTTTGGATTATTTTTGAGACAAAAAGTACCCTATATCCTTCTCCAGGATGCCATCTAACGCCTTGCCAAATTTTATTGAAATCCATCCAGTGGTTTAGCCGTGAAAAGGTAACATAGGTACAGACAGAGAGAGAGACAGAGTTACTTTCGAATTTATAATATTATAGTAAGTATGGATATTATAGTTAAGATTAGAATAATAGGTACTTACTGTGTCCTATAACAGTAATTTTTTTTTAAATAATATTTTAATTGTTGACACCTTTTCGTTGAATTTGATCGGGTTTCATGGCCAGGGTTTCAGGTTTTAGGGCGGTTAAAATTGATCTTTCACTATACCACCGAGGGAACAACCAAGGGGTACAAAGGAAAACAAGGGTACCGCTCGCCGTCTAGGAAACCATGCGAAATTTAGGTGTACTTATTTCCATAAATAGAAATCTATAGAAGGGGTAGGAGGGTAGAAACCCTCCTTCGTGGAATTCAGGCAATTACTGACAGAATTTTACGTTAACTTCATTTTCCCGGAACGAAAAATTACGTCAATAGGGGCTTGTATTTCTGAAAACTCCTCCTCCCACAGTTTCCAATATCCTTTGTGATACAAACTCTTGTTTCTAGGACTATTTATCCCAGCAAAAATTGTAGGACTACCTAACCCACACCACAGATAAATACAGAAGGATTTAACTCCGCAAAATCATTTAAATAAAAAGCTACTCTTGCTACGTCACAATAAAGTGGAAGAAAGAAAGAATTATAATTATGTAGTTTGACACAGTTCGTGAAGCACAATAACAAAATAAAAAGGTAAAATAATCATAAAGCAATAGTGTGTACCTCACGGCTGCGCCAAAAAGGTTCATTTAAACAAATGCTGTCTGACGCTGGTTTTCTAATGAACCCCTATGGACAAGTGACGGGGAGTACCAGCAGTTTCAACAGACCTAATACATAATTGTTATACATTAAGTAAACAACAAAAGGTCTATTTAAATAAGTGCAATTCAGGTCGCACGACATATTCACCTAGAAGTTGCCTCTCTTTCTATTGCGTAACTCTTCTATTCGATCTTCTGACAACATTACACTCACTGAATTGGTCCCACAAGACGAGCTCACCTTGTGATTGTAGCTTCATACCTAAAATGTTCCAGAGTACGTCACCGTCGTAATTTCACTAAAGGTAAATCAATTTGGTCGATCAAAAGCTCGTTTCTCCGTAAAGTGATCGCTGAGGCATGCACGGGACAATTTAGCTACCCACGCAAAGTAATACCTAACTAATTAGGTATACTTGCGTTAAGTACTAGTAGCTAAACATAGGTACCTTTTTTGTGATTTATTAAATAACTTCTCCAACTCGGGAGAGCGGGAGCGGGAGGACGTGTCATACTCTTACTGACTAAAACCCACCCGTGTTCCTTCGATTGGCTTTACGTTGCCAGGGGCCACAATATCCCTTTCGGATAACGGCAACCCCGGCAGGCAATGGTCCCATCGGACCCCTTCAGTCGCTGACATCTCTTTGTGGCGCGCGTGGAACACAACGCGCCGTCGACCCGGGCTTGGTCCTTACCGGACGGCGAGCTACCCATTGCTCACCGTCCGCAAGCCCGCGCCTACGGTGGCCGGGAATCAGCAATTGATTCCCGACGCCCAGGGTGTCTCCTCCTGCGGCGGCTAGGGGCATCAGGGCGCGAAATTTGCCTCTACCTCACGCGTTCCGCCTACTCCTTCGCGAGCATTACTGCTTCGCAGAAGGAGGTGACGGCCTCCCATAAAACCCACTCATGTTCCTTCAGTTGCCTGTGTGTTGCCAGGTGCTACGGTATCCCTTTCGGACTTTCCCGCGACCCTGGCAGGCATCGGTCCTACTGGACCCCGCTACTTCGATTATAGGGTCTGTTACACTACAATTATAGTTACCTGCTGAGTAAATTTGTAACACACTTAGCCCACTTTGAAAAAATCAAGGCGAGATTTTTCGCGTGCCGCGCTTTGTATAGAACAAATAGAAAGCCGGTAGGTAAGTACATCTGTCGCACGACCTCGGTTTTTTTCCCGCATTTTATAAAATTATTTAAGTAAATATAACCTGAAACATTATATAATTATCAATTAAATAGCATGTTTCTTGTATTGTATTTTCTCAAATTCAAACATTAAACGGGTTTACCGTTTTACGTTACCGTGTAATGGCGCGAGGAGGCGAAACGCCGGGGCTTGACTCCGATGCCGCGAGAAATCGCGGCACAGCGGACAGAGCTCCGACGGGATCTCATGGCGTTATGGAGAGTGCGATTGTCGCAACCCAGTGCTGGGCACGCCACTATTGCGGCGATAAGTCCCCTCTTTGTGGAGTGGCTGGAGAGGCGCTACGGCGTCCTCACCTTTCGCTTGACGCAGGTCCTCACCAGACACGGCTGTTTCGGATAAGGCGGGAGGAAACGCCCGAGTGTCATCACTGCGTGGATCGCCCGGAGGACACGGTGGAGCATACGGTGGAGGTATGCCCGGCTTGGGCAGAGCACCGTCGTGTCCTCGTGGAGGCGATCGGTGGCGGGGATCTCTCGCGTCCGGCCCTGGTCCAGGCCATGGTACGGAGCGAGGGCATGGGAGGCCGTCACCTCGAACGACGAGAACGAAGGAGAAGGCGGAGCGCGTGAGGGAGAGGCAAATTTCGCGCCCTCACGCCCCTAGCCGCCGCAGGCGCGGGCTTGCGGACGGTGAGCAATGGGTAGCTCGCCGTCCGGCAAGGACCAAGCCCGGGTCGATGGCACGTTGTGTTCCACGCGCGCCTCAAAGAGTGTCAGTGAGTGAAGGGGTCCGATGAGACCATTGCCTGCCGGGGTTGCGAGAAAGTCCGATAGGGATACCGTAGCCCCCTGGCATTGCACAGGCAAGAGAAGGAACACGGGTGGGTTTTAGTCAGTAAGAGTGTGACACGCCCTCCCGCTCCACCCAGAGCGGGAGGAGTCATTTGATGATTTCCCAACCAAAAAAAAAAGATGTAAACCAGATTACTAAATAAACCACCAACTCAACGCAACAGTTTACTAAGCCGAACAAAAGGCACCAAAGTTCACAACAGCGGAAAACAAATGTTTCAGGACCGGATCAGCCGCAACAGGGGCCGGATCAGCCGCAGCAGGGGCCGCAACATGACGCACATAGACCGCTAGTGCAGCCGCCGATGCAGCCGTGACCGCAGCTGAAGTATGAGCCTGCCATTCCGGGTCGGGCACTAGAAGAAGAAAGATCATGGATTTAAATGAGACTGTCGCTACGGCGCGGCAGCGATGAGGGCGACCACTTTAGATTTGTGTGAGTATAGGTGTCGGGCTCGACTTTTGAGATCGTATAATAACATAACATCACGCCTTGTTTCCCCGAAGGGTTGGGCAGAGGTGTACCTATAGTACACCCACATTTCGCCAGTTATGTTTAAGTCCCATGTAATAGGGGGCGAGCCTATTGCCATCAACCGGGCACAAATCCAGACTCCGGGCGGCTACTGAGAAATTCCAGAAAGAAAAACCCAATGACACTTGCCCGACCTGGGAATCGAACCCAGGACCTCATGTTCAGCAGTAGCACTTGCGACCGGGTGCGCCAAAGTTCACCTAAATTTTCAACTCCGATAATTGGAAATCCGAAAAAGTTCTTCCTAACATTTTTCATCCTAACAATCACAATTCCTAACTACTCTGTCTCTAATGTTCATAATTCCGAAGCATTCAACTTCATAATGTCAGTAGCAATAAACATCTATTATACTTTTATTTGTTTTCCTATATTTTCTCAGCATAACCATCTTTTACACTATTATTCAAAGTCATATCTTTTTGTTTAGATTTCTTTTTATTCATAATAATCAGTATTATATACATTAATTTTGCGTAACTTTATTGTCACATAACATACAATAAGAATAATAGTACCATGGTACAAGTAGTTAAATACATGTTTTCATATACACTTTTCAATTAAATTAGTTAAATATTAGCGGCTATAGCTTTCAAATAATCACTTTTATTGGTGTATTTTTGGAAGCCAGAGTCACGCTCCTGTCATTCAGTCAAGTTCCAGAAACGAATAGAATAGAATAGAACAGAATAGAATAATATTTATTTGCTTAAAAACATGGTATAAAAAGATGGTATATTACAAAAAAAAGAAGTGCTTACATGTTTTTGCTTAACAGTGATAAGCGTACAAAATTTTCAGGAATTATTTAACATTTATTGTCAAAGAAGTCTTTGACACTATAAAAGCTATGACTACACAACCATTCATGCAATTTATTTTTAAATGATCTTACATTTAACATCTTAAGATTACTTGGTATCTTATTATATATACGCACACACATAGATATACAACTTTTATTATATTTAGCTAGTCTTGGAAGGATATCCAAAACTAGCTTATGGGGGTCTCGTCGGTTACGAGGATATAAATCATCTGCATTGGAAAACAGTTCTTTGTGCTTCCTCACAAACATACAAGTTTCGTATATGTAAAGAGACGGTAGCGGTAACAAGCCAAGCTTTTTAAATATCGGCCTACAGGATTCGTCAGCTCGAAGGCCGGTAATTGCTCTAATGCATTTCTTTTGAGCAATAAATGCTCTATTTTGATCTGTGCTATTACCCCACATTATCAAACCATAGCGGAGCACCGATTCGACGTATGCATGATATGAGGTTATTGCCGTTTTAACGTTTGTTATATTTCTAACTTTTTTAAGTGCATATACGAATTTATTTATTCGCTTGGAGACGGTATCAGTATGTGCTTTCCAGTTTATGTCTTGATCTAAAGTTACACCTAGAAATTTTGTTTGAGTTACTTCATCAATTTTATGTATATTCATTTTAACATTGTATTTAGCATTATTAGATTTATTAAATTGAATATAAACTGATTTTTTAAGATTTATTGATAAATTTATTTTATTTAGATATTCAATTAGTCTTTCAATAGTATTATTAATATCAGTCTCATGATCGTCAATCGTATTATTTTTCCTATCAGTTGTTACAATAACAGAAATATCATCAGCAAATAATATACATTTATGTGTGGTTATATTAATAATGGAGTTTATGTACAAAAGGAAATGAAATGAAATGAAGCCGGTTTCGTAAACATCTGTGCACTTTGTGTGGTGTTTGATTGTATTGTCATTGTAACAGGTTATGTAAATGAGTGCGTGGCAGCGTGTATGCACAGAGCGGCGGTGTAGTTTTAGCATGCTTCACTGTATTCTACACAGCGCGATCTTGGTTTTTTATTTGGTCTGAGCTTAGTAATCATGACCAAATTAGCCTAAACACATTTCCAAGAAGAAGAAAACAGCATTTTCACCATTCAAACAGTAATTTTCGTACAATAAAATTTTCATTCCAACAATGGCGCGGATTCGTAATCAATTTTCGCAGTATTCGAAGGTTTAATATGCCTTGAAGCCTTCTAACGTCTAATGACGCCAGTCATGTTAGCTGGAAACTCACTCGCTACCTTTCGGAGAATGTTCAAGGTAAATCTGTAGCTACCTACATTAAATATTATGTTTCTCGTTTATTATTATGTACTAATAATAATAGGTATACCGTGTAACGAGTTTTTTTTTACTTTTACACACTTCGTTCATTGAAAAATATGAATTGGTTTCGAATGTTTTCTTTATATGTTGCTTTTCAATTTGGTTTATTTATTCTGTGCCTATTCTACTACTTATTTCGACTGTACGAACGAAGTGATTCTGTTCTTCGGCTGCGAGTTATTCATCTTGAAATAGAAAAGTAGGTACATTCTTATTTAGAATTATTCCGATAGAAAAATCCTTGGATTTGTGTTGTTGCAAAGACAGATCACCCGTCCCCCTTTTTTCCCACCAGTTTCTAACAGTATTCTGTTATCTCTTTTTATCAACAAACTGCGATCGCCATTCAGTCTGCTAGGCGTGATAAAGCACGTAGCTATGCACATACCAGCAGTGCTATTCTGTAACCATCTCACCGTGAAAACTTAGGTGAAGTGAGCTCGGAGTGAGCTGTCAGTCCCTAGCAGCAGGTGGAATGACAGCTCACTTCACGTTCACTTCACCTAAGTTTTCACCGTGAGATTATTACAGAATAGACCGGAAGGTGTGAGGAGGTGTTTCCACGACTTGGTTAGTTAGCTGTAAGGCGGACAAAACCAAGTGGGTTTTCCGAGAGTGATGTTTATAAATACCTAGCAAAATCTTTCTGCTGATAATACCTATATACAAATAACTGTATTGTTTCCACTTCTGGGACTTGGGCTGCTCTGTGGGAAGGATAATAAAATATGATGACGAAGATTGCATTTATTTGCGGCAAAACATTTCCAAACTCAGCAACACAAAAAACCGGTACTCGAGCTCAAAAAACCGGTACCACCCTTTCTTCTCCTAAAATTTTTTGTCCGAAAATCATTATCCATAACACGTTTGCTATAAACTTCAGTAACCATAATATTCATAATCCCGTAATTTTGTTTAGCATAATTATCTTTAGTTCTAAAAGTATTCTGTCATAATATCGAGTACTATAAATTGAATCTCCTAATTTTACATGACCTAAAGTTATATACCTATCCTAACTATTGTGTTAAATAATGTGTATTATTCCGAATGTTCATTTATAATAACTTTTTAGTACTAAAACATTGGCTAAAAATTAGGTTTTAGTGACAGAAACGAATCGCTGTAAATCTGACTCCACGCAGTCTTGACTGCTCTACCCCTAGAGTGTAATTTAAAATCGCGTAGGCGCAGAGGGGCGAGGCAGCCCGCGAGTTGAGGAGCAGGTGGTTGTAACACTAGCCGCCGCGGCTGAGGCTGGCCGGCGAAGCCGAAGCTGTGGTGGTTAGCGTTAAATCCATCTGCGACGATAAACCCGCGTGGGACCGCCGGTGCCCCGCAGCGCCGGAGCCGTGACAGAAACCATGCCTGCTGCATGTTGCATGCTTGCTTGCATACTGCATACTTGCTTGCATGCTGCGTGCTTGCTTGCATGCTGTTAGCTGCGTGCTTGCTTGCATGCTGTATGCTTGCTTGCTTACAAAAACCACATGTTCACAATCAACTGCTTTATTGTTGTAAGTAAAGCCATCACAGTTTAATTTTATTATTATAAATAAACATTATTGGGTTTATTTATAAACGTTGCTTAAAGTTAAATGACGTTCAAACGTCAAAAATGTATGGTTAAACAGTCGTTAATCATTACTTAACTTTAAGCAACGTTTATAAATAAACCCTTAAGTAATTTGAATTTAGGATTATAACTTTTATTGAAAACGGTCTTGTCTTTTGTATATTATTGTAATATTTATGAAAAACGGATTGAGGACATAATATTATATTTAGGGATTTCAATTTTATGGCATGTGATATTATTTGATATAAAGTCCGGGTAAGTTATCATTCGGACAAATGATGATTAGGACAAAAAAAAAATGACACTTTAAATTATGGATAAAAAAGTTAGGTGACACAATAGAGAACCCACAAATCCACCTGAATCCCCTTGACACCTTGGCAGGCTCGATTTGTAATCAACAGTATTTGCCTACGTTACATTGAAACGATGGAACCACACAAAGGAAATTTCGAATTCGGTACTCAATTAATCCCTATGCCCCAGTTGGTGTGAAATTGGAACTCAGCGATTTATCGAAGGAAGATAGGTTCTATTCTAACTATTGCAGTGCTGCTCCTGTGATATCATAGCAGCCTGGTACCTAATGATTAATAGCCATGCTGTAAGGAAAATTAAATGAGTGTTCTTATGAAGCCACACTGACTTAACTGAAATTTTGGTAGCTTTTGTTAACAGGCAGATTAATCTGATGACGATTATGGCTGATTTACATTTGGATTGGTTAAGTATAGTTTGACCGAGACCTCTGTACCGCGCCTTAGAAATGCACGGCGAGGCGGGGGGCAGCATTTATGAATGAGCGGCGGGTCGCCGTGAGCGTTGACGAATGAGCAGCCTGCGCCGTCCCCACCCGTCTCGCCGCGCACAAACTTAAAGCGCGGTATAACGGTTTCGGTCAAACTATAGCAAGTTATATGCCCAAACATCAGTCCAAAAGTTTATAGACTTTAGGGACGCAAGACAGTTTATGTGTGTCTGCACGCTTGTAGGCAGCTATTTCTAAAATTCAGGTACCTATTCTAAGCCTGTATGAAAGCTTTTCAGCGTAAGCTTTAGGCCAGGTTTGTATAATTAGCAATTCTTAGTAGGTATATTGCCATTGATGAAATAGGTACAGTCAGGGAAATAATAGCTGCGCCCCGCGGCCTCGACCCCGTGGGAATATCGGGATAAAAAGTATCCTATGTCCTAATCCAGGTCATGGTCTACCCCATGTGCCAAATTTCATCCAAATCTGTTCAGCCGTTTTAGCGTGAAAGCGTAACAAAGAAACAAACTCACTTTTGCATTTGTAATAGGTAGGTATTAAGATTTTTTTTAAATCGGTCCAATAGTTTTTGAGTTTATTAATTACAAACAAACATACAAAAGAACAAATCTTTAAAAAAATATTAGTTTAGATCGATAAATTTCCCTGCCTTACTTGAGATGTAGAGAAAAACCACTTGCCGGGATTTTCCTAATATATACCCCTTTATCTCGTTTCCGAGACATCAATGCATATACCTACCTACAACTGTTTTATCAATGCATTTGTTATCAATTACAGCGAATTAAGAGTGTATACCTGTTGTTGATGATATTAAATTAGCAGGTACAGACGGCAGTTATACATCAACCTACTACAACCTGTCAAATTTGTTTAATAGATTTTCAACTTTATTACAAAAAAATAAGGTTCAAAGTTGATTGGGGAAATTTGACAGTTTCGGGTAGGTTAACGTGCTGGCGTCTGTACTATCGTCATCGACTACCTTTAATACGCGACACAGAAAAGCCACAATATATATAGGGTGACTGGTAATTAGTGACCGATACTTAAACACGTGACTTTCCTCATAATTATGAACAATTTTTACTATAGGAACAAACCTCAAATCGCGAGAAAAAAATCTGCTGTTCCCTTCATTTATGTTCGCATAACTCGTCAAAATGTAGGGAGCAGCATGTAGAATAGGTCATTTACAACATAATTACCCCTTATCACTCCTATGCAAATGTCAACAATTTAAACAAAAAAAATGTCGAAGTACTCGAAAATGGTTGCGTCGCAGCCGAATCCAGCAGCATGCTTATAATAGGCATGAATTAGGGTTCATGCACACACATCAGTCACGTCAAGTCGCCGATCAGTTACGTCAAAAAATAAAGTTACGTAGAAGTTGTAGGACGTCGGCTACACACATCAGTCACATCACTACCGACGCGTCTCAGTCGACGTCGCGTCACAAATCAAGCAAGTCTAAACTTGATTGCATTGTGACAAAGACAATTTGTAACCGAGGCGTTGCTATATCAATTACTATCTGGGGCCCTATTATGAACTCTTATTTCCAGGCAGTTTACGGCGTAAACAGAACTGCCTTGCAATTTCGTATTATGAACTCGTCAAACAAGCCAGTCAGTGGTCACGTGACACCCTGGCCGGCTTCTGCCCGACTATTGGCTGGAAATACCGTATTATGAACGTTCCTTTGACATTTCTTGACATATTAAAACTGATATTAAGTAACCTCACAATCCAGTCAATTTCCGCTACTTCATAGGAGTTTTTATTGAATGGTTTTAGATATTTTTGGTGAAATTATTCAGAGAAAATATCACGTGTGACGAATATGTACCGTTCGAGTTTCTGGAAACTCCGGAAAGTGGCACTTCTGATCAAAATACCAAAATAACGGTAAAATTGAAAAACTCCTACAATGTTTCAAACTAAACATAAGTTAGGCTCCGCCGAGGGCGATAACTCTCATCCATTGAACTATAATAATTTCAACAGCCTAATAAATGGTGCACCATGATAATTACAAAATATTACCATGATAGAAAGAAAGAAAGAAAATACATTTATTTGGCACAGACTAAAAGGCACACAAGTAGAAAGAGAAAAAAATATAAGATAAAATGAAAGAATACAAAATAAAAAGTGTAAAACTGCGTTGCATGATACCAGCAGGAATGTGTGCCTCGCGGCTACGGTTATAGGTAAATATAACATGTTGAAAACTGGATATTTAGTAAAAACACTCAAAAACACCACGCCACCATAACCATTCATTATCCATATTTTTGTTTATACTCTGAAACTAGTAGGTACTTCTTGCGAAGGGACATAATACATTCTGTGTAAAAAGTACTGGGAATTGTTCAATAAAACCATTATGTAATTTATTCGTCAAAATTTATTTTGTCGGCTCCAAAGTAGGCCCTTTCCCTTGCAATACAGCTACGCCAGCGCTTGACCCAGTCCTCCATACATTTTTGGTAAGCTGATTGAGGTATGGTCTAAAACTCCTTCAGCGAATTTTCTTTTATAGCTTCAATCGACTCGAAACGTATTCCTCGAAGAGGTAATTTTAGCCTCGGGAACAGAAAAAAGTCAGACGGAGCCATATCATGTGAATACGGCGCTTGGTCGATGACATTTGCTGAATTTTTGGCTAAGAACTCTTGCACAATTGATGGCTTTGTGTGATGGTGCATCATCATGGTGCAAAATCTATGAATTATCGTTTCACAAATCTGGGCCGTTTTCAGCGGATATTCTCGCGCAAACGCCTCATATTGCCTAAATAATACTCTATAATCACTGTTTATCCCTTTGGAAATAATCGTTGTGCACTACACCGCGGTAATCTAAGAAAACTATCAGCATAACTTTCGTGGTACTTTTTATAGAGAGTATTATACAAACAATACGATAGTATTATTTTATTAATTGCAACAATAAACATTGTCCAAGAATGAAGTTGTCAAATTCCCCGTTGAACATCAAGTGGAATACGTTCGGAAAAGTCATTGTTAGGAGAATCTCGCGTTACAATTTACAAACACGGAAAAATTAAATAAAAATTAATTGTATAGCACAATAAACATTGCGTATATATTTTCACCTACTTTTAGTAACTATATTAAGATATATTTATTATTTTTATCATAAAATACGTGATCTAAATAAAACCGTAACTTACCGATAAATATTTATTTGTGTTTCTGAACGTTACGGCAGAGAATTTCAAGTCAGCCACAGACAAACTAGCCAGCGTGAAGTCGGTCAGAATTACCGATGTCATAATACGAAATATACCCAGCCAGTAAAATGAATTGCCTGGAACTTGCCTGGTTTTTTAAAAGTTCGTAATAGGCCCCCTGTTCACACACGTCCCTGAAATTGACGTGACTGATCGGCGACTTGAGGTTGACGTGACTGATGTGTGCATGAACCTTTATGTCCTGCGCAGACAGGCGGACGGGACGGCAGACGATTTAAATTTATCAATTGAATTTAATACATAACCAATCGAAATAAGGTACCTATATATTTCAATGCTCGGTGATCGAGCCTGGAGTATCGCAGCGCAGTTTTCCGCAAAAATCTATACCAAAAGAGGTAAAATTTGTGAGTTTGTATATAGGGGGTAATTAATCTTCGGAACTACTGACTCGATTCTGAAAATTAGTGTCATAGGATATATTTTATGTTAAAACCAGAAATTTCACGCTGACGAAGACGCGAGCAGAAACGTTTTTTTAATAAAAAGCTAAAATACGACTAAAGCGAAAAGAGATTCGAATCCAAAAAGAGCCTTAACCGCACTCTAAGCATTGCACTGAGCATTATGCTAATAAAGTTCCGCAAATTCCTATGTCTGACTCAATCAATACGTTACCTTCTGTTAAAGAAATAAAACAAGTTAAAATATGTCAACATGTTCGAAGAAAAAATTTAGTATTTAGTGCAAAGGAAATTAGTCATTCAGGCATGTTGGTCTATTTCCTTTTTTATATACCTACCTACATTTTTATGATGCACAAGCTGAGTGGAAGCCTTCTTGTCACAGTCATGACGTGCAGCTGCCGAATATTTGTTACGTTTATATACTCAATCATTTATTGCATTCCACAATGTATATGCTTAGGTGGTAAGTAAACATTTGTTGTAACAATCGTGGACCCTGTCGGGCACAGCAAAAGATAAATTAAAAGGAAGAGGACTTATTAGGTATACATGCAACTAACTTATTCTAAGCTTATTCTATGGTAACATTTTATTAATTATTAATTTAATCTAAAAACATAAAATAATTATCAATTTATATTATCATGTCAGTTCTATAAATTTGTCAATTAAATATTCATTTATGCTATAATAACATTTATTTAGTAATATCCAATGATATTATAAGTAAAAATACGTAGATAGGTTACCTACCTTTTTTTTTTTTTTTGATTGGGAAATCATCAAATGACTCCTCCCGCTCTGGGTGGAGCGGGAGGGCGTGTCAGACTCTTACTGACTAAAACCCACCCCCTTCTCTTGCCTGTGCAATGCCAGGGGGCCACGGTATCCCTTTCGGACTTTCCCGCAACCCCGGCAGGCAATGGTCTCATTGGACCCCTTCACATGCTGACACTCTTAGAGGCGCGCGTGGAACACAACGCGCCGTCGACCCGGGCTTGGTCCTAACCGGACGGCGAGCTACCCATTGCTCACCGTCCGCAAGCCCGCGCTTACGGTGGCCGGGAATCAGCGATTGATTCCCGACGCCCAGGGCGTCTCCTCCTGCGGCGGCTAGGGGCGTGAGGGCGCGAAATTTGCCTCTCCCTCACGCGCTCCGCCTCCTCCTTCGCGAGCATTACTGCTTCGCAGAAGGAGGTGACGGCCTCCCATGCCCTCTCGCTCCGTACCATGGCCAGGACCAGGGCCGGACGCGAGAGATCCCCGCCACCGACATAGGTTACCTACCTAACATTCTATCTTTAAAAATGGCACTATGTCATACTATTATATGACACGTGGAAGTAGGAGGGCATGTCGTAATTATCGGGAGCGAAAAAGAGACAAAACGAAGAAAATGTGGCTAGTTAGCCAACTTTTGACGTGCCACTTGCGGAACGTTTTTGCATATAATATCATTGTTAATATCCCTTTTAATCTATTTGTAAAATCTATATGTTTAGGTATATTGTTGTTTTTTTGTATGCACGTGTTTCTGTGACAAATAAACCTATTTTTCTTTCTTTCTATAGATACATAAACGGCCTTAGGTATTACAAGACAAGATTTATCTTTGGTCTGAGGTAAAAACCATTTATTAATATTTGAATTTCGAATTTTATTCCGACAATTTTATAGCTCTATTCCAAATACGTAAAAAACTATTTTTTTAAACCCGAGTTTAAATTATCAATTTAGTATTAAGAAATTTATCACAGTCGGCAAAAGTTTCGGAACAAAACAGTCTCTGAATTAAGAATATATAAACAGATAGTGCAATCCACGACGACGCGCCCCACTCCGCGATGACTGTACTGTAAGCTGTACTTTAGTACGGAGCGGAGCGGAGTGGGGCGCGTCTCAGTGGATTGCACTATCTATAATACGGTTTCGGTACCTTTAGGCCGCGTTCACACCAAGCTTAGTCAGTCCGCCGCGCCGCGCCGCGCCGCCGGCTGTGAAAATGAAGGAAAAACAAAGGACAGTCAGTCGGTGGTTAACGTCGTGGTTTCTTGATGTATTTTGTAGAAGGGTGCTCACAATCGGTGGCCAACCCGTAGCCAACTCTACCTAAGCCTTGGTCTGATTTTTGGGATGCTGCCTTGAAGGAAATTACGTAAAATCCACTTTCGACTCCATCCACTTTTCATAGAACTCATACACTATGCCGCCATTCATATTTGAAGTGCACCTCCGGGAGGGCCGGCATTACGTTTGCGCTAAAGTTGACCATCGCAGACGGTCAACGGCATTAGATTTAAAACCGTGTTATAAAACACTGTAAAACGAAGTAAAATAGTGTTATCACAGGGTCTTTATAAGTAGTCTCTTTAAATTTTTTGTGAAATGTAAACGCGAACAAAAAAAAAAATGCTTGGATTTTAAAACCAACGCATAACAATTGTAATAAATCTTGTTAAATATACTTTAGATTTTATTTTCACGGTTTTTAATGTTGTATTCGCTTAAAAAAACCTACATTTAAAATGAGCCCTCCGCGAGGGCTCCCGGATTCCCATATGCGACTAGGTGAACCCTCTAGGAGGACTTCCAGCACTGAACGTGTTAACAAACCCTGTGGGCACAGATAAAGGTCTGTAGGTAGGTACACAAGAAATTCAATTTGGGATTAGGTTGGTACCAAACCTACCCATTCTAAATCGAATTTCTAACGTATCTACACAACGTAGGTAGAAAGCTACTTAACTGTTTTTCGTATGAAGTTTTACTCGACCTAATATCAAATTTCCTGTCACAGTACGTCTATTTTTTTGTGCTATTTACAGCTCAAATCTTTTCTAATTCCTCCCATCTATCAGGAAAGATTACGTAAGATAAACAGGCTGAATTTTTAGTCACCGTCCAAATTTTGATAATATATTAATCTTTGGCGAAAATCATTGAATACGTGTTTTTTCTTTTAGTATCACTCAATACAAAAATATTGAGATATCACATCATAAAGTTATTATAAATATACCACGCAGAGCGGATTCTTTCGAGAAAATGATTACTATTATGAAAATATTCGTATCGATTTTTTTTCAAAAATGGAGTTCCTGAATCATATCTAATGCCTAAAAAAAATTTGGACGGTGTTTTTTGTTTTTGTGACATTGTGGTAGTTTTTGGCGCCATGGATAAACTGAAAATTCGTACAATTTTCGAATATGAGTTCATAAGTGGAAATACCGCTGCGCAAACAACACATGTACGGGCCTAACACTGCTTGCATAAACACGGTCCATTATTGGATCAATCGTTTTAAATCTGGAAATTTTGAGTTGAAGAACGAGCCTCGCGGTCGGCCGGTAACCATTGTCGACAACGACGAAGGCGATAGTGGAAGCGGATCCAACTCAATCTACGGCTGAGCTTGCTGTGGGCCTTGGAGTTAGTGTCAAAACAACATTAAAGTACTTGTGTCAAATCGGAAAGATAAAAAAGCTAAATAAGTGGGTGCCACACGAACTAAGCGACCAACAGCGAGATTTACGCGTCGAAGAATGCATAGCACTAGGTACTGAATCGGCATAGAAATGAGGGAATTCTTAATCGAATTATTACCTACGATGAAAAGTGGATCCTGTACGACAACCGTAAGCGTCTCAGTGGGTGGACCCGGGTACAGCACCTAATCAGTGCGCTAAAAAAAAGATTACTCATAGGAAGATGATGGCGACTGTCTGGTGGACCAGTCTTGTACATCACAGCTTCTTACCGAATGGCACAACAGTGACGGCAGATGTCTATTGCCAAGAATTGCAAACAATGATGGAGAAGCTCGTAATTCAACAACCAAGACTAGTCAATCGCTCTTCCCCATTGCTTCTCCACGACAACGCGCGAGCTCACACTTCACGACCGACCATCGCAAAGCTACAACAGTTATAGGTGGAAGCTCTCCGTCACCCACCGTACTCACCGGACCTTGCCCCAACAGATTTCTACTTTTTTCAAAATTTAGACAATTTTTTAAGTGGGAAAAAAATCAACACAAAAACAGTACAAAACGCTTTCGCTGACTTCATCGCCTTCCGTCCGGCAGACTTCTACAGTAAAGGGATAAACAAACTGCCATCAAAATTGCAAAATTGTATAGATAATTTGGGCCAGTACTTTGAATAGCTGAAATAAAAAAATATAAAAAAAGTTTTTATACTTATTTAAAAATTATCATACAAATCTTTAATTTCATAGGTAAAGGACCTAATACTTAGATAACACACTAGCGCCCCGCCCCTGCTACGCACGGTTCTTACGACTAGGTAGAGAAAAGATGGATAATTCTTTATTATAATAATGTAAGTTAATATTAATGTATAATACACATAAACCTTCCGGAATAAATTCTCTAAATGAACGACGACAGACACGAAAAGCGTAGCTTATAATAGACTAGATGTGCCCCGCGGTTTAACCCGCATAATTCTCTATCGCGTGGAAATACCGGGATAAAAATACGCCATGTCCTAATCCAGGTCAAGGTCTACTCATATGCCAAATTTCATCCAAATCTGTTTAGCCATTTTAGCGTGAAAGCGTAAACCAACAAACTCACTTTCGCGCGGCAGTCACCCCGCGGTTTCACCCGCATAAGTCTCGATCCCGTGGGAATATTGCGATAAAGAGTACCCTATGTCCTAGCCTAGGTCAAGGTCTATCTATATGCCAAATTTCATCCAAATACGTTCAGCCATTTCAGCGTGAAAGCGTTACAAACAAACAAACAAACTCACTTTCGCATTTATAATATTAAATATAAAGTTAGGATAGCTAGGTTCTTCTTTTTTTAAAAAACGAAATATGTTTATTCTGCACAAACAACACACACACAAAGAAAAAATACACAAATATAAAACGAGCCAAAAGCCTCGCATTCAACCAACAAATACCTTAACGTTTAGAAATGCTGTTCATCGGTTGATGTCAAGGCCTCGGACCAAACAGAATATTGCGTAGGATAACACTTCACTATTTTTATAATTCCCTTGCCACCCACCACCTACAGAAAACAAGAGGGTGGCTACATGCTCCAATACCCGTTTCCATAACAAAACCATTCATGGGAAAAACACGCTAAGATTAATCGGGATATGAAGGCAGCAGGAAATTGAAAAAACCGTGTCACATCCGCTAACGGAAATTGGTTCCTACGCGATTTATGTATATTTGTATTTATATGAATGTACCTCATCAAACCAACATCAAAGATACATGTTCTAAGAAGCTGTGTTTTTATGCAGGTGTCTACATAATTACAATAGCTTAGGAGTTGGAAACCAGGCGTTGTGACTTTACATTTCTTCATACATAGATATTAATCGCTTGTATAATTATGTCGTAGGATGATTATATAATTCGAATTTTCGCGAAAACTCTAGGGATATTGCGAAAACACGGATAATTAGACAATGGTGAAAACATTTCTGCGAGCAATTGTGAAGTAGCGCTCGCTCGGTTCGCGTTTTCACGTTTTCGCATCTAGTTTTCGCGAAAATTCACGAATAACGAAATGTGTCTATAACATCACGCCTTGTTTCACCGAAGAGTTGGGCAGAGGTGTAGGTACACCTGTAGGTATGGGTGTACTATAGGTATAGTACACCCATATTTCGTTAGTTACTTATGTTTAAGCCCCATGTAATAGGGTGCGACTGTCCCAGCCTATTCTGCCCTCCTAAGCCAAAAGGCGCTATCTCAATCGGAGTAAGTTTTGAGAAAATTGAGTTTTTGTAAATTGTAGGTAATCTAAGGAAACAAGAAACTTCTGAGTGGTTTTTTTAAATGTTTTAAGTTGTAAAGCGGTATTTGGCTTATAACATTAGACGCGAAATTGTTATAGCTATTGAATGGTATAAAAAAAACTAAAAGGCCGTATTTCAGAGATAGCGCCTTTCGGCTTAGCAGGGCAGTATTGCCATCAACCGGGCACCGTGCAGCTATTGAGAAAATTCCAGATAGAAAAACCAATAACCTTTGCCCGGCCTGGGAATCTAACCCACGACCTCATGCTCAGCAGTAGCGCTTGCGACCACTAGACCAACGAGGTACCATCGAAGAAGTTCATATCTATACACCGTAAGGACTATTTCTGCTTGCAGCGCTCGGCCGCTATAGAACCGGCTTTCTAATTACGAAAAGACAAATCTGTTTCATTTTGACAGTTCAACAACATTCATTGCGTCATTTACGTTGCTCTGCAGTTTTTTTTTCGAACTTACGGAGCAATGGATTAGCAATCTGTTTCAAAACGATTCAGATTCGGATTGATTTTGCATTACGTAATTAGGGTACGGGGCGGTAACAGATGTGGTCATCGTGTTCACGGGATTTTGTTTTCAAACTGCTTAGATATGAAGTTCTTCGATAGTACATGTAGGTACTAATAGACAGTGTACTAGGCTGTTCAAAAAGTAATGATAATCGGTTAATTTTTGCTATACTAATAACAAAGCTAAAGAACTTTTTTGTTTGAACGTGCATGTCTCTGAAACTACCAATCGGATATTAAAAAATCTTTTTGAATTTAATAGCGTAACTCTTGAGGAAGGCTACGGGCTATTTAACATCACACTAGAACCCATAGGCACCGATCAAAAAGAAAAATAACCGATTAGCATTACTTTTTGAACAGCCTAGTACGTCTTTAGTAAGTATTACATGTAGGAAAAAACGTGACAATACCTGGATATATTGTCTGAAATCGCTAACACGTGAGTGAACATCATCAATGCTAATTACTTTAACTCTGCCCGCAATGGGGATACCTACATACTCGTAGACTGATTATATTTTCCCGCCCTTTTCAGCGGGGTTGAAAATAACAAACTGTGTTTTTAATTCTGGAATCTATCTGGATTCCGAAAACTAGGAAAAATATCTTATACAGGGTGTTACAGTAATTGCGTGCCATAGCTTAGGGGTAGGTTCAGTATCGATAAAGGAAGCCAGAAAGAAAAGAAAAAAAAGAAGAAAATCTTGGAAATGTACGTACCTACCTAGTTTCCTATCCTTCACCCGGCGTTATCGAAGTGTTCGGGCGTAGGTATTTCATTGCGTTCGATAGTCTGTAGGTACGAGCAACTCAAGGAAATTATTCATTAGCATTTGAACAACGAAATGTAACTTAACGAATTGTAATTTACATACCGTCGGTCGTAGCGATAGTTCGATTCGCGTTCGATAGTAGGTAAGTAAAATAAATTTAATCCTGTCGATGTTTTTTTTTTTTTGTCTTCCTTTATTGATAGATAGGTACTAAACCTACCCTTAAGCTATGGCACGCAATTACTTTAACACCCTGTATATTATTGGTCATAAAATACAACGGTGTTCACATTAAAATCTGTTTTTCAGCACATTTTCCGTAACAATAATCCCAGCGAAAAAAAAGCATTTCAAAGTTCTTTACACTCGCATTCATTATTACGCTAGCGAGAATTTGAAATAAGTTCTGCGTAGTTTTTCACAAAAAACTATTTAATAAATGGGTTCCATGAAAAACTTTCAATATTTTCTGTGAATTCAGCTCACGGCCTCGCTGTGTGAGGATCTTGTCAAGGGATGAGGACTCTATTCCAGGAGTCCAGGACAGACAACAGAGCTTTCCCGAAACTAAAACAATCAATACTGAAAAGATGATATTAGAGAGTTGGAATTGTTGTATTTACTAAGTGTTTAAAAAAAGATCCGTTGTAATTTAGAACCAATAAATACCGCTTTAAGCCTTGTTCAGACCAGCGCGACACGACTCGAACAATACAATTTCCAAGAAAACTTCAAAATAACCGGTATAACAATAACCGGTGTCGCGTCGCGCTAGTCTGCTCGAAGCTTTATTCGGCTGGAATCTCGAGCTATTTATAAAAATAAAAATAAATGTTTAATTGGACACAGTTCGTGAAACACAAAATACAAACAACAATATAAAAAAAGTGAAAATAGATACCTAGATAGATAGATAGAATACTCTTTATTGTACACCATAAAAATTACAGACATAAATGTAGAAATTTTACATAGGGTGACACAATGGGCGGTCTTATCGCTTAAAGCGATCTTTTACAGACAACCTGAAAAATAATGGTTTATCAACATGTGTAGTGTGTGTAGTAGGTATGCCTCACGGCTGCTCCAAAAATGTTCATTTCAGCAAGATGATGTCTGACGCTTGAAAAACACATAAAAGTTTAAAGAAGCATCTTCTACATACTTAGTATAATTTGTCGCACAAAGTCACGCGTTTTCTTATAACTTCAAAAATTCTGAGCTAACAGCTAAGTAAGTAATCATACCAAATAATTTTAGGGAAAATTACAGTAAAGTTTTATATTTTTATCTTGTAGCCAAAACATATTAATATTTTAACAAATTTTCATTCTAAGGCCGCAATTTAGCTTTAGTTTTATTTAGTACTAGCTGCGCCCCGCGGTTGCACCCGCATAAGTCTCGACCCTCTGGGGATATCACGATAATAATATAATTATCTTATGTCCTAACCCAGGTCATGGTCTAACCATGTGCCAAA
The DNA here is from genome assembly GCA_963853775.1 of Xanthia togata. NCBI lineage: Eukaryota > Metazoa > Arthropoda > Insecta > Lepidoptera > Noctuidae > Xanthia > Xanthia togata. The sequence continues at coordinate 20,971,721 of OY970795.1, read as the reverse complement.
TTTTATCCAAATCCGTTCAGCCGTTTTAGCGTGAAAGCGTAACAAACAAACATACAAAAAATCTAATTATTCTCTGTAATATTAGTTTAGAAGTAAACAAACAGTGGCCGAAGCGTAATTATTAAGATTCTCTCTGTGAATTTATAATGGGAAGGTAAGGACTTGGAACTTCGCGTGGGATCAAAGGAGCCTGTTATTAGTTTTACCTTTTACGTAAATGATTCTGAGAAGGAAGAAATTTGAAATACGACCGTGAAATCTTTAGCTAGATAATGTTTTTTTTTTTTATTCGACTGCGATGAAGCTTAAATGAGAGTTATGACTTTGACCGGTATGTATGTATTTATGTGTGTATGTAAGCTCATCTGTTCCTTCATAACTTCTAAACTAGGTACTTATCATAATTGACAAATGAGGTATCGTTGGAAGCGTCTTTATCGTCCGCTGGTTATGGGCGTGACGTCACGTTAAATTAAACATGGCGCCCTCTAGAGGAAATAAATTTATAAACTAAAAAAAACATGCCATGTTGGACATCAAATGAAAGGGAATCAAAAAAATAAAAAAACTCTGTTTGTTCCGGTTAATCTCCGAAACAGCTTGACTAATTTTGACGGGATTTTTACTGGCAGATAGCTGATGTCATATCTACTTTTATTTTAGAAAAAAAATAATGTCCACGCCAGCGAAGTCGCGGACAGCAGGCAGCACTGTAATAGTTAATATAAGTCTGAAATCGCCAACTCGTCTTGAGCAAGCGTGGTGATCATTGCTCGTGCCTTCTCTGTATGAGAAGAGGCCTGTGCCCTGCAGTGGGACAGTAACAGGCTGGTATTATTTCTACAGTCATAATTTCTGAAAAAGATAGAAATACACTCGAGAGCAATGAATCCGGGTCACTTAAAGAATGTTAAAAATCTCGGAAACTAAAAATGATAGGTTAATGCAATAAATTGTATTTAATAGACAATGTAATACTCCTTAAATGAAAGTAAAAAAAATATGAGTCACCATACATTTTATTAACACAAAATTACATAAAGAAAAAAACTGCTGATATCTCCTTAAAACAAAAATAGGAAACATGAAATTTTTGAACTTTATTACGATTTTCTTGAATTTTAATACTTCGTATTGCCTCCTCGTGCTTCCATTACTGCGTTTACGCGGTTTGGCATGCTGTACACCAAGTTCCTTATACGATTTTGGGGAATATTCTCCCATTCCTCTGTGAGAGCAATTTTGAGCTCACGAAGCGTGATTGGGGGAGGGTTTCGTTGTTTTACGCATCTGCCTAGCTCGTCCCAAGCATGCTCGATCGGGTTGATATCCGGGCTGCGCGCTGGCCACTCCATACGAGTAATGTTCATCTCTTGAAGGTAGTCATTCACAATCCTACCTGTATGAGGTCAGGCATTGTCATGCATAAATATAGCATCCTCACCTAAATTGACCATAAATGGACCAACGTGATCATTGAGGATTTCTTCCACATATCTTTCGCTAGTTAAAGAGCCGTTTTCTATGATCACCAGCTCTGTGCGACTTTCAGAAGAAATTCCGGCCCACACAAGTACAGACCCACCACCGTAGGCTACTTTTTCTTCGATGCATGCTTGCTTGAATCTTTCCCCTGGTCTTCGATACACTCTGTGTCTTCCATTGTGCTTGTAGAGCATAAATTTTGATTCGTCGGAGAACATAACTTTTGACCAATCTTCAATACTCCAATTTACGTGGACTGGGCATATCTTAGTCTTGAAATACGATGCCCACGCTCCAGTTTAGGGCCGTTTGCAGGTCTAAGGGGTTTTAAGTTAGATTCAGCAAGCCGACGTCTTACTGTCCATGCACTTGGGTTACTTCCTCCGAGGCGTCGAAACTGATTTGTGAGTTCAGTTCCTGTAAGAAAGCGATTTCGAAGCATGGTGTTCACCAAGTATCGGTCTTCTCGTGCTGTGGTACACCTGGTTCTGCCCGTTCCTGGTCTGCGTAGGTTAGAACCAGTTTCTTCGTAACGTCGGAGAACTCTTTGTACTGTTGACAGCGACACACCGACAGTCCTGGCTGTATCGCGCTGACTCCGGCCGGTTTCCAGCATTGTAAGTATTCTGGTGCATTCTTCAGGCGTAAGCGACATAATTTCAGCTTGAATAATGAATATAGAGCACTATCAACATGGTTTATGTACCCACATAAATGACAGATTACAAACAAAAGCAAAACCAAATGCTGTAATTTCGTAGTTCCATCTTCGAAAGTGGCCCTTTTTCAAATTTGTTTTTTTTATGATATAACTTTACAATAACTAAGAAGTTTTAATACCTTCATTTAAGGAGTATTACATTGTCTATTAAATACAATTTATTGCATTAACCTAGCATTTTTAGTTTCCGAGATTTTTAGGATTATTTAAGTGACCCGGATTCATTGCTCTCGAGTGTAGTTTTCACTACTGTGACCGTGACCGCTCATCGTAAGTTTCCTTCTCTCTTATCCTCGCTCATTCAGCACCGCTCTGACACGGGAAATAGCTTGTCATTCAAGATACGATTTGAAATCAAATGTGTTAGAGTCTATTTTACCATGGCTATACAGAACAGTGGACGGCTCGCCGGCCGCTCACTGCCCGTGAGCCCTCACACGTAAAATAGACTTTAATGTTTTTGATTTAAAGTCATAACTGCCGCGTCCTGTGCTGTTATAATGAGCGATGTCCTTTATTCATAAAATTTCTCAAAACATAATGACACAGTTATCTTCGGGGACAAGATAATCATGTCAATAGTGCATGCATATTATTATTTGTCACTGTCATTCAATGCATTTATCAGTTGTACGATACAAGGTTCCGAGAAACGTTATTATGTATTATTAGTATTACATAACATAATACTTTATTTATTTATTTTCCTACAAAGATAAAATTATTTAATTTTAAATGTCAGATTACGTAATTAGGCGGTTAAGAGCCCATACTATCTCAGCTCAAATTCACTTTTTATCTCGCTCGCACAATACTGCTCGCGGAATGAGTCAGAGCGAGAAAATTTTATAGAATCGTGTTTTCGTCGAACATCCTCAACTGTAACATATACAGGGTGTTAAAGTAATTGCGGGCCATAGCTTAGGGGTAAATGCAATGAAATACCTACGCCGGAACACTTCAATAACGCCGGGTGAAGGATAGGTAACTAGGTAGGTACGTACAATTCCAGGTTCCTTTTTTTTCTGGCTTTCTTTATCGATACTGAACCTACCCCTAAGCTATGGCACGCAATTACTTTAAGACCCTGTATTTATTTCCAAATTAATGCTATAACGGAGGATCATGCTAAACCATTTGAGCAAGTATATGCTCTTAATGTTCGGAATGTTAAAACATAGTTTTTAAATGTGAAAGGTTAGTTCGCTTTGTAACATGCCATGCTTTTTTTAACACACAACATCACGCCTGGTTTCCCCGAGGGGTTGGGCAGAGGTGTACCTGTAGTAGGTAACACCCACATTTCGCCAGTTATGTTTTAAGTCCCATGTCATAATTACATTGATATTACATTCTGTGATTACTTCCTCACACAATGACTTATTAATTGTAACATTTTAGGAAAATGGTCTACTTTTACGATGTTTCTCTATCAAATAATTAATTTATCTTCTTCTATCTTCATTTTTATTTTTTTACCTTTTATACTTATCCAGTATAGTAATTTTATTCTAGGTGCATCGTCTTCACATGTAATCATATACCTACCTAACTAATGTTCCTATACAAAATATTGTAAAACATTTTAAAAGAGTAACGTTGGAGATGGAGTTTCTTGCCCATTCTTCTCCATGCGAAAACTACCTTTTGGAAGGAGCGACTAGAATCAATTCAAATTTTTTGTAAATTTTGACGTTTAAAAGTGCCTTGTCTTTGACTTTGTAGTCCCCGAAAGGCCTAGGAACAACATTTGAAATACCATGTATGGGGCGAGTCTTTAATTGGGCACGAATCCAGGCTAGACCGCCAGCTGAGAGATACCAGGTGGATAATCCCAAATAGCAGTTTGCTTGACTTGAGACCAAACCTGCTTCTGCTTCTGCTTGCTGAAGCAGTGAAATCGTTTTTAATTTGTCCGCTTTAAAATTCGTGTACCTTTCGAAAAAAATGGTAAATAATTATAATCTGCATAGGTAGACCGACGCGGAATAATTACTTGTTCCGATAGACTCGTGAATATCAAACGAATATTCATACATCTAAAACTAATTTAAATTCGAATGGCTACACATCAAGCTGTACATTTCCAGTGTATGCTGATCTCGCATTGTATAGGATTTATGTACAATGCGAGATCAGTTTATACTGGACATTTATAGCCATATGTACATAAATATTAATGGAATCCTTTACATGTTAAAGCATGATTTTCACGAACGCCTGCATTCTATAACACTGGCAGACTAAAATGGAAATTAAAACCATGCTGCATGCATTTTGTTTAGTGGGATATCTAGCGTTACCCGTAGCTTCGGGTAAATGGATCGATATCCAATCCATTTGAATTCTTGATCAGCTTTCTAATTACGCAACATATTTTCGTAAACGATAAAGACAAATCTGTTTCATTTTGACAGTTCAACAACATTCATTGCGTTATTTACGTTGCTCTGCAGTTTTTTTTTCGAACTCACGGAGCATTGGATTAGCAATCTGTTTCAAAACGATTCAGATTCGGATTGATTTTGCATTACGTAATAGGGTACGGGATAGCGTGAAAACGATTGAGCTGGCTCGCTTGTTTACGTTGTTTAAGGAGTTTTCAGTTGTTTAGCAGATTTTGCAGTTCTACGAACTCCGTAACATTTGCAATCAAGGGGATTGTTTTCAAATCCTTTGCTAATAAAACATATAGGTATTTTTTTTTAAATCTGCTGTTCCGTACATTTTGAACGCCCTACGCGGTCAAAATGAAAAAATGTGCAGATTTTTTTTTATAACCGACGAAAAATTTAAAGCAAGGGGGTTCAGAATCACGTACTGAATCCATGGTAACAGTTTTCAGGTCGATGTCCCTACCACCCTGTATTTGCTACGGGTGCATCTAACTTCATTACCTGATAAGTACCTACTGAGTTGAAAATTGCAAGACAATAAAAATAAAGAAAATACCAGCAGCCCTTTAAACTTACCCACCCCTGATTCCGTAAATATGATAGGTAAGGTTAATTAAGTACCTGAGTATTATACCTACCTGCAGTTAGGTAGGTATTATATTTACATAATCCAAGAGCATTTTCATATTTTGCTCCAAGCGTATGTAATCCCACATTGCACGAGCGCGGCACAGGTGTTAGCTATTATTATTATTTTATTCAATAAAGTAAAGGAATGTTCTAAGTATTATTTATTTTTATAATAATGTATTTGTCAAAGACATTAAATTATTACATCTATCTTAAGAGGGAGACGAACCACGCTCGCAACTGCACGTCGAGAAGCCCGCGAAATTCGTTCGAAATATTGCTATCTCTGTTTGACAAAAGATGATGAGACGCGGTGCGGAGCCCGTGTGTGCATGAGTGGGTAGATATATCTATTATTAACTGTACCTACTTGGCATTCATTCATAACGACTCGACGGCATTTATATTTATTAGTAATTATGTAGGTACCTATGTTCAATATTTGCTTTATTTTTGTTGACTACTTTGGAGAATCGTTTGTAAATATACAGACTACGAGTAGTAATGTATTTTTTGGAAATATCTTTACCATGCCGATATTTCAACATAATAGCTTATCTTGAGATCTAGGCCTTGTAGAAAAAAATATATAGATAAGTACGTCATACATAAGGTAGGTACTTACTTACCTTAATTTTTTTAACCGACGTAAAAAGAAGGAGGAGATTCTCAAATCGACGCGTTTATATATATATATATATATATTTTGTATGTATGACCAAGCCTAACTTTTTACCGAGTACCTAATCCGATTTGATCGATTCTTGCTTTATTGGGGAGGATATACTTCGAAGTTGATCCAATGTGAAATTGAAAACTAAAATCCACCCCTGAGGGTAAAACGTTGGGGTTGATTGATTTTTCACCTACTGAATTTTCAATTGCGATTGTTCTGTTGTAATTCCGCGCACTTAATGAAGTTCTGATGACACATTGACATAATAAAGAACTGCAGTTGATCTGGTGATGGAGACGCAAGACAGTCGCGAGAGCTCCTCAGCAGTTTACAGCAGCTACATCATGTTTGAGCTTATTTCACCTTGATGAGAACTTTAGACTTCGCAATAATAGTCATACCCCAGTATGACTATTATTGAGGGTCTGACGATGGAGACGGAAGGCTGTTGAGGAAATTCCTTACTTTAGGAAAACAATCAAATGAAATGGTAACTCAAAAGCGAAAAATATATTTCTTTTACAAAAAAAAACCAACGAAAAAAAGTTGAGGCCAGTTAACAATAGAAGCACGCACTCTTTCCATGAGAAAATTCTTCACTGCCAATCGTATGGATTGTTTTAGGGACTCCAAATTATCAATAATATTATGGCGTTTAAAGCAAGCCGTACTCTCTAAAACTGACCATAAATCATAATCCAGCGTATTAAGATCGGGACTAGACGACGGCCAGTCTTCAGCTCTGATGAAGTCCGAAACGTTCACTTCCAACCAAGACTGAGTGGACCGAGCTTTATGACACAGCGCGGCGCCGAGTCTTGTTGAAAGGACCATACTTGGTTATTGTTGTTAAGGGGCTTAGCTACCTTCTCAAGAATGGTATCTTGATACAATTGTGCCGATGTTTTGATACCTTTTTCACAAAAATATGGCTCTGTCACTCCTTCATAGCTAACACCCCACCAAACCATCACTGAAGTCGGATAATGCCCACGTTGCACTCCGTCGACTAATATGGAAGTTTCAGTTTTGAGCATAAATACGGTCATTTTGTTTGTTAAAATGTTGCTCAATTGTAAAGATTTTCTCATCCGTAAACAAAAATTTTCTGTGACCTCCCTTTGCGTACCGCTTCAGTAGTTGTTTCGATTTTACCACCCTATTCTTTTTTTAATTATCAGTTAAAAAATGACCAGTGCGTCTGTTATAGGCTGCAAGTCCTAAGTCATCTTTTAAAATACGTGACATGGTTCTGGGTGCTATCTTCATCTCCCGAGATAAATTCTTTTGCTTTCAGACAGGATTTCTTCGAATTCTTTCCCTTACTGCTTTGACCACTTTTTTCGTACGAACACTACGTGGACGGCCAGATCATTTCTGTCACAAACAGAGGAGGTCTCATTGTACCTATTAATAGCCCGGTACACAAACATTTGACTAATACCAAGCGTATGGAGAGTTTTAAAAATTGCATTTGGCTCCATACCAACTTTGTGTAATGCAATCACAGCGATTCGGTTCTCTTTATTACCCCACTCCATTTTAATATCGCAAAATATTGTACAATGTATTGGCGCCAAAATTTGAAAGCCCAATGAACAATCGTATAAAAATGACAGATTCCAAATTCAAATGTAATATCTTTCTTATTTTTAATTGTAACAGTATTTATGGCTAGACTAAGTATACCTATGAACAGAACTTACAACGTTATCCTTCTCAAAGCGTTTCGATTGAAGTAAACATCACACACACCGCGATCACTAATGGCACCGTGACATTGGCACGTCAATCAGTAACGTAACGTTCAAAGCTAAACAAAGCCAACATTTACCAACAGACAATAGGTTGGCATTATTCAGGATACAGGAGCGAACTCAGTTACTGATCATCCTGGTACGCTTCAGCCTTGAGCTACATAATGACGATGAAGCTGATGAAGGTAGGTAATTCGCTTTTAAAAATAGAAAACCGCTTGAATAACCGTTTGACGGTAGAATTTAAGGAAAACATTTTCTTTTTGAACTTTCATTTCCTAAACGGGCTTTAGGCCAATTGAATTGAAGATGAAAGACGGCAAACGAAATTAAAATCAGAGAAACACTTTAATGTAGATACATTTTAAATTGTATTCGAAAACACGATGCTACCGCGACCGCAATTAAATTAAACTACATTTTGCTATAACTTAATTAAAAACATAATCAACCATCATAAAATAGAGATTTGGCATTCCTCGGAATTTCATTATCACAGTCAATAAAGAGAACAAGATTGAATGGAGCGTTCCGAGAACAGCTATTGTGATAAGATATAGTATACGAGTATATACCAGTATTACCAAGTATTATGCCAATATATTGACACTTCTCAGAAACAATAACACCAACTTATTTAAGGCAAAGCTGAAAGCCTTCCTATTAGAAAAATGTTTATATTCTGTATCCGATTTGATGTTGAATGATTCCAGATAATTTGTGTATGAATTATTTTATATGGTATTGACATTTAATTTTTTGGCATTTATTTTTTGATTGACAAATGATTTACTTGACATTTAATTTGACGGACCTTTTATTTTCATTTAATTGACATTTGGTCTCCCTTTAATTGACATTTATTTAATTTTAACAGACATTTAATTTACATTTAATTATTTTTTTAAATTACACAATGTGGAATAGACATGGTTGTTTTTGAGCTTATGTGGTTGGATAATTATGTAAATGGTAATTTGATTGACATTTAATGTACATCTATTTTCCATTTAATGGTTGGACGGGGTTGTGATTGAGCTTTTTATGGTTGGACATACAAACAGTAATTTTAATGACATTTAATCTCAGTTGATTTAAGTAAAATTTAATAAAAGGTGGTTTTTGTGCTTTTATGGTTTGACATGTAACGGTTTTTGATTGATGACATAGTAATATTTTTATTTTAGTTTGTTATATCTTTGATTATTGTTTAGCTGTTATGATTTAAAATGTAATTATTTTGTAAAATTCGAACACAATGTAAATTGTTTGATGAATAAATAAATAAATAAATAATATCAACATGTTAATGGACGCTTTTCGATAAGACGTGCAATTTGGACATAAAAACGGATATTCATTATGTACTCAATTACGTCACGAGATACTGATAATATGTTATTTAGTTTATGTCTTCGTTCCAAGAAACAAAAATATCTCAAGATTATGCAGATGAATTTAAATATTTTATGGATTGGTTAACCATAAATATGTATTCCGGTGATTATAAATTTTCTCTTTTATTGCGTCTTTCGACCACAAGCTATACACATCATCATGATCTATATGTATATGAAAGACGTCCACTGTTGAACATATATCTTGACTGGCCATCCCTAAATACAGATATTACTAATATTGTTTGATCTGAAAACGGTCATAACAATAGGTTTAAATTGTTCAGGTTCTACGCTATCCATTTCTCACCTTTTCTTGCCCCGTGAATGAGAATGAACCAATATGTTACCTTTGTGAATTAGAACATGAAGCGTATTTGGGCAGCCGATGACAGTCAATTATAATTGACTATAGATATATATTGACTAGATATCTCAATGACTTTCAATCGGAAAGACATCTTTTATCGCAGATTTCATAACAGATATTACACCAATGATTATATCATAAGTTTTAGTGTACATAAGCATGTAATGTGGACAGATGATGTCGTCATTTTGCAAGCACGCCGCGCCGTCTATCCTTCCTTCCTCCTGATGCAATGACGTAGGCAAGAACCGTATCTTCATGTTATATCTTATTGTTAGTAGGTAAAATATGCAAATCAAACACGTGACGTCAGATCGCCGAGTCTGACACAGTCGATTACTCATAACTACCTTCGTAATTTAATAAAATCTTGACGGTAAAATGAATAACGTCGGATTGGATTTAGGTTTTATACAGAAGGTGGGTAACGTCGCAAATAGCTGTCAAACATTTCGTTGTTTTGATTAATTTGGCGATAGTACTGTATGGAAATATGAAATATGGCTAACTAGTGAACTAAAATATTGATTATAAAATGCAATACTCGTATTGTAATAATATTAATATCGTAACACCGAATATTTAGTTTTAGCTGTAAGAAAAGTACCTACCTGGAAACTTTTCAAATGCCTTTTTTACACCTAAAACGGTTTCAATATCAAATTCAGTGTTATAATTGCATTTCATCTGTTATCTCTATCTCTTTTATATCTCTAATCTGGGAGCACGGTAGTGCCCTCGCCAAGACGAGCCAAGCGAAGCGCAAGGGCACTACCTATCTTTTCTCGAAGCGCTTCGTCGTTTTTTTGAACCCTCATAATTTGGGTTTGGATTATACCAGATACACAAAATTCTCGAAATATGATGTCGTAACGGTGGAGTTTCTTGCCCATTCTTCTCCATACGAAAACTACCTTTTGGAATGGGCGACTAGAATCAGTTTTATAATTTTTTTGTAAAGTTTGACGTTCAAAAGTGCCTTTTTGTGCCTAATTGAAATAAATTATTTGACTTTGACTTTTGTCAATAGTGGACTTATTAAACGTATAAAATTTCAATTGAATAGCTCTTATACATTAGATCTAAAAAACCCGATTTCGTCACTGACTCATTCACTGATGAACATCAAAGTTCTTAGGGTTCCTGAAGTCCTAGAAAGCTGAAATTTGGTAAACTAGTATTAGTACACAAACAACAAAAATATTCTAAAACTTGGAACTTTTTACCCCCCAACCCTTAAACTAGGGGATGGAAGTTTGTATGGGACTGATATAAGGATATGAAAATTGATATAGGGACTCCTTGTTATAAAACACATATTATTTCAGGATTTTTAGTAAAGCACCCCCCCCCCCCCCTTTAAATTAGGGGATGGACGCCGCAAAGGGGCGACGAATTATTTCTCATGTTCAGCCAAGATTCAAACTCTACACGCCCCACCGATAAATCGACGGCGATCGGGCCGGAGACGGCCAAGCCACTTATTTTGAAGTTCGAGCTTGTAGAGTTGGTCGTGTAGAGTTAGAAGCTTGGCTCTACATGAGATCTGATAACTTTTTGACAGTGCGAGCCATATGGTCTCGTTTTGGCAACATTTTACATGAAAATGTTTTGGTGGGATCTCTATTTCTTCTCTAAATAATATAAAAGTCGCTTTTCGCGTTTGTCTGTTCTTCTAAAATACGCAACGCATTTTGATGAGGTTTTCAACATCATTTAAAGAATGTATACCGGAAGGTTTATTGTATGTATATTTATTTTATATTAAACGTAAACGTAGAACTAAAACTTTCAAGTCCTGAAAAAGGCACTTTATTTGAGTGCTTAAATGGCGTGCGCGGACTAAATCGGTATCTACAGATATTTAAAAAATATGTTCTATAGATGCATATCTTAACAAAATCAACAGAAAAGTCCGCAATAGCATATTCGTATCTTCTAAGTTTGACCCACAGTGTTCATTTTTATCTTTCAGAATTTCATTTAAAAAAAATGTTATTTCCGAAGCTACTTTGACCAGTATATTATTAATCCTTATCTGATAAAATATATTATTATTAAAATTAACCATTTAATTAAGATTAAAATCTGCCTGGACATTACATCATTTAAGGCTTCCACAGACAGGCGCGACGCTACAACGCGACGACGCGACTCTGGTGGATTAATTTATATGAAAACTTATCGGAAATTGTTCTATCGGTGTCGCGTCGCGTCGTCGCGTCACGCCTGTTTGTTGGGAGCCTTTAAATGAAAATTATATATAATATCACAGATTTAAAATTACGCGCAGCAAAATAATTATGGTAGGCGGCGCGCGGTGCGTGGCGCCATGACTGACAAGGGTCAATGACCTTTTCTCTGCTATTATGGAACTGCGATTATTGAAATTAATTTATGAATTGAATTAAAAGTATTTGGACGTCCAAACTCCACAAATGGAAAAGGTCTCACCATTTTTTTCATTTATCCAGTTCAACGAAATAGACTACCCTCCATAGACTATAGACCATTTTTGTTGTTTTTATTGTAAGAATCGTCCACACGGCGATGATCAGAACGATATTTTGTTACTGTATAGTTTGGGATCACACGCCTGTTACTTGGCAGTGTCATACTGCATTTTGTTTTAACTGTATAAACATTGGGATGTTGACTTGTACATCAGTACATTGCATCCGTGTGAAGCAGGAGCGCGTCGCTAGCAATATTCTAGTTCACTAGTTAGCCATATTTCTTTTTTCGATACAGTAATATTGCCAAATCTATCAAAATAGGTAAATATTTGACAGATATTTGCAACGTTGCCAACTTTTTGGATGAACGCTCTTATGACTGCAGAGTGCACAAGCTGAAGTGGGCTGGCCATGTTTGTCGAAGGACTTATGACCGGTGGAGCAGACGGGTCATGGGGTGAAGACCGCGTATCGGTAAGCGTAGCTTAGGACGCGCGTCAGCTACATGGACCGACGACATCAAAATGCTGGCTGGTTCAGACTGGATGTGGAAGGCTGAGGATTTTTTAGGAGTGTTGTGGCGCAGCCTGGGAGAAGTCTATGTCCAGCAGTGAACTGCGATAGGCTGAGTTAAGATTGATTGATTGAAATCAAACCCCGGTGCCATCACTCATATGACGGCCGTCACTGCGGTCGTTATGTGACGGCCACCGCTGTTCTAGGAAATCGTAGACGAACGGACACGCGACACGACGACGGACACGGACGGGAATCTGTCTTTCCTCATGCAGTGAGGATAATGTAGGAAAATACCAAAGAAGCGACGACGGTTGGATTGTGTGAGAGATGATGTGTCCAGAAAGAGGATGGCGAATAGATCATTTATGGAAGAAGAAAGAAACGATGCTGCGCTTAACCTTAAAAAAATTGATTAACCGTAACCGAACCGTGATACCGTGGATACCGTTAACTCAAACTCAAAGTATTTATTTCAATTAAACCATTTACAGGCACTTTTGAATTGCCAAGGGGTCTGTCAGTCAGAAATAATGATGAGCAATGGCCGTCATGTCATATTGTACCTACCGCAAATCGCAAATAAACGTATTTTCTTTCTTTATTTCAAATATGATGCTAGTTTCCAGTTCCAAAGCGTATTAGGTAAGTACCTATGGGGAAGAACGGGCAAGAAAATCCACGGAGTTTCTTTTAAACATTTTCATCTTATATATAATAAATACCCAACACTATAATATACAAATTATGTACTTGCAAGTATACTGGGGAAAAAAATAAAGGAAGAAGTCATTGGGAATTTAAATCAAATCAATATCAAATCAAATCATTTATTTCTTTGCAAACATGGGTATAGTACATAGGTGTTTTTATAATAAAGTTCTCCATATTTTACCGTCAAATGGGCATGCAAAGGTTTACAATTCAAAATTTAAAATACGAATTTAAAATAAGCGGCAGATCATAGGAAATTACAAAAAATAAAATAATAATAATGTCAGTGTGGTCACAGCAATCAAAAATATAAAATAAGACTATATAATGTCAAATGGAAACAAAAAGTAAGTAAAACACTAAGTGTAATAAGTTTTTATAATCAAAATTTCGTTTATGAAAAAATTTGTTTTCGTTTTTTAAAAAATAACTCATATAAAAATAAATACGTCTAGCTACCTCGTATAATTAGTTTTTGTTTGTTTATTTTTCGTTCAATAACAAAATACAAAATCGTGTATAAATTGTACCTGAATACAATTTTTGCACTTGGCTGAAAGCTATGGTATTTATTTAGCTCCACACATCATGAATAGGTATCATAATTTCATTCGAAAAGCAATTTATATGAATGAAACTAATTTACTTTTACTGTAGTCTTTTCAGAGACAACATTAATTATAATAACCTAATTTACTTACTTATTCAGATATATTGATATTAATCTAGATTCTTTGATTTTGATAGATGAGTGTAGGTAGAATGGTGAAATTTTATCAAAATCGTATAACCGCACGTCACAATTCACGGAAAAGTGACTCCAGTGCACATCCTTAATGACCGCTCTGCAGAGACCGGTGTTTGAACTGCGGGGTAATTACGTAGCACGTATAAAATGGCAATCGATGACAATGCCTTTTCCTTGTCCGATGAAGCGCCAGCCCGCAGCTGAGCGCGTAGCTTTAAATTCCCCGCCTAATAATAATGATCTATACTTGATCCAGCCTGTCCCATCTTGCTGTCCTCCTCTCAGCGATGCCCTAAGCCGAGGTTCGTCCCCCACAGGGGGTGCCCTTAGCGAGCGTTCTCCTAATTTTTATTTAGAATAGTTTTGTTCCTGGCTGGAGGCTTTGAGTGTAGTAAGCTTAGTGGTATATCTGCGAGATGCCATAGTTAAAAAAAAATAAAAAAAAATGCCTTCATTTTGACAGTTCAGCTATGTTCATACGGATGAGAGAATCGAGGCGATAGTCACGCTGTTGTGCCTTCAAATGATCGCCGCGGTGATATCGCCGTGTGGTGATTGGTTCATAGAGTTTCTATTGAATTGATGGCACGGCAAGACTATCGCCGCGATTATCTCGCCCGTGGAGATCTCGCCTTACGTTGTTGAGCAGACGAATTCATACTTATAAAGCAATGGATGGCAAAATTAAAAGCATTGCGATCGATTGCCATTTAATGTGTGTAACGTAGGTAGGCCAACCGTCCTGTTTTCCCAGGATATGTCCCGCTTTTTGAGATGTACTGGGGTGTTCTGGATAATTTTTAGGTAACGTCCTGGTTTTTTAAAGCATCCTGATAAAGTCCTGTTTATTAAATTTCGCTGTCGCGGCTTCAACCTTTCGTTTATCGGTCGGCCGCGTTTGAAGGTCATAGAAAAGTCTCTATGACCTTCAAACGCGGGACGTAGGGTATTTAAAAAATAAAGTTGTACCGTGCACTCTGCTTGTTGGCTCTTTCTTACTACCTACTTGCTACACTGGATCGCAAATATTCCGGGTCGCTAATAAAAACCGTGATATCTCCATAAATTACATACCTAGATCGCTAGAATAAATAATATGTAGTAAGCAGGTTACTAATGCTTGTTCTAAATCTAAAGAGATTTCATTTGTACAAGTAAAAGATTTAAAAAAAAACTGCTCTATGATTTTTTTTATTTTTTTTTTTTTCCAAGCGAGCTGTCATTATAAATGATTCCTTGGATTGATCAGAGTATTCAGTGCAATATTAATATCATGTCGTTAACACCTGAAGAATGTACACGGATTATTACCATGGTACAAGAAGGAAGAAGTCAGCGCAGCACTGCTAGAACAGTAGGAGTATTTTTCTCAACGGTCCAAAGAGTACTCCAGCGATTTCTAGAGACCGGCATGAACATCAGGAGACCAGGAAATGGCAGGCCAAGGTGCACAACTACACGAGAAGACCAATTCATCGTGAGCACTATGTTAAGAAATCGACATCTCACAGCTGTTCAGGTCCGAAACAGTCTTCAAGAAATTCACCACAACAATTTGAGCTCTGATACGATTCTTCGTCATCTTCGTGAAGCTGATATAAAGCCTTATAGACCAGCAAACGGCCCCAAACTGCTCACAGAACATCGAGTTGCCAGGTTACGGTTTGCTCGAGAACACATTCGATGGACAGATGAAGATTGGTCCAAGGTTATGTTTTCCGATGAGTCCAGATTTTGTTTATATAAGCACGACGGGAGACTAAGAGTATTTAGACGACTAGGAGAACGGTATCATCAAGAGTGTTTTGAAGAAAAGGTGCCATTCGGTGTAGAATCAATAATGGTTTGGGCTGGGATATCTTTAGAGGATCGCACGGAGTTAGTGATCATAGAAAACGGTTCTCTGACTGCTGTCAGATACGTAGAAGAGGTTTTAAATGAGCATGCTGGTCCTTTCTTAGTGAATATGGGTGCAAATTCATTTTTATGCACGATATTGCGCGACCACATACTGCTCGTTTGGTCAATATGTATATTCAAGACGTCGGTATTACCTGCATGGAGTGGCCAGCTCGCAGCCCAAACTTAAATCCCATAGAACATGCATGGGACGAGCTTGGGAGATGCGTGAGACAACGCTCTCCTGCTTCCGTTACCTTGCACGAGTTAAGGAATGCGCTAGTGAAAGAATGAGCAAACATAAACCAAAATCGTATAAAAAATTTGGTTTACAGCATGCCACATCGTCTTAATGAAGTGACACGGGCTCGTGGAGGAAATACAAAATATTAAATTGACAAAAAATCTATAATTTTTTAAGATTTACTGCGAAGTTTATTTTTGTTGTCATAAGTTAGAAGCGAAATTTTCTTATTTTTTTGTATTTAATTTAAGTTATATAGTGTACAAAACGTGTTACACATTTTTTTATATATATATTAATCAGTCATCTACAATATACTATAGTTTCGCAAATTAATCTTATGTATTTAAGAAACTATCACGCCATTTATTAGCGGCCCGGAATTTTTGCGATCCAGTGTAGTTTACTAAAGCTCTCTACCTAACGGTTAGATAGAGAACTTTAGTGCGCAATAATTGATTTTCGTTGAACCTGTTTTCATTGCATGTTGCTATATTAACTGCTAACTACTGCTCTTATACTGCGTCCTGTTTTCAATCTGAAATGTCCTGGTATTTTCAGCTTCTAATCCTGGTTTTCAAAATTTGGGGATGGCAACCCTAATGTAACGTTATTACCCCGCTGTTTGGTACCTATAACTACGAGGCATAAAGGCCGCATGCCCTCGTCACAGTATTATATCTCGGCAGTGATCTTGAAATAAATACTTACGGCCGCTCGGTAAATAAACCTTCCGCGAGTGAGCATAACTGCAGTGCACTCGATACTGTTGCGTACTGATATACACTGAAATATTGAAAGATAAAATACTGTTACTTATTTATACTGTGCCCTCGTCGTGTGTGTTTGAAAGCACCAATCTCAAAAAGTGCTGAACGGATTTTATTCGAGTCTACACAAACAGATCGATTGACTCTCGGAGAAAGTTGTGTGTTTGATCATTCAATGCAATTTATTAATACTATATCATATTTTATTAGGTTAGCTACGTTGTCGCGGTTTTTAAAGGCTGCCGCAAACCGGCGCGACGCGACAGCGCGACGCTACCCGTGCAAAGACGGAGTGGGCCAGCTATTTTTACCGTATTTTTATGCTACGCAGAAAATATAAACGGTTATAAGAATTTAGGTATATTATATTCATCCTATTGACACAATCCCTAATAATTCCATTCTCTCTGTTGTAGGTAAAAGACCTTTACGCCACCCACGTGCAAGAGCCTGTCCTTGTCCAAAGACATATCACGCTTTAAGTATAGAAATACATAAAAGTCCTGACAAGAAATCCAATAAACTTACCGATTTACCTTCTATACATTTATGGTACAAAAAGATATATTATGTCTACCTTTTATATTCCATGTTATCAACGAGATACCTAAGAGAGATACCTAGAAGATGTCTTTTTCTGTATATTTCTCGTAAGTCCCAAAAGCAATCATGTTTTCTTCGAATTTTCTTGAAGATAATGAGATACTACAAGGTAGGTTATGTCGTAGATTTTTTTTTTTAAAAGGTACGAAGATAACTGAAGAAATTATCGATATATGTACGTGGAACACCATGTAGGTATAGCCAGGGAAATTAATTTTTCATCACATCTATTCAAAAAGAGCTAGTTTGTTCTTCGTAAACAGGGACCAAAATAGCACTTTGATCCCTAGGGAGCAAAGTAGATTTGAATTTGGAATGTGGATATTGTTAGCAAAAGTTCCAATCACCAAGGAGATCAATCACGAACATTGTATGAACAATTGACAGGCTGGCAAGAAAGAAAGAAAAAGTGTGAATTATTATTCACACTGACAAGCCTGGTCAAAATGAAAATCCAAGATGGCGGCAACGACACATGACGAAAATTTTCCAATTTTTCGTCATTGGTGTCGTTTTCATAGTTTTCGAGGGCGCCAAAGCCGATAGTGAGGTCAAAATGAAAATCCAAGATGGCGTCTGTGAAATTTTTATAAAATTTCGTCATGGGTGTCGTTTTCATACTTTTCGAGGGTTCTAAAGCCGATAGTGAGGTCAACACGTAAATCCAAGATGGCGGCTGTGAAAATTTTCAAATTTTACGTCATGGGTGTCATTTTCATAGTTTTCGTGGGTTCTAAAGCCGATAGTGAGGTCAAAACGTAAATCCAAGATGGCGGCTATGATAGTTTTAAATTTTTCCGTCATGGGTGACGTTTTCATAGTTTTCGAGGGTTCTAAAGCCGATAGTGAGGTCAAAATGTAAATCCAAGATGGCGGCTACAAAAAATTTCAAATTTTTCGTCATGGGTGTCGTTATCATAGTTTTTGAGGGTGCAGACGTGAAGGCAGGAGTTTTTAAAGCTGCTAAAGTCGTTAAAAAGTTCCAAATGTAAATAAATCCAAGATGGTGGCTGCGATAATTTAGTTTAGGTTTTAAATCATACGTGAGTGATGAGGGTAGGACCGTACACTTTTTTTTTTCTCATAGAGGGTGATGAAAAGTAGAGTGTTCACCTCGGGAGCAACACTATTTTAAGCTCAAGTGACGTACTTTGAATCCCTCGCTGCGTTCAGGATTCTACTTTAGAATCCTTCACTTCACTCTGGATTCAAAAAAACACTCTCGCCTTAAAAATAGTTGTTTGCTCCCTTGGCAAACAATCTACTATTTAAGAGCGCTTATTCTGAAAGTGGGCAACGTCGCAAACAGATGTCAAATATTTCGCTGTTGCACAGTGTTTTATGAAGACCATTTTTCGGACATTGCTTTTTTATATAAAAAAAATAGACAGTAAAAGTTATCTAAATGCAATTTTTCATATTCCCATTTCACTAGCATGTTTAGTTTTTGAGATGTTTTTTTTTGAAAATCGTCTTTTTTTCAACCGGGTATTTAGAAAAAAATATAATTTCTCTGAAACTAAATATGATACGCAATTGTGACCTTAGAAACATCGACGGCGTGTTTATGCTGCATATTTTAGAGCACAAATAAATGTCAGACTTGTATGAGGTTTTTTTTTTTTCCCGTAAATAAATATTTAGAGTTTAGGTAGATAGTTCGACCCGCATCGACACGAAACGAATCTCAAAAACATAACATGCATATCATAACTTAGGACCAAGCTTGTATTTCCGAAGGGTTAAGCAGAGGTGTACCTATAGTACACCCACATTTCGCCAGTTACCTATGTTCAAGTCTTAAGTAATAGGGGGCGAGCCTTTCATTTTGCCATCAACCGGAGAAATCCAGATTCCGGGCTGCTACCGAGACTAAATTCCAGATGGAAATATCAAATAACACTTTGACCGATGCGGGAGTCGAACCTCATGCTCAGCAATAGCGCTTGCGACCACTGGACTAACGAGGCAGTCGAAAAATATGTAAATCAAAATTTCTATAAGTAACTAACCTGACTTTCTATTGATGTACTTCGAGCATACTAAATAATGTGGTACAGTTGTGGCATTTCGTTACATAGAGTACCTACTAGCTCGGTAATTTAAATTCCCATAAGGTTAATAATAAGTACCTACATACTTATTAGGTAACTGGTGTGGGTAACTTAATATGCTTCACGTTCAATTTCGTTCATTTTATTTAATGTATACCTAATACTTAGTTCGGGAGAGCAGTTTTGTAAATTAGGTTGAAAAAATAACGACTTTTTGTGAATTCCACAAATATTTGGAGGAAGGAAAACATTTCGTTAATTAACAAAAAGTGCTACCAAAATTGTTTCGTAAAATTTTTAAGGTTTAATTATAATTGAGGAAAAAGATTTGCTCAAAATACTTTACAGAGACTAGGGCTACAGCTACTTTTAAATTTAATACACTAGAAACACAAAATACAACAAAAAATAAAGAGTCAACCAAAAAAGAGAGAACAAAAAATAAGAGAATTAATGACTCTTTATTTTTCCACTTACAGTATGGTTCTAAATGAAAGAAAAATAGCAACGAGGTAGGTGCAGTTTCACCGATCGTTTATTTGCGGATTAGGCATACCTAATCCGCAAATGTGGGAGTTGAGAGCAACAAGAACATATTATTAAGTGCATTAAATCCTATTTTCTATCCCGTTAGGTGTTAATGGAAATTCTATAGGCGAAGCCCATTCATGAGCCATCTGCCTGTTTGCAACCTTATTATAGAGGGTACCTATTATAGTTATTTATGCAACTGTTGTATTGAAACACTCATGTGATACTATATTATCACATGAGTGTTTTAATACCTAATTATGTACAGTTGCATACAAGACTTTATCTACACCCATGATATGAATCCTCTATAAAACGTTCTGAAACCATAGGGTGTTGTACAGTGTTGTAAGAACTCTATGTAAATTCATGGAAAGTTTAATTGCTGAGTATCTAATACCTACAAACAAACTATGTATAGGACAAACAATCAAAACAAACGAGAATAAAAAAACGAAACAAAGTACTTAAAAAAAAATTGCAATATTAATATGAACACAAATGACGGGATACGACGTTAATTCGAATATCCAATAAGTATTTTTTTTAATTATGGCGCTATGGTAGGGAAACGCGCGGGCATTACAATGTTCTTTTTTTGAAAAGGAGATGTATAATTAAATTCAATTCAACATCATAACTCCCGTTTGGATGCTATTATGGTTACTATGACACTGGGTGTTTTAATGTTGGCAATAAGCTAACTGCAAGCTAACTGTTTCAGAAACTTTTATAGAGGATTTAAAGCATGGGCGTAGATAAAATACATAATGATTTCAAACGTTTAAAATAGGTAGCTCAAAAAGCTGCCCATCCCAAATGGGACTGGGCAGAACATGTGTGCCGCATGCCGGACCAACTGTGGGCACAAACTGCTCAGAACTGGTGCCCTGAGACACACGGGGTCGCGGGGTCGCGACACACGGGGTCGCGATCGCGACTACACGAGGTCGCGGCAAGCCACCTAAGAAATGGCCGGACAAACTGGATAGGTTCCGTAAAAACTGGAAGAAGGAAGCGTAGAAAAATGGAAAGATGGAAGGAGTAGGGGTGGTGGGAGGCTTTTGCGTACAGGTATTTCTAACTTATAACAAAAAAAATATCTCATCAATTTCAGAAAAAATTTCAAGGAATTTTCATTCCGAGTGTTATGTACCTATGTAAGTAGGTATATTCTAATTTCTGGTACTTATAACTAAATATTGAGTAAATAGACACGAGTGCCAAATAACAATAAAATTCCAACGCAATACCATACGGGGAATATTTCTTAGAACTTTAGCATTGTCCGTTCATTATGGAATCATGCCAAACGTTCGGCAAACCACAATTATTGTCCCTCGAATCGAGGTGCTTCTGCTTACGCCATAAAAAAGACATTACTTTATTTTACATACAATATGCCTTACATAACAACATACAGTAGTTGTAGAGTACTTGCGCCACGTGCGTCACTTTGTTACCGAGGTGCCCTTTCAAATTTGTCATATTGGCTACCTAGTTTCCTACCCTGTAACATAGTATCGTGGGACGAAAAGAGAGACCGCAGAGACGCTATCAAACGATTGTCAATTTTTGATGCGGAAGAGATCAAAGGCCATTGGAACGAGCACGGCAAACAAGTCTGCAGTACCCAAACATCACTTAATCTTATTATTCCTATACAAGAATCAAATTAAGCTATGCTAACATACGTTACTAAGGGGAGATAACAGTCTTCCTCTTTCAGAGCAGCTAGCGAACCGGCGCGGAGCTGAAAATAAGTAGGTAGTAGCTTCGGAATGAAGGGGTATTTCGAATACAAAAGGGGTTTTCAAGATTCTGTTAAGAAGGATAAGGGTCACTAGTAGGAAATGTTTGATGAAATGATTTTCATATTACTGTAAATAATCTTTTCAGTACTTTATTTATTTATTTATGATTTCCAACGAAATGCATATGTACACAAGACATGACTAATTAAAGGGCAACATCAACCACAGCGTGCACAATAATGTTAAAAACTAAGCTAACAAAAAAACATTAATAATTGGAAACAAATAATTTAAAGGACATTAAGAAAATCTAAAAAAACATTTATTATATTTGGACGGAGACTTGCAGTTGTCAAGTTCGTAGTTTTAGCAAACATGATATACCTATTGCCTACAAAGTCTTGGCACAGCGGCGTAATGACTGAGGTCAGTTTTTGTTAGTTTTCTTCCTACGACTGGCTTGTGTATTCATGGGATAGTGCTTCAACCTGTCAGTGTAGCTAGAGAGTTGTTTGGAATCTTAGTAACTTTGAATTAGCTTCATTATCTTTAAATCGCCCGCAAACAAAAACAAAATAATTGATGAAAACATTAAAAAGAATCGGCCCCAAATGCGATCCTTGCGGGATTCCAGAGGTTACTAGATAGCTTTCAGAGAAATGTCTGTTCACTGCCACGATTGATTCTTTCTTCTCCAGATAAGATTAAAACCACCCAATCAACGTTGCACCCACAGTTGAGCCAATTTATCAATAAGAAGGCAGTGATCTACTTTATCAAATGCCTTGCTAAAATCAGTATAGATGCGTCCACTGGAATACGATTGTCGTTTGTAGGTTTGTATTGGTCGATCTAGATTTAACGAAACCATGCTGATATTCAGTAATGTGTTCTTTAAGTTACCATATCAGATGTTTGCTAACAAGTTATTCGAATACTTTTCCAAATGTAAGTAGTAATGAGATTGGTCTATAATTATTCACTAAATGCTTTTCTCCAGATTTAAATATGGGTATGACGAGAGCTTCTTTCCAGGTGTCTGGAAAGATACCATCGTGTAAATATCTATTGATCTTACTTTTATGGTATTTATATATTTAGACTGAGTTGTACCCTAATTGCGTAGTAATCTGAATCGTTTTGAAACAGATTGCTCATCCATTGCTTCATAAGTTCGAAAAAAAAACCGCTCAACGACGTAAAGAACGCAATCAATGTAGTTGAGCTGTAAAAATGAAACAGATTAGTCGTAATCGTTTACGAAAATGTGTTACGTAATTAGGGTAAATCTCCAAAACCAGATAGATAATCCTCAATCTCGATTAATACATATGCCTCTCGGCTTCACTCTGTTTACAAACGATATCCAAGTTGGTAGTTACATTTATTATTTTGCTGTTGCTGTTTTTTTATTGCCTAATTGGTTGGCTCTTTACCTGAACTTGCCTGGTGGAAAGCGATGGATGAGGTTTACGATGGAACGAGCGTGTCCAGAAGATGCATATGTTCACCCCTGAATTGAAAGCTGCCGCGTTGTTCCTGCTCTGAACCTAGACCGTATCAGTTGCCTATTATTAGATACCTAAGTACAAAAAACATAATATCCGCCTTACGAGTAATTGAAGGTTGGTTTCCATACCTAGCTTTGCCAATAAAAACTATAGAAGATGACGTAGTGGGGATTTCGGTGACACGAAAGAAAACCGGTCAGTCTTTATTATCTACTCAAACCGCGAATCGTTGCTGAGTGTATATTTAATAACCCCGGGACGTAGCTAAGCCGGTGACGTTATTTCCCAAGAGAAAAATGTCACGCAATACTCCTGATAACGGAGAACACAACTTGTAAAACCACAATATGAACCAGCATAAGAATAACTTCACGACAAAAAGATAAGTATTTCCACAGCGCCATCTATCGACATGTTCATGGTCTTCAGTTAAAGACTTAATTATTCCATTTTCTGCAAATAGTTTAGTGTCACTACCTTGTTGTAATTGCAATTTTTAGCGTGTATTACAAGCGGCGTTGATTCCCCGAACGGCACATTCGAACGGGCAGTAATTACGAGGCGTGCCTACAGAGAGGCCGCCGGTCTTACTGCGAACTGACGGTAATTAGACCCTTCATTACTGCGCTACTCGGAACACTGATGGTAAGAAAAAGAGTTAATTCACTCAACCGAATAACTACTTAGTTTTGTACTTCCGACGAATCATTGGTGACCATTTATCCGTCGGCGCTAAAATCCTTGGTTCCAGTGGATGCACGTCTCCCTCATTAGTCACACTTTGGTAACAAAGCATATCTACATTATTCATTGTATAAAGACGTACGGGTAATTTTCTAGCTTATTGGTGACTCGCACGATTGTATGATAGGAATGTTGGATAATTTCAACGTTATTTTTGTGTTAAATTATGAAATAAATACGTCTACATACCAGGGATTATCGACGAGAAACGCTTTGGAATCACAGCAGCATGAAACATTTTACCTACTTGGTATTTTTCGGGTTCCGTAGTCAACAAGGAACCCTTATAGTTTCGCCATGTCCGTCTGTCGGTCTGTCTGTCTGTCTGTCCGCGGTTTAGCTCAAAAACTATTGGTAGTAGAAAGTTGTAATTTGGCATGAGTAGGTATACAAGTTATGACGCCGAAAAAGTGGTAAAATAAAATTTTGAAAAAACAATTATTTAGGGTACCCTCCCCTACATGTAAAGTGGGGATGATAATTTTTTTTTGTCCTTCTCATAGTGTGGGATATTGTTGGATAGGTCTTTCAAAAATATTAGGGGTTTGCGAAGACCGCAATTAAGTAAGCTGATTAAGTAAACCGTTCGTGACTTATCATTCTTATCAACCTTTAAAGTACCAATTTTCGTTAGAGTCAAGTGTCCCCCCCCTCTACCAACTAAACGGTTGTACTTAGTTAGAAATTCAAATGTTACAGCAGTAGTACCTATATATAACGAAGTTTAAAGGAAAACTATCACACATAGGTGGGCTTTACAAGTTTACGAGAAATAATCGACCAACTTAAATTTGCGGTTGCAATAACATGGTCTCCCATATATTCCGTATGGGAGAACATGTTTTTCAATTACAAAGTTAAGTTTGTTCTTACGATAAATTCATTCCAACTACGGAACCCTTCATTGTGCGTGGTCCGACACGCACTTGGCCGGTTTTTTTTATAGTCTTTCTGTTTATAGTCCTTTGTTGGTACACTCCTACTTATCTACAAAGTAAGTACCTACCCATGTTTTTTTTTGGACTTAGTCATCAAATCTCGATGAACCTTTACACAAGGGCTAGCCTTACCTTTACCAAAAACCTTTTCACAGGGGCACATCTAGACATGAATAATTTATTTCCTATACATTATTTTCCTTCTACGACTGAGGTTTACCAAGAAAGGCTTTTTCCCTTTAATAAGGTTTCCCAGAGCAAAAGAAAAATCTGACCTTGTTTCCGTTCTGACGAATTAGACTTTTGTTTAAAAAAAACCTTTAAAAACCTCGACAAAACGTTTTCAAAAATAGAACTTAAGTAATAGTAATATTTGCATTCGTTTACATCCTGGCGATAATTTACATGAAGTAGGCACCTATAATATGTGGTTCATTTGTTATACAAATTACTCGGAGGTATAGTCTTTCTTTTTTGCCTACTTCATGTAAATTATCGCCAGGATGTAAACGAATGCAAATTGTGTTGCTATTATCATCGACTTTAATCGGAGCGCACGCAAAAATAGAAATTAGCATAGCAGCAAACGTAATAACAGAAATCTTGGTGTTTTTATAAACACCTTGAAAACAAAGTAAATATAAAACTGAAAATATTTCTTTCTCGAAATATTTCGTTATAAATAACTTGTTACTAGTAGTATCCGGTCTTAGCTCGAGAATTTTGACAAGATAAGCATCCGACCTGATGCACTATCAAATTCTCATTGCTTATCCTCGTCTCGAAACACAAAAACAGTAATTTCGGGTAAGTTAACATTTTTTCTTCCTAAATCTGTCATGCAAACGATGCCTCTATAATTTTCAAATGGCAAATTTGTAGATACTAGGATAGGTAATTGCATTCCGGAACCACTTCAATTTGCTTCCGTATCCAGGCCAAAGTTACAGTTGAACAGTGAACTGAAAAGGAGATGTCCTATCCTATATTAACATATGTAGTTTCGCAACCAATAACTGGCCTACCAACAAATTTGCAATATTATTAAGTATTCAACACACGATGACACGAAACTAAAGGCTCGTGCAGACCAGCGCGACGCGACGGCGCGGCGCGACACGACGCGAACAATACAATTTCTAAGAAAACTTCACGGTATAACAATAACCGGTGTCGCGTCGCGCTAAATAGTTTGCACGAAGCTTAACACTAGCCATTAACACAGTTACTCTTCATTATCGATCGTCAAAATATGGCCATATCAGAATCATATCAAAACTAGGTTCGTTCACATTCCCCACACCAGGAACTACGAACGGAATTTTTCAAAATAAGTCTGTTGAAATGTGGGGAAAAGGGCTCCCGAGAAATTGCATATTTATATCCTTGGTTTTTCCACAGAAGTTTTTCTCTAACATAATAATATGGTAAGTAGCAGTATTTACCCAACTTAACAAAGTAATTTAGTAATTCCCAATATGTCACGTGAGCGAGTTCATGAATAGCATTTCCTTAATCTAATTATGTAATAAAGTTCTGTGTTCCATAAATACATATCTATTAGCCATTATTGTATTTGAACATCTTAAAACATGTAAGTATGCCATGCATTAGATTATTATACATTAGGTAAAGTGTTAGTAAAGTTCATTCATTCGGTTGGGTTTCTCCAGATTATTCAGTCATTAGAAGTCTAGGGACGTCCCACATTCACAGTTATCTGAATTGACTCAGTAACCTTCTACGATTATTAATAACATATTATTGTAGGTAGGTACTGTAGCAGACGCTCATTCATTTATTATCACAGCAATAACTGCGTTTCGAACACCATGTTCATTTCGTCGCGTCGCGGTCGTTGCGTAGAGTTGTATTTTCAGTTTACTGAGTCCCTAAAAACAGTTTAATTATTCAAATTGTTTCACTGAAAGACAAGAGAAAGCATTATCAATTATTTAGAGTGGTTAGTTAATTGTTGTTACGGAACAGGGCAAACTCCAAGTTGTCTCTGGTAACAAACGGAATGCGGGGTTTATTTGTGGAAAATGTCACAACATTGACAATAAACCACTGTTCTAACAATAAGTCATTTAATTGAACTAGCGATGAATTTCTAGAACGCTACACAATAAGACTTTTGAACTTGGAATCCATTTAGTAGACTGGATAGTTCCGAGTCCATTTACCGAATTTAAATAGTGAATTGGAACATAGAAATCGTGTCACTCAAGCGTGGACGTTGATGGATTCGGTTGGATCACACCACTTGTCCACTTTGCGTAGCAACGTTTTTCTTTAGCTAGCGATTTTTCAGTTTAGTTCCATACGAACTTTATTGGAAAGAATTCATCATGTCATAAAACGTTAATCTTTAACGATCACAGTCATCTACGAGAACCTTAAATTATATTCCCGAAAAGGTCATTTGCAATTTTTACACGTCGGTAAGAAATACGAAGGGAAAGGATTAAATAAACCTTTTTCAGGGGAAATTGTTGAAATAATAAAGTTGTACACTTCCGAGAACAAATGGCAAATCGATTTTACTCCTACAGACAAGTTTTCCTTCTTCCAATTATAATATTTACAGTCTCTTACAGGAAGCCTGTGCAAAGAAACCCGCAGTTGCCGATTTCAAGAAATGCTACTAACCTAGTTATTTACCTGTTTATTTAAACAAGGCAGAGTTTTAATGAATATTTTTCATGGAAGAAACAGGAACAAAAGTCGATGAAAAATAGACGTTACCGCTTTTCGCGTATTTGAAAGGGATATTGTTTATCCTTAACGAACATGACATAATTATACCTACCCTACCGGTTACCCTACGGTTTTGTCGAGTTAGGTACGAGTATTATGAAGTTTAGGAACATTATAGTCTCACCACTTCAAGTTGTAGAGATACTTCACTACAACTTGTAGTTCTCTACAACGTCTACCTCTTAAGAGTACCTATTCAAAAAGTTGGCAACGTCGCAAATAGCTGTCAAATATTTACTTGTTTTGATTAATTTGAAATATGAAATATCGCTAACTAAGTAGTGAAGTAAAATATTGATTATGAAATGCAATAATTAATATCGTATCGTATGGTATATACACCGAATATAAAACGGTTACAACATCAAATTCCATATTTCTTATTTCCGTAAGTATAGTAATTTTGTCAAATTAATCAAAACAGCGGAATATTTGACAGCAATTTGCGACGTTGCCCACTTTCTGAATAAATGTTCTTTTCCCACCAACCACACCGCTGCGCGCTGATGAAAAAACCCCTTTTTCCATCCCGTTCCACGAGATAGTATACAATCACCATAACCTAGAAAGTGTGGGCTTCTTAAGAAATCCCATAACACAAGACTACAATTAGCTTCAAGAACCGATGGTTATTCGATAGGAAAGTAATAGCTGGTTACCAAGTATTGTTTCACTGCAGTTGCAATTGTTGCTCGACTAATAACTAGCTTTTTTATAACGATAATCGGAAATGTTTCCATGTAGTGAGAAAGATAATTATAATGTAGTGGATACAACAGCTGCGTGTTTCTGAAATGTGTTCCGAGAGCTGTAGGAAAACGGTGTGAGGAAATGACAGGCTGTCAAGCTTTCGTTTAACTGAAATGTTTGATAATATGTTTGTGTGAACATGGCTTTACTGTTCCCATTGTGTGGATTGTTAATCATACGGATAGCTGAATGGCGTTTCATCACATTTGATTCAATACGTTTCGGCTACAGCGATTCTAAGCTTAGGGGGCTTAGAATCGCTGTAGCCGAAACGTATTGAATCAAATGTATGTAGCACTGGTTTCTAACGGATTTACCTACTACATCTGCCTTAAGTACCTAAATATAACTTTGCTTATTGCTAAAATATATAGGTGTACTCGTAGATAGTGCAATCCACGACGACGCGCCCCACTCTGCTCCGCTCCGTACTAAAGTACAGTCATCGCGGAGTGGGGCGCGTCGTCGTGGATTGCACTATCTATATGTACTCCACAGACTACATAGGGATACTACGTATGTACTCCGTTAAATAAGAATAGGTACCTATAAGTCTCTTTTGTAAATATAGGTAGGTACCTACTAATACGAAGTGTACGATGAATCATACTGATTTACTCATTTACCTAGTGCCAAATACTCCGGTCCATATTCGGCAGGAGGTAGCGCTAGCGATTAAAAGATGACTCGATGAACCAGACCACAAATAACAATATGAATATTTGTCAAACATTATTGTGACGTCAAGTTTGACGTAGATATTGTCAACTCCAACCATAGAGAGAAGACACCGCGAACAAATTTGTGTCCCTTGGATGACAGTTTGACAAGTGCGATGCATGCACGGTGCGAGGAGGTTCTCATAGAGTAATCCGTACCCGCAGATGCGACACAGTCTGCTTCTCCTGCCTACTTGATACCTAACACAGTTTTAACTGCGAATGATGCTCTTATTCTTATTTCGTGAGATTGTTCACTTGGCAACCACGTTTCCTCGTTGCGATTCTTTTGCACAAATGTGATCCATCGTTCCCGGTTTTGAGAACATGAAACCTTCAAATTAAGCGTAGGTAAGTATTTTATTAAAAAAGTATAACAAACCAAAGGAAAGTCGTAATAAGATCGCATTTCCGCGGCCCATTTTTCATAAAATGACGATAATTTAACATTATCCATAATTTGTAAAGAAGAGGAGAATCCATAATTTGGAAAGGATTTAATAAAATAGATATACCTACCTAATATTTTTTAGGGTTCCGTACCCAAAGGGTTGAAACGGGACCCTATTACTAAGACTCCGCTGTCCGTCTATCTGCCCGTCTGTCACCAGACTGTATCTCATGAACCGTGATAGTTAGAAGGTTGAAATTTTCATAGATGATGTATTTCTGTTTCCGATAAAACAACAAATACTGAAAACAGAATAAAATAAATATGTAAGTGGGGCTCCCCTCTTATTATTATTGTAAATAAAATAGGTATTGCTATTTAAAAATCACATTTTAAATTCCAAAACTATCCATACCAATTTGCAAATTTTCAACAGGGGTCATAATAAGTCGTGTCTTGTAGACACCCGCTAAACGACGGCCGCCCACGCCCAATTTAGGTAGGTAAAAACCGCTCAGAAAAAAAAAATCGGAGTGGTTTTTACATCATTGAAAAAAAAAAACCCTAAATTCTGACTCTCAGTACGGGTTTTTTTACATGTTGTATAAGTACACACGGCTATAAAATTCAAAATTCAAAAGTCATTTATTCAAACTAGGCTGAGAATCAGCACTTTTCGAACGTCAAAGTAACATAAGACAGTCCCACAAAACGCCCACCCTTCACCACTTCCTAGTGCTTTCGCTGGGAAGAAGAAGTGGCGCAACAAACTCCCCAGCAGCACAGCTGTCTGTTCAGTTAGAAAAACTTGATTCTATACAATAAGTATTTATGCAAAATAATTTACATAACGCAACACAAAACATTAAATTATAAATTAATAGCCGTATGACAGCTAGCACGCCAATATACCAACCAAAAACATCGAGATCTATACTCAAGCAGAAATAAAAATAACTAAACGTAAACAATATCTAAAAAAAACTTTTTCACAAAAAATAAAACCGACTTCCAAAAAAAACACTACAAAGTGAAAAATAACTTTGATTTCGGAAGTCGGTGTCTTTGGGTTTTTATTTTCATTTGTAAGTCGGTTTTATTTTTTGTGAAAAAGTTTTTATTTTTCACTTTTTAGTTGTGGTACCTACACAAAACCCCCACAAAAATTTGAATACCCATTACCTGATATGTAAATTACAGTGACAAGAACTATTAGAATATCATCCACATACACTAGATGGGAAAAATACGTATTATTGAAGCTAACTCAAAAAACCCTCATCAGATCTTGACCAAATTTATATGGGACCACTTCTGAAGTATGCCCTACCAAACAAAAAAAGAATCATCAAAATCAATGCATAATTGGCGGAGTAATCGCGTAACAAACAAACAAAAAAAAAAAAAAAACATACAACCGAATTGATATCCTCCTCCTTTTTGAAGTCGGTTGAAAAGGAAATAAAGCCTCCAGGCATAAAGGGCGTGCCCGCTTACATATAGCTGTAACTAGAAGTTATAATTGATAAACTAGGACCATCGAGGTAAAATAAATAAACAGTTAATTACTAATAACAATAACAAAACCATGATCAGCAAGACGACCAGTCAAGCTATTCACATCAAGCTATACATTTCCAGTTTATGCTGATCTCGCATTGTATAAGATTTCCGTACAATGCGAGGTCAGCTTAATGCGCTTGATATGTAGCCGTGCGTACAACCCGAGTGCACGTTTGTAATTGAACATTACACAACTAGGCATTAATATAGAGACATATACTACAGTACACATAGCTCTTACATAATGTATGGTCGATAATTATCAGAATTTCAGCTTATATTACATCCCAAGATAAACTGCCGCCAGTGTATCAACATATTATCGAATGCCACGATCCAACGTCACCCGAAGCTGAATCCATTATGAAATGCATATTGATACAGACAAATTGATTTACCTCCGACGCGAGATGAATGGCTGAACGCGGATTAGATTACAACAGATTACAGACACTGTAATAACAAGTGTATAATCTATGCAGCATGGAAGTAGTCAGTTCTAGTGTGACCCAATTGGAACGCTACCAGATCAAACATTACGGCCGGTTAAGTGATTCCCAAGAATTTCTCGGATATACATACTAACATTACGAAATTCAGTGTCTTAAATTTTTACTTCTCATAAAAAAGACCTGTTTGTTGTGCAAACACGACACGAGCTCGTAACTATGTCGATGTGATTTCAAGAAACTCTATTATGTTTTTCTTTAAGTCTCAGAAGTACTTATTTCATAGATTTCCCAGAACACTGAAGTAAACAAATAGTCAATTTTCTCCTATACATATAATATTAGTGGAATTAATTATTATGGAATCCGCCCAACGTCTGTATGGCAATGGCGTGACGAGCAGAATTCTTGGTAGAAAGAAATATGACTCCATCTAAGAATTAAAAGGGGAAAAGTACATTCATTCAATTCATTCAAAGTACGTTCATTTCCAGTTTAAGATAATCTCAGATTGTATAGGATTTTCGTACAATGCGAGGTCAGCGTTAACTGGAAATGTATAGCTTGATGTGTAGCCGTGTGTACCTCGAAGAATCGACAGCGGCGATATCCAGTGAACAGAATCCAATTTGATGTTAGAGTTCTAATGAGATTTTCATTTCACTGGCTTTATTGGGACGAATATATTTTTGGAACAACCCAGTTTGAAACGTTGAATGATAAATTAACAATAATGGCACTGGCAATATTCGCACTGGGAATTTTATTCGCGCGAAATTACTATCGCAATTCTGTAACACGGTATCCACATTCACGCACTAGTGATTTTAAATTCGCGCGGTAAGAAAACTGTGATTTGATACAGATTTGGCGCGGTGCGATGCGAATTTTATTTGCGGGGATATTTTTCGGAATATGGGGTTGTATGTCGCTACACGCATTGCGAAATTAAAATCCCGTGAATGGGCACTCACTGCTCAGTAGTATATCGCTATACATACATATGTGAACATGTGGGACAATTATTTTAACCATAGACTATGACCGCTGAGTGGCTGTAGTAGCTGTTTGGGTTTGAAACACAAGTGTTTCAAACCCAAACAGCTCAAACATATAGGTAAGTTCCAATAAGATTGGAGTATTTGCGCCGTTTGAGTTTTTCCGCACCTTTTTTTTTTGGTCTCGGTTTGGAAAATCCTCATGGATGTCCTCCGCCCTGGGGCGGGCGAAGGGGTCTGTCAGACTCGTACTGACCAAAAACCCCCGGTGTTCCATCTCACACCTACGTCGGGGGTCGCGGGAACGCAGATACTTCCGCGACCCTCGGCTGGTGCCGGCCCACCTCTGCGGGCCACCTCGAGTTTGGGGGGAGTGAGGTGTTAAACTCCCCCCTTACATCGTAGAGAGGCGCGCGTGGAACACTACGCGCCGCCATCTCGGGTCCTAAGGAGTAGGGGGCGATGGATTTCCCCAGATCCGTCGCCCCTGGACCCATTTAGGGGGGCTGGAAGAGTGCGTTATCCGCCCTCCGCCGACGCCCGGTGCGTCTGCTGCGGATCGGGTTAGTGGAAGCAATCTCCCGCTCCCTTTTCGCAGTCTCCTTCTGCGAGATGACTGTCTCGCAGAAGGAAACCACC
Source organism: Xanthia togata (assembly GCA_963853775.1). NCBI lineage: Eukaryota > Metazoa > Arthropoda > Insecta > Lepidoptera > Noctuidae > Xanthia > Xanthia togata. Next base: position 20,938,538 of record OY970795.1, on the reverse strand, counting down.
GCGTCCCAGGACTCCTCGCTGCCAGCCATGGAATTCACGACGGCCGGCAGCGAAAGGTCACTGCCTACTCCAGATACGAGGGCACGGCGCGGCTCCTCCCAAGCGGCACACTCTGCCAGCGTATGCCGCGCCGTGTCCTCCCGACAGTCGACGCAGTGGTGACACCGAGCGTCCGGCTCCCTGTTTATGCGACACAGGTACTTCCCGAAGCAACCATGCCCCGAGAGCACCTGCGCCACCCGAAACGACAGGGAGCCGTGCCTCCTCCCGAGCCAAGTGTCGAGCACCGGCCGGACCGCCTCAATGGTGTTGATTCCGGCGGTAGGGCGTGAGAGCCTGTCCCGCCATTCCGCCACCAGGACCTCGCGAAGCTGCGACCGACGCAGCTCCAAATGTCGCTGCGTCAGCCGCTCGCCTGGCGCCCTCGAGTCCTCGCGCCACCTATACAGTGACGCGAGTACCCTCGCCTCCAGGTCCCAGGGCGGGGATCCGGCCAGTGCGCAAGCCGCCTCGTAGGAGATCGTGCGATACCCCCTGATGACTCTGACGGCCATTGCTCGCTGCGGTCTCCGCAGAACTGCGATGCTACCGGCCGTCAGGTCAGCCGCCCAGATCGGGGCCCCATACAGGGCCATCGATCGCACGATCCCCACGTAGAGTCGCCTATAGGCGACGCTCGGTCCCCCAGATTAGGAAGCAGCGTTGACAGCGCCCCAACCGCGCCCATCAACTTTGGCGCCAGCCGCCGGAAGTGGGGTCCAAAGTCCCACCGGCTGTCGAGGACCAATCCCAGATACTTCATGGTAGACTCGACAGCGATCCGGACCCCGCCGACCACTATGTGTGATCCAGGAGTTTTTCCGCACCTGCAGCAGCAGCCCAACAGCACAGCCCGCCGTGCTAAGAAGATGGGTTAATTGGCACAAGGGTATCGCTTTGGGTTTTTTTTTTTTTTTTTTACAAATAAAATTTTACGTATCGATATTCATATCATAGAACAAATCAAATATTCTTTATCCTCATATTGTTTAGTTAATATAAAAATTATTACCAAGAAAATCATTTTATCGAGTCACAGTTTCTAAACGTTTCAATTTATAACTTTGACTAAATGCATACCCTCCTATAAAATTATAACTATTTTATAATTGATAAAACTATATTCCGTAGTATAGTTATACGAAAGCGGTTCATAACTATCGAAGCATAATTTTGTTACTGAGACCAATTTCCACGTAGCGCTCTCCGACCGCTGCCGCGGAACCGCTCGCTTCGCTCGCTCGGCTCACGCGTAGTTGGTGACAGTTCTAACTTAACCTAACCTATTTGGTCGGAATGCCCTAATAGATATTATTAGATCGTGCTCGTATCATAGTAAGAAAATTGAATACTTTTTTTATTTGAATATTATTACCTACATTTGTTTTTTGTCCAACACAGAACTTTGACTGCCTCGTTGGTCTAGTGGTCGTAAGCGCTACTGCTGAGGATGAGGTCCTGGGTTCGATTCCCGGTTCGGGCAAAGTGTTATTGGGTTTTTCCGTCTGGAATTTTTCAGTAGAAGCCTGGAGTCTGGATTTGTGCACGGTTGATGGGAATAGGCTCGCCCCCTATTACATGGGACTTAAACATAACGTAGGTATAACAATTTTGGGCTTGCGGACGGTGAGCTATAGCTCTCCGTCCGATAAGGACCAGGCCCGGGTCGACAGCGACGGCGCGTTGTGTTCCACGCGCGCCTCAAAGAGATGTCAGCAAGTGAAGGGGTCCGATGGGACCGATGCCTGCCGGGGTTGCGGGAAAGTCCGAAAGGGATATCGTGGCCCTTGGCAACGGAAAGGCAACTGAAGGAACACGGGTGGGTTTTAGTTAGTAAGAGTCTGATACGCCCTCTCGCTCCGCCCAGAGCGGGAGAAGACATTGACTTCCCAACCAAAAAAAAAAAAAAAAGATACCTAATTACCTATAACAATTTTCAATATTTCTATACAATCGATATTTTAAAATGGTCGATGTTTTGACCATTGACATTTTAAGGCTCGTGCAGACCAGCGCAACGCGACTCGAACAATACAATTTCTAAGAAAACTTCACGGTATAACAATACCCGTAGATATTTTAATTTTCGATGTTCAAATATGTTCCCAATTTTATTTATAAAATTGCGGATAACATAACGTCTATTTTTACATTTTCGATGATGGAAAAATATGGAATGGAAAAATACACCGATCAAAAAATATTCGTTAAAAAATAGTTCTACTGTTGGATAAGTTTGTATAAAAAAATGTGGTTATAAAATTCATTGAATTGTGTTTCTGTGCAATAATGTTTCATTCAAGTAAATAGTCGTTAAAATTAAAACAATAACATTCGAAATAAAAATACAAGGACCAAAAATTATATGAAACATTTGCTGCGAAACGAAATTCTATGAAATTTATGTCTGGGAACAAGGGAACACCTTGAATGGCTACTTATCGTGAATTCCACACTAGTAAAGCTCCCATTCGGGATGATTTTTTCCGACATTTTCAACAATAAACCTTAATACCTAACCTGAACCTTCCCTTCCCCATGAATCACTCCGTCCATTGGTGAAAGCCGTATGAAAATCCGTTTGGTAGTTTCTGAGTTTATCACGTTCAGAAATACAGACAGGCGCGGCGCGAGGACTTTGTTTTTCAATAATGTAGTGATAAATATTGAACCAAAGGCGATAGCAAAATCAGCTAGACATTAGGTAAACAGAAGGGTCTTATCCAGTGAGCTAGAACGTCAGGTCAGTGCCGCTTGCCGGCCCTGCCTAGCCCCTTGGTTACTCAGGCGTTACGACCCTCCCCTGTACTCCGAAGTTATTGATACTTTCCAAGAAAATCTTCGCTAAGTGTTGCTTGTAACGCTATAAAATTACAGTGCTAACTATTTTCTGGGTCGTTATTTTGTAGGATATTTATGTACCTCTGTTTTTCACTGTCGTTTTCATTTTTATTTCAATGTTGCCGGTTTAAGGAACTTTGAGGTGAATATGTGAATTTTTTACAAAAAAACATGAGTTTAAGTTATATTAACATCAATATAACTAAGAAAGAAAGAAAAATATTTTATTTGGGACACGCACAGAAAAAATACAAACAGTAATAATAATTAAAAATATATATATATATTTAAATAAAATAAAAATAAGCATATAAAAACTAAATATTTTTTTAGTTTTTATATGCTTCTTTTTATTTTATTTAATAATAACTACCTGTGCGAGGCCGAAAGGCCTATTTCAGCAAAATACGGCGATATTAAAAAAAAAAACCACCACGCTTATTTCTGATAGGGCCCACTGTGATGCCCACGGACACACCTACGGACTTAGATAAATCCCACTAGGGGATTTACATCAACTGTTCTACATCACATAGAGTAATATTTGCGAGCATTTTACCTAGTCTAGTCACAACATACCTGAACGAGGAAATATTGCAATAACAGGAAGTGCACGTGCCCCCACAACATCTAAACAAATAATTCTAAGTAACCATTGAATCATTAGAAAACTACAAAATACCGCATCATGTCGTCAGTATTAAAAACCATAATGTAATACACGCATCATACAAGAGTTGCGCAGACGCAACGCAGCTGCCTGTCGCGCGCCGGTAATTTCGTTAATGCTATTTTAATCGGCATGTAATTGGACCTCATTGGGGACACGGAACATGGCAAGAGACAAATTACACAAATTCTCAGAAATTCGGTAAAAACACTTCAGTATAAATAATTAATGTGATTATGATACGGCCATACCCCGCTGTTCGAAGGAATCGAGGTAAAACATTGGAAAATAAGCTGAACGAAAAAAACGTATAATGCATTTCATAGAAACTAAGTGTTTCCTATAAATGCATTACAAGCCTATATTACTTACCATGTAATTTACTAGATACACGAAGCATAAAATTGTTTGCAGGTATTACAAAACACTTGTGCATAAAATGTAGTGCGGGGACAAAATTGGAGTAGTTGACCGTTCCTTTTTTTTTTTTACCGACTTCCAAAAAGGAGGAATCATCGATATTTTCGTCAATTGTGGACCGATTAAAAATATTTCATGTGGTAGCAGAAGCTTGCACGGTGCTCCCATATTTTTATACTAACTTTGCTTGGATAGTTTTTGAGTTAGCTTCAATATGACGTATTTTTTCCACTTAATCATGTGGATGATGAATAAGTTCCTGTCACTGTTATTTACATATCACTAAAAGGTACATGGCCGAATTTGTGTGGAGTAGTAAGTTAAAAATAACTATATTTCGGAAATCGGTGGCAAAAAAATGAAAATTCAGAACCAAAGACACAGACTTACTTTTCACGACGACAACAAGTTATTTTTCACTTTGTGTCTTTTTTGGAAGTCAGTCGTTTTGTTTTTGTAAAAAGTTTTTTATTTTCAGACGTTGGTCTAGGTAGGTAGGTACTTAAATTCGTATCGAAATGGAAACCAAGGTCATTGAAGTGGGTTTATCGCAGAAGTGCTCTGAAAAAAACAATGAGTAGGTATGAAATAATAGCGTTATAAACCGGCTTCGCTGCGCAACAAAAAATCCGTTGATAACACATTTTGAAACTGTTTTATCCTCCATACAAGTAGGTATCACATTTAGATGTAGGTAAATGTACCTACTTCTCTCTATCTGAAACCACTAGTGTTTTACTTAGTTCACTAATGTTTGACAAAAAACGAATGACAAATGATCACTTTAAAAATAACATTATACCTATAACTAATCATTTGGCAAACATATCATTTCACAAACATATTACTTTGTAGGTAGTAATCATTTGACGAAATACAGATTTCGCATTTTTTTCTTTGCAAATACTTACATAAGTATTTCAAATGTTAAAATATAATTCCAAAATATTCATTTGACCAAGTACTTAGTTTGTCAAATTTGCGGTTTTACAAAATGACGGTAGATAAATTGTTTTTCATATAATATATAAATTCTTTTGGAAAAATCAAGTTTAAACTAAATATAATTTTATAATAAATTTTCTAAACCAGTCACAATTCTCACAAAGTGATCATGGTTACAATTTCCATTTGGGACAAGTTCTTAAAATCTACTAGGTATTATAAAGTATTTTTTTTTTCTATGTATTTTAATCGTTTTAGGCGTAGGGTGACGAAGTTCTAACCTAACCTAACCTTTATTGCGAGTAAAAATATTCGGTTCCGGGTAGCCTACTCAAATAATATATTTTTTGCTGTTTCTGTGAACCTAAAGTATATTCTCGTATTCTACTTTCTGTATCGGAAAGATTTCTGTATGTAAAGTAAGTTTTGGTAAATTAGGTAAGTAATTACATATCAAGCAATGCATTTTGTCAAACGTTACTTATGCTTTGCATTGCTTTACTAATTAACATGATTATAAAAATATTAGTTTGTCAAATTATGTTTTTTTAAGTAATGAAATGATGGTCTTTTAATTATTTATTTTGTCAAATGAGTTATTTACAGAAACAATAGTTTGTAAAGTGATAACTTTATCATATAACCTGACGTTTTTTTTAAATGAAAATTAGTGATTCGTTTTTAAAATGAAGTTTTGTCAAATGACAGCACACCGTTTTGCTTTTTTATTTAGTTAGAGGCAGCGCTACTATAATGCCGCAAATATATCCCTATCCGATAAAGTGCCGCTAGCGGCACTCTATACTCTTCATATTAAATTATGAGCAGTATTTTTCTTACTATAACATCATAACATCACCCTGTACGAGGGGTAGAGGTGACATATATAACATAACATCACGCCTGGTTTCCCCGAAGGGTTGGGCAGAGGTGTACCTGTAGCAGGTACACCAAAATTTCGCCAGTTATGTTTAAGTCCCATGTAACAGGGGGCAAGCCTATTGCCTCCAACCGGGCAATAATCCAGACTCAGCGGAATCCGGGCGGAAAGAAAGAAAAATCCAATAACACTGCTCGACTCGGGAATCGAACCCAGGACCTCATGTTCAGCAGTAACGATTGCGACCACTAGACCAACGAGGCAGTCCATAACGGCATATCATTCATCACAATCGGTTCAGCCGTTTAGTAGTTACGAGGGAACATAGAGACATACATACAGGTCAAACACATAAGCCTCCTTTTTTTGGCTTCGCCGCAGTCGATTAAAAACACAAACAAACGAAGCAAGTTAATAAAAAGCTTGTAAAACCAACAACTCGAAGCTTGAATGCAAAAGCTTTAGGAAACTTTTAATCAAGCTGTTATTTGAACAAATTTCATATTCTGTGATGAAAATATTTACTCTATAAGGCTCCTGCAGACAGGTGCGACACAACAGCGTGACACGACTCCAGTAGAACAATTTCTATGAAATTGCTACTAGTATAAAACTTCATGGAAATTGCTCTACCAGAATCTCGTCGCACCGTTCGCAGCTGTAGTCTTTATAAACGAGCTACAACTACTTAATAAGTAGGTACCTTCGTCCTACTGACCCGGACCCGACTTGAAATTTCGCGTTCATAACAAAAGTACCTAGCAGAATACAAATTTCCTCGAATACAATAGGTACAACAACATTATTATCATGACAGTGTATTTTCAATGCAATTTAAATATCGTTTTTTTAATTATAAAAAAACGATACCACCACTCATTACTCCACTCATTTATTGTGGAATTTAACACGTTTTAATTGGTAGATAACTATATATATATTAGATATATATATTCAAGTTACTATAAAGGCCCCTGCAGACAGGCACGACGCAACTCTGGTGAAGCAAATTCTATGAATACTTCATGGAAATTGTTTCACTGGACATATCTCTCTCAGGTGTGCATATCTCTGGTTACTTTTTAGTATATAAAATTAAATCATTACCGGTATTCCAGACGGAATGCACAGTAATCTGTTATTAAACAACAAAAAAAAAAGACCTGCCGTCACTCAACAGTCTAAAACGCGTTAGCGTGTGCAAGAACAGGCAAAACGCTAGAATGCAAAGAAGAAGAAAAACCATAAACACATCAGTTTACAGATAAAGGCAACTTCGTCTGCTGCACTTTGCTTCCCTCACTTGACCAATGCTCCTCTATGCAAGTCGGAGAATCGCGTCCCTCTTCAAGTCCACTCACTATCATTCGGGCTCGTTCCACCGAGGACCTATTCTGAGATCTTCGTGAATTGCAGTCCGAAAATCCAGGTCACACAATTACCAAAACTTTAAGAATAAAAAAATACAATAGTAAACAAACATACATTAATTAAATAAATATAACATGATATAAATGTATTTTGTAATATAAACTCAAACTCAAACTCAAAGCATTTATTTCAATTAAACCATTTACAGGCACTTTTGAATTGTCAAGGGGTCGGTCAGTCAAAAATATGAAGCTAGTTGCCCATTCCAAAGCGTAGTAGGTACCTATGGAGAAGAACGGGCAAGAAACTCCACGGACACTCTTTTAAATAAAATAAAAAAATGATACAAAATATTGGTTACATCATTCATTTTGAAATTATGCATGTGAGAACAATGTAATAAGACGTGCACGTTCGTAAAAGCGTCCGTAATAAAAAGAAGAAAAAAAAGAATCATTCAAAAACTAAAAATAAATTAAAATAAGCCATGGCAGCTAAGAGATGACCAGTCCCAACTGACGGCGCCCGTTCACGAACATGACGCATGCACCATTCAAGGTAGGTAAATAAGGTTTATAAATAATAATAAAAAAATATTTATTTTCAAGTAACATAGACTTGTATCGTTAGTAACAATTTTCTTACAAACTATGTTAGTAATATTATAAACAACTAAACAACAAAATTAATTAATAAACAATTTTAATTAAATAATAAATTGAACAGCCGACTAACTAGTCTCACAATTTAACTTGTTGTCTCTGATCTAATTACGCAACACATTTTCGTAAACGATTAGGTACGACTAATTTGTTTCTTTTTGACAGTTCAACAACATTAATTGCGTTATTTACGTTGTTGAGCAGATTCTTTTTTCGAACGATTCTGATTCCGATTGATCGTGTATTCCGAAATTAGGGTACAGCAGTGCTATTCTGTAACCATCTCACCGTGAAAACTTAGGGGAAGTGAGCTCGGAGTGAGCTGTCAGTCCCTAGCAGCAGGTGGAATGACAACTTCACGTTCACTTCACCTAAGTTATCACCGTGAGATTATTACAGGATAGACTGGCTGGTCTATTTGTATTCGATCAATGTCTACAATGAAATGAAATAAATTGGCGATTCCACTACAGTCTTTAAAACATTGACAGTTTATTTCATTGTAGGTATATAATGATGGTAACTAACAAGTTGTAGGAGATTGTAGACAGGCTAACGTTATTAAGAGTCAAGTGTGAGAGGTATCTTATACTTACCTAAGATCCACGATACCTAAATAATATCTAATCGATTGATTTAAAACCGCCAAAACAAAGGTAGGATACTAAATCATATATATTTTTATTTTTTATTTTTTTATATCATTTTTTTTTTGTGTTTGTACCTAGTTCAAAATCAAAATATTTTATTTCACATAAATCAACAGGGCCACCTATAAAACGTCAGAAGCAAGGTTTGGGTGTAATACCTAAATATCAATTTCAAAGAGATCGTTACCATTAACCTTTATAATACTGGTGTCTCATATTGGAGACAGATAACAATAAAATTCTATTGTGTCTGCTAATTGCGCGCGCGACAGATTAAATAGAATTTTAATGTTTATAAATTATCGTAATAACATACAAAATTCATTGGAAATGTTAATGAAGGTAATTAAAAGGTTACTACGCGGAATTCAAAATGTAGGTAACATGGATATAAGTAATATTTTTCCTCCTTTTGATGTTAAAATTGTTAATTAACAACCAAATAATGCGCAGAAGCAGTAGAACGTAATATGTGTGCTAGGTAATACACAGATAGATGGGTGGTGGGTGGTGGTTGTCTGTATAGCTTATAGGTAGGTACTTGTGTATAATAAATTAATAATAACTCCCGCGTAGATGGTTAGTCTAGTCTCCTTTGAGATTGGCCGCCATCGCCGATATTCGATCTGTACCCTAATTACGTAATACAATTTCAATCGGAATCGGAATAGTTTTTCGAACAAATTGTTGTTCTTCTTATGTTCGAAAAACAAATTTAAATATTGCAATGAATGTTGTTGAACTGTCAAAATGAAACAAATTTGTCATAATCGTTTACGAAAACGTGTTGTGTAATTAGATAGCTGAAGATATAATAATATGAATAGGTAATAGGCAAATAAGCCATTTTCATACAAACCAGGGGGACTCGGGCGAGCTCACGGAAAATGGAAGTAATAGTAAGGTCTTTGTCCAAAATTGGGACAGCGCAGGCTGGAAAAAAAAACATAACCAATGGTTTGGCCAAGCAACCAATATCGAACGCCAAATCTGAATGATTTTCAAATTAATGAGAGTAAAGGCTCCCCGCAAACAGGCGCGACGCGACCCCGGTAATTGTTCTACCGTGAAGTTTTCCTAGAAATTGTTTTGTTAGAGTCGCGTCGCGCCTGTTTGCGGGAGCCTTAAATCGTCGAGATGAACTGGACAGTAGTTTGATGAGGGCTACAACAGCAAAGATAAAGAGTAAGAGGAAGAAGAAGATCTAAGAAGTAGAAAGAGTATGCGCAGCCCTTTACTCGACAGTGGGAATAAGAATATTAAACCAAAGGTTTTCCTGCCTTCTGCACGGTGTACTAAAAAACCGGCCAAGTTCGTGTCGGACCACGCACAATGAAGGGTTCCGTAGTTTGGATGAATTTATCCCAAGAACAAACTTAGCATTGTAGTTGAAAAACATGTTCTCCCATGTGGAATGTATCGGAGAACATGTTTTTCAAACTGCAAATTTAAGTTGGTCGATTATTACTCGTTAATCTGTAAAGCCTACTTAGCTGTACTAGTTTTCCTTTAAATTTCGTTATATATAAGTACTACTGCCATGACATTTGAATTTCTAACTACAACTGTTTAGTTGGAAGAGGGGGGGGACACTTGACTCTAACGAAAATTGGTACTTGATAAGTCACGAATGGTTTACTTAATCAAAAAACGGTCATGCCAAACCCCTAATATTTTTGAAAGACCTATCCATCACATCTATCATCATCATCTATCTATTCACTATGGGAAGGACGATAAAAAAAAATATCATTCCCACTTTACATGTAGGGGAGATAGGTACCCTAAAATCCTAAATAATTGTTTTTTTTCAAAATTTAATTTTACCACATTTTCGGCGTCAGTAACGTGTATACTCATGCCAAATTACAACTTTCTAGTACCAATAGTTTTTGAGCTAAACCGCGGACAGACAGAGAGACAGACAGACGGACATGGCGAAACTATAAGGGTTCCTTGTTGACTCAATCTGCCTAGCCTTTTCCAAACTATATTGGGGTCGGCTTCCAGTCTAACCGGATGCAGCTGAATACCAGTATTTTACATGGAGCGACTGCCTATCTGACCTCCACAACCCAGTAACTGGGTAATACGATACCCCTTGGTAAGACTTGTTGTCAGACTTTCGGGCTTCTGACGACCCGTAACGACTGTCAAAGATCCACGAATGACAACCGGTACCAACGGCGGCACGGAGGAGTCTCGGTATGTGAAGATGGTCACCTATCCACAGACCAACCCCGGCAAGCGTAGCTTAACCTGACGGATCGACCCGTGTGGCAGTTACTACTTAGCCACGAGCTCCTCCGGAACTACGGAACCCTAATAAAAACGGTTTTATTGTATTAAATTACATTGCGGCTTGATCGTAATTCATGTCGTGTACGTCACATTACTACAAATGTCAGTGAGTTAACTATAAAACATGTTTCCATGACCTTTGTTTTATTAGACCTCAAGTCTTCGACACTTTTCAAAACACCTAGGTATATCTAACGACAAAAAGGTGTAAAAGGCTAATACTACCATATTAAATGTTTTTTTATCTGAAACAGCCATACGCTTAGTCTTTCATAAAAATGTTAGGTACATACTGAATGTGACCATGCTGAATACAGAAAAAGTTGATTAGTAGTCTGTCCTTTTTCCCAACTAATTAACGCCAAGAATTAATTTAAAAATTAGTTCATACCTGACTCGCATAATATTTTAATTACATAATATGCATAAATAACAACAAGTCCTATTTACGTATGTTCATTGAAAAAGCTACATTGGATTATACAATTCAATTTATTAATAATGTAAACAATGCAAATTAATTGCTAACATCGATGTGTAAATAATATCAGCACAATTATGGACGAGCATTTTTGGATGGACCTTTCTATAGATATATCGTATAGTATAGGTAAATAATCCCGTCGGTGCCTTATTGACTATGACGGATCACGCAATACTCCACAAGAGGACTCCTGCTGACAACCTTAATGCTAGTTTGCTAATCTGCAGACAGAAAAAAAAACGAAGAATAGGCGTCAAACAGACGAACAGCACTTTGCTGTCGACAGAGCCAACTTCAACTGTCGACAGAAGCAACTTCAACTGTCGACAGTGGCAACTGCTACTGTCGACAAAAGCAACTGCTGCAGTATTCGATACGCCGACTGCTGCCCAACATGTCGACAGCATTGCTGTAGCGCGCCGCGAACGTTATTATAGTAAGGCAGAGTTACTGTCTATGTGTCGACGGCAAATGCCGACCAATGGAGGCAGCTGCAGTTGCCTTCGTCGACAGCTGAAGTTGGCTCTATCGACAGCAAAGTGCTACTCGTCTGTAGGGATTGATACGCACTACACACAATCTGCATGTACGGGTACGGATCATAGTACGATTATGATCCGTACCTACAAACAGATTGTGTAAAATACAGAATGAGTAAAAACAAGTAATTATAATATAGTTTACCCTTTCTGTCACCTGTCACCCGCACCATGCTACACCGCAAACAATAAAGTGATGCCTGTCCCAATTAACTTTCCATCCCTACTAACACACTTTTCCAAAGCTCTTTGCGGCTTTGATGTTTTTTATCCGTATCAAAACATCAAATTATGAAGATTTTTGTGTGGTTTGTGATCATATTTATGTTCATACTTAGGTATAATATAACTAACAATATTTTTTATGTTTGTCTCAGTGTTCTACTAGTATCCGTTAACAAGTTTCACAGTAAATACAATTAGTACCCTTTTTTATTTAGATTTTTAAACCATTTTTTTTGTTTTTTTTTTTGTTTCCCTTCTTCGCACGTTTTCTCTTAACACATCTGACATTGGCAGAATTGTCGACATCGGCATCATTGCCATAAAGAAGAATAGAATAACAGTATAGTGAACTAAAATATTGATTATGAAAAGCAATAATTAATATCGTAACACCGAATATTTAGTTTTAGATGTAAAAAAAGTATTTAGAAACTTTCCAAAAGCCCTTTTTACACTTATCATGGTTACAACATCAAATTCAGTGTTATACCTGTTTTTATTAATTTCTTAATAGTACATTATGAAATATCACTAACTAGTTACAACCTGTGTCGACACTCTTGCGCCATCCCATCTTCCTGGCTCGGCGTGCTGTGCTGGTGCTGCTGCTGCGGCTGCAGAAAACCTCAAGTGGCGTAAGTATAATAATCTTACAGGTAATTATATTTTCGAGCCGTTTGGGGTTGAAACCCTCGGGCCGTGGGGTCCGAATGCTCACGGCCTCTTCAATGATATCTCAAAACGGGTATTTGACACTTCCCGTGACCCAAGGATGATTTTTACCTTGGGCAGAGGCTAAGCATTGTCATACAACATGGCAATGCGGCCAGTCTCTTGGGTACACTACCAGTCGACCGCGATGCGGATGAATTTTTCGACGCTATATTTTAATTTTTCAATAGTTTTAGTTAAGTTAGTATATAAGTCTATTGGATGTATCTCATATCTTTTACCCTCGAGTTAAGCGGTGCAAGAGCTTAACTCTGACCACCGCCCAGTAGTCATAAAAATGGCCCCCCGCATAGGTCTCCCCGACCCCTCCCAACCCGCTCTCACCAAAAGGGTAACGGACTGGAAGAAAGTAAACACTCAGCTGAAATCCAACACGTCTCCCCAATTGGACGCCATCCCCGACAAGTTCGACTCTATCGCGGACACGACGGCCGCGATCAACTCACTCACAGAGCACGTACAATCAGTTCTGAGCGACTGCTCTAGGGAGGTCTCAGCGTCGGGCGACCCTCGCTGGAGCCTGCCGGACGATGTACGCGCGCTGCTGACTGAGAAAAAGGCGGCCGTTCGTGCCTACAGCAATTTTCCCTGCTCCGCTAACAAAGCCCATATGCGCTATTTACAGAGAACTGTAAAGACACGCATACAGGAGCTGCGTGACACGGGCTGGGACAAGATGCTCAGCGAACTAGAGCCCACCCACCTAGCATTCTGGGAACTTCAGAGGAAACTCAAGTCCCAGCAAGTGGCCTCCATGCTCCCCCTGACCCGTCCCGACAAGACCATCGCGTTCGAGGATTTAGAAAAGGCTGAATGCCTAGCAGACAGTCTCGAGGCTCAATGCTCCCCTAGCTCCCAACCGGTAGACCAAGCTCACCTCCTAGAGGTCGACGCCGAGGTCGAACGTAGATCCTCTCTCCCTCCCGTTGAAGATCCTGATAGTCCGCTGCCTCCCGTCACTCCAGACGAAGTGCATGACATCATCAAAGGTCTGAAAACCCGCAAAGCCCCCGGCTCTGATGGAATCACCAATAGGGTGATCCAGCTATTCCCTGCCCACCTGATAATGCTATTGGCCACCATCTTCAATGGTGCCCTAAGCAATAACATCTTTCCCCAAGCATGGAAAGAAGCCACGGTCATCGGCATACCGAAGCCCGGCAAGCCTAAGACCGAGCCGTCGAGTTACCGCCCCATCAGTTTGCTCAAGGTACTCGGCAAAGTCTATGAGAGGCTTATTTATAAGCGTCTCAGAGACTATGCCGAAACCAAGGGCCTCATCCCCAACGAACAGTTTGGGTTCCGAACCCAGCACTCTAGCGTGCATCAGGCCCACCGGATTATTGAAAACATATGCGCTGGCTTCCAGCGCGGTTTGATAACCGGTGCAATTTTCTTCGATATAGCGAAAGCGTTTGACAAAGTCTGGCACAACGGCTTATTATACAATGTGGAGCAGGACGATTGACATTCCTTAAAACAACATAAAGAGTGTCATGTTCTTTACCCGTATACAAAAAATCAATCAAATCCAATGAATACTTTAGCCACAGGAAATTATTTTTCATTTTCTTATTTTTCAACATGATGTAGATCTGAGTCCGTAATAATAGGTAAACATTGTAAGGTCAAGAACCTGTGCAAAACGTACGATTCTATCCTCTACGTCTCAATATGCTTGAGAGACAGAGAAAGGTGTCATACGATTCCACTCTGACGCGCCCCGCCCAGTTCCACAAAATAATACTACAATTAGAAAGAAAACGAAATATTACTTACGCAAATTATGCATTAGTGGTGCATAGACAATTGCGAGTGTGTGTGTGAGCGGAATTTTTTCGGCAAAAAGTCTCGGGACTCTGTCACTCAGTGTCAGTGCAGCGGCGCCCTTTGAGGAGCGCACACGGCTACCATTTTTATTACGAGACTGAGTGATTTTGTAAAAAAAAATAGTTGTTATTTGTGATTAAAGACGATTTAGTGTGACTTATTGTTCAGTGTTAGTTTAATATTAGTTAGTTAATTAGGTATCGATGTCGCTTGTGCATAATGAACAACGGTGGAGACCTGGAAAATTTAAAAATTTGACTATTGATGTAAATTCTTATTGTGATGTGATAATATTCATGTGTGTAATATTCAGGGTGCAACGGCGGAGATGGAATACCCTTGACTTTTTACACAAGCACGGAAAATAAGTTAAAATTGTAGATAAAACAACTGTACTCTAATTCAAGCAGTTTACAACCTAGGATCACGCTCAATCCTTGTAATGAATACAATTCTCAAAATCCAACCGAGCACTGTTATTGTTTCTCGTTATTTACATTTATGTAAATAGGCCGAGATTAGATAATGTTCTTCAACTAATTACATCGTAACATGCATAGTACAATAGTATACGATGTTATCGCTTCGATGAATTTCGAAATCAATAAATACCTTCGCTACTGCTAGCGGGAAAAGATAAATTGTTTTTTATTTTACTTGGGAAACGGTAGTCCTTATCGTGAACATGTAATCTGATTTAGCGATTGGATTGCCCTAGTGACGATGTCTTTTTAATTATAATACATAGGATTAGTTACTTAGGCTAGACTGCTAGATGCATTGCAACGGAAAAACGCATTGGATTTTCATCGGGCAATGTCGCAAATAGCTGTCAACCTTTTTTTGATATTACTGTATGGAAATATGAAATATCTTTAACTATACTGTTTGCGGTGTAGCATGGTGCGGGTAACAGGTGACAGAAAGGGTAAATTTAATTAATTTACTACAGTTATTACGGAGTCCGTATTATGTACACAATCTGTATGTAATGTAGGTACGGATCATAGTACGACTATGATCATAGTACGAGCATTTTTGGATGGAGCTTTCTATAAATATATCGTATAGTATAGGTAAATAATCCCGTGGGTGCCTTATTGACTATGACGGATCACGCAATACTCCACAAGAGGACTCCTGCTGACAACCTTAATGCTAGTTGCTAATCTGCAGACAGAAAAAAAAACGAAGAATAGGCGTCAAACAGACGAACAGCACTTTGCTGTCGACAGAGCCAACTGCAGCTGTCGACAGAGGCAACTGCTACTGTCGACAAAAGCAACTGCTGCAGTATTCGATACGCCGACTGCTGTCCAACATGTCGACAGCATTGGTGTAGCGCGTCGCGAACGTTATTATAGTAAGGCAGAGTTACTGTCTATGTGTCGACGGCAAATGCCGACCAATGGCGGCAGCTGCAGTTGCCTTCGTCGACAGCTGAAGTTGGCTCTATCGACAGCAAAGTGCTACTCGTCTGTAGGGATTGATACGCACTACACACAATCTGTATGTAGGTACGGATCATAGTACGATTATGATCCGTACTACAAACAGATTGTGTAAAATACAGAATCAGTAAAAACAAGTAAATATAATATATTTTACCCTTTCTGTCACCTGTCACCCGCACCATGCTACACCGCAAACAATAAAGTGATGCCTGTCCCAATTAACTTTCCATCCCTACTAACACACTTTTCCAAAGCTCTTTGCGGCTTTGATGTTTTTTATCCGTATCAATGACATCAAATTATGAAGATTTTTGTGTGGTTTCTGATCATATTTATGTTCATACTTAGGTATAATATAAATAACTAACAATATTTTTTATCTGTTTGTCTCAGTGTTCTACTAATACCCGTTAACAAGTTTCACAGTAAATACAATTAGTACCCTTTTTTATTTAGATTTTTAAACCATTATTTTTGTTTTTTTGTTTTTTCTGACAACCTTAATGCTAGTTACTAATCTGCAGACAGAAACAAAAACGAAGAATAGGCGTCAAACAGACGAACAGCACTTTGCTGTCGACAGAGCCAACTTCAGCTGTCGACAGAGGCAACTGCTACTGTCAACAAAAGCAACTGCTGCAGTATTCGATACGCCGACTGCTGCCCAACATGTCGACAGCATTGCTGTAGCGCGCCGCGAACGTTATTATAGTAAGGCAGAGTTACTGTCTATGTGTCGACGGCAAATGCCGACCAATGGCGGCAGCTGCAGTTGCCTCCGTCGACAGCTGAAGTTGGCTCTGTCGACAGCAAAGTGCTACTCGTCTGTAGGGTAGAGATATAAACCGAGCCGAATAGGATTTCAAACACGTCACTGCGCTCTATCGCAGAAAATGTTCCAAAACAAGAATATGGCCAGAAAAAACGTGTTTGTTTTAAGGGCGTTTATACAGAAAATGGGCAATGTTGCAATTATAATAAATATTAATAATGAATTGCAATTATAACACTGAATTTGATTTAATCAAAACAGCGATTTTTTTAAATTATTATTTTAGGTAACTAGTTGTTTTTCACATTGTAGTATACTCGTAGCTCACCAACAATTGAATACACCGATACAAAGATATGAGTTTTTTTTTTTTTTTTTACTAGAGCATCTCGTAGCTCACCTCTGAGGTGATGACTACTTAACCAGACAATCCTGCGGCTGCCTTAAGCTACTAACTCAAAGCCTCCAGTCAGGTGCAAAACTATTCTAATTAAAACTAGGCGAACGCTCGCTAAGGGCACCCCCTGTGGGGTACGGACCTCGGCTTAGGGCGTCGCTGGGTGAGGACAGCAAGTTGGGACAGGCTGGATCTAAGATGATTCATTATTATTAATCGGGGAATTTAAGTCTACATTTCTCAGCAAAACGCGGGCTGGCGCTTCTGCGAGCAAGGGTCAGTGGGGAGTATTATTTACTCGGGCGGGTCGCGATCGCGGAGGACCTCGGCGGCGAGGTCGGAATGCGGGTCGGTGTCTGTGTTTGTGCACTGTGCTTGTGGCCCTATTGCTCTCCTGGAGGAGGGTTATGGGGTCGTCTGGGTCGGTAAGGATTTGCCTAGGGCGGCGGATCTGACTGATTCTATTAGTGACATAATAGGCGGCCTCGACAACCAGAGGGTTGCGATGTTTGGCGGCGGACTCAAAGAAACGCTTGGAATTGCGTTTGAGAAAATGTTTGGATTGTGGGGATCTTTAGGTCGAGATGGAGGATCTCGTTCCTAACGTACCAGGGGGCACCGGTGATTTTTCGGAGGAATCTATTTTGGAGTGTTTGCATCCTATGAATATGGCGGGGTTTTGCGTGTGCAAATACGGCTCCCGCATAGGTCATGATGGGACGAACTCACGCCAATTTGCACATTAGTGACATTTTGCTACGTGCATTCAGGACAGAGTGGAGTCTACCGAGAACGAAAGCGGCTCGCGAGCGGGCCTGCTTTATGTGATCGCTAAAGGTGAGATGCTGATCTAGGACGACACCTAGGTATTTGGCTCGCTTCTCCCAGGGGATAGGCTTGCCGAACATGGTGATAGGTAGGACGGGGGGGTTTGAACCTTTTACGCGGTTTCATAAAGAGAACCGCTTGGCTTTTATCCGGGTTGACTTCGATCCTCCACTTTCTAAACCAGGCGCCGAGCATGTCGACTGAGGTCTGGAGAGTGCGGGCTATCGAGTCAGAGCTGGTACCCTTGTAGTAGATGGCCGTATCGTCTGCGAACAGAGTCAACTGCGCCCTTTTACTCTTTGAGATATCGCTGGTGAAAAGCGTGAAGATTAGGGGGGAGAGCACAGAGCCTTGAGGGACCCCGCCGCGACCCGCATCGGGCCGCGCAACAGGTTAGTGGCTTTTCGTAGATAAAGCGTGTTTACTTTTTATGCAGTTGATTCTGCTATTTATTTTGTTTGAAAATTGCAATTTTTCAATTTTCTATTAACTACTAATCTTCGTCTTTTAAAATGTTTCTATGGACTAGTACTGTGCTTGTTTTAATTTAATGTCGTAAGTCCAGATCCACATTGTATAAGCTCTACAAACTCGGTGTGCCAGATCGTCTCGTGCTCATCTTACGGGACTTTTTGTCAAACCGCACCTTCCGCTACCGTATCGAAGGAGCGATATCCTCCCCCCGTCCTATCCGCGCAGGAGTCCCTCAAGGCTCTGTGCTCTCCCCCCTAATCTTCACGCTTTTCACCAGCGATATCTCAAAGAGTAAAAGGGCGCAGTTGACTCTGTTCGCAGACGATACGGCCATCTACTACAAGGGTACCAGCTCTGACTCGATAGCCCGCACTCTCCAGACCTCAGTCGACATGCTCGGCGCCTGGTTTAGAAAGTGGAGGATCGAAGTCAACCCGGATAAAAGCCAAGCGGTTCTCTTTATGAAACCGCGTAAAAGGTTCAAACCCCCCCGTCCTACCTATCACCATGTTCGGCAAGCCTATCCCCTGGGAGAAGCGAGCCAAATACCTAGGTGTCGTCCTAGATCAGCATCTCACCTTTAGCGATCACATAAAGCAGGCCCGCTCGCGAGCCGCTTTCGTTCTCGGTAGACTCCACTCTGTCCTGAATGCACGTAGCAAAATGTCACTAATGTGCAAATTGGCGTGAGTTCGTCCCATCATGACCTATGCGGGAGCCGTATTTGCACACGCAAAACCCCGCCATATTCATAGGATGCAAACACTCCAAAATAGATTCCTCCGAAAAATCACCGGTGCCCCCTGGTACGTTAGGAACGAGATCCTCCATCTCGACCTAAAGATCCCCACAATCCAAACATTTTCTCAAACGCAATTCCAAGCGTTTCTTTGAGTCCGCCGCCAAACATCGCAACCCTCTGGTTGTCGAGGCCGCCTATTATGTCACTAATAGAATCAGTCAGATCCGCCGCCCTAGGCAAATCCTTACCGACCCAGACGACCCCATAACCCTCCTCCAGGAGAGCAATAGGGCCACAAGCACAGTGCACAAACACAGACACCGACCCGCATTCCGACCTCGCCGCCGAGGTCCTCCGCGATCGCGACCCGCCCGAGTAAATAATACTCCCCACTGACCCTTGCTCGCAGAAGCGCCAGCCCGCGTTTTGCTGAGAAATGTAGACTTAAATTCCCCGATTAATAATAATGAATCATCTTAGATCCAGCCTGTCCCAACTTGCTGTCCTCACCCAGCGACGCCCTAAGCCGAGGTCCGTACCCCACAGGGGGTGCCCTTAGCGAGCGTTCGCCTAGTTTTAATTAGAATAGTTTTGCACCTGACTGGAGGCTTTGAGTTAGTAGCTTAAGGCAGCCGCAGGATTGTCTGGTTAAGTAGTCATCACCTCAGAGGTGAGCTACGAGATGCTCTAGTAAAAAAAAAAAAAAAAACTCATATCTTTGTATCGGTGTATTCAATTGTTGGTGAGCTACGAGTATACTACAATGTGAAAAACAACTAGTTACCTAAAATAATAATTTAAAAAAATCGCTGTTTTGATTAAATCAAATTCAGTGTTATAATTGCAATTCATTATTAATATTTATTATAATTGCAACATTGCCCATTTTCTGTATAAACGCCCTTAAAACAAACACGTTTTTTCTGGCCATATTCTTGTTTTGGAACATTTTCTGCGATAGAGCGCAGTGACGTGTTTGAAATCCTATTCGGCTCGGTTTATATCTCTACCCTACAGACGAGTAGCACTTTGCTGTCGACAGAGCCAACTTCAGCTGTCGACGGAGGCAACTGCAGCTGCCGCCATTGGTCGGCATTTGCCGTCGACACATAGACAGTAACTCTGCCTTACTATAATAACGTTCGCGGCGCGCTACAGCAATGCTGTCGACATGTTGGGCAGCAGTCGGCGTATCGAATACTGCAGCAGTTGCTTTTGTTGACAGTAGCAGTTGCCTCTGTCGACAGCTGAAGTTGGCTCTGTCGACAGCAAAGTGCTGTTCGTCTGTTTGACGCCTATTCTTCGTTTTTGTTTCTGTCTGCAGATTAGTAACTAGCATTAAGGTTGTCAGAAAAAACAAAAAAACAAAAATAATGGTTTAAAAATCTAAATAAAAAAGGGTACTAATTGTATTTACTGTGAAACTTGTTAACGGGTATTAGTAGAACACTGAGACAAACAGATAAAAAATATTGTTAGTTATTTATATTATACCTAAGTATGAACATAAATATGATCAGAAACCACACAAAAATCTTCATAATTTGATGTCATTGATACGGATAAAAAACATCAAAGCCGCAAAGAGCTTTGGAAAAGTGTGTTAGTAGGGATGGAAAGTTAATTGGGACAGGCATCACTTTATTGTTTGCGGTGTAGCATGGTGCGGGTGACAGGTGACAGAAAGGGTAAAATATATTATATTTACTTGTTTTTACTGATTCTGTATTTTACACAATCTGTTTGTAGTACGGATCATAATCGTACTATGATCCGTACCTACATACAGATTGTGTGTAGTGCGTATCAATCCCTACAGACGAGTAGCACTTTGCTGTCGATAGAGCCAACTTCAGCTGTCGACGAAGGCAACTGCAGCTGCCGCCATTGGTCGGCATTTGCCGTCGACACATAGACAGTAACTCTGCCTTACTATAATAACGTTCGCGACGCGCTACACCAATGCTGTCGACATGTTGGACAGCAGTCGGCGTATCGAATACTGCAGCAGTTGCTTTTGTCGACAGTAGCAGTTGCCTCTGTCGACAGCTGCAGTTGGCTCTGTCGACAGCAAAGTGCTGTTCGTCTGTTTGACGCCTATTCTTCGTTTTTTTTTCTGTCTGCAGATTAGCAACTAGCATTAAGGTTGTCAGCAGGAGTCCTCTTGTGGAGTATTGCGTGATCCGTCATAGTCAATAAGGCACCCACGGGATTATTTACCTATACTATACGATATATTTATAGAAAGCTCCATCCAAAAATGCTCGTACTATGATCATAGTCGTACTATGATCCGTACCTACATTACATACAGATTGTGTACATAATACGGACTCCGTAATAACTGTAGTAAATTAATTAAATTTACCCTTTCTGTCACCTGTTACCCGCACCATGCTACACCGCAAACAGTATAGTTAAAGATATTTCATATTTCCATACAGTAATATCAAAAAAAGGTTGACAGCTATTTGCGACATTGCCCGATGAAAATCCAATGCGTTTTTCCGTTGCAATGCATCTAGCAGTCTAGCCTAAGTAACTAATCCTATGTATTATAATTAAAAAGACATCGTCACTAGGGCAATCCAATCGCTAAATCAGATTACATGTTCACGATAAGGACTACCGTTTCCCAAGTAAAATAAAAAACAATTTATCTTTTCCCGCTAGCAGTAGCGAAGGTATTTATTGATTTCGAAATTCATCGAAGCGATAACATCGTATACTATTGTACTATGCATGTTACGATGTAATTAGTTGAAGAACATTATCTAATCTCGGCCTATTTACATAAATGTAAATAACGAGAAACAATAACAGTGCTCGGTTGGATTTTGAGAATTGTATTCATTACAAGGATTGAGCGTGATCCTAGGTTGTAAACTGCTTGAATTAGAGTACAGTTGTTTTATCTACAATTTTAACTTATTTTCCGTGCTTGTGTAAAAAGTCAAGGGTATTCCATCTCCGCCGTTGCACCCTGAATATTAATGGTTACCTCTGGTTGTCAGACTTTCGGGCTTCTGACGACCCGTAACGACGACTGTTAAAGGTTTACGAATGACAGCCGGGACCAACGGCTTAGCGTGCTTTCCGAGGTATGGCCGGGTTTCGACATGTAATGGATGGTCACCCATCCACGAGCCGACTGCTGCAAATGTAGCTTAACCTTCGACTGACCCGTGAGGCTGTATTATTTAGCCCCTTCAATTTTGATGTACAGACGCCAGCAGGTCAACCTACCCGAAACTGTCAAATTTTCCCAATCAACTTTGAACTTTACGCTATAGTGACTAAGTTGAAAATCTATTGAAGAAATTTGACTGATTGTAGTAGGTTGATGTGCTGGCGTCTGTACAAACTCAAACTCAAACTCAAAGCATTTATTTCAATTAAACCATTTACAGGCACTTTTGAATTGTCAAGGAGTCAGTCAGTCAGAAATATGAAGCTAGTTGCCCATTCCAAAGCGTAGGTTCCTATGGAGAAGAACGGGCAAGAAACTCCACGGACACTCTTTTAAAAAAAAAAAAAAAATAAAAAAAAAAAAAATAATAAAAAAAAAAATAGGTATATATTCTTACAAAATATTGTTTACATCATTCATGTTGAAATTATACATGTGAGAACAATGTAGAAAGACGTGTACGTAAAAAGCGTCCGTAATAAAAAATCAAAAATAAAACAATTCAAAAATTAAAATAAGCCGTGGCAGATAAGAGATGACCAGTCCCTACTGATGGCGCCCGTTCACGAACATGACGCATGGATCAGCACCGCTTAGCTCAACCATTTTGAAGGGAACTCAACGATCCAACACACACGCCACCACCAGCGAGACACTTGAGTGAGCATGACATACTCTTAGCCGCCAGGGCATATCAAGTCAATGAAAGACGTACCCAGTAAATGGTAGCTTTATAGAAGGTACATGGTCACAGTGCTCACACATGTGCTATGCAATTATACAATAATAAAAAAAAGAGATTGAAGTTATACAATTCAAAGATAGTTTTTGCAATCTTCAGCAATTCCAACAATATTTTTGAATGCTAATCAATTAGTTTATGCGACCTTGTGGAGCTGGACCAGCGTTAAGCCAAGCATTTTTGTCAGCGATATAATCCCCAAGCTTATAATATGCCTGGCAGCATAGTGTGCGTTTTATACAAGATTTAAATTTCGTTTCATTTAGTTGTAGTATATGGGAAGGTATTTTATTGTAACATTTTAAACAGTACCCCATGAAAGATGAGTCTACTTTAGCCAGTCTGAAACCCGGTTGAACTAATTGGTCCCTATTTCTAGTACTATAATTGTGTCTTTCACCTCTTTTACTGAAAAGATTAAGATTTTTCCTGACGTACATGATGTTTTCATAAATAGTCATGATGTTAATATTTTTAAACAGTTCCCTTAGAGAATCGCGCCTACGGAGGCAATATATTGCTCTAATGGCTCTTTTCTGCAGAATAAAAATAGAGTCGATATCTGCAGCCCGTCCCCATAGTAAAATACCGTAGGACATGATACTATGAAAGTAACTGAAATAGACTAGCCTTGCGGTATCTATATCAGTAAATTGACGGATTTTTCTTACAGCATATGCTGCTGAACTTAGCCGTCCTGCGAGAGATGTTAAATGAGGACCCCATTGCAGCCTTGAATCGAGCGTGATCCCCAGGAAAACAGTTTTATCTACAAATTCTAGCTTCTCCTTATTCAATACTATATCACAATCACTACTTTTAACATTCGGTAAAGCAAATCTTATGCATTTAGTATTTTTCCCATTTAATACTAAATTATTAGCAGTAAACCAATTTTGGACCTGCAGTAGGGCATTATTTACATCGTCAAGATTTGATGAACGTCTATTTATCTTAAAAATTAGGGAAGTATCGTCAGCAAATAACACCATTTGTGGTTGGTTTTTTAATAAATGGGGTAGATCATTAATATATACTAAAAAGAGGAAAGGACCCAATATCGAGCCTTGAGGAACACCCATTTTTACTTTTAGACCGAGTGAATTTACACCATTAATTTGAACTTGCTGTTGTCTATCATTTAAATAAGATTTTACTAAACAGAGCGCAAGTTTACCTAGTCCGTAATGCTCAAGTTTCAAGAGTAAGGTTTCATGATTTACGCAGTCAAATGCCTTGGAGAGGTCACAAAAGATTCCTATGGCATCTTGAGCCTCCTCCCACGCTGTAAATATGTGTTTTAATAAGGTGACACCGGCGTCAGTTGTACAACGACCTTTGGTGAAACCATATTGCTGATCGTGTAAGATTTGGTTGGTGTTAAAATGATTAAGCATTTGGTTTCGCATTACCTTTTCGAACACTTTGCTGAATACCGGCAGCACGGATACTGGTCTATAATTGTTGGTGTCTTTACTGTCCCCAGATTTAAAAAGTGGTATAACCTTACTGTATTTCATTAAATCCGGGAAGACTCCTTGATCCACACACAAATTAAATATTAAAGCTAAGTATGGTGCTATAGTCTCGATTATGGATGTACAAACTTTGATAGATAGTCCCCATAGATCCTCGGTCAGTTTGATTTTAATTTGCCGAAAGGCTAAGCAACTAGGCTAGGCTAGGCTAGGTAACTATCATAGGATTTATATGTTTAAATTGAAATTCAACCGGACAGCCTGGGACATTCGCTCTTAATAAATCAATTGAGACATCGGGTGAAGAATTTAAAGCTTCCGTCGTTTTAGATGGTATATTAGTAAAGAAATGTACAAATTCTTGAGCTACTTCTAAGTTAGAGCTTATTGCACCACGTGAAGTCTCCAATGTGTAATCAGTGTTTCGTTTTTTTTCCCTACTAGTTTCATTATTTATAACTTTCCAAACTGTTTTTATTTTATTTTCTGCTGATTTGATCTTATTGCTAATGTACAGGGCTTTAGCTATCTTGCAGGTATTTCTAAAAATTTTGGAATATGTAGCAACATACTTGGTGAAAGTTTCAGTGTTAATGTAAGGCTTAAGGCCATACAGCTCGAAAAGCCTTTCCCTACTTATCCTAATACCTCTAGTTGCCCAGTCACTAAATATAAAAATAGGGCTAATATTTTTTGTTTTCTTTTCAAAAGTTTTATTGAATTCAGTGTGCACTACTGAAAAGAAATCCTCATACAATTTATTTGCATCATCCATATTATGGCCTAGAACATTTAACTCCTTATTTAGGATACTATTGAATCTATTTAATTTGCCATTTGTTATTGGTCTAAATTGTATTTGCACTTTTTGCAAAGCTGTTTTAAACTTAAAAGTTACCGTTTGACCACTATGATCAGACGGCAAATAATTTACTATGGCTTTAGCTAAATAATCACAATCGCAGAAGACATTATCAATACAAGTAGCGGAAGTTGAAGTTACTCTAGTCGGTTCTGTAAAAATGTTAGATAAATTGAATGATTTAAAAAGACTTAATAAAGCATATTCGGTATTCTATCTGTCTAGCTTATGTGATGTTGGAATTATTTTGCCCTTTTGACATACGAAGCAAGATAATCCACTGTACTGTTTTAGACCGACCCTTTTTTGAAGTTTCAGAGAACGGGTAAAAAAAACAAAAACAACAAGAGTCATTTATTCAAACTAGGCTGAGAATCAGCAATTTTCGAACGTCAAAATTACATAAGACAGTCCCCCAAAAACGACCGCCTTTCAACACTTCGTAGTAGAAGTGACGCAACAAACTCCTCAACAGCACAGCTATCTGTTCAGTTAGAAAAACTTGATTCTATACAATAATACTTTATGCAAAATAATTTACATAACGCAACACAAAACATTAAATTAAATTATTTACTTCATCTCAGATAACACACGCCAATACCCCCAACAAAAAACATCGAAATATTATATATACTCAAGCGAAAATAAAATTAAAATAAACATAAGTTAATACCCGCCTCCAGGCACAAAGGGCGTGCCAGCTTACATTATAGTTGTTAAAGCTGTAATTTGAAGTCACAAATGACAATCTAGGACCATCGAAGTAAAAATAAATAAACAGTTAATTACAAATAACCATAATAAAACCATGGTCAGCAAGACGACCAGTCACCACAAGCAGCACCCGTTCACGAGCATAACGCAAAGATCAGCCATTACCCCCCTCGCCATATTTGAGGAAAGGAGGCAACCCGACCCCCGACGCTACCGCAAGCAGTGACATCTAAGGGAGCATGACGAACTTGCTGCATATTTCTCAGTCAAAAATAATATGATACATTTTCGAGGTCGCTAGGCCTAACCACATATTGCACTTAAACTCTTAAAAAAAACATTGGCATGTTCTTTAACATGGCTTGGGAGTTTGTTGTAAGAACGTATACTTTGGCACTTAAATGAATTACTAATTTTTTGGAGCCTATTCCTACACACAATAAATAAATATTTGTTTTTAGTATTTCTGCTATGAATGTCGCTGTGTTTAAAATATAGATTTATATTCTTTTTTACATAAATCAGGTTCTCATACACATATTGAGACGCGACTGTCATTATGTTTATTTTCTTAAAATTATCCCTCAGTGAAGGCCTACAACTACCTACCTATAAATTGCTCGAATGGCTCGTTTCTGCAGCACAAACATAGCCTGTATGTCGGCAGCATTTCTCCACAACAAAATACCGTACAACATTACACTATGGAAATAACTAAAATATACTTATCGAGCTGTTTCTACAACAGTCAAATGGCGGATTTTATAGACCGCGTAGGCTGCAGAGCTTAGCCGCTTCGACAATTTGGTTATATGTAGGCCACACTGCAGCTTCGAATCCAAAGTAGTACCTAAGAACACAGTGGTGTCCACAAGATCCACTTCTGCCCCATTTACTAGTATATTGGTTTTAACCTGTCAGAAATCTAATACATTTAGTCTTTTTCTCGTTTAAAAGTAAATTATTATAACACTAAACCAATGCACTTTTTTAGAGAGAGCATTATTTACTTTGTCAGTAAATGACTGTTGACGTTGAAAAGTATAAGTGATGTGTCATCAGCAAATAACACTATTTCATGACTGTTCTTAATTATAAGGCAAGGTAGGTCATTAATATATACGAGAAATAATAAAGGGCCAAGAAATGAGCCCTGCGGAACTCCCATAGTGACAATAGAACCCTGGGATAGCTTGCGATTACCGTCCACTCTTTGGATCCTATTATCCAAGTAAGAATTATGAAGATCCAAGGCAGTGTTTTTAACACCATAGTGATGTACAATGTACAGACGCCAGCAGGTCAACCTACCCAAAACTGTCAAGTTTTTCTAATCAACTTTGAACCTTACACTTTAGTGATAAAGTTGAAAATCTATTAAAGAAATTTGACAGATGTAGTAGGTTGATGTGATGGCGTCTGTACCATGAGCAACACAATCGAAAGCCTTAGATAAGTCACAAAAAATACCTAGGGCATCATTTGAACTCTCCCAGGCCTCAAAAATATATGCAAGAAGCTCAACACCAGCGTCGGAAGTCGAGCGCCCCCTTGTGAAACCGAATTGTTTACTATTTAATGTATTAATTTACACCAAAATTTCACGTCGATCGATTCAATAATAGGGCCAAAGTAATTCGTAACCTATTTTCCCTGTTCTTTCAGTTTATTTTTCATTACTAAGGAAAGCGAGTTCGATTTTCACGATTTTCATTTGGCCTCGATATACATTACAGAAAATATTATTAATATTGTGGACTGCATGCATCATTCATCGTTTTACAATTTGTCGAGTATCTAGGCAACTCGCAGGAAACCTAGTCACTATTTACTCGGGGGATCCATGACTGAAATTACACATCGGCTGACTCAAATCATCAGATTAATTATGATTACTCAAAGATAATGACTTTTCACGAAGGTGATATCGATTATCGATATCGCGCTGGCGCCAAATTAACCAAACAATGTATTATATATAATACTTCAGTATCTACAAATTCGTCGTATTGTGATAACGGCTTTTCGCGAAACAACGAAGCAATCAAATGGCTAAAGTGTCCCGTGGATTTATGTGGAAAGATAAGCTTTAATTGCGCATAGGCTGTAATCTATTGTTTTTAATATTTTACTACAAGAGGTAAATAATCTATCGTCAAGATAATTTAATTCTTATTTTCTGCTAGTCACCTCACGTGAACATTTAAGTACCTACCTATCTGGTGAAGTGGTACTTATAGGCACATAGGTTTAGATTGAAATACTTTATTCTCAAAAAGACAAAAGAGCCACTTACATAAGAACATGGGATAACATAGTGTGATAATCTTATTCTATTTAACTGTCACGGATACAATACAATTATTATTCTTATTTTTTCTTTAATATCTTTATAGTTCTTTTCTATTAACTCATTTTCCCGGTCACTCTTGTGTTGTATTTGTATCCATAGATGGTTTCTTTGACTGATTCCGGTAATTATATCATTGTTAACCCAATCTTCTTGAGGTGGGTTCAAAACCTTTGTTCTCAATACTTTATTGTCTTCTACGCATCGCTCTATCTATGATTCTAGTTCACTGTAGCTGTTTCTTATAATCTACTTATTATTTCGAAATTTTGGCGTAGTTAAGTGGTGGTTTCAATTTGTTTATTTGTAGGTATATTTGCTTATGATTTGACATGGATAAATTGATGATAGTCAAGTTGAAATGTTTATCTTTTAGTTATGTAGGTACTGACATGGTATAGGATAGATTTATTTGTAAGAGTGTCATGTGCAATAGGTTATATTGATTTTG
Source organism: Xanthia togata (assembly GCA_963853775.1). Lineage (NCBI taxonomy): Eukaryota > Metazoa > Arthropoda > Insecta > Lepidoptera > Noctuidae > Xanthia > Xanthia togata. The sequence goes on along the minus strand of OY970795.1, from coordinate 20,909,492 downwards.
TTTACTATTTTATGTCCTGATTCATTAATTACTTGTTTGTACTTTTTTAGTGTTTGATTTATTGTCAGAAGGTCAATTTTGAAATACACAATCAGAAATATTTCAAGATTTATTTTACCAGGGTTGTAGACAACGCAAATAATTAGCGCGAGTTTATCAATTTGTACGCATACGTATGTAATTGTTTCCATTACTTTACATCTTGATATATATACTATATATATATATATATTCACTGAGGTCACATCTTCCTCGAATCATTGACTTCGAGAGTTCTCCTCACTCCTTTAGAAAATAGAGCAAACATACTGCAACAATATGGATATTAGGCGCCATTTCACAGTACTGGCACGGAACCATTCTACCATGAACGCGGGCGCGTTTTTCTTAAAATATTACATAACATGTTTGGCTATGTGCCAGCCGACACGTGTTATCGCTATAAAGTCCGAATTCCCCGAGTTCGTATTAAATAGGCAGGCAATCCGCACGTACGGTAAACAAATGCTAAGCGACCGGGATTCATCATCGCAGGGTGCCGTGATGCCGGGGCTTTCTAATCACGAATTACGTAAGTATACTAAGTATCGTACTTACGTGTAAACCAGGGAAATACACAGATATATGGTGAACTCGTCTTATTAGGCAATGCTTCACCGTCGGACTTAAGCCTTCATTAAGTAAGTAAAGACAGTTCTAACTATTAATTTTTGGGATTGATGGATGATCATGCTTTAAGGGCTGTTTTGAGGATGTTAGCTTCTGTAAGAACCATTTTCCATTAAACTATTGCATGACCCAACATTCAAGACCCATATACAAGCCGTACATTTCGACCAAGAAAGTAAGCTTTGTAGAGTTAGAAGCTTGGCTCTTACATTAGATAATTGGTTTTAAAACAGTGAAATTTAGTCTTGGCAACCTACTTTACATGAAATGTTTTTGGTGGCATTAAGTTTTCTCCGGAGTTTGTTTCGGGTCTTCTAACTCTCGAACTTAAACAATCACTGGGGTTTACCTCCCCGAAACAAACACGGGATTCGGGAGTATTATTGATATTATGAGGATAGTAGGGGACCGGTCTCTAATTGGCTAGTCAAGCTAAGACAGAACCAGCTTAGTGAAACACGTTGGAAATAAAGACAACGGACGAAGAAAAATAAAGACATACACACATCTACATGTACGGCACGTTCTAAGTAGATTGCTAGCTTATCGCTGCCGCGCACCGGCTCGGTTTAAACTGAATTTTCCTTTCTCTCAGTACTTTTACGACTTCCACGAAGATAAGAAACCGACATGCTTTTGTTTCTATAACCAAAACAACAGGAAAACATAATTTTGTATCTATCTCTTTCCTGTATTTTAGTGTTTTGTATTTAATTTATCTACAGATAAACATTACTAATAATTGTTGTAATGGAATATATAATTTAACAGGAAAAACGTTTAGACTCGCTAAAATAACTTAATATAGCCAGATTTTTTGGTGTGCAGTTAAACACTAAGGTTAAGGTTTTTATAAGGTAGTAAGTACCTCACTTTAAATGAAGATAAAACCAAATACATTTTATACTGTATTCGCAATCAAATTTATTTATAACAGATAATCAAATTAATTGATTCAATTTTTTCGTAATCAAATTAGACTTGCCAACCGCACTACTTACAATATCCTGGCACATAAATGTAATTTCCCTCCAACTCCAAACTGTAGGTAATTGTCCCAATATAAATCCTACAAAAAGTCTTAAATACCTTGGAGTTGAAATAGACGCAAATTTAAATTTTGAAAACCACATTGGCTTTCTATGTAAAATAATACGGAAGCTCACCTACATTTTTAAAGGACTCCGTGACGTAGCAGACAAACAAACGATGAAGATGGTATATGAGGCTCTAGTGCAATCTATCATTGGCTATTGCATTACCACATAGGGAGGGGCATGTAAAACAAAACTGATAATAGTAGAAAGAGCCCAAATGATGGTATTAAAGGTTAGTTTATCCAAGCCTCGCCTTTTCAGCACCTTAACTCTTTACGAGGAAGCACAGGTGCTAACTGTACGCCAGATGTACATATTGCTTACTGCACTTCTCCAACACTCAAACCTACCCGAAGAAAGGAGAAAACGCATAGGTCTCTCCAGGAGAAACTTCGCAGTATGTGGGACGACTGCTGTTGGTACGTCCTTCGCGCAAAGATCCTTTCCGTGGAGGTGAATTGTACAACAAATAAATAAAATTATAAATATAGCAAATTGTAGTAAGGTTGAGTGAAAATCTAAAATTATCCATTGGTTGTTAAAGTTAAACTATACGGAAACAGAAAAATTACTTGAGGTAGCCATGTAGGCAGCCTAGGTAGTACTCACTTGCGTACTTATACTTTTTAGGTAAGATTTTAAATTCATAAAATACTTATTATGCAATAAATGTATACATACTTATATTTTATACACACACACGCACATACACACCATCATTGCAAAATCAATCCGAATCTGAATCGTTTTGAAACAGATTGCTAATCCATTGCTCCGTAAGTTCTAAAAAAAAAACTGCAGAGCAACGTAAATAACGCAATGAATGTTGTTGAACTGTCAAAATTAAACAGATTTGTCTTTATCGTTTACGAAAATATGTTGCGTAATTAGAAAGCAGGTTCGCACATTTTCCACGTTGACAACCACTATTTATGATGTGATGGGGGGGCTTGGAGTTCTGAAATACAGGCCTAGGCTTAGTTTAGACTCCAGATCTCCCACAAATTACAAGTTTCTGCCAAACTACCTGTCAACCTCTACATAATTAACGATGTAATTTGTGGAGATGAATAAAAGTTTTTTTTTTTTTTTTTGTAATTTTACACATTTTCCAAATGGAAAAACTCAAAGACCATCTCGGGGATCAAATACGGGGTCATATAACCATATTAACCTTAGATATTTATTTATTTTTAATAATAATTTATTTCAATGTTTACCCAGGAATAGAGTACCTATCCATGTAAAAGTAAGCAATAAACTAGACAAGTTTGACAGATGCTGTAGATAACTAGAAGTCTTAAATCCGGTTAGGTTGTTGCCGACACAGAGTTTCTGAGAAAAATCCGTCGGCCGTGTAAAATGTATACTTTCGTCTTTCTTTCGAGCGATCGTCAAGATAAAATTAGCGGATTGGCCGCTGTGTAAACAAAAACATGGTTTTCCCGCGATTTGAAAGTGAACTAACTGCGCATTTTGATGATTTGTTGTGTTCATTTGAGAAATTCAAGCTGGAAGTACCTATATTCCTCGAAATGATTTTCATATTTCACGTGCGTTCCTGTTCGAAGGTTGCTTGTTTAAAATCGCTGTCTATGATAAGACCGTCTTCATACTGGCTATAAAAATGTATTTGTGTATTCTAATGGTGTACTAGGTATACATACGATAGAATGGCCTAGCTCGGTATACATATATGAATGCGAATCATGCAGATGTTTTCGTAAGGACACATGGCACGTGTTGACTTCTTAACAAATTACTAAATGGTACCTACATTGAGATGCAAATTATTTATCTAATAAACTAAACGCCAACTGCCTACATAACGCAATAAAACGTTTCTAAGAATTCATCAATTAATTTACCAAGATATAGGTACTCACATGGGTAGTCCAATTAATACAGACTTTTTTGTGTTGTAAGTAGATTGGTATTAATTATTACTGGAAGAGCGCGCTTATGTTGAAACCGATGAGAGTAATTTTACTCAATCGTACCTATTCATAATTAATTTAGGGCCTTAAATATGTAGGTATTTCAATAAAACTTAATAACTTATGCTAGATATCTTATGAAAGTACGATATCATTTAGATACTTAAAGTATCTGCCGTTCTTTACAAGGTGTTCCTTTTGATATCCCATAACTCTATTTTCTCTTTTAGCTTTAAATATGAATGATTGGTTTGAAATTGAATGAAAATTATTTACTCGTACTTATCAATGAAACTTAGATACACACATCTGACACATCGAGTGTCTAGTCACTGGACTCTTAATTGATAAATAATTTATATGCTAGTTGATTCTTTGACATGGTCTCATTAATACCATAGAGTAATGGGATATCAAAAGGCCTTGTATATTCTGTTGAATGCCTATATTAATGTTCCCACGGCTGCAATGCTGGGACACGCCTTCAGGAGTGGGCTGAATCTACCACGCAGGCCCAGTGCGGGTTGGTAGATGTCACAAGTCTACGAATTTTTGGTTCTAGGACATGCCGGTTTCCTCACGATGTTTTCCTTCACCGTTTTGAGAGCAGTGGTGGTGAAATTATTTTCACAAAGTTTGGCGCCCGTCTGGGATCGAACCCACGACCTGCAACTCGATTATAATATTATTATTATTACCTATATAAATACACCTAAACAGCCATTACTATTTACTTAACATGACTGAGTCAAAATGATTAAAGTTTGGTTTAAGTATTCAATGCGGGCTCTCTGGCAACTAACTCGGACGAGTTTCTGATTAATATGTCACAACATTCAGTGGATATACTGGCAATCAACAAAACGCGGCCGAGACTTGGGGAGGCAGCACGTGCCGCGCCCTGTGACTACGCGGGAAACGTGTGGCGGAGGTGTAGCGTTTTATAGATCGATTCAAAGTTAATGGCGGCTCGGAAGTTAGCTGCTCGCTGCGCAATACCGTACCCCTCAGCCCCGCTGACCCATGAATTTGTTACTGCGCAGCGACTCGCCTCATGTTCCGAGCCGCCATTCATTATGCGGGCCATAGACGTTCAAGTAATTTTATCAAACAGGCTGGTTCAAACAGTTTGATCAAATATAAATACGAAAATTCATATTTCTTTAGATCAAATTTTCTCACACACATTCATGCCAATTTGATAAAAAAAACTATTTGAACCAGCCAGTTTGGTCAAATTACTTGAACGTCTATGGCCCGCATTATTAGGTTTGTTTGAATCGGGGGAAAGTGCTAAGCCCGCGAAGTAGCCCGCGAAATTCAAATTTTCTTCTTTTTTGCAATTTGCAGGTCAGTGTCAGGTTATATAATGTTGATTAAAATATGATACGCGACAGTAACAAATATGGCTTTACAGAATTATAATCATTAGAATCAGGAATACAACTCCTTAAGTTAGCATAATCCTCAAATGACATAATTTCAAGTCATTCAATAGGATTACATGAACTTACAGAGTTTTATTGATGATTTTTATGATTATAATTCTATAAATAAATATTTGATACGGTGACCAATCATATTTATATCAACATGGTACCTACAATCTGTAAGTACCCTAATTACGTTATACACGATCAATCGGAATTTGAATCGTTTTGAAAGAGATTGCTAATTCATTGCATAGGTAGTAAGTTCGAAAAAAAAATCTGTTCAAAAACGTAAATCAAAATGAATGTGGTTGAAATTTCAAAATGAAACAAATTAGTATATCATTTACGAAAAATGTCTTACGCAATTAGATAGCTGGCCTTCCTTCTGGCCTCTCCCAAGCTGCGACATTTTTTTAACGTATTTTCAAATCCTGACAAGTTCAGACTTTCAAACATGTCCACTGCTGACATATAAATAAAGCGTGGCGCCAAATTTTAAAGGGGACATTAAGCAGCAAACACCAAAAGCTCTTAACTTTATGATCCGAGCCATTATTGACGAAATATGGCGACGTTGGGTGCACACACACCGGCACACGTGCACGACATCTGTTCACGACGGACATTCAACGACAAAAGTTTAATTAATAATGTAGGTCATTCACATGCCATGCCAGCGTAATAACGATGAATGAGTTATGCAATCAAATAAAACAGAAGCTCAATTCACGTTATTGGTTCAATTTTAGCGTGTCGTCAACGAAATTGAAATGTTATATCAATTTGTTATAACCTTTAACGAAATTGGATTGGTTTGATTTAAAATTGGTTACACGCTCTTTCCATTACAATACAAATTCGCAAATAGGCACGTTTTTACCGACCTGCGAAAGTTTTTAGATACTGGTCGGTATTTAGATTGACAACAATTTTGGTTACTCGCTAATCGTATTTGATTGTGGTATGGTAGTTTAGATTTTTCGAAAGTCGACGAATACAATTATAAATTAATACAATTTAGGAAAATTTTGGCTAGCAAAATTAAAATGTACATGAACAGTTCAGTCCTCGTCTATACATACAGTGAAGAGCACTCGTTCGTAGAAGTGTGGCGCATCATGTCACACGCGTTGCTTTTCGAGGAATGCTCGATTATCTCCAGCATTATTGATTACTTGCCCTACTCGGGAGACGAAATCACCCATTGTTACTAACATCACAATAACTATTATTATACATTTCTTGGTCATCATATTTATAGATCTCTACCAACAAAAATAGCAACAGATGTGACATTATAGAACGGAATTTATGAAAACAAGTGTGAATGTTCACTTTTGAAAATAAGTATTATTTAGTTAAAAGTAAGTAAAATAGTAGAGCCGCGCATTTAGAAAGCATTTGCATAATGTGAACGGAACTGCTGATTTATTTCTCACTAAAACCGGCACAATGATATACCTACTTTACCTACTTAGTTTTTGATATTATATAGAATTGATAAATGGCATCCGCTACTGTAAGTGTTAGTTGGGAGTTGGAAAGCAAGTCCAACGATGCGTATCTAACGCATGGTTCAAACAATCAATTAAAAAATGGCTACTCAAATATTTCAGTTTCTGCTTCATCACTAAAGGCTCCGTCTTTTAACCCGTTTGGTTGAAAATATTTTATAATATAGTTATCTGTTGAATATAATATGTACATAACATAACATCAACATTGTACACTTATAAACGTTTTGACTTTGACACTCGGAACTCAGTATGGAAATGCCTCTAACTGGGTCAGCGGTCAACTTCTTTACCATGATCTATTTTATTTCCACGTTAAGTTTCTAACGTTTCTAAGTAGAAATGTAGCCCTAATCTACAAGTGTTTTCTACTTCTCTAGTAAGGAGAAAATATTTCTTTTGTCATCAATAATGAAAGATACTGTAACCGCATCCTACAATATAATACCTACATCTATGACTGTAACAGTTTTCAAAGAGGTTGATAACTCTTCAATTCATTCAAAATCTACCTGTATTCATACTGAAGTTAGTGTATGGGTGTGTTTGTCGACAAAAAATAGAACAAGAAGTGAATGAACTTTCCAACGTTTATTACCACCATGTCTGGTGGAGGTAGGGGGCCGAGCTCGCAGTTTGATTGATGGATAGATAGATACTACAAGTTACCTAAATTAACGTCGTACACCGGTCATCGGGGTCAACAGTACCTGGTGCACGTCTTAACGTTAAAGTCACGAGCTATCACAGCGGAGCCAGCCGGTGCCGGCTCGCAAGGCTTGGACGGAAGACCATAAGTTTTATAAATTAGTGACAATGCCTTGAGTTATTTCGTGGAAGTGCCAAGGTTGGTAGTTCTGGGAAGTGGCGGCTCGTCGGCAAGTACGTTCGGAGCGAGCCCGCTCGGTCTCGGTCGCACATTCACATGCCGGGCCCCCCCGCTGCCGCCGCCGCTGCGCCGACCCGCGCTCCGCCCGCCACGCGTGTTTACCTCACTCGCTTCGGTGCGCGCCGCGTGCCGGCTCCGCCGTTCGCTCAGTACGCTTTTGTACACGAAAGAGGATTGTCACGCCGAGGCGACCCACCTCGCCGAACTTTCACCTCCCGCCGCGATATCGTTATCTGTGATAAACACCGACCGTTGAGTGAAATTGAATGTGCGCGTACTTAGAAAGCGTTTCTGTCGAGGCACTCGGACGGACTGCCGTCGGCGACGTCGATTTCTGCAAATTAATTTCTCCAGTGCAGACGGTTTCTACGAAACTGCTTATAAAGAGTTTTACTGAGAAACGAAACGGCCATAAAGTGGATTTGAGGAAATATAAGTAATTATAAGTGGGCCTTTGTGTTTCCGTGTTTGTTGTTATCTAAGGCGTTTACATTGGATCCCAACCGACCGCGAACACCTCCAATGGTGGTCAAACTACCAGGTGAGAGCTTCAAAAGTGGTGAACCAAATGGTTCTTCACAGTAACTAACAAATTAATCATTTGACTTCAATGCTACTCATAAACGATATGTCAGCGCGAAAGTAAATTTGTTTAAACTGCAAAACACAACATGTACAGACCACACAACATACGAAACGGGGCGCCAGCTGTTATCATTATCACATAGGCTTCGGGGTCAATGCGTTCTCAATGATAAAAGCGTAGATTATATTAATAATGAATGACGTAATCCCTCGCCATTTAAAAACAAATGGATCATTTAGATTTAGTGCTGTTTTTGTTTCTCTATTTAAACCGTATCTCTATTGCAGAAATAATGACGTCGTCAAAATAGTCTTAATTAGTTTATAGATATAGTATTGAATTCTAGAAGTATGTTTAAAATGTTGCAATGTGTTACTGATTCCTGTATTTGGCAAGAAATTCAAACTAGGTACTTACCCGTATTTTTGCTCTTCTATAGAAATTATCGTGTCTGGTTCAATTAGGTTAGGAATTCAGTCTATCTTAATTACAGCGATGTAATACCCACGTAACGTTATGCAGTAGAGTAGGAAATGATATAAATAAAATGATGTTTATGCACAAGCGTACTGACTGTGTTAATGACACCTCGCCAGCGGCGGCGGCGAACCGCTTCATTTGAAAACAATTAAGGTAAACGCGGGTGAAGTCGTCATGCCCCAATAGTCGACAATTAATCTAAAAACTTTTTTTTTTTTTTCTACTGAACTTAAAATGGGCCGGTTTATATGGCAACATATTGTTGGTAACATATTGCACAATTGAAATCACAACACTCAGTTTTAACAGTCATGGCGTCGGAGATATGTTAGTCGAAACGTGTGTGCCCTAACAAAATCGTTTTTTCGTGAAGTTCAGCTGTCAAAAGTGAAACTCAGCACGTGGTTTTGTGTTTTGATTTACATAACTCCAGTGGGGTCTGCGGTAAGTTTCTTTGTTTAATGAGTTAGTTAAGTTTATTTGCTAACGATGTAATATGCAATTTGGAATACTTTTAACATAGAGGATATATTTTTTTAATGTGACACCTATTGGCACTTTAAAACTCCCATTTGACCCAAAACCCGTCATTTTTAGAATTATTATGACGACTACTGGGACATGCTCAAAAGTTGCACCTAAACTCGTCATAATGAGGATATTTTGTGTTTTACAGTACAAAATGCGAATAAATAGCTAATATCGGGACTTTTACAAAATTGTTATCTCTCTAGAACAAACATATTTAAGGTTTAGACTACATTTGTTGATAAAACTGCGTTTCTTTTAAGCTTTTTCTTAGGGGTATATTTTACTCTGCTGGTTCTAGATGCACGTACACAGTCATGTTATTCGATTCAATTATTTTGTTTCTTAGTGGTTAAACAGTGGTGTTTTCTATAAGTATGCACTTTCTACGAGTGTTTTTTTTTAGGTATATATTGGCCGCTGTAGGCCTCCGCCATTCGATTAAGGACACGCGATACATATCTACCGCTTTGGGTACAAGTAGGTCTACCACTTGCCTTTGTTTCTACTACGCTTGGATTACAATTTGTGGCAAGCAAAAATTGACTGTTCTTACATTATGCTTTTTGTTCGAAATAACTGCATGTCGTCACGCGTATTGTACAGACGCCAGCACGTCAACCTACTACAATCTGTCAAATTTCTTTAATAGATTTTCAACTTTATCGCTATTGTATAAGGTTCAAAGTTGATTGGGAAAATTTGACAGTTTCGGGTAGGTTGACCTGCTGGCGTCTGTACCGCGTCTCCCTAACGTGCCTTAATAGCGCCTGTATAAAAATTATGTCATTCAACTAGTTTTGACGCAAAAATTATTAAAATCAGTTTTAAAACTAAGATGACATAGCTTCCATCGCTGTCACTTCTTTGCTTGTCGTATTCGATATTGATGGGTAAAGAGTAATCTTAAGTAAGATTTTTTTATTTAAGATTGTATGTACCTAGTGATTGCATGATCGTAATTTTAATTACAGATCATGACTGAAAGAAACTACAAGCAAGAGGACCTTTTAAAAGCCATAGAAGCTGTAAATCAAGGGGCCACAACATCAGATGCAGCAAGAAAATTTAAAGTGCCAAGGACCACATTAAATGACAAGATTAAAGGGCATAGTTTAGTCGGCTGCTCTAAAGGACCAACAAATGTTTTAACTCCGGAAGAAGAAGAACATTTAAAGAACTGGTTAATTTTCATGGCAGAAAGTGGTTTTCCTGTAACATCAGATCAGTTATTAGATAGCGTCAAATTATTAGTTACCAAATTCAAACGTAGTAACCCATTTACTAACAATAGACCAGGGGCCCAAGTCTGCTATTTTTATAAATTCGTCATTCCAACACGATCCCATTGTCATTTTGCTAAAAGTTCGTAATCTGCTAAATTCATAATGGTCAATCATTGGTTGATCATTGTATTCCACAAACACGATACTCGTAACGAACTAAAAGAAATGACTGCACAATGTAGTTCTCATGGTAGGTCACTGATCAAAGGAAATGTCAAAATTTTAGCAGATAAGCTAAGTCAGTCATTCATTTTTCATTAAGTTCCTACGAGATTACCAATAGATACCATTTCTTTCAATGGAGTATCAGTGGCTGACCATTGGAAAGTCATAATGACGCCAATATGTTAGTAGATTACCAAACTTGTCAAAATCAACAATTATGAAATCAATGATAGACCATTCTGACACTATTGTAATAGCAGACTTGAGGCCCTGGTCGACATTGGTTCGAGTCATTCATAAAGCGTCGCCCTGAAGTGGGTCGGTGGGTGTCCCAAAATTTGATACAATCTCGAGCATTAGTCACGGAAGATGATGTTCGTTTAGGTACCTGTTTTATAAAGTCTGAATAAGGTTTACATTGCGGACTGATTATAAAGAATTAAGATTATTATTAGATATATTATTATTGGGTTTGAACGCTTAGTTGTAATCATAATTTTGTTTGATACCTTTAAAACCGATTTTGAATTCAAACTCTCTGTAGAGATTTTTGCAAATCGTACTTAGCATGCGCTAAGCAGTTCAGAAGTTTTGATGAATGACAACCTTACCTACATATTTATGAATTTTAGAAATTATTTCGCGGAAAGCTATATAAATTAATGTGGCTTTTATTTTTTGTTAAAACTGATTATTTTATTAGGTGAGAACTGATTTTACAATTTAAATATTTTAATAGTAATAATTTTACTCGTGCTACATATGCACATGACTGCATGGTTATTATGATTAAGAAATATAACATATATTTTATAGACTGATTTTGTGATTCCAAGCGTTTGATTTTAGGAATATAAATTAAAATGCAACTATGTATCTGTTTTATTGAATACCTGCTCTTCTAACAGATTATAACCTGCTATTCTAAATAGGGATTTGGTTTTCTATCTATCTACCTAATGTTTCAAAGGCACAAGTATGCTTAACAAATTCAAGCACAAAAAAAATGTACTTATCTTGAACTTTATGTTCAAGAACAGAGAGTTTATATTAGCATTAAAAGTTGACGAGTACTGGGAATATTTGACGAGTATCCGTACAAATCAGACGACTATTGGTACAAATCGCCCTTTTTTTACTTTTGCCTTAATAAGTACATAAACCCATCAAAATGATTTAAAAAAATTAGTTACTTAGAATAACGAATAAATTTTCTATCACGTCATGCAAAAATTTTAATTTTCTATTAAATATTTAACACACAGTAGCGCTTCAAAGTCAGTGATTTCCGAAATCCGACGAGTATTGGTACGTTTACCTTATCGTGATAGCACGCTACGATATAACGTTTCCTTAGAATTAACGATCAAGTCATAAATATTGTTTGAGGGAATTATTGCAGATTTTGCATAATTACAATACGTAACGTCCCATGCAACTTACTTAAATAAGACCCGATTATCCAACTAAATTGTTTCCAGTTTTTTTTATGCAACACGAGTTCACGATTTAATCTGACAGCACCAATTAACTATCAATCAGCATAAAATGAAGGCGGCTTAAATTATTTCTTAGAATACATGTATTTTCGTAACCAAATATGTTAATTGCTTTCTAAGAAACTCATTAGGAGTAAAACCGTAAAACATAGAAGGCTAGATAGCCCCCTGACAGTTTATTTACGCTGGCTGGATACTTCTGTACTGTAGGTTAGAGATGGGCTTAAACGTTAAATAATAATAACACTGCTAAATGGTAATGCTAACAATATTTAACAGTTAAAATTAGCAGTTATTTTTAGCAACTGTTAAATTTAATCACAGACAGATTGTTAACGTAATTAATTCTCATTTCCTTCATACTTTTCACAGGCTGTCTGACTGTCAACTTTTCCTGTTGGCGTATACACAATATACAAACAGTCAAACAAATGGAATTTTCACTCACAACACTATCTACCACAAACAAACCCGCGTAAACCTTCGTAACGAAGATTAGTCTTATTTAACACTAGTTAAATGTAACAATTCCGAATTCAGCAGTTAGCACTTAGCAGTTAATTAAATCAACTTGCTCAAACTTATCAATCTAACTGTGACTGAATCTGCAGGACCATTATTGCTTTGTTGTGAGTTGTGACTGCTATATTTAACAGCTATCCCAGAATTTATTTTGCAGGTGTTGACACTAAAAAAAATTAGCAGTGTTAATTTAGCAGCTTATTAATTTTAGACCCATCCCTACTAGATCCTACTAGGTAGACATGTTTGCCAATTTCCACGCGCACGTAGCACTTCACCACTCACCCACTTGGTAGCGACCTCGCCAGTCCCAAGATTGTTGACAGCACTTAGTTCAAATCAATGTTATTGTTAACAATCCCATTGTCCACGTTTTACCGGGAACATCATGCTGATAAATCGTTTACAGGGAATCGTTGCGGCCTTTGTTTATCCTCAAAGGGAAACAATGTATTTTTTGTTGCTATTTTATAGCTAAAAGGAGCCGAGTCTATTGTTACCGGTTAATGTACTATGATATGAATCGTAGAAACCTTGTAGTCATTGAAAAAAATATTGATTCGATACTGTTTTGGATGTTTGACGTAGACTGAAGTTGTTTTAATCGTAATTCTAATTGTTGTTATTAACTTGCAACAATAACGATTAAACAACGTATAAGTCGCCTCTTACGCAGAGCCCTGCGTCAAAAAAGTTCAGAGGGCACCTCCGCATTAACCAAACCAAATGATATTGTATGTACGAAATAGGGAAGTTAAGGTTAAAGGTAACTCTATATTTGTTTGTGAACATGGAAGCCAGAGAACATGGATCTCTCGAATCCGAGTGGATACGAGTATTTACCGCATAAGAATGTTTGACCAATAAAACGAAGCTCGGCTGCGTAATCCAGAACGAAGAGAAGAGAGCATTGCAAAAAAACTTGTTGAAGAACTTATTTGTAATATTCTATTATTATTTATTATTCTATTTTGGCGCCCAACATGGTTCACTACCTTGTTGGGCGCCAAAATAGACCCAAACCTTAACAATACGACCATAAACAGAATATTTAAATCGAAACTCCGTTGTGCTATGCATTGCAGAGCGAAGAAATTACACAGTATGAAAGAAATTAAGTACTTTACTTTCGCAGATAAGTTGTATCGATATTATATGTCGATAGGTACTACCTATGCTGGGCGCCAAAATATACACTAACAAAACTACTACACATGATATAGAATATTTTTGCTCAAACGACCGCAACTACTTATTGGGTTTTAAAATTCATAAAACAATTCAATTCAATGCGACAATTTGTTAAACCCTGATTTACCTATGGAAATGTTTATCTTATCAAGTCTAAAAATTAATCCTAATTTGAATTATTATAGGTACCGCTCTAGTTTTATTTTCTATCCTTCAAGTACAATAATGTAAATAAATCCATTATGTTATTCCACGTTTCATTGCTTGCTATCTATACATTAATATATCCAAATGTCTGCGTTCATTAAAACATTATGTTCGATAAAAAATTCTTACTAATGTTATTGTTTGTAGAGTAGCTGTTTCTTGTGTGCAATGTGTACAATAACAACTTCTTGTTCATCTGCCCATTTGAATAATATGTCAATAATAATAATAATATATCGAATGACTGTATTTATAAACAGCCATACCTACCAAGTCTGAGAAAATCAATCACTTGAAAACGAGAACTGTCCAAGAATTTACGATGGTAAAAAAACTAGTACCTTTTAGTACAAAACTAAGTCTACTAAACTCTTAGAAAATGTAGGATATATAAGTAAGTTTCCGGATTCGAACGAAATGTTAACATTTTGCCGTAGAAATCCATTAACATCGCTACTTAGAAAAACGCTTTGCCTGTTAACTTGGGAATTAAGAAACGCTCCTAATCGCGACGCAAAAAGATGAAATTTTATTTCATCTAATTAAAACCGGATAAAGACCGCCAGCAATTTAAACTTTATAATAATAAACCGAAATTCTTCCCAAGTTAGGTAATCTTAACCAACTTGGGGTGAAAGCAGGTTAGGGAGGGAATATGGATCCCTCGATCATCGACACCCAAAAAGTTGTCAGCTAGCGTGGTCATGGTCAACTGATTTCTAATTATGCAACATATTTTCGTAAAAGATAAAGACAAATCTGTTTCATTTTGACAGTTCAACAACATTCATTGCGTTATTTACTTTGCTCTGCGGTTTTTTTTTTCTAACTTTCGGAGCAATGGATTAGCAATCTGTTTCAAAACGATCAGATACGGATTGATTTTGCATTACGTAATTAGGGTACAGCTTTCTAATTACGCAACATATTTTTTCGTAAACGATAAAGACAAATCTGTTTCATTTTGACAGTTCAACAACATTCATTGTGTTATTTACGTTGCTCTGCAGTTTTTTTTTCGAACTTACGGAGCAATGGATAGCAATCTGTTTCAAAACGATTCAGATTCGGATTTATTTTGCATTACGTAATTAGGGTACTGGTCATCAACTCTCTATTATTATTGTCTATATGAAGGATCTTTTCTCTAGATAAGACAATTAAGTAGGTACTGCTACAAAACACAAATTAAAAATGTTTATGTAAGTGCACCTACTTGCTTTCGTATTTTTGCATAAGTCATTTCCGTGGATATACGCTCGCTTCTAGTTACGAATACATTTTCTTGAACCAACCGTCGAACTCGTACTTACATTGTTAGTTTCCCAGAACTTATCAATATTAAATGCCATACTTAAATCTGATTTCTGAAATATGATAAGTTCTGCGATCGTAATTCTAGCTTCATCAGTGCTTGGAAATCGCATGTATTTACATAAAATGCAATTTAAAAAGTTGTAGTAGTAAAGTTATGGCGCATAACTTTTTACCCCCCTTTTTTTTTACGCCTACTGAGAACAGTAAGGTATGTACATACCTTGTCTACTATTACGACGTCAGTAGCTACCTATGTATTCGTCTTATGACCAAGTGCTCTTAAACAAATTTGTAAACATTAGTCGTCTGCTTACCTACGTCAATAGATTGTGTGTAGCTTGCCTTGCTACATTTTACATGATATGAAAAAGAGAAAATGTTGTTTTACTTGTGAGAGTAACTACTAGGAAAATACGAGTTCTCTCGAATCGGCGGGCGGACGGAACAAGGTGGGATGGCTGCGCGGGCGCAGGTATGCGTGTTCTCAGAACGCGCCGCGTCCGTTTTTGCTCCTTTTTCGATTCGAGTTTACCGAGAATCGAATGGCCCGGTGGCGGGCCTACTCGGAACTCGTAATTAATCCTTGGAAGCCTCCGACCCAAGGGTTGTTATGAGAAATCGCCAGCATTATGTCTTCATTTTTTATTTATTTTTGCATTGTCTCATTTTGAAAATTGTATACGGGTTATTGTTCGCCGAAGGACCGACAATGCCATGCACAACATTATGCATGGCTATTAAATTTTATGCAGCGTTCGCCTCTGACCTCAGGCTCTTAGGAAACTTTAAAGTTATTGATGCGCTTCCAAGAAACTAATTATTTATTCATAAGAGTTACATGGTAATCAAGAACGAATCAAGGAATCCACTAGAAACTAGCTGCGCAGGTTGTCTTGCACCAAGGAACTGCTCACAGAGAATATATTATGTTTCCAAACTTTGAAGCAAGACGGTTGTAAAAGTCAACATAATGCTAACTAGAAATGAATTGAAGACTGAATTCATTTCTCAATCTCCATAACGCAACATGCTACTGTGTTAACGAACCAGAAAACTTTTAAGTCCTTAAGAAGGTAGCATGGAGAACGTCATTGCACGGTTGGCGAAACCACATTTATTATTTCTTTGGCGACAAGAAAGACATAATTATTCATATGATAGAGTCAACAGAAACTGCATTATAAAACAAAATCGTATTCTTTTTTGGACCACCATGATTCAAGAACTGTTAACTCCGTATCCAATTTGCTTTGCACCGTGGGCATCTCATGTTTTGTTGGGCTAGGACTGAAACGACTAAAGCAAAACGAAGGAAAAATATATAGTCGCTTGCACCGCTTTCCCAGAAGAGCGGCTAGTTTAAATTTCAATGGCGGACTACTGCGAACCCGGTCGACAGTTTCGTCTAACGAACTGATTGAAATACTGCTTTGATCTGTACCTCGGCCACACAAAATCAGCCTCTATATTGTGCATATCTAAAGTGCTATGTTGAATATACATAGTAGTAGGGAGCGAATTAATTTTCTGTTTTGCCTTTGGGATAGCTTCGTTCGTCCTTGTGTTGTTTTTTTTTAACTGAGTTAAAATAAACACAAACATAAAAAAATCGCTTCACTTTTTGCCTCTATGAAATAAACAGTGATTGGAAAATATTTGGTCCAATAGCAACATTTTATTTTACAATTTTATCTGAATGGAGCACGAAGCTTACACTAATTGCGCTGCTGATAGCAACAGATATGTCGATAAACTTTAAGTAAATAAGGTGAAGGCAAACGTTTAGGTCACCTCTAAGGCTACTAGCATTTACTGTGCTACTACTACTCAGTTTATCGATATAGGTACCTACTCGTACATGCTGATGTAATGCCACGTCAACATACCTATTCTATATGTGCACCTACAAAATAATACTTACCTATCTACGTTTACAAGTTTGGTCCACAGTGTTTATTTATGAACATAGCAATATTATGTAGCGATGGTATGTCAGCATAGGTGACATGTGAGTATAATCAATCACAGCTATCTATTTCCATCAGAATTCAAGTCACAAAATGGAGGTTCAGTTCAAACGAAATGAAACGTCCAAGGAGGAAAGTTCGTAACGCCTAAACCTGTTTTACAAGTTCACAGTAGGAAATCCCTTTCACTCGGAAACGGGTCTGGGCTCGGGATAAAAATAGATAGTCTCATTTACAGATTACACAACGTGTAATTGACTGCCCATAAATCGGAGCTCCTATATAGAATCACGAATAACGGAACGCATCTATTTTAAAAATCGAAACTACCACGGGTCGACGTTCCGGGAACCGCGGCGCAGCGTTGAACCGACCGGTCGGCGAAGTTCTCGGAACACGCGAAGGTTGTTCAGCTAAACTCTTACATTGAATGCGAACGGTTATTGCCAAAGTCTTTTATGTGATGTCGGACGAGCGTCAGTGATGCATTAGAGCTTTTATAGCGCGCCATCAATTGCGAGATTGAGGCCAATACAATCATTTTGGAGCTCGCAATCACTTAAGACTATGAAAAAAAAATCTTGATGCACGTTTTACGTTTATCTCGGATCGTGAGCTGACTTTCTACATAGGGTCATTAAG
Source organism: Xanthia togata (assembly GCA_963853775.1). Lineage (NCBI taxonomy): Eukaryota > Metazoa > Arthropoda > Insecta > Lepidoptera > Noctuidae > Xanthia > Xanthia togata. Next base: position 20,891,563 of record OY970795.1, on the reverse strand, counting down.
GAATTCCTCGAGTGTTGGCCGACGGAGCCGTGAGTGTTGATGGAGATCAGCTGCTGCCCGTGCGCTCGTTGGCGCCGGTCGCCCGCCGCCGCCCCGGCTCTCTTGTCTCAATGTCAAAGGCCAGGAGCGCGGATAGAAATGATAGAATTGCCTTGTCGTGCACTGAATGTATTTTTGTCATTTTAAACCCTTTTACTCGACAAAAAAAGGTTTCTTTATTCTACTCATTCTTATGCTCGCGTCCTACTTTTCCTTTCTCACATCAATCTTTATGGCCAGTTTTGTTTTTCTCACTAAAATGTTAAAGATGAACGTCCATATGTCTCTCGTCAGGGCGCACTTCAGACCGTACGTTTTCAATATCAGCTGTTACCTAAAATATGTATAATATTGCAGCGTTATTTATAGCCGCCAGAGGTTTCCGAGAACTGCGTGTGAGAACACAGTTGATACAACGAGATAGGTACGTCTTTTTACTATACAATACTTATGAAGAATCCAGATTCACAAACATCAGCTAGCTGAATAAAACCTCTTTACAAACCATTAATTAAGTACCTAATTCCCGTGTTAATGGTTTATAAAACAATATTTCACAGCTGAATAATGTAAAATGGCTGGAACAATGGAAACCGAGCCAGCTAACATTATTTCCGACCGACAAGATTTTATTTTTGCCAAAATGTGCAGCGTTGGAAAATGCTCGCGTACAAAGGCGATGGAATTAATGGTACCTATTTCTCTGAATATTTTAAAATAATTTATTTTATTTATCCGATAAGCTCATTGTTATCTTGCTATAATGCGTCTACTGTATCTTAGACAAACTAAAGATACGACGATCAATATTGAAAACACTTAGCTATCAATTAAAAGGAACATATGAATTGATTAATGTCAATTAAGCTCGATTGTCACGTAAAGAAATATACTTAACCTACTTATACATATAAATTCGTTTTTCGTGTCCGTCTGTGTGAAAGCGTTGTTCTTCTAAACTTCGCAACGAATTTTGTTGCAGCTTTCACCGTCATTTATAGAATATATTCTGGAATGTTTACGTGAAACTTACATAAAGAAATCTCAATGTTTTGTCAAGTCGTAAAAACCATGCGAAGCAGGTGCGGGTCCAAGACTTTTATTCAAGATTTTATTTTTATCCGATATTATTAATGACTACGTACGAAATTATATCTATTGAAACACTTGTAAACTCTCCAATACTTATTTTCCATGTGAAGCAGATTCCAAAGTCGTAAAACCCTGACAGCTTTAATTTCAATAATAATAGATGAATAGAGAATTATGAGGGTAATAAATAACAGACATAACCGTACGTGTTACCGTTACGGCTATTGAAATATGAACTAAAAGCGGTCATTTTACAGAGTCAATTAGCAGTAAATAACGTTTGTAAGCGTCTTACCTAGGCACCGGAGCTGGGAACAAGATCTTCTAGTTATTATGTTTCTACTAAAGATAAGAAAGTTTATGTACTTGAAATGTGTCGCGCAAAGGCATTTTAATATTTATTACTGCCAAGTTCTCGCCTTGGTGCCACCAACTTTAAGGACTATGCAACAGAATGAAAACCTATTGAAAAAAGTTAGTAAGAATCACGGATATCGATGATATGATGGTAAGAATATTTACAAACAGAGATATCTCATGTTATTTTTAGCGTGTTTAAGAAGAATTTGAACATTGCAGACGATACACAAAACGAGAATGAATTTCACAGGAAAGTACGTAAATGCTTACTTAAATGTTCTAGTGTATTTCTTTAGTAGGTAGGCACTCAATACGATATAATATGTTCTAAGAAATGTGCAAACCAATTAAATCGAAAGAACAAGAAAATTAAGGAACACTCGAAGATTTTGTTTGCATTCTTCAATTTTTCTAGGTACCTACTTAAAGTCTTGAAAATCTCAAGAGACCAAATGGTAATCGACGAAGATTATAGTTTTTTTATTATATCTTACATACCTAGCAGCAATCGAAAATGATTGGAGAGATAAATTAAATATTAGCTAGACGTTCAAGATGATCAGAACATAAAAATAAATGCTTAGACAATGCAGTTTATATCATCATCTTCCTGCCCTTGTCCCATGTTACTTGGGGTCGGTGCAACACGTTTTCTTCTTCCATTCTCCCCTGTCAACCGTCACGCAATCATCTACACCTTTTTCCTTCATATCACTCCTCACACAATCCATCCATCGTTTCTTTGGTCTTCCTCTCCCTCTCCATCCCTCAACATTTATATTCATCACTCTTTTAGTCACATGCGATTCTTCCCTCCTCATCACATGCCCATACCAAGACAGTCGATTCCCTTTCAACTTTTCTGTAAGTGGCGCAACTTTCAGACTTCCTCTAATATACTATTTATTCCTTATTTTATCCATTCTAGTTTATAATGGTTAGGTATATACCTAATAGGTACTTCTTCCATTAATTGTGGCTTTTGATAAGTTTCTAATTATACCTACTACTTACCTATAGCTTTTCATATTGAACTTAATTTGCAGACAAACACTACTCAATAAAATTGTAGATAGCTGTTTATTTATAGTATCTTGTCTGCTGTTCTTGTCGCTTCGCATCACCGTGTTTCAGTCTGTACGAATTAAAATAATTACATATAAACATGCCTCTGCATGATTCCATCGTGTTCTGAGAAAGTATTTATACTTTATATTACAAGGTCGAAGTATAAATAAAATGAAGAACATTCGCGCGCCAACCTTACCCCCGCGATGACTCAGTATTACCTGTATGGACGAGGGCTAGGTTATTTCTAGAGAACTGACGATAATTTTAACGTTCCGACACGCCCGTTCCTAGTATTTTTACCAAATTGGCAACGATATTTTCTATTTTTTAACAAACTCCTTGTGGTAAATTGGGAAACACTGAAGCGATGACGTGTGAATTTATTCTGTAAATAGGATATTGGAATCACTTTTACACGTCATAATTATGTCAAATGTTCATGACAGTTCAGAATCCTGGAGACAGATACAAACGTTTGGCAAAATTGAGGAATTTTATGAAGAGAACACATTACGATCACAATTGGCGGTTCCCAATGCACGTCATGCACGATGACGACAGGAAGTTAGTTTGACACCGTCTTTGTCACTTCATCCCGCTGTAACAATAATTTTTTTTACACATTCCGAGTTCGTCTCATGAGTTCATGATTAATCATGATATACCTACCTACCTACGACTACGAGAGAATTTATTTTAGATACAGAAATAAAATGTCCTATACTCGTATATCTGGTAGGTAGGTAGGTATCTCCTTAATTAACAATCCGACACGAAAAACCGAGATGGAGTTTTCTATAAAAGCCCCCAGATTATTTATTATGCTGCATGCTGTCTCTATTTCTAATGCATAAGTAGATACGTAATTACGTATTAAGGCTCCCACAAACAGGCGCGACGGGACTCTAATAAAACAATGTCTAAGAAAACTTCATAGTAGAACAATTACCGATGTCGCGTCGAAGTCGCGCCAGTCTACACGAGCCTTTACATATCTATCAAGGCTCGTGCGCTACTTGTCGCGCGACGCGACACCGGGTAGTGGTTCTACCGTGAAGTTTTCTTAAAAATATTTTGTTAAGAGTCGCGTCGCGCCGGTCTGCACGACGCTTTAAGCTTTGTGCAGACTAGCGCGACGCGACACCGGCTATTTATATAACGTGAAGTTTTCTTAGAAATTGTATTGTTCGAGTCGCGTCGCGTTGGTCTGCACGAGCCTTTTATTTGTAATTAATCACGTTTCTTTCTTTTGTTATGCAAACTCATAACTTGTAAATTATGAGGCCAAAGTTAAAGTATGTCGGTCAGTATCCAACTATCCAATCGTCCATTGTCTATCGTGTGTTGCAAACCCAACTATTTCCGGATTGCAGCAATATTCCATCGAATGCAGCGCAACGTTTTGCTCGCTATCTTTAGAACACTTCAGCAGCAGAAATCATGTAGTACAGACCTATGTCCAAATGGTAATATTACGAATCGAAACCAACATTTCAAATAGTACCTACCTAACCCTTTATCTTCAACGTCAGTACTATCACTACAACTTCATTCACACTGTGAATGCTTTACTTACCTAATTAAATTAATGAATGTGTGTCAGACTGATAGTGTTATGTATTTCCTGCAAGCGTCCAGTCACGTTTTTATTTACGTTTCATTTTGACATGCACGCCTGCGCCGGCGCCGACATAATTATGAAGTTTATATACACATACACGTTTGTTTTGAATACGTCACAGCGGGTTGACACAATAAATACGTAGTAGGTAACAACTATTGGCCGGGAATTTTACTTGATGAGCTGTTAAAAATTATGATGAATAATAATGAAATCATGATCGTTAGTTCTCTTGAATCAAGAATGCTACGCCTCTATAGCAACAACTCAAACTCAAACTCAAACTCAAAGCATTTATTTCAATTAAACCATTTACAGGCACTTTTGAATTGTCAAGGAGTCAGTCAGTCAGAAATATGAAGCTAGTTGCCCATTCCAAAGCGTAGGTTCCTATGGAGAAGAACGGGCAAGAAACTCCACGGACACTCTTTTACGGTCACTTTTACTCTTACAAAATATTGTTTACATCATTCATGTTGAAATTATACATGTGAGAACAATGTAGAAAGACGTGTACGTAAAAAGCGTCCGTAATAAAAAATAAAAATAAAAAAACAATTCAAAAATTAAAATAAGCCGTGGCAGATAAGAGATGACCAGTCCCTACTGATGGCGCCCGTTCACGAACATGACGCATGGATCAGCACCGTTTAGCTCAACCATTTTGAAGGGAACTCGACGATCCAACACACACGCCACCACCAGCGAGACATTTGAGTGAGCATGACATACTCTTAGCCGCCAGGGCATATCGAGTCAATGAAAGACGTACCCAGCAAATGGCAGCTTTATAGAAGGTACATGGTCACAGTGCTCACACATGTGCTATGCAATTATACAATAAAAAAAAAAGAGATTGAAGCTATACAATTCAAAGATAGTTTTTGCAATCTTCAGCAATTCCAACAATATTTTTGAATGCTAATCAATTAGTTTATGCGCCCTTGTGGAGCTGGACCAGCGTTAAGCCAAGCATTTTTGTCAGCGATATAATCCCCAAGCTTATAATATGCTTGGCAGCATAGTGTGCGTTTTATACAAGATACGAGAACGACTACGGAGTACGGATATAATAAGAATTGTCTACTATTATAGTCGGCGCGCGACTGATAGTCACTGCCTGAGGTATGAGAAGAGGGAGGTAGACAAAGGCCAAACTATAAAAACCGCTCTCATATCTACTACGACTACTTGTCCGATGAAGCGCCAGCCCGCGCCGCAGCTGAGCGCGTAGCTTTAAATTCCCCGTATAATAATAATGATACATCCTTGATCCAGCCTGTCCCATCTTGCTGTCCTCCCCTCAGCGACGCCCTAAGCCGAGGTTCATACCCCACAGGGGGTGCCCTTAGCGAGCGTTCGCCTAATTTTAATTTAGAATAGTTTTGCTCCTGGCTGGAGGCTTTGAGTGTAGTGCAGCCACAGGATTGTTCGGTTGAGCAGTAAATACCTTAGTGGTATACCTGCGAGATGCCATAGTTAAAAAAAAAAATAAAAAATACTACGACTACCAGTCGCGCGGGGACTATAAAGGCTCGTGCAGACCAGCGCGACTCGAACAATACAATTTCTAAGAAAACTTAACGGTATAACAATAGCCGGTGTCGCGTCGCGCTAGTCTGCACGAAGCTTAATATCTAATGTTTATATGCATTTTATATGTATATTTTACAAGTTATTGCCACAAAGATTTTTTCTAGAGTTGTACAATTTTTTCAAATCTCAAATCGTTTATTGCAATCCATAATGTACAATTACAGGTGGTAAATAAAAGATATAACAATAGAAACAATTATGGACCCTGTCGGGCACAGCTAATTTTTAAATAAGGAGAGAGAGGAAGAGCGCTTTATTAATTTTAATTGTTATTAAGTTAGAATTATTTTATATCCAATTACCTATTGACTTATATTTCCATTCATTCACTTATTCTATTAATATTTTATATGCAGGTATATCTATTCATTTATTTTATAATATTTAATATTGCTTATTTCTTATTGGTACAGACGCCAGCACGTCAACCTACCCGAAACTGTAAAATTTCCCCAATCAACTTTGAACCTTATGCTTCAGTGATAAAGTTAAAAATCTATTAAAGAAGTTTGACATATTGTAGTAGGCTGATGTGCTGGCGTCTGTACCTCATCCCTTTCAACCAGGCGAGTTCGAGGTCAAGAGCCATTTTAGTAGACTAAATTCACGAAATTAATTAATTTGGAAATCATTGAAATAAAGAGACGGTTACAAATCCTCTTATCGAATAATTATTACTTAGTAGGTACGGAGGGCCAAGTTCAATAGAGACTTTATTTTCGTTTTCCAATTACAGTCCTCGAACTCCTTTCGTCATAAATACCTTCCATAGAAGTAAGTTATCATTGTGGTAACTACCTACAATATTATAAAATAGGTATTATTTACCAGGATTTATTGTAATATCAACGCAGAATTAAGCCTCGTTCAGACCAGCGCGACGCGACCCGAACAATACAATTTCCAAGAAAACTTCACGGTATAACAATAACTGGTGTCGCGTCGCGCTAGTCTGCACGAAGCTTTATAAGACAAATTAAATTATATTTTACTAGTAACCCCTGCTTCGTCTGGACAAAACATCTTTTTTATGTATCTAGTTAAAAATGTAATAAACACATAACCTTCCGGAATAAATACTCTAAATGATGTTGTAGGTAAGTCGCATCAAAAGCGACTTCAATTTATAAATGAGTAAGTATGTATATGTACGCTCTGTGAGTCTGTGCTGAATGTTAAACGAGTTTAAACTTTAAACTTTGAGCCTGAACTAAAATACTTGGTACTTAGTTGTAACTCCTATACCTAATGCCTAAAGGCGTTATTTCCGAGTAGCTGAAACTTGTTTATGCTCAACAAAGTTGTAATATCTTGGTCCATAATTGTTAGTAGGGTTACCTACTAGCAATTAACCTTATTCCTAAGTAACTTAACTTCTATTAATTTTGCATTACAATATTTAGGATTAGCAGTAACTTTTTAAACTTTATAATAATTATTTTGTTGGTATACGCATACACTATATTAAACACCCCTGCACGCTTAGTGTCACCACCAATAGAAACGAGTTTTGTCGATGGAAGAATAGACAAAATGACAGATAAACAATCACAATGCCATTTTGTCTATTCTTTCCGTCGACAAAACCCATAGAAAACCCGTTTATATGGTTGTCACGCGTGCGGCATACCTACATACCTGATAGGCATCATTATCTTAAAAGAACTTCACTTTGTTTGCCTGTCTGTAATATTCTCAAAAGTTCGTTTCTTATACATGAACGTGGTCACTTAATATTCAAGAGAAACTTTGGGGTGCCGTGGGAAATCAGGATTACTGCGCAACGCGTAGGTTAACCTTCGACTAACATTATAATAAAAGTAAGTAAGTACCTACATACCTCAACAACTCAAGATGACTTTTTATATTTGACATGCAATTAGGAACTTGTAAATAGTGACCGACCGAAGCTTTGTTTTGCCATAATGTTCGTTTTCAGCCAAAGCCTCAGCCAAGCCAAAACATAAACTAGCCAAAGCTTCAGCCAAGCCAAAAATCAGAAGTTCGTGAATTGTCGCTCGTCGTTCGGCCTACTTCGTAAAGCTCGACAATATCAGGTGAATCAATTAAATACTTTATGAAATACACGAAAGTTTGTATCCTCTAATGGAATTATCGTATTTTATATCTTTTAAAGCCTATATTTGCTCTTTCTCTCCCTAGATGTAAAAAAAACAAACAAGATTTCAGTGTAGGACCTACAGCGAAAATATTATTATTTTTTAAGTCTAAATCATTGTCGTCTTCGGCCTAAAATAAGACTAATGCCGACTTAATGGTGATTCGCCCGAATTTTCTCGCCCGAAACGGGCGTATCAACACTTTTAAATAGGTAATATTATTTTATCTTGTGGCAACTCGCACGTAGTTAATATTTGCGAATAGACAACTCCAGAAATCGATTCGCCTACAAATAAATTAAAAACGTGTCGATTCCCCCGTTTCGGGCGAATCACCAATAAGCCGATGCTTCGTTTTCGTTTTCGGCTGAAAATCCATTTTCGGTCCGGCACTACTTGAAGTACTTACTTTGAACATCTATAAATATTATTTTAAAAAAGTCGCTTTTCTCGTTTGTCTGTCAGCGTTGTTCTTCTAAAATAAACCTACTAAACGTAAACGTAATACTGAAACTTGACGTATTGTCAAGTCGTGAAAAGGCGCTTTTTTGAGCGCTTAGTATGGCGTGCGCTAGATAAAAATTATGTTCTACTGGATTGCATATCTTAACAAAATCAACAGAAAAGTCCGCGATAGCATATATTATATCTATCTTCTAAGGATGACCCACAGTAACAATTTTTATCTTTCAGAATTTCATAAAAGCATATTGTTATTTCCGAAGCTATTTATATTATTAATCCATCTGATAAAATTTGTTAGTAATTTTCAGGCATATTTTAATCTTAATTAAATAGTAATTTAATTAAGATTAAAATATAGGCATGACCATTACATAATTTAAATGAAAACTATAAAATATATAACAGATTTAAAATTACGCGCAGAAAAATAATTATGGCTGACGGCGCGCGGCGTGGCGCCATGACTGACAGGGGTCAATGACTTTTCCTCGGCTATTAAGGAACTGAGATTATTGAAATTTATTTATGAATTGAATTAATAAAAGTATTTGGACGTCCAATTTCCACAAATGGAGAAGGACGCACCATTTTTTTCATATATCTAGTTTAACGAAATAGTGGGACCATCCACAGACAATAGACCACTTTTGTTTTTTTATTTGTAAAGCCCGTCCACACGGCGATGATCAGAACTATGTGTTGTTACTGTATAATTTGGGATCATCCAGCAGTTTTATACTGCATCCTTTTAAACATTGAGATGTTGACGTGTGCATCACATCAGTGAGTTCATGGCACCCATGCGAAGCAGGAGCGGGTCCCTAGTTATATTATATTCTAATAGGTACTTCTCTAGCGTAAAATTATGAGTATAACTTAAGTCAAGACATTAATTTCATAGTATCGACTATCGATCCAACTAGGTGGCATCGTACAAATGAATCATCTGACTTAAGCGAAATATTAATCATTGCTTTTTCAACGTAATAGCAGATAAAGAATTATTATATTACTTCACACATGCAAACGTACCTACACACCTACATATCTACCTACGTAGATATTGTAGAGAGCGGTTCTAAGAAAGATACCGTCACTCGACAGAGAATTTCAAGAAAACCTCTTAGTAACAATACAAAGTAAAGGCTGCAAGAAGTGGGTTCCAGGAGACAAAGTATTGAATGTCCTTTGAGCTTGGGATAATAGTATCTACAAAGGAGTAGGTATAAGGATCAATTCGGATTTCGATTCGAACGTAGGCGTACAAATAAATAAAAAGTCTGATTCGGCTATCGGAAGGCGATGGAGCCATTATTTTGTTTGAACTTTCAACACACGTCCGATCCGCTAGTCGGATAGTTTGCATTGTTCTGATAGCCGGATCAGACAACCGGATCCGACTATTTGATGAGAAAATCAGACGTGTATTCCCAGCCTTAGACAGGTTCATAATTTGAGTGGGCAGAGAACAACTTTGTAAAGAATATCATTTTATTATTAATTCTAATACTTCGAATACCTATCGAAAAGGAATTTCAATGAAAACTTTCTATGTAATAAGTACTTTTCCACGAAGGTTTTCATTACGATCGAGTTCTGAGAATAAAAGTTAACACCGGTCGTTTTTGCTCGTTACGTCAAACAGATTATTATTTAGTTAGAGCAATACAATTGAAGGCTCGTGCAGACCAGCGCGACGCGACTCGAACAATACAGATTCTGAGAAAACTTCACGGTATAACAATAGCCGGTGTTGCGTCGCGCTGTCACGTCGCGCTAGTCTGAACGAGCCTTTATAATTATAAATCTTGAATAAGTACTTAAATTTTGTATCAAGTAAAATACCTAAATTTAGAAGCTACGAGCCTTCGACCTGGATTTGGGGTACCTGATGATATATAATTTACCTACCTAGGTACCTCGGATAAGTTATTTTCAATATTCCACATGAACCTCTATTTTTCCAGTTAAAATATTTGGAAAATCGTTTCACTTGAATACGGATTGTTTGCGGCTTAAAGGCTCTCGAGGCGCGAAATTTCTATAAAAACTTAACGGAAGTTATTGGTCTACCGGTGTCCCGTCGCGCCTATCTGCGAGAGCCTTAAAGTGAATAAAACTGCAAATAATGCCTGCTGGTATGCTCTTCAGCTCTACACGAGATGAAAGCGTCTCTCAAGTGATATGAATATTAACAACATTGTACCACTATTTCTAGTTAATTACATAACTGTATGGTTTAACAGTTAAGCACGATAGGAAATATCATAAAATCTCTCATTGGAATTACTAATAACCGACAATAAAATTATCTTCTGAAAAGTACCGCTCGTAACACCGTAGTAAAGTATCAAAGATGATGTTTTGTTAATACTGCTAATATTTTTTTACATAATTATCTAGGTACTCCTCACACGTTTAAAATATTTTTTCCGACTAGGAACGGAACATCTTTCAAAAGTTCTACGTAGTCTTAATAATATCACAAATCATTAAAACTTTGCATAATAATAACTTACTTACTATATAAGTACCTACTTATAAATAGTAAGTAAATTATAATATTTCCATAGAATCCTCGCTCTGTTTGTTTATTTGCGACGTTTATACAATAACTAGTAGTGATGATGTTTACGACATGTTTTTCCTAGAACAACTTATTATGGCGCGAACCCATTTGAACCCACACAATAGCGCAACGCTGAATAGATTAAGCGTCGTACAGGCCGGCGCGACACGACAGCGCGACGCGACTCTAACAAAACAATTTTTAAGGCTAAAAAACGATGTAAAAGGACAATGTAACACGAAAGTAACAGATAGTTGCGTACCTGTATTTTAGTCCATAAATTTGCTAACATTCCCATCACTATTTCGAAATAGCTGTTTTTGTAAAATCAAATGGCAACTTTTTAATAAATCGTCTGACAATAGACACGTGTTAGTGGTCATAACACTGCATTTGTTATTATGTATGTGCCCGGTTATCTTTAACAAAATACCCGATGGAATAAAAAAAATGAATCCGTTCCACTGTTTCAAAATAAATTGTCAGTCTTATTAATTGATTTAATTAAATGTTATTACTCCATTTGTGAATTTCTAAGTAATAAAACTTTATAGTTACCTAACTAATTATGACATCTTTAAATCTTTATTTTATTTTATTGACCATATTATAAGAATTTTCATATTGACAGTATTTTTAGACTATTAAGCATTTGTACTAAATGTTTGAATGCCTAATGGTAGAATGTATAAGAATCTCTAAGTATAAAACATCTGCATTTTTTGTACCTACTTTCTATGCAATTAAATAATTATTATATTCTAAGAAATCTTCACGGTAGAACAATTACCGGTGTCGCGTGCGCGACAAGGCGCGTTAGTCTGCACGAGCCTTAACACTTTAAAAGGCCAGTACCCGAATTACGTAATGCAAAATCAATCCGAATCTGAATCGTTTTGAAACAGATTGCTAATCCATTGCTCCGTAAGTTCGAAAAAAAAACTGCAGAGCAACGTAAATAACGCATACGCAATGAATGTTGTTGAACTGTCAAAATGAAACAGATTTGTCTTTATCGTTTACGAAAATATGTTGCGTAATTAGAAAGCTGTAAAACTTTTGTCTGCATTTACAAAGCGTGAATTTCACAAAACTATATTTATGTAATTTCTAATAATTACGTTTAAAATTTATGTTCTCCATCATTATTTCAGACTACTTATTCTCAATTTAACTTAAGACCTTAAAAACAAAGACTACTAGAGAGATACTGAGAATAACAAATTGGTAAAAGATTTCAGGTTTCACTATAACAAGCAGCAATTTCCAAAGTTTAAATAAGCTCTTGAAACTTTAATAAAAATGTTTCTGATATTGTTGTAATAGAAAACAGGCTTGGAGAAGAAACTTGTTCAATTACTGAAAGTCGAATACAATGAGAATTTCTATTATTTATTTGGAAATGCCGCGGCTGAGCGAACACTGAATAATAATATCGAGAATGATAGCTAACTAGAAGCCACACACACATACCTACATAGTCTTCTGTTCCAAGAAATACGAGTATAACAATTACATGGCTAAACAACCATAAAATTAAGCGTATTACTGAGTTGGCACAAGCGCCACGTTTAATTTTAAAATTCCACAACAAATTAGATTCGATATTTCTTTCGTATTGGTAGGCTATTTGCATTTTTATTGTTATTTATTCTCGGTGATTACCACTCGACAGTAGGTCACCTATAAATGGAAAAAAACTATACGTGCGTGACATTATTATGGTGAGCAAATTAAAGCGTCGCGCAGACTGGCGCGACTCTGACAAAACAATTTCTAAGAAAACTTTACGGTAGAACAATTTTCGGTGTCGCTAGTCTGCACGAGCCTTGAAGTAGTTTAGTGGACGTCGTCGATAGATATTCAGAAAATACTAAAAATATCTTGACAACCTAAAACGAGGTAATTAACGGTCAGTGACCAAGTAGGTACATAAGTAATTTCAACGTGGTGGCCATGGCCCGAAGGTTACCGCTTTACGGGCACGAGGTTGGTCCGAACCAAAGTGACCTTTCGATTTCACATCTTACATGCTTTCGCCTGTAATGTACCGTTACAGAATCGATTTTGAGCATTACATTACAATACTGCCTCCCCGACTGGCGAGCATTCGCCTGTAATGTAATATTTCAGATGATTACAGACATTGCGCACTGTAAAGCTTCGTGCAGACTAGCGCGACGCGACACCGGCTATTGATAAACCGTGAAGTTTTCTTAGAAATTGCATTGTTCGAGTCGCGTCGCGCTGGTCTGCACGACCCTTAATGCTAAGTTCTCCCTCACTGATGTAATGCTCGACTCTGAACGTTACATTACTGGGGAATGCTCCCGGCGAGGAAGCACCTTTACACGTCACAGATTGACAATTGTACAGACGCCAGCACATCAAACTACTACAATCTGAAAATTTCTTTAATTGATTTTCAACTTTATCACTGAAGTATTAAGTTCAAAGTTGATTGGGAAAATTTGACAGTTTCTGGTAGGTTGACCTGCTGGCGTCTGTACAGGACTTGTAATGTCCAAAATCGCCACCCCATAATGAGCAAGACTTGATCAGTGGTCAATCCTTCCCTATACAGTTTTCTCGTTTTAGGCAGTTATGTACCTAACCTAATTTTGTTTGGACGAATGCTTTGCTTCGTTTGCTTGGTTTTATCCAGGAATATGGTATACAATTAATAACAGATTCTATGAAGACGTTCAGAAGCGTAGTTTTGGATTTCTCGGGACTCGGTAATTTGCAATGCTGATTGTATGTAGCACAGACGTACCGAAATTTCCCGGAAGTCGACGCTTGTGACCGGTCTGAATAGGCGCGGTTCTGCGAAAGCCGCTCAATAATATCCAAAACTTTCTATCAATAACGAGCGAGGCGGAACTGTTATTTTTTTCAAATACGGAATACTTCATTGAGCAATACCGTTATCTTTAACTGGGTAGTATGAAGTTATGAACGTATCGTTCGCAAAGTTAACCGGTACCGCACATGAGTGATAATAAAGCATTATCGGTATGAATTCTGCGAATATGTTTATTCAGCCCAACTCCTCGCGTCTAATAAAGAAGTACCGAGAACAACGGTATTCACTGTGAAATTGAAATCGGAGTGTGCCAGCCAAGTTCTACGAAACGGCATGACCTCCCTAAATAAATACTTGGTTCGGTTTTTCGTTCTGAATATGACGGTAAGTCACCTCGGTCACATTTCTAAGATAATCTTTGAATTCTGAAGTCAAACATGTAGCAGTAAAACGAGCGTATTTGATATCATGCGTATATAGTTATGTACTTATGTATAACATAAAACATGCATTATTTATACATAATAGAGCAATGATATTAGAAGTAAAAAGACGTAGATAGGTTACCTACCTAACATTCTATCTTCAAAAACGGCACTATGTCACATTATTATAATATGACACGTGGAAGTAGGAATGTCGTAATTATCGGGAGCGAAAAAGAGACAAAACGAAGAAAATGTGGCTAATTAGCCAACTTTTGACGTGCAACTTGCGGAACGTTTATAACCTATCTACCTCTTTTTACATATAATATCATTGTAATAGAGCATGTAAGATTTGATCTGTAATAAACCTAGTGTGAGGTGTGTGAGGCATCTCATTTTTAGCATTACCCAACATAACAGATAACGTATAGAATGTGTTTAATTCACGATTAAGTAAGGGAACGCACGTAACAAAGCAGCTACAAACATTCCTGACAATTTATACTTTAGAATATTAATAGCGAGTATCGTACTTAAGGATCGTGCAGACCAGCGCGACGCGACTAGTACAAACACAATACAATTTCTAAGAAAACTTCACGGTATATCAATAACCGGTGTCGCGTCGCGCTAGTCTGAACGAATCTTTAACCGTTACCATCTGCATCCACTACATAAAGTCGTTAATCCCACGGGAACAACGAAAAGCCGTCTAATTGCACTAAAATGTATAAAATAAATCAACTTTATAAATTGGGGGGCTTATGCTTATTCAATGGACGGCAGCTGCGCTACGAGAGCGCGTTCGCGCCAATGACAGCCGGCAGATGGTTGTGAAAGCTGCGCAGACGCAGGTAAGGGATTCCGAGAACGCCGAATATAATCGCACTACTAGGAACTCGCTCTCTATGGCACGCTCGAATGCGAATCGAACACCTGCGCGCGACCATGCTGAGGCCTTTTATACTCGCAACGCTTTTTATTGCCCCTGTCGAAACGTTGAAGAGGATTTTAATTGTAACGAACATGCATTGTTGGGCGTACCCCTTCATTAAAGTAGGTACTTACGGGGAACGGTCGAATCTACTGTAAACTGTGCTTTTGCTGCGATATTGTGATTGCGAGCTTTTAAGCTTCGTGCAGACTAGCGCGACGCGTCACCGGCTAGTTTTCTTAGAAATTGTATTGTTCGAGTCGCGTCGCGCCGTGCGTCGTATCGCGCTGGTCTGCACGAGCCTTTATTAATTACATTACTATTTACTTCTATTATCCTCGTTGATGTTATAAAAGTGAAAATGAGTTAATCTTTTTTGTAGGTACGTATTGATTAGGTAGGGGACTATTGATAAACGGCCTAACAATATACAGTTTTTTCATCCCAGAATATTTTCTCTACCAAATTGACTTAGGCGATTAACACACGGCACCGCTCGACCGCGCGGTAGGAGCAGTTTGCGGTAGAAACGAGCACCGCTCGACCGCGCGGTCTGGCGGTGTACGTGTGTTAGGCATGGCATCTACGGATTTATTAGAGGCCAATGCGACATGAGATCCGCTTCACCGCCTACCGCGGCGGTGCGCGGTGCCGTGTGTTAATCGCCTAGCCATGTTTAATAGCAAGAAAATTAAAACGAGCGAATGACCTGACCTGTTTTCAGTGCGTTATGCCTCTAGGTTTTACGTAAACGGAATTTCACCTTGTATGATTTCAGGAAGTCGGTAGGTAACTACAACGTCTCGACTTACCGTAGGGCTCAATTTACAATGCCATGTGAACACGGCATGGAACGCAAGTTACTTTTTGTAACGATATTTTTCATTCATAGCAAAATTAACTAGATAGGTACGAGCTTGTAAAACTGTTGGAATTACCGAGAATGCGCGTGAATTCTCCAGAAAATGCGCGACCTGTTATTTGGAATTTGTACGTTACACTATTGACATGCATAAAGTTCATTATTCTGTGTACAAATAAAAAAAATCGCTTCCGTTCCGTTCCGCGGAAATGTAAAGGCTTGTGCAGACCAGCGCGACGCAACAATACAATTTCTAAGACAACTTCACGGTACGAACGTTAAATTGGGCCTATATCGGCAAGGACTTCCGTGTAATTTTGTATCTTGAATTTCAGAACATATTTTATTTTATTATTATTTATTTATTTATTTATATCCAACTTACATCTATCATTACAGGGTAACCTAATGCGATAGCGTACTTATCTAACTCCATAACTTATTGTTATTATCTAACTAACTTACAATTATAATTATATTTTATAACTTATTACAAATAATGCATTCTTTGTGAACTCACTCAGAGAACAATATAATAGGTCCGAGTCATTAGCTATGAGGTTGAGAGTGCGGAGCGCACGCGTCAGTGGCGACTCCCGAGCACGCGGCTCCGCCAGCAGCCGTGGCTGTCGTCGTCGCCACACGTAGTCCGGAACACACAAACCTATGTGCCCTAAAATGTCCGCATTATTTTATTTCGTCTTTTATGATAATTACAAATTAGTTAGTGAATCTTACAAAGAGAAAATATCCCAGTAACGAACTATTTAATGTACGAAAAATAAATTGAAAGCGACTCATTCAATCGTTGATAATTTTGTCTCTAAATCAGTCAGAAGTAGGCTAAGTTGATTATGAATAATTTCTCACGTTGAATGAACCACAAGAGCAAGCATGGCACGAATGAGCGTGCCGATGACGGATCTTTTTATCTAATCATTTTATCGAAACGGAAGCTGTTTTTACGATTTGTCATTGTAATGAGGATTTAAATTTCTTTACTTTGGTCCGCAGGTAGGTTGAGTTGTACGTAAATAAAGCGATGTCCGAAAAAGGTCCAAACTTCCATTGAAATGTGTCTAAACCATGGACGGAAAAAAAAAAAAATAAGGCTCGTGCAGACCAGCGCGACGCGACGGCGCGACGCGACTCGGACAATACAATTTCTAAGAAAACTTCACGGTATAACAATAGCCGGTGACGCGTCGCGCTAGTCTGCACGAAGCTTTTTTCGTCCATGGTTAAACGCAGAAAAGGAAGTGTCAAAATTGCAAAAACACTGTGGTATGATTTCTTTACGTTCGAAGAACAAATTGAATTATTTAGTTCCTTAGGCTCTTGCCATGCATCTATTATATTATTTAGTGGCTATCGAACAAACTACATAAACATCGTAATATATGGGTAACTGGCAAGGCTTTGTAAAAGGCAAAGCTGTTCGACTAACAGGCACAAAATAGGTACTTTCCATAGTTACCAGCTACCCAAGTAGGTATACGCGATAGAATTCGCTAATGGAAACTAGCCAAACACACAACAATACGTCAAATTGCGATGTTATTAGGTTTCTCCATCACGCCACGGGAATATTTGGTAGTTACGCTCAAAATACCTACCTAATACCTACGTACTAAATACTTGTAATTCCGTAACCAAACGAGTGTGTCGATCTCACTCGTTTAGTTGAAACAATTTTTAAGAAAACTTGATTAAAATTTATCTAGCAGAATCGCGTCGCGTCTATTTGCGGGAGCCTTACGCCGGTAGCATACCTCCGTCGCGAAACCGCAGTAGTTAAAATCAATAGACTCGCGTCATGTTCCGCTACTCAAATCGAATGCGAGCAGTGGAAAATGACGCGAGTCTATTGAATTTAACTACAGCGGTTTCGCTGCTACAGTTTCGCAGCGGAGGTGTGCTACCGGGGTTAATGTTTTGTCGTAAAATACGTAGGATATCAATTTCTAAAATCTGTTGTTCCACTGTACAAGGTTCGTTTTCGTGTTTTGCAGCATCCGAATGTTACATCGGTTTTCGAAAGTTTACAAGGAAAAGTAGGTAGGTTTCACCTCCTAAACGATTCGATCGTGCAAAACACGAAAATTAATCTTGTAGGTACGGTGGAACAACAGATTTCAGAAATCGATACCTTGGGTAGATAGGTACCTATCTGTTTTACGATAAATCATTACTGTTTCAACAAAACGAATGAGAGTCGATTACGGAATTAAGTAGGTACCTACAAGTAGTAAGTACGTAGGTAGGTAATGGTATCCACATGCCTTTAAGGCTCGTGCAGACCAGCGCGACGCGACAGCGCGACGCGACTCGAACAATACAATTTCTAAGAAAACTTCACGATCTAACAATAGCCGGTGTCGCGTCGCGCTAGTCTGAACGAAGCTTTAGCTATAGGCACATACTACCTAACAGACCTTCCCCATTAATATTTGAACCACGTAGCAGCTCTAAAAATTGAACATTGAATTGACGTCAGGATAATAAATGAGAATTCGATACAATTAACCCACACAGCAGAACCTATGCGCGCAAGGACAATACTAGCCTAACGAATTAATGTTTTATGGGATCTTGTGAAAGATAGAACATAATTTGCTTGCAGGTAGACATAAACTTACAAAGGCGAAAAAACTTCACCCATTGACATAGTAAGTCATGAATTCATGATGTGCCTTTGCGTGGGTAAGAATCACGTATCTAAAGTAAAGGCTCGTGCACACCAGCGCGACGCGACGGCGCGACGTGACTCGAACAATACAATTTCTAAGAAAACTTCACGGTATAACAATAGCCGGTGTCGCGTCGCGCTAGTCTGCACGAAGCTTAAGGCCATTTTAATAGGTAGGTAACATTTGACAATTCATCAAAATTCAACAACGTAACCTTGTAACGCCGGGCATAAAATAATATATTTTTTCGTTTTGTTAGAACTGCACAATTGCTAACTTTTTTCAATTACGATTACATTTTTATTGTATTAATGACCGATACGAGTAATTTTACGATTTGCTTTCAATAAACTGAGAGACGTCAAATGTTACCTATTAAAATGGCCTTACTTTACTTACTTAAATTCTTAGTAATAAAGGTATTTATAGGGCATACAAAGTTTATCAAAATAATGACCTTACCTAAAAAAAACTAGCACCTAAATGCGAAATACCTACACTTTCGTTGGATCAAGAATACTTTTTTAAACCTAGTTGCCAGCATAATGTATGCCTATCTAAGATTATTGTTGTTCTGTGTTGGAAGATCCGGCCACTTTCACAACATCGTTTACTAGGAAGGAACTAAAGACGTTGTAATATCGCTGTCTCAGATCATATATTATTATTTATTTATTTATTTATTTATTTATTTATTTATTTAAACATACATCTACCATTACAGCTAACCAATGCGGTAAATGCGCCTTAATTAATACTTAATGGTTACTTATAAACTAATACCTATAACTAATTACAAACAAAGCATTCCTTGTGAATTCACCCAGAGAACAACAGAATAGGTCCGTCTCGTGGTATTATGTTCTGAGATCGCTGTAAATGTTTAACAATACAATGAGTAACAACCAAAATAAAGTTACATAACCAATCGAACTTACATGATTGATGATTTCGATTTTTTTTACAGAATTCAAAGCTTCAAACTGATCGTTAAAATTTTAAAAGGTAAATCTAAATTAAAAAAAAAAGTACAGTAAGGGTATATTAATATATTTATGCGAATCACATTAGTTACTCACTTAATTTTACAACATAACGAACATAAAAAACAGCCAAGACACAAATTAATATTTTTGTATGTCGTGTTCGTGTCATCGCGTCACTGGTTACATAAAATATTACATTTTTGGAACTCAAAGGTTGTTGAATAAAAAAAGGTACCTAACTAGAGTTGCACGCTACACGCACGCATCATCATAGTCAATTCGCTCCGGTAACCGGGTCACGCGTTACTAGGAATCGTAATTTAGTCGTTATGGAAAAATATATTTTTGTTGCTATTAATCAAATAACTACCTACCTACCATACTATTAGTTTGAAATACTTGTTATTATTATACGCCTTTTAGTGTCCACTCTCAAGTGACTTTCGTTTATTTTTTTGTTTTTAATCAATAAACACTTAAATTATGCGTTCCTAATTACTGTAAGTGCGTCTATTGTTAACATCAAAGCTTCTTATACAATTCGTAATCATCAAAGAGAAATAGTTTTACGTAGAATTACCTAGCTACATATTACTGAATACAACACAATGTATGTAGCAAATAACTAGATAACTAGTAATTATTATCGGTGAATGAATTCTCAGAAGGCAGTGAACGTTCGAGTTTCGTATCACTGTCTGTTGCTTTGCTCAGCCTCGTCCACCCATCCCCTCCATCTGTTCTGTTCCATCGTCTGCAGAGTGCAGAGTAGCGCTGGCGTCGCGTCCAGTCGCGTCAGTTCAGTCGAGTCGTATAGCGCGACGGTCGTACCCGCTCTGCAATTCTCATTCGCTTTTAGCGTTTCACTGCATTGCACATTTTTTTTTAAACGTTTACCATCACATCATTAGGGACTACTCTATTTTTTTTTGTTGTGAGTGGATGACAGTATTTGTGACAGTGACATTTAAAGTTTTCAATCAACATCAAGCATTCAGTGCATTGAAATAGTTTGTTGTAAAGTGTAAACATTTCAGAAAAGTTTTTTTTTATTAAAGATTCAACAAGGAAGTGACATAAATGTATCAATTTAGTTTTAAATTGTGCTCACATTTTGAATGCGGACGCGGTTAAGTGTTGCTTTATGAATGTAACTGAGTGAATCGTGGCCTCCGCACGACAAGTGGGAGGAACACACCAGGCGTCGTTCTTTGAACAAATGTGCTTTATTGAAAGGCGAGAAACAACAATTTGTCCTTTAAACATGACATTAGCAGCGAGGTTATCTCCGCAAAGTAAGTTTGGTTTTAGTGGTAAATTATTCCTATGGCGATACCGATAGTCTAGGCAGTGTTTACAGATCAAAAAGCTAATTTCGAAGATGTTTTATACGTTCTCAGAAAATGTACAAGAAATACCTGTGTTTAGCCTGCAATATTACAAATAATATTAAAGGCTACTTATATAAAAAATAACCTTTTTTATAGCAAAGGCAATGACAAAAAATTCTATGAATAAGTAAATAAATAAAAAAACTTGTAGGTACCAAAAATTTTGTGACGACAAGTTATGTGGTTTATTGTGTACTACATTATTTGCATGTGGTTCTTACTGTGTTTGATTAGCACAATTCACACACAGCCTCCTTATCAGCATTATGTATCTAAAAATAGTGTGATAAGAGAGCAAATATGTTTGTGTGATAACAGCAGAGAGGTTCATAGGAAAAATCCGTATTTACATACCTACCTAATGAAAAATATGATAGTGTTCTGATTTCAAGGCATTTAATATCTAAAAAGGTACCATACATACACCTACTTATAATATTTTTATCAACAAAACTATACAGTACACAGCATATTACATTTGTTTTAATGTGTAGGTAAATGCTGATTATAAATGTTGGCTGTCATTCATATAAATTAAGTTTTGAATTAAGAACTCATTAAAAATGATTTATTTTAATTAATTCAAGCATATTTTAGACAGTATTAGGAACCACTGTACTTTAACTAAGGAATTATCAGTTCCACATTTCCACATTTTGAAATGATTCTAATTTCATTGTTCATTCATTCCATTCCATAAACAATTTATTTCTACAAAAAGTGAAACAAATATTCAAATCACAAATAAATAAACTAATTACATTATTTTATCATCAAAAAGTATATTGATTTCCACTGTCAGTAATGATATCTATCTATATTAACAAAATCCATAGAATTGAATATCTTAAACTTGTAAAACCATGTTGCCCCTATCAATTTCATTGTTTGCAATCAGTACCAGATGGCAATCATGTCCATTCACCTTTACGAATGTAGGTCTTATTATAACTAAAGATTGTACTAATGGATGTAATAAATGCATGTTATGGACGTATTATCAGTTATGTACTGATGCATTCACTTCATAGTGAAACAGAAGAGATCTTTCATTGAGGAAATTCTTAACACTTATCGTAAATCTGTTACTTGTATTTTCAAGTAAAAAAAACTAAAAACACCTTCCCACTGATCTAGAAGTGTACAATATTCAAAAATTTCCTAACCAAGATTCTCCATCTTTCCAGATGCCTGTGTGGAAGTGGCGGTGCCGCTGAATAGTTGGTCAACGGGAGTAGCATGCTGCCCCAACTGCAGACACGAGCTGCGAGTGTCCCTGGCCCCGAGCGCGGGCAAGTGCCACGCCTCCCCCCACACGCCACCCCCCTTCACAGTCCAGCCAACGTACTTGCCACACTCACCCCTCACAACTCCGCTGTCACCTCTCATACCCTCACCATACAATGATGAGCTGAGACGGCTAGCAGACACCCTGAGAGCGTTAAGGCTGTCAGGCTGGTACTATGGCAGTTTGGATTGGCTGGTATGTATTTTTCTGTATGCTAGCGCCATCTCTTGGTGTTATTCTGAAGTAAAATTTAATTATTCTATTTCATTTGCAAATTTTATTATGCAACTCATTGCAATCTAAATTTGAAATAAGTAGCTCAAAATCAGTTTATCCGTCCTTAAAAAGTTTCCTATAGGATAAAACTGAGAAGATTTCTTTATTATTATCCTGGTTAGTGTTTAATTTAGTTTTCCTTTTATATCATGTCTCAGACATTTACCTACAGTTTTCTTTGATTGCTACTTGATTGACAGCCTGATTTAATACAATGTAATAATAAATTAGCATAGGTATTACACAAAGCTATTTTTTTCCTATGTAATAAATTATTCATTTTTATGTAGTCATATTGTGTAGACTGTAGATGCATTAATCAAATTGTTCTTTGTAATATTTCTTAGTATTTGATTAAAGATAGTCATAACTCATAAGCATAACACAAGGTTGAAGTTCAGCAACCTTTGAAATCATAATCAATGTAAAATATTGGTCAATGACTTAGTGAATGGAATAAATAAAGGTTTATCTAGTGTTATTATTAAATAGGATATTAATACCTGGCTATCGACAGATTAACTGTTTGTTTGTACTCATATCATGCCTATAAAGATCCTGTAAATTACACCCCCATATTTTATAAAGCTTTTTCTTCTTTACAGGGAGCACGAACAGTTCTAAAAGACGCAAGCGTTGGTGCGTTCGTGATCCGGGATTCTGGCGATAGGAACTTTATATTCTCACTGTCAGTACAGACTGAGCGAGGGCCCACCTCTGTCAGGCTACACTATGAACAAGGTTTCTTTAGGTAAGCCTACCCCTTTTGTTAAATTACGAACATTTGTGATAGGAACGATATCTGTAATTACAATGTACACAAATGTCGACTTTAAATTTATGAGAAATAAGCTCATTTCATAATGACAAAAGATTAATCTAGTCTAGTCGATAAATCATCAAATAAAGTTTGTTGATGTTAATGAAAACTGAACTAAACACACTAGAGTTTAGGTTCATAATTCCAAAACAAGTTTATTTGACATTTAAATTAGCGAGTGTTTAGGTTTGGTAGGTAGCTAATGAATTCGGAAAATTGGAAAGTGATATTGATGAGTCAATATTCAATGAACTTGAACAATTTACCTAAACACGTCATTTAAAACAAACGGCTTATCCGGAATTTATAATAAAATGAATAATAACCTTGCGAAATATTAACGCAATGGGAGAGCTAAAGAATTCCATTATTCTGCCTGACTACTGTTTCGTTACGTCATAATAACTAACTTGTAACGATATTACGTCACAAGTTCACAGTAATTCGGTTGCGATGCTACTTGTGCTACTGTTGACTCAGCTCTCGCGGTTTTCCTGAATTTTATGTCACATTTTTTTATTGGAACTTTTTTGACAATTTGTTCTGCTATCCGTGACGATTAGAATCAATACTTACTTTTTCCATCTTCATTTTAAATTGGTACCTCAACTTCCTCAATTGGTTACAATGTCGATATGTCACGTATAAAATTGATTATGTTTATGCAAATTGAAATTCAATTGTTAGGTAACTTTTTTGACCATAGCAATGAGTTGCTAATTGTTGTTTTTTTTGCAGGTTAGACTGTGACAGGCCGCTGGCGAGGTACATGCCGCGCTTCAGATGCGTGGTGGAGCTGGTCCAGCACTACGCGCGCGTGGGCGAGCGCGGCGCGGCCGGCACGGTGTGGGTGGACCGCGAGGGCTGCCCGCACTCCCCCGTCATGCTCAAGTCTCCTCTCCGCAAGGACCCACCGTCACTCCTCCACGCAGCCCGCCTCGCCGTGCACAAGGCTCTGGACTCCAACCCCCTCACGCCAAAACTATGGTGCGCCCCCAAACACAGGCTGCTTCCACTACCTTCCACATTAATAGACTATCTCGGAGAATATCCTTACTCGATCTAACCCTCGGAATTATTTAATCTTAGTAATTTATTTAGTCCAATCTGAGCGATGCCTAGTGAAGATATTAGTTATTACGGAAATGCTTGAGAGTGATCATCGCTCCAACTGATTGTAGTTTGATTCCTATGATAGGGTGGCGGACGGGTCGACGAACTGAGCTGTTAGATTCCTAAGGTGGACTTCGTGTTTGCATTATCATAATATTATAATCTTATTTGTACAAATTAATATGCATTGTAATGTCTAGTACAGGTTGCTAGAAAGGGCCGGATCCTTTAAATACCGACTAACAAAATAATTTATGAATAGTTAAATTAATAATGTTAACTGTATTATTTTAAGTATTGAATATGGGACTCAACTATGGTATTTAGTGAAATGTTTACGCAGATTATTTTTATTAAGCCAATTATTCTGTGTCTGTATATAAAGATGTTTTGAGAAAAATAACACAAGACTGATTCCTTGAACTTCAAAATAATTGCCTGTATACGGTTCTGTTAAATGTACTATCGTAGAACTTCATATCTAAGCAGTTTGAAAACCAAATCCCGTGAACACGATGACTACATCTGTTCCCTCCCCGGTTCTATAGCGGCCGAGCGCTGCAAGCAGAAATAGTCCTTATGGTGTGTAGATATGAACTTCTTCGATGGTACGTATGCCACGCGGCGCCTGCGCGTCAGTGTGCATCGACTAACGATCCCCTGCTGATATTATTATTGTAGCAGATTGTTCACTAATGCCTACTCTTGTCCATCGTCTTAAGAAGTCATCACATTATATAATAGAGCTATATTTTTATTTATTTATTCTTGGTTAAGTTAGAATTATTCATGAACCTTACATTATATTCGTTTTTTCTTGTTCCTATAAATGGTTGGTTTATAAGCACGTATCTCTTCAGGCCGCAGTCTCGGTACACACACATAAAGCCTAGTTATAAAACAAAGTGCCATCAAAATATTAATGAACCATATTGAGAATTTACTTTGTCATATTTAATTCGAATGGAAGTATTTTTGAGGCTGAACATGTACATAATTCTTGTTTTGTTTTTCTATTTATTTCTTTATTTTGATAAGTAATGAAAATATATGAGTAGGTATACATATAACCATGTAATGGTTTGGTGTATCATAGTCTGCCTTGTTTGCGTGAAACTTAGTAACATTCAGGTAAATCTAAATGATTGAACATCCAGAAATATGATGTAGCCTACTTAAGTATGTTCCTATACGTTTTTTTACTAAGCTTCGCGCACTCGAGTGCATTAGCGTGCGGTGGAAAGTTCGGCTAGTGACGTTCACTAATATAGGATAGATCATGTATGTACCTTAAATAATCTCAATTAGAGTAAATTTAGGCTTCACAATATGAATATGTTTTATTAGAAAAATACGCATTATTAAAATAACGTTATGAGCCTCAAAATTATTTTAAATAACTTGTAATTATTACTTGTCCGTTGTCTTCGTGTTTAATAATATAACCAATTGTCTACTTTGAAACCGAGTTATTTTTGTACCATTTTGTAAGGGGAAAGCACCAATTAAATAAGTGTGACATAATAGAGAATACTTGTGTTTAAATGTTTGTGGACTAATGTATTGAAAGAACTGCAAATAATTTATATACAAAACAAAATATACATTCTGCCTATAGCTTCGCATTTCATTTAAAAACTACCCTGGCTATCCTTGTGAGTATCCCTTGCTCTACCGGGGGTTCGGAATAAACTACTAGTGAGTCATTTGATCCTGCAGTATATTTTGGAAACCTAGATTGGAGTCTCAGTAATAAATAATAATATATGATAATAGTGCATTACTGCAGCGGCCTGCAAAACAAGACTAACTTGAAAAAATTGGGCCGACGGCGACGCAAACATTCGTGAGTACTCCCATAGTATTATTATACTCTTTGTGTGAGTCCATCAATGCCTGGTTGCGGCCAAGGCTAAGGCCGCGCGCACTTTGGATGCGTTTTCGTACGAATTGATACTGATACACACTGGATACGTTTTTCTCCGTCAAATATAATAAATCCTAACAAGCTCGGATTGATTTCTGACGTCGGAACTATACGTAGTCGCACCCGCTCTTTATAGCAGCACCGATAGATGTATTGTTGAAACTAGCGTAGATATCTATTGTCATTCAAGTTAGGATTTTAAAACAAATGAGTTAAAGTCTATTTTACGATGGCTTTACAGAATAGTGGACGGCTCGCAGTCAGCGGCCCGTGAGCCAAGCGAGTAGCCCGCTCCCCGGCGGAGAAACGGACGGTATGCAAGCCGGCGCCTCGTCGCCATCACCACCAAGAGCGCGGTGACGGCTTGGCACCCATGAACAACACGCTGTCACCTCACCGGTGGCGTGCCGGCAGCGAGCGGACGCCTTGCTGATGGCGCGTTGGCGACTAGCGGTGGCCTTGTTTACGGCGCGCTGGCGACTTTCGGTCGCCTTACTAACTGTGCGCGTCGTCGTCGTGGATTGCACTATCTATAAGTACTCTAGGTTTTGATCCGTCGTTAACATCATAAGCTCGACCTACATAGCCTTTCTCTCCCCTGGCGCTATCCAAATGGCTCAGGAAATCCTGGCCGCTCAGGCCGCTGGCGACCTCTTCAGGTTGCAGGCTATTCATAATGCGTATCCCGAGATCACCTGACCTCCCTCAGCACCCCTACTAGAACCCATAATGTATAACGCCATAAATACTAGGTTCAAACCCCGAAAAAACCTAACTTGAGGGAAAGTTTAGGTTTTTTCAATGCGAATGGCATTAGAGGCCAACGCGATGAGATCGCGACTTTCCTCCTCGACCATCAAATTGACATCCTCCTAGCCCAAGAGTCCTTTCTCAAACCGTGCAACCGCGACCCGTCAATTGCCAACTATCGCATAGTTCGCAATGACAGGACGCGATGTCACAAGGATGGCACCCTAATTTACTATAAAAAAGGATCTATATTGCATCCCAATAGACCCTCCTCCCCTCTCACGATTAGAAGTCTCAGTCTGCCGCTTAGGCATGTCCTGCCATCAGCCGATCTCACTGGTATAGGTCTACCTCCCACCCCATAATTCTTCGGAGAACTTCCAACTCCTCTCAGACGACCTCTCTATCCTGCTCGGCATGAGTGACTCTGCTATCATAGCGGGCGATCTCAATGCCAAGCATCCCGCCTGGAATAGTTCCAGAACCTGTACCAGAGGGCGACACTTGTTCGACCTCTCAACTTTGAGGTCATCGCCCCGATGACCCCAACCCACTTTCCCTACGATCCCAATCATATCCCCGACGTCCTAGACGTGGCGCTCCTTAAGAACGTCACTCTAAGGTTAGACTCCATTGAAACGGTGCAACAGCACCACCGTCCAGTATTCATAAAATTGGTTCCCGCATAGGTCTCCCCGACCTCTCCCAACCCACTCTCACCAAAAGGGTAACGGACTGGAAGAAAGTAAGCACCCAGCTGAAATCTAACACGTCCCCCCAATTGGACAACATCCCCGACAAATTTGACTATCGCGGACACGACGGCTGCGATGGACTCACTCAAGGAGCCAATCAGTCCTGAGCGACTGCTCAAGGGAGGTCCCAGCGACGGGTGACCCTCGCTGGAACCTGCCGGACGATGTACGCGCGCTGCTGACTGAGAAGAACGCGGCCGTTCGTGCCTACAGCAATTTTCCCTGCACCGCTAACAAAGCCCATGCGCTATTTACAGAGAACTGTAAAGACACGCATACAGGAGCTGCGTGACACGTGCTGGGACAAGATGCTCAGTTGCTCAGCGAACTAGAGCCTACCCACCTGGCATTCTGGGAACTTCAGAGGAAACTCAGGTCCCAGCAAATGGCCGCCGCACCCGCCCTGATCCGTCCCAACAAGTCCATCTCGTTCGAGGACATGGAAAAGGCTGAATGCCTAGCAGATAGTCTCGAGGCTCAATGCTCTCCTAGCTCCCAACCGGTAGACCATGCTCATCACCTAGAGGTCGACGCTGAGGTCGAACGTAGCCTCTCTCCCTCCCGTTGAAGACCCTGATAGTCCTCCCTCTGCCTCCCGTCACACCAGACGAAGTTCATGACATCATCAAAGGTCTGAACCCCGCAAAGCCCCCAGCTCTGATGGAATCACCAATAAGGTGATCCAGCTATTCCCTGCCCCTCTGATAATGCTATTGGCCACCATCTTCAATGGTGCCCTAAGCAATAACATCTTTCCCCAAGCTTGGAAAGAGGCCACGGTCATCGGCATACCGAAGCTCGGCAAGCCAAAGACCGAGCCGTCGAGTTACAGCCCCATCAGTCTGCTCAAGGTACTCGGCAAAGTCTATGAGAGGCTCAAACCAAGGGCCTCATCCCCAACGAACAGTTTGGGTTCCGAACCCAGCACTCTAGCGTACATCAGACCCACTGGATTATCGAACACATAAGCGATGGCTTCCAACGCGGTTTGATAACCGGTGCAGTATTCTTCGATATAGCGAAAGCGTTCGACACAACGGCTTATTATATAAGCTCTACAACCTCGCTGTGCCAGATCGTCTCGTGCTCATCTTACGGGACTTTTTGTCAAACCGCACCTTCCGCTACCGTATCGAAGGAGCGATATCCTCCCCTGTCCTATCCACGCAGGAGTCCCTCAAGGCTCTGTGCTCTCCCCCCTAATCTTCACGCTATTTACCACCGATATCCCAAAGAGTAGAAGGGCGCAGTTGGCACTGTTCGCAGACGATACGGCCATCTACTACAAGGGTTCTGGCTCTGACTCGATAGCCCGCACTCTCCAGACCTCAGTCGACAAGCTCGGTGCCTGGTTTAGAAAGTGGAGGATCGAAATCAATCCAGATAAAAGCCAAGCGGTTCTCTTTTCGAAACCGCGTAAAAGGTTCAAACCCCCCCCTCCCCCGACCAATCACCATGTTCGGCAAGCCTATCCCCTGGGAGAAGCGAGCCAAATACCTAGGTTTTGTCCTCGACCAGCATCTCTCCTTTAGCGATCACATAAAGCAGGCTCGCTCGCGAGCCGCTTTCGTTCTTGGTAGACTACACTCTGTCCTGAATGGACGTAGCAAAATGTCACTAAGGTGCAAATTGACGAGATCCTCCATCTCGACCTAAAGATCCCCACCCAATCCCAATCCACCAATTTCTTAAACGCAATTCCAAGCGATTCTTTAAGTCCGCCGCCAAACATCGCAACCCTCTGGTTGTCGAGGCCGCCAACTATGTCCCTAGTAGAATCAGTCAGATCCGCCGCCTGAGGAAAATCCTTACCGCCCAGACGACCCCATAACCCTCCTCCAGGAGAGCAATAGGGCCACAAGTACAGTGCACAAACACAGACACCGACCCGCATTCCGACCTCGCCGCCGAGGTCCTCCGCGATCGCGACCCGCCCGAGTAAATAATACTCCCCCCCGACCCTTGCTCGTTGATGCGCCAGCCCGCGTCGATGCTGAGCCAGTAACTGTAGCTTTAAATTCCCCGATTAATAATAATGAATTATCCTTGATCCAGCCTGTCTCAACTTGCTGTCCTCCCGCCAACGACGCCCTAAGCCCAGGTCCGTACCCCACAGGGGGTGCCCTTAGTGAGCGCTCGCCTAGTTTTAATTAGAATAGTTTTTTGCCTCTGGCTGGAGGCTTTGAGTTTAGTAGCTTAAGGCAGCCACAGGAAAGTCCGGTTAAGTAGTCATCACCTCAGAGGTGAGCTACGAGATGCCCTAGTCAAAAAAAAAAAAAAAAAAAAAAACTACTTGAAGTGAGAATTTATACACACCGGATACGAGTGCGCACTTCGTCATAGGCAAGAAACTTGCAATGTCATTTCAACAACCGACCAATATTTAATTACGTATTTCCCAAAGGAATAGGCAGAGGTAGACAATGATATTTCGTCAGTTATGTTGTCCCGTTGCGATCCCATGTAATCATAGCATCTAATACCGGGGTGAGTGAGCTTTGCCATCAACAACAAAATTAAGATAAAATTTATTGTGCATAGCATTGGGGGCTTGTCCACTCAAACCTTAGTTTCTTCTGTTATATTACCGAAACATCTGGTTTCATATCATCACGGTTAGTCTGTCGAGGTAGAATAAAGATTAGAAGTCACAAGGAAAACAAGGGTAATGAATGGTACTTAGTCAAGAAGTTGTCCTTGTCCAGCTTAGGACTGCACCAGCAAAGCCGGCTTGGATACCAGTCAATGATCAAAACCGGTTTGAAAAATTATTCCAAGCCGGTTTTGATCATTGACCTCGAACGAGAAACGATTGCGGTTTAGGTTTCGACCACCGGTATTTTAACCAGTTAATGGGAGAAACCGTTTTTTTTACAAATGCCGATTCGGTTGAGCGAAAATGATTAACAGGTTTGAGTTTCGACGGTTTACACGACTTACACCTACAATAACAAAGGTCTCGCTCTATGCCAACGAATACGCAAATTCATGTGACTAACGGCGGCAGCAGGCGTGCGTCTGTAAAAACGGTTTATTCAAGCATTTTTTTTTTCTTTTTTTTTTAACTCGGGCATCACAGATATACCAATAAGGATAAGTAAGTTACTGCTTAACCGGACTGTCCTGTGGCTGCCACTCAAAGCCTCCAGCCAGGGGCATTAACTATTCTAACTTATATTAGGCGAACGCTCGCTAAGGGCACCCCCTGTGGGGTACGAACCTCGGCTTAGGGCGTCGCTGAGGGGAGGGCAGCAAGGTGGGACAGGCTGGATCAAATTTGTATTGTCATTATTATTAATCGGGGAATTTAAATCTACATTTCTCAGCGTAACGCGGGCTGGCGCTTACGTGCAAGGGTCGGGGGGGATTATTCAGGCAGGTTAGCGCGAGTCTTATAAAGTTTTCTAGCCCTGGAATATAGAACTACCTTACTGTGGGTAGTTCCGGCGGTAGTTTCATTACGTTTAGTTTTTTTGTCTGGAATAGGATGCATGTTTTAGTCAGCCATGTTTTTTTGTTATTTAATGAAAATAACAAAAACAATTGACTGTTAATAATTAGGTACTTTACAAAGAATAATTCACATAGGGAACGCACCCATCCCGTGAAGAAACGAGAACGAGTAAATAAAACGCGCACTCTTTGGTTTTTCGTCATATCAAACAACGGAACGGAACAGAGAGAATTGAAATGTCAAATAAAACGAAACGCAAAAGTGGTTTTGGGTTATTGTTTATTGATTGAACTTGTGTATTCGTATTTGTTCTTATGAAGTTATTAAATTGAAGAAATACAATGTGAAATGAAATAATTTTTGACCTACGTCATGTCGGCTAATGGGAATGGCGGGTTTTATGCACCGCTGAAACAAATCCTATCCGACTCAGAATCTGAGGATGACAAACTCGAAAATGCTATGCATATCAAAGCTACGGACAGTTGTAACAACCTGGACTTCAACAGCGGCTTACAGTCGTCGAAAAACTACAGCATAAGTGACATGGACGAGTTCAACACCAACGTTAACACGGTGGAAAGCACAATGGATAACGTAAGCTTCTTGCAATCCGATATATCCACGAAGATGTCTTTCCCTCGCCGGTGTGCGTTCATCGCCTCGATACTCATGTGCATATTCACCGTAGTGATATTTCTTTGGGGTATACCTTGTTCCGAAGTCGGCAGCTGTGCCGCTAACGAATGGCAGGATAGAACGACCAGCTGGGAACTGCCTTACAACGAAATGGAACTATCAGGAGCCGTGCAAGTTGTCGACGGCGCTATACCTAACACAAAGAACTTGATATTCATATACCGGGGCAATCACATGAGGCTAGAACCTGAAAGCAGCAGTGATAATGTGAATGGTGTAGTTCTCATTGTCGGCAATTCTGGCAAGGTAGGCTGGTTTACCAGAGAGAGCAGAATACCAACTGATATTAACTGTCACCTACTTGATGTGAATAGGGATAAACAGAACGACTGCATTGTGTCAGGTACTGAGGGACTACTGGCAGCTTTAGACTCTGTATCGGGAACATATTACTGGCACATACACAAGCAAGGCAAAGACTTAAGCAAAGTAGTAGCTATAGACTTCCCTGTTATGGTGAAAGATATGAATGATGATAAAGTTAATGACTTGCTGACAGTTGCCACTGTGTATCCTAGCACAAATCACAACTCCTTACTGATGATATCCGGTGCAACAGGGGTTATTATGGCAGAACCAATTCCTATAGATGATTGCCTGTCAGTTAAACTTCTGGAAGAGATGGACACAGTCACATACATTTGTAAGAATGGCACAACTGAAGCTGTGAGACTCATATCATTTACAGTATTGAAGAAAATGCTGAAGAAGGATTTACCTATCAATCATAATCAGACACCACCAACAGTCTTAAAAAGAATCAATGTAAGCATGAAAAAGAACATTGGAAATACTATAGAAACATTCACAAATGGTCCAGGAAAATTGAAAGTGGAAAATTCAGGAGAGTGCCCAAATTCTTGCAGAGTCTATCTAAAACTGATGTTGGAAAGAAATGGCACAACTAATGTCAGTTGGGAGTACACTGCCAACAATGTTTATGCTATGCGGCCCAGCTCTTTTGCTTTTGCAAACTCCATACGAGGATTTGTGTTAAAATTATGACAGTGGAACAGTGCACACCTGGCAAAGGGTGCACTTAAAATTGACGAAGTCAGATACAATGTTCAGAATCAGAGTCCAAAGAACATCAATGACATGTTCTATCGTTCTGCTATAGACGTTGCTTCAATATCAGCTTTCATCAAGTATACCAACTTTACAGTTCATGACATTTCTGAAAGGATAGTTCTGGTGTTGTTTGACAAACTGCAGACCCACAATGTGAACATTAGTCAGACAGATATTGTGCAGATATGTGTGCGAGGGCCCATCGAGAGTAAAACACCACTTCCACTCTGCCAGCCTGACTTAGAATACCAGGAGAAGTCTTTGATGATAGCAGACTTGGATGGAGATCAGTCCCATGAACTGATATCATACTACAGTACCTTTGTCGCTCCAGAGTACACACCAAAGAACTCTAATCCCTATGATAATTGGAGCCTGACCTCCTTAGTGAGGGTAATTCGTTTAGAGTCAGAATTACCTAAACTGTTTATTACTGATGTCTAAAGTTACATTATAACCATATAATCATCTTGCTTTACAATGTATACTGCTGATATATACAGTTTCAATTTGCCAAAATATGTAATGCTGGTTTGCTGTAAATGTAGCTTGGGCAACTAGCAATAAGGTGTCTAGTCATTCATCTTGTATGTATATCCACTAATATATTGTCATAGGAAATTAACCAGATTTTTTCTGGCTGCTCTTAAATCAATACCGTGAATCAACATTGTACTTCAACCATAATGAACTAGGGAGAAAAACAATATTGGTAATTGGCACATCCTAACTCCAATGGAAGAATTTTTCCTCCCAGTAATTAGTTATCTAGTCAGTTTAATCAAGTTTTCCTTGACATAGAATTCTTCATATAACTAATTTAAGGTCATAAATATTCATGCATGTAGTTTTACAATCGTTTTCGCCTGGAGTGTTCAATGTTTATTATAATTATAATCATACAATATTAACTATAATAACTAAGTATTTGATGTACAGTTAGTCTCAAAAAGATGGAACAAGGAAGGACAAGGAACCATCAATTTCTTAACATTGTGTCCACCGTATAGGTACAAAACATTGTATACAATTTATTTTACCAAACATTTTGTCCCAAAACATCTATAAGTACACCCTTAATCTACATAAGTCTAAACGTAAACTAATCAAAAAGTTAATTTAATTCAAAAGTTCAAATTCGAGAGGTGTTAGAAATATGTATTTAGTTGAAAATGCGATGTCGTAAACAATTGGCCATTTACTCTAACGCGTCAGACTGACATATTATTGTAATGACAACGATCTCATCGGTCAATTTTGGGTATGCCAAACGATTTTCTGTGAAATGAAGCCTATGCTATCCTCTGTTATGCAAAATAATATTATGACATAAAAAGTTGTGCTATAAATGGTCAAAAATTCAAAATTCATTTATTCAAACTAGGCTGAGAATCAGCACTTTTCGAACGTCAAAATTACATAAGATAGTCCCCAAAACACCCACCCTTCACCACTTCCTAGTGCTTTAGCTGGGAAGAAGTGGCGCAACAAACTCCCAGCAGCAGCTGTCTGTTCAGTCAGAGAAAAAAAATATCTATATACAATAGTATGCAAGATAATTTACATTACGCAAAACACAATTTAATTTATAAATTAATAGCCATAATATGACAGCTAGCACACGCCATTATACCAACCAAAAACATCGAGAACTATACTCAAGCAGAAATACTAATAACTAAACGTAAACAATATATAAAAAAGAAAATAAAGGGCGTGCCCGCTTACATATAGCTGTAACTGAAGAAGAAGTTATAATTGATAAACTAGGACCACAGACTACTTAGAGATACTACGTATTAGGACCATCGAGGTAAAATAAATCGACGTCGCTAGCTAACCACATATTGCAATACAACTCATAAAAAAACATTGTAATGAGTAAAAAGTAAAATTATAAATAATTATACAAATTCATATAACCTGTCAGTAGGTAAAGTAATTCTGGAGAAAGAACATTTAATCATTGTCTTGAGTTAATCACAGCGACCAACTATTCTTATCATTTATGTAGTCGTTGATAGAATAGTATGCCTTTGAACAAAGGTTGGACTTTATTTTAGTTTTAAACGCATTAAAAGGCAAATCTAGCAAAGAAGAGGGTAGCTTGTTATAAAAGGTTATACCAAGCCTAACAAATGAGTTATGAACCTTATGAAGCCGGTGAAAGGGAGCATGGTAGACCCGTTACATTTACATGTATGAATACTCCAAAGACATAAATTATTTACTTCTTAAATCTCTGGAATACTCATAGTTCGAGCGGGTACAAAAGTGCTCCTTAGTCAGTCCGTCGAGCTGGCGCAGTATTGCACCGCAAGGGTCAAAATCAATCAATATTAATTACACGCGAATACCTGGTGCATGCCCATTTTATTTGTTTTTTTAAATCAATCATTAAAAACAAAGGACGCATCGGCAACGTCATGAATGAAATGAACAAAAATAAAATGCTTGTTCTTCTATGAAACGAAGTTAGACGTGTGATTCATTCGTTATTAGACGTCAGTTTTGTTTACCTTGTTCTGAAACTCACTGTATACATTGTTTTGGTCATAACGTGTAAAGATGTTTTGACACCAAATTGTTCATTTTGTTTGAGTAAAATAAATTGTATACTATGTTTCGTACCTACACGGTGGATATAATGTTATAGAACAAAGATTGTTCACCATAAAATGGTTCCTTGTCCGTGTATACATCTTTTTGGGGCTGACCGTACCTATTGATATTTTTTTCTAGTCTTAAGAATTAGGTAGTGTATCATTATGACCGTATACCAAATAGTAATGTTTATTGTATATCAATCTGTTTCATTTAGTCGAGTTTTTAAGGAGGCCCCCTATGGGATTGTGTGATCTCAGGTTCATAATAATACAAGATAGCAAGGGCATATCTCCAGGGTTGATTTGAACTATCATGAAAGGCTTGAACAAAATAGGAGTTCACATTTCCCCCCCGAAAACTTATACTATGGGCGAATGAACTCAAGCTCACCCTGACTATATGCTCTATACAGGTACCTAGAATCTCAATCTGAATCTGTTTTGGTCTGGTTATGGCACGTCAAACTGTTTGTCCCACTGCCTGTGGCGAGTCTGTTTACTTCATTGGGTGTCTATAGTATTCTTTTGTACTAGAAAATAATATGCGGAGTGAAGTGCCTTAACGCGGGGGCTATGGAGTGGTTCTTTTGCGTCGATTCGTTGAAATAAAACTCTTATTAATAATCTGTATTTTTTTTAAACCTTGCCGAATTTGAAAGGCTTCAGTTATCTACTTAAGAGTTGTCCGCACATCTGACAGAAGATGCGTCGGGCGTAAATTCGATAGTAAGCTCGACGCACTAAAGCATCATGGGTTGAGTGTATAAATGTTTAATTATCTACTTGTCCATTCCGGCGTTACGTGCCCGACGATACACGACGCATCTTCCGTCAGATGTGCGACCATCCTTAACTATCCAAAAAAAGAAAACGTCACGTTTGTATAAAGCTTTATTTCAAATCATACAACAGTTATTTCCAATTGTAGTTTTTTTACATACTTATAAAATAATATCACTAAAATAGGAATCTGCTCAACAATCAACTAAAATGTATTAAAAACTAAAATTATCATTCTATCACAAGAATATTATAATGCTTAAGGTATTGGCAGGTGTCATAGGCAGTTTAACGGTTAAATACATATTAGATGAGTGGAGTTGAAACGCCGGGAGGGTACGCCCAAGGACATAATAGTCGTAGTACTCACAACCGGCTTGCGTGTATGACCAAATGTATGAAAGTAAACGAAGCAAAAGGAGTATGTTAGGATCGTAGTAGGTATAGATAGTTCAACTCATCTGTGCGCGCGGAGCGATGTGTGCGTGCTCTGTAATTATGCAGCTTGAATTTGTGTGGCAGTGACGCGGCAGTCGTCGTCCGAGCGCAACACAAATGAAAGCTGTATAATTACAAGCGCACGCACACATGGCGCCGCGCGCACAGATGAGTTGAATTATCTCTAGCATTCTGTAGTTTCTGCCTACCCCCCATGGGACAGAGGCGTGAGTTTATTTATGTCAGTAAATTTTACGGTCGCGAATCATATTTTGGTCATCATACAACCTAAGATTGACCTGCCAAAAAACGTAAGAAAATTTGGTTTTCGCATACAAAATTTACTTTAAATGCTCAAGATGGGTTCACATTGGGCAATGCTATGTACTTGATCCACCAATTCAAAAATTCGTATAAGAGACCGCCATTGCTCCTCTTAAAATTATTGATTTTATATTATGAGCTGTGTTACAATTTCGGTGTGCAATAAAGCATTTTTATTTTTATCCATTTAATTCGCTAAACTGTTTTACGATGATGAATTAATTGACGAATTTGATTGAATTACAAAGCATTGTAAATGAAATTAGACTAAGCAAGATGCATTATGCAGCCAAAACCATCAATTTGAAAGACTTCAAATAACTTTCGCAAAAGATCTAAAATCATAGCTCGTGATTAGAGCACTACCTATTAGTCTTCTTTGTTCTGATTTGTTATCACTGATAACAACCTGTCCCGTCTCTTTTATGTGCCTGAACAGGACATGCAAATTATTACGTATATCAGAAGTAAATATATAAACGGCACAACAATTATAATATTGTTTAATATTCGAGCTTAGTAGACTTTGATTCTAACCAGCTATAGATAGTGCAATCCACGACGACGCGCCCCACTCCGCTCCGCTCCGTACTAAAGTACAGCTTACAGTACAGTCATCGCGGAGTGGGGCGCGTCGTCGTGGATTGCACTATGTGTAATTGCAAGTAAAAAATATACAGGGTGATATTGAATTCATGGGCATCCTCTAAGGGGTCATTTTACTCATCATTATGAACAACTTTCACTATGGGACCAACCATGGTAAAAAAAAACAGGGTCTGGCATTCCGGGAGTGACACATGCTTACGTCACTATCCAGTTGCCACTTTATTGCAAAAAAAACACGAATTAAGGAAACATTCACCACTCTGTTTAAAAATATATACAAAGCATTTAAATTGTCTTCGTAATTGTTAGTTAAAATTTCTATTGTTTTATCGGGTTCGCACAGGCTATAAAGGTGGTTGGGGAGATATTATTACACACTACTGGTAACACAGATGTGATGACGTAGACTTGTCTTCCACGTGACCACTGTGTCTCGAAGTGCTTTAACTAGCGAAGTATTTTATTATATCATGGGACCAACCCTGAAATAGCGAAAAAAATCAGCTGTTCCCTACATTATGACGAGCTATGTGAACATAAATGTAAGGAACGATAGATGTTTTTTCTCGTGATTTTAGGGTTGGTGCCATAGTGAAATTTGTTCATAATGATGAGTACAATGACCCCTTAAGAGGATGCCCATGCATTCAATTTCACCCTCTATACAAGGTCAAATTAAATTAGCTAGCTAATCGCCGCAGACGTATTTTTGGATATAAGAAAAGAAGGATTTAAGTTTTTTTTTTTTGGGTCAACCACAGCTTTTAGTGTAGTTACTTACTAGAACAAAATATCTGTTAAAAACCCGTTATTTTTTAAACTTCACAGCCTGCCGTGATGGTTATTGATACCTAAACAGAACTAAAAAAAAACAGATTTTTTAAACTCATACTTCCAGTAAGTATAAGCATAGCTGCGGTTGCTGACCCTCAAAAACTCATAAAAACTTTTTTTTTCTTTGATTGGCTAGATATCGGCACCCATCACGTCTGCGGAGGGCTAGCTCACTTTATTCGACCCAGTATAAGTCCTTAATATATACCTAGTGTAGTCGTGTTTGACACAAGCACATGACACAATGTTAGTCAGTATTATCACATCATTTCTCAGCACCAAATCTCATTTAAATAATAATCTCACCACGAAGTGCCACTAACTTCTTATTAACACATACTTTCTTTTTTAAGGTGAACGCACACTCTTTTTAAGGAACGAAACGAATTTATAATACTTTATATGAAATTCTTCTATGAAACCTCGAACACCTGCCCGCGTCGAATCGTCCGAATTCCTAGCTCAGATAAGTGTGCGTTCACCGTTTGAATAGCCTGGAAACGGAAGGATGAGTTTTATCATAAATACAGTGCTTTCAATTGCACACACAGACGCACTCTATATTTCTTATGCTATGAGGTCGGTTTGCGAAAAATAAATGCATATTAAAATAAATGCATATTATACCTCCATCCATATGACAACTACTCTTATGATAAATATGTTTGTCGCAGGATAATTAGAAAGGTTTTTTTTTTCAATAAAAATAACCTTTGCCCTTCCTTACTTCATTCAAAGAACC
Source organism: Xanthia togata (assembly GCA_963853775.1). Lineage (NCBI taxonomy): Eukaryota > Metazoa > Arthropoda > Insecta > Lepidoptera > Noctuidae > Xanthia > Xanthia togata. Next base: position 20,852,047 of record OY970795.1, on the reverse strand, counting down.
GGATTACGGGAAATTACGGAAGATTATCATAAACGATATTAGAATAAACGAGTTAATATCAGATTTAATGCAAAAAACCAGCCGAAGAGTTCATACTCATCGGCTGGTTTTTTACACTGATTGGCTTAGTGTTTTAAGTTTGAACTGCCGTACGCACTGATTGGTTATTAGCTTTACGTTCGAGCCATGTTCTGACTAACCAGACTACAGATGTAATGATTTCATTGACTCTCAGATTAGCCAATCAGCATTCAAGTTTCCAATCGTTCTAAATAGGCTGTTTTTTTTCCTGATATAAGCTCGTGTTATTACGAAAATCTTTCTAAGTTACCAATAATTCGGTCTTTTGCAAAACTACTCGATTTTTCAAATTATTCTGCGATATACATAAATCACAAATATACAACCATGCTTAGAACCTTCTAAATGGTGATATTCCATAACAAAAAAGAACAACAAAATATCGAGGTTTTATCGCTAAGCTAATCCTTAGATTTAATATAATTTGTGCGTCAATTGAATACTCAGACAAAAGGCAATTATTAAGACTTAGTTAGGCCTGTCACATTGTCAGGCAATATTACAAGCTAGAAATCTCTAAAGGAGTCTTGTTTAACGCAATATACACTTGTGAGCAAAGCTACGGTTTCCTAGAAGACCGGTGGCGTCCGCAATTTAACGGCGAATGACGTCACTGAAACGTTCTATTCTATTTTCAATAAAATGGCAAGCAATGCCGATGTCGACTATTCTGCCAATGTCTAGAGTGAGTTGGAAACACTGAAATGTTATATAAGAAGTTAAGTTGGCGTTTTACTAGACAGCGTTTTTTAACACCGTCGAGTCAAACGCCGCTGCCATCATTTTTATGACAGCTGTCACTGCGGCCGTTATGCGGTTCCCGCTCTTCTAGGAAACCGCTTTAAGCACATAATAATGAGATTTAATTGAATACTAGAACCATTATCCTAGATATCTACACATTCTCTAGAAGAATAAAGTTAAGGCACGTGCATATTCCAGAGAAATAACATGGACCTAAATTATTTTGTAGAACCGAATTCTTTCGGCCCTACTTTATAGCCTGCAACAAACTATCGGTCGAGACCGTAGATAGCGTAGACACGGTAGACAGAGTATAGTTATATGCAAGTGACTGCAGTGTGTTCATTATGACTTGTCCCGTGACGCGATTGGTAGCACTGAATTTTGCAGTCTTATTGCGGATTTCACCAATGTAATTGAACGCGTTCAAGAGCTGTCAGTGTAGAATTTTGACAGTGACAGCTCTTGATCGCGTTTAAGAAATGCTGTTCGTGTTCAGTTTCATTGGTGAAATCAGCCCTTAGTTTCAATACAAATAGAGTTCAAAATGGCGACTGACAGAAGAGTACTACCAATCACATGACAAAATCACTAAGTGAATTTTAACACACAAGTAGAACAATACCATGTAGGTAATATTAAGTCTTATAAAATTAATTACGTGTTCTTACCTTTAATTGGCATGAAGCTTCTTTTTTTTTACTACATCCAACTCCAAAAATTCTATAGTTTTGAGCAGTGCTGTGAAACTCCGAACAAATATTTTTTGTATGGGATTTGTGACCGTCTTTAGCCAACATTCAGAAAAACACGTCAAACTGACCTATTGACCAACATTACATTACGAAGTGCTCACAAACATGTCTGCCGTCGCGCAAGTATTATTGTGTATTATTGTTTGTGTTGTGATTTTTCCTTTTTCTATAAGATTTCGGAATATAACATATCAGAATAATTGACGGTGACTCCAATTTTGTGAACCATCATGGGTAAGGGTCACGGAGCTTGCGGTATCAAGGAGGCCTGGCATACTGTAAATATGTTGCATTTTTCAAGTTTTCACTGAATCCATACCGGTGAGTAATGATATTTATTACTAATATGATCTTGTGCTCACCTAACAATGCTATTAATTTACAATCAGGAAATTATTAGCATGATTCAAATTCTGTAATACGACTCTCGAGCCATCAATGAAGATTAATCATGAAATTCTTGACGAAATGGTTTAAAACATTGTGCCTACAGTAATGTTAGTCTAATTTAAATTGTAATCTAATTGTATTTCTAATTTAGTCTAACTAGGTTGACTGCTAAATATATGGGTTAGAGAGTCTCACATTATATATTATCTACCTGTGACACCGTTATGTAAATTCGGGGAATATGAAATAAATCTAGTTTCATATTCTCATGTGAAGATGTTACAAATAGACAGAGAAAGAAATTCTCAAAATTAATTGTGCTCTATTGCTCATTTCAAATTGAAAAGATCCCTGCGTGTTATTTACAGAGAAATGTTTACAACTCATCGAACATTTTGCTTATATTTAATTATCTTTACAGATTTAACACAAAGGGGAAATCAGTTGATGGAACAATTGCAAAAACCTTAATGCAGCCTGGCATCACTAAGAAGCAGTGCGAACCTCTTGTAAAAATTTGAGTCAGGTGTGCTAAAAGGAATTGTGACGTTGGTGCTAAAAAAAACAAAAAACTAACCCATTTTGGCCTGATACCGATGTTGCTTGCTCATTTATGTAGAATAATAAATACTGAAATCATAAAAATCTGTTTTATTTTACCGATTTCTCTAAATAAATTAGTTTTGTAGCCTCACTAATATCTGCATAGAATGCATTTCATCGATATCGATAAGTTTACTGATACGATATGTTGCACATCCCTATTTATGACAGTTAGCTGCCCTTCAAGGACATGGTTGTCAAGTTTGTTAGAATTTTCATGTTGGTAGCTATGTTTTTTTTATGTGGTTGGCTAAAGACGGTCACAAATTCTCAAAAACTGAATGTTCTAAGTTCCGCCTCTTATTTATATGCTCTGTGGTTTTGAAGAGCATCGGTATTTTCTCAAGTAAAATTTGTTTCCAAGGAGATACTTTATTTTGGCTCTGCATTTCTTTTGTGTATTGCTTACCCAATTGGAATGTTAGCAGTCTTTTATACTTTCCGTCCACCTATTAGTACTTCAGGCTCACTATTCTGAGCTTTAGGCTCTTCGTAAATAGTTTCTAAGTCTGTGTCAAAGATTTCAAAATATTTTATTTCACATAAACCTACAAGGGCACTTATGAAACGTCAGAAGCTAGGTGCACGGTTCCAATTGGTCGTTTCCTATGGAGAAGAGCCGGCAAGAAACTCCACTGTTACTCTTTTAAAAGTAAATGGTATTGACAATGATTAATTTAACTTTATTGTTCAGATACAATGCTTCTATATGTTTAGGGTTTGCATTTTCAGCCATAATCCGCTTATTTGGCTTCAGACTAACTCTGTGATTCGATGATTTACTTGTTTCAGGCATTATAGATTTTTTTCTTTCTTAAAACTCGTTATGGTAATTCAGGTACTTGAGATTGCACTTCTATAGCTTCAGTATTGAGCTCGTCAATCTCCTTTATATTTAAATGTGCCATTTTATCGCTGCCTCGTTTACTCTTACTACTGGATCTAATAAGTGTGTCCTGCTCTCATTATTACAGTCGAGACCTAAGTCGCGTTTTTCAGTCGCCACAGATGGTTTTTTCAGACATCTATGCGCTCAGTCACTTCGGTAACTTATTACTGTACGTGTAGATCTCAGACGCAGCATCAACACTACCGTCCGATAGTTTGTTTCAGGTTTTAGATAAAAAAAAGAGACGAGAAAAAATTACAAAAGAGTAAACTTCTGAAAACGGAAGAAAATCAGTTTTCTAATCTTAGGATTTACTTACCAGTGACTTGATCATCTTTTACACTTTTATAAAGTACTAAGGCGTTAATGTGACACGCGTGGCTTCAGAAAGATACTGTCACACAGAACACGGAAGAGTGAGAGAGAAGATGTTATACTAAGCCGAGCTTTTGCTAAGGGCAAGATTCACAGACAGTGTTTATAGCTTTCATACCAATGAGAAATTTATTCTTATTTCTGTAGTGTTCATATTAATTTAAGCGAATGTGAGCAAGCAAGCGCTTCATAGAAATATGAACATTAACGTTATAATAATAAAGTTCTACTACTACTGTTACTAAGAAACTTGATCTTAGAAATAGCTCGGCTGTATAAAGCAATCTAACATCTTCTGCGTCACTCATACTAGAATGACAGTCTTTCCAAAGCTTCATATGTCACATTAACTCACTTGCTATACCCACGTACTGTACTTAATACCTTAGTTACGTCCAAAAAAGTTATTCCTATACTTTAGTTACCATCTAGGGCACGACAATCTTCTTGGTGACGGCTGAGTCGTCGATAACGCTGTACGCAGTCAGTTCCACCATGTTGTTAGCCGCTAGCTGCTCGGCTATGCTGTAGCCTTCCTCATCGAACAGTTCGACGGACACCTCGTCGTAGTCTCGGGCGCTGGAAATAAGACAATATGCATTTTTGAAGCTGTCGTTTGGAAAAAGCAAGTGGTTTTAGTTTTTTATCCAACTGTTCAAAACGCTCAGTTACGTAAAATTGTGTTTTTATTCGAATTTACACTACATCACATATCTATTTATATTAAATTTTAATAGTAGAGAACACGAGTGTTTTCCCAGAGAAATCGAGCAGGAGTTGCGTGGGAAGTTGGCGGTGCTTATGTCCCAAACTAGTAGTTTGGGATATAGTTTAGATATAGTCATACATTTAGCCAATTCCAAGTTGCATCAAATATATGGGTGATAAACAGTGATCGGAGTAGGTAGAGTATTTTTTTGTACTTGCGCTACGTTGTTTTAATACACATATTATTAAATAAGTTAGAAATTACTTTGTCAAAAGCTATTCACGTCTTAAGGAATTATGAATGAACACATATCCCTCTACTCCTCCGACGGGTAAGTATAAGACGACGTTACAGGTGAATGAAATTAAAAACTTTCTGTAACAATTTTGTATAGACAAATAACAAGTTCCTCCAGCAGCACAGCCTGCTATTGTATTCTTTTGTTTTCACTAGTCATGTCGCACGTTACACTTGAGCGTCAAAAAGTTAGCGACGCGTAGCTGATGTTATTTTTGACAACGTCGTTCGCTCACTGCCAATACATAAGACAAGTTTTCTTTTATCCTTGTTAATAAAAAAAATCAATTAATTTTTTCGTACTCCGATCACTGGTGATAAACCACTGTAAGTAGGTACACGTCGCTTACATGACGTGCAGGTCGAGCGTCTTGTTCTGCACCATGTCGCCGAGCGCGCGCTTGGCCTGCGCCCACTGCTGGCTGAGCCGCGAGCGCGCGCGCACGCCGGCCAGCGCGCAGCGGATGGCTTGTATCGGCAACGTCGCCTGGCGCGGCTCCAGTAAGCGAAGCTGGTCTTCTTTCACCCATAGGATTGTGCCGTAGTCTACGTACATCACCTGGGTAACGAAAAATAACAAAATGTAATTGAGTTAAATACCTCTCACAAGGAATCTCTTAGCAGGGACAGCGACGCGAAAACTGTTACCATAGATTTAGTACATGATTCTGAAGAGAATTTTTTTCGTAGGTTATAAAACAAAAAAAGGGCTGTTTCATACATTTTGACAGCGTAGGTGATAAAATAGTTTTTTTTAATAACTGAGAAACTTTTAACTGGGTTGAAAAAAAAATGTTAATGCTTACTTTCGTTTAGTAACACTCGTGAAACATTTCTTGTTTCTAGACCTAGCGATTTAAGCTGTGCATTGTTTGACAGTGAATTAATGTAAGGTTATTTTTTAGTAGATAATAGAAATCCAAACATTTCATTGTTAGATTGACGGTGCCCAGACAAAGTGCAATCACTTTGTCTTATCCTGTTGGTCGGTGAGGAACTCTACAGTTACTTTTTTCAATAGTCTCTTTGTAGTGGTATAAAAATTACTCTACCCACATCAAAGCGTAAAGTTCCAAGCTAACGGTGGTAAGTGAAGAATCTCTTCACAATGTGAGCTGTATCCAAAACTACCGCCTACTGTATCTGACTCGTCAGTTGTATAGCGACAGTTTCTCAAAATGTTTAAAGATGATCTTAAAATAATGTTAAGTATAAAAAATACAGTTGTTACCTCGACGGTTTGGTCAGCCCTCGTGACGGAGAGCACTCGCGCGCGATACCAGTTGTTATCGGGCGGGTACAGCGCCGCCACTAACTCGCCTTGCGCCGGAGTTATCTGACAAATAATGAACATAACATAATCTGTACTCCCCGAACGGTTATAGTTTGACCGAAACCGCTGTACCGCGCCGGCAGTGCAGGCCGCTCATTCGTCAACGCGCATGGCCTGACGAATGAGCGGCGAGACCTGCCTATAGTTTGACCGAGAACTCTGTACCGCGCATTCCTAACGCGCGGTACAGCGATCTCGGTTAAACTATAGGCAGAGGTGTACCCGTGGCGAGCCTATTGCCGTCAACCGGGCACAAATCCAGACTCCGGGCTACTACTTAAAAAATTATTTATTACTACTATATTATATTACTTTTCACACTCAAAAAAAGTACAAAGGCGGACTTAATGCCTTTGGCATTCTTTACCAGTCAACCAAGGGTGGTGAAGAGATAGGAATAATTATAATACACATACATACATATTTAATAAAATATATACCTATATTATATATATATATATACAAAATCAAGGGAGAGAGGTGTTGAGATGACTCTATTTATTTACACAAAAAACTGCAATTTCCGCTTAAATACATACCGACTGGTGGCCGTCCTGATATCAAGAGAAAGCGCATTACATAGAAGAATGGACTGATTAAGAAAGGAAGAATGAACAAAGTCAGAAGTATGAGAAGGACAAAGTAGGAGAAGATTGTTAAAAGAACGCAGATTCTTAGTGTGTGAAGAACATAGATATTGGAAGTGAGACATAAGATAAGAAGGAGGAGTGGGAGAGTTGAGAAGGGAGAAATTCCTGACGAAAAAACCCAATAACACTTTGCCCACCACACACACTACAATTTGTTTTTTTATTATTACGAACTAGCAGACCCGACAAACGTTATACTATTAATGTCTTGAGTTCATAGAAAAATCCGATAGAAAGGTATCCACCACCTAAAGAGTCAAGAGACTTCGTAAAATTCCAAGAACAAGCCTTCCCGGTCAAAAACTACAGTGGCCTATTTGGAAAGCAATCCACTGCGTACCCAAGTAGGCCGCTGCAAACATAGTCTGGCGAAAGGGGGTTTAGAGGCGTGAGGAACAGGGTGTACAGTTCACTTATCCTCTATTGAAAAGGGAGGATCCTCCGACCAGACGGGTGTCGTGTCTTGCGAGCAACTGCCCAACGATTGATGTCGGATAGTATGTCGTTCGGGTGGTAAACTCTAATTGCACGATGCAGGATCTGTTTGACGTCAGGTCTTTGATGCGTAGTTCGCATGTGGTGATGTAGATGCCGCCACAGGGGTATTATCGATTCAACCAATATCCAGTGCGAGTGCGGGGCTCCTGAACAGACTATGTCATATCTCCAATGTTCCAATTGTCCGTTCGCCTATACCCTTGACGATCTGAACACCGCCTCTTAGATGTACTATAGAAGAACTTCATATCTAAGCACCGTAAACACTATGCTTGCATCGCTCGGCCGCCATATGAAATTCATGAACCAAAAGTATCGCAGCAACAATTTTTTTATGTGTCCCTTGTTTTTGTAAATCAAAAAAATACAGCAAACATTAAAATTAAAAACTTTCTCATCCTTGTTTCCTTTGTTCTGTTTGTTCCCAGTGGTCGAAAAAAGGTCAGACATCTGTGATCTTTGTAACAGAGCCAACAAAACACACGAAGAAAAAAAAAAAAACGACAAAACATTACTACCTATGTATTTTTTTGTTTCATTGGTCGACGCAAATAGGGGCATTAAACTGCTTAGATATGAAGTTCTTCGATAGTACAGTCGATACGAAAAGACGAATTATATTAAGACCGTGCATGCTAAAAGTTGGCAACTATAGAGCGATATTTCATATTTTTTCCAGACAGTGATATTAACAAATTAATAAAAACAGGTAAATATTTGACAGCTATTTGCGACGTTCACATTCAGAATGCTCATAATAAACGTTGATAGTTACCGTAAGTGGTTTATACGAGACTTGTGCGGCGGGGCTATTCATGTCTCGTACTAAGGCCGCCAGCGTCGTTGGTGGCAGTACCACACCGAAGCTGGGTATCTCTGGCTCTGTCGTATCATAAAAGAAAGTATTTGAAACATACCCTGGTACTGCTTATTTATGTAGATAATTCTTACTCAATGAATCTGCCTAGCCAACTAATAGTCAATTATGTCGGGGTCGGCTTCCAGTCTAACTGGATGCAGCTGAATACCAGTATTTTACATGGAGCGATTGCCTATCTGACCTCCACAACCCAGTAACTGGGGAATACGATACCCCTTGGTGAGACTGGTTGTCAGACTTTCGGGCTTCTGACGACCCGTAACGACTGTCAAAGATCCACGAATGGCAGCCGGGACCAACGGCTTAACGTGCTTTGCGAGGCACGGAGGAGTCTCGGTATGTAAAGATGGTCCTCATCCATGGATCAACCCCAGCAAGCGGAGCTTAACCTGATGGATCGACCCGTGCGGCTGTTATTACTTAGTCACAAGCTCCTCTTATATAATTCTCACTCAAGGAGCTTATTTATATCTGCTATCTAATTACGCAACACATTTTCGTAAACAAATTTGTTTCATTTTGACAGTTCAACAACATTCATTGCGTTATTTACGTTGTTGAGGAGATTTTTTTTTCGATCTTATGAAGCAATGGATTAGCAAATTTGTTACAAAATGATTCAAATTCCGATTGTTCGTGTATTACGTAATTAGGATACTGGATTCATTGTTTTATCGTGACCCATCATGTCTGCTGAGTTTCGCTAGGTAATTTGACCCCGTATAGTGCATACTAATTTCGTGGTCTTAGTAGATAAGTCTCACCTTTTCGGTTCTCCGGCACCAGTTGAACATAGACTCTGTCATAGTGACACACGCAGGTGACTAGCACCTTGTGCCACGTGTCGGGGGCCGGTAGCGGCACTGACTTGCACTTGCCCACCACGGGCACTCGGTCTAATGTCCAGCCGTCTGAAAAGATCATTTTTTAGGACTTGAAAAACTCCGAGATTTCTCCAATAAAATCAATCTGCTTAGCCTTATCCCAACTATGTTGGGGTCGGCTTCCAGCCTAACCAGATGCAACTGAATACCTGTATTTTATATCTGACCTGTACTACCCAGTTACTGGGTAACACGATACCTCTTGGCAGGACTGGTTATCAGACATTTCTGACTACCCGTAACGACTGTCCAAGATCTACGAATGACAGCCGGGAACCAAAGGCTTAACGTGCTTTCCGAGGCACGGAGCGGTCTCGATATGAAATGAGTGGTCACCCATCCACGAACCGACCGCGGCAATCGTAGCTTAAACTTCGACCAACCCATGCGCCTGTTATTATTTAGCCACAACCCCTCGACATTTCTTTGATAATGTAAGTTTAATATTAATGTATTATTTACATAAAACTTCCTGACTAAATGCTCTAAATCAGCCATACTCAACCTTTTTTTTATAGGGGTCACAAACACGTTTCAGTCATGGATGGTGTCGAGGTTAAGCAAAAATTTAGGTCTTAATTAAAACGTAATTCCAAATTAACGATGTAGTTACTATATTAATTAATAAAGAAGTTTTAACAGATGTTTATATGTTTTATTGCGATTTTTGATACTGTGAACACTTTTTCAAAACTTTATCAAGATCTGGCTTGTCGGTACATGCTATCCTTATAACATCATCCAGATGAGAATTACTAATAATAAGCTGCGTTCCGATTCAAGCCAAAATCGCTGATAGCGCTCGGCTCACATTCCCGCGTTCTGAAACACCCATACTCTGATGAGCGCGAAATTTAAAATGGTTTACAATAAATTTGTATTTTCAGATGGGCCAATAACAAAGGCCCGGCAGGCCGCAGGTTGAGTATAGCTGCTCTAAATGATTGTCATTGATTTTCAACTTTATCTCTAAAAAATAAAGTTCAATGTTGACTGGAAAAATTTGACAGTACTAGACAATAAAATCATTATATTAATTTTCACTGAACTGACCAGGATGCATGAGAATATGCTTTTTGGTACACCGGGTTCCTTTAAAGCATGTCTTCTCTGGCCCGCCTTTATAATGTTTGCAGATATCAATTTCGTCTCGATTCTTGTAGCCCTGCAAAAAATATATTAATATTATTTAGTTGTTTATTTAACGTTATTCCTTCAATGATTTTAAAATATTGTATCGAGTCTAATCGGTATTTGCTATACTCTTGTGACATTGTTAATTTCACATGCGTTTAGAATAAGCCGTAGTATATGAGCTAAAGGTCTCGCCATTTACGGAAATGAGAAACTACTCTTTCTGAACAGTAAACGAAACAGAGCCGCCTCGGATCGGTGACGAGAAATCGCGTATAATCGGCACCGAATCGGGTATGCCCGGCTCCAGTCGAAAGTTTTCACTTCTATCGTGTGGTCGTAACCACTCACCTTCTGTTTTTCCATTGAATTAGTAATAAATAATAGTATAATAATTACCGTAACAGCCTCAACAGGGTCTTCGTATTCGGGGCAGTCAGTTATCCCGAAGTCGGCCTGGTTTGGGCTTGAACTTTGTTCAGGAGAATGATTTTGTCCCTCTACTGGTTTATCTACTGAGGGCAAGATATATGTTTCGTCAATAGCAAGGCTGATTCAGACAAATTTACAAAACAATATCCGTTAGGAATATGTTCTAACGCGAGGCGCAAACTTGTACTTGGTGAAAGACCTACACTGTCCTCCCATATCTAATAACACTGTTATTTGAAAATATTGTAAAAGCCCATTATTTTTAAAAGAGTAACCCACCTTGCCAGTTTCTTGCCGGCTCTTCTCCATAGGAAACGACCAATTGGAACCGTGCACCTAGCTTCTGACGTTTCATAAGTGCCCATGTAGGTTAATGAGAAATAAAATATTTTTAATTATAAAACTGCAAATTGATTTTGGCTACTTTTTACATATCAAGGTAGCTGCGGGCTTAACAGGGCGTAGCCCATGCCCCTTGTCTCTCATTAGACGAATTACGCGATTTTTTGTACCCTTTCAGAGTGGGAGCTTCGCTTTTATATATTTATTAAATAATTAAATCCATCCTTCCATCCATCTGGAATTTCTTAGTGCCCGGTTGATGGCAGTAGGCTTGCCCCCTGTTACATGAGACTTAAGCAACTGGCGAAATGTGGGTGTACTATACATAGGTAACCTCTGCCCAACCCTTCGGAGAATACAGGCGTGATGTTATGTTATATAGGTAATTAATAGTTTATTTATTTATTTGTCAGATAACTTTGCTTCTGTTGTTATTTATTTATATATATATATATACTTTATTGTACACCACAAAAACACATAACAAAAAAAAATACAAAATTAACACTACAAAATATACAATGGGCAATATATGTTAATATGTTATTTAATTAAATCTCAGCTAATAGGGATGATGCCTGGGTCAAAAAAAAGAAATTCTATTTAGTCCGTCAGTTAGATATGAAAAAAATATTAGATAGATATTTTTTGCTTTATAATATTAATAAAAAATGACTAAATAAAACTCATTAAAGTTGGGGGTGGGGGTCGTTACGTCACAAGTATGTATAAAATCTACATACTCGTGACGTCATGGCACATTTACACTCAATGTATCGCCGTAATCTTTTGAAAACGTAAAAAAAAAAAAAATACCTACGTGTACGTAATTTTTTCATAATCTACATTACGGACAAAAAACATTTTTTTAGTAATCATCCCTATTATTTTGTCTTACTTGGTAGAGCTAGTCCTTGCTGCACGATGATTTGATTGAGGGTCTCGTTCGAGGGTAACACAACGTACACGCCTAAAGATTCCGAGGTACTGTAAAAGTAGATAATAATAATAATATTAAAATCTTTATTCAAATCAATTTTAAGAATAATAAATGTTTAATCGAAATCATTTTTATTTTTTATTATTTTTTACACGGTTGGCGCAGTGGTTAAGCAATTGACTGCTGCGCTGCGTGTCGCGTTTTCGATTCCCGCACGGAAAAAATATTTGTATGACCTACAAGTAGTTGTTCCGGGTCTGCTGTTTGTGTATGAGAGTTTAAATGTTTGTAAACGCACCCACAATACAGGAGCAAATACTAGTGTGGGGCAACGCGTTTTAAAAAAAAAAATCTTCATCATCATCATTTCAGCCGAAAGACGTCCACTGCTGGACAAAGGCCTCTCCCAAGCACCGCCACTTCGACTGGTTCTGTGCTTCTCGCATCCAGCGGATTCCTGCAACCTTCACCAGGTCGTCGGCCCACCTTGTGGGGCTCTGCCAACGCTACGTCTCGTTGTAATTCTTAGTATTATCTAAATATGTTTTTCACTTCTCATGCTCTGAATGTGCTTGTTTCTGCAGGTTATAGGCTGCACAAAATCGAATTTTGTGCACAAGGGCATTAACGTATCTACTCATAAATGTATCTATATTAAGGTAAAGAAAATGAGCCATACAGCCAAACACAATAAGAAGTTCATAGATAGAATTTGTTATTTTATAATATTTACTTTAATTTATTTGGCTTATGTGTTTTTTAAGACATAAAAGATATTAAAATTTAAATTCAAGTAGGTACGGTAGGTTATTAAATTAATTTAAGATAATTATTATTACAAAATTAATTCAATAGTAGGCTGTTTATGTCTGCAGCCCAAGCCTAATATCAATGTAGTAACATTAAAAAAAAAAAAAGCGGCGGGAAACTCGTTTTTTCGTGCGTTTATTAATTTCTTCAATTTGCTAAAATTGTTAAAAATGTTATGTTATACTACTGTTTTATTTCCTCGCAATCGAAGTGAAAAGCAGAGTTTATAACTCGTCCACAAAACCATTTTATCCTCGACATTACTATCAGCCCTCGCCTTCGTCTCGGGCTGCTAAAAGTCTCGGATAAAAATAGTTCATTTTGTGCACTTGTTGTAAAATCTACTATTTCATCAACATTATTTCGTGGGTAAACGAAAAAGGAAATTGTTTGTTGTTTTTTTTCTTAATTTTGGTGTAGGTCTAAAAAAGAAGTACCTGTGAGCAGAGGCGGCTCGTCTTAAAGAGCGCTGGTGCAGTGCACTCCCACGAAAATTGCATAATCTATATTTCTTTGTAATCATATACATACATTCTTTCTACTATACCTAAATACAATACACTCTGTCTTAATAGCAGTTTACGAGAAACGTAGAAACTATTTCCTACGCGTACATTTAGCGTCAAGATATACGTAATATAGCATCTCTAAGTGATCTGTGGTCAAGATGTAACGTGTGGAGCGCAAACGTTTGCGCTCCTATGAAATAAAGTTCAGTACGATTTCTAGCACTGTATTCAATGAGTGCGAAATAGAAACATCGACACAGTCCGACGCGTGAAACAAAAGATTTTGTATGAGAAGTTAGCCTAATCTGGAGCGCCGCTCACGCGCAACGTTGCCAAACCGCGCAAAGCGGACGCGCGCGGGAATACTTTCTGTGCCTATGCGCTGTTGCCGATCATATGTAAACAAACGGTCGGCTGTCAGTTAGATTCGCAGTTTTTCTTTTAAATAATAATAAGTATTAAAAAATAGTTTGTGTGCGACATTTGTGTTAATAATGGAACAATACAGTATATATTTCATTAAAAACTGTGAAAAGACTCTCGAAATGCGTCTCGAACTGAAAAATAAGGGGCCATCACGTCCCGAAATTGCACTTACTCAAAAATGTGTTACGAAAACTAAATCTTTTACGCGTGTATTTAAATTTGAACAATATTTCAAAACACCTTGGTTGTGTGGATGTGAAGAAAGCAACAAATAGTTTTGTTTCCCGTGTCTCGTGTTAGGGAGCTGGCGCCGAGTGGTGGTGAATCTGCATGGACGGAAACGGCTGTTGACGATTTAGCGCATCTATCAATAAAAGTGAAAAAACATTCGCAATCTCAATTTCGTGTGTTATGTGAAGTGCAATTGGCATGTATCAGCCGACAAGATATTCGTAAGGCGCTCGATTCTGCATATCGATAATTATAAATATATATTAGTAAAATCGATATATTTTACGGCGTTTAATGAATTGTGTGGTATTTTGTGGTGCATTTCAAGTTGCTTTACGTGGGCATGATGAATCTATGGAATCCATGAATCCCGGAATCTATAGAGGTTGGTTGATTTCGTGTCAGAGTTTGATTTGGGTTTGAAACAGCATTTATCCAGCAGTTACGTTTTTAAAGGTACGTCTAAAACCATTCAGAATGACATTTTTGATGCTATTTACGACGTTTGCAGTTTTTTTTTTTTTGTGAACCCCCACAAATAAATGTTACGAGCCGCCTCTGCCTGTGAGTGGAAAATAGTGTTTTTTTTTTTTCTGTTTGGAGTGGTATTTTTTAAACATACAAATCTAAACAAAGCTAAACAGACGAAATTTCAATTATCGAGCTTAATACTAACTTGTCATCGACCTCAATGCTGCACTGCTTGCCGACGTATCCCCTCATGAACACTTCTTGTTTCTCCATCAAATTCTTGTTGTGATAACTAACCAGATCCACCTGCAAGCAAGTGAAATATCAGAATTGTAATTTTTTCATCAATGCTGTTGGAGTTTTACTGTTCTGGCCAATAAATTTGCAAGAAAGCTACCTCGTCTGTCAAGTTCAATGCGTCCATGATTATGACCGCATGTCAGTAACATAATAATACCGACTAATTCATGCTATTTATTTCGAACATCTTTTCATAATGGGCATCTCATCTCGCCCGCGTCTAGAATATCTCCGCTACTGGCTGTGCTCCTGGTAACATTAGCTACAACTCACCCCTGCTAAATGACAGCAGCGCGCGTAGGGCGGTTTGCTACAGAAGCGCGGGTACAGCGGCTGCACGCACTCGACGGGCGCGCATCTCATCTCGCCCGCGTCTAGAATATCTCCGCTACTGGCTGTGCTCCTGGTAACATTAGCTACAACTCACCCCTGCTAAATGACAGCAGCGCGCGTAGGGCGGTTTGCTACAGAAGCGCGGGTACAGCGGCTGCACGCACTCGACGGGCGCGCATCTCATCTCGCCCGCGTCTAGAATATCTCCGCTACTGGCTGTGCTCCTGGTAACATTAGCTACAACTCACCCCTGCTAAATGACAGCAGCGCGCGTAGGGCGGTTTGCTACAGAAGCGCGGGTACAGCGGCTGCACGCACTCGACGGGCGCGCATCTCATCTCGCCCGCGTCTAGAATATCTCCGCTACTGGCTGTGCTCCTGGTAACATTAGCTACAACTCACCCCTGCTAAATGACAGCAGCGCGCGTAGGGCGGTTTGCTACAGAAGCGCGGGTACAGCGGCTGCACGCACTCGACGGGCGCGCATCTCATCTCGCCCGCGTCTAGAATATCTCCGCTACTGGCTGTGCTCCTGGTAACATTAGCTACAACTCACCCCTGCTAAATGACAGCAGCGCGCGTAGGGCGGTTTGCTACAGAAGCGCGGGTACAGCGGCTGCACGCACTCGACGGGCGCGCATCTCATCTCGCCCGCGTCTAGAATATCTCCGCTACTGGCTGTGCTCCTGGTAACATTAGCTACAACTCACCCCTGCTAAATGACAGCAGCGCGCGTAGGGCGGTTTGCTACAGAAGCGCGGGTACAGCGGCTGCACGCACTCGACGGGCGCGCATCTCATCTCGCCCGCGTCTAGAATATCTCCGCTACTGGCTGTGCTCCTGGTAACATTAGCTACAACTCACCCCTGCTAAATGACAGCAGCGCGCGTAGGGCGGTTTGCTACAGAAGCGCGGGTACAGCGGCTGCACGCACTCGACGGGCGCGCATCTCATCTCGCCCGCGTCTAGAATATCTCCGCTACTGGCTGTGCTCCTGGTAACATTAGCTACAACTCACCCCTGCTAAATGACAGCAGCGCGCGTAGGGCGGTTTGCTACAGAAGCGCGGGTACAGCGGCTGCACGCACTCGACGGGCGCGCATCTCATCTCGCCCGCGTCTAGAATATCTCCGCTACTGGCTGTGCTCCTGGTAACATTAGCTACAACTCACCCCTGCTAAATGACAGCAGCGCGCGTAGGGCGGTTTGCTACAGAAGCGCGGGTACAGCGGCTGCACGCACTCGACGGGCGCGCATCTCATCTCGCCCGCGTCTAGAATATCTCCGCTACTGGCTGTGCTCCTGGTAACATTAGCTACAACTCACCCCTGCTAAATGACAGCAGCGCGCGTAGGGCGGTTTGCTACAGAAGCGCGGGTACAGCGGCTGCACGCACTCGACGGGCGCGCATCTCATCTCGCCCGCGTCTAGAATATCTCCGCTACTGGCTGTGCTCCTGGTAACATTAGCTACAACTCACCCCTGCTAAATGACAGCAGCGCGCGTAGGGCGGTTTGCTACAGAAGCGCGGGTACAGCGGCTGCACGCACTCGACGGGCGCGCATCTCATCTCGCCCGCGTCTAGAATATCTCCGCTACTGGCTGTGCTCCTGGTAACATTAGCTACAACTCACCCCTGCTAAATGACAGCAGCGCGCGTAGGGCGGTTTGCTACAGAAGCGCGGGTACAGCGGCTGCACGCACTCGACGGGCGCGCATCTCATCTCGCCCGCGTCTAGAATATCTCCGCTACTGGCTGTGCTCCTGGTAACATTAGCTACAACTCACCCCTGCTAAATGACAGCAGCGCGCGTAGGGCGGTTTGCTACAGAAGCGCGGGTACAGCGGCTGCACGCACTCGACGGGCGCGCATCTCATCTCGCCCGCGTCTAGAATATCTCCGCTACTGGCTGTGCTCCTGGTAACATTAGCTACAACTCACCCCTGCTAAATGACAGCAGCGCGCGTAGGGCGGTTTGCTACAGAAGCGCGGGTACAGCGGCTGCACGCACTCGACGGGCGCGCATCTCATCTCGCCCGCGTCTAGAATATCTCCGCTACTGGCTGTGCTCCTGGTAACATTAGCTACAACTCACCCCTGCTAAATGACAGCAGCGCGCGTAGGGCGGTTTGCTACAGAAGCGCGGGTACAGCGGCTGCACGCACTCGACGGGCGCGCATCTCATCTCGCCCGCGTCTAGAATATCTCCGCTACTGGCTGTGCTCCTGGTAACATTAGCTACAACTCACCCCTGCTAAATGACAGCAGCGCGCGTAGGGCGGTTTGCTACAGAAGCGCGGGTACAGCGGCTGCACGCACTCGACGGGCGCGCATCTCATCTCGCCCGCGTCTAGAATATCTCCGCTACTGGCTGTGCTCCTGGTAACATTAGCTACAACTCACCCCTGCTAAATGACAGCAGCGCGCGTAGGGCGGTTTGCTACAGAAGCGCGGGTACAGCGGCTGCACGCACTCGACGGGCGCGCATCTCATCTCGCCCGCGTCTAGAATATCTCCGCTACTGGCTGTGCTCCTGGTAACATTAGCTACAACTCACCCCTGCTAAATGACAGCAGCGCGCGTAGGGCGGTTTGCTACAGAAGCGCGGGTACAGCGGCTGCACGCACTCGACGGGCGCGCATCTCATCTCGCCCGCGTCTAGAATATCTCCGCTACTGGCTGTGCTCCTGGTAACATTAGCTACAACTCACCCCTGCTAAATGACAGCAGCGCGCGTAGGGCGGTTTGCTACAGAAGCGCGGGTACAGCGGCTGCACGCACTCGACGGGCGCGCATCTCATCTCGCCCGCGTCTAGAATATCTCCGCTACTGGCTGTGCTCCTGGTAACATTAGCTACAACTCACCCCTGCTAAATGACAGCAGCGCGCGTAGGGCGGTTTGCTACAGAAGCGCGGGTACAGCGGCTGCACGCACTCGACGGGCGCGCATCTCATCTCGCCCGCGTCTAGAATATCTCCGCTACTGGCTGTGCTCCTGGTAACATTAGCTACAACTCACCCCTGCTAAATGACAGCAGCGCGCGTAGGGCGGTTTGCTACAGAAGCGCGGGTACAGCGGCTGCACGCACTCGACGGGCGCGCATCTCATCTCGCCCGCGTCTAGAATATCTCCGCTACTGGCTGTGCTCCTGGTAACATTAGCTACAACTCACCCCTGCTAAATGACAGCAGCGCGCGTAGGGCGGTTTGCTACAGAAGCGCGGGTACAGCGGCTGCACGCACTCGACGGGCGCGCATCTCATCTCGCCCGTGTCTACCACGAATATCTCCGCTACTTCGGTGTCCTCCTGGTAATAACCAAACATATATTATCAAAGACTGTTACAAAAAAGCGAGCCTTACAGTAGTCGCATGTGATGTTGTAAAAGCTGACATCTTACCTTGGTATATTAATGACATTACTATTCCGTTTATTTAACATTTTAACATATAAAATACTTTTTTTTTTTTTACTATATAAAAAACATTTACGACAATTGGCACAATGATAGCCGAGCACAAATTCCACATGCTAACAACCTCGTGTGCTAAGTCGAGATATTTTATTTGTTTCTCTTTCTCAGCTTTCACGAGGTTCTCGTCATGTGGAATAGTAACATCAACGATCATGGCGCAGCGCGCTACTCGGTCTATCACCACTATATTAGGCTTATTGACAACAATAGTCCTGTCAGTGATGATAGACCGATCCCAGTACAACGTGACATGGTCATTTTCACGCATTATTATTATTATTACATTAACACAGAATATTTAAAGAACCTGAATATTTTTTTCAGGATATATATTCAGGTGTTCTTTTTAATGTAAATTGTATTTTATGAACTCTAGGAGTAATGCAATTTTTTATTGAAGACAGTTATTTTTGTTCAATTTGGGGGAGAGTAGAGACAATAAATAGACTTATTATAATAAAAATATGAGACATATACGTACTTGTGATTTAAAAGTATTTAGAAAATGTTGTAATATTACAAAACTTGTTTTTAGTGTAAACATGCTCGTTTTATTGTAAACCAGATTCATAAAGGACCAATAAAAAATATTCTACAGATTACGAAACAGTTACAGTTTTTTATGGGGTTCATAGTAAAATAGCGAGAAATCGGGGTTTAAACGCAAATAGTCCGAAAAGGGGCGGGGTCGTCAAGGTCGTTTCTGACGGTCAACTAGGGTTGACGCCAGAAACTCCAACACCACGCACGCTCATTGGTCAAATCAGCTTCCTGTAATACACTTCCGTCCCTTTTCACAAAATCACTACCACAGATTTCCCACCAGATTGCAGGAAAGATTCGCAGGAAAGCAAGTGGATAGATTCGCAGGAAACCGAAAGTTTTAATTCCCAATTTTAATTTGGCTCTACGTCTACTTGCAAGCAGTTATCAGCCATCTGGGCAAGTACGAGTGTGCCTTATCAATTCTTATGTACAGACGCCAACACATCAACTACTACAATCTGTCAAATTTCTTTAATAGATTTTCGACTTTATCACCAAAGCTTAAGATTCAAAGTTGACTGGGAAAATTTGACAGTTTCGGGTAGGTTCATGTGTTGGTGTCTGTGCCTACTTTCTGAGTTATTCTTGGTCACTGGCATCGGTAAAGGAAAACATCGTGGAGAAACCTGGACTTACAAATAATATTAGTCTAAAATCGCCAGTCAATGCTCGTGCCTTCTCTGAATGAGAAGAGCCCTTTGCCCTGCAGTGGGACAGTAATAGGCTGGTATTATTTATGTCTACTTTGTTATTGGTATTTTGGTATAAGCCAATCACAAGAGCTAATGTGAGTTTGATAGCAGATCTAACCCACTAAAGAGTTCCATGAAAGGTCGGAACTTCTGATTAATTTTACACCTCCGATTCCGACTTCGGTTCCGATAAATTTGAATCGCAGTTATACGAAGTTCGATGCACGTGACTAGAGCGTGTTCAAACAAGTTTTAACTCGTCGCCAGGGTAATGTTTGTTCGGACGGTGAGCTATGGGTAGGTCGCCGTCCGATAAGGACCAGGCCCGGGTTGACGGCGCGTTGTGTTCCACGCGTGCCTCATAAAGATGTCAGCACAACTGACGGGGTCCGCCAGTTAGTAATATATAATATAAATACTAATACTAACATTAGTATTAAGTTAGTAGTAGTTAGTTAGTATTTAGTATTTTTAGTTCGTTAGTATTGTTTTGTTTGTGGATGCTATCGGTAATAAACATAACATAACATCACGCCTTGTTTCCCCGAAGGGTTGGGCAGAGGTGTACCTATAGTAAACCCACATTTCGCCAGTTATGTTTAAGTCCCATATAATAGGGGGCGAGCCTATTGCCATCAACCGGGCACAAATCCAGACTCCGGGCTGCTACCGCTAATATTTGACTGATTATAAAGACTGAAACTATAGAAATATAATACAGTCTTTCTATGACTGAAATGTATTTCTATTGTTTCATTAAGCCTTCCCTTAACACATCTTTCTTCTACGTCCGCCTCCGACTCCGGTTCCAATCAATCAAATTTAAAACCTCCGACTCCGGTTAAGGTTCCGGTAAGAGTAATAACTAGCCAAATCGGTACAGGTGTTCCCAAGTGATGCGCTTTTCAACGAACAGCATTTAACTTTTATTTAAATAGATAGATAGTATAATGTTTACCAATGAGTTATTAGGCTTCGCTTAGGTATTTTAAAGTACCCAAATAAATAACTGATATTGCACACATACCTCACTGAGTTTAAGGAACAGTCCTCTGTAGTAACAGTCACTGTCTTCGTCATAGAACGCGCAGCAAGTGAGTGCCTTCACCTCCTTCTTGCTAATGTCCTTGTGGTTCTCACTGTAGAAGTTTGTCATTTCCACCATCAGGCTAGATAAGGACAAAATACGTCAGTGTTATGAAGAAGTAGATTATGACGGTTGTATATTTGAGCTAGAAAGAAAACAAAAAAAAAAAAAAACGCGCGAAAATCGTGATTCAGCCGCCATTTTCGCGTTTTTGAGCTTAGCTGCCCTTCATTTTGCACATTAGTCCAATCTTGAATGTGCAGGGTATGATTAGCGGCGCTATATTTTTAATTCGTTTCTTTAATGGCGCGGGGGTATTGTATAATCAACCCAAAAAGGAGATCTACTTAAGGATGATGACTAAAAAAATGTTTTTTGTTCGTCATGTAGATTATGAAAAAATAAAGTACACGTATTTTTTCTTTTTTTACGTTATGAAAAGATTACGGCGATACATAGTTAAAATGTGCCATGACGTCACGAGTATGTAGATTTTATACTTACTTGTGACGTAGCGACCCCCACTCCCCAACTTTAATGCGTTGTATCTAAGTCATTTTTTATTAATATGATAAAGCAAAAAATACGTGTCTAATATTTTTTTATTATTTGACTGACGGACTAACTAGAATTTCTTTTTTTTTGACCCAGACATCATCCCTATTCGACAGTACTTAGGTTTTTAAAATATCTTTGGTTCTCAATAAAAATAAAAATAAATATTTATCGAATTATGTACTATCGGCCTAACTTCCGCATACTCACCTTAAAGGCGATAATCGCATAGCACGACTCACGACTCGATCGCACAATGAACGAGTTTTGACCAATAGGATGCACAAAGCGTATTTTAGTGGTGTTCGTATTAGTATAATCGTGTATAGAATGTGTGACACTCACACTAGGAGCGTACTATGCTCACTTGTTTCTGATAAGAGACGAGTTTTTAATGGGCACGGTCAGCGCGGCGTAAGCTCTTTGTTATTGAATTGAATATTATTTTATTATTGACAAGAATTAATTTTAGTACTCATATCTTCTGTTTGTTTGGTTTAGAAAATGTATTATTGGTATTGCAGTATTTACAAAAATAATTTGTAATAACTAATAACAAATATGTCAAACTACAATTTATATGTATTAATCCACTTTAATATTTTTCTCTCTCTATCGGGTCTATAGATATAGGTTATTTATGAACACTTTCACTGCCTCTCCAATTTTCACCATATCCTATGTGATGCCGCATGCCGCAGCGACCGCACCATATTCCATTCACAATAAGATGAGACATTGAAACGAACCGTTTTACTACAGTCCGTTCCACCGATTTTGACTTCTATTCCGTAGGCTTATGGCATTAAAGGCAAAAAAGTGGTTACAATACCAACTGTTTACTGCAGCTGCCATTTGTCATGCCACCAAGGCAATAGCATTCAAAATCGATTGAACGGACATTTATGATTTGTTTACTTTTTATCTCACGGCTCCCTGAATACGGTAGGTATAATAGGTGCGTTGACCGGCACTGCATGAAGGTATCAAATGTTTATATTGAAATTTTTTGTGTATAATCGACTTTATTAAAAGTAAATAACTATCTAAATTTCTATGTGTTTGTTTATACTTGGGCAATTTGGGAATACTTGGAAATTACAGTAATATTTGAACCAATACTCTGCGCAGTTCATACAATGCTATCAGAGCTTTTCAACCGACTTCAAAAAGGAGGAGGTTCTCAATTCGGTTGTATTTTTTTTTTGTATGTTTGTTACGCGATTACTCCGCCAATTATAATTTGATTTTGATGATTCTTTTTTTGTTTGGTAGGGCATACTTCAGAAGTGGTCCCATATAAATTTGGTCATGATCTGATGAGGGGTTTTTGAGTTAGCTTCAATAATACGTATTTTTCCCATCTAGTATATGTGGATGATATTCTAATAGTTCCTATCACTGTAATTTACATAGCAGGTAATGGGTATTCAAATTTTTGTGAGGGTTTTGTGTAGGTACCACAACTAAAAAGTGAAAAATAAAAACTTTTTCACAAAAAATAAAACCGACTTCCAAAAAAAAACACTACAAAGTGAAAAATAACTTTAATTTCGGAAGTCGGTGGCAAAAAACGAAAATAAAAAACCAAAGACACCGACTTCCGAAATCAAAGTTATTTTTCACTTTGTAGTGTTTTTTTTTGGAAGTCGGTTTTATTTTTTGTGAAAAAGTTTTTTGTTTATAGCTGCCGCAAGGCCGCAAGCCGCACAACTCTTGCAACTGCAATAAAAATAAGTTCATTATCTAAGTCCCATTGTTATTTAGTGGGAATGAGAGGACGGCCCATACGTTTTTTTATTACCTTAGGATTATCTCAAATGTTTTGCAGTTGTTCCTTGTATTTGGTTTAATACTTATAATTTTATGTTACTCGTTCATTACTCACACAAATGCATATTGTCTCTAATTGGGGGAAACTAGGAAGGGTGTGGTTTGTCACTAGCTGCGCTCTCGCAGGAATATTTTCTTAAGTGAGCATGCTTATCTTTGTTTAATAGTACATCGTTTTTTATAAACCAAAAGCCGATATCCTCTGGAAAATTATTCACACAGTACTTATTTTTTTGACACGTTTTTTAAGTTACTTTTTAATATCTTAGTCAAGCTTGGATATACAATGCAAATATTGTAAAACGACAGCCACACATTTAGTACTCACTTCTGAACCTCCTCAGGATCATCAGTAATGACCCAGAAAAAGGCGCCGTCGACGTGCATGATGGTAGCCTCGTACGCCGTGTCAGTTTCTAGAACCAGCTGTGCTGGCAAGTTGCTGGCCTCACAAGAAAGCGACGTGGGTGGATCTGAAAAACAGCAGTAATTTGCCATCAAATTACTGATGTCAGCTAACTTTCAAACAAACCAATAATCATTATTATTCCATAAATAGTCTTGATTTTTTAAGATTAGTTGCGTTTTTTAAAAAAAAACGCACTATAACTCGCTTTATGAAATATGTAAAAACACAAAACACTGGCCTGCAAAACTAAGTATCACACTTTTAAAATTGCAATTACTTTTTAAGTACGAGATATACTTTCGAAACAAAAAGGACTCGAAAAAGAGTTTAATTTTGTACATAAAAACTTCATAGTCGGTAAACTTCTTTTAAGAAATGGCTGTTTTTTTTTTTTTAATCAAAAATAATCCTGTTCGAATTACAATTTTACCATTCATTTTTTGTTTTTAAATTTTTACTTGATCGATGAGTCTTGTTACAAAAGCTAAGTTAGACAACAGCACATAAACTTATTTATCATGCCTCTTTCACCTGAAGAATGTGCTAGGATCATGACTTTTTTTTAACTAGGCATCAGTATGCGTCGTACTGCAAGAATGGTGGGTGTGACGTCACGAAACGACCAGAAGGTGAAGCGAAGGTACGAAGAGATTGGAAACCATTTGAGGATACCAGGTAATGGCAGAGGTAGTGCCCGAGAAGACCGTTACATTGTTTCCACTGTGTTGAGAAATCGCCACCTAAATGCAGTTGAAGTCCAGCAACAGCTTCTTCAGACCCGAAGGGACTACATTAGTGACAGTACAGTGGGAAGAAGACTGGCTAAAGCAAACCTGAAACCCCGAAGACCAGCGAGTAGTCCCAAACTCGAGAGAGCGAGACTGCGATACACCCGTGATCGTGAACACATACAGTGGGATCAAGAAGAATGGTCAAGAATGTTGTTTAAGATGAGTCTCGATTCTCACTTTACACTTCTGATGGAAGGCGAAGTGTCTACAGGCGACCTGGTGAGCGATATCTTCAAGCCTGCTTCTCAGAAAGAGTCCAGTACAGTGGAGGCAGTGTACATGTATGGGCTGGCATATCTTCAGAAAGTCGCACAGAGTTAGTCGAGTCGCCATAGAAAATGGCACTCTGACTGGGGAAAGATATGCCCAGGAGATTCTCAAGAGTATGCAGGGCCGTATTTAGTAAATATGGGTGACGTATCGATGCTGATGCATGATAATGCCCGGCCACACACGGCTCGGGTTGTGCAAGAGTATATTTAGGAGGTTGGTATCAGTGTGATGGCTTGGCCATCAAGAAGTCCTGATCTCAACCCAATTGAGCACGCCTGGGATGAGCTAGGGAGGCTAGTCAGAAGCCGCAGACCACCACCTACTACCCTCAGGGCACAGGCCCTAATGAAGAATGGGAGAATATTACCCAACATCGGCTCTGAAACCTCGTGTTCAGTATGCCAAATCGACTTAAAGCTGTAAGCAGAGCTCGAGGAGGCAATACCAGTTAATAAAAAATAAATAACATGTAAAACATACTTGTAAATGTTAATTGAGTTTTATGACACTAAGCTAAAAAAAGGCTATTTTTATTGTTTTATCTTTTTTTAGATTTAAGAATGTTACTAATGTATAATTTACTATAGTTTCAAAGAAAGCTGATAAAAAATTGCTATAAAACATTTTTTATTTTAAATCTCTAACTTATAAAGTTTAGAAAACATTGACATTTTAAAAGTGTAGTAGTACCTTCTTAGTTTTGCAGGCCAGTGTAGTTACATCACCGGGTGCAAGGATATAACGGTTATTCTTTCCGTTCTGGAGATATAAGCATTAGCTCCATACATTTCTTTAAATAAAAAAATAAATAATTTGCCAATTTGCCTACCAGATTGTATCCTATGATATATTTATGCATAATATTGGCTATTAGAAGCCATTTCATAAAATTTAAGCTCCAATGTCTTCGAGAGTTCGATCAACAGAGCGCCGCCGCCGATTGATTTTGCCATATCACTCTACAATCCATGGCGGCGGTGCGGCGACGGTGCGGCAGCGGCCTGGCAACGTTGCATATACACCGCTTAAAGGCGCGGCGGCGCGGTGGCGGCGCGTCGTGTCGTGTCCATAGACACGAACGCGTGATTGCTCCGACAGACGGTGCTTTCCAGTTTTTCGAAAAACAAAGGTGATCTAATGCAAGCGACCGATCGCTTCTAAATAAGACGCGGCCTAAGCCTCTGTGTCTAGAAGTATGTAATTTTGCACTAGAGTAATCAAGAGTTCCTTTCATAAAAAATCATTTATGATAATTCATTCCATAATGGGGTAAAATAGGGGATGAAAATTAGTACCGAAGTTCGTAATTTTTGCCGATGCCAACAGCCAAATTACAAATTATTGCCAATTTTTGCCCAACAGGCACACGCTTGTAAATATAATAAGGCCAAACCGATTCTAACACCGCGCCGCTCTAGATACATTTGTAACGCTCTGAGTGACATCAAGAACAGTTACAATATCCATAATTCCATATTAACAGACAACTCGACATACTAAAATTGACAGTCTAATTTTGCATTTAATTTACAATAGTCACTATTCCTTCCCCCGCCACCGCCACGCTTATATTACTGCCTCGTTGGTCTAGTGGTCGCATGCGCTATTGCTGAGCATGAGGACCTGGGTTCGATTCCCAGGTCGGGCAAATTATTATTGGGTTTTTCCAACAGGAATTTCTCAGTAGCAGCCCGGAGTCTGGAATTGTGCCTGGTTGATGGCAATAGGTTTGTTACATGGGACATAAAAACATAACTGGCGAAATGTGGGTGTACTACAGGTACACTTCTTTATGTGACTATTCCTTTTTTTTCAAAAGTACATAAAAATCAACAATCTGGATAGTTTCATATTATTATGAGGCAAAGGCAGCATACCTTCAATCTTAACATTGTTCAGTTCTACTCCCAATTCGCACTGGACCTCCTTGCCAACCATTCCACTCTTCGCCTGAGGCACCGTTTCCTCAGAAGATGATGTACTAGAAAACACTATCAAAGCCTGGTCAGCTTTCGGAGTCTTTACTCTCTTTGGTTTTTCTGGAGGGCAATTATTTTGACAAGCAGTGGATGTTGAGGGGGCTGGCTCGCTCAATGCATCAATGAGGTTGAATGGGGCTGAAGCTGGTAATGGCATCAACGGTTTTGAGAATGAATCTTGTACTGGAGTGTATTCTATGTTTGCTGCTTCGTCTGTAATGGAAATGGTGGTGTGGTGTTCAAACTTTGAATAAAAATAATGAATGTAAAAATTTGCACATGACGTGTAAGTCATACTACAGCTACATGTGTGAAAATAACTAATTGTACATCTGTACTGCAATTTTTTTTCAAACACCTTCAATGGAAATAAAACTCTAGTAACTCCTCATACAAGTATTAAAAAAAAAAAAAAATCATGCTTACTAATGAGTTTTTTGAAAGACTTCATTCGAGTCTGTAACAAGTTGAATCCTATCTTAACATGCATTTGAAGATTAATCAATCTGCCTAGCCTTTTTCGAACTATGTTGGGGTTGGCTTCTAATATGACCGGATGCAGCTGAACACCCATATGCATTTGAAGAAGAACATCAATCATTTCAATAAGAAAAACATACCAAGTGCAGCTATAGCAAGGTTGAAGTCAGTAATTAGATACATGTATTCGTCAAGCTGTTTCATGGAGTTAAGGAACCGCTCCTTAAGCTCAGACGGGTCACAGTTGAGCTGCTGGATAAAGCCTTGCGTCTATAACAAAGGCAGTAAAAAAAATATAAAAAATGTCTATTACTAGCACGCAATTATTACAGTGGTAATGTGTTGGCAGTATATAAAGAAGGAAAAAAAACAAATGACTTTTTGTTCCTCAAATAAAATTTTGTTGATTTTGGAAATAGCATACTGTCTCATTCAAAGTCAAAGTCAAATAATTTATTTCAATTAGGCACAAAAAAGGCACTTTTGAACGTCAAACTTTACAAAAAATAATAATAACTGATTCTAGTTGCCCATTCCAAAAGGTAGTTTTCGTATGGAGAAGAATGGCCAAAAACTCCACCGTTACTCTTTAAAAAAAAAACATAATATCTTGTATACACTAACTATATGTGAAGACAATGCACCTAGAATAAGATTACTATACCACGATAGGTAAAAATAATGAAAAATGAAGGAGTGACATAAATTAATTATGTGATAGATGCATGGTGCTCACATACTTACAAACATTGTAAAATTATACTATATTTCTAACATTATAACAAGCAATACTAATAATAAGTCAGTGTGTGAGTTCAAGTAATCACAAAAAATAAAATAAATGTTCAAAAAAAAATAATTATACAATTATTAAGCTACTACTTGTCTTAATCTATGTACAGAGAAAATATTGACTTGATTAAAATGGGTTAAGAACCCAGGCTCTAAGGCCTAAGGCTCCAGACCGAAGGTAGCGCCCCAGATGTTGTACTGGCCTCGGTGTACATGCCTGGCGAGGACGCAGACTGTCCACCAAAACAGATGGCCGACCTAGTGCAACACTGCGAGTGCACTAATCTGGACCTGATCATCTGCACTGACTCGAACGCCCACCACCCGCTCTGGGGCAGCGACGCACCGAACTCCAGGGGAGAGGTACTATCCACCTATTTATTCTCTACTAACCTTAACATCATTAACCGCGGCTCGGAACCCACTTGGGTCACGGTCCGAGGACAGACGATTATAGACCTAACACTTGCTACAGAAAACGCGACAAACCTGATTACAAACTGGCACGTGTTGGACGAGCCCTCTTGCTCAGATCACAGAAGGATCCGCTTTACACTGATGACCAAATGTAGGGAACCCGAGCCGAAGCGAAACCCGAGGCGCACTAATGTTCCCGGATACAGAAGCCTCTTGGCCTCCCTACTAACTAGACACCTAACACAAGTAACCATAAAAAACCAGGCACAACTAGAATACACCGTGACAAAACTTTCAGAATACCTAACCGAAGCATACCACGCATGCTGCAAACTGAGAGCACCACGAAACAGGAACGAGAGGAACCCCTGGTGGAATGCTGAACTTAGTAAACTCAGAGATGCGCTGCGTAAGCAATTCAACAGAGCCAAAAACACCAGACTTCCGGACGACTGGGAGATATACAAAAAGACCCAATACACATACAAAAAGCAGATCAGAAACGCCAGGAGGACAGCATGGCGTAAATTCTGCGAATCCATCGAGGCTAATAAAATAGCGTGACCGAAGATAAATCAACAACAACACAAGACCAGTTATTTCTTTTATAAGCACATGAACATCATGCACCAAAACATCGCTGGACTTCTCAATAAAACAGATATGTTGACGTTGCATATCCAAGAGCTATATGCAAAAAATAAAAATTTAGATATAGATGTTTTATGCATCACTGAACATTTTGTTACCTCAGGGCAGGAATCTTTAATCAACGTTCCAAATTATAAGCTTGCAGCGTGTTATTCAAGAAGTAAGAAGCGAGGAGGAGCATGTATCCTTATTAAAAACAAATACGAATGTATAGAGCTACCTAACACATCTATTATGGGTATATTTGAATATTGTGCAATAGAATTAGGGCGGCAGGGATTAATAGTTATTTGTATTTATAGACCACCGAACATGTCCTGTATTAATATGTTTTTTGATCACCTAGATACTTTGTTGAAGAAATTGTGTACCAAGGCAAATAAAAAAATAGTAGTATGCGGTGACTTCAACATCAACACACTGAAAAAAAATAACTTTACATTAGACTTTGAAAATTTACTGTTGAATTATAATCTAAAGTTAGTGATTAATCAAGCAACTAGACCAAAAAGTGGCACGTGTTTAGATAACTTTGCTCACAATTCCAAACAAAACTGTATGAGCGATATATTCGACTTCGGTTTATCGGACCATACCGCTCAAATTTTAAAAATACCAGTAAACAAAACATGTACAATAAATTCCTGGCGAATTCAAAAGCGTAACTTATCCAGAGAAAATTTAATTTTGTTTAAAAAGCACCTTCAATGCCTATCTTTCTCAGAAGTACTTGAAACAGATGACCCTAATGATGCATATAATAATTTTGTTGATCTCTTTCGTCTATTATATAACTTATGCTTCCCAATGCAATTAAAAATAGTAAAATCTGATAAAAAAATTAAATGGCTATCGCGCGGAATTAGGATTTGTAGCAGAAAACAACGGAATATGCTATGGAAATACAGAAAATCACGTATAAGCGAGAACAAAAATTCATTTCAAAACTATTCACAAAAACTCAAAAAGATTGTGAAACTAACTCAAAGAGCCCAAAATAATTATTAAAAATAATTATTTGATTAATAGCTCAATAAACAAATCAAAATCATCATGGCAAATAATAAATAATAATAATAATTTAATTAAAGAACCAATTTTGCAAATATTAGAAGGAAACAAACTAATAATAGACCCCAGGCAGATTGCTGAATCATTTAATAACTTTTTTGTTGACCAAATACATGATGTATCCAGTTACAGTACGGGAAATACAGCTGCAATTACCAAAACCCGTAATTCTTTGTTTATGCAGCCAGTAGGCCCCCAAGATATTACACGAGTGATACAAAACTTAAAAAAAAAAAAAGTTTTGGATTCGATAGCATTTCAACCGTTGTAGTAAAATTCGTCTCTGATATTATCGCAAGACCATTAAGCCATATAATAAATGGGTGTATAAGCTCAGGTATATTCCCTGATGAATTAAAGACTGTGATCATTAAACCATTGCACAAAAAGAATGACAAAAAAGACATGGCAAACTATAGACCTGTAGCTCTTATTTCAGTATTCTCTAAGATCTTTGAAAAAATCATATATGAATCTATTTACACTTTTATAGCTAAAAATCACATTTTATGTGAAGAACAAAAGGGCTTTCGAAAAATAAAAATATCAACATGGCAATATTCGATCTCTTGAAAGTAATCATGAATAATGTTGATAAAAAAAACCCAGTTTGTGCAATATTCACAGACATGACAAAGGCATTCGATTATGTAAAATATGACACTCTCTTAAATAAACTTAGCGATTATGGCATAAGAGGAAACGTGCTAAACTTAATTAAGTCATATCTCACGGATAGAAAACAATATACAGAACTATCGAGAATCTGTACTAAAACTAAGCGTGAACTGAAATACCTATCCAGTTGCAGAGTAACAGAGTTCGGAGTTCCACAGGGTAGTGTACTCGGTCCATTACTGTTTCTACTCTACATTAATGACCTACCACGTCAAATCCGTCACCCAATGACATTATTTGCCGATGACAGCACTGCTATAGTCGAATGTACGAATGAGACGAACTACGAAGATGAAATAAACAGCACACTTAAAACAATAATAGATTGGCTTAACAGGAATAATCTAGTCATAAATTTACAAAAAACTAAAGTCATACATTTTCACCAGAGGTTACAGCCAAAAAAAGTAATTACTGAATATAATGGCCAAATCGTAGACACAGCTTCAGTGACAAAATTCTTAGGAGTGCAGATTGACGATAAATTTACATGGAAATCTCAGGCTGAAAATGTGTGCCAAAAACTTAGTAAATCTTCATATGTACTCTATAACCTCTCAAATAAACTAAACATAAATACATTAGTTATAGCCTATCATGGTTTAGTTGCTTCATTATTAAGATACGGTGTCATATTTTGGGGAAACTGCAGTGAGAGGGAAAGAATATTTAGGGCCCAAAAACGATGTCTTAGATCAATGACAGGTCATAAGTTTAATGAAAGTTGTCAACCTGTATTTATATCCCTTGAAATTCTGACATTACCTTGTTTATATATTCTAGAAGTGGCCCTATTTGTTAAATTAAATAAACACCAATTTACCTCAATGATTGACATAAGACAACGCACAGCACCAATGAGGTCCCAGTATAAAAACCAATTGCGCACAGGTGGTCATAAAACCGCCTTATTAAAAAATAGCATATTTTCCATGGGACCACTTATATATAATAAATTACCTGAATATTTAATAGACCTACCCATAAAAATGTTTAAAAAACAATTAACAAAATTATTGCTGGAGAAATGTTATTACACAGTTAAAGACTTTTTAAATGACAAAACTCTATAAAAATGTTTTTGATAAATGTGCATTGCCTTTGCTATTTCGAATGTTTTTGATGACATTGACTTATTGACAATTGTTATTTATTTATTAGCATATTTTTTTTTTTTTTATGGTTGTTATTATATTGTAATTGGACATAACAGATCTTGACATTACGAGATTATCTAAATTCTTTATCTAATAATAATTGTGATAGTTGTTAATGTTTTGGAATATTTTGACATTAAGCTTTTCGACATTACTCATTTAGACATTTATATACTTCATTGTACCTATGCTTTGCGAGAGATTTATATGTAATTCATTAATTATATTTATTATTATTTTTTTGTTTTCTGATCTGTAACAACCAATTAAATTCGACTATGGCTAAAAATGATCGTAATAGCTGTATCTATATTAATATTTAATTCAAACCTAATTTTTTGCATGCCGTAAGGTAAAATGTATCGGGAAACCTAATAAATATTCCAACTTATATGTATACCTACATTATCAGCAAATAAATGATTTCTTTCTTTCTAATAATGAAGCCGAAAGGGTAAGGAAGATCCTATCAACGGATCAGGACCGAACTCTAGGCGCGCTTAGGAAACCCGACAACTCATACACAGTATCTGACTATGAAACTAGTAAGGTCCTTCTCGAAACTCACTTCCCAGGTTGTAGAGTCCCAGAGGACAGGACGTGGGAAGCGGAACCAGAATGGGCCCCAACGGATCAGGACTGGTCAAGTGCCCGCAACATAGTAACAGAAGATCGAGTAAGGTGGGCTATTAACACCTTTCAGCCTTACAAGTCAGCAGGGCTGGATGGCATCTTCCCCGCCTTACTGTCTGACACCATGGCTGGTGGAGATTTACCGAACCTGTATAGCACTCAGACACATACCTCTTGCATGGCGCGAGGTGAAAGTCATATTCATACCCAAACCTGGCAAGACTGATTATACACAACCCAAAGCTTACAGACCCATAAACCTCACATCCTTCCTACTAAAAACCCTAGAGAGACTCTGTGACAGGCACATCCGAGACGGACCTCTCCGGGTAAAACCACTTCATAAACAACAACATGCGTACTCCACAGGCAAGTCAACAGAATCAGCGCTGCACAGCGTGGTCTCTAAGATCGAATGTGCAGTGGACCACAAAGGCTCAGCACTGGCTGCCTTCATCGACATCGAGGGTGCCTTTGACAAAACAACGTTCAACAGCATAAAAATGGCCCT
This sequence comes from Xanthia togata, assembly GCA_963853775.1. NCBI lineage: Eukaryota > Metazoa > Arthropoda > Insecta > Lepidoptera > Noctuidae > Xanthia > Xanthia togata. The sequence goes on along the minus strand of OY970795.1, from coordinate 20,818,999 downwards.
CGACAGACACAACGTAGACCCGACCCTGAGTGGCTGGATCACCAATATGCTCAAACTAAGTGCTGTACAAGTCACAGTAAATGACACCACGAGAGCCATTGTTGCGAAAGGCTGCCCGCAAGGGGGCGTCCTCTCGCCGCTTCTGTGGAACTTAGTGGTAGACAGCCTCATCAAAACACTCAATGGCAAAGGTTATTTCACCGTAGGCTACGCCGATGACATAACCATAATAATCAACGGGACCCACGAAAACACCCTATGCAACCTTATGCGTCAAGCCCTGAAAATAGTAGAGGAATGGTGCAACAAGCACCAACTCTCAGTGAACCCAACGAAAACCGAACTGATTCTCTTCACATAAAAGAGAAACTGATGACACTACAATTACCACGATTCTTTGGAACAACCCTAAGCCTCTCAACTGAAACCAAATACCTGGGCATCTATTTGGACAAACAACTGAACTGGGCAAAACACACGAACTACACTATCACAAAAGCCAGCATATCCCTGTGGCAATGCAAGCGACTGCTTGGCAGGAATTGGGGGATTAGCCCCAAAGTCACCTACTGGCTATACACTACAGTCATACGACCAACAATCACATACGGCTCACTGGTCTGGTGGCCCAGAACAGACCTGAGCACAGCCCAGAGAGATCTCGAGAAACTGCAGCGGTTTGCGTGTGTCGCAATCACTAGCTGTATGAGAACTACACCGACCGCTGCCTGTAGGGCAGCGGTCGGTGTAGTTCACGAGTGGCACTGCTGGGGCTGCCGCCTCTACACCTAATCGTGCGGGAGGAAGCGGCCCTGGCCGCCTTTAGGCTCCATTTATCGGGAACCCTAAGTAATGACTCCAGAATTAAGCACACACGCATAAAGGAGGATGTGATCAAACGACAGCCAATGATGGCATCACCCTGCGACAAAGCCCCGAAAACAACCCATTTTCAAAGGCACTACAAAATAATACTCACAGAAGAACAGTGTGACTACTCAGGCCCCAATGAAATGAGGGTATACACCGACGGCTCGAAGACCGACTCCGGTACCGGAGTTGGAGTCTTCTCACACGAACTCAACATAAATATATCCAGACCGCTGGGAAGGTTCAACACCGTCTATCAGGCGGAGTGCCGCCATGTGTGGGCATCATACATGCGGTCCACGCCCTAGAAGCCAGGAGGGTTACGGATACACACATACGTATACTCTCCGACAGCGCCTCAGTCCTCCAATCATTACAGAAAAAAATCATTACCTCAAAACTAACACTAGAATGTCACAAGGCATTAGAACAAATAACGGTCCTTAACCGCAACACTGTGACACTGCAATGGATAAAAGGACACAGCGGGTCTCTAGGTAATGACGCAGCTGACGAACTTGCTAGACGAGGATCCAGCACGGCAGTCTGTGGACCCGAGCCTGTCATACCCATCCCCTTCAACCAAATACCTAGGTGGTTACAGGAAATCACCCACACACAAGCAGAACAATGGTGGTCCTCGACACCGGGCTGCCGGCAGTCAAAGGAAGCTATGCCATCCTTGGATAGCAAGCTGACCAGGCGTCTTTTACGCCTGGACAGGAACTGCCTGCGCCTGGTGACAGGGACCATCACGGGACACTGCTCGCTAAACAAACACTTCCACACAATAGGCATAACGGACAGTCCTCTGTGCAGGGCGTGCATGGAGGCTGAGGAGACCGTTGCGCACATGCTCTTTGAATGCACGGGTGTCACCCAGATCAGAATAAACACCCTCGGGTCACCCAGATCATACACAGATGTTCTAAGCAAACCAGGAGACCTAATCAACTTCTGGACGGAGGTGGGCTGGTTGGAATAACCCCCCAAACGGCCGCTATGGCCCACGCACAATGGTCCACCTGACGGACTGAGTGCGGAAACCAAACCCCATAACATAGAACATGGGTTAAGAAAATCTTTTCTATGAATGTTGGATGTGAATATTTTTGCAATAAGCATCATAGGCCCGTATTACAAAACCTTACTCAAGACTAACTTCAGACTGTAATACGGGCCTTAGTGTTAGAAGCTTCTATCTGCTTCACTGACTGTGTTACATAATTATTAAAACGCAAACAGGTATGGTAAAGGATTCATATGTTGGATAACATAAGAAAATATGAGTGATATTTAATAATTATTTACTATGGTATTGTAGGTGTAACCCAACATTTTTTGTGACTTTACAATTAGACATATTACAAAGAAATAATATTATTTTCTACAACATTTTAAATTAAAAAAACTGTTGTAGCTAAAACCTTTAAATTTTTTAGGCTAACAGCTCTATTATTCTTATTTCCCCAGACAAATTATTCACGTTTTACAATACAATAGGTAGGAGCTACCACTAGCTACTAAAAACTTAAATAGCAACTTACCTTCATTTTAATTTTTTTTATGTCGTCAACCGCGCGATCACATTTGTCCCAAAATATGCTCAATCTGGATCCAAGTTCGTTTCGCCGATGCATAGTCAGCGTTGCGAGGTCTACGAAACTCCTAGAAAGTGATTTTAAATTATATTATGCTCAGTGAAAAGGGAAATAAAATTTAGAAAGGCAATACGAAAGTATGTACTTACATTTTGGCTTTTAGTTAACTTTTAACCAACGTTACAAAAGCTAAAGCTTGCAGAAATATATTCTACTGGAATGTTAAATTTCAGTTTGTACAATGTTTAGATTTTCATCTCTGCAATAAAAACAACAACGTAGCTTTTCAAAGTTTTTTTCCCCAATAAAAATTGAAAAACACACTATCTCTGACAGACACAGACGCACTAGCTGACCACAGAGAATATATTAAGCCAACAGAACAGATGATAAATCGTTAAATCATTCATTCATTTTAGTTTTCAAAAACTGTTTTTTCTGGCACAAATAAAAAAAAAATACCACGATTGTTTACTTTTAATTCTATCTCAGTGTGTGTGTGTTAAAATCTTTCTCAGGCAAATAAGTAATTAACTAATTTTAATGCTAATCAACTAGATGTCACTACTCACAAACAGCAGTAGCATAAGTATTAAAATTAGATTGATCTACTCGATACTAGATGGCGCTACTCACCGGTGGTACTGTTGTACGTCTATTCTCTAGTAGATGGCGTTAGTAGACTATTATTGAATATGATCGAACAAGTTATAATTGCAAATTTAAAAAACTCTCCTGATTAACACAATATGTACCATTTAAGTTTTACCATGTAGCTCAGCAACTTTATTATTATTTATTATTTAACTATTGCCGAATAATTATGAGCATGAAAACCAAAGTTGCTCGCTCTGAACAAGTGAAAATACTTTCACTCGTAGAGTAAGCAACTTGGGTCTACGATTCAAAAATCTGACATCCTTTGACCAATCATTTTCATACCTACCTACATTACCACATCAATTTCACCGTCTGTCTACAAACTACCCATCGAGACCAATCTAACGAGCCCAAACTGGGGGTGTTTACGATTAGTAGGCCGAGAACCTATTCCCGACTTCCAGCTACATCATCAGCCTATTTAAGTCATCTACTCGTCGAGACCATTTGACTGAGGCCAAACACGATATGTCTGGTGTAAGTTGTTGAGGAGTTGGTTATTCCACAGACTTCTAGCTGCAGACTGCGGTCAAGGTCTTGTTCCAAAATTCAAGTCGATTGGACGAGTTACAGTGAGATGCCTGTGGTAACGGCTGCACAGCAAGACGTGATCTGGCGGGAGCTGCTTAAACCCCTGGCAACTTTATTGAGCCACCTGGGGCCATACCTATATGAAGAATATGCCATAATTTTTCCAGTGTCAGAGAGAGACGGAGCTTATACATGCTCTATCCTTTTTTCGCAATCGTAACGGAATCATGATGGCATAAATACTTCATAGTAAGGACCCTGAGAGCTTTTCATGTCCTTGGGCGCGCGTTACCGTGGCTGACTCGGAAATTCCTAAATGGACTCCGAACCCAAGTCGGCTGGAGAATAGAGAATCACCACCGATTGGGGGTTATGGACAGCTTGGATCTCAAGTGTAGGTATATGCGACTTGACCACGACTGTATTGCGACCACAGCCCACCTTCCATCTTGCGCAGAATGCGCAATCAAAATCTAAATATAATAAGTATTTGAACTTTCTTAACAACTTTTTTATTTGCCAACGATACGCTCAGAAAAGAGCTGATTATATTTTCATGAAACATAGCTAAGATCCGCCTCGATTAAACAAGCCTTCTAATAAGAAAAACCGCATTGAAATCGGACCACCAGTTTGGGAGCTACGATGCACTAGACAGATACACAGAACGAATCTTATAACACCGGGTTAAAGAGCAACTGTACGCAAATAATTTTGATTTTTAAAAACGTTTAATTTCTTAACGCAAAAATTCATTTCGCCTTACTTATTGTATTGCTTTAAAAAATACCAACGCTATTATTATTGTTACGGAAAATAATCTCTACGTTATACTTGGAAGACTCTCAAAGTAGTCGTATTCATTAATCGGCAGCGGGCGGGTTACGCACTACGTTTCAATTAAAAAGGCTAACAAACTAAACAAGGTCCAGATAATAAATTCAGTGCACCCCGCTCCGTTCACCACTAATTGGATTCAGAGGCTCAAGCAACCAATTAGAGTGAAAGAGACAGAGTTACAGGGGGTGTTTCTGGCCCGGGAGGGAGGGAGAACGAAGCTGTCTGCGCTAAATTTCAAAACACCCATAGAGAATCGTCCTGACCGTTATAAGTTTTTCAGGAAAAGTTCCTTTGGGTTAAAGTTGAATGGAAAGTATTAGCTTAGTTGTAATTGATGATGCTTGTTAGTGATATGTTATTTGGAATAGGTCGGTTCTTTTAGACAGGAACATTAAATACAGTGTTCTATTGTCTCATACACAAAAACTATATTTAAATATTTTTCATATAAACAAAAATAGGTCCGGAGCCGGACCGCGGTCCGCCATTTGGTGACTCCTGGGATATACCTACTTACAAATTCTGAGTAGTAAGCCTCATACCTACTACCTGTATATATTATCTACTAATAATAAATCTGAAGTTTGTTTTTTTGTTTGTTTGAACGCGTTAATCTCTGCAACTGCCAGTCGGATTTGAAAAAAAAAACCTTTTGCATTTGATAGCCAAATTTTTGAGGAAGGCTATAATATGCTATTTAACATCATGCTAGGAGCCGAGCAAAACCATAATAAGTGAGTGCGAAAACGAAGTAGATAATTGCGAGGGCGGGCGATGCGATGCGATGTGCGGTGGGACGAATGGGACGAAACAAGAAAGTCACGGGCAAAAGCTAGTGGTTAATATTTCTATTATATCATGTCATATTCCGTACCTACTGATACGACAGAGATTTAATTCCTGTTATGATAAGGTTCCATGTTTGATTATTATATGCCTAGCTGCTCCCCGCGGTTTCACCCGCATAAGCCTCGATCCCGTGGGAATATCTGAATAAAAAGAATTTCGTCCTAACCCAGGTCATGATCTATCCATGTGCCAAATTTAATCCAAATCCGTTCAGCCGTTTTAGCGTGAAAGCGTAACAAACAAACATACAAAAATACATACAAAAAATTAAATCTTTTCTGTTTATTATAAGAAGAAGATGAAGAATACAACTACTATGGTATACATTTATACATTTATACATTTTAGTGATATTTATCTTTGAAGTAGGTATGTATGTAAGTATATTCTCATAGTGTATGTTTATTTTTAAATTAATGAATAGTTATGTTTTTATTTTATGTATTTTACGTCCACACTCTTCCTATCGCAGGTATGCTGGAAGAGATTACTTTAGAAATAAGCATCCCCTTTGTACGTGTTTTTCTGTTCCTTTTATTTTTCTTGTCTTTTTATATGTATGTAAATAAAATGTTAAATTAATAAATATGAGTCTTGCGTTCAATTTGCTGACTCCGGTTATAACTAGTAATAATTGCTTAGATTGGTTTTCTATTATGACATCATAATTCAGAGAGCCGTGGTGGTCCATCAGTATCAGCCTCGGCTTACGTGATGTAGATCGTGGGATGTCACCCAAAAAAAAAGGTGGGCAAAATAAGGTTTAGAGCCAGACAAGCGCTTAACTTTGTGTAAATAATTTCATCAGCACTGCTCTCAAAACGGTGAAGGAAATCATCGCGAGGAAACCGGCATGTCCAAGAACCAAACATTCGAAGACATGTGACATCTATCAACCCGCGCTGGGCCCGCGTGGTAGGTTACAGCCCACTCCCTCTCGAAGAGTGGAGGCCTCTGTCCCAGCTGTGGACATTACCTGCTGATAATACTAATTCAGAGAGGGCAGATAAAGTACAGAATTCCTCTTTGGTAGCAAGTAGGTACAGAGTACAGATCGACAAACGTTCAAAATGAATACGGATGTTTTTAATTTTTGAGTAGAGCTCCACGATTACTGACAAATGCTTGCACTGACCGGACAAATCTGTGTGGTTCTTTTCTCAAAATACCATTTCAGACTAATCTACATGGTCCTCATACCTATGGCCTGACCAATATTATGTCTGGACTTGAAAAGAGACTGTGACCTTAGAGTTTGTTTCGGCCTTTCTTCTCAGAGTAGTCAGATAGGAAACGCCGAACTCATCTAGCTAATTTTTAATTCATTTTTCAAGGTGACGTGTAAAAGTGATCCCAATATCCTATTTACAGAATAAACAATTTAATTTAATTTCATTAATATTTTCAGTCTGGTTAGCTAAAATGGAATATTTGTATTTTGTGAATTACATTACATCATGCCAAGTTCTCATCTAGAAACCCACACCGAGTCCACGTGGTGGATTATGGCCCACTCCCTCTCCCACAGAGGAGGTCCCAGCAGTTGGAACATTAGTTATGGGCTGATTATGCTAAGTTTTCTTTTTATCTAGTCTATTTTGTAGAATAAAACGAATGAAAATGGATATTGTCATGATTATTAAAATGATGATGTGAAGTAGGGATCTCACGGAGGCTTTCTTAGCGCCACCTTGGCCGGTGCAAAGCTTAAAACCTGACGGAGGCGGAGGTGGAAAAACGAATAAAATTGACCATTGGTAATAAAAAAAATGTAGGGGCAAACTACATTTCACAGAAAACTGTTTTGTGACTTGTGCGGCGATGTGAGGGAAGCAACAATTTGAAACATCGAGTTATAGGTATCCACGCCACATTATAGGGTCTTCGCTTAGTTTTGAAGCTGATTTCCTTTATTACACCTCCGTTACAACTCCGCTAGCTGCAGCGGCGGAGATACAACTTCTTGTGGAAGTTTCGCATTTGTGGAGGCGGAGGCGAGGTTAACTTACAACCCAATGTGCGCGTAGATCTTTATAAGAACCCAAGAGTTCTTTAACGTCCGCTTTAGGAAAGTTTCCTCTGCTTTAGACTTTCATGTTATCACCCATATTATACCTAGCATCCCATACAATAAAAATATCAGGAAATTTAATAAAACCTTACAACTCTGCATTAACTGGAAAACGCACAGAAACACATTATAGGGAAAATTTTCCATACTCGACAGCGAAGGGTCGGACATATCGCATTTGGACGTCATTATCGCGTTATTCCGGCGCGTATCTGCCGGCAATTCCCCGCGTCGCTCCCGGTCCGGCACCGTCCGACTGTCCGATTGCCGGCTCGCGGCATCCACGAGCTGTTATTACCGCCGGGCGGGGCGTTTAACTCAATTTGAAGTAATACTCTGGGACAGATACTTACTCTGATCGATGTTAATAGCTTTTATTGATATAGCCTAGGTGTTATTAGTTTACTAGTGGGGCGCAATCCGGTATAGTTAGCCGTCGTAAATAACGTTAATATCACACTTTGACGCGGTCGTGAGACCCTCAAATTGCCGCCTGTTGTGCATTTTGAGTTATTTGATAATTCATAGGCGTTCGTAGTGGTTTATTATGTGCCGTTTACTCGTTTAACTGTAGTTTCGCTCGTTGCTGGGTGTGGTTAGAAATGTCGAAGGAAATGAGATAATTTAACACGTCTTCAGGTGGCGTGCACGCATACCTCAGTGTGAGGAGTGAAGCGTCATATTATTATTATTCTGTTACTTTGTATGGCGAAAGAGATGGGTGTTGACAAGAACAGGGGGGGATACACAGCATGCATGAAGGAAGAGATTACCAGAGTTAGTTAACATGTGATATAAGTTACCATTTTGCATTAGGATTTCGTAGGTTTCCTGGGAAATGTAAGCATATAACACGCTCTACAAACAACAAAGGAACCCACAGAAAGCTAATAATATAATAATAATATTTATTGAATAAAACGTTTACAAAAGTGTACATTTAGTCAACAGTAAAATATCACAAACTATGACAGTGTCTAAAAATAAACTAAAACTAAAATATGTTTATAACAGGTGCAAGGAATGATGGTTCGGAATTACAATGTTAGGCAGTGACCCACTTTCGGGAGGTACCTGTTTCGGATAAGGCGGGAGGAAACGCCCGGGTGTCATCACTGCGTGGATCGCCCGGAGGACACGGTGGAGCATACGGTGGAGGTATGCCCGGCTTGGGCAGAGCACCGCCGTGTCCTCGTGGAGGCGATCGGTGGCGGGGATCTCTCGCGTCCGGCCCTGGTCCAGGCCATGGTACGGAGCGAGAGAGCATGGGAGGCCGTCACCTCCTTCTGCGAAGCAGTAATGCTCGCGAAGGAGGAGGCGGAGCGCGTGAGGGAGAGGCAAATTTCGCGACCTCACGCCCCTAGCCGCCGCAGGAGGAGACGCCCTGGGCGTCGGGAATCGATTGCCGATTCCCGGCCACCGTAGGCGCGGGCTTGCGGACGGTGAGCAATGGGTAGCTCGCCGTCCGGTAAGGACCAGGCCCGGGTCGACGGCGCGTACTGTTCCACGCGCGCCTCAAAGAGTGTCAGCGAATGAAGGGGTCCGATGAGACCATTGCCTGCCGGGGTTGCGGGAAAGTCCGAAAGGGATACCGTGGCCCCCTGGCATTGCACAGGCAAGAGAAGGAACACGGGTGGGTTTTAGTCAGTAAGAGTCTGACACGCCCTCCCGCTCCACCCAGAGCGGGAGACGTCATTTGATGATTTCCCACCCAAAAAAAAAAAAAAAAAAAAAAAGGCAGTGACCCACCCGATTTAGGTTCATTCAAATGTGTGTTTCAGGCCATCACATCCGTGGCTGTGCTTGTGTCGTACTTGTATCTTATCCATTCTTCGAAGAAACCTAAACCATCCAGCAGGTTCAGGAATTTACGACACTGAAAGATTTCCACCTTTCTTACTAGCTTCTTCGTGTAGCGTCCGCGTTTCTGGTTCCCTCGACCCAACCCGTCGCATCGCATCGCCCACCCACGCTATTACTTAGATTTCGCTTTGCATTGTTTCTTACTTTTTTTCTTTTTGCTCCGCTCCTAAGGGCCCTAGCGTGATGATAATAGCCTATAGCCTTCCTCAAGAATTGGGCTATCAAATGCAAAAAAAAAACCGAGTAGTAGTTCGATACTTAAGCACATTCAAAAAACAAACAAAAAAAAAACTTCATCTTTATTATATTGTTATAGACTATATAGACTGCGGTATAGTCCTATTTCAAGGAAATCAAGTTCCATAGAAAAAGGAGAACAATTTTTAACCTACTCTACCTACTTATTCAGTTTGATGTCAAAATTGAAAATATTTTATTTCACATAAACCTACATGGGCACTTATGAAACGTCAGAAGCTAGGTGCACGGTTCCAATTGGTCGTTTCCTACCCATGGAGAAGAGCCAGCAAGAAACTCCACGGTTACTTTTTTTAAAGTAGGTACCTAAATGGTTTTCACAATGAAAATTTCAAATTACAGTGTAGGCTTATCAACAAGTACCGGGTATTTAGCAAAATAGAAAATGGTCGACTTAATTACAGTCTGTTAAGCCTTCAACGTTCTCACATTCACAAAATCTAAAAGAAAATAATCTATATAAAAGTTTAATAAATAAACTAACAAATGACATGATTGCCACTACAGCTACAACAAATCTAATTTAATAAAAATATAGAATATTGTAGGTATATAATGTCAAATAATGAAAAGATTATGTTAAAGAAGTATGTAAAAAAAGGTAAAATAAAATAATCATCGTAATTTGGAAGCAGTTAAACATTTAACGTATAGTTATGCCGTTCATGAGGTACTAGGGAAGTCGTCACCTATTAAAGTACCAAAATTATACAGGTATCAGTAAAACCTACCTGTCTACTTCTTTAAAATATTAGTTACCTGTCCAATCATTATTTTAGAGAATAATTCCATACCTATACGACTATCTTTAGGTAGTCGAGGCATAGGTGTTAAATCATAAATAAATAACAAATCGGTGCGCCCACGCAGATCAGGTAGGTGTCGGTTGTTAACTTACAATTTACAATGCCGAAGGAGTAATAAATTGTTTTGTAAATTTTCCATACAAATGTCCATTTATTACGTTGAGTATCGGAAGCTGAAAAAACCTTTAAAAAGGTAGGTATTCATAACTGAAAATACAGAAACCATTATGATGCATCCGTATGCAACACAATGGTTTTTGAATTTTCAGATGAATTTTAATGTTACAAAACTGCGATAAAAAATCGCGCGAAATATTAATTTAAGTTTTTTAAGCTTTAAAGTGCTAGTTTTTGTTAGAGTCAAGTGTGTGTCAATGGTTGTACTTGGATTTGTGAAAAAAATCACAGCAGTAGTATATTTATAACGAAGTTAAAAAGAAAATTACATGGGACTTAAACATAACTGGCGAAATGTGGGTGTACCTGTTACGGCTACACCTCTGCCCAACCCTTCGGGGAAACAAGGCGTGATGTTATGTAATGTTAAAAAGAAAACTGTCACAGCTAAGTAGGCTTTACAACAAGTTAACGAGTAATAATCGACCAACATAAATTTGCAGTTTGAAAAGCATGTTCTCCCATAAATTCCGTATGGGAGAACATGTTTTTCAACTTCAATTATACAAGTTACTGCTGCTTTTAATTGTAGTTACAGTATGCGCAAAACTTTTTGAGCTCTCGGAAGTTGCACGCGAGTGGCTGCGCAGTAAGTAAAAAATGTTTCACAGCTTACAATAAATGATTTTGCACTCATTGTGTCCTGCGCGGTTTAGTACTCGGGCCTACGTTCAGAGGGCTCATAAAGTTTTGCGAGAACTGTACAAGTTTTTAAAAGAGGTACAATATTGACCGTTGCTACCGTCGCTGTTAATATGAGAGTAGCACAGTCTGAGGTTTAGAATCAACTGTTGGTCTGTGCTAAGAATTCAATTTAGAGTTTGCATGGTTCTAGTGACACTAGTGGTGGCCCAGTGCACAGAGGTAACGGCTTACGCGTTGTAGGTCGTGGTTTCGAATCCTGACAGGCGGTTTACTTTGTGTAAATTATTGCACCACCACTGCCCTCAAAGCGTTGAAGGAAAACATCGTGAGGAAATCGGCTTACCCTAGAACCAAAAGTTCGAAGACGTAATTATGACATCAAACGCCAGCAGGTCAACCTACCCGAAACCGTAAAATTTTCCCAATCAACTTTGAACCTTATAATTTAGTAATAAAGTTGAAAATATATTTAAAAATTTTTACAGATTGTAGCAGGTTGAAGTGCTGGGGTCTGCACCACCTGCACTGGGCCCGCGTGGTGGAGTACGGCCCTCTCACCGAGAGGTCTGTCTCCTAGCAGTGGCAGAACATTATAGACTGATTATGCCCAGCATGTGTTGCAATGCCTTTTAATTTTTTTTAGGAACCTTTTACTGGGTGCACACAACAATTTACCTTTTTTTATTACGGAGGTCGGAGGGGTCTGTCAGACTCTTACTGACTAAAACCACCCCGGTGTTCCGTCTCACACTTGCACCGGGGATCACGGGATCTAATGCGACTTCCGCGATCCCCGGCTAGTGCCACCTCGAGTTGGGGGGAGTGAGGTGTTAAACAGCGCTCAGCGCGCTATAGAAACGGCTATGCTCGGTATTTCTATGCGGGATCGAATCAGAAATGAGGAGATCCGCAAACGAACTAGTCGCTGACATAGCCCAACGGATTAGCAAGCTGAAGTGGCAGTGGGCGGGGCACACAGCGCGCAGAACTGACGGCCGATGGGGCAGAAAGGTTCTGGAATGGAGGCCACGTACCGGCAAGCGCAGCGTAGGACGTCCATCCACAAGGTGGACAGACGACCTAATAAAGGTCTTCCAACCGGCCGATTTGGAAATCATTGGGGGAGGCCTATTCAGCAGTGGACGTCCTATGGCTGAAATGATGGTTATGATGATGATGAGGTGTTAAACTCCCCCCTTACATCATAGAGAGGCGCGCGTAGAACACTACGCGCCACCATCTCGGGTCCTAAGAAGTATCGGGCAACGGATTTCCCCAGATCCGTCGCCCCTGGACCCATTTGGCTGGAAGAGGGCGTTATCCGTTCTCTGCGGATCGGTTCAGAGGAATCAATCTCCCGCTCCCTTTCCGCAGCCTCCTTCTGCGAAATGACTGTTTCGCTGAAGGATAGGTACCACGTGTCCCAGGACTCCTCGCTGCCGACCATCGAGTCGACAACGGCCGGCAGTAATAGATCACACAACCATTTACCTAAGTTTCATCAGAATCGGTCAGCCATTTTCGAGTTTTTGCGTGACTAACGCACGGCAATTGATTTTTATATACAGGGTGTTAGGCAGATTGTTTAACATACGAAAATAACAAAACTGGCAACTTTTTTTTTTTCATATACCTAGTGTAATTGTAGAATCTTACATGTAAAAGTCAAAGTCAAATCATTTATTTCAAATAGGCCTTTGTAAGGAACTTTTGAACGTCACAAAATTTTTGCTTGTATGTAATTAATTTCACTTTTCGCAAATTTGTTCACACACAAAGAGTTCGGTGAAAAAAGGTCCAGGCACTTAGAATTGGCGAATTATTCTAGTTGTTTTAAACGAAATTGGGCATATACCAGCCTGAACGAACGAAGAAAGAACGGGCATGAAACAAAGATGTTTTCCTAAAATTAGACCTGCTCTATCACTCTAAGGCCCGTATTACAGAACGTCACTCAAAACTCAAGCATTACTTAAAACTCGTTTAAAGCCTTTTGATTGGTTGAAACTAGTTTTAAGTAATGCTTGAGTGTTGAGTGAGGTTCTGTAATACGGGCCTTAGTTTTTTTTAAAGCAGTTTAAAGTCGGGCTTTTGAGTATTTATTTTTAATTTGTTTGTAGTTTAAGGTCTCGTACTTATTTAATTTTATAGCAATCATCTGAGTCAAATACGAATTTTATTAAATTCTACAGTTACTCTCTAGATGAAAAAAAAACTGCCAATTTTGTTATTTTTAAATAAAATTATTGACGCTTAAGTTTGAGCAGCGACGAACTACGAATAAAAAAAAAAAAAAAAAAATGAAAATCCTTGTGGCCTGGGTCTTGCTAATGGGCCTAAACACGTAGCAGACGGTCCCACGGATCCGCCATTTTCGTTTGTTCAACCGTCTGCCTAACACCCTGTATATAGATATATATATGTAATATTATCAAACAGTATTCCAACTTCATATAAACGGACGAAGCGCGAGCTATGCCTACGCGCCTCGATCTCGGCATCCGCTCGGCTGTACCTAGGCATTTATTTCCAAGATACGGTCGAGTTACAATACTGTATGATAATATTACCGTGGTATAGACCTAGAATCATATTCACTATTTAATACAACCATATCGGATGAGTCTCGCAATTATTCGAACGAATGCTAAGCGTTAATTAGTTTATAATCTAACGTGTTACGTCTCACGTTTAATGAGTAATTTAAGAGGCTCGAACATCACTCCGGGGCTAATTTCCTCACTAATTACGATTACAGCTCAACCAGGAATCGTAAGTTGTACGGCGAGGCGTCAATACGCCCCTGACGTGCTGCGTTTGAACTGGCACGTTGGACTAGCACGTCAAGATTGTTTGATAGGACAGTGGTATAGTTGTGTTTCTAGTGTCCGAACTAAGGGTTAGGTTTCGAAGTTTAAAAGTTCGAAGTTTCGAATTTTAATATTAATTTCAGAAGTAAGTTTGTTTTATCGCTTTTATCAATAAGTAGCTGCATCCCGCGGTTTTACCCGCGTAAGTCTCGATCCCGTGGAAATATTGGGATAAAAGGTATCCTATGTCCTTTTCCAGGGCATAATCTATCCATGTGCCAAATTTAATCCAAATATGTTCAGCGGTTTTAGCGTGAAAGCGTAACAAAAAAACAAAGAAACTCAATTTGGAATTTACAATATGAGTTAGGATATATAGTTTACATTTCGTATAACAAGAACTTATACCAACCCAAACCATCGCGGGTTTAACAGTGGTAGGATGTAAGACACGGCAACTCGGTGCCACAACATAATTATTAATTTACATAACTCTGTACGTTTTATAAAGCGATACTTTATTCTATGACTTCAAAATCGAACATCCGTCTATCACTAAATGGCCAGGAGGGTTTTTAAATAATTTAGATTATTATGAACGCACGTTTGAATTAATTTTGACTTGGCTGAGGCTTGATAAACTGAGTATCTGCACGAATCCACAGGAAATATCAATTTCGCTAAAAGCTAACAGTTACAAATGCATTCTAATATTTTCGTCCGATCATTTGATTTTGTCTGAATACCTCTAATCCCAATATAGGTAAAGTTACACTAAACAAGAGTTGAACGAGGTCTTCGCTTACTCAACTTGCCAAACAACTAGCTCACACGGCCACACGATCTAAACGAGGCACGGTCGGCGCGATCCCTGTAATTATTATTAACATTCAGCCGTTTCGCCCGTAGCCCGTAATTAAAACATAGTTAGGCCCAACGAGCAGACGCCTTGCCAGATTAATGTCTAATAGAAATGTACCACATGATTACATTAATAAAGAACGAGGTATTATCGCGTTTTTACATACTATCCGAGTGATTGATGGCAAATAGATTATAGACTTATTTCACTGGAACGCGTTAGGTATTTACATAGTAACTCTACTTGTACAAGTAGGTCGTGTAAACGAGGCTCTGATTGGATTTCTACTTACTTTCGGGCTTCTGACGACTCGTAACGACTGTCAAAGATGCACGAATGACAGCCGGGACCAACGGCTTAACGTGCTTTCGTTGCTCCCAGTAGGTACGGAGGAGTCTCGATATGTAATGATGGTCACCCATCCACGGAACGGCCCCGGCAAGCTTAGCTTAACTTGATGGATTGACCCGTGTGGCTGTTATGACTTATAAGGTAGTATAAGGATAGGTACTACGGATGCTTTTACGAACGTGCACGTCTTTCTACATTGTTCTTACATGCATAATTTCAAAATGAATGATGTAACCAATATTTTGTATCAAATTTTTGTTTCAAAAGAGTGTCCGTGGAGTTTCTTGCCCGTTCTTCTGCATAGGTACCTACTACGCTTTGGAATGGGCAACTAGCTTCATATTTTTGACTGACCTTGACAATTCAAAAGTGTCTGTAAATGGTTTAATTGAAATAAATGCATTAATTTTGAGTTGATTTGAGTTGACTACGGGACTTTAATAGTATAATATATAATAATCATCACAAAAACATCAAGTGGGTACCGAAGTTATCCATATTACATCTCAATAGGTGCTCGCGCCGACCATCACATTCACATCGGGCGATAATTTACACGCCTTTGATTTTAAACAGTCAAATAACCATGAATATTATTCTGAAAGTCTTCAAATCTCATCTGGCATTCGAAATAAACTCGTAAGCAAAGCGAAATTGTGTACCGACCATAATAGGGCCCTCTTAGGGTTCGCGTACATTTGGAGAGGCGCAACGCAGCACGGTTGTCACTGCCAAACAAATATCAACATTACCAGCCTTAAAATAAAGTCAAAAATAATAAACAAAGACGCGCTTCATCTTCCGCTTAGATACGCTCTCAAGCTAATGGAAGTTTATTTATTCTCAACTTTATTTCAAGTACCGCAAGGTCGATATTTGTTTGGCATTGACAACCGTGATGCGCTGCGCCTCGCCAAGTGAGCGCCGGCTCTTAAACGTCGTCGGCGTGGGCGGGGCGCTGCCTTCAAAGACTGTATTAACATGTCACTGTAAGAGAGATAGCACTATTAACACGTCTCGCGTGAGAAAGGGATGGCAATAAACAAGTCTGGGCTTCTATGCGCTGACGCATCACAAAGGAAGTATTGTTTTCAGTTGTTAACGCCTGTTGTGTGTAGTTATTGATGTGAAGGGATTTGTTTATGGACGTATTGTCTATGACCGGCTACTGTACTGAATGGATTGTTATTAGTGGGTGGAATCGGAAAAATATCGTTTGGTTAGTGTTTTGAATGGTTAGGTTTATTTTTGAAAAAAAGTTTTTTTTGTAAAGATTTCAACGTAGGTAGTCATTACACTGAAAAGAGCAACGATGGGAATGAAAAACAAACCGACTTCCAAAAAAAATACTACAGAGTGAAAAATTACTTTAATTTCGGAAGTCGGTGGCAAAAAACTGAAATACTGATCCAAAGACACCGAATTCCGATGTTAGTCTTTAGACTATATACTATATACTACTATATACTTTTAGATAAGGTTTAAATGTTCCCCCATTTAAACCTTATCTAAAAGTATATTTAAATTAGAGAAGTCCCCAAAATAATTGCGGGAAATACCTCTTTCAATAAGCAACAGAACAGGCTTTTACCGGCGACAAAGTATAGTAGATACACTTAGGTAGGACGAACTATATTCATATAAGAGGAATTCCCAAAAAAGTTGCGTGGAGTTACTTCATATACCTACCTTTTTAATTTCTTTTCGAACTATTTCAAGTTCTAAACATTTATAATTATATTTGATATTTGATTTAAAATCTATTTTATTTTATTAAATAGGAACAACAAACAGCTGCATTATGATTGCATAATATACTAATATTACAAACAGAAATAACTTAAGTAATAATGTAGCCCACAGCGCAGTTCACAGATTACCAGTAATAAATAAAACCTTAAAGTCACTAGGAGGTGACTGTTCATGCCAGTTACACTAATAATTCCAAAAACAGAAAAAAAAGAAGAAAAGTATTTAAAAACAACAACAAACAATTAGTCTGAGAGTTCAAGTGTTTCATACAAAAGGCTACGAAACCTTTTCAAAGAGCAAGTAAATATGTGTTCGAATGCTTCATTGTAGGTTGCTACCAATCGCCGAACTGGTGAACGTAGACCAGTACCCTAATTACGTAATGCAAAATCAATCCGAATCTGAATCGTTTTGAAACAGATTGCTAATCCATTGCTCCGTAAGTTCGAAAAAAAAAACTGCAGAGCAACGTAAATAACGCAATGAATGTTGTTGAACTGTCAAAATGAAACGGATTTGTCTTTATCGCTTACGAAAATATGTTGCGTAATTAGAAAGCAGAGTTAGATCGGCAGGTACCTACTGCAAAGAGTTTTCCTGCACGCACCTGCCGTCTGCGGTCAGTTCTATTATTTTTTACCCGTTTTTTTTTTTAATGTTTAAAACACTGTTTAAAACACTGTTTAAAACTTTGATTTGAAACATTTTATTAAAAAACATTGTTTTATTTCGAATTGTTTTAAACATTGTTTAAAATACGTGTTTTTAAATAACTTGTTTGTTTTATGCCAACCCTGACAGCCGTAATTTTTCACATTGTAGGTTTTTTTTTGGAAGTCAGTGACAGGAAGTACGAGTATCTAGGTACACAAAATGGATCAAATACGTATTATCGAACTAACTTAAAAAATACCCAAGCAAAGTTAATAAAATTTATATGAGACCACTGCGCAAGCTTTCCTACCAACTGAACAAAGAATTTTCAAAATCGGTCCACAATTGGTGAAAATATCGATGAGTAGGTACCTATACATTTAAGAAAAATACATACGGAAGAACATAACCTCCTCTAGAAGTCTTTTAAAAAAGATTAACTACCTAACTGTTATAATAAGAAAGACTGACTGGAGTGCCATTATTTTAACTTTCTACAAAATAGAACAACTAAATTATCACTAAATTTGCAACCAACTTGTCATCAAAAAAAACTTTTTCACAAAAAATAAAACCGACTTCCAAAAAAAACACTACAAAGTGAAAAATAACTTTGATTTCGGAAGTCGGTGTCTTGGGTTTTTTATTTTAGTTTTTTTTGCCACCGACTTCCGAAATCAAAGTTATTTTTCACTTTGTAGTGTTTTTTTTGGAAGTCGGTTTTATTTTTTGTGAAAAAGTTTTTATTTTTCACTTTTTAGTTGTGGTACCTACACAAAACCCCCACAAAAATTTGAATACCAAGTAAATTACAGTGACAGGAACTATTAGAATATCATCCACATATGCTAGGTGGGAAAAATATGTATTATTGAAGCTAACTCAAAAACCCTTCATCAGATCTTGACCAAATTTATATGGGACCACTTCTGAAGTATGCCCTACCAAACAAAAAAAGAATCATCAAAATCAATTCATAATTGGCGGAGTAATCGCGTAACAAACATACAAAAAAAAAAAAAACATACCGTCGAATTGAGAACCTCCTCCTTTTTTTGAAGTCGGTTAAAAAAGTAAGATTAGACCACGACAACTAGTTCTCCTGAAAAGTCCTCTTACCATTTTTTACTGCGTTCTTCATTAATTTGCCACGCCATTTTCACTTACACTTTTCATATTATAAACCAAATAAAAAACATGTTAGCCTGAGTTTTCTTGTGCACTTCTAGAAGAAAGGTAAAAACATCATAATCTTCAATATCGCCTACAGCAGTCCAGTTCCACGCCATCCAGCTCGATTCTCGGCTACTCTCATCCAACTGCTACCAGCCACCCTGTGAAGATCGTCGCTCCACCTAACCTGACAGCGTCCCACCTTACGTTTGCCGATTCGCGGTCTCCACTCTAGAACACGTCTATGCCAACGGTCATCGGTTCTAGGGCTAATATGGCTGGTCAAAGTTCATCCGGAGAACAATGCGTACAGATGAATCAAGTAGGTCGTCTACCTACTGCAACTCATGCAGCGACTCAGCTAGAATGACGATGTCTTCTGCAAAAATCAAGTGTGAGATGTAAGTACTCGCCGTTGATGTTATTGCCGCGTTTTTTCCAGTTTAGCATCTTAAACACATCCTCTAATGCGCAATTTCGGGTACATTACGTCGTCCCCTTGTCTCTCCCCTCGACGCAGGGGGATAGGTTCAGTTCGCTGATCCTGAGTTTGGACGGTCATTGTCGCGTTTTCATAAAGACATCTCAGCTCTTGGATGTAGCCAGATGTGCCAGTCGACTTGGGTAAAAAACATATACAATGCCGCCCATGGGCATGTGAAAAATTATAGAAAATTAACTTTAAAATGTGGGTCTCTTTCGTCGTCTTTAATATTTTTCATGTTATTCAATTTAATTTTTTTGAGTAGCTTTTGTGACCTTGCTTTAGATTTTATTGACTCGATTTAGATTATTTATTATTTCTAAAAGCTTATGAGTTGAGCTTTTAGAAATGACTTTCTCCCTTTTAAAGTTAATTATTGATAATTTTTCATGATTATTCAGAAAAATATGGCGGTCACATGCCCATGGGTGGCATTGTATACGTAGGTAGCTATGTATCTTATAAAAAATCTAAGCTCAAAATTATTATCTTCAGATGTTCAGGTTAAGCGTTGCCTTTCAGCCAGCCACTCCCGGAACTGTTTCACATAGACGAAGATACAAAAATCAAAATGCAAGACAATGCGACAAAAAGTCGTCAATATCACTTGTCATTCTACAATGGGTCTGTAATGGCGCGCGCTGCGACAAATCGTCGTACATTACAACTGTCAGGGCAGAGTGACACAAACTGAGAATTAATATGGGAACTCGATTGATACTTGGAAGAATATCGTGTGGGTATTAGTTTAGGGGATTTGGAGACTGGTCCGGATACGAAGACAGTTTTTTGTAAGTAATAGAACTGTTAGGGAAGCGTATGGTCCTTCTTCTTTTCTAGACGAAGGCACATACTTTTAAGATTAGTAGGGCCCAAGGTGATCACAACAGCAGCGTCAGTGCCACACAATGTGAGTGCGGTGCTGGCTAGAACATGATCCATGTGCTGGAATCTCCCAAGGCCGATACACCTGCACCTTTGAGGATTAATGAACGCCAGTGACGCTTATCCTTGCCACTAATAACTAATATAACATCACGCCTAGTTTCCCCGAAGGCTTGGGCAGAGGTGTAGGTGAAGTAGGTACACCCACAAAATGCCAGTTATGTTAAGTCCCATGTTATAGGGGGCGAGCCAATTGCCATCAACCGGGCACAAGTCAATTCCAGATAGAAAAACCCAATAACAGTTTGCCCGACCCGGGAATCGAACCCAAGACCTCATGCTCAGCAGTAGCGCTTGTGACCACTAGAACAACGAGGCAGTAATCCTAACTATCTTTACTAATATTATAAATGCTAAATGCTAACTTTCACGCTAGAACGGCTAAATGGATTTCGATGAAATTTGGCATTTGGGTAGACCATGACCAGCAGTGGTATTCTGTAACCATCTCACCGTGAAAACTTAGGTGAAGTGTGCGTGAAGTGAGCTGTCATTCCACCTGCTGCTAGGGACTGACAGCTCACTCCGAGCTCACTTCACCTAAGTTCTCACGGTGAGATGGTTACAGAATAGCACTGCTGTAGCAGGACATAGGATACCTTTTATCCCGATATTCCCAAGGGATTGAGGCATATGCGGGTAAAACCGCGGGGTGCAGCTAGTATATTATAAATGCAAAACAACGTTGGTTTGTTTGTTACGCTTTCACGCTAAAACGGATGAACGGATTTGGATGAAATTTGGCACATGGGTAGACCATGAAGAAGAAGAAGATGATGACCTGAAGAAGGACATAGAATACTTTTAATCCCGGTAGTACGTTTCTGTGGAATAATTTGCGACCTCCACGCGTGCTAAGCCAGTGTTCTATAAAAGAAAGGTTAAACTTGTCGTTGGTGTAGACATTTACTGAAGTAATTGACGTGTATTCTAGGTGCAAGCACTTGTTCAACATGGTGTTTTGCTTGGCTTTTCCTCCTTGCCTTAAATTCGACATTTAGAACACGATTAGAACGAAGACTATTAAACTATTTTTCATCCCACCATCTCGGAAAGAGTATTTTTAATCTTCAGTATCTGAGTGGAAAAGCCGTTTTTATTCTCTAGAGGATAAAGTAAATTGAATTTAGAACATCGTGTGCACTAAGTTTGTGAATTAAAAAAAACATTAAACCTATTTACTGCTACCTCTATGGTGCCGAATATATCATACAACTTTTTTTTAATTTGTTAAAAACTCAGACTCGGAACCTTCTTGGTGTTCTTTTTTCAATTTGCTTTGTACGCGGTTCTTTACGCGGCATTTTTTCACGTCATTGTTAAACCTTAGGTATATTAAAAACAAGAAACTTGAAAACAAGTGAAAAAACTAAAATGAGTGATTCTAGCGACGAGGAAGTTTGCTTGACGCCAACAGAATTGACTGAAACTGTTAATAATGCGCAAATGAGCTTTCTCCCTCAACAATCACGCGAGAAGTATTTAAAACAGTACGATATGTTCAACACGTGGCGACTAGCAAAAGGAGCCAAAACTTTCTCAGAAAACGTTTTGCTGGCATATTTTATAGAATTATCCGAGAACAAGAAAGCAAGCACTCTATGGAGTACGTATTCGATGCTAAAAGCAACAATAAAGATGAAAAAAGACAAACATATCGATACCTATCCTAAATTAGTGGCATTTTTAAAAAGAGCCTCATCTGGTCATCAACCAAAAAAATCGAAGGTTTTCACAGTATCTGATATTGAAAAGTTTCTTAACGAAGCACCCGATTCCGTATATTTGGCGGCAAAAGTAAGTCAGTTGCACATTCAGTATCTACTTAAGTATATTAATCTCAATTAAATAGTATACTTAGTAGATGTTGATAGGCATAATTATGCGTTCATATCAATTTTATTCATTTATCTACTACAATACTCTTTACGTTACAGGTTGTTCTTATTATTGGAATAAACGGAGCATGTCGAACTAATGAACTAACACAACTTAATGTCAAAAACATTGAGAAACATTCAGATGACTTACTATTAATTAATTTACCTAATACAAAGACAAAAAGAGACCGCAACTTCGTCATTCGCAAGGAATACGTAACGATTGTTGAGAAATATCAAGCCTTACGCCCGCCTAACACTCCAATCAATCGATTTTTTCTACAGTATCGCAATGGAAAGTGTGTTAGACAGCCTATGGGTACTAATAAAATTGGCAGTATCCCACGAGAAATAGCAACATTTCTTGAACTTCCAGAACCCCTGTTGTACACGGGTCATTGTTTCCGACGAACTTCAGCCACACTTTTGGCTGATTCCGGAGCTGATCTGCTGTCCCTTAAGCGCCACGGAGGCTGGAAGTCCAATGCAGTTGTAGAGGGATACATAGAGGATTCCATCCAAAATAAGTCTAAAATATGTGAAGGCATCGTAGGAGCCATTACACTGAAAGAGCCTCAATCGGATCCTTGTACTGGCCCTTCTACATCAAAAATAAGCCGTTATGAAACACCTAACCATCTCCCTCTCTCTCCAACATTCACGCCAAGGGAATCCGATGAATCGGTACAACTATTAAGTATGACAGATAGTTTACCGAAAAACAGTACACAAGTGACTAACACCAATATTACAGTACCAAACAAAAATATTACACTCAATTTAAATAACTGTAGCAACGTTACTTTAAAATTTTCTTAATTATACCTTAGTATTATTTTGTTATAATTTAAAGATTATTCTGTAATACTTACCTGTCATAATGTAGTAATTAATACCTAAACTGAAATAAAAGTGTACCTATCTTGTGATTGTAAACGTTTTTTTTTTTGCATTTAGTCATTTCCTCGCTGAGGTGGAATGAAAAGTTACGTGTTGCACTCGAGTGCAAAGATTTTTCACCTCGTGCTCTTTTGATTCCCTCGCTAACGCTCAGGATTCTAATTTTGAATCACTCGCTGCGCTCGTGATTCAATTTTAGAATCCTTCGCTTGCTCGGTCATCAAAATTGAACACGCGGTTAAAAAGCAACTTTGCACTCTTGTATAACAAATAACTATTTTTGCAATGCTTCGTTCAAGTTTTTAAAACCCTGTGGGTTATTGACATTTTCAATAGGATTGTGTCTATGCTGTCAGACATGAACGGATCATTATTAGTTATTCCTCAGTCCTCATGTTCTTTTATCTAAATATAAGCGAACAAGATGCTTAAGATTCTTCAAATGATTAATCCGTAAAGGCATCAGACGACTACATCCACATACATAATTCCTACCACACGCTATTTTATAAGGAAATTTGAAGCATTTATAGCA
Source organism: Xanthia togata (assembly GCA_963853775.1). NCBI lineage: Eukaryota > Metazoa > Arthropoda > Insecta > Lepidoptera > Noctuidae > Xanthia > Xanthia togata. Next base: position 20,795,482 of record OY970795.1, on the reverse strand, counting down.
CTTTTAGCTCATTAAAGACCTTCATTAGAACTAATCGGTCACTTATCCGAGTGATGATGATTTCTTGCACACCCTATTATCAGATCGTGAACGAGTGAACGAATGAACGAGTGAGTCGAGAGCGGTTCTCACGGTGAACGAGTTACACAAATAGCTTTAATTCAACTTTAATGATCTGTTCGCGTGAACTAAATTGATTTGGTTGTTGTGACTCCAAGTTTCGGTCGTTTGATTGTCAATTGCAATTGACAGTTATGTGTCAATGATGTGCTTCGAGTGGTAAAAGTTTGATCTCGGTTTAGCAAGAATGTCAAATAAACTTTAAGAGATCTTTTGGGTAGCACACGGCTATACTTCAAGCTATACATTTCCAGTATAAGCTGTCCTCGCGTTGTACGGAAGTCCTTTACCATGTGAGATAAGCATAAACTGGAAATGTATAGCTTTTTGAGTAGCAGTGTGTACCTCCTCCTCGTGGTGGACGTAAACGTAACGTAGTTTTTAAGCCGCCCATGGGCCTACTGACTTGGCTTCACATGCCGTCGAAATATCTCTCAGGCATGCTTGTTTTCTTTCGATTCTACTCACAGAATAAGAAATAATATCATTGAAGCTTCGTTACTAGCGCTGAAGTAGTAGAATTGTGGTATTTCTGTACTAATTTTTGTTCTGTAAATCAACTGTCATGTATTTTCAACTTCTGGCGACCTGGGGATTATCTAATGTCTCTGAATGGATCCTTTCTCAATCAATTAAGTCTACAACTGGATAACGCTACGACATTCAGTCCAGTTGTAAAGTCAAAGTAATTATTATTACTTATAAATTGACTACCAACTTAAATGACCGCATATTCAAATCACAACTGTAATTCTTTGACCGTTATATGAAATGGCTATAACACGGCAAATTGACGTAGGGTGCCCATTTAATTGTAATTTATTTCCTTGACTGTATATCCCATCCCATCCAACAAAGCTTGCCAATCCTCCACATGTCTACATAAATTATTTATCAATTAGCACCTCTTTCTTCCCATTAGCCCCTCATCAGCTCACGTAAGGACATAATGACGTAGACGACAAACATCTCAATCTAGCAGGTGTGTGCGGAGGCTGCGCTTGCGCAATTACCGGCGGCGCGCGGCCAGTGATTATAAACACATTTGTAGCGCCGATGAAAGTGTTGTTGACGGTATTTGAGCTTTTAGGAGCAAGGAATATGGAGCAAACCCACACAATATGTACCTAGGTAGTAGGTACACGTCGTGTGGTTTTGACGAGATACCAAAACGGATGTTTTTTTATGTAAGTAGGTAATTTACCTACATCGATAGGTGAAGAAGTCTGTTTCAGGATTAGCAGTCAATTATCAGGAAAAGACAGGTATATCTATTGAATAAAATATCTTGTAAGTATTTTAAAATGCTCTTAAGATTTTTTTTCAATTAATTAAACTATTGCAACAGTATCTAACTATCGTTTGTTTTTTACACAGGAAGAACATCAGGTCTTACAAGATTAATACGGTACAGGTCTCACAATCAATGAAAACACAAATTTATCAAGCCATATCGCCTCGGCTATCAAAATTTAAAATAGTTATTAAAAAGGTGTTTACATTATTTATATACTTGCTTTATAAAACGATAAATTTCAAAATCTATTTCCCGTGCTGCCGACAAAACGTTATAGTAACAGCCGCATAATAAAATTAGGATAAAACTCATTGGTTCGAACGCCAGCTTCGAATTTTCAAATTTGGAACGAGCACGGCCATCTTCCAAATTGCCGCCATAAACGCGATAATTGGATCAGCTCATTGGCCAGTAGCTAACTGAAACCAATTTTTAATGGCGACTTTTTTATTGTGTCGATTTTTAACGATTTAAATAAAAAATAACGTTTGCTTTTATAAGCTGTGATGAATGGTCCGATACATCATTTTCAATTTGGTTGGTAGGTAGTTATATTTTTAGATAAGAGGTACCTACATGCTTGAGACTAGACTTTGCAAAAAGGGCAAAAATAACATGAAGCTGTCATTATTAATAAATGTATGTTAATGAGTAGGTATGGGGACCAACAGAAAGTAGGTATCAGGTGTGTATGCTTTACCTTCGCCGAATAGTCATGTTGATTAATCGAACGTATTTCATTATGTAATTTAAAATTCGATTTAACCTGAAAGCTATAGGTTAGGGAAACGTAATTAATAACGACAAAAAAAGGTAACAAGACAAACGATAGCATAAACAACAAAATTCTATTCTCAGTACAAAAGCGACAATAAATTATAACACTGGCCGCAAGCTCATTTCGTTCGTAAAGCCAAAAAGGCTCGGAAAAAATGAAGCGTTCGAAATTTAATTTATTCAAAATTGAAACGTCACGGCACACAAAGGCGCGCGGCTCACAATGGCGCAGTGCCGCGCGCCCGAGCCACACTGTTAACACGAAAATTAAATGCTGATATCACAATTAATCAAGGGCCCATATTAATAATTGGCTATTCACTACCCGTGAGGTGTCAAATTATATTGCTCAATTAACCGCTCGTAGAATAGAATAGGGCGTGTTTGGCTGTTTGTAAAATACAACACAGATTGATATTGTGATTCTCTGGCGAACAATTGTATGGAGTTCTTCAAGAACACTAAATATTAGGTTATGAAAAGGCTCTACACAAACATTATTATAAACAGAGAAAGTTTCGAATTTAGTTTGTTACGGTAATTTCTAAGATGTCTGAAACGATTTCATAAACGTTATAAATTGGAAAGTTCATGAATACTGAATGTTAACTAAGTGCCTACACTAACCTAAAACGTCCTTGTTAGAATGCCGTTAATACAAGACAAATGATATAATTTATGAACCGATACATACCTACTTATTTATTTTTAGAAAAAAATAAGGAAGAGAAAGTAAGTTATGAAGATTCTTTGACACTATTGTAAAGACTTCTAATTCGACTATATAAAGGGATTATCCTTATAAGTATTCATAGCAAAGCGGTTAAATATTTGTTTATTGGAAATATTAGCTGATAAACAAACTTGTTAATCATGATCTCCTTCATTCTGTATCTGTATTAAATTAGTATACTAGTAAATAGTCCCTGGTTGTGTCTGGTGGACTTTTAGGGACATGAGGAACAGGGTGTTAAGTTCACTCATCCACCATAGAAAAGGGAGGATCCTCCGACCAGACGGGTGTTGTATCTGGCGGGCCGACTGCCCGACTGTTGATGTCGGATAGTCTTATGTATGTCGTTCGCGCGGTAAACTCTAATTGCGCGATGCAGGATTTGTGTGACGTCATGTCTTTTTGATGCGTAGTTCGTTTGGGCGGTGTAACTCTACAGACTCTTGACTTGTTTACTTTTCTAGCTTCAAAAGAAAACAAGTCAAGAGTCCACCATCTACCGCACCATCCATTTTGAGCTATCAGTAGCTAAAACGTGCTTTTATCTAAAGATCAGCAAACGGCAAGGTAGGAAGATATTCTTGAAACAATTATGTCAATGAGACATTTGGTTAATTGCACTCAGCATAGGAATTGATGTTGGCAATTCGGCATAATCTAATCACCCAGAATAACATAGGCACAGCTACTCCTATCCTACAATCACACTGAATATACACTCTCCCACTAACTGATGAAGCCTTAACAACAGCATAATAGTGGCAGGATACACATTGAGGTATGTCCATAGACATAGAGACTGGGACTGAGCGTTAGCCTCACAAAAATGACCACTCTCTAGAAAGAGACAAAGCGGCTATGTGGCCAATACCTGTCTCTTTTTTGCAAGCCGCAGACAAGGCGTAGAAAGAGAAAACTACTGGCAGCACATTAGCTTTGTCTCTTATCATGAATGAATGAATGATATGTATTTCTGTCAATTTGATTTTAAAAATCACTTTTACACGGCAAAACAAACGCTGTAATTTGTAGAGCTGATTCACTAGCGTCATTAAGTCATCTTCAATGGACGTAACAGGTTGTCAGGTAGGTATAATTCAGATCAAAAGGGCCTTTGTGCGAACTATAGACTGTGGTAGGCTAGGTTTTAACTTACCAAACAGGTATGAACGAATATCCGGTCCTAGATCTTTTTGAGGAATTAAATTGTTGGGTAGCAAAATTGGTGAAACCCAAAGCTCCTTTTTTTTTTTTCGGGGGATAATGTCATGGATGTCCTCCACCCTGGGGAGGGCGGAGGGGTCTTACTGACTAAAACCACCCCGGTGTTCCGTCTCACACTTGCGCCGGGGATCACGGGATCTAATGCGACTTCCGCGATCCCCGGCTGGTGCCCGCCTCTGGGGGCCACCTCGAGTTTGGGGGGAGTGAGGTGTTAAACTCCCCCCTTACATCATAGAGAGGCGCGCGTGGAACACTACGCGCCGCCATCTCGGGTCCTAAGGAGTAGGGGGCGACGGATTTCCTCAGATCCGTCGCCCCTGGACCCATTTAGCTGGAAGCTGGAAGAGGGCGTTATCCGCCCTCCACCGACGCCCGGTGCGTCTGCTGCGGGTCGGGTTAGCGGAAGCAATCTCCCGCTCCCTTTCCGCAGCCTCCTTCCGCGAAATGACTGTTTCGCAGAAGGATACCACCGCGTCCCAGGACTCCTCGCTGCCGACCATCGAGTCAACAACGGCCGGCAGCGACAGGTCACTGCCGTCACCTGAGATGAGGGTACGGCACGGCGCTGCCAGCGTGTGCCGAGCCGTGTCCTCCCGAAAGTCGACGCAGTGGTGACACCGAGCGTCCGGCTCCCTGTTTATGCGACACAGTTACTTCCCGAAGCAGCCATGCCCCGAGAGCACCTGCATCACCCAAAACGACAGGGAGCCGTGCCTCCTGCCGAGCCAGCGCTCGAGCACTGGCCGGACCGCCCCGATGGTGACGGGGCCGGCGGTTGGGCGTGAAAGCCTATCCCGCCATTCCGCCACCAGAGCTGGGTGAAGCTGTGACCGACGCAGCTCCATATGTCGCTGCGTCAGCCGCTCGCCAACCCAAAGCACCTAATCGAACTATGTATTAAATACTCTTATTAATCTTCCATCCTTAAGTGGATTACGTATGTTTTCAAGTACTGCAGATTTAAGCTCAAGTAATCAGCGTAGCAACACAGGTAGCAAGGTGTAGATGTGGAGAACTGTGGAGAATGGAGACCCAGAAGTGGCCAAAGGAGCGTTATCAGAACACGAACAAGATACTATGAAGGCATTAGGCAAGAGTTGGATGCAGGAGGCCAAAGACCGGGTAAAGTGGAGTGCAATGGAGAAGACCTACACTCAGCATTCACAATCAAAATCGAAAGTCTTTTATCCAAACTAGGCTGAGAATCAGCACTTTTTGAACGTCAAAATTACATGAGACAGGTCCCCAAAATGTTCCTAGTGCTTCAGCTGGAAAGAAGAAGTGACGCAACGCAACAAACTCCCGAGCAGCAGCTGCTGTCTGTTCAGTAAGAAGCACTTGATTCTATACATTATTCTATGCAAAGTAAGCGTCAGGGTAGCCCGTGAAGGGGTGCTTGGACAGGAAACCTCCCTGTGTGCCTGTGGGCTGGAATTCCCTTCGGATGCGTCCGGGGGGAAGGCCAGTCTTCAGGACGGTGCACCCTGGGATGCGGGCAATGTCTCCCCATTAGGTACTATGTGCCTAAGGGGTCTCGTTGTCCGTATGCCAATATCCTGTCGGAGGAACGCTCTAACGTGTACTCGGAGAGAGCACACGTTGAGCAGCGTTCGAGTACGGGCCCGGCGTGCACTAACACTGCCGTCGGGCAGGCAGGAGGAAGCCTTCTGCCACCGTTGGTCTCGTAGCCCCGAAGAGTGTCAAGGTCATGTCTCTGGCACTTGACGGGGGTCGAGGGTCTTGGCTTAACCGCCTGGACCGCGAGGAAGAAATCCTCTATAAAAAATTACCCCAAACCTCCAAGCGGCGGCGCACCGTGAGGGAGGTTGTAAGCTTGACTAATGGGTAGCTATTAGATAATTAGTCGCTAGTGCGAACCGATATTTTGAGTCAATACACAAAGTTTATACTCGTGGGAACAAATATGGCAAACACAAAAAAAAACAAAGAAAAGGAGAGGAGTGATGCGGAGTCGGAGTCCGACGCTGCGTCTGGTGCGATGAGCTCGGGTCAGAGCTCGGAGCGCGAAGTGGTGGTGGGCGCGACCGTGAGGAACCAAAAGTTCCTCCGGAAGCGCTCCAAACCGGGGGATGGCCAGGGGTCGTCCGCCGACGAGGGGGTCTCAGGCCAAGGCAGGAGGAAGATCCACTCCAGTCGGCGGGGTGCGGCCCGGGGAAAAGGTGTGGGTAGAGGACTCACCACTAAGGAGGCAGGCGAGCCGAGTCCGGCCAGCCCAGATGAGGTGGAGAGGCCCTCTACGGAGGAAGAATACCCTGTAGGGGTCAGCACTGGGGCGGCCCCTACAGAGTCGGCAGGTGGTGAGCCGCATGCCGCTGGCGGCTCCAATTCGGAGCGAGCGGCCAGGTTTGCGGAGGCCGTGGCAGCCGCAATGAAGGTACTCAGTCTTCTAAAGACAAGGCCATGCCCGCGGCCATGGCCTCTATTTTGGCGGCAGCGGAGGCCTATCACTTCAGGCCCCCGTCGGACGGCATGTCCGAGATGCGGGCGGAGGTCGCCCGCTTGACAGCCGCCATGGAGCTTCTCCGAAAGGAGAATGAGGAGCTCCGAGCGGACCTGGCCAGGCTCCGAGGTGCCGGCTCCCGTGAGGTGCCGCAGGGGAGGGAGCAGCAAGGGCAGGGACGGCCCGTGCCTGCGGAGGACCGGGTTCTGACCCTAGTGAGGCGGGAGATGGCTTCTATGCAGTCTCGTTTTTCCGCGCTAGAAGCCATCGTCCTGCGCCCTCCTCTAGCGGCGGCCTCTGGCCAGCGGAAGCAGGCCACATATGCTGGCACCGTAGCTGCCCCAGCGAAGGCACCTGCCCAGGCGGCGAAAGCACCGGCCCAGGCGGCAAAGGCCCCGGCCCAGGCGGCGAAGGCCCCGGCCCAGGCGGCGAAACAGCCGCCCCCGCCTCCTCCTAACTCTACTCCGGCTGGCGCCGAATGGCAAGTCGCCGGGGAAAAGGAAAAGGCGGGTAAGGCAAAAAGGGCGGCCAAAAAAAAAGAGAGGAGGCAGCGGCGCAAGGAGCGAAGCGTCGCGGCTAGGCTCCGCGCCCCGAAGTCCGCAGCTGTAGTGATTACACTACAGCCAGAGGCGGAGAAGAAGGGCGTGTCCTACCGTGACGTGCTCGCCAAGGTGGGGGCGGCGGTGGACCTAAAGGAGATTGGTGCCGCTGATGGCATCCGGGTGAGGGTCACCGCCACTGGGGCCCGGATGCTGGAGGTCCCCGGTGCGGCAAGCGGCCCGGCCGCTGACGCTCTGGCCGAAAGGCTTAGGGCGTCCCTAAATGCGGACGAGGCCCGAGTGTCCAGGCCCACCAAATGCGCAGACATGCGTATTCTGGGCCTGGACGACTCAGTGACGGAGGGACAGGTGGTGGCCGCTGTTGTTAGGGCTGGGGGGTGCTCTGCCGAGCAGGTTAGGGCAGGCGCCCTCCGACCTGACTTCACGGGATTGCGAGCCATAACGGTGAGCTGCCCCGTGTCGGCGGCCAAGAAGATAGCCGGGGAGGGCCAAAGATTATTGGTGGGCTGGGTTTCCGCGCAGGTCAAACTGCTGGAACCCAGACCTCTGAGGTGCTTCCGCTGTCATGTGGGAAACCACGTGGGAGCTAAATGCACCTCGGAGGTGGACCGCAGCAGTCACTGCTACCGCTGTGGTCAGCCCGGTCACAAGGCCGGCTCGTGCAAAGCCACGCCGCATTGCGTCGTCTGTGCAGCGGCAGGTAAGCCAGCCGGCCACCGGATTGGGAGCAAGGCCTGCGCTCCACCCACCAAGGCTAGAGGCAAGCCATCTGCCACCGCCGTCACAGCCGCAACCGCCGCCACCGCCGCCGTTGCCGCCTCCACAACCGTCGCCGTCGCCGCAGCCGTCGCGGCAGGGCCCTCACAGGGGGCTAAGGAGGGGGCTGACATGGAGTGCCAATAATGGCCCCATTTCGCCTCCTCCAGGCGAACATCAACCACTGCGCCGCAGCTCAGCATTTGTTGCTCCAGAGCATGGCGCAGTGGTCGATTAACATCGCCGTGGTCGCTGAGCCGTACTTTGTCCCGCCCAGGGATGACTGGGTGGAGGACCTGAGCGGCTCAGTGGCCCTAATTTCGTCGGCCGCCGCCGGTACCCCGTCCCTCGAGGCTGTTAAGAGAGGACGGGGTTGCGTTGCAGCACGGTTCGGGGAGATTGTCGTGGTAGGGGCATACTTCTCCCCGAACCGAACTCTCGCCGAGTTCCACAACTCCCTTGCGGAGTTGAGAGTCGTCGTCGTCGGGTTCCGTTCCCTCCCCGTGCTCGTCCTCGGGGACTTCAATGCCAAGAATGTGGCTTGGGGTTCCCGGTATACGGACACACGGGGCAGGATGGTGGAGGACTGGGCGCTGGAGACAGGCCTGGTCGTCCTTAACCGGGGTTCTGTCCCCACGTGTGTGCGGATGCGGGGTGAATCAGTGGTGGACATCTCGTTCGCCAGCCCCGCTCTGTCGCCACGAGTCATTGACTGGCGCGTCATGGAGGGGGTGGAGACGTATTCCGATCACCGGTACATCCGGTTTGACGTCTCCGCCCAGACCTCGAGCGCGCCGGTCCGACAGGCCCCGAGTGGTCCGCGGTGGGCGCTGAAGCAGCTGGACCGGGAGCTCCTCCTGGAAGCCTCAATCGTGCAGGCCTGGGTGTCATCACCGGACAGGCCTGCCGACATCAATGACGAGGCGGATTGGTTCCGGGAGGCCATGTCCGAGATATGTGACGTGGCAATGCCCCGGGTCCAGCCCGGACGTGCTTCGCGCCAGGTGTACTGGTGGTCGCGACAGCTGACGACACTGCGAAATGCATGCGTTGCTGCGCGCCGTCGGTACACCAGGCACCGCCGGCTCCGTATTCGACCTCCGGATACGGAAGCCATTCAGGCGGAGCTGTACGAGGGGTACAGAGTGGCGAAGACCGCCCTCCAAGCGGAAATCCTGCGGGCCAGGGCAGTGGCCCGCGAGGAGTCGCTGGAGACTCTGAACAGAGACCCGTGGGGACGCCCATACAAAATGGTGCGGGAGAAACTCCGCCCATGGGCTCCCCCGCTTACGCAGAGTCTCCGGCCGCAGCTTGTGGGGGATGTGGTGAGTGCTCTGTTCCCTTCACGAGGGGAACATGCCTCCCCGCCCATGGCTCCGCCTATTGCGGTGCCCAATGCGGACCACACCGCCGACGACGACGACGATGCTCCGGAGGTGACCGAGGTAGAGATGAGGGTGGCGGTACGTAGGCTGAATGCCAGAAATACCGCCCCAGGACCCGACGGCTTACCTGGGAAAGCCTGGGTCCTGGCCTCAGAGGCTCTCGGGCCTCGACTAAGGGGGCTCTTAAGCGCATGCATGGAGAGGGGCCAGTTCCCACTTCGTTGGAAGACGGGGAAACTGGTCCTCATCAAGAAGCCGGGGCGCCCTGCGGACTCTCCGTCCGCTTACCGGCCCATCGTGCTGCTCGACGAGGTGGGCAAGCTCTTTGAAAGAGTAATTGCAGACCGCCTTGTCGGGCGGCTGGTGCGGGTGGGGCCGGATTTGGCGGAGAGCCAGTTTGGTTTCCGCAGGGGGCGCTCCACGGTGGGCGCCATCATGCGCGTGCGAGCCCTCACGACGGGGGATGCGGTGGCTCGGGGTGGGGTCGTCTTGGCGGTGTCTCTAGACATCGCCAACGCCTTCAATACCCTGCCCTGGAGTTGCATCAGGGAGGCACTCCGGTATCACCGGATGCCGACCTACCTCTGTCGTGTGGTCGAGGCCTATTTGACGGACAGGGCCATCATCTACCCCGGTCACCAGGGAGAGTGGAACCGGCGAGAGATGTCGTGCGGTGTCCCACAGGGATCGGTCCTGGGGCCGCATCTGTGGGACATCGGATACGACTGGGTGCTGCGCGCAGACCTCCCCAATGGCGTCAGCGTCGTTTGTTACGCTGACGACACGTTGGTCCTGGCGCAGGGGAGGTCGCACCAGGCGGCGGCCGAACTAGCGACACACGGGGTTGCGACAATCGTGGCCAGAATCCGGCAGTTGGGACTCGAGGTGGCCTTGCACAAGTCCGAGGCCATGTGTTTTCATGGTCCTCGGAACGCGCCACCGTCGGGTTCCCAAATAACGGTAGGAGGGGTTCACATCGGCGTCGAGTCGACGATGAAGTACCTGGGACTCGTCCTCGACAGTCGGTGGAACTTCGTGGAGCATTTCAGACGTTTGGCTCCCAGACTGGAGCGGGCCGGGGCTGCATTGAAGCGGCTCCTGCCCAATCTAGGGGGTCCAAACGCCTCCTGCCGGAGGCTATACGCGGGGATCGTGCGGTCCATGGCCCTGTACGGGGCACCGGTGTGGGCGCGTTCGTTGAGGCGGCGGCCTGCCCGCAGGTTGAACGCGTCCCAGAGGGTCATGGCCACCCGGCTGGTTCGGGGATACCGCACGGTCTCCGGTGAGGCGGCAAGCCTCCTTGCTGGATTGCCGCCATGGGATCTGGAGGCAAAAGTCCTCGCGCATATTTGGGAGTGGCGCGAGGAGGCGAAACGCCGGGGCTTGACTCCGATGCCGCGAGAAATCGCGGCACAGCGGACAGAGCTCCGACGGGATCTCATGGCGGCATGGAGAGTGCGATTGTCGCAACCCAGTGCTGGGCACGCCACTATTGCGGCGATAAGTCCCCTCTTTGAGGAGTGGCTGGAGAGGCGCCACGGCGTCCTCACCTTCCGCCTGACGCAGGTCCTCACCGGACACGGCTGTTTCGGGAGGTACCTGTTTCGGATAAGGCGGGAGGAAACGCCCGGGTGTCATCACTGCGTGGATCGCCCGGAGGACACGGTGGAGCATACGGTGGAGGTATGCCCGGCTTGGGCAGAGCACCGCCGTGTCCTCGTGGAGGCGATCGGTGGCGGGGATCTCTCGCGTCCGGCCCTGGTCCAGGCCATGGTACGGAGCGAGAGGGCATGGGAGGCCGTCACCTCCTTCTGCGAAGCAGTAATGCTCGCAAAGGAGGAGGCGGAACGCGTGAGGGAGAGGCAAATTTCGCGCCCTCACGCCTCTAGCCGCCGCAGGAGGAGACGCCCTGGGCGTCGGGAATCGATTGCCGATTCCCGGCCACCGTAGGCGCGGGCTTGCGGACGGTGAGCAATGGGTAGCTCGCCGTCCGGTAAGGACCAGGCCCGGGTCGACGGCGCGTTGTGTTCCACGCGCGCCTCAAAGAGATGTCAGCAAGTGAAGGGGTCCGATGAGACCATTGCCTGCCGGGGTTGCGGGATTAGTCCGAAAGGGATACCGTGGCCCCCTGGCATTGCACAGGCAACAGAAGGAACACGGGTGGGTTTTAGTCAGTAAGAGTCTGACACGCCCTCCCGCTCCACCCAGAGCGGGAGACGTCATTTGATGATTTCCCACCCAAAAAAAAAAAAAAAAAAAAAAAAGGGTAGCCCGTGAAATTCAAACTTTGTTACGCGTTTTGCAATTTGCAGATCAGTATCAGGTTGTATGTTGATCTAAAAATCTCGCGCACCGAGGGCTCCGTATAAACCAGTAAGTTTAAAATGATTAAAAATGTTTTTATTACATGATGTAACTAAAAATTTATGGTTTTCGCAATTTTTCCTTTATCTGTGCTATAAGACGTTGCTTCGTACCAAATTTCAAGATTCTGAGTTCACGGGAAGTAGGTACCCTGTTGGTTTTGATTCCCTTGCGTGTGTCGAAAATTTGCGGCATAAACGGCTGTATGTAGTTTGATTTTTCACAGCTCTAAAGGATAGTGTAGTAGTGTGAGTAGACTTGAGTATTTGTTATAAATTCCAGCCTGATTCCTCCACGCATTCCTGAGAAAAAGGGTCTTGACAGACAGACGTTAAGCCGTTGGTCCCGGCTGTCATTCGTGGATCTATGGCAGTCGTTACGGGTCGTCAGAAGCCCGAAAATCTGACAACCAGCCTTACCAAGGGGTATCGTATTACCCAGTTACTGGGTTGTGGAGGTCAGATAGGCAGTCGCTCCATGTAAAATACTGGTATTCAGCTGCATCCGCTTAGACTGGAAGCCGACCCCAATATAGCTGGGAAAAGGCTAGGCAGATTGATACAACCTGACCTGCAAATTGCAAAAAACGGAAGAAATTTTGAATTTCGCGGGCTAGCTTAGCGCATCGCCCTTAAATTAAATTATTTACCATAATATGTCAGTTAGCACACGCAAATTGTAATACGGGTTGAAGAAGAGAGAGAGAAGAGAATCAGCTTACAAAACAAACAGACACACTAACTTTAATCCTTACTATTCAAAGTTATTTTCCATAAAGGATTAAGTTCAAAAGGTACGAACTTAGTACGGTTAACCAATAAGAAAGTGACCCGTTTACGCGTAAAAAAGGTATATTTTAATAACGTGTTATACATTAATAGCAGAAAATATATTATAATCTATAGAAACGTCTCACTTGGATGATCGCGGTACCTTTTAGGGATGTAGTGTAGTAAGTTTCGTGGTATCGGTAACGATATTATCGATGACACACTATTTGATTTCATCGTGAACTTTATAAGTCAAAGCAATAAATAGCGAGGTATACATTGTGAAACTGTTTGGCCCGTATTACAGAACCTCACTCGACATTCAAGCATTACTTAAAACTAATTTCAACCAATCAGAAGGCATTAAACGAGTATTAAGTAATGCTTGAGTTTCGAGTGAGGTTTTTTCATACGAGCCTTAGTTTTAACGTGGTAGTAGCGAACACTTATTACTGATTGACTGTCTCGGAAAAGATCGATAGACAAAAACTTTTTGCTCCCACTCCAGATAACACGGGACAAGGGCAGGCATGAAAAGGCGAATTTCGAGGATCATAATTATAATTAGCTTCATATATGCTTAATGCTTTGTAGATCCATGGATGAATTGACTAAATTCGATCGATTATGTAGTTATGTAACCTGAAATCATAAAATAGAATGTGAATAATAAGTGACATCTAGATCCATCATCACAATTTGACGCTATCATTTAGCAAATAAATTACACGTGATCACACGACAGACTCTCGGAAATGGTAACATATATTTCATGATTTCATCATTACATTGACAATATCGACATCGAATATCGATACCAACCACATCACTGTAATAGGGTTTGGACAGGCGGCAATTCGAGTGATTATTTACGGTCGATATATTTTTAGGATTAGTGAGGAAATTATTTCATTCTAGATCGTATTAACGCGCCTGCGCCGCTCCGCTTATGACGAGGCACCGGCCAGATCCTGATACGGCCATTAATATTATTTTATTTGTGTCAAACAAGAAAAGCTACCGTTAAAGGGTATTAGGAATATTTAAAATTTAACGATGCGACCTGTGATCTTCAATGGAATTATACTTTTATGAGGTTACGCCGAGTTTACTTAAAACGTTAAAACCTCTTTTTAAATGAAACTTTTTTCAATTTGGTTCGATTTTTAGATGTTAAAATGAAATAAATGGCTAGAAATGACGTTGCTGGACGGTTATTCAATTACAGAGTAGAGTTGCATCTGCTGTTAGAAGATAAGTTCCAAGTAAACGACAGGATAAGCTATTATTTCTCTGCTTCTGTGAAAATCAGTTGGTAATGTACAGATTCAATTCTAGTTAATTTATTTCGGTTGAATATTTTAATGTTGTTATAGTGAATAAAGGAGTAGCGATAATTCCTGCAAAGAAAAAGCACAAAGTAATCTTAGAAATAATTCTGTCATATAAGTCCTTTTTTTTAAATATTTAATATTGTAACATAACATAACATCACGCCTTGTTTCCCCAGAGGGTTGGGCAGAGGTGTACCTACCTGTAGAAGGTACACCCACATTTCGCCAGTTATGTTGAAGTACCATGTAATAGGGGGCGAGCCTATTGCCATCAACCGGGCACAAATCCAGACTCCGGGCTGCTACTGAAAAATTCCAGATAGAAAAACCCAATAACACTGCCCGACCCGGGAATCGAACCCAGGACCTCATGCTCAGCAGTAGCTCTGACGACCACTAGACCAACGAGGCAGTTAAGTAGAAGTTTAATATTGTAACACTAACACCAAATATTATGTAGTTTCAGATGAAAATAAGTAGGTACCTATTCGGAAACTTTCCAAAGGCCACTTTTACACCTAAAACGTCACATTCCAACATCAAATTCAGTGTTATAATTGCAATTCATTATTAATGTTCTAGTTTACTAGTTAGCGAAATTTCATATTTCCATACAGTAATATTGCCAAATTAATCAAAATAGGTACCTACCTAAATATTTGACAGCTATTTGCGACGTTGCCAACTTTCAGAATGAATGCTCATTTACGTTGCTAATGGTACATTATGGATGATGATTAAAAAAATTTTTTTTGTCCGTCATGTAGATTATGAAAAAATAAAGTACACGTATTTTTTCTTTTTTTACGTTATCAAAAGATTACGGCGATACATTGAGTTAAAATTGAGTATTTGTAGATTTCATACTTACTTGTGACGTACCAACCCCACCACTCCCCAACTTTAATGCGTTTTTATCTAATATTTTTTATTATCTGACTGACGGACTAAATATACATTTTTATTTCTGGCCCAGGCATCATTCCTATTGTATAAACCCATAAAGCATGAACATGAAGCCTGGAATTTGTATAGAACTAAAAGAAAGTGCAAAAATAAACAACACAAAGCTGTTAACTACAGTGCAGTGACATCAATCTTACATTGTGCAAATTGTGCTGTAATGGTGGAAAGTGACGAAATATTTAATTTTTTATTTTAGCTTTACTAGCCGCGCCCTGCGGTTTCACCCGCGTAAGTCTTGATCCCGTGGAAATATCGAGATAAAAGGTACTCTATGACCTAATCCAGGTCATGGTCTACCCACGTGCCAAATTTCATCCAAATCTGTTCAACCGTTTTAGCGTGAAAGCGTAATAAACAAACAAACATACAAACAAATAAACAAACACCACTTACACCTTACACCACTCACAGTATTAGTTAGGTTAAAATCTGTGAACTTTTAGTAATAATTAAAATGCTTTTCAAGTCTTCATGAAAATAAAGCTTTTACAGACAAACTTGTTTAATATCTAGTAGTAGTTTTTTTGCAATATTTGCATAACTACGGAAAACAAAGCACGCACCTCTGACTTTTCGGATTCATGTGCGTATTGTATAATTATCACTTGCTTCAAAAACGGTGAAGGAAAACATCGTGAGGAAACCGGCATGCCTGAGAGGTATTTCTCGACGGCATGTGAAGCCAATTCAGAGGCCCATGGTCGGCTTTAAAACTCTGACACCAGGTTAGTCACTAACTACACGAAAAGAAGACTACGGAAAATATTTATTAGAAATTTTTTCCATGCGCACTTTGGTTCGTGTATGAATATTTATCGAAACACTAAAAAATAAGGATTTCAGCAGGCTTCAAGTTACGAATAAAACAATTGAACTTTCAAATGTAGTTTTCCCAGGCACAAGACAAAACTTTCTGACAAATCAAATGCCTAATTTAAAGTCACTAAGCAATTCTATTAGAAACGGGCCCATCTCGTGTAATTAAGATAAGATCTGTCACAGGAGCTAGCACGACATTTTTTATGTTTTTATAGTCGTTTACGAATAGATTAGAATTTGCTTTATTGCTTGTTCGCGTGTCCATAGGCAGCCATCTTTGTTTCACTAATTCCTTGCTTGCGCCTATTTAGAGGCTCGACTCGTCGCTGCGATTTTTCGAAAATTGTTTCTGGAGGTAATAATAGTGTGTGAATCAATAATTGCAGGTTTTGAAAATCGAAAAATATAGCTAAAGGTATATTTTAGGGTTGTTGCGTTTGAATTGTGATTGCGTGATTTTATTGATGTTAGGATAAAAGGGTAAGAATCGGTACAACAACACCCGTGTTTCTCTCAAGTTATAAAAGTAATATTACGTGAAAAATAGCATGCTTTAAATACTAAATGACAATTCTTATCCTACCCTAGTTGTAAGTCAACTACTGTCTCATAAATAAAATAAAAACTGGTTCATGAAACCACACCTTAACTAGGCTCAGCTATTCAAATATTTCAATGAATTCAACATAAAGTTGCTAATTAGTCTAGTGTTGCTCGCTAAATTTATTTATCTCCAGTAAAAAAACTAATAATTTATGTTTCCTATAGTTTATATTTCAAGAAGTACGAAATCAGAACTAAAATGACTATGTATTTAACATCATAACACCATGGAAATTCCTTCGATACGCAGCCAAGAATGTAACTAATTTTTAACACTCTAAAATATTTCTACACTTATTGATTGGGTAATATTTTTATAGTTTTCAATAGAAAATGCCAAGTAAATTAAATTTCCGATGGGACCTCTTAATTAGATAAATATACGATCTCAAAATAGGCTTGATTAGTATGAATTACCATAGATTTAAAATAACTCGGAGTGTGGACCGAATCGAATCCACGGGGTGTATTTAGGGCTGGCATATGGGATACTGCTAGGGGAATGTAAGATAAAGACGTTAAAGAAAAAGAAAGTTGTCCTGTCCAATGTTCAATAATTCATATAAAATTCCTGTAGAACACTTAAGTTATTTCCAGAAATTTCTAATCTTCCCGGCAATTCTGAATATTGCGATCATTTTAAAACAAAGGAAGTCGGTTAAAAAAAGTAACCGTTCCGTCTAGCCGTTCTTGAGTGATGCGAAAAACATTTCATTTTTATATAAATAGATACAGAAAATCTTTAAAAGGGCCTATAAATATACATATATAAATATAATATATAATTAAATATATTTAATTATTTTTTTCGAATATGTTGACATACATGAAGAAGTTATTACCATGGTTAGAATACGTGGTTAAAATATTGCCAATGATTTAAACTTCAGCCAGTTTAATCCCATCGACTCGTTAAGAAGAAGAACGCTATTCTTCTTCTTCTTAGCGAGTCGATGGGATTATCCTCATCATGATTAATTTTAATATTCATTGCAATGATAAATATGTACATACATAAAACACACTCCTTCTTCCCATTGGGGGTGTGCAGAAACTACAGAACGCCTCCTGCTACGATCCTCACATACTCCTTTTGCTTCGTTTACGTTCATACATCATTGATTTGAAGACAATTTTGCTAAAACAAAGTCAAAGTCAAATAATTTATTTCAAATAGGGCGCCCATAGAAGGCACTTTTGAACGTCTAAATTTAGAAAAAAAAAATATTCTAGCCACCCTTCCGAAAGGTAGTTTTCGTATGGATAAGAATGCGCAAGATACTCCACCGTTACTCTTTTTAAATGTTTTACAATATTTTGTATGCTTATACATTATACTTCATAAAAGATAGCTTGATCTCTGCGACAGCTGTCAGTAAAATCACGCCTATGTAGTCCTGAATTTCATAATAGTACAGACAGTAACTGTCAATGTCATAATTTATGGGCATGCCGACCTAATGAATGAATTCCTACCCTAGGAATGACACTTTGACATATGTCGCAGAGATCAAGCTATCTTTTATGTAGTATAGTTATAAAATTATGTTAAACACTCTCTTACGAGAATGCTCCCGATATCGACAACTGGCAACCCTGTGTAACGAACTATCGATAACATTATTAATTAATTGAATATTCGATATTCTCATTATGAATTTTAACGCGGCGCGTTAATGAGCTCGAACACGTAACGATTTGTCTTCGTTATGGACATCCACGCTTAGATGACCAAGTATTTAATTAAAATTGAATAAATTACTCAGTGATTTACTGTAAATTAAGTTGGTGAGTAAAAAATATGTTTTTTCACAGTTTTTTTTACATTACTGGGAATGCTGTCGACATCGGTTATGGCATAACATCACGCCTTTATTCCCCAAAAGGTTAGGCAGAGGTGTACCTATAATACATATAGGTACCTATAGGGGGCGAGCCTATTGCCAATAACCGGGAACAAATCCGAATCCGGGCTGCTAATGAGAAATTTTAGATTGAAAAACCCAATAATACTTTGTCCGACCCGGGAATCGATCCCAGGACCTCATGCTTAGCAGTAGCGCTTGCGACCACTGCCACTGGACCAACAGAGTAGTTTGTGGTTATTGCTGTTTTCGATTACAACGATTTGACTATCGATTAGATGAAAAGTTTTGCAAAAAAATATAACGTATTAAGATCAACAATATAACGTATTATATTTAAGGCAGGAAGGATATGTAATTTGTTCCACTGATTTATCACTTAAAGGCTCTAAATTAATTCAAGCAATTACAATATCGATGTGTATTACGCAACATTGATATTGCGAGCTGTGTCTGCCGCGTTAGTTCCGCGTCGGAACTCGTATTCAAAAATAACTCGAATTTTCGAAGTATCCATCTTTCTTGTCTAAGCTTATAAAAAAAAAAAAAAACAACTGAAAGTCGATAATCGAATGTTGCACATTTTTTAAAGAAGAACTTCATAGGTTCCATGTGAAAAAGTTTCACTCAAAAATCTCAAACCATGAAGGTTCTATCTCAATTCGAAGTACCTATTACAATAAAACAGCAATTTCATACTTTAACCCCTATTATAATTTAAAAGTGCCGTACCTCACAGCTGCGACTTACGAGTTGTAGGTCGTGGGTTCGAACCCAGACAGGCGCATTACTTTGTGTAAATTATTTCATCAGCACTGCTCTCAAAACGGTGAAGGAAAACATCGTGAGGAAACCGGCATGTCCTAGAACCAAAAAATCGAAGACATGTGACATACCAACCAACTCGCACTGGGCCCACATGGTGGATTACTGCCCACTCAAATTCACCGACAGGAGGCCTGTGTACCCAACAGTGGGAACATTATAGTATGATTATGTGTACCTCACTGTTTATTTTCGAACAGGTAGGTATTATTCCTATATATTCTATTATCTGCCTAGCCTTTTCCCAACTATTTTGGGGTCGGCTTCCAGTCTAACCAAATGCATTTGAATACCAGTATTTTACATGGAGATACTGCCTAGCTGGCTTCCACAATCAAGTTACTGGGTAACACTATACCCCTTGGTAAGACTGGTTTTCTGACTTTTGGGCTTCTGACTACCAGTAACTACTGTCAAAGATCTACGACGGGGACCAACGGCTTTAGAGGGAACAGGGCTTGCGAGGAATTTGAAAAATAGGTATTTGAAGAAACTATTGCAGTAGACTTACCTCAAGTCTGCCTCCGTAGAGTGCAATAGCTGCAGCTCAGACCGATTATATCGTATCACAAAAAACTGAGCTTAATTAATTATTTTTCCAATAAAATTTTAAGAAAGAGTTATGTCTACGTTCCTATAATTTTAATTTATCTTAAAACCTTTTCTAATTTGTCTGGTAGTCCTCTAATCACGACGGTAAAAATGGGGCATTTTTATTATTTTTGTAGGGTCATATTTTCTTTACCAATAAGTTGCTGAAAAAGGAAATAACAGACGCGTGTCTACAGTGGACCTTGATTTTATAAAAAAAAAAATGATTGCTCTAGAGGCAATATTCAGAAAAAAAAAGGGGAATACATTTGTATGGAGAATCGCAGGCCCTGTTCCCTCTTAACGTGCTTTCCGAGGCACTGAGAGGTCTCGGTATGTAATGGATGGCTACCCATCCACGAACCGACCTCGGCAAGCGTTGCTTAACCTTGAATATGGACCCGTGCATGTATGAAAGATAATTCCAGAAAGAGTACTTAAAACAATTTATTTATTGATTAATGTTGATTTTAGACGGCAAAGGTTTTAACCAACTTATAAAAGTTAATCCCAAGATTTCAACTTAATGCCCTTTAAAAACTATTAGTAAGTTGAACCAAGTACCTACTTATAATACGTAATAATATATTAGCTAGGTGTTAATAGGGTCACAACGGTAAAAACACGAAAACCAAAAATATAAAATAATAACTAATGGTGTGGACAGCTTAAACTCGTGAAAAATTACTGATCATTTTTATATCGGCTATACTTAAAAGAAACAGTATGACAATTCATTTCGTAGGCACCTCTATCGGAATGGAGATTAATATTTTTGACACTTTTGTGGGTTTTGTTACGAGTATTGGTTTTATTTTCAAGAAGTTTTTAAGTTTTTGTTTACATCTACATCTACACTTATAATAGGTACCTATATATATAATAATTATTATTATAAAGAGGGAGGTAAAATTTTTTTTTTTTGTATGTAGAGAGGTAATCTCTGGAACTACAAGTCGGATTTGAAAAAATCTTTTTGCATTTGATAGCCGGACTCTTGAGCAGGCCCGCCGCTAGCTGTTTGTTCGCCCGCGTGCAAAACCGATTATGCCGCCCTACGACTACATATTATGCTGGGTTTTGTCAAAAAAAGACTTTTTCATCATGGAAAGTAAAAGTTTTTTATTATTATTCTCACACTTAAAAAGTTTAATTATCATTAATTATTCCTAGACACACCTCAGAAGGACTATTAACAACTTAATTGCAATTTAATTTGCGATCGTGATTGTTTATCCAGCATGCGAATTACGTACTAGTACCTTACTAACCTACCAACTGAGAAATAATTCTATCGAATTTGGGGCGCCACCAAGCGGCGATGGGCGGTTGAATCTTTTAAGAGACGACGTTAAGTATTTGCTATTGCATCTTAGTCTTAACGGTTGCCAATAGATGGCGATGTTAATGTAAAGATTGCGCCACGCGCCAGTCGTTTTTTTGTTGTTTTTTTTTAAAATATTACTTGATAAGTCGCTCGATTTGCCGCCCCCTAGGTCGTGCCGCCCGCGTGCGGTGCACGCCTTGCACGCCCGCTTACGGCGGGCCTGCTCTTGAGGAAGGTATAGATTATAACATCACACTCCGACAATAACGAACCGAGAAAAACGAGAAAACGTCAGAAAGAACGCTAAGCGAAAACGATGGAATAGCGCTGGCGGACGATGTGATGCGACGGGGTGGGTTGGGGTCCGAAAAATCACGCGGACGAAGTTGTGGGCAGGAGCTATAGGTATTATAAAAAGGTAATGTTTTGAGTTTATGTAGGAGGAAATCTTCAGAACTACTGTTTCCGAAAATTCTACTTAAAAAGCAGTACCTAAGTATAAAGATACATCGGTCATGTTACAAGGCGTTGCTACTCCTAGAAAAAAAAAATGCGTTTTTCAAAATGTATGACTAAAGAGTACCTGTTACGTAGCTCATGTTATGTATAGGGTTTTGTGGGAGACAAATAGTCCTTCTTAGCATTTATTTAAAAACAAAGGGATTCAGAATTAAGCCTCGTGCAAACTGGCGTAGTTTTTAATGATTTTAGTGTATCTGATTTAGGCTGCTGTGGGCGTACCCCCGCGGTTTAATGTTGGGTTTGGGCCTTCGATCAACAATGTTGGTGAATTTTCAACTTTTCCAATGGATTTTCAAAAAAATTCTTTCACGCAAAGTTTGTCTAGATAAACGCTAATATTTGTTGTGTACGTAATGGTTGCCGAAAAACCGTAGAAGGAGATAGACCAATAGCCAACCAGGTTTGTTGGACGACCTACAGAAGATCGCGGGGAAGACCTGGATGACACTCCCACAGACCAAAGAAGCATGGCACAAAAGAGAGGAAGCCTACACCTACTTCGCGGTGGCACCAATAGCCAGAAGGTGGGTGGACGACCTACAGAAGATCGCGGGGAAGACCTGGATGACACTTCCACAGACCAGGGAAGCATGGCACAAAACGCCTACTATACTTAGCGGTGGGTGGAACAAGTCTGTCGATGATGATGATAAGGAATTGGTGTAAAATAAATTGATGTAAATCATAGTCACACAACGATTGCTATGCAATTACGTTATACAACTTTTGTATTACCGCTCTTATGAGCGTTTATTCAAAAAGTAGCTGTTAAATATTTACCTGTTTTGATTAATTTGGCAAGATTACTGTATGGAAATATGCAATATCGCTAACTAGTGAACTAGAATATAAATAATAAATTACAATTATAACACTGAACTTGATGTTGTAACCGTTTTACTCGTAAAAATGGCATTTGGAAAGTTTCCAAATACTTTTTTACATCTAAAACTAAATATTCGGTGGCTCGTAATGAATATTTTAGTTCACTAGTTAGCCATATTTCTTATTTCCATACAGTAATATGGCCACATCAATCAAAACAGTGAAATGTTTGACAGCTTTTTGCAACGCTTTATATCGAAACCAATGACAATTTATTTCTTCTTTCATAACCGAAGACTGCCAAAGAATAAACAGGCAAAGTGTTAACTGCATTATTTACACGAAACATATATCATATGCCATTTGAATAGATTTCTATATGTATAAATATTAATTTGAGCGGACTAACGGCCGGCCCGAATTCGTTTATAGGCAGTATATCTTTCGTACTTGTCCAATGTCACTTGGAATGAGAGTATGTTATTTAATGCCTTCAGAATTAACATATTAACATATTTTAACACTTATTGATTGTATTCTTATTTGTTTTTAGATTTACAAGCTCGGGTTAGGGATGTGCCGGCTGTAAATTACTTTTTCGTTTTTCTATTTTGATGAATATGTTTTCTATCAATGGCGGTTTTACAATAGGATATAATAATGACATCTTCGTATTTTTTTGCTGGGTCAAGTATTTTTGTTCAGGTTTCGAAATTAAGCAGAATGCAGCATTTACAAATAATCTTTTTCATTGATAAATAGCCAAGGTGTGGTGTGCGTGACGACATGAATGAATGAGTAAAAAACCGCCAAAATTCTAAGTTGACAAGTTTTTAAGTTATTCTCACACAGGTGTGGCTCATTCATTCAAATCAATCGCACCTTTTTTATATGATTAATTTGCCAAATACATTTAAAGAAGGTAATAAATCAATATCTCATAAAAAATAAGCTACTGCTTCGCGGCTTTGATTACAAGGTTGTTGGACAAAATTAATACATGGGTTGCCTTTTTAGACGGCGTGACACCATAGGTATTATGGAAATTATTATGGAAAATCTTTACTCAAGGTCAAAGAAGTATTCTTAGTGAGGTGTAAAAAAACTGTCAGATTACTTGAAGATTTTAAAATATCCCTGGTATTCAGAATTGTTCAAGTTTCAAGTCAATTTACTCCCATAACCCTTCAAAGTATTAATAAAATTCGAATAAACTAGAGGCAAGCAACGCTGTTATCATGGATATATTTTATTCACACCGTTCAATTAGCCATTCAAAATAACCCACTCGGGACCAGGGTACCAGGCAATCATAAAATTGAAAGAGTATATCGTCTGGCTGCGTGTCATTACTCACAGGCGTTTCCATACCAATGGCACGTTCGCTACGAGAACCCTTTCTTATATTTATAAAGTTGTCAATTCCGAAGTCATTTCGGGTTAGAGTGGAAAGAGGCGCAGATGCGCGGACGGTCGTAACTCAGGAAAAAACGTTGTTGAGTCGGTGCCGGCGCGGGAAAGGCCCGGCCCGCATTAAATTATTATGATTTATGTGTTTTAGCGAAGCCTGCTCGCCTCCTTAATTATATGTGAAGGTTTAACGAACAAAACCTGATCGGTTTGGTGCGCTCCGATTTGGTTTGAGCCTACTGATGTCTCTATTGTGGTTCAGGGGCTTTAAAATTATAGTGCCTTGAATATAGGCTGAGAGTATTGTTTGATTTAGATATTACACGAACCGAGATGTCAGCTGTCTTTTTGTACATTTATCTCAGATTTATGAAGAAAGCTTTTTGTGTGTTTGAATCTAGTTCTATTTCGAAAATGATGCCATTTATATTAATTTACTTATTTAAAGTTAACATGAAAATCTTCATAATTTCCTTGTTCTGTTGTCTATGGTATTTGGTAAGCCATTCCAGATAAAGTCAAAGTTAAATAATTTATTTCAATTAGGCACAAAAAAGGCACTTTTGAACGTTAAAAAAAAAAAAAAGATTCTAGTCGCCCCTTAAAAAGGTAGTTTTCGTATGGAGAAGAATGGGAAAGAAACTCACAACCAGTTAGATTTTGTCTAGACTCTAAATTGTCCTATGGAGCAGGAACAGCATTTTTCGAAGCATTTTTATCTTGGATATAATCCTCTAGTTTGTAATATGCTTGTTTACAAAGTGTACTTTTTATATGAGTTCTAAATTTTATTTAATTTAATTCTTATATCACAAGGTCTGTTGTAACATTTAACACAGTACCCCATAAAAGATGTATTTACTTTAGATAGTCTGAAAAATGGTTGATCTATTTTATCTTTATTTCTAGTATTAAAATTATGTCTATCACCATAGGTGGTCAACCAAAAGCCTTATCAGGATTTAATATTAAAAAAAATAGCTGTTAAATATTATAACGTAAATGTCCATGTAAAATACTGGTATTCAGCTGCATCCAGGTAGATTGGAAGCCAACTCCAAGATATTTGGGAATGACTAAGCAGATTTAGTTTGCCACGAATTCGCTGTGTCAATAATGAAGATTATCACGTGGGCACAGCCGCAGGTACTGCTAGTCTAGTTCTATTTCGAAAGTTATTACTCAAAACTGTTAATTTCTCTCTCTTCGTCAAATTAATTAATATTCTGTCCATACCCAAAGACTACGTTCATCAAAGATTTCTTTCTAGAATATATTTCTAGAATTCAGATGTAGACAATACGGTGGACTATAAAATTCAAAAGTCATTTATTCAAACTGAGAATCAGCACTTTTTCGAACGTCAAAATTACTTAGGACAGTCCCCTAAAACGCGCACCCTTCACCACTTCCTAGTGCTTTCGCTGGGAAGAAGAAGTGGCGCAACAAACTCCCCAGCAGCACAGCTGTCTGTTCAGTTAGTATAAATAGTCTGGGCACGTATGTTGGAACATCACAAAAGGAAACATCGGTTATGTGTGATGCCAGCGGGATCTCATACATACTGAATCTAGACAGCGCGCTTGCAACTCATCAATAAAAGACATCTGTCCAGCATACTCGTAGCTATTCACAACCATACATTCGACAGGCATCCGAGTTGGAAATTACACTCTTTCTGTTACCTGATTGGCCCAGTCTCGATAGCAAATAGCTGTCGTAAGAATAGCGGTCGTCTAATTGGTTTTATTTGGTTTAACTCGTGGCAGACTGCCTCGTTGGTCTAGTGGTCGCAAGCGCTACTGCTGAGCATGGGATCCTCGGTTCGATTCCCAACTCGGGCAAAGTATTATTGGGTTTTTCCAAAAGGAATTTCTCAGTAGTAGCCCGGAGTCTGGAATTATTTCCGTTTAATGGCAATAGGCTCGCCCCCTATTACATGGGACTTAAAAAACTTAACTGGCGAAATTTGGGTGTACTACACCTCTGCCCAACCCTTCGGGGAAACAAGGAGTGATGTTATGTAAACTTGTGGCTAAGTAATAACAGCCACACGGGCCGATCGATCAGGTTAAGCTAAGCTTGCCACGGTTGGTCCGTGGATGGGTGACCATCTTTA
Organism: Xanthia togata; assembly: GCA_963853775.1. Lineage (NCBI taxonomy): Eukaryota > Metazoa > Arthropoda > Insecta > Lepidoptera > Noctuidae > Xanthia > Xanthia togata. Next base: position 20,769,829 of record OY970795.1, on the reverse strand, counting down.
CATACTAAGCCCTCTCCGTGCCTTGGAAAGCGCGCTAAGCCGTTAGCCCCGGCTGTCATTCGTGGATCATTGACATGCAGTCGTTACGGGTCGTCAGAAGCCCGAATGTCTGACAACCAGCCTTACCAAGCGGTATTAGTATTGGTATTGTGGAGGTTGGATAGGCAGTCGCTCCATGTAAAATACTGTTGTCCAGCTGCATCCGGTTAGACTGCAAGCCGACCCCAACATAGGAAAAGGCTAGGCAGATTGATTGAATTGGTTTATTTCGAATTTAGAATTTGAGAACAGCATTTAGAGGACTCCATCGATAACATTGATTGATGCTCGATTCGGCACGGAAGCGTATCGAATGGTTGTGAATACTCGTAGTTATGTGTTGTTTGCGTTTTGACAGTGGGTTACTAATATTAGTATAATACACATAACATCATGCCTAGGTTACCCTGAAGGGTAAGGCAGAGGTGTACACACATGTTTTGACGTTGGGTTTGGGTTGTGACGAATTTAGTCTTGCACACTTCAGGATTTTTTGTATCTGCGGGGTAATTGCGTAACACTCGTAGGTCGTAGGTTCGAACCTCGACAGGCTAAAATAATTTACACAAAGTAAAGCACGTTGCACACATTAGCCAATTATTTTTTTTATGTTTATGCCTTTATTTTTTTTTAAATTTCTTAAATTTCTCTTTGAACATTTCATTAAAGATTATGCATATTTTGGTCAGAGAAGGCAATGCATAAGGAACAATGGATAGCTAAGGAACCGTTTCCTAGCAGTGGAATAATAAAGGTTGTAAAAATAAAATAAAAGAAAATTAATTTTGCTACTTTAGCTGTTAACTTTATTGTGCATGCTGTGCCATGGTCTTCTATAAGTGAAAGAGTGGCTTATTGGTTGATTCGCACGATTTCACTCGCCTAAACGGGTGAATCGACGCTTTTAAATATTACTATTTTTTCTTGAGGCGATTCGCACGAAGTTAATTTATTTTTAGGCGAATCGATTTCTGGAGGTGTCGATTCGCTTACAATAAATTAACTACTCCTACTTTTGCCCATTATTTATGTGTAATGTATTATGTACCTACATGTATCTTTTGTTGGAGATCCTACATAAATAAATACCCCTACATGTCTTTGACGAGTCATTCTTGGCGTCATAAGCATCGTATAATATAACAAAGATTCTAAGCCTTACTATGGCCAAGATGTTTCTGTCCATAGAATCACTGTACCAGTAAAAGAGTCACTAAAAACAAACATTCCAGCCAGTCGGTCACTAGCAGTAACAATACCGTTTTCAATTGCTTTTCCATCAACACCATCGTATGGCAACGCAATGTGCCCATTACCGGACAGGCTGTGTGACTGATTGGCAGTGTCTGATGCTGTGACGTCATTTGTCAGTATCGAGACGCTTAAGATAATTGAGATGTTATTTGCTAATTGGTATCCACACAGGCTGCGAAACGAAGCTAAGTTCGTTTAGCTTTCTTCCGCGTCTTTTCATACTTCCGTTTTCGTTTTACGCTTAGAACGGTGGTGTGAACCGAAGGTTGAAAAGACGCGGAGGAAAGCTAGACGAACTTAGCTTCGTTTAGCTTAGTTCCGAATCTGGCCTGCGTTTATTTATTTATTTATTCTTCAACAAATTTACATTTGTGTCGAACAGTCGTTTTAACAATAATACACGAAGTGGCTTTTAACAATAATAGGTACACGAATTGGTTTTTAACAATAATACACGAAGTGGTTTTTAACAATTAATGTAACACAAGAATTAAAACAATCATCGTAAAGCAAGCAAAAAAAAAATACAAACGCTACATTCCACATTGGTCACAACAATATTAGTCTTAATATTCATTATAATAATTTAACTTCATATTAATTCAACCTCAATATAAATTCAATTCAAGAAATGTATGTCAATAAAATTCATTAAGTGTAATGTCATGATAGAAAGTTGGATATATTACTTAAAGTCATTAAAATATAATCAATCACATATTAGTTCGAACGACTATTAACTTTGAGAAACTCTTCAATGCTGTAATAACATTTCTTCAATAACAATGACTTTAATTTTCTCTTGAATTCGTTTGGATTCACAAAATTTTTAAATTGTACAGGCAATTGATTGTACATATTTACTGATTGCACTCTTGAGGTATGTAGGCTGTATGAAATTAGGTAGATCCTTTCTTCGCGTTTTTATTCTGATATGTCTCTGTTCTTCTGTTTCAATAGTAGAAATCTACACTAATAGAAAAGGAAAATAGGAAAAATTTGATTGTTTGTTTGTATTGAATAGGCTCCGAAACTTCTGGACCGATTTGAATACTTCTTTTACCATTAGAAAGCTTAGTTTTCAGGGAGTGACATAGGCTATTTTGTATCCCGGGAAAAATAACGGGTCCTGCGGGAAAGACCACGGGAGCGAAACCGCGGGCAAAGTGCTAGTTTTTAATAAAATTACCAAGCAGTACCAGAATATAGAGGTTTAATTAGGTACTGTCTCTTTTGCTTGATAGGCGTTTTAAAGGTGCTTTTCATTTGTTCTTTAGGAGAATCTGCATCTCTCTCTAAAACTGTCTACTACACTTCTACCCTTGTCTTTCGTTCTCTTTCTGGCTTTAATTTTAGTAGATTTTTGTGCCGCAGATGACTGGCGTATTGTTGCTTAAAGTGTAATTAGTACAGTCAGATACAAGTACTTTAAAAAAACTAATATTAACGTCTGACGATTAAAAGAATGTCACAATGGAATCATCCTACTAGAAAATTGGTAGCACAGTCCAAGGAATTCCAAATCGAAATTCCTGCCTAAGGTCTAAAGTTGCCTAAACCCTGTTTTTAGTAGGTACTGACTCCACCTACCTAATACCATCAAGTTAACAATAACATTGTTATAACAAAGTATGTGCAAGTAATTTCAAACAGCAGCTAGCTGTGTGACATGTGTTTGTGACATTGTCATTTCATTTGCTTTTAGGGTTCCACGTATTAGAATTATATATTCATGAATATCTACAATTTGATATGAAAATCGAGAAAGCTTCTATTGTAAGAAAAACTGTTTTTTTTTCTTTATAATAAAAGTGAAATGCTGTTCGTTGGTAAGAACCCTTCAGTACGGCTGGACCGATTCGAATTTTTTTCGTTTTAAAATTTCGTAATAGTCCGAATTTTAAACTTTCGGGGAAAATTGGAAAATTCTGGAAAACTGAACAAAATATTCTAAGGGAGTAGTTGGATGAATTATTGAAATTTGGACAGGACAACGACTGTTGGGTCGGCTAGTTCAATTTTGCTGAATTTTCATTTTATTTTCACAATGTTACAGCTGGTGGCCGCGGTTCATATTCTCAAATGAGTTATCCAATTTTATTTTCCATTGATGTGAGTGGAAACGCTGGGAGGAGACGCTCAAAGAGGACGACAAAGTGTATTTATTGGTGATGTTCTTAAGAAAGGTCAAGTGCGTAGTACTCGCAACCGGCATGCGTTTATGACAAGACGTAAACGAAGAAGTTCATATCTATACATCGCATCGTAAGGACTATTTCTGCTTGCAGCGCTCGGCCGCTATAGAACCGGGGCGGTAACAGATGTGGTCATCGTGTTCAGGGGCTTATGTTTTCAAACTGCTTAGATATGAAGTTCTTCTTTAGTACATTATGTATATTAATAGTAATAGCAGTGATAGCCTAGTAGTGTGACCGTCATAGGTTTCGGGATCAAATCCAATGCACGCACCTATGACTTTTCAGATTCATGTTCGTATTGTATAATTATCACTTGCTTAAAAAAAGGGTGAAGGAAAACATCGTGAGGAAACCGGCATGCCTGAGAGATATTTCTCGACGGCATGTGAAGCCAAGTCAGAGGTCCATGGGCGGCTTTAAAAAATCTCTGTCACCAGGTTAGTCACTGACCGAACAGAAGATGTATATTCCACTGAGTCAGTAAGTAAACAGATTTTCATTATCTCGAACCTACAATCGTAATTTAATTCAAATTAAAATATTCATGTTTTATTAGATACCTATACGGAACTGTGTAACCAAAAAAGTAATTATTTTACTAGATACTTTATATTTTAACGATACTAAACATTTCTTCAAATTACACCGCATTTTATGTAAATGCATGTACTCTAAGTAAAATGTGATAATAATAACCTTCTTACCTGTCAATCCGATTCGCCATGCCACAATCAAGTGGAAATTCTGTGTGCTCACCGCGATTCATGTGAGGCTGCTGTCCATGCAAAAATGGACTTTAAAACTGTGAATTTTAAATGTTGAATTTGAATGAGAACTTTGAAGCATACGTGGAAGATATTATAAGCTTTATGATTTAAGAAATAAGGTCGGTTTTATGTTGTGTGTCAGCCATGTGTACAGTCTGATAGAAATCTCTTGCGAGCCGGTGACCGCGCGTTATAATGACGTTGTCGGCAAAGAAGTCATTATTCATTTTTTTAATACAGTGTTTTGTTGAAACGACATTTTCACTAGCGTAATCACGATTTGTACAGGCAATATATCAAGGTAATAAAAGCCACATTATTACCGAGCTGTTACTGTTGATGGTTTTCAATTTGATGTCTTCATCGGCATGTTGTTTTATACGATCGCTCAATCAGTGAGTAAATTAAACTTGGAATTATAGCTGCAAATGAGGAAAGACGGTTTGATTGACGATTTTTTTGTTGATATACGTGTTTAAATCAACACGTTTTTAATATAACTCGTGAATAAACAGATGCTTGATGTAATTATGGAACGGTTTGCGTAGCAACGGTTAAAGTATTCGGTAGCTGTTTTAATTGAGTTCGTATAGTTGGAAACCATTCAATATAATTTAATGTCTTTCAAATAATGTTTATGAGGTGTTAATACCATTTAACCAGTCTCAAGATTGTTATAACTGAGCCATCCTAATACACAGCCCAAAAGATAAATTTTAATTGTACGTTAGAATCAGAACACAAAAACGTAATCTTCACAATCCGCATACATTGCGGGAGCTATACTAAAACTTTCTCATTTCATAAACGGAAAAATATAAGTTGTAACTCGAGAATACAATGTAAGGGAACCACAGCAAATAATAGTTTCCGACTGTACCTTTGAGTTACGACAACATATTTCAGGAATACCAGAATCCTTTTTCACTTGCTCTCTCAAACCTGGAAACAATTTCCAACCTTATTCTTTGAGCGTTAAGGGTTAGTGTAAACTTCTCTTATGTTAAAGCTAAGGTGGTAAGGTGCGTAAACCCGCTAAAATAGCGCCTGCGATGGCTCAATCAATGGTGAACGACTGTGGGTGTTTTAGACGTGTCGTCAGTAAAACAATTTCGCTTTACAATGTTCGAGTCGAGCTGCATTCTTGTTTTTTGCGACGACTGTACTTTTTGTTTGGCATTTTTATGTTGAGAGAGTGCCTATTATCGTCCTTATTGTTAGTGTATTAAAAGATTTTGTATGAGTCTGATGATGTTTTTGTTGACGGATCAGGATAACTTGTTTTTTTTCTTCTTCCTCGCTTTTTGTCTTTTTTATCAGCATTTTCCTTACATGGCACTGCTGTTATTGTAAGGACATTGGTGTTGAGACGTAGGCTTCAGAAATTATTATTTGTCCACTGTCGGAAAGGATATCTTGAAGGATACCAAGAAGCGTGAAGGAAAATGAATGGGTGGTGGTATGGTAAATGGTAAAGGCATCTTTACCTAGAAGTGAAACTGGAATAATTAGGTTACTTTCACTTAATTGTAACCTTGCGAATGTATTCATGTAATAAACTAGCTGGTTCCTGCAGCTTCGCCCGCAAAAAAAAAAATAGCCTGAGATGCTCCTTATTAGTTCTTAAAAACATCAGCTATCTGCCAGTGAAAGTCCCGTCAAAATTGGTGCACCCATTTCGGAGATGAGCTGAAACAAACAGATAGACATAAAAATATAAATAGTTTTTGGCATTAAAAAAAATATATATTGACATTACAAACAGTCCCTTCAATGTTATTTATTTGTATATAATATGTATATGTCGCAGTAAGATGGTAGAGGCCGTGATATAGTTATATCCCTAGAGATATAGCTATGTACCGTAATAAAGTTAGGTATATGAAAGCGGTTCATATACCTAACTTTATTACGGTACTAAGACAGTTTCTTAGTAGGAATGATACGAACACGATCTAGTGATATTACTATTAGGGCATTCCGACCAAATAGGTTAGGTTAGAACTGTGACCAACTACGCACGTGTCGAGCAAGCGAAGCCCGCGGTAGCGGCCGGCGAGCACTACGTCGAACGTGGTCGCAGTCACAAAATTAGGGCACTCCGACAGTTGTGAACCGCTTTCATATAACTATATTACGGTATATAGCTATATTCCTAGGGATATAACTATATCACGGCTTTAACCATCTTACTGCGACATATATAGATTTAGTTAGTGTTAGTGCTTGAGTATAGTTCTCGATGCTTTTGGTTGGTATATTGGCGTGTGCTAGCTGTCATATGGCTATTAATTATAGCTATTTAATTTATAATTTTAATTATTTTTTGCTTATTGTAAATTGTCTTGCATACTGTTGTATAGAATCATTTTTTATTTTATTTTCTAACTGAACAGACAGCTGTGCTGCTGGGGAGTTTGTTGCGCCACTTCTTCTTCCCAGCAAAAGCACTAGGAAGTGGTGAAGGGTGGGCGTTTTGGGGGACTGTCTTATGTAATTTTGACGTTCGAAAAGTGCTGATTCTCAGCCTAGTTTGAATAAATGACTTTTGAATTTTTGAATTTTTGAGTTCAAGTCTTCGTAGATCTCGGGCAAGTGGCAAATGATAAATATTTTATTACACAAGTGACTTCGAAATATAGGTAGTATGTCTGAGCTGGTAATGATTGAAACGGTGTATGAATTTTACGAGTATGTGCACCAGTTCATCATACATTATAAAAGTGAGCATACATTATGATAGATTGGCTACAATAAATAGCAAGCGATTTTACTTACTCAGTTCTTGTAAATTGCGCTCCCTGTTTTATCATCATCATCATCATCAGCCTATAACGTTCCCACTGCAGGGACACGGCGTCCTCTCAATGAGAGGGAGTGGGCTATAATCCACCACGCGTGCCCAGTGCGGATTGGTAGATGTCACATGTCTTCGAATTTTTGGTTCTAGGACATGCCGGTTTCCTCACGATGTTTTCCTTCACCGTTTTGAGAGCAGTGGTGATGAAATAAATTACACAAAGTAATGCGCCTGTCTGGGTTCGAACCCACGACTTACTGTTCGTAAGTTCATAGTTTTCTGTTCGTGTTCTGTTCGTGTTCCCTGTTTTATGGTTTATTTATATTATCTACATATAATTTGGTGAGATAATTAAATAATTTGATTGGACGATCAAGGTAATTAAGACCAGCAGAGATTTTGTTTTTCATTCAATCTTGTAGTCCAGAATTAATGGATACCGTAAAGGCGTTACTTTAGCTATTTTTTTCAAATAATTTTCGAATTTGGTCTGTAGTTTGTATTAATATTATCTTTATAGTGTTCTTATATGTTACAAAGAAGCTCAAGGATGTAATCAACAAGATGTGAAGTGTATTTTAGAAATATGTCATAATTTGTTTTTTTTTTTAAATTAAAGTTTGGGTCAAAGTTGTTCTTAGGATAGGGCTGCTTTAACCCCATGAAATTTATCGGTGAAAAATCGCACTTGCAGCTATCAGTGGCCAAAGAAACCATCAAGGGCGGTAAGATTGAATGTCCAGAAGAGGTTTAATGTACAAAAAAAAAAACGAATTAAATTAAAATACGATGTAAAATCAACATTATATATTTCAAAAAGATTAATGAAAATAACTCAAAAAATGTTAGGTAGGTAGCAAACTTACAATAATACTATTTAAACGGTTTTAACGTAACGATCTTAGATTAATTAGGAAACCTTCGTAAACATACTATTTTACTTTTCTGTCTAATAAAATTATAATTACAGTCTTACGTAGGTATGACAATCAACGTTTACAACAGGTACTAAGTAGCATAATCTAATCTAATGCTTAAAAACAGAAAAACAATTTGATACCTATCACTCGTTCATTTCTGGAAAGGGCGCAGCTAGTTATTAAATAAATATTATAAAGAGAGGAGATTTGATTTTTTTGTATGTCTGTTTGTTTGTAATGAATAAACTCAAAAACTACGAGACCGATTTAAAAAAATCTTTCACCTGTTTAATGCTATATTATCACTGAGTAACATAGGTTATATTTTATAAAGATATCACGCCGCTGCGTGTACAATGTTCGACTGATGGAAAGTTCAATTTTTGGCTCCCTTCTACAAAATAATGTAAGTAGGTACTCGATAAAAGAATGTAAGTACCTACTCGATAAAAATCTCAAATTAATGCACTGACGGACAACGCACAGCAGAAACCGCTGGGTCTAGAAATAGTTACACAATAGTTCCTTATACAAAATACCCCATATAGTTTTCGAGTTATAATAATTGTTTTTAGAATATAAAAAACAATTATTATAACTCGAAAACTATAAAAAATCGGGGAACATATGTACATGGGGTATTTTCATATGACATATTTTTCTATGACGTCACTTTTTGGACCAGCCTGTATAACTAAAGTTAATATTGGAATTGGTGTTACATAAGTCGAATCTGTATGAAAGTTCGTCATTTTTGTCGATAAGAAATCCCATGGAGGACATGGCTTATAATAACTACAGGGTGTAATAAATACCAATAATCAGCGGTCCCATACATTTGGGTCGAATTAGTACCTATTGAAGTTTTGTACGGGACTGATAATGTTTTCTCAATTACGATGTTGGTCCAATGGAGAAACTAGTTCAGTTTGATGGTCAGTATTACACCCTCAAATTTGATCACCCCATTCTGATAAAACTTGTATAAGACACCTTCGATACTCAAAAAAATATAAACATCCGAATTAATAACTTCCTCCTTTTAGAAGTCGGTTGAAAAGAAAGCCCCCTTGTTTTAAGGGGGCTTTTATTAACACGTTCAGTGTTGGAAGCCCTCCTGGAGGGTTCACCTAGTCGCATATGGGATACCGGGAACCCTCGCGGAGGGCTCATTTCAAATGTAAGTTTGTCTTAACGAATACGGCATTATAAACCGTGAAAATAAAATCTGATGTACATTTTAACAAGATTTATTAGTAGGTATATGCGTTGGTTTTAAAATCGAAGCATTTTTGTTTTTTTTAATATTTTGTTCATGGTTACAAATATTTACAAAAAAAATTCAAGGTTGCGTATAGTGACAAGACCCCCTTAAAACACTTTTTACTTAGTTTTACAGTGTTTTATAACCAACCCCTTTTTGGATAAATTACATATTTCAGATGGAATGGAGTTATCCTGGCTGAACTCAAACTCAAAGCATTTATTACTATTTAAACTTTTAAATTGTCAATACGTAAGACAGCTAGTCAGAAAGTTGAAGCCCATTCCAAAACGTAGATCTCTATCGAGAAGAACGGGCAAGAAACTCCAAATGACACTCTTTTAAATCAAGAGGCTTTTTATAATGTCCTGAGTACATTATTCTTGTTGCTTCTATATGTAAGAACAAAGTACAAAATACAATTCAAAATATAAGATTTAAGATAAGCGTTAGCAGTACAGAGATGAGCAGCCTCAACTGACGACACCCGTTCATGAACATGACGCGTGGATCAGCTCCATGCAGCTCAACCATTTTTAAGGGAACTGTATGATCTAATAGGTAGGTGTTCTTAGGTATGATTTATCACTTCATACAAGTCCCACGCAAATATCGGCCTCTGTGTATGTACGTGCTATGTACATCGAAGAAGTTCATAATCTATACACCGTAAGGACTATTTCTGCTTGCAGCGCTCGGCCGCTATAGAACATCATGTACACGGGATTAAGTTTTCAAACTGCTAAAATATGAAGTTCTTCTTTAGTACTTGGGTCAACCTTGCTATCAGTTCCAGTGCCACTTCCTCATTACCAGGGCCATGGCACCAATCTGTTAACAAACTGGTCCCAATTGGCATCCATTCGATCATGATTGATTGAACATTTATGTATTTTATATTCTTGTTTAGTAAGTGTTGCGATTACTAAGTATATAATCATAGAATTGAATCTAATTGATCAGCCAAGGTGAGAATAATTTACATTTTTATGTGTTTGGTTAGATAAGTAGTTATGTACTTACTTGTTATGCATACGTGTTTTAAGTACTAGATATTAGATTAGATTATAATTTATATTCATGTGTTAATTATAGTGATTTTAATCAACGCTGTTATAATCAGACTTGAGATACGACTTCTTTTAATACTTATTCATAGATAATAAGCAAATGTTTTTTAAGAAAAAAGTTTCTGCATATGTTTTTTTGGCAAAGCATCGAATTTCACAAACAAGACATATGTTTTTAATTCACGCGGTGCATTCAATTATCAAATTCAAATTCAAAATTCAAATAATTTATTTGCTTGAATATGGCTATATAATTAAGTTTGTTTTTTGTTTCATAGGCTTACTCTCAAAAGTGGAGTAAATAATTATGCTCAGGCTACAGTCGTTCTAGAATCCCGAACGTCGTCGATCGTATTTTTGGTACTACGTTCCTCTGGAGACCCAACACCCATCTTATGTGTTTGGAACGACCACTGCTTGATTGTAGTCAGTAATATTAACCGTTCTTTCAGGAAAAACAAAGGTAGTTTCTAACAACATTTAATTCCTGATATGACCAGTAAAAGGCGTTCCTTTACTATCCAGTTAGTCTATTGAAGAAGTTTATTATATTATATTTATTAGAAGGTACCTATTCTTACCTATATCATAATAAGCTTCTTCATCTGGGGATCGTTAATCAATCTCCTTCCCTGGAAAGCGTAAAGTGTGCGTCCGCGCAATTGCGCCTGCGCCTCTCACTGCAATCAAATAGATAGATTAGATATATTATATCTAAAATAACTAGATGTGCATCAGGTTCCGTTCGTGTTTAATTTAATACATTTTCCGAGATTTATACCTTCAGGCCGATTAGTCGGAGAAGGCACATTATGAAGAAAGTTCGAAAAATATGAGGGAGACTTTTTCCCAGCAGTGGGAAAACATAGTACCTTCTCTACAGTTTTCTAGGTAATCAATTTACACTTCAGCCAATTTACCTGGTTTTCATTTAGTTAGCTTAACATAGAAATAACATTTCAGCTAGTTTTTATATGTTTCATCAATCTGCCTAGCCTTTTCCCAACTATATTGGGGTCGGCTTCCAGTCTAACCGGATGCAGCTGAATACCAGTATTTTATATGGAGCGACTGCCTATCTGACCTCCACAACCCAGTAACTGGGTAATACGATACCCCTTGGTAAGACGGGTTGTCAGATTTTCGGGCTTCTGACGACCCGTAACGACTGTCAAAGATCCACGAATGAGAGCCGGGACCAACGGCTTAACGTGCTTTCCGAGGCACGGAGGAGTCTCGGTACCCTACCACCCACCGGACCCATCCACAGACCAACCCCGGCAAGCATAGCTTAACCTGATGGATCGACCCGTGCGGCAGTTATTACTTAGCCACGAGCTCCTCTTTATATGTTTCATGTAAGTTAGTTATCCGTGTGGTATCGGACGTTAAGAATAGCACCATCCCATTTCTTCCCGTGGGTGTCGTAAAAGGTGACTTACCCCCGAATACTGAAACGTCACTCAAAATTTAAGTAGCACTTATATTTAACAGATACTCAAAAGTGACGTTTGACAATACGAAATCTAAAGTTTAGGAGCTGCTCAAATGTTAAGCAGCACTTAAATTTTGAGTGACGTTTCAGTATTCGTGGGTAAGTGACTCACTAGAGAATGGGCATCAGCGTTCTCTATACATTCACAGACCCCCCCCCCCCCTTTTTGGGGGAGGCTTGTGTCCAGAAGTGAACGTCTTTCGGCTGAAATGATGATGATGACGTAAGTTTAGATATGTGGAAATCTTCAAGGAAACTGTAACAGAAAATATTCAAAAATGACAAAAAAAGAAAATTGCCATAATCTTCCAGTGATCTTTCTTTCAGCTTGTCTTGAATAAATAATAGTGTTAAGTATAATAAAGCGTCTCTATGCCAATCTCCTCAGGCAGCAAAAGCAGGTGAGCAGGGGTGGTGGTGGTGTGTAGAATGTGATGGTTTAGCTAATAAAAAGAGGGAACACAAACACTACCTAACTTATTTACTTATATTTATAACTTATATTTGGTATGCATAATATAATAATGCATATTCAACCTATAATGTTCTCACTACTGAGACACAGGCTTTCTCTCTTCAGCTGTATTTCCAAGTGGTTTCTATTATTTTGGGTAACTCCGGAACATGAAGAAGGTTTTTTTTTTATATATAAAAATAGTGAAATAGAGTTAAACAATTATTTATAAGTACTGAGTAATAATGCTTGGAAGAGTGGAGTCTCCTAATACAGGCTTTATACGCTTAAAAGGAGGCTCCAATCACCACTGATGTGATATGAAATCTTGTTAATTCCAATAAATCTTTTATCATTTATTTATTTCTTAATTATATCCGTTCTCATGAAAATTTTAAGTGTTATAAACCCGACATAATTAATCCCATCCAACCTCATAGAACTCCAGAATATAATAAATACCTAATTACTTGGTACCTAGGGTAGTCACAACACTACGTAGCGTAGAGTCCAGTGAAGTCGTTAATCAAGCTCGTGTAGAGTCCGAGCGGCGCGGGCGCAGCTCTATCGTGTGATTATACTTAATAGAGACCGGCGGCCCAGATATCTTACTTAGAGTAAGGTGAAGTGGGTGGTTGTTGGTCTTGAAGAAATATTTAAATAATGATTTTAAATAGATGGTTGAAGAAACAAACGTACACCAATGGAAGTTTTAGTAAAATTGTAGGTATGCTTTGTCCCTAGAATTTTAACCTATTTATTTTTGTTGGTGACGTTCAACTCGACGTTATAGTTAACATGTCAGTTGTTACCTCTCTGAGACCTATCTACCTATTTAGACCTTATTCCAAGATCATAATTATAGTGCCTTCCAAAAAACGTTGACTCAATAAGAGTTTAAATCTTAACAACATATTTTGTTGGTACTGATACGTCAAAAGTTAACACCTCGGTAGTTGCTGAACGAATCACAGAATCCAGATTTTAGGCCCGAATAATATCGAAGATCGATAAAGCGTTTAATGCGATTATCACAAATATACCCTGTATTCATTCCTCACTCAACTAACAACAACTTAATCCAAAACTACCCACGTTACAAGATACATGAACCGCATCACCTCCCCCACATTCCCGCCGCAGCGGGGCGCTTGCGCAGCAGGACGCCTCGTTATTAGCACCTCCATGTTCAAAGCGCGAGCCGACACACTGCCCCTCGCTTCGTCCCACCTCACCCCTGCAGGCACACAAGTGACAGCTCCAGTAAGTGAAATAGTTTTTAATTTTTTAAACTTGGGACTTTTTAGTTTTTGATTCCTCATCAGTGATTCTATTGTTGTTGAATTTGGGATTTTGATGTTGTCTTGTTCCCTTTATTTTGGGGTTAAAATGATGTTAGTTGATTTTGTTGATACAGTCAAGAAGTCCGGAGTTTATCTTGGTTGGTAGTTTGTATCCCCCAGTTCCTGTTATGGTAAGCATACAATCTTATGTGTAACATAATAGTATTCAGCAGAGCGCGCTAGATTTGAACACAAAGTTAGATTGTCAATTCCCATGCGAATTTAAACCGTTATCTAAACAGTTCGAATTCGTTTTATAATAGTAACAAGATTAAAATTTGAATTGGCTAGAGACAGGGCTTCGGAATTAAAAATAAAATAATTCTTCTATACATTACTGCTCCTATTTCGTTCTTATAAGTACTTACTTAAGTTTATGTTAAACACGGTTAAGGAGTCAAAATAATAGAGTCTTTAATAAAATTATAACCTTTACGAGTTACTTTATTAAGTTTTTTGTATTTTTTCGCAATTCACTTAAATCCAATTACAGTGGAGCCGTAAAATGTACAATTGCACATAATAAAATAAAATAATGGTTGGTAGTATGCGCGTGAGTACAGAAGGCTCATCTTTAAACAATTCATGAGGATTAACTGTTTTCTAAGGGCCGGCGCTCACTTGCCGTGACGCAGCGCAGCGCGGTTGTCACTACCAAACAAATATCGAGCTTGCTACAGTTGAAATAAAGTTGAGAATAAATAAACTTCCAGTAGATCGAGAACGTATCTGAGCGAAAAAAGGAGTGCGACTCAGGTTATTTATTTTTGACTTTATTTTAAGCGTGGCACTGTTGATATTTGTTTGGCAGTGACAACCGCGCTGCGCTGCGCCTCACTAGATGTGCGCCAGTCCTAAAAGGCTTTTTTTATCATGTTGTCAAATCTGGTTGGTTCGTTATTTCTGTAAACACAGCAAAAATTTGATAACATAACATAACATTACGCCTGTAATTCCCGAATGGTTAAGCAAAAGGTGTACTTACCTGTTGTAAACCCTCATTTCGCCAGTTATGTTTAAGCCCGATGTAACTGGGGGCGTGTCTATTGCCATCAACCGGGCGCAAATCCACTCCGGGCTGCTATTGAGCAATTCCAGATGGATAAACCTAATAACGCTTTGCCGGACCCGGGAATTGATCCCAAGGCCTCAGGATGCTCTTGCGACCACTAGACCAACGAGGCAGTAATTACACAAAAATGTGATCTTGCAATATGTTTATTGATTGGCGATTAGATTACGTTTTAGGAAACCGGTTTTCGCTTTACGGCATTAGTTGTGAGGGATACACATTAATTATGTCATCAAATTCGTCGCGCCACGGGCATGACTCATCAGTTCAGTTCTAATTATTGGCAAAATCGGAAACATCGTACCTATAACGTGCAGAGGTTCCATGCGATTCTCAAAAATAGCATTGTTTTAAAATCTGTCTGTGAGAAATGGTTGCTTTATCTATACTAAAAAGCTGAAGAGTTTGTTTGAACACACTGATCTCTGCAACTACCGGCCAGATACAAAATATTTAAAAAACATTTGATAACCCAATTCTTGAAGAAGGCTATAGGCATTTATCTAGGAGCCATTGAAGGAGAACAAAAAAAAACTGAAATAACGCTAAGCGAAACCGAAGTTATAGCGCGGGTAGGCGATGCGATGCGACGAGGTGGGACGGGGGAGCAAGAAACATACGGACGAAGTTGCGGGCAGAAGAGACAAATGAAGTATACGGTATGTATCAAATGAAATTAAATGAAATTGTTTATTATGTAAATAGGATATTGCAAACACTTTTACACGTCATCTTAAAAATATTATTAAAAATTAGCTAGATGAGTTCGGCGTTTCCTATCTGACTACTCTGTGAAGAAAGGCCGAAACAAACTCAGAGTTCACAGTCTCTTTTAAAGTCCAGACATAATCTTGGTCAGGCCATAATTATGAGGATTATGTAGATTAGTGTCTGAAATGGTCTTTTGAGAAAAGAACCACACAGATTTGAGAGGACCTGTCCTGTCAGTGCAAGCATTTGTCAGTAATCGTGGAGCTCAACTCAGAACTTAAGGAGCTCAACTCGACGAACAATACCAAAGAAAGGACATTTGGGTAGGCCCTACTCAAACTGCCAGACCATCATTAAAACTAACGGAGTAAGAGAAAAAAAAAACACATAGTTCTCAGATTCACAATAATGAAAATAATATAATACTTTACATAGTAATCGTGTAATTTTGCATGTTATATTCAACAATGTCAATGTATATAATACTGGTATATTTTGATGATTTTACTGAATAATTAGGTATAATGTAAAAAAAAATATGATTTTATTACAAGACTTAGCAGAGCGAGCAGCTCAATCCCAAGCTTCTCTTTTCTTATCAGAAAGGTATGGTCAAATTCAAGAGTGTAGTACTGACCATTAAACTGGGGCCCAAGTCTGCAATTTTTATGAATTCATCAGTTCGTAATCTGCTAAATTCATAATGGTCGATCATTGGATGATCATTGTATTCCACAAACTAAAAGCAATGACTGCACAATGACGTTCTAATGGTAGGTCACTGATCAAAGGAACTATCAAAATTTTTGCAGGTTACCGCCTAAGTCAGTCATTCATTTGTCATTATGTACGAAATTACCAATAGATGCCATTTCTTTCAATGGAGTGTCAGTGGCTGACCATTGGAAAGTCATAATGACGCCATCAAATTAGTAGATTACCAAACATGCCAAAATCAACAATTAAGAAATCAATGATAGACCATTCTGACACTATTGTAATAGCAGACTCGAGGCCCTGAACAACTTTCTCCATGGGATCAACATCGTTATCACGATAAAAATATTATCAACTTAACTGTCCCATACAAAATTTAATTTGACCACACCACATCATGCTACATGCTGTATTTGTATCTAGTATTCGGCTATTCCTACACAATGTGGGTCTTCTGTTTCTATTTGTGTCGTCAAGACCATCGCGTGCGCACACCGGGCGCCTCGAAACTCAAGCGCAGGCCGCTGATTGGTTGGTCGGCCTGCCCGCCCAGTTCACACGCCGATGCGCCTGCGCACAAAACAATGAACACAACAACCACACATTAATTAACCAAAAAAAAAAATGTAGACCCCTGATAGAAATTGTACTTTAATTGTAGGAATTATTAAAATTACCTTTCAAAACTACTCTTTCGGATTTAATTATAAAGTGGGTAGTTATTTCGGATGGTCGTTATGAGAATTCGGTTTCGTGTAAAAACGCAATTAAAGGTGTCGTTGTTCTATGAATGTAGAGTATGAATTAATTTTCTTGGTTAATTGTATGCGAAGTTTCTACTTTCACCGGATTGTTATTATGAATGAAGTAGATCTTCATAATTCGAAACAATTTATACTCCTGAAAAAATGCCAAGTATAAAAAAAAACATTGAATTAAATATATCTGCTTAGTTTAGATCTAATTCCAATTTTGAGCGTTGATGTCTAATGTTCTAGTAACTGAAAACGTTCGAACTGTTTTTTTTACAATCATTCTTAATAATAGTTTTGATTCTTGTGTTCATTAGTTGAAGGTCGGTAATCGCGAATCACTGGTGTTTCACAGCATCACAAATCACAGGAGCTTAGGCTTTTCGCATAATACCGTCAGAAAAACAACACAACTAAATTTGGAATATGAGAATTTTCTGCCTCGTTGGTCTAGTGGTCGCAAGCGCTACTGCTGATCATAAGGTCCTGGGTTCGATTCCCAGGTCGGGCAAAGTGTCATTGGGTTTTTATTTCTGGAATTTCTCAGTAGCAGCCCGGAGTCTCGATTTGTGCCCGGTTGATGGCAATAGGCTCGCCCCCTATTACATGGGATTTAAAAATAACTGGCGAAATGTGGGTGTACCCTACTACAGGTACACCTCTGCCCAACTCTCCAGGGAACAAGGCGTGATGTTATGTTATGTGAATTTACGTCTGGCTACAGTAGTTTTCAGATAAGGAATTTCAGGGATATTCACGCTTATTGCGTGCCTTAGAAAGCACGTTAAGACGTTGGTCCCGGCTGTTATTCTTAGATCTTTGACAGTCGTTACGGGTCGTCAGAAGTCCGAAAGTCTGACAACCAGCCTTACCAAGGGGTGTCGTGTTACCTAGTTACTGGGTTGTAGAGGTCAGATATGCAGCTCCATGTAAAATACTGGTACTCAGCTGTATCTGATTAGACTGGGAGCCGATCCCAACATAGTCAGAAAAAGACTAAGCAGATTGAATATTAAGACCTATCCCATTTAGGGGAGGCTTACGTGCAGCACATCCGGTCCAGCAGTGGACGGTTACCAAAGTTCAGGCTGAAATGATGCTGATTAAAGGCTCGTGCAGACCAGCGCGACGCGACGGCGCGACGCGATTTGAACAATACAATTTCTAAGAAAACTTCACGGTATAACAATAGCCGGTGTCGCGTCGCACTGTCGTGTCGCGCTGGTCTGCACGAGCCTTAAGACGTATATGATGAATCCGATGTAGGAATCCGGGCTGCTAATACGAAATTCCTTAATATGAATAACATATCATTCCGCCTTGTTTCCCCAAAGGGTTGGGCAGGGGTGTACCTATAGTACTTACAACCACATTTCGCCAGTGTTGTTTAATTTCCCTATTGCCATCAACCGGGCACAAATCCAGATCGAGAGAGCGAATGATTATGAATACCGTAACTAGTTCGTGTCGCATCAGATATCGAACGTAAATAATAACGGTTCACTTAAGCGAGGCGTGCAAATGTCGACGTCCGTCAACGCAAATTAAAAAGTTTACATTTAATCATACGTAAGTTCTATAACTACTGGATTGGGATTGAATGTTATGTGTTAATAACTGTTGTTTAATGATTACATAAAGTATCTTTTGTGTTTGTAAACGCTACATTGCTTATCTAAAAGTAGTTTTTATTTTAATTTCAATTTAATTAAACAAAACACAAACAGACCTGTTGTAATAATCTACATCCAGACTATTCTAGACCACGATTGATTTTAGGTTTCACTTTGTATAATAGACAATATTTATTTGTTCAAAACTTAAACCTATTTACAATTTTACCTTAGATCAAGCAGATTATGACTTTATGACGAAAGGAGTAAAATATACAAGAGCATCAAAAAAAACGTGGCCTTTATCTTTAATTACGCTGAATCATTTAATTATATCCAATCCACCTTTACATCCGACATAAATAACCCATATTCAAAACATATCAATAACTAACAAAGGAAAATCGAATAATAGTAAAACATAACTGTAGCACGCCCACAAACAACTACCAACCCTAATTAAATACACACATGTTCACATACACACACACTCTACTCGCACACACATAAGCCCACAACACACACAAAACACACCGACGCACACAACTTATTAACACATCAAGTCGGTGCAACGGGACTCTGGAGAATTATTATTTAGCCGCTTAATAATGGAGTCATCATTTCGTCCATGACAGCTTCACACCTTGAGACGTAAGGCGAATTGACTCTCTTTATTATACTCTCGGGCGGTTTTTTTTTTTGTTGTTTTTTTATTCACTCCATGTTGGGTTTACGAGCGCGCTTTGTGAGCCGCACCGCCGCGAGAGAGGTGTTAAAGAGACCACGATATAAGAAGATAATCTAAATTGTTATACAGCTTTAATGAATTGAACGTAAAAATAATTAAGATAATGAACTAAGTTTAACGATTTGTTAAGAATGGTCGACAAGTTAAAAGATAATAATTTGATGCAGCAATAATGCTATTGTTGTTATTGATTCGGATTGAGATTTTGATAACTGTGTTGTACGTTTTTTCTGTTCTTTATTAACAGTTTTTACGTTTCATTATGATAGATCAGTGTTTTATTTTTTTATTGCGTTTTTTATTTTTATTATAATCTAATAGAAACTTGTTAGTAACCTGTTACAATTTTTTTTAGTTTTCATTTTAAATTGTCGTCAAATCTCTGTGCCTTTGATTTTTTTGGTAACAATCCTAATGTCCCGCGGTTTTGTAGTAGCAATACTAATCTCGGATTTATGGTCTTAAGTTCGTCTATTTACTATTAGATAGGACAACGTATATTATTTAAATGGATGTAGGTGTGTATTTAAATAATTACTTGTCTTGTATATTCTCTTCATTTAATAAACAAGGGAATATCGAAAACTGTTCCCCTTCTAACATCTGCTGCTTATTTCAGTTATATTTTACGGTGATGTTTACGGCTACAGTAATGGCCGTCTGCGATAATAGGATTATTAGGTTCGTATGGTATCGGCATTCGGCCATATGCTGAGAATTCTAAACACTAATTATCATAGTAAAATAACACTGAAAATTATTTTTTCCCTTATGGAAAGCCGAATTGGAATTAGCTTTTAACGCTAGGAAGTCCAAAGCTAACATGAAAATCATAATCATCAGAAGAGAATAGAGGGAGACGAGAGAGAAGAGTATTCTATCTATCTAATCTTCTTCTTCGTAGCTCTCTTGACAGAGTGGACGTGGTCTTCATGTAGATTCTTGTCCAGGGGCTGCTGTGATTCGCGTCACCATTTCTTGCCATCTACTCCAATTTGTTGGTGTTTTTAGTGCACTGACTTCGGATTGCGGTACGCCCACTTCGGATTTAATTTGGTCAGTCCATCTCATGCGTGAGAGTCCGCGTGGTCTAGTGCCCTCCACTCTACCCTGCACGACAAGACGATCTAAAGAACCACCCTCACGCCTCGAGACGTGTCTGAAGTATTTGAGGATGCGCGTTTGAACCAGAACAGAAAATAATACTCTTTATGATGCCGAGTCTCCGATCTACGAGTATCTAATAGTAAATAGTTAATTACTGGTTTTCAATATGATGATGACGGTGTTAGTGATGGTGATGATGAGAATGA
Organism: Xanthia togata; assembly: GCA_963853775.1. NCBI lineage: Eukaryota > Metazoa > Arthropoda > Insecta > Lepidoptera > Noctuidae > Xanthia > Xanthia togata. The sequence goes on along the minus strand of OY970795.1, from coordinate 20,749,299 downwards.
TGATAAAGATGTTAATGATGATGATTATAGTGATGATTATGAAAATGATGATTTTGAAGATGATGATGGTGATAATGATGATGATACATAGAGTCGACCGCACGTTGGTGATTACACTTTGGAGTTGAGCTGGCCTAGAGTAGTACGGAGTATCAGTAGAATAAGATGCCAACTTATATTGGCTCTGTTTCCACTGTCGTGCGGCTCGCTATACCACAGCATAAAAAGCATATATACATCAATGCAAAGCAACACACACCAACAAAAGCTACAATAATTTCATAGCTCATATCTCAAGTACACTATCGGGCACAATAATCTTACCATATCAATACACTGTATAGAAGATTTCACGCCTCCTCCAAACATTTTTATCGTCTAATTTATGCCCGAAGCTGCCCGAAGGTCCCCGAAGATGTCCGAAGGCGTTCCAAGCGGCTAATCGGTTCAATTGTTGGAATCAATAAGGCACCGCTCGTTATTGAAGATCGTTATAATATATTGTGATTCAACTTCGTGGTTCTTTGTCAACTTTATATTATTAGTCGACGATTTGTTGGGCTTTCTACTAGGTCAGCTGGTCGACGGATCTGTTTGTATGTCAGTTATTTTATAAGCGTAGAAAGTACTTTTGGGGTACCTATAGTCAAAACGCCATGTTTGAACTTTTTTGAGTCAGAAAATTCAAGATTTTCGTGGGTTCTATAAGTTGGTATATTCTAGTTGTAGATGCAAACAGGTTCTGAAATCAACTGATGTACGTGTTATTTATTTATTAATTATTTATTTAATACTTCAAGCACGCAACTGTTCAGAGGCGGACTTAATGCCATGGGCATTTTCTACCAGTCAACCTTTGGGTTATGCAGTGACAAACACCGGTAGGAGCAATAGCGAGAATTGAGGAATAAATATTTGTTTAAATATAAAGATACACCTATTAGACCTATTTAAAAAATCGTACGTTTACGTCACGTTTTTAAGATATAAACTGAAGATTTTAAGTGTTTTATCATACCCGTATAGAATAGATAGGTAGTTTATTTAGTCTTTATCGAAAAGTAGAACGACTAAAAAGGCAAATAAATCAAGTTGTGAAATATCTAAATCCACTCATAAATTTATGATATAACACCAAACATGCATAGGAACAGTAGAACGCACTTCTGTGGTAAGAATGGCTTATTGATCGATTCGCACGAATTTACTCGCTCGAAACGGACGAATCGTTACTAATAAAACCGGCCAAGAGCGTGTCGGGCCACGCTCAGTGTAGGGTTCCGTAGTTTCCCGTCCGTCACAATAAGTGTTCCCACTTATGAGTTTAAAGGTGGGTATCCATTATGTTCGCGCTCCAGCAGCAATATGTAAACGAAGTTAAAAAAAATGCTTGCATATACTACAAACTTAGTCCAGAAATTATTTTGTACAACTTTTTGTCTTTTTTGTACAAAAACTGTTGTTTCCATCAAGTTCAAAATGATTTTCCTAGAAAATCCTTATAAAGTTCTACTTTTCAGATTTTTTTCATATTTTCTAAACTTATGGTTCAAAAGTTAGAGGGGGCCCACACATTGTTTTTTATTTTTGGAGCGATTATTTCCGAAATTATTGACATTATCAAAAAATGATTTTAGTAAACCCCTATTCATTTTTAAATACCTTTCCAACAATATATCACACGTTAGGGTTGAAATTAAAAAAAAAATCGCTTCCCACTTTACATATAGGGGGGCTACCCTAATAAAACATTACACTTTGTCGGCGTGATTGATATACATATTGGTACTAAATTTCAGCTTTCTAGTGCTAACGGTCACAGAGATTAAGCGGGGACGGACAGACGGACGGACAGACAGACATGGCGAAACTATAAGGGTTCCTAGTTGACTACGGAACCCTAAAAAAATAGAAAAAATGTGCTTTCCTTGTGTAATTTTTTCTCAACAAATAAAAAAGTACATCATATTTGCCAAGTATTTTATTGCATAAAATTCAAAATGTGCCAATGGCCTAATACCTATTTCTGGAGTTGTCGATTAGCTCACAAATAAATTAACTTCATGCGAATCAACTATAGAAAAAATTATATTATTTAAGGTAGATCTGCAGTTGCAGCACTTGCAGCCCACGAAATTAAAATTTTCTTACGTTTTTTTGAAATTTGCAGGTCAGTGTCAGGATGTATCTTTATCAAAATATGATTCGCGACTATAATAAATAGATATAAATGTATTTACAAAATTATAATTATTGGAATCATTAATACATCTCTCTAAGTTACATTAGTTCCATAACAACTTTTCCCTAAGAAATTCGTGCGAATCGACCAATAGGCCGTAAGGCTACGGACACGAAGTTAGCGGGCGCGGGGCGGCCGCGGCGCGTTTTTATATAGAACCGCTCGCTCCCAGCGCCACTGTCTTCGAGGCTAGTTCCATATAAAGCTTCGTGCAGACCAGCGCGACGCGACAGCGCGACGCGACACAGGCTATTGTTATACCCCGTGAAGTTTTCTTAGAAATTGTATTGTTCGTGTCGCGTCGCGCCGTCGCGTCGCGCTGGTCTGCACGAGCCTTAATTCTATGCACTGAAACCCGCCGCTGCCCGCACAACACCCCGCGCCCGCTGACTTCGTGTCCGTAGCCTAAGAATTAGACCTTTACTGGCCTAGCGTAGTAAGGAGTTTCAATAGAATGCCAGGCCAGCATACTGATTTTGTTACGTGCGGCCTACTGTACTTGCAACTAACCATAAAACCCTGTGTTACAATAATTTTATTAACTTATTAGCAGTCATTTAGTATAATTACAAGCGGCTACGATGGATTAGACAAGTCTTGAAAGTAACTAGAATCAAGTTATGTCTAGTTGGAGTGAAAACCGGTTAGAATATTATTAACTGGCTACAAGAGCCTCGTTAGGTTTCACTTATCAAAATTAATCAAATAAATCTGTGGGTACAAGGTCTAAGCCCAGGTTCGCACAGACGTATTTTTATCGCGACGATTTTTTTCGTACACTGGATTTTCAACTCTTAGTATTGCTTAGCTGAGCATTAAGGCCCGTATTACAGAACGTCCCTCAAAACTCAAGCATTACTTAAAACTCGTTTAAAGCCTTTTGATTGGTTGAAACTAGTTTTAAGTAATGCTTGAGTGTTGAGTGAGGTTCTGTAATACGGGCCTAAGAATCCAACAGAGCACATCCAGCGCGTATCTTAGTCAAGAAAATACACTGTTGGAAATTCAACTCTCTGCGCTAAGCAGAGCGTCGAAAATCTAAGACGCGAAAAAAAAACGCCGCGTTATAAATACGCCCGTGTGAACCTGGGCTAACACTTCTTCATTTTATTATTCGAGATGCACTTGGCTCGCGAAATTAATTTTGGCATTGCTATATACATAGTACCATCGAAGAAGTTCATATCTATACATCGTAAAGACTATTTCTGCTTGCAGCGCTCGGCCGCTATAGAACCGGGCCGGTAACAGATGTGGTCATCGTTTTCACGGGATTTTGTTATCAAACTGCTTAGATATGAAGTTCTTCTATAGTACATATATTTTGATAGCGGAATCGGCCTGCTCTTGACCTCGATCATGCCTGATGGAAAGCGATGGATGAGGTCTATACGTTGGAACGAGCGTAACCAGAAGATGCCTGTTCACTCTTGCTTTGAAGGCTGACGGCATACGTGGCATGAACACAGACGCTGGCAGAGACTTCCACACTTTTCATAAAGCCCACCACAGACGTAGCTATAATATACAGGGTGTTTGGTGCATTGTGTGCCAAACAGAAATGGTCGACTGAAGGGATCATCTGCTATCCTTTCAGACCCTTAAACACCTCTCATGACCTGTGGATTTTTTAAAATCGTTTTTATTGTTTTATTAAAAAAAGACCCAAATATTACATTAAAAGACAAATTTAAAAAAAGTATAAGGCGTAGACTGAAATTTAATTTAATTTAGATGTGTATTGTTTTAGATTAGGAGCTCGTGGCTAAGTAATAACTACCGCACGGGTCGATCCGTCAGGTTAAGCTACGCTTGCCGGGGTTGGTCTGTGGATGCGTGACCATCTTTACGTACCGAGACTCCTCCGTGCCTCAGAAAGCACGTTAAGCCGTTGGTCCCGGCTGTCTTTCGTGGATCTTTGACAGTCGTTACGGGTCGTCAGAAGCCTGAAAGTCTGACAACCAGCCTTACCAAGGGGTATCGTATCACCCAATTACTGGGTTGTGGAGGTCAGATAGGCAGTCGCTCCATATAAAACACTGGTATTCAGCTGCATCAGGTTAGACTGGAAGCTGACCCCAACATAGTTGGGAAAAGGCTAGGCAGATGATGATTGTTTTAGATTACTTTTAAATGCAAAATTAGTGACTTAAGTCTCAAATTTTGGTTTAATTTTTAGTAAAAAAAGGAATAGCAAAGTATATTAATATATATTATAGCTACGTCTGTGACAGTCTTAATAATTGTGGAGGATATAACTACATTTTATTCTAAAGTATGATTGATAACTACGTTTTAATGATTCGTCATTATTCACTGAAGTTGCATTTGTTTTTATTATGAAACTTCGTCCAATGTGAATTTTATTTTAGATTTTCATTTCTATTTATTTATTTAAATAAACCCAACTAAACACATAGACAGCATTAAACCAGTCTTTATTAAAATTGTAGATCCCGCATGTATATAAATTATAGGAAGGCATTGCACTGCCAATTATAGCTTACTTGTTTTAATCTTAACTGATTTATGATAAAGAGAAAAGATTGTTTTTTTTTTGTATTTTTGTTTGAAACGCTTTTACGCTAAAACAGCTGAACTGATTTGGATGAAATTTGGCACATGGATACACCATGACCTGGGTTAGCACATAAGATAATTTTTATCTCGATATTCCCACGGGATCGAGACTTATGCGGGTGAAACCGCGAGGAGCAGTGAGAATCTATACTAATATTATTAAGAGGTATAATTTGTTTGTTTGTAAGTTTGTATGTAGGGGGTAATCTCCGGAACTAGAAGTCGGATTTGAAAAAAATATTTTTGCATTGGTTAGCCCAATTCTGGAGGAAGGTTATAGGGACTCGGACGAAGTCGCGGGTAGAAGTTAGTATTATATAAAGAAACCACTAGTACTTAACTGTTGGTTCCATCTAAAAGTGAGTTGCTTTAGTTTTAATTAAGCAAATATTTGTTAATTTAATTATTTTTACCTATTGTGGGATAGTACCTAATCTTATTCCAGGTGCATCGTCTTCACATATAGGTAATTATATAATTAATGTTAACAAAATATTGCAAAACATTTTAAAAGAATAACGGAGGATTTTCTTGCCCATTCTTCTCCATACGAAAACTACCTTTTCGAAGGGGCGACTAGAATCAATTCTATTTTTTTGTAAATTTTGACATTCAAAAGTGCCTTTTATGTGCCTAATTGAAATAAATTATTTGACTTTGTCTGCATAGATCAGATGTTAGGTGGAATTTCTGATCGCCAGTGTACGGTAAAAATTAATTCCAGTTGAAAAGATGAAACAACAAATTTTTTCATTATATTAACATTGATTAACGATAATTAACTTCCAATATGTACTTAACACCGCATTAATTAAAGATCGTTCACTTGATTTGCATCAATTAACATTATTAACATACCCAATTTCAGTAAAACATTCTTAAACATTACACTTTATGTGGGAACTCTCGCGGCCCTATAAACAAACTCAACTTCTACTTACATATTTATACCAACATATTATCCATTTATTTATAACAGCTATCATCGTATTACTATTAATAATTTATTTTCCATCTTCATGTAAATTGCTTTCCAATATCTAATGTCAAACTGGATTGAGAAGTGAGAATCGACTATACTTGTACAAATTCTACCAGAATAAATGGGACATCAAAACTGTATGCTTATTCCCCATAAGGGCTTAATACAAAAATGGTTAATACAAACGTTATGTCATTACATTATGACGTGTCGTGTGGACGATTTTTATTGCGCCTGCGCCGAAAGGTTTCTGATTATGTCATTATTTATAGTGATAGAGAAAGTGTGGTGTTGATGGTGACCTATGACTCTGGGCGATAAGTTAGGATGATGTCTGTACCTAAATTCTGTATGCTGACAAATTAACTAAGAACATGTTTTGCAACGAGACTGAGAGGTTTTGTTTGATTTGATGGGTTTATTCAAAGTTACTCGATACTAATACTTATAGTCAGCACGTAACTTGGCATGAATAGTAGACGCGCAGAATTCATTATCGCTTGTACTTCATAACAGACATGTTCAAAAATAAATTATGGCAATAACTGTAGAATAATGAATGACATGTAATTTAAGTGTCCATTTTATGTTGCACTAAGTGTACATGCACAATCTTACTCCCGATACGCTTAAACCTTGCCAATTTACGTGTCGACTGCAATAGATTTAAGTTTTAATCGCACGTCTTGGGATTATTTTCACCAATGATATTGAAGCACTACAATGTCAATATTCCGTAACAATCATGACACTGACAGATCTTGAACGCGGTTTAGATGTGCTGAACGTGTTTAGTTTCTGGCCTCATTACCTACATAATTCTTAGATTTTTTTATTCTTGTCTTTTTTTTAAATTTGATATCAAATCAACCGATAAACATTATTTTCAAGCGTTACTTTGTTGGTTGAATACGAGGCTTTGTATTTGTGTATTTTGTTTATTTCATTAAATGTGCGTTTTGTTTGTGCAGAATAAACATATTTCTTTCTTTTCTTTTTTAAGGGATAAAATAAAAGGAGAAATTAAGTAGGGATTAAATTGCAATGTTTTCTTGTAACTATGTAATCATAAATATGGTGTGTTACAGTACAGTTACTACTAGATAGTAACTGTACCTACTTACATAGATGGAACTGCTCCATCTACGTACAGCTTTTGCAACAAAATTAAAAGCAATTATCAAAACACATAACGCGTATCCATTATTCGGCCGCAAGTGTAAACGTAACAGCAAAACTCACGCAGAAAACATAATTAGCAATAAATTTAATATTCAATTACTGTAGCCAGTTAATTAACTCGTAGCCGTCATACAGTGTAATTTAATTATGTCTGTCTGTCCGTCTGTGGCGTTCTGTGCTGCGTTGGCGCATCGTAGTCGACTTTATGTTTACATTGTATTTTTTTTGCATGCCTTCTATGATTTGTTATTGGCCCTTAGTCAGAAGTATGTTCGCGTGAAATTATTTGAGAATATTACCTTTGTTTTATGTGGAATTTTAATCGAGGTTTTTGAATTTATTAATTTATGGTGGAACTTATGTGGAAAGTTTCTGGCTTTCTATTCTGGTGGAGTTTTTGTCATTTAATTTTCTGCTGTAGGTACCTAGTATCAGCATCCAAAATATACTTACATTATCTAAAATGTTGGTCGTATACATGTACAACATGTCCCGGAATTAACACACACCACCAAACACTTCAATTAGAATATTATGTAATGAGCATAAATAATCATAAATAATTATGCACTGAATTTTTACTATTACGTATAAAACATTATTTATTTATTTTATTATTTATGTACACACAGAAAAATAGATACAGATAAGACATAATCATAATTATGAGTACAAAGGTCTCAGGATCAAAGGAAGGTCAAAGGATTTAGAACATTGTTTATTTATTAAATTAGCGACACTGATTGTGGGAGAAAATCGTAGTCACATTACAACTCTACACTCGCACACAGTCGCACACGCATAAGCTAAGCCCACGTTCAGACGCAGACGTAAACATATCGCGGCGGGATTTTATCGCGCACTGGATTTTCAACTCTCGTTGTTGAGCCGAGCGTCGAGAATCCAACGTGTTGGGACGCACTCTCGTCCCAGTGCGTGAATAAAACACACTGTTGGATTTTCAACTCTCGCCGCTAAGCAATCCGTTGAAAATCTAGTGTACGATGAAAAAAACCGGCGCGATTTTATTACGTTCGTGCGAACATGGGTAGCGTAGTAGGTACTATCAAAAAACTTATATAAATCTGATCTAAGCACAACATTTGAACACAAAATCCCGTGAACACGATGACCACATCTGTTACCGCCCCGGTTCTATAGCGGCCGAGCGCTGCAAGCAGAAATAGTCATTATGGTGTATAGATATGAACTTATTCGATGGTACTTCATCCATTTTTGTTTGTTTTGACTGTACAGCGGAAATGTGACTGTAATTTACGTAAGTTTGATTCTATTTTTAAATATAAAATTACCTATTTAAAAATTTACAAAAATCGATTCAGTAAACGATTCTGAACAAACTTCTTTCATAATGTGCAGCATTAATTCAGTTACCTACACATTGTATATTATTTAACACATTAGAACTCAAACTAAAACTCAAAGCATTTATTTCAATTAAACCATTAACAGGCACTTTTGAATTGTCAAAGAGTCGGTCAGTTAGTCAGAAAGTTAAAGCTAGTTGCCCATTCCAAAACGTAGATCTCTATGGAGAAGAACGGGCAAGAAAATAAAAGGGCACTCTTTTAAATATAGACATTACAAAATCCTGGGTACATTACTCTTGTTGATTCTATATGTGAGAGCAATGGGTCTCCCTTGTTTCATCGAAAAGAAATTGCCAAATTATCACTTCCCAAACAATTTTTTGCATAATTTCATTTGCCAAATAATTACTTAGCAAAAAATATCTTTACAAATAATTGTAACGCAAACCTAATGTTTAGCATGTGAACGTTTATACAATAACTTGTTTACCAACTAGAACTTTTATCAATTTTTATGTAGTCAAATATTTCAGTTGGAATTAGTCATTTTACGCAAAAAAAAAATTGCCAAATATTTAGTAGATTTTTTTTAAATAATTAATTTCGTGTAACTAGTTCAGTTTCGGGCAGCCTGTTTTTTTCCATAGTTTCTTTCTATATAATCTAGTCATTTTTGGCACTCGCCGGCCGCTGCCGCGGCACCGCTCGCTTCGCTCGCTCGGCTCGTGCGTAGGTCACAGTTTTACCCTAACCTAACCTAACCTTTATATTTTTGTCATACCAAATCGTATGACGAAACGTTTATTGTCTAAAGGTTGTTTGCTGTAATAAATAATTATATTAAAGACCAAATGCCTAAATGACATTATCCTTGATAATATTCTGCCAAGTAAAAATTTGACCAAATGAAAATGTGCGTACTAAAATAATTCCAAACATTGCATTGGTATAAAAAAAGGTTGCAAAAATTTGTTTGGGTAGTGATTTTTTGGCAAAATCTTTTCGGCAAAACGGCAGGATCCCGAGAGCAATGTAAAAAAAATAAAATAATCAAAAACGATTAAAAATAAGCCCTGGCAGATAAGAGATGACCAGTCTCAACTGACGGCGCCCGTTCACGAACATGACGCGTGGATCAGCACCATCCAGCTCAACCATTTTGTAGGGATCCGAATGATATTGAATCCTCATTCAACACACTGAACTGCTATTGAATCCTCTTACTTCGAAAGAACTGAAGGCGCGCATAAAATTATGAACTTATTTATTTTTTCGTGAGTGTTACCGGGTGAACTTTTAATTAATAAAGGCGATACTAATTATAATAAAAAATGACGTATTATAATTGTCGGGAACACAAGACCGTGCGAGCTCGCTCGATGGCAATCGTAAAAAAGAGCTCCGCCTCACTGGGTGCACAGTGCGCTACGTGAGAGCATCAGTGGACAAAATGCAAGTTTAGGCTTAGTGATTTTTGACTGTGGAAATAAAATCGGCTTGATTTAATATTTAGTTCCTGATATAAGTTAAAATAGTGGACTTATCCTAACTATATAACATTATAAATGTCAAAATGAGTTTTTTTTTTTATATTTACGCTTTCACGCTTAAACGGCTGATCGGATTTGGATGAAATTTGGCACATGTGTAGACCATGACCTGGATTAGGACATAGAATGATTTTATTCCAATATTCCCACTGGATCGAGAATTATGCGGGTGAAACCGCGAGGCGCAGCTAGTAAAAAATATACCCTAAAACAAGATTGCTACATAAACACGGGTCATGGACGTAAATCCCGGTTGATTTTAAAACGAAAGGAGACACAGATTAGGTACTTTTTTTCTCGAATACACTCACAAGCATTTGTAAGTACCTACCTACTCGTATTATAAAATCACAAATGATTTTCGTCTACAAACTTCACTGTTATCCCACAGTGCGCCGGCAACATCGGCCAATTACATAAAAGCGTTTCATTTGCCGCTGCAAAGTGTTATTGTGTGACCCCGCGCGATACCATCGACCATGGTTCCACGGTGGTTTACTCCGCTTACAACCATGCTTCGTGATTTTTGAGGTATCTTCAAAAAGGACTCAGGGATTTTCAGGAAATAAAGTTTTTCATAAATATTGAGGTTGTTAAGGAATGGCCATCTGAGGCCCGAGTGTGAATTGACCGCGTTTGGCGCTCCGATTGGCAGCCGGCCGGCCATCACCAGTGACCGGCCAATAGGAGCGCCGAACGCGGTCGGTGCGTAAAGTAGAGCTGGTTAAAATAAACTCACACTAGGGCCTCTGATGGAAATGTATATTTGGAAAGCAACACATTATCGAAATTAGCAACTTGTTATTTTAATATTTGCATACCAATTTCAGAAATTAAGTCAACTGGGAAAGAACTAGAGTTACGGACATAGCTTGCAAAGTAAGCTGATGTGGCAATGGGCTGGCCATGTTTGTCGAAGGATCGATGGCTGGTGGAGCAGACGAGACCTGGAGTGGAGACCGCGTATCGGTAAGCGTAGTGTGGAACGCCCCCAAGCTAGATCGACCGACGCTTAAGAGGGCACCGAGCTTTTTTTATAAACAAACATGTTTTTATTAAGCTTGGTTGAAGTAGTAAACAATTAAATTAAAATGTAGGGAGATATTGGTATTATTGGGGATATATGTATACTAGATATTATGCGCGATGGAAATTCGATTTGATAAAGTTTCCTCGATAGAATAAATAGGCAGTTGTTTTTTTTTTTTTTTTTTTTTTAAACGTTGCCCCACACTAGGAATTTCTCCTGTATCGTGGGTGCGTTTACAAACATTTAAACTCACATACACAAACAGCCAGACCCGGAACAACTACATGTAGGACATACAAATATTTGTTCCGTGCGGGAATCGAACCCGCGACACGCAGTGTAGCAGTCAATCGCTTGACCACTGCGCCAACCGTGCCGTCAAACGAAGGAAAACAAAGTTACCTCATGTCGAGTATTTTTTTCCTCTATTTAACTACTTTTATAATATAAATAAGTAATTTTATATTATGATTAATTTATTAAAATAAAGTTCATAGATGACTGGAGCTTTTATGTGTGATAGTTTTTTATTTAAGAGTAATATGATGAAAAATACAACGAAAAGCATTGAAAAAGTACCATAATGTAGACTATGGATAATGTGGTTTTTCTGCACTCTTTACATGCAAAGAAAAATACAGAGACAAAGGTAAATGGTCGGTACGCTCTTAAGAGGGAACAGGGCCTGCGATTCTCCATACAAATGTATTCCCCTTTTTTCTTCCTGAATAATGCCTCTAGAGCAATATTTTTTTTTTCATAAAATCTTTTTCTGCTGTAGACACGTCCCTGATTATTCCTTTTTTTCAGCAACTTATTGGTAAAGAAAATATGACCCTCCAAAAACTACAAAAATGGCCCATTTTTACCGCCATGTTTAGAGGACTGCCAGACAAATTCGAAAAGTTTTTAACATAAAAGAGAATGATAGGAACCTAGACACACTCTTTCCTAAAAGTTTAATGTAAAAATAATTTAATCGGCTCAGTTTTCGAGGAGAAAAAAGAGGAATACGAAACGTCGATCTCTTAATTTTTTTTTGTGATTTAATCGGTCTGAGCTTCAGCTGTCCCTATCGCACTCAACGGAGGCAGACTTGAGGTAAGACGACGGCAATAGTTTCTTCCAATTCCTCGTAGGCCCTGTTCCCTCTTAATCAGGTAGCTAGGACAGACTGGATGCAGAGGACAGGGTGTTATGGCGCAGCCTGGGAGCCCAGCAGTAGAATGCCGGAAGGCCAATTTTTAGCGAAATGTGTCATTGAAGTATCAATTTATATACCTACAAAATTTTGTACCCCATTTCCTAGCAAATGACTTTGACTTAAACCCATTAGGATTTGACGACGCGTGTTTCGAACCTAGAAATAAAGTCAACTAAAGTCTCATCTTTGAAATTCTTCCGAAATCCATTCTTCAGACTGGAATACAGCAGCGGTGCTTGGGTGGAAAAAACCAGGTGGAAAATTTTCCCTTAAAGAACTCAAATATTTTTTGAGAATTTTAGTATCAATATCAGTGGAAGGCGGCTAACTTTACAGTCATTAAAATCTTGTCCACGACCGGATATACCCATATTCAGTATAGTTTGTTCCGAAGAAGTGAGCAGAAATCAAGAAAACTTGGCATCATTAATTTATACTGCATTCAGTATGTATAAGTTTCCAGGATTAAATCAAGGTACAGGATAGAACCCTCCAGTATCTGGCGGTCAGAGAGTGAGAGATCCGAAACAAATGGTCACGTATGCGCAGTATTAATTAATGAATGCCATTATTCTTGCCTTATCCAGCTCCAGTGCAGTCTTTGGAGTCTGCATTGTTTTTGAGGCAAAAGGCCAAATATAAGGAGAGGTGTACCGCCTTTTGTATTGTGTTTGAAAGGAATGATACCTATACTGTTTCTCTCAATTCAATTACTTCTCTTTAAAAATAGTTATTTAGATCAGAAAACCCTTGAGGAAGGTCTTCGTGAAGACGGCGATAAGACCTGAACGTATTTGCGGGGTAGTCAATTAGGCATTCCAAAAAAATAATATATCCTTCTTCTTTCCAATGTTGGAACAGAAGTTAAAAAAGTAAAGAAATGCCAATATTTGCTCATTGGAGTTTGGCTCTATATTGAAGATTCCTAAGAAAAAATAAAGTTGGTAGTAATAAGCACTCTGGCAATAAAACTGTTGCAATTTTTATGAGCTATTTATCTTATGATGAGATATAGGCAGCACAAGAAAAAAAACCTGTTCCAAAATGGTCATTTACTTTTCGACAACATAACAGGGGCCCAAGTCTGCTATTTTTATAAATTCGTCATTCCAACACGATCCCATTGTCATTTTGCTAAAAGTTCATAATGGTCGATCATTGGTTGATCATTGTATTCCACAAACACGATACTCGCAACGAATTAAAATAAATGACTGCACAATGACGTTCTCATGGTAGGTCACTGATCAAAGGAACTGTAAATAAAAAAAAATGCAGTATACCGCCTGAGTCAGTCATTCATTTGTCATTATGTACGAGATTACCAATAGATGTCATTTCTTTCAATGGAGTGTCAGTGGCTGACCATTGGTAAGTCATAATGAGGCCAGTATGTTAGTAGATTACCAAACTTGTCAAAATCAACAAATATGAAATCAATGATAGACCATTCTGACACTATTGTAATAGCAGACTTGAGGCCCTGGTTGGTTTGTAACGTTACAATGTGTCAGAATCAGAAGCCGACACTCCGACAGTCAGATAGATAAGGCTCTATTGTGTAATTGCTCTGATTGTAATGACGTGTTGATTTTGAAACATTGTTGCAATAAAATTGTTCAGTAAAATATTTATCTATTGATATAGATATAGTACTGCAATATTAAAAAAAACATTTTTAAATATTATTCCCCAATTGATGAATTTTAAAGGAACATACATATTATAATACATATATTATATACATGGTGCGAGCGAGTAAAGACTTTAATATTCTTTGTAAAGAGTTCTCATTTGACCCATTTACCACCAAAACCTATTCTGCACGCGCTCGACAAAACGCTGACTTTTTTACAAGTGCATAGTGCATAATACTTATTGTACCTTATATATAATCTTAATCTTTTTTATCGTGCTTGTTAGTGTTAGTGATCCTAAGATTTCTACTAATTTTTCTGTTTATACCCGTGAGAACCTGTAATTGGCTTTATGTTTCTTAATCAACTGTTATCCATTTGTTATTGCTGTTGGTTCTCCTATAAATAAATAAATAAAAAAAATCATACAGACGAACAAAATTATAACCTCCTCCTTTTTGAAGACGGTTGATGGGAGTCGGGCCTGTGGCTTCATGCACTACCGTCATCGAACTTAGGCACTTTGTTCGACGACACTACCTTCCGCATCGCTGCTTCCCTGCGACTAGGAGCCCCTTGTTGTTCTCCTCATCGCTGTCACTGTGGCGAAGTTGTCAACAGCCTCGGACACCACGGCTTATCTTGCAGCCGAAGTGCTGGTCGCTTAGCGCGGCACGCGAACATTAATGACATCATCCGACGAGCTCTTGTCACCGTCGGCGTTCCAGCTGTGCTAGAACCTAATGGTTTGGCACGCGATGATGGCAAGAGACCGGACGGCATGTCTTTATTTCCATGGAAGGTGGGTAGGCCTTTAGTGTGGGACGCAACGTGTGTTGATACTCTTGCGCCATCCCATCTTCCTGGCTCAGCGTGCTGTGCTGGCGCTGCCGCTGCGGCTGCAGAAAACCTCAAGCGGCGAAAGTATAATAACCTCATAGGCAACTATATTTTCGAGCCGTTTGGGGTTGAAACCCTAGGGCCGTGGGGTCCGAGTGCTCATGGTCTATTCACTGAAATCTCTAAACGACTGGTTGACACTTCCCGTGACCCAAGGGCTGGTTTTTACCTTGGCCAGAGGCTAAGCATTGCCATACAACGTGGCAATGCGGCCAGTCTCTTGGGCACACTACAAGTCGACAGCGATGCGGATGAATTTTTCGACGCTATATTTTAGTTTGCATAATAATATATTAGTTTTAATTTTTTATAGATATTAAACATTTGTAAAGTCTTAATCAATAAATAAAATGACCCAGACGGTTAGTAATAAAAAACAAAAATTCACACAGTGGGTATGGGTCAATTTTGCAGTAAGCTTTTGGAAAAGAGAAAAGGAAGACATTTGCTCTGCAGTCGGCTGCAGCCAGGAACACCATTTGTTTATTGAAAAATCACTACAGAAAAGCTAATATTAGTTGTATTTCAAATAATAGTAGTGGTAGACTAGAGGTGTGACCGTCGCCGCGTCGGACTGCCATGTCATAAGTTCGAGTTCGAATCCAAGACACGCACCTCTGACTTTTCAGATTCATGTGCGTATTGAATTATTATTACCTTGCTTCTAAAACTGTGAAGGAAAACATCGTGAGGAAACCGGCCTTTTTTTTTTTTTTGGAAATCATCATATGACGTCTCCCGCTTCTGTTGCCTGCCAGGGGGCCACGGTATCCCTTTCGGACTTTCCCGCAACCCCGGCAGGCAATGGTCTCATCGGACCCCTTCACTCGCTGACACTCTTTGAGGCGCGCGTGGAACACAACGCGCCGTCGACCCGGGCTTGGTCCTTACCGGACGGCGAGCTACCCATTGTTCACCGTCCGCAAGCCCGCGCCTACGGTGGCCGGGAATCAGCGATTGATTCCCGACGCCCGGGGCGTCTCCTCCTGCGGCGGCTACGGGCGTGAGAGCGCGAATATTTGCCTCTCCCTCACGCGTTCCGCCTCCTCCTTTGCGAGCATTACTGCTTCGCAGAAGGAGGTGACGGCCTCCCATGCCCTCTCGCTCCGTACCATGGCCTGGATCAGGGCCGGACGCGAGAGATCCCTGCCACCGATCGCCTCCACGAGGACACGGCGGTGCTCTGCCCAAGCCGGGAATACCTCCACCGTATGCTCCACCGTGTCCTCGAGGAAACCGGCCTGAGACGACATGTGAAGCCAAGTCAGAGGCCCATTGGGCCGAAATAGGCTAAAATAATTTACAAAAAATATTTTTTTTTTAAATATTCCGTATTTCAAAACCTCACAATTCTCTTAGGGAGTTTTCATTGTATATAAAAAGCTCGTGGTCTCAGACAATCGCGCGGATTTATCACAATAATAAGGCGTAAAGAGAGTACCTTTAATAGTTTGTTAAGTGTGGTAACGCCGGCGTAATAAGCGGACTGGCGGTAATAACAGTAACAATGAAAAATAATAACAGCCCGTGTGATAGCGGCCGCGGGCGCGATTAACTGTTTCTGAGCTTTTTGTTTTGAAGTTCAAAATAAATGAGTAAGAAAATTATATAAGGAAACGCTGAAGATCAGAGTAAAGGTCAGTGTTGCATCTTCATCATATTTTGTATTCTAAACTAAAGTGAATAGTGCAGTTATTTAATGGGTTGAGGTAACATAAGTTTAATGTCAAATGTATTTTCGCAGCACTAACTTAAAAAAAAAAATTGGTTTTCTTTTTTCGAAAATCGAACCCATGTTTTTCTCCGAGTTCTCACGGTTCGGTTTTAATTGATCAACTGCTAAGTCGAAAGCAATTTGAACCGTCTGAACAGACTTTCAATCAAATTGAATTTCAAAATGGAACCGAGTAAACCCGGTAATACAATGTGACGATAATTGATTTTTGTTTTGGTAACACTGATTGCTGAAGACGCGTTTGCAAACACATGGAAATTGATGACGTAACCTATTAAATGGTGATCAATATTGGTGATCGTAAAGATGGTGATGCTTTCCGGTCTATAAGGAGACGATTGAGCCGGAAGTCAGGCCCTGATAAGTGACAACACCCAAAATTAGCCACGCCAAGCAGCCAATACATATAATTTTTATCACCCGTAATTCGTATTAATGCATATTATTATTTGACCGATATGTACTTACCTTACGTACTTAACCGTCCAAATAATTTGCAAGTAAAAGCCGTTTTGAAGTTCAAGTCACGCGCACGTCTGGGCATCGTTTTACAAAATGGTTTTTAATGAAATTTATACATCATCATGGTATTTGACCATTACTTTTTATGGGCTAAAAGAAAGTGTTGAATATGTTCGAGGTATGCTTAAACGATAGCAGCAAATTATGCTGTTTTCTGTGGGGGTACATTATTTAATTAGTTTTTTTTTACCGATTACTTATTTAGGTATGCGTTTGTCAGACTGTGAAGCCTAGGTTATTTTGGAACCATAAGGGACTATGTTAGCTGTCGCAAATCAAAGTGTTGCTGTTGGCGTCGTTCGTAAAGATCATTAAGATTCAGAAGTCTCTTGAAATCGCTTAAAAGTTCAATAGTAAAAGCTGATATGTTTAAGCCACATTAAGCTTTTGTTTTTCCGAATGAATCTTGATCTTTTGTCGAAAGTATTGCTGGAGTTAAAGATAGGTCAGGAGGATAGTTTTGCTGTAAGTTTTCAGTTATTAGAGGGAACTGGTAAGCCAGCTACGTGTTTGCAAATACTTCTTCATACTCTACAGTGACACCTTCCTATCAGTTATTGTCCACTAAAAAAAGGTTTGGAAACAAAACCTGACGTATAGACAGAACACATAATATAGCTCATGTGAAGAAGCTTAAGTAAGGTACTATGTACAGTTCGTTCATTATAACTTGTCCCATAACACGAATGATAACACTGTTCTGTCAGTCGCTACCAACTCTATTGGCATTGAAACTAAGCTTGTCAAGCAATAGTGCCAACATGACGGCAAGGGACAAGTTATAGTGAACAGTCAGTAACTCGTATTCACAATTATCCGTTCTAAAAGCTTTTTTGGCACAACCATGTACCGGAGTTGGCATGTAGAAGCATTTGTAAACACGTAGGGCTGCTACCTTTTAAACATAACATCACGCCTGTATCCCCCGAAGGCTTAGGCAGAGGCGTCCCTATAGTACACCCACATTTCACCAGTTATTTTAAGTCCCATGTAATAGGGGGCGAGCCTATTGCCATCAACCGGGCGGGCACAACTCCGGCTGCTACTGAGAATTTCCAGATGGAAAAACCAAACACTTTTCCCGACCCGGGAATGAAATCCAGGACCTTATGCTCAGTAGTAGTGCTTGCGACCACTAGACCAACGAAGCAGTCAACTAAACAGCAGCTACATTTTAATTAAATGAACAGTAATATTAGGTGTTTCGTCTTTACTACGTCTCCAGACTGATTTGAAAACCTCATTTATATAACGAGGAAGCAATCTCTAAGCTACAATATTACTTTATATTCCCACCTCAAAACGTTTTCCGTCCGGATCCATCTCAGGAAGATGCGCGTTAATAAATAATATAGTTTAGGCGTGCAATCTGCGCGGTGCACGGGAATACAAATGGCGGGGCGTTACAGCCACGCCGTTGCGCCGGCGCAGATGCGCGATAGCAACGCGGTATAACGCGGGTATGGTAAAGAATATTGTTTGGGATTTCTGTTATTAATGGCTTATTAAATTAGAAAATAAGATTAAAAAACAAAATGATATGACAAGAATTGTTTGTGAATACTGTCATCGTTTTAATTTGATTTCAAATCAGTATCATTGTTAAACAAGCCTTATCGCTAGGTAAAAGATGCTTACCGAACTCGGTAAGTAAAGTCGGGGAAATTAACTGGTTGGCAAATAGACTACCATCTTCAATTCTCCGTAAATTCAAATGCAACTGTCATTCTCTGACAATGTGTCAATCTGATTAACACCTTATTTCCTTGACTGTATTTTAAACATGCAAGTTTTTTTACATGTTTAAGGTTCCATGCCCAAAGGGTGAAACGGGACTCTATTACCTACTAAGACTCCGCTGTCTGTCCGTCTGTATCTCATGAACCGTGATAGTTAGACAGTTGAAATTTTCACAGACGATGTATTTCTGTTGCCGCTATAACAACAAATACTAAAAACAGAATAAAATAAATATTTAAGGGGGGCTCCCATACAACAGACATATTTTTTTTGCCGTTTTTATAGATAATGGTACGGAACCCTTCATGGCCTGTTTAAATTTTTTAAACATAATGGCGATGATATATCTTCATCGCCATCTAATCATTGACTTATTACAGCCTCATCTAACACCAAACACGCTTCAATTTCCAATCAAAACTCGCCAATAACCGGACAGTATTTAGCACTGGCAACACAAATCACGGCGTTAACCCCTCCACTGCCGCGGGGGTATTTATCGGCACAATAAACTTGCGTAATTTATAACAAGCAATAACAATGTGTGCTGTATCTGAGGGGTAATTTCTCAAACACACACCTCGCCCGTAGCGGCGGCTATCCGACAAATTAAATAGCCGTGTATACGTCCGGACGGACGGACGAACAATCGGTAGGCTCTACTCTTATTAAATGATAAGCCTCGTAATATTAATGTTATCGTGCTGCGCTAGCGGAGGGTTAAACTGTTTTGATTTTTAAATTGCTATGTTCGGTTTTTTTTTTGAGATGTGGTTCGGAATTGAAGATTTTTGTGGATATTGACGCTGAAGTTATTTTTTCGTACGTAATGTTCACGTTAATCATATAACGGTTAAAGGTTTAAAAAAATATTATTCTGAAGTTAAGCCCCTCATCACGTTCGTACCTATGGGATGGCACGGACGACATTTTATTGATCAAAATTTAAGAAACATCTTCTGCTAAAATTATGCATATCCCGTTAAATTCCACCGCGTTCGTGCATTTACATAAATATTGAAGGACAAAACTAGTCTAATTATAATTTAAAATCCTTTATAGTTCTGGACTCCATGAACGCATCCTATTTTCCTCAAGTCTATAAAACCTTTTGACTCGGAGACATCAATGTCAGAACATGCCAGGCTCGGAGTTATAGCGGCTTGAGCCAAGCCTCCTTAGATCTCACCAACATTTAATACTCCACCACTTCGTTAATATTTTCAACTCTACAGGAATAAATTTCGATTACTTCATTAGTGTTATGAATAACTTAAGTAGATCCAAACGACCATACACAAGTATTAATATAAACTGCTGTCTGAGATGTTCCAATTACCATTTGCAAGTCATTACACATAAATACAGCGGTTAATCTCGCTCCGAGGAAATTAAAGACTTAATTAAATTACGGACCAAATCAATTTGTATCTTATGAGAACTAAACAGAAATTTAATTAGCGATGCGCAACAGAAGAAATGTCAAAAAGGTATTAAGAAAAAACGTACAAAATTAATGCGGGCGCGCATACCTGAGCGCCCGGCACCTTGTGGCAAATTGAAAAGACCGCGCTTGCTCTCCGAGCTAATAATAAATTCTCAAATAATAATAATTCATAAATAATAATCGTGGAAGAAACAAAATAAAAATATTATACACGTCGAAATAATAAAGGATTTGCCCGGGAAGCAGTCGACACGGGTTGACTTTTGTTGAGGATAGCAGCGGCCGGATTAAATGCATTCCGATTTGAACTTTGAAAGTTCTCAACTGAAGTGGAAAAAAACATTGTTTGTACTGAAGAAAACTAAGACGCCTTGTTTATAAATTGACGCCCAAAACATGCGTTCGGCCAACACTTAAACGCAGAAATTGCGGGTTAGGTCACGATCATTACGTTATTTTTATCATAGTATAATAGTCAAGTTAGTAGCAGGCGCGCTATAATCAAACGGCATAAAGGCGCCAGTGTGCGCCGGCCCGCCGAACATAAAATTGTTTTTTCGTCCAACAGCTATAATTAGGCGATGCGTTACGTTTTTGTTTGCCCCACATTTCCCGATCCTCTAATTTTTGTGTTTTTTGCCGCTCCTTTTGTAGTCGTTAATATGATTACACCGTTGGGATGATGGCTTCATACGTGTTTTAGGTTATAACTTAATTTGCTCGGGTTACTTATTTGTTTTTTTATTGTTGTCCGACTTCCTGAGAGTCTGTCGTGTGTTTTTTGCGGCCGGTCGTTAGTTGGAGGTGATTGAATGTGATGGTGGGCAAATTGTGGGTCGCTCGTACCGTCGCGTCGCGCCGTGATGCCGTCCACGTCTCAGCGTCACGTAGTTAGTTTGATTCGAATGTTGACTCAGTGTGTCGTAATTGGATCGTAATCTGTTAGCAGAACTTTTTGTCGAGATGATTGCGTTCTCCCGCTATCACGTACACTCAAACATTCGATGATATTGACCGTTTAGCTTATTTTGAGCGTAAATTAATTTCTAATGGGGTAGGCAGGCGGCGCGGCCGGCGCGTTAGGGCCGAGAATGTCTTAATAATGTTTCGTGTCTGATGCAATCAAGCGGTTAACGCTTCGTGCAGCGCTGATAAATGGCTGGAGTTACGTAAACGTTTGAGCTTAAACGCCCGCTTTTTAACGCGCTTCAACCTCCAGGAGCTTATCGAATGTAATTAAACCATATTCCCCGACCATCATTGCTTCAAATTTCGTGTCCTAAGAACTCAAACCTTTACCATCTCTTTTCAAATTCCTTCCAAAACCCTTCAAAAAGCAATATTTCTTCGCCACGTTTTCCATAAAGCGCTGCACTCGCTTCACAAGTCAGCGGTAATGGCGCGGCTCGGTTTGACAAGTAAATTGAGCTTGGACGTGCGACGTGCAAATTGGTCGACACCGCTTGCACGCAACGTGCTAGGGCTTCGTGCTCGTGCGTGGCTCACGGAGTGACACTTGGGTAACACGCCGCCACGAAACACTAGCTTTGAGAACTAAATTATTAAAGGAAATAGTCCTCATTATAAAATTTGTAAGCAGTGTTTCTTTGTTTCAAGTTGATTTTATAACTTGGTCTTTTCTTTCTGTCTGGTCACGTTGACTGCATTTCGTGTTTCTTTTGATTGTTTAGTTTTAGTTGGTTAGTCGCCACTTCAACCATACCAGCTCTAAACTTTACAATGACATAAATATAATTTAATTTTTAATTTTTACCCCATGACTAAAAGTCTACTGAAGAGAAAAGTGACTGACTGGCTTAAATCCTTGTCTTATGAAGAAACTGAGCAACTTATGGTATCATAACACGGTAAACACTCACACACACACACTTCACCCCACCTCCCCTTTACAATTATATTACATAGTAACCTCCATATAAAGAATATTCCATTGTTTATTCCTTTTAAGAAAAAAAAAATATATATTTTATTTTACAGTTTTTGGAAAATTTACAGCTAGACTTTTTGCACGATTGAGAGTAACAAAATAAGGCAAATTAAAAGTTTTCACGGATATAAGAGAACATAAAAAAAGTATTTGAGAAGGTAGACAGTTGAGTAAAGACAGTATCTTATACGTTTCAAACAGCGCAAACTGTTAGCAATTAATTTACGTGATCAAAAAAGAAATTACATATAATCTTTTTAATTTAGATATACCCGTATTGAAAACGTCGATGTCGCCGTCCCGGCAGACCGCATTATACGTATGACTCGCTCTGACTAAGTATGAATTCCGTCTGTAATTCGTTCCTACCGTAGAAGTATGCAAAAGATAAGGATTGCGCAGAAAAGCAGAAGGAACCCGCAGTCTGATTTTGTTCAGCAATTCAGGAAGCTCGGTTGAACCGTTAGCAATTCTAAATAAAAACGCCAAATCCGCAATACTTCTACGCTCAGAAAGAAGAAGTAGATGAAATATTTTACAGCGTAGGAGATAAGTGGGAGAGTAAGTTTTAGACCGGAATTGAAAACTTATACCTCAAAAAATTTCTTTGTATGTCTTCCAATCGATTGATGTATATGTTATAGGTAATTAGGATTCCAAACTTGAGAGGCATACTCAAGATGACTGCGAACAAAAGTACAGTAGAGAATTTTATTCAATTAATTACTAATTAACTTTCTTTGTGAAGTCTGGAACAATGTCTTTGTATATATTTTTAGGTCGGGTGTCGATAGCAGCGCCACAGTATTTCACTTTTGTGGCTATCTTCGTTTTCCTTTGTAAATGTTGTTCCAAATAAACTTCTATTATTTTTATTTTATTATTTTTGGGCTCCAAATTCGTACGTCGTATTTAAGACGGGCTCTCACCGGGTGTATTCACCTGTAGATGTAGCAGTCCAAGATTCAATTTTGATCATTATCTAGTAGCAGATTGACTAGTTAATTATTAGTAATTCTCCTCACTCACGGATGCAATGCTCGAATGTGAACTGTTACATTAGGTACTGGCAAATGCTCCCAGAGCGGTGGGCCCAAACTGCTGGAAGTTTGAACTGCAACCATCCTTCTATTTTGGACCAACAAGCATCGAAATTACGTAGCCTTTAGGGAATTTATAGTATTCGAAATTGTTCGATACCTGTAGGAGAAGGTCCAAAGAAGACCGTCTGCTTTATAATCGACAATGAATACGCTGATGAACTGGTTGAAACTAGGAGGCGTCAAAGTCTGAACAGTGAATTATTACGAAGTTATATTATAGCCTAAAGTTTAAGGCATATAACGATTCATAAGCACACCTAATAGACCAACAAATAATAACAAAAACACAATAATAAGCCACAAATACCACAATTACTCATGTAGGTGAACGTTACGATGTATACAACCGAACACAATTGCTTTCCGTGTATCTAAATCAATTTTATTGGACCATATCACTTGTTATCTAATTATACTTCACCAGCTTACAAACTGACCAGAAACACAGACCCTTGGAATAAGCCAATTTGGTCAAAATCACGGGTTGTTTTATAATGGTTTTTCGAACTACTTCTTACAAACGGCTCGACCTTGGATGTAACCAAGTTGGTTGAGCTCAGGGGTCTGGCTATATTGGTTGTTCGAACTACTTCGCTTTGTATGATAATTTTAAAATCGACTTCGGCGATGAAAAATTGATTTCGGCTGATATGCTTTTGATTATATGGTTGGAAGTCGTTAGATACAATTATTTGGATACAGGTACGGGATTGTTTTGGGCTATTAAGTTAGTATGGATGATAATAAAGACGTTAGTTTGTGGTGGCGGCGTCCTGTTTTTTTGAGGGACTCCTCTGAGTTCATAGTAATGTCACATGAATATAGATGGGACACTCCACAGTTTAGGTATGACGCTACAAGTTCGCGGCGGGCCCGTCTTGCTGGGCCAATTCAGTGAGTGTTACGTAGTCAGAAGATCTAAGATATAGAAAGAGAGGCAACTTCCAGGTGAATATGTGAACTGTAGGTAATTAGCACTGTGTGACCTGAATTGCACTTTATTGTGTCGTAGCCAGAGTCGCTTTTTATTGAAATCCCTCCCATCCCTTCATCCCTTTCCCTTGGACGATGCGATGCGGTTTTGGTGCAAAAATTGCCATGAAATTTTCAGTTTTTTTTTTAAATTATACTTCTGGAGAGACCTCAGCGATCCTTTGCTAAAAACTATGTCATTTAAACCCTACAGAGTCCCCACTAGAACGGTATTTTTTTAAATTCATTTGTATTATTTAGACAACAACACAACACACACATACACACTCATGCACACGCTCACCCACGTTCACTTAATTATATTATTTTTTTTTGTCTTACTACACCCCTGTACTGTTTTTATTGTGTTTTAAGTAAGTACCTACAGTTGTGAAGGAGCGGAGTCCTCTAATACAGGCATTATTTGCTTAAATGAGGACTCCAAACCCAAAATTGTTTATGTATAACTTTTTGACACAATAAACGTTATTACTCGTATTATTATTTTTGGTAAACAATTTTTTTTTCTTAGCTTTTTGGTTAGTTTAAGCTACATTAACGGGCCAAGCCAAGTCAATGTAGCGTGTGTGTGTGGTGAGGATTATGCGTCTTTTTTATGTGGAATTTATGTTATGAGGAGTGATTTCATTTTCTTCAATTTGCATGAACTTTCTGACTAAATTCTGCAGGTGTTTTAAATTGCGGCTTTTTGGAGTGTTATATAAATTGAGTCTTTTGGGTCTATTAGTTTGAGGCTGTGGTGGAGGTGATTGGGTATAACACCCGTTGTGGAGACAACAATGGGTACAACGTAGACTTTTTCCTGTCTCCAAATTCTGGTCACTTCTTTTTTCAGTTCAGCAAATTTAATGATTATTTAGGTTAGCCAACAATTGTTTACACAATACATTTAAAATAAATTTCTTAATAATACGTTTGTAAACGCAACAATTACTTATAGGCTAACACAACATGCACCAATTATAGTTTTACATGGTATAAAAGCCAAAGAGGAAAATTAAAATTTCAGTTTTACATTAATTTTTGGTAATTATGAGCTGTGTCAGGTTCTTACTGTGTGGCAGCTTTTTGTTTATCAGGTTATTATCCAACTGCATGTGTCTACTCATTATGATCCTGATAATTTAAGCAGCAAACGTACTATTAGGTACTAATGTATTTGATTCCGTAAGAACACATACTGCATTAGCCAGACGTCAAAGGCGTATTCTTTTTGTGCATATTCAAATCTTATATAATAAAATCTTAAAAATTTACCCGCTCTCTTTTCATAAATGCAAGTCTAACTGGCTTCTTACTCTTAACTACGAAGAAATGGAAAAATATTTTATTCGGTCAAGTGAACACACGCTCACACACACACACACACATACACCCACACTCCACATCCACACACTACTTTCACACTACATTTTCAATACTTTTAAAAGATTCCATTATTCCATTTACTTTTAAAAGAGTAACCGTGGAGTTTCTTGCCGGCTGTTCTCCATAGGAATCGACCAATTGGAACCGTGCACCTAGCTTCTGACGTTTCATAAGTGCCCTTGTAGGTTTATGTGAAATAAAATATTTTGAATTTGAATTGAATTTGAATACCCTAAAGTACTATTGTAATTTTTGCATGCTCAAAATTATCATGTTCAAAAATCTTAATTGGTATAAAAAATATAATGTATCTACTGAATTGGAAGAAGGCGCTGAAATACAGGTTTTTCCCTACTCTGGATTTCAGAGGCTTTATAGGTTTTGTAACTCTTAAATCATTTCAATAAACATTACCTATATTTATTTTTATTTTGATTATTTTATTGTTGTACTAGAGTCGCATCGGCGGTGGCGCGGCGGGAGCCTTAACACTCACAAGCAAGTATTACATCGCAACTTAATAATTAGTCATTGCCTAAATTCAAATACAGAATCATCCTTACAGTCGAAGCGTTCGTAATTATATGCAAAGTTAAGCTGTTTACACACTACGCGTGACTACGGCTGTTGTAAACGACAACGATACTCCTGGATGCGTCACGACGTTGCAGTTGCAATATCTGTGCCGCCGGCTCCTACTTAGATGGCAGATTCCTTAATGTTATAATACCGATGTGGAGTCTTTATTAGTATTAACAATTGCGGTTTCGGTAACAATCACGTTTCTTTTATATAATGGTCTTAAAACGTTAGGAAACTGGGAAGCCTACCTTGTCTGTATGTTGTGCTAAGTCAAATGCTGCATCTTTTCATGCAGAGAACAAGGAATAAAAAAAAAAAAAAAAAAAAAAACGATTAACAAGCATTAAACACAAAAAATAATAATATAATTATCAATTAAGGGTATGCTAGTCGGTCATTCTTCCATACAAATGTAGTATGGGGATTACTTGTCTGTTTAACGGTGTAAAAACTAAAAATTATATCAAGTATTTTTATCATTATCTTCTAGCCCTGTATGGAAACAGAATTGGATAAAAATAATTTTTTTGGAAGTTTGTGAGCATCAAAACTTCCATATTTCAACACTAATGTTAGCTCGTCTTTGGTGTAAATAAATAACTTAGTAGTAAAAATATGGCAAAATAGACAAGATAGATAATTTATTCAAAAGTTCATATAATTTTATTTTGAGACATCCAGTAGTTTTTCCATAATATCTATGCACCCAAAGGTCTGTTCATGAAATTTTACGCGCTCGTTTTCATTATAAATCATAATCTATTTCACTAAATAAATAAATAAATAAAAACCAGATGAACGAAACTAAATAAATAAATAATTAACATGCATATTAGTCCCACCCTTTTTTTTTTTTTTTTTTGGGTGGGAAATCATCAAATGACTTCTCCCACTCTGGGTAGAGTGGAAGGGCGTGTCAGACTCTTACTGACTAAAACCCACCCGTGTTCCTTCTGTTGCCTTTGGAATGCCAGGGGGCCACGGTATCGCTTTCGGACTTTCCCGCGACTCCGGCAGGCAATGGTCCCATCGGACCCCTTCACTCGCTGACACTCTTTGAGGCGCGCGTGGAACACAACGCGTCGTCGACCCGGGCTTGGTCCTTACCGAACGGCGAGCTACCCATTGCTCACCGTCCGCAAGCCCGCGCCTACGGTGGCCGGGAATCCGCAATGGATTCCCGACACCCAGGGCGTCTCCTCCCGCATATTAGTCACACCCACCATCGAGTTCGAGCCGTCGACTAGTGCACTCTTAACAATAAAACAATTACTATTATCAATTATTGTTTATAATTTTTTTATTCATCAAGTCCTGGTTTCCTCACAATGTAGGTAAGTAGACCCATCCGTCAGTGAGGTCCAAAATGAAAAAGAAAAAAAAGCGTTCTTCTATCACTTATTGATATCCCCATGCATGAAACGGTGCCATTATTGATATCATTATGTCTTATCATCCCAATATTGGTGCTCATAATAATCGATCCAATGCATGGTGCATCGAATATTATGACCATCAAGCAAGCCAAAGAACACTAAACTATGAATAGTGTAGTGTACAATAGCACACAAAAGCTATAAAAATATCAATATGTCATAGTATTTTTCTTGTGTTTATTGGTTCAGCAAGTGAAAATGGTACGATTTCGTGGCAGCTCGGAGGTGAGGTAATCACTTCATTATATGCCAGCGCCGTCTAGCGTGCTGTGAAGCCTGGGTGGGGTGGCCATGAGCTGGGGAATGGAGGAGGACGACGAACTTGTTCTGTTTTATTAACTAAAATAATAATAAAGACACATAAAGACACCAAAAGTTACAAGGATTCTAGGGTCGATCTCGATCATTGTTCGTGAAAACTTATATTAATTTTACTTGCAGCTCATTATTATATTACATTATACTAATACATATCTAATTGGTGACTCTCATTCTATATCATATAAGAAATATAATAAAATAGTTTTTGAAAAAGTAATTACTGCAAGAACGATTCTGTGGCCAAAAATATTCTAGTGTCTGGATGTTTGTTCCGGATTTGCGCAAAGTAGATAGCAAAAGTATCAAAAGCGGCCGTTTTGACACTTTTGCTATCTACTTTGAGTCCTGTTTTAACAACGTAAAAATACTTTTTCATCCCACCATCTCGGAAAGAGTATTTTTAATCTTCAGTATCTGAGTGGAAAAGCCGTTTTTATTCTCTAGAGGATAAAGTAAATTGAATTTAGAACATCGTGTGCACTAAGTTTGTGAATTAAAAAAAACATTAAACCTATTTACTGCTACCTCTATGGTGCCGAATATATCATACAACTTTTTTTTAATTTGTTAAAAGCTCAGACTCGGAACCTTCTTGGTGTTCTTTTTTCAATTTGCTTTGTACGCGGTTCTTTACGCGGCATTTTTTCACGTCATTGTTAAACCTTAGGTATATTAAAAACAAGAAACTTGAAAACAAGTGAAAAAACTAAAATGAGTGATTCTAGCGACGAGGAAGTTTGCTTGACGCCAACAGAATTGACTGAAACTGTTAATAATGCGCAAATGAGCTTTCTCCCTCAACAATCACGCGAGAAGTATTTAAAACAGTACGATATGTTCAACACGTGGCGACTAGCAAAAGGAGCCAAAACTTTCTCAGAAAACGTTTTGCTGGCATATTTTATAGAATTATCCGAGAACAAGAAAGCAAGCACTCTATGGAGTACGTATTCGATGCTAAAAGCAACAATAAAGATGAAAAAAGACAAACATATCGATACCTATCCTAAATTAGTGGCATTTTTAAAAAGAGCCTCATCTGGTCATCAACCAAAAAAATCGAAGGTTTTCACAGTATCTGATATTGAAAAGTTTCTTAACGAAGCACCCGATTCCGTATATTTGGCGGCAAAAGTAAGTCAGTTGCACATTCAGTATCTACTTAAGTATATTAATCTCAATTAAATAGTATACTTAGTAGATGTTGATAGGCATAATTATGCGTTCATATCAATTTTATTCATTTATCTACTACAATACTCTTTACGTTACAGGTTGTTCTTATTATTGGAATAAACGGAGCATGTCGAACTAATGAACTAACACAACTTAATGTCAAAAACATTGAGAAACATTCAGATGACTTACTATTAATTAATTTACCTAATACAAAGACAAAAAGAGACCGCAACTTCGTCATTCGCAAGGAATACGTAACGATTGTTGAGAAATATCAAGCCTTACGCCCGCCTAACACTCCAATCAATCGATTTTTTCTACAGTATCGCAATGGAAAGTGTGTTAGACAGCCTATGGGTACTAATAAAATTGGCAGTATCCCACGAGAAATAGCAACATTTCTTGAACTTCCAGAACCCCTGTTGTACACGGGTCATTGTTTCCGACGAACTTCAGCCACACTTTTGGCTGATTCCGGAGCTGATCTGCTGTCCCTTAAGCGCCACGGAGGCTGGAAGTCCAATGCAGTTGTAGAGGGATACATAGAGGATTCCATCCAAAATAAGTCTAAAATATGTGAAGGCATCGTAGGAGCCATTACACTGAAAGAGCCTCAATCGGATCCTTGTACTGGCCCTTCTACATCAAAAATAAGCCGTTATGAAACACCTAACCATCTCCCTCTCTCTCCAACATTCACGCCAAGGGAATCCGATGAATCGGTACAACTATTAAGTATGACAGATAGTTTACCGAAAAACAGTACACAAGTGACTAACACCAATATTACAGTACCAAACAAAAATATTACACTCAATTTAAATAACTGTAGCAACGTTACTTTAAAATTTTCTTAATTATACCTTAGTATTATTTTGTTATAATTTAAAGATTATTCTGTAATACTTACCTGTCATAATGTAGTAATTAATACCTAAACTGAAATAAAAGTGTACCTATCTTGTGATTGTAAACGTTTTTTTTTTTGCATTTAGTCATTTCCTCGCTGAGGTGGAATGAAAAGTTACGTGTTGCACTCGAGTGCAAAGATTTTTCACCTCGTGCTCTTTTGATTCCCTCGCTAACGCTCAGGATTCTAATTTTGAATCACTCGCTGCGCTCGTGATTCAATTTTAGAATCCTTCGCTTGCTCGGTCATCAAAATTGAACACGCGGTTAAAAAGCAACTTTGCACTCTTGTATAACAAATAACTATTTCACCTCAGCACCTCAAACAAGCAGGTTTTGCTGTCAAAAAACAGTGTGCAAAATTCGATTTTGCTGCGAGCGTGAGACAAAGTAACTTTTTAATATTTTTTTTTAAATGCCGACAGCAGTGTTGGGTCTACTCACAAAATTCTAAAGATTTAAACTTCAATTAGTTTTGTCACAAAAGTGAGAAATAGAAACAAATCGATTCGAAGTTCGATTTCAAAATTCCATAACTACCTACTAGGCCCAAAAAAGAAACAAACAATAAAACGTTCGGATATACTTATAACATTAAAATTGCAAATCATCTGTTAAGGTTTTATTTAAATTCTGCTTTAAATTTTTGGAACGAAGTTCTTGCGGCTTGGGGTAAGAGTGCAGTGGCAGATATCGTTACGCGAAAAGGCGCTTGCGACTGTCTTCTTCTAATTCAAAGAGAAAGAGAGAGATAGTAAGTGTGAATTTTGTCGAAATGAAAATCCAAGATGGCGGTTGCGAAAATATTCACATTTTTCATAATGGGTGTCGTTTTCATAGTTTTGAAGGGTGCCAAAGTCGACCGTGAGTTCAAAATGTAAATCCAAGATGGCGGCTGCGAAAATTTTCAAATTTTTCTTCATGGGTATCGTTTCTATGGTTTTCAAGGTTGCTAAAGCCGATAGTGAAGTCAAAATGTAAATCCAAGATGGCCGCTGCAAACATTTTCAAATTTTTCTTCTTGGGTATCGTTTCTATGGTTTTCAAGGTTGCTTAAGCCGATAGTGAAGTCAAAATAAAAATCCAAGATGGCGGCTGCGAAAATTTTCACATTTTTCGACATGGGTGTCGTTTTCATAGTTTTCGAGGGTGCTAAAGTCGATAGTGAGGTCAAAATATAAATCCAAGATGGTGGCTGCAAACTTCGAGGTGATGAAGCTTATGTAAAAAAAAAACTTGTCCGATCCGAAAATCTGAGGAAAATTGGCATATGGTAATGCAGTAACATTACAAAACAGTATTTTTTTGATTATTATCGATAGTAAAAGTTATTGGTATTTAAAATTCACATTTTTAGTTCCAAAATTACCCCAAATCCATAAAAAAATTGCAAAATTCATAACTTATGACTTTTAGACACCCGCTAAACGACGGCCGCCGCCCGCACAAATGTAAAATTCGATCAAATTCACCATTGAAAAAAAAATTAGGGATTATTTTTTCTTTTTTCCTGAAAATTTCCACATAAATATGCTAACAGTACGATACCTAACAACACCCTCACGGATCGGACAGGGTTTTTTTTTACATGTTGTATGTTCTCGCTGCTGAGGTGAAAAGTTGTATGTGTTACACGAGAGCAAAGTTATTTGCATCTCGTGTCTTTGAATCCCTCGCAGCGCTCAGGATTCTAACCTAGAATCACTCGCTACGCTCGTGATTCAATTATAGAATCCTTCGCTTACTCGGGATTCAAAATCAACACTCGCAGCAAAAAACGACTTTGCTCTCTTGTTGCACAAATAACTATATCCTCTTTGTAACAAACTCCAAGTTTAAATTCTTTTATCTTTATTTTCTATGCTATGCTACGATTTTTTATTCAATGAGGGCGCCACTTAGCTCGGGGTAGCACCTTAATACTCAACGCATGGCCACCCCAGTCCTTCGTATTATAGAAAAGAATGGAAAATTGTGAAAAATTGCTTCTTGTTAAGTTCGGCCCGTGATCGTGGGCCGATACTGCTCGGGGGCACTACACTAATCATTTCGGAACATTTCCCTTTTATATTTCATGGGAAACGCGCCCCATGAAATATAACCTCATTATGTTTATGGGAACGTGAATATATTTAATGTAGGCCGTAGGTGAATATAAGGGTTGGTTGTTATAAAGCCGTATCGGTAATACCTATATACCATAATGTACAAGGAATGGCTTATGGATGATTCTCCCGAAATGAATCGTCTGAAACAGGAGAATCGGAACTTTTAAAATTTTTTTTTTCTTGAGATGATTTCTGGAGTTGCCGATTCGCTGACAAATAAATTAACTTCGTGCGAGTTTCGATTTGCCCAATTCGGGCTAGTAAATTCCGGGCGAATCACCATGCCCATGCATAAAAAATTCACTGACATTCAATGCTGAATGCATTGAATGTCAGTGAATTTTTTTTTTACTCAATTAGCTGAATATTTAATCGCAAATAACAACTTTTCTAAAAACTAAATACATTATATGGGTGTATAATATCATAATTGATGCAGTGACGATTGTGAAGAACTCATATTTATAGATAAAACTAGCTTTTGTCCACGGCATCGCCCACGTGAAGGTCAGAAATTATCCCACAGGAACGTACTACAGAGAAAAAAGTATCCTTTGTCCTAACCCAGGTCATGGTAATCTCAAATTTCATTAAAATCCGTTCAGCCGTTTTAGCGTAGAAGCGTAAGAAACAAACAAACAAACTCACTTTCGCATTTATAATATGTATTAGTTAGGATGTAGACTCACTAGTCATTTCTTTATCTGCTTGGTCTGAATTTTGTATCTTGCTCTAGGCTAAAATGTTTCACCCTCTTTTACATACTTGATTGTCATAAGATCCCCTGTCTGCCCTTCATATCACATACGTTAGCCAGTAGTTCCCCTATCTGCCCTTCATATCACTACTAACAGTTATCAGTAGTAACTTAAGTGCATAGTTAGGTACTACGAGTATTAGGTAACTAGTAAAAATATCAGTCAGGTTTGCCAATGAATTTCAAAAGTCAGATAATGTAATTAAATACATTATAGTTAGAAACTAAACAGTATCTGTGTTTGTGGTTTTAAAAAACACACCGATGACACTATGAATTTCAAAAGTCAGATACTTAATGTAATTAAATACATTAAGGTTAGAAACTAAACAGTATCTGTTTGTACCTAGTTTTTTTTTAAACACACCTATGACACTATGAATTTCAAAAGTCAGATACTTAATGTAATTAAATACACTAGAGTTAGAAACTAAACAGTATCTGTGTTTGTGGTTTTTAAAAAACACACCGATGACACTATGAATTTCAAAAGACAGATACTTAATGTAATTAAATACACAAGAGTTCGAAACTAAACAGTATCTGTTTGTAGGTTTTTTTTAAACACACCACCCACACTATGAATTTCAAAAGTCAGATACATAATGAAATTTTCACTTCTCATGCTCTGAAAGTGCTTCTTCGTGCAGGATATAGGCTGCACAAAGTCGAATTTTGTGCACTAGTGCATTAACGTATCTACTCATAAATGTATCTATATTAAGGCAAAGAAAATGAACCATACAGCCAAACACAATAAGTTCATAGATAGAATTTGTTATTTTATAATATTGACTTTAATTTATTTGCCATAAGTGTTTTTTAAGACATGAAATATATTAAAATTAAAATTTAAGTAAGTACGGTAGGTTATTTAATTAATTTAAGTAAATTATTATTACAAAATTAATTTAATAGTAGGCTGATAGGTCTGCAGCCCAAGCCTAATATCAATGCCGGGAAAAACAATTTCCTTCAGTATTCAAAACTGTACTAATTTTACTTTGAATTTTAATTAAAGAAATATTATGTTATAATATTGTTTTATTTCCTCGCAATCGAAGTGAAAAGCAGAGTTTATAACTTGTCCACAAAACCATTTTATCCTCGACATTACTATCAGCCCTCGCCTTCGTCTCGGGCTGCTAAAAGTCTCGGATTAAAATGGTTCGTTTTGTGCACTTGTTGTAAAATCTACTATAAATACACTAGTTAGAAATTAAACAGTATCTGTGTTTGTGGTTTAAAAAAAAACACACAACAACTTCAACAAACTTTCAATGGTACATAGTCAATGGAAATTGTGTTCTTTCATTTGTTCCATTACATCTACATTAATTTTACAAAATCGTGAAACGCCTTTATCGTTCCATATACACCAAGGTATCAGTTATTATACCCCTGAAACTCACATAACAAATTAATACAATTTCCTGCTCCGACATTTTCATTTTTGAACCGTTTTATCGGCGTACACATTTAATTTCCTGCTGAAACATAATTAAGTTATGCCGTTTTTTCATGTAAAACACTTTTTTCTTGGAGTCACGAAATATTATTTTCTATTAGGACTGTTCAAATGGCCTTTTTTGAGTAAGTATAATTTTATGCTACTGTTTAACATAAGTAAGTAGTAAGTTGTGAATTTGAATCTTAATGTGATCTTAGAGTTATAAGTTTAATAACCTTATATATTAGGTATATTATGTTTTGTTTAATGTGTGTTGGGTAGGTACATAGATCACTTTTTTACCTAACAGTGAGTTCAAAATGTATTTGTGTGATTTATACATGGCTGTAAATAAATATACCTATTATATTGTTGTATTTTTTTACAGCCCTTTGATTGTAGAGATCCTATGTGAGCAAATGGAAATTCGGATCTATATCAGAGTTTCAGTCTTATTAGCCTTCTTTCTTCTTTTCCAGCATCGTCCACCTCATTAGTCATTAGCTGTAGTTTACTGAAAATATTAGTATTTATCTCAAAATTCAAAATTCAAAATATTTTATTTCACATAAACCTACATGGGCACTTATGAAACGTCAGAAGCTAGGTGCACGGTTCCAATTGGTCGTTTCCTATGGAGAAGAGCCGGCAAGAAACTCCACGGTTACTCTTTTAAAAATAATTGGTTTTTACAATATTTTCAAATAACAGTGTTATTAGGTATGGGAGGACAGTGTAGGTCTTTCAACAGGTACCAGGTACTTAACAAAATAATTATGGTCAGCAAATCCACTAAGCCTACAGCGTTCTCACATTCACAAAATAGAAAATAATCTATATAAAAATAAATAAATTATTAAAAATAAAAAAGTATTAAAAACGAAATGACGTGATTGATATTACAATTCTGAATAATTATCATGATCACAAAAGCCACTAATAAAGATTTAAAGTTAAATTGTAGGTATATTATAATGTCAAATAATAGCGTGATTTAAATGTCAAGGAAGAATGTAAAAATAAAAATGTAAAAATATATATATATATAAACATGGTAATTTGGGAGCAGTTAATAGACTTATACAATTTGCCGTTAATGAGCTACCAGGGAAGCCACATGTGCAGAAGGAATTATTGCCAAACTTCCTTGTCTTCAACGTAGTCTTTAATTTTATAATATGCATTCTTGATAAGAATGCGTTTAATGTGGGTTTTGAACTTCCCATCGCTAAGTTCTGTAACCGACTTAGGCAACTTGTTATAAAAGCGGATACTGTTTATAAGAAATGACTTGCTTGTTTTAGTTAATCTAAATTTGGGTATCAAAATTTCATGTCTACTACGTGTATTTATATTATGGAAATCGCTTCTTATTTTGAAAAGTCCTAAGTTTTTGCGAACATACAAAATACTTTCTAAGATATAAAGAGAAGGCAGAGTCAGTATATCTATTTCTTTGAATTTGTTTCGAAGGGATTCGCGAGGACCCATTTTATAGATAGCGCGGATTGCTCTCTTTTGTAAGATGAAAATTGAATCTACGTCAGCTGCCGATCCCCACAGCAGAATGGCATAAGACATAATACTGTGGAAATAAGCAAAGTATACTAACCTAGCTGTGGCTATATCAGTCAACTGCCTTATTTTTCTTACTGCATATGCAGCTGAACTTAATCTACCTGAAAGAGTTCTAATGTGGGCGCCCCATTGCAATTTTGAATCTAAAGTAATTCCCAAAAATATAGTTTCCGTTATTGCATCTAGTTGTTTGCCATCAAGTTTTAGATTTAGACCAACTTGAGGTACATTTGGTAATGAGAATCTAATACATTTAGTTTTGTTCGCATTCAGTAAAAGATTATTAGCTGCGAACCATTTCGAAAGAACAGCTAGACTATCGTTGACATGTAAAACATCTGTATCTTTTCTATCTATTTTAAAAATTAGAGAAGTATCGTCAGCAAATAGAATTATATCCGATAAGTTAGCCATCATATAAGGAAGGTCATTTATATAGACTAGAAATAAAAAAGGGCCAAGAATTGAACCTTGAGGCACGCCCATTTTAACTAGAGACCCCGAGGACGTCGCCCCATTAACGTTTACTTTTTGTTGCCTGTTTGATAGATAAGAAAGAACAAGGTCAGCAGCTTGTCCACGAATTCCGTAGTGGTGTAATTTACAGATCAGTGTAGTATGGTCAACGCAGTCAAACGCTTTTGAGAGGTCACAGAAAATGCCAATTGCATCCCGGGAATTCTCCCAGGATTCCAAAATGTGACTGATGAGTTTTACTCCAGCGTCAGTTGTCGACCTACCTTTCGTGAAACCAAACTGGTGACTATGTAAAATCCCATTTGAACTAAAATGTGACAGCATCTGGTCCAGCATGATTTTTTCATATATTTTACTCAATGCTGGTAACACAGATATAGGTCTATAATTAGAGGGATCACTCTTACTACCCGATTTGAAAATTGGTACTACTTTACTATGTTTCATTAAATCAGGAAACGTACCGCTATCTAAACATTGATTAAATATGCCTGTTAGAACAGGGGCAATTGTGTCAATGATATCTCCAAGAACCTTAACGGAAATGCCCCATAAGTCTTCAGTGTTTTTTATGTTAAGACTTTTGAATGCTTTTTCAATTGTGACAATAGAAATAGGCTTGAATTCAAAACTTGGAATGTCCTTACTGAAGTTTTCTTTTAGAAGAGATTCAGCTAGTATAGATGATGAGGAGAGAGATTTCGTAACTTCTATTGGGATGTTGGTAAAGAAATTTTCTAGTGTCTCAGCAACTTTTAACTTATCTGAAATGGTTTCATTATCAATTTTTAAAGACACTTCATTCTGTTCTCGCTGTTTCGTGTTTCCAGTTTCTTTGTTAATTATCTGCCACACAGCTTTTATTTTATTATTAGAAATACTAATTTTGTTACTTAATAATTTTGATTTAGCTTGGGCGCAGACTCTTTTAAATATCTTTGAATAGTTTCTTACATAATTATGGACAGCTTCATCAGAAGTCAATGATTTTTCGTTATACAAATTATATAAAATATCTCTGCTTTTTCTAATGCCAGCAGTGGCCCATTCGTTAAATTTTGGTTTAGTATTTATTGTTACTTTTCGTACAGGACATGCTTTATTGAATTCTTGGCATAATGTAGAAAATAATGTACCGTAGTTTATATTGGGGTCTTGTGAATCAAAACTAGCTGTTGAAAGATTGTTATGAACATTATTATTAAACATTTTCAATTTATTTTTAGTAAGAGGTCTTATCTGAATAGTTTTATTTAAAAGTAACTTTTTATATGATTCAAAGGCTACAAGTTGACCTGTATGATCAGACCTGACGCCACTAATTAGGGACGAGTCTTTTATTTTACAATTAGTAAATACATTATCTATGCATGTAGCTGAGGTTGCAGTTATTCTAGTTGCTACATTAAATATACATTTTAAATTGAAAGATTTAAACAATGAGATGAGCTTACATTTTTCAGGTGAATTTACTAATAGATCAATATTTAGGTCACCACAAACAAAAACTATTTTATTATCTCTAAAAAGTTTAGTTAGTATATCTTCCATTATGATTAAAAATGATGACAAGTTTGAGGCTGGTGGTCTATAAACACATAAGAAAGTATGGCCTTCAATCTCTGCACATGCTACCTCACATAAGCGATCAACAGAGCAAGCAGTGATATCCTTCCTTTCCTTATATCTGAAATGACTATTGCATAATATCAAGGTACCACCCCCTAATGAAGACCTGTTGTACGCACTGGCAACTGAAAAATTATTTACATTAAACAACATCCTATCTGGTTTTAACCAGGTTTCACAAAAACACAAGATATCCATATGATATTTA
The DNA here is from genome assembly GCA_963853775.1 of Xanthia togata. Taxonomy (NCBI): domain Eukaryota; kingdom Metazoa; phylum Arthropoda; class Insecta; order Lepidoptera; family Noctuidae; genus Xanthia; species Xanthia togata. The sequence goes on along the minus strand of OY970795.1, from coordinate 20,711,171 downwards.
TCTATTAACATTTCCACGTCTAGGATTTTGCCAGAGAAGCGATTTAAATTCTGGTGATATAGTAAAATATTATTATTATGCTTCTCTTTTGTCGATTCTAAAAGTTTAAAGAATCTGTTACAGTATTATTAGAAGTACTAGATAATACTGTTTCGTCACTTAAGCTAATCTCAGTTAAAACATTAATAACTGCGTGTATATTGAAGGCTAATAAAGTAGCTAATACATGTTGGCTTTTCTTAGGTAAAAACATATGATCCTGAGTCAACACAAAATCTCTAACAAAATTGTTAGTATCAAAATACAATAAACGGTCACTATGACGACATGCCAAAATATGCATAAGATTATTTAAGCTAAAAATGTAATTGTTATCTTGCTCATATAACTTATCAGAATATGGCAATGCACATAATATTAATTTACCTAATTTTAATTTAAGTAGGGTGTCAATACCATTAACTATGTCCCTTTTAGTAATGCTCAGACTGTTTCCAATTAATAGCACTACAGTAGTCTGCTCATTCATTGGTGTATGTTTTATTTTATGAACAAGCTCATTAAAGTGCAGGTTATGGTAACAACAGTTAACTATAGTATGTTTAGAGCGATTATTTAACAATGATCCAAAACCTGCTCCTAGTCTATCTGAATAGACCAAAACATTACTTTGAGTTGGGTTTACAGTTTCTAAAGTATGAGTTAAAGTGGGTAAAGCTGTAGGAACAACATGCTGTGATGTGAGAGGTGGCGGAGTGGGAGCATAACTACAGGTGAGATTGTTTGTCAGTGACTCACACCTCTCTCCATTGCACTTCACCAAGTCCACCAACTCACAGGCCCCTTGCAAGCGCTCACTTAACATTTGTTGGCTATGCTCATACTTAAAAAAGATTTCCTTTAGTGAATTTTCCCTGCTCAGTAATTCCTTCTGAAGGTTCTGTATGTCAACATCATACATTTCTCTGCTAGTTTCCAACTTATCATTACATACATTTAATTGATTTTGTAAGTTGATACGCTCTTTTCTAAGATTAATGTTACACTTATAAATATTATGTGTTTTCAAGAGTTTTTTATATTTTTTAATATTTCTAGTGATTTTAATATATTTTTTAATTTTTTTATGACTAGTTAGGATGGGACATTTAGTTAAGGTATCTTCCCCAGTCAGATCTATGGTAATGGTGGACTTTTCACACTCCAGTCCGGATACACTAGGAGTACCAACCAACTCGTTGAAAAGTTTATTGGTGTTGGCTACCTGTTCGCTGGCTTTCAGAGAATCGATGATGGAAATTTTGTTGTGTGCCTTGCACAGTTCCGCTTCAAGACCTGATATGCGTTTCAGTGCCTGGTCATGAGTGTCACTGCACTGTTGGAAGTCTGACACTAGTTGACGGAGATGGTGATGCTGGTCAAGTATATCCATGTGCTGGGTGTGGAGTTCAACAAGCTGGCTCTTGAGTTGAGTATTTCTGTCATTAACCCTCTGGACTTCAATCTCGCTGTCCTCTCTTTCCTGCAGCAGCTGGTTGGAAAGTATTTTTGATGCCTCTAGCTCCTTCAGTGCAACATTCAGTTTGTCACTGATGTCACGAATTGTGGCTCCGCGGGTCATCATAGTCACAAATTACTCCAAATGGCACCTGGAATGTGATAAGAACAGATGAGTAGGTATATGAGAATCAAGATGAGATAACTTGAGAAGATAGAATAGTTAACAAGAATATGAATTAATACAAAACAAATATGGAGTTCTAGAATAGACTATGAAAATATGGAGGTAGAAAGAGTAAGAAGTTATTTTATTTATTCAGACTTATCACAATTTGTACGAATAGTAATTACTTATTATATTAGCATTTAAATTAAGTACTTAATTAATTATTATCTAGTTTTTTTCTTTAAGGGCTTAATAAGATTAAGAGGTAACAAAGTTTCATCAATTCGACAGTAAGATTGGTTTTAAACAATGGTAAGTAGCAAATTAAGGATAAATATGTGTAAAGTAAAGTTTGTATTGTATGTTTTATGTCTGGGGCAAGTGTTTTTGTCGTCGATTTTGCTTCCACTATTTGTCAAGCAAAAGGAGACATAAGCGGTGCCGGTGAGTACTGGACGTAGCTCATAGCTCTGAGCAGTGTTTACAGGTGTTGTGAAGTGTGTAAATATAACTACAATATTGAATAGTTTAAAACAAAATACTCCCCGGGTTCGATGAATTCAAATTTCCAATCCAAACGTTGACACTTGACAGCCGGTAGATGACTTATCGAATTATCGAATATTATGTGTAATCTCAACAAAAACACGGCACAAACACTGAGTGTGATACTTTTTACTTAGATTCTAAGATTAAGAGTAGATTTTACACTAATTAAACACAATTAATTAATAATTCAAAATAATTTAACTAAGACGTCGTTTTTTTCACGACCCGTCACCAGTGTTGCCAGCGCGCCATTCTGTCTTCATCTGTTGAACATAGTATTTTTATTTCAGAATAGGCCCACAAAATAGAATATACACAAGAAATAAAGTCATAAATATTACATAAATGTATACAAATTGTTGTATCACGCCTAAAAGCGTCATTAAAAATAACTTTTGGTTTCTCTTAATGTTCAACTCTGATCCGATAAGGGCTCGTCCACGCGGGTGAACGGGCGATCCTGCAATTATAAAGGAATTAGCCCAAAACTGCGCCTTCAATGGGCACAAATTGATATAATAAAAAGTAGTGTGGTTAGCGTTGACGCAACGCTAGGGTTGCTACCTTCATTCATATTAAAATTTACTTTATTGAATAGAATATTCTTTCATATGTATACCATTATGAATTATAGATATAAATGTAGAAATTTTACATGGAATGACACTATGGGCGGGCTTTTCCTGAAATACGATCTTCCAAAGACAAACTTTGGATGGATTAAAGGGAGGCCTTATAATCTAAAGAATTGGTTGTACAACGGTAATTTTATTTGCAAATCAAATTGGCAACATTCATAATCAACAATAGAAAAATTATGTTAACATGATTAATGACATGAAATTTGATGTTGTAACTAAATAGTTATTGTGTTCTTATATTAATTATATTCAGTGTTAATTTCTTCTATTGATGATTATTAGAAATGAACACTGAATCAAGTTCTTTGCATAGGGTGACTAAATGGATTAATCGAATTTGATCTACTTAGTGGATTGTTAACAAACTTGATAATATCATGCGGTATAAAGCTGATTTGCCTGAACCTCAGGAAGTCTATAGTAGTCCCTGGGCGTCGGGAATCGATTGCCGATTCCCGGCCACCGTAGGCGCGGGCTTGCGGATGGTGAGCAATGGGTAGCTCGCCGTCCGGTAAGGACCAGGCCCGGGTCGACGGCGCGTTGTGTTCCACGCGCGCCTCAAAGAGATGTCAGCAAGTGAAGGGGTCCGATGAGACCATTGCCTGCCGGGGTTGCGGGATTAGTCCGAAAGGGATACCGTGGCCCCCTGGCATTGCACAGGCAACAGAAGGAACACGGGTGGGTTTTAGTCAGTAAGAGTCTGACACGCCCTCCCGCTCCACCCAGAGCGGGAGACGTCATTTGATGATTTCCCACCCAAAAAAAAAAAAAAAAGGAAGTCTATATACAGTTATTCTTACTTTGTTCTAGCATATTCAATAAGATCAGGTATGGCTATTATAAATAATCTAAATAAAATCTTCAATACGTTTTGCTTTAAAAAACCACATAATTTTAAGAAAAAAAAAACTTGATCCTTATAAGGTATGTGCTTCAAACGTCAGTTGCTCGCTTATTAAATAGCGAAATAAAAAGCAAAAAAACAAATTACGCACAATAAAAAATATATTTGTACGTCCAGCCCTAAGTCAAGTTGTCGCCCAATAATTAAGTGATTACGTTAGAAACGCGTGTCGCCGTCCGCGCGATTTGTATCTGCGTTTCGGACGATCATTAGCGCAGTGTGGAATTGCCCTTATTCGTGTCTCGATTGAGACATTTCGTAATTATTGTAATATACTGAACGTTTTCGTAAGGTTTCTGCTTGAGATTTTTGTGGGAAAAGTTGAGATTTGAAGGTGGCTTTAACGCAAGATTTCGAGGCATGGTTTTCATAAGTTAGGTACTATAAGAACAATGGGATAAGTTAATTTCTCGGAATTGCTTAGTATCTTAAGTACTGAGATTACACTAACTATAAATCTCTTAAGATGTCTTATATAGTATCCTTTCTAACGGTTTGCTAGTATTCAATGTAGTTCAAATTGATCGATACCGAATGGCATAAACACTCAAATTCATTACAATAATGACATTAATAAACATCATTACTGAAGAATGACAATTACACGAAAATATTCGAACAAAAAAATATACCAATTAATATAATTTCCCTCAGACGTATTAATTGCTTACCCCGACTTAGTAAAAAGATTAATGTTGGTGATAAGCAGGCTAAATGAAAAGCTGGCCGAATTGAATCATTTGGGTATGAATGCCTTCATTTGCATACACTATAATTAGTGGTTAATGCTGTACCACTGTGCTCAGTGGGGTTTTGACCACTTTGCAAGGAAATCGAGAGAAGGTTAAGTTGGTTGAACTGTGGGTTCACTTCGTGTACTCTACGTAGTCCAAGGCAAGGGGTACGGGCGCTTCGTTCCCCGTCTCACTTACGGTATGTCCGTAAATGAGATGGAGTACGAAGCGCCCGTAACTACTGTCGAAACTACAGATTCAATGCTTAGGGATTAGACCTCCTGTTCCGTTTAAAGATCTCGAAAAATATAGATTTAGATTTTTTTTGTGCAAGACGTACGAGTTTGATATCCCTCGATATCAAACTCTTCCACTTACGCTGAATTTCAAAACTATTCGGTCATTTTCATCTATTAGGTCTTCTTCCTAATAGATTGCAGCATCAGCAAGAATTTGACCGAATCGAATACCTACCAACTATGTCTACAATTCAAACATAAATGCGTAGCAGACTGCGTAGCCTACGCAGCTCTACGCGTAGCACGCAGTGTAGCGTTGCGTAGCACTCAGCGTAGCGTAGCGTTGCGTATGCCTACGCAGCTTGCTACGTGTCTACAAAACGTATTTCTGTGTTTGTGTAAATCAGTTTCAAAATAGGTTTATATCATGATCGAAAATATGCAGGAAACTTAGGCTGCGATGTCTATAGCTAGTATTTTCTTGATTATCTTTCATTATTATTCAATGTTTAGATTGCATCTCGTTAAGATGTTTTATGAAAAGGTGTAAGTACGGTTACGTGATCAGACTAGCGGATGCTTTGAACTACTGCATTACTTACATGTAGTACATAAAGTATTTTACAACAAATAAGATTTTTGAATTTTTGTTTATTTTACGCTCCACGACTCAACTAGGCTGTCTGTGTATTAAGAATAATAGAAGAAGTTATATTCGAGGTAGTATATAATTTGTGGTTGCAATTAATGTACTTTAACTACGTACGGAGTAATAACAAGACATTATATTTGATATACATTGTATTTTGTGACGTTGTGTGTGTATTATGGCTAATTAAATGTTGACTTAGGCCTAATTATTATATACTTGGGAGATATATGGCCTCGTAGCGCTCAAAAGAACCTTGGAAGCAATTTATGTTAATTTTAATTAATTATAACATCACGCCTTGTTTCCCCGAAGGGTTAGGCAGAGGTGTACCTATAGTACACCCACATTTTGCCAGTTATGTTTAAGTCCCATGTAATAGGAGGCGAGCCTATTGCCATCAACCGGGCACAAATCCAGACTCCGGGCTGCCACTGAGAAATTCCAGAAAGAAAAACCCGATAACACTTTGCCCGACCCCGAATCGAATCCAGGACCTCATGTTAAGCAGTAGCGCTAGCGACCACTAGACCAACGAGCCAGTTAAAGCCTGCGTTATAGTTTAATTAATTATCTTTATACTAAAGTATAGGATTTATCATAAAAAAATATTGAATAGGTTTGTGCAGAAGGTTTTTCTGGGATTCACCATGCAACCTGCATGGTGAATCCGTCTTGGTTTTGCTTTTAAGGGTTCCGTTCCCGAAGGGTACCAAACGGAACTAAGCCTTCACTGTTTGTCCGTCTGTCATTCAGCGGGCTGTATCTCATGAACCGTAATAGGTAGATAGTTGAAATATTCACAAATTGTGTATTTCTATTGCCGCTATAATGAAATGAAATTGTTTACAAATACACGTCACAATAAAAAGAAAAAAGAAAAAGTTTAGATGAGTTCGGCGTTTCCTATCTGACTACTCTGAGAAGAAAGACCGAAACAAACTCAGAGGTCACAGTCTCTTTTAAAGTCCAGACATAATCTTGGTCAGGCAACAACATTATATTAGAGTTAATCTTCTTATCGTGTGGTTAGTGACTAACCTGGTGTCAGAGTTATAAAGCCGCCCATGGGCCTCTGACTTGGCTTCACATGCCGTCGAGAAATATCTCTCAGGCATGCTGGTTTCCTCACGATGTTTTCCTTCACCGTTTTTGAAGCTAGTGATAATTATACAATACGCACATGAATCCCAAAATTCAGAGGTGCGCGCCTTGGATTCGAACTCGAGACCTATGACCTTGTCAGTCCGACGGTCACACCACTAGGCTATCACTGCTAATTATTAGAGTTTATAATTAAAGGGGATCCCCATACAAAACTTTTATTCGGCGTGTTTTGCTCGATCTTAATACAGTACGGAACCATTCAAGTGCGAGGCTGACTCACTCGTGGCCGGTCTTTCTGGTTGTTTGCCATTGTAGTAATTTGCGTCGTTTGGGAACTTTATATCGGGGTTTTCCCAGTATACCTATACATAAATTGAGTGTGAACAATTTAAACACTATGGCTGTGGAAAGGTGCAGAGGCAGATGAGAACAACTCGTACTTATTAAATAAAGTTGAACTACTTATTTGGGATACAGACAGTCAACTTGACAACTTTAGACAATTTTGTGGGTATGCTGAGTGGTCAATTGTTTAACATGACTCTATTGAATCTATCAAGAGATCGAAAAAGAAGTAAAAATTGTTTTTTTCTTTGTTTGTTTGTAAGTTTGTAGGTATTTAGCGGGGAAATCTCCAGAACTTTTTATTTTTTTATACAAATGTTGCCCCACACTAGTAGTAGTTACCTATTATGGTTGATGAGATACAACCCGCTGACAGACAGACGGACAGCAGGGGCTTAGTAATACGGTTCCGCTTGGCACCCGTCGGGTACAAAACCCTAATAAATAATAAATATTGACAGTGAAGAAGAAAGATGAATATTTTTACCTGTATACCAAATACTTTATTCGATTGTACTAATAACTCTCCTCAAATGTGTTCTGCAGTCTATAACTTAATAAGACGTAAAAGAAAATTCGCATGTATAAGTTTTTTTCCTTAGAATCACGTTAGAATATCGAGGTTAGTAAACCAGCATCGTTAAATTAATTACTCGCCTATTCCAAGATATGAATGTGAATTATGTGCCTTATCTCTTAAATCACTCTTCCAATTTGCAATATTAATTTAAATTATGACGTGCAGTAAATTATAATATTAATATTAGAATAATAATTTATTGAACGAATTTAAATTTATTTATGTGTGGTCATTGGTCATATGCCTTAATTTTCATACCGCTTTTTCTAGTCGCTTTTATAATTAATAATAAAAAAAACTGTTTAGTTCTCCCATAATAAATTTTAAAATTAAATCGTTTGGAGACTTTGCCACCTGTCCCTCTTAAATCTTGAGGAAACTTTGCTAGAGCAAATCTTGTTTTCATCGTCGGTACAACATCTTTGCAGCATGACACTATGGTAGATGGTTCTGGAGTTAGATTCTGTTCATCCAACTGATATTACCCCCTAGGAAAAGACCACACGCCTCTCTCTTACTTCAAATAACATCATTAACAGAAGTAAAAGCCTCCAATTGAAAACCGCGCCAAATAACACTTAACCCATAAACGCAGCGAATTTTTTTAACACCAAGATTGCGAAAATCACACGAAATGAGCGCCAAATGCGCCTCTTAATATAAAATCCCGGCAATTTACCTAAACACCCAGTTATTACGCACTTCATCCTCACCGCGGGTAATATGTTATACGAATGGGTTATAATAACAGAAATGGCTAACGATGATGCGGGCAGTGTCGAGAATGGCTGGCTATATCCATTACTCATTTGAGATAGATGGCTCTGTGAAAGTCCGAAAGTAACTGGCCGGTAATCAGTTTTAATCTGTGCAATGTAACTGTACTGTCGTATTAGCGAGAATGTCAGTGCGTTTTTTATTTTCGGAATTTGTGTTTGGAACGTAATTAAATGATGTTTTTTTTTTTTTGTTGTTTTGTATCATGATATAATTGCGTAAAGTCTATGCTAGAGACACGCACACAACATAACATAACATTGCACCGTAATCCCCGAAGGGTTAGGCAGAGTTGTACCTATAGTACTCCCACATTTCGCCAGGGCGAGCACACAACCAGTTGTAGGTAGATATAATTTATGATTAAACTAATATTTCGTACTCATTTCAAAGTGATCGAAACCTACTAGAATCGCGTTGCACTGTCTGCGGGAGCCTTAACTGTAATTTAATTCTCAAATTTTACGCACCGGTCCCAAGATTTGTAGCATTATGTAACGTTACATTTGTAGGTACATAAAATAAATACAATCACGCGCTTGATCTTTGACCAGCTGCGCGGACGCGTGAAATATGTGGTTCACTATGTTATTTGTCCTTAGGCTGCATTCTTACTGGTCAGTTGGTAGGTGTTTGGATAACTTAAGGTGGAAAATGCATCCGAAAATGCATCAGATTTATGTAGGTACTTCATTCACCCCGCGTCCACGTACACTTGACCAATATTTAACCATAGCTTTTAATCATCGACAACGATGCGATCAACAATATTGAAATTACCGTTGCAAGTAAACATTACAAAGATAAAAGATACGACGATATGTGATAATTACACCCTGCAATATACTATAAATTGATATCAGCCATCCATAAACGTAGGCTGTCAATCAGATAACGTTTTTGCGACAAAAAAACACAAAATAAACAAAAACTTTCCCGCTTATAACATTAGTGTGATTAAAAACGTATAGTCGACAAAATTGTTTGGTATGCGAGAAAGAAATAAACAGAAAAATAAACAAGCTGGTTATATTCATTACTATTACCTGCGGGCTGCGTTTCAGTAAATCTTTACACAAAGTGTGATGTGAAGACTTTAAGTACTCAACAAGAGCACAAACATGGTTAAAAGAGGAGCCTACTTATCAGTTTTGATAGTCTGTATGCGAGCTTGTCGTTTCATTGTCACGAATTTTTCACGGTTGTCATCTGTCAAATGCAGCTGTTTTTCGGTAAATGTAAATAAAGTCGAGTGTTGTTGACATCACTCTACTAGTGATGTCAACAACACTCGACTTTATTTTGTATGAATCATTGGAGTAATTGGTGTCGTTTAGGTCGAACAGTCAAGTGTAAGGCTAAAGCTTCGATCACACGAGGTTTTCCGACGGTCGAACGGAAATCGATCACAGTTTTGTGGTTTGCTGCTGCTGCTACTTGCAGCTCTATACATATATCTATAAAGTATCTGTTTGTAATGTCAAAATAACAGCTTTTTACTAAATGCTTAAGAAAGTATATACGGTACTTACCTATAACAAAAAAACAATTAAAAAAATAAATTGTCTCTCTATTTGTTTGTTCCGGCTAAAATCCGAAACGGATCGGAACAGATCTGCTAGTGAGAGTCACGCCTAAATCGGTCCAGCCGATTTTGACATGACTCTCACTCGCAGATTACCCAGTAACTGGGTTGTGGAGGTCAGATAGGCAGTCGCTCCATGTAGCATACTGGTATTCAGCTGCATCCGGAAAGATTGGAAGCTGATCCCAACATAGTTGGGAAAAGTTTAGGCAGATTATGATGCTTCTGCCGAAGTCAAATTAACCAGACTGAAAAGCGTGGCGGGACTGACTGGCGCGCCCCCGTTGTAAAAATAGTGCCATCCACGAAGACGCGCCCCACTCTTCTTCCTAATCACTTACTGTACAACATACCGCTAGTGGTTTAGTTTTGTCGTGTTTACTAAACGTTATTTTTTTAATACCAGAGACTAATTTGAAATGTCAAGTGATTGTTGTTGGTTTTTGAATTTGGAGTTTGACATTTGCACCTGTCAAATTAGTCTCTGGTATTAAAAAACTAACTTTAATTACCCATTCATAGGTAATTAGTGTGTATCGATAATACTAAAACACTAGTGGAATGTTGCACTCGTTTATGAAGAACAGTGGGGTGCAATATCTGTAGGTACTCTTCATTTAAATATCCCAAAGTCGTGGCTATTTTGATGTTGTCATTTTTGCCTGTAGCAAAATTCTATAATCTCATGTTGATCAGTGGATGTTGACGGTCTGACATAACGATGACGAAGCACGTGCTGGTTCTGATTATCTATTAATCCGTAATTATATTGTAGTGACAGCTTGTTAGCTGCCTGATAAGTTATCTATTAAGAGCATCGCAATTAGCCAATGTTATTATCTGAAGTTTGACATGACATCAAGTTTATTTTTGTAGATCGATATTGAAAGCACAAAGATTGGGTAGGTTACGAATGAAACATTTTAATTTTAAAGACTCAAAATTGAAACTCAAACCATTTATGGCACAGGCACTTTTAAATTGTCAAAGAGTCGGTCAGTTAGTCAGAAAATTGAAGCTAGTTGCCCACAAAACGTAGATCTCTATGGAGAAGAACGGGCAAGAAACTCCAACTTTTAAATATAGAAATTACAAAATCCTGGGTACAATTACTCTTGTTGATTCTATATGTGAGAACAATGTAAAAGAAAAAAAAAAGAAAGAAAATACGTTTATTTGCGGTAAAAAAAACGATTAAAATATATAAATAAAGCGTGTTTACATTGTTACTGTTAGCTACTAAATCAACCCTGCTAGACAAAGGCCTCCCCTAGGCTGCGCCACAGCAATGCCCTCCACCTTCTGGATCCAGTCTATCCCAGACACCTTTTTGAAGTCGTTGGCCCAGTTAGCTGGGCGGCGTTCAACACTTCGCTTGCCTATACACGGTCTCCACTCTAGAACTCGTCTGCTCCACCGACCATCTCCGGTCCTTCGACGATGCTTAGCTAGTAGCAATTAATAAAATAATAAATACAAATTTAAAAACAGCCTATAACATTCCTTAATTACAAAAAAAAAAAAACCCTTCGACGACGGGACAGTTTTTTCTGTTTTTTGCTTTCTGAAGTCATACCATAGCAGTTAATACTAGTCCAATAACCAATGTAGTACACTGGCTTGTTAGTCCAGTGGTCACAAGTACTACTGCTGTTCGATTTCCTGGTCGGGCAGTGTTGTTGAAAGGACAATGATTTAAAGTGGTACCAAAAAGTCTCATGCATCAAGATCAAAATTTTATAGTAATTATTATCATAATTTTTTACGACAATACGCGTCATGGATTTGATTTTTGAATAGGGAATTTAATTTAAAATATAAAAGTTCGAATATTGTTTTACTCCCTTTACATGACGTTCACACAACCAGTCATAGTGATGTATAATGCAAAAGAGAGTAGGTATTTTGATGAATCGACGAACCAGTCATTCCAATCGTTTCTTTTGTATAAGAAAACTATAACGTTTGCTTCAAAAACATTATACGAATTAAATGTATTTAGTTTTGCTTTTTTTTGTTGTTGAATACCTAACAGTAACAATTAAGTAAAACCAAAACACCAAATCGATTTGGTATTGCTAATTGACACAAAATCGATTTTCTTACAAAATATTTTGATTTATCGATCACATCCCTAAATCCCGGCAGGCACATTTCTGACATTTGATCATGTTAATCCGTATTATCTTTGCGCTAGCGAATATCTACGTCCGTTTGCGTTTTAAGAATTGAGATTAATTAATTATTGTATTGTGTGTTGAGAAGTAGAACTTGTTTGTATTTTTTAAACTTATTTCTGTATATTTCATTGTGCAAATATGTCGAGTCCTACTTGCCTGGTTTTAGGTTATTTTAGATTTTATAAAATTACTCCAAAATACGGGGTTTGTTTACAAAAAAAACTTTTGTATGAGTGATTATGATAAGTGTAGACTATAAAAACAAAGTTTGATTTTGATGCAGCATGGTACGGGATTCCATACTTCCATGAGCATTGTCCTTTCCATCAGGAATTTCTCATTTACCAGCCTGGAGTCTGGACTTGTGCCCGTTTGATGGTAATAGGCTCGACCCCTATTGCAAGGGACTTAAACAACTGGTGAAATGTTGGTATGCTATTAGGTACATCTCTGCCAAACCCTCCGGGGTTGACAGGCATTATGGTATGTTAGCTACTAGGTCTTTTGACCATCATTACCAAAGTTTAGGTTACTGTAATTAGCTCTATTAGATTATAATTAGCCTTTCAGGTTAGGTTATAGGGCGTTAGTTACCGTAATATTTTTTAGCCATTAATTTGCAGTGGCCTTAAATTAACACAAATATCGGAGACCTCAAGAAATGCATAACAATTTCGACCATATGTAATAATTTCAGAAAAAGGACCAAACACAAAGTTTTAAAACAAAATAATTAAAATATTAAGTTCATTTTGCCGCCGCAATTACACGGTGTCGCATATCAGAGGCGGCGAACATTTGGTGAATAATTTGTTCACGTTTAAAATTATTAACGCGAAACCATTCGTCATGGCGGCGTGGAGGTCTCATGTATTCGCCAATGTTGTTTTTTATATTTGCCATGATATCCAAGTGTTCGCACAAAAAAATACAAATTAATTCTCATATGTTTTTTTGTTTACCATAAAGATTAACCTCGGTTTAAACAAGCTTAATCAATTTAATCTTTCGTTAAATGTCATGTCAACTTGTATGATTAGGGTTGTTATGTAAAACATCCGCAACAGCAAACAGGGTTTTGTAATCCTGCCGACGTCATCTGTAAAAATCTCAACGTGAAAAATAACCCGATGTGTTGTTAAAGTGACAGCTGTCATTCCACCTGATGCTAGGGATATTGACACTATTGACCGCTCACTTCACCTAAGTTTTCACGTTGATATTTGTACAGATTAGTTCAGCTGGACAGTCATGGTATAAATCGACTTCTTCTTCTCCTTTCGTGTCAACACGGGTTATTCCTACTTAGATTAGCAGAAAAAGTACTGAAATTTCTAATTAGCAATAAAATCTGATTACCATTATGTTATTATTGCACCAGGAAGAAATTAAGATTTAAAAGCTTAATTATGTGTTTACCATTAACCAGTTTGTAGTAAAACTGTACATAGTTTATATCGTTAGTTCAAATTCTTAGCCGTTCGGTGTCTTTGAGTTTTACAAAATGGCTGTTTAACACCTTGTTAATGACGCGTTAAATATTTTGTTCTGAATGTAATCACTGGTTAATGGTCTGCGAGAATTCATTTGTTATTGGAATTATGTTGTTTCCCTTATTTTGATAGTTACCGCTGACAATATGCTCAAATATGACTGTGGCTGAGAGCCGTTTGTTGCAAGAACAGAGCATTACAATACATGTATGTATTAGGAATGCGGTCTGTAACTCTATTAATGTCTCGTTTTGTTCACAAGAAAATGACAGCGACAAAAAACATAAATATCGGGCATTTTAAGGATGCCTGTGGCGACTATTCTATAATTGTTTAGCGCATCTAATGACTGTCTGGGTCTGCATCTGCGTCACGAATGAAGAAATAAATCACTGACATGTGTGTTTAATCGTGTTATATTTTGATTCAATAAATTACTCACGTAACATACCTTTTTACATCTTACATACAGTGTGATAGTCAATTTACAAATATCCGTTTTCCAACTTTCATTCGTCTATATAAATATAAATTAAAACTTAATCAATATATTTTGTACCTAAGATATTGTTTCCGACTACAAAAATGTACAGTTAGTAACCATTTATATTTATTACTACACATTACTTTCATATAAATCAAAAATTAAAAAAAAACAAACTATATGTGGCGAAGAGAACTTATGAAGATCGTATGTTCTTTAAAATAATGTCCAAATTGAGAATCATAGTATGTCACCCCTGAATAAATTAAGTAAAATTAAATCACTCTCTATAATAATTTATTCTTAAATAAAGTAAAGGTGATTGACAAAAATTCTGAACTTATGCATTACCATGTACGATTCACTGGCAAAATAAAAATAAAAAATCTTAGTAATAATATATAATCTTAAACAGAAAACTGCTAAGTGTAGAAATAGTCCTTAATCATTGTAACTGGTAGATACAACTTTAGAAAAAAAAAACAGAGATCAAAGAGTTTTTTTAAATATTATTTATCAGAGGGTAAAAAGCTTATCAAATGTGAATTATTAGGATATGCTAATTTTAAATTGGGGTCAGTAGGTTGCAGCAGACAACAAAACGAGCCAACGTCAAATGTCAATTGCTGTAAAATTACCAAATGACAATTATAACAAGTAATAAAATTTATTTTTCATGATGTTTCCATAACAATGTACAAACATTTTTTTTATAGGTGACATTATCTTGAGGTTACTCGACACTTCATTTTCAATGTCACTTCTTCGCGGATAACGGTATTATTTTTTCGCTAAATTGCTCGAACAAATGGCTTTGATCCTTGAAAAAATTGGCTTATCAAATACCAAAATAGTTTGTTTGTATAACTGCAACTTTGTTAGTTGTTAAATAAAATACAGGGTTATAGTTATTTTGTGTCTGATTCAATTTAAAATTAATGTTTCTCCATTGGCAGACGTAAAACAGTCGTTTTCCAATTATTTGGCACTTTCCGATTTTACCGACGAGTCATTCATAAAAATGTTCTATAGAGTTTCAAAGTAGGATAATTTCACGTGCCAACGGCTCGAGACAATAACTCCGTGACCAATCGGGTTGCACATTGTTATGTACCTATTAAACTCACTGCGGAGTAAGTAAAAATGGCAATAAAGCGAGTGCAGCCATATTGTTTTGCTAATTGGCTCTCTTATCGGTCGTTACGCATTATACGTTCATTAATTGTTGTTATTTTACGACGAGAGATTGTATTTCTTTCGCCAATAGTAATTGTATTTATGCCGCCATCTTTATTTGGCCAATGGATATTTTAATTACTTTTTATGCCTCTATTGTTCTAGTTCTTGCCCGTTGTACCAGAAGTTGATAAACGTTAATGAAATGGATTTTCATTCTCTAATTTATTGCACATTTTTATGAACGAAGCCCCACTTCATAAAATTGGATAAAAACAATGTTGAAGTATTCATATTCCATTTGTAATAAGATTAGACATTTAAACAAACCGATTCTGACTTCTAAACCATAGGCATAAGAATTGCATTAAAAGAAAAAAAGTGGTTACAATACCAACTGTTTACTGCAGCTGCCATATGTCATGCCACCAATGCAATAGAAGTCAAAATCGGTTGAACGGACTGTAAAAAAGGTTTAGTTAAATATCTAATCTTGTTTCAAATGGAGTATAGGTACCTATATGTGGTTTTCGCCTTGTGGTTTGCATGGTGAAATAGACTTTCAAAAGGCAATAATGGCGTTTAAATTAAAACTACTCATGGTCGCAGTAGTGTGTTGTCACAATATATGGCAGGTGCAATTATGTCAAAGTTGTATAGTTTTAAGTTAAAACTCACTTTTGTGTCATGTATGTATGATGGTCGGTTCGGTTTATTGCCAAAATTGTTACAAAGTGCTTCTGTCAAGAAATTATACAGTAATGGCGTCGTAATTAAGCTAATTGTACGCCGCTTTGTCTAATGGACCCAACTAAGTTAGTGTTTCATTTACTTATTATAGCTGGGTGGGACAATAACTGTAAAACAGATGAGCTGAAAAGCTGTGTAGTTTCAGACTGCTAAAGTTTAAGAATTAAGCCAAATTTCTGCTGTTTTTTGGAACTTTTTCACCAAATTTCCACATAAAATTATTGTTATTTTTAACACACTTACTTACCCAGTTCATTCGCCATTTGGTAAGTTAACAAATAAAATTTGAAAATTGCAAAAATTATAAAAAACCACATCATCAACAAACGTCAATATAAAATTATTGCCCCGATTGTAAAAGAAAATATAACACTAAGGTTCCCGCAGACAGCCGCGACGCGACTCTAATAAAACAATTTCTATGAAAACTTCATGGAAATTCGAAGAGAGTAGCGTTGCGTCTCTCTGCTGAGCCTTGAAAGAAAATAAATATAGATAATTACTAGATATATACACTACTACCTATATAATACATTGCCTAGATCTAGTATTCACACGAGATATGTAGTTATATGGTACTCAACAAGTCTTTACTGAAGCTGATTACGATCTAATGATAATAACAATAGTTTAACTGTAAGCAAAGGAACATCTCTGAAATGCCTGTAGGGCCAGTGTTCGAGTACAACAGTACTAACGTTGCCACATTCGCAAAAAATTAGGTCCCGAAGTATTTTTCACCTTAAGATACTAGGAATAATGTCCATGTTCCATTTTGCAACGTTACATTCACTGTTGTTCCACTCACTCACAGCGCGAACTTCACTGGAGTGGTCACGAACTAGCCGAGAGCCTCTATAGTCACAAGTTGCAGTCACTTTCACGTGTTAAGTAACGACTCTATACTGAAAGGATTATGTTTTCTTGTTCCCCCGTTTTTGGACAGGTCCTGTTCCGTGGCGTGGCCTCCGCCGCTCAGGTCTAAGGACACGGCTCGGCCGGAGTCGAAGTCGAACTTCTCGAAGTTCGTGTTTGCTCCGCCGAAGTGTTTGAAAAAGGAGGGCTGGGGTTCGGGTATCGGGCTGAAGTTTCGACCGGAATGACCGTCAGACGTGGAACTGTCTGAGTTGTTCATGCCGTCGGCGCCCGAAGGTGCCCGAAGTCTGCCCGACAGAGAGAAGTCTTCAGGACCCGAATCGTGGCAGGAGTCTCCTCCTACCACGTCAATCATGCTGTCTTCCCCTTCAAGGTCTCCGTCTGAGTCGGAATACAGGCCGCTGTTCTTGTGCTGCGCCAGATACTCTGCCTTCAAAGCCTCCAGGTCTACTGCGATGCCCTTTGCCCGCAGCTTCCTCGCTTGTCTCTCCAACGCTTTTGCCAACTTCTTTCTTCTTCTCGCCCTGTTGATAAAATCGATAGGGCCCAATTAGTATAGAATCTATAACTCAAAGGATTGGCTCGATAGTAAAAAATAGTAGATTGTTATACAAGGGATGAAAGGGAACTCGAACTATTGGCGCTACGCTCGTGCGCAAAACCATCTCGTGCCTAAATAGGTTTTTCACCCGAGGTAAACACTCTTCTTTTCATTTCGAATATGAGGAAAGTACATAAAAACCTAATTAGTTAAACAAAATGAGTTCATCAAATTCAGATATTGAATCTGATGAACTCATTTTATACGTAAATAATGTGCACTCGACAAAACAACTGAAGATCGAATTTCCGCTTTCCCGCCTTTTTTATTATATTTCTTTTTCTGTGGCATTCTACCGGCCAGTATTTTTTGTCACTGATGATGGTAAAATATTTAGCTCAAATCAATATCAAAGAAAGTCATGCTTTGACTATCTATCTCTTTGTCGTTGATACTAAGAAGAAGTATAAGCAGATTTGGAGCAATCGAGAAAGACAAGACTGTCTCTCAAATGATTAAATACCGCATTGCTGATGACATCAGCCACAGGACTGCACATGATGCCGTGCGTAACACTTTAACCTCTGCATATTTTTAATTTGTTTATCTTTTTATGTTCTCTTTAATTTACTTGAACACAGTCGATAAACACGATTATATTAATCACGAAATAAAACAAAACCTTTAAACAAATTACATCAGTTAATTAATCACATTTGCACAACATTTAAAAATAATCGCCTTATTTTTAAGTCGTAATAAGCTGTCGGCAGTTTGTTTGAAGATCAATGCAAGATAGCGAAAAAGATTTAAAACACTTTTAAGACGGTGACGGTGAGTCCAAAAATATCTGAATTCTCATTTCTAGAACTTATCAAGTGACACGGTTCTGTGAGGTTTTGTGTGAACAATCATCACAAGTGAGGTCATGAATATAAAATATAGGCATAATGCACAATATTCAGTAAGTAAAATTGATAGCATTGGTACCAAAAACTCCATCCGTGGTTTATGGATTATATTTATGGTTCATATTGTTTGTCTCATAAATACCACAGCGCAGGACAGCAAGAAATATGTACCTAGTATATTCTCCAACATATACAATTTTATTAAACCTCAGTTTCGTACCTATGGCAGCGCTGTCTTGGAAAATGTAGCAGCTATTTATAGAAATGGTAGCTTGCAAAGCTTTATTCGTCGACATGGCCTTAATAATTGTATCTGAACCTTCTAATCCTGATTGGACTATCTCTTGTCATATTCTGGAATTTATACTCCAAAATACAAAACTTTTTTGCATCCTTCTCAAAATGTAAATTTTCCGTCATTGTTTATTTGAGGATTTTGGTCATCATCATTTTTAGCATCCTTCTCAAAATGTAGATTTTTCGACATTGTTTATTCGAGGATTTTGGTCATCATCATTTCAGCCAAAAAAAATCCACTGCTGCATTTTGGCTCTAGAGGAAGTAAAACTACGTTATGCACATATCTCACCTCTCCCTGGCCCTAAGCTCGTGGGGTGGAATGGGCTCTCCTGAACAAGACTGTGGGTGTGCGTTGTGTGCTGGTCGACCTGGTCCCTTCTTCGTGTGTTCTTTCTTGCGCCACTTCGCTCTGCGGTTCTGGAACCATACCTGCTTGACAAAGGAAAGGAATTTAGAAAGATGATAGGCTTTTTTATATGTAGTTGATGTAGGATTGGTCATTAGGTAAGGATATCTTGCTTTAGCTAATAATGTAAATAGGTAGTTTTTTAGTTGGCTTGTAAAACAACCAGGTTTACACGAGTTCTGTAATTTCTGGTAGGTAGGTAGGGATGAGTGTTACATCCACATTTCGCCAGAGCGAGCTAATGTCCCTTTACCAACCACAAATTCGGATAGCAAGCTTTTCCTAAAGAAAAAAAAACAGTAACAAATAGGGATAAAGAATTGGTGTTTTATAGAATAACGGCCACAAAAAGGTGCACATTTAAGCAGGTGACTTTCACGATTGAGACGGTATAAATGTCACGAGTTTGTTTTCATGAATAGGTACAGTTCCGCCTGAAGGTTGAATATCAGTAAATTTTCAATGTATTATAAGGATCGATTTAAAAAAAACGTTATTCCGTTAATCCGTCGCGTCGGTCCGTTTTGCACGATCTTAACGATCACGATTATAGATATCTGTCTTTTTTTTACAACACGAAGCTAGTTCCAAAGTTTGAAAAATTTTGTGAATTACTTAGGTTCCCGTTACTGTCAAAGTTGTCTTCGAGTTTTCGTTTCTGAGTCACAGTTAGTCCTAGAGTTTAAGGTAAAAGCCATAATTTTAGTAATCATACCAATTTTTCGAGTCTCAATACTTAGCTATCAATGCAATTTTCTCTAATTTCATAAAGAGTCCGTGATTTAAACTTCATTTTCTTTTACAAAACCGGGTTACAGGTTAACAACATTTTAAGCAGCATTGGCCTGAGATTAAATACTTAAACGGCATCTATAAAGGTTAGGAGACTTATCTCGCCGCACAAAGGCATGTAAAGTGCCCGCGACCCGCCAAGAATTGAGACGTTAAATTTCAATGCGCTTGCGCATTTGCATCGTAATGCCGGGCAGGCGTGCGCGCGCATTTGACGCGCTGGGTATCGGCGCTATCTTCCGCGATGTGCGAAACATTGTTGGAGCGTTTTACTTGGTTTTGATGTTCATGATAAATAACTATAAATTGTTCATCGTATAGTGTAGCGGTTACACCGCCACATACGAACTACGCATCAAAGACATGACGTCACACAAATCCTGCATCGCGCAATTAGAGTTTACCGCGCGAACGACATACATAAGACTATCCGACATCAACAGTCAGGCAGTCGGCCCGCCAGACACAACACCCGTCTGGTCGGAGGATCCTCCCTTTTCTATGGTGGATGAGTGAACTTTACACCCTGTTCCTCAAGCTACTAAAACTGTAAGGAGGGTTTTTTACTACTTTCTGAGACACCCACAAGCTCTTGATCTGAAATGAGAAATGAAACATCGGCTAACCGATGAATGAGTGAGAATTTGTTGTAAAGAAGTAAAACATACTTGATTTATAAATACCAGAACCATAATCAGCCTATAATGTCCCCACTGCTAGGCCACAGCCCTCCTCTTTGTGAGAGGGAGTGGGCCGTGATCCACCACGCGGGCCCAGTGCTAGATGTCACATGTCTCCGAATTTTTGATTCTAGGACATGCCGGTTTCCTCACGATGTTTTCCTTCACCGTTTTTGAGAGCAGTGCTGATGAAATAATTTACACAAAGTAAAGTAAGTCGTGGCCGTTTCCCTTGGCCCACACTGCACTGCTCTCTTTCTAAATATGTACATACCTACATATATAAATTCACGCCTTTCCACGAGGGTAGGCAGAAACTATAGAACGCCATCTGCTACGATCCTTACATACCTACTCCTTTTGCTTCGTTCATAAATCTGCAGTGCTATTCTGTAACCATCTCACCGTGAAAACTTAGGTGAAGTGAGCTCGGAGTGAGCTGTCAGTCCCGCAGCAGCTGGTCGATTCTGTAATAATCTCACCGTGAAAACTTAGGTGAAGTGAGTTTGTTTTTGCTTGGAATTGACACTATTGACAGCTCACTCCACGCTCACTTCACCGAAGTTTGCACGGTGAGATTTTTACAGAATAGCACCGCAGGTGGAATGACAGCTCACTTCACGTACACTTCACCTAAGTTTTCACCGTGAGATGGTTACAGAATAGACCGGCTGGTTATACTGTGGTGGTGATTTCTAAATCTGACCATCGATATGAAAGAATTGTTGATTGTTCCTACAATGAAGGAAATTAATTTAAGGATGTATTTTGTTAACTCTCCGAGAGCTAGAATCTAGATGGCACAAGTAGACATGTGATAGCCCTAATTTTACGAGAGTAGCAAATGCCGTAGTAAAGAGAATAGCCTGTTAACAAGGAGCTGATCTAACCGCCCAGTCGTCGCTTATGGAGAATGAAGGGATTAAGCGTTTATTCTGAATGTGGGCAAAATTGCAAATAGATGTCAAATATTTCGCCTTTTTTGATTAAGTTGAAATGTGGCTAACTAGTGAACTAAAATATTGAATATGAAATGCAAATAATTAATATCGGAACACCGAATATTTAGTTTTAGATGTAAAAATAGTGTTTGGAAGCTTTCCAAATAAAAGGCCTTTTTTACACCTAAAACGGTTACAACATCAAAATCAGTGTTATAATTGAAATTTATTATTATTCTAGTTCGCTAGTTAGCCACATTTCTCATTTTCATACAGTAATATTGCCATTGCCAAATTAATCAAAACAGGTAAATATTTGACAGCTATTTGCGACTTTGCCAACTTTTACTTATGAGAGCACCGAGCTTTGTTAACAAACAAACATGTTTATATTAAGTTTGTTTGAAGTAGTAAACAATTAAATTAAAATTTAGGGAAACATATTGGTATTACTAGACATTATGCGCGATGGAAACACGATTTGATAAAGTTGCCTCGATAGAATAAATAGGCAAAGTTACCTCTTATCGAGTATTTTTTTCCTCTATTTTATATAAATAAGTAATCATATATTATGATTAATTTACTAAAATAAAGTTCATAGATGACTGGAGCTTTTATGAGTAATATTTTTTTATTTAAGAGCAATATGATGAAAAAAACAACGACAAGCATTGAAACAGTACAAAAGTGTGGTTATTTTCTTTACTCTGTAAAGAAAAAGACAGAGACAAAGGCTGTACGCTCTTAAGGTATCCCAAAAGGTTTTCATATGTTTTGTTTTTTCTTTTTGAAAGTTCTCTTTTCCATTCCAATTTCATCAAGATATTGTCTGTGGTACCTTTATGGCATATCTACCTTTAATGACTCCATGGTCATCTCCTTCATTCCTCTTTTTTTATTCTTTTGAACACTTTCTTCCAACTCTTACGTCTTTCTCCTTTATGACCGTCCCTTTACACATGAATTAACATCTCACAAGCCACATTCCTTACTTTTCATTAGTGTTTCGTCATATCAATTATATTCCTAATATGATAGTGAATATTCATGACTTGCGTTTAGCATCTTCATGGACAAACGATTAACTGTTTTAAGTGCGTTAACGAAAATGATGAGTACCTCGGAGACTCGTATTGTGGTCAAGAGGTCCCTTCAATGACAGAATAGTGGTACTAAAATATCTCGTAATAGGTATTGAATTTAATTGTCGCTGTAATATTACTTTAATGTGAGGTCAATGGGACGTTAATTCGTGGCCAGACCACCGGTAAGCAATGTCGTCATCATAAGTGGCGTGACAAAAGAACGCACAGAAGATTTGTGCAGATTATGAACAGGAAATATTATTACACAATTGTTAAAGATCTACGGTTTTTGAGTTATTGGATAACGCCGGCTGTCGCTGAAAATCAGCGCTGGGGCTCTGTCTCGCATAGGGTCCCAGCATTATGCTGAGCGATGGCCGTTTTGCGTGGATGTGACGCCTATTTTCCCACAAATTGCCCTTTTCGTGTACAGATAGTGCAATCCACGACGACGCGCCCCGCTCCGCGTCGTCGTGGATTGCACTATCTATATTTGTTCTTTCTTTGCGTCATGTTTACCACAGATAAACTTATTTAATTTCTTTCTCTCACATTATGTTTTCACATTTAGAATTTTGTTTGTAGATTTTTGCAACGTATTTTCCTCATGCCAATTTAAAAATACCCACAGATGTTAAACTCATGCCTTTCCCAAAAAAATGTGCTCCAAATAATGCCAACGTTTATGTATCCTTTAAACCGATTGAATAAAAAAAGAAAAACATGGCGTAGGTTCGCCGGGGCACGGCGCGGGTCAGTTTACGAGCAAGCCATCGCTTTTTATTGCAAAACGAGCATAATACAGCTGCGCCCTCTGCCGGATTCATTTGGAATTATTTAATAAAATTATAACATAACGCCTTCCAGCGTCGGGTATAATTAAGAAGATAAATATGAGCGATATTAAAACTGATTCTCTTTATTTATCGTCCGTAAAATTGGGTGAAAAGTTAATTCTCACTCAAATAAGTGGAAATGTTCAGTGTGAGTTTGCAGAAACTGTAGGTTGATAGATTAGTAAGTACCTAGTTGAGGTTGGGGACTATGTAAACTGAAGTTTTATTCCAGGTGCATCGTCTTCACATATAATTATATAATAGGTATGATGCCAGTGTAAAAAATAAGAAATTCTATTTAGTCCGTCAGTCAATTTTATTAATAAAAAAAAAAATTAGACACGTATTTTTTTCGTTATCATATTAATAAAAAATTACTTAGATAAAACGCATTATAGATAAGGGGGTCGTTACGTTAAGTAAGTATAAAACTACATCCTCTTGACGTCATGGCACATTTTAACGCAATGTTATCGCCGTAATTATTTTTTTTACGTAGAAAATGAAAAAAATATTATCGAATATTTTTTAATAATCTACCTGACGGACGAAAAAATAATTTTTGGTCATCATCCCTATTAATGTATACAAAATATTGAAAAACTTTTTAAAGAGTAACGGTGGAGTTTCTTGCCCATTCTTCTCCATACGAAAACTACCTTTTGAAAGGGGCGACTAGAATCAATTTCAAACGTAGACGCTACCAATCGTGTTACCACATACCTACCTACATTTCTATGGCAGATACGAGTATCACAAAACACAAATTGTCGACAACTAGTAGTCAACGGTGACGCAACCAGTTACGCGTGACTGGCAGAGCAGCCGTATTATGAAGTATTAATTCCATTATTATTCCACTGCGAATAAAGGATGGTGCTATTGGCCTTGTATAACTCCGTCTCTCACTCACACTGGAAAAATGGTGTCATGAATACGCCACAATAGGGCCCCAGGTCGCTCGGTCGTTGCCAACGCAATTTTTTCATAAGACTAGCGCGTTATCGTGTGAACAGTGTCTGAATGAATGATGAAATGACTAAAGTTGATACAACTTAAGTTGCGCCATGTGAGAGAACCAGTTGCGTCGTAGTTGGCAACGCCCGTTGCCAACCAATTTAGGTTGAGTTGCCATCACCACGTGTAAGAATGGCCATACACTTCAGTTCCCGTCAAATAACTTTGCCGCTCTGAAGTTAGGTTGCGCATGCGTGCTCGCATGCGCGCTACTGTTTTATAAGTAAGATCGACTACTGCGCAGTCATTTGTAGCCTACTTCAGAGCGGCTTAGTTATTTGATGCGAACTGTACGCACGTTCAATTATTACACGTGTTGAAAAATTTCTGATGTACTCGTAACTTATTCTTTCCATGAAGTCATTGTTAAATTAATTTCTAATTCGTTTTATAAATTTTAATTCAAATCATTTATGTACAAAGTTTGGGTAGGTATTTAGAAAACAATGGCCACCCGTTGTGAATTAATTATAAAGTAAATCAGTACTACGTTTTCTATTTAATACTATTTACTTACCTATATAACTAGCAATTGTTTACTTATGACTGAAAAATCGATTAACGTTGTTCATGCTAAGATTAAATGACGAAAAAGTGTTCAGTATTGTGCCACTTAGAGATTAAATTCAGATGAAACTATGCAGCAGTAGCCAATATAGGTACTTAGATTTTTAGGAATTACAAAGGATAAAAATAAATATTATAATCCAGCAGATTATTTCTTTCGGTCATCGTTCATCCTCTGTAACTACCTAAATGCATCATTAATCTTACATAATCCTCTATTTATGAACTATTTTTATGTCAAAGAATTGCCATCCAATGTGGCAATGCTGCCAGCGTTTTGGGCACTTTTTCCACTAAGAGAAACTTTTGATGCACAATGAGTTCTAGCCTTGTTTTCCTTCATAGCTTGTACAGTCACGACCACCTTGATATGTCTACACTTAGTAACTTTTAAAAGTCATTTTCTCCTCCTGTGTTGATTGTAATTATGTGTTATTACGAACATAGTATATTGGAACCCATACTATTATGGAATAGGTCGTATTTCAAAGTTGCAATCGTAATTCCCCGAGTAAATCGCTTTTGCATTTTGCCAAGTGTTTACATATTATTGCTTGTATATTGTATTTAAATATATGTAAAGGATAAGAATAAATGTAATCCATCAATTTAATATTTGATTTATATCCTCCTTAGTTTGTAAGAAAGTGTATAATGTCATGCCATTGTACCTACGAAAGGAAGGGTTTTCAGGAATTGATTGTTCTAGTGATCTGCAGAGAAAATAATGATAAGAAAAAATAATATCCAAATTCATTAACATTTTAATATAATAACATAACATCACGCCTATAACCCCCGAAGGGTTAGACAGAGATGTACCTATAGTACTCCCACATTTTGAGAGTTATGTTTAAAAGTCCCATGTAATGGGAGCCAGGCATCAACCGGCCACAAATCCAAACTTCGGGCTGCTACTAAGAAATTTCTGATGGAAAAAGCCAATAACACGTTTCCAAATCCGGGAATCGAACCTAGGACCTCATGGTCAGCAGTAGCGCTTGCGACCACTAGACCAATGAATCAGTCATAACATTTAACAAAGTAGAATAATCGTACCTTAAACTTAGATTAAAAGTACCACACAAAATTAAAAGATGACAGCAAAACCATACTTTTAATTAACCCTTATTTTCTAACATCTAATCGAAGCACATTGATTAGTCGGCCGGTCGTAATGACCCGGTGGGTAGTTCCCTCTGCTAATGAGCCACGTATATCCACCCCTTACACCCCCTCGAGGGGGAGTGTCGTTAATACGGGGGTGAAGAGGGAGGGACCTGTGATTTGTTTTTATTTTGGTTTCGTAAAAGTTATGTAAAGCGATTGATGTTTATTGATTGTAGATTTAATTTATTTGATGTAGTTTTAATGGTTTTTCTGTGAAATGAATTTTGTCTATTATGTTGACAGAACATTATTGTAACAAATTATAGTCTTATATTCGGTATATTTCTACTCGCCCACTGTGAATTTATAGATAATAGATAATGTATGTTTCTGCTGCTATAGAAACTAACGTGCGTCATCGTTAGATCAATTCAAGAACGTGAAAAATATACATAAAATCAGATGAAAAACTGTAGATTAAGAATCTTTAAACTTTAACAACATGGTCACGCCCGAAGATTACTAACTCTAATTTTGCCTAAGCTTGTAAAGGATGTATTTGTGCGTTGAGTCAAAAGACAGCAATCAAATATTATCACACAACAACAATAACACACAATACAACTCAATTCAGTACAATATTATTCCTTAGAACTATCAAATCTATGTTCTTTACAAAAAAGTAAGTACCTACGATACCTAAAAACCATTTATTAAGTGACGTCACAGGGACATTTGGCCCGTCTTCCCTACCCGGGGGTGTAAGTAAGACGTTGTGGTGTCGATACATTGACTTGTCATCCTCTGAGGGGTGAAGTTGTCTCCTACATCCCTACGCACTTTGAGGGGCTGAATTTGCTATTGGTAAGGTATTTATTTTAAAGATGGTTACACATGTGTTTTCTGCTTTTTAAAAGGACGTAAAACTTAAACTTGAGATAATTCAAAAGCTCTTGAATGTAATTTCTTAAGAACTTTTGTGATTTTTCGCATATTTTTTTTTTCTTTACCCTCTATGCATTATCACAGAATACGACTAATACGTCATCATTTTAAACATGGTACCTGTCAAAAATACAAATCTTTTTTAGATTCTGTGCCATATAATTATCCTGACTGTACCGAGATGTGATCTGAGTGAATGAAATTGTTTATTCTGTAAATAGGATATCGGAATCACTTGTACTCGTATATTAAAAGAAATAAGCTAGAAAAACTCGATATTTCCTATCTGAATTCCCTTCACCAAGTATCTTTAAAATCCAGACAAAATCTTGGTCCCGTGTAGTGTCTGAAATGGTATTTTGAGGATAAATCCACACACAGGTTTGTGTAGACCTGTCCACAATGAGTGCACGTGCCCATAACATCCATAGTTAGCTTGTATCAATGTTTCCGGTAATTTTATTCGTAGGTATCAGAAAAACCTTCATAATGATAAGACTTTTCTGTAAGAGTAAGATAAGCAAAATCAGTATCTTATTTACACGCTCGGCTCAAGGGAGGGATCCCCACACACATGTGTAGTTAAATAAAGAATTGACTTGCATTAGCGCTGTCATCCCCTTGTAGGGGTGAAACTGTTTACTTTTTCCTGTTTTTGTTTGTTACGTCATTGTATGTAGTCAGTTGGGTTTTTCTTAATAATCTTGAAAATGTTTTTGTGAAATGAGGATCAAAGCTTTCATGGGTAGGTCCCTAAGTAAAATGTAAGTATGCTATCATTAGTTAAGTTCGTCTTTGCCTTTAAACTTACTACCTACCATGACTTTTTCTCGTAATATGCATGCATGCATAACTTCTTATCTATACTATCGATATTAAAAAAAGATTTTTCTGAAGACTCTTCCAGCAGCTCTAAAAGTAAGTAGGCGCGGAGTTTAAAAAAAAAATGTAACAACACTATTACTATGCAGGTAACTTTCTTGGTAATTAATTTACATACATGCATATATAAACTCACACCTTCTGCACATGGGGGTAGGCAGAAACTACAGAACGCCACCTGCTACGATCCTTACATACTTTTTTGCCTCGTTTACCGTTCATACATCTTGGTAAGTTATTTGGCCTGTAAAATAGATCAGCGGGTCGATTCTGTAAAAATCTCACCGTAAAAACATAACAATAGTGCCAGCTTACTTCACCCAAATAAATAAAAAAATAAATTCTATCAATAAATTAAAAGCACCTTACATTTTTTAAGAGGTCTTGACTTTTCATGCCGACGCTACACACCACTTTTTAGGCATTTTGACGACGTAGTATCTGATATTATTATTCGGGTTGAGTAGACTCGGGCCGTTTTCGCGTTGAGATTTTCACAGAATTGATCCGCTGATCACTATTCACTCTTCTATGTTTTTCCTGTGTTTTCGTGTAACGGCACTATTAATAATATTATGATGTCATTATGTAAAATGTTACGATGGCTGTAAAAAATTTATGGCCAATAGTCACCTTCTATTAAATTTTAATAAAGAACATAATATTCTCTATACGTAACAAATAGACACGTTTTCATCATTAAACGACGTCTTGTTTTATACACAACATAAATACTTAAAACAGAAAATCATCAATCGTTTTCATAAAAAAATATTTAGGCTAAAATTTTTCTGGTAGCATTTCAATGCAAGTCGAGCAGTTTTTTTTTCTACTTTTTTTTCAAGATATGTTAAACGAATTATAAAAAATTATAAAAAACAAATAACATGACTGCTAAACACATACCTGCGATAGATACCAAAATTCTATAGATTTTATTGCTTGTTTTTCGCTGTTCAGTTAAATATAATAATATATCATCTTTATTTCTCCATTAATGCATTTACATTATTTTGATCAATGGCTTGTACTGGCTTGATTTAGTGCTCCAGAGTGAAAAACCCTGACTTCTAAACTAGGTTTATGTACCTGTATTTTAGAAGCCAGTGTCCCTTCAAAATGATGCGGATATAAAAAAAATAGGACACACATAATACACAATAATCCATTAGGGCAAGTCCAAGAGAAACGAAAAAAAAAACCACTGAATACAAAAAAAAAGAAAACTAAAATGTTTTTGCAGTCGAGTTATTTGTTTTTTTTTTTATTATTTAATTTATTTCAAGCTTTTTAGTTTTATTAATTATATTACATATTTGGAATTGACTCATTATATTATTAGGTGTATATATAGCTTTAACTTGATATAAATATTGTTGTAATTAATTTAAAAAATAGCCTTTCCCTCCTTTTTTGTATTTCAAGATGCAATATACCTACATATACATATATGTTATACACCATAGGCACTCCATCAATTAAGATAAATCTTACGACACCTCTTAGTTTGAAATTCATCAAACCGTTCAGGCTACAGAGCGTGCCAAAGAAATAGACAAAGATACATTATATACTTTCGAAAAACATTATCTTCCTTCTGGGGCAGTCAGGTAAAACTGAGGAGAAAAAGTTTATCAAAATAAATAGTTAAATGGGAACTTGTCTGAACTTTACGAACTGAACATTATGGGAGACTTTCATCCTGCAGTGACATAATGTGACTCATTAGTGTGTTTGTATTTTAACGTTGGATAAAGGCCTAAAGCAATACAGTATTGTCACTTTTTACTAAAAAGTGACAATACTGTATTGCTTTAGGCCATAATTCCAAAAGACTGCAATATTTTATATTCTTTACACATTCTTCATAGTTACAATTCATTTTTGTTTCAGTTTACGAGTAAATCTTATAAGCCGGGTTATAAGATTCTATAGAATACTGAAAAGAGTGTTGTGTTCCAAGAAATTTGTTTGTTTCCAAACGAAGTAGGATTCCTGATACAAGCAGATTTGTAAACAACCTGGTAAACAATTCCATGAACACAAACTGTAAGGTTTCAGCGCTGTATTTCAGTGTATCGTGCTGTCTCTTTTCTTTCAGTACACAAATTGATATCGAAGTGCTGTGTGACAGAGACGGAAATAAATTTCGCAACATCTTCCCGAATTGCCAGCTAAGCGCTTTCTAATAGGGTTGTCTGTCGTTTACGATCCGGGTTTTTTGGTTATCTTTTATTGAAAAATATCCTATAATGTGTTATGATTACTTAAGATATATCGGTTGGTGTTAATCAGGAGATTATCATTTGTCACAGTAAATTAAATTCATGCCACATTTTTTTCAATACAGGCGTTAAGGAATTAATAACATTTAATGCAGCACCAATTACCTACCTACGGATAATTTCCATCGAAGGGTCGGCACACAAATTAATGAATGAACGTAGATGACAACTCCGTTTTAAACATGTTTAATGTTTAAATTATACGGTTGTCCGTATGTGAAGCACCGCATTTCATTAGGCACAGTAATTACATTAAGGCAATTTAATACGAAGCAAATCTTGTTTGCCAGTGAGAAAATTATTCATGCACGATAATTCACCGCCTCGGGAGCAACCCTGTAGAGGTCTCATGTCTATCTTTTACCGCTAAGCCTACGGCGGTAAAGTCGGCTCGTGTTTGATAGCGACGAGCGCCGAGAGGGATGGAGCGACGTGCCTCGCAAGGGAGCAACAGGGACACACGGCACTCCTTAAATTTTATATTCTATCCGCATTTTGTCGCCTAAGCGTTCCATTTAGTGTTCCATATTTAAACCTCGCGCCATTCTTTTTTCTTCGCAACTGAGCAGAGAATGTAAGAAGATTTTCTATTTTTTTTACTTTTGGGGTGTACTCAGCCAGCGCCGGATGTGTGTGGAATACTGATGTGTGCGTGCGACCGCCAACGCCCTGTTAGGGAATGAAATTGGCATATAAATGTAAATTTTATGCTATGAATTTTAAAATGAAGTCGATACTTCCGCGCTTACGGTGGAGCGAGTGAGCCGTTTTCGCAAGTTTACGTCAGGTTGGGATGAAATTAGACTAGAATATGCCACTTTCGGTAAAGAATGGGCTTTTAACGTCTTTCACGAAACTCTTACGTTATATAAGGCCATGATTACATTTGTCGTCTCTCCAAAACCCCCGAAGCTTTATTTAATAGTTGAATAATGATCCAATGTATTCCACAGCTCCTGGTATTCAAATGCTTCTTTATACAATCTATAGTGCCGCCCTGTAACACAGTGACATTCATGTTTATTCAATTACTTATTTATGAAGCTACATTATAATACTCAATTATTTTACTTCCATATAAAAGGTACCGTTGAAACCTATTAATCGAAGTCAATATTGCGATACTACGATCTGAGACGCAACCCGGGACATCGTCGAACGAACGAAAGAAAATAGAGAAATCAAAGAGGAGGAAAAAATCCACTTTACAGACGCAAACAAGTCACTTTAACTTTATTGAGCTGTAATCGAATTGTGACGTCCCTAGGAGCGGCGACGCGGACGAGGTCGGAGCGGCGCGATCTGCAGCCATCCTTATCTGACCCGCCCATTTAAATCTATGCTATTCAATCGTGCCGTCTCGCTCGCGTCCCAGGGGTGCCGCCAAGATTGCAATCTTTTGATTTATACCAACTATTAGGAGTGGTGCGGGATAGTCTGTCTCTCAGAACGAGATCCGCCGCGATAAGTGTTGGATACAATCGACGTTAGTACTGATTATAGAAATGGATTTACTTATACATTAGGTATTTTTAAACGAAATATTGTGTTGGCGTACTTTGTAATAATATAAATAAAAAAAATATGAGCTTTACTTATCTGCTCAATGTTTATAACATTTATTATATATTTTTTTAAATAAAAAAATGGCTTGTTATATTACATTTAAGTATGTTTCTAAGTGATAATACCGGGGTCAGTTTAATCAGGTCATAAAATAAAATTGATAAATAAGGATAATAAAATGACAGAAATAATTGTGGAAGACGAAGACAAAAACAAACAAAACAACACGTATTACTAAAAGTTAATAAGAAAGGGTAAAAGCATTACTTTTCCGTTCGGAGGTAAAAGCCCAAACAGAATGCCATCAATTCGTATACGGCCAAGGGTTGGCCGCAAAACGGCGTCCATTCAAAACTGTATTATCTCAAGTCGAACATTATTTCGGATCCTAAAGCTTATATAAAAAGCGGCCAACCGCGCGGTCCCCGGCGGCCGCTTAGCCTCGAAAGGTTCGGGGAAAAATAAGGGAAATCGTCCCTCATTTATATTGAACGGAAGCCTTCAGCTTTTTACCCTTATGTACCAAGTACCGTACGTCGTGTTTGTCCGTGTATTTTCCTCAAAATGAGATCGGTTTCTCCGTAATGTTTTGGTATATTTTGATGACACGTTTATTTTTGCGTTAACTTTAACCGTATTTGGAAAAGAAAGCGTGGTAAATATTGGATGTGAAACCGAAATATGATAGTTTTTGTTTTGGATTGAAATAAAAAATAATAAGCTGAATATTGTCTGCTTGTAGATAGAAAAGTAATAATACCAGCTTATAATAATTGTCCTATTGAAGGGAAAAGGCCACCGCTCATACAGAGAAGGCACGAGCATTGATCACCACACGCTTGCACAAGACTGGTTGGAGAATTCAAACTCTTATTATTTTGTAGGTAGAGTCTTAGTTTTAATATATTTTTCCGTCTTCCAAGCCATCAAAGTCTTGACTCACGCAAGAAAACGTCTCAATCTTCCAATTTCCGGCCAACACTTAGATCTAACAACTCAGTAGCCTTACTCCGTACTAAACCAGATTCGGTGCGTAATAAAATTAGGTTGTTTCGTCATGGTAACAAATGCTTCAACCATGATGGATTAAGATGTTAAATGTGAAACCATTGCCTTTCGTCGCGTGCTAAATATACACTAACACATAGCCGACAAGCGAGAACTACAAAGGATTTTGCGCAGTTTTAACACCGTGGCTAACACTCATCGTCCAAAGTGTCGTACAATTTTGTATACTTTTGATATACGCTTCCTGCCTAGTATATTTAAAGACCCTTGGTGAAGCTGTTAAGGGTTAAGGAATTCTCGCTTTTATTAGCTTGAATGACTGTGAAGTTACGATACGTTTTAAGGAAAAGTTTAACTTTTTTGCAAGTTTGGTATTTTGGTTACAATGAAGCACATGGTCTAAAACGCTTTAGGTACTTATGTTTCTATTTCGTCTGTCTAGGAATTATACTAATGGTTTGGAAAAACTTACACTAGCTTATCATTTAGTTCATCTCATCTATACCCTTTTTACAACTAAGTTGGTTGGGCTCGACTTCAAATCTAACCGAATGCACCTAAACACAATTTTTTACATGGAGCGTATCTGACCTCTACCTATAAACCAGGAATCCATATTAATATATATATACATATTCAGTATACTTACAGCAACCCTGCTCTCTTTAAGGTCCAGTCTCATAGCCAAGGCTTCTCTCATGAACACATCCGGGTAATGTGAAGCCAGGAACGCTCGCTCGAGCTCCTCAAGCTGCCAGGAGTTGAAGTTCGTCCGTGACCGTCTCCGCTTGCCGCTGTCACCGTCATCATCGCATACGCCGCCTGCGCAAGAAAGGAAATTGGTTAAAGAGTTAAACATGGAAGATAGATTTTTATTGGTCATTTTGAATTCAAATTGAGTTGTTCCCCAAATTCTGATTGGATTCCGTTCACTGATTGATTTGACTTGATTTAGGCTAGAGATCGGCTAGTTAGGGATTACTTAGGGCCATTCTAAGTGGTGGTCTTTAAGTAGACTTAAAAAGCCTTTTGGCTTTTGTGTCCTCCTATTTGTCCTATGGAGGATTCCATTTCTAAAATTCGAGACACTTTTGTATATGTTTCGACCAGAATTCGGCCACGTCAACAGCGTTTGGCCTCGCAAGGGCCAATAATAGGGCCAAATAATAATTAGGCTTATATCGTGTAAGTACACAAAATAGTAGTATGAAGTTAACAAAATAGTAACCGCGTCACCATAAAGTGATAAATAAGCCGTTATTTGTTTTCAAAATTGTCAAAACTTGATATTGGTATTTTCGTTTATAGTGAAAGATGGCATGCTAGGCATAGGACCAAAGTCGTTAATGAGAACCCAACTTAACCCACTACCGCTGCAGGCTAGCCACGGCGCTGCCTTTAGACGCGCACTTCGAAGAAAATGAAGTGATTAAGACAGATAAAGACACCGCCTTCTCAGATCTAGTCATCAATTTAACTAGCACAAAGTCTTTCCTGATTTTATGTAAGTTCTTAGATTCAAGTGAGACAGATCCTTGGAGATCAAAAAATAAATTCTATAGTTTCTTATAAGGAATGACAAGAACACCAGTTCCTATTGAGCCTGGAGATGAAGAGATAAACGTAGCAATTACCTTCGATCGTATACGCAACTGTCCTATCGCAACAGTGGCCATAAATATTGCTAAAGAAGGTAACGTTTGGAAGAATTAAATTGAATTTGAACGTCTAGCCCAACGGTTACGGGCTTGCAATTAAACAGAAGTGCTATCATCTAAAACTCATATGACAGTGGAAAGGGCTCAGCCCCATCATCGTTAAAGCATAACGAGCAAACTTGAAACATTTCCAATCATCAGAGAAGCAGGATTGAAATGAACAAGACATAATCGTAAAAGCCTTCGTGGTCGGAACAAAGTCCATTCAGCCAATTCCTCTGCAGTTAAACAAAAGCCGCGACCGGGGGCTCATAAAAAAGAGATAATCTCCTACAAAGCGTCAGAGCAAGTTTTTGAAAATAGAATATAAT
Organism: Xanthia togata; assembly: GCA_963853775.1. Taxonomy (NCBI): domain Eukaryota; kingdom Metazoa; phylum Arthropoda; class Insecta; order Lepidoptera; family Noctuidae; genus Xanthia; species Xanthia togata. The sequence continues at coordinate 20,676,532 of OY970795.1, read as the reverse complement.
TTCTAATTTTCTCCCGGTGATTTTAATTAAAAATGGTCCCGGGAGAGCAGGATGGCTGCACGCCCGCCGCCTCGGGTTGGAAAGGGACAGCCATAAATTACTCGCTCGGTCCTCCGAGGGGCTAAATAAATTAGAAGTGATTAAGAGGAACGCGCTTCTGTAGCGTTGAATGTATCGTTGTTTTGTTACTTTGATAATAATATGGTAAAATAAGTTTTTACCTTAATTGAGTAATGAAAAAGAATAATTTAAAACTGATCCGGCAACAACCAATTAATAAGACAAGACAATAAATCATATGAAATGTATTTCGGAAGTGTTGTAATTGCAGGCTTTATAATTTTATTTGCAACACACCTTGACAAGAACATAATGTTTTCAATTAATCCCGAAATCACTTGCCGTTAGACTAATTTAGTTGTTTTTACTTGTCCGACTGCCGATACATTACGTTGTCGCCTTAAGAGAAAAGGCTAAATTACGCGCGTAGGAGCGAGACAGAAGCATGTTCCTAATGAGAGGAGTGAAGGAGACGGTGTCGGTTATTGTATTAAAACAAACGACCGGCTTGGGCCCGCAGACAACAGTTTTGGCGCGCTTTAATTTAGTCTGCTCAATGTTTTAATGTCACAAGGGAGGGGCTCGGGGGGGACTTACTAAGTATCTATTTGAGGGCTGTATATCGCGGTTTATAAATTCGTTCAGTTAATAATTCTGCTACATTCTGTTGTTTCGTTACGACCGACGGCCAACGAATTTATTTCATTTTCCATTGTCAGCCGTTTCATGCGCAAAATTTGGGTGCAATGTAGTCTTAGCATAATTAGGCAAAGATACGACTAACAATACTGTGCAAAGTGGATTCGATTTCAAAATTGAAACAAATCTATTAAGTTATAGAAAAAAACATGAAAGGCAATACTAATAACAGCAAAAAGCCACAATCCAAGCTAAAAGCAAAATTACGACGACATAAACAAAACTAGAGCTCTTCTCAAAGACAATATTTTTATTTTATTCATAGAGAGACTATCGCCGCACGACATCGCAGACCGAATTAAATGTTTCTATTCAATAAATGCGATTTTATTTGTGATGCCTTTTATATTTCTATTACGGAAACAGTAAAGGGGAATTGATACTCTTTGGAAGCAGACCTCCTTGTATTACAGATAATTTATGACTTATATTCGCCGAGATTTTTATCTTTATCTATGGTTCGCTTGATTGCTTCCATCGAGCTTTTGCATTGATTGTAATAATATTTTGGGGACAGTATTTTATTGGATATTCTTGATTCAGGCTGTTCGTGGATATGATACCTAGTAGGACCTTTTGTTTTGATTACCTACATAAAGGTTTAGTAAGTTCAGGGTTGGTCTTCTAGATTAGGTAAAAATCAAAATGAGTATCTACAAACCTACGACTGTGTACCTACTCTTCTATTGGTGCTTTATTTTCAAAGACAAATTTTATAATCTCATAATAATTTTCCATTTACTTATCTTCATTTCATCTAGAGATACGTACGTAATAACTTTAACAGTCAAGCTTAACTTTTATAGCCACAACCATAGACAAAGTTATCGTTAAGAATTAATAAAAGTTGTAAAGTAAATCAAAATAAATCATAAAACAACCAGTAAGAAGTCGTTGAATGCAGAGGCAGGCGCGTAATAAAGATTGCGCGCGCAATCAAAATATTGGATGCATTACTTTATAATTTCATTATTCCAAGAATCAATCGACGATCGCGGGGCGGACTCGGGTGTAAAACTTCGAAATTTCGTCGGTAATAATGTCCCGTTACAACAACATAATCAGTACACACAGTTAGCTCACAACCCGATAATTCCTTCCTACACTTCACACTAGCGTACGAATCATTTTTGAGAAACGAATTAAAATAGTCGCGGCCATTTTCTCGTTTTTCGGGAAAGTGTTCGTAATTTAAAATTGCGAACATTGGAAGTTGGTAATTGGTTAATCGCGTTCAAATAGCTGGTTCGGGCCCGAAGTGACGCCGAATAAGGCCGAAGTTATTGCATTGTGATCAAAAATTGGAGGTTACTCTGATTTAAGGTGTAATGATACAGATATTAATGACATGTCTTGCCTGTTTCGTTTTAAAACAAATATAAGAGTATCGGTGGTAATAGTAGGTTCTGGTCGGTAATGTGTTGTTGTAGCTAATTGCTTAGTGGAGTAAATTGACTCGCAGAATTTACAGCTTTTTTTTTTTTGGGTGGTAAATGGTAAATCATCAAATATCTTCTCCCGCTCTGGGCGGAGCGGGAGGGCGAGTCAGACTCTTACTGACTAAAACCCACCCGTGTTCCTTCAGTTGCCTGTAAGTACGTTGCGAGGGGCCACGGTATCCCTTCCGGACTTTTTCGCAACCACAGCAGGCATCGGTCATAACAGACCCCGCCAGTTCTTGCGAAATCTCTTTGAGGCGCCCGTGGAACACAACGCGCCGTCGCGTCGACCCGGTCCTGGTCCTTATCGGACGGCGAGCTACCCATTGCTCACCGTCCGCAAGCCCGCGCGTGGTGGCCGGGAATCGGCCTGCGAATTTACCGCCTTACGCGATATCTCATGCAATTCAGCAGAGAGGTCGATGTCACTAATGTCAACTGTCAGTTCACCACGAATGGCGGGAAACGGGAAAAAGTGAAGCGTGCCTGCACGAGAGGCTGGGTGTGGTGATGACCCAGTGTAGTGATGTATTCAACTTAATTACAGAATCAACAGGATTCTACAGCACCTATTCGTAATAACAGCCACTTACAGATCAATAACAATTCCGTTTCAAAGAACATTAAAACGCATAGTAATTTCACTGATATTTCGTTAAATATGCGGGATCATGTCGAGATGTCTTCATTGCTACATTGCCGGTGGGGTACCCCCTCTCACTGTAATTTGACTTCGATCCCGAGAAATTAAGTTCCGAAATCACCGGCAGTAATAAAGTTATAATTTTGAGCGAAATAGGCGGTTACACGCCTCGTGGACAGATCGCAGAGGCGGACTTGAGAAGAGGCGCACTGCCGGGACGAGGTAACATAACAAGGTGGAAGGATGCACCCACCTACAGAATAGGAGTCGATTGTTATTACATTAGGATATTTTTAAAGATAAGTATTTCTTTGTGTGGATTCTAGTGGGGACTGTATTTTACAGCTTTGGCAGGTGGTCAAAAATATAACTACAGAAATAGTTATATTTGGAAAATGAGCTTGAAGATCTCATTCATTACTTCGAAATTCCAACAATACCTAGAGTGACTTCTTTTCACCTTGCTTGACCTATCAATCCAGCTCAGGAAATTATTGAAATATAAATATAATACATTACATAAACGAAGATTTATTTTGCTTTGTAAAAAAATATTTGTGCTTTTTATATTTTTTTAACTCTTCAGTACATCCCTGTAGCATTGGATGAAGACATTGGTTACGAAAAGTGGCTTCATTAGCGAAGCTGGCTGAGCGCAGGGTTCCGCGAACCGACCGGCTCGGAACGACTAATTGAATTTATGCATGTCGCGGTGCAAGTGCGAAGTACGAGTTTGTTGAACACGTCTAGGTTGAGTGATGAGTGAGGAAAGCTCTTTTTCTCTCTAAAATAGCTTTTTAGCGAGATTTTTGCTGTAGTAGATTTTTGGGACACGTTCAAGATAATAAATAGTTTGAGAAAAGCAAAATATAATTTAGAACTTAGAGATAAACCTACCTAAGCTTACTGTGACGCTGTACTATTAACGCGATGGTGTCGTAAAAGTCGTCTTCATTGGTAGAGTAACACATGCTCAGTTGCTGTGAAGCAATCTGTTAAGTCGTAGATATAATACAGCTAGGGCTTTAGTGGGTTTAAGTTAAAAAACAACTTGAGCCTTAGTTAGGGTACTGGTGAGGAGAAATTGAAGAACCAAAGAAAGAACAGAACAATTAATAACATAAATAATAACTTTTTGTTTAATTTCATTATGTTTTTTTTTTTAAGAAAATGGGGTACGCGCGCGCTTAAGCCTAGCGTTCGGGAAGAACTGACCACTTTAAAGAAAATATCTAAGTAGGTATTGCAAACTTATTTGATGACCTGAAATTATTACTAATGTCATAAGTTCACCGTGATTATATTGTTATATTTTAATTTTTTATTGCCAATTAATAGGTTTGATAAATTCAAAGTACATGCAATAACATGATCATTAACCAAGCCATCAAGATATGAAATAGAAAATATTGTTAATTGCGTAATGATTTTAAATATTTCTTCAGCGACACGTTTATGTTTTCAATCATAAAATTAATATTCCAATGCAATTTCAATGAGTTGCCTTACTCTTCGAGAATTTATGTTATGTGTAATTTGAAGTAATATTTTCTTAAAATAAGACAAAAAACAGCAAAAATGCCTGCAACATAAAAATATTGATTCACAAACAGGGTCTCCTCGATTACCATAGCGGAGGTTAAAAATTCATAATTTCCATGACATTTATCGAATCATCAATTTACCGTTTTGCCTACAACTCAATGTGCTAGCCTTGCCCTTAGCTAATTGTCTCATCGTCGCGTTTTCCTACCTCTTATAATTACCAGCTACTGCCATAATGGAGGATTATTTAAAACGATTTTTCAAATTATTAGCAATATACATATCATTTAGGGACATTATGGCGCATTGAGAATAAGAACGGCTCAACTCAATGATGTCGTGTTGTTACTTACTTCCTTTGACATTATTGATATAAGTGGAAATGAAAATTCCGGTTTACTTAAATACATGTGGCTTAAGTAAATTAAGTACGACGGTAAATTAATGGTTTTATAATAAATTATGTGGTCTTACATTGTTTGCATCCATTACTAAATTGAGTTGTTAAGTACTGATGTCTGAATTTGCAAGCAAAATAAGAAAAGAAATAAAAAAATACATTTATTTAGCACAGAATAAAAAGCACACAATATAATTATACAGCAGAAAACAATTAAAAAATAAATCGAATAAAAAGTGTAGAGTTCAAAATTGCTGTGAAATTGGACAACGGATTTTCTGCGTGCTACGGATTTTATTGGTTACAGGTAATTTACAGCTTTCGATATCCTTATAAAGTTATAAAAACATTCCGTTTCTTCCACTCAGCTCAACCGAGCAAGCCCATTTCCACTTCAATTTCCTCTCAACAAAGTAGCAGCACAACAAAAACCCTGTTCCGATTACATCAGCATTATATAAACATATTTTTACATAAAACTGTGAATAGAAACTATTTTTCACGGTATCCTCGACGTGTAATATTTCGTGGCGCATCTACCTGCCGGATCATATCGCCCGCGGCCACCTCGGCTTTTGAGATTGAAACATGATAAATTGATACTACTATACTTTATACACAGTCGTTCCAACCGCTATTTTATGCCCGTGAAAATAAGGTGTAATAAAATTTTAATATTTTACCAAAACAATATTGATTGCCGCGGACTTGGATGGATTGAGGTACATTTTGCTCGGCGATAAAGATGTGCCTGGTAAGAATTTTCTTGTTGAATTATCGGTGTGCTGTCATCTGTGGGCTTTTAAGGGTTTCTTTATGATTTGTGATAGTAATCGAATCATTAAACTATCTTTGACAGCCAGCTACGACTTAATTCTTTATGCAATAAGGTCGTATTTAGACATTGAACTTCAACTCGCATTCACATTATCTGACCAAGATTATGTCTGGACTATAAAAGAGACAACCCTTGAGTTTTTTTCCCCATTTCTTCTCAGGGGTAGTCAGATAGGAAATGTTGACTCCATCTAGCTTACAGGTACGCATTTAAAAAAAGAAACATCGGGTTGTACTCCGGGAGTGCTGGCAGAAGTGAAAACTTAAATATTAACGTTGTGCATTTTTCCGTCTTACGAATTTTCGATCAGGTCACGTGTCCTGACGCGAGCTCAACATTTTTTACCCATCACAAAAAAAAGTGCACAACGCCACTAAAGAAGTTTTTAATTGATTCCGGTATCATATTTGCAGAATAAACAATTTCATTTCATTTCGTTTCATTTTTAGTAATTGAAGATTCTTTTCCTTTTAATATTTTTGGATAGGTACAAAATCGTTCGAGGTAAATAACACAGTTACTCACGATGTTATAGTAACTCGTGTTCGTGGCAGTAATAAAGCATTTTGTCACACGTTTACCGCCGTAACTATTACCGATTTACGAAAACCAATTGGCGAACGTTCATAGTTTGCGGTCTACGTGCAAATTGATGGTACATTGTCGGGAGCTCTGGCCGTAATCAAATAAATACTTCACGTATTCAAATGCTACAAGTAATGTCAGGTAATTTAAGTAAAATTTATGTAGCAAGCTAACAATAGTTGTAATTTAAATAATAATAAATATATTTTCTACTTATTGTCTTTTATATTTTCTCATTACAGAGTTTGAGTAGGTAAATAGTCTAGTTTTATTATTTTACGGTAACATTTAGCCGTCTTATTAATTTATGATTTTATTTTAGTTCTAAACGTGAAGGTTTTGGCAGACAGGCACAACGCGACACCGGTAGAACAACTTCCGTAAAGTTTTCATAGAAATTGTTCCAATAGTCACGTCGCGCCGTCGTGTCGCGCCTGTCTGCGGGAGCCTTGATTCTAAAAGTTTTTACTTTGTTTTCAAGCTACAGCGATCATAAATCAAAAGTTTCAATCAAATAAATTCTTCAAAAGGTTTAATTATTGATCCCAAGGAAAGGAGAAGTCTCGCTACATAACCATACAGTATTATCTTACAAGACTAATGTGTTTTGGGGAGATCCTATAGTTGCGTCATCACCAAAAGCCAGCAGGAGCCAATTTATTGTACGCACAGCTTACAATACACCGCAATAATTATTAGGGGATTACTCCCTAGTGACTTCGAGCGTCTCCTCCAAACATATCGATGCTAGTGATGCGCCCCAATTTATTAGGGTTCGTGGATTTATCGATAAATCCTGATCCTACACTATAATTATCAAGATATCAAGTATTATCACAATAATGCCCTAGGGTGTGAAGTAAAAACGTAATTATTCTGAAAGGACGTCATCGTACGCTTGGCTGCAAGGTACCTATGTCTAACTTGACAGGTGGCGCAAACTGCCCTAAGTACCAACATAATTATTATGCAGAAAATGAGCTCAAACATTTTTTGTTGTAAAAACTCCTTTCTTTTGCGAAATTAATCATCACTTAATCAGCATATCGTTTATGTTTATAACCTACAGTTTAAGTATATGGCGCAAAATGCCAGGGTATATTTATGTAGACATTTTTGGATAACACTTATTTTATACTGTAGCTGCCACAATACGTTTCAGATGTAATGAATAATTCATTCAATCCAAAATTGGATTACCTACTGAAATGATTGAAATAGAATGTGCTTTTTCTGAAAATTATCATTAGTGTTGTCTGGTTGAAACTATTTCATTCTAATTACAGTGGTGATTTTCAAAATGCTATTTTATTATAAATCCTTAAATTTTCATTATTTGTTTAGATTTTCACAATTTTATAAATATTAAAAAAAAATGCTATCTGTGTGATTCTGAATGAGTGAGTAACCCTAAATAGTTAGCACAATGGTCCATCTGAAGGACTAAGTGCGGAAACCAAACCCTAGAACAACATAGAATAGAACCCTACTAAGAAAAACAACTTTGAAAACAGATAAGTTATTTTCCCTAGATAGTTTCCTTATTTCCCTCAAATAAACCAAAATATTATTCGGTATCATAACATCACTATTTTTTGCGTACAAAGTTTCTAACTTCGGTCCTACATTATCTGTGGCGATTCCCGCGGGAGCAATAATTCAGCCGAGTCTGTTGTATCTGTGCTCGACTTATTTAATCATCTGTTGTTGGCTGCATTGGCCAAACATAATAATTACTAGAGGAAAAGTAAAATCTAATCTTTTTCCGTTCCTACTTCTAAGTTGTTGTCTGTTTATTAGTTTTCACAGAAACATTAGTTAGGGAAACGTCACAAGTTTATATCCTCATATAAGAAATTATAGGAGGATAAACTATTTGTTTGCAAATATATTTCCTCTTACTTCTTATTAGTGACTTTGCTGGGTTTTGGCATGACAATAATTCTAATAGGAAAATTGAAATAGCAACTAAATTCAAATTGTTAAAAGTAGCATACTCAAATTCATTTTCTTGACAGAGGTCAAGAAAATCCATAAGCTTAACATTTTTTTTGTTTAGCCTAAAGATACTGCCCACTGTAAAGGGCTCTCCCAAGTCTTTCCAAGAACTCTTTTCCCGCGTAAACTCGAACCAGCTTAACCTACATTTCATTTCATCCATTTTCTTTAACTATGAGGGGAATTAATGTATGCGGTACTTTTCCTACTTTCAACAAGTGACAATAATTAGAAATATCTACCTACTAAATAATTAACAGTCAAAGTACAAAGCTGGGACTATTAATATCAGTTCCAATTGACCATAACCAAACATAATGAATGTTTCCAAAGCGAACATGTGTATTTTATTAGGTAATCTATGGTGGTTGTTACTATAAAACAATGGTGCTTTCCCCGGGGTGCGATAGATCAGGCGCCTGCGGCCCCGCCGCTTGACGTCACGCCAAAGTTAGGAGTGCCAACTGTCAAACGATAATAGGATTCGTTTTTTGAAATATATTGCTAAAAGAAACTGCATTAGTTGTATAGTCTGTTCCAAAAACACTGTTCAGGTTACATTCTTACTCAATCACTCACTGTTAGAGCAGTGGTCAGCGAGTGAAGGGGTCCGATGAGACCATTGCCTGCCGGGGTTGCGGGAAAGTCCGAAAGGGATACCGTGGCCCCTGGCATTGCACAGGCAACAGAAGGAACACGGGTGGGTTTTATTCAGTAAGAGTCTGACACGCCCTCCCGCTCCACCCAGAGCGGGAGAAGTCATTAGATGATTTCCCACCCAAATTAAAAATTGAAAAAAAATTGGTAGAGCAGTGGTGGCTCAATTGTAACGGCCGACTTGCGAGTTGTAGGTCGTGGATTCGAACTCCGGCAGGCACTTTTCTTTATGTAAATAATTTCATCACCACTGCTTTCAAAATGGTGAAGGAAAACATCGTGAAGAAACCGGCATGGCATGTCCTAGAACCAAAAATTCGAAGACGTGTGACATCTACCAACCCGCACTGGGCACGCGTGGTGGATTATAGCCCACTCCCTCTCGAGGAGAGGAGGCCTATGTCCCAGAAGTGGGAACATTAAAGGCTGATTCACACACTCACTCACTCACACTTTTACTTTTTCATTAACTCACTAAAGGGAATTAGTAACACATTCATCAGCACAACGCGGCAACGTGCTGATTTATGTGAAGTTACTTTGGTAACAGTCAAGGCCAGTCCTACTTTATTTTGATCTCAATGTCAGTGTCACTGTCAGGCACTTATAAATAGACCTGACTGGAATTAATATTCCACGAAACAATCTACTTTCAGGTAAATTCCAATTTAGTTCTACCTACAAGTACCAAAAAAAGTACCTAAGTAGGTAAGTAGCAAAGTACCAACTGACTAAAAACTTAACATGAAGTTCAACAGTCTGATCTTATTAATGTGGAAACCAGTTCTGGTGATCCCTATAGCTCTTCATAAGTACCTGAGTAGTGTAGTGACAATTTGTCACTACAAACTCACGACTACTCACGAGTGACATCTTAAGAGCCCATACTACCTCAGCTTAAATTCACTTTTTATCTCGCTCGCACCAAACTGCTCGCGGACTGAGTGAGAGCGAGACGGAGTGGGGCACTGGCGGCTCCAAGGCGCCAGTTGTTTAGGTAATTGTTTTTTACGGTGAAAATATTAGTAATTAAAAAAAAAAAACATAGGAACTGCTATATAGTTAGTTCAGTTAGTATGCAAAGTTTCATGATCTAATTTGAAGTAGGTATCTTCTGAATACCAGCGGTTTATTGTTCGGTTTGGAGGTAACTTTGGAATAGTTTCCCATCGAAATTTTTTTATGGAATCGTGTTTTCGATAAACATAGTACTTAATTAACATTAATCCTCAACTTTACCATAAATTTATTTCTAATTTAATGCTGCAGTATTTTCGGCCAAACGGAGGATCATGCTAAGCCATTTGAGGTAGTATAGACTCTTAAGGCACTAATAATGCGTTGTTGTGACAAGTTGTCACTGTGCTGTTGTGACGTTTTGTCACTAATTAAGCAGTTACTACTTATGTATTGTGATAATTAGTTGCTACTTCACAAATTATAATGGAAAACAGATAATTAATATGTGTACACAGGAAGACGTACTGTAGGTTTTGTAGTTAACTCGTTGCTAGTTATTTACTTAAGTTTGCAATTGGCAGCCATTCGTTATTTAGTAATCAGCTAGTTCTGCGTTTACATTAAATCAAATAAATACAAATAGACTTGGAAATAATATCGAATAAATAATGTTACTTAGGTTCTATGGACAAACAGCTAATCGTAAGTACGTTATTGCAATGGGTTCAACCATATTATGATTCTCACATCTCACACTCAAGAAATCTACATTTTAGGGTACCTAAAATGTACGGGATTTTTCTTCTTCGGAAAAATGACAAACATCCATACAAACTTTCCTTCCCTATTTAAATCCTTTGGGGATGAACTTTGAATCCTTCTTTAGTGCTCGCCTTCGTTATATATGGAACCTCTTGTGCGAAATTTCATTTTTCTAGAACCAACGGTTTAGGTTGTGCCTTCCATGTCACTGATTTTTATTAAGTGGGAGAATTTTTTTGGATCATCTACAGACATGTTCACTGCATTTTTATCTTAGGCAAATGCAAGCAAAATAAACGCTCCCGCAGACAGGCGCGACGCGACTCTAGTAGAACATATTCTATGAAAATTTCATGGAAATTGTTCTACCAGAATCGCGTCGCACTGTCGAGTCGCGCCTGTCTGCGAAAGCTTTAAAGCAACAGAAAAAGAATCTCAACTTACTGTCTACTTAACTAATTCACCAACACAGCATTGTTTACAAACACATTAACCCTTCGCCCGCCGAGGGCTCGCGACTCGAGTAGCGGACGGTACAAAAGGGACATTATCTAGTGACACGACTTCTCTACGATTTATTTGTATTATTATCACTGCTTGTGTGTGGGGAGACTTGAGGTCTGTCCTGCTGATAATATCTTAATTAATTTGTGTGGAGATGTAATGTGGAATGAGTTATTTTTGTGTTATGACAGTGTGCTGGTTTAATGGAAAGAGATAATGATAGGCAGATAATTAGGTATGCCGGAAATTTAATGAATTCATTTTAGGAGTTATATTGCAGAAGCATCTATTTTTACTTATTTTAGTGAAGTTCTACATTTATCTATGGTACATTGGCTTGACATAATGGTAAAAAACGCAAAGGTGTAATATGCTTCGAATAATACCAAAATCTTTACTAAATATATTGTCCAATGAACTAAGTGATGGAACTAGTTGGATGCCGATGCTGACAATCAGGGGCCCAAGTCTGCTATTTTTATAAATTCGTCATTCCAACACGATCCCATTGTCATCTTGCTAAAAGTTCGTAATCTGCTAAATTCATAATGGTCGATCATTGGTTGATCATTGTATTCCATAAACACGATACTCGTAACGAATTAAAAGAACTGACTGCACAATGACGTTCTCATGGTAGGTCACTGATCAAAGGAACTGTCAAAATTTTAGCAGGATTACCGCATAAGTCAGTCATTTATTTTTCACTATGTACGAGATTACCAATAGATGCCATTTCTTTCAATGGAGTGTCAGTGGCTGACCATTGGAAAGTCATAATGACGCCATATATTAGTAGATTACCAAACTTGTCAAAATCAACAATTATGAAATCAATGATAGAGCATTCTGACACTATTGTAATAGCAGACTTGATGCCCAGATTGTTCGTTTTGGTTTAAATGATAAACAAAACAAAGCATTGAAATTACCCAATTCCACTGTCGAGTGGAAATGTTTAATTTCTTCTTTCTTGTCATTGGAGTTTCTTTATTGGCTATTATACCTACGACGTTTGTTTTCATAATTTAAAAAAAAATATGATCAGCTTTCTAATTACGCAACATATTTTCGTAAACGATAAAGACAAATCTGTTTCATTTTGACAGTTCAACAACATTCATTGCGTTTTTTACGTTGTTCTGCAGATTTTTTTTCGACCTTACGGAGCAATGGATTAGCAATCTTTTTCAAAACGATTCAGATTCGGATTGATTTTGCATTACGTAATTAGGGTACTGTTTTACAAACTAATTCTCTATGAAACTGCTGATGATGAGTGGGTATAGGTATCTACACTTCACGCACTATTTACGACACTATAAGCATTACTATTGTTGAATAACAGTATTCGTTCAACAAGCAAAATCATCCATCGAAAGCTAACCAAAAATCCTAACGGTCCTTTAGACCCCTAACCAGAAATGTCGTATTTAAACATTGCACGCATCGGGCGTGACGCGCGGGTTAATTTTATGCTACATTAATACAGTGGAGGGTTGCAGCCACTTTTTAATAGGGTTAGTTATGGTGCGGGGTCTCTCACACCCCTCGGGTTCTCAGGGTTAGCAATATGTTACAGTCAATGGGATTATCTGCTTGTTTTGAGATAAAATGGATTAATTTTTGGATAAACAGTTTGGGGGTTTATTTGCACTTCTGTTGGGTAATTTGCTGTGGATTAGTTTTTTCAAGGCAAGGGGAAATCCGCTTAGATTTTAAGGTTACATAAATGTAATTTATGTTTCTCCTTTCAATGATAATTATAATATCAAATTAAAAAATTATTATTAATATGGAAAATTCGGACAGGCTTGTGTGCAGCCCAGGTTGTGAAAAATGTCTAGGTATATAGATAGGTACCTACATCGAATACCTACACCTGCCACGATACTTAATTAAAAACCTTTTGTCACTAAAGTGTTTATTTTAAAGGTTTAAAAAAAACGATGACAACTATTTGCCTCCGACCCTAATTTCTTCTAATAATAAAAAAAACTACGTCAATAACATATTCTAATAAAATTATATTAATTTATTCATAAAGCATATTGGAGCGTGAAGTTTGTTTTTTGTTCTTTTATTTTATTTTAATTTGAGAACTAGTTGCCTATTCGCATAAAATAATTTAAAAAAGAATTGGCGACCCTAATTTCTTCTAATGCAAAAAACTGCTCCGAATAAAAAAAATACAATGTCAATTAAATATTCTAACAAACATTAAACTAATAAAATTATATTAATTTATTCATAAAACATACTGAAGCGTGAAATTTGTTTGTTTTTTTCTAGAAGAAAAAAAACCGCGTGGGTGACATTTTTTCTAATGGTCCCACGCAAAAACTATGCCACCTCCTTTTTACGGCTTAGTCAATTTGTTACAGTATGGAAAACAATAGAATTGTAACAACGAAATATTTGTTTCATAATAATATTGTGACGCTTCGTTAACTAAGAAAATATTAGCATTAAAACTTTCGCAAGTTTTTTTTTTTTACAATTTTGACGACCAAAGAGTTTTCACTTAATTGCATCATAATGATAAGCTGTCTTTAATATTGTTTACAACTTAAATTACAGCTGCACTTATTATTAGCCTTGATAACTTTATAAAGTGTTTTATGATTGTTAATTACAGACTACTCTTGGCTACTCCAAGAAAATAAAGACAAGAAGCTGTCATGTTTATTATTATAAAATTATTTTTCATATGGATGACAAATTAATAAGCTGAAATAACAGCTTTAAAATTGATGCTCGTTATCGTTAACGCTTTTTTTATAGTGTTAGCGCTTTTTTTATTGGTCCGGCGGGGTAGTTGCATAACACACATAAACTGACAATTGATCGCAATGGGTTTCATTTTGACAGTTAACCCACGTTTATTGCGTTATTTATTTATTTATTAAAACTTTATGCACAAGTAAAAAAAAAAAAACTGTACAAAGGCGGACTTAATGCCTGAGGCATTTTCTACCAGTCAACCTTAGGGTGGTGCAGAGACAAAACATGGCAGGCGCAACATAAGTGATAGATAACTTGATAATGAATACCTACTAATACATAAAACATACATAGATACATACATATAAACCGAATCAACTTTGTCAGGAGAAATAACGATAGGTAGAGGAGAAAACAAATCCAGCAAATCAGCGACCATTTACATTGCCAGTGATTTAACAATATCCTTCAAAAGTCTCGGATTGTGATTGAAAATGTGTTATTCAATTAGGGTGTTGGAATGCATTGTACACTAGACTTAGATTATACTAAAATATTTTGTAGATATAATTTTGTTTTGTTATTTTTTTATGACAGTGCCCAATGTATTTTTTTTTAATAATTTCATGTTTAGTGATTAGGATGATAGAATATAAGGTTTAGATGATTGTTTTTTTTTATTGCTTAAATAATCTCCTTGCTAATAATACTTATATTAATATTTGCATACCAAAATACGGTAAAATGTGACATCGCACAAGAATATTTATTTACTGCCTGTTAGTACCAACCGCATTTAAAGGAAGTAAATAACTCTGACTTTGACTCCGACTTTGACATGAAGACATTTATTTTCGCCCACGGGGCCAATTGGAAGCAACCAAACAACCAATAAACCGCTAAGTTAGAGGACATATTGGCTGAAAATCACACAACTCTCCCGTGACCAATTTCCAGAAGGGGTGAATGGGCCAAAACGGCGCACTATGAAAAAAGTAAATAGTAAAAAAGCGTATCGAATTTGACAAATGCGTGTTTTGGGGCACGCGACGCTCGATTCGCCCCGCGTCGTGCGCCGCAAGATGTGATGACGCGACTCTATTTTTGGGTATAATCAAATTTTAATGGGGCTTTGTCACATGTGCTTATTACGGAAATGGCTGTAAAAGCTGTTAGAAATGTTCAGACCGCGTCGTTTTGCACCTACATTATCATAGTTTGAACTTGTATACAATTACTAAAACAAGCCTGCTTTACAATGCACGGATTAACGTAGGTAACACGTTAAAATCTCGTTATGCGAAAGGAAAATAAAAAGCCTCTGTATTCCTGGTAATACACAGTGAGTAATTCATTATAGTATCAATTTAAACAACAGCTGTGCGGTGGCCGACAAGAGTCTGGTCTGAAAAACGTGGCATCTTTGGTTTTATTTTTAACGCGGACTCGTCACTCCCCTTGCGTTGGGTGTGTGAGGAAATGACCCTTGAAATTGGCTCGTACCCGACTCAGTTACATTTCGCGCACCTTGCGACTGCCCGACGACTTGACTAATAGGCCTTATTACCAACATTTTTGGTCTTTTGTCACTTGCTTGATGTAATGGCGTTGTTTTTATAAGCTTGAGTAAGACGCCATGTCGCGATGGGACGGCGCTGTCCCCCTTGAATTACGTGACTAGCTTTTTTTAAATTAAATTTTACGGTTGCTAATTTTATATAGAAATAAATAAAAGCATACCTACTAACAGCTATGTATAGTATAACTTTATAAAATTATCATAATTCAATTTCAGTGACAAAATTATAATTTATAGATATAATATTCATTTTTCTATTAAGTGGATTTTTTTATGAACAAAAATTTCATTTTACATCCGAAATGTTAAATAAGTTTATCTCTATTTGAACAAATTTTACTCTAAAGTAGATAAGTTAAAACCCACTATATTATAGAAAGTCCTTATTTGCTAAGCCCAAGGGGCGAGTATGGTGTAATTTATGCGTTGTTCTATTGCAGCCGACTCTCCCCTCACCCCTTTATTGATGTACTTTTGACTAGTTGTGATTTCTGTTTATTAGTCCATTTAGCTATGTTATTGTTGTTCGTTTGTTTTTTTCCATCAAAACTGTTTGTTTTGTTTTATTTATTGAGCAATTTATTGCCCGGTTCAAACGATTGTTTGAAAGTAATTGTCTATTGAATTGTTCTGGTTGTTTATCGTTAGTTGTGATTTAAAATTAGTGTGGCGTTTAATGATGTAATTTATATGAATCTTATTTTAAAAGATCTTAGAAAAGCATAACTAAAATTTTAGTTCTCCTTTTTTTATCAATATTTTTCCATATCTTTTACTACGATTTTTACAATAATAATAATCATTTCAAATTCTTTAGGGACTTATCTACCGATTATTAGTGTTGTTTATAAATATTAAGTATCATATTTATATTTCGATAAAAGATTCAAAGGTCTACTGGAAGAAAATTCTCAAGAATTAAGCAGTAAGTACCTTAGTAGGTACTCAAAAGTTATGTTTATGTTATACGAGTATATATATCTTTTCTCTATGTATTACAGTGTGTACATATAATAAAATAAATATCTCTATATACTCTTATGCACTCTTATTGTGGGTTCAAATCCGGGCAAGTACCAATGTGACTTTTTCAATTCATATGTAGGTACTTTCTGAGTTTATCTTGGACATTACTGACATCGGTGAAGGAAAACATCGTGTGGAAACCTTGACTTATAGTTAATATAAAAGTCGGAAATCACCAACCCGTCTTGAGCAAGCGTGGTGTTCAATGCTTGTGCCTTCTCTGTATGAGAAGAGGCCCTTGCCCTGCAGTGGGACATTAACAGGCATTAATATTATTAATTTTAAGTAATGCGTCCAATAAAAAAGAAAAAATTTGGTTAGCAAATAAATTTACCTTCACAACTCCAGTATTACCTCATTAAAAAAATCACAATTTTTAAGAAGAGAGAGATAATAATAACTGTCATTACCATTAGGTACCTAAGTAGGTACAGAAATAGATTGCTATAGCTATACCAAATATAATCATTGTTTCTCTGTAATTAAAAAAAAACAGCGCTTCATTTCCCGCCTTTAGAGCGAATGACATTTCTTTCACCGTTCAAAAAAAGAATCGATTAGCTTTGCGTCAAAGATCATTTCAAAGAGACTCGCTATGCAATAGACAATTGTTTTCATTCATTGAAAAAATATATAATTCTGCGTTTTCCGTAATCCGGTGGCAACAAAATGGATTCCGTTAATTAATGGGTTAGTAATCAGTCTCTGGGAAACCGTTTGTGAGCAAGTTTGGAATTTCATGGTTAACTGTAACGGGTATAGTTCCGTTCCTATGGATTCTACAAGAAAGTACCTATCTAGTGATACATTTACGTATTTACTATTTATGTTAGTGATAGGAACATTTAAATGATTCATTGATTAAGCAGTGATCAGTCCTTATTATTTTTCGACGTTTTCTTTTACGAAAATTGCAGCCTTTTCGGTCTAGGTATACAGTCAACTAACTTTTCAACTTTTTGTATTATTTTTAAAAGATACATTTATACAACCATGATCGTCATTATCAGGAATACTCCGTAATTTTCCTGACATCCCACATGAGATGATGAGAGATTACCGGACTGGCCCCATTGCCGGAAAAACAAGAAATTAAAGATTTAAGACAAAAATGTGTTATACGAGTATATTTCTCTTTCCATAACACTTTTTGGAGTTTATTTGTTTTTTTTAAGAGATGCGTTTCTTTACCTTCTGCCTATTGCATGTGAACTCCAGTCGTGCGTTGGAGCTGACAAACACACAATTTTTAAAAAAAAAAAAACTAAAAAAAATTGTACCTCATCCTCCGACTTAATAGAGATTGAGTCTTCTTTGCCTCCTTTGATGTCTTTCATGGGAAAAGATCTATCCATATGTTATATTCACAGATATTACAGTGGCCGACGGGAGGTGGATAAACTTGTCTCCATATTCAGATTAGACAGGAAATATGAACTTATTGATGTGGCCTTAAAAATCATTAAATACTTAGATCATGATTAAGTAATTTTTAAGAAAGAAATAAAGAATAATATTTATTTAAGAAAATAAGTAGTTTTTAATACCATGAACTATCTACTTTCTACTGTATTTTTGTGGGAATTAAAAAACACAACTTATGTAGCATAATATGTCTCTTTCACTTGTTTTAATTTGTTTCCATTAAAATGACAGCTAACTCTAAGCAAATTACCAATATTTTATTGACTGTGTGTGTCATAGATATTTGGCTAAAAAGTTTACAAATATTGATTAAAAATACTAAGTCATTGAATTTTTTATAAATTAAAGAAAGAAAGAAAATACATTTATTGAGTGAAAATTAATTGATCGATTAAAATTGATTGATTTGATAGATTTGTTGTTTATTGAGTTTAAATTAATTGTTTTATACGGTCATACATACCTACATCAAATTATCTTTTATAATACCTACCTATACCTAACAATTAGAACACCTTATAAAATTATACAATTACCCCCTTATTCATAAACGTTGCTTAAAGTTAAGTAGGTAATGATTGGCGCCTGATTAACGACACATTTTTGACGTTTAAACATCTCTTAAATTTAATCAACATTTATGAATAAGACGGTAAGACTTCAAAAAAATTGGTAAATAAATACTTCAAGCAGGTTTTATCTAATGCGATCACTTAGAAATCCAATCCAATCTAATCTCTTCACCACCCTTGGTTGACTGGTAGAGAATGCCTAAGGCATTAAGTCCGCCTTTGTACCTACTTTTTATTAGTGTGAAAAGTTTAAATAAATCCACACTTTATTACTACGTAGGCACTTATAAGTAATAATAAGGTACCTACTACACATGAATGGTAAAATATCAAGTTGGATATGTACCCAACTTGGTATTTCAGCATTTATGTGCATCAAAGAAAGAAAAGAAAGAAAGAAAATACATTTATTTGGCACAGACTAAAAGGCACACAAGTAGAAAGAGAAAAAATAAATAGTAAAAGGAAAGAATACAAAATAAAAAGTGTAAACTGCACTGCACTGCAGTGTAAAGTGTAAACTGTAAGTGTATCACAGGCATATAGGTAAGTATATTGACAGGTAGGTACATAAGAAAATAATAAAATTAGCAAATGAATTCGAGGTTTGTGGGATAAACAATGATTAGGATTACGCATGCCTGTCTACATTTTCTCTTTCTTGAGGTTCTGTAACATGAATAGCAGGAAAAATTTAGTACCTACCTCAGTCTTAAGTAAAATGTATCTCAAGGAAGTCTTTATTTCAAAGAGTTGTCATTGCAAAAGGCTCTTGTTGCATTTCGATTTTGAGCAAGTAGTAAAGTGTAATTCGCGGTCAAAATTTAGGTATGGAACAGCAGATTTTTTTTAAAATAATGTTCGGATTCATGTACGGAATCAACGGTAACAGTTTTTTCGTCGATGTCCCTGCCACCCTGTATATAAATAGGTAGTATGGGTTACTATAGGTATTAATTACACTAGGGAAAAAGTAACTGGAAACTATTAGAATTTTCAGAGGTGCTCCTGTATTTCAGTTCAACTTTGAAAAATGTGTTGAATTCATCACGGGTTTCTTTAAAAACAAAAATAATAATATTTCATGGCGGTGTTAGTAGCTACTTACTTAATCTTTAAATCAATTTTAACTACTTTTATCTTTAAATATAAAAAAAATAACAAATAATATTTCATGCAGGTGTTGGCACTTACTTAATATTTAAATCAATTTTAACTATTTTAAAGTTCATCATCATGATTTCAATGATCAACTAGAATAGCGGTTTGGATTTTTTTATAGTGAATGTCAAAAGTTTGAACAACTATTCAATTTAGTTTAAAATTGATGGATATTACCTACTACGAAGATAAGTTTCGAAAGAAAATCTTGGTTCACTTAACTGTATCTACCGACGGACGCTTCTGTTTTTTTTTACATTGTGCTCATAATAGGGATGATGTCTGGGTCAAAAAAAAAGAAATTCTATTTAGTCCATCAATCAGATAATAAAAAAAATATTAGACTCGTATTTTTTGCTTTATCATAAGTATTTATATAAAATGACTTAGATAAAACGCATTAAAGTTGGGGAGTGGGGGTCTTTACGTCACAAGTATGTATAAAATCTACATACTCGTGACGTCATAGCACATTTTAACTCAATGTATCGCCGTAATCTTTTGATAACGTAAAAAATAAAAAATACGTGTACGTTATTTTTTCATAATCTACATGACGGACAAAAAACATTTTTTCTTCATCATCCCTATTATATATAAGCAACAAGAATTTACCCAGGATTTAGTAAATCTTGATTTAAAAGAGTGTCATTGGAGTTTCTTGCCCGTTCTTCTTCAAAGACCATAGATATCTACGTTTCGGAATGGGCAACTAGCTTCAAACTTCCAACTAACCGACTCCTTGACAATTCAAAAGTTCCTGTAAATGGTTTAATTGAAAAAAATACTTTCAGTTTGAGTTTTACGAGTACATAAACGAACAACTCACACTTGTTTTTCTTATTTTCAAAGATGACTTCACCGGTCAACGTGACACTTACATTTCAGATTAAGAGAAATGTACAACAATAAATATACAATTAAAAATGATAACTTAAGCAATAAACTTCTCACCTACTTTATTATAAACAAATAAGTCAAGTAATAGTCATCATTATAAGAATTAATAGCAGATATAGGTACCTAATATCACACGATTACTGATACCTACATTTCTTTCTTTATTTCCTTCTTTCTTTAAACTATACACGACGATGGTCTTATTTGAGGAAAGAAAGAGTCTTTCCCTAAAAAGACAATATATTTGACGAAGATGATGTCAGAATTTTAAATGGGACTGTCTGTGACCTCTGTTGTCGGATAGGATACACCGGCCTCATCTAGTTTTAAAATATTATTAATTGTTGTTTCTTGAACCAATTCACAGAAACGAATAAATTTTATCATTTAAGAGGCCGTGCACGAAATCGACTGATTTTGATCAATTTTGTTCATTGTTTGTGAGAAAGGGAGACATAATTTAAACAAAACTATTTATGATTTGGAAAATTGAATTCTTTGTTTTGCATGTGGCTAAGTTTTTCAAATAAATTATGTTTTCATGGAAAATACGTAATATTCACAACAAGTTTTCCGAAAATTGACGCGAGACTTAACGTTTGACCATATGGCACAAGAAACAGCTTATGATTTCGAACATTAAAAAATATCATCAACATAATTAAATGGTTTTACTTGAATGTGGCTGAACCACTTTTTTCAACTTCCATACAAAACATAGCACAAAAACAATGTTGAAAATACTTATTTTTTTAAACCCTGTTGTAGTCTATTTTTTCCTATTATTTAGCAAATCATATCCAGATATTAAAAAATCACACATTAGTCTTCAGCTATCCTTGATTCAAAATGTTTTTTTTATTTTATCATTATATAATATCAAAGGCGAAATATACCATATTTTACGAGAGCGAAAAAGTGATGCAGCTATTAACAGGTGCAGTGACTGACCCGAATGGTTTAGCACCACGAAAACTGTACTTTTATAGTCAAACAGACTTAATCTTTAAATAATTTCAAGCTTTCTCACAATTAGATAAATAATTGACCAAAGAGGGTTTTTCCGTGGAGCCTTAACACTAATATGCTACGGCTACATTGTCGCGATAACGCGAATCACACTTCGCGCGCTCTCTCTCGACGTCTCGCTATAGGTACAACAGACAGCGCGCGAAGTACCTATAGTTCGCGTTCTCGCGACAATGTGACCGTAGCATTAGAAAAGCTATACCTACACTTGACACTGTATAAGAATATAGTAGTAGTTTATGTTCGTAGGAACTCATCTAACTCGCGGCTTTGTGAAACTTCATAGGCGTCCCGCACATTAACATTACAAGCAAAAATAATAACAGCTAGCGAACCTCATTACATATCAATTCATACTATCGCCCAACAGCCGCAGCCGGCCATCCCAAACATTTCACACGTGATCATCTATAATTTACTACACAAAAAACCTATTGATATTTCTATTACCTACTATAACCAAAAAAAGTTTGTATACAAAGAGTCTGGAGTGTGCGTCATCGACAAAACATTTAACATCCTAATTTCGTGAGTAACACCTCAGCGCTAGAGCCGACAAAAGAATCGATAAACATCTCGATACAGCCCGTATCGAGTGGTATCGAGAGGACGACTCGCCCAGCAGGCGGCCGCGGCGACCAACTAATAACTTACATTTGGATTACGCTCGTTAGCCTCTTAGCACCTTACCCGACGTTTATTTTTTATTAATACAAAATTTATTCAAACGAGCCTCAAGAATATTTCGGGAATAATGCCTTAATATTATAAAAGCAATAAGTTATGCCTAGAAGGATAAGTGTATCGACGCGACACGATCATTATTTATACCATTATGTGTTCATTCCTTTTAATCTGGAGGTCAGGTTAGCGTCGGAGTCAACGCGTGGTTAATCTAGCCATTATGTTTTTGGATTACAGTATGTTTAGATGAGCGATCGGCCTTGTCTTGATTGCAGCTTTGTAACACTGAATGAAGATCGGGTGATGTCGTTAACTCATAATCGATACTGACAGTTCATGTCTCAATCGATTGGCGAGTATTAAATCGATAGTTTTTGTATCGAGTCATAACGAGCTCGTTGCAACTGGCGCTGGTATCACGAAGTTAATTGTGACAACATGATAATTATTATTGAAGTATAAAATATAGTAATAAAATGGAAAGTTACCGTGATTAATAAGAAGTTTACGCTTCGACACCCATTTGTTGTTGTAAATTGATGATAAGTTAAATTAATTAACTATATTGTGATACAAAATATTCTCTTTCTATCTGCGTGTTGCATAATTTTGTATTCTATAAGTAAAAGAGTCGAGGTTTCAGATGGATATATTAGCATATATTTTAATAATCGGCTTACCAATATGAATACTTACAGACACCTTTATGAGGCGAGTAACTTGCCTATCTTATCAATATTTAGTAAAGTTTGCTTTATAATAATGTGTAGCCTTTTGGGCACTTTTTCCACTGACATGATCATCTGATTGATGATTTTTTTATATGTGTGCATAATATATATTGTTTTAGTGTAAAATTGCATATTGTATTTAAATATATGTCAATAAATAGGTACCTACTGCAGATTCGATGTTAATTATCAGGCTACAAAGGTTAAAATTCCAAATTTGAAATTGATTTTTTTAATCTTTGCTTAATCCCAATTTGCAAAATCAATAAAAAAAAGGCTATGGAATCTCTAAAGATCGATAAAAACATTCCTAATAAATTTATTTTCGCATCATTATACTTAAACACCATCATCATCTTTTACCTTTCTTTTACAGTAAAATTCTAACACGCAAGTTACAACATAACTCATTAAAACTAACAATAAACACCTAATAAGAACCAATGACTTCCACATAACACAACCGGAATAATAAAGAAAAAAAAACATAAACTTAAGGAAATTACCAGATAATATTTATTGTTTTTACTCTTCTTAAATCTTAGAGAGTACCTACACAAGAAAATGTGCACTTTTATTATAATTCCTAACGTGAAGATATTATAGTGGTGGACGTCCACGGTATCGCGTTAAGACAGGAAAGTAAAATGTATGGAAATATATGAAGACACTTTTAAATTTCCGTCCACGATAAAGAAAGAAAGAAAATAAATTTTACGTTAAATATTGTTATAACGTGCACGTACGAGTATTTCCATACATTTTGGACGTGGACGTCTACAATTATATCGTCACGTTAGAAATTATAAAAGTGCACATTGATTGTAATAGTAGGAATAGCGACGGCATTCAGGAAAGAAAAACATTTTAAAGAAAGAAAAGAAAGAAAACCTTCTTGCATTGTTTGTTTAATTGCGAGAAAATAATTAGCCGAACGTAATGGTAGAGCATTACGGAATTAATCATTTTGCGGCCATACATCATCGGTTATTTGATTAAAATGGAAGAGTTAATTATTTCCTACGGATTCTAGAGAATTATTACTTAATCGGTCACGCCAATCACACCGATGTTGTAGATTTAAAATAATTAAATATCTAAGTTAGAATAGAATAGAATACTCTTCTTCTTTCTAAGTTACCCATTTTTTCGGTATTTTTTTTTATATAGGTTCCTAGCAACATCACACCGGTAGGTAATCCCCGAAGGGTAAGGCAAAGGTGTACCTATCTATAGTACACCTACATTCCACAAATTATGTTTAAGTTCCATGTAATAGGGGGCGAGCCTACTGCATTTTTTTTAATTACTTTTTTTTTATCATGTAGGAACTTTAACAGCTTAGGTAATTAATTTATTAAAATATTAAACATGCTACATTAATCTACCTCTATGTTAAACAAAATAACATAAACAATCTGCCTTAATTTACAAAAAAAATAAAAAGAATGTTAGCGGTACAGTCAAGAAAAAAGTGCTTTTTTATTTTTTTTCAAAACGATCTTATGATTTATGTAAAAAACTTTTTCACACAAAAAATATTATTCATGGACTATCATAGTTGATTATTAGAGCTTTCACAAATAAAATCTGAAATAGGTACGTCTGCAGAAGGTGTTAGGTATGTCTGCTTTCACTAGGTAAACCTCTTATTTAATATTTTGTGCAATATTTTACACAAAAAGAAAGAAGTTGTAAGTAGCAGGCAATTAATTATTTCCTCAGATGTACATAATTTTCACTTCTTCCAGTCAAATCGTTTTTGCGAAAATACAAAAAAAAAACAACTTAAAATGATAATAGGTAGGTACGGCGTCAAGATTGCAAATTGTGTAGGTACCTATTAATTATTTTGTGTCAATTTTTATAAGTTTGATTGACACCTACCTAAAGTTATGAGGAAAAAAAAAGATTATTTTTTTATAAAAAAACATTGGGTGTTCTGGTGACAGTTAAGGTTATCGTTACCAGACAACTACTCGTATGTGCGTATAATCAGCACGAACAGGATATCAGATTAATTAATTTACATTTTAATAGACACATACCTAACTACCATGTTTGATCTCGTTTCATTATTGAAATGTCAATTGGACCTAAATTTATTAGACGGGATTATAAATGGCGCAACTTATAGTTGCTGTGTTTTTCCTGTTTGCACCTTAAAGAATTGCAGTAAAAAAAAAGATAAAATTCACAAAAAAAATATATATTTTGATGACTTTTTGAGTAGGTAGGTGGGTAACCTTATTAGTTATCTATAATATGCATCCCTTTGGAACTTTATTTGGTAAGCCTTTTTTTTGTAATAAATTCTAGAAATAATCTATTTTCATTTCAATTCTGTAAAGTACCTAGGTATGACTTCATCTTGTAGTTGACTTTTTCAGCTTTAAACTCCATTTTTGGTCACTTACTCGAGCCTATTTATTTTCTTATAAGAATTCACTATAAGTTAACCCTACCTTTACTACTAGCACCGTCCTCATTGGAGTCCTCACTGGGGGGCCCATGCGGGGCCCGCGAAGGCATAGGGTGAGGAAGTCTCGGGCGCGTCAGGAACGGCGGCGGGACCCCGAAGAACGGCAGAAACGGCGGCCACGGGGGCCGGGGGGCCAGCTGCGCCGCCGCCGCCGCGTACAGCTGCAGCGGGGCCGGCAGCCCGCCCTCCAGCACCATGCCGCTGCCTTCCCGCCTCGCACCCGATATCTTGACCACAACGCTCACCTACGAAACAACCCCATTCTCTAATGTCATATTTCAAAACACCAATTTTTTTTTTCTTGAGTCACTACGCAGTCCAAGCACTAACACAAGATGCAACACTGGCGCGCGTCGCGTACAGTCGGTACTACGGAGTGCTCGGGGCTCCACGCCGCGCCCGCCACTGCGATGGCGCGCCCGGGGGCGGGGCCACCTCCCCCCCTACCCCCCACCACCACACAAATTAATTCTCCGCCTCCTTCATATCATAGATTTATTTCTCCGACAGTACATCGCACCCGCTGCTAAACGCTTTCAAACCTTATGCCGTGAAGTTACAGATCTGTATTGAATAACGGCCCATAAATTAAGGGACGGCATACATTGAATTAACGGTAACGTAGGCGACGGGTGGCGGTAAGTTGAAATAAACCTTATTTATATGAAGATAACGTTTGTTATCTCGCAGTAGGGGGCCCAACATGGGATTTATAGGGTCGCCGTACGTTTGCGGGCCCGTGGGGTTGTCATAATCTTTTTTAGCCGCATGGCGCGCCGCTATACAGTGACATGTAGAGAGTAAAGTATCGGGAAGGAGTTATGTTTTGGAATGTTACCGTAAAGGTTTGCGTTTTGCTATTGCCCTTTTAGGTACTTACCTATACGGTTATGTTGTAGGTACCTAAAGATTGTACAGTAGGTACAGACAAGCATAAAGTTAAAAACTTAATTTAATTCCGGAACTGCTCCAAAACTCATTTATAAAATTATGATTGATATGTGATCTATTCTACCGGCTGAGATGAAAGGTGTTTATTATGTGTAATGAACGAGAAAAAAAAAAATATATTCATAGGAATTGTTCGAAGGTAATAACGGGTTGTATTTTAGATTTCACCCATTCTTTTAATTTGACAGGTGATTGTGCGATGGGTGAGCAATCAACTGCCGAGCCGACAGATAGATGCGCACAATAGCGTTGCGTAAAACTAGATTACGACGCCTCCCAATCGGTCTAATGACGGACAAACTATCAATCATACAAAATTAACACGTTTCAGATTATATTTTTGACAGTGATGAATCATAAGCGACCGAAAGGCAATCAATTTCACAACCAATTCCTTATTCCATTAAACAAAAAAGTAATAACGTAATTGACATAAATAATAATAAAATATGTCAAGACAGCGTAACGAGCGTTCGGACGCGACATGACAGCTCTATCAGGAATCTGGTACTGAGTGTAGTGGGGGGCGTAGACGGCGGCTTGCGGCGCGCCCATTGGCGGACAGGCGCGGGGGGGGCGGGGCCGCGCGGCTCAGCCTTGCATGAATTTAATTAGTGCGAGGAGCACCTCGGGCGCATTAGGAGCCGCGATGGGCGAAGCAATAAAAGATATAAAGGAATGAGTATAAATTAAAAGTTAAATAGAGAGCGCTGTGTGCGAGCGAGAGGGGTGGTGCCTCTCGCTCCCCCGCCGCACTGCTCGTAATTGTTTGACGATCTTATTAGTATCAGTTAAATGTCGTTCTCTCTTTTTCTCGCGCGAATTTAATTACTTTTTAATTAGAGCGTCGGTTAATGAGAGTTTTGCAGGATTCGCTCCGGGCGTTCTGTTTTCGCCATTGTAATTTTTGCGATTTAGGATAATCGGATTATTGATTGAGTTCATTTTAAGGTTCTGAGATAAATCTGTGGTGATTTCAACTTTTGAATTTGAACTTTTACAGCTCATTGCCGTTCCTCAAGCGTCAGTTTACTTATAAGATATTTTACAATTGCATTTTTTATTTTTTTATTTGAGTGTCATTGGGTTTTTCTTTCTGGAATTTCTCTTGCCCGGAGTCTGGATTTGTGCCCGGTTGATGCCAATAGGCTCGCTCCCTACATGGGACTTAAACATAACTGGCGAAATGTGGGTGTACCTACTAAA
Organism: Xanthia togata; assembly: GCA_963853775.1. Taxonomy (NCBI): domain Eukaryota; kingdom Metazoa; phylum Arthropoda; class Insecta; order Lepidoptera; family Noctuidae; genus Xanthia; species Xanthia togata. The sequence continues at coordinate 20,648,972 of OY970795.1, read as the reverse complement.
GTTACCTACACCTCTGCCCAACCCTTCGTGGAAACAAGGCGTGATGTTATGTTATGTTGTTATTTTTTTATTTTGGTTAAGTACCTATTTAATTCTTTATGGTTTTCCTTCAAATTATCAAATAAAACATTGACTGTGAAAATATTGCATTAGGTAGGTCCTACACTCCGACAACATTTTCGAAAGTCTAATAAAACTCCATAATAGGTAGGTCAGTAGATAGGTACCTAATGAAATTATACCTAGTAAGAAAATAAATGCTTCATGACCGAAAGGCTACGTTCGTTGGCTAGAGCAAATACCTAAGTTTTTCGATGATAAATTAGGTACTAAAGCTCTGCTATTTTTACTTTTTTTTTGTAAAAACCTAGTCCATCAGTAGGTATGTATTGTATACATATACTTGCAGTTGTAAAAGCGTAGACGCTACGTAGACGCCGCGTAGACACCGCGTAGACGACTCGTAGCCGACGAGTAGGAAACTCGTAGACAAAGCGAGGACGCGTAGGTAGACCACAATCATTTACAAAATGACTTTAGACAAAGAAGCACTACGTTTCCTACCTATTGGTAAAAAAAAAATGGACGAAAACGAAGGACGACGAAATTTTAAGCTACCTATGAGTATAGGGGGACTCTTTGTGGAGTTAGTTCAAGTGAGTAAAATTACTATTTTTTGAAGGAAATAAAAAAAAAATCGTCATTACTGTACATTTTGATATAATACCTACCTATGTACCTAGGTATGTAAACATTTTTCCTAGGAGTGGGTTCAGGTCAATAACGTAGGGTTCGAAATCTCGACCTCTTGCTCGCTGGTCTATTCCCCAGCATTAGGGTTACGGAGGAATTCCAATAGAATAGGAGGCTAGCCTATACTTAGGTCTGGCCTCCTATTCTATTGGAATACCTCCGTAGGTAGGTACTACGCTAAGTCAGCAAAATTAAAGTATTAGGTCAGACCTTGTGTCAGAGTTTTAAAGCCGCCCATGGGCCTTTGACTTGGATCCATACCTACATGCTGTCGATAAATACCTACCTCTCAGGCATGGCCAGTTTCCTCATAATGTTTTCCTTCACCGTTTTTGAAATGATAATTATACAAAACGCACAGAAATCCATAAAGTCAGAGGTGCGTGACTTTTATTCGAACTCGAGACCTATGACTGGCAGTCCGACGGTCACACCACTAGGCTATCACTCCTACTATTAGTGTTACGAGCACACTGAGCTATAGATACTAAAGTCAAAGTCAAATAACTATTTATTTCAATTAGGCACAAAAAGGCACTTTGAACGTCAAAATTTACAAAAAAAAAAAAAAAAACTAGTCGCCTCTTTTATAAGGTAGTTTTCGTATGGAGAAGAATGGGCAAGAAACTCCATTGTTACTCTTTTAAAATGTTTTCACAATAACTTGCATACAATAATTATAAGTATGTGAACACGATGCACCTAGAATAAGATTACCTACTGTACCACAATAGGTAAAAAAAATGAAAAATGAAGGAATTACAGATAAATTAATTAAGTATGTGATAGATGCATGGTGCTCACATATTAACCTTAGAATAGGCACATGATTCAACTGATGTATTTTTAATTCCTCCCAAGGAAAACAAATACCTTAACATATTCAAACATACTTCACCACATTCATCACCAATTTCAGTTTAGATACCTATCAACATCGGGAGCATATACTTCGGTATCACTCTAACACGCAGGTCTCCCATATCTCCATCTCTCTCTCGTCATTAGGCGGGCCATGCACGCGTCCGTCGTTACTTCTCATTATGTCGGGCTTACGCTCGCCCGCGTTATGTATCGTCTGGTGGGGAATGGCCCGCTTTAGTTGTTTTATTGATGTAGCATTGTAAGGGTTGAAATGTATGGTTCTATTATTTTATGAAATAACTTGGATTAAGTGAAGAATAACAAATTTTCAAAAGCAGCAGGAAATCCTGTGGTTGTATGTTCTTGAAAGTTCGCTGTGGCTTAATGTCGAGTTGAGCTCCACGATTGCTGACAAATGCTTGCACTGACAGGACAGGTCCACTAAAATCTGTGTAGTTCTTTTCTCAAAATACCATTTCAGACACTAATCTACATGGTCCTCGTATGGCCTGACCAAGATTATGTCTGGACTTTAAAAGAGACTGTGACCTCTGAATTTGTTTCGGCCTTTCTTCTCAGAGTAGTCGGATGAAACGCCGAACACATCTAGCTTTTTTTAGTGATTACAATATCCTATTTACAAAAATAAGCAATTAAATTTCAATTTCATTTTTTATGAATTTGTCGGTTAAAAGTTTATGCATAATCAGCCAACATGAGGGCCAATGTTACCACAGCTGTGATACCTACAGGCCTCTTCTCAGTGAGAGGGAGTGGGCAACAACCTACAACGTGGGCCCAGCGCGGATTGGTAAAAGTCACATGTCTACGAATTTTGGGTTCTAGAAGGTTCTAGAACATGCCGGTTACGAAAAAGTTAAATTTACGCCATCGATGATGTGACATTTTGACAATGTTGACAGTTAGAAAGCATTTAAAAAAAAAAAAACCACCATAGATATCTTTTTTTCAAGCGTTTCGTTTTTGATCAGAATATAGCTATGAAATAGTACTGATGTATAATTAAAATAATCATTAGTGGAATTTAGTATATATATAATATTAGGAACAAATTTAGTGTGGCAGATATTCGGCCACGGCCCGAGAAAGGGCACGATACCCCTAGGTAAGGCTGGTTGTCAGACTTTTGGGGTTTTGACTACCCGTAACGACTGTCAAAGATCTACAAATGACACCCGGGAACCAACGGCTTGACGTGCTTTCCGAGGCGCGAAGGGGATCTGGATATGTAATGGTCACCCATCCACGAACCGACCGCGGCAAGTTTAGCTTAACCTTCGATCGACCCGTGCGGCTGTTATTATTTAGTCACGAGCCCCTTCACAGCATATATAGTATTACGATATAGATTAACTACCTACCTACAAAATTAAAATGGATAAAGGAATATATTAATGGATACATACATTACTTTAAATACGAGACTACCTACCTACCGGCAAACAAAAAAAAATAAAAAATTGCGTTAACAAAAAAAACCTATAACTTACGTATATTTTCAAATACGATAGAATGAAAATGTTGTAATATTTCGTAGACCGTCACTCGTAGCGTAGCTTGCGTAGCATTAGCGCTACGCGAATTCGCATAAAAATACCACAAAAAATGTTAATCAATTGATCACACCACAATATATATTTTTTTTGCTTCTTTCTCTATCACCTTCGTGTTATGTTTTCCAGAGTCAGAAGTGTATAGTGTTACGCAAATATCATACACGTAGTAATATAAATGTGTGATGTTATAAAAATTGTGCGAAGTCGCGTAGTAGCGTAGCGTGCTACGAGCTGCGGGCTACGAAATATGTTTTTTTTTTTCATGCTAACTTTGTTTATGTCTCCTATGATTCGCCTTACGGAGCGGTGCCTACTTCCTACTTGATCTTGGACATGGCAGGAAAGGAATTTATTAGAAATATGCTCCTATACTTATTTACGTTGATTTTGATATTTTCGTTACAATGCAAAACATTTTACTTACCTATACTGTACTTATTTATTATAGCATTAGATAAATAACGGCAAAATAACGACAGTTATTGTGTAATACTGTTGAAATTAGTGCACTTTAGAGCTATTTTTTTTAATGTAAATGGCAAATAGATTACATTGCTTTGTATTTGTCGTGAAATAACGTTTATATTGAAATAACGAAAGGGTGTTAACCGTTATTTTTACAATGTTATAATAAATGGTGTAAAATTGTACCTATTCTTAAAATTTTCTATGATGTTTTTTGGGTAGGTGTGAAAATGATGTAGGTACCTCTTAATTAGGTAAAAATGTGTACTTATTTAGAGACTGACTAGAAATAGGTACTGGAATGAAATCACATAGGAAACTCCTAGAATAATAATCACGTAATCTAACATATATAAAGTTGTTTAGAGTATTTTAAGGGCTCTGGCCTCATGAATAGAACCGGCCTTAATAGCCAAGAGACCACACATCAATTAAGATAAGTACCGTAAGTACTTAAAGTACATTATGATTTATGAGCAGATATCATAATGTATAGAATTGCTCACGCTATAAAGATAATACTGAGCTGTGAACTTGTGACTGTCCATTTTATTAGCTTTAATATGAGTCTTAGAGCCAAGTGTCACCTAGGGTTGCCAACCCTACTATATATTATAGTATCCTGCTATATTAGAGGCCGAAATACTATATTTCTAAAGAAAAAATATAGTTTGCGAAACTACTCTATTTTTATTTCAATACAAAATGGCGTGATGGTCGCTAAAAGCATAAAAGCTGTATTAACCTTTATAATACTGGTGTCTCATATTGGAGACAGATAACAATAAAATTCTATTGTGTCTGCTAATTGCGCGCGCGACAGATTAATGGTATTTTATAGCCTTAATTTAGACTGTAAAAATAGAACACAAAAAAAATCCTGTTATTAAAAGTTCATAGTAGCAAAAAATATGCATTTACAGACTAAAAATGTGTTTGAAACATAGGTGAGATACCTACTATATTTTTTGCCATCTACTATGTATATTTTTACAGGCAATGGCTTCTAAAATACTATATTTGATATTAAAAAAAGTTGGCAACCCTAGTCATAACGTATTTTATGTGTTAGACCACACACGTTGACACGAACATAATTAAAATGATTATTGTTTAGAAAACATTAACTTAGATAGGTATGTTTTTCTTATCAGGGAAATATAAATTTGTGTGTTTATTGACCTCACATGTCCTCAGAGTGGCTGTCTCATTACTAATCTTCCTGACTGCCAGTTTTTGCCACAACATCAGAGAAAGTGTGATATTTACGTATTGCTTGCTCATTCTGCCACGGTATCAAAACGGTTCTAAGAGAATTGTACCTACCTACAGTGGAATTCGTTTATCGGCGGCTTCCTGACTGCCAATTTTTGTCACAACGTCAGAGAAAGTGTCGTATTTACGTATTGCTTGCTCATTCTGACACGGTATCAAAACGGTTCTAAGAGAATTGTACCTACCTACAGTGGAATTCGTTTATCGGCGGCTTCCTGACTGCCAATTGTTGTCACAACGTCAGAGAAAGTGTCGTATTTACGTATTGCTTGCTCATTCTGACACGGTATCAAAACGGTTCTAAGAGAATTGTACCTACCTACAGTGGAATTCGTTTATCGGCGGCTTCCTGACTGCCAATTTTTGTCACAACGTCAGAGAAAGTGTCGTATTTACGTATTGCTTGCTCATTCTGACACGGTATCAAAACGGTTCTAAGAGAATTGTACCTACCTACAGTGGAATTCGTTTATCGGCGGCTTCCTGACTGCCAATTTTTGTCACAACGTCAGAGAAAGTGTCGTATTTACGTATTGCTTGCTCATTCTGACACGGTATCAAAACGGTTCTAAGAGAATTGTACCTACCTGCAGTGGAATTCGTTTATCGGCGGCTTCCTGACTGCCAATTTTTGTCACAACGTCAGAGAAAGTGTCGTATTTACGTATTGCTTGCTCATTCTGACACGGTATCAAAACGGTTCTAAGAGAATTGTACCTACCTACAGTGGAATTCGTTTATCGGCGGCTTCCTGACTGCCAATTTTTGTCACAACGTCAGAGAAAGTGTCGTATTTACGTATTGCTTGCTCATTCTGATACGGTATCAAAACTGTTCTAAGAGAAATGTACCTACAGTGGAATTCGTTTATCGGCGGAGTCATACTCCGCCTAGGTATACAGCATGTAACAAAAACCCGGTGCCATCATAACAAAAAGAAAGAAAAAAAAATTGTAGGTAAATAGCAGTACCTACCTACCTAACTTTTTTTATTTTCACTTCTTTTTTTTTTAACTTTCTCCCTTTTTAAATTCAACGTCAAGTCAACTGCCCTAACTTGGCCTGGCGTCCTATGTTTGCCTATAATGAAAAAGATGTAATATATTTTTCATTTTACTTGTATGGCAATCGAAACTTAAAGTTGAAAACTCAGTTTTGATTCCCATACATTGAAAAATATATTAGGTACAGCTTTTATAGTTTACTCATAATCTGCCTAGTCCCAACTGTGTTGAGGTCGGCTTCCAGTCTGACCAGATGCAGCTGAATAACAGTATTTTACATGGAGCAACTGCCTAATTTGACTTTCACAACTTAGTACTATTATTTTGTGCCACAACCCTGATTACACAATACACACTCTTCATAATATACTCCTTGGTAAGACTGCGGTTGTCAGACTTTCGGTCTTCTGACGACCCGTAACAACTGTCAAAGATCTACAAATGACAGCCGGGACCAACAGCTCAGCGTGCTTTCCGAGAGACGGACGAGTCTTGGTATGTTAAGATGGTTACTCATCCACGGCCCAACCGCGGCAAGCTTAAAGTAATCAACCCGTGCGGCTGTTATTACTTAGCCGCAAGTTGACCATTGTTAGTAGGTATAAAGAGTAAAGTACATAAGTACCATCGAAGTACTTCATATCTATTCATCGTAAGGACTGATTCAGCTTGCAGCGCTCGGCCGCTATAGAACCGGGGTGGTGACAGATGTGGTCATCGTGTTCACGGGATTTTGTTTTCAAACTGCTTAGATATAAAGTAGTAGACCTATTTACTTTCGGTCTTTTTGATTGCAGAAGGAAGTAAAGTATGGAAGCTGTTACATACATATGGCTGTAGCATGTAGTTTCCAATAGGTAATTACACAAGACAATGTTCGCAAGTTAATCAGGTGAATGCAATCAGTTGACAAGCGGGGTACGAGGTACGGGGCGTACGGCAGGGGGAACCATTTGATTGATGATGCTCTGTGCTCACCGGAGTCGCCACCGCCATCGCTAACTGAACAGACAGCTGTGCTGCTGGGGAGTATGTTGCGCCACTTCTTCTTCCCAGCTAAAGCACTAGGAAGTGGTGAAGGGCGGGCGTTTTGGGGGACTGTCTTATGTAATTTTGACGTTCGAAAAGTGCTGATTCTCAGCCTAGTTTGAATAAATGACTTTTGAATTTGAAAAAAACAACGATCGAATCTACATACTGAATCTAATTGTGGGTACACATTAGATATGTGTAACACATGTTAAAACAAATTCGCCTTATTGTTGTTTTACATTTCATATTGCATTCCATTTAATTGGACTGCATGTTTGTTTCAACGTATGGTTACATTTCATCTTACGATTACGACACGACATACTTAAGTTTACCCATCATAACTTTTAAATCTTCTATACTAATATACTAATCACACTAATAAATTATAAAGGCGAAAGTTTGTGAGTGTGTATGTTTGTCTCTTCTTCACGCTAAAACTACTGAACGGATTTGGATAAAATTTGGCACACAGATAGTTTATAACCTGGATTAACACATAGGATACTTTTTACCCCGATATTCCGACGGGATCGTAACTTATGCGGGTGAAACCGCGGGGCGCAGCTAGTAATATTATAAAGTGGAAAAATTTGATTGTTTTTTTTTTTTTATGATTTTGCGAGGCGACCTGCGATCTGAAGGACTTTGAGCTATTTCATTCCGGAAATTATTAACTCAACATCAACTGGTAAAGGGTGGAGTTTTGGGGGCTTGTCTTTTGTAAATTCAAAAAGACGTTCAAAAAGTGCTGATTCTGAGCCTAATTTGAATGAACGAGTTTTGACTTTGACCTAAGACACACCTATAATGTTTAGGTAGTTACCTAACCTAAAGCGATCGTCGCGCTAGTACGCGGTCATCGCACGAGTGCGTGGCCATCGCGCGAGTACGCGGTCATCGCGCGAGTATACGGTCGTCGCACGAGTAGGTACGCGGTCGTGGCTCGAGTATACGGTCGTCACACGAGTACGCGGTCGTCGCTCGAGTATACGGTCGTCGCGCGAGTACGCGGTCGTCGCGCGAATACACGATCGTCGCCCTCTTTTATATGAATATGACATAGTCGTGCGATCAATTAACGCGCGGTTCCTATAAACGAAAACGAATAGTTTTACTTATCAAAATGGTAGCTTTTTACATTTCCAAACTGTGCATATAAATAACTTTTCAAAGCTATGAGGTCTTAGCTTCATTATTGGTAAAAGATACAAGTCTTAATTTTAATCTTTAACGGTCCGTAAATTATAGGAACCGACAATAAGTCGCATTTGTACGTCAAAATTCATACATAGGTACGATCGACGTTGAACGCTTTTGGTTAGGAAGCATGGATATCTATACAGCCACTCATGCGCAAGGACCAACACAATCTTAACTCTTCCGATCTCCTTTCCATTTCCGTACGTCACGTCAAAGTTAAACTTTTATAAATATTGATAACACAAGATGGATGGTTCGCACGCGCGGCTCCAATTGATTTAAAATTAAATACACAATGTTTTCCGATGATTGATGCACATCACGCCTGGGAACGGGTTAGGGTAACCTCGCTAAATGGATATTTTTTGCACATTTCTTCATGGTCCAGTGGGCACAGTCATTAGAAAGGGGTTTGAGGGAATCTCGTTTAAATTGAGTTGAGTTGAGATGTTGTTTAAGAGAATATCGTGATAATGTGCGTTGATGAATTATTTGTCCGTGGCGGCCAGTCTCAGCGTACACTAGCCTTCGGCGTGAGAGATATTATAGTTCACAAGTGTGTGCGCAGACACAGGTGAGATGGTACTTACTTGAACTTACAATAGTGGGTAAAAAATTCTTCTGCATTAGTTAGCACTCTTTTTCCACTGCATTCATTTTCTCACTAAGCAGGATCGTAACCATCCAAATTAGGACTTAGTACGAGTAGTTTATTTCAAGAGAATTGCTTATTTATTGGTTCAACCTAAGTACTCGTACTGCATCGATGTCCTCAGTTTTAAAAATGTAGTCATATTGAGAAAAAGGTGGTTTTTGAAGAGTAACTAAAGAACACGCTACGTCTTCCGTTACGCGGTCGCCACTCCAGAACCTCTCAGCCCCATCGGCCATATGATCTGCGAGCAATGTGTCCTGCCCATTGCCACTTAAATTTGGCAATTCTTCGAGCTATGTTGGAAGGAAGGTAGGCCAACAAGGTAGACCGATGACCTGGTGAAGGCCGCAGGAATCCGCTGGATGCGGGAGGCACAGAATCGGTCGAAGTGGCGGTGCTTGGGAGAGGCCTATGTCCAGCAGTGTTCGTGTGTCGGCTGAATGATGATAATGACTAAAAAACAAGCCTTGTTTAACACCATGTTTAGCGCAAACACCCCATTATAAATTAAAACCCATACATCAACTCAAATAAAACCATATCCAAACACATACATAATTAACTGACACGAAGCACAGCCACTCAACTTCCTGGAGCAAGTCAAAAAGCGGCCAGATTCATAATCTTGTTAGCACTCAAATTTGCATTAATTAAGGCGTTGAGGCCTCACAACTGTGTCTAAACTCTCTGAGGGCGGCCGAGGGTGGAGTGGGGGTGGGGGGTTAGATAATATTCAAATGGTACATGTAACGACGCGGCTGCCGCTTGAGCCCCACCGCCCGCAAGCAATATAGATGGTACGCTCGGGGTGAGAAGTGTTCGGGGTTGAGATATTTTGGAGGCTTTACATAAGCTTGCAAAACTTCTCCCCATATAGAGACAGTATCCAAGCATACCATCCCAGTAACATGTACTTAACTGGATACAGGAAAGCTAAGAATCGGACAGATGAATGTCCAAGCTTCCCACTGTCCACGATTCATTTATTACGAATCCTTTTTCCCGAATTTGGGCATCCTCCCACGCTGATTCAACCGATTAATAATTCAAGTTATATTACCTACTTTTTTGGAAACTCAGGTAAGTTTCATAAATCCCAAATATAGAATTGCATTGAGGTCGTTGGCTCAAGCCACTTTGGCGGAACTGGCTTTCCTTAAGACTACTGACACCAAAAGTGTATGAGATCTATGTATACTTAAGTCTATGATCAAACTCAAACCATTTATTTCAATTAAACTATTTACCACAAATACTTTTGAATTGTCAAGGGGTCAGTCAGTCAGAAATATGAAGCTAGTTGCCCATTCTAAAGTATAGTAGGTACCTATGGAGAAGAACGGGCAAGAAACTCCACGGACACTTTTGAATAAAAACGTTTGATACAAAATATTGGTTACATCATTCATGTTGGAATTATGTATGTGAGAACAATGTAGAAAGATGTGCACGTTCGTAAAAGCGTCCGTAATAAAAAGCAAAAAAACATAGAATCATTCAAGTGAGTTTGAGTTCAAAAATTTAAAATAATTCAAAATAAGCCATGGCAGCCAAGAGATGACCAGTCCCAACTGACGGCGCCCGTTCACGAACATGACGCATGGATCTGCACCATTCAGCTCAACCATTTTGAAGGGAGCTAAATGGTTCAACACATGCGCCACCATCAGCGAGACATCTGAGTGAGCATGACATACTCACAGCCGCCAGGCCACATTCAAGTCAATTAAATACATATTAACCGGTAAATGGTAGCTCTTTAGTGCATAGTACTCACACCATTAGTACATAGATCCGTCGTCCATCCTCATAATCTGCTAAACACTATAAAACACCCACCACAAACCAAACAAAAAATATCAAACAGCCAACACTTGTGTACTGAACAGTACCCGACTGAGAGCACCGGGGGTGCGCTCGACAATTTCCTCGTCGGGTAATTCACTAGGATTTAATTTAAATTAGTTTTGGCTTGGCTTAATAGCTTCCCCCCACAGGGGGAGGTGGAGGACGTGGCGCCGCTCCAAACGATGTATTCTGATGTTCAGATCGGGTGCCTTTCGGATGTTGATTTTCGATAGCTGTTTAGTAGTTAATTGGTACGTGTTCTGGTAATTCTGGTTTTCTCTTTGAGCTGGTTTTTTGCGCTTTTAAAAGATTTTACTACCCGGTATATTCCAGTTGGTGTGTGATAGAATACCTACGTTACAAATGCTTATTAAAATGATGTATGAACTTGCTTTTTTTATACCCAGTGTTGCTGTTTCTTGCCAGTATGAACTGTAAAATAATAGTTCATACCATGGCTGATCAAAAGCTATAACTGTCAGCATTTTCAATGGTCGGTAGCGAGATTAACAGCCCAGCGCAGCGTGCGGCGTCTCTTTTATTTTGATGTCCTACGACGGCGACGATAACCGATTTTTAATGATTTTGTACTGAAGATCACGTCTAAACGAGTATTGTTAATAATTTGGAAAAAATAATATGTTAAATTAGAGCATTTTTCTAATAACTTAATATATGAAAATTTTAGATTATGTTTATAATATAAAGTGAAATTTATTTGTACAAATAAATTAAATCATTAGATTATGTTTATACTATAAAGTGAAATTTATTTGTAAAGTTATGTCTTACGCGGATAATAAACTAAGAATCATGCGAAATCTATCAAGCGCATTTATCTGAAACCTACACCATTTTAAAGAGAATTTAATTATGGATCGTTTAGTATACGTGGTTTATTAAAATACTTTTTGTTCTATGTATAATAAATTAATAATGCGTCTAATTTGGGACAGCGCTCCTTGATGGGCGAGTCCTATTACTGGCTGGACATACGACGCGTTGCGGGAGCTCAGTACAGAACACGCAAGCTAACCACTCAAGGCACTGGCATATATCTGTGTCTTAATAATTTATGAGGACTCCAATCGTCACATCTGATAAACACACTAGTTTTATACAGCGTGTACTTATCTGAAATGTGTGGTCATATTTAAGGTTGTGGTAAAGTACAAACTGAACAACTTTCTCCATGATGGGACCAACAGTGATTGCGAAAAAAATAAAACCACGAACAGTTTAAATATGACCACACGTTTCTGGTACACGCTGTATAGTGCAAATAGCATAACACGTAGGGTACCTACACCTAAATCAATCAAGCTGCATCAGACCTTCGACACCTATCTCGTCTCCCAGAATACAGCTGTTCGAAGTCCGTCGGTAACTAGAGTGGAAGTCGCACCCCCCCACCTAATTATTTGTGTCGACTTTAAAACGCCACCAATTATATTAACGCCCCGTTACGCCCCGATAATAACTGCTGCCAAAAGTTTACATACCTAAGTGTTACTGGGAATAATGATGAGCGATTTTATGGAAAAGGGTTTTGATAGATTGTGATATAGTTCTCGAGATATAAATGCTTAGTAACCTACTCGTATTAGAACAGATTTGCTTGAAAACTTAATTAATACGTAAAGAGGACTTATTTGCAATCACGAACTCGCTTTTGTATTTTTATTTCTTTTTTTAAAACGTTAACACACTAGGAATTTCTCCTGTATTCAAACTCAAACTCAAAGCATGTACGAGTATTTCAATTAAACCATTTACAGGCACTTTTGAATTGTCAAGGGGTCAGTCAGTCAGAAATATGAAGCTAGTTGCCCAAAGCGTAGGTTCCTATGGAGAAGAACGGGCAAGAAACTCCACGGACACTCTTTAAAAAAAAAAAAAAATCTTACAAAATATTGTTTACATCAATCATGTTGAAATTATACATATGAGAACAATGTAGAAAGACGTGCACGTAAAAAGCGTCCGTAACAAAAAGATAAAAACAATTCATAAATTAAAATAAGCCGTGGCAGATAAGAGATGACCAGTCCCTACTGATGGCGCCCGTTCACGAACATGACGCATGGATCAGCACCGTTTAGCTCAACCATTTTATATTATTTTATTATTGTGGGTGCGTATATATACACAAACAGCCAGATCCGGAACAACTACTTGTAGTTCATACAATTTTTTGTTCCGTGCGGGAATCGAACCCGCGACACGCAGTGCTTAACAACTGCGCCAACTGTGCCGTAAATTTCAATACGACGAACTTTCGGTTTCAATACCAACACGACTTAGAGAACTCGGCATGCTTAGTTTCGAATAATATAACGGGGCAGATCCATTTTTATAAAAATCGTCTGAAAGAAAAGTATTCAGAATTTTAAATAAATAATACGCCTAAAACTTAAAAATGGATTTTAAAATCGCTCCTGCACCTGTCGTAAAAAAACAAGTACAAAGAATTCTACCTAGCTAACAGAATTGACACCAGAATCACCACACTACTAAAAACCACCCATTTCTAAACAGACAACCCCCCACCCCCACCTAATTATTTACGTCTCCTTTAAAACGGCGACAATTATATTATTACCGCCATGTTATAACGCCCTGAAACATCCTCAAATGTCCGCAATAACTGTTTCTAGTCAAAACTTTACGTCAGGTACACAACATATAAACGGTGTGGGACATTCGGTATGTTAATATGGGACTGGGGGCCTGTGGGACGATTTAGAGACAAGTTAGAAGGTCTTTGGCGTCTTTGAAAGTTTTCTATATTATAATAATATATAGTCTTAGTAAGGAAAACTTACAAGTTGATAATGTTACTATCAGCCTCTGTGTTCTAGTGCTTAGACCACTAGTCTCTGACCTAGAGGTCTCAGTTTGGTTGGATTGTTGGTAGGTCTTGTTCTAAATCCGCTACCACCATCTTATCTAAGTCTGTCGCCATGACAACAATGTTAACAGTGTTGTTGTGTTTTAGCAGTTAGCGAGGAAAGATAGCCAGTTCCTCTGTGGATGGGGATTCCGGGTGAAGCTCGCTTCCACCTTCGGTCTGATCGTCACTTACCATCAGGTGAAATGCAGGCCAAGAGCTACATACATAACATCACGCCTGTATTCTCCGATGGGTTAGGCAGAGGTGTACCTATAGTACCTACACACACATTTCGCCAGTTATGTTTAAGTCCCATGTAATAGGGGGCGAGTCTATTGCCATAAATCCAGACTCCGGGCTGTTACTGAGCAATTCCAGATGGAAAAATCCAGTAACACTGCCCGACAATATCGAACGTAATACCTCATGCTTGCAAAACTTAAAACTTGTTAATGTTTGTATCCTAAATATAATAGTAATGCTAGGTACTTAAAGTCTGGAGTCGAACTTCACACTATCCTCGAAGTAGTAAGTACGCACTCGTCGACGTACCTACAGAGAAACCGAAACATCAGAAAATCATAATTTTAATGGCATAGCCTGCATGATGACGATGATGCCTGATGCCCGGGACCATCACGGGACACTGCTCGGTCCATAACAGACAGTCCTCTGTGCAGAGCTTGCATTGAGGCTGAGGAAACCGGTACCTATCCGCGTATTTACTCTTTGAACGCACATACGTCACCCAGATTAGAATAGACACCCTCGGGTCACCCAGGGCCTCAAGTCTACTATTACTATTATTAAGTGTCAGGATGGTCTATCATTGATTTCATAATTGTTGATTTTGAGAAGTTTGGTAATCTACTAACATATTGGCGTCATTATGACTTTCCAGTTGTCAGCCACTGACACTCCATTGAAAGAAATGGCATCTATTGGTAATCACGTACATAATGAAAAATGAGTGACTGACTTAGGCGGTAATCTGCTAAAACTTTGACAGTTCCTTTGATCAGTGACCTACCATGAGAACGTCATTGTGCAGTCATTTCTTTTAATTCGTTACGAGTATCGTATTTGTAGAATACAATGATCAACCAATGATCGACCATTATGAATTTAGCAGATTACGAACTTTTAGCAAAATAACAATGGGATTGTGTTGGAATGACGAATTTATAAAAATAGCACTTGGGCGCCTGATCTTTCGCAGATGTTCTATACAGACCAGGAGACGTGATCAACTTCTGAAGGGAGGTGGGCTGGTTGGGATAACCACCGATGGCCACCATGGCCCACGCACAATGGTCCACTTGAAGGACTAAGTCCACCATAATTACAACGGCTTCGACACAAAAATGAATTTCTGTTCCGTGATAGCTCTTAAAACATTACAATTTCATCCGTACCCAAAGGGTGAAACGCTGTCCGTCTGTCACCAGGCTGTATCTCATCATATTTTGAAAGTTGAAATTTTTACAGATGATGTATTTCTGTTGCCGCTATAACAACAAATACTAAAAACCGAATAAAATAAATATTTAAGTGGGGCTCCCGTACAACATACATGATTTTTTACCGTTTTTATAGATAATGGTACAGAACCCTTCGTGCGCGAGTCCAACTCGCACTTGGCCGTTTTTTGTTTTATTTATTTAACAATACGAACTTATATATCACAAGGTGATTATTAGCTTTAAAAAATCTAATAAATGTACGACAGTTTTAACGGTCTTTAATGTAGGTACTGCCTTGTTTACCTATACATTGTCATAAATCCTAGTTAGACTTATAAATGTGAAACACGCTTCTCTAGTATTTAGAGCTAATAGCAGTAAAGTTTTGGCCTAGGTAAGTGTCATAAAAGTGCATAGCTGGTTCAGATTAGTGGCAAGGTGCCAGCCAGGTCGTCATCTAAGCACCTGAATGACCCTATTATCAAACTGATAACTGCTCTTAAAGTTTATATCACAGATCACCATATCAGGTTATCGATATCAAAATAAGCAACAAGACTGCCCCCAAGAATGGATTAGAAATTATAGGTAAATTCAGTTAAAGTAAGGTAGCTTAAGTAACCACAGATTACGTAATGTCGCAACAGTAATTACGCAATATTTTCTTTGGTCCGAGGCCTTGACATCAACCAATGAACAACATTTCAAAACGTATTTTTTGTTGGTTGAATACGAGGCTTTTGGCTACTTTTGTATTTTTGTATATTTTTTTCTTCTTTTCGCAGTGCGGTATCTGCACAAACAAAACGCGCATAAAAAAAATTGCGTTTTGTTTGTGCAGAATATACTTTTTCTTTCTTTCTTTTCTTTAGATTTCTGATTCCTACGGATTTCGATTTAAAAACAATTAAATGACGACTAATCGGACTCTATCATGAGTCTTTGTCAATAAAAAAACATATTCCAAAGTATGGTGTTTAAGCGAATTGAAAGTCAAACAAGTTATAGAGAGGTCGAGAGGTCGTTCATTTATTTGTACCCGACTACAGCAAAGCACCCTGCCTGTTGTTACCTCATAACTTCTAAACTACTGATCATATTTTTTTTAAATGAGGCTTCTTTGGAAGCGTCTTAATCGTCCGCTGGTTATAGGCTGTGACGTCATATTAAATTCCATATTGGCACCCAGTAGAGGCCAAAAAGGAATAAACAAAAAAAAAAAAAATGTCATGTTTGGTATCAAATCAGTGTTTGGCTTGGCGAGCACATTACAAATATGTATATATATATCATATTGTCTAAGTAAATAAATATGTTTAAATTGTTAAAAACAAGCTAAAGTGATACTGTGTAACTTACGGCGCGGCTGTAAAATTAATACCTTTTATGTTTCAGTTTTTGAAATTACTTTTTTATTGTTAATTAATTAAGATACAAAACATAAACAGAAACAACACAAAAACCGTAATAGGTTTGTCCGGATGTTGAAACAATCTTTTTTTTTAAGCAATCTTAATACATGCTAACGAAATAATCAATAAGTATTTATATAAAACATGGTTTATAAAACATTGTGTGGTAGTTTGTTTAACTAAAAAAGTACAAAAACGTCGATACTAATTACTAATTAAATGTTTAAACAGGTGATGTATTTTTAATTGGGGGTTGTTTTAACACTAAAAAAAATTAAGTAATTGTAGAGACAATAGTAGTAGAGTGCAGCGGTGGCCCAGTGGTGGCGGCCCCGACTTACGAACAGTAAGTCGTGGGTTCGAACCCAGACAGGCGCATTACTTTGTGTAATTTATTTCATCACCACTGCTCTCAAAACGGTGAAGGAAAACATCGTGAGGAAACCGGCAAATTCGAAGACATGTGACATCTACCAATCCGCACTGCGCACGCGTGATGGATTATAGCCCACTCCCTCTCATTGAGAGGAGGCCGTGTCCCTGCAGTGGGAACGTTATAGGCTGATGATGATGATGATGAGAGACAATAGGGATGCTGACTGGGAAAAAAAACTATTTAGCCCGTCATGTCAGTCAGATAATAAAAAATATTAGACACGTATTTGTTGCTAACGCTCGTGGCTAAGTATTAATTGCCGCACGGGTCGATCCATCAGGTTAAACTATGCTTGCCGGGGTTGGTCTGTGGATGGGTGACCATCGTTACATAACGAGACTCCTCCGTGCCTCGGAAAGCACGCTAAGCCGTTGGTCCCGGCTGTCATTCGTGGATCTTTGACAGTCGTTACGGGTCGTCAGAAGCCCGAAAGTCTGACAATCAGTCTTACCAAGGGGTATCGTGTTACCCAGTTACTGGGTTGTGGAGGTCAGATAGGCAGTCGCTTCATGTAAAATACTGGTATTCAGCTGCATCCGGTTAGACTGGAAGCCGACCCCAATATAGTTGGGAAAAGGCTAGAACTAAAACGCATTAAAGTTCAGGAGTGGGGGCTCGCTACGTCACAAGTCAGTATAAAATCTACCGGAGAGTGACGTCATGCCACATTTTAACGTATTGCCTGCTGAATGTATTGCCCTAATCTTTTGATTACGTAAAAAAAGAAAAAAATACGTGTCCAATATTTTTTAATAACCCACGTGGCGGACAAAATTTTTTTTTTGTCGATATCCCTAGCGTCTATTCATGACATAATTATCTTTTTTCAAACCCTGTCATGTTCATCTTCATCCACAGCATTTTTCGCCGCATTTCCCTTTTACACCATCATAACCTGCTTTGTAAAATTCGGTCTTGCCGATAAGCATAAAAATGTCATTGACCCATCTCGTCATCGGTTTTTCAACGCTCCACAATAAGTCGCAATGAAAAAAATGATACTTAAAATTCTTTATCTACTAAGTAGGTACTATATTAAGTGATATCTTTATAAGTCTCGATCCCGTGGGAATACCGGGATAAAAAGGCCTATGTCCTAACCCAGGTCATGGTCTACCCATGTGCCAAATTTCACCCAAATCCGTTCTGCCGTTTTAGCGTGAAAGCGTAACAAAGAAATAAACCAACAAACAAAATTACTTTCTTTCATTTATTATATTAGTTAGTATAACCTATGTTACTCAGTGATAATATAGAAGTCAACTGGAAAAATATATTTTTAAATCGATCCAGTAGTTTTTGAGTGTGTGTATAAACAATGATACAAATCTTTTGTCTTTATAATATTATTGTAGATTCTATTTGCTATTAATTCTAAGACAGTAAAAACTTTAATATTCAAACAATTTCGAACATCTAACCCTGCGTTTGCCGACGGGTCCGAATCGTCCCGGGTCCGACAGATGCGGTCGTTACACGTTATGGTACGTTTGGGAGACGCTCTCGTGAGACCAGCCGGCTATCACCGCACTGTGATTATATCTACCCAGTACTGATTTCAATGATGGTGGAGAGTTTTATGGTGATTAATTATTTAAGAAGAATTGCTTGCGTTTGTCGTAATCTGTAGCAAGTTTCGTGCTCGGTGGATGCATTGAAAAATATATACATATACCACCTACTTATAGCAAACTAAATTACATATTAGACATATAAACAAAAAAACCGTTTTATTAGTTCTCCCACACAAATCATCTTAAAGTTCTAAAACTAATACAATTTAAAAAAAAAACCACAGATTATCACAACCATAAAATCAACAACTTTTTATACAACCTACAACATTATTAAAATATACGTTTTTATAATATAAAAACACGCGTAGAAGCGGAACTTAATTTAGGAAATGAACTCACAATCGCCCAATATATTTTTACGATCCATCCATCAGTGTTTATCGCCACATCATTGTGACGTTTGCTCGTAACCCTAAACGTTAAAGACGCTTCGTGTTGTAAAATAAAAGATTCAAAAGAAATGAGAATATAACTAGAACATTTTATTATTCATTTACAGTAAATACAAAGGTTTTTATTATCTTATGGTGTGATGGAATACGTTTTTCATTCATCTTAATTTAATAAAATTGAATTCATCTGTTGACTCGAAAAGAAGTTGAAGACGACTTTGTAGTGTACTAGCTTTTGGCAGCGACTTTACCCAAGTGGGAGTCAACTATACTTTAAAACATAATGGCACTCGGAAATAGTGTAGCTTTCTGCCAGTGAAATTTTTTTCGAAATCAGATCAATACTTCCAGATATTACCTCCTACATCCAAACTTACAAACTTTACTTCTTTATAACATTAGAGTAGAAAAAATCTAACAAGTGCAAAAGTCGACATCAAAATCTTCTAGCCTTGGTTACGACTGCTCTATAGGAATAATGTATTTTATTTGCAAGGATAAAGATAATAAAAATATAAAATTCAAGACAACTCAAAGCCCCTACTTAGTAAAATTTATTGCTACGATAATCCTAAAAACCGACGTACCTAATACCGTAAGCCTAAATTTCGATAACCAAATAACCGAATAGCATGAGTGACAGGTGTCGAGTTAACAGCTTTTATTACGCTAAATAAAGATTTAGATAACGAATTTCGGTTACCACTAAAAGAACCGTAAACAATGGTCCTGTAACCACGACACCGTGACACATGTTTCAATTATTCTTATCAGTTATCTCTTTTCGGGCGCATTTGGCCCATCTCTTTTATAAATATCAATACTAATCCATTGCTGGGTTTTGTACTATTTACTTAAAAAATCCGGTATAAATCGCCAGTGGAATGTAAATAAACGCGGGTCGTTGAACGAAATTTCAATAGTGTACCGTTTAAAAGATTATCTGTTCGCATTCAGCCGCAATCGAAACCGACTTTTGTTGTAATAGTCACATCTGGCGAAATACTCGGTCCCATTGCGGTGGGGTGGGCCGGTTCGACCCAGCGTCGCAAGTCAAGGGTTATGGTGACATTTGTTATTGTCCTCTTCAAATTAAAAATGCTACATTATTAAATCTGTTATTGCATCTTTATGAATGGGTCCTTTGGAATGAAAACGGGTGACACCTATACAATACAACTAGGTGCAGAATTTATAAGTTTAAAAAGCAACATTGATGGCACGGGTAGGCAGTAACTGAGCTATGATAAGTCATGAATTCGCAACATAAGAGCAGAAGCTAAATTGGCAATGGGCCGGCCATATTAGCCGTAGAAGCGATGACAGTCGGGGTAGATGTGTTCTTGAGTGGTGACCGCGAATCGGCAAATGTAGGAGCACGCCCTCAGGCTAAGTCAAGCGACGATCTTCGTAGGGTAGCTGGTAGCAGCTGAAAGAGTTGCTGAAATCACGTTCATCCAACTTGGTTTAATAGGAGAGGCCTAGTCCAGCAGTGGACTGCTGATGAAGATGATGAAGAGAAAGAAGAAATTCAAAAAGTTTTTATTAAATTCTAATCCCGTTGAAAGCGGTAGCTTCCTTAAAAGAGCCATCAAATTTTAGTAACAACAGATTTTGACAACACCGATTTTCATTCATACCAGCAACTATAGAATTTGTCTCTAGCCTCAGTAAGTAAATCTCCCATCCCATATAAAACCCTCTAGAGCAAAAACCTTTCAACCCTTTATACGAGTACATACATAGTGGTTACGTGTTCAATTTGTATTCAGATCATGAGTCCGCAGCCTTAGAAGCGCAGCGACGAAGTGGAACTTGTAAAAAATAATATATTGCCGAGAAAGCGCGCGAAATGATGAAAAATGGCCGCCATGGCAGATTCGCAGCCCGCGTCCGACGTCATTAGTTGGTAGTAGCCGTAAATTTTATCTACGAAGAAAAACAATGTACGAAAAACTTCGGTGGTGTAGGCTAAAAGGGAGGAAATGGGATATAAGGAAGTATAAAGAGGTTTTGTATGTACAATAGTAGATACGTATGAAGGCGGTCTGCTTATATTTAAAGCTTTTGCCAAATTTTGAGGCATCTATTCTACTTAATGTATTTCGAAAGCATTTGGGTTCAAAAGATCTCACCTTGATTTTACTAACCCACTTAAGATTTTAGTGACGTTTCAAAACTGCATTCTTAGCTAGTTTTTTTAATTTCTCAGTACCTATTATAGACTTTAATACTTCCATGACATGTTTCCGTACCCTGGATAGAAAACAAACTTCAACACCAGACCCCTCCATATATTCTTATAAACATTTTGCAAAAGCAAAACCTCGCAGGCGTTGTTAGTTTGTTACTAAATCCCACCAGAGGGCGTGCCGGAACTAAGTGGCTTTTCATTTTCCCTCCCGCAACGCATTTTATTTATTTTCCATCGCCCGCGGCACCCCGATATTATATCAGCCATTTTGCACCCGCACAAATGCACCTATTATTTTTTATAGAATGTATAATGAATATTGTGTAGGTTGGGGGTTTGTGTTCTTCTTTCCTACAAGTAGTGCAAGGTGACAGTAAGTTCCTATGTTATGGACATAAGCTATACGTAAGGTATACGTAGTTAGTTCAACAGTCTGTAAACGTAGACTGCCTCGTTTGTCTAGTGGTCACAAGCGCTACTGCTGACCATGAGGTCCTGGGTTCGAATCCCGGGTCGGGCAAAGTGTTATTGAGTTTTTCCATCTGGAGTTTCTCAGTAGCAGCCCGGAGTCTGGATCTGTGCCTGGTTGATGACAATGGGCTCGCCCCCTAACATGGGATTTAATCATAACTTTTAGTCTGTGCCAAATAAATATATTTTCTTTCCTTCTTTCTTTTCTTTATAACTGGTAAAATGTGGGAGTACTATAGATACACCTCTGCCTGACCCTTCCGGGAATACAGGCGTGATGATCTTATGTTAGATACGTCCATTTATGTGTTATTGGGATATAAGTAGGGTCAGAAAGACCTGATGGATGTAAAGTATGACAATGGACCATGATTCTTTGAAATTCTTTATGCAGATAGATAGATACATAGAATACTCTTTATTTTACACCAAAAAAATTACAGATATAAATTTTGAAATTTTACATAGGGTGTAAAGCGATCTCTTACAGACAACCTTTGGATGGATTAAAGGTAACAGGAGAGACAATACTGCAGGTAGTCAGCGGTGTACCATCCATAAATACATACATACATAAAGCATAAACTTATTCATATAAATATATATACATAGATATACTTATATAAGATTATAAACATGAAAGAAGAGCAAGGAACTATATGTAATGATGATGTTTAAAGAGAAAGGAAGTGTTTTTTTTACCAGAATTTTAAAAGTGGACAAAGATTGATCACGCCTTAACGCTTGATTGAGCTGCAGACCTACCTTTAGGGCTGCAGCTGGCCATTCCCCATCAACCCATAAGGAAGCTTCCTCAAATCGGGGAATAGCATTAATTAGGGATAGAGTGATTCAGTTTAGCGTTATTTCGAGCTGAAGTTGTTCTGGAAGAGCTCCTTATTGATAGTGACAGACTTACTTACTTTTTGGGAATTTGACTGTTTAAGATTCAGAAGTTAACCTAACAATAAAATCTACCTATCAATCTATTTTATCGTATAAACCTGCAGTATGCTAACATAGAACAAGCCACAAATCTAGCAGATCTCAGCTCACGCCGCTCATAAAATTGTATTGAACACACGTTCCGCTTACAACGCTTGCGTTTTAGTAAGCCGATCCGTCTGTATCGATGTTTAAGGGTGGGTTCATGCTAGAGGTAACAAATCTGGCCTTTTATTTCCTCTGATTAAAGATTCGTGGCCTCAGAACATTAGGGACGTACACGGGCTGCTCGAGCAGTTAGCCAGAGATCAAAATACACGGACCACTTGTGCAGTTATAGTCAACAACTTGAACCTGTCATTGATAGCTGCTGCAGCAGTCGGTTTCAACTATTGGATCAGTCACAATTTAATCAGTAGTGGGTGGGAGGCGCGCGCGACGTGGATGTCGTGACGTGTGTGGATGTGTGTGTGTGTGTTTGTTGCTGTTGTGTTGTGTCTGTGTCGAATAAATGTTTTGTATTGTTTGTTTTGTTGTTGATGTGGGATGAAGAGTGCGGGCGGAGGGGATAACTGCGCGAGAGCAGTGAGGGAACAGGGTCTGCGAGGAATTTGAAAAATAGGTATTTGAAGAAACTATTGCCGTCGTCTTACCTCTCGTCTGTCTCCGTAGAGTGCGATAGGGATAGCTGCAGGTAAGACCGATTATATCACAGAAAAAAATTGACGACGTTTCGTATTTCCCTTTTTTCTCCTCGAAAACAGAGCCGAATCAATTATTTTTTACATTAAAATTCTAAGAAAGAATATGTCTAGGTTCCCATCACTTTCTTTTATGTTAAAAGCTTTTCGAATTCGTCTGGTAGTATAAATAAATGCCTCAAATTGCTTAGCATGATCCTCCGCTTTGTCGAAAATACTGCTACATTAAATTTGAAAGAAATATATGGTAAAGTAGAGGATTAATGTTGAACGAAAACACGATTCCATAAAAATAAAATATATTCCAAAGTTACCTCCAAACCGAACAATAAAGCATTGTTATTAAAAAAATACTTTAAATTAGATCATGAAACTTTGCATAATAACTGAACCAACTATAAGCAGATACTATGTTTTTATTTATTTTTTATTGCCATTTTTTTCGCCGTAAAAAGAAATTACCTAAACTTGGCGCCTTGGAGCCTGTGAATTTGAGATGAGGTGATAAGGACTCTTAAGAGTAGGTATGGGTGCCAGAGTAATTATAGACACAAGAAACATTTCAGCTATTTCTGCTGCATGTAACGGCATCGAGGATCTCTCGTCATAAAGTGAGCTGCCTACTTATTTGTTAACCACCTAGAGAAAACAAGATCTAGGTACCCCGTTATTCTGTAAAAATCTTACCGTAAAAACATTTGTGAAGTGAGCTTGACGTGAGCTGTCATTTCACCTAACACAAAATCTGTAAAAAAAAAAGTGATTCGATACTGTCAAATTGACAGTATTAAATCATTTCACTGTTTTCACGGTGAGATTTTTATAGAATAGACCGGCTCACTCGGCTGTTTAAAGTTCTTGCTACACTGACGCATTCACCGACCCACTTTTTCGCCTAGTCATGGACTATCAACATCGCGCCCAATCCGTCTCCGTTTGATACAACGCCATCCTGTGAGCTACTTGGTTACAGCAACATTTTGGTTTACTGTAGAGGTACCTACGTACAAGTTGGTATGTGTGACTATACACATATGGATAGATAGGTTGTTTTTTCTTGATTCAATTAATTACTGCTTGAAAATGCTGTATCAAAGCTGTCAAGTGACTTTTGTTGTTCGTAGAGTCAATCGTAATTATTCTTAAACAGAAGCTGAAAACACTGCCTGACGCCATTTAATTAATAGATACCTAGATGTACTTTCAAGGGGCATTGTGTTACCCAGTAACTGGGTTGAGGAGGTCAGATATAAGGTTACTCCATGTAAACTACTGGTAGTCTGCTGCATCAACCAATTTGTAAATCAGGACTAGGAAACTTAATTTTATTTTAAAATTTTAGTAAAATTGCAAAGACCTGAAAGAAACATTTTAGTTTACATTTCAGACTTTATTTACAGAGACACAAAAAATTGGAAGTGCCTATGAATGTGGAGTTGCATTAGTAAAACCAAAATGCAATTGTCACCAACACCAACTCTAGAAACAAACAAATCATTCTGTAATCCAAACTTCCTTAACAAATCACTGCCAATAATAGTTATTTTACACCATTATGCAAGCTGTGCCACTAAGCCTTTTGTCTAATTTACGACTATCTGATACCAACAAACGTATCTCTTGGATCAATCAGTAATTAAAAGGGAGCTGTCTGTACAGTCGCCGACGAAAGTGCTAAGCCTGGTTCGTCCCTTGGCGCAAACAACACGCGACCGGCACGTGCCGTCCCATTACATACACATTACGGAGATATTTGGACTATTACCGGACGGTTATCGCGTTATCTTCACCATCGGATCATCCCGGATTATGCGAAGTCTGGGAAACTTACACAACCAATGTGTCGGCTTCCAGTTACTGTTACTGCAAATTAAATATAGCAAAAGAAATTCAATCAGGTTGTACTTTTTTGTGTCACTAATTATTTATTGTAAGGCTATTCAACTATTTCAGTTGTATGAATGTAACAAAAAGTGTTGAGAATTAATGCAAATCACTGCACAAAAAATGTTACGCTATGTAAACACACGTTTTCGTAGAGTCAGGTGTAATTTGTAACACAATGAAGTGTAAATCTTTACAAAATGTATTAAACATATAACAGCAAAAAGAACACATACAACATAATAAAAACGACAGTCATAACACCACTTTAATAAGAAACATTGCTTCCGATCCCCGACACCATCAAATTACAACAGACGAAGGGGAGGACTCACTTAAATATGAATCATTTCATTATAATGCCGTATTCAATCCGAGTAAACCTCACTTCATGTTGTTATTACAACAAGGGGAGCGTACAAACATAAAAATGTATTATACTCGTGCACACTAAGCCCCGTGGAGACGATAACTGACACTTAATACCATAGAGCGTGACCGCATTACTCTGTGATCTATGGTCCGCGGAATCTGTGCGCGCAACTTTATCTATGAATCGCCATCGCCGAGCTGTCAAAAATTGGAGGGAACCGTAATCGGTTTTGTGCAAAAGTGTACTTCGTTAATCTGCAGGCTACTTTGTTCCTTAATACTTCGAATTAAAATGCATTTTTCGTTTCGGGAGAGCAGATTTTTTCTTTTATTTGCTTACATGCGAACATAATATCTACATGTATAGGCGCAAGACAGAAAGTTGAATGGTTTGTTGTTCTTTTCACTGTTGCGTGAAGGGGAGGTCGAGGTTTTATGGGAACAGCAAATTCGGCACGTGTCAACCGATGGAATTAGCCGTAATACTTGCATTAATAAAGTGTGAAATTGCCACCGGCGGCCGGTGTTTGTTATAATTCTCTATTAGGCGTTTTTTGAGCGTCACCCCCCGGGAACGACTTGAAATAAGCCGAATTGGATTGTTCTTTAGCGGATTAAGCGTATTTACAGAACCTCATTCCCCTTACTTTTAGCGAAAAATCGTTCATTCGTAATAATCAAACAAATTATCGAGCGTAAATTAAGGTGACTGCACCCATTTGGAGTTTCGAGTTAATTGCAGATGTTTTTATTACAATTTTTTTAATTACATCAGTGGTCCGCGGTGGCGTGACGGGTGATACCTGGCTACAATGGCCGAAGCGTTGTATTTAATTCCGGCGTGGTTTTACGGTCACAGCATTTATTGATTGCTCCGGCCAGTGAGCCGCGACGCCCCGGACTGGATAAACAAGGGCTAAAAAAATAATAAAAATAAAGATGGCGAACGAGGCACCGCCTCCCGCTGCGACGGTGGCTACCGTTTCCAAATGTCATTCTCAACCGAACTAAAAGCTGTGGATCGTTGGATCAACCGTAGTAATCGATATCGATGAGTAGAGACATTCCTTATTCGGCATCTTACAGAACACAGACGGCGCGGCGATACCTACAACCCAGTTAAGATCGTAGACTCATAATTATTGTAATCTTTTATACTTCAGAAAGTGACTAACTTACATTCAGTTAGTCACTTTCTGAAGTTCTAGAATTAAAATAACCCGGTTGTTCCGGGTCTGGCAGTTTGTGTATGTGAGTTTTAGAGAAATTCCTAGTGTGGGGCAACGTTTTTTAAAAAAAGAAAGAAGAAACGAGCTTTTATTCATAAAACACGTTTTCAATATTAAAGAACGATATATTTCAATTGATGAACCGGGTACTTCTTATATATCATATACTGTATCGACTGTCGACGAACCGTCCCAACCCTACAATTTTCCACAGCCAACCGAAGCAGTAAATCGATCGTATTTTTTTTCAGTCAATCGTCTTTCAATTCTAGCTTTGGTGATATCGTATCGACTTATTCAATTTCGAGGGCCATTCGCATTTGTCGTGGTTCGATCATTTCCGTCGATTTTTTATGGTATCGATGTCGATAGAAGCATCGTCCGATTGGTCACGCGCATTCCTTCGATTTGAAGAAGTCGCTGATAGAATTTTCTTATTGAGGGGTCAGGTGCATCGCGAGCGCACGAATACTCACGACGTTGCTGCATGAAAGTGAGTAAGTATTGAACTGTGTGCTACATAGTTATTGTTGTTACTTTTAGCAGCTGCAGCTGTCGCTGAAGTGGCGATCATTTTCATGTTTGTTGGTAATGCACCTGCGATGATAGCTTCACTGTGTTTGACGTTGGTTTTAAGTTTTTGAGGTAGGGCCGTAGGGAGTCTCAGTAAAATAGGGAACTTGTCGTGGATCGATCTTGTAGGAAGATTTGTTATGAGTGGTAATATGAATGTGGGTACTTATGCACATGCGTAAACCTGAACTTCCTGAAGCGCAACCATCTCGTCCATGTCTTTAAAATACATTTTCGAAATCTACCACTTTTAAAACTAAGTTTTAAAAAAGGTAAAATAATTATAAATTGCGAAAGTGAGTTTGTTTGTTTGTTACGCTTTCACGCGAAAACGGCTGAATGGATTTGGAAGAAATTTGAAACATGGGTAGACCATGATCTTAGTTACGACATAGGATATTTTTATCCCGATATTCCCACGGGATCGAACCTAATGCGGGTGAAACTGCGGGGCGCAGCTAGTATGTAATATAATAAAAAATAAAATAAACCTAATATCAATTCTCAGACCAACAACAAACAAGTTTACTCATCATTTCAAAAATGTCAATCACAAAAAATCAAATTAAAGTAAAAAATATATAATCATTGGTGTACAATTAAGGCAGTTACAGACTCCCCGAGGGGTATATCAATTCCATGTATTTAGCGCGGCGGTGTCTGGTTGTTGTGTTGAAAACTATTAATTAATGTGCGCAAGATTCGGTGCCCCGTCGCGACTGATCCTGCGCACCGCATGGGGTAGTGACGTCCTTGTTTGTAGGAACACCATGTATACACGGCTTTAAATGAACTTCACACCTGCGCAGGATTTTGATGATTAATAGGTCGATTTATAAATTGGGACAATAATTTGTGTTTTTTTTTGTTGCTTTACTAGGTTCGGTTATTTTTTTTATATCAGCCTGGGAACAAGATTAAATATTCAAATTAACATATTCTGGAAATGTTATATTAAGCATATTTTGTATGCCTGGGCAATTTACTAATTAATATTGAATCTGACCCAATTTTAAAACGAACTGCCTTCAACATTTTTGAAAGTCTTCGTACCTAGGACTTGGAGAGACATCAAATAAAAATGCTTATTAGGCTGATTTATGACCAGAGGGCTGGCCTATTCTTTGGCCAAAGAATCAGCATTGCCATTCAACATTTTAGGCACTTTTCCTGTTAAAAATAAAAGAAAGAAAGAAAATACGTTTATTTGCGGTACATATGACGCAAGCAAAGGAACAAACACTAAAAACAAATTTGAGGGAAAATATGCGTCACATCCACGCAAAACGGTCATCACTCAGCATAATGCTGGGACCCTATGCGAGACAGAGCCCCAGCGCTGGTTTTCAGTGACAGCCGACGTTGACGACAGCGATGCGTACGACCTCAATAACCTACCACCTCATATGAAAAACCTGAAAATAAAATAACCAAAACACGATGATGATCGATTTCTCCATAATACAACTTTGACAGACTTTTTAAGAAATTCAACAATATTTTCTGCTTTTTGCCGAAATGTCCCAAATTCACCCTACCTTGAACAAGAGTCATGGTAACACTACGATCAAAATAAGACAAAATGTCTTCTCCCAATTCTACAAATTGATTCAAAACCTATTTGGTCCGTATCAAATGAGGCGTTCTGTTAGAATGAATGCTGGCATACCTTTGTCATTTTAGAGCAGAAAAGATCAAGTTGGAGACTGTAAGGAATAGGGATTTAAAAACTAATGTGTGGCGAGTAAATTAATGTACAATGATGTGTGGTTTAAGTTGGGAAGGTGAGAGGATTGATTAGTTATAGATAGGTAGGTACCTACCTAAATTCTGGAGTAAAAATTCTAAGATCGTGTAATCTAAAAGCGATTTTTTCCCCTATTTCGACTCTTAGCAGTCAAGTAACAAATAGTGACATTCACACCCAGTCGTATGTGCATCTGACCTCAACAACCCACACGATACCCCTTTACATGCTCGTAGGACTAATTGTCAGACTTACGGGCTTCTGACGATCCGTAGCAACTGTCAAAGATCTAGAAATTACACCCGGGACCAACGGCTTAACGTGCTTTCCGAAGCACGGAGGCGTCTTGGTATGTAAAGATGGTCACCCATCTACGGACCAACCGCGGCAAGCGTAGCTTTGTGGTTGCATCTACTTCGCCACATGTGAACTACGCATCAAAGACCAGGGCCTCAAGTCTGCTATTACAATCGTGTCAGAATGGTCTATCATTGATTTCATAATTGTTGATTTTGACAAGTTTGGTAATCTACTAATTTAATGGCGTCATTATGACTTTCCTCAAAATACCATTTCAGACACAAATCTACATGGTCCTCAAATTGAAATGCTCTGACCAAGATTATTTCCGGGTTATTATATACACATTGACATTAATGAATGTTATATATTCATTGACATGAATATTTACTTTAAAGTATTATATTATTTTAATTATTGTGAATGTGAAGACTATGCAGATATTCCCTTTTGTTTTGTTTTAATTTTTTTTTTTTGTTGTCAATTAGTTTTTATCATGGTCAGTTTGAGTAATTTATGTGGCCTACCCAAACGTCCTTTCTTTGGTATTGTTCGTCGAATCGTTGAGCTCCTTAAATTCTGAGTTGAGCTGCACGATAACTGACAAATGCGTGCACTGACTGGACAGGTCTTCTCAATCTGAATGGTTATTTCCTCAAAAGACCATTTCAGACATCAATCTACATCGTCTTCACATGATCTGACCAAGATTATGTCTAGACTTTAAAAGAGACTGTGACCTCTGAGTTTGTTTCGGCCTTTCTTCTCAGAGTAGTCAGATAGGAAACGCCGACCTCATCTAGTTTTTAAAATATGATTGACGTGTAAAAGTGTTTGTACAAACCTACTTGCAGAAATAAATCATTTATCATTTATCATTTCCAATGGTCAGCCACTGGTGTCGATTCCCTTGTTCACAAACTAAACTAAATTTAAGTTCAGTGCATCTTTTTCTTTCTATTTAATTAAGAAAAGGACAGAAGATACATTTTAGTTTAGTCCTGTCCACGGATATCGAGGGATATGCCTTGGAGGCGTGGCACGTGGTGCCTCGACATTGCTAAATTGGGCTTATGTTCGAACGACGGCTGTACGCTTCATTCAGTCGCTTTGCAACTGCGTACAGTGTACTATTGATGCGTAAAAAACCAAAATGCCGAGCTGTGCAGTAATAATTTGTAAAAATAGGTCTAGTACCATCAACCTGAAGACAAATGGCGTGTCCTACCACCGGTAAGTAAACATTAAAGTCACTGTTTAATATTTTAAATAAATTTTTAAATCATTTACTAACTTACGTCCGGAGCGATACGAACTAGCCCGAACTAGCCCGAATCTTTCCGAACGGAACGAACGTTTTGGATTTAGAGAGGTGCAATCGAGTGCGTGCGGTTGATTTTATCGACATGCGTATTATTGCAGTCGAATCTTTTTTTACAGAACTCAATGGATATTCTCGTATTACATGTATAATATAAGAGTTAAATTTGATAATAATTTAATTTTGTTTGAAGCAAATAAAGACATTGTTATTTCAATACAGTTACTCGTGCATAGCATAATATTTAACAGAGAGGGTTCCCTTTACCCGGTAATACAATATTTAAAAAAAAACTCATTTTATTTTAATAAAAATAACCCATATTTTCGGATAGGTATATAAAAACAAAATAAATTATATAAAGAAAATTAAACGAAGTTATAATAATACAAGAATGTGCTAAAATAAATATCGATAAAAATTATCGACCATCGCTTTCGACTCCCTAATTGCATGCGTGTGCATTGAATGTTCGCAAATAGCAAGTGTTTACAAGTGAAAGCCCCGCCCATTCTATGTGTGTGTGTGTGCTATTAGAAATTGATTTAGTGTAGCTGCTTTCTTCTTAGTGTGCGAGTTCAAATTTTAAGTGTGTGTCGTAAGTACACTATTTGTTAATGTTGTAATTATTTTAGTGGGAGATAAGCGGTCGCACTAGGATTCCTTACTATTCCGCAATGAAGGCATATCTCTGGATTTCTATGGTCCTGTCAAATTAATCAGCCCCTGACACTAATGCATACAAGTTTTGACGTGATTAAAAACTTGCCCACTAAAATTACGTCAATTTAATACTCAATACTCAATTCTTTATTGCATTCCACAATGTAGGCTTAGGTGGTAAACATTTATTTGGTAGGTAACAATCGTGGACCCTGTCGGGCACAGCAAAAGCTATATCTAATAAATAAATGTGGAGAGGACTTATCATTTAAGTATCTTATTATAATCCAACTTATTCTAAAAACATAGACATAACATTAACATTAGAATTAAAATTGCAAAAGGCTTCATTCCAATTTACGTCAGGCGCTGATTAATTTGACAGGACTAAACTAAAATGTATCTTCTGTCCTTTTCTTAATGAAATAGAAAGAAAAAGATGCACTGACCTTAAATTTAGTTTAGTTTGTGAACAACAGAATCGGCACCTCTTACACTCCATTGAAAGAAATGGCATCTATTGGTAATCTCGTACATAATGACAAATGAATAGAGTGCTAAAATGTTGACAGTTCCTTTGATCAGTGACCTACCATTAGAACGTCATTGTGCAGTCATTGCTTTTACTTCGTTATGAGTATCCTGTTTGTGGAATACAATGATCAACCAATAATCGACCATTATGAATTTAGCAGATTACAAAGTTTTAGCAAAATGACAATGGGATCGTGTTGGAATGACGAATTTATAAAAATAGCAGACTTGGGCCCCTGACTTCACACAAAATCCTGACGTCACACAAATCCTGCATCGCGCAATTAGAGTTTACCGCACGATCGACATAACTATATACAAGCTCCCGACTTCAATCATTGGGAGTTGCCCGCCAGACACGACACCCGTCTGGTCGGAGGATCCTCCCTTTTCTATAGAGCATGAGTGAACTTTGCACCCTGTTCCTCATACGTCGATTGACCCGTGCGACTGTTATTACTTAACTACACGCTACATAATTTAAATATGCCTACGTATGTAAACCTTTGTTGGCGTGTGCGATTCATTCATAAACAAAATTCATTCATCTAATATCCTGGAATCTTCGCCTAGCAACATCAATTTCCGAGATAACATGCCACTTTCCTTCAACAAATCTTAAGCAATAATTTTGCGAGCAATAAATTAAATTTAATGTAAGAAGGTGTGATAATAACTGATCAAAACAAATCGTTTCGTTTATCAATCTTCTATTAGTTGAACATAATATTATTGCGAAGGGTCTCTAAGTCATTGGAACGGAAGCTTCAAACCTCTCAAATAGGACCCGATAGTGCAACACCGGCTACAAAGGAAATTACACCCAATTACCCAAAAGTTATGGTTGAGTTTTTCATGGTAGAGTTTTAAATAAGCCCGATACTGCAACACCGGCTACAAAGGAAATTACACTCTGTTACGTAGAAGTTATGGTTGAGTTTGCTATGGTAGTTCTAGAACGTAAGTATTGGTGCATCGGAAGTTTTGACTATCAGCGGATCGTTAAAATGATAAGAGTTTTTAATTAAATGTCTTTGAATATGATTTATGACAGTTATTATGTTTAAATTGGAGTTGTGTTCTTTGATAATATCGATGTAGGTCATAATTAAGTAGTTAATACAGGACAATTACAGTGTAACTAAATATGTAGATTTTTGAACCTTTTTGATTTTTGATTTTTTTTTGAACCTGTGCCAGGGTGGAATAAACATGTAAAAATAGCTTACGAGGAGGCTCGCGTAGCTTTTCACGGGTGGCAGTTATGTGGTAAACCAGATACGGGTATTGAATATAATAAAATGCGTGATACGCGGAGAAATTTCAAAAGTAAATTAAAATGGTGTCGTAATAATGAAAAACAAATTAAAATAGATTTAATAGCTGAAAATCATAAATCTAAGGACTTCGTAAATTTTTGGAAAAACTTGAATAAACTGAATCCTAGGTTGAGCCTCCCCGTAAGTGTTGGTGGTAAACATGATCCCACAACAATTGCAAATATGTTTGTACATCAATTTAAAGTGAAGCCCTTGGCAAATTCCTCTGCTGGTTATGTGACGCAGGAGGTGACTGGCGCTAATGTGAGCGTGGCGCGGGGTTTGAATTTATCTGCTAAAGATGTCAAGAATGTGATAAAGAATATGGTTAGAGGCAAGTCCCCGGGAGATGATCACCTTAGTGTCGAGCACCTTAAGTATGCAGGTGTACACTTGCCAAGAGTATTGTCGATGTTTTTTAGACTATGTGTGAGTCATTCTTACCTGCCCAGTGCACTTATGCGAACTATAGTTGTACCTGTCATAAAAAATAAAACCGGTGATGCTGCTGATCCCAGTAATTACAGACCAATATCCCTGGCAACGGTCATAGCAAAGGTGCTGGATAGTCTGCTGGATACATACATGGCCCCCAGGATTGACTTGCATGATGCACAGTTTGGCTTCAGGCCTGGGCTGTCGACTGAAAGTGCCATTATGTGTTTAAAGCGGACTGTCCGGTATTATACGGATAGGAAAACGCCTGTTAATGCGTGCTTCTTAGATCTGTCCAGGGCATTCGACCTTGTGCCTTATGACCAGCTGTGGGACAAGCTAAGGAATGAGACAAAAGTAGATTTTGAGGTCACGTCATTGTTAAGTTTCTGGTATGAGAACCAAATAAACAATGTTAGGTGGGCAGGGGCTATGTCCGAAGAATATAAATTGGGATGTGGGGTGAGGCAGGGGGGAATCACCTCCCCTCGCCTTTTCAATTTGTATATAAACCAACTGATTGTTGAGCTCGGCAATACTGGTGTCGGCTGTCATATTGACGGAGTTGCTATGAACAACATCAGCTATGCAGACGATATGGTCTTGCTGAGCCCATCAATCAGTGCGTTAAGACGTTTGCTGAAGGTCTGTGAGAACTATGCGGTGACTCAGGGGCTTAGGTATAATGTCACTAAGAGTGAGTTACTTGTTTTCAATGGTGATGCCAAAAGATACTTAAATGTTCCTTGCATCTCATTAGCAGGTACACCCTTGAAGCAAGTCTCAAAATTTAAATATCTGGGCCACTGGGTCACTGAGGACCTGTGCGACGATTTAGATATAGAGAGAGAGCGTAGGGCGCTGTCTGTTCGAAGTAATATGCTGGCCCGTAGGTTTGCACGGTGTTCTTACGACGTTAAAATGACGCTTTTTCGAGCCTACTGTCAGACTTTTTACACCTGCAGCCTTTGGGTCAAGTATACGCAGAAGGCATACAGCGCTCTGCGTGTACAGTATAACAATGCTTTCAGGATGCTTGTGGGGCTGCCGCGGTATTGTAGCGCTTCGGGTATGTTTGCCGATGCGAGAGTGGATGATTTTTATGCCATTATTCGAAAACGATGCGCTTCTCTCCGGCATAGAACAGATATCAGCTCCCATGGCATGTTGAGAGCATTGAGTGACCGGTGGGACTGCCCGATGCTTGGTCGATGGGTGAGACTGCACACACAGTTCGGCTCGACTAGATAGCTGTACGTGCATTTTATTATATTTATATTATGTTATTATTATTATTATGCCTATTTGTGATTCTTATGTGTGTGTATTGTGTAATTTTTGTTATGATGACTTTGTAATTAATGAATGCTTATGTTTTAATGTTAATATTTCACTAATTCTATGGACTTTAACGTCTGCGAATAAATGATTATTTATTTATTTTATTTATTTATTTAACTTTTAATCTGTCATGGCTCACTAATAATAATATACAATTACAATTTATTTATTTTTGTTGAGTAGAGAAAATAAGAAAAAAAGTTCGAGCAAAGAACACTTTAATATCGTCACATCAGATCATAATTATTTGATGTAAAAAACCCTCTCAAAAGAAAGAGTTTCTCTGAACACTGTTATTTATGAAATGGGTTATTACGTGTAGGAACTCTGCCCTTATCACAGATTAATACAGAATTCACTCCGCCAAATCATTTAAATAAAAAGCGAGATTTGCTACAAAACAATAAAGTGCAATTCAGGTCGCACAGCGCTAATTACCTACAGTTATATCCACCTAGAAGTTGCCTCTCTATCTATCGCGTTACTCTCATACCTGCTGATTATGATACGCTCATTGAATTGGCCCGAAATGACGATCCAGCCACGTATCTACTTTTAAGCTCATTCCTAAAATGCGGAGTGCACCTTCTGTATTATTCTGTGCCCATGTCCAGAAATGAACATATTGGTATGAATATTCTTTAGAGAGAAAAAGCAATAATGAAAATATCGAATAATAAATTGGTTTACGTATGTTGGTATTTCAATGATAAATTGATCCTACGGTGACATTAAAAATGTGGAATTTTACTGAAACAAGTCTAGACAATAACTAATGTAAGGACTTAGCATTGTTATTGCCTATTCCGCAATTTATTTTTCATTGGTCCCTTGATCGATATATCATAAGATTTTTATATCGATAAAATAAAACGGACAGTAGCAGGCACTCATTAATCAATCGTTAATTAACGCGTGTACGCAAAACATTCACACTCCTCTCAATTAACAACAAGATCGTTAAAGATAAAATGCAAATTTTTCACCTTCACACGTCTTTCGGTTCACCCGTCCCTTTCTTACAGCAGCTTATTGTATATATTCTATCTTTTTCCACAAAAAATGTATGACTCCGCTCCTTGATCGTTTTCAGTTGTACCTGATTATTTTTAACACGTTTGCCCCGTCCCTTTCATACTCATAGAACGTTCAATATGCTCTCTCTCTTTCATCAAAAACAAATGCGTTCGATAAATAAAAAAAAGTCTCTTTACATTTATTCGAGAACGCAATGAAGTAATATTTCGGTGTTTATTAATCGTATTGATGACTTTTTTTTCTTAAAGGGCAACGTGTTGCTAACTGCTACAGAGAATATAATTATTTCATTATTTATCACTTCAGCGTCTGTTAATAAAAATATACAAGTTTCTTTATATTTTTTGTTTGCTAATCAACTTTACTGTTGTGAGAAACTGTTTTTTTTTATCTGAAGGCATATTGGCACGCAATGACCCATATGCATATTATGCTCCTTAGTCACTTTGTTGGTGAAATTAGGTTTTAATTATTAGATACTTTAACATCTATGCGGTCGTCTTCTTCTTTTCGAGTCGATGGTAAATACATGTATTTTGCTAAACGAATTGGGCCCAGTAGATGGCCACGCGAATCGCAGCATTTGTGGCGTGATTTAGGTCCTCAAAAATGCATGTGTATGGACACTTTGGTCACTCCAAAATATGGTAAGTACATGGGTTGGTCGGGCGCACTACATCCGCACTGGATATCGGTGGGATATACAAGTTTCCCATTTTGCTAGATTGTGCTTGCGGCCTACTTGGGTCCGCAGTCGATTGATTGCTTTCCATATACTTAGCCACTGCAGGTCACATCCAGGTGGCAGATACTCCTGAGGCCGAACGAAGTCGGGTGGAGGCGTGTGCTATTTTACCCACAGGTCTCTTCACACCTTAGGCGCTTGGTCTTGGATTGCTTGTGTACAGCGGAGGAAGCTCTTCCAGCTCTTAACTCTACCCAGGGCGGTTGTGTGTTTGTAGAGGGGATGCTGGGAATCAGCTTCAGGCTTATATTTCTCAAACGCGCATGCGATTTCTCTTCGTACGACAGGTGGTGCGATACCGGCCAGCGGGTTGGAGCGGGGTCGGTTTAAGGCATCCCGATTCAACACATCTCGTTCAGGACAATGTTGACTTGCTTTGTGTGAGCGGATAGGTGCCACACTAGGCACGCAAATTCTCCAGCAGAGAAGCATAAAGACATGCCAATGGTGCAAAGAACATCGGGTGCTGCACCCCAGTTGCTGAAAATAAGGCGATGAAGAAGGTTGTTCCGGATCCCGACTATCTGTTTTATTTTATAACATATGTGACTTACAGGTTAAGGCTCTGTCTAAGGTTACACTTAGGTATTTCGGAATTGGGCAGTGTTTGACCTTTGTTCCTCGCCACGTGACATCAAGCGTTCGATTAAAATGTCTGTTGCGAAGGTGAAATGCGCAAAATTGTGTTTTGGACGGTATTGGTCGGAGGGCATTATTGTCATATTATTTTCCCAGCGAATCTAGTGCCAGTGACAGCTAATATTCAACATCGTCGAAAGTGGCTGACTGAGCCGCCAAAGCCAGGTCATCCGCGTAAAGGAAGCGCTCAGTGTTTTTTTTCTACAGTGGACGTTTGTATAGATGTTAAAAAGTAGTGGCGCCAACACACTGCCTTGAGGGAGACCATTTTTTGTCGCCGCCACCTGCTCTTAGCTGACTGAACAGGTATGCTAACTGGAAGCGGCGGTTGTGTAGGAGTTCGCTCCGCATGTGTACGAAACCTTGATCATTGGTAACGTTGTTCTCTTTTTCATGTATCCTTTTGATGTTTATGGTATCGTAAGCTACTAACAGGTCAACAAATATGACACCAGTGACTCAGTTAGCCTTGTTTCCATCCTCTAAATATTGTATCAATAGCAGGATCTGACTGGAGCAAGACTTGCCAGGCCTGAATCACGCCTCCCCCTGAATTAGTGCTGGATCAATTGCTGCTGTGAGGCGATTTAGAAGCAAACAGCTTATACGTGTGACATAACAGAGATATAAGCCGGTAGCTTTTGGGGTTATCAAAGGGTCTACCAGGTTTCGGCAGCGCTACGACTTTTGTCTTTCTCCAAAGTTTGGGAATTATTACGATAGCCATTCACGTTTTAAAGAGTTCCTAGAGCCACGATACAGCCACAGGCCCTGGGTTCTGTTCTGTATCTGTTCCACCGTAAGGTCATCATTGAAGCCACCTTACCGTTTTTAATGACTTTATGACCATGATAATATTATCGGTGAGTATGGACGACTTGCTGATTTTGGTGGAATTTCCAGGTGTATTTGCAGATCTCTGGGCTCTTGGTAATATAGTATGTGTGGGGGTATTATAGTCCCACTGCAGGGCAACGGGCTTTTCTTATACAGAGAAGGTACGAGTATTGATCAACACGCTTGCTTAAGACGGGTTGGCGAATTCAGACATATTAATAATTAGTCCAGGTTTCCTCGATGTTTTTCCGTCACCAATGTCAGTAATGTCCATGATAAACTCAGAAAGTTTATACTTAGCGCAGCTGTAGGTACCTATGTTTTCCTGTCATGTTTCGACTACTAGGTCTTATGTCAGGCCACCTCTCTGAGAGTACCTGGGCTTTAATGGCCCGCAGGCTTAGTGTGAATTGGTACAAGTCATAGTCAATTTTTGTTTTACAGGTCTTTAAACTATTCACAGGCCCATCCACCTCACAGCATCTAATCTCAACAGATTGTTTACGCGATCGCACGTTATTTAGGTCGCAGTGAATGGACAACTGAATGGAACTGATAACGCACAGCTGTGATTCAATGAACATGAATAATAATTAACATAGTGTTATCGATTGGATGCACAAATCATTACCAGCTCTGTTTTATAGTCCAATTAAATTTGTCGGGATGGCTTTGTGACAGATTGAGGCAGCTACTCAAACTACATTTTTTTAAATAATTTTATTCCTTCATCCATAATTTTCGGTAAAGTTTTCCGATAATTGGCCTAAAGTTTCGGTCGTCTTGTTAAGATAAATTATTGTCTGCAAAATAAACGCACATAAATGTCACTCAGTGAAGTGTGAAAATTGACGAAAATTGTCGTTAAACAAACTCAAATATAAAGTCGTTAAACAAACTTAAACTAAATTTCAATCATACCAATTACTGGCACTCTTTAAAATCTTTCAAGGACTCGGTCAGTCAGAAAGATGAAGCTAATTGCCCATTCAAAAGCTTAATAGGTTTCCTATTCAAATGTCTAAAATAATAAGGTAAAGGTAACTTTTAATCGCCCATTAGAATCATTTACTGCATGTCATTTACATACGAGTACTTAATGAATTCCTAAAATGAAAGTAAAAACCTAACTGTTAAAAATTCTTAGTGCACGCGTGCATAACGCAGCGATGCGCGGGCGCAGTGATGTCAAAGGAGCTGTTGGTTACTGCCAAGTTATCATAATTTCGTATTCGACATCTCGCAAGAGGTTATCAGAGCACAGATCCATTCGGACCGCTGCATCCGTTCCTAATGATAGTGCTATCTGTTATAAAAGCAACTACTTGAGGTATTAGGTAGAAGTTTGTTCAAGATTTTCGATTGTCTAGGCAATAATGATGTGCTAAGCAAAGCTAAAGTTAATTTGCAAGTACAGGTATCTATTGGTACAGGTACAGGGATTGTGGTTCTCTCATCCAGCGGATTCTCGCGACCTTCACCAGGTCATCGTTCCACCTTAAGAGGGCTAACGACATTAAAAAATACTTGATCTGACTTTGAGTTTGCTGCCCCTTCCTGTACGTGGTCGATGTGGCAATGCTTGGGAGAAGCCTGTGTTTAGTAGTGGAGTCTGCCGACTGAATGATGGTCATGTTGACAAATATATAACAAAAAGTTGTTTAAAAAAAAACATTGTCAATGGTAGAATATTTCAGCTATATTTTCATCTAAATGTCACGATATCAGTGCAGTTACTGAATTTACAGTAACTATGTTTCGTTTAAATGATAAATGGTGATTAGGTAATAATATTTATTTTAAAACGGCTAAACAATCATATTTTTCAAAACTAGATGGGTTTGATATTCCTTATCCGACTACTCTGAGAAGAAAGACCGAAACAAATTCAGAGATCACAGTCTCTTTTAAAGTCCAGACATAATCTTGGTCAGGCCTTAGGAGGACCATGTAGATTAATGTCTAAGATGGTCTTTTGAGAAAAAAACACAGAGATTTGAATGAACCAGTCCAGTGTAAAAGCTTCCGCAGACAGGTGCAACGCAACTGTGATGGAACATTTTTTATGAAAAATTCACGCAAACTGTTCTACCGGTGTCGCGTCACGCCTGTCTTTTAGCCTTAAATAAGAAACACTAATTGCGTCAAGCCTTGAGCAGGTAACAACGAGTCACGTCACGAGAATAATAATTGTAAACGCACATTCTTGAATAGGTAACTAGGAACATTCTACTCTTAACATTTCAATGTTAACGACATCATTAATTCGGCAGTCAATGGTGGCGGCTTCAGTAACTAGCGCTAAGTTACTCTTGTACTACAAAAGACGGAAATTTTACGACAAAACTCTTAAGTTACAACTTAATAAGTCGTCGAGGGGTTAATGACCTGTGCCTTGTGCCTTAGAACTGTCTTAAAAGTGAGCCGCTGTTTTTGACGCCCCACCGCAGAGAATCCTTTTAACATACCTAATAGTTCTGTAAGGTGTCATTTTCCCGCTTTATGTTCGACATTTTCATGGCCACAAAGGACTAAAACAGTTTCCTGATTTTAATTTTAAGATCCTTATTGCCAGTATATAGAGATGGCACTTTTGAAAGCCGAAGCCGAAATACATAAATCTTCTTATGAAAGTCAATCTCAGAGCCGACAATGCGATTCGGCTCCGTCTTCTATTCAACGAGCAATATACAAACCATCTGCTGCCACTTTAGTTCGACCATCGAGAACCTATGACTATTCTTCTTTAACGCGTTTCCTAAAAACTTGTTTACTTCTGTGAGATTCACAACAGTTTAAAAACATATTTATTAGTGGTGGTGTGTAATTGGTTTTTGAGTGCCGGCTCTGAGTACGGAAATTGTGACTACATGGTTCTATTGGGTCCCACCTGTAAAACAAATGTAATTATAATAAATGTAAAAGTGAGTTTGTGTGTTTATTACGCTTTCACGCTATAACGGCTGAACGATTTTGGATGAAATTTGGCACCAGGTTCACCAGGTAAACCAGGTTCCAGGACCATAAAAAGTATCCCATAAAAGTAAAAGTATTATGCTTTAAAACTCTGACACCAGGTTAGTCCCTACCCACACGAAAAGAAGAAGATCGTGACATTCCTACGGGATCGATACGTTTGCGGGTGAAATAAATAAATAAACATTTAGGCCTACTTACACCTCAAATCACTGAATCCTGCACTAACCGAAGTCTATATTTATTTAAGACATAATCTGTTTCTGTCCTCTTTAAACAATTGTCAGAAAGAGAACGGTTTTGAAGTCGTTAAGCGTTAAATTACATTTAGTGGTTTGTGGTGGAACTGGGCCTTCTAAAACAACAAGCACTAGAGCTTTTTGGGGTGGATTTCACCAATGAAACTGAACGCGATCAGCACATCTAAATCGCATTCAAGAGCTGTCAGTGCCATCATTGTTATGGAACAATGACAATGACAGCTCTTGAACGGAGTTTAGAAGTGCTGATCGCTTTCAGTTTTACTGCCGAAATTCTTA
Source organism: Xanthia togata (assembly GCA_963853775.1). Taxonomy (NCBI): domain Eukaryota; kingdom Metazoa; phylum Arthropoda; class Insecta; order Lepidoptera; family Noctuidae; genus Xanthia; species Xanthia togata. The sequence continues at coordinate 20,607,320 of OY970795.1, read as the reverse complement.
AAGGTAATGGGAGCCAGTATCGGTTTGTTAATACATGAGATGTTGCAGTTTCTCTCAGTTACATGGGATATTACACTTTGACTGGTCAGTTTCCCGCTGACTCCCCAGCCCAACAGTAGTATAAATCGAACAGCATGTACATCGGCCCGCGGGCTTTTTGATCCGGCGCGTTCGCTTTAAGTTATGCGTCCCCAGTGAACAGGCTTGTTGCCCATGATACATGCGTTCTGTGCGCGTGTGTTCGTGTTAGTGTGTAAACATGGAAATTAAATTGTTATGTGTGTTAAGATCGGTTGTTTTTGTACGTTCTTTTGTTTGTTTCAGCTGGCGAAGTGAAATGATAACAGGAGGAGGCAAGCTGATGTATTCTGTAAAAATCTCACCGTGAAATCTTAGGTGAAGTGAACTGTCAATAGTGTCAATATACCTAACATCACGTGAAATGACAGCTCACTTCCAAAATTTTCACCTTGTTATTTATGGCTGTAATTTTTATTGTGTCGATATTTTGTATGCTTGGGTGGTACACGATCAAAGAATAGGATGTTGACTTTTTTTTTTCTGGCAGTCAGATAGATTATTAAAAAATATTGGACACGTAAGTACTTTTTCCTTTTTTACGTATAATTTGTGACGAGCGAGCCCCCACTCCCCAACGGTAATTCGTTTTATCTAAACCATTTTTTATTAAAATGATAAAACAAAAAATACGTGTCTAATATTTTTTTATATTATCACCAATGGACTTTTTTTCCAATCAAAATCCCTATTGGATCTTCTATCACAAAATATCTCATTCACGCGAGTATCATGAAGCTTTTTTAGAGAAATATAGGTACAGATAACCCTTGGAAAAAAAACAAAACATTTAAGTCTGTTTAGGTTTAATTAGGTTATTTTCTGAGTTTTCTGGCTCTACTGCTGGATCGTGGACGATCTGATATGAGAAAAAAAAAATGTTGATGGTGAACCTTATTGACAATCGATCGATCGATATCGTTATACACTAGAGCAATAATAGTTGCACTCTCACAATTTTTTCTCCCACATCATTAAAATCCTAAATAAATAGCTTATCAATAGAACCCGGAAGAAAAATTGTAACAATTTCGACATTCACAGTGATAGTTTGTCAGAAACATGAAAGAAAGCAGCAAACAAGCAGTTTATATGATTTAGTTGCGTTACGAAATGGTGCCATAATACGATTATACGATAAAACTATTGGTATATTTCTTGGCCATATATCATGTTTATGGGCCATTCCGCCGGTACATTTCGGCAATTTCCTAAATTATTGTACGCCGTTGTACCGAACTGTAGTTCTATTGCTTCTAGTCTGATGTATGCTTGTTATTTTTCATAAATAGGTACCTATGACTCTGTTCTTAAAGCATCGTCGTCTTTGAAAGTAACTTATGTGAAAGTTCTATTAAAAATATATTTATGTATTATTCGTTCTTCTTTATACATATGTCACTTTCCAAAAACGTAGATTAAACTACAATTTTAGCAATGGTATTTTAAATCCGGGCAGTACATTGATATGAACAGAGAACCTAAAATAAGGCCATTTTAAAATAGGTATCATTTGACAATTTATCAAAATTCAACAACTTAACCTTGTAACGGCGGGCATAAAATAATATATTTTTTCGTTTTGTTAGAACTGCACAATTGCTTAACTTTTTTCAATTACGATTAAATAATTATTGTAATAATGACCGATACGAGTAATTTTACGATTTGCTTTCACTAAACTGACAGACGTCATATGTTACCTATTAAAATGGCCTGACTTTAAGTATAATCATAATTGTAACTCAATTGAACTCATTAAGCATTCGAGAAAAGATCATCAGATTCAGGTAAACACTCTTTTACGGTATTTTGCTAATGAAAAATGTGAAGATTTTTTTCTGAAAAAAGAGCGCGGTAACTCTAAAAAGTGGTACAATCCGATATTTTTTATAAACGACATATTGGTACCTAATTTATTTGTTTTCCTTATAAAATAAAACTCCCAGTGTCCCCGACAGTGACAAATAAATATCGCAAAGTTGATAAATTATAACAATTAGGGATGTGACATTAATTCGATTTGACAATAAACATTTTTCGGTAACTTATTCGGCAGTGACTTTTCAGATTTTTATTTATATTATCTTTATAGATATATTGATTCTCTGGTGTAAACAAATAGGTACCTACTTTTGAAAGCCGGATGGTGGAAATAAAGACGTAGGATTTTAAGTTTTGTGTTTCCCACGATATCACCTTTACAACTACGATACTTATTTCATAAGATCTTAAACAAATCCTCTTCACCGCAGCTTACAAGTGAAATCCTCATCATCATATCAGCCAAAAGACGTGCACTTCTGGAAATAGGCTCCCAAGAGTCGCTTCAATGACCAGTCCTCTACACCCGCATCCAGCCATTCACGCAACCTTCACTCGGCCGTCCACCATGATTAAATGCACAGCCCTATTTACGGACGAAATCAATAACAATAGGTATAGTTCAGTTAATTCAATAATTAGGCAACTGGCGACAGAGTAGCGATAGCGTCATGTTCCACTAATACTGAACATAACAAGCGGAGGTCAGGAGTTCGATGATAAAACTCTTGTATTAATTTGCTGCCTTAGCCGTGACAGTGTTACTCACACTATTAAAATAGATTCCGGGTTTGTAAAGTATAACTGTTTGTTCCAATGAAGGTTTTCTGAAATGTGGTCCACTAGGTGGCAGCACTAAAACGTCAGGTCCACCTGTTAAAAGTCTCAAAGGTTATTTTTTTTTTGTCAATACTGTATGATGAAGGAATGATGAACGTCATCATATATTTTATATTCATTGTCGAAATAGAAGACCTTTTGCCAAAGTGGCGCCAATTGGTGTCGTGAATTTTCATGAACACCCTCATTGAAAACGTTTTTATAAATACTGAGATTTTAGGAGGGACATAGTGTCCCTAGACGTTCATAGCTACTTGTCCGATCGCCGCCGCCTCGCAGTTTACGGACCTTCTGTTATCAGTCTGGGGGAACTGGAGAAATGGCTAAGTAATTGATCATTCTGCGATACCTGAAGATGAAAATGAACCGTATGTTATCTTCTACTACTTATATGAGTGTGAGTCTCCCGTTTTTCGTTTTGGTGTCAGTACAAAGTCTTTGCTAAAATTGACAACAGTGGCAACCAACATACACGCAGACGCTACGTATAGGGACGAAGTGTGGCTAGATCAGTTCGGCGTTTCCCATCTGACTACTCTAAGAAGAAAGACCGAAACAAACTCAGAGGTCGCAGTCTCTTTTAAAGTTTAGACATATTCTTGGTCCGGCCTGTGTGCGAGTGGTGAGGCCTAGATCAGATCCATAATCTTGGTCAGAAAATGTTTATACCATGTAGATTGGAGTCTGAAATGGTATTTTGAGGAAAGAACCAGACAGATAAGGTAAATTAAAGAAGCAATTGGCAAGACCCAGTGATGACAGTGTAGCGGTTACACCGCCACATACAAACTACGCATCAAAGACATGACGTCACACAAATCCTGCATCGCGCAATTAGAGTTTACCGCGCGAATGACATAGATAAGACTATCCGAAATCAACAGTCGGGCAGTCGGCCCGCCAGACACAACACCCGTCTGGTTGGAGGATCCTCCCTTTTCTATGGTGGATGAGTGAACTTTACACCCTGTTCCTCATACCTCTAAATTGGTGACCCCGAGTATGAACGTCAACACAGCCTTCGTGCAACTACTTCAGCGTGACGTCATCATCATCACTCCCGCAAGCTTTCGTGAGGCGAGTCACACAGACAGCCAGCACCCTCGGCTTCAACGGGTATCCTGACCACCAGCATGCAGCGAACGCGCATTCCTGGTCATCACCCTCAGCCTCATCACCCCGACTCACTGGGGAATCACCGCTTCACCTCAATCACCGCTATCACCTCAATCACCGCAATCACCTCAATCACCACAATCGCCGCAATCACCGCAGACAGTTCCGACTCACCGCGAACTGTGCGGCACCCGGTTCCGACTCACTGGAACCTTAGCTGGCACTGTGAAGCATCGCAAGATACAAGACTCAGCCCACTATCGACCTCCGGTCTCCGGAGGGGAGTGATGTAGCGGTTACACCACCACATACAAACTACGCATCAAAGACATGACGTCACACAAATCCTGCATCGCGCAATTAGAGTTTACCGCGCGAATGACATAGATAAGATATCCGAAATCAACAGTCGGGCAGTCGGCCCGCCAGACAAACACCCGTCTGGTTGGAGGATCCTCCCTTTTCTATGGTGGATGAGTGAACTTTACACCCTGTTCCTCATGCCCCTAAAACAGATGGAGTAAGTCAGTGACGGAGTGTCGGTCGTGCGGCGGCAAGATGGCAGACGATATTGTTACCATCGCGCGACCGCCGCCGCGCGAGGACTTGGATGAGGCTGGCGCAGGAATGTGAGGATTGACAAAAGTGGAGAGGCCTGTGCTCAGTGGTGGCTGAAGTCTGGCTGTGCAAGATTATGATGATGAAAGTAGCAATTTAAAACTCAAAACTCAAAGCATTCATTCCAACTAAACAGGCACTTTCGAATTGTCAAGGGGTCGGTCAGTCAGAAAGATGTACCTAAGCTAGTTGCCCATTCGAAAGCGTAGTAGGTTCCTATGGAGAAGAACGGGCAAGAAACTCCACGGACACTCTTTTAAATCAAAATATTGGTTACATCATTCATGTTTAAATGATACATGTGAGAATAATGTAGAAATACATTCAATTTTCAGCCTCCGGGTTACGGGTTACGGGTTACCCGTACCGTTTTATATACCGTCGCTCTCAATAACCCTACACCAGTAACCACACGTCTTTGTGTCGCCGCTCCCTACGATACTAAGGTTATCACACTCTAATAAATAATCGAGTTGTCTTTTTTCAAGTAACCGCCACTGATAACATGTTTATTGAATATTAACGCTTTCGACGCAATTAAAACATAAGATGGACATTTTTTTTTAGGGCGATTATAGGTCAGTCGAACGGAGTTAACTTCAATCTAATGTCGGGAAAATCATATGATTAAGTGCTTTAATGTGGAGTAATGAACCTTTTCTGTTTTTTACAAACAATAAAGATGCTCTAAAATCGAAATAAGTCTTAAATTAGTGACTCGCAATGAGCAAGCGTCTAATAAGCTCGTGTGTTATCTGTATTGTTTTTCTACACACGACTTGGTCTACGTGTTGTTGGTTTCATAATCCCAAGTGAACCTAACTTGGATAAGAAGTGTGTACGTTTTAACCCGTGGTCAGTGTAAGCATTGCCTTATCCTAACCCTTTTGACCATACTCCGATGGTTGTCCATCGGAGTATGGTCAAAAGGGTTAGGATAAGGCAATGCTTATCCTAACCCTTGCTTTGCTTTGCGATGTTTGTACATCGATGGACTGTAGGTATAAAAATAAGTACCTAACCACAGCCTAATATTAAACGCAGCATGGGCCAAACTTTCTCCAGGAAAACCATCTACGAAGTATCAACGTAAGGCCGCCTATCCATTGGCGCAGAGCGGGTGAACGGAGATGAGCGAGGGAGCAGTGCGGAAAGGTTTGGTGTAGCGGTGACGTGGTTTAGTAGAATGTTATTTTTTAATATACCATGCATCTTCCCGCTCCGATGGTCAGTAGGTAAGCCTTAAGTTCGGTTTCCAGCAGAGCGAGGAAAAAAGTCTAAAAACAAAATTCCTCCAAGCAATTCTATTTGTTGTTAGTCTCGCAACCGGTTTGGGATTATGACCAGATGTATGAAAGTAAACTCAAACTCAAAGCATTTATTTCAATTAAACCATTAACAGGCACTTTTGAATTGTCAAAGAGTCAGTCAGTTAGTCAGAAAGTTGAAGCTAGTGGCCCATTCCAAAACGTAGATCTCTATGGAGAAGAATGGGCAAGAATCTCCAAGGACACTCTTTTAAATATAGAAATTACAAAATCCTGGGTACATTACTCTTGTTGATTCTATATGTGAGAACAATGTAAAAAAATATAAAATCAAAAACGATTAAAAACATAAGATTAAAAATAAGCCCTGGCAGATAAGGGATGACAAGTCTCAACTGACGGCGCCCGTTCACGAACATGACGCGTGGATCAGCACCATCCAGCTCAACCATTTTGTAGGGAACCGAATGATCCAACACACTCGCCACCATCAGCGAGACATTGAGTGAGCATGACACACTCTCAACTACCCTGCTCTTTCAAGTCAAAATACAACATAATAACATAGTAAACGGCTCCATGGTAATCACATTTATAAAATTTAAAAAAAAAAACCGTCTTTGTTTTACAAAACTATATAGTTTGCAATGTATTTGTAACATTAAAAGTATTTTACCACCAAAAAGAAAGAAAATCAATATTATCTATTGGAGTATTCAACAACATTGGAGTATATACGAAGCAACAGTAGTATATAAGGATCTGCTGGTGGCGTTCTGTAGTTTCTGCCGACCCCAAGGGATAAAGATGTCTATTTGTTGATTTTTTCTTCGCTCACCGCTCCGGCGGAAACGCTCCCTTACTCTGCTCCACAAGCTGTGTTCACCCGTGAAATCCTAAATAAGACATGTTCCCTGTCCGCGTGATGATTTGTGGCCAGTGCTGTTCCATTGTGTTACTATTGTGCCATTGCGTAGCATTACAACGTTGCTTAATATCTGCTTGTCCGTCATTTGTTTGCTATTTTAATGGCCTCTTTTGTAAAGTTAATAGTGTTGGGCTGGATTTGTGTACTTACTTATAGTTTTTTTTTGCTATGGTTTTTTTAAAGACATACTATTAAAATGTAAAGCGTGTTCGGTTTGAGTGTACGTAGGTGCAGGATCAATAGACTGCGAGGCCAGATTATACTGGATTTGTTACCAGTGAGGTGCGCCTAGATAGATATCGCGTGATCATCTCCTCTTGCTTAGTTTTAAGGCGGACGCTGCTACTCTCCTATACACAGGGTGGCAGGGACATCGATTTCATAGAAAACTGCAATGCCTACGCGGTCAAAATGTATGGAACAGCTGATTTTTATTTTGATAACAGACGAAAAATTTCAAAGCATCCCCCATGCTTTGTTTTTTTTTTTTTTTAGAATTGTGGTCGGAATCCATGGTAACAGTTTTCGAATCGATGTCCCTGCACACTGTATATAGGTACTCTCTGAAATCACTTGCTGCAAAATGATACTTATAGGTAGTAGTTAATGGTACGGTACTTACCAACCACACAATATATTACAGTCTCTTCCTGTCTCAGCAACAAAATCCAATAAAAACGGGAATAAAAAAACAATAATTTTAATAAATTCCACTCGTTTGGTCAGTTGAGTTGATATCTACTGATAAAAAATACTCTACGCATGTCCTGGCCAAATACCCGCGAAAATAATTTAAATAAAGAATGGTAACGGCATTGCAGGGCGGGAATGTATGCGCCGCTCAGTGTTGCCAACCGAATAAAAATAAATCACACGTGATTTATTTTAGCTGCGAAGTCACATGTTATGTTCCGGGTCGCTGCAGCTACGGTATGTATGACAACTCCCTTGCATATGTTACTGCATAGAACTTTGTATTCAAGGAAATGTTCTGGTTACTTTTTGTTTTATTTATTTTCGTGAAGTTTGCAAGGCAACGGTACCTACTCTCCATATTTAACTCGATTCAGAAATAGCATAGTGGGAATTCGTGTTATCACACGAATCCACAATGATAGTAAGTACCTACATATACATGTTTTTTCACGCTATGTTTAATATAACTTTACAAAATATAATAAACACAAAAGGTTTAACTAGTATATTATTTATTTATTTTACGTACACGGCCTAAGCTAGTTGCGCGGTTCTAATTGGTCGTTTCCTATGGCGAAGAGCCGGCAAGAAACTCCCCGGTTACTCTTTTAAAAGTAAATGGATTTTACAATGTTTTCAAATTACAGTGTTAATAGGTGTGAGAGGACAGTGTAGGCCTATCATCAAGTACTAGGTACTTAGCAAGATAGAAACTGGTCGACAGATCTACAGTCTATTAAGCCTACAACGTTCTCGCATTCACAAAATCTAAAAGAAAATAATAACATTAAAAAATAATATAAATAAAATAATAAAAATAAAGACCTATTTAAACCTAATGACATGACTGCCACTACAGCTGTAGGTACCAAAACTAATTTAATAAAAAAAATATAGAATATTGTAAATAAATAATGAAGAGGTTATGTCAAGGAAGTATGTAAAAGAAAAAAAAGATAATATTCTTTAAGGCACCTCTTTAGGTCTTAGCTATCCGAATATCTTATGAGGTGCAGGCGTGAAAATTGATTCGCTGTTACAATGTACCTTTACCTATGAGATACACTACGAACCATGGTGAAAATATTAAGCTATTGCTTTCTACCTTAACGATGGATGGCGGAGCCATTCCAAAATTAAATTCAAATCATGCAACATCGTCACACCCTCCGGAAATTGAAGCAAGCGACGTCACTTGACCCGCTCCGTCAAACTGACAGCTGTCAAAACGCCAGCCTGTAATATCTGGAGGCAAAGGCGTCGTCGTTGTCGTCCTCTGACCGTGAAGATTTCCGATAAAATGGAAATTAATATGAAATGAGAATTTTGTGTTCAAAGGTCTGGGGGCCCATTTACCTAGTATAAAACGTACCTATCTATCTACCTAGCTAAATACTTGGGTTTTCTAAGTTAAATTGTAAAGAACTTTTGGCGTTATTGAATATCATACAATTCAAAAACAAGTATTTTTTTCAGCTTGGTTGAAATGTATTTTTTTGAAATGCCTATAGACTATTACAAAATATGTTTTATTATTATTACTAAGCACCAACACAGTTTGATCCAATCTCAATTACCACATAAATTCTTTAAAAAACAACTTAGAAACATAAAACCTCTTTTGAACAATCTCAAACTAGCTATTAGTTCAATCTGTCTTAAATCTCCTAGATAACTGTATAAGGCTCCATATACAATAGAAACTTAAAAATCAATTCATGACCCTTGGGGTCAACTGGCAGAGATGAGGCGATAGGGCTAAGGAACGGGGAAATGCACCATAAATGGCCATCAGGCATCAGTGTGCGCATCGATATTACCAATAAATTCTTTGCTATGTTTCCCCGTACCAATAGATAAGGTTCTATGATGTGCTCTGCGCACACGACTCTTCCGAATGCTCGGCTTGGGTGGAGAAGGCTTTCAATTTCGTAAGACACTGTGAAGTAGCAAACAGACGTGATGTATAACTCCACCCATATAGCACTGTTGACGCGCAGAACCAATAGGGGTAACACATTAACCATAAGGGATTTCGCGAACTAGACGGCCACAACTCCGGCCAGTCGTGGCCGTCTAGTGGCATTGTATGGTCTGCGGCTAGTTGGCCGTTGCGACTAAGTGCGCGATTCGTATCGGTTTCTATAGTTTACCTGGTCGCTGCGACCATTTTTCATGGTCAGGGCCGTCTAGAGCATGATCCCACAAAATGCTAACAACCAATTATTAAAGACAATTTCAAAATCCAAATAATTGATTACAGCAAGAAGGAAGTAACTAAAACCTAAATCTAATATATTTTCTTAAAAATTTAATTTTCTCATACGAGAATCCTTCTCCTCACTTGTTCGCGGCTCCGTTGTAATGAAGACATACTGTACTGAGCCACGCCCTCGCTAAGCGGATAATTGAGTCATTATAGTTGCGCGAGCGCATACGCCGCTCTCGTGCTATCTGCGATCGGCCGATAGCGCCGATTCCGATCCGGCCGCGGGTACCGCCGTGCCGCCGCCGTGACGTTACTTGTACCTTAACATGTTTTTGACTTGTGTCTATATTTTTGTTATTTCTGTAATAAGATCACAAACACATCATCATCATCGTTGTCTTCATCTCTTTTTATCCACTTTCCTATCGCAGGTATGCTGGAAGAGATTTCTTTAGAAATAAGCATCACCTTTGTACGTATTTTCTGGTTCTTTTTTCTTGTCTGTTTATAAGTACCTAAACTGTCAAGTGTTAAGATATTTTTGATGTGTAACATCTTTTCTCTTGCTTTCCTGCAGTCTGTGGGAGTGATTTCGTAAAAAGGGACCGAAGTGTGTAACAGGAAGCGGGGGAAGCGCACGCGCAGTACTAGAGTTAGCTGTCAGATGGTACCAACCCATTATCCGAGAGGTTTGTACAGTCAGCCAAGATGACAGATGTTAAACATCAAAATAATATGCGACGCCCACTTGTTTTTTTTTTTTTTGTCTTCCAGGTTCCTATAGTAGGTAGGTATGTCAACTAACATCGGGGCAGGCCTAGCTAGACGAAGGTAAGCTGGTCGCGGCTCTAGGTAGATACAGAAAAGAAGAAAGATTGAAGAAGGCCTGTGTCTTGTACCGTAATTACGTCACACAATCTGTTTAATTTTGACAGTTCAACAAAATTTATTGCGTTATTTACGTTGTTGAGCAGACAAATTTTTCGAACTTATGAAGCAATGGATTAGAAATATCCTTAAAAATGATTCAGATTATGATTGATCGTGTGTTACGCGATTAGGGTGCTGGTGGTTACCTCCGCCATTTGACATCTTAATTCTACTAACTACGTAATACTTACCAAATGCATCATCTTTACAAAATACAATACATAAAGGAGATTGAAACGATTACATACAATCTTGGGCCTGGGTGTAAAAAGATGAAAGTGGTGTCAATTAATAGCTTATATATTATAAAACTTATACTCAAAATTCTGCGGATTTTGTCAATCTGAGAACAGAGATAAAAGAGATTATGTAAAAGTGAGGTTATGTTACAATCTTTAACTAACAGCTGATTCCTGAAGTGCAAAATATGTGCTTTTGCACTAATAGTTGCCAACTGCTTTAATGCTCTTGTTTGCTCACTCGTTTCGTGTTTTCCGATGCGTTTTGAGTACTTTCCCGATTTTTCTTAATTTTTCACGACCTCTGCTTTGTATTTTACGGATTCCGACCCTGCCTACCTCGTACGACCCTTGCTTTCACACTGAACACCGAAGATTGCTCACACGCCGGCTTGTGGATTGAGTATTGTTGAAACTATGGATCGCTGTGTGAATTGTGGGATAACAACTGGTCACTGCAATACACTGGGCCGACGACCCTTACACGATGTAATAATTCTGTCAGTGATTCAGCAATGGCTTGCATCTCAGTCTGTAAGTAAATATAACCTCATCTAACCAGCCATAATTACCATCACCATCGTAGCAGGTTTAAAATACATGTAAATAGAAGGCATACGGAGATTAGTGTCAGTGTCAGTCAGCTGTCATGCCAGTGACATAGACTAAAAATAGAAAACTAATTTTAATCGATATGAAATCGATAATCATTAATATTGTTTTTTCAGTAATTAATTGATATTTTATTTATTAATATGACTGTAATTATATGCACTATATTGCACATAAGTATAAGTGCATTTAATTACTTTGAGTTAATTATTTAGTGCAAAGGTTTTATTTTCGTAGCTGTGTAATCGATAATCTCATGAAAACTATCTTTTCCATATTTCTCCGCTTCCAGATTGAGAATTGAGGTGATTTTTCATATTCTAAGATAAAAAAAATATGACTAATTTTTTAGATCTTATCTTAACTTATTACATTTGGGCCCACCGTTTTCCATCTCCTTTAAATATATGTTCGAAATACATCAATGATTTGACTACTTGGAGCACCAGCGCCACTAAGCAGCGCTCGACAGAGCCTACGACATAAGGCTCGGACCGGCTGGGGATAAGCAGAGCTCGTAGGTGGCGGTCAAGCAATGAAGACGTTCAGAAACTGTCGCACCTTCCCTATTAATATAGTAGATAGCACCGCCACGGGCCTCATTGTGGCATACCAATAATAAAACCAACAGACCGTCCATTGTTTCCGTATGTACTAGTGTCTGCCCGCGCCTCCGTTCGCGTGGAAGTCAACTGTACCACGTTGCGAGTGTACACGTAAAGAGATACAGAGAATATTGTTGGCGTAGAGTTCACGCGTCATTCGCGGCCTAAGTACGCAGCCGCGATTCGCGGGTGAGTGTACAGCTCGCTTTACTAGAATATACAGGAATAAATAAGCCAGCGAAACTACACGGATGTGAGACTACAACTAACAACACTAGCTGCGCTGTAGACCCTAAAAATCAAATCATTATTCTCGTCCAATAAAGCGAAATATTAATTCATGAATTTAATGGGATTTCCTGATATCGGCCTCCTGAAAATTTCACGCCGTTATGTCCACTATTTTCAAACATATAGATTGAAATACTATTTTTACTCTAGTCTCCGCGCTATCACAGTCCTTTTGACGCGGCGCTAGTTTCTATGCATGGAACTAGTATGTGCTACGTGTACGTAGTACATACTAGTTCCATGTGTCTATGTCATTCACGGATATTGGTCAGATATCTATGACGTCATTGCATCACATTATATTTTTTTTTTAAATGTAGTTCAGCAATTTTCCGCTGGCCTTCTTTCGTGGCGCGCAATATAATTAACAAATACATGGTAATTGCGATTTTCATCGATATTTGGCGCTTTTTGGCCGTGGTCGAATATGATAGATATATTGTGGATACTGACAACGTTTCACGGCCGTATTAGCTATTTCTTCAAAGTTGAAGTAAAAAAAAATCCAAAAAAAAATGTACTCTACTTACTTAATGAGCTCTAGACAATACCCCCCGCCAGGGTATTTTTTTTAATATCAATGGTTTATTGTGTGGGGACCCCCATTTTTTTTATTTTTATTATTATTTGTTGTTATAGCGGCAATAGAAATACACAAGTAAAAATTTCAACTCCTATTACGGTTCATAAGATACAGCCCGCTGACAGACAGACTGACAGACAGCAGAGGATTACGTTTGGCACCCTTTGGGTATGGAGGTTCCCTAAAAAGCAAATATAGTAGAAATGGAAAAAGAAGATGATGGATGATATAAATTCATAGCTTTTTGTCACCTGTGTGTTTGGGCTGCCAAGGTACGGGCTCTGTTTAATAACTTTTAAACAGTGCTAGCTCACGGTCGATATTCTACAAAACACTTTTTTTTAAACATGCGATTACTGCTTAAATAGCACGAGTGTAGATGTGTTCGCGTTCGTGCGGTGCGTACCGAGCGCAAACCCTTTGTCGTGAGACAAAATAGCCGTGAAACCATCTACACTGGCGTTTCACGGATTTCGCGGGCTTCCGTGCCGTAAGTGTATAGCCTGCTTAAAGTTTTAAAGAGAGACGGTGACGTAGATTTATATCTATGGTAATGCCATAATATAGTCAATGTGTCTTAGTCTAGTTTCTAAATATTTAAGCTAATTTCTTTAAGTAGAATAAAGCCTTAATTTCCAAAAGGCTTTGCGTTTTCTTTATATCAATTTATTCTACTTAAAGAAATTAGCTTAAATATTTAGAAACTAGACTAAGACACATTAACTATATTATGGCATTACCATAGATATAAATCTACGTCAGACGGTCGAATATCCTTATGATACGGACCTTATTAAAGCCAAACTGAACTGCTATTACCAGCCAGTAAGTAAGTCACGTTGTCAACGAGTGTGAATGTCACTACAATAAAATGCCAATAACTGACATAACTCATAATTCAATTTTTTCATTATTATTAGTCATGATTATTGAAAACCTCAATTGGGTTTTTTAGTACAATTTCAGTAATTTTTTTAAAAGTTATTGCGAATAGTTAAACCAAAATGAAGAAAGCACAAAAAGAGTCGCACACTTTACCCGTTTACATTTTCACCATTATTTTTGGTTTAATATTTGTCATAGCACCGTTACTTGTAAAGAAAGGACCTAATAGGAGGTAAGACCATAATCTCGTTAAAGTCATTAGCATGATACTTCGACAAATACATTCCCGAAGTACGCCGAAAATTCCTTTTTTGTTGCGTGGATATCGCCATGGATATCCTACGCCTTAGAGGGCGGGTTCTGTCAGACTCTTACGGACTAAAAAGAAACGGTGTTCTTCAACTACTTTTGGTCGGGGTGCTGCAGCACTTGCGCAGTTGTTCACACTCCCCGGGCCAGGTATGGCGCCGCATATCTCAAACGCGAACCGGTCACGCTCTGCAGCCGCAGTTCCTCTTGAGAGGCTCGCGCGAAACAGCACGCCGCCGTCTCTGGCCTGTGTCTGTTCAGGCGACAGACTCCTCACGTCTGCCAGCCGTAGGCCACACTCAGGCAGCATATTAGAAAGCGATCGAAAGCGTTCATGTAACTCTTTCTTTGGAATACCGGAAAGCGCCCTCTGTCGGTGCGATCACGCGTTCCAGTTCACGGAACAAATAGTGACATAATATGAATGCGACAATTGGGTATTCGCACGACGATCGTTTTCTGTTAGGGCGCGGGGAACATGGTGCTTTTATAATTTTAACATTGTGCTTTTATAATTTTTAACGTGACGATAATATCTATCGTGGATGTCCACGGCATCACGATAGCACAGGAAAGTAATATAGTATGAAATCGCTCGTAAATTTCAGTCCACGATAATATCGACACGTTAGAATTATTATAATAGCGCACTATGGTGGCCGGAGACCATTGCCCGCCTTTACAATTATTACTATGTACTTCCAGTAGTGTGCGAGTGGGAAGTCTTTACGCCTGCAAGGTTTGTTTCATCTGCCCTAGTGGTGGATCGGTACCTAACCTTCAAGAGTGCTCAGTCTGGCCACTGTACTCGGTATGTTCAAGGTATGCAACCAGACCACAGTCGATACAACATAAGATAGGAGAAAGTGTGCATGAAAGAGCAAGTTTTAAAAAGTACAAAAAAAATAACCGACAGTTTTTAAATAAAAATACTTTTTTTCAATAAACCGTTTAATATATGGAACCTAGTCATTAAAAAAAATAGGTTAGTAACAATGTAAGAAAACTGAACACAGAAACTTAAAAAAAGGGAAATCGGCTCTTTCAAAACAACCTGTCAATGAAAGAGCTACCATGTGCTATGAAAAAGCCAGATTCCACTTTGTAAAAACAAACTAGTGTTTCATTAATTAAAATCTTTTAGTAGACTCAAAAATCTAATCAACTCTCGTCTGTCGGCAGTGGCAGATTTACAAATTTTCAAGGTATAGGCTGAATAGTTTTTGCCGCCCTTGCCTCAACAATTTTCATATCATACATTATTTTTACAATGCAACAATTTCGTTGAAATTGCACGTAAAATAATTTTTCGGTATATTTTTGAGCTAATCGAAGCTCAATCATGTATGGGCTGGGTTATGTATGCTATTTACACAATAATGAACATTTGGCAAACGTGAATAAATAATCTTTATTGCGCTTTCTAACAGTTAAAAATAATCGACTCAGTCAAGTCGGAATTAATGACCAAGATTACATACGACGAAATAGAAGTTCGTTACAATGCCTTTTTGCGCGATTTTTTGTTGGCAAAATCATCGATGATGTCGTCGTAAGTAATCTTGTTCATTAATTCCGACTCTATGCACAAAAAAGTTCCCCAAATTTACCGCTCGAGCCTACTCAGCCTGCTGGTAAATCCGCCACTGTCTGTCGGACAAGACTAGTCTGATTGTCAGAAACGCGTATCTGTCAGTCAGACAGTATAGTTCAGTTCGGTCGGATGTGACTTGCTTTTTGACCGATATTTGTATTATATAATAAGTGTACGCTAGAGAACAAGGATACCATACAATCTCATATGCTAAACATTTGACATTATTACGTGCCGAAAAAGTACCCTATGTCATACTCAAGCATGCCATCTACCTCTTTGCCAAATTTATCGAAATCCGTTCAGTGGTTTAACCATGAAAAGGTAACATACAGACAGACAGAGTTACTTTCGAATTTATAATATTAGTATGGATATAGTTAGGAGTCCTCAGACTGTCATTCATAGACTTATATCTAACACTTTTAGATTTAAAAAATGCGAGGTGATATTTTAAGGCGACGACCGGTCTGGTTGCACCACAGACTACAATTATAGGTTGCACCATTACGACCCTATCTTAGGGATCGCACGCACATCGCGGCCACGACCACGACTTGTCGCACGACCGGTAGTAAAATTGAACAAAACTGGTTGGACGAACGGTGCTATAGATAGTGCAATCCACTGAGACGCGCCCCACTCCGCTCCGCTCCGTACTAAAGTACAGCTTACAGTACAGTAATCGCGGAGTGGGGCGCGTCATCGCGGATTGCACTATCTGACCGGCAAAACTCTATTCCTGGTCGAATCTTCTGCAGCCATAATTGTGACTAGTCGTGCTACAAGTCGTGATCTTTGCTGCATAGGGCGTGAGATCCCTTAATTTTTTAATTTGTTTTCAGCATAACACGAGTCTGTATAATGCTATCTACAGTTTGCTGCTGGATATTGTAAGTAGCGAAATCACATTTTATACAGTTTTCTTTGTCCTACACAGTAGAAATAAATTTTTATATAATCACTAGCCCCACGGTTTCACCCGCATAAGTCTCGAACCCATTAGAATATCGGGATAAAAAGTATCATATGTCCTTTTCCAGGCCATGGTCTACCCGTGTGCTAAATTTCATCCAAAACCGTTCAGCCATTTTAGCGTGAAAGCGTGACAAAGAAACAACAAATCTCACTTTTGAATTTATAATATTAATTAGGTTACGACCGTTTCTGTCACAGAACAAATAAATTATCTGTTCTGTGGTTTCTGTACGCACAGTAATGGTCCTATTTTTATATAAAACTTTTGAACAAAATCCAAGAAGTTATCTAACTTACTTAACTAGAGACTGTAGAGTGGGGATATATAGCCCCTCTATATTAGCCCTATGAGATACAGCGGGTATTTGCTCTTTTAAAAAATTAACTTTCACTTCTATAAATTGTATGTATGATTCCAAAGAACGTAACATAAATTGCTCCGCCTTAATAGGAGGTACAGATGATTTGCCGTGCCTGGGAGTCGAACTGCCGTTCAAGCCCATCTCCTCTCCCTAGCTAATCCCCCTCTTGGACGCTAAGCCTGACTGTGACGTGGTCACGGATGAATGGAAGAAGAAAGTTAGAGCCGTAATCGAGAACGTGACAAATATTGCTCATTTAATAGATTCCCTTTTGTAAATTGGTTTTTAAAATATTCGGATTTATCCGGATAGTGTTCTGGAAGTATTCGAATTATCCGGATAGTAAAATGGGGCGGATAATTGCATGCCTTTATTGTGAGATGAGTGTATGACTGTTAGTGTCGAGCAGTAGTACCTATATTTTTATGGCTTACATTCTAAAGTGTATGACTGTTAGTGTCGAGCAGGTAGTACCTATATTTTTATGGCTTACATTCTAAACATGTCTTTAACTAATGTAATAATTAGCTTCGGCCGTGTATATATAAACACATGGAAATACGTGTGTACTCTCCTTAATATTTCAGTTGGACGACTCTGTATATAGTGCAGATGAACCCTCTGCTAGGCCCTCGCTTGAGCAACCGTTCGTTAGCCTGGATTGGACATAAATGGGTAAATATTTCAATTTGTAATTAATATTAATCTTTAGGTGGCAAACACCTGGTGAACACACATCCTATCCCGCGAAACTTCATCACTCCAACAGAACATCTGCCGAACACCTGGTCACGAAATACAGAGGCCAATTTGGAAATCTCTGGGGCCCAGGTTAGCCGCTGTAGAAACAATCTGGCCAAGTGATACCATCGACCATTCCCAAACGTAGGGCAAGTGTGGGGCCCCGTCACAGCATATTCCTCACCTTCTTTCTTGCCCATCGTGCTCTGCCGCTGATCTGTCCAGGTAGCTACTTACTGATCGGCAAAAATTAAAGTAGGTCACTGACTCGAAAAGAAGACCAGATTTGAATTGGCCTAATGCATATAATTGTTTCATGTGCTATTAAATAATAATAATAATACCAGCCTATTACTGTCCCGCTGCAGGGCAGAGGCCTCTTCTCATACAGAGAAGGCACGAGCATTGATCACCACGCTTACTCAAGACGGGTTGGTGATTTCAGATTTACTATATTCCAGTCCAGGTTTCCTCACGATGTTTTCCTTCACCGATGTCAGTAATATCCAGGATAAACCCAGAAAGTACATATGAATTGAAAAAGTCACATTGGTACTTGCCCAGTTTTGAACCCACAACCTCGTTTCATGTGCTGATGTGCCTGTAAATAACACATGGTGTTCATAATTGTGTCTCCATTTACCCGACCATTTGGTTCGGGTGAATTTATGGATATTGAGCGTTCACCGGAAAACAAGCAAAACTGTTGGCGGCTGAAAGGTATGACATGTTCATCTTGCGTTTCTATCTTACGCCCGCGTGAAGTGCCATAGCGCATACAATAACGCATGCGGTAAAACTAGTTCAACAACAGCGCATGCCCGTAGCGCACGCTGGTCCGTCACGGGTGGATTCACATTCACATGCAACATTCCGAGCGTTTTACATGACAAAATGATGGAAGATAAAGTTAAAACAATGGAATTTATCTATCGAACATAATTATGAAGTATTGTAGAAACACAAGCACATAGATTACACAAATAAAAAAATAAAAAAATGACGTGTTGTGTTCTCTGAGCCAAAAATATAATTATGATGTGAAAACGGTTAAAAACAAGGGTTATTCCTCGAAACGCACTAGCTGGATGGGAGACTTCCACTCGACTTCCGAATACAAGAAGCAGGCGCTCTATAAGAGGCAAAAGTGAACCAGCCAGCCCTTGCGGGCAGGGAGGTTAAGCGTGTAGGCCACCACATCTGGCGGACCAAGGTTCGCTCCACTTCCTGGCGGCGGAGGCGAGATCTAACGTAGGTGCGGCCTTATCCCAGAGCAAAGATGTTTCCTTGTTCTGGGTAAAAGCTCAGGCAGGGCTGGAGGACAACGAACGCGTAGACCACCTTGCGAAAGAGGCTACACTCCAGTTGAAAAAGAAGCCGGACTATGACCGCTGCCTGGTTGCAGTCGTCAAGTGGGAGATCCATATATCCATATGGGGTCGCTCGACGAGTGGAACTGTACAAGAACGGCAAAACAGGCTCCATCAATAAAATCTGAAAATATCGTATTAATATTTAAAAAAAAAAGATAATTATAAGCTCCATACATTTTTTTTTGCAAAAAATATATAAATTGCCAATTACCTACCCTATAAACTTATGCATACTATTGGCTATTAGAAGACATTTCAAGCAAGAAATCTACACTTGAAAATTTAATACGATATTTTCCATACTCCTCCCAGACGCGATAGATGTCTTCAAGGTAACTAGATTTTTCAGCTTTAAAAAATAGCTGGCGGAATGGTCGTAGAGATTCGGCGCGATAGTAAAAAATGATTAAGAGGACTTCTCCGACTAGGGCAACACTTTTTTGGTTTTGATACGGTTTTGGGCCCAACATGAATGGTCTCCTCTACCTCTTTATAATATTACATTAAATTTTTATTAATTATTATTATAAGTATAGATAACAAAATAGACGAGGGGCTCGTGGCTAAATAATAACAACAACGTGGGCTGATCTTCAGGGTTAAGCAATGCTTGCCGAGGACGGTCCGTGGATGGGTGACATCCATTAGATACCGAGACCCCTCCGTGCTTCGGACAGCACGTTAAGCAGTTGGTCCCGGCTGTCATTCGTAGATCTTTGACAGTCGTCACGGGTAGACGGAAGCCCGAAAGTCTGACCCAGTTTTGCCAAGGGGTATCGTATTACCCAGTACCTAGCTGGGTTGTGGAGGTCAGATATGCGACAATTCTTGTAAAATACTCGTATTCAGCTGCATCTGGTTGGTTAGACTGGAAGCTGACCCCAACATAGTTGGGAAAGGCTACGCAGATGATTCTTTTGTACAAGGAGGGGGGTAATCAAACTGCCCTTTAATTTCACTTCGCAGCCTCAGGTCGGATAACGAAATAATAACTTTTTTATATATGTTTCAGGGTCACGACGCAGTTTCCTTGACCTCGCCAACAACAACCACGACACCTTAAGACAAGAATAGAAGTGACCCCGGCCCAGGTCCATAATGCATTAGTGTATGTTATATTAAGTATTCAATTTAGTTTACTGTTATTCGCTGTACCTATTTATAATTTAGAGTAGCATAATGTAGGTAGATTAGTATTCTTTAATTAGCCATTTGTGTTTGTTCCTTATGAGAAAGAACCTATCGTTATATTATTTTTTTGTTACCAGATTCAAAACACTAGTAAAATACTATTTTAACACACATTTATTTTTATTTTTGTCTTATTAAATATTACCCAAGGCGTCTACAAACAAGTTAAGTTTTCGTAATAAACGCGTGCAGTTACAATTTGTGCTTAACATTATTATGAGATACTAATGCTTACCTTTTAACTTATAATGAATACAGCTTAGGCTAGTTTCGTCGATATCGTGAGTTAACTTATAGGACAGAGTGTTTGGCGCAAATATAATTTTGCTCAGTTTGTCAGTGAACAGGTCCACATCTTGAGTAAGTATGATCGAGTTGAGGAGCGGAAGAGTACCTTGCGTAGTTGCATTTCTTGTGGCACGGGTGCGGGAACCAGCCACAGCCAGCAGGGGTCGCCACCGACGCAATCCGCGCTCCCTCGCACCTCGCATGACTCCCATAGGGACGTTTAGGCTTATCTATCAGTGCTGAGGGATTGTCGATTTTGTTGGTAAGTAAATGGTGAAAGTGTATAATTGCCTGCAAGCTCTAGTATCGAGTCCGTATTTATATTCTTAAGTATCTACATAAAATATTTTAATCAAGATTTTTTATTATTACATACAACTTACGAGTTTGTACAGGGTGGGGCAAAAGTAATGTCATAATGTGAATTGGCTGCCATTTTATTGAAAATCAAAAAAATTGGGCCCTGTTTTGACGGAAAAAAATATTTAGAGGTGTGAGATTAACATTAAGTAAAAAAAAAAAAACGATATTCGATATTAAAAAACGAACCACCTTCTGAGGTGATGCACATTTTTGCTCGTTTTACGGCATTTGTAATTAATCTGGCTCCATTTTGGTGTTCAAAAGCTTTCAAGACTTTGGTTTATGTTGATAAACGCGAGATTTCAAAAACCCCCAAAGGAAGAAGTCTGGCACCGTCAGAACTGGCGGTCTGGTCAGCCAGATCAAGTCGCCAAAACGACCGATTGGTTGGATTGCCCAAAAATTGGTTTTACTAAATCTCTGTCATTGCCTGAGGCTCCTGAGCTGTGTGTATGGCTCCATTGCATTGTCAACTGATTCACCACCTGTCTATTATCTAAATGTCAAAGCACAATGACATTTACGCCATTTGCAAAAATTATGGCAAATTCACATTGTGACATTACTTTTGTATGTAGGATGCAATCATCGGCACTTTACGATTCTGAAAATTCTTTCACTAATGGGAAGATACAGTATTGTCGAGTATCATAGGATATATTTTATGACGGACGAATATATATGCCAGTGACCTTGAGTGGTTAGCTTCCGTGTTCTGTACTGAGCTCACACAACGCGTCGTATCTCAAGTCAGTAATAGGACTCGCCCATCCAGGAGCGCTGTCCCAAATTAGACGCATTATTAATTTATTATTAAGGTATTAATACCACCATTTTTCGCATTTTTTCCCGTTTTCGCAGTGGAATAATGATGGTATTAATACTTTAATGCCATCATTATTCCACTGCGAAAAAAGGATGGTGCTAGCGGCCTTGTATAGCTCCGTCTCTCACTCACACTGGAAAAATGGTGGCATTAATACGTCATACTAAGGAAGTATTCATGCCATCATTATTCCACTGCAAAAAAAGGATAGTGCTAGCGGCCTTGTGGTGGAGCTATCTCCGTCTCTCACTCACACTGGAAAAATTGTGGCATTAATACGTCAAAATACGGCCCCAGAACGCCAACTGCTATGATCCTTACATACCTACGCGTTTTGCTTCATTTACGTTCATACATCTGATTATACACATACTATTACTTCCAGTATAATGTGTTAATTATCTGAGGTAAGACGAGGCTTCCTAAATTGTATGTTAATTTGAATTCATATTCTGAAACAGTCACGCATACAATCAATATGGAACCTAAGTGTATGATTTATTGGATCTTTTTCTTTCCATGTACAAGAAAAAATCATGTTTATTTTTAAAGATTATTTAAATAAAATCAAGATTACTCGGCTTTTATTTCCAAAATGAGTATTCATAGTAAGAAAATATAGTTTATTATCCAGCCACAAGATATTTTTTCTCTAGATCAATTATTACTTTAGTTATAAACAAAATAAGAATTGAGACTTACTCCACTTAGTTTCGTGCTCGAACACGACCAAAGAGCCCACGCGATATTGAACTTGTCTTTTTTATTATTGTCGCGAATCATATTTTAATCCAGATACAACTTGACACTGACCTGCTAATTGTAAAAAACGTGAAAAATTTGAATGAAGAAAATTAGAATTTTTCGGGCTACCGTTGCAGACCTCCTGAACCAGATATTTTGTTCTACTCTGCTCAGCTCCCTTCGACGTTACACATCATACTATCCATAATATAAGTGTACATAATCTATATAATATAAAAGAAAGTCGTGTGTTACACTATTTATAACTCAAGAACGGCTGAACCGATTTGGCTGAAAATTGGTGGGGAGGTAGCTTAGAACCAGGAGACGGACATAGGATACTATACCATTATTTAAATCAGGTAATAAAAATGACGTTGGCAATTTCAGGCCTATTTCTATTTTACCAGCATTCAGCAAAATATTTGAAAAGTTAATACTCAAGCAGTTGCTAAGACATTTAAATTTAAATAGCCTCCTTCATAGTGAACAATATGGCTTTACAAAGGGTCGTTCGACTACAGATGCGGGTGTTGCTCTCCTGAAACACATATTTAACGCATGGGAGAACTCTCAAAATGCTATTGGAGTTTTCTGTGATCTCTCCAAAGCCTTTGATTGCGTGCACCATGACACGCTTTTGCGTAAACTGCGTCATTATGGTGTGCTAAACGAAGCTCTCAACGTTTTAAATTCATATTTAAATAATAGGTCGCAATGTGTAGATGTTGATGGTGTAAAATCTTCCGGGCTACCAGTTCAGTTAGGTGTACCTCAAGGCTCAATACTGGGTCCATTCTTGTTCTTAGTATATATCAATGACTTACCATTCTATTTAAAGGGTATCTGTGAAGTTGTACTGTTTGCAGATGATACCTCTCTTATTTTTAAAGTAGACAGGAATAGACAAGATTTTGACGATGTAAACAGTGCACTATCAATGGTTACGGATTGGTTTACGACAAATAACCTAGTTCTCAATGCCAAGAAAACGAAATGTGTAAAGTTTGCCCTTCCAAATGTTAGAAATCTAGGACCCAACATCGTCTTAGATAAAGAGGTGCTTGAAACTAAACTCGGCAGTTTTTCTGGGCATAACAGTAGATGCCAAACTTCATGTCTTACGGTATTTTGCTGTGGGGACGGGCCGCAGATATTGACTCTATATTTATCCTGCAAAACAGGGCTGTTAGAGCCATCTACAACCTCCGCAGACGCGAATCTCTTAGGGAACTGTTTAAGAAAATTAATATCATGACGGTACCTTGTCAGTATATATATGAAAACATTATGTATGTTCGAAAAAATCTACATCTCTATAGTAAGATAAGTGACAGGCATAATTTTAACACAAGAAATAGGAACAAATTAGATCAACCACGTTTCAGATTGTCTAAAGTACACACTTCTTTTAGGGGGTACTGTGTAAAATGTTATAATAAAATACCACTCGATATTCTTCAACTAAATGAGAAGAAATTTAAAACTTGCATTAAACGCACACTATGTAGACAAGCATACTATAAGTTGGATGATTATATCGTAGATAAAAATGCTTGGCTAAATGCTGGTCCTGCTCCACAGCCACTTGGGCTCACTAGTTAAAAATGAAAAAATTGGTAGAGTTGCTTCCCCTTTTTTATTTTTTCTGACTACGAACTTATTGTTTATTTTGTTTTTTTTTATTAAACTATGTTTTAATTATTGAATACTCCAATAGATAATATTGATTTTCTTTCTTTTGGTGGTAAAATTCTTGCAAACTATAGTTTTGTATAACTTAGACGCATTTTTATTTTCAATTTTTGTAAATGTGAGTACCATGGAGTCGTTTTACTATGTTATTATGTTGATTTTGACTTGAAAGAGCAGGGTAGTTGAGAGTATGTCATGCTCACTTAAATGTCTCGCTGATGGTGGCGAGTGTGTTGGATCATTCGGTTCCCTACAAAATGGTTGAGCTGGATGGTGCTGATCCACGCGTCATGTTCGTGAACGGGCGCCGTCAGTTGAGACTGGTCATCTCTTATCTGCCAGGGCTTATTTTTAATCGTTTTTGATTTATATATTTTTTTTTTTTAACATTGTTCTCACATAAAGAATCAACAAGAGTAATGTACCCAGGATTTTGTAATTTCTATATTTAAAACAGTGTCCTTGGAGTTTCTTGCCCGTTCTTCTCCATAGAGATCTACGTTTTGGAATGGGCAACTAGCTTCAACTTTCTGACTAACTGACTCTTTGACAATTCAAAAGTGCCTGTAAAGGGTTTAATTGAAATAAATGCTTTGAGTTTGAGTTTGAGTTTTGAGTTCAGTGGGGCCAACATATATCGAGCCTAGCGGGAAGGCTCAGTTCGGCCGCCTACGCCGTCAGAAAAGTAAGACAATACACTGACGTTGATACGGCTCGGTTAGTCTATTTTAGTTATTTTCATAGCGTTATGTCCTATGGTATTCTGCTGTGGGGCAAAGCTGCAGATATTCAAAATATATTTGTCCTCCAAAAACGAGCTATTCGAGCAATTTACCAGCTAGGTGCCAGAGTTTCTCTGAGAGATTTTTTCAAAGATATCGGTATTCTCACAGTGGCATCACAATTCATCTTCGCCAACATCTTATATATTAGGCAAAATATACACTTATACACTAAAAACAGTGATATTCACAATGTTAACACAAGAAGTAAGGATAAACTACGTGCTCCCTTTCACCGGCTTCATAAGGTTCACAACTCATTTGTTGGGCTTGGTATAACCTTTTATAACAAGCTACCCTCTTCTTTGCTAGATTTGCCTTTTAATGCGTTTAAAACTAAATTAAAGTCCAACCTTTGTTCCAAGGCATACTATTCTATCAACGACTACTTAACTGATAAGAATAGATGGTCGCTGTGATTATTTAACTCAAAACAATGTTTAAATGTTCTTTCTCCAGAATTAGTTTACCTACTGACAGATTATATGAGTTTATATAATTGTTTATAATTTTACTTTATAAGTCAATTTATTTTAATTTTATTTTAATTTAGTGCTGACATAATCTACTCATTACAATGTTTTTTTTATGAGTTGTATTGCAATATGTGGTTAGCTAGCGACCTATTATTTATTTTACCTCGATGGTCCTAGTTATCAATTGTAACTTCTAGTTACAGCTATATGTAAGCGGGCACGCCCTTTATGCCTGGAGGCTTTTTCTTTTTTTTTTTAGATATTGTTTACTTTTAGTTATTTTTATTTCTGCTTGAGTATAGTTCTCGATGCTTTTGGTTGGTATATTGGCGTGTGCTAGCTGTCATATGGCTATTAATTATAGCTATTTAATTTAAATTATTTTTTGCATATTGTAAATTGTCTTGCATACTGTTGTATAGAATCATTTTTTATTTTTTTTCTAACTGAACAGACAGCTGTGCTGCTGGGGAGTTTGTTGCGCCACTTCTTCTTCCCAGCAAAAGCACTAGGAAGTGGTGAAGGGTGGGCGTTTTGGGGGACTATCTTATGTAATTTTGACGTTCGAAAAGTGCTGATTCTCAGCCTAGTTTGAATAAATGACTTTTGAATTTTGAATTTTTGAAAACTACTTTTTATCCCGGTAGGGTAGGTATGTAGGTAGGTAGGTAGGTTAAGTACTAGTAAGTAGGTAGGGTAGGTAGGGTAGGATGATAGGTAGATAGCTAGGTAGGTAGGGTAGTTACGTCGGGTAGGTAGGTAGGGTAAGTAGGTAGGGTAGGTAGGGTAGGTAGGGTAGGTAGGGTAGGTAGGGTAGGTAGGGTAGGTAGGGTAGGTAGGGTAGGTAGGGTAGGTAGGGTAGGTAGGGTAGGTAGGGTAGGTAGGGTAGGTAGGGTAGGTAGGGTAGGTAGGGTAGGTAGGGTAGGTAGGGTAGGTAGGGTAGGTAGGGTAGGTAGGGTAGGTAGGGTAGGTAGGGTAGGTAGGGTAGGTAGGGGTAGGGTAGTTAGGTAGGGTAGTTAGGTAGGGTAGTTAGGTAGGGTAGTTAGGTAGGGTAGTTAGGTAGAGTAGGTAGGTAGGTAGGGTAGGTAGGTAGGGTAGGTAGGTAGGGTAGGTAGGTAGGGTAGGTAGGTAGGGTAGGTAGGTAGGGTAGGTAGGTAGGGTAGGTAGGTACGGTAGGTAGGTACGGTAGGTAGGTACGGTAGGTAGGTACGGTAGGTAGGTAGGTACGGTAGGTAGGTACGGTAGGTAGGTACGGTAGGTAGGTACGGTAGGTAGGTACGGTAGGTAGGTACGGTAGGTAGGTACGGTAGGTAGGTACGGTAGGTAGGTACGGTAGGTAGGTACGGTAGGTACGGTAGGTAGGTACGGTAGGTAGGTACGGTAGGTAGGTACGGTAGGTAGGTACGGTAGGTAGGTACGGTAGGTAGGTACGGTAGGTAGGGTAGGTAGGTAGGTACGGTAGGTAGGGTAGGTACGGTAGGTAGGGTCGGTAGGTAGGGTAGGTAGGTAGGTAGGGTAGGTAGGTAGGTAGGGTAGGTAGGTAGGTAGGGTAGGTAGGTAGGTAGGGTAGGTACGGTAGGTAGGTACGGTAGGTAGGTACGGTAGGTAGGTACGGTAGGTAGGTACGGTAGGTAGGTACGGTAGGTAGGTACGGTAGGTAGGTACGGTAGGTAGGTACGGTAGGTAGGTACGGTAGGTAGGTACGGTAGGTAGGTACGGTAGGTAGGTACGGTAGGTACGGTAGGTAGGTAGGTACGGTAGGTAGGTACGGTAGGTAGGTACGGTAGGTAGGTACGGTAGGTAGGTACGGTAGGTAGGTACGGTAGGTAGGTACGGTAGGTAGGTACGGTAGGTAGGTACGGTAGGTAGGTACGGTAGGTAGGGTAGGTAGGTAGGTACGGTAGGTAGGGTAGGTACGGTAGGTAGGGTCGGTAGGTAGGGTAGGTAGGTAGGTAGGGTAGGTAGGTAGGTAGGGTAGGTAGGTAGGTAGGGTAGGTAGGTAGGTAGGGTAGGTAGGTAGGTAGGGTAGGTAGGTAGGTAGGGTAGGTAGGTAGGTAGGGTAGGTAGGTAGGTAGGGTAGGTAGGTAGGTAGGGTAGGTAGGTAGGTAGGGTAGGTAGGTAGGTAGGGTAGGTAGGTAGGTAGGGTATGTAGGTAATTATTTATCTACGGCGCACCTACCTACCCTACCTGGGTAGGTAGGTGCGCCGTCGATAAGTACTTAGTGCTACCCGTGTGAAGCCGGGGCGGGCAGCTAGTAATATTATAAATTCAAAAGTAACTGTCTGCTACCTGTTCACTAATATTATAAATGCGAAGTATCTTTGTCAGTTACCTTTTCACGCCGATAATGGCTGAATGAATTTCGATAGAATTTGGCACGCATTCAGACCATGAAGGCAAGGACACTATTGCGGGAAAGTCTAAAAGGGATACCGTGGCCCCTGGTAACGAAAAGGCAACTGAAGGAACACGGCTGGGTTTAAGTCAGTAAGAGTCTGACACGTCCTCCCGCTTCGCCCAGAGCGGGAGAAGTCATGTCATTTGATGATTTCCCACCAAAAAAAAAAAAAAAGGCTTGTACTTTTTTATCCCGGTAGTAAATTCATGTGGAATAATTTCCGACACCCACGCTGGCGAAGCTGCGAGCATAAGCTAGACTAAATAACTAAAAATTTAATTCTGTTCGATGATCCCGAAAAATGTTCATAATCGGGAAATACTAAACGATATTTTTTTCCATGGGATATTTGTATGAATTATTGAAATTTGGACAGGACAGTGATTGGCAGATCCGTTAGTGTATAATATTAATAGTTCATAATTTACTACAAAAAGTTTATAAACACAAACAACCCAAGTACCCACGCTGCTGACATCAATAACACCAAAACAAAATGCAATCAAAAAGTGGAAACACCAAACGAATTGTAATAGCATACGCCCCCAAAACAAATCTGTGGGTATCGCGAAAGATCAAAATAACATTTGTACCGAAATCATTTATCAGCGCTGATTCTCTTTCCATTTGGCGGCTCCGGCCCTCGCCGCGCGCCGCTTCGCAGTGTCATTACAGTCTAAGGACACGGTGGCGATGGTAGCGATTTGTCGTATCTATTTTAGAAGTGAAGCTTCTTATACGGCGATTCGATAATTGGACGAGAATTGAGAGTGAAAATTCAAGGACGCGTCTCGTTAAGGCACATTTCGTTTCATGAGAGAGTAGAAATACATATATAACTGTCTCTCTCTTTCTCTCTGTTTCATGCACTAAATATTTCTTATTCTTGATTTTTATGAAGTTTTTGTTTAAGTAAGTACATTACATACTCGCCGTTTCCCACAGTTTCACTCGCATCATTGATTTGCATCCACATTTACACACACTCCGTGACATTACCACGAATGGATTGCTGTGTGACATTGGTTTTTGCCACGCGTATTTGTCTTATTCGCGGGTGCTGAGTGGCTGGTCCGTAAGTCACAAAAGTGCACTAAGAAAGAAAGAAAGAAAATTTATTTATTTGACTCAGGTCAAGAATAAGAAAAATGTTTTGTTGCGACAACAAAATAACTTTTAAAGGATGGGAGCCAAGCATAGTCTGTACTGTACGGCAATATTTTTATTGCCACGTAGTAAGTTGTTCGTGCAACAATATTTTGAACAATAACATGTTTAGTGGCATGAGGAACAGGGAAAAGTTCACTCATCCACCATAGAAAAGGGAAGATCCTCCGACCAAACGGGTGTTGTGTCTGGCGGGCCGACTGCCCGACTGTTTTTTTTTTTTAACTATGGCATCTCGCAGGTATACCACTAAGGTATTTACTGCTCAACCGAACAATCCTGTGGCTGCCTTAAGCACTACACTCAAAGCCTCCAGCCAGGAGCAACTATTCTAAATTAAAATTAGGCGAACGCTCGCTAAGGGCACCCCCTGTGGGGTACGAACCTCGACAGCAAGATGGGACAGGCTGGATCAAGGATATATTATTATTATGCGGGGAATTTAAAGCTACGCGCTCAGCTGCGGCGCGGGCTGGCGCTTCATCGGACAAGGGTCGGGGGGGAGTATTATTTACTCGTGATGGTCGCGCTCGCGGAGGGCCTCGGCGGCGAGGTCGGTACGACG
The DNA here is from genome assembly GCA_963853775.1 of Xanthia togata. Lineage (NCBI taxonomy): Eukaryota > Metazoa > Arthropoda > Insecta > Lepidoptera > Noctuidae > Xanthia > Xanthia togata. Next base: position 20,577,745 of record OY970795.1, on the reverse strand, counting down.
GGTGTCGGGTGTGCACTGTACTGGTGGCCCTATTGCTCTCCTGGAGGAGAGTGGTTGGATCATCTGGATCGGAGAGGACATGCCTAGGACGGCGAAATCGACTAATACGGGAGGGGGTATAATTGGCCGCTTCAACAACCAGAGGGTTGCGGTGATTGGCGGCGGAATCAAAATGACGCTTTGAAATGCGTTTTAGGAACTGATGGATTGTGGGGATTTTAAGATCTAGGTGGAGGTTAATATTCCTGACGTACCAGGAAGCGCCCGTGGCTCTTCTAAGAAATCTATTTTGGATTACCTGCATCCTATGGATATTTCTGGGGGATGTGTGTGACGACACCCGCATAGGTCATGATGGGGCGGATGCACGCTGTGTAGATGCGCAATTTGCACTTGAGTGACAATTTGCTGCGTGCATTAACGATGTAGTAAAGTCTACTGAGAGCGAAGGCGGCCCACGAGCGAACCGACCTTATGTGCTCTGTAAAGTTCAGGTAATGATCGAGGATGACTCCCAAGTACTTGGCTCGCTTCTCCCAGGGGATAGGCTTGCCTAACAAGGTGAGTGGTCGGGGAATGTGAGGGGGTCTAGATCGCGGTTTTATGAATAAAACCGCCTGACTTTTGTCGAGCTTCACCTCAATTCTCCATTTCTTAAACCAGGCGCCAAGGTTATTGACAGCCCGTTGTAAGAGAAGGTGGACCTGAGTCTGCGACCGGCCCCTGCAATATATGGCCGTGTCATCTGCGAACAGAGCCAACTGCGCCGTATTGCTTTTGGGGATGTCGCTTGTGAAGAGCGAGAACATGAGCGGGGCGAGCACGGAGCCTTGAGGGACTCCGGCGCGGATTTGGCGGGGAGAGGATAGGGCTCCCTCGATGCGATAGCGGAAAGTGCGATTCGACAAGTAGTCCCGTAAGATGAGCACGAGACGATCGGGCACTCCGAGTTTGTAGAGCTTAAAGATTAAGCCGTTGTGCCAGACCTTGTCGAATGCTTTCGCTATGTCGAAGAAGACCGCACCTGTCGACATGCCACGGTAGAAGCCGCCGCCGATGAATTCGACGATACGGTGGACCTGATGCACGCTAGAGTGCTGGGCTCTAAAGCCGAACTGTTCGTTTGGGATGAGGCCTTTGGTTTCAGCGTAGTCCCTGAGACGCTTATAAATAAGCCTCTCATAGATTTTGCCTAATACCTTGAGCAGACTGATGGGGCGGTAGCTGGAGGGTTCGGTTTTGGGCTTGCCAGGCTTTGGGATACCTATCACTATGGCTTCATTCCACGCTTGGGGGAAGATATTGTTGCTTAGAGCACCATTGAAGATGGTGGTCAGTAGCATAATAAGGTGGGCGGGGAAGAGTTGGATCACCCTATTGGTGATTCCATCTGAGCCGGGGGCTTTACGGATGTGGAGACCTTTGATAATGTCATGCACTTCGTCTGGAGTGACGGGAGGCAGAGGACTTTCGGGGTCTTCGACGGGGGGCAGAGAAGCTTTACGTTCGACTTCAGCGTCTACCTCTGAGAGGTGAGCTTGGTCTACTGGTAGGGAGCTGGGAGAGCATTGAGCCTCGAGACTGTCGGCTAGGCATTCCGCTTTGTCGATGTCGTCAAAGGCTATGGTTTTGTCGGGGCGTACTAGGGGGGGCATGGCAGCTATCTGATTTGATTTGAGTTTCCTCTGGAGTTCCCAGAAGGCCTGATGGGTGGGCTGTAACTCGCTCAGCATCTTATCCCAGCTCTTATTCTTATGCCCGACTGTTGATGTCGGATAGTCTTATATATGTCGTTCGCGCGGTAAACGCCAATTGCGCGATGCAGGATTTGTGTGACGTCATGTCTTTGATGCGTAGTTCTTATGTGGTGGTGTAACCGCTACACATGCCTTGTTACTACAACAATTTAATATTGTCAGTGGAAGTAATGACAATAACGGTTACTCTGTTGTGGTAACATTATTATGCTGTTAATTCTACAACTTTATTTGGCCAAATTAACTATTCTGCCTTTGTAACCACTACTAAATCTTGGCTATCATATCAAAGTTGTTTCAATATTAAGCTACTCTCGTTTTGCTCCTGCAGCAAAATTATTAAGTACCAGTAACTACTCTTATTTTGCTTCCCCAGCAAAAGAAGAGTAGCTTTGTCATTGAATTTCTCACTTTTGTTGCTCTAACAAAGACTTTGCTTCCATAGCAAAGCTAGTTTCTCTAAATTTTTTTTGTTGCTTAACATGTCTAGTTATAAATAAAGATCATGTGACTCATGAAACTAAAAACAATTACATACAGTTAAATAAAACTAGCTGTTTCATACAAATTTGGCAGTTATGTAGTCTTTTTTCACATTTCAAAGTTTTTTTTTTAAACCATTTTATGAGTCTGCATGATTCCTTAGTGTCGCTAGACCATACCAAAGCAACAAACGTAACTTATAGCAAGAGTCACCAAATGGCGGACCGCGATCCGGAACTGGACCGCCGCCGACCTATGTTGTGCGGAGCTTAAGGTGACCCCGGTAGCACACCTACGCTGCGAAACCATCGCAGCAAAACCGCAGTAGTCAAATTCAATAGACTCGCGTCATTTTCCGCCGCATCCGAGTCGTAGCGGAACATGACGCGTAAGTCAAACTCAAACTCAAAGCATTTATTTCAATTAAACCATTTACAGGCACTTTGAATTGTCAAAGAGTCAGTTAGTCAGATAGTTGAAGCTCATGCCTATTCCAAAACGTAGATCTCTATGGAGAAGAACGGGCAAGAAACTCCAACCAAAGACACTCTTTTAAATATAGAAATTACAAAATCCTGGGTACATTACCCTTGTTGCTTCTATATGTGAAACCAATTTTTAAAAAAAAACAAAAACGATAAAAAATAAGCCCTGGCAAATAAGAGATGTCCAGTCTCAACTGACGGCGCCCGTTCACGAACATGACGCGTGGATCAGCACCATCCAGCTCAACCATTTTGTAGCGAACCGAATGATCCAACACACTCGCCACCATCAGCGAGACATTTAAGTGAGCATGAAATACTCTCAACTCAACTACCCTGCTCTTTCAAGTCAACATACAACATAATATTTCTGACTCCTAAGACACAGGCACATACACCTAGTTTAGGAGTCAGGGAATTAAAATGATTGTGACCTAGTTATAAGCCTTATATGCTCTTAGTTTTTAGTTCTTGTTCTGTGATGGCTTTTGGTGAAATAAAGAATTTATTTATTTAATAACTTACAGGGTAGCCTGCGAAATTAAAATTTTCTAAAGGAAGGAGAAAGTTGATGAATTTATTTATTTTAATTCTATAAATACACATTGATTACGGTCGCGAATCCTATTTTGTTGAACATACAACTTGACACTGATTTCGCGGGCTACCAAAACGTATCGCCCTTAAGTACCTAAATAATTTTGCCCGCGCTTTATTTCAGGCAGATACTCGTAGTTGTAATTTTAACATTAGTTTACTTACTTTGTTATTTTTGTTCATTCCTACACAATATTTGTTTAATACTGAATAAAAAATTATTCTGTTAACTTTTTGTTATATATTTTTTTTTTTTAATTTACAATAAAAAATAACAATCCAAGTACTTACGCCGAAAAATATAAATCAACATTTACTAAATATCTATCAAAATTCAAATTCAAGTTCGAGTTTATTAAAAAATGAGTATTTTTACAAATAAGTAATATAATAAATAACATTTTTTATTTATAAATTTCATAATTATTATGTGTATTCACAATCCATTTTCCTCTATTTCTACAGACTGAGTACAAAAATATGTGGTTATATTGATCAGTAAACACTATATTTAATTTACATACACAATAACAGTAACACATACCTGATTACATAGATTTTCGAGAAAGACACGTTTTGCGAAGAGGACCTTTTGGACGGAATTACTAAAGGCTTTACGTGCTCCTTTATACAAGAGATGCAGGTTCGCTACCGCTCATATGATTCGCTACCGCTCATAAGGTTCGCTACCGCTTAAGAATGTGGTTGCAATCGAATCCCTAACGCGCTCAGACTAATGTGTTTTAGGGGAATAACATGTTTGTGGGGAGTAAGTCATTAATACGTGTTGGCGACGACGTTTAGATTAAAATTTAATATTTGTATTAACTGTCTATGCTTGTTATGAATACTTAAATATTCGATGAACAGGCGAATGCGAATTGGCAACAATTTAATTTGAAAACAGGGTTTAATCTGGTTTTCCCCCCTACCTTTTAATTGCGTCATTATCAGAAAAGATGACTATGAAAACGCTTATTTCGCTGATAGCCTATTCCACTGACCACAAGAAAAAGCTACTCAAGATAAGCAAAGATTCGTTTAAAATCTACGAGAACCCACAAAAACAAAAAGTTATATTGTAACAATGCCGATGAATTAAAAATAAAAAGTTACATGTCTAGAAAATACCTAACCAAGAAAGTCCACCACAACACAACACCGCTCATCCATAAACAAAAGACCCTCGCCAATAAAATAGGTGCAATTACAAAAATCCCCAAAAAAAAACGCTTTACAAGATCGTCCCTTGCAGTAACTCAATTGTCACGTCGGCTGTTCGGCCGATCTATTTTTTGCTCGGCACCAGAATTTGCGCCATATTGCCAACCACCCCATCTAAATGATAATTCGAGGTCCCTCCTTACAATAAAAATTATTGCGGCCGGTTTATTTTATTACAGTTTATATTGTGTTCGAATACCTTAGCAGGGGATTGCGGTCACAAAAATAGTTTTTGCTGCCAAAATAACCTTTATAACGCTGTCGTAAAGAATAGAACCTTTTTCAAGTAATCGGAAGCCGAAAATTGTGTCTGTATGTCCGAACTTGTCACAGATGTCGTATTCGGCAAATGGACAGTGATTTCCCGTTTACCCTTTGACCAATTCGGTTACGATTCGTCGTATTTACATTTCGTTGGGTACGTTTCGGTATAAATTGTGATTTTCAGTTTATTGCTGAATAGGTTTCAGGCGAACTGTAAGGCCTTGCGGGAATAACAAAAATCTTTTTACGACATTCCTTATACAATTTCAAAAAGAATTAGAATAGATCTACTTTTACGTACCTACAAAATAAGTTTGTTGCGAGTCTGCAAAGTTCGTCGTCAAAATCATCGGTTGATATCCGTCAGCATTTGTTATCAGTCGTAGGAAAGTCCGAAAGCGATACCGTGGCCCCTGGCAAGTACAGGCAACTGAAGGAACACGGGTGGGTTTTAGTCAGTAAGAGTCTGAAATGACCCCACTCCGAAGTTATTTGATAATTTCCCACCTTTTGGGCACGCACCTCTGACTTTTCGGATTCATGTGCGTATTGTATAAATATCACTTGCTCAAAAAACAATGAAGGAAAACATCGTGAGGAAACCGGCATGCCTGAGAGATATTTCTCGACGGCATATGAAGCCAAGTCAGAGGCTATGGGCGGCTTTAAAACTCTGACAAAAGAAGAAGACCTTTTGGATGGTTAAAAAAAAGGTTCATTTTGCAATCCCGCCTCGAGTGTAATGACAAAATATGCTCATGCGTATCAAACGATGATTTTCAAAACTCTTGGAAGGTAAAAATAAATTCCTCCGTATCAAAAAGTCCTAAAAACAAATGGTCCTAAATTATAGCAAAAATTTACCTACCTATAATCAAAACTACATTTTAGCTAAATAAATGTCCTATTTTAGCAGCTTGTCCTATAGCAGAACGTCCTATTTGTAAAATACAGTAATGCTAATTGTTGATTTGTAACATCTTTCCTCTTCTTTCTCTCTTTCCTCTCGTCTTCCTGCAATCTGTGTAGTGGGAAATCTGTGGGAGTGATTTCGTGAAAAGGGACGGAAGTGTATTACAGGGAGCCGGGGAAGCGCGCGCTATTTGATTTGACCAATGAGCGCGCGCGGTTCTTGTGTTGGCTGTCAGAAATGACCTTGGTGAGGCCCCGCCCCTTTTTTGTTGCTTATTACCAAGGTGAGATGTCACATGTTAAGCTTCTTATGCGACTACTGTTCAGGCTCGCTCGTTTTTTACACGACTGATAAAGGAGTAGGAATGTTTTCAGTGTTCATGTACCTATGTGAGTTTCTTTGTTCCACCATAACTTTTAAATGCCTGAACATATTTGGATTTATAGGGTATCGTTCGTATAATCCTTACATCATCCCGAGTGAGATGGAAAAAATCAAAATGGCGGCAATATGGCTCCATGTACCAATGTGTAAAAAAATCATTTATTACAATACTACAGGATGAAAAGTAGCATATGTCCTTCTTGAGGTCATGGTCTACCCATGTGCCAAATTTCATCTAAATCCGATCAGCCGTTTTAGTGTGAAAGCGTAACAAACAAATAAACAAACAAACAAACTCACTTTCGCATTTATAATTATTATTATGAAGTATAATTACCACCAAACGGCTATCCGCACCGCATCGCATCGGATCGGAACGGATTTTTGTAATTTATAAGCGATAGATATAAAATCGTGTACACATTAATTAAATATAAAGTCTATAATACCAAGCCGCGCACAGCAATTTGACCGCGGGAGTCTTCCCGGACACGCGATCGTAACCGAAAGTAAGTATGCTGCGACGCGCGATCGGCTCCGTTCGTCTGTCGTCGTATCCGATTGGATCCTTTCGGATGTCGTAGCGTGTGCTCAAAGCCGTGGCCGGGCGGCACCACCGGGGGGTGTCGACTCTACACATCGAATCAAGGACATACGAGTACCTACATGGGCTATTTCAAGTGTGACTAGAATAAGGAAAAAAAAAGCATAAATTAGAAATAGGTAGGAATGAAACTATTTGACTAGACGCAGAAACGGATACGTTTGCAAGCGACGGTGCGGAGCCGATCGTATGCGTCCAACATCCTGCCGGACGCGATCGGCTGCCTCCGCATCCGTTCGTATCCTTTCCGATCCGATGCGATACGAGCCGTTAGGTGGAAATCATCGTTTTGGGTATACAGTTGAAAGCCTTGATAAGCACATTCGAACACTATATAATTTATTGGCATACATTTTACATAGGTAGGGTACATGCAAAACAAGCATTTCAACCCCACGCCATCCACGCTTCGCCTCGCCTCGCCGTGAGAGTATAAAACCTTTAGTGATTAAAAATTAAAGCCATCTAGCATCACATGTTTTAAAATTAAAATAAAACTTGTCACTAAAATGTACCTACAAAATAAAAATAAATAACTAAAAAAAAACACAACTGCCTTGCCAAAGTGCTCATTTTAATGAGCATTTTGGCAAGGCAGTTGTGTAAAAAAAACAGGTTGTACTTATTAGTTAATCTCTAATAGGTACAACTTGTTTTTTAATTAAATTTTTAGTTTTTTGGCAAAGCAGTTTTTTTTTATATTTAAGTAAAAGTGCCTTTTTTCACTTTCTGGCCTTTACTCGAAAGTTTGCCGCTGTAACTAAGCAAGGGCACCCCGACCAAATGGGTTAGGTTTGGTTAGAACTGAACTGCGCGTGAGCCGAGCGAGCGAAGCGAAATGTGCCTCGGCAGCGCCCAGCGAACGCTACATTCAAGTTCAATATCTTCAAATCAACCCATTTTGGACCCCAATTATAGCGAGAAAAATGTTGTAAATTAGCTCTTGTATCACCCATTTCAAGGAATGCATCCAATTACTAATCATCTTACATTCACTAAATTTGTAGGCATATAAAGATTCTTCGCGGAGCTATTTTTGAATCGCACATCTCTGACTAATAACTATAGTTATAGGTGGCGTACTTTCCCGCACTATTACGAGAATGCAAAGTAAATTTCTTGTCATCAATATTAAAGGCTTGAGTTTATTAACCAAATTAAGAAAAAAAATGAATTATTAGTATCTCTGCGGTTGAATTAAAAACTGGTACCTATTTCATATAAACGGGCATTTTAAAGCTTTATTAGCACCTAAGACATGTTTGTACCTTAACAGGAAAAATGGAACAGCTACATTAGCACCTAACACTTGTTGTTACTTAGGCAAGAGAAAATAAACAGCTACATTAGCACCTAAAACATGTAGATACATACCTACCTAGTACACCTATGTAGACTTCCACTGCTGAAATAGCCACTACACCAGTAATCAAGCGCAAGACAAAGCCACCCCATTCTTATCTCCCTTTCAGATCGCAATCAGTGCCGCCATGTTGATGTCATTATGAATCAAATTCCCGCCTTTTTACTTTTTTTTCCATTCGCTAGGCACTGGCGTCAGATCTCACAGCCGATAAGTTCTTTATTATCCTGGATGATTTTTTAATCTGTGCACCTACTTGGTGGTTTCGCATTAGCGTATTGTTAGTGTGCTGTGGGGAAATTGCAAGGTTCTGAGAACAATGGCGTCGCTGTGATGACAGACGCTTAATGCGCTGGGTGATTAAGTGCCTCGCTCGTAGTTTACTAAGTAATACATTAGACTTCGGAGCTGATAGTCTTTTAATTATTGTCATCCGTTTTTTTAGGTACTACTTTGCTTGATTAACTTTTTATCCAAATATTAGTTAAAAAATAATAATTTTCAAAATCAGTTCATTTTTTCGGTTTGTTTTTCAATCGGTAATACATTTTTTTTTTTACAGTTGAATTGATAACCTCCTCCTGTTTGGGAAGTCGGTTAAAAATACATCATGCAGGTACATTGCCTTACTGCCGCGGTCTTTTCTGTAAAAATCTTACCGAGAAAACTCAGGGTGAAGTCATTGATATTAGGGTTTTTTAATATATCAATGGGTGAATGATGTATAGATCGGCTGGTTTCGCGGCAAAGTACCTATCCCGAATTTGACATCGTTAGCCTAAATAAGCAGTAGCTGCCATATGTTCTATGGAACATGACGAAAACGGTGAAACTCTAGTCACAATGTAGGTACAAATAAAAATATTTTCGGCTCATTTTCTCGTCTGATGACGTCAACAAAACAACAAATGGGAACTACCGCACACAAGCAGCGCCACATGCAAGATGCAGTCGTTGGTTTTCAAGCGGTAAACTAACGATTTTCCATAAACAATAGAATGAATCGCAGTACACACTGCGTTCGCCATTAGTTCATTTATTTTGGCGACGAAATTTGTGCTCCTCGTTTCCGCGACAGTTTCAAAATATTTTATTTCACATAAACCTACATGGAAACGTCCGAAGCTCGGTGCACGGTTCCAATTGGTCGTTTCCTTTATAGGAAACTCTTCTTTATAGAAGAGCTGGTAAGAAACTCCACTCTTTTATAAATAATTGACTGTTACAATGTTTTTTTTTTTCAAATTACACTCTTATATGGTATGGGAGGACAGTACTGTCACCAAGTAGGTACTCGGTACTCTCGTTCTCACATTCTAAAAGAGAATCTAGTAAATATCAACTGTCTTATATTGGCATAAAGATTTTCACATTAAGCAGAAAATTCCTAGTGCTGCCGAATATTAAATTTATTTTCAATCCCGTTTACATTTACGAGCCCTCATAAAAGTTAAGCTCTTATTACGTAGTCTGCTAAAATCACTGTGTCCTCATCAAAAACTACATCTTTAAAAAGTTCCCTACAAAAACACTGCTTTTATAAACCCAGTTTACTTACTTCTAATATATAAAATTAAGAAAACAACAGTGGATTACGGCTGGACCTGCAAACTTGGAAGTTTGGACTCGTAAGTAGATTTTCCAATTTGAAACTCGTTACGGCCGAAGTCCTGAGACTTTTCACTTGGACTACTCGGGATTTATTGTCCAACTTCTTCGGACCACGAGAACTTTGGCGCGGATGAGAATTGTCTGCGTTGGTTATTTATAACTTATATGCTTTGTAGGAAACTTGTGTTTAGTTCGTACATGGTTTATGGCCGGACGCGGCAGGACAGCATTCGGGAAGCTACGCAATATCTTCTCGTCCCTCATACCACAGCGTCTCAAGACATATTTTTTTAACCAGTGCATGTTGCCAGTGATGACCTATGGCATTGAAACGTGCTCGCTCACAATGGGCCTTATTAGAAGACCAAAGGTCACCCAAAGTGCAATGGAGTTTTCCCTACGTGATCGAATCAGAAAGGTGGTCCGTGCTTGGTGCTTGCCTATCTCCAGCAGTGGATGTCTTTCGGCTGAAATGATGATGATTATGATCTGCAATTAGGCTTCAAAGTTTATTTATTCATTTAGTAACAACCCGCCCCTACTTTGCACAGTTCTACGACTGGACAAAACATCGAGATCATTACCCAACTACGACAGCGGAGGGTAAGAAGGATTAAGCTTCGTGCAGACTAGCGCGACGCGACAGCGTGACGCGACACCGGCTATTGTTATACCGTGAAGTTTTCTTGGAATTTGTATTGTAGCCTTAAGAAGTAGCTGTCACGCAAACCAGTTTATCACAAGTTGGCTTGTTTGTTTTAGTTCTCACTCTAGACATATAAATAATCAAAAACTTACTTACCTACTTAGATTATTTTAAAGGAAGTAGTAAGTGAGGCTTTATAATGTAGCAACAAAAACCTTCCGAACTTATTCTTTCTTTGGGCACGTCCGCGTCAGGTAGATTCATCATCATTAATAAAATTGTGTTCCTGAATAGAAACTACTTAATCTTAATTGGTGGTAACTGATCTTCCTTCAATATTTAAAAGTGTCCATCTGCCTCCCTCTATTTATCCAAAACTTACCTATATTGCAAAATAAACATTGTCTATGTAATTATTTGAGCAGCTCTAGCGGCGTAATGGCGGCGCTTCCGCTGGGACGCCATTAGTGGCCATTTCCTGCCAACTTCCGGACCGGCAGCGCCACCTAGTGATGGCTTCTAACAATCGCTAAGGGCGTTAAATGCTTACGTTACAATTTCATTCGAATTCGGAACGTAATGACTATGTTATCGGCTTTATAGGCACAAATTGATACGGACTGGCTGCTAAGATTTTAAATTGGATTTGGAAAGGAATGTTTTTTGGTGGTTTCAAAGTAGGTGCCTACCGTAACGTTATCGTATCGGAACTTCGGAAGGCTTTTCAGGTATTTTTGGACATCATCACCATTAGAGCTTATGGAGTGCCCTTTAAAGTGAAGTTAGTTTTCAAAGTTTGACTTCGGCAAGCGATCATAACATTCACTTGTAAACAATGTTTCGGACACGCCATTTCTGAAATATATTACAATTGTAGTTGAAATTATAAATTACCATGTAGGTATCATAGGTACACATATTTTTTTTTGAAATATTTAAATTTTTAGAGATGTAATTTTTTTTAACCATCACGAATGTTTCTTCTTTTTCTGCATGGCATTTTAGTCATGTCACCTCCTTTTTCGAAATCGAATGATATAATTTATGGTGTTGACACACTAACAGTTAAGTGGCGGAAACATACCCTTGTTAAAAGCTGGGGTAGGCAAGTAGGTACCTACTACATGCGATTACCGAAAACTTCCGATCCTATTAATGCTTGAAACAAAATCATCTTGCCGGCGTTAATTTACAAAATAGGTGACCCTATTTCAGATTTTTTAAGATATGTTTAATTATCTGCTTCTGAAGAAACAACAATTTGTCTCGTTTGTCCACCTTTCTGTCTGCGCTGGTTTACGGATTTTATTTTAGTACCTACTTTGTAAAATAAATTTAATTATTAATACTTATTATTATGAAGTTAAACGCCTTGAAAAACTTACCTACCAAGTCTTTTATTGGCTACGTTGGAAAAAAAATCGTTTTCTAAACTACTCATTTCCTTTTTTGAAGTCGGCTAATTTTCTGTCTAACCCTACCCTGACAACAATAGGTACCTACATCTCGGAACATTTCTAGAGTTCTCTGCAAAGCCTGTGATATACTGCCAATGTAACTCATTTTCCCTCTCGCAAATCTAATTAGCGAGAACATTCTCAATAAATCCACATGATACACTGTAATAACGTCGTAATCCTGGCTCGAGATGATTGCCTCACCACGATATATCTTTTTTATGCCCGTTTATCGCCCGATAATATAATAATCATATCACGCTGACAATAATGGCATGCCAAATAAAAACTACCTACCCTATATAACACCTATCAGGCGAAATTTTATAATGATGTCGGGCGAATTTTTAGACATGCAATTTTCCCTTTTATATCTGCAGTTTTAAGCCTAAAATTGACTGCATCCCGTAGACAGTTACGCCATTCTGGCACGTTAAAAAAATCGCTTGTTCGAAAACGGAACGTGTACAAATTGGGTGAAGTTTGGTGCGCGCGGGAAAGCAATATGTTTTTATTTCTTTTTAATTTCCGGTTCGTTTTAATGGCGTCGAAATCAATATAATGGTAAAGCGGCCATCGACATTTTCGCATTTTGTGGTTTTGCTCATTTAGCGTCGCTGAGCATGATTCAACAGTTGTAGTGGCCACTTACGCTAATGAATGTTGTCGTTACATCGGGTACCTGTGCCATACTGGTTGTTTTATAGGTATGGCCCGTGGTAGTTGATTTGCATTCTAGCCGTTTTCACTACTGCTCAGCTGGCACGGTCTGTAAGAAATATTTTAATTGAAAATATATATTAGCTCTATTACTTTTGGTTTGGTAAGGAATGCAACATCAATGTTCACCTGTGTATAAGCTAATTTTGTCAGTTAAAGCCCGAGTATTTCACAATTTGAGATGGATTCATAATTGCTTAGTTTTAAATACTAGTACTTTCGGCTTGCAAAAATCTGCATTCGTCCATTATACATGATATAAATAATCATGAACATCAAGGATAATCTATTTATATATTATAGCTGAGGAACAAGGTGTAAATTTCACTCATCTTCCATAGAAAAGGGAGGATCCGCCGACCAGACGAGTGTTTTGTCTGGTGGGCAACTGCCCGACGATTGTCGGATGTCGGGAAGTTATATATATGCTGATTGCGGGGTGAACTCTGCTTGCGCGATGCAGGATTTCGCGTGACGACAGTGTGTTCCGTACCCAAAGTGTAAAAACGGAACCCTATTACTAAGACTTCGCTGTCCGTCCGTCCGTCTGTCACCAGGCTGTATCTCATGAACCGTAATAGTTACACAGTTGAAATTTTCACAAATGATGTATTTCTGTTGCCGCTATAACAACAAATAAAATAACTATTTAAGGGGGCTCCCATACAACAAACATGTTTTTTTTTTTGCTGTTTTTATAGATAATGGTACGGAACCCTTCGTGCGCGAGTCCGACTCACACTTGGCCGGTTTTTTTAATACATTTCACAAAACAAGTCAAGTTATCTATCACTTATGTTGCACCTGCCATGTTTTGTCTCTGCACCACCCTAAGGTTGACTGGTAGAAAATGCCTCAGGAATTAAGTCCGCCTTTGTACAGTATTTTTTTTACCTGTGCATAAAGTTTTAATAAATAAATAAAACAATTATTGCAAAAATGTTTACCAAAAGCACAATATAATATTTACACTGTGCCAAAAGCGCCCATTGTCCATTGACAAGGTGCTGTTGGTAGACTTGATTGATTAATAGGTTATAGACTGATTTATTACACTTGATTGATTTCATATTTCATTTTATTGCTTTTCATTTCATTTCATTCAGGCGCTAAAAGATCCTTGTATTACTCTAGAGCTCACAATGCTCACTTGCACAGATAATAATATAATAAAAAATACAAGGATCCTTGTTTAAAATTCTGTGCATGTCTAGCCGATCCGTTGGGTGATTGCGTCTCGCTCGTGGCAGACATCTTTATTTTTTTGCAGTAGGTATGCTCGTGATTTAGGTGGAAAGTCGGTGGGAAAGGGCGCGAGAATTGACGCTGAAAAATTTCGCGTAGATTTAGCGGACTATGGTGTATTTAGCGTTTAGTTTAGGTGTCGTGATGACGGTTTTTTTTCTGCCTTGAAATGGAATAAAAGTATCGTGCAACTTTCACTGCTCATATGAAAAGTAAATACAAATCTATGGTCAGTTCCAAAACTATCAAATGGTCAAATAGAAAACATCTCTAAGGTGATTTTAAATTAGAATTTCGCGTTAAAATTTTCTATTAATCAAATCAAAGCACTGAATTTGTGCTACAAGGATATTTTGACGCTCGAATGATAGGAAGACGCTGTTAGGTAACATAAAATGTCACTTTTAATGTATTCAAAAAACAAGATGGCGGCACTTGAAAGCTCCCACAGACAGGCGCGACGCGACTCTGGTGGAACAATTTCCATGAAAACTTCACGGAAATTGTTCTACCGATGTCGTGTCGCTGCAATCTGCAATTCACATAAGCAATTTCTATTTAAATCACACATTTAAAAACCAAAGAAAGTACGAATACTTCACTGAAGCCATCTTAATAACTTAAAATAAGTAAAAATTATTACTTCTACATTTAAAATATTTGAATACCATTTACTTATGTATGTATCGAATACTTTCAGGGTTATTATTCTCTTCGGCATTAATAATAATAGGTCAATGAACTACAAAAAACTTGAAATGTGGGTGTATAATTTATTTAAGTGTATATTTTGAATTTTCATCTCGTATTAACACGAATATTGGTAATAAATATTACATTCCTACTTTCATAATACTAACCTGAAACTTCGAAAGTACATATAATGCCCGTTTTCACTAACGCATTGCTTTAGTGAAAACGGGCATTATCACAACACCTAAATAGAGGCGCTTTGTTGGATTTTCAACTTTCAGCGGTGAGCTGAGAGTGGAAAATCCAACACTGCGTCCAACCTGGTCAACCGAACTCTACTCGGGTGAAAATAGAGAATGCTTATTTAATAGTATAGGATAGTTCAGTGGTCGGCAAACTCATTAGTCAATAGAGCCAAATATCAATACTATAGCGACTAAGATTTCTTATGAGAGTCAATCCTTTCTGTGTGTCCAAACTGTCTTATTACACTTTTCTTAATCCTTAAAACTCCCATCCTCTTCCACTCCACAACGCTGCCTAAAGTTAACTTGCTAAGAAGTAGGATGCCTTCATCATCATCATCATCATATCGGCTGATAATAATATGATGAAGGCATCTTACTTATTAACAAGTTAACCTTAAAAAACTTTGAAAGGTACAGTAGTTTATATGATTAATTTTCGATGTCCTGTTATTTTTTCGAAAATAAATCTTTGAAATATAGTTTGAATTTTGAATAAAACTTGATATCTTCCGCGCGTATACTCGCACCGATCTCTCCTCTATGGCTCGCACTCATCGACATTAATTGTACAAAGCCGCACTCTATAGACCAAAGAGCCGCATGCAGGTCGCGAGCTTTGGTTTGCCGACCACTGGGATAGTTCATACTAATTCCCTGTATAGTACATACAAATTCCATGCTGCCATGATAGTAGGTACTTACTAATTCCATGCTGCCATGTCATTATTCTAAGGTAGCCATCTTGTTCTAAACTTTGGGCGAGCGAGCTCTTCTTGGGTGAAAATATGGAGTTTTTTTTCCCCCAGATATGAGACAAATAAACAAATAGACAATAAAGTGGGTGAAAAATCGATCTAGCAGATCGATTTTTCACCCACTTTATTGCAACTTTCATCGAAATCGTTACAGCCGTTTTCGAGAACGTGATTACAAATATATATATCTACATTGCCCTCATATGGCCTGATGTCTGGACTTTAAAAGAGACTGTGACCTCTGAGTTTGTTTCGGCCTTTCTTCTCAGAGTAGTCATATAGGAAACGCCGAACTCATCTAGCAATTTTTTTTTATTTTTTTTAAGGTGACGTTTAATATTGATTCCAATATGCTATTTACAGAATAAACCATTTCATTTCATATTTATAAATATAGGATTTAGCTCTCGCTTAGTGTTATTGAACTGAACGCGAGCTAAACAAAACTGATGACTAACTCCACAGAGGTCGACATATTATAAGTTTATGGAAGCATGTTAGAATATGTAAGTGAATATATTTACGTAGGGGAAATTATCTCCGCCAATGACTTAATTTCTAAGAAACTCAATTAAAGAATAGCCTGTGGATGGAAACAAAACTGGTCTCTGAAGGAAATAATGCAGAGTATAAAGACTTAAGCATGCATATCAGGAGGAATACTTCCAACACCTGCATTCTTCCCTGCATAACCTAAGGCAGCGAAACTTGGTCGCTCTCCGACAACCACAGAGCGAAACTAGCAAAATGTCAAAGGGCGATGAAAGAAGCATGCTAGAAGTCAAACTAAGGGAACAAATCAGAAACACAGAAATAAGAAGAAAAACGAAGGTTAAGGATATAGTGTTTCGCAAAGATCATTTGAAATGGGGCTGAGCAGACCACATGCTGCGATGTAAACCAAACAAAAGGAGCAAACAAGGACCCTGTGGTACCCAAGAGACGGGACTAGACACCGGGGATGCCCAAAAAAATGACGGAAAGACGACATCCGTCTAACTCTGGGTCCATACTGGACCACAGTCGCTAAGGACAGAGCACAATGGAGACAGTTGGAGGAGGCCTATGTCAAAAGGCACACCGAGCTGCGGGACATATTATGATTGCCCAAATACTTTCTGCTAACAAATTAATGATACCCAAAGTTTGGAAATAAACGGCTTTATTATATTTATAGTGTTAGTGACAACGGGCATAAATAAAGACGAGCTTAACAATGAGTACTTACTCAACCTCGTTTTGCATATTTGTTACTATCAAAAAACCGGCCAAGAGCGTTTCGGGCCACGCTCAGTGTAGGGTTCCGTAGTTTCCCGTCCGTCACAATAAGTGTTCCCACTTATGAGTTTAAAGGTCCGCTCCGCGCTCCTGCAACTGCTCCCGGTAGTGGGTACGTGCGCGAACACGGAGCGTGCAACATTGCACGCTCACACAAGTGTTCAATGTAAGCAAAGAGAATGTAAGTAATGTAACTATACTGTTTAAGCAACTCTATGTATTTTAACAAACTGGCCTAGTTCAAATCGTAATTAGCTAGGAGTTGTACGTATCAAGTAACTGCATACTGTGCGTACATACAAAATTAATATGAACGATATCCGCAAAAAAATTAGTTTAATTAGTTAATTTTACCCATAATCTAATTTAATCAAACTTCGACGTCTATTAGATTGTGCACTCATAAAATTACGAATATGCTTAAGTGCAACTTACTTTACCACGGTAAGTCATGAAAGCACGGAAAATCTAAGCATCGACTTTTAAAAAAATGACGTCATTACGCAACGCCATCTATCGAACCATTTATGAACTGGTTTTTACCGTAACATTTTGATGGCGTTTTAAAAATGAATTTTAGTTTAGTTCTAAATTGCCTTAGCATGTTCCTGATAAAAGTTTTATGTAGTTATAAGATACCGCCAAGGCCAAGGAGAGACCAACCGAACAATTCGATAATACCCGACCCAATGTAATAAGTACCTACAGCGCCATCTCTCAGAGAATTGGGTTACTAATTAATACATAGACGTGCCAGAAGTTTTCGGTGGTAATTTTGGATTGTGAGAACCGATTTTAATAATTATTTTTTAGTTTGAAAAAGATACATTCAGGATAATAAAATATTTAACCTTTATAATACTGGTGTCTCATATTGGAGACAGATAACAATAAAATTCTATTGTGTCTGCTAATTGCGCGCGCGACAGATTAAACGAAGTTAAAAAAAATGCTTGCACACGATTATACTACAAACTTAGTCCAGAAATTATTTTGTACAACTTTGTCTTTTTTGTACAAAAACTGTTGTTTCCATCAAGTTCAAAATGATTTTCCTAGAAAGTCCTTATAAAGTTCACTTTTCAGATTTTTTTCATATTTTCTAAACTTATGGTTCAAAAGTTAGAGGGGGGGGGACACATTGTTTTTTTACTTTTGGAGCGATTATTGACATTATCAAAAATGATTTTAATAAACCCCTATTCATTTTTAAATACCTTTCCAACAATATATCACATGTTATATAAATTAAAAAAAAAACACTTCCCACTTTATATATAGGGGGGCTACCCTACTATAACATTTTTTTCCAATTTTTATTTTACCACTTTGTTGACGTGATTGATATACATATTGGTACCAAATTTCAGCTTTCTAGTGCTAACGGTCACAGAGATTAAGCGAGGACGGACGGACGGACGGACGGACAGACAGACATGGCGAAACTATAAGGGTTCCTAGTTGACTACGGAACCCTAAAAATAGATAGGAAGAGTACGGTCAAGAGGCACGTCAATTTGACCTTTCTTATAAACATAATGTCACAACCGTTTTCCGCAAAGGGTTAGGCAGAGGTGTACCTACCTATAGTAGACCAAAATTTCACCAGTTATGTTTAACTCCCATGTAATAGGGGGTAAGCTAACCGGGCACAAGTCGAGACTATGGCAAATTCCTGATTAAAAAAAACGAATGACAATTTGCCCGACCTGGAAATTGAACTCCCTCATGCGCAGCAGTATCGCTTACAACCATAAGGCGAAGCAGTCCTGGGAAATAATATAGATATAAGTAGAACACTTTACTTCTCCGTGCTAGGTGTAAGTAGGTACTTAAGTAGTTTCGAAACTATAGTTGAATAGGATTTCTGAATTTATTGAATCGATTTTATAGAGCTCATATGGCCATGCTGCCATGTATAGGGGACCCTCCAGGGGCATTACGTTTGCGCTAAAGTACCCTCCAGGAGGGCTCCCAGCACTGAACGTGTTAAGGACGATGTTTCAAATTTCAAAAGTTATTTCTAAACCTGGCTGAGAATCAGCACTTTTCGAACGTCAAAATGACAGTCCCCCAAAACGCCCACCCTTCAACACTTCCTAGTGCTTTAGCTGGGAAGAAGAAGTGGCGCAACAAACTCCCCAGCAGCACAGCTGTCTGTTCAGTTAGAAAAAAATGATTCTATATAATAGTGTGCAAGATAATTTACATTACGCAAAACATAATTTTAATTATAAATTAATAGCCATATGACAGCTAGCACACGCCGAGATTTAGAACCATTTCAATCTTCAGATATCTCTTATCTAATTAATAAAACTAAACGTGTGCTGAGAGTGCGTCATGGAGAGTGCGATTGTCGCAACCCAGTGCTGGGCACGCCACTATTGCGGCGATAAGTCCCCTCTTTGAGGAGTGGCTGGAGAGGCGCCACGGCGTCCTTACCTTCCGCCTGACGCAGGTCCTCACCGGACACGGCTGTTTCGGGAGGTACCTGTTTCGGATAAGGCGGTAGGAAACGCCCGGGTGTCATCACTGCGTGGATCGCCCGGAGGACACGGTGGAGCATACGGTGGAGGTATGCCCGGCTTGGGCCGAGCACCGCTTTGTCCTCGTGGAGGCGATCGGTGGCGGGGATCTCTCGCGGCCGGCCCTGGTCCAGGCCATGGTATGGAGCGAGAGGGCATGGGAGGCCGTCACCTCCTTCTGCGAATCAGTAATGCTCGCGAAGGAGGAGGCGGAATGCGTGAGGGAGAGGCAAAATTCGCGCCCTCATGCCTCTAGCCGCCGCAGGAGGAGACGCCCTGGGCGTCGGGAATCGATTGCCGATTCCCGGCCACCGTAGGCGCGGGCTTGTGGACGGTGAGCAATGGGTAGCTCGCCGTCCAGTTAGGACCAAGCCCGGGTCGACGGCGCGTTGTGTTCCACGCGCGCCTCAAAGAGATGTCAGCAAGTGAAGGGGTCCGATGGGACCATTGCCGGGGTTGCGGGAAAGTCCGAAAGGGGTACCGTGGCCTCCTAGCATTGCACAGGCAACAGAAGGAACACGGGTGGGTTTTAGTCAGTAAGAGTCTGACACGCCATCCCGCTCCACCCAGAGCGGGAGAAGTAATTGGATGATTTGCCATCCAACAAAAAAAAATAAAGGTAGTACAAACAATAATGTTTGCTAAAAAAACACGTAAGACCTGCACACATCGCGCAGAAATCGGTGCCAGCAGTACAACGAAACCCAGAGCAGGACAGACACATGCGTGGCACGTGCCTGCTCCGCAGCGTACGCAGCTCTCAGTACGTTCATGCATTACAAAATCTGCACTGCGAGGACCTGCGTCAACTGCGTTGAGGATAAAAATTGTGATTTGACACCTTTTGTACAGAAATATGTCAAATCACCAATCACCATAATTATTTTTCAGATAAAAAATTATCGGACGATTGAAAAATTCCCTTAGCTATTCAGTTAAGCATCTTCTACTGGTCTGACTAATTAAATAAGGAAGATGAGAACCGGAATCCTAGAACGATCCTCAATCATCGATGGAATATGGACAAACAAACGCAAACTGAAGTGAAAGACCGATGGCTGTTGCAGTGGAGGAATTCTCCAGAGCAAATGACCAGTATTAAATCTGACAGACTTAACTAGAGATCAATACTTACAATAGTAATAAATACACACTTACAATAGTGCTTGTCATTTTGAGGGGTGGTGACCATGGCACTAAAAAGTAGTCGCTCATATTGGGCCTTATTAGAAGGTTAAAAGTCACCTAAAGGGCAATGGAGAGGGCTATGCTTAGAGTTTCCCTACGTGATCGAATCAGAAATGAAGAGATCCGCAGGAGAACCAAGGTAAACGACATTAGCCCGAAGAATTGCCAAACTTAAGTGGCAGTGAACAGGGCACATTGCTCGCAGAACAGATGGCCTAACCTCAAAAAAAGAAAAAAAGAAAGGTTCTAACCTTTCGCTCCCACTTCGCTTTCGCTTCTTTTCGCTTTCGCTACCGCGTACCGGAAGACGTAGTGTTGGATGGCCTCCCACAAGGTGGACCGATGACCTTGTGAAGGCTGCAGGAATCTGCTGGATGCAGGAAGCACAGAACCAGTTGCACGGCGGTGCTTGGTTGAGGCCTATGTCCAGCAGTGGACGTCTGTCGGCTGAAATGATGATGATGATGACTTACAATGGCAATGCCTTTCATTTTGACAGTTCATGCGTTATTTACGTTGTTGAGAAGACGAAATTTTCAAACATGAAACAATGGATTAGCAATTTACTTCAAAATCTTTCGGGTGTGTTACGCAATTATGGTGCAGATCTCGAACCATTGTTTCTTTTTAGAAGTGGGTTAGTTAGTGTTCTGGACTATTCTTCTACAGTCAGTTCAAAAATATATTTGATGAAAATGATCAGAAAACGTACCTACCTGTGCCATCTGTGAATGCCAATTTGTACACAGTGCATTGATTTGATTAGTTGTACCCGAATTATTTTTATATACTTTTTTATATTTAGGGTAACTAATTTTAAGTTAAATTTTTCATTTGACAATTGAGGTGAATTTTATAACCTCAATTTTCGTCGATGATTTTTCAATTACAATAATTGTTTTTTTTATTTATTTATATATACTTTATTGTACACCACAAAAATACATAACAAAAAAAATTAAACACTACAAAATAGGTATACAATGGGCGGCCTTATCGTTTTCCGCGATCTCTTCCAGGCAAACTTGGAATGGACAGTGATTTGCGTGGACATCAAATGGGGCTGTCGTTGGTGCAAATAAGTAAAAAGTATACAATATACTAGAATAGATACACAGATATATACATACCCTAAATGTATCTATTATACATACTTACTAAATATATAAACAACAAAAATAAATGAAGACTATAGATAATTACAGTTACGAGAACAAGATCACAACGACAAGTAATGTTCCCTCACGAGTTTCTTAAATATTGGTAACGATTGCGCGAGTTTTATTTGAACTGGCAATGCATTCCACAAACGAGCGGCCTGGACAGTAAAGGACTTGTCGAGGAAAGTTGTGAAATGCATAGGCATTTTAAGCTACAAGTTTTCTGATGAACTTAAAAAAATCGTGTGGTAGTCGCAAAGAAACTGGAAACGTTTCTTGAGATTGAGAGGGATGTTATTCAAAGAATAATTGTTGGAAAAAGTAGTAAGATATAAAGTTGAAACCTTCTGAATATAGATGAGTGTGTTACCAGTGCTTGATTGCGTAACAATTTAACCAGACGTTAAAGCTCCAATCATGTTCTCCTGCAGATATATTCTGTATAATAGTTTGAAGTGAGCTGTCATTCCAAATTCCGTCAAACTCACTTCGCTTAAGTTTTCACCGTGAGACCGGCTGTAATTCAGCTGATACTTGAAAGTCGTGTGCATCCTGCTTCGCCGTAACAATTGAACAACTGTAACTACTCGTATTCCTGGATCGGACCACACAGCTACAAACAGACAGTTTATTACTTCCTATGTCCTTAGTTCTCGCGGTTTACAGTTTAGCTATATCTACGGAAGTTATCATAATAGCTACCTACTGACATATGTACATACCTATAAACAATGTGGAGATGACAATCCTTATAACCTGTATTAACACATAGGATACTTTTTATCCCGATATTCCCACGAAATCGTGACTTAAGCGGGTGAAACCGCGGAGCGCAGCTAGTAAAAATTATTATAAATACCAAAATTGAGTTTGTCTGTTTGTTTATTTGTTTGTTACGCTTTCACAATAAAACGGCTGGGCGGATTTGGAAAAAAATTTCCACATGGGCAGACCATGACCTGGGTTAGGACATAGATATTTCCACAGGATCGGACTTGTGCGGATGAAACCGCGGGGTGCAGCTAGTACGACCATAAATGAAAATACTGGCAATACTAATGCGTAGTGTTTTGAAACGACTAAATAAATCCTAACATCGAAATTAAGCAAGTGTTTTCAAACAAAAAAAAGTAGTTATAGGCCGACTATGTGTTTTGCCGATAGCTAGCTATTATAGTGACTTAACTATTGGACATATTTGATTGATTTTCTACATGCAGACTGGGAAAGTCATGAGATATTCACAGTTTAAATTTAAGTATTGCCGTATTGTCGTCTTTACCTTGCTTGCAAGTTTGTATAGTCATCTTTTTCTGTGTAATCGGTTCGGTGCTGTCAAATTAATAGTTATTTGTGCAACAAGAGAGCAAAGTTTTTTTTTGCTGCGAGTGTTGATTTTGAATCCCGAGTAAGCGAAGGATTCTATAATTGAATCACGAGCGTAGCGAGTGATTCTAGGTTAGAATCCTGAGCGCTGCGAGGGATTCAAAGACACGAGATGCAAATAACTTTGCTCTCGTGTAACACATACAACTTTTCACCTCAGCAGCGAGAACATACAACATGTAAAAAAAAACCTGTCCGATCCGTGAGGGTGTTGTTAGGTATCGTACTGTGAGCATATTTATGTGGAAATTTTCAGGAAAAATATTTTACATTTTCACCTCACGATCGGCTTTAGCACCCTTGAAAACTATGAAAACGACACCAATTATGAAAAATGTGAAAATTTTCGCATCCGCCATCTTGGATTTGCATTTTGACCAAATTCACACTTACTATCTCACTCCGTCTTTCTTTCTCTTTGAATTAGAAGAAGACAGTCGCAAGCGCCTTTTCCCGTGACGATTTCTGCCAGTGCACTCTTACCACAAGCTGCCTAAAGAACTTCGTCCCAAAAAAAAAAAAAAACAGAATTTTAAATAAAACCATAAAACAGATGATGTGCAATTTTAAGGTTGTATGTGAATCCGACCGTATTATTGTTTGTTTCAGTTTTGGGCCTACTAGTTATGGAATTTTGAAATCGAACTTCGAATCGACTTGTTTCGCTTTTTTCGTATAGAAGTGAAAGTGACAAAACTAATTGAAGTTCAAATCTTTAGAATTTTGTTAGTAGACCCAACACTGTTCACGGCATTTAAAAAAAATAATTAAAAAGTTACTTTGTCTCACGCTCGCAGCAAAATCGAATTTTGCTCACTGTTTTTTGACAGCAAAACCTGCTTGTTTGAGGTGCTGAGGTGAAAATGATATTATCTATTACATTGTAATCAGCGAATCAATTTTCAAGAGAGAAATTTTTCCTTAAGAATTTTTTTTTTGTTTTTGGGGTGAAATCCTCGTGGATATCCTCCGCCCTGGGGAGGGCGGAGGGGTCTGTCAGACTCTTACTGACTAAAACCACCCCGGTGTTCTGTCTCACACTTACGCCGGGGATCACGGGATCTAATGCGACTTCCGCGATCCCCGGCTAGTGCCGGCCCGCCTCTGCGGGCCACCTCGAGTTAGAGGGGAGTGAGGTGTTAAACTCCCCCCTTACATCACAGAGAGGCGCGCGTGGAACACCACGCGCCACCATCTCGGGTCCTAAAGAGTAGGGGGCGACGGATTTCCCCAGATCCGTCGCCGAGGGCATTATCTGTCCTCCGCCGACGCCCGGTGCCTCAGCTGCGAATCGGATTAGCGGAAGCAATCTCCCGCTCCCTTTCCGCAGTGAAATGACTGTTTCGCAGAAGGATACCACCGCGTCTCAGGACTCCTCGCTGCCGACCATCGATTCGACAACGGCCGGCAGCGACAGGTCACTGCAGACACCTGAGATGAGGGCACGCGTGCCCTCGCCGCGGCGAGGCTCCTCCCAAGCAACACACTGCCAGCGTGTGCCGAGCTGTGTCCTCCCGACAGTCGACGCAGTGGTGACACCGAGCGTCCGGCTCCCTGTTTATGCAACACAGGTACTTCCCGAAGCAGCCATGCCCCGAGAGCACCTGCGTCACCCGAAACGACAGGGAGCCGTGCCTCCTACCGAGCCAGCGCTCGAGCACTGGCCAGACCGCCCCGATGGTGACGGGGCCGGCGCGGCGGTTGGGCGTGAAAGCCTGTCCCGCTATTCCGCCAACAGAGCTGCGCGAAGCTGTGACCGACGCAGCTCCAAATGTCACTGCGTTAGCCACTCGCCTCGCGCCCTCGAGTCCTCGTGCCACCGATACAGTGACGCGAGTACCTTCGCTTCGAGGTCCCAGGGCGGGGATCCGGCCAGTCCCCCTTAAGACCTAGGCCAGGTGCCATAAAGATCAGTAAATTAAAAAAAATCGCGGTTATTACTAGATTATGTACATTTATTTATTTTTTTAGATTTTTATTTACTGGTCTTTATGGCACCTGGCCTAGGTCTTAAACTATTAAGTCATTTAAACTACGATATCCAGTAAATACCGTATTATGGCTACTTGGCCCGTCAAGCGATCGCCTAAAAGAGGCAATCCTTTTAAGCGCTCAACGGTTTTGATGATGATGATATTTTTGTCTTTTCGCCGGTCCGACATTTGTTGGGATTGGTGAACTGGGTTCAATTATCACTGTCCTCAAAATACTTTTGTAAAAAGGTACTACCAAGCTACCATTTTAGGGGGAGACCTATGTCCAGCAGTTGTTCGCGACAGCCTGATCAGATACGCAATATTGATGGCGAACAACGTGATTAAAGTACGCTTTATCTAAAAAGCTTTATAGTTTAATTACAAAGCTTGGCGGCTCTACTAACAATTATCTATCAGTCACAATCTATCCTAATATATCTTTTACCAAAATTTTATATTACCAACTAATTGCACGCTCGGCAAATATTTGTCGTCCATTAGTTGTTATCATTAATGTATTTCGCGTGTAGTACTCGTGAAGGCGACGTAGGTAATACATTACGCACTTGGTATCTCAATTTATCGCACTTGTAGCCTCATTATCATATCGTACTGATTGCCACGCACTCGTACGCTTTAAACGTTTGATATCTTTGTATTGAGCTGTGAAATTAATTGTATAGTATTTATTTTATCATTTATGTATTCTTGTATCCTTAAAAGTATAACGCACTTTAAAAATAATGTTTCACGCTTTAAAAAGTTTAGCTTAAAAATTAACTGAATGATCTATAAAAATAATAGTATTCCACTGTAAATATACTATGAATTATAAATTTAACTCGCAAAAAGGTTTAGCCGGGGATCGTGGAAGTCGCATTAGATCCTGTGATCCCCGGTGCAAGTGTGAGACGGAACACCGGGGTGGTTTTAGTCAGTAAGAGTCTGACAGACCCCTCCGCCCTCCACTACGGGCGGAGGACATCCATGAGGATTTCACCCCGTAATAAAAAAAAAGGTTCGTTAGGCTAGAATTGTGACGGCCCTGTGACCCTACGGCCAAAAAGGACCAGAATTAAAAAAAGTAGGTACTTTTCGGTTTTAGAATTGGTTTTTGACACAGTTAGAGTGCAAACCATTATTTTTGTAGGTATTTTAATTATGTTGTTTATGAAATTATTCCTATAAAGTGTATATTTATTTCGTCAATTTGGTTAGTGTTTGTTAAAATGATAATAATAGGGCTTAAAGTATGAAATTGCCATTTTATTGTTATGTACTTCGAATTGACATAGAACCTTCATGGTTTGAGATTTTTTAGTGAAACTTTTTTCACATGTTACATAAGGAGTTCTTCTTTTAAAAAATGTGCATCATTCGATTATCGACTTTCAGTTGTTTTTTTTATTCAGCTTAGACAAGAAAGATGGATACTTCGAAAATTCGAGTTATTTTTGAATACGAGTTCCGACGCGGAACTAACGCGGCAGAAACAGCTCGCAATATCAATGTTGCGGTTGGAGAGGGAACTGCTAATGAACGCACCGTGCGATTTTGGTTTAAACGCTTTCATGATGGAAACTTTGATTTGAAGAACGAACCACGTGGAAGACCGCCCACACAGGTGATTAACAATGAATTGATAGAGATGATGGAAGCCGATCTGAGCCAAACTACCCAGGAATTAGCGGCATGATTTAACGTTACCTTACCAACAATATTGACTCATTTGCGTTACTTCAATAAAATAAAAAAATATGAGAAATGGGTGCCTCATGATTTGACTGATCTGCAGAAAGAAACGCGTGTTGAAACTTGTGTTGCCTTGTTGAATCGATACAGAAATGACTGCTGAAATTAAGTGAAAGAAAGCTCAAAGACATTACAGTCCAAAAGATTGTCCGTGGAGTTTCTTGCCCGTCCTTCTGTAGGTATACCTAGGAACCTTATGCTTTGGAATGGGAAACTAGCTTCATTATTCTGACTGGCCGAGTACTCGTACTTGACAATTCGAAAGTGCCTGTAAATGGTTTAATTGAAATACTACATGCTTTAAGATTGAGTTTGAATCTTTTTGCATTGAAATTCAGGTTGCAAAAATCCGAGTTGTTGAGTAGATTAAAAATCGGCCAAGTGCGAGTTGGACTCCCACACGAAGGGTTTTGTATTAAGATCGAGAGAGAAAAACGGTGAAATAAAACACGTTTTTTAAAATTATTTTTTATTATTTTTATATTTTTTCCTCGCTCTTAGCAAAGTGGTGGTGTTTTTTTGCGGATTACGGCAGTGTCCATCCGACTCTATTTTTCGGGTTGCGGCAGTGTCCATCAGACTCAATTTTTTCGGGATGCGGCTGTTTCTATCCGACAATTCATTTTTTCTTTGCGACAGCAAAGAATGTCAACGAAATTCTGTTCTCATGAAGTGGGTGGCGTTATTAATGAGGATACGCGGGCTAAGGTGTCTTCTTCAAACTTTCCATTGGTAACCAGATTTAAAATTATAACTTACGAATATTAAAAACAATATAAATAAATGAATAATTAGAAATAATCTCGAAAATTCGGATTTTATCGTATCTACCTACCCAAAGCATACGTATTTATAAACATTTTACTCTTGGTCTGGAGATACGATGCGATCGACCATTGTACTCACTTGTCTAAAACATTATTGTTTTGGGATTCAGTGTTCAATTATTGGTGACAGAAAAACCATTTTCCCCTAACTTAATAGCATTTTGACTAATCTACTAGTATCTATGAACCCTCTAAAAATAGTTAAACGCCTAGATAAGTGGCCTGCGCGGTTGTTTTATCGTGCGCACGATAATTTATCCAGCACTCGAGATAAACGCACAATAATTCACTTTTAGGTGAGCTTTTTGCGGCCCTTTTAATGATAATGAATGGAAAATCTACTCAAGCCTATCACTCACCTATTGTTATTAATCAAACAATGCTTTTAATGTTAGTATAGGTATGTGGGTTGTGGTTTTGTTCTGACTTTGTTTCTTCTTCGCAATTTTGCGAGTAACGTTTTATGGGTTGGTCCTGGGGAAGCAACATGTACCTACTAATCCTCTGTAGCGGTTACACCGCCACATACGAACTACGCATCAAAGACATGACGTCACACAAATCTTGCATCGCGCAATTAGAATTTACCGCGCGAACGGCGTATATCTTAAGACTATCCGACATCAACACTTGGGCAGTCGGCCCGCCAGACACAACACCCGTCTGATCGGAGGATCCTCCTTTTTCTATGGTGGATGAGAGAACTTTACACCCTGTTCCTCATACCAGTAAACCTCTATCCTATTATATCACTAACAAAATCTGGTTACCTTAACTGCCACGTTGGTCTTACGGTCGCAGGTGCGACGACTGACCATGGAGTATAAGAGACCAAGAAGTGTCTACTTCTTAGTAACAGCCCGGAGTTTGGAAGTTGGCTGTGTGATATCTCTGTGCCTCGGAAAGCACGTTAAACCGATGGTTCTGCGCCTGATCTCTCTCCGGTCGTGTCGGATTGCCCTCCCATCGTACTATAAGAGTGAGGGAAGAGAGACTGCACCTGTGCCTGCGCAAACACTTGTGCACTATAATATCTCCCGCGTCGATGGATAGTCTCTGCTGAGAAATGAGATTGGCCGCCATTGGCTGAA
The DNA here is from genome assembly GCA_963853775.1 of Xanthia togata. Taxonomy (NCBI): domain Eukaryota; kingdom Metazoa; phylum Arthropoda; class Insecta; order Lepidoptera; family Noctuidae; genus Xanthia; species Xanthia togata. The sequence continues at coordinate 20,549,110 of OY970795.1, read as the reverse complement.
GTTCGGTCTGGAGGACTATATTTTGAACAAGAGAAACAGTTACCGGCCGCCTCGTGTAAAACTGGATAGAGATATTAAATCCTCATGGGTGCAGCCAGATTTCATCCTCTTCATGTTTCTTCAGTTCTAACTTTCCAACTGTAGATTTACGACAATCAAAAGAATTCGCTTGATGTACAGAACTCCTGGCAGAGATATTTGTCCTTACTATAACATAGTTGTAATTAATAGGTCCTCTCCCTCTTTTATCAAAAAAATTGCTCATAGACATGAGTCAAAGTCAAAGTTTTTATTTGTAAAACAGATCTTGGTAAGGTTGGTGTAAAAACAGGTCTTGTAAATAAAATATGTAAACGAAATATGTTGACGGCGTACCAAGATAAATTACAGTAAAAAAAAAACAAATCTAAAAAAAAAACAATCAAATCACGTTTGTCTCTCATAGGCTTCGTTATTTTGCTATAAACTTTGGGTGCCATGGCCAGAAAACTTTATGTGTAGAATGCTGTGTTGAGTGTATTGAAAAAATGTGCATTATTCCCAAAAATGTTCGTCTCCTACAAATCGATAAAAGTCCGCAGTTGGTGTGGCAGACCTGGAGATGACCTTATTTTTAAAAGACTGCCCTGCAATCGCATTAAACCGCGAAAACTGGAAAGAGCGAAGCATAAATAAATTTTAGTTAAAATGTGGACAAATTATTTCTATAATAAAAATTTGTACAAATCTGTACAAAGAATATTTTTAGACAAACGATTTTTTATTTTTTTATTTTAGTACCATCTACTGAAGTGGTTGTAACGACTGGCATCTATTGTAAAATGGCAATACTAATTACAGACTAAAAACTACTGCTACTCCACAACAGATGACGCTGTACTAAACATTTCTTCTTGTGTCACTAGATGTCGCTAATAACTACTAACTACAAAAGGTCATTGAACGTCTGACGCGAAAAACAGCCTTCATTCATTGATACTTACAAATCATTCGCATCATTCATTCAAACTTTGACGACGCGTAAGTTTGTATTGCATCTGTGACAACAGTCCGTGTTTCACCTGAGTGAAACAGGTGTTTCTGTTATTATTTTATTACACGTAGCGACCAAACAACATTATTTTTTTACTAATCTAATCAAACTTCAATAACTTTGTAAATTATATTGATTTACAGTTAAAAATAAGTGAAAAATAGTTACAATTCTAATTTGCAAAAGTGTGAAGTGTGACAAAACGGCAAACTTTCCCAGCTTATCAATTTCGCGGTTCAAAACTACGGCAATCTCTTCAAAATGAGTTGAACAAACTTTCGTACGCTTGTGGTGAGGTGTTTGTGCTGCCAGTGCTGTGAAAAAGTGTAAAAATGACCACGGACAGGTTTCATAAGTAAGTAAAAACAGTATAAATAATCTAGTCTTTGGACAATCTCGATAAGATATCGGTATGCTGAGGTATTTCCGTTATCATGCTATTCGATCAGTAATTAGAAATTACCTGATGCGATAGGCTATTAAAACGTAGGTATTATACCTAGTTTAAAACATGATAATAATTAATCGTATGTAGTTATTAAAGTTTATTAGCAACGCTAGAAATTAATTATTATTTGTAATTTAAATTTTTATGCATTTGAAAGCGAAAATTACTATCTTATTAGATGTAAAAACATCGCCTAATTAAGATAAAATACTTGTAAGATACTTCATTAAAATGATTTATTGTCCAAAAATAGTTAATTACTACTACTACTTTACGTTTTTCTAAAGATTTTAGAAATGCTAATTTGACGTTACATAACTATGTAAATTGCGAATTTATTGATTTGAACGTCAACCCAACTAGATAGTAATTGATTAAAATTTAACTATTTTTTCTTGCTAGCGATTAACTACCTAGGTACCTAGGTAACAGGTACCTGGATAAATAAAAAACAGAAGTCATCAAAAAATATTTCCTATAAGTAGTCCTCCAAGACCGTATTTCGGCCATAGCGGCCAATCTCAACGGAGACTAGCCTTCGGCGCGGGAGATATTATAGTGCACAAGTGTGTGCGCAGACACAGGTGCACTCTCGCTTCCCTCACTCTCATAGTCCGATGGGACGGCAAGGCACGCAATCCAACAAGACCGGAGAGAGATCAGGCGTAGGACCGACTCACGTGAGTAGGTATCACACCGCCAATTTCCAAACTACGGGCTGTTACTAAACACTTTGCCCGACCTGGGAATCGAACCCAGGATACCAACGGATACCTACCTACCAGCACCATATTTCCGTAACACGAGCAATCGCAATCTGTTTCATTTTAATACTTTAACAACATTATTACAAACATTAACAACATTGTTATTTACGTTGCTAAGCAGACAAATTTGGCGAGCATATTATGAAGCAATGGATTAGGAATATCCTTAGAAATGGTTCAGAGTGTGATTGATCGTGTGGTACCATTCCGTAGATGACTGCAGACAACAGCAGCAGGTAGCGTGTCGCCGCCCCTCTCTGGTTCCTAGTACCTACCTATTTCTATGAAAGCGAATCGAATTTCTATGAAGTCAGCTGCTGCTCCTACCTGCAGTCGGCTATGGAATGGTACCTATAGGGTGCTGGTTCAGCAGTGGAACAAAATGAGATAATAAAGGGCAAGAAAATGATGATGATTGGTTTAGCAGTGAAACTGTCTGCTAATAGTAATACCTAATTAATAATCTTAATAATTTTGCTAATTAATCTAATTATCTACTTAATGCATAATTCAATTGTTGATACCGGTACTTTCTGTCGCTGTTTTTTCATCGAAGATTTTTCATTGAATAATGCAAGCTCACGACAATCCGATAACATGGCTTATCTTGTTTTATCTAGATGCAACCTTATAGGAGATAAATTATTATTTTCGAATTATTTGCATTAATCGGGAAAATGGGTTGAACTTTATTGGTTTAATCACACCTGTAGTTTGTCTATAGTTTTAAATATCTAGCTTACTACTTAGACAGACGATAAGTTTATTTCCACCCTTATTTGGTATTATGGCTTATTTGGTATTTGTTGATAGGCCTAATACCTATTAACACTGTAATTTGAAAACATTGTAAAAACCATTTACCTACTTTTAAAAGAGTAACCGTGGAGTTTCTTGCCGGCTCTTCTCCATAGGAAACGACCAATTGGAACCGTGCACCTAGCTTCTGACGTTTCATAAGTGCCCTTGTAGGTTTGTGTGAAATAAAATACTTATTTAGAATTAGAATTTGACCCTATTACTAACCGCTGTTACCCTTTTTGTTGCTGTTCCCCACAAATTCGTTTAAATTCCTTTTTAAAGGCTTTCGCAAACAGGCTTGACGCGACTCTAGTAAAACAATTATACCCATGCAGTTTTCATAGAAATTTCAAATTGTACAACATCGCGTTGCACCGTACCTCTATGGTACGGTGCAACGCGATTGTGGTAGGCTCCTTAACATATACCTAATTATGATCATAATTATCTAATCTTGATTTTTTGTAGACTATAGTTTTTTGTTTTTTTTTTTGCCTTATTTCACGCAAGAACCACATCAATTCATACGTATGACAATAAACCTACTTACCTATACCCATAGGTACTAAATTACTGATTACATATTATTAACAGCGATAGTAACTGTCTGTCTGTTAACTTTTCACGCCTAAACCACTAAACCGATCGTTATGAAATTGAATAGTTAATAGGCAGCCTGGCACCTGGAGAAAGACAGGCTGATTTTCATCCTGGCTATTGTCATAATACATGACAACAGTTAGCCATCGATAAAAACCATCCCGCATATCGCCATGTTCACACCGTAAACGTTATTGTAATATAAGTGAATTTGGTGGGACATTGAACTACATATCGTTGTGACGGGCCAAGCGTGTCTCCTCTGCCACTGACTTCCACGTATTCCGACACGGAACGGGGAAGTGCCACTCAACATTGACAATGGCAGTGGCACAGTATAATACAGTAAAAGTATTCTGTGCCGGCAGTGACCTTGAAATTATTACCTACGGTCGCTCGTTAGATAAACCTTCCGCGTCAGTGCGTAACTGCCGCGCACTCGAGACTGTTGCGTACCTACTGATATACACTGAGATTTCGAAGCGCGTCGTTGCAGCCGTTTCTATGTAGACATAATACTGTTACTTATTTACACTGTGACAATAGCATAAACACTTTAACATCAATCATCTTTTTTATCTTAAATTGAATCACTGACAGACAAGACACAGCCTAAACCCCTGGGTCTGGAAGCATGAAATTTTACACAAGAGTTCCAAAAAATAACCATAACTTCTGCGTCGAAGCAGCGTCGCTGAGTTCCTGTCGGAACGGATGGATTACGGTTTAATTAAAGGGACGTGAAACAGTTGACAGCTTAGTAGATACAGCTTGGTCTCTGGAATGGCAACGCATCAGCGATGCATTTGGTATTGCTGATATCAAAGAGTATCAATGTAATCCTAGAGAAGCTATATAGCTATTATAAACAAAAAATAATTTTCAAAATCGGTTCATAAACGGGGTTACGAGGTATTTTTTTTTAAATACAACCGAATTGATAACCTCCTCCTTTTTGGGAAGTCGGTTAAAAGATGTGTGGATGGCAAGTGTGACAACCGCGGGGTATTCTGGTGAGAGAGAGATGAGATGTTTATCTGAGATGTTTGTTGTCCCGGACAACAAAATGTTGCGCAAAAATTTTGTTCGCGGTGTCTGCTAGCTATAACCTACAAACAAAAGATATCAAATATCATCCCCGCGGATGTCAAATGTGACAACCGCAGTGTATGCAGTGAACGAAAAGTGTATGTATTCAGGTAGTACGAGTATTGTAGTTAACTGAGACGTTTGTTGTCCCGGACTCAGACCAAATAAAGAACCAAGACAGCGCTGCGAACTATACAGTGAAGCATGCCAAAACTACACCTCTGCTCTATGCATACACGCTTACACGCACACATTTACAACAATTTAAAATCAAACTACACCTCACTAAGTGCACACATGTTTACGAAACCGGCCTCACGTCACTGTTGACAACGCTATGTCTTGATTTATTATTTGGTCACGGACAACAAAATGATGCGCAAAATTTTTGTTCGCGGTGTCTGTTCTAGTTTATAACGATTAGATGTAACGATGTGTGGTAACCATGGACCACTTACCACCAGCTGTGCCGCCTGCTTGTTCTCCTGCCCGTTTCCCAATTTATCTGGGGTCTAGGCATCATGTCTTTTTCTTCCATGCTTCTCTGTTAGTCGTCATCTTGGTAGACCCCTTTTTGCCATACCATCTGTCACACAGTCCATCCATCGTTTCTTTGGTCTTCCACTTTGGTCTTGCTCAATAACAATAACACCCTGTAATGGATGGGTTGTACATGAGTGTCACATGTGTTGGGAGCTTGCCCAATTTAATAAAAATGTGTAAAGTTGGTGTGTTCTCCTATATAAAAATACAAATTAAACAATAAAATAATTTCGGGCGCCTTGGAGATGCACACAATATGTTTTAAATAAACCAAACTTGCCAGATAGAACACTTCGGAGAGTCAGACTTTTAATCTGCCGGTAGGTAGCTAATTAAATGAATAAAAGAATGGAATTTCCTTTGCTAATACCTTGTTTAATGTTTGCCAGTAGCTTCAGAGTAATAAAATTATGAAATTAAATACAAAAAAAAGGTTAAAATTACTTACATTATTATCATTGAATTTACAATATTATTATTATGGAATTTACATTACTATTGCATCTTTGTTAATAAAAAAAAGGTAGGTAGTAAAAAAAAGAAATGATTAAATAAAACCTCTAGGATCGTGGCGTTGAATGTTGGGATAAAAATATCCCTTGTAGAAATACCGTAGTTGTATTCTGCAGAAATATATCCAGTAAAGAAATCGTAAAGAAAAGGAATAGAAAAGAACAGAAAAGACGCCAGGGTCGATCAATGTCCGGCTGTAACAAAATTTACAGAGAATTAATAAATTGTTCAGGATTCCCAAACGTTGGGAAGCGTGGCGTTCCACGAGTAATAATAACTTACCGTCTTTTCCAACAAATGGCTGGACAAATCACTTAAAAGCCTGGAACAATAATTTAGTATGATATCGAGCACTCGTCACGCTATCCAATTTATCAATCCGAAAGAATTCAATCTTACCAAAGAAATGAAGGATTATTCCTACGTCACCACGTCCTGAGGGAAAGTTTTAGAAGTTTACGGCATCAATAGGCCGCCAATACCCAGGATTTATCCCGATTGAAAAAAATTATCAAAGTTCAATGCTACATCAGGAATGTTCGTCGTCAAAGTGATCACGTCAAAGTTGACAGCTTCCACCAAACACAATCGATGACAGCAAAAAAAACGTTCCGAAATCGACTAACTGACGAGAAGCATGTAACGATATTTTAAACTCGTTACAACCCTAAACTAAATGTCAACTGGCCGCGTATGTCGGCACATACGTGGCCAGTTGACATTTTGTTTAAAGGCTCGGAAATTACTAGAGGTTTCATATTTTTCATGCGGTTTTCACCATTCAGATCATTTGAAAGAGATTTAGAACAAGACAATGCAATGATCATTCGTTGTGTTAATCATAAATATTTTAATATATTCTCAAAATATTTAAACACGGTACCCCATAATTCAAAGTTAGGTACCTACTGCTATTTGTGGATGAAAGTGTTATGACTATGAGTAGGTACTATCAGTCTAATCATTGTCATGCTCTTTCAATGTTATCATACTTTCAATGTTAGAGATCAGCTTGCGTTCTGGTGGTAGGCCTCTGAAACTACTGAGAGTATGGGAAAGTGGGGTAATATCGGGACGCTATGGCAGATATTTAATAAAACACAAGTCTTAAAGAATATAAATCAACTTAAATAGGCTATTTTTAGTTTGTTTCATAGTTAAACGACATAAGTATTTTTCAATTGATATATTTTTTTTACTGTTAGTTATTTATATTGCAACATTACTTATAGTTTTTTTTTTCTTAAGATTAGTAAAATCATTTAATCTACATACGGAAAAATGTGCTTGCTTTGTATATTTACCTTAAGGTCACAGTACACTATATCAATTTAGTAGTACGACAATAATTTGAAAGAGCCTTCTAGTACAGGCATTCTTTGCTTAAAAGGAGGCTCCAAACACGTTTAAAATGTAATTTTCTATTTGTCACAATAAATTATTTTGTATTTGTATTGCTTTTTTTAAATTCTTAATAACAAAAAATGCCCCGTGCCTTGTCTAAAACCGGGTACCCAAATCTTATATAATAATGAAACTCATCTAATTCTTCGGGTTCCCGACCCATACAGCCCTGTATGGGTCGGGAACCCGAAGAATTAATTCTTACCTTTAAGTTTTGCACCCATGCATAGCTCCTTGTTTGTAATCCATTCTTGTTTTGCCCTAAACGCACTACAGATAGACACACTGTAGAGATACAAAAACAAAAATAAGCTAAAATCATGGCGTATTCAAGACTTTACTCATTTACACTTTAATGCATGCTTAATTTTTGCTAGAAAACAATTTAAAAATATATATAATATATAAAAAAATATATGTCTTCACTTGTTTAATCCAAGGAATTAATAACCACACCATATAAACATTTTCTGATTTATTTTCTTCGAGTTTTATATAGTTATTTGTTGACAAACTAATCAGGATGTCCAGCCACAGCGAGCAAACGTGCGCGTTAATTTAAAACATCAGTATTAGAGACTATACTGCCATGTGCCTGGTTGCGTTGCATACTGCTGTGTTTTACTCCCATACCCAGTTTTGGACAAATCTCCCCTAATGGTGAAAAGTAGGTTTAGAGTTTATAGGTACCTACTTAGCCACTGCCCTTGTTTGCGGCGACTTATAGAGTATTCGTATTGATAGTCAGAAATCCAAAAACAATAAATTCCCCACGTGACATGACATAGTCCACCACCTTCACGCTTGCATGCACACCACTGGCGAGGGTAGCCGACAATGTGCCAAAAACACACAAACTATTGTAACATAAATTGAGCTCGTATTAAAGTTCATAATCCCGTGTACTGTTACCGTTATCATTGTATCGATTGTGGGTGACATGCAGGTGTTGGGTTGCTTGGTGACTGATCACTATGGTACCTATAGGGAAAGGTCAATGACATGCATTTAACTACACACTATGGTTTTTCAGTTCCAAACCACGATTTTCTGCTCGCATGTCAGAATCAATATGATCTTCGATCATAGCGAATAATGTAAACCCGTGTTAAGTACACCTAATTTCATTTCTCTGAGTCTCAAAAACTTTAACTTAATTTACAACAAGAAACAGATAAATAAATAGGTACTTCGATTATCACGTAACGATATTTTTTTTAATGATTTGATGACGGAAATGATATCGTGTGTTGAACTAAAAAAAAAGTAGATACCTATGTACAAGTCGACATTAAAAATTATCAGAGAAAATCTAATAAGTTAATTAAACAAAGGAATTTATCAGCTGTGTGTAAAATCAGGTCAATGCTGGATAGTCCAAGGAAATCCTTCTGGCAAAAATGCAAGAGCTATAGACACAATAACAACAACATAACCGATATAAAACCCGCATTACGTAAAAAAATTGTTATTTTCCTAATTGAGATCTAAAAGCTAGTTTACACAGCGCGAGCTAGCGTGCGAATCGACCTACAGAGTAGCTGTAGTGCAGCAACTCGCACTGTGTGGACGTATCATACGAGTTACTCTCAGTTGAGAGTTGGACAGTAGCTCGCTTCGACATTTTTTTATTTCACTCGCCTGGTCGCCTTCCCCCATCACTCACATGGTAGCAGCTCGCACATCACTCGCATCGTTCAGACGCTTTCGGCAGTAGCTCGTTAAAAAAGGGAACATGTTGCCCAGCAAGATCCTCTTGCCATCCAATCTCTAATCTAAATCCTATATTTTTCCTCTTTTTTTAAATGTTTTTATAAGCATTTTCTAATTCCAGTCTTAGTATTGTGGTCATAGACCTTATCATAGTTGTATTTATTAAATCACGTTAACTCGACATTGCATTATCCCAGTACTAATTCAGCACACAACTCGTAAGAGGCAAGGCAGCTACTCTCATAATGAAAACAGCCAAGGCAAGCCGAGCTACTGACATGCGAGTACACAGTGCGAGCAGCTGTCTACTGTCTGGTCAGCAGCTCGAACGGTGTAAACCAGCCATTAGATCAATCTCCACACAAAGATAAAACTGCCAAGGTAATTGGAAGAACAACGCTTGTCTTAAACATTATAATTCTGACTGTCTGACATGACCCGTCCCAAGACAGAGGACATCCAAGAGGTTTGGGGACTTCTACGTGTAAAAAACATACATGATACAATATACCTACCTATATTTTTTTGTATTTTTGTTTGGAGGCCTTAATAGATTATCATAATGTGATGTGAATATATCGCAGTTCAAATAATATTACATACATTACGTGTTGAATTGATAACCTCCTTTTTTTAAGCCGGTTAAAGAACGGCTTCAGTGAACAATGGCGAAGATACTTACTGATTTATATATTTTTCTTTTCCAGAGCGGCCAAAGACGGTTTGCTGGAGGTTTTACGAGAAGCAACCCGTAAGGAATGCAACAACAAAGACGAGTCGGGCATGACGCCCACCCTGTGGGCCGCCTTCGAAGGGCACATTGAGGCACTCCGCCTTCTATGCGGAAGAGGGTAAGTTTAGCAGTCGTTTAGTCATTGAACGAGGCGCTCGTGGCTAAGTAATAACCGCACGCGTCGATCCATCAGGTTAAGCTACGCTTGCCGGTGTTGGTCCGTGGATGGGTGACTATTTTTACATACCGAGACCCCTCCGGGCCGTTAGTCCCAGCTGTTATTCATGGAAGCCCGAAAGTCTGACAACCAGTCTTACCAAGGGGTATCGTGTTACCCAGTAACTGGGTTGTGGAGCTCAGATAGGCAGTCGCATGTAAAATTTTGGTATTCAGCTGCATCCGGTTAGACTGGAAGCCGACCCCAACATAGTTGGGAATCGGCTAGGTAGAATTTATTGTCATTGAACGCTTTGATACTGGCTGGAATAATTAGCATTTAATTTGAATTAAACCAATTAGAGGCAATTTTGAATTGTCAAGGAGTCAGTCAGAAAGAGTCGCCACCCATAAATGTATTATTAAAACATGTATTGTTATATCTATGGCGCCACCCACTAGTCCGTACCCTAATTACGTAATGCAAAATCAATCCGAATCTGAATCGTTTTGTAACAGATTGCTAATCCATTGCTCCGTAAGTTCGAAAAAAAAAACTGCAGAGCAACGTAAATAACGCAATGAATGTTGTTGAACTGTCAAAATGAAACAGATTTGTCTTTATCGTTTACGAAAATATGTTGCGTAATTAGAAAGCTGATAGACGCGACGCTGGTGTCTATATTATGTCATTCCATTAAAAAAAATGTAGTCCCACAATTTTCCGCCGGACTTCTTTGGTGGCGCAGACCCTAGTTACCCATTCCACAGCGTAGTAGGCTCCTATGGAGTAGTACGGTCAAGAAACTCCATCGACAGTGGACACTGCAATCAAAACTCTCATTTCTTTTAATCTCTTTTAGCCCACATTCGCACAGACGCAGTCGTAATAAAATCGCGGCGATTTTTTTTCATGCACTGAATTCTGGGAAGGTAAGAACTGCTTAGCGCCGAGAGTTGAAAATCCAGTGCGCTATAAAATCCCGCCGCGATATTTTTGCGTCCGTGCGTATTAATACAAGCACATATGAGATATTCTGCTTTGTCTCTAGGACCATCAGATGGGCTGCCAGTATTTTTTTTCGCACTTTATTGCCGTTTCTCTTGAAACCTATATTCATGGAAATAAAGCTGAGATAGATACCCATCTATTATGTTCACGCCGCTCCTAGGTCGTGGTGGCCGTTTTTATTCAAACACAAATCAGATGCGCTGAGAAAACTTGTTGCGTGATAGTGGAGACCCGGCTTTACAGTTCTTCCCTAATTTTTGGTACGAATTTTGTAGATTTACGATTCCCAATAAATCTGCCATCTCTTCCTTCTACGTGCCGATTCCAAATACAAACATGTATATATTAATCAACAGACGCGGTAATCCAAGTGTAGATAAAGAATTAGGTATAATATTTACAATGAGCTTCGAACAGCTAAACATGTCCATACGTAGATTATTTTAATGGCTAACTTAAAGTTTTATTGCTAGTTAAGTAGGTAACTCAAGTGTTAGCAATTAGGGTACTGGAAATTATCACGTCATTGATGTTTTAGTTCCCTGGTAAATAAATAGTCTTCTAGGAAGATAAAAGGGTTATTGTCTCCTCTTGTGTTGATTGTAATTTTGTGTTATTACGAACATAGTATATTGGAACTTGGAACCCATACTATTATGGAATAGGTCATATTTCGAAGTTGCAATCGTAATTCCCCGAGTAAATCGCTTTTGCATTTTACCAAGTGTTTACATATTAGGTATTGCTCGTGACTACACACACCTTCCAAGAAGACTTGATAATAACAATAATTTAAAAAAGGACAGAATACTGCAGGCACCAATCATGGATTATGGAAAACTCTAAGACAGGAGGGCTGTTATTTCAGTATTTTAGCATTGAAAGAAGAAAGAAAGAAAAATAGGTTTATTTGTCACGTGCATACAAAAAAACAACAATTTAAACATAACATAAATATTCGGCAGCTGTACGTCATCACTGTGACAAGACTGACTGTGAACGACTGTGACGGCGAGCTACCCATTGCTCACCGTCCGCAAGCCCGCGCCTACGGTGGCCGGGAATCGGCCTGCGATTCTCGATGCCCAGGGCGTCTCCTGCGGCGGCTAGGGGTGTGAGGGCGCGTAATTTTCCTCTCCCTCACCCGTTCCGCCTCCTCCTTCGCGAGAATTATGCTTCGCAGAAGGTGGTGACGGCCTCTCATGCCCTCTCGCTCCGTACCATGGCCTGTACAAGGGCCGGACACGAGAGATCCCCACCACCGATCGCCTCCACAAGGACACGGCGATGCTCTGCCCAAGCCGGGCAGACCTCCACCATATGCTCCACCGTGTCCTCCGTGCGATCCACACAATGAATACACCCGGGCGTTTCCCCGCCTTATCCGGAACAGGAATCTTCCGAAACAACCATTAAATTAAATAATTTCATTAGATAAATTTATTCCTACTACGGAACCCTTCATTGTGTTTTTGCTATGCTAACCTGCTGACTGTCCGGAAAATGGGAATCTATCGACACCTCCAGCGACTCTTACTTTAAGCACAATTTTCTTTTCCTCGTAACAGTCTATTAGAATAATGCTTGCCCTGAGAACAATGTGGTATCAGTCACTGTCGCTTTCACGCATTGTTTGTCTTCCAGCGCAATGTTACACAGTGTTACGGATTATATTACATAAAAAATATGAAGAGAATCGCTTCATTAGCCTTAGATATTGTTAGGATAAGAAGCTGAAGCTGCGCAAGATTGGGGTCGTTGTAGACAAATAGTCGTGGACTACTGCAGGCCTAACATGACACACGCGACAATTACTCGCTCTCGCGTGAGTAATTTTTGTCGATTCCGGTGTCTTTCTCGTTTTCTAACAGCGCTTCCATACAAAATAGTCGACTCCTTCTGTCAAAATTGATGTTTTCTCGACAAACCCTAACATGGCACCTTAGTTATCTCGATTTTTGACAATTCAACACGAGATAATCTCCGATATTTCTATCATTTAGTCGTTTACTCGTCGTCGATTTTGACGACGAGAAGAGTAGACAATATTATGATACAAAAAAAAAAACTCCAAAATAACATGGCAGTTCCATAATTGTACTTATTTTAGTCATCATTTTATTTTACAATATATTAATAATGAAAATACTTAGTTTTAAACTACTATTTATATTGGAACGATGTGTTTTATATGGAACTTTTCGTTTTTTGTATGGAAAATATGAAAAAAATGTTACCTACATGTTGAGTGTTAGGGGTTTAGGAGTTGACTTTTTTGTATGGAAGCGCTGTCAGAAAACGAAAAAGTGACCGAAATAGACAAAAATTACTCACGCGAGAGCGAGTAATTGTCGCGTGTGTCATGTTAGGCCTGCTGGTCGCAAGCGCTACTACTGAGCACAAGTTCTTAGGTTATTGGGTTTTCCTATCAGATTTCTCAGTAGCAGCCCGGAGTTTGGATTTGTGCCCGGTTGATGGCGATAGACTCGCCCCCATTGGATGGGACTTAACACTATCGACTCCACCCATTTTTAAGGTTCCGTAGTCAACAAGGAACCCTTATAGTTTCGCCACGTCCGTCTCTCTCTGTCTGTCCGCGATTTAGCTCAAAAACTATTGGTACTAGAAAGTTGTAATTTGGCGTGAGTATACAAGTTAATGACGCCAAAAAACTGGTAAAATAAAATTTAGAAAAAAACAACTATTTAGGGTACCTCCCCTACATGTAACGTGGGGATGATATATTTTTTTTCGTCCTTCCCATACATTACATTACACTATAGTTAACTAATTAAGGACCCCTCGACGGGTATAGGCCTCCTCCAGGAATACCCAGTGTTTTTATTGCATTCTCTAGCCATCATTCATCCATTCTACAATCTTGTCTTACCAACACTCTGCTGGTCTTCCTCTTCGTCTCTTTCCGTGTGGGCCTTTCCAAGCGGTTGTTCTAAGAGTCCGCCTGTCGTGTTCTGATCGCGCCAGATGGCCCGCCCATCTCTACTTCAGTGATTGAGCGTGTTGAAGGGCATCTATGACTTGTCTTTTTTCTGATGGATGTATTTCGTTGTTTGTCTCTTAGTCTGATGTTTAGGATGCTTCTTTCCAAGGCTCTGTGGCATACTCTACAAGTATACCTACATGTGAGAAGCATAAGGCTACATTAAACTATTTATTGGCAGTTGGTATTTCAGTGATTTTAATTTTACATAACATCACGCCTTGTTGCCCCGAAGGGTTGGGCAGAGGTGTACCTGTAGTAGGTACACCCACATTTCGCCAGTTATGTTTTAAGTCCCATGTAATAGGTGGCGAGCCAATTGCCATCAACCGGGCACAAATCCAGACTCCGAGCTACTACTGAGAAATTCCAGATAGAAAAACACAATAACACTTTGCCCGACCCGGGAATCGAACGCAGGACCTCGTGCTCAGCAGTAGCGCTTGCAACCACTGGACCAACGAGGCAGTCATAATTTTAATTTCATTGACCAATAAATTAAGTGCTTAGAATTCTAATATACGCATAGGTACATACCTACATGTCTTCATTTTTACAATAAGACCTGCCGGTCAATTCTGTAACCATCTCATCGTGAAAACTTAGGTGAAGTGAGCTGTCATTCCGCCCGGGTGAGATGACACTGACAGCTCACTCCACGCTCACTTCACATGTTTTCACGGTGAGGTGGTTACGGGAATCGACATGCTGTTCCTAATTAACGACCACTCAGTTTTTAGAGCTACATAAATACACTAGCAAGTTTAAAAGTGCACCTGTTTTAAAGAACAATGTTGAATAACAAAAGTATGTCAATCGTTCAATATAGACGTGCTTCAATGTTCACACGAATATTTAATGTGACGCCATACAGACAAACTGTACAGTAAAATAACTGTTTGTCACATTATTCCCTTTCGAAATCAGCGCGAATTCCATTCCGAACTATGTCATTGCATGTGAACAAATTAAAAGTTCAAAAATGTCTTAAAATACAAGAGATATATAATGTCTGCTGAGAAAAACCTACTCTTTTATGTAGCCTTAAAACATACAATTTGAAACTTTGAAAGTTACACAGTGTGTGACAGTGCCATATCGCTAAGCGATGTTTCCTTTAGGATGTACATAATGAATCACTGTGCCTAGAAAATATCAACATAACATAGATTACATTTAAGTAATCCCAGAAAAATCTAAACAATTTTACTGCTAGACTTAATGAAAATTGTCAATCTGACAGTGATCCACATTACGTCAACGCTTTCACATATCTAAACCATTTTTGTGGTGCGCCATTACTACAGTTAATTTGTAGGCGAAAATACCTGAACTACAATAATAATATATACATTTCCAATGTATTGTCAATGCTATTATACCGGAAATGTGATTTTCCTTTGAATTTGTATGCCTTGTGTAAAAATGCTTGAATTCATGAGCAGAACAACAACGGTTCTTTTCTCAAAATACCATTTCAGACACTAATCTACATGCTCCTCATAGCGCCTGAACAAGATTATGTCTGGACTTTAAAAGAGACTGTGACCTCTGAGTTTGTGTTGGCCTTTCTTCTCAGAGTAGTCAGATAGGAAACGCCGAACTCATTTAGCTATTTATTTTTTAAAGATGACGTGTGAAAGTGATTCCAATATTCTATTTACAGAATAAACAATTTCATTTCATTTCAATTACTGTGCCTAGAAAATATCAACATAAAATAGATTACATTTAAGTAATCCTAGAAAAATCTAAATAATTGTACTGCTACAGATTTAATGAAAATTGACAATTTGATAGTGATCCACATCACGTCAACGCTTTCACATAACTAAACCATTTTTGTGGTGCGCCATTACAGTTAATTTGTAGGCAAAAATACCTGAACTACAACAATATACATTTACAATGTATTGTCAATGTTATTATACCGGAAATATGATTTTCCTTTGCATTTGTATGCCTTGTGTAAAAATGCTTGAATTCATGAGCAGAACAACTTACAACGGCTGTCGGAAACGCTACTGGTTGGTGTAGAGATGCCATTAATAAAGGTTCATTGTGAACTAGAGCAGCTATTACAAACTAAACATCTGTCCCGCGGAACTCAAATGTGACAACTCAAAGCATTTATTTCAATCAAACCATTTACATGCACTTTTGAACTGTCAAGAATTCGGTCAGTCAGAAATATGAAGCTAGTTGCCCATTCCGAAGCGAAGTAGGTACCTATGGAGAAGAACGGGCAAGAAACTCCACGGACACTTTTAAATCAAAAATTTGATACGAAATATTGGTTACATCATTCATTTTGAAATTATGCACGTGAGAAAAATGTAGAAAGACGTGCACGTCCGTAAAAGTGTCCGTAATAAAAAGAAAAAAAAAAAGAACCACCCATTCAAAAACTAAAAATAAATTAAAATAAGCCATGGCAGCTAAGAGATGACCAGTCTCAACTGACGGCGCCCGTTCACGAACATGACGCACGGATCAGCACCATTCAGCTCAACCATTTTGAAGGGAACTAAATAACCGCGGAGCCTATGCGCATGCGCATTATCCGTATTCAGGTAGAAGACGTTTGCTGTCCCGGACAACAAATTTTATTCGCGGTGTCTGCTCTAGTTTACATTGAACCTCAATTATGCCATTAGGACTATATTTGGTTGAAAGCCGTATACTCATAAAACTTAAAAGACAACAAAAATTGCCAGAGTGAGCATATAGAGAGTGACCTCCACTAGCTGCCGCTAAATGTATGATGTTGGGGGTCTGATATCATATTCGTCCTTAATTTCATTACAGCGGAGAACCAGACAAAGCCGACTACTTCGGCAACACAGCGCTGCACCTCTCAGCGGCGCGCGGCCATAAAGAATGCGTCACGTTCCTCATCAACTTCGGAGCCAATGTGTTCGCGATGGACGTGGATGGCCACACTGCCCAGGAACTAGCGGCCATAAATGGCCGGGACGATATACTGCGGTATCTGGATCAAGCGACGGCGAAACTTGAGAATAATGATAAGTATGTTTTTTTTTGTATCTGTAAAACTTACGTGCGGCCCTCCATTATTACCTGACTGCAGCGAAGCCAAACAAGAAGGGTTATGTGTTAGACCCGTATGTTGTATGTCCGTCCCTATGTGCCCTTGAAACTACTAAACGGCGGAACCGATTTTGATGAATGTCGTTAGTCCACTAAATACAAACAATCTCATGCAGTCGGAGGTCTTTATTGTTAAATTTAAGAAGATGCCTCCGACTGCATGAAATTGTTTATAGTATTTAGTGGGATTGGGGACTTAAACAGGGGTGTTTCCATCTTTTTAAAGTTCAATTTTTACGCAGTCGGGTTTTAGATTTTTTTAATTTACTTTTTTTTGCCTGTCTGGCTTGTTCCACTACCCCAGTGTAAACAACGATTAACTTACGAGTATTTGGCAGTCAAACTGGCAGGTAATTCTGTTCTACATAATTATGTATCACGGAAATAGGCCCTAAATCTTTTATCAGGTACTTTCCACGATCTTGCTAATTTCTAGCGATCTGTTTCTTACGGCCGTCTTCATCGACTAACTCTGTATCTTGGACACTAAAATGTCCAAGATACATGGTCATCTTTTCTATTTATCATACGGAATAGGTAGGCTAAAAAAAGTAGGTTTCGAATAGGTTGGTGACAAAACCCATGGTGCTTCATTTAATTCTCTTCTAGCGTGCATAAAGGCCAGCGCATAAAAGTTACATAAAATACTTAACTTTCATCTTAGACATGATACCGTTAATTATTTCCTTAATGTTTACCACATAACTGCGTACACATTTTACTTGTAGGTAAATTATAATGTCTTGTCGAAATGGCGTTCGTGCAACAGTTTTATAATTGACGTTGTATAAGAGTTCCCATCATTATTACAATTGGGGTAGTGGAGTAATGGATGTGACTCAAGAATCAAGAAGAGGCAGTTATGTAACGAAAAGTGGGTGGATCCTTATTCATCTAAATGTAGAGTATATTATTAAGCATTTTCTTATGAATGGCGTAAAACAACAACATCCAATTGTTATCCAAAAAATATCGGATAAGACCTGATTGAGTCACATCCAAAATAATTAAGATAATCGTCACCACAGAAAGTGGGCAACGTCGCTATAGCTGTTAAATATTTCGCTGATTTGATTACTACATTTGGCAATATTACTGTATGGAAATAAGAAATTTGGCTAATTAGTGAACTAAAATATTATGAAATGCTTAATATTGTAACACCGAATATTTCGTTTTAGATGTAAAAAAAAAAGTATTTGGAAACTTTGCAAATACCTTTTTTACACATCTTAATCAGTGTCATAATTGCAATTTATTATTCGAGTTCACCATAGTTAGCCTTTTTTTTTCTATACAGTATTATTGCCAAATTAATTAAAACAGCTGACAGCTATTTGCGACGTTGCCAACTTTTTGGGGCAATTTTTGTCTGCTGATTGCACGATAGACACTGCTATTATTGCGGCGTAATGACATTCAGCCATCTTCTTTACATGTCATACCGAATAAAGAAATATTACTCTGAGTTTTATTTTTTACTAAAGAAAAAGATTTAATGTCTTAAAATGGGCAGGCCATTAAAACCATTTCATTTTGGTGTCAACTCGACAATAATCAAAGGTGTATGCGGTAGGGCGTTACTATAAAATATCGCATAGGTAGTTAGGGTGGCACTTGGGTGATATAGATCGTTGAGCCATAGACTACCTACTTGCTTATGTGTCTATCGCCCAAGGAGCAATACTCACCTACCTATGCTATCGCCCATTTTAAATAGGAGTTCTCTAACTACTGTCAACTTAGCGTCTCGACAACAATCTAAATTGTGTCAGCCCAGAACTTAGCAATGAGTCCATAAGTTCCTGTAACGATACTACTTACATCATTCCTATCTCCCATTCCAGGAAAAAAGCAAAATCTCTAAAGGAGAAAGCCAAAAAAGACTACGAGAAATCCCACAAGCAGTACCAGAAACGTCAAAGTAAAGCCGAGCTGATAGCTGAGAAGGAACTGAAGAAGCTTGCCAAGGAGTGGGACCAGGGATATGCCGAGGAGGTGCAGACCATGCCGCATAGACCCAGCAATGTACTGTGGGCACTTAAGCAGAAGATGACCAGGTCTACTAGCCATGGTATGTTTTCTTTCCGATCTGTATTGGCCTTTTTTCTCCACACCTCTCCTTGTGATGGTTTTTCGACATAATTTCAATGGGAGCAAGGTTGAAATTGTTTTATCAGTGAACATCTGTAGTACTAGAAGATAGGGGTTGCTGTCTCTTTGTTGTATAGTCGCAGTAACTGTATTAACGAGTTATTTGTGAAGCAAGGAGGAGGCAACTTACCTACAAACAAGCAATTCGACTCCTGCAGATAGTTACTAAAGGTGTATTCAGCGCGAACCGTCGCCGAGAAGCGCCAACAAGTTCCTATCTGAATGAATGGGCGCCGGCTGGCACCGGTTCGTGGTAATTTGTCAAAAAATATGAAAACTGCCTGCGTCGACCAGTGTTGACCATCAGCGCTTGTCAGCGCCGACAAACACTGGCATATCGGCGACGCTTAACAGCTATAAAGAAAGAAAGAAAAATAGGTTTATTTGTCACAGAAGCACGTGCATACAAAATGACAAGAGTAGACAATCTACGTGAATACAGTCTTGGCAACGATTATTAAATGCTCATTGTAGTCTGAAAATGTATGAATTAGTATTTCTTTGTTGTTTGAACTTGTTTATCAGTTCTTGTTGAAAATTACCAAAAAATCTAAGTAGGTACCTTCGTAATAATATAAAATTTCCCGATAAGCAGAATTTGATATTGTGCTGTTTCATTTCCTGATGTAGGTAGTAAATCGTCTCACTGATATAATCGAACATGTTTTTATTTTGTTCTAATCTTAAAAACGTCATTTTATAACATCTTATTATTCGTCATACAACTTGTAAATTGTATTATGGATAAACCAACATAAGTAGAAATAAAAATATTGTACGACACTGTTGTATTTGTGTTATCTACAAACTAGCTGCGCCCCGCGGTATCACCCGCACAAGTCTCGATCCGCTCGTACCTTGTGCCAAATTTCATCCAAATCCGTTTAGCCGTTAAAGCGTGAAAGCGTAACAAACAAACTCATTTTCGTGTTTTTAGGATTCCGTAGTCAACAAGGAACCCTTATAGTTTCGCCATGTCCGTCTGTCTGTCTGCCCGCGGTTTAGCTCAAAAACTATTGGTACTAGAAAGTTGTAATTTGGCATGAGTAGGTATACACGTTAATGACGCCGAAAAAGTTGTAAAATTAAATTTTGAAAAAAAAGCTATTATTTAGGGTCCCCTACATCTAAAGCGGGGATGATAATTTTTTTTTCGTCCTTCCCATAGCGTGAGGTATTGTTGGATAGGTCTTTCAAAAATATTAGGGGTTTGGGAAGACCGTTTTTTGATTAAAGTACCATATTTCGTTAGAGTCAAGTGTCGCCCCCCTCTACCAACTAAACGGTAGTAGTTAGAAATTCAAATGTCACGGCATTAGTACAACAAATCTTTAATAACAAAATTTAAAGGAAAACTATTACAGCTAAGCAGGCTTTACAGATTAACGATTAATAATCGACCAACTTAAATTTGCAGTTTGAAAAACATGTTCTCCCATGTTAAGTTTGTTCTTGGGATAAGTTCATCCAAACTACGGAACCCTTCATTGTGCGTGGTCCGACAAGAACTTGGCCGGTTTTTTTTTAATATTAGTTAGGATAGCTTCCGTAAGCGGATTCTCCCACGTGATATCTTTATAAATTATAGCTCAGTGATAATATAGCATCCTACTGGTGAAAGATTTTTTTTAAAATCGGAACAGCGATTTTTGAGTTTATTCATTACAAACAAACATACAAAAAATTAAATCTTTTCACTTTGAGTTAGGATGTCGTAAAATAACTCATGTAAGTAAAGTGTGATTTCTTGAGGGACAGGCCTCCTCTCCGTGAGAGGGAGTGGGCCATAATCCACCACGCGGGCCCAGTGCGGGTTGGTAGATGTCACATGTCTTCGAATTTTTGGTTCTAGGACATGCCGGTTTCCTCACGATGTTTTCCTTCACCGTTTTGAGAGAACTAGTGATTAAATAATTTACATAAAGTTAAGTGTCTGCTTGGGTTCGAACCCATGACCTTATTCGTAATTGGCGGCCGTTACCACTGGGCCTGCTGAGCCACCACCACTCTGATGTGACTAACGATTGAAAATTCTCAGTAAAGTCTGATGTCGGCAAGATTAATGGCAACTTTCGGTAGAAAACAGGCGCGCTGTTGGTTCCATAGTAAGAATTGTACGTAATGATGAGTACAATGACCCCTTTCCAAGCTATTTCAGTCATTTCAATTACTCTTAGTAGAGAGGAGCCTATATCCATACTTATAGCTTAGTAGACGCCGCGCCCCACTCCGCTCCGCTCCGTACTGCTTACAGTACAGTAATCGCGGAGTGGGGCGCGTCGTCGTGGATTGCACTATCTGTATCATGAATACAATAGTCTCTGTCTGTTTGTTACCTTTGCACGCCTAAACCACTGAACCGAGTGTTATGAAATTTTACAGATAGGTAGACTGAGACCTGGAGAAGGACAAACGCTATTTTTCATCCTGGATATCTGTATTAAAAACTAGCTGATGCCCGCGGCTTCGCCCGTGTGGACCCCTATTCTTTCTTTTTCTAAAATCAATGTTTAAGTTACTCCTTATAACATCAGCTATCTGCCAGTGAAAGCCTCGTCAAAATCGGTAGTTTCGGAGATTAGCCGGAACAAACAGACAGCCAAAAATTGTTTTTTTTTTTGTCATCTCTCCCCATGTTGAGCCGTCGCCAGGAGACATGTCAACAAAAACGTCACCATGTTGAGCCGTCTCCTGGCGACATAAATCCCCGCCTTAATTTTGGCGGTGATTTTGTATATATACTATATCGTTTATACTTTCATATCATTATGCATTTAGTAAAAAGTTGTCATTTATTAAAAATAAATAAAATTGGCATTTCAATTTTATTTATTTGTATGATAAAGATAGATGATAAAATACAAAATACACGACGAAATCGCGTGCAACATTAGTAAATCTATTATGTATTCCCAACTCATGTTACAGGTAACCTACTAGCCGAGGAACAGCCCCGCCCCACATACAGTGCGCTCGTAGGCACCGTGAACTCAGGAGTGAGGGGTCGAGGAGCTGTCTACAAGAAGGCACTCGCCAGCAAACTGAGGAACAACACTGTTGGAAGAAATAATAACATGTCTACTGATGATTTTAAGGTAACTCCTTGACTTATAAATGATAGAATAGAACACGTAACGCAAAAGTAGGGACTGTTGACGTCTTCTCAGGTTTACAAAAAAGGTCTATAGCGTTGTAGGTACTCGCAAAAGCTGGCGTGCGTCGAAGCAAAAGGAGTATGCAAGGATCGTAGCAGGTGGCGTTCTGTAGTTTCTGCCTACCCCCATTCGTGAATGTTTATATGTATATAATATGTATGATCAGCCGGTCTATTCTATAATAATCTCACGGTGAAAACTTAATTAAAGTGAGCTTGAAGTGAACTGTCATTCCACCTGCTGCTAGCTCACTCCGAGCTCACTTCACCTAAGTTTTCACGGTGAGATGGTTACAGCAGTAATAGCACTGCAGATTAGAACTCGTGCGATCGATTAAAGCTTGTTGTCCAAGTTTAATAACAAGTATAAATATACAAGTTGTTCCATTTTATATCCCATAACTCAGAGTATTAATGAGACCATGTCAAAGAATCAATCAGAATAATGACATATTTTGCGATGTTTTGCCGATGTGTGTATCTAAGTTTCATTGATAAGTACGAGTCAATCATTTGACTTAAATATTTACTTTTATTTTTTTATATTTCATATATGGAAGGGTGTTTTACATAAATAATCGTGACTTTGTCGAATTATTTTGGATGATAAATGAAAAAAAAAACATGCCAGACGATTCTTTGACATGGTCTCGCTTAGGTTCGTGGGACCTTGGAAAGTTCAAATAATATTGTGTGAAAGACAATTTTGTCACTGTTGATAAAATTCGCAGCTTGCTTGCGTCAAAGCGGTTACAGATTGTAGAGTGTAGACGTAACACTCATACACATTTCGTGTTTAAACAAAAATCATTCCCATTGAACATCGCTGTTCATGTTTTTTTTTTCTGTGGCTGCCTTAAGCTTCTACACTCAAAGCATCTGTTCATGTGGATGTCGGTTCTAATTTATACAACCACCAAAATAAACAAAACTGTAACTATACCGTTAAAGCTAGCAGTACTACCTCCGTCTATCACTCCTCAGGTAGGAGAGATAGAGACGACAGGTCGTCGCTCGGTCACGTCGTTGAGCGGGGTGCGTCGCGACTCGGAGGTCATGTACGTGGGTACCTTCGGCGCGGGGCCCCAGCAGAGGGGCAACGTCGCCGATGTGTTTACTGAACAGCCGACGCAGAAGAAACCTCTTACCAGGTAGGACACTATTCTTATCCCTATCACAGAATAGTGCCCCAATTCATTTGAGGTCAGCGCAGCGTGTCTCCACACTTCTATATTAAGGCTCTCGCAGACAGGCGCGATGCGATATCGGTAGAACAATTTCCGTGACGTTTTCATAGATTTTATTCTACCAGAATCGCGTCGCGCCTGTCTGCGGGAACCTTTAGTCATCAACTGGTCATCTCTGTAGTTATGCTCTTTTTAAAAATGAAATGAAATGTAATGAACATGAAATTAAATGATCATGATCATGAAATTAAATCATCATCATTTAGCCATACCTAATCATCTTTTACGCAGTCCATCTATGAGTCTTGATTATCCAGTTTTGAGTTTGAATGTCGATGACTATACAACATGTCCCGGAATTAAATCACACCACCAAACACACCAATTAGAATATTATGTTACAATCGTAATACATACACAAAATTTTTACTATTATGTATAAAACATTTGTAGGTATTTATTAAATTATTTATACTTTGACGATTGTGGGAGAAAATTGTGGTCACATTACAAATCAACGCACGCACTTTTTCGCACACGTACAGTCTAGCGTAGTAGGTACTATCGAAGAACTTCATATCTAAGCAGTTTGAATACAAAATCCCGTGAACACGATGACCACATCAATTACCGGCCCGGTTCTATAGCGGCCGAGCGCTGTAAGGAGAAAGTCCTTACGATGCATAGATATGAAGTTCTTCGATGGTACTTCATTAATTATGCTTTGTTCCTGTACAGTGGAAGTGCGACTGTAATTTACGTAGTTTTATTTAAAATAAAATAAAATACCATATATTAAAAATTACAGAAATCTTTCAGTAAACGATTCTGAACAAACTACTTCCATAATGTGCATTAATTCAGTTAGATACACATTGTAAAGAGCCTTACGCTCTTTTAGCCGGATCATTCATTTTCAACACTTTTCTCAAGATATTATCCTCTTACAAGGTAGCTATTATCAGTAAACAGGCTGGTGATTCAACCACTTCAAATCGTTAAAAGGGTATTTTGCTTATCATACGGGATAATCTACCATTTGACAATCGTCTGCCTGTATTTAGAGACTGTTCTTGTTCACTTAGTGATAAGTTCCGGTTAAATTACCTAAATTATTTCGTACACATTCAGTTCCATTTCTTAATTGATCTGGTAGATAGTGACTATCGGGAACTGTCTCGATAAAAAACTATAGGTCCTAAAACTACACCATTTTGCAGTACAGTATCTAACCCACAATCTACAATGATGACCATAATTATAGATTATGGTTTAAATTGGTTGACTAAGGAGTGGCATGGCCCAAAAAAACCAGAGGTGCAAAAGAAGCACTGATGGACAATGGACTTCGCAAGCTAATTCTAATGCTTACTCACTTTCTGCTCACAGGTCGGCAAGTCAGCCTGACTTCGCAGCGATTAACGAAGACAGTGGCATTGGACAAGAAGTAATGCTTCAGGAACCAGCCAGCATATTCGAAAGACCTGGCTTTGGCAGCGTCGCTTTCCGGTTAGTAGTATTTTGTCACAATATTTGGTTTATTTGTAAAATCGAACAAAAAGTTTGCTATACAAGAAAAAATATTAATGTTTCTACTACTCCGCTAAGACGTAGCGTTGGAAGACCTCCCACAAGGAGGACCGATGACCTGGTGAAGGCCGCAGGAATCCGCTGGATGCGGGAGGCACAGAATCGGTCGAAGTGGCGGTGCTGGGGGAGGCCTATGACCAGCAGTGGACGTCTTTCGTTTTTCTTTCTTTTTTTGATGATGACTACTCCGCTAATATTCATTTTAATTATGTGCGTAATAACTTCTTACGCATGAGCTGTACTTAAAAAAATCGAATTGATAATACCTACTGATTTTATATAACAAACTGTGTCTTTAATGTTTGTACTTAGTTTTAAACCGACCTAATAAAAATTAACAAAAAAAACTTTTTTTTACTTCTTTTGTGACTTTTGTAACATGAGATTTGATATTATGTTTTTTTTTTTGTTTATCTGATTTTCAGAAAACGGGACATTCACACGCCCTTTGACCTGAACCAATTTTCCATTCGAAACGAGATCTAAACTTACCTATATTATTTTCATGTAGACGCTCAATAACTGCGACGTTGAGCGCCATGGGCAGCGCTGCGCCGGGTGAGGACCTGTCCATCGGTTCTGCGGGGTCTTTAGCAGCCAGACATGCATACCAGCCTGCCGAGTGGACTTCTGCGCAGTCAGGTAACTAATCATAATCAAAACTTAAGGTCGATGAACACGATGCGTTGTGGCAACGGCGCGGCGGGGCGCCTGAACGGTGTCGCTGCGGCGTCCTACTCGTACATCAAATTCAAAATATTTTATTTCACATACACAAGGGCACTTATGAAACGTCAGAAGCTAGGTGCACGGTTCCAATTGGTCGTTTCCTATGGAGAAGAGCCGGCAAGAAACTCCACTCTTTTAAAAATAATTGGCTTTTACAATATTTTCAAATAACAGTGTTTAAGTATGGGAGGACAGTGTAGGTCTTTCAACAAGTACCAGGCACTTAACAAAATAATTATGGTCAACAAATCTACAGTCCACTAAGCCTACAGCGTTATCACATTCACAAAATAGAAAAAAACGAATAAAAATAAAAACGTATTTAATTAAAACATACAAATATCTATGGTATGCCACTCCGGCGTCGCACCGCAGCTACACCGGACTTGCAACCAGCGAGCCGAGGCGGGGAGGGGTGTACGCTTTACGACGTCGCAACGCCCGTGACCGTCAATGCAGCGAAATCTATGCGGTGCGGCGCCGTAACGCATCGTGTGAACAGGCTGTGTTGGTCTTTATACAGACTTTGTTAACACGTTACAATTTAGAAGATGAATTTTCAAAAATATTTTCTCAGTGCTCACCTTCGTTATAAATATAAGGAACTCATGTGTAATATTTCATACTTCTAGAACCAGGCCGTGCTTTGTCTGTCAGGGAATAAATGTATCAATGAATTTAAGATTTGTATTAAGTAGAAACCTACGTACTTTTAATTTCTTCAGTGGTGATTTACATTTGCCGATCACTGAGGGGCTTTTATTATTTCTATCTGAAGGGTTTATTACCAGCGTCAGGCACTAGTTGTCTGGCATTAGTTGTCTGGCATATATGCTGAACTGGGCCTATTTGGCGTAGCCGCGAGGCACACATTCCTGCTGGTATCATGCAACGCAGTTTTTACACTTTTTATTTTGTATTCTTTCCTTTTATCTTATTTTTTTTCTCTTTTTATTTGTGTGCCTTTGCTTGTTGTGCCAAATAAATGTATTTTCTTTCTTTTCTTTCTTTCTATTTATTAACGTTGCTTATAGTTAAGTGACGTTGAAACGTCAAAAATGTACGGTTAAACAGTCGCTAATCATTACTTTACTTTATCAACTTACATTACTTAACTCTATCACACTTGAAAGAGTAGGGAAGTTGAGAGTATGTAATGCTCACTTAATGTCTCGCTGATGGTGGCGAGTGTGTTGGATCATTCGGTTCCCTACAAAATGGTTGAGCTGGATGGTGCTGATCCACGCGTCATGTTCGTGAACGGGCGCCGTCAGTTGAGACTGGTCATCTCTTATCTGCCAGGGCTTATTTTTAATCGTTTTTTATTTTATATTGTTTTACTTTGTCCTCACATATAGAATCAACAAGAGTAATGTACCCAGGTTTTTGTAATTTCTATATTTAAAAGAGTGTCCTTGGAGTTTCTTGCCCGTTCTTCTCCATAGAGATCTACGTTTTGGAATGGGCAACTAGCTTCAACTTTCTGACTAACTGACTGACTCTTTGACAATTCAAAAGTGCCTGTAAATGGTTTAATTGAAATAAATACTTTGAGTTTGAGTTCAACGTTTATAAATAAAGCCCTACTTATCAACGTTCATGAATAAGGAGGTTAGTACATAAACTGTTGTTATTACACTTCTACTACTTTCTTTCTCAACCACAGAAAGCTCAACAATAACATCAGACGAAGAAGCCGAGGTGGAAGATTCAGGATACGCTTCCCTCGAACGTTTCCTAACAGCCTGGGGCCTCTCCCAGTACGTGCAAAAGTTTAAAGACGAACACATAGACTTGGACGCCCTCATGCTACTCACAGAGAGTGACATGAAGACCCTAGGACTCCCTCTAGGACCTTATAGGAAGCTTGTAACGGCCGTGCAAGAGAGAAAACAAGCGATGTCACACCCTGGACTGATGATAGATACCGCGATATGATTGGTTGGTTTAAATGTCGAAACGAATGGTACAAAAGGTTGTAAGTGCTCAATTTTGAATTATATAAATATCGTTTAGAAGCAGTGTTTGTTGGTTTTTATGCACTTTGTTTTAGGACCGCTAGTAATCACTAAATCAGTTTATTGTTGCCTCGTTCGCGTAGTGGTAGCAAGTGCTACTGCTGAGTATGAGGTCCTGGGTTCGATTCTCAGGTCGCGCAGTGTTATTGGGTTTTTTCATCAGGAATTTCTCAATAGCAGATTTGCGACCGGTTGATGGCAATAGGCTCGCCCCCTATTACATGGGACTTAACATTACTGGCGAAATGTGGATGTACTTTATGTATACCTCTGCCCAACCGTCCGTGGATTAAATGTTATGTTATGTATTTAAAATATCGTTGTGTTTCTGCCAATCGTTTGAAGATGACAGAGACAGAATTATTTTTTTAATATGTTTTGAGCTAAACGTATTTACTGATTTGTGGTGTCCTAACGCGTGTAGTGTGTAATGTAATGTATCGTGTAATGTAATGCGAATAGCGTGTACGGCATTCAAACTCAACGAGAATCCTGTATGTGCTCGACTGCGAGAGCATGATAAATTACATTATAAGTACTATAAATTACATTACACATTACACGCGTCTGTACACGTCTTAAGTGAGTATAGTCGTTGCAAACCGCGAGCATGAGTCATGTGAGTTTTATTATTGTGGACATAAGGTTTAAATTACAATGACTGGCGCACGCTCGTGAAATGCAACAACTGTAACTTTTCAATGTCTTGCCGAGTCCTTATTGTGTGTTGTATAGATAATAATCCCATGCACTTCGATTTTTAATGAAATTGTTACACAAAGCAAAATAAAACCAATGTCACAGATGAATACAGATGGTTAAAAAGAGACTCTTGCTGCGACAGAATAAAGTGCAATTCAGGTCGCACAGCGCTAATTACCTACAGTTATATTCACCTAGAAGTTTCCTCTCTTTCTATCTCGTAACTCTTAAATCTTCTGAGTCAGTTACGGTTACTGAATTGGCCCAACAAGACGAGGCCGCCGTGTACTTTTAGCTTCATACAATCATACCTAAAATGCGGAGTGCGCCTTCTGTAATTCATCTGTGCGAATGCCGAAATACCTATGTGTGTGTTAGTTTTTTTTTTTATATAGATTTAAACGACAAGGTATTTCGTGGATTATTACAGTTGGTCCCACCAATCTGTCCCGATTTGGTGGGGAAAAGTGGAATAATCCTATTTCGTTTACAGAACTTTTTTAATAAGTACTTACTTAAGTTTCCAGTGTGCTCTTCGATTATAAATAAATATTATTTATATTTTTATTTTGCGACTATAATGCACCTTAAATTCAAAATATTATTTCATATATTCGTTTCTAAGGCCAGTCCTATAAAAGATAGCGCAAAAGATATTTGTATTTCACAGTTTTTTCCTAGCATCAATATATATTTTTTTTTTTTGTAATATTAATCGTGCCTCATTAAATGTGATACTTAATGTTCGAGATCATTCCATCCGATGTAACGTCCAATCGCCATATTAAATATTTTTGTACAGTTTTTTTTAAATATACATTTGTATGAATATTTGTTTTATTTTATTTTTTATCAGGCTACGTACTCTTGCCATACACGATCTTGTTACCAGTGTCATTAATATACAGGGTCAAAGAAAAACAATTAGCAAAACTCCGCAGACGGGATAGCAAATATTTTTTTTTAAATCTTGTTTTGATAACGATACCTATCACGTCTGCGGAGATTTGCTAATTGTTTTTCTTGAAATTAAAAAAAAAAAAACCAAAAACAAATCAGTTGCACTCACCAGACGTACCGGGTACAGACGCCAGCACGTCACCCTACTACAATCTGTCAAATTTATTTAATAGATTTTCAACTTTATCACTATAAGGTTCAAAGTTGATTGAGAAAATTTTACAGTTTCGGGTAGGTTGATGTGCAGGCGTCTGTACTTGCACCCAATGCGCCATAATGGCGCGACACGGATCACAAATTACCTTCAGAATGCCGTTGACGCTCCCACGCACTCTGCTCATCATGAGCGCATCTAGCGTATGTGCTTCGGCAAACATTCCTGATGCACTGCAGTAACGTGGAACCCCCTACAACATTCTGAAGGCATTGTTATATTGAACTCTGATGGCGTTCTCGAACCTACAGAGTGCATGTGTACAACGATTGGCCAAAAGCCTTAAAAATAGTTACTTTTGCTTCTGGTGTACAACGTGCAAACCTGCGGGCCAACATATTGCATCGGACAGCCCACGTCCTCGTTCTCTTTCCATGTCAGCATCATCTTTCAAGTGCTCAGTAACTAGGTAGGTATGTGCCCTAAGTACCAACGACGCAAATAGATGTGAAATATTTCGCTGTTTTGATTAATTTGGCAATATTACTGTATGGAAATAAGAAATATTGATCATCAAGGTGGTCGTAAAAAGTTCAAATTGGTCAAGTTACAAGTGCCACGTAGCAAGTACTCAATTTCGCGTAAGAGTATCTACTTTATAAGCAACAAAAGCAATAGAGTACTCGTACGCTAAAATAATATATTTATATTGACTCAAAATTTTCTGCATAGGTTGACAAAATACTTACCTCCTATTTTTATACGGATCATCAAAAAAAAAACCTAACCGATCGAGATCCCAGGCGGGATGCTAAAATCTTCGAGCTCGCTTCGCGCGTTCTTGCAGAAAAGTTTGAAAACAAAGAGCATGTAGGGACATCCTCTTAGTTCTCAAACTTTTCTGAATACGTCGATATAGTTACTTCTATTTCTGTATGAACGGTCAAGAGCAAACCTTACCTATCCGAGGCAGGTGCACATCATCATCAGCCTATAACGTTCCCACTGCAGGGACACGGCCTCCTCTCAATGAGAGGGAGTGGGCTATAATCCACCACGCGTGCCCAGTGCGGATTGGTAGATGTCACATGTCTTCGAGTTTTTGGTTCTAGGACATGCCGTTTGACTCACGATGTTATTATTATTATATATAGATATATTATTTAATTTATTTACCTATGATGATTGAATACTTTCTTGCTGGGCGTGGTGAAAAGTTTTGTATGCAACATGTGAGCAAGTTCATTTGCTATTCGTTTTGTTGAGTCTTTCACTTACTCAGGATTGAAATTTATAATCACTCGCTGCGCTCGTGATTCTATTTTTCAATCCTTCGTTCGCTCAAGACTCAAAATCAAAACTCATAGGAAAAACGAACTTTCCTCACATGTTGGATAAATAACTATTTCAAATCCGACTGGTATTTCCGGAGATTAACCCCTACATACAAACTTACAAACAAAAAAAAACTAATTTTTCCTCCTTATAATATTATTATTAGTATAGAACAGGCACAATGGAATAAACAACGTAACTAAAAAAAAAACAATAACACATAGGTGGCACTTTAGCAAGTGTCGTGGCGGTTGGTGGTCAAAAATATCATGTGAATAACAGTGATTTGAATAAAAATTGAAAAAAAAACTTTGTAGGTACTGTTCATTTGGAAGTAAGTATATAGTTATGATTTTTCAGAAAAGTTTTTTTTGTGATCAGTTAAAAATGCAATAAACGATGGTTCACAAAATAATTAAGTACCTACATTCAATTCTTACACAGGCATGTTGGAACGAAATCCCTTGTCAAAATCTAAAGTAATGTATTCAAATTTGGCTGAGAATCACACTTTTCGAACATCTAAATTGCATAAGACAGTCCCACAAAACGCCCGCCCTCCACCGCTTCCTAGTGCTTTAGCTGAGAAAAAGAAATGGCGCAACACTGTGTTCAAACATAGTTCGTCCGAACAAATTTTTCAACAAAGTTGCTAGAGGATTGATATCGTAAATAGGTAAGTTCGGCAAAACGTTGTGATTATCTATGAGTTTGGAATAGTTAGCTGTGTGACGTCACATTTCACTGTTAGAAGTTTTGTTGGTGAATATGTTACAAGTGGGGACGCAGCTTTAGAAGTAAGTTTGGCCCGAGCACGCTCCCCTGTAGTACACTAAATATTATATTAAAATCTCTGCTTGTATACTGACCAACTTTAACTTTTTGCGACTGCCATAATAGATCATTTTAGAATAATATTAGTGGCGTCTCTCCTTTTCTTATGTACATACTTTAGATACCGTTCAAAAATGGGTGTGATTTAGCCAAAAGCCTATGCACTTGTAATTAAATGTTCATTTAAGTATTTCAAAGAGATAAGAAAAACAATATATTTTTCAATTATTTTTTTATTAAGGAAGTTTTAAATACAATTAAATATAATCTACCATTTATTGTAATGCATTACCTATACTGATTAATGTACAAATAGTTCTGAGCTAACTAATTGGTACGATCATACCTCGACGATTTTGACTAAGGAAATTAAATACAAAATTCCATAGAAACACCATTATGCTACGTTTATCCATACAAAGGACGGTTTTCATGATTTGACAATCAAAACATACAAACAAAATACAAAAATTGATCTATATAAAAGAAATGAAGATATATCAAAGAGAAATATACCATATTTCTTTCAACTATCCAGAATTACCTACCTTGCATTATAAAGTTGTTTTGTGTACAAAAATACCTTAATCTACTACGATACCTATATTAAATTAGATTAAGATATGTTTAAACAGTACAAATGAGCAATATTTATAAGATAGAAGGCACAATACTTTCAGATATATTTATTTGATCAGAGTAAATAAGTCGAATTTCATAAAAACTATCATTACGAATCCAAAAATCTTTAAATTCTTAGATTTTAACTTAGGTACTACAAGAATTTGTTTCATTTCTGTATATTATGGCGGAGTCTTTACTAACTTACTCCTAACTACAGCGTCTCTCCCGATACATTGTTACAATACGGTTTTATCATTATCTAAAATTCGTAGCAGAGATTTTTCATGAATTGTCGCATGGAAACGTTAAGATTCAGTGGCGTCAGAGTTTCGTACAGCCGTGCACAGATCTGCGGCGCGAGTTCGATGTCGTTACTTGTTCTACTACCTACATACCTTATCGATCGATAAACTCGCGCCACAGCAAAAATAAATAAAAGTGCCAATAGTCTAAAGAATATTCTCTCAACCAGATTCGGGCCACCCATTTATAAAAACAGTGTATGAATGTTTTGAAGACAAGAACTAAAACTTTTCAAAATTAAATTCATGGATGGGTTGTGTGTGGCGTCATACACTGTACGGCAATAATCGAAACTCGTAACCATTGCTTTTCAATTATGTTTCTTGATACA
The DNA here is from genome assembly GCA_963853775.1 of Xanthia togata. Classification (NCBI taxonomy): domain Eukaryota; kingdom Metazoa; phylum Arthropoda; class Insecta; order Lepidoptera; family Noctuidae; genus Xanthia; species Xanthia togata. Next base: position 20,516,111 of record OY970795.1, on the reverse strand, counting down.
CCTACACCCGCGCGGGATTTAATACATGAATGCTAAATATAAATTACTATGTTTGGGGGAGTATTTCTTTGATTTCTTGTTGTACTGCCTATAGCGAGCGAGCCGACATCCGTCGTCATGGTAGTACGTGTACTCCGGGTAGGGAATGTACGCGCCCGTGGCGGGGTCCAGCGGGACCATGATGGGCAGGTCGGTCATGGACGCCGGCCGCTCGTACGATGACGAGTCGGAGCGGGTTGGCTCGGCGTACTGCGGACTGCCGCTCTCGACCTGATTCTCCACGTCCTGGCTCTGGTTGCACACGGGCACACTGCGGCTCGTGTCGGCCGAGATGTTGGAGCGCGACCGCAGGATAGGCCGCGTCGACGAGAAGTCCGTGGAATGCTGCAGGCTCTTGGAGCGCGGCCGTAGGGAGCTGGGAGGCGTCTCGTCGATCCGCGACAGCGTGTGGCGCCGCACGGGCCGGTACACCTTCCTATCACCCAGCTTGGGCCGCTTGATCTTACGGTGGGAGTTGTACGTCTCGAGGGAGGAGGGCAGGGAGGGGGGCGTATGGTGGGGCGGGGAGGGGTTGCGCGCGGGTGCCTGCGGGGCGGGGGCGTTGGCGAAGTGCGCCGCCACGAGGTCCCTCATCTGGTCACATGCTCAGTAGTTGTACGGGCCGTACTGCGACCCGTGGTAGTAGGGGCCCGGGTACGCCTGGGGCGGCGGGTATCCGGCGTAAGCATACTGCTGTTTTTGTGGGTACACTGTGGAGCATACGAAAAATTAATTAGAATTCTGATTTTAAAATATATATTCAAAACCGTAACCATATTTTTCACAACTAGTAGTTTGCTGCTAGCGCTCAGAGATTGGTAAAACATCTTTGGTATCGTATCGATGTCAACAGCTAGACCATACTTTTTTCATAAATATTTTATGCAAGGCTCCTAGGCTAGCATGGTCCAGCTTATACAGCTGTGACAACACGTACAGAAGCTTACTAGTAATTGTAGGAGACGACTAGCAGCCGATACAAATATTGTTGTCAAATTATCTTCAAATTAAATAATTAAATAAATGTCAACATGACAAATGGGTACGTAAAATGTGTTATAATATCCACAAACCGCTCATGCATCCAGCATTCACCCTGTTTCAAACGAAGAAAATATTTACAAAAGAAAACATTGTTATGTTTGTGTTGCCTTATGCGTAAAATGGTCAATGTTGCCATTCATGATGAGATGGGGAGTTGTATAAAAATAATGCGATGAATCTATCGTAAAACGATGCATACCTACACTTTATTCTGGGTTTTTATATAGCAATTCAATATACATTACTTAGCATATACTTGTATGGTGATTACCTGATGAAATGCTATTTAGATGAAAGTGTGTGCACTTATGATGAGCCTAATGGGGTGTGTGTGTTTTCTGGAGGTTGTTATGTACACATTTATATGTTTCCTGCGGGTTTTTTTCACTGTGATTCAGGAAATTATTAATCCGTGTTTTTAATACAATGCGCACTTCAATTTTAACTATAAATATTTTTGATGAGATGAATGAATTAATACAATTCATAATGGCTTTTATGTAATGATGGGTTTATAAGCATACCGGGCATGAGGTACTGCATGTTAAGCGCCTCCTCCCGCTCCCGCTCGCCGCGCAAGCAAATGGCCGCCGACGAGAACAAGATGGCGGACAGCAGTGACAGGCCCACGCCGCACCACGCGACCATGTACGACCAGTCGTACCACACGCGAGAGTTCTCACGTAATATCTGGTTTATACCGTGGGGTTCACGCATGTTTTGATGAGTGTGTGTGTTTCTCGGGGTGGTGTTTAAGTGTGTGTGAGTGAGAGAGATGAGTCGGTATTTATGTAATTGTGTGTTTTATACGGTTGCGATTTATGAAAATTATTCGGGAATTACCGATTCATTTCATATGTGTGTGTCAATTGTTATAAAATAGGTATGCATAGTGTTTGTAAATCAAAGTTGTTATCAAGAGGTTATGTTATGTACAGTATCAGTTTTGTAGTCAATTTAGTTTGTTTGGATAAAGTTATTTTCAATATTTACAGCACCAATGTTAATAAATTCGTCCGAAAGCGAGTTAGTATTGCGTTTGGCGTAAACCAGATATTATGAGATAGCCAGTTACATTTATATGCGTTAAACGACCGGTCGCAGTCGCGAAGTTATACGCAGTAGCCAAGTTTCATAGAAACATGAAAAAAAAGAGAAAAAGCTTTTTGTTAGTATGAGATACTTACATGATTGTTCTTACGAACTAAGTTATTGATGATTTGTTGTCTAGTGAAGAGTAATAAGTATGACAAGGTACCAAAATAAATTAAGTAGGAACTAAACAAACATTACCTAAATACACACGACAAATAAGCATGTATTCAACTACTTGTTTGAACAAAAATCAATCGTACCAACACACATTACTAAACACATAAGTACAAAATATTTTTAAAAAATCATCAAGTGGAAACCGTAGAAATATACAAAAGAGTTTAGTCTTATTCCCGCCAAGCGTAAGACAAGATGGCCGCTCAACATGGCGGTCTAACCTGGCATTATGTACTGCACGTTATTCTGCTGTTCCCGTGTTTTCTCCTTGCTGAGGCAAATGGCGGCGGAGAAGAATAAAATGGAGCTTCCGAAGGAAACGCCGACAGCCAGCCAAGCCAGGATGTACGACCAATCGTACCAGATTGATGAGTTGTCTTTTAAAACCTGGTGTTGGGGGTGGGTCAATAATGTGGTATAAACCTTTAGCTTAACATGAACTAACTAAAAATAATAAGAAGAACTTCCGATTCTTTGAATGTTCACTAGCTCTACTTAGAATAAATTATGTCTGCCTTAATTGTTAACAGATAAGTAATAGTCCAAAGATAATCCATTTTTTTTAAATACCACAGCGTTATTCTGAGATAGGGGGGCCCTTTTTGCCCCGAACAGGTCGTTATTATTTTGTTAGTTATAAAATTGTTCTTTTTTTTCGTTCTTTCTTTTATTAGTACTGTTTGTTTTCATATGCGTGTCCCAAATAAAAAGTTCGTAGAACTCCAGCGTGTCAAGTCCAAAACAACTTTCCACAGTTTAACTTGCGATGGAGCGGAGCCTACAAATGTTCAATTATGACGCATTATAAGCGTTCCACCAAGACCTTAGTAATTACTTTGAGCTCATCCTGGACAGTAGCCCCGGTACAAACCAGATGGAAGACTTCATTTAGCCAGTAGCATTTGCTATCGTAAACATGTGCCTCAATCAAAGAAGAAGCCCTCTTCTTCTCTCCTACTTTGCTGTGCCCGACAGGATCAACAAAGATCTACCAGCTAAGTTCACATTGAGGAATGCAATAAATATATTCAGTATTGAAGAATAGGCAACTCTCTTCTCTATTCATCTAAATTCTAGATAACTCAGATCCTCGTATTGGACACATCACTTACATTAGGCCACTGTTGGTAGTACTCCTCTCCAACGACCTTCTCTTTCTCGTAGAACTCCACTCCGTGCCATAATGCCATCGCACCCGCCGCTAGTAAGCCTAGAACACCATAAAAGGCTAGTTACTCACATGACCACTCGGTGAAGATAATATTATATTGGATTCCGAAATAATGTTTTATTACCACACCTTGCTTCCTTAAAAGAACATTGACTGAATGTGATACATAGTCCCACTAAACACTAAGAGGAAACGACAATTTTATTACTTTCAAACTCGCCATTTGTAAGGACCAACAGCGAATCCCATATTATGTTAAATTCTGGGATTCTTGTTTTGTAGTAACTTTATGAACCTCTTTTTATGAAAGTCCTGCATAGAAGACTGCTAAGAGATGATGTTAAACTTACATGTAACCAGCATAAGTATGGCAGTGGCTGTAATGTTTCCAGGGCTTCGTTTCCAGCAGCCAACTACGCCGGTCCAGAATGCGATGAACAGAGACAGGAAGGCAACGATGAACATAGCCACCGTTGAACGTGCCATGTGCAACCTGGAATTGTACGAAAATACAGTGATTAGATTGATTATAGTAACGATTGGAGGGAATAATGATCATTAAATAAGATCCTTAAGAACCATAAAAAAAAAAACAAGAAGAACGATTACCTACTGAGAAAATTAATATCATGATCCTTAGGATCTTCATCAAGAATTTGCACACGATGATTATAGCCTTGTCAGTGCCAGCACTGAGGCTTCAGTACAAATGAGAACTGTCCCTGACACGGCAGGAATGTTTGCGGTTAGTCCTTTAAAAATCTAAGGCATTTAAAGCACTGCGATGGCTAAACCATTACTGCAGCCTTTAATCAAGGCAGCCAATTACAGTCCTATAAAAGGCCTTTCGAAAATTGTTTCCCAATGCTCAAACAGGCAGCAAACTCACCCAGTTCTGAAATCAGTGGCTATTCAAATTCATTGCAAGGGAGTTTATTATTTTTTGACAAGAGTATTTCGCAAAACATTGTCATTAATTACTCTCGTTATACATCAATCATTTAGCTCCCTTCAAAATGGTTGAGCTGAATGGTGCTGATCCATGCGTCATGTTCGTGAACGGGCGCCGTCAGGGTCTGATCAACTCTTAGCTGCCATGGCTTATTTTAATTTTTGAATTGATCTTTGTTTTATCTTTTTATTACGGACGCTTCTAACGTGCACGTCTTTCTACCCTCTCATCGTCTCATCTCTGAATGATGTAAATGAAACATGAAAACAAAATATTTAAAAAAGTGTTCGTGGAGTTTCTTCCCGGTTCTTCTCCATAGGTACCTACTACGCTTTGCACTGGGCAACTAGCTTCACATTTCTGACTGACCGACTCCTTGACAATTTAAAAGTGCCTGTAAATGGTTTAATATTGAAATAATTGCTTTGAGTTTGGGTTTCATATCCAAGCCGTAATGCTGAACTAAAGACGTCCAACTCAAAATCATTCTGATAATGATGCCATTCGGTATTACAAAATCTCGACCAAGGCAGATGGTTGATACCTACAATACTAAAGTGTACAAACAGTTAAGAGAAGCAAACATTGCGGTAGATTGAGTTGACCACAGCGGTGTTTATAACTGTATACAACTATTTCAGATAGCTGTGACTACATTATTTGTATACTTGGAGAACATTTGCATTTGTCTGTTTTAAAGCTATCGCTTACTCATAAATTATAACACGTCTCCATTTATTTTTAAGTTTTATGAATATTCAGTAGAAAAAATTGTAAAAATATCTGTGTGACAATACGTAGTTCGAATGACATTTTTTATATTTTTCGGGTTACGTACCTCCGACTGAAAAAACGGAACCCTTATAGTATCACTCGTGTGTCTGTCTGTCCGTCTGTCACAGCCAATTTTCTCCGAATCTACTGGACCAATTTAGTTGAAATCTAGTAGACATATAATGTAACGTAAATATTTTATTTATAATATGGGGCAAATGAAAAAAAAAAAGTAAAACTTTTTGCAGACTGTACCGTGTGATATATCAAATAAAAGGGCTTGTTGTGTGTCACAATTTTTCACGCCTTCTTCCCATGGGGGTAGGCAGAAACTACAGAATACCACCTGCTACGATCCTTACATATTCCTTTTGCCTAAAGTCTAAATTTAAATATTAATAATCAACTCGGAGGCGGCGGTGATGCTCGCCACACACCACGTCAGTTGTTTCCACGGGGCGAGCGACGGAATGTCGCTTAGCCACGAAAATATTTTTTTAAAATACTTTAAAAATAAATACTTTTAAAGATATTTCAGAAAATAGTAATTTCTTTCTTGGGATAAATTCATCTTATCTACGGAACCCTTCATTGTGCGTGGTCCGATACGCACTTAGCCGGTTTTTTTTAATGATATGTATATAGATCTAGAAATATCTAGATTGCTTAAACAACAAACAAGTTTAGAACAAACCCACAAGTTACTTAAGAGCCTTCAAACTAGCCAAAAGATTAATAGCCAGCTCATATAAAATATTATTTACTACATGCCTTATATGAAGCAATAACTGCGAATCAACTATGATTCGTATAAGACAATATAACGATTGGTTATCAATATCGCTCAATGGCCGTCGAGCCGTTGACCCACTTGGTTCGAGCACAAGGTCTTGAAATCGCGTTGCTTTTTGTCACTGCTCAGGTCCTAGTTAATCTCCTTGCGGGACACCATAATGGCTTAGAAATAAGAGAATGTTATACAAATCTGTTATGCAAATATCTTAGTCACGCAACTGATGCAAGTGTGAATGAAGACGAGAATATTGTAGTAAGCAAGGCCACTGCATTTCAAGGTATTGAAGTACTGAAGGATCTTGCAAAATAATGTGCAAATATGTAATGAGAGACGAAATCAAATACCAAAATGAAATCGTTCGCTATTGTAAAGAATAAAAACCACTCACGTACGTGTCGGACCACGCACGATGAAGGATTCTGAAGTTGAGATGAATTTACCCCAAGAACAAACTTAACATTGTAGTTGAAAAACATGTAAGTTGATCAATATAGAGTCTGCTTAGCTATGATAGTTTTCCTTTTAATCACGTTATATAAATTTGGTGTAAAAAAAAATACTTTAGAAACTTTAAGAGGAGCTTTAGACCATCGAACTCAATACTACGGCTGTGAATATTTTCACATATCCAAAACCAGCCATTTAGCTACCAGGGGAGGAGACACTTGACTCTAACAAAAATTTGATGCCGCGGACAGACAGACAGATGGACATGGTGAAACTATAAGGGTTCCTTGTTGACTATGGAACCCTACAAACTGTTATTGAGAAGAAACAATATAACATTTTGCTAAGTTAACCTTTAGCTTAATCATTTACAAAATCTTTAACAATAATTGTATGCTTGCATCCGAGAAAGTGAAGATGGAAATCAATTGTCAACGCTTGTCACGGTAATTGTTCATGACATAGTGACGCCTTGAAGCCATGCCGAGTTGCCGACACTAAATGAAATGCCTTGGGTCATATGGCTCCATGGAATGAGCCAATGACCCATAGCACATACAATTTTGTACTTAACTATCCTATTGTTCTATTCTTTAGCGGATCATCTTAATAAATACTTGTTGATTATAAGCACACCTGGTTTCTATTGTATATATAAGATATTATTATCGTAGCCATAATAATAGGTTTGTTGTTGAATGTAAAGGGAACATAATATTTTACTTCGGTAGCATCATAATTTTGTGGTTGTCTGTAATTGTAGCAACACAGGAATTGTTTTTTAACTAATGCAATCTTGCAGTGTTCGTAATGTTGATGACACTGAATACAATAAATAAATCATGTGTAAACTCATGTTATCCTAGTTCACGCCATTTTCAAAAGCATTTGGTCCTGTCGTCGATAGTTTAACCCTTTTCTGGTTCTGAAGAAATGCTGAAGGTAGAAAATTTTGTGTATGATGCTTATAAAATTGCAATGATAAAAGACAGAAGGCAGCGTACTAAGTGCAAATCCTTGCCTTCTTGTGTCTTCTGGCGTCGTAAATCCATCTTACCCACATACAGTGTCTGTGACTGCCTTATTGCTATATAGTTGCATAGTGGGCTAATCGTTGTCCACGTATAGATCTAGTCTAGTCAAACTCAAGAGTATTTATTTCAATCGGTCAGTTAGTCAGAAAGGTGAAGCTGTCTTAGCTAATCCGGAGCAAGAAGTAGATAGTTACCTGTTCATCGCATCGTCCGAAAGGCCTTTCGTCTCGTTGTTCTCGTCAGGGATGAAGTAGTCCACATTACTGCAGTGCGTCTCGACGGGCGATAGGTAGATCTCGACTGGAATAGAAATAAGCGAGAAATTAGATTGCTGTGTGAAAATATTTTGGATCGAATCCAAAATAATGCCTGCTTTTGGTGGAACTTGTGGGATATGTGATGATAATGATGATAATATATAAAATTATATTAGTATAGAGTGAAAGCCGTTTGGGGTTGTGACACTAGGGCCAAGCGCCCACTTAGTTTTCGAGACATCGCCAAGCGATTGGTCGACTCTTCACGTGACCTGCCGACTGACCAATTTTTTGGTAAAAAATCAGCATTGCCATACAACGTGGCAATGCTGCAAACCTTTTGGACACTTTTCTTGTTGACAGCGATGATGACGAATTTTTGATGCCTTATGGATGCCCTTCCTTTTTTATATACCTGTACATATTATTATTTGAAGTGTAAGTTAAATTATTTAACTTGAAAAAGAAATTTATGATAGATATACAGGGCGTATTAAGACCCATCACATGGGCGTAATGTACGCGTTCTGAGCACCAAATTAGAGTCAAATAAAACAATCAATAGACATTAGACCCATAGAAATAGGATATTATCAAACATAAGTATGCGAAAATGAAATAATCTTCGTCCTGTGAGTTAACACCGCCTCCGTTTACTGTAATCGCCAATATGATACGCCAAGCGTCTATTCAAAAATCACTTGGTAAATACATCAAAAAGATTCAGCTGGCATTTATTTACTATCAAACCAACTTATAAATAAACAGAATACCAATAAGATCATTAAGCGAATAATCATGCAAATACCAATCGTTTGAATCATCGGACAATTTATCCGTGAGTGACGAAACACAAGAATGTCGTTTGTCTTAGCATCTACAAACTGGTGAAGAAACTCTTTCATACGTTATTGTAACCTTGTATGTGCAAGAAAGTGTGAAATGTGACTTGAATTGTAACTAGCGATGATTCACAAAACTTAATATTTCAGAGAAGCCAACACTACTTTTTAACCGACTTCAAAAAGGTTAGGGTCTAAATATAGAACCAACACCTTTTTTGAAAAATAAAAATTACTTACAGACGAATAGGTACGTAGTATTTTCAACGATATTTTCGTCAATTACGGACCAATATTGTTTTTTTTTTTGTATTTAGTAGAGTAAGCTTAGCTTTGGTCCCATTATAAATTTTATTACCTTTGCTTGGGAAGTTTTTGATTTCTTTTCAATAATACGTATTTTTTGCACTTATTCTATGTATTGTATGATGTTATAATAACTTCCTGCAAGTAGCTAAAAATAGAAAAATAAAACTTCAAAAAAATAAAACATTCGGCGTCCTAAAATAAAACACCTCGAAGTGAAAAATAACTTTTCACACCACCTGCTCGAAAATGTCAATTTATATGTCAAGCAACCTTAACCTAAAGTGAGTCATTAGTGGCCGGGGGCTCAGCCGGTCAATAATGTTGTACTGGATTTCATTATGACCCGCTGGTCAATAATGTGATTTGAATTTGGAATCTCACATGCTCAGCTAAATTGGCAGTATAGTACTAACAAACACTCTTTGGTGCCAGGAAGAGGAAAGCTATTCTCGATACCCTTACTACGCGTGGATGATATTCTCGATTAAAAAAAAAAAAAACTTTTTTTTTTCAAATACAAGATTCTGAAGCATTGACGAGCAATTCTCAAATAAATTCCAAATCAACATCTATAAACGTACCAAATAAAAACTTAACTTTATCTTTGCACAACTGGACTAATGTCTCAAATGTTACCATTAACTTCAATTAATATGTAAGTGCATATAACTAACTAGTTCTAAATATGTTATTCTTACTGTTTGTTTATTTGATAAATACTTTGTTTTTCATACTATGGCTATTATTTTGTCACAGTAGGTGTAAAAAGTAGAGTATCCTCCTCTGGGCTAAAAGTGCCTTTGCCTTGGGCTAGCTTGAATCCCTCGCTGCATTCAGGATTCTTGTATTAACTCCCTCGCTTCGCTCGTGAGTTAAACTCTTAACTCCCTCGCTGCACTCGGGAGTTAAATCCCGAATCCTTCATTGCGCTCGAGATTCAATATGACGCCCTTGACATAAGACACAACTTTAGCCCCTCGGTGCATAATCTACTATTAATTTCGGAAGTCGGTGGTAAACACTAAAAATACAAAACCAAAGACACCGGCGCGACGGCGCTCCTTTAATTTTTTACTTTATTTTATTTTAATAATATTATGAGCTTCTGGTCACTTTAACATCTCTAAAATGATGTGCAATCAATAGGTTTTTGGGTATTTTTATAAAATGACATCATATTGGTTAAGTTCGTGATCAACTTTTTATACCAGTTTGCAGAAAAACAGTGAGTCTACAGCTAGTTTCCTTATGTATGTATATGAAACATGATTTCTCCGGATTTACCCTTTACCCTTTTAGTTATCACCGTTTGTTTAATAAAGTGATTTCATAGCCGCAATAATATTATAATGTCGTAATGGCCCAGTAGTAATGGCATCGCCTCTCATGCACGCACGAGGTTGTGGGGTCAAATCCGGGCAAATGCCAATGTGACTTTTTCAATTCATATGTACTTTCTGAGTTTATCTTGGACATTACTGACATCGGTGAAGGAAAACGTCGTGAGGAAACCTTCACTTAATATAAGTCTGAAATCACCAACCCGTCTTGAGCAAGCGTGGTGATCAATAGTCGTGCTTACCAAAAAAAAAAGTGTATTATAAGAGGCCTTTGCTTTGCAGTGGGACAGTAACAGGCTGGTATTATAAATTATTATGTATTTTTAAAAGTAATAAACATCATCAACATGCAATAAGACGCTCTCCTATTGGTGGCTTGCTCAAGAATGATATCACCCGTGTAGCTAAGTGTGTAACGGCACGGTTGGTGCGGTTGGTTAAGCGATTGACTGCTGCACTGCGTGTCGCGGGTTCGATTCCCGCACGGAACAAATATTTGTATGACCTACAAGTAGTTGTTGCGGGTCTGGCTGTTTGTGTATGTGAGTTTAAATGTTTGTAAACGCACCCACGATACAGGAGAAATTCCTAGTGCAACGTTTTTAAAAAAAAGAAAAGAAAGAAAAAGAAAGCTACTAAGTATCTGTGAACCAATTCGTTGAAACTTACAATATAATTTTATGGCTGAGCAAAAAAAAAAAACTTAAGCCTATGCCAGCAACAAACTGATGATTACTACCTGTATATACTAAGTACGTATATCTAATAACCCAGTCATACTCAAAGTGTGCTCCGAAGCCTCTGTGGGGGCTCTGCGATGTCCTCCGCTATTTCCAGCAGTGGACGTCATTGCTTTGAGGTAGGTATATTAGCTCTGCTTCAGAATCATCCTAATCTCGTACGAATAGTTTCTATTTTTTTATTATTATAACTGTTTTTATTTTCGCAGTGCCAGCCTTAGTGGGAAAAAGTGAACTCGAAGTTCATACGAGTGTTATTATTTTGTCCAACCAAAATCAATTAGTGGGACACAGTGGACGACAAAACTGTGAACAATCCACTTTGTTTCACTGGTGGGACAGATTGTGAGGGGCAAAGTGAAATAATCCATAAAACGCAGTTTTTGATTATTTTAAGGCTGCAGTCTCGCAAAATGCACTCGCGGCGAATTATTTGCGTAACTTTGTATTTTTATTTTTAACAAAATAATGAAATAACATGAAATATTTTTATTGCACATAAATAACCATAATATAAGTAATAGCTAGTTATTTTTTGTAAGTTCATCTAGGTGGATTATGTTAGGTAAATCAAGCATTAAATACAGCTCTTTCGCGCCCAACATCACTTCGAGTTCTGTTTGCGCGCTTAGTTTATAGCAATGAAGAATTAATTTACAAATCTGTTCAGCGCTTAATTAACTCAATATTCTCGTCTTCAAAATGCGTTGATTAGTTTTTTCTAATTATGTTTCATTTTCTTAATTCAGAGGTCACAATTTCATCAAAATTCTCTGTTTTTAGCTCCTAATAAACGGTTTGTTACATAATAACTATGCATCTTATGTATGTAATAATTAGATTATTTTAAAGCCAAGAGTTTATTTAGCAACTACTAAAAAAATTGCACCTAAATCACACATTACACTAACAATAATAATAATCTCAAAATACCTCTAAAAAAAAACAGAATTTCTCTCTCAATTCTTGTTTTTAAACTCGTTTTTTGGAGGTCTTTTAAGATGATTATTATTGTTAGTGTAATGTGTGATTTAGGTGCAATTTTTTTAGTAGTTGCTAAATAAACTCTTGGCTTTAAAATAATCTAATTATTACATACATAAGATGCATAGTTATTATGTAACAAACCGTTTATTAGGAGCTAAAAACAGAGAATTTTGATGAAATTGTGACCTCTGAATTAAGAAAATGAAACATAATTAGAAAAAACTAATCAACGCATTTTGAAGACGAGAATATTGAGTTAATTAAGCGCTGAACAGATTTGTAAATTAATTCTTCATTGCTATAAACTAAGCGCGCAAACAGAACTCGAAGTGATGTTGGGCGCGAAAGAGCTGTATTTAATGCTTGATTTACCTAACATAATCCACCTAGATGAACTTACAAAAAATAACTAGCTATTACTTATATTATGGTTATTTATGTGCAATAAAAATATTTCATGTTATTTCATTATTTTGTTAAAAATAAAAATACAAAGTTACGCAAATAATTCGCCGCGAGTGCATTTTGCGAGACTGCAGCCTTAAGGCTTCGTCAAATATTTCGTTTTCCGTTCAGTGGCTAAATAAAGTTTGAGAAAGGCTGTACTAAGCTATGGAATTTCCGGTTTACCATTCGTGCATCATTCACGAATTTCAGTACAAATAATACCGCAAATGATGTAGGGATCTTACGACCCTTTATTGAACAAAAATTGAAATAAAATAACCAAGATAAAAAGACTTCTATAAATGCGTGTTTTTGCTTGAACGGGAAACAGCCAAGGTGTACCTATTATAATGGCTGATTATTAAGTCATCACCATAATTGCAGCATCAGATCACACACCCACGAACGTTCCACGGCCGAACAAAAACAAATGATGGTACTATAAAACATCTAATTACAACACTATAACTGCCGAACTCAGAGACTTTACTTAAAAATAATCAATCATTTAGTGTTTCATCTGAATGAACGTAACGTAAATTTTTGGTAGACGTCAACCTACCCGAAACTGTCAAATTTTCCCAATCAACTTTGAACCTTAATCTTTAGGTATAAAGTTGAAAATCTATTAAAGAAAGACGGATTATAGTAGGTTGTAGGTAGGATTATTCCATTATATCTATACATATTGTAAACTAAAGTCGCTTTTTGTGTCTGTCTGTGTGACCGCGTCCTTCTAAATTGCACAACGGATTTTGATACGGTTTTCCCCATCATTCAGAGAATTTATTGCGGAAAGTATTATGTGTTGTACGGCTACACATCAAGCTATATATACAGGGTGGAAGGGGCATCGACGCGAAAACTGATACCATGGATTCAGTACATGATTATGAACCGGTCGGTTATTTAAAAAAAACAGCTGTTCCATACATTTTGACCGCGTAGGTATTGAACTTTTCTATGAAACAGCTGTTTTTTTTTTTATAACCGACGAAATATTTCGACGGAGGGGTTCAGAATCATGTTCTGAATCCATGGTATCAGTTTTCGCCCTGTATAAATAGCTTGATGCGTTTCCAGTATAAGCTGACACAGCGTAAACAGGAAATGTACAGCTTTATGTGTAGCCCGTGTGTACAAAACATTAATATTAAACAAAGAAAACTCAATGTTTTTCAAGTTTTCACTAAAAATTTAATAAGTTAATGATTTTTTTTTTTATGACGTCTCTGAGACTGAGTGCAGCCAGTGCCTCGTGTAAATGAAATCCGGTCGGTAATCTGCACTACCTGACCCCTCTTACAAAGAAGAAGAGGGGAAGGGGGGTCGGGTTATGCAGGTCAGTCACTGTCAGACTGTAACTACGAGTATGTTTTTTTTTTAACCACAACGGTGAAGGTCTTGGCCTTCATCTCACTGATCAGGGCGCAGGTGGAAGCGAGCTTCACCTGGAATCCTCAACCACAGAGGAATGCTATCTTACCTCTTACTGCCGAAACAAAACAATTCTGTTTTTTTTTTTTCTGTTTCTTTGGCAACTGAGCCTGTGTCGACTATTCTGCCAGCGTCATGTGATGCCAACATTAATACCGGTTTAGCCCCACAGTTTGACATTGAGCGGTTTACGTCATTTTAAAAAAATTTCTGAATTTTTCGGTGTTACCTGTAATTTTTTGATAATTTTTGGTTTAATTGGCGAGAATATACCTACTTAATGCACAAAGTGAACTTGCGTTCTTGTTCCGCATATTCTGTTCTGTAGTTTATGATGATGGGATGGATGATGAGTGCCTAAAACCATGACAATCATGAATCCAATATCTACACTTAGGTAAATCTCTCACAACGGTGAATGAGACTGTATCGTCTATTAGTGCTCATAGGGTGATTTTTTGACATGGAACCTCGGGGAAAAACCTAATTTCACCAATCAAAACCAAGTCATTTATTCAATCTAGGCTGAGAATCAGCACTTTTTGTACGTCAAAATTCCCCCAAAATGCCCTGCACCACTCCCTCCCTAGTGCTTTAGCTGGGAAGAAGTAGCGCAACAAACACCCCAACAGCACAGCTGTCTGTTAATTTAGAATGTAATCATGAGTCCTAGGAAACTAGTTAAAAATGCATTTCAATTTGACCGTTCTGTATTTGCCATTTTGGGTTTTGCCCTGAAGTCCTTTAAACGTAATTCTACTTAGCATAAGCATAATCAAGCTATAATATCCCAACTGCTGATAAACAGGCCTCTTCTCTTTGAGACGGAGTGGGCCGTAATCGACCACGAGGGCCCAGTGCGGGTCGGCAGATGTCACAATTCTTCGAAATTTTGGTTCTAGGACATGCCGGTTTCCACCACTGCTCTGTTGTAGTTGTAGGTACGTAAAATACAATAAAATGGAACGTTTCTCTTTTGCTCTGAACCAGGAACAAAGTATCTCGTGATCTCGTCATCTAGGTACTCGTGCGCACTCATTATTATTTCACAGTCTATTGTCTCACACGCGCGAAGACTAAATACACAATAGAGTAGGTACCTACTACTAATATTTAAATAAATACACTCGGTAAATGTCATACACGTTACTCTCTTTTTAAATGTAGTCGGTTAAATATAAAAGTAAAAGTTATTGAATGGATGATTCAGAAGGAGGTCAAACTTGTAAGCATCAATTTGGTTTATCAGTACTTGTACTTGTCTTGAGAATAAAGTGTTCAGCGTTTTTTATCTTACGGCCGAGTGCCGGTGAAAACCTGACAGTCAACTTGCTTCCTCAATAAATTTGTAGTCGTCAAATAGATTTGATCGTATCCCAATAACCTACTTCGTTTTGTACTTATAATTATTAAGAGATAAAGACGCAAAAATTACTCCATTGTTATCCACGCCAGTTCTCACAACATTCTCTTAACTAAGATCTATCGCACCTCTCATTCTAACTACAGCATTTTTCTTAAGAAGGAAAGTGATAGATTAGATAAGCTGTTGCGTTTGAAACGCGACCGCATTTCGGTTTCAGTAAGAAAATGTGCTTATTTTGTAACCGCTCATGTTATGTCTGCAGTCATTTCTAATTTCCTTAATTCATACACTATAAAACTGGATTATATCTACATCGGAATTGAATATATTCCTTACCTGTATGATTCAAAAGGGTGTGCTGAAAGAGATTCCTTGAGAAATAAGCAATGCATACCTATTAACCTATCTAAGTTCTGTCTTCACATTGCACTGTTGTCTTACTAACGGAATTCAGGACCTTAAAGGTATCAATGAGGAATTTTAGACCAGTGAAAAGTACCTATTAAGATCCTTACTGAAACTTAACTGTTACCTAACTATAATTCATCAAAAAACGCAAACAGAAAGAAAAAGAAAGAAAATACGTTTAGTTGCGGTACATATGACGCAACAAAGAAAATAAAACACGAATATAACAATTTGGGGGAAAATATGCGTCACATCCACGCAAAACGGCCATCGCTCAGCATAATGCTGGGACTCTATGCGAGACAGAGCCCCAGCGCTGGTTTCTGGTAACAGCTACCTTGCTAAAAAATCAAACAAGACGACACACACGTCCTTATTCCTACCATATTGCTAATGTCAAATATTTGGACAGTTCACGTCTCACGCTTCAACCAACACAAGGTCAGCAACAAATTAGTACATAGTAGCTATTGTATTGTATATTATATTAATTTAAACATACGCATATTCAATGGGCATGAGTATTAATATTATGGCAATAGGTGGGATTGTTCTGCCTACATGACGATGGTATGCTCTTAGCTGCTTGAATGCGCTTTAAAGTATACAATTTCAGAGTGAGTTCTTACACCGCAGGCTGTCTTACAAGAGGAATTATAATAGTTTATCTCAAAAAGGATATTTTTTTTAATAAATCGTCGATTTTTGTACTTAAAGAACTGTTTGGTATTTGAGAAGCAAGGAAGCTTCTGAAGTTTGAGAGTAAAGTCTATGGTAAGATATTGCCTAATTCATTGGCGTATCTTTGCAAAACCCTCCAAATATACACGGCCCAGCGGCAGCGGACCTCCTTTTAATTTATGCTGGGGATCCTAGTACTGCTTGCGCCTGACCCCGACAACCTAACCTCACACCTTCACACAACATTCCATCACATTACTCATTTACAATCGCTCCACGCACATCGCTTGGCCTACACCCAAACATGATAAGTGCGTTCTAAATGGGTGACCGGGTTTGTGCGACATTTGGTAGCCAACGCGATCCGTAGGCGAACAGCTTAGCAGCCAGTCTAGCTGCGTAAGGAGAAAGTTAGCTGGTGTGTCCTTGTTGCACGTAAGTGAGCTGATCAGGTGTGTTTCATAATTACTAGGCATAATATGTTAGTGGTCGTTCAAGTTCTAAGAAGCTATAAAACTGATAAAAGTTCGAAGATGCATATGAGTCTGAAACGGAATCTTGTTTTTTTTTTTCAATATTGACGAAATCATCAAATAAGGAACAGTATCGACCAAAACTGCAAATTGATCGTGGTCGACTTCGATTTGTAAAAAGCATCAACGGAGTTGGGGTTGAACAATCAATGGTAGAAACTAGTGCGCGAGTTCTATAACTGGAAAACTACACACTAAATATTACAATTAATGATAATTGATATTTATTCAATAACGATACCACATGCTAACTGCCCCACCAATCTTCAACTTGAGCGCGTTATTAGAAAAATTAAAACAATTAAATTTTGCAATGTAAATAATGAATATCGATCAAAACTTCGGATACAGTAATCGTGAACTAGGAGGATATTGAGGCGTGGATATTGCTAAATTCAGAACATTAAACAACGATATAAACTTACAAATTTACTGTATTTTGCAAAACTTCTTTCACACTCGTCCGTCTAAAAACTCATAGTAGACTGACTCAGGTTTATGTAGTGTAGGTGTGTGTATGTACACCAAGCACATAAAAATAACAACAACCATTTTGTAGGCTATAATGTAAATAATACAACATAGGAGCATCTGCAGCCGAACAAGGTGAAAAACATATCTTACCTTTTAAAATGTCGAGATATACAAATATAGGTAGGTATTGTTAAAAGATCTACAAATGCATCTAGAAGCTTGGCATAAAATGATGAAGGTGCCTAGGTACATAGATTTGCACGATTTTTGACGATCGTTATAATCGCTCGACGTGCTGTTTTGACGATCGATACGAGCAGAATTGCTTAAAATAATACAATGTCGATCGTCTGTTGCTTACAAATTTATTCCTCTCTACCTAAAAAGCGATTCCGCGTCCTGTTATGAGAATCTGTCATTTTCACCAACCAATATTTGACATTGAATTGTCAAAGAACTCTCTGTATTTGGAGAGCCGATATTGTGTGACCGTTCACCACTTTCTTAGGAAACCAAAGCTTAACAAAATCAATAGGCACCAACAGTAATGTCGATGGTAGTTCCGGCTTCATATAAAAATATAAATCACTTAAAGCATTGACCGTACTACAATTATTATTACTGTTATAATTATACGGCACGGCCTTTGTTCCAGCAGCTAATAGCAATAACCATTCGCACAATTTAACATCCAAGTCATTTAGCATTTCAAATAGTACTAAAAATATTAATAAACTTCCTCATTTTACAAGTTACGCAACTATTACGTAAAGTTCACGAGCTCTCAAACAATAGGGAAACATCAAAACGAACTTGCATAAAAATGTGAATGAAACACCTTGGTACCTACTTACATAAAACTTGGTGGCTTTGGCATTTTTTTGTTTATGGTAGATACTTTTAGAGCATCTTCTCATGTAATAAATCTACATGAGATGCTGTAAAGTTCAATCAGCTTCAAGTATAAATCAGAAAATCATTTAAAAATTTGCAATTATTGATCCAATTTATTTGAAAGGTTGTTGCTAATTAAATATTATGTATGTATTATATCCGTCTATCAATATGAACTGCCTACGTCTTGAAATAAATCATTTAATTGTATAAATATGACTCATGAACGCAATGATTGAATTAGATTTTATTTATTTATTTAAGATGTAATTAGGCTGCTTGCGTTATGCCAATTTTATTGTACTTATGTTACTTTACCAGGGCCTTGACAATACAAAATAAAATAAAAACACATTGACAGCTGAAGAAAATGACAGGAAAGAAAACATGGCGGCCTAGTATTTCCACGGCTCACTTTTCCCGCCAATTATCTATGACCAGTTTTACTTTCTTATTTTCCAGTGTAGGTACTTAGAAAGGCCGATGGTGGCTAATTTACAGAACATCTGTTTCTTCGTTATGTTAATTATGACCTCTGCGACGGCCCAGCCCAAGGTGTGTTCGCAAATGAAAAACGTTTAAATATATTGGGTAGTGGAATAAAGAAAGTAGAAGCGTGCTGTACTTCGTCCATCTTTAGTAAGTAGGTACCTTGCCTCGTTCATTCTTGTAATGGCGTCATTAAAAAAAGTTCTCACAGAACATGTATCTTTAACTACACTCCTTAATTATGTTTAGTTATTTAAAAAAAGGTAATCAAATCTTAAAAAGGGTTTTTTATAGATGACACTTATTTTTTTAATTAAAAATACTATAAACCAAACTAAATTTATTTTAGATTTTTACAATAGTTTCCTCTTTTATTAATTTATGTTTAACTTTATCATTTATTCATAAACTACTCTTCGTAGATGTAAATGCATGAGCACCATATTTTAGTTAGGTTTATAATAGTAATATAATATTTTGTAATCTGTCTATTTTAAAGAGCTCTAACTCTAAACGTCAACGAATTTTATCGTTGCTAAATTGAAGAGTACAACTGTAGCAAGACAACAACTGAAGTGACAGTTACGAGTATTACGTCGGTATCGGTGGTCGTCGTATTTAGTCGGTTACTGGACATCTGTCTCACTCAACACGTGTTTTTTTTTTGTTTACTTTTAGTAACGACCTAAACCAATGAAGTATAGAGGTAGTTCATTTATTGTAACATTAAAAATGTAATTGGTTTTATACTTACTTTGAGGTGTGCTTTCACTTTAATACAGTGCAAGTATTATTTTGAATATAGAAGACGATTGAACAAACATAACCTAATTGACATATATAGACAAAAAAATAGAGTAGAATTAATCTTGAAACTAATTTACATTTTAAACACTTACGATTACGATACGCTACTTCGCACATTCAATACACAAAATATTCAAGGAACGTTTTAAGCCCTGATATACGACGATTAGCCAATTCTAAAAAGCAATAATCGTAACGTCGAATACAAAATACCTGTTTATAAATTGCAAGTTCGTTTTGCGAAATAGCGTAATACTTATGTACACAGCTACCTAGTAGCGCATTCAATTTGAATGTTATTTGGTCCATAACCATTTGTTTTTACACCTCAAGAACGGTCGTTAAGTATCGTTCGAGGTTGACTGTTTCCGATTTAACTGAGGTCTTAAAACGGATCGTTTAGCTTATCAATCGTAAATGTTTCAAATGGGTATAAAACGAACGACACAACAGTTGAAATTGAGCAACGGGAAATTTGGCCTGTTAATGGTGCCGATTCTCTTGTCACAAATGCGTCTAAACTAGACTAAAAATCACCAAAATTTAGTTTACTCCTGTCAAACGATGATTTTCCATTCTGAAATAGACTAAAGTGGCACAACTTAACTATATTTTAGTTTGACAGCACTAAGATTGTACTGAGATTTTAATTTAGTGAAAATGTCAATTTTGCTATTCTGAATTTGACGTTTTTCACCTAAAATTTTAATTTTCTAACTAATTCTGACCATTTTTAATCGCCACTGAAAATGGTGTGGAATATTATTAGTTGTCATGAACTAAAATTCACACGAACATCTCGACTTCGGGTGCAAAAGCAGTACTGTACTGGATTTTTTTCTTTTCTTTTGCTTATATCTCGAAAATGGTGTGTCCTATCTTGAAAATAATGAAAATTTCGACCCCCTTTATAAAACCCTTATACCCCTAATACTCAACACGTAGGTAATATTATTTTTTTTTTCCATACAAAAAGTGAAAAAATCCATATAAAACACGTCGAGGCTGCCCCCATTGCGCGCCTCCGGCTCTAAAAAAATCACGGGGTAGGGCAAACAAGTATGTACCACGTAGAGTCGCAATTGTCAAATTAGATTTAGTTGTGTCAAAATATTTTTTTTAATTTAGAGACTTTTTACTACAGAATAGCGTTAAGATTCTCATAGCCAAAAGTAAGGAATTTTAGTGATAGTTTAGTTAGTTTAGTCCGGTGTACAAGAGAATCGGCACCAATGGTGCCGATTCTCTTGTCACAAATGCGTCTAAACTAGACTAAAAATCACCAAAATTTAGTTTACTCCTGTCAAACGATGATTTCCCATTCTGAAATAGACTAAAGTGGCACAACTTAACTATATTTTAGTTTGACAGCACTAAGATTGTACTGAGATTTTAATTTAGTGAAAATGACTATTTTGCTATTCTGAATTTGACGTTTTTCACCTAAAATTTTAATTTTCTAACTAATTCTGACTATTTTTAATCGCCACCGAAAATGGTGTGGAATATTATTAGTTGTCATGAACTAAAATTCACACGAACATCTCGACTTCGGGTGCAAAAACAGTACTGTACTGGATTTTTTTCTTTTCTTTTGCTTATATCTCGAAAATGGTGTGTCCTATCGCAAAAATAATGAAAATTTCGACCCCCTTTATAAAACCCTTATACCCCTAATTCTCAACACGTAGGTAATATTTTTTTTTTTTTCCATACAAAAAGTGAAAAATTCCATTTAAAACATGTCGAGGCTGCCCCCACTGCGCGCCTCCGGCTCTAAAAAGTATGTACCACGTGGAGTCGCAATTGTCAAATTCGATTTAGTTGTGTCAAAATATTTTTTTTTAATTTAGAGACTTTTTACTACAGAATAGCGTTTAAGATTCTCATAGCCAAAAGTAAGGAATTTTAGTGATAGTTTAGTTAGTTTAGTCCGGTGTACAAGAGAATCGGCACCACTGTCTACAATGCAAATTATGCAACGTGATTTCGGACTTCAGCATGATATGAGGTAAGTAAATTAAAAGCATCGCACTGCACGACCCACGCCGAACTTTCTGTCGTGCATTTCCGTAGATGTGTCAGTAAGTAGACTAAGGTCCTTTGAAAAGTGTTAGTAGTTTTCCTTTTTTTACAACTTCTAAATGGTGATAATGATATACTATATAGGTACCTCCTCGCCGCGATATTAGCAATGATGGTGAGAGTTCCTATTACCCACATTAGAAATCGGTTTTATGTGTTGGCAATACCAGCCTGTAAGCAAAAGATGCTGTTATTTATATGAAAGGCTTCAAATGTCTAGGGCTAGGTTGTTAGGGCACGTCAAGTACTTAAAAGCACCGATGTAAGTAAGTGTATGAAATGTAGATATTGAGAGGCCTCCGAGAAATCCGACTAAGAAAGTGTATTTGTTTACATTTAAAGACGGACGATTTCTCCTAGGAAAAGAGAAGATCTAGTGGTATTGACGGCAGACAGCGTAGCTTTCAAAGCCACAGGTAGTCACAGTATTGCATTTTACGACCCATCACTGCATAGATATAAGCCAATCGGATTCAGAACTTAATGATTTAGAACCAAATAGACTACGGTTCCTACGGTTGAAATATATTTCGATTCAATAGCGATAAAATGACGCCGAGTGACTGACAATTCTCACGTATATTGTGACAAAATGCGGTAAAGAATCGAATAAAACGTCAAAAAATGAGTGATCGTGAGGTTTTGAAACAGAGGGAATATAAACGTCGTCTAAAACTACCTATTTTAAAGTCATACTCGTATTCCGAAAAGCCATTAACAAAAATAGGAACAGTTTTCTATTAACACGAATCTAAGAACAACTGAATCGTGATTTCGTGTGGTGATAATTGGTCAATGGCTATTGCCATCGGGCGTCACGCATCCATTGATACGTAATCGGGTTAGCGTGATCACTTACGGACATGCAGATCGGTGCTCGACTTATTTACATGGACTATTGAGTTTTGTGAACGTTTAATTGTGTATTTTAATTTGTTTTTTTGTTAAGATGTTCTGTCTAGTTCGTGTTTAAGCGCCGCGGAAAGAGAAAGAATTGGCACAAGTAACACTACTTGACTGGATCGACAAATTAATGTGCTGTACCGTATCGACCATAAAAACATTTCTATAAATACACATGGGCATCAGTATAAGGGGGTATTAAAACCAATGCTAAGCTTACTTGACAACACAAGCCACTCTTTTTAAATTTACTCAGAAAAGTCATAATTCCTTGAATTCGCCTCACCTTGAAACTCCGCAATCCGTCCCGCCCTTGATAACTTAAAGCCTTAACACACTAACCCTATAAATCCACATAATATTAAATTCGCCTGCATCTGGCGTGCCTACGCGCACGGTCAAGCAACGGTATTGATACATAGTCTGAATGTGAAGCCGTTTTATCATTCGAATCCGTCCGCATCCGTCCGCAACTTGCCGTCAGTGATCGTTGCATGTGGTCTACCGCGTTCGCACCGCTGCTGATTTTCCGTAATAAAACGATAGCTTCCTCATGCAAATCTCAGACAATTTGCATCTCTGTGATAAAACTGGGATGTTAAACGCACGATTCTTGAGTAAACTGATTAAAAACTGACTGATTAAAGTGAGGTACTGCTTGTTTGTATGACAAAAATAGTGAGTCTTTCTTGTCTAGTTTTCTTACGCTTCTGACTGAAAGAATGAATCCATTGACAAAAGATTAACAAGAAAAATCAACCTCATTCTTTTGTCCATTTCAATAATTACAAGAAAAGAAATTGCCAGAGTTTTTTTTAAATTTTCCTAGGCCGAATTTTTGCAGTGAAAACCTCGCCACAAGACCACCGACCGAAACGTTTTAAGGCTCAGTCCCTTTCTCTTAAACACTTATTAGACAAGCAAATAAAAAGACGCTTCAGTAACTGCTATTTTTCTGAGATGTCTCTAGCAAGAACTGGCATTCTTCTTCTTTTCATGTGTTTAGTGACTAACCTGGTATCAGAGTTTTAAAGCCGCCCATGGGCCTGGAAGAACTGCCATTGTAAAAAAGGAACAATTTGATAGAATGTTATAAGTACTGTTTTGAAATAGTAAAGGGAATCATCCCTTGTTTGTTGATGATGTTAGGCCTTCTTATAAGTGGGCACGCACGCACTTTGTATGTTTCATTATTTTAGTGTGTCATAAGAGTCATAACCAATAGTGTCATCACAATGTCTTGTTTTCTTCCTTTTTTAAACGATTTATCTATCTATCTATCTACCCAGGAATTCATAATACTTTATCATATAAATTTGGAGCGCCCCTCAAGTAGTTACACCGTTACACCAACATAGGTGCTAGCCCCTATTACACAGGACATAGCTAATGTAGTCATCAGGTAATTATCGTGCGAAACGAAAGTGTAATAGACGTAAGCCTAATACTTCTGGCACCACAGGCGTAACGGCTACATATAAAAACTGTTATAAACTGATATATTAACAATATGAAGGTTCGGCGCTTGCACATCGCCGTGCATTCCTTCACGGAACGGTGGCTTCTTGCAAAACTCTTGATATGGGCTTAGATTTGCCGTTGTTTGCGAAACGACTATTAGTTACGTATGGCCAGCAGTTTTCTACTTCGATTATTCGGAAGATTGTCAATCGTTACAAAATAATATGTGGTACGGAAGACTACGGCAATGTAATGGAACGTTTACTTTCGAAATCAGGAATTGGAAGAATGATATCGTTACCAATTTGGAGTTTGATGCAGTCCGGATATGGGCCGTGACTGCGAAGCTAATAAACAATCTTTGTAATGTGATACTAGATATTGCACTAGAAAATCCTACCGTGCACGCGAGTGCAAGGATTGATATCATAGAAAGGAAATCGCTTCCAAAATAAGGCACGTGTGTTATTTATTGATATGCATACAGACTCAGTAACCAAAATAGCCTAATTCCGTTCACAAAAACAAGGATAGAAACAATGTAGTATGTTTTCAATCAAACAGTTTTATATTACAAAAGAACTTCCTTCAATAATCGTAAGTAATTGTGTGACGATATAAACATATGCAGTGTAGAAGTGCACCCGTGCATATATCATACAATACAATCATAAAAACAATGCAGGAAGGAAAGTCGCTAATAACCTGCTTTTGATATAGGTATCAGTTTGTGAACATAAATTATAGGTAGAAGGAACAGACAATTTCACAAACGATGATATTATGTCCAATGCTGTATCACTCTGCTTAAGTAATAGGTAATCAACAATCGAATGAAACTAGAAATCCTTACAAATTATACAATAAAGTTCCCTGTCAAGTCAAGTCTTTCTGTCTGAAGGCGATAAACTCAAAAACTATTATTGTCGAAGATGTCGGAAAAAATCATGCCGACTGGGAATTTTAGCGGCGGCGTACGTAAGCCGTGAGAGATACCTATAACAAATTAATGTTCTTAAAAAGTTCAAGTAAAAAGTCTGCGATAGCATAATGTCTATCTTCTAAAGATGACCTACAGTAACCATTTTTATCTTTCAGAATTCGATAAAAATATCATTGTTATTTCCGAAACTATTTTGACCGGTATTCAATTTATCTATATCCAATCAAAAATGTTATTTTAATTGGGCATTTAATTTAGATTAAAATATGCCTCGACATCATAATATCATCAAAAACAATACTTTAAAAGATATCACAGATTCAAAATTACGCGTAACATAATTATTATGGTTGACGGCAACGCGGGCGCAGCGGTAGGAGTCAATGATCTTTTCCTCGGCTATTAGGTATCTAAACCCGGTAGTACGTTCCCGTGGGATAATTTTCCACATCCACGCGGGCGAAGCCGCGGGAAAAAGCTAGTGATAAATAAAAGTTCAAGTTCATCCTTGATAGCCAAGCAATTTTTGCAATAAGAAAACACATATTTTTGATATTAGAATATTTTATGCAGCAACAGACAGGACTTCATGAAAAAGCAATGTGTGATGATTAATCGGGAATCCTGCGCATATCTAAACGACTATACACCATCCATGACATCATTACATTTAAAATCCTTCCAGGTTTTCCTCCGTATACAACAACAAGGGCCTATTAATAAGTATTATCTACGACACCATTAATTACTGGGTATTAAATCTGTTTGCAGACCGTCACCTCGGCTCAACATAATGAAGAACAAACAAACCATGATGACCTCATTGTATCATGATTTGACTTATTAGTACTTAGCATGTTAACCACCATCAGTTAGATGCAAGGTGCTTTATAGTAACAGGAAATTGTAACAGGTCTATTTAATTACGAACGGGTTTCTTAACACTTTCGACTCCATCCACTTTTCATAGAACTCATACGCCATAACGCCATACATATTGGAAGTGAACCCTCCGGGAGGGTTTCTGGCATTACATTTGCGCTAAAGTTTACCATCGCGGACGGTATTAGATTTAAAACCGTGTTATAAAACACTGTAAAACGAAGTAAAATTGTGTTTTCAGGGGGTCTTTTCGCTATAAGTAGTTTCCAACCTTTTAAATTTTCATTGGATATTTGTAACCGTGAACAAAAAATAAGAAGAAAAAAAAAATGCTTGGATTTTCAAAACAACGCATATACCAATAAATCTTATTAAAATATACATCAGATTTTATTTTCGCGGTTTATGACGCTGTATTAGCTAAGAAAAACCTACATTTAAAATGAGCCCTCCGCGAGGACTCCCGGCATCTCATATGCGACTATATGAACCCTCCAGGAGGGCTCCCGGCACAAAACGTGTTAAAAAAGGTTTAATTAATAAAAATCAATTACCTACCTATGGTATCTAGTTTTAAAGCTCAATATCATCAGCCTTGTCTAGGGCCACTATTTTATAGTTAGTATCTTATTTGATATCGTGTGTGATCAAACAGATAGATCGAGTGTCAAAGTTCGTGATTTCTGTACACTGTTGTTGACAGTAAATACTTACCTAAACTCGAAGTACGAGTTTTTCAAGTAGGTAAGTCTTACTTATTTCGGTAAAATTTTAAGTTGATAGGAAATCGTTTGGGCTGGTATTGGCATGTGATGAGGAGGGAGGAAACGCATGTGACTAAAAGAGTGATGAATAATATTGATGGATGGACGAATTGTGTGAGGAATGATATGAAAGAGAAGCGAATGAATGATAGCGTGACGGTTGATAGGGGAGTGGATAGAAAACCTGAACGACCTCAAGTAACATGGAACTAGGGCAGGAAGATGTTCATGATGATTTCGGTAAAATTTGCCAAAATTTGCATATAATATATATAATATGTTACTGCTAAGAAACTATGTCCCAACTACGTTATTAATTCCACGCAAGGACATTTTTAACTCGTGATAATAGTTGAGTGTCATCATATGACGAGTTTAAACGTCCTTGAAAACTTGAAGTCATCTCCATAAACACGTGCAGTCAAAAATCATCGGATTTAATGATGATTATCATGTGTATGTTACATGACAATCATCATTAAATCCGATGATTTTAGACTCTTAAGAGTATTTTTTAAGTATTCAACACAAATCAGACTCTATTAACACTTTCCAAAATTTAATGTTATTGTCGCATAAAACACCTGGACTTTCTATTTAATTTTGTTTTGAAATATCAATATAGCTGTAAGCTATTATAAACAATACGGAATTTCTAAAAATATTCATGGGGTACTGCAAATATGCCTTCGGGGAATCTAGCTTTACGTCGTAATTAATTTATGACTCAATCAATCTGCCTAGCCTTTTCCCAACTATATTGGGGTCGGCTTCCAGTCTAACCGGATGCAGCTGAATACCAGTATTTTACATGGAGCGACTGCCTATCTGACCTCCACAACCCAGTAACTGGGTAATACGATACCCCTTGGTAAGACTGGTTGTCAGACTTTCGGGCTTCTGACGACCCGTAACGACTGTCAAAGATCCACGAATGACAACCGGGACCAACGGCTTAACGTGCTTTCCGAGGCACGGAGGAGTCTCGGTATGTAAAGATGGTCACCCATCCACAGACCAACCCCGGCAAGCGTAGCTTAACCTGACGGATCGACCCGTGCGGCAGTTACTACTTAGCCACGAGCTCCTCTTTATTTTATTTTAATTAATTTATGACTTATGACGATTTATGACTGTTTGGAGTAAAATGAAAAATAAATGAATATGTGTCAAACCCCCCAAGTTGATTTTGATTGGGTTTATTGTATTGTCCTTATCTATAGTTTTATCGGTGAAGGAAAACATCGTGAGGAAACCGGCATGTCCTAGAACCAAAAATTCGAAGACATGTGACATCTACCAATCCGCACTAGGCCCGCGTGGTGGATTATATAGCCCACTCCCTCTCATTGAGAGGAGGCCGTGTCCCTGCAGTGGGAACGTTATAGGCTGATGATGATGATGATAGTTTTATCAAGTTTCCTTACAACATTGTTTTATTAATTTGATGGCTTTTCTGTGTCTGGGTTGTTACAAACAGCATTGGGTGCTTCTTCTTGAAAAGAAGATCCAATAATTAGATCATCATCAAAGGAATAATTATAATTATGTTTTCCCTTTTGCTTTTGCAGTCCGCGAAAACTAAATTCTCGGCCCTTGGCATCAACATGTTTAATGACGATCTAATTCATAACCTCTTGAGTTATGGGTTCCACTAGCTTAACACAATAGGTACAGACAACCAAAACATACAGTAAGTAAGTACCTATAGTAATAATTGCTCTATGTCCCAAGTCAGTAGATTCGTCATTTCCTACAATCAAATATTGAGACTGCGAGGCCAAAGCACAAGTAACATCACCTACATGCAGAACGACACGGAAAGCGTGGACGGTGTTGAATACAATTATAATGACGGAATAATCGTTGATTTTACAGAGAACAAAGGACATATAATAACACATAATAATATCGCGATACTTCTCAAGCCGATCGTTGTGACAATGGCGATGTTTAAATTGAAATCTTAAGTCTGTACCTTTACTGTGTGCTAGATGAATACGACAAAGACGTTCAATTGGGATGTAATCACCAAATGCCTGTATTCTAAAGGCACGGATAGGAAAGGTAATTGAAGCATTGAAGAAATCCATGCTTGTAATCCCTGGAGGGTTAGCTAAAGGTGTACCTACTTGTTGTACACAACACCCACATTTCGCCAGTTATGTCTGAGTCCCATGAGGGGGCACACCTTTTGCTATCAACCGGACACGAGTCCAGACTCCGGCAAAGTAAAGAAGAAGGAAGTAAGAAGTCATCTTATAACATTGAAAGCCTCATTTTTAAAACAGATTTCGAGAATGAAACTCGTGTAAATGAAAACACTGATTCCTTAGCTATTGACAACGAAACGAGAGTGTTGGCTTTAAACAAGAATTGTCAAACGGAATCGGACATAAATGAACAGCCTGCATTGCATATTAAAGTACAGTATGCTCAAAGAAATGAGGACCTAGATACCAGCATTAACCCCATTTGTAAAATACAAGTTACTTCCAGCAAGAATATTCTGCTGTGTTTAGTCAAATAAGAGTTAAATGAAAGAAACTTGTTTAACTTAAAGTAAGTTAAACTTACGGCAACTTTTACAACTCTCATATTAACGGAAACCAAACACGTTTCACAGTTAAGTTTTTTAAATAAAAGACCACTTTTTGTTAAACCAACGTAAATATAATAATTTTGATTTAGATAAATTTATATGGATGGACGTTTTTAATTCACAACAAAAGCTTTCAGAGAAAATAACTATTAACTATTATTATTTACGAGTATGTGTATTTATTTAGAAGTAGGTGTATAAATATTTATAGTTTTTAATAGGTAAGTATATGTATATTTTTATATTTAAATAAATATTTATATCCTCAATTCTCCCTATTGCATCTACCACTGTTTGTCTCTGCATCACCAAAGGTTGACTGGTAGGAAATGTCTATGGCGGGAAGTCCGCCTCGGTACATTTGTGTGCTTGAAGTATTAAATTAATAAAATATTAACATTTCTAGTTAACCCTTGAGTTAACCAAAAAAAAAAAAAAAAAAAGGTAAAATACTATTACAAGTAACTTTCGTTACTTTACAGGCAGAAGTTTTTCAATGTACATATAGGTACTAATATAATATGACTGCCTCGTTGGTCTAGTGGTCGCAAGCGCTACTGCTGAGCATGAGGTCCTGGGTTCGATTCCCAAGTCGGGCAAAGTATTATTGGGTTTTTCCAACAGGAATTTCTCAGTAGTAGCCTGGAGTCTGGAAATGTGCCCGGTTGATGGCAATCGGCTCGCATATTACATGGGACTTAAAAAACATAACTGGCAAAATGTGGGTGTACAGGTACACCTCTGCCCAACCCTTCGGGGAAACAAGGCGTGATGTTATGTTGTGTTAGACACTGATTTAAAGACGAGTTATGGGAAAAATAAGTTTTGTATAGAAATTTTAAATTCCTCACCTATCTCGCCTTTATATCAGTCTCCATTCAAAATATATATTTGGGAGCCCTAGATATTCTGTAATCCAATCGGAATAAATACACACTGTCTTAAGAATTTGTTTGATTTACAAATTATTTTGGTGTTACGTTTGTATGAACTACCCATCGCCGGCCCGTTAACTGTGAAAATTAAAAAGATGTTTTGCATTTAATAGCTCAAGGTTATAGGTTATTAAACATCACGTTTGACCCTTAGGAGCCGAACACAAAGAAAAAACGTCTGAACAAATTAATAGCGCGGGCGCGATGCGATGCGACGCGGTGGGTCGGGCAAGAAGTTTTACGCGTGCGAATAGGCGGGCAAAAGCTAGCAGCAAATATTTTTGCTGAACAGTTTCTATGATGAAAGCTTTCCACCTATACAGTTTACGACTTATTGAATGCTAGAATTAATGAAAACTAATCACCTAACAGATTGAATAGACGCCGAATGAAAACGAAAGTAACAGATAATACTAATTTAGCTTTTAATAGCTATTACAGCGCTAATAGATAAATCTACCATTATTTAACTTGTAACATCTAAAAAGCTAAAGCTCTCCAACTAAGTGATAATATACTATAAGTAATTAATAACCTATAAAACAACATTTACAGAAATATAACATCGCGCCTGTATTCCTACATGTATGTTTAACTTCCTTCTAATATGGAGTGAGCCTATTGCCGGGCACACATCCAGACTCCGGGATGAAGCTCTCTAATCTAACCAATCTATACCTACGTTATTAATAAACGATTAGATACAACAAAGTCACAGAAATCATTCTAACAAAACTCAATTTTATCATAAGCCTATAATAGTTTTAGGACTAGGAATTAAACTCATACTTATACCAATGACAAAAGGTTTAAATTAAAATATGTTAATGACGTGGAGCCAAAAACAACTGCGACTTAACATAAAATATGCCATCGAAAATGTTAAACGATTCTATTTAGCTTATCTCGACACATTTCCCTGTTCAAATTAAAATAGGACAGCTCTTATCGGTCGGTGACCTCTTTGACAAATGAAGGGACAAATACAATTAAATTTTGGAGTGTGTTCACATGTTGTTTTATCTTCAACATTGTACTTACATATTGTTTGATTAAGTTAATGTATAGATTCACATACAATAACAATGTTGTTTGTTGAACTTTGACTGCAATTAATTTGGTAAACAGTTCAACATTACACGCATATTTTGTGTAAATATTATCAGGATTACAAATCAAGGTAATTGTAATAGAAAATAAGTTATGATACCATTGCCTATTTTGTGATGGCAACAACAAATCTTATAACTTTAAACTGAAAAGTACTTTCATAATGTCATCACTTATCTCTTAACTCTGTACTTTCCGTAAAATGGGTGACAAAATGTCACAGTATAAATAAGTATAGCAGTATTATATCTTTATAGAAAACGGCCGTAACGACGCGCTTGGAAATTACGTATATAACAGTACGCAACGCAACAGTATCGAGTGCGCGGCAGTTACGCACGGACGCAGAAGGTTTGTCTACCGAGCGGCCGTAGGTAATTATTTCAAGGTCACTGCCGAGATATAATACTGTTACTTTATTATACTGTGCTCATGTCTTTACGAACATTACTCTAACCTAATCAGTTAATCACCATTACTCAAGACGCTGAGTCGTGAATTAAGGTTTACAGCAGGCTCATCGTGCCTAATAAACTTCAATAATCTTATAATCTTATAATAATCGTCATTAAAACGACAGTTGTTAGTTTTACGGTGATCTGTTCCATTCTCAACAGGTGTCAGTGACTCAGGTCATGTCTTAAGGGAAAACAAGGCTAGGACAACAAAACTTGGACAGCATTCCGCCCCATTGCGAAACCGCTCTTTGTCTGCGCCTGCGCACAGCCAGAAGCCGATCCTATCTGTCATAACGAGCTTTTGAATACTTCTGTAATTACTAAACGAGTATTTGTGCTATTCTAGATATCATAGACAAAGATAAGGATATCGCTTTGTAGATTTTTGATTTTTTTAAATTAAATTTGTTTGCAGGTTATGAAACAAACGAGTATAAAGGCTACATTGTTTAATGAGTCATGAGTACATACAGGTACATCAGACAAAATAAGTTCTGATTAAAAAAGCAAAATTTCTATCAAACAAGAAAAAAATACCCAGAAACGCAAAGAAAACAGTACAAACAACCTTCCATTTATCGCACGATCTGCCAACCAAAATTGAGTGGATGACAGACAGAAACTGGTCCAACATAACCC
Organism: Xanthia togata; assembly: GCA_963853775.1. Taxonomy (NCBI): domain Eukaryota; kingdom Metazoa; phylum Arthropoda; class Insecta; order Lepidoptera; family Noctuidae; genus Xanthia; species Xanthia togata. Next base: position 20,483,789 of record OY970795.1, on the reverse strand, counting down.
AAATACATCTTCACCCAGTTCGAGAGATAAACATCCTCTGTTCGGCTACGTTTGAGTTTTTGTCCGGACATTTCGGTCCCCTCGCGACCTTCCCGGCCATCTTAGAAAAAAAGAACACGTAGCAGCGCAAGCGCACCTCCCAGTCAGACGAGACGCGCAGGACCGGTTACTTAAGTGGCACGAGAGATTTCACCTACGACCATCGATTCTGATGTAAAACTTATATTCATTTTACTAAGAAATCGAATCGCTCCGATTAGTAATCGACAAAATTGGCGAGGCGATTAATCGCCTTACGATGTACCTATGTTGATCGCCGTCGCCGCTTTCTGCACTTGCAATGACCATCAATCTAAATTGAACAAGTTTTGGCGTGACAAGCGGTCTAGTTATAAACGGTTATCAATTGGTCTACATCTAGTGTCCAGTGATTAATATTGATTGAGAAGGATATCAATGTAGGAGATAGAAACTGTCTTGTTGTTTTTGATGCTGAAGATGCATATTATATAGAGTTAAAATTTGTATGAAGTAGCACAGGATTACAGATGGGACACTCCGCAAAATCATTTAAATAAAAAACGACTTTTGCTACGACACAATAAAGTGCAATTCAGGTCACACAGCGCTAATTACCTACAGATAAATTCACCTAGAAGTTGCCTTTCTTTCTATCGCGTAACTCTTAGATCTTCTGACTACGTTACACTCCCTGAATTGGCCCAGCAAGACGGGCCGCCGCGTACTTGTAGCGTCATACCTAAACTGTGGAGTGTCATCTGTGGTAGTAGCACAAATGAATGTAGTAGGGGAAGTAATCTTCGGAACTACAGATCCGATTCCGAAAATTCTGTCACTAATTTGAAGCTACAGTATAGCCGAGTGTCATAGGATTTTCACGCGGACCAAGTCGCGCTAGTAAAGTATAATGAGCAAGTTGTGGTGAGATTTAAGGCGCAGGGTTCCGATTTGCCTTTGTCTCTGTCTTTTTCTTTACGTGTAAAGAGTAAAGAAAATAACCACACTTTTGTACTTTTTTAATGTTTTTCGTTGTTTTTTTCATCATATTGCTCATATTTACTCATCATAATCCATCACTGAATGCAGGTTGACATTAGACATTTTATGGTATATTTTTAATTATAATTATAATTGTTAGTGAAGAAACTGCTTTTAAAGACAATTAAGAGTTGTGTGTTTGAAGATTTTTTTTAAGTTTTAATGTATGTTTAATTATGATTTGAGTTCCATCGCTGTATTAAAATAAGACTTGAAAATATCATTCTTTTTATTTGGTCAAAATTATTTACGGATTATGAGATACACTGCTTTAAAATACCCCGTTTTCGGAACCCTGCGCCATCAAGACCCAGGGACACAGGACAGACATAACAAATAATTGCACCAATTTCTGCAAACGTTGTTTTGTGTTCGTGTTTTGTCAAACGCCCTTTTCTTAATTACATCTCCACACGAATATTTTGTTTAAAAACTAGTTAACCGAGGCTTTTCAAAGGCCATTTTCAATGATAACCTTAGTTGTTATTGTAATGGTTTTCGTTGGATCTGACGATAAAATGAGGTGCAATTATTAAATCTAATGTTACAGCATGTTTACGTGTAATTATTTACAAAAAGATTTGATTATATGCACAGCTTCTCGGTGGAGGTCGTTTGTATAAGAAATCTTATATCTTTTACTTGTTTTTGATTTCAAAGTATCTTACTAATTCTGGAAGAAAATTGATTCGCATATACGGGACCTAAATATTTCTAGAGCCCTAGAGTTTTGGTGGTGGATATCTTTTAATGCAGATGACCAATTTGTAAGGATAAGAGATCCTTATAAATTGGTCATCTGCATCTATAGAGATTTCCCCTGGCTGGAGGCTTTAAGTTAGTAGCTTAAGGCAGCCGCAGGATTGACCGGTTAAGTAGTCATCACCTCAGAGGTGAGCTACGAGAAACCCTAGTTAAAAAAAATAAAAAATATATAGAGATTTACCAAAGGAAATCCAGATTTCGAAGTGGAACCAGTTTTACCTCAAAAAATCAAAACCACACAGAAACCATATGCTAGCATCAGTATTTTTTTTCACACGTCTGAGAGCGTGGTTACCAAATTAATCGCTCGCATGACTGCAGCATATTAACCATGCTGCATTGCTGCTAATACGCGCATTCGGGCCGTTGCTCAACCAACTATTGTCGAGGAACCAGATATCTCAGACAATAACATGTTTGGCAACTGTGTTTAGTGATACATACAATGATAGATTATAGCTAACTTGCTTTTACTTTTTACTGTTTAAATCAAATTAATGCAACAGCAGCTACTGAAAAGTTGTTTAAACCAGTTTAATTTGTGAGGCCCTAGATGGCGGTAGAAGCGTTGGTTTTCGCGGAAAGAATCCATTACGCGATTTAGGTGTATGTTTGTTTATACACCGCTATTTAGGGTTTAGTAAAATACGCAAGTTTATAATTATATAGGTATTTATAGTAACAATAATAGTCTCATAAAAAAAACCTTAAATTAACGTATGATAAAAAAAACACTGCAGGATGACTGCAGGCAAATTATACGGACTGCGTGAAGTAAAACAGAGATAAATCGAAAATAAACTTAACCAAAGGTTAACCACCAAGGTTTATAATCGCACGTTCCTATAAATAATGTAACTTTGGAAACAATTTTTAAATGCCCAATTGTTGCAAAATTGACCAAGAGTAGTTAGCGAAAATAATGTATATATGGTGTAGCGTTGTGAGGGGTCTCAACGGTACCTAAATAGTCGAGTGATGCTAAATATTTCCCAATTAGTAAGTTACTAAGCACATCACTAAAATCATGGAACAACACTTTCTAAGAATACCTACTCGTCCATGTGCTCGTCCATTTCGACAGACACTTGCTTAGTTAGCAGAAGCTTACCGTACCCCACGTCTGCCACGTGCTGCCAAGGTACCCTTCTTACTTTAAGTGTGCAAGTTCTAAGTACAGTTTGTGACCTTACCCGCGACTTAACTGATGTAGTTTTATTTTTTATAAGACGTTATCCCACACAAGGAATTTCTCCTGTATTGTGGGTGTGTTTACAAACATTTAATGTCACATACACAAACAGCCAGACCCGGAACAACTTGTAGGTCATACAAATATTTGTTCCGTGCGCCAACCGTGCCGTCAAATTATATGATGAGTATGAACCCTAAATACTTGTTTCTTATATATCTCTATACTAACCATCTCGCTTAGCATAACCACAATAGAAACGGGTCTTGTCGATGGAAGAATAGACAAAATGACAGATTGTGATTTTTTATTTGTCATTTTGTCTATTCTTTCGTCGACAAAACCAGTAGAAAACCCGATTCTATGGTTTTCATTCTACGCGTGCCGTGCTCATAGTTAGCGGCCTGCGCAGCCTACCTGCAAACTCCTACCCGTTACAGTTGCAATAAATAGGCTTGAAAGTAAACATAAAAATTAAATGCACAACCAGCACTTCGCAGACTGTAGATGAAAATCAAAAAAGAGCTGTTGTTCTGTGCTCTGATGAACCTATCAGCTCTAAGTCGGTTCCTCATTACGAGTTAGCAAGAAATAGGTAGATAAATAGCATGACGGTAGATCCGGAATTTCGGACACTGTGGAACCTTTCATATCAAAGACATACCTCTACCTACAATGTATCTACAGAATCTACAGGTATTCCCACTTCCTCCAGCCATTGTTTTATAACAAATAACAAACAGCAAGGTTTGAAGGCACGGAGTCAAGGTCGAGGCCTCGGTTCGTAGGTGGGTTCCGCTGGTTACCTATTGTCTTATTGGATACAGTATTGATGATTTCGACATTCACAAGTATTTGGTTTTTGTTTTATCTTAAACACGTCAAGTTTATAAGCACATTAGGTTGTATGAACTTCATATTGATGCGTCAGCAAATTCTTCACAAATCGGCGGAACATGGACTTATCTAAGTGTGGATTTCACCAATGAATTTGAACGTAATCAGCACATCTAAACGCATTTAAGAGCTGTCTGTGTACAATATTCCATAACAATTTTGACACTGGCAGCTATTCAACGCGTTTTAGAAATGCTGATCGCATTCAGTTTCATTGGTGAAATCAGCCCTTAGTTTGACAGCTGAAACGTCAAATTTTGCTTCTAATTTTGATCGCGTATAATAGGCTTCTTACGATCGGATCCCACAATCTGATCCACTAGATACCGGCCACAGTATTCAAGTTCAGTGAATAAGATTCAAGAGGTAACTAATAGAGGGAATAATAAAAAAATCTTATGAAGAACCTACTAATAGGTAAATAGATCTTTTACATAATGTGAGGTTAACAACCTTTAATGACTAATACAATTTAGATAAACTAAAGTCATGTTTCCAGAAAATGTAAGCATCTAAATTAGATGTAGATAACTAGGTACCAATTACACTCATTAATCTACAAACATTTGTAGGTATTGGGTTATTGGTTAATATGTCGGCAATCCATTGAGAGGATGTAGGAGACGTCAACGTCATTTACAACCAAATGACCCCATGACTCCTATGCAAATGTCAACCATGTTCGAGTAATTTGACATTTTATATTTGTATTTCATTCATTTTAAAATATAAAATGTAATTAAAAGTAATTTAACCCCTGAATTCACTTATGACACTAAACTTTAAATCATGCTTTAAAGTATTCCTGACGCTTCAATATACCATAAAGTGACTGAGACGACATGACACTAAAGTTGGGAACAAATTATCGAACGCATCCGTACATTTAGCACTACACTGTGCAAACTGTCGGTCGTAATTCGCGGACGTGACCTTGTGCCGTCCTTGAGCGTTCAGACGTCTGATAGAAATCTGACAGGCTGGAGCTGGGATCAACGTGCACACTCATGGGTCGCGACTGTCAGCTGCGTTAAAATTGAGCTGTTCGGAATTCAGTCGCCAATGGGTCCTATCTTTCACACATCTTTGAGTTCGCATTTCAATTATCAGGCTAGTGTCAGACAGCAAACGTGACGTTTCTATGAAGCCTTGGAGAATGCATGCACATTGCCAATCACGTACCTACATACTAGAAATATCAACACAACCTAGGTATTATTTGATAGCACAATATCTAATTTGATAGTTAGAATTGCTCGTGAACGTGATAGAATTCTTGAAGCTAGTGTTTATATGGCGATTGATTTAGGTAAGATTAACTAGGACGCAATTGAAAATTCTTAGACAGTGCGCAGACTGAGGCATGACTGCATAAAATACAAATTATACTGTAGCTTACTGTGTACTTACTTGCAACAAAACAGTCTCACAATCAAAGTAAAAATGCACATTTTGACGTAGACAATAAAAACTGAGAAGAAAAGATTAAAAAGACAAACCAAACAATAAGATTTTGAGAAGCCAAGTTCCATGTTCAAGTTTCCATGGGTGGCTTTAAAACTCTGACACCAGGTTAGTCACTAACCACACTAAAAGAAGAAGAAGACATAGACAAAACTGTTTCTATAGTGTTTGCATTGTCTAAGTACCAAAACATAACACTTTCATCAAACTCACAACGATCAACACAAGATTCTCTAAAGGTGCGTTTACATCTGTTCAACAATTAGTTGAAGCAACGGATTGTATGTAACAGTTGTCGACAATGTCTGTTGCAGCAACAGATTCGACAGTTTTATTTTACATACGTTCTGTTGTCTACAGTCATGTCATTGAAGCCATGATATTATAGAAATATATATGTTTTTTTTTTTTATTATCTTTATTTTGACTTAGGTTTATACACTTCTTCATTTCTTTAGTCCTCAATAAACTGAATAACCTTTCCATTATTTCACTGAGTTTGGAGTTCTGAGGCCAAAAAATATGATTTGTAGAAACATTATTGTTGAATGAACACATGAGCTGTGGGTACAAAAGCAACAAGTCCTATTTTGTAGAACGGTCGACGCTCTGTTGCAAGAATCATTCAACAAAGTGTGGCTTTCAACTTGTTATTTTCGACTAAATCGCCAGTGGTTGAACAGATGTAAATGCACCTTTAGTTATACGAATTCCTTTTCATTCGTCAACAAATCAAAACTGCAACCAAAATAAAATTGGTATTCCAATTTTGAATTTCTATCACAACCAACCAATTTTCACCAGTCGAAAGTTGTCCACAATTAACCAAAGAAACACGAATTAGAACCAATCAATATGCAATCAATTTCGTACACGTTTGACCTAGACCTTAGGAATACGAAAATATGAGCATATACATGTAGTTAGCACGTCTTTATAAAGTACTGCTTATATGGTAGGCTATATGTATTGAATATATGAAAATTAATTAAGGCCGACACTTTCGAATGGGGCTGGGTCAACGGAAGTGACAGACGTCGAAGATCTTGAATACGAAGGTTCTAAATAGCGTTGGAGTGACATTGAAGACTGCCCAAGATTGGTTGACATTGCAAATTCCTCAATGCTATATCGGGGGAATTTTTGAGATGGCACTTCAGCGAATGAGAATGTGTGGGTAAACATTTCAACTTGAATCATAAGAGAGTTCTATAGAAAAACCTACTTTAAAAAAATACGTCAAATCAGAACAAAAACAAATCTACGTAGTGAAAATTCACTTGAATAGGAAATATTTTGTGTATTCTCAGTTACACTCAAAAAATGAATCTTTATCCAATTACTACGTTCTAAATACTGTAGACAATTATAGAATTTACCGAGATTCATGAGCAAGTAACGATGCAGCTTGAACAGTAAGTAACCCAGATGTTTTAGTTCTTGTTCAGAGCATAACCATTATTGTTCTTTACTCACAGTTAGATGACTACGGCCATCTTTACCGTACGCGTACCACTGACCAGTCCATATCCCACTGAAATATACACCTTATACTCTCACTGATACAATCTTAAATCCATTGACAGTACCAGACAAACTGCGTGCCCTGAACACTCCATAACACATGCAATTGTACACCCTACATACTCATGAATAGAATGTATAATCCTTTGGTCATATGCTCGGTATGTTTATTAACGCCCCAATAGATAATCATGGTTATAAAGTATGAACAATTAGATAAAACATACAGTAACCGTTTAAGTGAATTTCTCGAATATTTCTGATCATCAATACTTATGAGTAGGTGGTAAAGTTATTTAGCACAGCATGTTTAGGAACAATAACATCGTACAACACGATAAGGCAGCTACAAGTGTATTCTTTAATTAGTTATGAATATCTATCTGGAATATCTTTCCACGTGAACACGGCTAGAGTTCAGAACACATTAGATGCACGTGAGATGATTGAAATTCTATGAATGTTCTTGTAGATATAACAGTGTAATTATAATAACAGAGCACAAGCCGGGATATGCTTATGAGTAATAAAATACTTTAACAAACATGAGAATATAAAACTCAAAAGACCATAAAGCTAATAAAGTGATATCGAATTATCGATTACAAATATTAAATTACATTGAGCATCATTCATCGACATTTAAAGAACAAATAGCGTTCAAGATTTCATAGATATAAAATTATGACTAATACTAATAAAGGGGAATTGGTTTGTGAATTAGTGAATGGTACAAAATGGGCACATGACCAACACGTTTGTAACGACAACTATGCAGTATCCGAACATATTTCAAATACATTCGCATTAATAAATTGATGGCCTTGTCAACGAAACAAAACACTTCAAATTGATTAACATACGATTGTAGCTAAAAGTTCAAATGCGTTTGTAAACTGTTTGTACTCATATTCGGATACATTAAACATAACAGAAGCTTTGAAATGGAGTAAGAATTAGCTGTTTTGCAAACGAGAAGGGTAAACTTTGTCAACATACTTGACTTCATCCCTAAGATTGTTCATCTTCCATGCTTGCAAAGCAAAACCAAGCGTAGTCAATTAATGAGACCCTAAAGAAAGAGTTGGGGAACGAACTAATTCTTTGAAACTGTAGGTACCAAAGAAGACTCTAAGACCATTACTGAACAAAACATCAGCATAAAAAATCATCAAGTATTACCTGAAGGCGGTCTCTCCTTAGGATAGCATATGCGGAAAAGCCCCCGCGTCCTCGTGTAGAAGAAGTATTTGTTGTTGAGGCTGTCCAGGATCGACTGTGAGTTGCCCGCCGAGTTCTCCGCTGCGTAATTCTAGAACAAAAGAAAATATATTATGGTTAATACCAATATCCTCATCATACACAGACGCCTCTGCGGTTAGGAGGGCCAGTATAACCAAGAACATAGAGGGACAATTACATTAGTGGTTTTTAGGATCCTCATCTGGTCCTTCAGATATCGTAGGTCCCAATTCAGGTGTATACGTCGCAGTAAGATGGTTGCTCAATCATCTTACTGCGACATATAAATACTTTGCTTATGGAAATATTCCTTTTCATCCCACCATCTCGGAAAGAGTATTTTTAATCTTCAGTATCTGAGTGGAAAAGCCGTTTTTATTCTCTAGAGGATAAAGTAAATTGAATTTAGAACATCGTGTGCACTAAGTTTGTGAATTAAAAAAAACATTAAACCTATTTACTGCTACCTCTATGGTGCCGAATATATCATACAACTTTTTTTTAATTTGTTAAAAACTCAGACTCGGAACCTTCTTGGTGTTCTTTTTTCAATTTGCTTTGTACGCGGTTCTTTACGCGGCATTTTTTCACGTCATTGTTAAACCTTAGGTATATTAAAAACAAGAAACTTGAAAACAAGTGAAAAAACTAAAATGAGTGATTCTAGCGACGAGGAAGTTTGCTTGACGCCAACAGAATTGACTGAAACTGTTAATAATGCGCAAATGAGCTTTCTCCCTCAACAATCACGCGAGAAGTATTTAAAACAGTACGATATGTTCAACACGTGGCGACTAGCAAAAGGAGCCAAAACTTTCTCAGAAAACGTTTTGCTGGCATATTTTATAGAATTATCCGAGAACAAGAAAGCAAGCACTCTATGGAGTACGTATTCGATGCTAAAAGCAACAATAAAGATGAAAAAAGACAAACATATCGATACCTATCCTAAATTAGTGGCATTTTTAAAAAGAGCCTCATCTGGTCATCAACCAAAAAAATCGAAGGTTTTCACAGTATCTGATATTGAAAAGTTTCTTAACGAAGCACCCGATTCCGTATATTTGGCGGCAAAAGTAAGTCAGTTGCACATTCAGTATCTACTTAAGTAGGTATATTAATCTCAATTAAATAGTATACTTAGTAGATGTTGATAGGCATAATTATGCGTTCATATCAATTTTATTCATTTATCTACTACAATACTCTTTACGTTACAGGTTGTTCTTATTATTGGAATAAACGGAGCATGTCGAACTAATGAACTAACACAACTTAATGTCAAAAACATTGAGAAACATTCAGATGACTTACTATTAATTAATTTACCTAATACAAAGACAAAAAGAGACCGCAACTTCGTCATTCGCAAGGAATACGTAACGATTGTTGAGAAATATCAAGCCTTACGCCCGCCTAACACTCCAATCAATCGATTTTTTCTACAGTATCGCAATGGAAAGTGTGTTAGACAGCCTATGGGTACTAATAAAATTGGCAGTATCCCACGAGAAATAGCAACATTTCTTGAACTTCCAGAACCCCTGTTGTACACGGGTCATTGTTTCCGACGAACTTCAGCCACACTTTTGGCTGATTCCGGAGCTGATCTGCTGTCCCTTAAGCGCCACGGAGGCTGGAAGTCCAATGCAGTTGTAGAGGGATACATAGAGGATTCCATCCAAAATAAGTCTAAAATATGTGAAGGCATCGTAGGAGCCATTACACTGAAAGAGCCTCAATCGGATCCTTGTACTGGCCCTTCTACATCAAAAATAAGCCGTTATGAAACACCTAACCATCTCCCTCTCTCTCCAACATTCACGCCAAGGGAATCCGATGAATCGGTACAACTATTAAGTATGACAGATAGTTTACCGAAAAACAGTACACAAGTGACTAACACCAATATTACAGTACCAAACAAAAATATTACACTCAATTTAAATAACTGTAGCAACGTTACTTTAAAATTTTCTTAATTATACCTTAGTATTATTTTGTTATAATTTAAAGATTATTCTGTAATACTTACCTGTCATAATGTAGTAATTAATACCTAAACTGAAATAAAAGTGTACCTATCTTGTGATTGTAAACGTTTTTTTTTTTGCATTTAGTCATTTCCTCGCTGAGGTGGAATGAAAAGTTACGTGTTGCACTCGAGTGCAAAGATTTTTCACCTCGTGCTCTTTTGATTCCCTCGCTAACGCTCAGGATTCTAATTTTGAATCACTCGCTGCGCTCGTGATTCAATTTTAGAATCCTTCGCTTGCTCGGTCATCAAAATTGAACACGCGGTTAAAAAGCAACTTTGCACTCTTGTATAACAAATAACTATTGTCATATTTCAATACGATTAATCAGGTAAATCATCTTTGATTCATTCATGAGCATTGGCTTTTCTGTTTATTAAATATAAGAAGTTTTAAGTAGTTGTTAATATTATTATAGTTATACGTTCAACCCCTAATTAAGAAAGCACCTCAATATTATCGATACATTGAACAATAGATTCAACGAAAACACTTCTATAGGCTTGTTCAAAAATAGTGAGTGGTCGACATTTCTACATGCACAGTTGTTCTGTTAAATACAGTTTTGGGGCTTTATGGCCATATTATCACCAATATCGCATAGCTATGTAAGTACTTTACTGTTTTACACAATTCTGTTGCATTCTTGGATTTTTCGCCTTAAAATGGACACAATCATGTCACAAATACAGAGAAAAAATACCAAAACGCAATAAAATACTTAATCTTGATATCGTTAAGTAATTAAGCCCAATGTATAATATAATTAAATTGCAATTACAAGCAAAGCCTAACGGCCACAATATCCAACAGCCGAGCGGTAGTCGGCCACGTAATTATGAGAAACTGGTTGAAGACCGCATTCCTGACGAGGTCTCCAGGACCGAAGGCCGGAACGGATTGATTGCCTTCAAGGGCGTCCAAGGATCGCGTTCGAGAAATATTACTGTGTGGTCCTTTTGTTAGGACTCCATTTGAAATAAAAAGTTTCTAGTCCTATTGGTTTCATTGAATGTTGGATGTTTTGTGGTATTTGGTCATGAACAGTTTCCTTATTGATCTCATCATTTAATGGGTATTAGTGATTTACGTCAATAACGTGAATAACATTTAATATTGTAATAATGAGTCGTGTTACTAAGAATTTGTTACTGATTAGTATGATTTAATTCTGATTTTTCCTGTTTATAAACACTCTAGTCAATTAAGAGTAATTTATAACTGACTAGCCACGGTTTCACCCGCATAAGTCTTGATTCCGTGGGTATATCGAAATAAAAAAAATATCTTATCCTTCTCCAGGTCATGGTCTACCCATGTGCCAAATTTCATTCAAATCCATTCAGCCGTTTTAGCGTGAAAGCGTTACAAACAAACAAACTCACTTTCGAAATTATAATATTAGCTAGGATTTTTTCCTTTATTTAACTTTTGAATTCTTCATAAAGAGCTAATTTATCACTTCCATGGAAATCTATCTACTTTACCATGTTCTATTGTTAAGCTGATATTTAATGACAGTGTAAGCACACACTAGTTGATCATTAGAAAGTAGATATGGGCGGTCAGCAAGACGCCCCTGACGGTCCTAACACGGTTAAACTTACACGACAAGTGTTCGAACTTAACGCCCGTCTGCCTTAAACTTAGTTTAACGTTAAGTAGGTATTTATGTTGAACTCCTCGGGCAGTCGAGTAACTGCTTATTTCAAATCTAGCTTAATAACTACAATTAGGAAAGTAAGTGTGTGCAACAAGACGATTTATCCTAAAAGTTGGCAACGTCGCAAATAGCTGTCAAATATTTACTTGTTTTGATTAATTCGGTAAATGGAATGTGGGTAACTAGAGAACTAAAATATTTATTATGAAATTCAATAATTAATATCGTAACACCGAATATTTAGTTTTAGATCTATAAAAAAGTATTTTAAAAGTCTTTCCAAATGCCATTTTTACACCTAAGCCGGTAAAAACATCAAATTCAGTGTTATAATTGCAATTCATTATTAATAATTATTCTAGTTCGCTAGTTAACTACATTTCATATTTCCGTACAGTAATATTGTCAAAATGATCAAAACAGCGAAATATTAGCCACTTTCAGAATAAATACTCAGTACTTAACCCAATTTCAATAAACACAAGGGTATCCATGAAATCATACTGCAAGTAGGTACTGTGGCCACTTTGAGAGACTTGAAGAGTCTTTCCAGAATCGCCGTTCTGTAAGCTACTAGAATGATAAATTGATAACATAACATTACGCCTGTAGGTATTCCTCGAAGGGTTAGGTTAGGTGCCATCAACCGGGCACAAGTCCAGGGTCCGAGCTGGTTCTGAGAAATTTCAGATCGAGAAACTTAATAACACTGGCCGACCCGGGAATCGAACCTAGGTCAGAAGGAGCGTTTGCGACCACCAGACCAACTTGGCACCTACTAGAATCAAATCCTCATAATATCGTTACAAGATTATTTAGCATCGAGCACTTCTATTTTCAAAATATTTCGTTTTCAGCAAGACAGGCCCGACAGCTTTACATGATACAGATAGTGCAATCCACGACGACGCGCCCCACTCCGCGATTACTGTATTGTAAGCTGTACTTTAGTACGGAGCGGAGAGGATCATCTGTATCAGCTTGCTTGCTTGGAAACATGCTGGTCCTGCTTCATAGGACAATTTAGAATCTAGACAAAATCTAACTGGTTGCCAATTGAATTGTTTAATATTATTTTTTATAACATTGATTTTATATATTCTGTGATTACTTGAACTCACACATTGACTTATTATTAGTATTACTTGTTAAAATGTTAGGAATATCGTATAATTTTACAATGTTTGTATTTTTGTAAATATGTGAGTAGGTACCATCCATGCATTTATGTCATTCCTACATTTTTATTTTTTTTTACCTATCGTGGTATAGGTAAGTAGTAATCTTATTCTAGGTGCATCGTCTTCACATATAATTAGTGTATACAAGTTATTATGAAAACATTTTAAAAGAGTAACGGTGGAGTTTCTTGCCCATTCTTCTCCGTACGAAAAGTACGTTTTGGAATCAATTATTATAGTGCCTCTTTTTGTGCCTAATTGAAATAAATTATTTTCTTTGACAGCACAGGTTTCAGGGCAAGACTCACAGAACGCACTTTGACTACCTACTCTGCTGAGTAAAGCAGGCGTTTCCTACGAAAATTCACAAAAACGTTATACAAATAATGTTTACATTCTCATGCGACACTCATTTAGCAAAGTAGGTAGGTATTGTCAAAGTGCGGTCTGTGAATCTCGCCTTCCAAACAGCTTTGTCATCGACATTCTAGTTACGGAGCGGATACAAGTCGTGAGAAACGCGGATCAAAGGGTATCATAAATTCCATCCCTATTGTAAGAAACATGACTAGAATTCATTATTTGTGATTGAATTTGTTCCACCTTCGTTCTTCTAGAGGTCCGAGTTTTTAATCCTTACACATAAACATGCTTATACTCACGCCTTCTTCCTATGGGGGTGGACAGAAACTATAGAACGCCACCTTTAAACACCCACTACACTACTCGAAGTTGCCCGAAGTCCGAAGTACGTGACCACACACTCGCACGAAGAACTACAGGACGCTTCGAGTCCTTTGACTCGGACGCAAAATCCGACAACGATCGGAAGTCACCCGAGGTGAGCGGAGGTTGCACCAAGCGAACCAAAGTGCCCTCTTATTCGCTTAACTTTGATCAATTTCGCAACTAGTATAGTGCAGGCTTTACATACTCCTTTTGCTGCGTTTACGTTCATACATCGGTCATACACGCACGCCGGCTGCGAGTACTACGCACCTGACCTTTCTGAAGAACATCACCAATAAGGTTACTACATATCCGCCTAGGTCGACCCTTAACGGTGTTTCCACTCACATCTACCTGGTAAATAATAAAAAAATACCTTTCGTTTGTCGCCTTTCATTCATCATCTCAACATGACCAAACCAATGCATACTCTTTTTTTGTCCCTACATCATTTTTAAACCACACCGTTCCCTTATCACATCATTCCTCAGCCTATCATTCCTGGGCACACCACAAATGCTTCGTAAGTAACGCATTTTTAATCCTTTCCCATTTTAGTGTATATTTTACTGTAGCTTTTCAAGTGGTGAGTGGAAGTTCCTTTGACACTGATCGCTATCCGGTTTTGCAGGTAAACCGGATTGCGCTGTTACTCAAGAATCATAAATGAGTCATTCGATTTTTATAACAAAAAAAATTAATGCCGTTAGGTTTTAAGTAGAAGGTAAAGCTAAAAATATCTAATAATATTTGTTTAAGGAAATCATTTTTATAATTAATATCTTCAAAGCTATTTAAAAACTGCCTCAATTAAAAAAAAAGCTTCGAGGATACCAGGCTTTCACAACCAGAATTAAGTCTACAAAACCTGCACCCTAACTCATGACATGACATGTGAACTGTGAAGCTAAGTCAGAGGCAGGGCAGCATAAAAACTCTTGACACCAGAGGGGCAATTCCCGTAAATTCTGTCAAAAATATAATCAATTTACAAACATTTTTGAAAAAATTGTCAGATTGCGATTTGAATGCGTATAATTTTACAATTTCTGTGAGTATGTGAGCACCATGCATCTATCACTTAATTAATTTATGTCATTCCTTAATTTTTCATTATTTTTACCTATCGTGGTATAGTAATCTTATTCTAGGTGCATTGTCTTCACATATAATTATATAATTAGTGTATAAAAGATATAATGATTTTTTTTAAAGAGTAACGGTGGAGTTTCTTGCCCAATCTTCTCCGTACGAAAACTACCTTTTGGAATGGGCGACTAGAATCACTTATTGGTGCCGATTCTCTTGTCACAAATGCGTCTAAACTAGACTAAAAATCACCAAAATTTAGTTTACTCCTGTCAAACGATGATTTTCCATTCTGAAATAGACTAAAGTGGCACAACTTAACTATATTTTAGTTTGACAGCACTAAGATTGTACTGAGATTTAAATTTAGTGAAAATTACAATTTTGCTATTCTGAATTTGACGTTTTTCACCAAAAAATTTAATTTTCTAACTAATTCTGACCATTTTTAATCGCCACTGAAAATGGTGTGGAATATTATTAGTCGTCATGAACTAAAATTCACACGAACATCTCGACTTCGGGTGCAAAAACAGTACTGTACTGGATTTTTTTCTTTTCTTTTGCTTATATCTCGAAAATGGTGTGTCCTATCGCAAAAATAATGAAAATTTCGACCCCCTTTATGAAACGCTTATACCCCTAATCCTCAACACGTAGGCAATTTTTTTTTTTTTTTTCCATACAAATAGTGAAAAATTCCATATAAAACACGTCGAGGATGCCCCCACTGCGCGCCTCCGGTTCTAAAAAAATTCACGGGGTAGGACAAACAAGTATGTACCACGTGGATTCGCAATTGTCAAATTCGATTTAGTTGTGTCAATTTATTTTTTAAATTTAGAGAATTTTTACTACAGAATAGCGTTAAGATTTTCATAGCCAAAAGTAAGGAATTTTAGTGATAGTTTAGTTAGTTTAGTCCGGTGTACAAGAGAATCGGCACCATTATTATTTTTTGTAAATTTTGACGTTCAAAAGTGCCTTTTTTGTGCCTAATTGAAATAAATTATTTGACTTTGACTTTGAATGTGAACTTTTTTAAGAGAATTGGCTTTCTAGTTAGTCACTAACCACACCAAAAAGAAAAATCTACATCTTAGATGAATGATAGGTCTCGCTGCGCTCGACCGCAGCGAGACCAATCATTTATCTAAGATCTACATAGTATTTTCGTAATCCTGTCACAAATATAATGAAGTACCTATATCCTCAATGAAACAAAACGTCATTCTCCGCAATAAAAAGCAGACGTCAAACAACAATTAGGTACTTACATATACCTAACTAATAGCTACCATTATTACTTTCTTTATAAAATCAAGAAACAATGACCTCAACAAAAACCATCGACAATGGATGAATACGGACTCCATCAGAGATACGAGGAGATAGCACATTCCATCAAACTGGTTGTAATGACTTCCCGGTGTAAGAGGGATAAGGGGGAGAGGGGATGAGGTAAATGATACTGACGAGTGACGTCACGCCTTGGGAAAACGACGCATTGATTTTATGCTGGCTGACATTTTAATACGATGAGAATTTATTGTGCACGCGTGACATTGTTTGTCAATGTATTGAAGTTAATCGGTTTCAGTTTATTATTATAGTTTATCATTTATCGATTTGACAATTTACACTAGAACTTATTAATATTATATTTCATTGGAATGTTTTTATTGTGTCGAAAATTTGATATTATTTTTGTTAAATATATTTGTTATGACTATACCAAAAATATTTAACAAAAATTATTATAGTTTATTATTTAGCGACTTGACAATTTATACTAGAATTAATTAATATAATATTTTATTGGAATGTTTTTATTGCGTTGAAAATTTGATAATATTTTTGTTAAATATGTTTGTTATAACTATAACAAAAATATTTAACAAAAATGATTATAGTTTATTATTTATTGATTTGACAATTTATACCAGAATTAATTAATATAATATTTTATTGGAATGTTTTTATTGCGTTGAAAATTTGAATTAGAATTGATTAATAATGTGTGATAAGATAATTTTGTACCAAAATAATATGTATACGCCGATGATGGCTAGACATAGCTTTCTTTAATAATTACAACATCTTTAACTAACCTACCTACCTATGTTCAACAAATAAAAAATATTTGTATTTGACTTTGTAAAGTCTCCAAATTAAAATAAAAAAAATAATGGATTATGGAAGAAAATGGAATGAAAATGGAAGATTTTTAAATTATCATTTAAAAATCTTAATTTGTATAAAAAATATAATGTAATTAAGTGGGAGAAGGAGCTGAAATCTGATATGACAGGTTTTTACCTAGTTTAGGTTTCAGAGGCTTCATAGGTTTTGTAACTTAATTTTTTGCAATAAAGATTTTATTATTATATAATAAAATACTTTGACTCTATAAACAGTATGTTGTAGTAATTATAATCCGTATCGATAATTTATCCCTCGCGTCTTCATAAGTCGTCCTCTGGCCAAAAGTGGTGTTAGATAAATTAACTAATTATTAGAAAATATTATGTACCTACCTACCTTAATGATAAATGAATAAACGACTCAAATTCCGATTCATCGTGTACTACGTAATAAACGATGAATCGGAATTTGAGTCGTTTTGAAACAAATTGCTACTAATCCATTGCTTCATAGATAAGTTCGAAAAAAAACTGCTCAACAATGTCAGTAACGCAATGAATGTTGTGGAACTGTCAATATGAAACAAATTTGTCGTAGGTAATTGTTTACGAAAATGTGTTGCGTAATTAGATAGCTGGTCTTTTAGCAGATCCACTTAGTTTAATAGTTTTCTCAATTTCTCACCAAATAGTAAAATAGAATCACGACGCAAAATACCTAGTTAATGTAGGTAATTAATTATTGTCAATACTGCGCCGGCGACTGTACTCTACTTTAAACAATTCGATTGTATTCCCACGCGCCGATATAAACAATTGATCATACCAACTATAATATCTAGATAAATTAAGATTAGACATAATAAGAAAAGCATACATGTCATGTTGGTTAATTTATTTATTTAGGATCTCGCAACAAAAATAAAAACAATAGGTATACAACAATAAATCTGCCTAGCCTTTTCCCAACTATGTTGCGGTCGGCTTCCAGTCTAACCGGATGCAGCTGAATACCAGTATTTTACATGGAGCGACAGCCTATCTGACCTCCGCAACCCAGTTTTGGGTAATACGATATACCCTTGGTAAGACTGGTTGTCAGACTTTCGGACTTCTAACAACCCGTAACTACTGTCAAAGATACATGAATGACAGCCGAGACCAACGGCTTAACGAGCTTTCCAAGGCACGGAGGAGTCTCGGTATGTAAAGATGTTCACCCATCCACAGACCAACCCCGGCAAGCATAGCTTAACCTGATGGATCGACCCGTGCAGCTGCTATTACTTAGCCACGAGCTCGTCCAAACAATGTTGTTTACATGTTACATAACACATCAATTATAGACAACAATAATATTAAAACCTAAAATATGGGAATCCCCGTGAGTTCCAAGTATTTTGTACCAGAATGCATTGCTAATAAAGGGAAATCTTCAGAGCATTATTATTTCTTTTTTTCATAAATTGCTTTCAGTTCATCAATTTAAAGAAAAACTATGATTGACAGAGTCGTAAGAAACGTATTAATAATTCATCATTTATACCGAAACTCAACACATATTTAGATAGATAGATAAATCGTTTCTTTAGTGCACACAAAAAAGAGCACAGCATACAAAAGCACGATTAAATAATTACTATACTGCAAGGTGCCAATATACAAACAAATATAAAAGGAAGAAAACAAGACATTGTGATGACACTATTGGCTATGACACACTAACGAACATAACAAACAACGAACATAACATATTGTCAATCTGGCTAATCACTCATACAAAATTGATGTTCAAAGACTGAGTGACTGATTTGTAATATTCAATGAGAATTACCTAAATCAAAACTAACTGACAGCCGGTTTGGTGTTAATTGCCGAATTAGGTACACAGGTATTTTAATTATTCGGAGTTTTAAACCAGGTTAAGTTAATCCAGTTTTAATGTTTGTATAATCTAAATTATTTGACCAGATTATTAGTACGTATTTTTCTGCTTACGTTGATAAGGTTTTTCGCAAACCTGAGTCTAGCAAGAAGGTATTTATTATACAGACTAATGCTCTGTGAAAACAATGATGGCGTTCAGACGTTGTACTATGTAGTACTTACTAATTCCATGCTGACAACGAAACAGTTTCAAAATCAAAGCTATCAAAATGCACTGAAAAAGCTGAGCACTGTCTAAACGTAAGATGGAATAAAGAAGTACCTCGTATTATTCGTCTATTATCCTCCTACTTCGAGTAATGAGAGATCATTAGTTTTTTGCGGCACAACACTATAGCATCGAGATCATCACAAGATCATCAGAGCGATCAGCCAACAGACCGAGACGTTTCTTCAACTCGACTAGAGTTCATCGATCGATGTTTTTATAGAATCGACTAAGCTATCCGATTACGATTATCGATGGGAAAGTGCTAAGAAAGTTATATTTTATTACAGTGTCAATGTTAGGTGTGGCTGAGAAATTTGATGTATGAGGCTGTGGCATTTGAGGAATGGCAAAGGCAGATTATTAATCATTTAAAATGATTGTTTAAGGTAACATGTCTTTGGTTATTATAGCTGAATGAAAATTTTTGAATCCGTTTTAGTATGGAGATAGATACGTCATCTAACTATGGTCCTTATGCTGATTGATTCTAGGATTATGGGTCAAATAGCCATAAAGAAATAATCAAAAAAACTTGAAAAAAAAAACTGAAGCATCACCCACGGCACAGACTCAGGGTGAAAGGAATGAATTTGACAATACAGAATTGCCGCCAATTATTAGCAATTTGAAATGAATCACCAAAATATTAAAAACCAGTTTGAAATAAATGTCACTATGTCAATAATAATTACTTAACATGAAAATTGTGATATTGCACGTACCTTTCACTTTACATAATATTGTAATCATTCAGTTTGACCAAATTTCACAATTTATCGACAATTAATAGAATACAATATACTTAGTCCGGTTTCAACGCAATCGAGAATGCGACAGTTAACTGCAGATTTATCTCTCATTTACCTAAGCGAAGTTATTTCCTTATCTATCTGAGGTATTTGTTAATAAGCACGTAGGTACCTATCAGTTTTACATGTTAACACAATCATAATTGTGTATTTAGAAAAAATAAAGTATTTAAACGTAGTGACCTCATCCCAGTGTTTTCCTTGTTTTTGTTCGAATTCTATAATTAAACATTTCCACAAGCTTTATTTTCCACCAAGTTCAAATACAATAGCAAGGAAAATGACCAAAAAGGTATTTATTATTTATTTATTTAATACGAGTACTTCAAGCACAGAAATGTACAGAGGTGGACTAAAAAGGCGGACTGAAAAGGTAAGTGCCTACCTTTTTGGTTATTTTAATGTGCACTGCCTAGTCTACTCAATCTGCCTAGCCTTTTCCCAACTATATTGGGGTCGGCTTCCAGTCTAACCAGATGCAGCTGAATACCAGTATTTTACATGGAGCGACTGCCTCTCTGACCTCCACAACCCAGTAACTGGGTAATACGATACCCCTTGGTAAGACTGGTTGTCAGACTTTCGGGCTTCTGACGACCCGTAACGACTGTCAAAGATCCACGAATGACAACCGGGACCAACGGCTTAACGTGCTTTCCGAGGCACGGAGGAGTCTCGGTATGTAAAGATGGTCACCCATCCACAGACCAACCCCGGCAAGCGTAGCTTAACCTGACGGATCGACCCGTGCGGCAGTTACTACTTAGCCACGAGCTCCTCTGTCTACTATTAGGCTCTGCACTGCCTAGTCTACTATTAGGTAAGAAATATATTTCCATTGCTGAAACCAATCGACGACACTTTAAAATAAACTATTTGAACATAGAATTTCCAGCAGTGAGAATTTTTTTGAGAATCATGGTGGATGGCTATACGAGTAGGGGACACGATGGATCACACAGTCCGTGTGAAAGATGGCAACTGAGATGGCGACTAATAGAGAAATTTTGAAGAAAAAGACATGTTGCACAGACCCCAAATACCTACATTGGAAAAGGACAGGTGAATGATGAATTGTCAGCAGTGGGACAGAATGATGATTGACACGAAATAATAGCCAAGAGAGTATTGGACAAACACCTACCATTGCAACCTTGCGTGACCAGACGACACGAAGGCAAGACCTTTCCGATTCTAAGCGATTTGAACCGAATCGATCCGATTGTTTAACGCCCACGCGATGTTAACACATTCCTCAAATCACTATTAAAGTTAAGCAACATACTTGAATCGATACGATTTATCAATTTATATTTCAACCGATGATCGATCAATTGACTTATAGATGACACTCGACCTCTGAATTATTGGATGATTGTAGTTATTAAATCAGCCATCGTTATGGTGTTTAAAGACTGTCACGTAAGATCAAAATGACGAATTAGCATTTTATTCCAAAATAAATACAGTCTAATTAACATTAATCTAACTATTGTCTACATTTTGGCTTCCCCGCTTATTTCTGAAATGAAAGACTCATGTCTAACTATTTTTAAAGCATAATTACGAAAAGTCGCGAAGCGTTGACAAGGCAGAATATGTTTCCACCACACATGGTCAATATCGGTCACTTTCGCCACCTCTCGGAGCTCACTCGGTAGGTAATTATAATACTCGAGCATTGTCTACAAACTTTCGCTCAACCTGTAGCTCTGCAGTTTGAACGCCAAACAAGTGATCATTAATAATCTTGTACCACTAGTTAGAGAGTTTATTACTACGTATGAAGTTAATGCACCAAGAAACATTATGCTGAGCATTAAGTGAAAATAATAATGTTTAGTTATTATTATAATCTGTTTACGCACGCGTACATGACTGAATAGTGGACAATTAAATTAAGACTCCGGAGATTTATGAAGCCTAATACTAGAGCAATTTGTCGGTGGATAATTGCAGCACCTACAATTTTAGTGTCAGTCATAAATTAGTGGCTTATTGCTGTTGTTATTTTATATTACAATCATCAAAATATTTTTAAGAAATATTCTTTTTATCAGCAATGGTTGTGCGCTCGTTGATATCTTTTGTATCGCAAAACTTTCAAACATTTCGCCCTCATAATTTTCAATTAATATTAAGTACAGACCTACGATTAATATCACAAAAGGTTGGCTAGTTTCAAATGCTAATTTATACAGTTTCGCTTGGCGAGGCGCGCAAACGAATGCGCACGTCGTGCATACGTCAATGTATGATCGAGCACGTTCGGAATGTGGTACGAAATACGAATGGACCGTGTACGATGATTTCACATAAAAAACCGGTCAACGGTACGCGACTAGAGATTCCACCGCTAACACTGCCGCTGTGGATGTGAGCTTCCTCTTTAAAACATTTACTCTAATGAATATTGAAAACCGGATGGCGACGCGTTGAAATATAAATGAAACTCTGAGCAGTTTTTAATGGCTTCGTCTAGTCCGTCTTATGCGTTGATGTTATTCTCCGCCTTTTGTTTTCACCATCTTTTAGTTCAGTTGAATTCACAATACTTTAGTTTACCAAGATCATCATCTATAAAAAAAACCTCTGTGACATACTGCCAAAAAGGTGATGATAAAAAGGTTTCGTCTTTTCTTTTAAATTCGGAACCTTGAAAAAAAAGGCACCTAATCCGTGAAAAAAAAATGGTTGTTCAACTCCGTTTCCGTTCCAAGATTCAACTTTCTGACTCCCTAATCACCGCATTCAGTATACAAACGCTTTATCTCGACACAATTGTCGTTGTCGTGCATTGTGTATCGGTGCTCGGAGCAAGACGCTCAGCTGTACAAAGTGGACGTTTTTACGCAGGAGGACGCGACGCGACGCGGGTCATGTACTCGGCCGGGCCCGTTCACCTTGCAATGCCGAGCACCCTAGACATACGTATAAGTGAGGCTGTATAGATGCTTCCACAATGAGAAATTGCGACTGTAGGAGTGAGTTTGTTGGCTGATCTTGGGATAATTTTACTAAAGGGAATATTCAGTTGATATAGTATCGGCGGTGATAGTAAATTCATAATTGTTGTGAAAATCATGTTATTTGAGAAACGGACCCGGGCTTGGATTCTAAGTGCTATTGCAGGATTTTAATGCCCAAGCTAGAATTATAGTGAATAGTTCGTTTCAGGAAAATAGGCGAGGACCTCGTCAGAGAAACTTTTCGGAGTCGCACTATGTAACATGAACTAAAGCGATTGTCATTCATCTAACATAATTATATCAACTTTATGAATTTCATTACACATTACATACATATTACATTGGCAGAACTAGAAACCTAAGCAAATCACTTATGGCCGATTCCTATAAATTACGGATCGTTTTGGGTTAAAATTAAGACTCTTGTATCTTTACCAATAATGAAGCAAAGACCTCATAACTTTGCATACTTGACCCTCCCGTATGGAAGTAGCTATCACAAGTAAAATTAGCTTACAAATATAATGTCCTATATCCCCAGTTTGGCAACAAAAATGTTAGCATTGGTAATCAAAACATTTCGTTTTTTGTTTAAGGAACCGAACATTAGTGTTGATGCAAGATTAAATGCATGCTCAATAAATGGCCAAACATCTCAAGTTACACTGCATAGCCGCCCATATCCAAATAAATAAATTCCCACGGCAGCTAGACGGTATTCATTATAATATCAACAGGGCAGATGCTGCGGCAATCGACAGTAAACCTGCCAACCTTGAAGATACAGCACCACTTGTTATTATAATTGTCTGATTTTTTACCAGCCAGTGTAACGTACGTAAACTTTATAAATAAAACTTTTTGGTTTTGGTTCCTAGTTTAAATAATTTAATTATTTAATTCCATATTTTCATTCGTAGGTACCTACGTAGGTCGCGTAGGTCCTACGCATATTATTTAACCTATCCATTCATGGCTTTTTTAGAAATTCCAATGCATGAGTTGGTAATTAGTATTGATAGATCTTGGTTGTCATCATTTCTTGTGTAGATACAAATAATATTTAGAATAGCTTATTTCTTTGTAGATCGGAAAAGATAGACACAAAACAGTAATGACTGTTTCCATCTCCACCAGACTTGAACATATGGCCACAATAAAATTGTCTCAATTTCGACTGCGTTTCCTTCAGTTTAATAATTGTTTAATATACAAAATGGGTCGATTGAACTCAGACGACAAGACAAAATACAAGCCATAGATAGACAGTCATCTTAAGATACTGTAGTATTGTCATTGTTATTCCTTAAGCACACAATGTCGAAGTGTCCGCTTTCTGAACTCAGGGTCATACGTTCGATGTCGCGTCGAAAACCTGCCTGACCTACAAGATTTGCGGTCTGCACGTAAAATTCGCCAATCCGTTTTTATCACATACTTGCAGTTTTTAGCATAACTGGGGGCCGAATTTTGAAGTTCCAGCCATTTCGGTAAAGTTGGTTACTAAGTGTTTAAAATGATAAATCATTTATGTTGCGAAACAGGGAAGATCCTTGTAACATTGTCATTAAAATCTTCTGCTGAAGAGGAAAAAAATTTACTGTACCAATCATATTAGAATATCAATAATATACTTCTGTCTTTGTTTTATCATTGGTACAATATATTATTATTTTTAGGTATCAAGTCTTCAGAAGATCAAGTTAAATAATTATAGGTAGCTCCAATGAAGTCTAGAATATTAATTTATGCTCCAAGTAAAGACGTATTATCTAGGGGCGTAGCTACCACCGTATCTGACGTATCAATTATACGGGGCCCCGGGCCACGGGGGCCCCCAACGTGCGTAATCAGACCTGTCACTATTGTCCATAGAGGCAGAAACTTTAGAAAAGCTAAAGTCATCATCAGCGATAAATGATTTAATAAATCAGTTTGCCGAAAAAAAGGCAAAGAGAGTGTATATATTTGAATTTTTTGTATTTTTTTTAGAAATAGTGAGATAGATAATTATTATGAATAAATATTTATTTTAATTGTATGCAACCATTTTTTTTTTTGTGAGAAATATTTACCATTCCTAAGGGCCCCCAAACAAATTTTTATATTTTTTATAAATTTTTAACGCCAAGGCACGCTACGCCACTGGCATTATCTAGGTACAAAGGCATCTCGTTACAAAAATAGTGAAACACCTGCTTTGTATCGTGTATCAATATCACCTGCTTCTATATTACGGTCATTTTATAGTGGATTTTCAATAAAAATGGATTTCACATCTATAGGTATATATATTATAAAACAAAGTCACTTTTCGTGTTTGTCTGTATGTCCGCGTTGTTCTTCTAAACCACGCAACAGATTTTGATGAGGTTTTCACCATCGTTTAGAGAATTTATTCCGGAAGGTTTATGTGTATAATACGTTAATTTAGATAGTGCAATCCACTGAGACGCGCCCCACTCCGCTCCGCTTCGTACTAAAGTACAGCTTACAGTACAGTAATCGCGGAGTGGGGCGCGTCGTCGTGGATGCACTATCTGCATTAGTTACGTTTACCTAAAAAATATCGATGTTTAGTCAAGTCACGAAAACCGTGCGAAGCAGGAGTGGGCCGCTCGTTTATTGAAGGTACCTAACATTAGTTTGGTTACTGAGAAACGGTAGAACGAACGTTGGCAGAACCATAGCCAGGTGGGTTGGAGGACCTACAGAAGATTGCGGGGAAACCCTGGATGGGACTCCCACAGACCAGGGAGGCATGGTAAAGGGAACAGGCCTATACAGCAGTGGGTGGAACAAGGCTGCCGCTAATGACGAAGGTAACAAACAAACAGGTGAGTGCAATAGATTGAACTTTGTTGCAGTCACTTTCTCATACCGCATCCTTTTCTAAACCGTCTATATGTAACGGATTTACGTCATTCATGAATTCCATTTGAACTGTTTGTTAGGTCGAAAGTCGGAAAATTATGTAAAACCATATTCATCTCCATTAATAGCATTTATTAATATGTATTATGGTAGCATTTGCGTAATTTAAAATCATCAAAGTTGTATCACAAGAAAGGTTAATGTTCTTAATCTGGCGAGAGGTGAAAGACATTGTACAGAATCATAATTTTAAATACTTCTGTCATAATTGTATATTTTTTATATGTATTTACCTACATTATCTCTTTATTCTGTTCCTATGTCTAACCCTTCGGGGAGAACAGGCTTAATTTTAACGTATATTTTATGCTGTCAGATACTTTATTACGAAAGATGGACTGTATAATAATTTGATTTAATTTTTACTTTCAACCATCCTTACAGATTAAAAACCAAGCTTTTGTAAACGAACACATCACGCACATGAAGTCTCAATTGAAATGGATCTCGTTAGCTGCGTGTGCGCATCCATCAGCGTCAACGTCAGGTTTCACTGCACCGGGGTGGACGCACTGGACTCTGCAGTGTCCGTGGACATTGGACACGCTACAGCCGTGTATCTAGACTAGCTAGAAATGTTTCTCACGCTTTTATCCTTTTCCTCGAAAGCTGGTATTGAGAAGGTATTTATCTACTAGTAGATTCACTTACCTTATAAGTTAACCTCGCTTTTAGCGGCTTATGCCAGTAATCCACGACTTTTAATGCAGCATTTACGACATAAAATATTTAAAAAAAAAATGCTGTTCCATACATTTGGGTCCAGTGGGTATTGAAGCTTTGTACGGGACAGCTGATATTTTTTTTTTCGATAACGCTGTTGGTCCCATCGAGAAAGTTGTTCAGCATGATGGTCTGTACCTTAAATTTTACCACACCGTTCTGAAACACCCTGTATAGTGAATCAAGCAAGACTGTTCCCATTGAATTTAGTTGTGTAAACAAAACACTGTTGTTTTGTTTACTTTTTGTTGTTTATTTATTCGGAGAAGAATATTCCTGACTAATGTAGTAAGTAACCTCTATCTGAAAAGATTAGGTAGGTACAGACGCCAAGCAGGGCAACCTACCCTACCCAAAAATGACAAATTTTCCCAATGAACTTTGAACCTTATACTTTAACGCCAAAGTTGAAAATCTATTAAAGAAAGACAGATTGTAGTAGGATGTGCTGGCGTTTGTACGTCTGCATAACATGCAATCAAATGTATATTTATTGCTTTTTGACATTAACCGCCTGTATCCAGTTAAAATAAACTAACTTCTGACACTTCTTCGCAGCTTTAACCGCGTGTTTTTTTTCCTTTTTGCGGGTCTCTAGGATCACAGCGTGATGTTAAATAAAATCAAATAGAAATAAATAGAAACCGTCCTCAAGCTATAACATGCAAATTAATTTTTTAAATCCGACTGGCATGGCAGTTCCGTTCTTTCTCGAGAGATGAGTGTTCAAACAAAAAAAAAAAACACAAATTCTTCAGCTTCATTTTATTATGTATGATTTAATTTTGTAGCCTGTATAACGTTCCACACATTAACTTTTATAAGCTCAATAATACCAGTTTACAATCTACACAATTTTTTAATTGGTCATATTTTACTTGATTTTTAATTGATACCTAAGTACGCAACTTGACTAGTAACAGTAATGTGTATTTTTTACAGTTATCCTGTTTTAATTCAATTATAATATTTACATAACTTAAAAGCTAACAGTCTTAAATAATAATATATACTCGGGTTAAAAGTGTGAAAATTCCTGCGTAGGATGGAAACTGGCTTTCTATGGGTTTTGTCGACCGAAGAGTAGACAAAATGGCAGATCGTCACTTTGTCTATTCTTCCGCAGAAAAATCCCGTTTCTATTGTGGTCATGTTACGCGGGTAGGTAGGGTAGGAACTGATTATGATAACTATAAAAATAATGAAAAGATGCAAAGTAGATGAAACTTGCTTGCTGAGAGGTGCTATGAAACTGTTACTGTAATTAAGTCTATTATTCTTATATGGGTTGCCATGCTTTCAATAAAATTACCACAACTTGCATTTTTTTTCTTATATTAGTATAAATAGTCTATCTATCTATTTATCTAACCTACCTTTTTCAAGCTGTTCTAACTTCTCTGTGATAAAATAGAATAATAATAATATATTCATACTTTAAAATCTAGAGGTATAACATCAAATTGAATGTGGAAGGCTACAAGAGAATAGGGGAAGACCCAAAGATACAATGGATGGTTTGTGTCAAAATATACGCATGTTTAGAAAAGGGCTGGCTACTGAGATGAAGGGTATGGAAGAAAACATACTGGGCCTAGTACGTACTCGTATATCCTAAATTCGCAGGCTGGCTGGCAGCAACTGGATGAAAGTTGCTGAGAATCGAGCTGAATGGCTTATATCCAGCAGTGGACTGCTCAAGCCCGATGATGAACAATTAAGAATCAACTCAGCCTAACGCAGTACACTCGCAGTCATAGGCCTCTCCTAGGCTGCGCCACAATACCCTGTCCTCCAGCTTGCGTATCCAGTGTGTCCCAGCCACCTTTTTAACACGTTCAGTGCCGGGAGCCCTCCTGGAGGGTTTACCTAGTCTCATATGGGATGCCGGCAGCCCTCCCGGAGGGCTTATTTTTTTTAACGAATACAGCATTATAAACCGTGAAAATATTTTTTATGATCATTTTAACAAGAGTTATTAGTACCTATAATATGCGTTGATTTTAAAATCAAGGCATTTTTTTTTGGCCACGGTTACTATAAATTTCAAAGGTTCGAAACTACGTAATAACTACAAGACCCCCTGAAAACACAATTTTACTTCGTTTTTATCCGGTATTAATGTCGTTGACCGTCCGCGATGGTAAACTTTAGCGCAAACGTAATGCCGGCAACCCTCCAAACTTCCAATATGTATGGTGGCATGGCGTATGAGTTCTATGATATTCTATTGGTTGACCCTAAATTAATTGGCCGATGGATGAAACAGCGAAAAGCAAAACTTCTGAGAAGATAAATCCTAATCGTAAATAGTAGTATCTACTGCTGTAATTTTGGTAGTTGCTCTTTCACCAGAAGGTTCAAATATCACGGTACCTACCCAAGTGTTAAGTGGACTACTTGAAGAAAAATGACTAAACCGTATACTAAATCGTCGAAGACGCAAGGTCGCATCAGTTCAATAAAGATTTTAACCAATTCAAAATTGGAGCGAGAAATTAGTCTTTATTTCGATAACATTATGACTGTTACGGATAATACGGCATTTATTCGCTTGGCAGAGATGCAAGCAAGTGCCAGCTAAGACAGGTTAGGTCTTTGAAAAAACCCAAATATCTGCTAACTTTAGGCCATAAAGCATTCGAACAATCTAGGAAGGCATTATCCCTTATTAGCATTATGCTAATAGATAATTAGTTAAACCTTCAATACCAAAAAGGGACAAAGAACAGTTTAGAAACCTTTAGTAACAATTTAACAATGAGGGCAATTAATTAGAAGTGCCTCCTTTCTGTACTTAGACCTAATAGGTTGAAACCAAGTAATAGGCGAGACAAAAACCACCTTTTATAACATAACATCACGCCTGTATCCCACAAAGGGTTAGGCAGAGATACTGCAGTATACCCACATTTTGGCAGTTATGTTTTTGTCCCTTTTATTAGAGGATGAGCTTATTCTCATAAACCGTGAACAAGGCCAGACTCCGAGCTGCAACAGAGTAATAACAGGCTTGACAAAAACGACCTTACTAAGCCATAATTGCCATAATGTACAACCACAAATTAGTACACTATGTCATACATATGACACTAATTAAAGGAAAAAATGTCTTTATAATGTGCATAGTTGCAAAATCAATGAACAAACCATAATGACACAATGGGGCAACAATAATGAGAGTATGCTGTGCGAAACTTGAGTTTGGCAACGAACGTCGGCCATCTTACATTTCATTAAGATTTGATCGTGTTATGAATGATGTGAGATCGGAGAAGTTTTGAGGGGGTTGACTTTGAGTCTGATAGATGGAAGACGTATTTGATACACAAACCGTGTTCCCGATGGAATTTCCCATCGGTAAAAATGACGAACTTCCATACCCATTTTGTTCCCTATTTGAATTTTCAAATATATTTTTTTCGTGCGTGCTCCTTCGTTATAAAAGGAACTCTTGTGCATTTCATGCGTCGTTTACGTCAGTAAATGGATGAACAAATTAATTTAAGATTAAGTAGATACAACAACATCAGGGAGGTTATTTAGATATGGAACGAAAACTGTAATAGAAAGCAGAAATATTTTTAAATGAAGAACCCTTCATCTAAAAATATCTATGCTTTTCCTCAAAACTGCATTCAGCACTAGTACGAGTAACTACATAATTGTCGCTGATGACGACTGATCTTCGTTTGTTGGTAGGTACTCTAAGCGTCCACTATCTAAGGCCTTTTGCAAAACGGTTTGTGAATTGGCGATATCCATCCTACATAATCAAAAAATAAAATTAATATGTACGAGTATGTAGACTTTCAATGTAGTACGTCGAAAATACTGGCATTGACCATTCTACATGAGCCATTAACCGTCTATAGTTCAGTGAAAGGCCGAAAAACTATAAGCCATGGAAAGAATTGTGAAAGGCAACTATAACGAAGAAACGATCTAAGAACGATGGATTAACCACACTTTCCAAGAATTATAGTTATTTGTTTATTTTTGGACAATCAATTTATATCGGTTATGTCATTTTTTTAAAAAGAAGGCCATGCAAATTTGCCAGCATATAATGGCGGCATTTTTTTTTAAAGCTGCACCGTTTTTCTCTTATGCTGCGTCGTCGTACACGTTCACATGGCCCTTTACTGCATGTCGTACGTAATACTTGGTAATCAAGTGACATAATCACCAAATTATCTCATTCCTGTTAATTAAATACAAATATTTTTAAATACTTCTGGTAGGTTTGTAGCAGATGATATTTTTATTTTACATAATTTGATCGACAATTCAGTTTGTAAGCTTTGTAAAAATGACAATACAAGTTCACACAATTGTTTTTACATAATTTTTAAGGAATACTATAATTGCTGGTTTCTTCATATTTTGCAGAAGAAATCCTACAGTGTAGCCCATCCAGGTGTTCAATTTGTTAGTTTTTATAAAAATCTGCCATTTCTAAACACAGCTTGGGCCCACCACTAGTAGGTAAGCTACGATTACCGGTAATTAAACCGACCATTAGAAGCTGCAATCACGCTTGACCGTGCAATATCCGTGTGCATGCAATCTTGAGCAAGTAATTTCAAAGCACACAATACAGTTTGTACCTATCTATGGTTTGTATGGGCGCAAATATCGACTGAAGGCAAATGAGTTTATGTTTCTTACTACAATATTTTTCTTCTAAATGATTATGAAAAAGAAATCTACGCAAACTTGTTATTGTCAGCTATAAAAAGCAGAGATTGATTTTGATTAATTTGATCGAATCGTGATTGATTAAAGTGATTAGAACTGTTAAATCCTTTTTCGTTAATAACTTTTTAAGTAAATCTCTGAAATTTCAAACTTTCTCGTGTGTAAGTTTCATAATTTTCAGTTTTTAAATTATTATTATTTACAAAATTAAGTATTTTACTTATTACAGAGGATTTCCATGACGGGCTTCTAAAAACCTCTGAATGTCATTAGCTAGAAAGAAAAATAAAAACTCATTTAATTTTTTATTAGTAGGTACCTAATGGCTGTGGACACCAGCCAGGCACCTTTTTGACGCATAGGTATTGTAACTCTTTGGATGTGAAAAATAAACTAAAGATTGATTGGTCTTATTTTTTTTTACTATTTGTACTATTAGAATGGTCGTAGAAAGGCCTACAAGAATGTCTTCATTCAACAACTATTTTGCTTAGATGATATTTCAATTTGTTTTTACCGTGATACACGTAACCAAACATTGCTAAACTTTCAATTGGCTTTTCTATGAAACCAAGAAAGCAGAATAGTATAAAAGAATTGTACTCGGAAGTCGTGAGAAGTGGGTGTCGTCGTGCAGGAAAGCGGGTTGCCGTGATAATCACCCATTGTCAATGACGTGTAGATGTAGACACGTATTTAGGAATTTTCGTCAACAAAGTAGGCAAGGTTTGTTAAACAAAAGAATAATTATTTATTTGATATTGATAGTAACGACTTTGGTCAGGGTTCTCTCAAGTAAGAAACGACTAAACGCAAAGGTACACAACATAGATGCTGATGAGCCAGAGGACCACTGTATTTGTTCAAACAGCCAAACGTTTCCTGGCTTTTGGCTTAAAATCGAAAACAGAAAGCGTTAAATGTTCAGACGCCAGAGAACGTATAGGAACAGTCAGCTTAACAATTTTCCTGGCAGTAGGTAATCTGAGCAACCAGCCAGACGTGTCCCTTTTTACACGAGCTTTAACAAACCACCTGTCAGTGGAGCCTTGGGCTTAGGCATGATTAACACTACGTTGAACAATAGCCCTTCTACCTGGCCTGTAGATGCTTAATCACCATTTTTACAGCTACCCTTTTTGTACAACTGGCGTTTATTTGTTTGGGTAAGCAAACATTGCATCCGGTCCCTCGCCAGGTAAGCCAATAAACAAACTATTCGTGTTCATCCCTCAGTTCCCAGATGTTTTGCTTCTTCCGTAAATATAAATCTTTTTCGAATTTCGGTTTATTCTTTCGACTTTTGAAGTGAATGAATAGAAGATTATCTTGGTGGTCGGTGTTGCCCACTGACATTAAAAATAGACACTGATATTTCTCTTGCATCACTTTTGCATTTTATCTCAGACAAATAAGTACCTATGATGCTAAACGTGTTACGAATAAAGTGACATTTGTAAATCCTAACTAATATTAAAAATGCGAAAATGAGTTTGTTTGCTTGTTACGCTTTCACGCTAAAACGGCTGAACGGATATCGATGATAGTTGGCACATGGGTAGACCATGACCTGGATTGGGACATGGAATACTTTTTATGCTGATATTCAAGATTGAGACTTATGCTGGTGAAACCACGGGGTGCAGCTTCTAAATTGGTAGTTGTAAAACAATCAATCGGCTGTATTTTTAACCTTATCTGAAACGACAGCTACTTATGGCTACTCAGACCTCCAGAGTCAGAAACCAAAAACATAGTTCATAATCACTTATCTACCAAAAACATTAGTCTGCATTAGGCACACTAGAAAGTCTTCGTACGAGTAATTCCTTCAAATTAACGTCTCACATTACATAAAATATATGTTCGTTGCATAAAACCAAAACCATCTCGCACTCACAGAATCTTTAGTTATTTGCATAAACTACTTTCTTTGGCCTTTGCATAACTTGTAAACTGACCGCCGAAGAAAACCGACGCATCAGCAATATGAAAGTTTCTCATAATGTGCATTCATGGGGATATTTTGAGCTCATTTAAAATAATTTCTATTGATTTGTATTGACTCATTTAAAATAATCTTTAAAATAATGTGAAGCAGAATTTATAATCTACTAACTACCCGCCCCTGCTTCGCACGGTTTTTAGCGCTTGATAAAACATCTTACACAAAACCTTAATGAATTATACACCTAAACCTCTTATGAATCACTTCGTCTATTGGTGAAAACCTTATGAAAATCACGTTCAGACAGACAGACGCAGCGGGGGAATTTGTTTTATAGTATCTAGTGATATATGTAGTGATTATCGTGCATTATGCCTTACGCCAACTTGAATAAAAACATGATTGTACGTTACCTACATAAATAGTGGGTAATTCATCTAACTCTACACTCGTGAGTCGTGACTTTCATATCACTGTGTATTATAGCTGTTCGTAGTATTTAACTTTACGGGGCAGAAACATCACGAACTTCATTTATTTGCTCATCTAATGATAATTCTCTTCTCTAAAGTAGTGAGCTGTTGGGCGCCAACTAAACTAAACGTCATACTTATTTTGTACTGTTAATACAGAACTAAATTTATTATGTATTAACGTATTATAAAATGTTATTTTGCTAACATACATACAATTTCTGGGAGTACCGTGCAGCGTTTTGCAGTCATTTGAAGTTTTTCGACCGAAAACATAAGAGAATCGTAACAGCACGTAATCCAACGTTTTCGATTCGAATGTTAGTTTCAGCATAGATAAATCCGCAATGATAACAATGACGTAACTTAAAGTTACCGTTAACGTAACGCGGTTTAACTAGCTATGTAGTTACATGCATGTTCAGAGAGATGTTCACACAGATTTCGTCACTTTCACGATCGATTTCTCCCAAGCTTTCCACTGTTTGTCTTTACAAGATCTAATAGACTTGAATATGTAGATAGTAAGTCATTCGCTACACGTCTCTGGGACGCCTCGCAAACTACAATTAGGCATTATGCTAAGTAATTTTCTTCTTGGAGGCCTCATTGAGCAAGCCGATAAGTGATAATAAAGTAAGATTAGATTTTCTCTATGTCATTATGGGTAGAGAAGTGTTAGTGGATATGAAATTGCCTTAGGATTTCAAAACGAATTCCTATCCCAAAAGAGTTCCCGAGAAGATTGAGTTTGAGTTACCTAAGTAGGTATACCAATTTGAATCTGGGAATAGTTTTTACCATGGTTGTGCAGTTTTTGCTGCTCGTCGAATGAAACTCTGGGTGTAGAAATAAGTTTTGATCTTTGTTACATCAAAAACCGTGAGATTTTTTATTTAATCGATGTGATAATTAGGAAAATGTTACCGTACAACTCGTTCGTTTTCCTGTTATAACCTAAGAAACGTATTCACTTAGATGCTTCGCACGTCTTACTCTATGATAAAATCATGTTATTGATGAGTTTTTACTCCACCTAGGGTGGTTATAATTTAACAGTAGTTAGCAAAAACCGATATAAATGTATGAGAAACTATGTTCCAATGAATGAACACACAAGCGAGGTATCAGAAAAAACTAAAATAACGGAGAATAGTCATACAAATTCTGTACACTTGTTGTTCGCTAAAAACGATGTAGGTAGGTATTAGCCAAGGAAAAATTTTAGTTTCCCATGGGCTTAAAATTAGACGCTTCAACAAAAAAGGTTACAAAACCATTAGAGTTTAAGATAAAGACAAGATGCTGAAGGATTGGTCACGTAGGAACCTGTCTACTTGGAGCTTTTAAAGCCACCCCTATTATAGAACGAGCAAAAAATTAAGCCGTCCCTGCGAGCAGGTAGAAGACAAGGCGATACAAGTTGGCTTTGATCGCAAAAAATACATGACCCTAACTTGAGAAAAGAAACCAGAAACAGTCGGTCTGTCGTTACAAAAAGTCCGACGCACATAACAAGCAAATTGACCGTGAGATGTTCCAGTTTTTGCAAATTACGCGCTTTCTGCAAATGTTTAACAGAAGTTTTTGTGTATGTCGATGACTTCTTGGTTGTAGGGGAACCCTTGTTTAAACTATTTTAAAACGTGGTTTGGCGTGTATCTTTATCGGTCGTAGTTTCTTTATCTCCACGTCTGGGTGCACAGGAGTAGCACGGAACAGTACAGTTACCCACACATTTGTTCGTGCCATTAATACGTGCATATTTATGCGTAACGTGTCTGCTCTAACGGTGCCTCGGCAAGGACTCGAAAGAATACGTGCTACGTTGATTTTGATTGAGTCCATTCCAATACTGTACCTACTTCGTAATGAAACAAGGGAAATGTCGCAAGTCATAAGATTTATTGATGATCAAGATTGTATGCGCTGGCGCTGGCGCTCGATGCTAAACAATCGACAATGAAAAATTCTAAGATGTTAATCAATTGTTTGTTTGGTGGAAGGTGATAGTAGCAGCTGTTCTTCAAGTTTCTTAATAGTTTCAAGATTTCGTTGACTTCGACCATGGTACTTTAGGTTGGTGCTATAAGATAAGGCAACTGAAAAGATGCTGTTATGCTAATTTTGAAGACTTCGTGGTAACTCGATGAGGAAACTGATAAATAAAAAATGTAGTTAGTTTAAAATAACTTGACCTCAATCTACCTACTAACTACATTACGAGGGTAACTAGCAAAAAAAACAGTTTTTTAACTACTTTATTAACTTTTTCTTGGAAACTGTCAGTCATAAAAAATTACAGGTAAACAAAGATAGTAAATGTCTAACATATGTTATTACATCAATATTTAATTATTATTAATTCCTTACCTGTATGCTCGTGCGCTTTACTTCAATGTAAAGCCAGTTATCCGTCGAAAATGCTATAGCCATTAAAGCAGCAGCCACGATTGCTGTAATGGTCGCTATGGACAAAGTTACCGCTGAGCAAGGCATTTTTAGAACCTTCAAGAGACAGTATTAGATAGAAGGAATATTATCACAATCACAACACTTTGTATCCTAAAAGTTCACCTATACAGCATTTTCGTAAACACTTATCGGATCGGAGAACACGACAGCACACACACAATTTAATAAAAACTCATATGAATGCGGTCATCGTCTGCAGCGTACCGAGTTCGCGCGCGAGACTTCTTTGCCTACTTCACTTCGCCTTGCCTTGCCGCTCTCTTGCGGATGTGAAACTTTCGAAAGCGAAGTAAACTCCGCCAAGTGGCGGGAATGCAAATTAAAAAACTGGTTTTGGGATGCCAACGCTAAAAAATATTTGACGTGTGGTAATAATTAACAGATTGAGTTCAGTCGTGAATAGCAAAAAGATTTACAAATATCTTAATTCTCCTATCAAACTCAAACTCAAAGCTATTAATTATATAGTTTTGTTTTTCTAGCTAGACGATAAAAAATAAATAATTTTTAAACAGCTTATGTTTTCGTTTCATGTGTTTTCAGAGCTTTTTAAAGATTTTTGTGAAATGAAACGTAAGTAAATGTAATTTTTTGATCAGGGCTGCCCCTGCTGCTAGTTTAATTTTATTTTATTCTTATGTGCAATATTATCTGCATGTTCTGTGATTAATGTTATTCTTTTACATATTTATTTATAATTAGAATGTATTCACATTTACATTGAACATTTTTGTATTTTTATTTATATTATGGTAAATGAATAATTTTATTTTATATAATTTTGATTATGCGAATGTATTTTAAATTTGCATTAGAAAAAATAGATTTTAAACTCATATTATAACATAGTATTAAGTGCTACTAACACCTATTGTAGATAAAAAAAATTGTCTGATAAATAAATATATTTATTATTATTAGCACTTCGCCCACGACTTCCTACTTTCCTTTTTACGAAATTTTTAACACCAGTGTGTAGTGTAACACCAGTAGTGGTGCCTTGTGCAAAAATTCATGTTTCTAGTCGCAGTAGTTTCGGCTGTACGCTGAAATATCAGGCAGTAAGTCAGTTTCTCCAGATTTTGTTTATTAGTAATAATCTATATTAAAGGGTATGCTGAGATGGTTTGGTCATGTTGAGAGGATGAATGAAAGGCGACTAACAAAATGTATTTACAAGGCAGATGTGAATGGAAACGCCGGGAGGGGACGCCCTAGGAGGACATATACTGACCTTATTGGTGATGTTCTTCAGAAAGGACAGGTGCGTAGTACTCGCAACCGGCGTGCGTGTATGACCAGATGTATGAACGTAAACGAGGCAAAAGGAGTATGTAAGGATCGTAGCAGGTGGCATTCTGTAGTTTCTGCCTACCCTCATGGGAAGAAGGCGTGAGTTTATGTATGTATGTATGTATGTATCTATACTAAACAAAGATTATTATTAATTTAACAACTTACAAGATAGCTATTACAAAGTACTCTGTGAGATTAAATTCAGCGACATAATATGTCAAACTGACATTCCTAGAGTAGGAATTCATTCATTACACTGACTTACAAACCTTCCTAATGAATCATTGAGGTAGGAGAACTAAGTCGGCATGCCCATATAGTATGACATTGACAGTTACTGTCTGTACTAATATGAAATTCAGGACTTTTAGGTGGTGATTTTACTGACAGTTGTCGCAGAGATCAAGCTATCTTTTATGAAGTAAAGATACAAAATCTGTTTAAATTTATCATCTTTGTATCCGGTTTGTATAGCAGATCGCCTTGTAAATTTGGATACAAGAATAGGAAATCTAAAGTTAAACTTTACGTTATCCGGCTGAAACATTTCTGTAAAATCTAGTAGTCTACCTTTATTTTACAACTATACTTATCGTACTGTAACTCGTCGTTTTACTATATACTTTGTTTTTAGTGCTAACACAAGATGTCACGAGTAGCAATATTAAGAGATGTCACGAGTAACTGTTTTTTACTGTTCAACAATATATATATATTTATATAAAACTATAATAAACAAAAAAAATCCTCTTTCTAACCTTTATTTTTAGTTCAACCATTTTTTTGCATGGTAAGTTATGATTTTGTATAATTTCTGGGACCCAGCGCGGTAT
This sequence comes from Xanthia togata, assembly GCA_963853775.1. Classification (NCBI taxonomy): domain Eukaryota; kingdom Metazoa; phylum Arthropoda; class Insecta; order Lepidoptera; family Noctuidae; genus Xanthia; species Xanthia togata. Next base: position 20,445,485 of record OY970795.1, on the reverse strand, counting down.
AATAAAAATGGAATCTACTGGCAGCCCTGTTTTATATTCATACCTTAACGAGTATCTTCATTCATTCATGCGGCGACGACGCTGTCGTTCATTCATTATCATCACAGAACAATACTCCTACTCCTGTACGAAACGACTGAAACGAGACTACGATTATCATTCATTCGCTCAATGTCAAAACATGAACAAGACAACAACGCAAAGAAAAACAGAAATTTTTAGATAAACGCATTAAAATTCGTCATTATGTCTGATTCTCCCGATACAACAAAATATGACGACGTATTAACTTCAATTTTAGTTAACGAACAATCAATATTAGGTTTCCTCTCATCAATATTCGGCTTTTTAGCCCGAAGGTGAGTTTCACTGTTTTTGTTTACTTTTTTACTCTAAATAGGTAAAGATAAACGGAATGTCCTGAACCTCCTGAATCGGTTTAAATATGAACTAGTTGAAGAGGCTGGCTAAGTTTTCACACTTTTAACTAAGTATCTATGTTCTATGTGAAGGGGTTTGGTTTCCGCTCTTAGTCGTTCAGGTGGACCATTGGGTCGTGGGCCATAGCGACGTTGGTTGGTTGTTATCCTAACCAGCCCATCTCCCTCCAGAAGTTGATTAGGTCTCCTGGTCTGTTCAGAACATCTGTGAAATATCTGGGTGACCTGAGTTTCTGTTCTTTTCTGAGTGATGCCTGTGCATTCAAAGAGCACAGGCGCAACGGTTTCCTCAACCTCCATGCATGCCCTACACAGAGGACTGTCTGTTATGCCTATTGTGTCACAAGTGTTTGTTTAGCGAGCAGTCCAGTGATGTTCCCCATCACCAGGCACAGTCCGTTCCTTTCCAGGCATAATAAGGGTCTGGTTAGCCTGCCATCTAAAGATGGCATAGCTTCCCTGGCCTGCCTGCAGACTGGTGTCGAGGTCCACCAGTTCTCTGCTTGTGTGTGGGTGAACTCATGTAGTCACCTGCGTAGCTGATCCAAGTATTAGAGAACTGAGGTGCTGTCGGAGAGTATACATATATGGGTGCCCGTAACTCTCCTGGACAGTGTTGAACATTCGAAGCGCTCTGGATATATTAATGTTGTGAGAAAACACAAGACTCCTGCATGCTGCGGAGTCGGTCTTTAATACGTCGTTGCTCTCATCTCTTTCGGGCCTGAACACTGTTCTTCTTTGAGTATTATGTTGTAGTACTTTTCAAAGTAGTGTAGTTTCGGGGCTTTGTCGCAGGGTGATGCCATCATTGGTTATTGTTTGATCGCAATCAAGTACCTATTATAAATTCTTTCAAATAATTTCAGGACCGATTTCTACTATGTACCTCAAGGTCCATACGAAAACATGGGATTCCCCCCAGGAGTCGCTGAAGAGCTGGTGATCAAAGTCCTCAAAACATGTGACCCCAAAAGCTGGAAAGCTCCTAACAGTGCTGAGAAACCTTTCGACCTTAACAATGAGATCATGTGCTCAACTGTAGCCCAGGAGGTGGAAGTTGTTGCTGACGATGATGCTATTGATGATGAAGCAACTACCACAGAACCTATTGAGAAACCAGTTGCAATTACTGAAGAGTCTTTGAAAGACCAACCAATACCAAAGACTCAGTGTGAGTCTCCCAGTAATGTGACCAGTACTTCAAAGGAATTCCTAAGAGACTACAAACCTCCTGAGATACCAATACAGAAGAACAGTGACACTTATAATGGTGCAGAGAGGGAGAATTACTTGTGGTCCCAGAATATTATGGAACTAGGTAATATCTTGCACATCATTTTAATTTTACTTTGTTCAGCTACCTATAATGTGGGTCATACTCGTACAGTAATTTTACAGTGGGAGACAACAATAATCTCATGCAGAAACAGAAAATTCATAGGTATTTGTTTTATTAGAATATTAGCTATTTATTGGCAGCAGTATCATTATTTACCACATTTTGATACAGTTGCTTTTTAGAATAGAATGCTCGGTGTATTAGGAATTTGATAATTATTACAAATTACTAAACTCCATTTGAAATAAGATTAGACATTTAACTAAACCTTTTACACAGTCCGTTCAACCGATTTTGGCTTCTATTGCGTTGGTGGCATGACAAATGGCAGCTGCAGTAAACTGTTGGTATTGTAACCATTTTTTTGCTTTTAATGCCTACGGTATAGAAGTCAGAATCGGTTGAACGGACTATAAAAAAAGTTTGTTTAAATGTCTTATCTTATTTCAAATGGAGTACTGTAGTTTTACTTTTAGCTGTTTAGAAAGAAAGAAATAAATAAAATAAGGGTATTTGCGGTAAACATGACGCAAAGAAAGAACAAAACACGAGAATAACAAATTGGGGTAAAATATGCGTCACATCCACGCAAAACAGCCATCGCTCAGCATAATGCTGCGACCCTGTGCGAGACAGAGCCACAGCGCTGGTTTTCAGTGACAGCCAGCTTAATCTTCCAGAACAATCAAAAGCATAATTTAATTTCTAACTGACATATAATATTTTGTAAAACATTCAAACGGTCTGTCATTTCTTACTTTTTATACTAAAGAGATGTACTGTGATGCCCATTTTTTCCCAATTCCAGATGTAACTGTAAAACTTCCACCAGACATAAAATCATCCAAGGACCTGAAAGTGACAATTAACCCTAGTGACATATGTGTGGCGTTCCGGAATGGTGACACCATCATCAAGGACTCTTTGCCATACAAGATCAAGACTATAGATAGTTTCTGGAGCATCAGTGAAGGGAAACTGTTGATGCATTTGGGTAATTATTAGTTTATGTCAAATAATATTAATTATAGATATGTGCTACCTGGCTAGTTTGAGCATATAAAAGTCCATTCAAGCAGAGTAGTAGCTTAGCTATTTCTTCTAATACAAGCCATGTGCCTGATGGGACATCCCATTGACCAGTTCTCAGGAGCCTTAGGGTAAAGAGGGGTAGGGTAGTTTTGCTTATAAACAGCAGTCTAAGTATCAAGTTTAGTAGTCAAAAATCGCGATACAAAGTATCATCCCATATTCAACCCCCTCAGGCAATGGTCGGGAATCCGCGGCTCCTTGGCCTTTAGAGTGCGGCTCTGTACAAATGTCTATGATTGCGAGCGTAGACGCGCGCGGGGGTCGGATTGTCGGTCATTAAGCAAGATATCAAGTTTTATTCAAAATTCTAACTATATTTCAAAGATTTATTCCCGAAGTATTTTCACTAAAAATAAACAGGACATCGAAAATTAATCATTTACTGTACCTTTCAAAGTTTTCCAAGGTTAAATTGTTAATAAGTAAGATGCCTTCATCATATTATTATCAGCCGATATGATGATGATGATGAAGGCATCCTACTTCTTAACAAGTTAACTTTAGGCAGCGTTGTGGAGTGAAAGAGGATGGGAGTTTTAAGGATTAAGAAAAGTGTAATAAGACAGTTTGGACACACAGAAGGGATTGGCTCTCATAAGAAATCTTAGTCGTTATAGTATTGATATTTGGCTCACTAATGATTTGACTAATGAGTACCTAATGAGTTTCATGACTAATGAGTGGTAAAACTTTCCATTATGGGCCATCGATTTATCGGTCGGGGGGTGGGAGGGGGGTGAGTGGGAGCGGCTACCCCCTGTCCCATCCCCACCCCTCGCAGCCCCATGGTTATGGATATATTCATGGTTAAAGTTTTGAGGTTAGGTTAGGTTAAAACACTAATTTCTATGCAAAGCATGCAGCAGGCATGGTTTCTGTCACGGCTCCGGCGCTGCGGGGCTCCGGCGATCCCACGCGAGTTTATCGTCGCAGATGGGTTTAACGCTCGCCTCGCCGCCCCTAAATCAAACTCAAAGCATTTATTTCAATTAAACCCTTTACAGGCACTTTTGAATTGTCAAAGAGTCAGTTAGTCAGAAAGTTGAAGCTAGTTGCCCATTCCTATGGAGAAGAACGGGCAAGAAACTCCAAGGACACTCTTTTAAATATAGTAATTACAAAATCCTGGGTACATTACTCTTGTTGATTCTATATGTGACAACAATGTAAAAAAAAAATATAAAAATCAAAAACGATTAAAAATAAGCCCTGGCAGATAAGAGATGACCAGTCTCAACTGAAGGCGCCCGTTCACGAACATGACGCATGGATCAGCACCATCCAGCTCAACCATTTTGTAGGGAACCGAATGATCCAACACACTCGCCACCATCAGCGAGACATTAAGTGAGCATGACATACTCTCAACTACCCTGCTCTTTCAAGTCAAAATACAACACAATAAACGACTCCATGGTACTCACATTTACAAAAATTGAAAATAAAAATGCGTCTTAATTTGTACAAAACTATAGTTTGCAATGTATTTAAAGAATTTTACCACCAAAAGAAAGAAAATAAATATTATCTATTGGATTATTCAATAATTAAAATATAGTTAAATAAAAAAATAAAAACCCCCCTCCGCGCCTACGCGATTTTAAATTATACTCTAGGGGTAGAGCAGACAAGACTGCGTGGAGTCGGATTTACAGCGATTCGTTTCTGTCAGTAAAACCTAAAAAAAAAATGAACTTCCAACTCGAACCCTTCGTACCCTTAGGCTCACTTTTGTTATAAAAGGAACTCTTGTGCAAAATTTAATGCAATGCAAAAGAGAGAGGTTTACATTGTGTGTCAGTTGGGGAATTTAAGGTTTTTATTAAGATGTTTTTTTTTTTTTCAATTTACAGAAAAAGTCCAAGAAAGATGGTGGAATAAGCTTTTCAACAGTGAAGAAGCTATAGACTTGGATAAAATAGACTGTTCCAGACCTCTCGATGATTTGCCAGAAGACCATGTTGCTAAGGTAAAGATACGCATACTTACAAACAACCAAAGTTATCTGCTCATTTTAAGTCACTTAAATAATTATAGATTTATGCAAGGCTTAGCTGGGTCCAAGCTGTGGCATATACAAGACACAGACGAGCCAGAACGTTCATAATATATGTAATTTATTGGATCTAATCATTCCAATTGATAATCATTTTATTTTTTTATGTGTAATTGTCATATAATCTCTCTGTGCGGAGCGAGAGGGCGTGTCAGAAACTTACTGACTAAAACCCACCCGTGTTCCTTCAGTTGCCTGTGTGTTGGCAGAGCGGGAACCCTTTCGGAAGTTCCCGCGACCCCGGCAGAATTGATAAACTCTGCCTATCCAGTCTGCCAGAAGTATATCTCTCCCAAGTTGCACTAAGATTATTATAACAACATGTTTTACCAGAAGGTTTAGGCAGAGTTGCACCTATAATGCACCCACATTTTGCCAGTTATGTTTGAGTCCTATGTAATAGCGGGCGAGCCTAGCCATCAACCACTACACAAATCTAGACTCCGGGCTGCTACTGAGAAATTCCAGATGGAAAAACCCAATAATAATTTGCCCGACCTGGGAATCGAACCCAGAACTTCATGCTCAGCTTAGCTCTTGCAACCTAGACCAACGAGGCAGTCAAGTAAGATGAATATATTATGCCCGTTTTCACTAACACTAGACGACACCTAAATGAACGTCTAAATAAAAGCGCGCTGTTGGATTTTCAATTTTCAGCGCTGGGCGTTGAAAATGAAACAGCAAGCTTTTATTTTGGCATTCATTCAGGATCCACTGGGCCCAAAGAGTTTAACATAGGTGTACCGTCGATACGAAAAGAGGAAGTGAAAACGAGCATTAATACCTTGAATTCTACTTTCATTTCCAGGTCCGTGAGATGCAATGGAATCAAGAGAGGAAAATGCAGGGTCTACCAACAAGTGACGAGATTCGTAACATAGATGTCTTGAAGAAAGCTTGGAACGCTCCCGGATCTCCTTTCATAGGTCAGGAGTTTGATCCTAGCATTATTAGCAACTCTTCACACACGTTGGGATCATTTTCTGGACCCAAGTAATGTGTTATTAAATTATTTTAAACTTATTTTTTAGTTTGTTTGTACCATTTTCTCTACGCCTCCGAATCCAAGTGGGGAGATATAACTACAACCTATACAAGAGGACATTCTGAAAGTGGGCAACATCGCAAATAGATGTCAAATATTTCACTATTTTGATTAAGTAGGCAATATTAAAGTGGGTTTGCATGCCCCAAAAAATGCAGCAACCAAAATTCAAAAGTAATTTATTCAAACTAGGCTGAGAATCAGCACTTTTCGAACGTGAAAATTACAAGACAGTCCCCCATTACGCCCACCCTTCAGCACTTCCTAGTGCTTTAGCTGGGAAGAAGAAGTGGCGCAACAAACTGTCCAGCAGCACAGCTGTCTGTTCAGTTAGAAAAAAAATATTCTATATGTTTAGTAGGATGCAAAATAATTTACATTAATCAACACAAAAAATAATTTAAATTATAAATTAATACACACAGACAGCTAGCACACCAATATACCAACCAAAAATATCGAGAACTATGCTTAGGCAAAAATTAAGACTAAACATAAACAATCCTTCTGTTCATACCCTCATAACGGTGATAGTTCCTGTTCGACAATATTAAGTACTTGGAGGTCACCTTAGATTCTAAATAAAACTTTGCCGCACATATAAATTGTCTCACTAGCAGAATACGGAAATTTATCTTTGTGGTTAACAATCTTCGGTCTATCCTTAACTCCAAGCAACTACTATCTGTAGATTGTGCGTTGTGCCAATCGCTCATAACATATTGTATCACTGCATGGGGTGCAACGCCTAAAACTAACCTTTGGGCACTTGAAAGGGCTCAAAGGGAAGTCCTTAAAGTCGCACTATTCCTTCCTTTCCGTCATCCCACTGTAAAAGTTTATAAGTCCTCCAAAGTCCTCTCAATTTGGCAGCTTTTTATTCTCCATGTTGCGTTGAAACAACGATCTCTTATACCTTTTATAGATACCCATCATCATTCTTACATGAGAAGCAGAAGAAGGAATGTATGCCAACCCAAAACAGTAAAAACTCAATTTGCCCGAAATTTCTTTTTGATTTCTTGACCCGTTTTTATACAACAGACTGAACGATTTACTCTCAATTAATTCCCTAAACAAAACAACTTTTAAAAGAAAAATCATCTTATCACTTTAGCTTATACCCAAATTGAAGACCTTTTCAAAACCATTTCCTAACATAATGTTCCATTGCAACGCACACACAATTACCCCGAACAACACACTCACTCCACATCACACACACTCACACCACACACACTCACCTACATCCTCCCTAGCACGGGATTCTTAATAAATTACTTTATTCCACTATTTTTATTTTGTAAGTCAAGTTTTATGAGCAATATTGTTATATTATAATGTATGACATTTTATTGGAATATTATATGCGAATCAGATCGTCTCTAGTACAACATATAAATGTAAATCTTTGTTTAGGGGGCCTGGTGACCTGACATACAGGTTTTGTAAAAAAAAACTTAGTTTAGGCACCAGTCTTCCACAAATGAATTACTTATAAAATTGTGTCTGTAGACTATTTAATTACTTTCTCTGTAATTTGTGGTAAGAAAAATAAATTATTACTATAATATCTAAATAAAAGCCTTCAGGCATAAAGGGCGTGCCCGCTTACATAAAGCTATATATAGCTGTAACTGGAAGTTATAATATTGATAAACTAGGACCATCAGACGACCAGTCACCACAAGCAGCACCCGTTCACGAGCATAACGCAAAAATCAGCCATTACCCCCCTTGCCATATTTGAGGGAAGGAGGCAACCCGACCGAACGAGGCACCAACGATGCCGTGGAAGTGCCGTGGCGAGGTTTAGGACCAACAAAATTGTATTCACCTAAAGAGGTATGAGTAACAGGGTGTAAAGTTCACTCATCCTCTATAGAAAAGGGAGGATCTTCTGACCAGACGGGTGTCGCGTCTGGTGGGCAACTGCCTACCTAATGATTGATGTCGGGAACTTATATACATACCTGTATGCTGATCGCGCGGCTAACTCTGCTTGCGCTATGCAGGACTTCGCGTGACCTCAGCGTGACCTTTACTAGATCGTCAGGGCACATTGTGGGGACACTCGAAAAAATACCGACCCTATTTCCAATCAAGTTTGCATTAAATAATTTTAGGTCAACTGCCCTAACTTCGCCTGGCGTTCTATGTTTTCATTTTACTTGTAGGGCAATTGAAACTTTGTGTTTTCATAGAGAGCTTTAAGTTTCGATTGCCATACATGTAAAATGAAAAACATATTAAGTACATCTTTTTCATTATAGGCAAACATAGGACGCCAGGCGAAGTTAGGGCAGTTGACAGTATGTTATTAGTTTATTAGTCTCTCGGCTCTATATTGTAATTAATTCGAATTATTTACTTAATTTGAATGAATCGCTAAATTGACATAGTTAAGAAGTCAAAAAATCAAATTAGTCATAGTTAGATAGATTATTTTAATTTTAATGACATGATGTATTTAACTATAATTTTATTTTGACTTTTATTCTCTATTTTTATTTTTATTTTCGCTTATTAAAATTAATTAATTATTTTCTAATTACTAGGTACTGATAATTTTATGCTACTATCAATATTAAAAAAAAAAAAAAATTGTTGTGCCCGACAGGGTCCATGTGAACTATATTTTTATTATAAGATCTTGTAAAACACATGTGATTTGCAATAAATAATTGAATTGAATTGAATTGAAGAACATTTATATACCATGTAGAACTAAAACATTGTTAATATATCCCAATTATTGACTTTTTAGCTTAGTAACGACTACATTGAGATAGATATATATATTGTTCGGACCTACCTACTGTTCGGATTTGGGATTTAAAATAACATGACAAACATTTTATTTAAAACATTTATGAGAAACTTTTTATTAAACAATATTTAATTATTTTAAAAATGTGTAGGGTAACACTATATAAAATTAAAATCCTGATATCACCAGCTTTCCAATCAATGTTTTGTCTTCTAACAGTTTGTGAGCCTGCTTTAAGTTAGCAGCGTTGATTGGGCTCATTGTTTTCGTCAGAGTGCATTTCAGCTTCCCCTCTTCCAGCCACTGGGATATCTCCTTCAATAGTTCATAATGCCTGATCCTGTCTTCAGTATCATATTTTACCCTCGTAGACATCATCTCTGACACAAGAGTAATGCTCTTGTCTTTCAATGGTCGTAAATCTACCAGAGCACTGCTGTCGACAATCAAACATATTCTACCTTGTGGCTTGATAGCTTTCATCAGTGTGTCCCAATACGGTGCGGGGTCGAAATTAACAAGAATGAAGTCAACTCCTGTTCCAAAACCATTCGCTTCTAACTGAGGTATCAGGTCCTGAGTATGGTTGAGAACAATGTCTGCTCCAAATTGGCGCGTAAAAGCTTGTGTTTCTGGTCGCGATGCAGTTCCAATCACTTTGAGTCCCAGATTCTTACCGACCTGCGTCGCTACTGACCCCACTCCGCCGGCGCTGTTGATGACCAACAAAGACTTGCCTTTGTCCTTCTCTGAGATCAGCAAGCGATCGTAAAATGATTCGAAAGTAGTAAGCGAAATGACTGGCATAGCCGCTGCTTGTTCAAACGTGCAGCTCTTTGGTTTTCTTCCCACTTGAAATTGGTCAACAGCTATGTATTGTGCGTTAGAGCCAGTTCTCCTACTGTCGCCAGTGAAAAATACTTCGTCGCCAATATTCCATAAATTGGCTTTCGCTCCCTTGGAGACTACAATTCCGGCGCCGTCAGCTCCCAGGATTTGTGGCGGGTTTTCGGGATTAGGTTTCGGAGCGCGTCGCTTGGCATCAATGGGATTGACGCCCGTAGCCTTAACTTCAACTAATACATCTGATTCCTTAACACTTGGTAAACTCACTTCTACATCGAGGAGACTGTCCGGATCTTCTATCGGCAAATATCTATAGAGTCCAACAGCTCGCATTGTTTTCGGTAAACTTGCCATTGCAGTAATGCGACGCGTGAGTTGCGCTTGCAGAGAAAAATGTAACTGAAACAAAATATATAAGTATTTAATGTTATCATCACAATTTAATATCAATATCATTATCATATCATATCATTTTCATGTCACGCTAATAAACAACACAGTGACAACGCGAAAAGTATGTTTATAACTCACGTTCGTATCGTACGGGTTCTTATCAAAATGTAAGCCTGCGGTACCTACTTGTCTCGGGAGTAGGTAATACTTACATAATAACATTACATTTTAACCAACATAAATTACATAAGTATTACAAATCGCACTAAGTTTCTGTCTTTTTCCCTGGTTATTGCACTTAAAGCTAAAAAACCGCTTCACCGCTTTACCTGTTTATTTTTAATTCATAGCTATATTCTCCGTCTAGGTTTAAACTGTTTTTAAGTAAGTTTAATTATTCATTTGTTTCATTAGGCAACAGGTACCTACTTAAAATGAATTAAAATAACACTAATTTTAAAACGAACGTAGGTACCTAAATGATATATGTATAAAACCATGAACAATCACTATATGGTCTATTTAAATAATACTGCGGTCTCGGTCACCCCTCCGTCTGTCAACCAATCTCTTTGGTCAACCGTATCTGGTTAACCGTATCGTACCTGTAAATCAATACCTAAGGTTAAAATAATAGGTACAATATTGGTGCCAATATTTCGTTTATTCCTGTCAAATGAAGATTTCTCATTGTGAAATAGACTAAAGTGACACAACTTAACTACACATAAGTAGCACTAAGATGGTACTGAGTTATTAATTTAGTGAAATTGGCAATTTTGCTATTCTGAATTTGACATTTTTCAGATAAAATTTTGATTGTCTAACTAAATCTGACTATTTTTAACACAGAAATATTAAAAACAGGAGAAGTGGCAAGGGGGCGTGTCGCCGACCACGTGGAGTTGAGCGCCTCGCTCAGCTATTGAAAAAATGGCCGTCACCGCGAGTTAGTGTGTTGTCAACCGCGATCGTAAAAAAAACGATTATGCCGTCTTGTTAAGTGGGTTCGTGCAAAAATAGAAGCTAAAACAAAATCTTTAGAAGTCATGGCATCAGTTACCACAGGTAAATACAAGTATTTTACAATATTTGTCTTAAAAACCACGAAAAACAACAAGCCGTAAAATATATCTGAGTTGTACTACTTTATTTTTGTTTTCCTATATTATCCCGACAGTATTATTTTTGCATTAAATACATTGCTCTTATACAACCACCTCAGTCTGTCACTGAGTGACTGAACAAGCAATGTAAATCTGACATAACGAAACCTCAATAAGCCGTAATGTCGCATGGTGCGTCCGCTGCTCCGGTCCGCCGTATTTGAGCGCGAGCTAGTGATGTGCGCGTGGAGGTCTGACAAAGTCTATCGACAAGAAAGTCGACTGCGAATTGTTATATTACAATTTCATTTAATTGATTTTTCTTCAATTTGTTAACTCTTGTAATCCGGTTGGAAGGCCGATGTGGTTCTATGCATTTTTACCCATTGTTATTATTTTACAGCGTAATAGACAAATGCGTAACCAAAGATCGTGAAGTAAGTTCAATAATGTTTAGTTTAGTAATCTATGGAATGTCCTTGGGTTTGAATTATGAGATGTAATGTCTTAGCCTCAAGTTACTTCGTCATTTGTTATGGTTATGGTATTTTACTGAAGTCTTCATAAATGCACCATTAGCTTCGTATGCATTATAATAATCAGCATCATATAGTCATAACTAAGGTGCAGAATTTCTAAAGAGGGTTTGAAGCCATATTGTGACGTCATGCATGCTCTAAAATAAGCAATTATAATATGAAAATTACTTTTAATAAGGTTATTATTAAAGAATTGGCAATGGGTCAACATTCATGCTATTTATTTCTTATGCATGCGTGTGTGTTATTGTCACATAAACCCCTAGTTACTAAAGAAAGAAGAATTTAATTTCTTAAAAATACGGGTTTATTAAGAGCCTGCAAACTTACAAGTTTATGATTACCTTCGTATACCTATATAAGTCAGTAAGTCACTAACAAATTGTAATTGTAACGTTTCAGTTTCCCAAAAGAAGCAAGTTTAAAAAATCAATGCATTGATGCCATAGGAAGGTCAGCTAACTGGTTCTCTACAAAAACGAGAATCTCTTTTATGAACATTTTATGGCATCATAATCATATATAACTACGTGTCGTTTGATTTGTAATTGTTTTTAAAATATTTTTATTAATTAATTAAATAATGTTTTGTTGGTTTCATATCGTTTTTGTTTACTTTATTTCCAAAACCTTTATAGTAAATTTATCGATATATTTATCGATAACTCTTCGATTTAGTCAAGCACTATGTCGTATCCGCCCCCGAGTCCCGACAACACACAATGATAATTGTTTTAGTGTGAGTAATTATACGGAAAAAGTACGCTGTGTTTTAAATAATAAGGTTTATATTTAAATCCTATTTAACTGAGAGGACATTTAGAGTGAGACATGAGGATGCTTATTCAGATATCAAACAAATAAAAGCTGGTGTACCGCAAGGAAGTGTTCTTGGACCTATCCTGTACCTATTGTACACCTGCGATATTCCTGAAACCAATAACAGCGTCATTGCTACTTTTGCAGACGACACGGCTATCATGGCTACAGGTGTCACTCACACAGAAGCAGTGGAGAAGGTACAAACTGCCGTTAATGCCATCACCGATTGGACAAAAACATGGAAAATCAAATTAAATGAATCTAAATCGACACATATCGACTTCACAAACCAAAGACCTAATTATACACCAGTATATATTAACAATCGTGTAATACCACACGAAAATACGGCAAAGTACTTGGGCATGACGCTAGACGCAAAACTTCGCTGGAAGGCTCATGTCAAAAAGAAACGCCAGGCGTTAGACCTTCGCTATAAAAATATGTACTGGCTACTTAGCAGACATTCTAACTTGTCAGTGTATAACAAAGTACTTTTATACAAGCAAGTACTCATGCCAGTATGGACATACGGCATTCAACTTTGGGGATGTACAAAACGGACTAACGTTGATATCATACAAAGATTCCAAAATAAGGTACTTCGGGCTATAGTAAATGCTCCCTGGTACGTCAGAAATGATGACATCCACCGAGACCTTGGAGTGGATCTTGTAACTGAAGTTATAAAAAAACACGCCGAAGCACACGAGCAGAGGCTTCTTCATCATGTGAACGTCGAGGCTATCCAGCTACTTGACACCACAGACATAGTGAGAAGACTAAAAAGAACTAAACCATTTGAGTTAGTTTAGTAAAGTTAGTGTAATGCAGTGCAGTGCAGTGAGTGCTTCGCTACGTTTAAAGAACACGTGAACAAAGTGTCTATCAACTTAATAGAGACTATAAGAAAAGTGCCAATGGGCACATTTCTTAATTTTGTATAAGGTTTAGCAAATTAAGTTAAATTTAAATTACTTATTAGCCTCAAGGTCTAGATTGTAATTGTATGAGTAACCGTTTATTAGCGAGTACTTCATAAAAAAAAAAAAAAAAAAAAAAAATATTTAAATGACTGAGTTATCGATGGCGCGTGTGTGCACTTGTTCGTAGTATTGTTTTGACAGAACTGTGTGTGCAATATTAGCGTTAAGGAGGGGCAATTGTGGCTTCATCGGTTTTCTATACATTTTGAACTCCACGCCATATCTCCTTCTTTATTATATCTATGATTTTTAATCTTGGTTTAAAAAGGTGTGGCATAAAATAAGTTGACATGAACTAAAATTCACAACAACACCTCGACTACAGATGCAAAAACAGTACGAGTAGGTACTGTATCTTTTTTTCTTTGCTTATATCTCGAAAATATTATTGCAATCACCAATCAACCCGCTATCTACTCGTAATTCCACAAGACATTTTCGTAAACGATTTCGACAAATTTGATTCATTTTGACAGTTCAACAAGTTTCATTGCGTTATTTACGTTGTTGAGCAGATTTATTTTCGAGCTTATGAAGCAATATATTAGCAATTTGTTTCAAAACGATTCAAATTTCGATTGATCGTGTATTTCGTAATTAGGGTACCGTTTGCAGAGTTCGCCCCTTATTACATGGGACATAACATAACTCGCGATATGTGGATGTACTAAAAGGTACACCTATGCATATTCATTCAGAATTTTATCCATTCGCGTAACACTTACTCACCCCTCTTAGGATTCTCATTTCAGCTGCAAATGCCTTACATTCGTCCATTTCGTTAGGTAAAACCGATGTTTTAAAGATCTTCCCTAATAGCTGGTTATGACCATATTTTCTTGTGAGTATGGAGTCTTCTCCGATCAGACCGCGACCAAAACTTGACTTTAAAGAGGGCGATTATGGATCTTTGGATTATGGTCCTGTTAACTTCCCTTGTACAAATTACTTGAAAAATCACACCCATGATTGAACGGCATTTTCAAAGTCCTCCTTCGGTTCCAATTGTAAAAGCCCAAATTACCAATTTTGTGTATTGTTGAGTTAAAGATGATGTACAACTTAGATTTGTTTTATTAGACATCGTGTAACATTAACATAAAAACAATAGGACATTTTCAATACCTTACCTACTAAAATACAGCTATAGAGTATTTATTTTAAAACCTTATAAAACTAGAATCCTGATAGCACCAGCTTCCCAATCATTTTCTTCTCTTCTATTAATTTGTGAGCCTCTCGTAAGTTAGCAGCGTTGATCGGGCCCATTGTTTTTGTCAAAGTAGTTTTTAGCTTTCCATCTTCCAGCCACTTTGAAACTTGTTGAAAAATTTCATACTGCCTGATTCTATCTTCAGTGTTATACTTCACTCTAGTGAACATCATCTCTGACACTAGAGTAATGCTCTTGTCTTTCAATGGTCTTAAATCTACCAGAGCACTGCTGTCGACAATCAAACATATTCTACCTTGAGGCTTGATAGCTGTCATCAGTGTGTCCCAATACGGTGCGGGGTCGAAATTAACAAGAATGAAGTCAACTCCTGCTCCAAAACCATTCGCTTCTAACTGAGGTATCAGGTCCTGAGTATGGTTGAGAACAATTTCTGCTCCAAATTCACGCGTAAAGGCCTGTGTTTCTGGTCGCGATGCAGTTCCAATCACTTTGAGTCCCAGATTCTTACCGATCTGCGTCGCTACTGACCCCACTCCGCCGGCGCTATTGATGACCAACAAAGACTTGCCTTTGTCCTTCTCTGAGAGCAGCAAGCGGTCACAAATGGACTCGAAAGCAGTAATCGTAGTGAGTGGCATTGCGGCAGCTTGTAAAAAAGTCCAGTTCTTG
Organism: Xanthia togata; assembly: GCA_963853775.1. Classification (NCBI taxonomy): domain Eukaryota; kingdom Metazoa; phylum Arthropoda; class Insecta; order Lepidoptera; family Noctuidae; genus Xanthia; species Xanthia togata. The sequence continues at coordinate 20,430,199 of OY970795.1, read as the reverse complement.
GGTTTTCTTCCCACTAAATATTGGTCAACAGCCATATACTGCGCGTTAGAGCCATTTCTTGATACGCTGCCAGTGAAAAATACCTCATCGCCTACGTTGAATAAATTTGCATTGGCCCCCTTGGAGACAACGATTCCAGCGCCGTCCCATCCCAAAATCCGAGGCGATGTTTCTATATTCGGCTTCGGAGCTCGTACTTTTGTATCAATCGGATTTAATGCTGTAGCTTTGACTTCCACCAACACATCAGATTGCAGAACACTTGGTAAACTCACTTCTAAATCGACTAAACTGTTGACGTCGGTTATCGGCAAATATTTATAGAGCCCGACGGCCCGCATTGTTTTCGGTAATTTGAACATTGTAATATCTTGAGCCGCGTGTGTAGTGGTTGCAAGCAGAAATATAACTAACAATCTAAAAGTGATAATCATTGATTGACAATAAATTCTCACCGCGTTATAATGATGCGAACGACAACTCTTAACCATTTCTCGAATAAACATCAGCCGGCGCCGGCGCCGGGGTCGCGATGGGCCTGTTTACTAACTCTTGTACTCTGAACATACTCGCACATCATGACTATACAACTTCACGTTAATCAGTTAGGCCTAGCACACATTCAACGCTGCGTGCGTCATTCATTTATACAAGTTCATGCAATTGATAACAGAACCGCTTTAAAAAAAGGCGCAATCTGCTTTAAAATGCATGTCATGTTTGGTATTTTTGCAAATTAAAGCGCTGCTGTAGTTCATAACTATCTACTCGTAGATAAAAAAGCTGTTATATCAGCTATGCTCATGTGTGATAGATAACTGGCAACCTGGGCTCTGGCATTCATTAGTATCTATGTAATAGATTAGGATTTTCGGGAAATTCCCATTTAACGTGGACTCCTTAAACTGTCTGACAAAAACAAGACACCCAAAAATAAGCAAAAACTGGAGTTACTGGAGAAACCCGCAAGCTACAGTTAAACGTAGTCCCACCGTTACGCTCATGGATTCCAAGCTTTATCTACTTCATTTACACGTGACCCCGGCTTGACATTAAATTATGTAAAAAATGTGTCTCGATAGCAAAGGATAAACTAGTCTCTCTATAGTTTAAACAACGTATATATTAGGTCCTATGAAATCATCGTTTTGTATGGAGCATTTTAAAGAAGTTGCATTTTTCATACTAACATTTTCTTAATTTATTTAACAACCATGAACACAAATGTTTTAAAACTTTTATGCACTATTGTTTAAAAACAAAGATAACGTATGCCACTTAGATTAAGCGACAAAAATAAGTTTTGGCTTAGTTTTAAAACATATAGTGGTCATTTCTGCTAACAAAAAGAGGAGTCATTTTTAAGGTATTTTTTATGTTTAGAAAACTATAAGTAATAAGGTTTTTTTACTATTGGTAGTTGTCTATGATGGTCATTATTAGATATAATATCAAGCAATTGATGAATATTTTAAATCATAGAAGTGACGAGGTTCTCTATTTGTGAGAAAAAAACGCCAATTTCATAGGTGGGGGACCCAATATTTTGATACTGCTAACATATAATCCACTCCAAACAGAAAAATAAAATGCGAAGACTGTCCTTGAATTTGATCGCACTAACTTCACAGATCACATGTTGCATCAGCGCATTGTATACGAAATTTTGCTGATTAATGCTACCTACTCAACTAAATAAATTTTGACAAAAACGTCACTATTAGGGTGAAAAGTTCATTCTTATTCATAAATTGCTTTCATAGTAACTAGCTATATTATGATGGCTAATTCTTTAGATTGCGATCAATATAGTAAACATCAATCATCAAAACGGTTGACGACATACATAAAGGTATTTCTATTCCTATTCCTGCTACGGGAAATAAGGTCACGGTCATTGACCATGATACATATGTCCGAGGACTAATGTCAAAAGCCAAACACGGCTCTATTGACTTCCTTTGAGGTTGTCCCACTGGATCATAGCGAATGTTCCTACTTTCAAAAACCACTTAAAATCCAACGTGTGTATCGTGATATTCAGTCTTATATTGTTACAATAAAAGCATTGTAGCTGCTGCTCAGTTTTTATCGTCATCTATCAAGTCTAAATTCCCAATTTCCTAGTGGAGGACGTTCTCAAGAGACCGCTTTGAAGAAACCTCTTCATCATCATCCTGTCCGTATCCCAAGTTATAGTTCGATTCAAAGTTAATGGCGGCTCGGAAGTAAGCTGCTCGCTGTGCAATACCGCCCTCCTCACCCCCACTGACCCATGAATTTGTTACTGCGCACTCGCCTCATGTTCCGAGGCGCCATTATGTTTTTATCGGGCTGTACTAAGGGTCGGTGCAGCATGTGTTTTATAGACGGTGTTTTGCAAACCTTCGTTGCGCGAGCTTTTGTTACGCAAAAAACATTAATTCGTGAAACATTATCACAGCATTTTATTTACATATTTAAACAGACTTTAACTACCGGCTGATGATTATCTGAAGTTAAATATGTAGTTTTCTTATCGTATCTTATCAAAGCGACTAGCTCAACAATTTATATAAATATCGTTAGCGTTACACGTAGTTGGTAGTGGAGATAACATAGATCCTTGAGGAACACCAGTGCATATAATAAGGATTCGATCATTCAAGTACAGAGCAAACCTTCAGTAGACTATTAAATGTCTTATTTAAAATACATCGTACCTATTCTGGACAAGTGTGGCACTATAGTTGATGTGGTAAAGCAAAATGAAAAAAAAACTATTGTTTCAGACCTTGTCGAAGGCTATTGGTAATTCCATATACCGATATCTGGGAAATTGAAGATGTTGCAACTTGATGCCGCATTAAACAAAGAATTCATGTTAATGAGTACAGAATAGTGTTACATCGACTTGTGTACCCATAGATCCCCTTCTGATCCAGAGGTTTAGTGTACCATGATTTTAAATTTGTACATACTTATGTAGTCAAATGTGAGTTGGGAACGGATGTCTTTGTACTTCTACTTATACAGATCTATTTCATCAGGGTTAAAAAACAACGACTGGATGGATGCTTGTACATTTATTTCTAATAAGATATGGCTCCTCTTCCTCACTACATTACGTTCGTTACATTCAATTATTAACATTTACACAATATAATACAAGCAGATCATATATCACAGAGTACGCGTAACAATTCACAATATGCGAAAAATAAACCTTTTTTAAATATTTTGTAGCCTCTTAATACGTCATATTTAATTTGTATAACAATATTTAGACTATTTATGGTAATAATATACTTTAAGAATTAATAGCAAGGTGAAACCATTAATCTAATATCCATGAAAGTATTAGAAGGTCTTGGTTAGTTCTAAAATATTCATGAATAGGCTGAGCAGTTAGCGAATGTGTATTTTTGCAACGTGAACGATTTATTCGAATCCCATCGACTATTTATAGAACTTTGAACAAGTGCATGTATTCAGTAGTAATGTTCCTATCTATGACTTTAAGGCGAATGGGCAATTTTAAACTCATCTAACTATAGCTGTGGGTCTCGATACGTATAGGTCCCTTTTGTAGATACCTACCAGGCAGCTAACATACTACTTAGCTGCTTGGTACAGATATATAAATTAATAATAATAGATTTATTTGCGCAAACACAGTAGTATAGCACAGAGTTGGTTAACCTTTTGGTATCACCATAAGGTCAATGAACTTAATGAGCTTGAATTTGTACAAAATCAAATCTCATAACAATAGCAACAAATAATAATATGAATAACATTGAATTCAGGATTTATTTTAGGTTGATTTTCACACATTTATATTAAACACATCAAAAATATTTTATAAACTGTAAATATTTTTATATCGTTCAATTCTAAAACATTAATTGAATAATATTAACTTTGTAAAAATACACGAAAAGTTTTATACAACCTGTTCCTTTTGACATCCCAAAAATCTCAAATAAAAAAATGAAAAATAATTCATATGCCAGTTGATTCTTTCGCGTGGTTTCATAGGCGACAATAACCGTCTTTTAATGATTTTATTCTGAAGATCACGTCTAAACGACTAGTGTTAATGATTTGGAAAATATATATATATTAAATTAGAGCATTTTTTAAATAACTTAATCTGTGAATATTTTAGATTATGTTTATATTATTAACAGCCAGTTGCAAAAACGACCTTGAATAATAATTTCCATTAACTTGTTTTAACTTGCTGCAGAAAGCAACATTAGACTCGATTTTAATGGTTCTTTGATTAAATTAATGAAATCATTAGCGATCATGTGTAATCCATTTCGTAATGGGGCATTAATGTTGTGTATTTGTGAAACTGGGTGTAAGTGTAATTAATTTGTAAAGTGATGTCTAACGGGATAAAAACTGAGAATCACGTAAAAACTATCAAACGTATTTTTTTGAAACCTTCACCCCTTTTTTATCTTTTAGTATACGCGTTTTATTAAAATTCCTTTTGTTTTATGTATAATAAATTAATAGACAGCGCTCCTTGATGGGCGAGTTCTATTACTGGCTGGACGTACGACGCGTTGCGTAAGCTCAGCACATAACACGCAAGCTAACCACTTAAGGCCACTGGTATTTAGTGGCGTCCTATACCATAGAGTTATGGGATAACAAAAGGAACACCTTGTATATAGTATAAACATGAATATAATAAGCTGCCTTGTTCAAGATATTCAATTGAACTCCGTAGTTTTTCTTAATTACTTATAAATCACGATATATTTTGGTTTAGGTACATAATACAGACGATTAATCTAACATTATGATTAAATAAGTATAACGTCAAATTAAATTAACTGCGAAACTTCACAGAAGTGATGGGTATCGATATCTAATCACAACACAAAACAAAAAAAACATAAACCATATATCCATCTCTTTTGAAAAAAAAAGAGATGTATAAATGGTTTTTGTTTTATCGTGAAGTTTTGCTAGTTAATTCAATTCGATCTTGTATAATTTACAACTTACGTCATTCAAAGCAGGGATTTAACACGAAGCGAATAATTAATCTAACTATCTTTTTTTTATAAACCAGTACTTAATCATTTAATATTATACTTATATAAATTCACAATATCTTTGTAACCATCTGCGCAATTTCTCATATAATTATTTAGCTGACGTTATGAATAACTTCCCCTCATAATATTGTATTTATACGATAATAATTGCTATAATTTATTTAAAAAAAATTAAACAAATTATGGTGTTTTTCAAACATTTTCTGATCCTTCCATGTTTGATATGAATTCTCCGTAGATTTTCTAGTTGCACAATATTTTTACACTTTATCTAGGTATAAACCAGGTACAATTTATGATGGATATTGATACCAAAAGTTATAAGTAATAGAAGAACATTAATAAATTTCCAATTTGATATGTCCTGGCCATAATTATCCACAAAAGTCTTTGACAGATAACATTCCTTCTTCGGATTTAATTTTAATACTGATAGGTAATTATAATTTGTACTGGTAAAGTTGATTTTGCACGATGTGCATTTTAGAATTTGCACAATTATACGTGCACAATTTTAATTAAAATTAAAATGTGTGCATAGGTAAGCCACTTTAATCTCGTTTAAGCAAACTTCTGAAAATAAGTAGGAATTTATAAGCTATATAGGTAGGTGTATAAACTTCTAGATATATAAATATTTTGATTTACCTACGTACGTACACGAGTGCGTGAGTGTGAGTGCGTCCCAACGCGTTGGATTTTCAACGCTCGGCTCAACACCGAGAGTTGAAAATCCAGTGCACGATAAAATCCCGCCGCGATATATTTACGACCTTGCGAACGTGGGCTAAAGGTATGTGCTAAATGTTTCCTGCAAACGCCACGTGTTGCTACCGCGCTCTTGCCTCTCAATTTGGACACACCTTTAAAATAATGTAACTGCCTGTCTGTCACTATTATTGATTGAAACAAATTTCACGATTTCTGAATTAGCATGTTCTATTCAAATGCGGACATGAAAAGTAGGTCACTGTATTATGGTAGGTATGGTTCACATTTTCACTCGTGTTAAGGCTCCCGCAGACAGTGAAGCGACGGCGCGGTGCGACACCAGTAGAGCAATTTCCGTGAACTTTCAAAGAAATTGTTCGACCTGTCGCGTCCCGCCTGTCTGCGTGAGCCTTTATGCCCTGAAACTTTTGTTTTGTAGGTAACAAGACGTTAGTTTGCAGAAACGTGATTGTCTCATTAGGTACTATACATTTACTTCGTGACTTTCTAACACCAATCGTGATATTTTACTTTATTTACTCTTTTAAAAGCGTACAAATATATAAACTGTTATGTTAACATTAATTTGCGACTCCATTATTCCGATTTCTCTTCACAAACACTTATTTTATAACATCTTTTATACATCGAGAACTCTTAAATTCTATCTGTTTAGAATTTTTGCCACAAATATGGCTAATTGTAACTTACATTTTATTCTAGGAAGCAGAAATCACGGCACTATTATTAAAATAATTAACATTCCAATACTGATTTAAAAAATTAAAACTGCCTTACGATGTTTCGGCTTTAGTACACAAGATACGCAACAATCGCAGGGTGGAGCACCTCTATGGCTTACATAATTATTACACAAATAGCTTTCAAAATGAAATACTCGTACAGCAAAGGCCTTTCCTAAAATAGTAAATTTTGTACTAAAGCCGCCAATTTACAAGTTTACTGCACCGCATACTTGCAGAAGTCATGGGCCCCCGTACATTCGACGCTGGGTCTGTGAGTAGAGTCCCATATGCCAGGGCCGCATCGTTGACACATCCCTACCAGTGTGCAGGGGATCCGGACTAGCTGACGGAACTGGTGGACGAGACCCCTGGCCTTGCGTAAGATGAGGCGCCCATCCATGTACATTGCTGAAATGTGATAAAAAATGAACTTTTAAAAAGGCTTTTAATTTTAAAAAGAACTGACTTTTACCTACCATATACCTATCAGAAACTGTGTGATCTTCTGTTATCAAAAAATAACCTAATCCTGAACGATGCTTTAGCATTAAGGTTCGTGCAGACTTTGACGACATGTCACGCGTTGTGGCACCGGTAATTGTTTTACCATGAAGTTGTTTTATTAAGTCTCACACTACACTACTCGCGAAGTTGATCGAAGTTAAGCGAATACGAGAGTGTAGACGGGCATCACTTCGGTTCGTTTCGTGCAGCCTCCGCTCGCCTCGGGCGACTTCCAATCGTTGTCGGTTTTTGCGCCCGAGTCAAAGGACTCGAAACGTCCTGTAGTTTTTCGCACGAGTGTGTAGTCACGTACTTCGGGCTTCGGTCAACTTCGACGACTACTTCGTTGAAGCAACTTTGCGAGTAGTGTAGTGGGGTTTTAGAGTCACGTCGCGCCTGTTTGCGGAAGCCTTTATTAATCTTGATTTAAAGTATAGATTTGAGTAGAGATATTATGTGCAATCTGCAAGATAGCCGTTCTAGAATGGACCTTGATCGCTAAATTCTATCCATGACATAATATGGCTCTTAAGAAAGGAACATCTAGTGAAATCATATCTGATCAATGACTAATGAGTCTTGTCGACACGTCTGTTGTTTGTCTCACTGTCCTTAGATGTGGATGTGTTCTTTACGAACCTAAAGAACTAAAATGCAGCAGCATCTCGTCAGTATTGAGGTCCTGCGCGATGACGTCATCCGCGTACACGGCGATGATGGCCAGGCATAGGAAGAGATGGAAGTAGTCCGTCTGGTAGTTGGCCCAGCAAGCCTCCCACATACGAAGCGCCACTGCTTCCGTGAACTCGCGTTTGAAACATCTGTAATTACAGTTACTTACGTAAGAACTTACATAACATAACATCACGCCTGTAATCCCTAAGAAGTCAGGTAGAGGTGTGCCTACAGCAACATCCACATTTCGCCAGTTATGTTTAAGTCCCATCCCATGTAATAGTGGGAGAACCTACCTATTGCCATCATCCGGGCAAAACCGGAGTGCTACTGAGAAATTCCTGATGGAAATAGCCAATAATATTTTGCCCGACCTGATAATCGAACCCAGGACCTCATATTCAGCAGTAGAGCTTGCGAACACTTGAGCAACGAGGCAGTCTAATAAAAAAATAAAAGGTTGAAGAGTCTGTCTGCCAAGCCTTTTAAAGTCAAAGGAGTGTTTTAGACTTTTAGTCTTAAATGTGCAAAAGAGGACAATATTATATCGTAATAGTTACTGGATTGCCATATTTTTTAGGCCTACCACGTTTTTAATTAACATTAATAATTACAAAGTGGAAGGTTTCTGAGAGAAAATCCGAAATGGTTCCTTCATAATAAGTTGGAGTGCCAATTTATTACTCCGTAAGTCCTAAAACTTGTTTTATCAACTTTAATTAATTACAAAGTGGAAGATTTCTAAGAAAACACATTAATTAAGGTTCCTATTTCATAATATAATTGTGGAGTTCCTACTTCTCCCTAATCCGTAATAAACAGAAAGCCAAGTTTCTACGATTTATTTCAATTACTATTTAGGTACATAACAACATTTTTCGCTAAACTATTTTCTCGGTAGGTACCAAATTTTTCTGTGAAAGTTTTTCCTATGAAGAAAAATTCAAGGAATCGAATGAATGAATTGCACCGATCCCAGCGTGGTTTAACCTGACTCGATAAATCGAATGAACCCCAAGATTTGCACTAGCCCCTGAAGCCTCATGTTTCATGGGACTACAGAAGCCATTGCATATCAAGGAGTAGACCGGGGGCCGATGTAATGATAGGGAAGACGTGCCCTTAGGATAAGGAAGGATTTGCGAGCCGTACCGGATATGCATCCTTGAGTAGGCAATGGAATAGTGTAGAGACGGGTGATATTTATCTATGGATGGGCATCTTTTTATGACAGCGCCGCTAGGTTGGTTCGGTTCAGGTCCAGCTTCGACGTCAAAATTTCGAACTTAACAAAAAGCCAGACTTGGAATAATCTTATAAAATTGCATGTAGTAGGCAAAGATTATACTCTAGGAATAATTAAATTATGTCTGACTTTGATCCTCCCTTCGTCGACAGTGTGTGGGTTTTGCGTGGGGTTCAAGTTGAATGAAGAATAACAAGTGAATGAGCAGTACAAAGGTTATGACATTCTACGAATGTAGGCGCCTACATAGGTACCTATAGATTAAAACCATCTTATAGGGGAAGAAAACCAAACGGTGATGTTTGGCACAAAGGAAAGGGGGTATTGTATGACTTCCAGTCTAAGGGCTTAATAAACAAGCTTTAAAAATAGATAGGTCCGGTAATCCACATGAATCTGCCTTATCAATTCAGTAAGGTAAGTGGAGGACAAAAATATTTTCTTATGAAACTTTTAGCTAAGCTGTTTGGCAATTGCCGACTGATACCCGAATCGAGCAGTTCGGTGTAATAAAATTGAACATTTCAAAACCGATGGGGGTGTGCCAACAATAGGCACCCTAACCCTTGCCTTCCACCTACATAATACTTACAGAAGTATCCAACGATGACAGAACAGCAACTCCATAGCATCGACATGTTTTTCCAAATGCTTGTAAAAGTGTGGCAACATTATCCTTATTAGTTCGCGTAGGTAGCTCTGAAAGCAAAATTTCGTGCGTAGGAGTTTTCAATAACGTCACAATAAAAAGTAATAACATCGTTGTAATCTGTCTGATTTATATCGATATGATAGGATTATAGGTACCTGTGACTCACTTGTTATAAAGATTATTGGTCATTGGTATAGATAGGGGATTATAATTCTTTAAATATTACCAAAGAAAAGAAAGGAAGAAAATAAATTTATTTGACTCAGGTTAAAACAAACAATATCCACACAAAAAACAGAAAAAATAAAAAAGTATTTTCGCATTAAAGACTTTTGCCCCAACCTATTAGTATATATTATGTAGGTACAAGTTTTAAGGTTTAAATGCCCCTGGCTGGAGGCTTTGAGTTAGTAGCTTAAGGCAGCCGCAGGATTGACCGGTTAAGTAGTCATCACCTCAGAGGTGAGCTACGAGATGCCAAAGAAAAAAAAAAAAAAAGGTTTAAATTATTTTTTATTTATTTTTTCTGTTTTGTTTTTTGTGTGGATATTGTTTGTCTTAACCTAAGTCAAATAAATTTATTTTCTTTCTTTCTTTTCTTTACAAAGAATGCTAAATGCATCAGGAAATATGTAAGCCTACATTTTATTGTTACTTAAAGTTTGATAAGCATTTTTGTTAAAGGCAGGTTACGAAAAGCTAACAAGGCTTTATTGATTTGGCTTCAAAGCTCGCATAAATAATAAAGTCGATTAAACAACCAACTAGACGGACTAAAAAGTCAATGAAACGATAAAGTAAACTGAATTTCCTAATTATGAAAATATCTTTGTTCTTGTGACCACAAAACTGTGTTTTAAAGTTGGTTGTACTGAACACAATTGAACAAGTTATGCAAAGTACTTATAAATTCACACAGTTTTAGGTAATATCTAAGTGGGTTTTACGAAATTAAACAAAAAAAGGCCTTATACATTATGTTAGAACATAAAAATAATGTTACTGTAAAGAAACAAAGCCGACACCAATGAAGCTATACGATAACTATTCGTTTACCTACATTATTCGACAGTAAACAGTTGTATCTTACAAGATTGTTATCCATATCGTTGTCTGTTGGCGTGCACACAAATATGGCACGCTGCATCAGACCCACGAAACACCAAAACGCTTCGGCCTCACATTTTATCTCGCAGAGCACTGGAGCTAAGAGGTCACTCATTCCTTGTGTATAGCTGGAAAATAAAATTCGTATCTTTACTTAAAACACAATTTTATTCCTGCTTCTCCACCTCGCGAGGCAGGTATCCACCAAAACAATGGAAGAGAATTCAAATAGAACCGTACGTCGGAAAATGTTACCGGCATTATTCCGGATGTGTGACACAGGCCCTGAATCTCATTAATATCTTCTGCAAATTTTGCAACCCTGTATATGATCTGGGTGCCAATAACATGATCATCAAAAGAAAATAAAAAAGGTTTTGCTACGAATCCTCGCGATCGTTTAAAATCTGTCCAACAAGATGACCTTTTCGAACACGACAGATGAGCCTTGAATGCGAAACGGCTCTATACGCAAGGACCAATGACGCAGCGTTTCCAAGTATCTATAGTAATTTATTTCAGTAAGCTGTTGGGTGTAATTAACGCTTAGTATTGATATGGAACAATGAGCGTCGCTATATGGTATACAAAAGCCGTTGTTTCTAATAACTGGCAATTAACAGAACAAAACAATTAATTATCCTTACCCTAAAACTGGATTATATACAGCGTAGTTCAACAATATATTCTTCATAATTTCTACGTTATAATTATTTTCCCCGGCGAAAAACGGGTTGCCTCTGTCAGTTCTGACCACATCTTTCTCTATCACACATTGTACCGTCTTCCAGAATGCTGCGTGTTGCTCAGGAGTCATCTTTTCCAGTCTTCTTCTCGAAATTTCTTCGTATTCTCTTGCCCTTATCTGGAGAATTATCTCTCTTTCGTCATAAGTAGAGTTATACGGGTAGCAGTGTAAGAGGAAAGGCCACACTTCCCTCCTCAGCTCCTTGTCCAACCCTCCGAAAAAGACGCATTTCCTCAAAAAAAGATCATCTTCGATGACTCCTTTTCCATTCATTATCTTCCCGTAGAATAATTCGGGGGAGATTTTAGGCAGTTTCCCTTCTTCGGGATGTTGTTCAGACTTTTGTACTTCAGGACGGCATACCATGAAATGACGATAGGGCAGGTTGGGCTCTTCAGAACCTGCGGACACAATGCCTACTTACGTTAGCAGAGTTCCAAGTAGATAGATATATTAAAAAGTTTGTATAGTTCTGGTAGTCTAGTTACCTGGAGTAAGTTTGATGTTGTGTAGCAACGAGTGCCATCGATGGAGCACTTGTGCTAAATGATCCAGTCCTCCATGGTGGAAATGAAGGATTTTGTACTGAGACTCCCGGGAGGCTACCACTAGCTGCCCACATGTGCAGTTGTCATCGTTGAAGAACAGCCGCAGTGACCGCATCTGACTCAGGTCTACTGAGAACCTGAAGAAAGTAATTGTAGATTGAATAGTATCCAAGATGGAACAGAATAAGAAAGAACGAATACAATAAGATAGACCAACATGGAGTATCTAGACTAAACATTTTATCATCCCAGTCCCGCGCAAGTTAACTGCTGAAGTATCAGTGAAAACAAGCAAATAAAATTGCCAAGAAACCATAAAGAAGTTGGCTACTTGGGTACACATAAGCAGTAAACGAGTAATCCATAATACACGATCAATCAGAATTTGAATCGTTTTGAAACAAAATGCTAATTCATTGCATCATAAGTTCGAAAAAATATATCTTTGTTGAGAAGATTTTTTTTAAATTTACGTTGCTGAACTGTCAAAATGAAACAAATTTGTCGTAATCGTTTACGAAAATGTATTGCGTAATAAGGTAACTGATCTAGATGCGTGTTTTCATGTGACACTAATGCGCGTAACGTATACCTACCGTTAACAATACTGAAGATTCCAGAAAAACGCGAAGCATGAAACGTTACATATCTTACATGTACTTAAATGATCCTAATCGTGAGTCGTGTATCTCCCACGCGAACCGCAAAATGTAGTATCCGGGATAAAGATTAATGTTTTCTATGTTCGCAATAAGTTCAACTTAGCCCGTAGCGTTGTCTCTGAGGAATATCAGACTTGCTGACTTGAATATCTAGTACCTAAATGTACAGTTGTTTTCTTTACCTGCTTTATTTGTTACCTATGCAAATATGTCACCATATTTGCATAACAAATATACAAGCTTATCAACATGCTTTCCAAACAATCGCGTCAAGCGATTAATCGGAGAATGTTGTCCATTTCTCGTCGATTTTGTTAGTAAACCATGTTGCCCAACAACATTTCGTTATGAGAACTTTTAGTCATAAGTAGTCTCACCAATACTAACCTACGAGTATTCTCTGTAGTTTCGGACTTCATTGTGTTGTTTTACATGACCAAACAAAAAATAAGAAGTACTGACGTCTGTTTCATACCGACTGCAGAATAGAAATATTCAGCAGTCAGTATGAAACAGGTATCCCAAAAATAGAATCGGTATTCTACCTATGGCTCCTTCCCCAGCTATCTAATTACGCAACACATTTTCGTAAACGATTACGACTAATCCGTTTCATTTTGACAGTTCAACAACATTCATTGCGTTATTTACGTTGCTGAGCGGATGTTTTTTTCGAACTTAGGAAGCAATGGATTAGTAATCTGTTTCAAAACTATTCAGATTCTGATTGATCGTGTATTACGCAATTAGGGTACTGAAATCTAGATTTAGAAGAAAAGTGTTTTGTTAATTTGAAGCAGATTTTGATGATCAAGATTTCATAGACGAAGACGCTTTATATTAATTTACTAGTGTCTGATTGACGCGAGTGTTTTCCAACAAAGAAACAATTGTTGTAACTAATAAATTCATAAGTTCATCACCCTTTATAGCAGGTTATCATATTCTAGTTACTTAATAATGCGGTATTGCCGTGCGGAATCAGGTCATCGAATAAATAAGAAGCTTTACTTTTGTAGGTCGTTTACTTGCTGCCCTATAAAGTATGTCACGCTCCTTACAAGATATATTAATTAAGTTATCGAGCCGCACCATGTTCACTGATCCCTTACATGGAGCTCTAATAAAAGGATTAGGTAATCCTTAGGGAATATCAGCACAAGATTTTCAGATGAAGTTGTGTTGCAATGAGGTTTATATTAAGAGAATATCTCTGGGGTATCAGGAATATTATAAACTTTAGAATAGGTCTACATAATTATGGGAAATGTAATCAGAGCAATTAGTAATGCCAAGCCCGAACAACTAAGTCGTACTCGCTGGCTTGCCGCCAACTTACATTTAAAAGGGTAACAAGGGTAACCTAATGTTTATAAAACATTTATAGGTAAGTAGTTACTTAACCTCATTCAAAATCTATTCATATCTTTGAATTACATTACCTATGTCTGAATATGACGATTTCCTTCATTTTATTCATAGATACAGAAATGCAAACAGCGTCGACAGTCTTATGTAAGTGCACGTCTCAATAACACTTTGACCTTTGTAGTTTCTCTAGAATCAAGATCCTTCCAGTAGAAATTTAGGTAAGTAGGTACTTACCTAAAATTTGATGTCCAATTATTTGCCCGCGTGGTTGTCGGAAATTATCCCACGGGAATGTAGGTACCTACTACCGGAATAAAAAGTATCCTAATTATGTCCTAACCTAACCCAGCTATCTAATTATGCAACACATTTTCGTAAACGATTACGATAAATTTGTTTCATTTTGACAGTTCAACAACATTCATTGTGTTATTTACGTTGCTGAGCAGTTTTTTTTTTCAAACTTATGAAACAATGGATTAGCAATTTGTTTCAAAATGATTCAAATTCCGATTGATGGTGTATTACGTAATTAGGGTACGGATCATCCTAATCCGTCCAACCGTTGCGTTGGCGTGAAAAGCTAAAAGACAGACAGTGTTTTATTCGCATTTTTAAGTATGAATGAATATGAATGTCTCGCACATTCTGTGGCCGCTTAACATTCAAGAGGGATGAGCTTTTGAGGGTATAAATGAATTGTACGAGCAATAATGACATTCTAGGCGCGGTACGGCCCGGCATGTGCCTTGAGCCTGGGAGGAATGCAATTGATGATAGGGATAACGATGTGAGTATGTGACCTTGACGTTTTTCGCTCAAGGATCGTTAATATAGCAGGGGTGAAAAATATAATTATGCGGTGGCTAAAGTAGGTACTTATCATGGTGCACGAAAATAACCATCAGTCCAGCGTACTCAGGACTGTGAGCCACTCTTTGCTGATTGGCAATTTTTTAGGGTGCTAATTAAGGCAGCTTCTTTTAAAATGTAATTCTCGTCTTCAAACATATTTAGTTGTCTAATTAAATAATAGGTCAGCGACGAACTTTTAGCGTCTAATAAATGCTTTTCATGCGACCATAATTATATTGTAAAACAAGCTACTGTTAACATCACGCAGCATGGTGATTATTCTTAAGCAAATAAATTTTCACCTCAGCACCTCAAACAAGCAGGTTTTGCTGTCAAAAAACAGTGAGCAAAATTCGATTTTGCTGCGAGCGTGAGACAAAGTAACTTTTTAATTATTTTTTTTAAATGCCGAGAGCAGTGTTGGGTCTACTCACAAAATTCTAAAAATTTGAACTTCAATTAGTTTTGTCACTTTCACTTCGATACGAAAAAAGTGAGAGATAGAAACAAATCGATTCGAAGTTCGATTTCAAAATTACCTACCTACTAGGCCCAAGAAAGAAACAAACAATAAAACGTTCGGATATACATAAAACATTAAAATTGCAAATCATCCGTTAAGGTTTTATTTAAATTCTGTTTTATTAAATTTTTGGAACGAAGTTCTTAAGCGGCTTGCGGTAAGAGTGCAGTGGCAGAAATCGTCACGCGAAAAGGCGCTTGCGACTGTCTTCGAGATAGTAAGTGTGAATTTGGTCGAAATGAAAATCCAAGATGGCGGTTGCGAAAATTTTCACATTTTTCATAATGGGTGTCGTTTTCATAGTTTTCAAGGGTGCTAAAGCCGCCGATCGTGAGGTGAAAATGTAAATCCAAGATGGCGGCTGCGAAAATTTTCAAATTTTTCTTCATGGGTATCGTTTCTATGGTTTTCAAGGTTGCTAAAGCTGATAGTGAAGTCAAAATGTAAATCCAAGATGGCGGCTGCGAAAATTTTCAAATTTTTCTTCATGGGTATCGTTTCTAAGGTTTTCAAGGTTGCTTAAGCTGATAGTGAAGTCAAAATAAAAATCCAAGATGGCCGCTGCGAAAATTTTCTTGTTTTTCTTCATGGGTATCGTTTCTAAGGTTTTCAAGGTTGCTTAAGCTGATAGTGAAGTCAAAATAAAAATCGAAGATGGCGGCTGCGAAAATTTTCACATTTTTCGTCATGGGTGTCGTTTTCATAGTTTTCGAGGGTGCTAAAGTCGATAGTGAGGTCAAAATATAAATCCAAGATGGTGGCTGCAAAATACGAGGTGATGAAGATTATGTAAAAAAAAACCTTGTGCGATCCGAAAATCTAGGGAAAATGGGCATATGGTACTGCAGTAACATTACAAACAGTATTTTTTGATTATTATTGATAGTAAAAATGTTATTGGTATTTTCACATTTTTAGTTCCAAAATTACCCCAAATCCATAAAAAAATTGCAAAACTCATAACTTATGACTTTTAGACACCCGCTAAACGACGGCCGCCGCCCGCACCAAATGTAAAATTCGGTCAAATTCACCATTGAAAAAAAAATTAGGGATTATTTTTCCTTTTTTCCTGAAAATTTCCACGTAAATATGCTGGTAAATATATATATAATAATATGTGGAATATAACAGTACGATACCTAACAACACCCTCACGGATCGGACAGGTTTTTTTTTACATGTTGTATGTTCTCGCTGCTGAGGTGAAAAGTTGTATGTGTTACACGAGAGCAAAGTTATTTGCATCTCGTGTCTTTGAATCCCTCGCAGCGCTCAGGATTCTAACCTAGAATCACTCGCTACGCTCGTGATTCAATTATAGAATCCTTCGCTTACTCGGGATTCAAAATCAACACTCGCAGCAAAAAACGACTTTGCTCTCTTGTTGCACAAATAACTATTGTGATATGTCTACGCATTGCCAGCTTCTAATAAGTGTATCAAAATGAATCTATAAAATAATTTCAACGTAGGTACTCTAATTTCATGTAATTAGTCACCTATATTTTTATACGTTAGCTTATGTAATTGATGAGTGAAATTTAATTGAACATAAATTACCTTATTATTGTCATCAAATAATGATAAATGAAAGCTCTAATTTCATGTAGTGTATTACCTATTTATAATGTTACAGTGAGTAAATTGATGAAATGACTGTTTTAACTGGCTTACAGTCTTTTATATTATTATAATGTTTGTATGTTCAATTACCCAATTGAACATACGTTGCCAACGTTGCCAACCTTTAGAATTAACGCTCATTTAGCTACACCGGGATTTAGATAGAAAATCACGCTATCCTTACCAAGTTGTTAATAACAGCTACACTGGTCGATCAATGGTTAAGCTAAGCTTGCCGCGGTCGGTTCGTGGGTGGGTGGACATCCAATACATATCGAGAACCTTCCGTGTCTCGGAAAGCACGTTAAGCCGTTGCTCCCGGCTGTCATTCTTGGATCTTTGATAGTCGGATTTGACAGTCTTACCAAGGGGTATCGTGTTACCCAGTAACTGGGTTTCGGAGGTCAGATAGGCAGTCGCTCCATGTAAAATACTGGTATTCAGCTGCATCCGGTTAGACTGGAAGCCGAGCCTAACCTAGTTGGGAAAAAGCTAGGCAGATTGAACCTTTTATTTTTGTTTGTTACCCGTCTTACAGTGGGTTGCCAAATTATTAGGGACAGTCACATTTTTTATCAATTTCTTACTTTGGGCGCACTTGACTGCAGTTTTAAGTGGTACAAGGGTTCCAGGAATGTATTATTTATTAGCGTTATGTCTCTGTAACTCAAATTTACGGGGATGTTGAGATTTAAAGGGTGTATTTATTTTCTAAAAAAAATTTAAGTTACGTGAGAGAAGTAGTGACACTTTAGACGCTAATCAGTGAAAGACGAATTTGAATATTTTAACAAAGTTATTTTTATATTTGTGCTACAAAATTTTGATAAAATGTAAGTATTGTTATTATGTTATTATAAAATTTTATTATTCATCATATTATAGTAAAAAATCTTTTTTATTTTAATTTTTTTTGCCTACAGTATGGGTCGGGGGTGCGACTCGACTACAAAAAAAAAACTGAAATAAAAACCCTATTCCAGCATACCAATCATTCCCAAAGGAAAATTGCAGACATTGCTGGTGTTTCAAAGACGACAGTCAATAAAATAAAAATTAAATTAGACTTTAATCAGCCAATTACGCCCAAGAGAAAAGGCAACTGCGGCAGAAATCGCATTACTACCCCACGTTCGGATAGGAAAATTAGAGATATCTGTTTACAAAACAGAAAAAAAATACTGGACTGTTAACTCAGTTAGACCAGGAGTCGGGAATACCAGTTTCCAAAAGAACTGTGCAGCGTAGATTGGCAGAGGAAGGCTTGATAGATCATCATTCTGTGAAAAAACCACGGTTGACTGATGCAATGAAGAAGAAACGCCTTGCCAGGTCTCGGGAACACCGCCAAAAGACGGTTGAGGACTGGAATAAGGTCAGTTTTCATTATTAATGGTATTTTACACCGTTAAAAATAATAATTTTCAAAATAATAAACAACTTTCTTTTTTTTTCAGGTGTGTTTCTCGGATGAGTCAACTTTCGAAATTTTAGCTGACAAGAACAGCTTCGTCAGGCGACGCCCAGGAGAAAAATGCCACTCCGACTGCATCGTGGAGAGGGTAAAACATCCTGTTAAAATAATGGTGTGGTCTGTGATAAGCGCCAAGGGGGTTGGGCGCCTGTACATTGTCTATAGGGGGTAGGGAACCATGAAACAAGACCAGTACAGACAAGTTTTACAAACTCGCCTGTTACCGACTCTTGAAGAATGGTTCCCTGATGGTGAGGAATTTATTTTTATGCAAGATTCAGCGACATGCCATAAATCCAGAAGCGTCCGAGTTCTTGGCAGACCACAACATTCCAGTTTTACCTTGGCCTGGTAAGTCTCCTGACATGAACCCCATAGAACATTTATGGGAGATTACCAAGGCCGAAATAGCCAAAGAAATGATAACCACCAAGGTCAAGCTGATAGAAAAGCTTATTAATGTTTGGGATCACCACCCCTAAAATAAAAGAAAGTTCCAAACAGTGCATAGAAAGCATGCCCAGGCGTAAAGAAGCACTCATTGAGGTGAAAGGAAATGTCACTAAGTACTGATCACTACTAAATAACATTTATATTCGCCTATTTACGTACTTTTTTTTTTTTTTTATTTGTCCTTATTTTACTACGTTAATAACTTGTTTGTGTAATTAAAGCTTTTATCAATCAAAAAAATCGTTTTTCTAATTAATCTAAGACTCATACTTAACAAATAATAAAAAATCGTGACTGTCCCTAATAATATGGCAACCCACTGTAATTACGTTGGTCTGCTATAGGTTTTTGTATTAGTTTATTTCAGTTTTAGTTTAGTATTATAAAACAAGGCAGCAAGAGATTGTAACCAAGGCTATCTAAGTCCTTTAACACGTTAATTGACGGGAGCCCTTCTGGAGGGTTCACCTAGTCGTATTATGGGATGCCGGGAGCCCTGATGCCGGGGGATAATTTTAAATGTAGGTAGGGTTTTTCTTAGCGAATAGGTACAGCATTATAAACCGTGAAAATAAAATCTGATGTATATTTTAACAAGATTTATTATAGTGCGCGCGGAACTAGTTGGCCGCGCCTTTAGGTATGTGAGCGGTGAGACCCGGGAAGTAGACACTTGGCATTTGTCTACCTCCCCCGTCCCCTACCTCAGTTTGACAATTTTGTCAATGGCGCACTCCCCCATAAAGTACTTATAAGCATTGGGTTTAAAATACAAGATTATTTATTTTTTGTTCAAGTTTACAAATATTCACAAAAAATTTAAAAGGTTGGAAACTACAAAGCGACACACTATTTTACTTCGTTTTACAATGTTTTATAACACGGTTTTAAACCTAATGCCGTTGATCGTCCGTGATGGTTAACTTTAGCGCAAACGTAATGCCGGCAACGCTCCCGGAGGAGGGTTCCCTTCAAATATGTATGGCGCCATGGCGTATTAGTTCTATGAAAATGGGTATTTCTAGCATAAGTTTATTGTATGATGTGATGCGGCTATGCTTTAATAAACTAAATAAATAAGATTTTTATTAAGTAGAAGAAGATTAAAGAACGATTAAAAATGGATTTGACGATATTTTAACCAGCAAACAAGCAATTGGTATTGACAGAGAGTGGGCGGTGTCCTCGACCCGTCGCCGTCCGCGTCATCCCTCGAGCCCTTGCGTGTCGTGGATTTATTCAACCACTTCGCTCGACTGAAATGCTATTTATAGATAAGTCTCTGTTGTTTTAAATATTTAGGACGTACCTACGGTCTATCTTTTAATTATGTCTGTGTGTCTTGGCATGGCATTGATGTCTCCCACCAACTCCATGCCCAAAATGTATCCCTATGGAAACCATCTCTTAGCAGATTATTCTAACAATTCTGTTTCTATCTGTGGTTTGGGGATCTCAAGAAGAACACACTTACAATTCCCAAAAACGAAACCTACCTCCAAAGTCCCGAAAAAGTCCAGCCCAAATTAAGACCAAACCGAATTACTATCCAAAACTCATAAGCCAAAAAAAAAACGAATTCACGGCGTACCGTCAAAGCTTCGAAAAGTGTTAGTTTTCTTTTTATCCAACTACGGCGAAGCAAAAGGAGGGTTATGATTTTGACCGATATGTTTGTATGTTCATCTGTATTGTTACCTCATAACTTCTAAACTCCTGATTATAATTTGACAAATGGTATTGATGGAAGAGTATTGATCGTCTGCTGGTTAGAGGCTATGTGACAACATATTAAATTCAAGACGTTCGTTATCCCTTTTGGGTATCAATTGAGAGGGCTTGACGAGCGCATTTCAAAATATATAATTATGTATATTACTCGTATTACCCCAAAATAATATAAATAAAAGTTATAAAAACTAAAACCCAAAGTCAACTAGAAAGTTAGTCCGGATTTTTAATTAGTTTCGTCTGTGATGTCTTGTTTAATACCTTTTTAGGTGATTTTTTTGTCGTAGTTTGGTTTAAGTTCTCATAACTTTTATTTTTTGACCATTGAAACGAGTATGTATCGGAGCCCTGAAAAAAGGGAGCCAAACTTTTCACGGTGCGAGAACAATGATACCCTCGACCTCAAACAGACTTTAGTTTTTTTGTTCTGAGTGGAAAGTTGTGTTTTTTAACCATGGATTTGGGGTTCTGGGTAGAGTTTTACGGTATTATTATCCATTAGGGATTTGTGGATTGCTTTGGCTTAAGTTTGATTGGAAACAACCATTTTTATTAGCCTAAGCCCTAATGTATAGGAATCAACAATGGTGCCGATTCTCTTGTACACCGGACTAAACTAACTAAACTATCACTAAAATTCCTTACTTTTGGCTATGAGAATCTTAACGCTATTCTGTAGTAAAAAGTCTCTAAATTTAAAAAATATTTTGACAACTAAATCGAATTTGACAGTTGCGACTCCATGTTTGCCCTACCCCGTGATTTTTTTAGAGCCGGAGGCGCGCATTGGGGGCAGCCTCGACGTGTTTTATTTGGAATTTTTCACTTTTTATATGGACAAAAAAAATATAACCTACGTGTTGAGTATTATGCGATAGGACACACCATTTTCGAGATATAAGCAAAAGAAAAGAAAAAAATCCAGTACAGTACTGTTTTTGCACCCGAAGTCGAGATGTTCGTGTGAATTTTAGTTCATGACGACTAATAATATTCCACACCATTTTCAGTGGCGATTAAAAATGGTCAGAATTAGTTAGAAAATTAAAATTTTAGGTGAAAAACGTCAAATTCAGAATAGCAAAATTGTCATTTTCACTAAATTAAAATCTCAGTACAATCTTAGTGCTGTCAAACTAAAATATAGTTAAGTTGTGCCACTTTAGTCTATTTCAGAATGGGAAATCATCGTTTGACAGGAGTAAACTAAATTTTGGTGATTTTTAGTCTAGTTTTGACGCATTTGTGACAAGAGAATCGGCACCAATGACGGATAGTTAGCTAGATAGGTATGTACCTACTTACATATATTTTTCTGGAAAGAAGAATACATGAAGTGCAAAAACAAATACAGTAGGTAATGCATGTTTATTGCATCAGTGTTACTACATACCTACTAGTAGATCCGGTAAGATAACTAAACGCAGTGTGAAACATTTATATTTATTTAGCGTAGCGCAATCCAAGTGCAATATCCTACTATAATATCACACTAATAGGCGAAAGGCGAAAGTTTGTGAGTGTGTATGTTTGTTTCTTCTTCACGCTAAAACTACTGAACGGATTTGGATAAAATTTGGCACATAGATAGTTTATAACCTGGATTAACACATAGGTATATACTTTTTATCCCGATATTCCCACGGGAACGAAACTTATGCGGGTGAAACCGCGGGACGCAGCAAGTTCAAATATAAAACTAAAACCCAACTACGACAAAAACGCCATCTAAAAAGGTTTAAACGAGACATAACAGACAGACACATTAAAAATCCGGAGTCACATGTGTTAGGGCCATAAATCGAACAGATTACGTGTGACTCCGGATTTTTAACACCAGCGGACGATCGAAGAATTCAAGACGCTTCCAACAATAGATACCTCATTGGTCAAATTATAATGAGTACCTAGATTAGAAGTTATGAGGTAACAGATGAACATATATACATGCATACAGACATAATATGTACCTACATATTGGTCAAAATCATAACCCTCCTTTTTGCTGCGCTAGTCGGGTAAAAAAACTACATGATGTAGTTATTTGCGAGCCGTTACCATGCATAATCGATTGCGCATAAAATCTACATCAACTTGTGGTAGAAGTTTAGTTACCTACCTACTGTTTTATACTCGTAATACAAAATTACCTACTTATTAAGATTAAAACTGCAAGAGACCATTTTGGATATAGGTCTTAGTCAGCTGTAAAACTGACACAGAATGATCGAAATCGCTAAAACCAGTAGTTAACGTTACATGTAACCTTAATCTTGTCCCTGGCCTTATTAAAACAACAAAAAAACATAGGTACAGTTCTATCAGGTCATCACAAAGGGCATCAGTATGTATGAATGTTAGAAATGTATCTACTAATTAGTGGGTAACAGATTTCTACTAGCTAGTCAAAATCTGTAAGCACCAAACAGAAAGTTTCCAATAAAAAATATAAATACATGCCCAGAACAGAGGATTGCCAGAGACTTCATTTTCTGAGCTCGAACAAATAAACTAAACTCTAAAATATTGTGGACTCACCTTCGACATTTCAAAGGAGCTCGTCTTTGCGGCACTGGTGAACTATGAACGCTGTCAGGAAACACCAAATTGTGTTTCAACGCTAAAAACTCCGGTGTACTCATCCAATTTGGGTTGCCCTCATCACA
Organism: Xanthia togata; assembly: GCA_963853775.1. Classification (NCBI taxonomy): domain Eukaryota; kingdom Metazoa; phylum Arthropoda; class Insecta; order Lepidoptera; family Noctuidae; genus Xanthia; species Xanthia togata. Next base: position 20,406,841 of record OY970795.1, on the reverse strand, counting down.
TGAACTCATTGACAGTGACCTAATAAACCTGTCCCCCGACAGAGAGTCAGGGGTCAAATCTACGTTCTCTATTGTTGGATTAGCGATTGTTATGTTAACCGACGTCATTGACTGTGATCTCACGTGCTTGTCGTACACAAACACCTCATCCCTGGACTCATCCTTCTCAAAACTACTGAAAACATTATCCTTTACAGAATCTATTGACTTTACCGTAGGCTTAGAACTAGAGGACAACTCGTCCTGAGTCGTATCGTTGGGAGTGTATCTTGTATCAGACGATTTTATACTTTGTTTATCAGAGTTAGAATGTAAACTTGTAGTTTCTGAAGAATCAGAAAATGCATGTTCGTTGTTAGCGTCCACTTTAGCGCTGTTCGTATTACTGCGAGATTTACGGATTTCCTTTGGATTCGCCGGTTTACCAGTTACTAACTCATCGCTTGGACTGGTTTCTACGGCCGAAGGACATTTCCGCAGTGTTGAATTCGGAATCCAGTTGAGGAAAAGCGTAGGTCGTTTCGCATTATTATGCTGGTCTGTAAAAACTTTAGTAGTGACTGTGAGGTATCCTGGATGGTGTACAATATCTAGTTCATGCCTTGCGACGGTCGGTGGATGTACGCACACATTGTTCTTGCAAAACAATATTTCGTTGTCGACGTAATCGGGGGGTTCCTCGTTCTCGTCGAACTCCAAACCGAGGAAGTAGCTCGAGGCTCGTTTCAAAAGTTCTGGCAGCGGCATTTCGCTGCGGGATATGTTCACATTTCCTTAAATATTAAAGCACGATTTATTTACTGCGGCGCGTTATCACTCGCGACAACCTCATTCAAGCAAGGCCTTGTGGATACTACGCGCATGTAAACACCTATACAGCTATGTTGATAACGCTGTATTGATCGGCCAGCGAGAATAGACCCGACCGGCATCGGCAGTTGGCACTCGGACCAACGTCACAGCTGTGTCACTCTGCAACTTGAACGGGTAACACGTGTGTCAATGGTTGCTTCACTGAGAATCGATCGGACTACAAATGCTCATAACATTTAATTATGCAATATGATAAGTAAAACTAGGCGTATTCGCCTGCTGCTTCGAACCGTCAGATTCAAGCCAGAAGCCTTGTTGTATCTGTTAACAGATTATTTGGAAAACATTATTTCGATAAGTATACCTAATATATTATCACCAGTTCAGTTCTTACTATTCTTAGTATAGCATACCTAATGTGACCCACAAGGCCAGCAGCTATTCTGTATGGTCAACCTTTTAGTTTTTACCTGAGACAGTCTGATTTTACAAAGTTAACTTAGTTAAAGATTACATTACCTAATTGACCTACTGTTAAACTTCAGTATTAGGTAATGGTTGAATTTTAATCACAAAGTTTATTATACAATCCTATTAGAGCCTGTGCACACGATGCGGCGCGGCGCCGGAACGCACCGTGTGGTGTGGCATACCATGGATATTTGTATGTAGGACGCCGCAACGACACCGCTCCGGGCGGCGCGTGGCGGCGCCGCGCCGCAAGGCATCTAGTACAGACGCCAGCAGGTCAACCTACCCGAAACTGTCAAATTTTCCCAATCAACTTTGAACCTTTATACTTTAGTGATAAAGTTGAAAATAAATTAAATAAATATGGCAGATTGTAGTAGGTTGATGTGCTGGCGTCTGTACACAGGCTCTTAGGTATGTAAGAAACGTTTTCTGTAACTGTAGGATATAGGCAAGTATGTTTAGATGAAGAAGATAATCTTAGTCAAGAAGGTATCGAACCTCAGGACCGGGAGCAACACACTATTCAGTACGTTCGAACCTCAGGACCACGAGAAACACTATTCGGTACGTATACCTATGTAAGTATTAATATTTACTCTCTATATCTATATTCTTTTGTCTATCTTCTATCTATAACTACTACTAGTACCTACCTGTAATTGAAGAAATTCGTAAGGTTATAGTTTTTCTTTCAAATTAAATTCTGGTAACCTCTCCGAATCATTAGTACTTTCAGTAATTAAACTTATAAAAAAGTTATCTGTGACTATTACCTTTAGTTAAATAAAGTTGGTCTAATAATCCCAGACTAATTTGACAGTTGCAAATGTCAAACTCCAAATGGAAAAAACCAACAACAATCACTAGAAATGGCAAGTTAGTCTCTGGGATTAAAAAAACGAACTTTAGGTTTTTGGTTAAACTTTGACTCAATCCAATGTGGTTTTTCTTTTTCCCACATCCACGCGGACCGTCTGCCGCGGACGGAACGCGTCGCGGGCGCTGCTATAGTGTTGCTAACCGCTCCGTTTTCTGAATTTCGCGGATGAAGCCGCGGATAAAAGCTAGCGTTTAAATGTGCAGTAGGTATGAGTAGCAAACTAATCAATTGTTGAAGTTGTTAAACAATTGATAGCAGTGGTTGTGGTTACTGTACTGAAGTAACCATTGCTTGCTAATCTCTCACGTTATAGATTGTTCTATCAATAGTATCAATTTTCGTATCGATATGAACTAGGTAGGTAAGAAGTACCTATGAGTTATTTCAGGACTCGCTATAGACCAGCCGCTCTATTCTGTAATAATCTCACGGTGGAAACTTGGGTGAAGTGAGCTGTCATTCCACCTGCTGCTAGGAACTGACAGCTCACTCCGAGCTCACTTCACCTACGTTTTCACGGTGAGATGGTTACAGAATAGCACTGCAGTAACACAATCTTTATCGACGAATGAGTGGGAAATACGTAGATGGTGTTAATTAAATTTTCTTGGTCTGGATCGGCAGATTATACCTACCTACTTCTTTTAAACATATGTGTCACAAATGTGATGATAATGAAGTTAATTGGTGATATTCCCGCTTTAGATACTATTCGCCGAAAGTACCTAATTCTAAACTTGTTCCAAACAAGGACCCCGTACAATTTAATGCTGCAAAAGGTTAGCCGTTCGTTTAATGTTGGTTAGATACTCTTATGAACCACCTAGTCAAGGGAGGATCCAGGGGGGAGGGTCATAGGGGTCATGAACCCACCCTGGGCTGCATCTAGGTCGACCACTGGTATTTTTTCTAACCTCATTGATTAATTTCATCAAATTAATACTTTGTATGATGTTGCCACGTAGGATGTGTTTGTCACACATGCGCAAACGACACGCTTAGGTACTGACTTTGTGCTATTTGTATATTTATGATGATGGACCGTGGAGTTTTCTGCCGGCTCTTCTCCATAGAAAACGACCAAATGAAACCGTGTTCCTAGCTTCTGACGTTTCATATATAGGTATGTGGACATCTAGGTTTAAGTATCTGAAGCTAGCAACTAGATGTAGAAAAACACCCCACAATGATGTCAAGACAAACCGCCCCGGGCCCCCGGTCCTGGCGGCCCCCTAAATCTTAAGAAATGTTTTTTAATGTTATCCCAAACACGGTCATAATATAGGCGGTAAGAAGCAGTTTAGAGTTGGAGGCCGAGGATGAAAATTTTCGAGCTCGATCTACATTCCCAAAGCAGCATAAGTGGACAAAGGAACTCCTATTTTTCAAAAAAAACCTTGAGAATTCTATATTCTTCTAACACTCAAACTTTTCTGCATAATTATGTCGGCAAAGCAACTCCTATTTCCGTAAAGATGTTGAAAAAATTCCGAGCTGCCTTACTCGATCCTCTACATTCTTGCTTTTCGTAAATAGCATACTGAGAAGACGAAAATGCACCTCCCTGAAAAAAAAGCCTACCTGTTGCTAATATAACGATGAACTTGTTTTTTTTTGTTGCTGTAATTATATATTTTTTGCAAAACTAGAAATACCTAACTGAACTGAGACTGAGAAGACCAGGGGGGCCTCATTTTGTTGCCGCCCCGGACCCTGACAGGCTTAGTCCTCCACTGATTGGAACCTATCCTGACTGGACCCCGACTGTGTGACCCCCTGCCCCTGACTCGAAGGCTTGATCCGCCCTTGTACCCGGTTATAACGATAACTCTTAAAGAAATAATAGGCCAGGCTAACCGCCTTATTATTCTGGTATCAGATTGAACGGCTAACCCATGGAAACCCTAAAAAATCGCTACGCGAGATTCAAGGGAAATGGTTTACTGACCTGCTATCTAATTACGTAACACATTTTCATAAATTACGACAAATTTGTTTCATTTTGACAGTTCAACAACATTCATTGCGTTATGTAGGTTGTTGAGCAGTTTTGGATTAAAGCTATATCCCTAGGGTAGATACGTTTTATACGTTCGGACTTTAGCGGTTATACCGTAATATATTTATTATGAAAGCGGTTCGTAGGTATCGTAATTTTGTTACTGCGACCAATTTGGACGTAGTGCTCGCCGGCCGCTGCCGCTTCACCAGTTCACCACTCGCTTCGCTAGCTCGGTTCGCGCGTAGTTTTTCACGGTTCTAACCTAACCTAACCTATTCGGTTGGAGTGCCGTAATAGTTATATTACTAGACCCTACTCGTATCATAGTTTTATTCCTAGTAAGACCGTTATGAACCGTTTTCATACAACTATTACGGTAAGGGATAGTCCATTAATTACGTGAGGCTCGAAAAGGGGAGAGGAGGTTTGGAAAAATCACTAAATATCACAAGGAGGAGGGGGTATAGTGAGATATCACGTAAGTATATTTATTTTTTCGATGAACGCGCGTTTTCTAAGCCGAAAAGCGGCGCGTGACCTTGACTTGCCGTTGAATATTTTATCTAAGTAATACGAATAAACCTGTAAGTATTTAAAAATAAAATATCCTGTTTTTTTTAAGATACATTTTACATCAAAAATACACGTGACTTTGGGTAGGGAGGGTAGTCTAAAACCTCATTAAGCATCACCAGAGGCCTCCCTTTATAAAGTTGCTAAAAACATCACGTGATTAATGAACGATCCCATAGTTATATCCCTAGATAATAGATGTCCTAGGGATATAACTATATCACGGCTTCAACCATCTTACTGTGACATAATAAACCTATCGAAATCCTGTGGCTAACCGAAATGATCCCCTTGGTTCTAATAAATCTTCCGGTGCCTCTCAATCACTGAGTCACCATTTTATCTAATCATTTAGGTAGTTGCTGTCTAAATTTAACTACAGCGATTAAAATGGATTGTGTTCTTTCAGCGAATATCGGTGAATATATTATCTAAAAATGATTTTAAAATAAATAAACAATTTCCAGTTTTTGAAAAACTAACAGGTATAACGGAACGCAATTTATTTTACTAAAAAACCCGCAAGATGGCGTTTTCCTTGCATAATTTATTGACGCATGCGCCACACATTGCAATCAGCTGTCAGAAAGAACATAATCACGTAAAAAACAAAATTATTTGTGTCTTTAGATAATTCCCGTCAATATGGCGGGGCAAAATCCAGGTTCGCCGACTGACTTTCAATATTTTTACGAGGATGAAGTGTATAAAATCAACAATCGCGGTCAAGTGGTCTTCGGTCTGGTACTCGAGAACTATGAAGCCAACTCCAGCGATCAAGAGAGCGACATTGAAACACCTATACAAAAAGGCGAAATTCGTGTTGTCTGGCATCCTTCCGGCACCGAGCGAGTCATATCCGAGAAGTCGGTAAGCGAGGACAATTAAAAAATATCGTATTTGATCTCACGCGGTGTTTGGCACTTGCGCACCGTAGTAGTTATTGAAAATATATGGCCTGTACTTGCGAGTACAACAACCCCTAAGCCCGGGGCTGATGCGAATTTTCTTGAATAACACATGGTTTGCCTAAAAGGGTAAAACAAGTTATAAACTTCATTGAAATTATGTCTACCCTCAAAATTATTGTAATTAGAAACTATTCCACAATTTGTAAAATGTTCTTAGAATTTATAAGAATGAAAGATGTACCAGAGCTTTTAAAACATCTGTTAAAATTCCAATCAAAAAAATAACTTGTTCTTAGGTTTAATATTTTGACCCTGACCCTGACATGATACTCAGGTTTTTTAGTTTTATAGTAAATGGAATGCTCATGTAGGAGGAGCTTGTGGCTATGTAATAACTGCCGCACGGGTCAATCCATCAGGTTAAGCTATGCTTGCCGGGGTTGGTCTGTGGATGGGTGACCGTCTTTACATACCGAGACTCCTCCGTGCCTCGGAAAGCACGCTAAGCCGTTGGTCCTGGCTGTCATTCATGGATCTTTGACAGTCGTTACGGGTCGTCAGAGGCCCGAAAGTCTGACAACCAGTCTTACCAAGGGGTATTGTATTACGCAGTTACTGGGTTGCGGAGGTCAGATAGGCAGTCGCTCCATGTAAAATACTGGTATTCAGCTCCATCCGGTTAGACTGGAAGCCGACCCCAATATAGTTGGGAAAAGGCTAGGCAGATTGATTGGAATGCTCATGTAGGTATAGTAAAAAACATGCTGCTTCAAAAGTTACAAACAAATGATTCTATGGAATACTATTAGATGATAAAAGAAAAATACTTGGAATAGATTATCTTTATTTTTCATAAAATGTGGGGCATAAAGTTTCACATATTTTGCTTACTTTTATTTCAGCATGCTAAAAATACCATAAAATAAAATTATAAACAAAAACACTTGAATTACAACTGAGATCATTTGATCAAAAAAACATTAAAATTAAATTATTTTACTAGTAGTGAGATCATGTTATTAGAATTCCCATATTTTTAATTTCTCTGTTCTTAATACATTACAAAAATAATTTATTATCAGTCTATCACTGATTTTCTAAAGACCAACAGACCATGGAACAACTGCTACAATGAATGAACATACTTATTGTTATAATGAATGAACACAGTGGATTCCTACCAACCAAGAGGCGGTTGAAGCTGTCCATACCCCATTCTTATAATACTCACTCAATAATCATACATTCTTCTTCTATGGTATCCTTGCTCATGCTCAAGAGGGTGTGGCCTTTTAATAGGGTGGATGCCTTAGCGTATGAAATAATTATATTAATGTTTTATGCATCTGCATGCATGTTTGAATGAATCATTTTATTATACTTTTAACCTCTTCAGCTTCAGCCAACAAGTAACTGTGAAAAGTAAGAAATATTATGCCATGCTTTTGTTTATAATTAAATATTTTGATATCCCAGGTTGGCTTAGCGGACCGCTCATTGATGCCAGGTGATGTGGTCCGCCGTCTCATTGCCGGCAAGGATACCCAGAGAGGCTATTGCAGGGACATCATAATGAATGCAGCCCTCCAGATTGTGGGCACCAAGCATGTGATACCAAGTGTTGCTAGCGAGAGGCTCCAGCCTCTGGAGGAGTTCACTCCGGATTTAGCTGTATGCCTCGATTCTTGGGTTGGAACTTCTAAGGTGAGCAAATCATACAAATATTCTCATTGGCAACTGAGGTTGAAGAGCATGTTAAAATGCCCATGTGCGAAAATTTTACCAAAGATACCACTAGGATACCAAATGGTGACTATCATTGCAGATGTATATTATTTTGTCACTGACTTTTATCATTGATATCTCAAGAGTCAGCCATTAAAAAAGGATTGGTATATTCCAGAACATCCTTAGGCCCATATTGATAAAATGCTCTTATTTGAATGTCAATTTTATATCTCCTATCTAAGGCCTCAACTTAGTAGCAAAATTATATTAATATTATGTGGTTCTGGTTTGAACACAACTTCTCTTGAGATTCTTACACAAACATTAAATTTTATTTGTAATCTTTACCTCTTGGTTTTTACTTGCACTATTGGAAATGTTTAAACTTGTGTTGTACATACCTTATTCTTACTATGCAATGAAGAACTGGACTTACACTGGCCTAGTAGTCTGACTATGAATTGGTCTGCATTATGCATTCCTTAGGGGAAAAAATGTGGTATAACCAGATGTATTTTTATGCATATTTCTATTGTTAGCACAACATAGTGATGGCAAGGCAACAAGTCACCATAAATAATTTGATATGCATGAAACATAGTGCAGTATTGAATAAAACATTGCATTGTGTTGTTTAATGTAATGTTTATAAATAAACCCCAAAAACTTCTGAAAATTAACATGCTGCTGTTTTAGAAGCTTCTGTGGTTAGAAATATAACAAGATTTTCCTGCGGTTTCACCCATATGGAGGACAGGTACCCCCCCCCCCCCCCCCAAAGTCCCTTTTAACCGATTCGTTGCGGATGGCACGTTTCAGTGCCATCACTTCTTTTTAAGTGTGGCGTCAGGCACGGATATGTGTCATTTTGAAATCGATGATAACTCCTTCAATTAAGTTTTATGGAAGTTTTACCTGAAACCAAACTATCTTCATTTTTCACGTATATTAAGCTCGTAGCCTTCGTTTCTGGATACTGTAATATTTTTAAAAAAATAGGGGGCACCAACCTTTTTGGAAGTTGAAGTATTTGATATTAAATCATCATATGATAATAAATTATAAATGTATTACAGTAAAGCAGCTAAATCACTTTGCTCCTCTATCACAGTCAAAAATACATTTACTCGCCAATTTACCAAAGAGAAGTAATAATACCCTAAGAAAAAGATGCAGAGTTTGTTACACAAAAACTAAAAAAAGGGTATCTGTTATAACTGGCTGTCCCGATTGCCCTGGATTCCCAGGCCTGTGCCTTAATGATTGTTTCAGAGAATTTCACAAATATTGAAATTCTATGTTAGTTAATCGGATCTGATGTAATGATTTTTAATAAATATTATCATCTAAGTCAAAATTTGGTTAAAATTAAAATTGTAATTGAATTAAAATTTGGTTTTATTTAACTTTTGTCCGGTCTTTATTTGATATTAAAATTACTTTTTTATTATATCTAATATTTTCTGCATCTTTATATTTCTTTCATATGGTTTAAAGCGCAATAATTCATTTGAAACCAACTGGCCAAAATATTTACATCCATGGACGTCCAATATAGTCGGGCCATCATCTCTTTCTGTGCATGTTGCACTGTCCACCATTTCTTTTTTTGTGTACGTTGAAGTATCCTTACATGTTTTTTGGTTTGGTATAAATTCCTGTTCCCAGTTTTCTGAGTCTTCCCAGCGTTGTGAATTCTGTACTATCTCTTCGTCATCGTCGCATTGAGTTTCATTTTCTGTATCGGGAATGTACTTTCTTTTTCGCTGTAATTCTTAAACAATAAATAAACATTATCAGTATCTTGCCAAATATTATTTTTTTCTGACAATAATAATTTTCACATTTGTTGTGTATCCGTGAGAATGTTTGGATGTTTTTGTTTTTTCACACAAAAACTACTGAATGGATTTCAATGAAATTTAGCACAGGTGATAAGTCTTGGTCTGGAATAGCACATAGGCTACCTTTTATTCCGATTATAGGTTCCTGTGGGACAACGGGAAACAAATTCTACGCGGGTGGAACCGCGGGCATCGGCTAGTATCAAATAATCATATAAAATAATTATATATTAGTACTACTATCATTATTATTACTATTTAATCTAACTTAGCAGTTTTTATTTGCGTAGTTTAATTATAAACAATTGAAATTTGTTATGCAAAAATTTTTAGACCCAATTTAATACCTCATAATCAATCAAATTACTAGGAAATGCAAAATAAGTTGAAAAGGTTGAGCACATCTGTATTAAATAAGTCACTTACCTTCCATTTCCACAAATACACTTGTTTCGCCACTTTTTATCGCTTAAAACAACGTGCCTGACCGTTCACGTTAGATTTCACATGTAAACTAAAAGTATTCGAGCTTTGAATACGTAAAAAAATGTCAAAACACTGTTTTCTTTTCCGCATGGCTGAAGACACAGATGAGTGTCATTTAATCGTATGGCGTTGGGCACTGATCAGTGTCACGTTATTTTTGTTCGACGCCACGGCTAGAAGTTAGTGAAATTAGGCATCGCAACGAATCGGTAGCAACAAAACAATGATAGTTTAGACACTTCCAGTCAATAAACCTTTCCAACTTATCAAAAACCATATGATTCGAAAAAAAAAGAATCGTCAAATTCGAACTACTCTGTAAAAAAATTACGCGTGTACTGACTAGAGAACCTCATTAACAAAACTCTTTACTACACAGGCGGTCCACAGCAAACTCCGCCTAGCCTCCGCCGAGGGCTCGCGCCTCGAGTACCCCGATCTGGACACTTGTCCTCTGGAGGACTACTCCATGCGCCGCCGCCGCTCCACTCCCTACTCCTCGTCCGAGTTCTACCCTGGACAGGTGGTGTACGGCCCGTTGGGCTCGCTCGACAGCGCTAACTGGCTCCACATTACCAAGGAAATGAAAGCCGCCAGGAAACATAAGATGCATGATCATAAGGTAAGCTTGAAGAGACCAATTTTTTTAAGATTCTGCGGCATGTCTACTTCTGGACACAACTTTAAGCCTAAATAATACAGAGCTGGTGCCCTTACGACAGAGACTGACAGTGGCAGGATGGATTCCTTTAAACCAGGGGTTCCCAAAGTTTCACAGTTCGCGGCGCACTTGCAAGTTTAGTATTTTGACTCGGCGCTCTTTCTAGTCGAAATATAGAGGTAGATAGGCACAAACATTCACGATATGAAGCTGAGTATTTATATTCACAAGAATACATTTATTATGCACTATATTGTGTCGATGCAAGAGTCGCTTTTTATTTAAATGATTTTGCGGAGTGTCCCGTCTGTACTAATTAGTGACACTGATCAAAGAATTCGGCTAAAAAGTTTACATTAGTGACCGGATCTTCCTCATCCGGCGGCCGAAATACGGCTTCGCAAAATATCGCTAACTTCCTCAAAACTTGAGAATTTATTTTATAAATTTTTCCGGAAAATCAAGGTCAACAACAACGTAGATATTTCGTATCGTGATCAAGGAACCACGATAACGTATGTGAAAATAACAAGGAGCAATATGACACGAGACTCGTTATAGATTTTTTTAGAAATTAATATAAAAATCCTACTCTCAAGACTCATAGCCGTGACTACCACAAGTCATAGTCGCCTTAGGCGCGGGACATACACAAATGGCGAGTGGCGACGGTGTGGCGCCGCCCGTTTCATATTACATACAAAATGTATAGGAAAGACTTGGCGCGGAACATACACAAAACGCCCGCGCCGCACCGCCAATTGCCATTTGTGTATGCCCCGCGCCTTAGCATTTAGTACCTATAGCATATTATAAGTTCGTTTGTCCCCCAGTTCACTGTGGAGGCGGTGATGACTGAAAGCGTGAGCGTTCACTGGCAGTGCCGCGCGCTGTGCACACACCCGTCCGACCCCGCCACGCCGCAGCAACCCAAGTTCCTAGTCGAAGGTACATAACACATTAACATAGCGAGTAGATCTCACAGACTAAACAGAGAGGGACGTACACATTGCCACACGCTTTGCATGCAACCCCTCTAACCCCACCACGCCGCGTGGAGGATCACGGCCCACTTCTTCTCATCATACAGAGGAGGTCTGCGACCCAGCCGTAGGAATGTTATAGGCTGATTATGCTCTACCTCAGCGGCGAGATGCCAATTTTGGTAAGAGAGAAGCCAAAGCGAAGCCGGTTATTAAGTCAAAATTTCTTTATTCTATAAATAATTCTTTATTTTATTGAATTTAACACCACCTATCGTCAAGTAGCAGAACCAAAAAGACTCAAAACCACACACACAACTACAGAAATAAATTCAACTATATTAGGTACTAAAGATGTTTCATTATTATAAGAATATAAATAATCGCATACAATACAGTTGAAAGCTAAATAAAATGTGCAATATTCCATAACGTTCTCACTGACGCATTTTTTCTTTATCTGTCTCTATCGTAAGCCGTTATACAGCGGCTTACTCTGATCCATATCAAGCGGTGCCACATGTCGTGCTCGCTACGGTATGCATTTTTAGTTCCCGGTTATGACGTTTTGGCGCCGGGGTTATTAGAACCTCTATTTTTTGTTGTTGTTAGTCAAAGCTAAAAATAAATGTTTTTGTTGTTTGAATGTTATGGTGAATTTAATACCCGTAGTGTAACTATATTTTTTGGCAATAGTAGGCACTATTGACTGAGCCATTTTTCAATAGCAGTAGAGTTGCTGATGCGAACCAAAGGGAAGCAGTAGAAATCGTGTTATGTGGTGCTATCGCCACTGAGTCTGCCTACATCTTCAGGGATTATAGGCGTATTATACAGTCTGTGCCCGAGTTCTAAAATATCGCACCTTCCCACAGTGCCGAAGACGACTTACTATTTTCTTTGATAATAAAATTAAAGCTTACTTAGGTCGTATCCCATGAGATTGTTTAGTATGGAAGCGTCGCTCACGGTCACACCCGACTAACTTAAGTAGTACCTCTCTCGATCTGAGAAATAGTGATACTTTCGTTCGTCATACTACAGAATTACGATGGAATTGCGTGCAGATGTTTGCAACATGTAAATAATTAATATTGAAGGCTCACGCAACATTTAAATGAATATTGAAGCCTCACGCAAATGTAAATACCTTTTGAAGTATTATGCACCCTATTCCGTTGGTGTGTCCCATATACCTAGGTATATCTTGCCATAAATATTGTCACGAAGTTTTTTTTTTTTTTTATTGCAAATAATATTTATTACTTTTACAGTGTGTTAGTTTAATACATAAATATAAAACAATTTAAAATATAAAAAGCTTATTCGAAATGGTCTCCATTGGCTGCAATACCGTCCTTCAAACGTTCAGGCCAGTTATCAATAGAAGCATGCACTCTTTCCATGGGAAAATTCTTCACTGGCAATCGTATGGATTGTTTTAGGGACTCCAAATTATCATGGCGTTTAGAGCAAGCCGTACTCTCTAAAACTGACCATAAATCATAATCCAGCGGAGTCTTCAGCTCTGATGAAGTCCGAAACGTTCACTTCCAACCAAGACTGCGTGGACCGAGCTTTATGACCCGGCGCACTATGGGACCAAACAGTATTTTCCATCTCAAAAATGGTTTTGTCGAAAGTCGTAAATCCATAGATTGTTTTATGGTTTTATACTCTCAAACTTACGAATAAATTACAAAATATAAAAAAATATAAAGTTTTACGTTTATAAAATGAACCTCAAACATTGGGCATAAATATTTTCATGCCAATTAAATTACCGTTAAGGGAGTTCAACACATAATTATTCGGAAGTTTTCCAAGGAAACATATTAGTGTTATACATCATTAGATAGCTTAGAATATACACTTTGCAACCACGTTCAGTTTTTGTAAAAAAAATATTTTTATTTAATTTTTTAATTTTTTTTTAGTGAAGTAAAGAAAATTTAGTTTTTGTTAATTTCAATTGGAGTTTTCGTTGTTGCCGAAAGCAGCCGGTGTCAAGTTAATTACTCTATTAGAGACCTTATCTACTCAGTAATATGAGGATTTAAAAAAAACTTGCGCGTTTTTTGCGCCAGAGGTGATTTTGAAGCAATAATGACAATCGGGGAAAAATCCTCGAAAATTACGGTTCTTCTTTTTTATTATGAAATATTATATTTAGTTATTATCTTTGATGTCTATATTGTTTTTTTCTATTTCTATGATAAAAACATACATTTGCAAATTAAAAAACTGCTATTATATTTGAAAGAATCTTCCCATGGCAATTTTGTTTGGGGTGGTCACCTTAACCACAAGTATGATAAACTATATTGCTGCGGAGGTTCTATTTATCTGTTGTGGTAAATAATTACAATCAGTACTGATTACACTATTTCGATGAGAACTGTTATAATCAATTGTCCCATGGTTTTTGCACAAGGCACTGAAATATTAGTCCTTTAAATACCCGTGTATGTTCAGCATACGATTCATCAAAGTGTTCAGATACTTCTTTTCAATAACAATTAACGCATAAAAAACATTATTATCTAACAATGAGTGAATTCGTTTGTGTTCGACGCGATCTTTGTGATCAAATAATAAAAGGGAAAAGTACTTCAGACCTCAAAAAATATTTATTGGAAAATTTTCAACTATCGGAAACTGACGTTAATACTGTAATAGAGAGTATTCAAAAAAATGTAACATCGAGTTGCAACCAGAAATGGACCAAAGCTCAAAGAAAGCCGGACCGGTTCGAGAGCCTATACTCAAATTGGTTAAATGGTGAGTTTAAAGTATCATTGAATTCTTGCAGTACCTCAACCACTGTAAATTCTGGTTTGAATACTTCTGGTGAACGTGGAAGACCAACAAAACAATATGACGAGTGCTCGGAAAACACAAAGAAACGAAAAAATATGGAGCTGGTCCAGGAGTATGGAATGGGACATGTCCGTAACGCTTATGTGCAAGGTTTAAGATCCATGGGGGAAAATGTTTATTTATTTTATTTTATATTATCAGAAATAAGGAAAAAGAAGAGAAAAAAGTTATTCTACAAAACATACTCAATCCAGATAACGCACTTTCCTTTACAAAAGAGGAAGCATTGAGTATATGCATTGAAACTGATTTAACCAAAGCACAATATGCGTACCTAAGAAAAAGGCTCGTTGATAAGAATTTAAGTTCTGTATTGCCTTCGTATCAAACACTAAGTGAAGCAAAAAAGGCTTGCTATCCGCCTGCATCCAGCATTACGGTGACAAATATAAGCGCAAAAATCAACCTGCAAGATCTCTTAGACCATACAGTCTGCCGTATTATAAGGATAAAGTCAGGATCGACTTACAATCGTCTCAAGCTTTTCACTAAATGGGGATGTGATGGATCCTCCGGGCAAAGTGAGTATAAACAAACTCTACCGGAAGAAAACGAACAAATATCGGACGCTAATTTGTTTATAGTGTCCCTTGTACCACTGCAACTAGTAGACGAAGAAACTTCTACGGTCATATGGAAAAACCCTACTTGCTTATCTGTTAGATATTGCAGACCAATTTCATTAGAATTTGCAAAAGAAACTCCCGAAAAAACTACAGCGGTTGTCAGTGAAATTGAAGCCAAAATTAATCAATTGATTCCAACTCTTGTGTCAATAGAAGACAAAGTCATCGAAGTTAAACATCAACTGTTTATGACAATGATTGATGGGAAAGTTGGTCAAGTGTTGACAAACACATCATCCAGTGCTACCTGCACTGTTTGTGGAGCAACTCCCAGACAAATGAATGATCTTTTAAAAGTTACAACGAGAGTTGAAAATGAAAATGCGTTTAAATACGGATTGTCGACGCTACACGCATGGATAAGATTTATGGAAATGATCCTCCATATTTCTTACAATTTAGGTTTTGAGAAGTGGTCTGCAACAACTCCAGAAAACAAGCAACTTAAAGAAGACAAGAAAAAATTTGTCCAAAAACGTTTCCGAGAAGTGCTTGGCTTGCATATTGATAAACCACGTCAAGGTTCCGGTAATAGCAATGACGGTAATACGGCAAGGAGATTTTTCCAAAATTACCAATGTTCTGCAGAGATAACCGGAATTGATGAAGAATTAATCAAGAGACTATATGTAATTCTTCAAACTATGTCATCGGGATTTCCTATAAACGCAGAAAAATTTGGTCAGTATACATTGGTAACCGCGCAATTATATGTAAGCAAATATAACTGGTACTACATGCCATCTTCGGTCCATAAAGTACTTATACATGGTGCTAAAATAATAGAGCATTATGCAGTTTTGCCTATAGGACAATTATCCGAAGATGCCCAGGAAGCTCGAAATAAAGATTATTAGAAATATAGGTTACATCACGCTAGGAAGTGTTCCAGATCAGCAACAAACGAAGACGTTCTGCATATTTTGTTATATACATCTGATCCTTATATATCTAGCTTAAATAAACCAAGTTTTCTAATATCCAAAGAATTATTTGACGAGGCTAAAGAATTGTTGGAAATAGAAAGTGATGAGTAGGATAAGTTTAGGTAATTTTTTTTTTTTTTGTCATGTAACTGTTTGTTTAATAATAATAATTTAGTTTTAAACTTATTTTAAGCATAAGTGTAACTTTTATTGCTATTTTAATATAACTGTATGATTTTTTGTATGAAATTTCGTATAACTTTATCTTTGTCATTTTTTTTCGGAAAAAATTTTTTTTTTATAATGATGATGTTTGATTTCTTTTATTGCCTAGATATTCACAAATACGTGAAAAAAAAATCAAGGAGATAAATCACAAAACAACAGAGTTATCGATTTTTGAGATGGAAAATACCGGTTGGTCCCATAGTGCGGCGCCGAGTCTTGTTGGAAGGACCATACTTGGTTATTGAATATGGTGTTGTTAAGGGGCTTAACTACCTTCTCAAAAATGGTATCTTGACACACTTGTGCCGATGTTTTGATACCTTATTCACAAAAATATGGCTCTGTCACTCCTTCATAGCTAACACCCCACCAAACCATCACTGAAGTCGGATAGTGCCCACTTTGCACTCTGTCGACTAATTGGGAAGCTTCATTAGAGCTTTGAGCATAAATACGGTCATTTTGTTTGTTAAAATGTTGCTCAATTGTAAAGATTTTCTCATCCGTCAACAAAAAAAATCTGTGACCTCCCTTTGCGTACCGCTTCAGTAGTTGTTTCGATTTTACCACCCTATTCTTTTTTAAATTATCAGTTAAAAAATGACCAGTGCGTCTCTTATAGGCTGCAAGTCCTAGGTCATCTTTTAAAATACGCGACATGGTTCTGGGTGCTATATTCATCTCCCGAGATAAAATCTTTTGCTTTCGGACAGGACTTCTTCGAATTCTTTCCCTTACTGCTTTGACCACCTTTTTCGTACGAACACTACGTGGACGGCCAGATCTTTTTCTGTCACAAACAGAGGAGGTCTCATTGTACCTATTAATAGCCCGGTACACAAACATTTGACTAATACCAAGCGTATGGAGAGTTTAAAAATTGCATTTGGCTCCATACCAACTTTGTGTAATGCAATCACAGCGATTCGGTTCTCTTTATCACCCCACTCCATTTTAATATCGCAAAATATTGTACAATGTATTGGCGCCAAAATTAGAAAACTCAATGAACAATCGTATAAAAATGATATAATCCAAATTCAAATGTAATATCTTTCTTATTTTTAATTTTAACAGTATTTATGGTCAGACTAAGTATACAACTTAGTTAATCATCTTAGGTTTCTCAACTTAGTTTACATTTTCCAAAAACAGGTGAAGATCTAAAGAATTTGAAATTGCTGAATGTATTCGAGCCGTGCACACTGCAAGTCGGTGACAGGAACTTTCTTACTATTGGCCCCGAAGACAGCTTCGTAAGCAAGAAACAATGGAGAAAACAACAAAGTAAGTAATGCGTGCTTTCTTACATCAAGAATTTAATTTGTCTGTGTGTTACAGCTGGTTTTTTCAATACTGTCGTTATGAGTTTTTTCTTGCTACAGGGGGTGTTAACATTTTTAACAAGCATTAGGTGAAGTGGGGTTTCAATTGAAAGGGCTGCATTTACACATTACAATATATACATATTATTATTTTTATTTACATAATACTAATTGAAGATAAAATATCAGGTACACTTTTTGGTGTAGGTAAAGGCTACAGGAGTCTCCGCAAACAAGCTAAACCGATAAAGAAGCCATCAAAGACCGACACCAACTCGGCTGACCACGTGCCCTCGAGACCTAAGAAGCGCGCCTCGGCACACCGCAAACTCAAGTCTAATGAGGTAACATAGTTCTTTATTTTATCATGTTTTACTTGATTTACATTAACTTAATGTCTAAAGTTTTATACCAAAAATATAGTTTGTTCTTAAAACAGATACCTTGTACACACAGCTACACATCAAGCTATAAATCTCCAATATAAACTGACCTCGCATTGTACGGAAATCCTATACAATGCGAGATCAGCATAAACTGGAAATGTATAGCTTGAATTAATTTATAGCCGTGTGTACAATAGTGTTTCCTATGTTCAAGCAATAAGAAAATATATTTCCAAAATTGTGTGTTAACAACCCTACATCATAACAGTATCGGAAAAAGGGAAGATGAAGGGTAAACACTAAAAACGTTTTCGGTCTTATTAAAAAACAAAGTTTTTCATAAGACAAATTTAATGGTTTAAACCATCGAGCCATTTTTTGTAATAAGAACTTAACTGTGATCGAAATACAGTTCTTAATACAAAACTGACAACTTTGTCCAGTACTAAATTGTCTTTTTGTATTTAGAACTTTACCATAGTCGGAATATAGTTCGAAATAAGACTGTTTATATTTTCTAGAACGACATGGAAGTCGATACTACGGACCAGCTAGAGTCCTTAGACGATGCTCTGAAGATGGACGCGAACTGTCCCAGCATCAAGATCGAGAACATTGGGGATGTGTCCCTACCCATGGCCAGCAGTCAGGAAGATACCGCTACTGAGGAGAAGAATGATTCGGGAATCAGGTAGGTTTGGGGTGGGGTGGTAATGTTTGTTGATTTGGGATGAATTTTACTTGAACAATAATAATGTGCATATAGTTATTTCATATCCAAATTTATAATCATTTATTTCCTCTAAATGTGGTAGAGTACAATAGATCATATTTTTTTTTTTTTAGTGCAATGATATTTTTTGCCATAATAGCCGCACGGACGGCTCGTGCGCAGCGTGGGTCGATATTTGTTTTGTGTATATTTACAATTTAAATAAAAACTATTTGACGATGAATCTCAACAAAAAAAGTATTGAAAGCGTTCCTCGTACGTTTCTAATTCTATACACAGGCGATGATATTCTCCATATTCAAGTCTTTTTTTTATTAATCTCATCCCAAGCAACACAAACTAGCTGATTCACTTTTATATAATAACAATTCTGATGACTAAACGCTGTAAAAGATGTAGGGATAAGGTTTGTATAAGCGCTTATACAGGCAATATTCAAACAATTTGGGCACATAATAAATCGCTTTAATCTGAATAACATTTTGTTAATAGCTGCATACCAGCTGAATATATAAACAGAAAGGTTGGTTAACTTCTGCATAAAAGCTGATCGAACCTGTGTTCAGAATTTAAAACTCTATTAAGCAGATGAAAATATCAAACTCTGACATTCAGACAATATTCATAATTCAGATCTTTTTCGTTGTTTTATAAAGAAGTTATGTAATTAAATGTACAATATCAGCATTTTGTTTCTTATAATTAATGTGATCACATATATTTTGCGTTAAATTTCCAATTTATGTGATGGATCTCTCTGGATGAAATTATAAATATTGCTAAGTATATGTTTGGAAAAATGTTTTGTTAACAATACAATTATTACAACGCATGCTACTTTACTGTGAGAATATATATAAGTTTATAGTAAAATTTTCGAGCGCCACAAGATAAAACCAGTTTAAATAAATAACAATTAACTTATAATAAGCCTTTTCGACGAATAAAATATTTTATTCAATTGTTACTAATCAAAGTGGTAGAAAACAATCAGGTAGGTATTAAAATACTACCCAGATGTTTTTTAATAAAAACATCTATTTATTATTTGTAATAACATCGTTTAGTTTTAGAAAAGAGAGGTTATGTTAGGATAAATAATGGCGACGATGTTGATTTTGAATATAAGCTGTTCACGCAGACGATTTGTTATACATTTCTGCGTAACAGGTCACTTGTAACTGTCTTATCCAGATATTTTTTGGTTAACAGTACGTTTTATATCGCAGTTCTGATAAACGGTTCTAAAGCTGCCCGTCTCAGTACTCTTATTCAGATTATTAGGGTTCTATAATCATCGGTTCTATTGAAGAAAAATACATCCATTGAGTTTCTTAAAATTGCAATTAGCTTTTAATTTACCTATCATATTTATTACACAAACATAGCTAAGGGCCCATCCATTAATTACGTCGCATCTTAAGCGGAAGGGAGGGGGTCGACGAAGTGTGACAAGGGGGTGGGAGGATTAACAGGGGGTAACAATTTTGTTTCATGTAAAACATTTTTTTTGGTACTTACCTATATAATATTTCATGTTTTTGTAAAAAAAATATAGGTTGATGCTGGAAATACAAGTTCAGTTACAGAACATCAAGTCATTGAAGCTCATGGTATTGACGGCGACGTTTATCAGGTTATAACTCAAGATCATCAACACGAAACAGTGAATGTATATGATAATAATGATCAAATCAAGGTTTCAAACGAATTATTAACTATTATTAAGCAAAATCAGGAATAAAATACGAAAAAATTAGCAGAAATTTTAGTTCAGCTAGAAGAAATAAATGAAAACAGAAGTCCCTTTGTATGCACACTTGCTCAAGTTGGTGGAACCCAAAATGAAAGATTTGCCATGGAACCCATTAACGATGTGGCAGACCGGGAAAGATTTGATAATGAATTATCAGACCCTAATATATTTAATAAAATAAAGGAAAAGTATTCAATTTTATGCTCAGTTGCGGAAGGAACTGGATCTAACTGTGCATACAGATTATTAGATTCTCTGTTCTGTAAAGAATTCTTGTGCAAGTGTTCTTGGACTGGACGTAGTCGAGGAGAAGAAGTGAGGCCTTTATGCCAGTATTTTCCTCCACCTTCAATATTTTTAATCATTATTTTTCTAGGTGATTAAAGGTGCAAAAAAGTTCTAGGATCTGTCGGTAAAATTCCAGGAAATCTATGATTAATCACACCCAATAAATCTTTTACAGCCGCTTGGGATATATTTTTATTCACTGCCCAATCTCTGAGGTTATTTCGAAAATCTATATTTTTATTAAATTCTGACACGTTTTCTGCTAAACTACTCGAACTTGAATCGGTGTCCTCAAAATATGAATCGTCATTTTTATCTAATATCTGTGATGTAGATGTGAAATTACGAGATACGGATACGGAACCCTCTTGAACTGGTCGACTTGTGCTTGGATCCGTATTATAATTTGCATTAGCTGCCAAACTCGTTTCTGCTTCTGTACATATATTGTTTTTTTATTTTTAGATACTCCCTTAAGCACTTTCTTCTTATTCCTCCTGTCCTTTTTCTTTTTCTCCATGAATTTGAGTCATTTAGACTCAAATTCATGGAGAAAAAGAAAAGAAATACACGTTTCACTGTTAGACATCTTGTCATTAAAACATTGCATTTCTTCAATAACCAGTTATTACATACTTAGACATCTATTATTCATAATATTTACCACTTTGTGCTACACAAAAAAAGATTAGTGCGCTTCTCTCGCTATAAGATTGTCATAAGATCGTAGTCATCTTCATTTATGCAATAGTTAGCTGCTTAAACGCTAAAAGAGTAATCAATATCCATATTCTGAATAAATGAGTACGGTTTGCCGGGTTGTGCAGCTTAAAGAAACCAAACAATTAACTTTTCAGAATCAAGCTGTATAATTGAAATATTTATCAAAGTTGTACAGCACAAAGCTGAATTTTCCGCTGTTATGTAGCTACTAGCTGCCTTAGTCACTTTTATTTGAATAACGTTAACATACAGTAATAAGATTTAAAATAAAAACAATTTTATGCAGAACTTATCAAGCTTTCAGTGTAATTAAAGTTTAAATACTGTATTATTCAAGATAAAGCTATCACGTCAGCTTTTTTAAAGATGTAATGAAACTATAAACTGCTAATTGGTGTTTCATTTTGCTATTATCTGACTTACGTGTTGCTTGGGATGAACCGAAATCCTTTTTCGTGCTCTTTTTTTTCAAAATAAGTAGAAATAATAACTTTTCGTCTGTGTCCGAATCACCCGACATTTTTAATCACTGATCTGCCACCAAAGATCTGGGTGTAATTATTGACTCCAATCTTTTGTGGCGTGCTCAGGTCAATGAGGTCAGTCGAAAGGTTCATTTCTCCTTTCATTCTTTGAAAAGCGAGTGATTCACTTATTCAGACGTTTATAGATTTTATCGACGACGCCTGCTACCTGGATGCTACTGAGGAGCTATTAAACAAGCTTGAGCGCTTGCAAAACTTATGCGCTCGCTTTGTGTTTGGTCTTCGAAAATATGACCATGGTTCTCACCATTTTGTGAAACTCACTTCCGCCTAGCATTTGTGATTTTAAAACTTTTTCACAATTAAAGTATATGTTAATTTATTACGTTATACGTGTAGGTATACTTTAATATTTTTTAGTGTAAGACTTCACAAATTCATATTTTTCTCTTTTTGTTCTCACACACTATTATCTACATTTCTTTCTCATTTCTCCTTTCACATGTCTACTGGAAGAAATTTCTTAAGCAGTATCTTTGTACTCAAATTATAATTATGTATTTTACTGTGTTTACATAAATAAAATCATTTCAACGCCATAACATAACCGAGCCCCTCATCAAGCACACTAACGCTAACTAGATGTCACATCCGCAGCCCGGAGCCGACGCGGGAGGACACGCTGCTCAACGGAGACAACAAGTGTGATGCGGCGCTCAATGACGACGATTCCGATAACTGGGAGAATACTAGCAGCGATGGCAGTGATACTGACAGGTGAATAATTATGCAACTAATATTAAACAAGAAGTGCCCAATCTTCGGATTTTTTAACAACACTTTTATCTTGAAGACTGTCTTAACTAGCTTTTGACCGCGGCCTCGCGCGACATCCACGCGGATGTCGGAAAATATCCAAAACGTACTACCGGTATTACATACCTAATAGCCGGGGAAAAGGTCATTGACTCCTACCGCTGCGCCCGCGATGCCGTCAACCATAATTATTTTGTTACGCGTAATTTTGAATCTGTAATATCTTTTAAACTATTCATTTAAATGATATGAGTTCGAGGCTGTTTGATCTTCAGTCTGGTCGATACAGAACATAAATTTGATGTATCTCTTACGGCTTACGCGGCGCACACCAGCAAAGCTCCCAGTCGGTATGATTTTTGTTTGTTTGAACGCGCAAGTTTAGCACTACCAGTCCGATTTAAAAAAAATCTATGATTATATTACACAGGGTGTTTGGCAGTACGTTGAACATACGAAAATGGTGGATAGGTGGGGGCAAATTGCAAAAAATGTACGAAAATTTGAATTTCGCGGGCTATCCTGACGCATTCGCCTTAAATTTGCAATTTAATAGATTGGTATTATTTGTGGTTCTATCCCGTTAGCGGTGCAACATGGTCATCCCGGTGTTCATCAGCGGCTTCAGCGCGAGGCAAGCGCTCGCCTCAGCTAGCAGTTCGCTTGCTGCGGGGCAAGCGCCTCAAGCGCACCGTGCGGCGCGCGCCGCCCGCGCCGCCGCCGCGCCTGGGCGAGCGCGTCGTGGTCGAGACGCTGCACACTACCAGCCGCGCTAACGTCGTGTGGCAGGTATGTAACACACTCGCTTGCTGCGCGGCAAGCGCCTCAAGCGCACCGTGCGGCGCGCGCCGCCCGCGCCGCCGCCGCGCCTGGGCGAGCGCGTCGTGGTCGAGACGCTGCACACTACCAGCCGCGCTAACGTCGTGTGGCAGGTATGTAACACACTCGCTTGCTGCGCGGCAAGCGCCTCAAGCGCACCGTGCGGCGCGCGCCGCCCGCGCCGCCGCCGCGCCTGGGCGAGCGCGTCGTGGTCGAGACGCTGCACACTACCAGCCGCGCTAACGTCGTGTGGCAGGTATGTAACACACTCGCTTGCTGCGCGGCAAGCGCCTCAAGCGCACCGTGCGGCGCGCGCCGCCCGCGCCGCCGCCGCGCCTGGGCGAGCGCGTCGTGGTCGAGACGCTGCACACTACCAGCCGCGCTAACGTCGTGTGGCAGGTATGTAACACACTCGCTTGCTGCGCGGCAAGCGCCTCAAGCGCACCGTGCGGCGCGCGCCGCCCGCGCCGCCGCCGCGCCTGGGCGAGCGCGTCGTGGTCGAGACGCTGCACACTACCAGCCGCGCTAACGTCGTGTGGCAGGTATGTAACACACTCGCTTGCTGCGCGGCAAGCGCCTCAAGCGCACCGTGCGGCGCGCGCCGCCCGCGCCGCCGCCGCGCCTGGGCGAGCGCGTCGTGGTCGAGACGCTGCACACTACCAGCCGCGCTAACGTCGTGTGGCAGGTATGTAACACACTCGCTTGCTGCGCGGCAAGCGCCTCAAGCGCACCGTGCGGCGCGCGCCGCCCGCGCCGCCGCCGCGCCTGGGCGAGCGCGTCGTGGTCGAGACGCTGCACACTACCAGCCGCGCTAACGTCGTGTGGCAGGTATGTAACACACTCGCTTGCTGCGCGGCAAGCGCCTCAAGCGCACCGTGCGGCGCGCGCCGCCCGCGCCGCCGCCGCGCCTGGGCGAGCGCGTCGTGGTCGAGACGCTGCACACTACCAGCCGCGCTAACGTCGTGTGGCAGGTATGTAACACACTCGCTTGCTGCGCGGCAAGCGCCTCAAGCGCACCGTGCGGCGCGCGCCGCCCGCGCCGCCGCCGCGCCTGGGCGAGCGCGTCGTGGTCGAGACGCTGCACACTACCAGCCGCGCTAACGTCGTGTGGCAGGTATGTAACACACTCGCTTGCTGCGCGGCAAGCGCCTCAAGCGCACCGTGCGGCGCGCGCCGCCCGCGCCGCCGCCGCGCCTGGGCGAGCGCGTCGTGGTCGAGACGCTGCACACTACCAGCCGCGCTAACGTCGTGTGGCAGGTATGTAACACACTCGCTTGCTGCGCGGCAAGCGCCTCAAGCGCACCGTGCGGCGCGCGCCGCCCGCGCCGCCGCCGCGCCTGGGCGAGCGCGTCGTGGTCGAGACGCTGCACACTACCAGCCGCGCTAACGTCGTGTGGCAGGTATGTAACACACTCGCTTGCTGCGCGGCAAGCGCCTCAAGCGCACCGTGCGGCGCGCGCCGCCCGCGCCGCCGCCGCGCCTGGGCGAGCGCGTCGTGGTCGAGACGCTGCACACTACCAGCCGCGCTAACGTCGTGTGGCAGGTATGTAACACACTCGCTTGCTGCGCGGCAAGCGCCTCAAGCGCACCGTGCGGCGCGCGCCGCCCGCGCCTCCGCCGCGCCTGGGCGAGCGCGTCGTGGTCGAGACGCTGCACACTACCAGCCGCGCTAACGTCGTGTGGCAGGTATGTAACACACTCGCTTGCTGCGCGGCAAGCGCCTCAAGCGCACCGTGCGGCGCGCGCCGCCCGCGCCGCCGCCGCGCCTGGGCGAGCGCGTCGTGGTCGAGACGCTGCACACTACCAGCCGCGCTAACGTCGTGTGGCAGGTATGTAACACACTCGCTTGCTGCGCGGCAAGCGCCTCAAGCGCACCGTGCGGCGCGCGCCGCCCGCGCCGCCGCCGCGCCTGGGCGAGCGCGTCGTGGTCGAGACGCTGCACACTACCAGCCGCGCTAACGTCGTGTGGCAGGTATGTAACACACTCGCTTGCTGCGCGGCAAGCGCCTCAAGCGCACCGTGCGGCGCGCGCCGCCCGCGCCGCCGCCGCGCCTGGGCGAGCGCGTCGTGGTCGAGACGCTGCACACTACCAGCCGCGCTAACGTCGTGTGGCAGGTATGTAACACACTCGCTTGCTGCGCGGCAAGCGCCTCAAGCGCACCGTGCGGCGCGCGCCGCCCGCGCCGCCGCCGCGCCTGGGCGAGCGCGTCGTGGTCGAGACGCTGCACACTACCAGCCGCGCTAACGTCGTGTGGCAGGTATGTAACACACTCGCTTGCTGCGCGGCAAGCGCCTCAAGCGCACCGTGCGGCGCGCGCCGCCCGCGCCGCCGCCGCGCCTGGGCGAGCGCGTCGTGGTCGAGACGCTGCACACTACCAGCCGCGCTAACGTCGTGTGGCAGGTATGTAACACACTCGCTTGCTGCGCGGCAAGCGCCTCAAGCGCACCGTGATTAATTATATCTTCCTCAAAGACAAATAAATGAAAATGACAACATCAAATAAATTCTTCATGGGAGACTGGTATCTGCACTAAGAAAACCTGTCACACAGATTACCAGGCCCATGGATGTGCATGACATCCATGGGCCACTCGTGGAAGGAAAAGGTTAAGCAATTTTGAAATGCAATTTTTTCCCACTTATGCTTTTATAATTTTCATTCAGAACGCAATCGATAAATTTACGGCCTAAAAATATGCTTAACCTTTGTTATTTCCCGACTGCACAAACGAGTCGAGCAAACCGTGCAGCGATCGACTTGGTCGCTGTTCGTGCTGTCTGTGGAACCGCGTTGTTCTTTTGAATGACTCAATGGATTTTGATGCAGTTATCACCATAATCTAGAGAATTATTCCGGCAGATTTATCTGTATGCTACGAAAGAAATCTCGATGTTTTGTCAAGTCTTAAAAACCGTGCGAAGTAGGCACGGGTCGCTAGTGAAAGTTTGAATCTGAAAAAGAATTATCATGTTCAATTTATCCACAGGACGGTACAATAGAAATGGGCATTCCATCCACACAACTGTATCCGATCCATCACTTAGACGGGCAGGAATGTTTCCCGGGCGACTTCGTAGTCAGCGGGGCAGCTAACATCGAGGAAAATCAACAGGTCTGTACTTCATTTATTTGTGTGAACTCTGAACAATCATAATTTTGTCAGTAAAACTATCGTTGGACACAATAGGGACGTTGACTAAAAATTTGTGATTTATAAAAAATATTGGACGTATTTTTTCTTTTTTTACGTAATCGAAAGATTACGGTAATACATTGAGTTAAAATGTGGCATGACGTCACTCTCCGGTAGACTATAAAGCGAGTATAGTAGACTTTATAAGGATGCACAGTGATAAAAAAAATATCTCTGCTGCTTATGGTATTTATCGATCAAGGGATGCATTTATAATGCACGAGTAAAACAACCACGTGTCCATTTCAAATACTTTTTTTTTATGATGAAGTTTAGGTGACCTAAAAAAATTATTAATTCTGAAAACGTAACTGTGCAAGATATTTATTTTATATAAATACATTTTGATAGAGCATATTTGGGCGCATATAGGCCAATGAATATTCTGAATTCTAATAAAAAATATACTGTAGCTTGTCTTGTTTGCTACGGAGAATCACTGGCTCCTAAGACACAGGCACATACACCTAGTTTAGGAGTCAGGGAATTCAAATTATTGTGACCTAGTTATAAGCCTTATATGCTCTTAGTTTTTAAAAATAAAGAATTTATTTTTTATTTATTGAGTTTCGTGTCGTCTCGCTCACACGTTTTATGATCGAGCCTGCTTGAACAATCAATTTGTGCACTTAGCAAATCATAGGTATCATACTGCATTAGCATGATCACCAACTCCAAAATGAAAAACGAAAGTTAAAAATTAAAACCCAACTACGACAAAAATGCCAACCAAATAAAAATATATATATAAACAAGACACACTCTACAGACGTTACTCGGAATCTGTACGATTTATGCCTTCATTATATGTCAGGTATTTACTAATGACGTGTGACTTCGGTTATATGAAAACCAATGTTATTTTGTTACGATGTCGTGTTTAAACGTTTTGTTGTGTTGTAGTTGGGTTTTAGTTTTTTAGGGTTCCGTAGTCAACAAGGAACCCTTAGAGTTTCGCCATGTCCGTCTGTCTGTCTGTCCGCGGTTTAGCTCAAAAACTATTGGTACTAGAAAGTTGTAATTTGGCATGAGTATACAAATTAATGACGCCAAAAAAGTGGTAAAATAATAATAGAAGACCGTTTTTTGATTAAGTAAACCGTTGGTTTTTTTTTTTTTTGTCTAGGGCATCTCGTAGCTCACCTCTGAGGTGATGACTACTTAACCGGTCAATCCTGCGGCTGCCTTAAGCTACTAACTCAAAGCCTCCAAGCCAGGGGCTGGAAACTATTCTAAATTAAAACTAGGCGAGCGCTCGCTAAGGGCACCCCCTGTGGGGTACGGACCTCGGCTTAGGGCGTCGCTGGGGGGAGGACAGCAAGTTGGGACAGGCTGGATCAAAGATGATTCATTATTATTAATCGGGGAATTTAAGTCTACATTTCTCAGCTTAACGCGGGCTGGCGCTTCTGCGAGCAAGGGTCGGTGGGGAAAACCGTTCGTGACTTATCAAGCTTTAAAGTACCAATTTTCGTTAGAGTCAAGTGTCCCCCCCTCTACCAACTAAACGGTTGTAGTTAGAAATTCAAATGTCACGGCATTAGTATTTATATATAACGAAGTTTAAAGGAAAACTATCACACTTAAGTGGGCTTTACAAGTTTACGAGTAATAATCGACCAACTTAAATTTGCGGTTGCAAAAACATGATCTTCCGTATGGGAGAACATGTTTTTCAATTACAAAGTTAAGTTTGTTCTTACGATAAATTCATTCCAACTACGGAACCCTTCATTGTGCGTGGTCCACACGCACTTGGCCGTTTTTTTTACTTTCATTTTTTCGTTTAAGTTTGACCGCAGTACATCTGTAGAGAGCGGCAGTCTTATATATTATTGTCATTGAACAGCTAAAGCACAGGGAGTATGGTGTGGTTCAACGCGTGGATCATCACGGCAGGACAGCTATCGTGCATTGGTACCGCACCTATACCAGCGCTGAGGAGCCAGTGTGAGTTTTATCTACTATTTATTGTGTATTTCTTTCAGATTCATAATTTATTTGTTTATTTAAAACTCTAAGACTATCATTACAGACTTATTATTATATTAAATGTACATTAAACTATATAAATATCTACAATTAGAACTCTAGACATATAAATGAACACAAAATTAAAACTAAACAATAATATCTTATTCTACACTTTCTAAATATTCTTTCTTACACTCCTCCGTCGTACATACACGTATCAATCACTTAAAAATAAAAAAATCTATATTATGAAATTAATAAACGATTTTAACATAATACATATAAAATTACCTTTGCGAGTTCACTAAAGTAACACGAAAAAAGGTCTAACCTACTCTGGATTTCGTTCACAGTACGAACTGCTCGCGGGAGAGGTGTTTTGTATCTTGATAATGTAATAGTTTGGAAATTATATTTAGATAAGCCGTACGCCGATGGTATTCCCAATCGACAAAATTACGAATTTCCATACAAAGTTTCATCCCATATTTAAAAAAAATGTGTGTGGTGGGGCAGTGGAATGTTTCATATTTACCCCCTTATGGGGTGGATTCCCTCAAATCTTTGGTACTCATTTTCGTTTATAAGTACTTCTTGTGCAAAATTTCATACTTCTAGACCTAGCGGTTTAAGCTGTACGTTGTCCATCAGTGATTGAGTTCAAGAATTTTAATAAGATGATTATATTAAGTTATTACTAAATCTATAATTATTTTATATATATAGATGGAACCTTAACCGTTGTAACTACACGAAAACGGTC
Source organism: Xanthia togata (assembly GCA_963853775.1). NCBI lineage: Eukaryota > Metazoa > Arthropoda > Insecta > Lepidoptera > Noctuidae > Xanthia > Xanthia togata. The sequence continues at coordinate 20,377,563 of OY970795.1, read as the reverse complement.
TTAGAAGAAAGTCCTTAACTTTTTGAGACAGTATGATCTGTATCCACAGATTTAAAAAAAAAATAGTCTGCCAAAAATGTCCAATTTACACAAAAAAAAATTTGATGACAATAGATCCTGTTTCTTATAAGGATCAAAAAACTATTGGACCAACTGGGGTTTGAGTACTAGAAAAGTCATAAATCGCGAAATAGTTATTTATGCTACTAGTTCGGAAAGTTGGTGATTTCCGACGAGTTTATAAGTCGACACGAGTTGGAAATCAACTTACGCACGTATACAGATAGTGCAATCCACGACGACGCGCCCCGCGACGACGCGCTCCGCGATTACTGTACTGTAAGCTGTAATTTAGTACGGAGCGGAGTGGGGTGCGTCGTCGTGGATTGCACTATCTATATAATACAACGTTTTACGATGCACTGTGTGAGTAAATAAAAAATACGAGCGAGCCTTACAGTTAGTCGCATATGATGTGTTTACATCTGACATCTTGGCTGACGTATACATGATATAAAACCAACAACAATATTCATCATCGTTATCGCCATCGCCATCTTCGTCATCAACATCTAATTTGTAAAACTTTTCTCAATTAATAAAAACAGCGTCGGGATGAAGACGGAGTAAAAAAAAAAACTGAAATGTAAAAAGCACTAGTGTGAAATAGTGGCACTTTCCACACAATTTGGCTGCTTGGAAAATGCTCTTTTCGAGCACATGCATTGTAAAGCTTTTTACGCACTAGAATACCCATCTTAGAGTGCGCGCCACGAAAGAAGGCTAGCGGAAAATTGTGGAACTAACTTTTTTTAATTCAAAGTGATGTAATAACATAGTCACTAGCGCCGCGTCAAAATGACTTCAGTGGTGGCGCGTACTCTAGTGCCGGATCGGGTGTCACATTTACATGATGTAACAATTTTATGGAAATAAACTTATTATGTATGACTTACCGGCTCTTATATTCCGTAGTCCACAAATGCTGCATGAGAGCGAAGTCAGCGTGTATGACCTGAAGGACCACCCAGATTTCCAGTACCGACCCGGAACGGTCGTCATCAGGGTCGCCAACTTTACCGGGGAAGATGCCAACTGCACTGCAGGACAGGTGAGACAAAAGAATCAGAAATACACCTCTGGTTTCTATAAAGTCGATCAAGTCACAGTTAAATGTCACAGTCACAATTTAAATGTCACTGTTCTGTCGAAAATATCAACTTAATTTAACCGGATTTTCAATAACTGACCGATTTTTGCTAAAGCAGAAGTTTATTAAACTGTTTTCAGGTGATTGACAACTTCCCGTCTGGCCGCGTCAAAGTATGGTGGGTCGATGGACACACGAGTATGTGCTGGCCACAAGATCTATACAAGGTAAGAGTTATAATAAAATTAACAAAACTACAGTCAAATTGAGAATTTCTTATCCAAATAAAATCCCAAAATAAAACTGTCCTCTTTACAGTCCATTGATTATTATCTATTTGTTGATTATTATTGGTTTAGTCTTCGCAAGCGCTATTGCTGAGCGCGAAGTCTTGGGTTCGATTTCCGGGCTGGGCATAGTTATTGGGTTTTCCATCTGGAACTTCTCAGTAACAGCCCGGAATCTGGATTTGTGCCCCGTTGATAGCAATAAGCTCGCCCCCTATTACATGAGACTTAAACATAACTGGCGAAATGTGGGTGTACTATACGTACACCTCTGCGCTATTGTCCATTAGGGCAATATTCTACACTGACCATTTTGCTCTATTCACCATACCGTTCTAGGGATTAAACCCTATTCTGAAATTCACTGCATAGTATAATGAAAGTGTCATAAACAGGTGGGCGAGTACGACAGCGAAGAAGGCGAGCTGTGGGGCTCGGAGGGCTCGGCGTCCGAGGACTCGTGGGAGACGCAGAGCTCGGCGCACGAGGCCGAGCCGCGCTCGCCCACGCCGCCCGCGCAGGCGCTGCAGGGTACATTGATACAATACTGTTTTAATACCTCCTCCACGATAAAGTCAAATTAGTTTAGTTATATGTCATGCAGACCTAACTTAAAGTTATAACAGCGCTAGGCTCTGGTCTAGCACTCATATTGTAATGAATTGTTTCATTATAATCCGCTGGTCAATAATGCGATTTGAATTTGATATCTCAACCAAAAATGAAATCTTTTACAAAAATAATACATTCGAAAATCGAATTGCTTTTTATTACCTGTGTGAAAAGTAGAGTATTTGCTTCAGGGATTAAGGTGTCTTAGTCTTGGGCGAGCTGGATTCATCCTTCACTGCTCTCGACTTTAGCCTTACCTCCTTCGCTTTGCGTAGAAGTTAACTCTGAGCATCATAATCCTTCGTTACGCTCAGGATGCAATAAAGCGCCCGTGACAAAAGACCTTGAATAATTCACTATTATTTTCTTGGGCTCGTCATTTAATCTTTATATGTTATTGATACAGATGTTGTGGTGGCCGCTGCAGTAGGCGTAGCGGCAGAGTGCGGCTCGTGCGGGTCGTGCTCGGGCGCGGGTCCCGTCGCCCTGGGGCCCGCGGCCGTGGGGCCCGGGGGCCTGGAGGTGCCCCGCCTGCTGGAACCGCGCGTCGCCGCACACATCGAGCGCGGCCGCATCGCCATGAGGAAACTAGAAGAGATGTTCGCTAAACACCCCACGTTACAGAGTCAAGAGGTAAAAGTACTATCTCTGTTAAGGTGGCTCCGCACGTCCCCGGCGGACGCGTGCGACGGGGCCCTATTACCGCGCGGCCCCGACGTGCCCTGGCTGTTAAAGCCGCCCGTCGCCGCGCTCGTCCAGCGCCTATACGACTACCTGCGCAGGCTGCAGGCCTTGTTCGCCAAAGACCCGTCCGCCGAGACGCAGGAGGTAGGTACTGTCGCCCGGCGCGCCCCGGACCGACTCCGCAAAAGTATCTTTTTCTTGTCTAAAGCTTGGGTTTCTCCGACAGTGGTGACCGCAACATAACGGCCGCAGCGATGGCCGTCATGAAAATTATATCAGTGGGGTTTTACTTAACGGTGTCAAAAACATACTAACTTACTTTCATAAATAACGTTTCAGTGACGTCTTTCTACGGTAAATTGCGGACGCTATGTGGCTTAGGAAACCCTAGCTTTACTATATCACCACGTGCGTGCAATGTTGCTCAGATTTCAAGTTATCCTGTAATGACTGGGAACGGTGACAGAAAGGATGCTTCGGCATGCCGACGTGACACGGGTCGGCTGTGTCTCAGCGTGGTGGTGGCAGAACTCCGAGCAAGAATTTCTTGTGATTTATTATTCTAATTTAATTTGCTGTTTTTCTACAATGCTTGGCATTAGTAATCATTTCAAATGCATCACATTCATGTGCACAATCATACAACTTGGGAGCGGTGTAATATGAAATTCAGCAGGACAGTGCAGCACGCCACAAGACTCCTCGGCATCCCGAAGCATCATGAAATGCTCGCACTTCGGGATGCAATCTCAGTATGTCGAAGGATACTTTTGTCGGCGCCGGCCCGATGTGCGCAAGACCTCGCGAAACCGCAGAGTGTGATTTAATAAGTGCTCCTCTAACGCGATGCTACGAGCACAAAGTCACGATTATGTGAATATAATCATGGTTTTGAGCACCGATTACAACTATTCACCGTGCCATATCTCTTAAAATTGACCCCTGGGTCAATTTCAAATGTCCTGAACTTACTCCATGGAAACAAGGGTAAACATGGATAAATCAGGAAGTTCCAAAGAAAATAAACGTGCCGCCAGATAATAATTCTGCCTGATCTTCAATGGCTTCTTCATTTTGGTTCCATTAATGACTTATTTATTACATTTTCATATTTTTTATTTTTGTTTTTATTTTGTTCTACCTGATGGTTAAGAAGAAAACGTAGACATGAATTGAATATTAAAAGTTATTTAATAAAATATCTATTCTTTTATTTTATTTTATCCCCTTCCCTATCTTCCTAAAACTGTTTTTTATTTACATTTTAAACTGTGAGAGTAAAGATAAGCAACACATTTAAAACTATTGTTAACTGAAACAAAGTGCGACATGGATTTCTTAAATGAACGTGATGGGCGGGGCTGTACATTTAATTTTAGTCCATTTAGAATTTTAGATCCATGTCGCACATAATTAGTTATTTTCGCGTTTAAATAAATACAGCAATATTTTTGTTTGTGTATGTACCTATAACCATTTTGATAAAATCTCGTTATTTAATTGGCAGCTTTTACTTATAAAATTATTCAAATAATAAATGGTCGGTCCGAATGTGATGGATTTGTTGGTTCATCAAAACTTCCAAAGATTTTATAATGTCGATATGATATCTTGTGACACATCATGTAATGAAGAAAACCGTAATTAAGAACATGCCCCTGATGTCAGTGTCGTAAGCGAAGCGTTTGAAAACATCGCCGTCGGACCCACCAATAAGATTTAAGGTCTTAAAACTTATTACAAGTATTGGTTTATTGCTGATTTTTCAATAGTCAGATAACTTTCGTATCAGGAATAAATATTGACAGCTTTCGTATAAAAAAAATATATCAAACTGTCATTTATACTTCAGATATCTATTAAAAATCAGCCTTTGTTAGAATATCTATTAACTTTGATGTATGATTTTCCGTGTGGAAGAAAACTGTGCGGAGACGTATTCTTTCGAATTTGAACTTTATTTGAATTAGTTTAAGAACGTAAATCAGTTTTAAAGAATACGTTTCTTTGACTACACAGTCAGTTTTAGGACTTTACAGTTGTTCTTATGCATGTTCCATCTGGAAAATAAATAATGTCAGTCTATTAAAGTATGAATTGTACTGTGAATTTTTTATAGGAGGTACATTCAGTCCAAGTGGTACATGAGAATGCAAACATAAGCTTTCTAAAGATTTCTTTTATTTTCAGATAATGCGCAAGCTGTTAAACTTGTACAAAGATTGCCGATTCTTAGACCGCTTAATGGGAACGTCCTTCTTCCACGAGGATCACTTTTTGGTAAGTAATTATTGCATGTATGACGTAAAAAGTAGCCTATGCACAAATAACGGTCCCAAGTATCAAGTATTTTGTCATAGTCGATTCGAGAAATATTCCGTTAACGCGCATTTCATGTTGTAATTAATACTGAAAAAAGTTTTCTAATATGAAAACAACATTTTGGAACAGCTCGTTCATGAATTTCATATTTATCTTTGTAAATATCCTGTCCCTTTAAACGCGACATACGAGAGAATACACCACAGAAATATTAAAAACAGGAGAAGTGGCAAGGGGGCGTGTCGCCGACCACGTGGAGTTGAGCTTTTCGCTCAGGTATTGAAAAAATGGCCGTCACCGCGAGTTAGTGTGTTGTCAACCGCGATCGTAAAAAAAACGATTATGCCGTCTTGTTAAGTGGGTTCGTGCAAAAAGAGAAGCCAAAACAAAATGTTTAGAAGTCATGGCATCAGTTACCACAGGTAAATACAAGTATTTTACAATATTTGTCTTAAAAATCGCGAAAAACAACAAGCCGTAAAATATATCTGAGTTGTACTACTTTATTTTTGTTTTCCTATATTATCCCGACAGTATTATTTTTGCATTAAATACATTGCTCTTTTACAACCACCTCAGTCTGTCACTGAGTGACTGAACAAGCAATGTAAATCTGACATAACGAAACCTTAATAAGCCGTAATGTCGCATGGTGCGTCCGCTGCTCCGGTTCGCCGTATTTGAGCGCGAGCTAGTGATGTGCTCGTGGAGGTCTGACAAAGTCTATCGTCAAGAAAGTCGACTGCGAATTGTTATATTACAATTTCATTTAATTGATTTTTCTTCAATTTGTTAACTCTTGTAATTCGGTTGGAAGGCCGATGTGGTTCTATGCATTTTTACCCATTTTTATTATTTTACAGCGTAATAGACAAATGCGTAACCAAATATCGTGAAGTAAGTTCAATAATGTTTAGTTTAGTAATCTATGGAATGTCCTTGGGTTTGAATTATGAGATGTAATGCCTTAGCCTCAAGTTACTTCGTCATTTGTTATGGTTATGGTATTTTACTGAAGTCTTCATAAATGCACCATTAGCTTCGTATGCATTATAATAATCAGCATCATTTAGTCATAATTATGTATTATGCCGCAGAATTTCTAAAGAGGGTTTGAAGCCATATTGAGACGTCATGCATGCTCTAAAATAAACAATTATAATATGAAAATTACTTTAAGGTTATTATTAAAGATTTGGCAATGGCTCAACATTCATGCTATTTATTTCTTATGCATGCGTGTTTGTTATTGTCACATAAACCCCTAGTTACTAAAGAAAGAAGGATTTAATTTCTTAAAAATACGGGTTTTTTAAGAGCCTGCAAACTTACAAGTTTATGATTAGCTTCGTATACCTATACTACGTGGAGCAGGACGCTTGACATTTCTTAAAACCACGTAAAGAGTGTCATGTTTTTTACCCGTATACAAAAAATCAATCAAATCCAATGAATACTTTAGCCACAAGAAATTATTTTTCATTTTCTTATTTTTCAACATGATGTAGATCTGAGTCCGTAATAATAGGTAAACATTGTAAGGTCAAGAACCTGTGCAAAACGTACGATTCTATCCTCTACGTCTCAATATGCTTGAGAGACAGAGAAAGGTGTCATACGATTCCACTCTGACGCGCCCCGCCCAGTCCCACAAAATAATACTACAATTAGAAAGAAAAAGAAATATTACTTACGCAAATTATGCATTAGTGGTGCATAGACAATTGCGAGTGTGTGTGTGAGCGGAATTTTTTCGGCAAAAAGTCTCGGGACTCGTTCAGTGTCAGTGCAGCGGCTCCCTTTGAGGAGCGCACACCGCTACTTTGTTTATTACGAGACGAGCCGCGCGCGCATTGTCGTGATTTTGTGAAAAAAAAAAAGTTGTTATTTGTGATTAAAGACGATTTAGTGTGACTTATTGTTCAGTGTTAGTTAATTAGGTATCGATGTCGCTTGTGCATAATGAACAACGGTGGAAACCTTGAAAATTTAAAAATTTGACTATTGATGTAAATTCTGATTGTGATGTGATATTATGTGATTAATTATTCAATCAGTGATCTTTTAATTAACAACGCGCAACTTAGTGAGTTTATGCCGCTAATTTGTTGTTCTCCGACTAAACTCCCACGTCCACCTACCCACGGCCACCTACGCCCCGCACCGCAGCGCAGGCGCCGCCCCCCGCCGCGACCCGCATCGGGCCGCGCAACAGGTTAGTGACTTTTCGTAGATAAAGCGTGTTTACTTTTTATGCAGTTGATTCTGCTATTTATTTTGTTTGAAAATTGCAATTTTTCAATTTTCCATTAACTACTAATCTTCGTCTTTTAAAATGTTTCTATGGACTAGTACTGTGCTTGTTTTAATTTAATGTCGTAAGTCCAGATCCACATTGTATAATTCAGTAAGTCACTAACAAATTGTAATTGTACCGTTTCAGTTTCCCAAAAGAAGCAAGTAAAAAATCAATGGATTGATGCCATAGGAAGGTCAGCTAACTGGTTCTCTACAAAAACGAGAATCTCTTTTTTGAACATTTTATGGCATCATAATCATATATAACTACGTGTCGTTTGACTTGTAATTGTTTTAAAAATATTTTTATTAATTAATTAAATAATGTTTTGTTGGTTTCATATCGTTTTTGTTTACTTTATTTCCAAAACCTTTGTAAATTTATCGATATATTTATCGATAACTCTTCGATTTAGTCAAGCACTATGTCGTATCCGCCCCCGAGTCCCGACAACACACAATGATAATTGTTTTAGTGTGAGTAATTATACGGAAAAAGTACGCTGTGTTTTAAATAATAAGGTTTATATTTAAATGACTGAGTTATCGATGGCGCGTGTGTGCACTTGTTCGTAGTATTGTTTTGACAGAACTGTGTGTGCAATATTAGCGTTATGGTGGGGCAATTGTGGCTTCATCGGTTTTCTATACATTTTGAACTCCACGCCATATCTCCTTCTTTATTATATCTATGGAATACACCATCCCGATGTATTCGTAGCGAAACAAGAGTCAATTTAAATAATTTTCCATAGTTAAAAGGACCAAAGACAGTCCCAAAAATATCACCCACCACTTATTTAACATTGTGAATGTATCACGTACCCTTCCCACCCCCAGGGTCTGCTGGAGCGCGTGCGCGAACGCGGCGCCATCACGCCCCGCGCGGGCGAGCGGCGCGTGCACGAGCAGCTCGCGCGCCTGTTCGCGGCCGCCGGCCCCGCCGCCGACGGGCCGCCCAGCCCGCCCTGTCCGCCCTCCCCGCCGCCAGACTCCATGCTAGTGGATGAGGACATGGAAAAGCCACAGCAGTGTGAAGGGACGAAAGCTATCGTCGCGGCGAACGTTACTGTGGAACCGATGCAGGTGATGTATACTTGTTTAGAGACTTTACTATGAAAGCAAGAAAAAATTGTAAAAGTCGGAAACTAACAAAATAATGAACCCAAATTAAAAACTGCGAGGCCACAACGGCTGAACATATTTTGATGAAATTTGGCACATGGGTAGACCATGACCTGGATTAGGACATAGGGTACTTTTTATCTCTATATTCCCACGGGATCGAGACTTATGCGGGTAAAACCACGGGGCGCAGCTACTAATATTTATAATTTGTCAAACATCTTCGTGAAAGGGTAAAAAATCTTGAACAGCTTTGTTACTCTAATTACATCGCAGCTACTGAAACATCAATTGAAAAAAACCCGAAATCGTTTTGGAGATTTGTTATGCAGCGTTCAAAGTCTAATGTCTTACCAAGCTATTTTAAATATAACGACGTGACATTGTCTTCCCCTGAGTCCATTTGCAATGCTTTTTCTTCTCACTTTTATTCTACGGTTACCCTGGCAGCTACTCAGACCCACCCCATAGTAACAGTTCTTCCCAAACTACTTCTAATCCTAATTTACTTTCCGATATTCACTCCATTGAAATTAATATAGATTATGTAGGTAAGCTACTTAATAAACTAGATCCCTCAAAATCAGCAGGACCGGACCATTTATCACCTTTGTTCCTGATTGGTTGTGCTAAAACTATTGCCTTACCGATATCGTTATTATTTAGAATATCCCTAACAACTTGTACGGTGCCCCATATTTGGAAGTCTGCCTTTATAACACCGGTTCATAAAAAAGGCCACAAAAACCAAATACTTAATTATAGACCCATATCTAAACTGTGTATACTGGCTAAAGTTTTTGAACGATTGGTCTATGATCAGGTTTATGCTGCACTTAGTTCATCTTTTAGTCCTTCACAGCATGGGTTTTTGAAGGGTTGTTCAACAGTCTCCAACCTAGCTCTGCTAAATGATTTTTTAACACTTAGTATGGACAGGGGGGCGCAGGTCGATGTTGTTTACACGGACTATAGCAAAGCGTTTGACAGAATTGATCATGAATTACTTAAAGCAAAACTCTTTAAGGCGACGTTTTCCGGGCCTGTGGGCCTTTGAAACGCTACCTCCGCCTCCCCCAAATGTAGACTGACGTATTTATTTACGATTCACTGCCGATCATTTCGCGAAAAATTCATGCCACAGCATAAAATATTTACAGTTGAGCAACTGAACTAGTTTTTCTTAGGTTCGATTTTTTTCAATAAGTTTACATTTTATGGGACTTACGGTGTAGTGAACTAAAATGATTACTTAAAATGTCCTGTGTACCTAATGGGCGTTTTCACATTAACAGATAACGACACCAACCCGATACCGATATGTCGGCAGCTATTATACCGACATCAATATAATTATTATCGGCCCAATGACATTGGTAACCATCGTGACGCACCAAACAACCACAGTAACTACTAAGTATCGACGTCTTGAAGTCGGCAGTGCGAAAAAGTGTGTTCAAGTGAAAAAATGCCGCTACTCTCACCGCACTGTGTCTTCGCCGATAGATATCGTACCTATATCGGTGTCGGTTGCTGTCTGCGACGATATAGGTGACAATAGCAAGACAATGTAAAAGCGCATCATCTGACCTCAGATATCGTGTCGATGTCGGGTCGGTGTCGTTATCGGCTAATGTGCTGTGTTGTGACAATCAATTCATTTTATTAATTAAAGAAACAACATTTTTACCTTTTGATATAGTGTTATGGGATAGTTCGTAGAACGTACACAGAAAAACATGAAGTTTAGGCCTTTTCTATCATCCATGGTTTTAATAAAAATCAATATCTATGGTTAGGTGACTGTTAATGAAAAATCCCGCGTACAAACTGCACACGGGATTTTTTTTGTTATAGTTAGGTAGTCATGAATAATCTGTAAGAATCCATTAGTGTATCAGTGTTGTGCCATTAGGTATTATATGAAGGAACGCAGGTGTTTAATAATTCACTTCAAATGAAAAACTTCGCAAGCAATGGGAAATTTCTACTGAAGGCTGCGCATTTAGACCTCAGGAGGAGCTGCTTTCACACGGATAACTCTGTCGCTTTCTCGCTAGTCCAGCCAGCCAGCCTGTCGCGTCACCAGTCCTAACTCTCTGTATATTTTGGTCGGCGAGACCAAAACTACAAACATAGTGTACTTAAAGTGAAGATTTATAAAATATGCCTGTTATTTTATATATTGTGGTATCTTACGACTGCCACACAGAAACTAGTTTCAGATAAACATGGCTTTGCGGTAGTAAGGTGAAAGGTTAAATTGCAATGGTTCTACTGCGTATCTCAACGGTCCCGCAAAATGTAATTTTGATAGAAAATATCAAAGTCGTAATTTCGTTCGTTTCTATACCCAGCGTGGTTTAGATTGTGTATTGTATGTCAGTGAATTTAAGAATTTTATCAAGTAAGTGAATTCAAGACAAAAAACCATACAAACTTTCATCTTTATTTCTTCAGGATTTTTATTAAGTTGAATGGGCTAAAAATGGTCTTACTGTTTCGCTTATACTGTGACCATATTTTTTTGTTTTGGATGATTCCCACCGCTCATGAAGATTCGTAAATATTGACAGCTCTATATGAAGTAACAATTGCCGTACTTTATTGCCAAGTGACGTACCTACTGCTACAGCTATAATTTATCGAAGCTATACATATCGTAACCAGTGACTTTTTGTATTCAAAACTGAAAATGGTTCATACTTAGCCAATACGATACAATCACGGATTCAAGAAAAAATTGTGTTGCTGGCTCAGCTATTCGAAAAATATAATTACGATTTTTATCGTGTTCTATTATATACATTTGGTCATGTTAGTATAGCACTTTTGTTCGAAACAGATTTTTTTTCTAATTTTAATTGGTCTTGCCAGAGTGAAAGTTGTTTTAAATATTTTGTATACAACCGACAACCGGACGAATTGTATATTATATGTTTATTAATATAGAATATGATATTAGCAAAGACAGTTCGGTGTAGAGTAAATATAGTAACATGGAAAAATCTGATTAAAAAATCTTTAAAAAAACGTCTTCATATACGACGATAAAAAATTATATAAGACTCGCACTTGACTATAATTTTATCGATAATAATTTGTAATGTGTCTAACACTAATTAATTTAGTTCTGGTACTTATTTTTATTTAATTTTATTGTAGTTTATTCCTGTTGTTGTGTTTATGTTTGGCATTACCCGATTTGATAGTTGGTGCGCTTGTGTTCTTGATATAATTTGTCGTGTATAAGATCTCTTACTGTATTATTATATAGCTTTATTATATAGCCGTGAAAACCTATAATTGGCTTCATGTTTCTTATTCCAGTGTCTTTATTGTATTTATGTAAAGCTGTTGGTTTTCCATGAGATAAATAAATAAATAAATAAAACCATGGGGCGCAGCTACTAATATTTATAATTTGTAGGTGGAGTGTACTGTGTCGAAGAAACACTTGCATTTGGATATAGAGTCGGCGCAGGCCGCCGGCTCTGAAGCTACTGTGGCGCTGCCAGATAGTATCGCCGTTGTTGACAATCGTGAGTACACTCATATATTTTATAATGTTGACAGTTTTACTCAGGTATTTATTGCGGATTTGTCCGACTAGGTTCGATTTCTAATAGAGAGAGAGAGTAGAGTTTTTTTTTTTTTCTTGTCCTCATCTAGCGCGTAGCATGACCACAATAGAAACGGGGTTTGTCGACGGGAGAATAGATAAAATGATAGATTCACAAGCTGGCGATGTTCTAATAGAACGTAATTCCGCGACCATCGTATTCGCACGAACAGTTCGTACATATGTACAGGTTGTACGAGTACACATATTCTTTGACGACGAGCGTCGTCAATAAAAAACATGATCAATTTGTTGCCAGCTACCACCGAGACAGCGGAGGGTGACCCGGGACAGGGCAAGAACGTCTGCTACAAACTGTGCTCACTCATACACGCACAGCTCATCAAAGCACACACCGAAGTTAGCCGGTAAGTCACGACACTAGTTTACGAGCTTACTAAGATAATAACTTAATTTTACAGAACTGAGGAAAAGTGTTAGGATAGTTTTGACATTTTTGCAGCGGCCGGATCTTAGTCAAAATGATATTTATTTCTGTAAATTGGTTTAAAAAAAAAACACTTTCACACGTCAAAATTAAATTAAGTTTTTAGAATTAGATGAGGGATGAGTTCGGTGTTTCCTAAGACTATTTTGAGAAGAAAGACCGAAAGATACTGTCACAGACTCTTAAAATCCAGACATAATCTTGGTCAGGCCAAAATTATCCTTTTGACAGTAAAATGGTACCAGCTTTCATGTAATGTTTAAAAAAAACTTAAAACACGTTTTTGTCACGCACTAAAAATAATTATATTAACTTGTATTAATTACGATATAAGTACCAATGCAACTTGTCACTTCTTTTATATTCAATGATTAATTCAAAAAGCGTGGAGTGCTTTTTAGTTCTGTGTACTTTTAATTTATTTAATCAAAACGCTCCACGCTTTTTCAAGCTAATAAAAGCTTGTTAAAAATATTGACTCCGAGAAATATTGATCTTTCATAGCTCAAAAATGGTCTTCATTGAGTACCATTTTTAGTGACGTTATTGCGCAGGTCCGGCCGCAGCATTATAATCAATTAATACTTGGTTATAAGTTTTGCACACTAGCACCACGGCACATTTAAAATTAAAAAGCCTTATGTAAGTTGTAATAAAGGTTACATTTATTTCGCAGGAGAAGGCCGCAAGAGTTGGCCGATTTCCTTAACGCCTTAATGAGAAAACAAATCACAAACGGCTCTGAGGAGAACTTAGTCTACCACTTTTCAGTGTGAGCCTCCTTTATTGTTTTTATTTACATTTCTTTATATATTTGGGCTTCTGTACATGTCTTTTGCTTAATTCACATAATATTATTATTTGGTATCCATCCGACTTACGTTTAAGTTTTCTTGATACATATACAGGGTGGTGATTATACTCGTCACACCTTTTATGAAAAATCAACTCTTTACAAAAGTTGACAGATAACATGAATCTTATTTTTTCATTTAAGATCTTAAGGGATGCAGGTCAACACGACCGAATTCGTTCGCAAAGTCGTAATGACGTCCATAGATGCGCGCGACGTGCTTCACAAGTATGGGATTTTGTCCTGCTTGTGAAGCATGTTGCGCGCGTCTAGGGACGCCATTAAGACTTAGCGACCGAATTCAGTTGTATAGCAATCGCTATCTATGTCGAGACTGCCGCCCCTGGTGACTAAATCACTATCCTATATATGCGCTGTTAGTGCCTACATTTGTATATGTTATCATTGCTTTAAATGCTGATTATAGCTGGTTTATTTGACATACTATACATACAGTTACATATGACGGTTACTGGGCTATATTCTAAAATATATAATTTAAAACAATAACAACCTTATGGTCACTTCATAAAACTGATTTCCCATGCATTGTTAACACCACCATGTACAGATTTCCAAAAGATTTTATTGTTCATTATTGTTTTATTCATTTGTTTATATTTTTGTTATTTATGCATTTCATTATGTCGTACTGTGTCGTTGGGGTTCTCATCTGTATAATTTTTGATGTAAATACTGCCCAATAAGGTCCTTCATTTGACTTCATTCATTAATATTAAGTAAGTTGGTTCAGGGCTTTTCTCGAATGATGCTTGTGTAAGATTATGAGAATTTGTATTAAGCTGTGCTGATGTTATGACCTATGAAAAGTTTCGATGAAAACAAAAATACGAAAAAGTGGTAAAATATTTCAAATTCAGAGGACTTGCCGGTAATAATGATCACATGCCACAGTATGATAGTCGTTTCATAGTATTTTTTGTTCTACCCATATTTCAATACTTATATTAAACAAATGTTTATGAATATAAAACTCTTTATAATTTTGTATCATGTTTATTTTAACTTGTAGTAATAAATTTATTTTCAACTTCTATATACTTGAATATTATCTTTAAAAGTAATAGACAGTGTCCTAAAAATGTTTTCATGTAGCTTGCTACAATCTTTCAGTAGGTGCCCTTATTGCCCCGTATCGAATGAACACCTTGTATAGAATGCATGTAACTCCTTCAGAATTTATTGACTTGTAGATAACTCAGTATTTAAATGCTCATAATGTCGTCCTTCAGCGCTATTTAATCTGCGCCGGCCAAATACAATGTATGCTGTTCATCTTGGCTGAATAAACTTGTGCTGCGGAGTGTCTGTTTTCTGTGCAAGGACTGATTTTTAAAAGTTATTATAGTGAAAGAAGAATTATTTTTTATAACAAGCTTAAATTAACCGCAGCCTTTTTATATTAGAAAAATCTCAACATCATTTTCTATGAGACAAAAATACCGTTGAGTCAAGCCATTGCTAGACTCAACGATATTTTTGTCTACGGACGGTGTATACGGGCTGTGATTAGCTTCTATCCAAATATAACAAAACAATAGTCATTACAGTAGTTTACCTTTTTGATATAATTTTTAGCATTATT
This sequence comes from Xanthia togata, assembly GCA_963853775.1. Classification (NCBI taxonomy): domain Eukaryota; kingdom Metazoa; phylum Arthropoda; class Insecta; order Lepidoptera; family Noctuidae; genus Xanthia; species Xanthia togata. Next base: position 20,362,556 of record OY970795.1, on the reverse strand, counting down.
TATTAGTAATATTTTGTTTCTTCGCCAGCGAACTATGTAACACCTTTTCCTTTTATGTTTTATTTATTTTTCGTTTGTTTTGTAGATGACTCTATAAAAAGTGGTAACTTAATTTCTCTGATTTCCGATTAAACCCGATATTGTTAGTTTACCAATTGTATTTACCATATATTTGTTTAATGTAAGTGTTGCAAGGCCCTTATGGGTTGACTCGCTGTGACGAAAAGCATTTGCAGTTCGGGATGGCGCTGCTTGCTAAGAAAACTTTACAGTGATCTGACAAATTCAGTACATTTTTAATTAGTTCCCTATTTTGCCGCCTACACGTCCGTAACTTTGTAATAGCTTTACTCGCGTTTCGTCATAGCGAACACACACCCAGTTTGAAACCTTATAAACTCCTTATAACACGATATGCATGGTACTGTAATATTATTGGTACTGTCTTATCCATTAACGGTTTATAACTATCTTTCTGTTCCTGTAATTACCTTGGTTTGTACTTAATTTCTGATTTGTGCAATGATCGTCCAAACATCGTATTTTTAGATCAATCATAGGTTTTTTTTTTTTTTTTTTTTCTCTGTATTTGAAAGTCCAATCAGAAATATCCCGTCAATTCTTATTAGATTGTTTTTCTATAATTTGGGGACTTCTCTATAAATATAAATAATTAGTTGGAAATCGATGATCATTGCGCATTTGACTACAGTTCTAACATGTTATAATATTGTCTCACATGCCATTGCATTATAGTCAGTACGGTGCGCTGGTTGTGAGCATGGCGGAAGAGGCTGAAGCCGCCAAGGAAACTGATGTCAAGGATGCTACCACAGCCACTACACAGAAGATGGAGGGAACTGGTGAGATATTCCACTTAACATTAACAACAGCCTAATTGCAAAATACGCTTCCAAATGTAGTGCCTTTCATGTTGACTATTCAACAATATTCATTGCGTTATTTACGTTGCCAGCAGACGAATTTTTCAAACATATGAAGCATTGGATTAGGAATTTCTTTCAAAATCTGTAAAATTTTGATTGAAAATATGTGACGCCATTAGGGAGCTGGTCGTTGAGTAAAAAGTAATGGTACTCCGGTACTTATTTTAAGCCCTCTAAACACAATTTCCACGCATGCTCCGCCCCCATGCACCCTTTTTTTTATCGTGTGGAAATCCTCATGGATGTCCTCCACCCTGGGTCGGGTGGAGGGGTCTGTCAGACTCCTACTGACTACACACGGCGTCCTGCTGCTACCTTTAGTCGGAGTGCTGGAGTGCTTGCGCATTTCATCACGCTCCCGCGGTTAGGTGTTGAGCCGCATGAATTCATGCGGACCCCGTCACCCTCAGCGGCCACATAAGGTCGCAATTCCTCTAAAGAGAGGCGCGCGCGGAACATGACGCGCCGCCGTCTCGGGCCTTTGACTGTTCAGGCAACAAACTTCCCAAGTCTGTTGCCTGCAGGCCTCACCCTAAGGCGGCCGGAGATCGTTCCGCGCCCTCCGGCGCCCGATGCGTCTGCTGCGGATTGGAAGGGAGGTTGTATCCTCCCTCTCCCTTTCCGCCGCCTCCTTCGCGACCATCACTTCCTCGCAGAAGGAGGCGACGGCGTCCCACGCGCTCTCACTTCCGACCATGGACTAGACCATGTCCGGAAGCGAAAGAGCATCCGCAGCACCAACCGCCGCGACGAGGTCACGGCATTGCACTGCCCAAGCAGGGCATTCCTCAAGGGTGTGCTTCGCCGTGTCGTCGATGCAACTGCAATGGTGGCAACCGGGTGTCGGTTCCCGGCCTATGCGACACAGGTACTTTCCAAAACACCCATGTCCGGACAGCACCTGTGTCAGCCGGAAAGTAAGGGCGCCATGCCGTCTCTCCAGCCACTCCCTCACAAGTGGTCTTACCGCCGCTATAGTGGCGTGCCCTGCGCTGGGTTGCGCAAGCCGCTGCTCCCACTCCACCACTAGGGTCTGGTGGAGCTCAGCTCTGTACACCTCGCCATGACGAGACATCAGGTGCTCACTCCGCTCCAGCGCGTCCCGGCGCCACCGACATAGTGACGCTAGGATTTTGGCGTCAAGATCCCAGGGCGGTGATCCAGCCAAGAGGGTCGCAGCCTCAATACCGTACGGTATCCTCTTATCACCCTGACGGCCATTGCTCTCTGAGGTCTTCTCAATATTGCAATGTTGCGGACCGTCAGGTTGTCCGCCCATACAGGCGCTGCATAGAGCGCCATGGACCGTACGATTCCGACATAGAGCCTCCGGCAAGAAGTATTTGGCCCCCCCAGATTAGGCAGCAAACGTGAAAGAGCATTTGCGGTAATCGGGGAGCCAACAGCTGAAAATGCGGCCCGAAGTTCCACCAATGCTATCAAGGACGAGTCCCAGGTACTTCATCAAGGTGGCGCTTTCCGGAGCCCGTGGAAACAGATGGCTTCCGATTTATGCATTGCCACCTGGAGACCCAACTGCCGGATCCTGCCAACGACTTGCGCAACCCCAGCTGTTGCTAAGACAGTCGCCTGCCGGAGTGTCTTCCCCCGAGCCATTACCAGCGTGTCATCGGCGTAACAGATGACACCGACGCCACGCAGGAGTGCACCGCGCAGCACCCAGTCGTACCCAATGTTCCACAGAGCGGCCCCAAAACCGAGCCCTGTGGAACACCGCACGACATCCCTCGCCGACCCCATCCTTCTCGACCCGGGTAGATGACATATCTGTCCATCAGATAAGCCCCGATAATGCGGCGAAAGTAGTTTGGCACCCTATGATATCGGAGTGCCTCCCTAATGCAACTCCAGGGCAAGGTCGACCTCACCCCGAGCCACTGCTTCCTCCGCCAGGACCCTCACGCGCATGATCGCGTCGGTTGTAGAGCGCCCCCGACGGAAACCAAACTGGTTTTCTGCCAGATCCGGCCCATCTCCTGGCCCCCATGCACCCTACCACTCCACTATGTAATAAACGCTAACACATCAATAATAAAGTTGAATTTTGCGTGCGCTCTTTGATCGTGTTCGAGTATGAAACTAAATGTCTTATGTCTCAATTCTAATTTCGTTTAAAACTAAAGTAATAATGATCTAGAGAAAACATATCTTGTGGCTGGATAGTAAACTAAATTTTCTTACTGTGAATACTTATTTTAACATAAAAGCCGAGTAATCTTGATTTTATTTAAATAAACTTTAAAAAAAAGACATGATTTTCGAATAAAAAATTAAACGAGCGAAAATGTTACAATTACGTCTGTCTTGTACATGGAAAGAAAAAGATCCAATAAATCATACACTAAAGCTTCATTTTGATTGTATGCGTGACTGTTTCAGAATATTAATGCAAATTAACATACAATTTAGGGAGCCTCCTCTTAAGACTTGTGTTATAAGTACCCAGGACCCCTAAATTTTCAGAGAAAAGCGAATACAAAAAAATGGTGTACGATAATTCGATGTGGTACAGTTTAAAAAGAGAAGCAGCAACATTTAATCATATCGTAACATTTTATAATTTAAATTACCAATAATATTCACACGTTTTTGCTGTCATTTCGTGTTATCATAACTGTTTTACAGCAATAATGAATATTCCAAAGTCCATAGTATAACACAGAACATTTCATATAAATTTACTATTTCCTCAGTTGCCCCCGACACAGCGCCTCTGGCGACAGCAGAAGGTACAGACGAAGCAGAAATGGACACTGCCAGCCCCGCAGCAGTAATGCCTGAAGAGAACAAGGAAGGTGGCGAAGGATTCTGCGTACTGGAGTCTGCGCCCGCGGCCCATCGGTTCCGACTGTCCATGCTGCAGCCATCTGAGCCCAGGACCTTCTACTCCGCCGTAAAGAGGGAGATCAAATTGCTCAAGAGTGATCTACCACCAGGAGTGAGTATTTCTACTTAGCCTTCCTTACAAAACTGTTGTCTTGGGGTGGAGGTAAGTATACTGGAGTGGATCACGGCGATCTGAGGTGGCTGCTGTCCATGATTCCCACATCTGGACCTTGCATACCCTGTCTAGAAATATTATGCAGCGGACCAAGGATGAAATCACAATTTTAATTTATTATAATGAAAATATTAAATGTTTTAGTTTTTATATTCAAATTCAAAAGTCATTTATTCAAACTAGGCCGAGAAATCAGCACTTTTCGAACGTCAAAATTACATAGGCAGTCCCCCAAAAACGCCCACCCTTCACCACTTCCTAGTGCTCTAGCTGGGAAGGAGAAGTGGCGCAACAGACTCCCCAGCAGCACAGCTGTCTGAATAGTTAGAAAAACTTGATTCTATACAAAAATACTTACGTTAGAAAAATTTACATTACGCAACATAAAACATTAAATTAAATTATTTTCTATACGTCACCTAGCACACGCCAATATACCAACAAAAAAGTAAAAATAACTAAATACCCGAATGAATGACAGGCATAAAGGGCGTGCCCGTTTACATATAGCTATAAAAGCTGTAACTCTGAAATCACAAATTATAAACTAGGACTAGAAAATAAATAAAAAGTCAATTAAGTACTAATAACAACAACAAAAACCATGGTCAGCAAGATCCAGACGACCAGTATAAAACTGGCTGCTCGGGTTTTATGATTTTATAACATATCATAACCCGCGTTTACACTTGAAAGTAGTTTATGAAACTTAGGGGTTAATCACAAGTGTGCGCGTTTTAATACCTAGTTATGTGCAGTTTCATGCACTAATTTATAACCAACATTCCACTGTTGAGGTATCCTCGATATGTAATTTAAAGAATGGAATGGAAAATGTGCTTTAATAAAACTTTTTAATTTCACGTGGGTAAAGAGTGTCATTAAGGTACTATTTTTGATGTCGAAATAAGAACTTGACAATGTGGTGTAAGTAGCTGTTCCGGGTCTGGCTGTTTGTGTGTGTGACTTTAAATGTTTGTAAACGCACCTACAATACAGGAGAAATATTTAAAAAAAAAAAAGTGTTCAGATAAAAATATATTGACCACATTTTCTTTGGATCATAAACCATTTCAACCGTTTTATTTCTGAAAAGCTTATTTGTATCTAAATTTTTTCCCACAGGTATGGGTCCGCGGCTACGAAGACCGCATCGACTTACTTTCCGTGATGATCGCGGGCCCCACCAAGACCCCCTACGAGGGCGGTTTGTTCGTGTTCGACGTGCAACTGGGAGGAGAGTACCCTCGGGCCCCGCCGCTGTGCCACTACCACTCCTACTGCACTGACAGGCTCAACCCTAACCTCTATGAAGATGGCAAGGTAATACCTACTGTTTACATTTATTGTACGGCCAGCAATGAAAGTTAGTGAAAAATCGGAATTGTACCCTCGCGGTCACGCATGTCTAACCACTTTGAAAACAAAATCCCGTGCACAAGACCCTTTTTTTTCTTAGGTAAGCGTTACTATAGCGACTGAGCGCTGCAAGCAGGAATAGTCCTTACGGTGGTTCAGAAATGCGTGTCCGCGATAGTACTTATAATACCAGCCTATTTAGTCCCACTGCAGTGCAAAGGCCTCTTCTCATGCAGAGAAGGCACCAGCATCACCATGCTCAAGACAGGTTGGCGATTTCACTTATATTGACTATAACCGACTTCCAAAAAAAACACTACAAAGTTAAAAATAACTTTGATTTCGGAAGTCGGTGTCTTGGGTTTTTTATTTTAGTTTTTTTTGCCACCGACTTCCGAAATCACAGTTATTTTTCACTTTGTAGTGTTTTTTTTTGGAAGTCGGTTTTATTTTTTGTGAAAAAGTTTTTATTTTTCACTTTTTAGTTGTGGTACCTACACAAAGCCCCCACAAAAATTTGAATACCAAGTAAATTACAGTGACAGGAACTATTAGAATATCATCCACATATGCTAGATGGGAAAAATATGTATTATTGAAGCTAACTCAAAAAACCTTCATCAGATCTTGACCAAATTGATATGGGACCACTTCAGAAGTATGCCCTACCAAACAAAAAAAGAATCATCAAAATCAAATTATAATTGGCGGAGTAATCGCGTAACAAACAAACAAAAAACACACCGTCGAACCTCCTCCTTTTTTTGAAGTCGGTTAATAATAAGTCCAAATTTCCTTACGATGTTTTTTCTTCACCGATGTAAATAATGTCTAAGATATACTCACTGAACTCAAGTGGTCACTGGACCCCTTTAAGCGGACTCTGCCTCCATCGACTCCGGTCCAAAGTTGCCATCTCTACTTGCTGAAATTTGGTTGAGGACGTAGCTTCTTTTACTTGGTCAGACCATCGTGTTGGCGACCAGCCTCGTGCTCTCTTTCCTTCGGTATTGCCAACAATGACCAGCTTTTCAAGGCTGCTATCTCCCCTTCGCATTATGTGACCGAAATAGGACAAAATACGTTGGTTAACTATACAATCCGCTCTTGATATCGGACGGGAAAGGACATTTGTGCGTTGACTGAATGGAATGATGCTCCGAATACCGAATACAGAGCTCATAGGGTTAGGCAATCGGATTTCTTGTCTACCATTGCCAATAACGGTCATATATCCTGCGAACATACATTCGGCATATATTGGTAATAATTAGTAATGTCAACATCATCATCTTACAGTTGTACATAAAACAATATTTTCTGCCCCCCAGGTATGCGTGTCTCTACTGGGCACGTGGTCAGGCCGCGGAGTAGAGGTTTGGGGCAAGGACAGCTCGCTACTGCAGGTTATTGTCTCGCTGCAAGGACTCATACTCAACGCGGAGCCCTACTTCAACGAGGCCGGCTATGAGAAGCAGAAAGGTATGCAAATTAATTAATGGTACTAAAGTGTTATGTATGTTTAACCGCGGACAACGGCAACCTGTTTTCACCCTTATGCCCTTAGTATTAAAGTTGAAAAGAGTCCACCGCTAGTGTCCGCGATGGTACCTACTATTAAAAACCGTCCGAAGCGGGGGCGGGTCGCTAGTTATATTATAAAACTAAGGTGAATGCTAATCTATTATTTAAATTTTCCCCTCACAGGTACGCAACAAGGCAAAGAGAACTCTCGCATGTACAACGAGATGGTGCTTCTCAAGCTAGTGCAGTCGATGACCAAGATGCTGATGAACCCGCCCGAGCCCTTCCGCGCCGAGATCCTCACGCACCTGCGCGGCGCCGCGCTGCCGCTGTGCGCGCGCCTGGAGGGGCTGGTGGGGCTGGCGGGGCCGGCGGGGCCCGCGGGGCCGGCGGGGCCCGCGGGGCCGGCGCCGCCCGACTTCCCGCTGCTGCCGGCGTCGCGCGGCTTCTGCCTGACGCTGCGCTCGTCGCTGGGCTCGTTCCGCGCGGCGCTGCGGCGGCACGACATCGGCGCCTTATAGCCGCGCCAGTAGCGCCCGCGCCCTCGCCACCTCGCGGTCACACAAAAATATATTGTAGTCTATTTATTGTGATGTTCTCGAGCTATCCGCTAGCTCCGTCTGTGTCCCGCGTGTCACCGGAGTCGTGTCACGCCACGCATGCGGACTTCGGGCTAGTTGCTCATATTACCGGATAATATGAAACCGACCGGTCCTCTCTAAAATTAATGATAATCAAATTCTAAATGATGTTCGATCTTATGCGAATGATATGATTCTTAGATTTATTAATGCATAGATTAATATTATTTATTTGTTACAAAGTAATGTCTACTTTTAATTCAACATTCGACGTTATAATGTTTAGATTGAGTACTTATTGAAATTGCATACTTTTTACGAGGCAAAGCTTTTTGCTCATTCGAATATTTGCTACACAAATATTATTATATTATACAATAAAGACAGATAATTTTAGATGTAACGTCTAGAACATTTTGTTCCTGATTCCAATATTATTTAATATTACAATTGAAGCTCCTACTGATCAATATTAGGGAATGGTGTGTCTCATCTCAATCTCTCAATCTCATCAATGTCTATTTTATGTATGTGTAACGTTGTATGTAAAAATGCATTCACTCATTTTTATGTAATTATAGTTTTGTTTTTATTTTATTTTTGTTTTTTATCGCGGGAAATATTAATTAGTATGGCAATAATGATGTAGTAACACACCTTCGTGGTCAAATTGGCGCATTCCGATAAACAGCAGTACGTACCACTTAGCATAGTCTATAGTTACAGTGTACGAGCTCGACACGCGACTCATTAGATGTTCACTATGTTATCGATACCTAAATAAATGTTGTTTTCTCTTGTTACCAATGTATGAAATTAATGAAAATAATTTACACTCTTAGGTTTAGTGAAAGTAGATATTTGGATATTTCATTTCCTCACCAAATGCGAGCGTCACAAAAGTAATGTCTTACTTACCGTGACACCTACAACTACATTATTAGTATTAATTTATAACATTTCCCGAAAATTAATATTAACATTAAAATTGCAAGTGCTACCCAGTGAATCGCGCTTGAATAGTGATATTTTGGAAATTAGTTTTAATTTTCTATCCACTCTTGTTTTAGAAAGAAAAATTCTTCCTCGTTAGTGCTTATAGTAATAAACCATACGGCCCACGCCGCGCCGGCGGCAGCACAAATACAATGTAACTTCATGCCAAAGTCAATTGAGCTATGGAAGGCTTTTGTCGCTTGTGTACGCGAGATAAGTGACAACTATGTATAATGATAAAAAAATAAATAATTCTTCAACATTATCTGTGCTTATTCTTTTATCAGCCACAAATTAACGTTTACCTTATTGTCATCCGTAAAGGCGGCACACTAGCGCACGCGCACGAATCGTGCACTCAAGGCACCTCGAAAGGCTATGGACGCGTCACATTCTATGCGCGCGCGCATGTTGCAAACGGTTCGCGTGCAAGGATCCACACGTCCGTAATAGAAGTTCACACGTACGGACTCTGAAGAGATGTGTCCATACTATGTTTCATTGTGTGCGTCCACACTGAACGCGCGGTGCCTAGGGCCTGAGGCGGGCGCGGCCGCGGCGCGTGCGCTGGCCGCGCTGACGGGCGAGCCGTCTGTTGTTGCCTTGTAGCGCTAAGACGTATTTCAGAGGTTGCAAACCATTGACGAGGATTTGGTATTTTACTAGATAGTCCGATCCTGAGATGGGAGGTGTTGAACACAAGAAATGGTGTCCATAAAATAAATAAAAACGTAGAAATAAATGTTGAATTTTAAAATTTATATGAAGAATTTAAATTGTGCCCTACAAAATTCTTTGTGTGGATGTTTATTTTGCCTTAAAACTGGTTTAGACTGAATTGCACTTATAAACACTTCAGTATTTACCACCATTTTACAAATGACGCGCTAACGCCGAGCGACAAGACCGAACTGGTTTGATACCCCCGCCACCTGCGCATTAGGTCGCTTGCTGACTAGGCCCGTACTGCGGCCATAACGCGCGGATTGGAACGTTTGAAAACTACGCGCGGTAACTCGCGCGTGTCCGTCGCGCTACGCACCCGCCTTAGCCACAACACTATGGATGCCAGCGTGGACGCACACTAAGATGCACGCGGACCGAGTTCGTGTCCGCGAGAGGACATTCAAGTTGCACGCGAACTACTCGCTAACCGCTCGCGACATGTGCAAAGGTACGGTAAACCGGGTTTACTTTGATCATTATTGAACTTTGAAGGTTCATATCTTTTAATTTTGTGGGTGTAAAAAAACTAGTAATCGGTTTCTTTATTACTCTCGATTCCTGTAATAATAAGTGAAAAAAATTGGCTTGATTTTGATAAAATAAATTTAAACTGCCTGGTCTTTTTATTGCGTAATTACTTTGTAATTAAAATTATAATGACATTACAATTTTTAAAAAAAACTATCAACGAAAAAATAATATTGTCGCAACTTTGATCTGGTAAAATTAGCTATAAATAGAGAATAACAATATATTTACCTTTTTCAATTAAAATGATTGGTGGATTCCCAGCGTGTCCTCAAGAAAGGATTAAACAGTTGTTCAGTGTTCGTAACTTAGAAATAAAAACTACCAAATTGCGTTTCGTTTTACGTAATTCGCAATTTTATATGAAATGGAAGTTCCCGCGAATCAAAGTAACCTCGGTTTACCGGTACTATGTTCGTAAATGCATTAATGCACGCACCGCACTGCTCGTGTGCGTGCGCAGATGTGGACCTACCTTAAGGTGCATTGAGCATGGGCAATTTGAGCGTGAAGCGGAAGCAACGGGGATTTAATAACAGTTCCTAATGATGGTTTTGATAATGGTTCCTAAAGTGATAGTTAAAGTAGGTAGTAAGATCGAGCATACGTTATTAGCAGCTAGGAGTCTAGATTATGTAAAATTATAGTTTACGTTAACCAACCACGTCTCGTCTCCATCATCAGATCAAGTCCGTGACACCATCATAATATTTAACATGGGGGTCAAAAAAATAAACAACTAATTGAACACACACGGGTAATTTATTTTTATAAAAATATTTTGTACTGCTAATAAATTAATAAAGAGTCAGTCGATACATTAAACTCCATTTTATATACAATAATACATGGTTCCTCTATCACAATGAAAATATAAAAAAACATGCGTATGAAATTATAAAACATCCGAAATGTAAATAAATCTTTAACGATTTGGCACCATTAGTATTCAAAATCAAAGTAACCATACCACGGTCTATTAAGGGGATTACCTCGCTCAAATCCTAAATATACTGTAGGTTTAAAGAAGATTGTAGATGAATCCTTTTGTGCGTTTTCCATGTAAAAAATATATGTTATACTTAAGGTCATCACAAATACATTGTATTGTTTAAAATTTTAATAAACTTTCCTAAATTTTGGGAAAAAATCTTATTAAATAGGTCCTTCTTCAACCTAAATTGTAAATTTTCTCTGTAACGGCTGAATAGTTCGGCATGAATTTTCTACCAAAAATATATAATGACGTATTGGACAATTTGTATTGTTTTTTTTTTGTTATTTCTTTTAATATTTTTAACTATTGAACAAAAACCCGAAACTTCACCAGTACCCCACTGGAGCACCCCCGCTAAGGCCTGTGACGCGTACTCGGGACGCGACACGTCAGTGTCCTGATGACTCTTGTGACGGAAGGACTATACGCGCGTTATTTTTTCCAAATAAAATCTAAAAGTTTACGTTTTGAATTATTTTTGAATGAAATCATATTTTAAATAGTACAAATATAAATATTTCGTAAATCAACCATACAAATTAAGTTTGTAAATATATGTAAAGCAGTTTGTAATTTCGTTTTGTTTTTTGAACCTGTCATAGAGTAAGCCTGACTATGCCTAAATATAAGAATAAATGTAAGGTGAAGCGTGGCCGAGCTCTCCAAAACTATTGGTAAGTACCTAACCTATTGAGTACATTCTAGTGTGTTTATTTTTTATCGTTTTTAGTTATCTTGAGAATTTCGTTTGGCGGAGGATGGAGACCGACCGTGTCTAGATGATTAATGATGTCACTTACCTGATGGTGGGCTGATGGACTCCGAAGGTGGGTATAGGATCTCATTGACGGCACTTCGTAGAACCATCGTGTTTGGACTCATTTGAAAGGTCTCTTAGAGACCTTAGTGACTGATGATGTCACCTACCTGATGATGGACTCCGAAGGTGGGTATAGGATCTCATTGACGGTACTTCGTAGAACCATCGTGTTTAAACTCATTTGAAAGGTCTCTTGGAGACCTTGGTGACTGATGATGTCACCTACCTGATGATGGACTCCGAAGGTGGGTATAGGATCTCATTGACGGCACTACGTAGAACCATCGTGTTTGGACTCATTTCAAAGGTCTTTTGGAGACCTTGGTGACTGATGATGTCACCTACCTGATGATGGACTCCGAAGGTGGGTATAGGATCTCATTGACGGCACTACGTAGAACCATCGTGTTTGGACACATTTCAAAGGTCTTTTGGAGACCTTGGTGACTGATGATGTCACCTACCTGATGATGGATTCCGAAGGTAGGTATAGGATCTCATTGACGGCACTTCGTAGAACCATCGTGTTTGGACTCATTTGAAAGGTCTCTTAGAGACCTTGGTGACTGATGATGTCACCTACCTGATAATGGATTCCGAAGGTAGGTATAGGATCTCATTGACGGCACTACGTAGAACCATCGTGTTTGGACTCATTTCAAAGGTCTTTTGGAGACCTTGGTGACTGATGATGTCACCTACCTGATGATGGACTCCGAAGGTGGGTATAGGATCTCATTGACGGCACTACGTAGAACCATCGTGTTTGGACACATTTCAAAGGTCTTTTGGAGACCTTGGTGACTGATGATGTCACCTACCTGATGATGGATTCCGAAGGTAGGTATAGGATCTCATTGACGGCACTTCGTAGAACCATCGTGTTTGGACTCATTTGAAAGGTCTCTTAGAGACCTTGGTGACTGATGATGTCACCTACCTGATAATGGATTCCGAAGGTAGGTATAGGATCTCATTGACGGCACTTCGTAGAACCATCGTGTTTGGACTCATTTGAAAGGTCTCTTGGAGACCTTGGTGACTGATGATGTCACCTACCTGATGATGGACTCCGAAGGTGGGTATAGGATCTCATTGACGGCACTACGTAGAACCATCGTGCTTGGACTCATTTGAAAGGTCTCTTGGAGACCTTGGTGACTGATGATGTCACCTACCTGATGATGGATTCCGAAGGTAGGTATAGGATCTCATTGACGGCACTTCGTAGAACCATCGTGTTTGGACTCATTTGAAAGGTCTCTTAGAGACCTTGGTGACTGATGATGTCACCTACCTGATGATGGACTCCGAAGGTGGGTATAGGATCTCATTGACGGTACTTCGTAAAACCATCGTGTTTGGACTCATTTGAAAAGACTCTTGGAGACCTTGGTGACTGATGATGTCACCTACCTGATGATGGACTCCGAAGGTGGGTATAGGATCTCATTGACGGTACTTCGTAGAACCATCGTGTTTGGACTCATTTGAAAAGACTCTTGGAGACCTTGGTGACTGATGATGTCACCTACCTGATCATGGACTCCGAAGGTGGGTATAGGATCTCATTGACGGCACTTCGTAGAACCATCGTGTTTGGACTCATTTGAAAGGTCTCTTGGAGACCTTGGTGTCTGATGATGTCACCTTCCTGATGATGGACTCCGAAGGTGGGTATAGGATCTCATTGACGGTACTTCGTAGAACCATCGTGTTTGGACTCATTTGAAAAGACTCTTGGAGACCTTGGTGACTGATGATGTCACCTACCTGATCATGGACTCCGAAGGTGGGTATAGGATCTCATTGACGGCACTTCGTAGAACCATCGTGTTTGGACTCATTTGAAAGGTCTCTTGGAGACCTTGGTGTCTGATGATGTCACCTTCCTGATGATGGACTCCGAAGGTGGGTATAGGATCTCATTGACGGTACTTCGTAGAACCATCGTGTTTGGACTCATTTGAAAGGTCTCTTAGAGACCTTGGTGACTGATGATGTCACCTACCTGATAATGGATTCCGAAGGTAGGTATAGGATCTCATTGACGGCACTTCGTAGAACCATCGTGTTTGGACTCATTTGAAAGGTCTCTTGGAGACCTTGGTGACTGATGATGTCACCTACCTGATGATGGACTCCGAAGGTGGGTATAGGATCTCATTGACGGCACTACGTAGAACCATCGTGTTTGGACTCATTTGAAAGGTCTCTTGGAGACCTTGGTGACTGATGATGTCACCTACCTGATGATGGATTCCGAAGGTAGGTATAGGATCTCATTGACGGCACTTCGTAGAACCATCGTGTTTGGACTCATTTGAAAGGTCTCTTAGAGACCTTGGTGACTGATGATGTCACCTACCTGATGATGGACTCCGAAGGTGGGTATAGGATCTCATTGACGGTACTTCGTAAAACCATCGTGTTTGGACTCATTTGAAAAGACTCTTGGAGACCTTGGTGACTGATGATGTCACCTACCTGATGATGGACTCCGAAGGTGGGTATAGGATCTCATTGACGGTACTTCGTAGAACCATCGTGTTTGGACTCATTTGAAAAGACTCTTGGAGACCTTGGTGACTGATGATGTCACCTACCTGATCATGGACTCCGAAGGTGGGTATAGGATCTCATTGACGGCACTTCGTAGAACCATCGTGTTTGGACTCATTTGAAAGGTCTCTTGGAGACCTTGGTGTCTGATGATGTCACCTTCCTGATGATGGACTCCGAAGGTGGGTATAGGATCTCATTGACGGTACTTCGTAGAACCATCGTGTTTGGACTCATTTGAAAAGACTCTTGGAGACCTTGGTGACTGATGATGTCACCTACCTGATCATGGACTCCGAAGGTGGGTATAGGATCTCATTGACGGCACTTCGTAGAACCATCGTGTTTGGACTCATTTGAAAGGTCTCTTGGAGACCTTGGTGTCTGATGATGTCACCTTCCTGATGATGGACTCCGAAGGTGGGTATAGGATCTCATTGACGGTACTTCGTAGAACCATCGTGTTTGGACTCATTTGAAAGGTCTCTTGGAGACCTTGGTGACTGATGATGTCACCTACCTGATGATGGACTCCGAAGGTGGGTATAGGATCTCATTGACGGCACTACGTAGAACCATCGTGTTTGGACTCATTTCAAAGGTATCTTGGAGACCTTGTTCACTCATGATGTCATACCTAGATAAAATACGTTTTAGTTTTTTTTTGTGGTGTATATGCTTTTACGAGACTTATAGCAAAAACATTACCTTAGCTCACTCACGCTTTGCTCATTGCTTCGTTATTATTTTTCAGGCAATTAAGAAACCAGCAAAACTCCGAATTGCAAAATCAGGAACTTCAGCCGTTAACAGAAACTTACGGTCTGTCTAGTATGGCAGTCGATGAAGGGGCAGAGCAAATTATGCCGGTAACTTATTCTGTTTGCTTACACTGCGGTATTTATTAGATAGTTTCCCTAGCTAATTTGATTTGACCCCGTATTGTTAAAACGTTTGTTTTAGGTTGAAGAAGATGAACATTTACCAGATTTGATTATTGAAGAAGAAGAATCACAAGCAGAAACAAAAAATATATCTGGAAGACGAGTTATAGATATAGCTTATTTTTTTTCCAAAATACAAGAAATAGGCGGCCATGGTACTTTTAACTGTGGTATACAAAGTTTGAAAGTTATAGGAGAGAAACGTGTTGGACTTGCTTCTAAGTTTACAGTAGAATGTTTGATGTGTAAAGAGAAGTTTTCTCTTTGTAATGTCACTGGTGACTTAGATATTAATACAGCAGCGGTCGCGGGTGCAGTTTCAGTTGGTATAGGGTATTCGCAATTAGAGGAACTGTTATCAGCATTTGACTTGCCCGTGATGACTGAGCCTGTATACCAGAAACGGCACGACATTGTTTCCAACGCCTGGGATAAAGCACTCAGTAAATCTATGAATGAAGCTGCTGAAGAAGAAAAAAGAATTGCTTTAGAAAAAGGTCGTGTCAGCAAAGAGGGGATACCTATTATAGATGTGGTTGTAGACGGATGCTGGAGTAAGAGGTCTTACAAAAAGAACTACTCAGCACTGTCAGGAGCTGCTGCAATAATTGGAAGACACACAAAAAAGATTTTGTTTCTTGGCATTAAAAATAAATACTGTAGCATATGTACGCAGGACTTTAATAAAAATCAAAATCCGAGAACTCACCAGTGCTTTAAGAATTTTACGGGATCATCGACTGCCATGGAGTCAACAATAAATTGTGGAAGGGTTTAAAGCATCTATCGAAATGTATGGTCTGATTTATGGTCGTCTCATTTCTGACGGGGACTCTAGCACGTATGCGAAAATATTGGAAGCAAGACCTTATCCTCAATTTACTGTTGAAAAGGTAGAATGTAGGAACCACCTTCTAAGAAACTTGTGCAACAAATTAGAAAACCTGACCACTGATACGAAATATCTTATATGTTTTAGAAAATTAATCACAAAAAAACGCATCATGAGCATTAGGTCAGCAATACGAAAATGCAGCAAAAAATACCACGACTCGTTAGACAATTTAGATTTTAGTACTCAGAGACTTTTTGAGGACATTCAGACTGTACATTTACATGCCTTTGGGAACCATACTAAATGTAAAAGCCATTTCTGTAGCAGTCCACAAAATATTGAAATCTTACCGCAAGCTTTTTTTACAAGTTCCTTATGGCAGAAAATATGTTTTTTCATTAACACTATTGCAGGGCATTCCAGAAGTCTCGTTCATGATGTTGACAGTAACATCGTGGAAAGTTTTCATAGCGTGGTAGCCAAATTTGTGGGTGGTAAAAGAGTAAATTACTCGTGCCGGCGTGGATACCAAACTCGATGTTCAGCGTCTGCAGTCAATTTTAATACTAAAAGAAAACCTGTTTCCATGTTGTATAAAACAATTGTCGGGCAAAGTCCTAAGGGCAAAATGAGCACCTTAGATAACAAGTATCGCAGAAAAAGAAATTTGTTGAAACATATCAATTACAAAAAACGACAGACACATGGCGCCGTAAATAAAGATTATGGAGAACAAACCTTAAAGCCCGATGTGAGCGATGCGATGCTAGAACAAATGAAGGAGAACTTTCTATCCAACTTAGATAAAAGTGAGGAAGAAAGAAGTCAAATTGAAAGGCAAACAATTTTGCAGAGCGAGTCGAGCGAATGGCTCGAACTCCGGCGCTCCTTGTTGACAGCCTCAAACTTTGGAAGAGTTGTTAAAATGAGGCCTGATACTAGTTGTGCCAGCATAGTTAAGCGACTGCTCTACAAAATAAATATAGATGCTGCCCCTCTACAGCATGGAAGAGAACACGAAAAAAAAGCACTAGATCAGCTATCTATACAAGAAGATGTTGAAATTAGACCATGCGGACTTTTTATAGATCCCGAGATTCCATATTTAGGAGCTACACCAGATGGGCTTATTGGAGAAGAAGCGATAGTAGAGGTGAAATGTCCAATCTCAGCGCACAAGATAGGACTAGACGAAGCCATTGCTCAGAAAAAAGTAAATTTTTGGGTTAAAAATAATTCGGGCACTTTGCAGGTTAATAAAACCCACAATTGGTATTACCAAGTTCAAGGGCAATTGCATGTGACTCGCAAAACAAAATGTTTATTTGGAGTATGGTTCAGTGAGTCAAAGCCTCTGAAAACAGAAACAATTATTAGGGACGATGATTTTTTTGAAAATAAAATGAAATTAAAATTATGTACATTTTATTTAAATTGTATTTTGCCGGGTCTTTTGGATCCGCGGCATAGTCGAAATATGGCAATTAGAAATCCGCCATATATTTTACAGGCAATAAAGAACAAAGAAAACCGCAAAAAGGTGCATAACCAACAAAAACCAGAAGACGAAAATATGTGCGTACTTCAAGAAAACCTACATGCTCCATCATCACCAACACCAATCCCGATAAATGACCAACCGACCTGTTCACGGTATTTGAATTTCAGTGACTTTTAACGAGAATTAAGAGTTTGAGGCTGTGTTATTATTGTATTTAGTTTCTCTGAGAGATTTTTTCAAAGACATCGGTATCCTCACAGCGGCATCACAATTCATCTTCGCCAACATCTTATATATTAGGCAAAATATACACTTATACACTAAAAACACAATGTTAACACTAGAAGTAAGGACAAACTACGTGCTCCCTTTCACCGGCTTCATAAGGTTCATAACTCATTTGTTGGGCTTGGTATAACCTGGACTTGGTTCTTGCTTCAGAATTAGTTTACCGACTGACAGGATAGGTGAGTTTATATAATTGTTTATAATTTTACTTATTTTAATTTATCGTTGACACATCAACACAACATGACATCTATTCATTTTTTTTTTTTTTATTAGTTGTATTGCAAGATGTGGTTAGCTAGCGACCTCGACAATTATTTATTTTACCTCGATGGTCCTAGTTTATCAATTATAACTTCTAGTTACAGCTATATTTAAGCGGGCACGCCCTTTATGCCTGGTGGCATTATTTTCTTTTTTTAGATATTGTTTAAGTTAAGTTATTTTTATTTCTGCTTGAGTATAGTTCTCGATGTTTTTGGTTGGTATATTGGCGTGTGCTAGCTGTCTTAAGGCTATTAATTTATAATTTAAATAGATTTTTGCGTAATGTAAATTATCTTGCATACTATTGTATAGAATCTTTTCTTTTTCTAACTGAACAGACAGCTGTGCTGCTGGGGAGTTTGTTGCGCCACTTCTTCTTCCCAGCAAAAGCACTAGGAAGTGGTGAAGGGTGGGCGTTTTGGGGGACTGTCTTATGTAATTTTGACGTTCGAAAAGTGCTGATTCTCAGCCTAGTTTGAATAAATGACTTTTGATTTTTTGTACAATTAATTAAACAATTTAGGAACAGTCACAGTGGCAACATTAAAACAAAATCAAAACTTAAATTATTTTTTTATTTATACCAGTCGATATCAGACATCCAACTTTATTACTGGTGGGAATGATGTAAAAAAATGGTCAAATTAATTAGCTGGCGATACCCATCACGTCTGTGAAGTTTTGCCAGCTAATTTAATTTGATCTTGTGAATAAGGTGTAAACAAAATACCCGGACAAACTTTTATAAAACATAGTACTCATGAATAGGAGTAACTTTTACCATGGATGGGACCAAGTCTGAAATATTAAAAAAAAAACAGCTGTCCCATATAATTATTATGATCATGTACCTATTTCACTTTTGTACAGAACTGCTATTTTTTTTAAATATTTTGTTTTCACAGAGATAATATTGTTTATGGCTCACATACAAATATACCAATACATACCTATATCCTAATACATATGATATTACAAATAAAGAATAGGGGGGTATAAACACCTAACTATTCCCGATACTGAGAACCGATAAGTACTTACCTGGTCATCATCAGACCTGCAGAATGTATCATGTAGTAGCACCCGTGCACAATTAGATTAATGTTGAAAACTAGATCATTCTAACTATTCCCGTTACTGAGAACCGATCAGTACTTACCTGGTCATCATCATACCATCAGAATGTACCATGTAGTAGCACCCGTGCTCAATTAGGTACATGTTGAAGACTAGGTCATCCGAACTATTTCCGTTACTGAGAACCGATAAGTACTTACCTGGTCATCATCAGACCTTCAGAATGTATCATGTAGTAGCACCCGTGCACAATTAGATAAATGTTGAAAACTAGATCATTCTAACTATTTCCGTTACTGAGAACCGATAAGTACTTACCTGGTCAGCATCATACCTTCAGAATGTATCATGTAGTAGCACCCGTGCACAATTAGATAAATGTTGAAAACTAGATCATTCTAACTATTTCCGTTACTGAGAACCGATAAGTACTTACCTGGTCAGCATCATACCTTCAGAATGTATCATGTAGTAGCACCCGTGCTCAATTAGATAAATGTTGAAAACTAGGTCATTCTAACTATTCCCGTTACTGAGAACCGATAAGTACTTACCTGGTCATCATCATACCTTCAGAATGTATCATGTAGTAGCACTCGTGCTCAATTAGATAAATGTTGAAAACTAGATCATTCTAACTATTCCCGTTACTGAGAACCGATAAGTACTTACCTGGTCATCATCAGACCTTCAGAATGTATCATGTAGTAGCACCCGTGCACAATTAGATTAAAATGTTGAAAACTAGATCATTCTAACTATTGCCGTTACTGAGAACCGATAAGTACTTACCTGGTCATCATCATACCTTCAGAATGTATCATGTAGTAGCACCCGTGCTCAATTAGATAAATGTTGAAAACTAGATCATTATAACTATTTCCGTTACTGAGAACCGATAAGTACTTACCTGGTCATCATCATACCTTCAGAATATATCATGTAGTAGCAGCCGTGCTCAATTAGATAAATGTTGAAAACTAGATCATTCTAACTATTTCGGTTACTGAGAACCGATAAGTACTTACCTGGTCATCATCATACCTTCAGAATGTATCATGTAATAGCACCCGTGCACAATTAGATAAATGTTGAAAACTAGATCATTCTAACTATTCCCGTTACCGAGAACCGATAAGTACTTACCAGGTCATCATCAGACCTTCAGAATGTATCATTTAGTTGAATGAAAGCTATGTCAGCAGGCATAGTGCATCGTGTAGTACAAAATAAATTATAAAATTATGATGTGGTAGATACTCGTACCAGACTATAAAAACTAGAGGAACAAAAATATGTATTAGAATCTCTTAGAGAGCGAATAAAATAGGCAAAAACAATGACAACTCTGCGACACATCTGTGTTCTTCTTTAATCTTCAGTCCGTTTTATTTTAGTATGGTCGTTGGTCGGTAGGTGGCGCCAAATAAACAAATACTAGTACAGAGGTCAAATCTTTAAGGTCAACGGGCAAGGTAATACCCTTAAATGCACAATTTAATTTCTATACACATATTTCTAATCGTATCATAACTTCGTAATTCTTTTATTGTTATAAAGTTTGTTTCATTTAATTTAACAATAAAGACCAAACCTTGTCATGACTGATACAAAAAGTGCTATCCAGGAAGACGCGCCCCACTCCACGATTACTGTACTGTAAGCTGTACTTTAGTACGGAGCGGAGCGGAGGGGGGCGCGTCGTCGTGGATTGCAATATCTATAAGCGATTATAGATAGTGCAATCCACGACACGCGAGTTTAGAAAGAAGAGTGCGGGGCGTGTCTTCATGGATGGCACTATCTATACCTGCTCATCGATAAAAAAATGTCATGAATATAAGTACAACACTGAATATTTTATTTATGCAAGCATTCATTTCATTATACACAATTTTATTATAACTCTACAAAACAGAAGGTATATAATACCACTAAATAGTAAGTTGCCTCGAGCTACATTATTGCCTCTATGTGCTATTGCACTGACAGAAAATAATTCGACGTAAACAGGGCAGGCAGGCGACAGGAAATTAACTTTTACTGTGCATGTGATTATCGTTAAATGCGGCAACATTATCATGTAAGTTGCAAAAAATGCTAGTTTTCATTGATCGAACTTAACTTTATTTAGGGTTCTACAGGGTGTATCAGCAAGGTGTAGATGTGGAACATACCACCAAACTCCGAGGGGCTAACTTAGTAATCGTAAAAAAAAAATCTGTTGTCCCGTACACACGGCTAATATGTTTTTTTCGATTACGATGTTAGTTCCATGGAGAAAGCTGTTATGTCGCCAGCCACACCTTTCTCATAAACCCTGTATATCACACAATAGCTACTCATACGCAATATTCTATATTATTTGTGCTTTGCAGTTTCACAATTGTACTGAAGCATCATTAGTAAATAAATAAATAGTCTTTTTCGTAAGCATAAAGCACTTACTAAGAAAACGACATTCACTCCTTTCTTATTCTTTGGGAATAAGGTAACATTGATTATAGTTTGATAGTAGTTAACATTTACATTTTGATCCATATCAGAATAAATTTCTTAATCCTAATGTATTGAAAACAAACGGTATTATGCAGAGTAATTTGCCTAGTTTGTTAAAAAAGTGATAAGTGATAACTGATAACAGATCTGGTTTAATTTAAAACCATGAATTTTAAAATTAACCGATTTCATATTGCGTCAGTTAAGCAATGTATTCTGATATAGGTAATAATATTATTGATTAGTTTAGCCATATTTCGACGATATTGAAACGTTAAACATTCATTGATTATTAGGGCAATTATTATTGATACAAAAATACAAAGGCTGTGCTGTCGACAATTATTATTGTAAAAGTCATTATTATTATAAAATTAAAACGAGTTTTTTGACGACTGCACAGCGAGGAAGAGATATGAATGAACACAAGTATATTGTCATTTCACCTGACTTCGCACTCGCGGAGTTTTAGTTAATTATTTAATAAAATAAAATATAGTAATTTGACATATAATATCTTATTATAATTAACATTGTTTTTCCTTAAAACTAATACTTGTTGCCTTGAAACCTCACTCTGAATCCGAAATCTTACGTACAAAATGGCGTAAACACTTCCATATTTAATTTACGTTGCCAAATTCTCTTACATACATCAAAATTAATGTCATGAAGTCTTCTCGAATATGTGTACTGACACTAAAATTATGCACACCAGTGACCACAACAGGACAAAAATAGCCCATGCAACGTGGGAAAATGGACTTTTATACTTATTGACTACTCCTAAACCCAGCAAATTCGTGCAATGACGTCTCGCAGACACCACAAGAAACGTCGGTATGAAGTATTGAATACCTGTGCCGGCGTACGAACCTGTGAACTCAATGAGTATACTTATATCCTCTAAGAAATACGTCAGCAATACTGGAGGAACCACTGTAATTATAGGAAAGATCACTTTTCTTAAAATAAAATTGTACGATTCAAGTCGCGACGTATCTAAGAACAAGCTCAGTAAATTATTCCTCAACGTTATAGCTATAATGGGGAAACTGGTAGACAGTGTAAAAACTGGGAACAAAGCGAGGAAATACTCAACAATTTCTAGGAATATATTGTCGCTACCTGTGGGTATAAAGTTAAGTGTGTATAAGTCGTTTAAATGTGCGAAGGCGAACGCTCCAGTGAATGCTAGGAGTAGGTAGAAAATAGCTATGATTGCGTAATCGAAGAATAGATGTAGTCCGAGTCTCGTCTTGCCTCTGATTGGTGCGATGAGTCCGGGCAGCGAGTGGTGGCACATGAAGGAGTAGACGCAGGCGCCGAACAGCGTGGGCATGCCGGTGACGTCGAAGGCTGGCGGGTGGCCCTGCGGACCGCGACCCACCAGCAGATGGATCGCCATCGAGATCATTATCGTGAATGCTGCAAACAAATAATACATAGTTATATTATTAATGTTGCTAAGGTGATATTATTCTTTGAAGTTACATTGTGCAAGTTCGTTACAGGTTTTTATAGCATCTGCTACCTGAAATTCTTGCTTATCAAAAACTGATTTCCGTCCATATGACATTATCGCTACACGTACCTACTACGTAGAGTAGTGTATGATTTTGATCAACTGATTAGTTGTTACTTCGGTACATTGTCATAATTTATCTATACAAATAAATAATTTATAACAATATTATTACGATAATCCCAGATTTACTGTACATCATCATCATCATCAGCCTATAACGTTCCCACTGCAAGGACACGGCCTCCTCTCAATGAGAGGGAGTGGGCTATAATCCACCACGCGTGCCCAGTGCGGATTGGTAGATGTCACATGTCTTCGAATTTTTGGTTCTAGGACATGCCGGTTTCCTCACGATGTTTTCCTTCACCTTTTTGAGAGCACTGTTGATGAAATAAATTACACAAAGTAATGCGCCTGTCCGGGTTCGCCACCGCTGGGCCACTGCTGCTCTCAATGCGATTTACTGTACATAGCGGATAAATCTAATAGGTATGTAGATACCTAGTTACAAAGTTACAAGTAATATTAATTATGTACTTAAACATAAATCGTCATAAAACACTGACTGATGTACTTGTCATATACCTACCTAGGTTTTCCATCCGCAATTGATAAAATGAATATGTATTTAACATCTACCGGCGTTGTTAACAACAATAATATTACATTTACATGTAATTTACTTTATTTGATATGTAATTACTATAATTTTATAATAATATTTTTTATAAAAATATTTAAAAACTAGCAGTTTGCCCGCGGCTTCGCTCCCGTGGTCTTTCACTTCCGCGGGACCCGTTATTTTTCCCGGGATAAAAAATAGCCTATGTTATTCCCTGAAAACTAAGCTTTCTAAATGGTAAAAGAATTTTTCAAATCGATCCAGTAGATTCGGAGACTATTCAGTACAAACAAACAATCAAATCTTTCCTCTTTTTAATATTAGTATAGATGTAAACAATATGTATGTATGTGTAATAAAGGAAATTATAATAACTGAACCAAGAGAGAGGGGGTTGTCCTTGGATGCATTTGCATAGTGCTTAAAGGGATAATCGTCGGCCGAGTGCCTCATTTCATTCAAAACGTCTGTTGGGCCTCTGCGAGTTAGCTTCGGCCCCTCGTACGCATTACAAAGGTTCAATAACGTCAAAGACGAAATTATAATATTTCTTGTTTATAATGAGCCTATAATGTTCCCAACTTCCCACAGCTGGGACAGCTGGGAGCGTCCTCTTAATGAGAGGAAAAAACTTAAGGAAAAATAAGCCTAATAGGTAATTAGATTATTATTAAAACATTTAAACTTTGAAGACCTGAACAAATTGTTAGCAAATACTGGTGTGAAAATGGAAAACAAAAATAAAGTGGTATGCATATCTTGTTTGGAGAAAGGAAAGCAAACAAGGAATTCATTCCCATCAGAAGGATCCCGTGCAAAAGCGATGTTGGATCTCATTCACTCAGATGTCTGCGGGCCGGTGGAGGTTCAGTCCCTTGGCGGAGCACACTACTTTGTCACATTCGTCGATGACTTATCAAGGAAAGTATTTGTTTATTTCATTAAAAACAAATCAGATGTCGTTGAAAAATTCGAACAATATAAAGCACTAGTTGAAAATCAGGTTAATTTAAAAATAAAGACTCTCCGTACAGACAATGGTAGAGAATATCTAAGTAATGAGTTTCAATCCTTTTTTAAATCTTGTGGAATTCAATATCAAACATCCACACCTTACACACCCCAACAAAATGGGATGGCTAAAAGGATGAACCGCACCTTGCTAGAGAGAGCTCGTTGTATGCTTATTAATGCTAAATTACAGAAGCAGTACTGGGCAGAAGCAGTGTCGACAGCTGCATATATGTAACCAATCGCTGTCCAACAAGAGCTCTAGCATACTTATATGGACTGGAGAAAAGCTTAATATTATTAACCATCTAAAAATATTCGGTTGTGAAGCAATGGTGCATGTACCTAAAGAGAAGGTCAAGAAATGGGACTCGAGGGAAAAAAAATGATATTTATTGGTTACAGCGAACAAACTAAAGGTTACAACAGGCTTCTTGATCCTAAAACAAAGAAAGTATTGGTAGAGATGTGATATTCATAGAAACTTCAGTTGTGAGAAATTGGACTTTGCTACCATTGTCAGAGTCAGTACCAGCAACTAACCAGAATAAAGATGATTCTATTAGTAATAATTTGAATTTACAAGAATCTTTTGAACAAAGTGAAACTAGTGATGAATCTTTTCACTCTGGATCTGGAACCAGAAGAAAAAGTAGATTTAACTGAGATAAATAAAAATCATAGGGGTTAAAGTATGGAATTGCCGTTTTATTGTAATAGGTACTTCGAATTGACATAAAACCTTCATGGTTTGAGATTTTTGAGTGAAACTTTTTCACATGGAACATATGAAGTTCTCCTTTTAAAAAATGTGCAACATTCGATTATCGACTGTCAGTTGTTTTTTTTATTCAGCTTAGACAAGAAAGATGGATACTTCTAAAATTCGAGTTATTTTTTAATACTAGTTCCGACGCGGAACTAACGCGGCAGAAACAGCTCGCAATATCGATGTTGCGTTTGGAGAGGGGTCTGCTAATGAACGCACCGTGCGATTTTGGTTTAAACGCTTTCGTGGTGGAAACTTTGATTTGAAAAACGAACCACGTGGAAGACCGCCATTGTTATTCACACAGGTGAATAAGATTTGAAATATGTTTGTACAAAAGAGCAATATGCTGACTTATTTACAAAGGCTTTACCTAAAGATAGATTTGTGTATCTTAGAGATAAGATAGGAGTTATAAAAGTAACTTAATTAATATTACTTTATTTTCTGTTAGTATAAATTGTATTTTTGTTTGCAAATGTGAGAAAGTTGTCTTTAGGTAAGAGAGTAATTTCGTTTGGTTGCATGATTATATCTTTAAGTTCTTTTCATGTTCTTAGTTATGATATGAAGAAAGGTTCCAATTTTGTAAGAGTGTTGTAGTTATAAATTTAAGACCTTTCTTCTTTATCAATTGTTACATCACTACCATATTACTAAAAGTACTTCACTAGTAACGATTCTCTATGCTCTCTAGTCTCTGGCAATCTTTCAAATAAATGAACGTTACAAATTATTTTCACTTGCTTTATTTAATAAATATCAAGGACTGTCGGAAAATTATACTATATATATATATAACTTCTGCTTGAAAACCTTTTACCATTTTAGGTTCGCTTATATTTGCTAAGGTGCGTATATGTATGTGTAAATGTGTATGTCTGGTATGTCACACAATTGGCGAGGGGCGCGGGCGAGGCGCGGGCGTGGCGTCAGTGTGGCTCCGGCGTTGCGCCGCCTGTTACATACTTCATTCAAAATCTTTCAAATAAATGAACGTTACAAATTATTTTCACTTGCTTTATTTAATAAATATCAAGGACTGTCGGAAAATTATACTATATATATATATAACTTCTGCTTGAAAACCTTTTACCATTTTAGGTTCGCTTATATTTGCTAAGGCGCGTATATGTATG
The DNA here is from genome assembly GCA_963853775.1 of Xanthia togata. Taxonomy (NCBI): domain Eukaryota; kingdom Metazoa; phylum Arthropoda; class Insecta; order Lepidoptera; family Noctuidae; genus Xanthia; species Xanthia togata. The sequence goes on along the minus strand of OY970795.1, from coordinate 20,336,014 downwards.
TGTAAATGTGTATGTCTGGTATGTCACACAATTGGCGAGGGGCGTGGGCGAGGCGCGGGCGTGGCGTCAGTGTGGCTCCGGCGTTGCGCCGCCTGTTACATACTTCATTCAAAATGTATAGGAAGGACGTGGCGCGGAACATACACAAGAGGCGTGGCGATGGTGCGGCGCGGGCGTTGTTGTGTATGTTCCGCGCCACGTCGCGTCGTTCCTATATATTTTGTATGAACTATGAAACGGGCGCCACTCGCCATTTGTGTATGTCCCGCGCTTAAGGCCTAGAAAATACCATAATGCAGATTTTATTTTCATGTACTTTTAAAATCACGAAACTCACCCAACCACCTCATCCCCGAAGTGAACAACTGCAAATACTTGGTCTTCTGCACGTTGAAGAAGACGAAAGGTCCCATAGCCCCCACGAACGTGAGCAATGCCGTCCGGTAGGTGTCCAGCCGAGTATACCCGATGTGCTCCGAAGATGATGCGTTGAAGCAAGGCAGCTCATCCCAGAGTTTCGAGTCAGTCACGTTCGGAGGGATCGGGGAACTGTTGAATGGAAACAAGAATGGATTAAGATACAAGAACTCTACTTCAAAGCATTTATTTAAAGAAAATACGCTTTGGAATTGTGAATGAGTTGGTTGGTTGGGTTTAACTGACCGACTCAAGAGCGTTTTTTTTTTTAAATAAATGCCTTTTCCAAGGGCTAGGAGAAGAACAGCCAAACCAGTCCATCATACTCAATTTTTATACGTGACGACCTATTTTAACTATATTATCTTAAAGTACAAACTCATTTATATCAATTTATGTATAAGGTAGGATTATGCTAATACCCAAGTTCTGTTTGTTACATCTATCTATCTAACATATATATTCAAATACATTTATATCTTCCATCTATATTCTGAAAAATTAATATTTCTAATTGGCTCCCCGAGGAGCTCGTGGTTAAGTAATAACAGCCGCACGGGTCGATCCATCCGGTTAAGCTACGCTTGCTGGGTTTGGTCTGTGGATGGGTGGTCTTCTTTACATACCGAGACTACTCCATGCCTCTGAAAGCACGTTAAGCCGTTGGTCCCGACTGTCATTCGATCTTTGATAGTCGCTACGGGTCGTCAGAAGCCCTAAGTCTGACAACCAGTCTTACCAAGGGGTATAGTATTACCCAGTTACTGGGTTGTGGAGGTCCAATTGCAAAGCGACTGAATGAAGCGTACAGCCGCTGTTCGAACATAAGCCCAATTTAGCAATATCGAGGCGCCACGTGCCACGCCTCCAAGGCATATCCCTCGATATCCGTGCGGAGGTCAGATAGGCAGTCGCTTCATGTAAAATACTGGTATTCAGCTGCATCCGGTGAGTCTGGAAGCCGACCCCTACTATGTTGGAAAAAGGCTAGGCAGATTGATTTGGCTTCCCGACAGAAAAATACTCCAGTTACAAGTTACTTAAGTATCTGAACTTGATAAATGACGTATAATTACACGCCCATCTTTGTTACTGTTTGGACGGTCAATAAATCAGTGTGCGATTTATATTTAAAGTTGTTATAGCACACTCATGAGGACACAAGCGTCGTCCGAGTTATCTCTCTCGCTACCCATTCGAAACGTTGCCGCGTTGGCTATAAATTATAATATTATTATTGTCATACACTGTACCAGTTAAACAATATATTACACCTGACCAAATATTTATAATTGTCTGAATTATTTATTGTATGTTAATTTATGTAATGTAACAGCTATGTTAATAAACTGCTGCTACTCATATAATAGTATCGTTGGTAGTAGGCATAAGACCAGTAGGTATTACTTATAACACAATACATCAATATCCTAATTCAACTCAAATGCAAGCTAAATGTCAATATCGTAATATCATTGTAATTTAACAACGTTTGTTTACTCCATGCACCTAACATCGACAACATACTTCACAGTCGAATCAGAACCTACTTCTTAGTTTGAACCAATTAAGTACTACATGCACGGTACATAAATGCACGCCTTATTCCTACATGGATAGGCAGACACTACAGAAATACGATCACCAAAAGTACTAACATTTATGGTAATAAACACTTATTTATTTAAAAGTGACAACGGTAAGTAAAACGTGTGTTTTACTTTCCTTTTTAGGGTTCCGCAGTCAACACGGAACCCTTAAAGTTAGCTTAGAGAGTCTTAGTAGTAGAAAGCTGTAATTTGGTATTATGGGTATACAATACATATTAATCACACCGACAAACTGGTAAAATAAAATCGTGAAGAAAAAAATGGTACCTCCCCTAGTGGGGATATTTTTTTTTCGTCCATCCCATGGTGTGGGGTGCTGTTGGAAAGGTCATTCAAAAATAGTGTGTATGTGAAAAAACCATTTTAGGAATCCGTTCGCGAAATATTAGCTTTAAAGTGCTTATTTTTTGTTAGTCTTTGAGGAGTGGCTAGAGAGTGCCACGGCGTCCTCACCTTCCGCCTGACGCAGGTCCTCACCGGACACGGCTGTTTCGGGAGGTACCTGTTTCGGATAAGGCGGGAGGAAACGCCCGGGTGTCATCACTGCGTGGATCGCCCGGAGGACACGGTGGAGCATAAGGTGGAGGTATGCCCGGATTGGGCAGAGCACCGCCGTGTCCTCGTGGAGGCAATCGGCGGCGGTGATCTCCCGCGTCCGGCCCTGGTCCAGGCCTTGGTACGGAGCGAGAGGATATGGGAAGCCGTCACTTCCTTCTGCGAGGCAGTAATGCTCGTGAAGGAGGAGGCGGAGCGCGTGAGGGAGAAGCAAATTTCACGCCCGCACGCCCCTAGTCGCCGCAGGAGACGCCCTAGGCATCGGGAATCAACGGCCGATACCTGGCCACCGTAGGCGCGGGCTTGCAGACGGTAAGCAATGGGTAGCTCGCCGTCCAATAGGGACCAGGCCCGGATCGACGGCGCGTTGTGTTCCACGCGCGCCTCAAAGAGATGTTAGCACAACTGACTGACTGTTAGCAACTGACGGGGTCCGCTAGGGCCGATGCCTTCCAGGGTCGCGGGAAAGTCCAAAAGAGTTACCGTGGCCCCTGGCAACACAGGCAACTGAAGAAACACGGGTGGGTTTTAGTCAGTAAGTCTAACACGAAGGAGCGGGACAAGTTATTTGATAAAATCCCAAGCAAAAAAATAAAACGACTGCTAGCTAAATTGATGTTTTCGGATATGTGACAAAATTCACGGCAGTAGTATATATAACCCAGTTTAAAGTAAAACCATCACAGCTATGTACTCTATAAGTTAACGATTAATAATCGACCAACTTACATTTTGTTTTTCAACTACAATGTTAAGTTTGTTCTTGGGATAAATCATCCCAACTACGGAACCCTTCATTGTGCGTGGTCCGACACGCACTTGGCCGGTTTATTTTTATCTTCAGGTTCTTTCCATTACACACTTTTTAGTAATTGCGTGTTCTAAGTCAACATAGTGTATTAGTGATTACCTATTGACTGTTAGCAGTTGTGCAATGCGATCGATTACACGCTTCATTTAGTGCGTGTACCTTCCTCTGATTGTCCATTCATTTATTTACCCAATGATTATATCGGTCAAGGATACAGTATCTACATTATAAATTATAATAATGAGAAACAGGTAATCACCAGGTGTGTGACACTGAATCGTACTTATGTTTGTTTTTTTAGAGGAGGAAATCCTATACCTATATGATGAGAGCGATTGCAGAGAATTTCTTAAATGGACATCTAGTTCCTTCACGATGGTTTCGTCCAAGATAAACTCGAAATCGCCCCTAAGACGACAAAAGCTGATAATGTAGATGCCTATGTCCAGGGGAACAATTTTTGGAAAGAGCGACTAGAATCAATTTTGTTTCTAGTAAATTTTGACGTTCAAAAGTGCCTAATTAGAAGTTAATTCAACTTCTTTGACTTTTGACAGCAGCAGCTAAAAGTATGACAACTAAAAAAGTAAAATAGTGTAATTTAGAGGTACAACCGCGGACATTTACGGTGAACCCGTTTTCGGTGAAGTTTCACCCTTATGCCCTTATGCTTAAGGTTGAAAACTGGTTCACCGCCAGTGTCCACGATGGTACGTATTTCTGTGGCAATAATTGTTTTCCTACTTTCTTTCTTTACAAAAATAAAATAGATTCCTTACCACACCACATCCATAACGGACTTCGCTACAGCAGCCGAGTATATGGAAAGGTCTCCATACAAGTAAATACACAAAGTGCAGTAGAAGGTAGTCCTCCCGATCTTGTTGAAGAACAGGTTCGCCATCTCCCCCAACTCCACACGACGGTCGAGGCTGTAGTATCGAGATGGGATCGTGTCTCCGCAGACCAGAGGTTCTTCAAGGTCCCCATGGCTGTTTGGTGCGGTCGATGGATCATCGTCTGATTCGTGGTCTTGGATCTGTAAATTTGTGGTCTGATTTAGTTAGGGTCATATTAAATATAGGTACACTTATAGATAAACATTTTCCGATACCTCTATCTCTTTCTTTCACTCAGGGGTGCAATTCACTAGAGCGAGAAGACCATCCGCAAGAAAAAGGACTTTCAATGCAAATGAGTGCAGAAGTTTGCGAGTGCCCTTCTCTCTCTAACCTATGACATCCCATACTAACGAGTATATCAATGGTAACGAATGACAAAAATAAATAGTGATACAGAAAATTGCTTAGATGTGCTTGTATGATTTCCCGTTATTTCGATTGGAATGTTGAAGACAATGTCAAGGTATTCGGTATGATAAGATTCCAGTGAAGTTCAGAAAAGAAAGCAGAATCTGTGAATAAACTAAGAATGATGGTGACTGCCTCGTTGGTCTAGTAATCGCAAGTTCTACTGCTGAGCATGAGGTCCTGATTTGGATTCCCGGGTCGGGCAAAGTGATATTAGCTTTTTATAATCTGGAATATCTCAGTACTACCCCATAGTCTGGATTTGTGCCAGGTTAATGGCAATAGGCTCGTCGCCTATTACATGGGCCTTAAAAAAAAACATAACTGGCGAAATATGGGTGTACTAAGGTACGCCTCTGCTTAACCTTTCGGGGATTACAGGCGTGATGTTTTATGTTACTGGAACAATCACCTAGCTAGAATGAGTTTTCCAAATACATAAGTTCCAGGGAGTTTTCGGGTTTCGAGTGCATAGGTTGGTAGGCTAACATACACAGGTGCAAATTGACCTAAAGCACTATAAAGGCAAAGTAGTAGTATTTTAGGTAGCCAGTTATTTTTTGACAACATTTTTCCCAAACCTCTTGAGGTCTGGAAATATGTTTTTTTTTCTTTTTTTTCTAAGGTCGTCTCATGATCGTTTACAATCAGGACAGATAGTGATCTAGCTCAAGCCTTTTATTCAAGTATTAAAAGCTAGTATTGTCTGTTTAGGAATGTTCTTAATGTTGAACAGTAAATACTCCTTTTGCTACGTTTACATTCATACATCTGGTCAAACACGCACACCAGCTGCGACTACTAGTACTATGCACCTGACCTTTCTGAAGAACATCACTAATAATGTCCTTCTAGGGTGCCCTCTTGCGGTGTTTCCAAGTTTCTACTCACATCTGCCTTGTGGCACAATACCTTAGAAGAAGCCCTTCATTCATCCACTCAACATGAAAAATCATCTACATAAGCATACTCAAACTCAAAGAATTTATTTCCATAGGGATGATGACTAAAAAAAAAAATGTTTGTCCATCATGTAGATTATGAAAAAATTATGTAAAGTATTTGTTCTTTTTTTTTACTTTATTAAAAGATTACTGCGATACATTGATTTAAAATGTGCCTTGACATCAGTAGTATGTAAGATTTTATACTTACTTGTGACGTAGCGACCCCCACTCCCCAACTTTAATGCTTTTTATCGAAGTCATTTTTTATTAATTTATGATAAAGCAAAAAGCACGAGTCTAATATTTTTTGTTTATCTGACTGATGCATCATCCCTATTAAACCATTTACAGGTAATTTTGAATTGTCATATTGTTGTTTTGTTTATCTGTTCTAAATACACACAGCAATATGATACATTGCAGGGACTGCAACTATAAATAGGCCCATTGGACTGATAAATAGAAATGTGTCCAGTTACCAAATAAAGCAATAGAACAGACTGTTCATGGTTAGGTACAGCAATCAGTTCAATTACAAATAATCAGTGTTATGAATTTTAAGATTTTTTTTTCATTCCATTTGCATTTTGAAAGTAGTTATATTTCTTACATTATTTTTATTTTAAGTCACAATGCCCGTAATTTGCATATTATTTAATTATATTTTTGTATAATTCATTAACAGTTTTCAATAACATAATGAATGTTATTACATTAATGTTATTGAATTAAATGTTATTACATTAATTACAGATAAAACCATTAATTGACACAATGATTCTCAAAGCATTTAAAATATTTTATATTGTTTTTACCTGTAATAGTAACCAGCAAGCCATGTAGTAATCATTTATAGATACTGAATTGTGTGAATGAAGCTTCATTCCATAGTGCCCAAACAGCACAATTTTCCATAATTTAAGCTTCCTATATTCCGATATCTCAACTAGTATTACAATACTTACACTCTCCCTCTTGATAGTCTGCAACCTCTTCCACTTATACACAGCATTCGCACAAGCCATAGTCTCGATGACATATGTAGCGTTCAAGAAGCTCATGAACGCAAGAAACATCAGTGATATGGTGCTGAGACCCCATCCTGCACGTGCAAAAGCTGCCGGCAGTGTTAGTGCTCCGGTCCCAACAATCAGGTTGAAGATGTAGATTAAACCCACCTGGTGACAAAAAGTATAGTTTGATAGGAAAAATGGCAATGTTTATTTACTGTTGACTTAAGATTTTTTTAATTTATAATTTTTATTGAATCACTAATTTATTATAAAATGGTGTGGCTAAGTAGTTTTTAATTATATTCTTATAGAACACTAAGTATTGTTTTTCAGTTTTACTTGTACAAGCTTTTAAATCATTTAATTTCATTTAGTACAATATTTTCGGTATCAATCTCTTGCAGAGGACTGAAAGTAGGTGAGGGACAGCTTGTAACGGTATCGTACGCGAGGGTGGGAGAAACAACAGTATATATCGTAAACAATACCTACAGAACAAAAGAACTTCTACCTTCAACGCTGAAATCTTGTTGCTACCCCAATACAAAACCCTATTCTAACATATGGTCATCAAAAAACTACTTTTCTGTTATAATAAGTGTTATATTCACATTTACAACACTTACCCATACTGAATATTGGTCCCCTGCCTCTGTTATAGGCATTCTTAACAGCCTTCTTATACCCCAGAAGCGACGAGGCATTGCTCTCTGTTCTTACACGACATTGCTGCCGGATATCTGACACAGCATTGAATGAATTTTCCTTAATCGATTTCGATGTAATAATGTAGCGTTATCGAATTTAAACAAAAGCTATGGTAAATTTAATCCAAATTTTGACAACAACATGACTTGTTATGACAGTTGTACTTTTGACGTATTGAACATATACGTATACAAAAAAGTATCTCTATGTAGTCTGTGGTAATGAAGCGCAAAGAGTATTTTAGCCATTGACTTATAAAACATGTTTTATAAGTCAATGATTTTAGCGCACCAAAAGTGATCACCGGGAAAAAAATAGCGCTGGACATACGGCTCCCGTAGACACGCGTGACGCAACACCGGTAGAACATTTTCCGCTAAGTTTTCTTAGGAATTGTTCCACTAGAGTCGCGGATGCGGACGGCGGGTGCTCGTGTTATTATGGCGCTCTCGCTTTGGTCCCGCGTCCCGCGTTGTGGTCACTCAGGTTTGGCCACACGACTGGATGTTTTTATATTAGCTATAGCTGTAGGTATTGCATATTTGCAATGCGTAAAAGTTCTTGTCGCGCGACGCGACACTGGTAATGGTTCTACCGTGAAGTTTTTATAGAAATTGTTTTATTACAGTCGCGTTGCGTTGTCGCGTCGCACCAGTCTGCACGAGGCTTTAAAACAAGTTGTAGATGCTTGTCGTAGATATCGACTTGGATCTTGGATCTAGGATTCACAAAACAGAAAGGTTCAGATGAACCGTTATTTGGTTATTTAATAATAATTTTCATTTTACTTGGGACTACATGGGAATCGTACGATCGAACGCAAGGTCAACTGCACGATAGTAGTAGGTATAAGTTGTTCTACATACAATAACCGACCTCACATGCCCGACTGCTGAAACACAGGCCTCCTTTCGGTGAGAGAGAGTGGGCCGTAATCCACCACGCGGGTCCAGTGCGGGTTGATAGATGTCACATGAGTTCGAATTTTTGGGACATGCCGGTTTTCATACGATGTTTTCCTTTACCGCTTCGAGAGAAGTGGTGATGAAATAATGTACACTAAGTAAAGAGCCTGTTTGGGTTCACTCCAACTTCAACACGTTTTGATTATTCCATCTGGCGAAGCTTTGATTCCTTTCCATAGTTGTGTAATATTACAACGTTGATTTACAAAGCTTTTGTGGAATTTTGTCGAGTAATCTCTCAGAGCCACTCCCTTAAACAGGAGCACTTCCTTTTAACAGGCGTCGCGTCGTGTTGTTGGTTCTATGATGATGAGCTGCGACGTTATAAAAGTACACTTATCGGTTGGGTTTTGATTCAAGTGCTGTCATTGTGGGGAATAATATTATACGATCTCCTACTCTCCAAGTCACGGCCGTTACCACTGGGCCACCACTGTTCGACGCCGCTCTTAGTGCGCACAACGAAATAAAAGTTCGTATTATGAAGGTGCGGTTGATTGTATGTACCGTACCTACATGATCCTTGATTAAATTGATGCCAGATTAATCGTCACAGGATGACAAATAAATTAAAGTAATGATAGAGTAGAGAATATTATAGGAATTACACGAACTCTTTGAATGGGTGTTTCCCGTCCTAGTCTTTCGCAATTGGCAACGGCTATTGTAGGAATGGTTTTTTCCACTCTTAGCTTTTTTTTTTCAAATCTTTAGTTTTCTCCGGCCAAGTGCGTATGCGACAATGCAAAGTCAAGGGTTCCGTAGTTGGGATGTATATTTTTTTATCGTCTTTTTTTTATCGTTTGTTTTTATCGACTGCAAAAATAAGTTTGTATTTCATAGTATTCTTCGAAAAAACTGAAAAAATAAGAGGGGAATTAACGACTGGAGCTGAGTAGTATAAGCGGTTCGGCGCCGACTATACGCGATTCCTACAAGAATACCCGATTCAGCGTCACCGACTGACGACTGACTAACTGAGTTTTCATAATAAAATGTTTATCTTTTTACATTATCATTTAAAAAGTTATAATCCTAGTTTTAGTCTAGAATTTTAACGAATTATTTCCTTAATCATGTTGTTAATTTGTAGAGACTACTTAGCTGTGTGTGATAGTTAGAGTATTCACTGCTGCTCTAGCTAGCGACACTTTATCCAATAGGGATAGTGTCGCTAGCTAGAGCAGCAGTCTAAACTCTAACTATCCGCCGCCTCTTATTATGTCGCTCTCGCTCATAATAGTGGTGCTGCCTCGGCTCTGCTTAGGTGCCGTGAGTATTGCATTTTCATTGTCACTTGTTATTTTGTTTGATTGTTGAGGTTAGTTCGCTGTAAAAACCACATTCACAAAACATTACATTATATTGTGCCTAAACTGACTGGCGCTCGCTCAGCTCGTACGTTGTGTGGTCATAGTTCTAACCTAACCTACGTTTCAGCCATTTTCATTTGCTACCTACTTAATTTTTCGTAAATTTCAGTCATTGTAGTGACTTGATTTAATTATCTAAAACAAATACGATCAATCAAAGGGCGGTGAACTAACCTCAACAATCAAACAAAATAACAAGTGACAGTACAATGACAATGCAATGCTTACGCCACTTTATTCGATAGGGATAAAGTGCCGCTAGCGGCACTGTATACACTTCCTTTTCTTTTCAACCGACTTCAAAAAGGAGGAGGTTCTCAATTCGGTTTTATGTTTTTTTTTGTATGTTTGTTACGCGATTACTCCATTGACTTATAAAACATGGACTTGAAATGTTTGACTATAGAAAAAACAGTTATACAAATACGAGGCATATCGACGCCAAAATCAAAAAAATACTGCTATCTCTTTTTAACTTTAATAAATTTGCCTAAGTGAAAAAGGATAATAGTGTTTTTGACAGTTACTATATTGGCAAACCTACATTTTCTAGTCATTGAAATACCTATTTGCGGCCGGTTCGCCATTTTATCCTCTCGGTGTTTGGTACCAAAGTTGGGTACGTAACCTGTCAAATGATCTTGTGTTGTGGTTAAAATTTGTGAATTTTGGAGTTATTTGCTGTGTTATTGCGTTTAAACTCGGCCCTATGGTGGAAATTATCAATTGCAAGATGCCCAATTGCAATATAATCGGATGTGGCATCAAAAGAAGCGGACATCACCCGAAAATAACTTTGCACCAGTACGTACATACATTTCAGCTGAAATATCTTTAGATTTAGACGATAAACAAAAGATTCTGCATTCGTTGAAGAGCTTCAACAGTAAAGCATTCATATTTTCCCTTTTGCCATTATTTTCAACAGTTTTACTTCACGAAATCATTGTCTTGTTATTGAAGGGATAGAGTAGTGCATTTAGACATTTTATTTATCGATAATGCTATTTTATGTTTTTTTTTATTGGTTTTATGTTTTACTTTCAAGGTTGCCTGCTAATAAACAAAAAAAGAAAAACTATTGGTGTGGAAAGTTTAAAGAAGGCCACATGTTTTTGTTCTTTTCACTTTGAAGAATAATGTTTCAACCGGATACTCAATAAAGTAACATTATGTGACGATACTTTACCTTCACGAACCTTATTGGTAAGTAACATGTTATAAATTTGTCCAACCTGATTCTGTAGTGGCTGGTGTTGAAAATGATGGTGATGTCCTCATTTGCAATATTTGTTTGTTTGGTAGCAAAGAGTGATGTAAAGAATGTGTTTGAGTGTGGTCTTAAGACTTAAGATCAATTAAAAATTCTATTAATAAAATCAAGAAACAATAAAAATACTAATAATTTTTTTGCTTGTTTACAGCCTGCGATTTGAACAAATATGTGGCAATATCTGGCATTTTAAATGAGAATGATCAAAATCAGACAAACTCACAATGTAAAAGAGTTATATATGAATTTGAGATACAAATATTATGGGAAGAAATCTACTGAAAGCATATCACATAGAAATTACCTGAACAAAATTGTATTGTTCAGAACTGAATGAGATTGATTTCTTTAATATAACTTTATTATAATTAGTGTTGACTTTTAATTAAAACCCACAAACATTTGCTTGTTAGAAACTTAGCATCAAAAATATTAATTATGGTGGCTCCGCCAATTTTCAAAATTTCTTTTTTACTGGTTATCCGTGAAATTCAAATCTGTATGTTGATTAAAATGAGATACACAAAGATAAAATAATAATAATATAAATTACAATATTTCATTTAAAAATTACCATCTGCGGGCCATTGACGGAGCCACCTTTTAGAGGTATGATGAGGAACAGGGTGTAAAATTCATTCATCCTCTATAGAAAAGGGAGGACCCTCCGACCGACGGGTGTCGTGTCTGGCGGGCAACTGTTCGATAGATTTTTTGAAGTGAAAACTTCTTTAGGCGCGTTGAGCACTTTTTGGGTGAGCAAAAATAATGGAAGTCCCGTCATCTTCACCGGACGTTTTCCAAGAGCTATGTGTATACTGTGTATATATGTGTACTTTTTGGGTGAATAAAAAGCGTGAAACTCGTGTCATCGTCATCGCACACTTCCTATGAGCTATATGTATACTGTGTATATATGTACATAGATATATCGGCAATGAGATGAACTTGTTGCATGGTATACAATGGACTGAAATCAGTTACAGAATACTAGTTCGATAAAAAGCTGTAAGTATTTAATATCTGTCCGGTTTCAACCTATTATAATGGGAAACATCAAAATAAGTTCTACTGTTTAGCCGCGAAATAATGACGTAGCAATTAAATTAAACAAACAAATGAAAGGCATCAGTTAGAAAAATTGGGGTATTTTTACCCGTAAATATTGTACTGTGACATTATGAAAACATTCTCACAATCTTTTATCGATATTATAACATAGAAATATCGATAAGGGCTGCCCTAGTAGACGCCATTTTATCCTCTCAGTAAAGTGTAGGTATGGCACGTTTTTCTTGTAGGTATGCCAAGTCCATGTTTTATATGTCAATGGATTACTCCGCCAATTATGAATTAATTTTGATGATTCTTTTTTTGTTTGGTAGGACATACTTCAGAAATGGTCCCATATCAATTTGGTTAAGATCTGATGAGGGGTTTTTGAGTTAACTTCAATAATACGTATTTTTCCCACCTAGTATTATGTGGATGATATTTTAATAGTTCCTGTCACTGTAATTTACATAGCAGGTAGTGGTATTCAAATTTTTGTGGAGTTTTTGTGTAGGTACCACAACTAAATAGTGAAAAATAAAATATTTTCACAAAAAAATAAAACCAACTTCCAAAAAAAACACTACAAAGTGAAAATACAGTGCGTGTCACGTAAAAAGAACGCTGAGCGACAGTGCAGGGAATGCGCACGGATAAAGTCGCATCCTAAAATACTAGGCTATTGGTTTTATAATCTAAGTGTAATTATTTTATTGTAGAATCCTACTAGGTACTTTATTAGCTTCTTAGTACTATGGAATAGGCTGGAATCGATAAATCGCTCAGTGCGCAAGTAAACGGCCAGGCGTCGCCAGCGTTCTTTTTACGTGAAACGCACTGTAACTTTGATTTCGGAAGTCGGTGGCAAAAAAACGAAAATAAAAAACCAAAGACACCGACTTAACAGACAACAGACTTATGCCCGTTTTCACCTTCACTAAGTGACACTTAAATGAATCCCTAAATAAAAATGCACTGTTGGATTTTCAACGCTAGGCTCAGCGCTGAGAGTTGAAAATCCAACAGTGTACTTTTATTTAGGGATTCATTTAAGAGCGGGGCGACGCATGAATTGTCCATACAAACGTAATACCCAAATCATTTACAATTTGAGCATATTTCTACCATATTATATTGATATTCGGATTTAGACAGTATTTATCTAGGCTTGTACGTCTTTTTTTTTTCAAAAACCTTACCTAAAAAGAAGTTTAAGTGAATTGAATTTCGCAAATTTTTACTGCGTAAATGACATGTTTTCATATTGTTTTTTCTGTATTATAAACAACAATATTTGTTATATTGTTTCAGCATAGGCATAGCTTATATTGTCAAATTACAAATTATCGAAAAAAAAAAGGAAAAACATTAAGTTTTCATTCATCATTTTGGGTATTACGGAACACATCCAAATTTATCATACATTTTCAATGGCTAGTAGTGCTATCGCGTCAAGCGATTGTCAATGTGTGCATGGGTGGTCGTTATGCTCACGGTAGCCGTGTGTGCTCACACTAACGCAACGTACTTGAACACGCGCCGGGCGCCGGGGGTTGGGTGGGGTTCGTTCAGGATATTTCATCAGGTGTTTGTTGTTGTTGTCAGTGTTAGACAATTACTTTACACTGCTGTGCGTGCGTACTTATTTGTCTGCTAAATTCTAATATTTCTGACACTATTGACCTATGCTATGAACTTGGATTTTGATTTGCCTTTTGATTTGGTATCGAGTAACTTACATTTTACGACCTTTGTTTTGTTTACGGACCTGGAATATTATTTAGGTTCGATTTTGATTTGGTTGAAGACATGGACTCTGAACGTTAGGATGTATCTCACAGTAAGTATTACTCAATTATATTATAACTTTATAAATTACGAGTACCTATCTACTATTTTTTAGCTACTAATTGTTAAAATTATTTTAAACCCAGCCCAAGAAAACAAAGACGTTGTTTTCTTGGCCCGAGTTTTATACTAGTAGGTACCATCGAAGAAGTTCATATCTATACACCATAAGGACTATTTTGGCTTGCAGCGCTCGGCCGCTATACAACCGGGGCGGGAATAGATGTAGTCGTTGTGTTCACGGGATTTTGTTTTCAAACTGCTTAGATATGAAGTTTTTCGATAGTACCTAAGTACCTATATTTTGTATAAATGAGTATTTACCTACCTATATTTAGATAACATTTAGATCTAAATTGAAGTGTGTTTACATCTGTATACCTACGGACAAACGAGTAGATATCCGTAATCCATTTCATTACTAATATTATTCGATAAGTACGGTAGGTACTTATGTGTCTAAAGAGTGTCAGCTGTGGCCTCAGTGAGTATTTTGTAGTTTGTACGTTATACAATTGACATAAAGTTCATTATACTTTGACCCAATTTCGTGACAAAAACTCGCTTTTATTCCGTTCCGTGGCAATGTAAATTGAGCCTTAGCGTGAGTATTGGCCGAGCCCGTATAAGCTAGTTACTCTACGTACCTACGCGACGAAGCCGCCACGTGATGGTTGTAGTAGTGTACCTCTACCTACCTATCATAGCGCACTTGTATGAAGCTTTGTCATGTCACTGTTCCGATTCTTTACTTTTGTGACAGAGCGGGCGTAATTATAATTATCTCAAGGACACTACTGAGAACATTGCTCGCTCTAGGGCCTTTGCTGATTTGTTGGCGCAGCAGATGTGCGACATCAGCATGTTCGGATGCCGAAAATATACCGCGTCGCCTGCACTTACGCACATGTCGACATAATCTACTCATTACAATGTTTTTTTTATGAGTTGTATTGCAATATGTGGTTAGCTAGCGACCTCGACAATTATTTATTTTACCCCGATGGTCCTAGTTTATCAATTGTAACTTCTAGTTACAGCTATATGTAAGCGGGCACGCCCTTTATGCCTGGAGGTTTTTTTTTTTTTTTTTAGATATTGTTTAATTTTAGTTATTTTTATTTCTGCTTGAGTATAGTTCTCGATGCTTTTGGTTGGTATATTGGCGTGTGCTAGCTGTCATACGGCTATTAATTATAGCTATTTAATTTAAATTATTTTTTGCATATTGTAAATTGTCTTGCATACTGTTGTATAGAATCATTTTTTATTTTTTTTTCTAACTGAACAGACAGCTGTGCTGCTGGGGAGTTTGTTGCGCCACTTCTTCTTCCCAGCAAAAGCACTAGGAAGTGGTGAAGGGTGGGCGTTTTGGGGGACTGTCTTATGTAATTTTGACGTTTGAAAAGTGCTGATTCTCAGCCTAGTTTGAATAAATGACTTTTGAATTTTGAATTTTGAATTTTTGTCGGTAAAAAATTATGCAGCGCCGCTTAGCCGTCGCGAAATAATGTCGTCTTCTAGTTCGAGTGATGAAGATACTTTAGCTTGTTACACTTGTGACTCGGCAGAATGCAACGGCACAAGTAGCTCTGCATAACTTTTTACCGACATGTACCTACTACGTAAGTGCAGGCGACGCAGTATGTTTTCGGTATCCCAGCATGCTAATATCGCACTGCTGCTGCACCGACAAATCAGAAAAGGCCACTTGTACTGGGATGTTTATCCAGCGTACTCGGGGTAGGGTGACCATACAACCGGATTTTTATGGACAAGTGCGGCTTTATGGCCTCGGTCCGGTTTTTGCTCGGAATTTTTTATGAAATTCCTATTACATAAAACATTGATTAAACTACAATGAAAAGTTCAAAGTCGTTCTAGTTTATTTAATAATTATGCGATTTTTATCTGGACTTTGGTGTCCGTTACCTTGGGGTGGCAGATCCAACAATAACTTGATAACTAACTGGCTAATATTTTTAAAACGACAGGAGCTATTCGTATACAGCTCGTGTCGACAAGAAGAACTGGTAAATCAACTTCATTATAAACTGCATAAATATTTACAGAGCCACGGCGATCAACTAAAACACGCTTATGGCCATCAGTTCGCAGACTGAAATACGTAACCAAAAATAAAGAAAATAAGCGATCTTTGAGGTGAGTAATCGAGCGTAGTCAAAACTGATTGTGAATTTTAGAGTAGGTACCTATATAAAAATACCTCATAATTATTTACACTTTATTATCACGTAGGTACTGAATTAAAATAAATATAAAATATTTTTGTGAACATGATATCACACCATACATGTTACTTACTCTAAGTTGAGATTGGCCGTGGTGACAGAAATCGGTCAGGAGGACATTTTTAATTTTGCTGTCCGATGCTATGAAATAACGCAATGCATTAATTTTGTTGCATTGCGTTAAATTACGTTTTTGAACAGATAAAAAATCTGCTCAAAATATTTGCGTTTTTGAGCAGATTTTTTTTTCGAACTTATGAAGCAATAGATAAGCAATTTGTTTTAAAACGATTCAAATTCCGATTGATCGTGTATTACCAAATTAGGGTAAAATATAGGCAAGATCTAAGATGGCGAATTGTAACTAGGAAACGGATTTGTATTTATCAAGGAATGACGCCAAAAGGACTGGCATATGAAACAATTTAAAAAGACAACGTATTCTGGAATTCTATAGTCATAAAATTAGAAGAATTTTATTTCAAATGTATATTGCCTGAATTAATAGATCCCCGTTTGCCTAGAAATCTGCCTATCAGAGACAGAATTTAGTGTGTTTATTTATTGTGTATTATATATATTATATGTGAGAACTATGTGGGTTTTTTTTTATTTAGAGTCTGCAGATAACCTATGGTAACAAGCAAATCTTATAAATCAGCGTATTTAGTGTGTATCGTGCACACTATGTATTCTGATTATCATAATTGTATTATTTGTAATTGGAACGAGGTCGCTAATATTATGGTCACCCTACACGAATTTATTACGTTTAGACTCATACATATAACTAAATAAATGGTAATTCAAAATCCTTGTTTTTTATTATTCTGAGCTGGGAACGCTGTTATTTATCTGAATTTACGGACATTGCGTAAACCTAATTGGAATATTTGTGTTTTACTAATAGGTACTTTGCATAACACTTTTATTATTTGACTTGTATTCATTATTTAGTAATAACAATATTTGAAGTTCAGTAAAAAGGAATAGGTACTTACTGAAATAAGACAAAAAAGCCTTAGTTTTTTTAAATATGAGACAACCCTGAAGGAAATAAATAAACATAAACAGATTAAAATAAATAAAGACAATAATAATAAATATCCCAATAATTTATATTTACGTGACGTGTGTGACAACTCTAGCACCGTTTGTCGGGATTTGCCCCCAAGGCCACGCTCGATACGTATAACGTATAAAATATGACGTATCTACTAGATAGGTTTGCTCTACAAATCCTAGATCTCGAGATTAGTCGAGATATCCCCATTATGTTGAGATATCGGCATGGTAAAGAAATTTCCAAAAAACCCATTACTAGTCTGTACATTCACTAACGATTCCCCAAAGAAGTCAACAAAAATAAAACAAATAATGAACATACCTACTTACTAATAATAAATATAAACGCTGTCGACTCGTTATGAATGAACGGCAAGTACTGCTAATAAAAGCTATAGTATCTATCCACTCACACAAACACACACGGCTACGCAGCGTGTCCGCCCCGCCTTCTTTTGTCAAACAGAGATAGCAATATTCCTAACGAAGTTTGCGCACATCTCGAATTCCAGTTTCGAGCCGAGCTCCCCGTCCCCTTAAGTGTCACTTAGTGAGGGTGAAAACGGGCATTATAAAAGCAAAGGCGCTTCAGTCACAAAACATCTGAACTGAGTAATTTATAATTTTCTACTGTGTCGTAAGAAATTGTTATTTTTTAATAGTTACAATAGTAGTACATTCAATAAGACTTGTAAATTAAGTAGCATTAACTAAGATTAATCAAATGTACATTTGTTTAATATGTATATTATGTATGTATGTTCTATAATATTTAAGAAATACTTTAGGACTAAGGTGTCTTTGCATTTAAGTATTGGACTGAAGCATGTTTGCTTTTTGTTGTTTTGAATCGAAGCTACTTTGCATCTCACTATTTTATTTGACAAGCTGTCAATAATGACAATAGCGTAAGGTACTGATTGCAAAACAGATTTTACAAAAATATGAAAATATACCTACCTAAGTATTTATTTGAAAAGACAATTTCTTTTTTGAGTAATTGGATATAAAGTTAAGAAAAAAACGGGAATATTACGTATAAACACAAATATATTTATTTAGTAGGTCTTCTGTTACATTGTTTCTTACTTATTACAGTAGTCCTTCTTAACTTATTTTTTAAACAGCTGTTGGTGGATCGCAAGAAGTAGGCTCATATTCTTCAACAAAATCATCATTAGTGTTATTTAAAATAATAAAAATATTTTCACTTCGGGATGAGTTTTCCACTGCAATCCATAATGTTCCTCTAGCAACTTCCTCACATCATTTATTTGTTTTTTTTTAATGATGACTTTATTTTTGGCTATTGGCAGTTGTTGGACGTCGTTAAAAGATTTCCCTCACTTTAAAATAGATTTTAATTGGATAAAGTCAGTTGTAATGGAGTTCCCCTTTCACTTTGACTTTGTTACCACTCCTACTAATAAAGAAACGCTTACTCTGTGCAAATTGAAAATACCATTGACCAGGCGGCTTTATAATATCTTGTAGAGCAGCTTTCCAATCGTAAACCATCTCCATTTTCACAACTGTTCCATAATTGTTAAAAATAGTGTGATACTTCTCTGGTTGTACAATTACTTCCTTACTTTTTAACTCCCTTTCAATATTTCCAAACACTGTCAGCAGGTAAAAAAGAATGCCTTGGTATTGGGAAAACTACTTCAATGTTTTTTATGTTACTTTAAGCACTATTTAACCACACTCAAGTTCACACAACACATTCCGATGAAAATTGAATTTTTGTTTTGCGCTCCGCAACCATCAGCCACAAGTCGCAAAGTTTGAATTCCATTCATAACTAACAAATTCAACCTGTGAAACATTGCAGACGCAATTTCGTTAGCTCCCTTCTTGTACTCATTTTCATTCCACGTGTATAAATTTACTGTATCTTTATTTAGTTTTTTGCCTTCTACTGATAATACTACTGCAAAATTATATATATATAAAGCTGTCTACTATAGTAAGTTTGGTCTGCTATTTTAGGTAGGACTTGATTCTTTTGACAGTCAAAAGATAGTGTCAACATTCCATCTTGTCTCATTTAATAGTTGGTAGAATTTTTGTGCTTTGCGTTTATGAATGGTCTTCTCGATCATATATTTGGTTTTGAGTGCTTGATTTTTTTCACTCTTAATTTGCTCATCCAATTCTGTACATTTGGAACATATATCCGTTCTTGGATTACCAAACCCAACATTGTATTGGGTGTTGAAAATTCTTCGAAAATAGCACTGTTTGACTGGGTTCTCTGTTTGTTCAGACATTCACATTTTTCTTACATTTAATGCCGAATCTAAATATTTCCTTTCTGTAGTAAACCGACAATAGTGAGACTCTATGCACTTAAAAGATTCTATCAAATTTTTGATTCCTGCTTTTGAATATTTTTGTGGGATGTATGGTCTTCGCCTCTATTTTCAGTTACAAAAGCACCAGTTTTTTTTTTTTATAAATTTCTGCAACTCTACGGATTCTAATTACGTGGTATTTGCAATATGTCCAGAAATGATGATTGACAAACATTGAGCAACAACAAAACTTCAATAGAAATGCATCTTGGGCTTGTTTGGTTTTGTTACCATAGAAAGTGTCATGTTTTTTTTTTGGCATCAGCTAAAGTTACGTTTTTGCACTCGTAAATAGCTTTATTATTATGTTGACATGCACGTAATGCGGGTAGACTTTTTGCAGAATACCTTAAGCGAATGAAAAAAAAACCGTTACCAAAAGCATTTAAAGCAGCATAGTTTGTTAAAAATAAAAAAAAGGTTATTCAATTATTTTCTTACAAACAGCCACAAATAAAAAGATTGAATAAAAAAAATAAGCTAAGAAAACTTTTGCAGACCATACCATAATAGGTAAAATACTGATAATTTGTTACCTTTCTGCCTTTTCTCGCACTCGCCGCCACTGATCTACTTTTTGTAGCACGTTTTCTAGCTCGTCCTGCACGAGCTGGTGTAATATTTTCTTCCATTACAATGGTAATTAAACAGAAAACTTGAAAAAAAACAGACCCTATTTCCAGTTTACTTACTACGAAAAATAACTGATTCGCCATCTTAGAAATTTTGAAATGGCGGCTTCTGATTGGGCGATTGTGACGGTGACGGATTTGCTTCTAACAAATTTAGGATCTAAGCATTTGAACGCTACTTTCAAAGTGCATGCTCCGATGACTGAGATCACAGACAACATAGGGATACTACGTATACTAAGGTCGATTTGCACTTTATCTTTTAGGGCATAATGTTGCAGCTTTCAAGTACTACAATTATTATTATTAATTAGGCTATACCAGTTTAAAAAATTGCAATTTTGGATAGAAGCGGTTTTGCTTTTATACCCCTTTAAAAAGTTAAGTTTGCTCTTGCGATAAATTCATCCCAACTATGAAACCCTTCATTGTGCGTGGTCCGACACGCATTTGGCCAGTTTTTTTCAAAATACTTAAGTAATTTTATTTCGAAGTTTCGTCTTCAATTCTTTCACATTCCAACCACTATAAAGCCTCGTGCAGACTAGCGCGACGCGACTTGAACAATACCTACAATTTCTAAGGCCGCTTTCCGTATTAGAACATAATCGCTCACAGCGCTGACATTGATAATTGGCGTTCCGATATCACGATTATGACAGCTGAGGGCTGTCAACAATTCGGAACGCTCGTTAACGCGCTCACGCTACTCGCTCAACGTCAAAACTTCCATAACATATTTCTTTGTGTATATCCCACACATTTCTTCTTCTTCTTTGGTAAGGTGGCGAACGGTAGTTAGGAACACAATTTCGAAACTGCCACGTTAGTTTAAAGATAAGATGCGAGTCAAAACAAAACAGCACAACTGTAATTTTTGACAGCGCTTACGCACGCCAATTATCGATGTCAGCGCTGGCTGTGAGCGATTATGTTCTAATTCGGAAAGTGGCCTAAAAGGTATGGTCAGTGTTATCGCAAGATGGCGTATGTCATGACGTCATCTTCATCTATGACGAGTCAAGACACAACGATATCGTGGCCACGTTAATACGGTACGGTTGTTAGCGCGCTCAAATCGATTACAGCGTAACTCGGAATGCACCCTAAGAAAACTTCACGGTTTATCAATAACCGGTGTCGCGTCGCGCTAGTCTGCACAAAGCTTAAGTATTTTTTTCATTAGTAAATCTCGAACTTCCCGTAAATAAAATCAACACGAAAAAAAAAATCAAATTCCCTTTGAGAAATTGAACTATAGGTAATGACTGTCAAACACCAGCGCGGCAGCGGCAGCGCCACCAAGCGGGAGCAATGGCGGACATCCCTGGCCCTGCCATTCTGTAACAAAAACCCATTGACTTAAAAAACATACAAAAACCGAATAAACCAAGCACATGACACATCACTATTCTACAGACGGGAAGCGATTTTTTTATTTTACAACAGAAGAAGAACACAGAACATAAATATTAAAATTTTATTAGTTTTGTTCTGCATAACAATACAAAATTACGCCTCTCGATATATATATACACAAGTACCTAGACCTACTTAGCGTACCTTTGTAAAGTTCTATAATTTTTAGAATAGGTAGGTACCACAGTAGGTACCTACATTTTAATATAACTTAAATTCAATACCTAAAGCAAATAGGTATTAGCAATCACTGTCACAAGAATGCAAAAATGTTAGCTTGATCTTCTCTTGTTTGTATATACCTACCTAGGTACGTACTCACTTACCTACCAAGATAAATTAATTAAAGATTGATCGTAGGAACTTTTGTTTATAGGTACTTAGTTAAGGAAAGCTTTGGTGTTTCATAATTTTGTTCCCATTTCTAACGATTTGTCTTTACAAAACAAGGAACATTACCTTAACTACATCTAATATTACCTTTACATTACATTACAGTTTTACACAGGCATCCATAGTCAATTGACTGTCTATAGTTATAGAGATACACTCAGTATAAAAATAGGTATGTATTCGTACGGTATTATTATAGGTACATATTTATAGATAGATACTATAGATAATACCCACTGCTTATGCTATATGTATGTATAGTAAATTGCTATAACCCGACCATGATAAAAATCCAGGGAACTCAGAGTTGTCTCAGCGACATTTATGTCCATCTTGCATTGGTAGCGTTTCATAGCTCTTCGTGCGAACCCCGACGACGAAATCATTCCATCCAGCCGTCGAAGCCGTGTTCTCGGGGGTTTGGGATTGTGATTTTGTATAAATCTTTAAGTTATGTGCCAACAACATTACAAAACAGAGGTAAGTGTTAAAATAACTTAGTTTATAGAAATAGTTCTTTATGTCGTCGTTGATCGCTCTGAGCATTTATGGCATCGCTTTCTCAGGCGTATGTTTGTTCTCCCTCCAACAAACGGGATGTCAGCGACATGTTAAATTTTCTGTCTCATTCCTTCTAGTAATATAACACCGTTGTGCTCGGTCGTGTCACGTAAGATTTTTTGTATTTTTGCCTGATTAGAGTGCGATTTTTGAAGAAGTTTTGTAATATTCATGTCAATCAAGTGTTTGTGTATGTGAAGTACTAATTTGTTTCAAAAATATTTGCTTTATTCCTATGATAGGGTCGTGCTAACTTTCACTCTAGATATAGATAGGTACCGTGGATGATATAGCATAGATAGATACATGTATACGACTGTAGATATTCAACATCGAGTCGTCGAGTCTCAAGGCCGAAACACACAAATATATAAGTATATAATGTAAGAAAAGAATATTGGTTTTTATAGGAATGTGAAAATTGAAATGGGAATTGTGATACTTTAACGTTTTACTCTTTATAATTTCGGTGCGACCGTAAAGTACTTGCGTCGTATTAGATCGTATACATTTTGGAATGGCGTATTGTGAAAGACCATCCATGATTTTTGATATAAAGATTGCCTTTATCTTTGCGACGTAAATCTTAGTAAGTAATGTATATTACGCTGTAGCTGTTCCGTGTAATAAGGGTATAGTGTCTACCTATGCTATTTATGCGCTGATAAAATTGACCTTTTTTATTCCTTGATATAACCTCAAAAAAAGATCATAATTATACTTATTGTTATGACCCACGTATTGATTTTTATTGATTGTTTATGCTGATTGTGCCAATAAGAAATGTGAAATATGAATTCTTTGTCGTACAGATAATCTGAAACGTTACGAGCTGACTGCAAAGCTGCTCTGAAGGATCTGCCGAGCCCGCATTATCTGTGATATACAGCTCAGCCTCTCGTCCGTCCTAAAAGGTAAGCAAAATATGCTCAATAACTTGCATTTGCAAATCAACCATCTGAAATGTAGGGAGGAATTCTTGCAAGATAAATGCTTGCTAAAAGAATGATCACACAATTTGTTATTCTCACCAACAATGGAGCATTTGTGATACATTCAAATATATTTCATTACATTTTTACACTCGGGACTAGATACGAAATATAATTTTCACCTAGTATTATAACACTCATGGAACATATTTGGACAGATTTCAAATATCTTATTTGATAAACAATAAATAAACAATTTTTAAAACAAGTAAAGAAATCTAGTAAATAAGAGCAGTACAATTTAGTCAGTGATGCAAAAATTGTTACTAAGAGAATGGGAATGTTTCTTCATAGCCTTTGTTTTAAATACATAATTTAAAATTTGATTTTGATTCAAGTCCTAATTGTAGAATTAATAGCTTATGAAAATTTGGTTTTGCTTATCTTTTAATGCATTATTATTTATAATGAGGCACAAGTTGGCTGTATGCTGATACAATGTTGTGTACTTTATAGGGCTGGGCCAATCGGGGCTAGGAGGCGAGTCCGCAGCAGCTTCCAGCGGTGATCTCACCTTGTCCTCTGCCATAGAGGCATTAAACACTGCTACCTGCTTTATTGACTGCATCACTACGAACCATTGTTACTTAGTCTATAATTGAAACAATATGCTATCTGTGAAAATAAGTATAATGTTAGGTGAAAACTGTAGAAAATTATTCTATTTATAATAATTGTCTGATGTCTAATGTTTCTGTAATATTATGTGTTCGACATCTAATTAAGGATAATTGTTACTCCAATATTAATACTGTTACCGAACCAATGCAATGTAATTACTCCACCTTGATGTTGGTGGTGAACACAAATAATTTTGGTGCTTTTAAGCGAGTCGAGAAGAATGAAAGTCATGAAGCTAGTGTAAAAATGGTAGATATAAATATTTATAATGTAGAATTTGTTGATAGTGTCCAACAAAACCAAATGATTGGCGATACGCCTAAATACTGCATTCCTTTAACGATTAACGCCATAACAGTCCAGGGTATCTCATACAGTGACCCATATTTCAGTAGCTTTAACTTAAACTATAAGATGGCGTTCGGAGCGCCGGAGCATATGAACAAGTCTGATTACGCTTTTAAATCCTCAGTTTGTATTATACGAGATGAGCCTTGCGATACGCAACTACTAAACGACAAGTCTGCTCATACTATGATATCCAAAACGAAAACTCGAATCATTACTAATGAAGACAAGTCTGTGAAGACATACCATGACAATAATGAATTGGAAGTTGGTTACGACAAACCCGCCAATAAGACGGCTTTGCGAATGTTCGCGAACGGTGATCTCACCTTCGACGCTATGTTGGAACTCACGAAAAACGAGGATCGAATAATCAAGGATATGAAAACGCAAGAGGTTGACAGTTGGGGTGTGCCGCGCCGCCTACGACTGTGCGGCGGCGGCGAGAGCTCACTCAACGCGGCTACCGGCTGGGGCAGCCCTCCCTCCTCCAACAACAGTAAGTTAACTTTTCCTTGCCATCTTACTAACATTTCAATCAGGAACAGTAGAGTAGTAGTTAGTTTTTGATCGACTCTCAAATATTTGGCAGTATCGCGCGTGACCGACATAAGACCTATAATTTAATCGTCGCGGGTGATAAGAGAGTAAAAATAGATCTTTTTCTTTGCCAGCTGGGAATTGGGGCGGTAATTCCAGTGGCCAAACAAATAATGGGACAAACAATACTCAACAATGGAATAACACGGCTCAACGCCCGCCCACTTCTCAAGCAGACAGTAAGTTGTTTTAATATCGTCACTCTAATGATGAAGTCATCAAAATAAAATTTGTTTCTATTGCTGGCAAATGATAATTACAGCGATTAGAAATTACGACTAACATTGTGGATGTTCGCACTTTGTCCAGGTGCTTATGGTTGGAATTGTTTCTTGCAGTGAATAGCAATAAGGGGACTGGTAATCAAATGCCTCCAACCAGTGGCGCGTCTGCACAAAATTGGCAAAGTTCCCCGCCAAACATGCCAAATTCGCAGCCTAACAACAATGGTGCACCTACGAGCAACGGTTAGTTAACAATAAATATAAAATTATTCCAAATATGTATTTTATTTTCAACTTTGATGGATTTTCTAATCTGTCTTTCACTTAGGTACGAATAACGCGGGTAACGGAAACAATGGCGGTACTAATCCTCCCAATTCAACTGCAAATTCGAATGGGCCCACCTCGGCCAATGGAAACAATGGCAACAACGCCAACAGCACTTCCTCTGCTAAGATTGAGCAACTCAATTCAATGAGGGAAGCTTTGTTTAGTCAAGATGGCTGGGGAGGCGTAAGTGTTCAGCTATCTTATCTAAATATAATGCTCTTATGTTAATTAAAGAAATATCTTTCTAAGTGTTTATAATTTTTTAGCAACATGTAAATCAAGATACCAATTGGGATGTACCTGGCTCTCCTGAGCCTGGACCAGGAAAGACGGAAACGCAGCCTGCTGGGGGGCCACCAGCCTGGAAACCGAATATCAATAATGGTGCATTCCTTGGAACCGATCTATGGGAGGCTAACCTACGAAACGGAGGGCAACCGCCGCCGCAGCCTGCAGCCAAGACTCCATGGGGCCACACACCCACCACTAATATCGGCGGCACGTGGGGAGAAGACGATGACGTCGCGGACTCCGCTAACGTGTGGACCGGCCCACCGCCGCCGCAACAGTGGCCCGCAGGCCCTCCGCAACACGCGCAGCAGTGGGGCGTGCCTAAGAAGGACGACTGGAATGCGTGGGGAGAACCTCACCGACCTGTCGATCCGCGTATTGACCCGCATCGTTCGAGCGACCCGCGCCAGCAAAGCGCTGACCCACGCCACGACCTGCGTGGAGGAATATCTGGCCGCCTGAACGGTGACATGTGGAGCCAGCACCACCAACACACGGCCGGTCCGAACAAAATGATGCCCGGCGGCGTCAACCAGTGGGGCGCTCAGGGGCCCAAGGACCCGATCAAGGGATCAGGATGGGAGGAGCCATCGCCACCGGCGGCAAGGCGCGCTCCTGGGGGATTCGACGATGGTACTTCGCTGTGGGCACAGCGTGGGATGGGTGGCATGGCAGCTCGCGGACCACAAGGCCCGCCCGGCCCCCAGCGTATGCCTCCAACGCCAACCAAGCCCGACGCTGTATGGGGCGCGCACGGTCAACGCAACGGTTCCTGGGAAGAGCCGCACACTCCAGCTTGGCCCGAACGCGACCCGCCCGCTTGGCCCGACGCGTCCGGACCAGCTCTGTGGCCCGTGCCCAAACCTAAACCCACTGGACCCGGAACAGCGTGGCCTGATGATATTGGCGAGTGGGGTGGGCCGAAGCCACCGCAAGGCGGCCCGCTGGGTAAGCAGATACCTAAAGAGATGGTGTGGAACAGCAAGCAGTTCAGGTAAATATAAAATTCATCGATATTAGGAGTTTATATTTGTTGTAGCAGAATTGTGAAACGTTTATTTGCCATCGTAGGTTCCTCGTTGAGATGGGCTTTAAGAAGGAGGAGGCGGAGGCCGCGCTGCGCAGCCGCGACATGAACGCGGAGGAGGCGCTGGAGATGCTGGCGGGCGCGCGCGGCGACGGCTGGCGGCGCGACGAGCACTTCGCCGCCCACCACGCCGGGCCCTTCCAGCCGCCGCCCGCCGTGCCCGCGGTGTCGCCGGCCGTGGTGCAGAAGATACTCAACCAGCCGCCGCCGCCCACGCAGCAGCACCACCAGTCTTACAACCCCAACAGGTATGATACATCGAAAAGGCCGTACACGCGAAGCGTGCGCTGCTATGCTTGCATCTCCTTAGTTCAGATCCATAACATGATCCTGAAGTGACCTTGAAAATAAGGTCAGAGTGTCGTAAAAATACATTGTTGAGGAAAAATGTTTGTTGTGAATACTATGTTCTCAACTCATGGTGTTTACAAATAAAAATTACATAAGGATGTAACTTGTGTTTGTAAATAGTGACTCACAATCTTCTACAAATAAACATTTGCCTCAATATTTTTTAATTTTTTTTTAATTCAAAATTATAATCGTAGCGGTACGGGCAATGGCGGGCAGCCGAGCGCGGCGCAACTGCGCATGCTCGTGCAACAAATACAAATGGCAGTGTCGGCCGGATATCTCAACCATCAGATATTGAACCAGCCTCTAGCTCCTCAAACCCTCGTGCTTTTGAACCAGCTGCTGCAACAGGTAACATTTTCTAAAACTTATTTTTTTTACTTTAATATTTCAATTTGGAACTAACTTTTTGAATGTAGTCTTCTTTAAATGGAGGTTTTACAATGAGGCGCCTTCTCTTTCAGATCAAAGTGCTACAACAGTTGTTGCAACAGAACTCCCTTGCGATGACCAAGGGTCACTCGTCTCTGGCGCTGCAATACTCTGTGCAAATCACTAAGGCAAAGCAGCAGATTACGGCTCTACAAGTAAGTTTAGCAATCAATAGGGAATCATTCAATTATGTGTTTCTTTTACAAGGTTTTATTTAGATTTGCTTGAATAGTGTCTTTTGGGCGACTATTATTTAAAAGTTTTGAATAATAGTTATTTGGTATTTCAAAAGATTCATCAATATCATATGTCGAAGTAGATTAGCAAATTGGTTGCCAAGCTAACTTGATCTTTATTTTATTACATCTTCATACTAGTGTTTTGTATTGTTCAGAACCAGATATCGACGCAGCAAGCTCTATACATGAAGCAACAAGCTGGCAGCTCAGATTTGTTCAAACAGGGTCATGACCCCATCGCCCAGTTGCAGAACAACTTCAGTGATATGTCTATACCGAAAGATACTCAAGGGGTATGTATTAATGAAATAATTCTTCCAATTAGTTAAAAATTAGATTGAATTCCGATTGTTTCGATTTCTTTGTTCAAATCAGAGTGTAGATATCTAAAGAAGCTTACAATCATCCGATTTTTGTCATGGTTCTAATTTCTTTCATATAATCTAGGGCTACGGCAGCAGCGGCGGTAATCAACAGTCTCGTCTGAACCAATGGAAGCTGCCCTCTCTGGACAAGGACGGGGAAGGCTCTGAGTTCAGCCGCGCACCCGGCACTGCCAAGTCTACAACAAGCCCACAGCTCAACCAACTCGGACTGCAACCAGACTCGTATGTTCATTTGTTATATTATTATCTCAAAATATCGAATTTTTACCACTATGTAAGTACACCAAATAAAGAAAATAAGATTGATACAAGTGACGGTCTTATCTTATTTTCAAGATAACATATAGTGTTGAATCAATAGGCCCTGCAAAACAAAATCAAGTCTATTACATGTGTGTGTTACAAGTTTATCATATATCATGACGAAAGTGCACTTGAGGTTATTGCTAATGTCAAATTAATTCCTCTTAATTGTTTGTAATAATGTAGTTCAGTGCTAATATTTGCGTAAGTTCATCTTTCATAATTATTATTCAACTTGTCCTATGGTCACAGTACTTGGGGAGTGGGTCGCGGCTCCGAAGGTTGGGGTGATAGCGGCAATGATGTGGCTGACGGCAAGGATGCCTGGCCATCCCACCCTTCGCACCAGCCCGTTTACGACTTGGTGCCAGAGTTTGAACCTGGCAAGCCCTGGAAGGTAAGAAACGACAAAAATTCAGGAGTGTACAAAAGATGAAGAGCTGATATTAATATCTATCCATTTTTTTGACGGCATCCTGCATGCGGCTAAGATTGGGGAATAACGATAATGGTAAAATTTGAAAATATGGGCTATCTATCTAATTTGCCAGTTCCCATATCTCAGGTCGGTGGCTGGCAGTAGCGTTACCGATGCGCGACGGTCCGCTTTGCGGTTACCTGCCTACCCAGCGTGGTGAATAAGGTCATTGTATCCCGTTTTGGGCCGGCCTTTTTTATAACCGTACTGCAATAGGATAAGAAGACAACTTCACCAAATCATAGGCACATCGATACAACGAACGTTTCGACCGCAGGGCAACCAAATGAAGAACGCAGAAGACGACCCGAACATGACTCCCGGCTCAGTAGTGCGCTCGCCGCTGTCGCTGGCGGTGATCAAGGACGCCGACATGCTGGGCGGCAAGACGTCCCCGCCGGGCGGCGAGCGCAGCCTGTCGTCGTCCACGTGGAGCTACGCGCCGCCCGCGGGCGCCGCCAAGGACGCGTGGGGCGCCAAGCCGCGGCCCGCGCCGCCCGGCCTCAACAAGGCCTGGCCGCACCACGCGCGCGCCGCGCCCGTGCCCGCCTGGCAGGCCTCCACGTGGCTGCTGCTCAAGAACCTCACCGCTCAGGTACACGCGCTGTCTTTCATTTTCATTAGTCGCTTTTACTGTTTGTTGGTGTGCCCGCGTTGTTTTCTAATGTAATTCTAAACTTAGCAACGGATTTTGATGTCGTTTTCGTTATCATTTAAAGAATTTATTCAGAGAGATTCATGTGTATAATTCATTGTTATTAAACTAACATATAATTAAGAAATCTCTATGTTTTGTCGTAAAAACCAGCGCGAGTTTAACTCGTGTGGTGAGGGTTCCGTACGATGAATAAGTTCTATACCATGTTTTTTATTCCCAGAACAAAATTAACACTGTAGTTGGAAAACATGTTTTCCCATACATTCTTACTGCAAATGTATGTTTGTACGCACAATATTGAGAGATTTACCATGTTATTTTAAGACCATAGAATTATAGGTTTTTCTGTATCTATAAGTAAAGAACCATTCTCTGTATTATTTTCAAAATTTTAATCTCAGCAGTTTCGGAGATAGGATGCGGGGGAATGATCAATTTTAATTTATTCTCCTAAATAATTTTTAAATTATTTATTAAAAAAATATTACAAAAAATAATATTGAGATCCTCACAAGCCATTGCATTTGCCCCCCAAAAGTGACCCCATATTCAGAATTCATTTATTTACATTACATGTTCATGTTTCAGTGTCACAGAAATTCATGTGTATAAAATTACAACTTAGGGATGTAGATTCAGGCAAAAAAAAAACTATTTAGTCTGTCAGTCAGACTGTTAAGATAAAACAACAGTTGGGGAGTGGGGACGTCACAAGTCAGTATAAAATCAAGTCAGTATAAAATCTACTGGGGAGTGACGTCATGCCACATTTTAATTCGATGTATTGCCGTAATCTTTTGATTACAAAAAAAAAGAAAAAAATACGTGTTCAATATTTTTTAATAATCTATCTGATTGGTCCAGTTGATTCGGAGCAATTTTTTTTCATTCGGAAGAGCGGAACCCTAAAAACATGAACTTTTAAAACAACAAGGTCACGAGTAATGCACACAGAACATAATTTAGGTTGAAAAAGAAATGGGTCACGGCAAACATTGAGTTAGGCAAACACAAACATGTTTGCCCAACACAATGTTTGATGTTGGTTGGAGTTACACACTTGTTGCCAAAGTGTTTTATTCGTTTGTAGGGCAAAGCTATACGATATTATTATGAATTGTGTAAAATTCTAATGCAATATGTATCCTACAGATCGACGGGTCCACCCTGAAGACGCTCTGCGTCCAGCACGGGCCCCTCCAGAACTTCCACCTGTATTTGAACCAGGGCCTCGCCCTCGCCCGCTACTCGACGCGCGAGGAGGCCGCTAAGGTCAGTGTCCACTAAATTGATGTCGGTCGTTAAGCTATCGCTAGTTCGCGTGCCGTGTGATGACCGAACGTTGGTGTCCGCAGGCCCAGATGGCCCTGAACAACTGCGTGCTGAGCAACACGACGATCTTCGCCGAGTCGCCGGCGGAGTCGGAGGTGCAGATGATCCTGCAGCACCTGGGCTCGGGCGGCGGCGGCGCGTGGCGCGGCCAGAAGGACGGCTGGGGCGGCTTCGCGGCGCTGTGGCCCGACTCGCACGACCAGCGCGCCACGCCCTCGTCGCTCAACTCCTTCCTGCCGCCCGACCTGCTCGGCGGGGAGTCTATCTAAGGCGCCGGGAGATCTGTACAGATGCATTTGTCCGTGTCGATCGGGTTTCGGTCCTAATTTCGTTTCGGTCGCGGTCGCTCGGAAATGTCGCCTCGGTCATTCCTGAGGTGCAAATTTTTTATGGTTAGCGTAAAATCTTCGATTTGGATAGTATAAATAGTATTTATCGATCGGCCGACATGTCGCTCGATCGTCGACGAAGCGAGTTTAGGATCGAAGCCTTAGGTGTCTAGTTGTAATTACGCTTTACCGTCCCCCGTACGGGGATCGACTAATTTTATTCGCCTAGTCAGATCATGTCGAACGCGTCACGTGGCGTCGAGCACGCGGCGCGACGCGGTCGCGGTAGCCAACTGTCCACATACTATATTATCTTACTGTGTTTTAAGTGTTCATGTAGAATATTTAGTGTATATAAGAATTATACATATACAATGGCAAATTAAACTGTATCGAGGTTTATAAGGAAGAGTCCGGTCGCGGCGGGCGCGGGCCGGTGGGCGGTGAGACCGCGCGCGGCCCGCTCCTGCAAATCTACCAAATAATCGTAGTATCAGATAGAGTAGTGCGTCGCGGGCTACCTCAGTCACACGTCCCGTGGCCTTATTTTATAGTGTATATTTATTTTGTTGTGCTCGAGGGCTGTTGCTGTTTCGCCCGTCGAGCTGTTGCGTTCCGAGTTTCTTTCGTGTTCGTTTTTATTTTCTCGTTTTATCTGTACTTGTCGTATTTTAATTATTTATTTCTGTTTTGAATTCTCACTCGCATAGAGCCCTCGTTTTCCAGTAGTGATATTTTATTCAGCAATAAACGTGTAAGTGCATTTCGCCCACTAACAAAACTTTTACGATTAGTTGTAATTTTTATAAAGGTAACAAAATTTGAAAATTATGAGATTTGAAGTGCATTCTTGTAGCGGTAAATTCCTTTAAGCCGTATAGTCTGATGCAAACGAGTATATAGTTATATGCGTTAGGAGCGAGCAAGTACAAGGTGGGACGCTCCCTTGGATCCAGTAATCCTGTGATGTAAAGTATCTTGCCTAATGTAAGGATAATCTATTTTGTTGAGAGTATCATAGTAGCGCGAGTCGCCGGCGTCGGCCCCGCCGAAGCTGACGTTTCCCCAAATTTTTTCCAGTATTTGTGATTGAAGTGCCACTTTATGTTTAATATAATGAGACGATTATCTAGATTATACGATTAACGTAAGGGTAACCTAATATAATAAATTGAAAATTGTTTTATCATTTTATATTACACATACATTTGTGAGAAATGTTATTAAAGTACTATAATTGAACAGTAATTAAATATTACACTTTTGTGTATAGGTAAGAATAAAGTTCTAACTTAAATTTAGCCATATCAATATCTATTTAAATAAAAGATTTGTGGTATTTTCTATAGGCTCAATTTGAACGTTATTCAAAGTGACATATGCTTTAGATATTCTGTTAATAATATACTTGTAGCCGTAGGTTTGTCGGTATTACATAACTGTAGGTGTAAGTTTACATTTTAAGTCCTATTGTAGAGTTCAATAAGCATACAACTGATATTTAACGGCAACGATTGCACGTGTAAGTTAAAGTTCGTTATCATAAAGTTTATTTACACTTTTATTTACTTTTTAATTTATTGATGGTGTGCCACAGAGATACTCTGCCAAAATATAAAATTACCAATTATTACGGGATTAGAATAGTGAGCGCGAGGCCGCTCCGGCCGCCCTCGGCTCTCGACGACTCGCTCCGACCCACCACGCTCACGAGCCGGTCACCCGACTTATAATAATGTAAATTGTATCTGTATTTCGAACATCTTCCAGTGTTTTTATGATAGAACGATTTTAGCCTTAAGTTAGATTTAAGCGATTCGCTGTACCTTGTCGAGCCTCTGGCTCGCGTACTCTTCACAAATTAATTAATTAAGTTAGGTGAACGCGACTTTGGACGTGTCAGTGCGTTTGAGCTCTGTTCGCTTCGGACCTGTAGTAGTTAGTGTTAAATGTTTCGATGTGTGATGTGTTCATTTAGAAACAATGTTAGCATTTGTCATTACTACCGTATTATCTTACTATAGGGACCGGCGGCAGTTTTGCGTTTTCATCATTGCATATTCTTCGTTGCCTTTCGCGATTGGTATCAGATACAGATTTAGTTGGAACGCGGATACGCTATCCCCTTACAACAGACGTCCGCTTGTATGACACGCGTCTCATCACAACCGGCTTGTTGATACGAAGGCACGGTATATGCAGCAGAACTATTTGGATCGCCTTCCAAGGGGCCATACTCGAGATTGTCACGGAGTTTAATGTTAGGTGCCAAAGAGTGATTATCAAAGATGTCCGGAACAACTGATTGCATTTCTCGCTTGATAAAGATTCTTCCAAAATTTGAAATTATATTCGCGGTACGGGTTAATGATCTGATGTTCCTATAACATTTCGTGTTACGTCTATTCAACAATAGTGCACGTATAAACAGACATGTCAATTCTATGTATTGTTAAAGCTCAATTTAAGTGATGAGGGTGTTTCTTTTACCGATTGATAGAATAAATAAAGAGTATAGGTATTATTTTTAACTGATATTGTTCTGTCCAATTCTACACCAATATTCGATAACGCCTAAATCTCAGTTGTTTACTCTGGTGCAAATTTAAATTTTAATGATACAGCAATAAATGTCATATTTAATTTTTTATAAAGTTTTTTCCATTTTAAGGTTAGACAAGCCGATCAAACGGAAAGTATAATAAACCAGTGCCCTTTAGAATACGTCATCCATAGATTAAAGACGAAAGAAGTTTATGCCTTGAAATTTTTAGTCAGTTAAAGTTATCAGTACTTAAATAATGGATATACATATTATTGTAAAGTGGACGTATTTTAAATGTGTAGACGTGTCGGTAGCAGTATAATTATGGTGTTAGAGGTGTATCGGTAGAGGTGCGCGCGCCTCCGCGCATCACAAGGTTGTGAGTAGCGGCCATCGCGCCGCGCTAACTGAATCTCCTCTCGGTTCAATGACTGCATCATTATTTCCTGCACACAATTATTGCGCCATGTGCAATTTAGTCTGTGTTATTATTATGTTGTTGTGTATTTATATGATACATCTATACTGTAATATGTATATATTGCGGAATTTTATTCGTAAAAATTTAATACGCTTCACGCTTCACTTTTAATAACATTTTTCGTGATTTGTTTCTGTTATTTAGAGTAAATTTACGTACCTACAAGTAATTATAATAATGATCATAGATGTAAATATAAGTAAAATAATTAAAAAAATAAAAACAAAAAAAAAAAGAAAAAAAATATATAAAGAAAAGCAATTAAAAGAAACCAATGATTGTGCCTCAATGAACTGTGGTACGTTACCGTAACCGATGGCAGGTGTAATCGTTTCCTTTCAAAAGTGTATTATAATGAATTGTGCGCCTAGGCACCGCTCTGTGACGAGCTGTAGACAATATAAGGCTGCAAGCAGCGGGGCCCGCGCCCACGCCTTGTGTAATCATTAATGAGCTTAGCTATGTTTTACTTTTATTGTAATAAGTGTTATTTCATCAATCAACATTTTATATATATCTATATATATACACCTACGTATATGTAAATATTTTTCTCTATTTATTTTTTGGTTTTCATGAAGTTTACCCGAATTTACGTGTAACCTAAAAATTAGTTGGTTATCTTGAAGTGAGATCACGCGCGTGTCGCGTGTTTCGAACGATCGCATCTATTCCATAACACTTGAATGCCAAAGTCGATGTCTGTAAGCCATTGGACGACCGCTTGTGTTGTTTACATAAATTGTGTGGATCTCTGACATCACAACAAACTATTGATCGTACAAATAAGAGCCATTAATACTGACGGCCGACGCTTAGGTCGCTGTTGTCTATCCAAGCTGCTCTGGTGTTATTTTAGCTCAACTATTCAAGTAGTTTGCTCATATTGTTGTTAATTTTAATTTTTTATTATCTTAATTATTAAACTTCCCTTAGTGCGGAATAAAATTCTAAAGTTATTTTGTAATCTCCAAATTAGCTATTAATGTACTGGAAACTGCAGTGTGTATGGCGTAGGACTCATGCCGCCTAAACTACGCGTAGCGCGTTTGTAATTTATTTTGTAGCTTCCCTTCGCATGTCACTCTACCGTCCCTGAGACCTTGTTGTGTTAAAGTATGTTATTTATAATCGGTAGCTTTATTAGTTTAGCATCAAATTAAACGCGTATTTCAATAGATACGTATACTTCTTACTACGTTTTATCGTCCCTATTGTTGACCACGCCAAGAAAAGCCAATAAATATGACACGGAATATTGAGCAGCGCGGTTCAAGGGCGCGGGTCGGTGGCGTGACAACAGTTCGGCTTATTTTTTGCTTGACATCGTCGCCATGAACCCATTGTCAGGCAGCACTCACTAGTTCAACTGTGTACTCACAGTTTGGGACCAAAATATGTATGAATATTATGCCGTTTCATTTTACGCTAATTAAACTACACTCATAAATAAGCTGAACATTGCACACTAAAAGACATTCTCATTTTTCCATTGTTAATACATGCGTTTTGCCGTCGCATATAACTGACGATGTTACTTATACGACATAATTAAACCTAGTGATAGTTCGTACGATATTCAGGAGGGCCTTTTAATTTAAATAAGGTTAAAGTTTTGCTTGTTGTCTTTATTTATATATATTTTTGTACGTTACGACGTTGACGTCCTAATACAATAGAGAACACATTAGGTGATATCTACAAAGAAACTAGTCTTCCTTATTTACGAGGGATCGTGTTGAGATGGCGGGGACGCGTGACGTCGACACAAGAGGCAATCATTCCTCTAGTCTTGTTATGTGGTGCGAATAAGTGAATACCAAATATAAAATAACGAAGGCTTTGACGTTAGTGTGTAGAGGTAACGATAGGTCGGCCCGAGCAGCTTGGACCCTGTCAAACTACAAGGGAATGGTTGGGTAGTATTATTATAATGCATTTATTTCTCTTTTTTCATAGTCACTCAATCATATATTTAATTAATTGAGCTAATGCCTAAAAATTGGAATATCAGAGTTTATTTAGGATGTTCATATTTTACATTTTAGTGTTTAAATATCTAAAATTTACCTTAATTATAGTGAATGGATTTTTGTATTATTGGAATATATAGCTGTAAGACAAAGGGTGTTCTTGATAAAACACAAACAACTGATTATAAACAAAATAATAAAAAAAAAATGTACTGAGTGACTTTACGTGTAAACAGAGGGCCATTGATAAAAATGTTGAACTAAGCTAAATTCTCTATGTGGTAATTTAACTAAATGTGATTGCTGAGAATATTTTAACTGCTATTATGTATAGTTGTAATAGAGCAGTAAGTCGCCATTTATCTGTTAGCTCTGCGAGCATACAAAGGACATGCACACCGGTAGATATATTGCGTTGGTCTGGCCCCGTCCGCGGGCGCGCGGGCTCAGCCTTACCCTGCGGATACGTCAGTGAAGTTGCATTTGATTCGACGACCACTATGTAGCGTTTATGTATATTTATGTATGTGTATCAAGGCCAACCCCCCACCAACAGTTAATTGATGCAGTAGACTCGAGACTGCTGCTCGCTAACTACACAACACACTGCTTCTCTAGTCTTTCTCGCATTCACGTATCGCACGGAGCGAGTGATTATAATCGAGCATAATTTAACGATCATATCCTATATGAAACTAGTTTATATTCGTATTATTCTTTCATTAGATCTCTGTTGTACCTGTGTGAAATTGTTTATATTCAATGTTCATTTGTACTATAAGAGAAGTGTACCGGTCTCGACGACACCGTGCTTGTCATATACGTAATTGCGTAGTTCGAACGACCAAATTCGTTAATGTTCCACTAAAGTACTAATAACCTCTCAATATTTAGATATTTCTATTGGCGTCAAAAAACAAATACTCTGCGGTCTTAAATTAGTCACTTTTGTACCTTGATTGTACTTGTACTTGAATAATATCCTATATAAGTGAGGAATGACTAATCCAATTCTGAAATATACTTAATTTAAATTTTGACAGACTGATATCTGTGATTAAGAAAATATTTTTAATATTGTCCAGTGAGTCGGATGAGAATATTTATTTTATTAGAGGTCTCCTACTGCCAGCGGCACATGTTCTGTGACGAGACATAATATTTAACTGCTTCGTATTTTTTTACTTTAGTGATGTATCGAGCTGGAATACATTTGGAAGACCATTTTACGAGTGGACTACTACCGTTGTCGGTTTATGTTGTACAAAACGAACAAGCTTAATTAGTAATTAAAAAGCCCACCATGTAAAGATTTAGTGTACCGATCCCAATGAATCAATGATTTACAAACTAAGTTAATTATCACTCAGTATCATGACATCACCGCCGCTCCAGGGCGGAGACTGATTACAAGAAATTATTTCAAGTACCACCGATGTCATCCGAAATTTGTTTCCTAAACATAATTGATCTTTGAACGTTGCATATCGTCTACATTTCTAATTCGAATTATTTTGTTGTATTCATATCCGTGATTCCCGTAATGTGCGTTAAGTTTGATAAATGTAAAACCTTAAGTTATCATAATAATGAATACAAAATTGATTGCCTTTAGTGTTGTAGTGAGTCACATCTCTTTAAAATAATGAATGATTGGCGTTGTTTTATAATAAAAAATAATATTTTTCGGTACCACCTTTGAGTTAAAGTACAATGTAGTTATATAAAGCATGTTTCAGCAACGTATTTCATTATAACAATATCAACATAACTAATTGATAAGTTTAGCGTAGGCTTAGGCTGTCTCGTCTCACGTTACACCAATATTATTAATAATTAATTCTCCTTGGTAATTGTATTGGAACACTTAAGAAATAAGCAGATACTAAATTATGACATAATTATATCAATAGGCTAAATATATTTAAAAAAAACTAAAAGATTTTTCTGTGCAAATCTCTGTGATGGGAAAATTTATTCTAAAGATCTAGTATTAACTGAACGAGGGTCGTACTATGAAGCATTTTCCTTGCGTTTGCAGGAGATATAAATGTACGCTAAACTCATAAGCACATCTTTGACGAACGCACGGAATATTAGTCTGTATTGCATTTCATGCTAGGGCCCGAGTTTCATGGTGACTTTAAAAGTTGAACTTTTCAGTCTTTT
The DNA here is from genome assembly GCA_963853775.1 of Xanthia togata. Lineage (NCBI taxonomy): Eukaryota > Metazoa > Arthropoda > Insecta > Lepidoptera > Noctuidae > Xanthia > Xanthia togata. The sequence continues at coordinate 20,297,280 of OY970795.1, read as the reverse complement.
CGCGCAAAGGGTTGTGTATTATTTTTTATGTAGTACAAAATGTGTTCGCAATTTGATTGCTGCTGTAGTGTTCCTTATGTTCTTCAAATTAACTTTGTTGGGTATTTATTTGAAACTTTGTATTCTCAATGTCTAAAGTATAATGTGTAATAATATAATTATGGTCGTAATAATTATGAGGCATGCGTAAGAAATTTTCACGTAGTAAGTTTATGAACGGCTGCCTTAATAGTAATATGTACACCATCCTCTACGTATGTTCCGTCGACGATAGTGTTCCGTCACGTACCAAATAATAGCGTAGCGGGTGCCCGGGGCGAGCGACACACCGCGCTCCTGTCACACTCGTGCTACACCTTTTACATGTTCTAGATCTATTTTTGCAACTGCCGTGTTTTTAGACATAGGCGTCTCCATTTATATAAGGTGTAGCCAGTAGTATGGGCGGCGGTGGGTCGGCTTCGTCCGAGGCGCCATCGGCAGCGGTTCTGTTCTTTGTATCTGTATTACCTCATTCAATAACCTCACATAGTATGTCCTATATCAAACTATTTATATATCGACTCCCAGTACTTATCAAACGCACTGCACTGTTATTTGGTACACAATTTTAACAACTTCTTTAAGTTAATTTAAGGGTTTATCATGAATTTTATCAGTGTATCAAATAGTCGATATATTTTACTGTTATTTTTCTGATACTACCTTAAAAGCAATGTATATTAACAAACAAAGCAGGAGAACAATAATTATTATGTAAGTGTAACAGTTAGTGAATTTAAGTGTGCTATTTTCCATTCCAGAACTCAACGATATCATTGTTCTTGTAATACTTATGTTCGGGTTAAAAAAATGTTATTATTGTATTTAAACTAAACCTTATGTGATTGAAATGCAATGTTTAGAAGTATTTTTATTCTTTATTTTTTACCATTAATTAATAATAGTTAGTAGAGATCTATTTGAGAGTCTAATGTATCAATTATTTGTAAAGTTGGCTGTAACTAATTAGAAGTTACAATAAGTAGACATATTTTAATATAAACATTTGGAGCAAATTTTATGTAGATGACAAATAGTTGTTTTGATCATTATGTGAAATGTTGTCTCGTAATTAATAGCGCAATGTGTACGCACAACGGTGAGGCGGGTCAGGCGGAGCGCGCGCGCGGCCGCGCAGCGCCGCGAGCGGCCGGCCGCGCCCGCGCGCGCGCCTCGTGCGCCCTCGGTGGACCCGAGACACTCACTACACAGCACTGCTAGACTAATTCAGTTATTGCGTAAGGATATTTTTCTTACATTTCGATAAGAGTAATGTTTATAGAATAGGCAATAAATAATGTTTAACAAAAAGTCCCTATTTAATCGAACTGACGACAGAAACGCATGTTATATTTGTGGCCTCTTTATGAAGTAAGATCTAAGTTACATGTTAAAAGAAAATTAATTTTGCTATGCACATAAATGATACTCAATTAATTGCCAAAAAGTAATATATATTCATAGTTCAACAATATTTCTTTTGGGCATATTTACTTTGAATTTATGCAAAACTTAGATTATGAGTAAGTAGGTTGTAGACTATATGTAGAGTGAACGCATATTATATTATTATAATATATCTATATATATTAAAGTAAGGTGAATTTGTGAGGTATCAATTTCTTGTATTGTTCGTAAGTTTAGATAATAAATGGGTTTAGCCATACTTCGGCTGGTTTGATATGTATGTTATCTGATTAATTGTAAAAAAAAAATAAAAAAAAATCATTAAAGCTTTGTTTTTTATTTATCTCCAACTTTTATACCTGTTTATATTTTTCAAAGTACATAGAAGAATTAATTCACGCCATTAATACCAAAGCCTCGTATGTCCGTGACTACCACCGGACCACCAACGCTAATCGCCTCCATATTTGGTAAATAATTAGGACTCAATTGGTGCTAATAGTATACTCGAACAACAAAATTCGTACCTTCGTTTAGTTTTCGAGAAAATTGACTGAAGGTGGTTTGATACGCGGTAGTCACGCTCCCTTCAGCAGGTGGTCACCATGAGCGCCGAAAAAAGGGACATGCTACAGCTTATTCCAAGTATTCAAACAATTAGTAGGTACCTACCCTTATAATAATATATGTGATTCATTTCGTAAAAGAAAAACAGAACTGATATTTGTAATAGAGAGATCAACGATGATAACTCGCGCGCTCGTTCAGCAACCACGAGTGAATGTTGATTCCAAGTTTGAGGAGCTTGTCGCATTCTTCAAACCTACATAGGAAATTAGTACCCTGCAAGACAAAACTAGTACCCAAAATTCAAAATTAGTACTCCAGTAGCTTACGATATACCATGCCTGTTAAATTTATTTTTCAAGAATTTTTCAAACTGATTTCTTCCCCAATTTAGGTATACAAAAACGTGTGCGTTACCCCAGCCAGATAATGTCGAAAATCGTCATCTAAGTGCAATAGATAATTAGAAATACAGCTTCTGTAATTGGTAAGCAGATTTTTAAATTTGGTAAGCTGATAGTTTTTTAATTATTTGATAAAAACACTTCCGGCTGGAGTAACGTTACCCCAGCCAGATCTTTTCTTTTCTAATGGATATTTTGAAATAAATTTTATCTAAATAATTAGAAATCAATTTGAAATAAATGGTACAACTTAATTTGTGTTTGTATTTGCTATGGTTGCGAAGATATTTAAGAGCCCGTATACGAAATTTTGCCGATTTCGCCGATTTACGTGATTTAACCGACGTGATTTTACAGTTAAAATACTCTATTTCTGTAAATTTTAATGAACAATATGAAAGATCATTTCAAATATGATCTAATGTCTGAGCTACTTTTTTGTTTTTATTATATTGACTTTATACCGGCGACTGTTTTGTGAATTTTTGCTGTAAGAGGTTAAGAATATCATATTTACGAATCGTTTTGACGTCTTAAGGGTATGAAAAAATTACAATGTGTTGTTATGAAAGCCTTCTATACAATGTATGAATCACTTTTTACCACTTTCATATAAAATGTTTGAGTAAAAAAATATTTAACTTAGTCAAATTTTGGCGAAAAAGGGCAACGAATTGCTTTTGATTTCGGCTACATGGAACTCTTATTCATAAAATTAAAACTACAGAAATAAACTTCAGTTCAATATCTATCCATTTCCTGAAAAAAAAATGCTTACAATTAAAAACAATTGGCATTAAAAATAAAATTAAAACAACCTAAATCGCGCTTTATAATACTCGACGCAAGCCTCGAGTCAGCAGTCCGCGCCGAGCGCTTCCAGAGAGTGGACGTATCGCTTTGCGCTCCAAAAATCGCACCGCGTCTACACGCAACCCACGACGCTGGCTACAGACAAATATAGCGCCACGTGAGTTTTTGATACTTTGGTAAGTTATTATTTTAAAATATTTTGTGATGATTTTAACATACTTATTATATACCTACAACAAGTAAGTGTAGAAGGTAGATAAGTGTTGATAACATTATAATAATAATTTTAAGTAGGTATCTTATTTCGGTTCATGTATTTTAATAAGTACCTACCAAACGTACTGTTTTTCAATAATAATATTATTATATATATATAATATTATTAGAAAATGATAATGAGGTCAAAATGAAGATCCAAGATGGCGGCTTCGAAAATTTTTAAATTTTTCGTCATGGGTGTCGTTTTCGTGGTTTTCGAGTGCGTTGAAAATTATAATGAGGTCAAAATGAAAATCCAAGATGGCGGCTTCGAAAATTTTCAAATTTTTCGTCATGGGTGTCATTTTCATGGTTTTTAAGGTCGCTGAAAACGAAAACGTGGTCAAAATGAAAATCCAAGATGGCGGCTGCGAAAGTTTTTAAATTTTTCGTCATGGGTGTCGTTTCCGTGGTTTTCGTGGGCGCTGAAAATGATAATGAGGTCAAAATGAAAATCCAAGATGGCGGCTTCGAAAATTAAAACAAAATTTCGTCATGGGTGTCATTTTCATGGTTTTTGAGGGCACTGAAAATGATAATGAGGACAAAATGAAAATCCAAAATGGCGACTTCGAAAATTTTCAAATTTTTCGTTTCCATTGCAGCAAATAAATGACATTTGTGAGCTCCCTAGGAAACCATAGAAACGACATCATATTATTATTTTTCTTTATATTATTAATAGGAATTTCGTTCCAAAAGAGTGTTCTATGACACTAACACATTTTTCTGTTTGTTTAGTAGCTTTCCATGCAACAAATGTTATCATTAACTATTATGTTTTGTAACATTTTATATAAATGTCTGAAATCAAGAATTTAATATTCACAGATTCAATTATAGTCTGAAAGAGCAAGAACTTTAAATATGGTGCTGCAGAGCAAGAACTTTAAGTATGCTGCTGTTTGCTGGCCCAGACTTTCCATTTAAAACTGAGATCATCAAGAGGGACGTCCATTTCTGGGAAACAAAAATAAAAAATCGGCTTGTAGATTTTTACTTCAAGTGCATGCTGCCTGAAATTATCGACCCTCGAAAATGTTCTATGGAATGTGTAAAAGATGATATGATATAAGATACTATGGAACCCGAAGAAATACGTAGATTACCTACTTTTTAATGCGGGAAAATGTCTAATTCCCATACCCGTCCATCCCATCCATACGTTGATTTTTCAACTGTCTTTTGGACACTACATTAATTTCAGTCAATGAGAGGTTCAAACAGTTAAATGAGTAGGTACTCGGAATCTTGGTCTTTTTTGTACAATATTAAAAAGATTTCGCAAAAGCTCGATCTTGTCCAAATCTTTGGTGATCTCCAATTAAAATTAACTGTAGACTCTAAATCAGGCAGATCGACCATCTGCCTGAGTTTACAGTTAATTTAATATGTTGTGTGATGAACTCGTTAGTCTGAAATTCTTTTTGCCTGATCAGAATGTGGTTACTACTATTTTTGTTTTAAATATTATCAAAGATTGCAACTTACAAGAACTGTATCCATATGTATGGATGGCATTGCGAATATTATTGACTTTATTTGTAACGGTTGCTAGTGGGGAGAGGTGTTTTTCAAAGCTGAAGCTGATAAAAACCTATCTTCGATCAACAATATCTCAATATAGATTGATAAACTTAGCAACTTTGTCAATTGAAAACGAAATTGCTGAAAACATCGACTTTGATAACCTGATAAAAGAGTTCGCTGATAGAAAGGCCAGAAAAGTAAAATTTTATTAGTTTTTCCTAATAAACGGTTTTTTTTGTTTTTTTTTGTTTTTTGAATAAATGGTTATTTCATTATATCCTTTCCCTTTTCTCGTATGGGTTTGAATTGCAGTTAGGGGGCGCCGTAGAAATCTCACCCAGGACGCCGGTAGTGATAAAACCAGCACTGGGAACTGGCGAAGGGCGGGCGTTTTGGGGGACTGTCATAATTATGTAATTTTGTCGTTCGAAAAGTGCTGATTCTCAGCCTAGTTTGAATAAATGACTTTTGATTTTATAAATATGACACTAGAAATTGACATGTCTTCCTTTTAACGCCACACCCGTAACTAGTATCAATAAGCCAGGCTTTCACACTTACACGTCCATATCTTGAAACTACTAAACTGATTTTAATGAAACTTACACTGTTCCCTAAGCTTAAGTAAATGTAAGCCAATAAAAAATGGTTACGATCCAAAAGTTTCGGAGAAATGCTTGGACAAACATACATACACATATAAAATTTTGTACACTTGTAAGGAAGCCCTAATAGATAATCTTATGTGAATACAGGGTGGTGTAAGGGACAGCCCTCCGCAAACTAAAAGGGTGAATTCAGCTCCTTATTTTGAATCATACGCCACAGAAAATTTTCTCAGGTTTTTTTTTATCGTGTTTTCATTTTCTAGTCCTTTATTTCAATTTAAAATTACGGTATCTGTCTCTATTAATGTAAAAAAACAGTTAAAATATATAAAAACAGCAATGGATGTTGAAATTCTGTAACGAACTACGCGTGAAATCAGCTGTTCAACCACCGTGGGGTGGCGGGGAGGGCGTTCGAAAGCTCGCTGCGCTGCCGTTCGCTACGTACGTTTTGCCACGGTAGCGATACATTGCGTGTAAGTTAATAAAACAAATCAGGTTTATTGGATTCCCATAACGTTCATGAAATAATTTCATGTACAGTCACGAGCAATAATATGTAAACACTTGGCAAAATGCAAAAGCGATTTACTCGGGGAATTACGATTCAATCTGCCTAGCCTTTTCCCAACTATATTGGGGTCGGCTTCCAGTCTAACCGGATGCAGCTGAATACCAGTATTTTACATGAAGCGACTGCCTATCTGACCTCCACAACCCAGTAACTGGGTAATACGATACCCCTTGGTAAGACTGGTTGTCAGACTTTCGGGCTTCTGACGACCCGTAACGACTGTCAAAGATCCACGAATGACACCCGGGACCAACGGCTTAACGTGCTTTCCGAGGCACGGAGGAGTCTCGGTATGTAAAGATGGTCACCCATCCACAGACCAACCCTGGCAAGCGTAGCTTAACCTGATGGATCGACCCGTGCGGCAGTTATTACTTAGCCACGAGCTCCTTCCACGAGCGGGGAATTACGATTGCAACTTTGAAATACGACCTATTCCATAATAGTACGGGTTCCAATATACTATGTTCATAATAACACAAAATTACAATCCACACAGGAGGAGAAAATTACTTTTAAAAGTTACTAAGTGTATACATATTGGTGCTCGTGACTGTACCGGTCATCATAATATGATATACTGAAATCACCCCATCAGTCTGCAGAGGGCTGTCCCTTACACCCTGTATATTGCAGTTTTAATAGTATTACATACATAAGTGTCGAATTGGTAACCTCCTTTTTAAGAAGTTGGTTAATTAATAAATGCTTAATTTATACTACCAGACTTTTTATTTCAGTTGACAAAAATCACGAGGATAAAAATACACCATATCAAAGGATCAAAACCATTTAATCGCCGTACTGGCCATCGACGACTCCGGAGTTACGCACACACGCGTACGTTTGCTCGCGCATGTGTGCGTGTGCGCGTCTAATACCTAATTCGGCCCGTCGAGATTTCGTATACGGGCTCTTAAAATCCTGCTGGAGTAACGTTTGCACGATTGCTGTATCTCGGAATTGACTATACGGATGATTGTAATATTGGTACATGAGATCTGGCTAATTTGTTACGCAATAAACGAATTCACTATAATGCACCGTTTTGAAGTTATTTTAGTAAATAGAAAATTGCTTCAATAGGTCCTAGCACTTCCATTATGCGCCCCAAAGACTAAACTTAAACGTTATTATATTGATAATTACTGTCTTTTAATGGTACTGAAGTTTCATTAGTATCCTATACGTAATTAAAAAGATAAGATGATTTTCCGGCCACGGCGCGCAGCTGAGTTATTTGACCACTGATTAACCAAGTTTACTGTAGTAGTGGTAACTGAATTTTACATCAATAATTAGAAATACAGTTCAATTATATACATGTGAAATTTCAGACTTGTACACTAATTAATTAACGAGATAATCGGAAAAAATGATGTATGCGTGGTAACCCGACCAAATCTAGAATGTCATAATAAAGCGGGCGCGCAATACATTACACCAACCTTCTAAAATTATTAGCATAATTGTCCTTAAAAGTTGGTACAGTCACGAATAAAATTAGTTTGATTGAAAAATAAAACCTACCATACTAAATGTTTAAATAAACTTTAAATTGCTCAAAGTAGTGTCCACTATGACATTCTTCATATACCTACCTACGTTTAACCATTATATCGATGAGGTAGGTAGGTACTTACGTACCTGTTGTAAGTAGCAGAAACATCTTGATAATATTATATTATTTACATGCAATAAGACTTAGTTAGTCAAAAAGTACGTATTCTAAGATGTCCTTTATTTTTAGTATTGTTAATGTTTTATTTTTATACAATAAAACTCAATAAAGAATACGGCTATCTTTATGTGACATTTGTGATTTTTTAAATCATATTAGATAAAACAGTAGAATCTACCTACCTACCTTCTGTAAAGTTCTATGATATGTTAGTACTTACTGCATTGTGATGTTATTAACTTATTACATTTTATTATTGTTGATCTGTGATTTATTACAATAAAACTAAATTTTTATTTGAATTTGATCAGTTCTTAATTTTAATTTCAGATAAGCAAGCGACGTTGCATATTAGTCCATAAAAAAATATTTGTTATTATTTTTTAAGTAAATTTATATACTTACATTAAATAATTATCTGCATAGGATCATCATCATCTACATAGTTAGATACTGCATAATAAGTATTTGGTATTACCTACGCATTATTATTTTTTAAATGAATATTCCATTATAAATATGTTATACTTTACCACTTGTTTACCCGTCTGTACTAAACACGTAATTATTCTCACGTATGATACTGTAAGTTGTAGAAGGTTGGTATAATGTATTGCGCGCCCGCTTTTTTATAACATTCTAGATTTGGTCGGGTTACCACGCATACATCATTTTTTTCGATTATCTCGGTAATTAATTAGTGTACAAGTCTGAAATTTCACGTGTATATAATTGAACTGTATTTCTAATTATCCATCTAAAATTCAGTTACCACTACTACAGTAAACTCGGTTAATCGGTGGTCAAATAACTGAGCTGCGCACCGTGGCCGAAAAATCATCTTATCTTTTTAATTACTTAAAGGATACTAATGAAACTTCAGTACCATTTAAAGACAGTAATTATCGATTTACTAACGTTTAAGTTTAGTCTTTGGGGCGCATAATGGAAGTGCTAGGACCTATTAAAGCAATTTTCTATTTACTAAAATAACTTCAAAACGGTGCATTATAGTGGATTCGTTTATTGCGTAACAAATGATAACTAATTAGCCAGATCTCATGTACAAATATTACAATCATCCGTATAGTCAATTCCGAGATACAGCAATCGTGCAAACGTTACTCCAGCAGGATTTTAAATATCTTCGCAACCATAGCAAATACAAACACAAATTAAGTTGTACCATTTATTTCAAATTCATTTCTAATTATTTAGATACAATTTATTTCAAAATATCCATTAGAAAAATAAAGATCTGGCTGGGGTAACGTTACTCCAGCCGGAAGTGTTTTTATCAAATAATTAAAAAACTATCAGCATACCAAATTTAAAAATCTGCTTACCAATTACAGAAGCTGTATTTCTAATTATCTATTGCACTTAGATGACGATTTTCGACATTATCTGGCGGGGGTAACGCACACTACAAAAACCTAAGGTATTGTGACCAAAAATTCGGATTCCTAAGTGTTGTATTTTATGAGAAATTAAGCTTCATTACTTTTCCTTGCTAAATCTCCGCGTATAACCCGAACAAATTAAGTTGTCAACGGTGTTCAGCTGTTTAGGAGATGGACAGTCGTGCACATAAAATTATGGATGTCAGAATAGTAATATCAACAGTTCAATATCTATATTTTTTATACAATTTGTGTACCTAGGTGTATATAAAGAAAAAACAACCTATTATAACCTATACATATAAGGGTACTTATTCTTTGTATACCTATTTAGAATAGCTGTAGCATGCCCCCTTTTTCGGCGCGCATAGTGGCTTAGCGCTTCCCTTCAAAGTAGATTTTCTCGAAAACTACTAAGGTGGTAGATAGCAATTTTATTGTTCGAGTACTAATTAGTACCAATTGAGTACTAATTATTTAACAAATATGGAATCGATTGGCGTTGGTGGTCCTGCGGTAGTCACGGACATTATTTTTCCTTACCAGAAAAGGGCAGAGGTGGTGTCGCAATCACTGATGGCGTCAAGGAACAATTCTAAGTATTCGAGGGATGAATGAGCTCCCCTCGAATGAATGATGTTGAAGAGAACTGCTCACAACCTGTTCCAATCTAGCCAATTTTTTTGTAAAAAAGCATTTTGTAGGCTGGAACTGGAGCACTATGAGGTCGACGTCCTCTCCAGCGATTATGACTTGCTCGTACAACTCGCTCTTCGCCAATGCTGTCCTCACCGCAATGGGGCAGTCTGCGTTCTCTGGGGATTGCTTCGTTTCAATCCCTTTTTTCAGTCTCATAATGAGTCCCTACATATCCCATCTTCCTTCGTAAAATGAGTAACCGATAGATATCCTGCTTGGAAGATTGCTAAAACTAAAGTTTTGAAGTTTTTTGGAAAAATGGCCAAATGTTTGAAGCAGGTACTGTATCTCGGGTTTTATTAGATCTAGGTACAGAGCTACGGCTGCCTAAAAATGTAATGGGTGACTTATACGTAGGATGCCTTGTAGAAGTTATGAATCAAAAATAATTGCGTAATACACGATCAATCAGAATCTGAATCGTTTTGAAACAGATTGCTAAAAATATTTGCTTAACAACATCAATAACGCAATGAATGTTGTGGAACTGTCAAAATGAAACAGATTTGTCGTTATCGTTTAAGAAAATGTGTTGCGTAGGTACTTAGATAGTTGGTCTTTCTAAGCTGCAAACTTGGTTTTAGACTAAGTTTTGGTGTACGTACAGACGCCAGCACATCAACCTACCCGTCATCATCAGCCTATAACGTTCCCACTGCAAGGACACGGCCTCCTCTCAATGAGAGGGAGTGGGCTGTAATCCACCACGCGTGCCCAGTGCGGATTGGTAGATGTCACATGTCTTCGAATTGTTGGTTCTAGGACATGCCGGTTTCCTCACGATGTTTTCCTTCACCGTTTTGATAGCAGTGGTGATGAAATAAATTACACAAAGTAATGCGCCTGTCTGGGTTCGAACCCACGACTTACTGTTCGTATGTCGGGGCCGCCACCACTGGGCCACCGCTGCTCTCAGCAACCTACCCGAAACTGTATTTTTTTTCCAATGAACTTTAAACCTTATGCTTTAGTAATAAAGTTGAAAATCTATTGAAGAAATTTGACAGATTGTAGTAGGTTCATGTGCTGGCGTCTGTAGGTACCTATAACCTAACATCATCCCAAATTAGTAGGTACCTACAGTGCAATCATTTGCGACCACGTGATTTTTGTGTTTTACGGTGACTGACCTTATTGCTTATACTTATAATTTGTGTAAACACAATATCTACCGTAAAACTGGCCATCATTGCCCATAGGGGATATCTTTGCCCGAACACGAAAAATGACTAAAATCTTGAATTGATTTTATTTGCTGTAACCCTTTTTGTTTTTTTGTACCTTCAAAACAATATTGTGTGTGTATTTGGTGTAACCGTGTATGTTACTTGCCTACTGTGATTCCCGGACTGGAGAAAACTACCGGTGAATGAAAAAAATCTTGGAATCAATATTAAAAAAATGCATTAAATGATTTAAACAAAAAAAAAAATAATAAAAAAAAAAACTGACAGTTTTATTTATCTGTTTAGTCAGGGAATACAACTTGTTTTTTACTTTTTAGTTCGTTTTTTGGCAGGGCAGTCGTGTTTTTAATTTTTTTAAATTAATTATTTTTATTTTATACATTTTAATGACAAGCTTTATTCGTTAGGGTTAGGGTGATTTCCCAGATTTCTCAAGCGATTTAGTTCATCTAGAGACTTTTTATCATGTAGCTCGTGGATAATTTTTCGTTTTGACAAAACGCTGATTGCCAAACATTTTAGAGCCTAGATCCACGACGGCTCTGTCCAGTGTCATCCCTTGCAGCTTGTGCACTGTCACGGCCCAGCATAGTACCTATAAGTGGTAGCATGCGCCGCTCAACTTTACCATGACCCGTTAACGCGTCGAATTCGATTGTACTGGGTCCAATTTTGACACCCACGCCGACTGTGTTTCCATATAAAAGTACTTATTGTTTTATCACCGAATTCAACGAAGACGGCTTGTGGTAATTCTCCAGGTTCAAGTTGGTCACGGCGTAGCGCCATTACTAAGCCGTGTCAACGTTAATGTACTTTCGTAACATAACTCTAGATCCGACACCAATTTTTAAAAACGTGACTATACCTCCTGTTTTATTGGGATCGGAAGGAATGAACTCCACTTTCGACCGCTGTCCGCTGACCGCTGTGGTTTTGATTTCTATAGATGTATCCACTGCCTTCACTTTGTACATCTCTCATGTTCTCGAGAGCTCAATGGTCATGCCGGTATTGTACTCATCCACTTGTTTTAATGTGGGATATATGCGCACACACTCGCCATCTGCAAATGGACCAGTCAGTGGGACTCAAAGTCAAAGTCAAATAATTTATTTCAATTAGGCACAAAAAAGGCACTTATGAACAACAACTCGACAACGATCCAGTATTTCGAGTTGCTGCATGGTAAGTTGATCGACCCGCAAATTATTTAAAATATCCACAAAAGTAGTACTGGTAGTCCATAAATATTTTTTTTTAAAAATGTTTGCGATTTCAAAATAACGACCTTCACTTTTATTTTTAATCTAAATAAAGTAGTATCATAATCTAAAACTTCAAATAAATATAGTATGGACTATGACTACCGCACAGTAAATTGCTCTCTAAAAGCCTCGGCAATGTCACTGTGGTCAGAAGAACCGATGAGTGTCAATGGTTCTTCTGACCACAGTGACATTGCCGAGGCTTTTAGAGAGCACTTTACTGTGCGGTCGCCCTTAGGTCCCACGTTTGGTGAGGTGAGTAGTGGTGAGCCCGTTGTGACGGGGAAGAATATAAAGATACCTGCCAACAGTGTGAATAAAATTATTAGAAAAATGCAGCGTGGAAAATCTCCTGTACCCTAATTACGTAACATATTTTCGTAAGCGATTACGACTAATCTGTTTCATTTTGAAGTTCAACAACATTCATTGCGTTATTTACGTTGTTGAGCAGATTTTTTTTCTAACTTTTGAAACAATGGATTAGCAATCTGTTTCAAAACGATTCAGATTCCGATTGATCGTACATTACGCAATTAGGGTACTGGTCACGATGGGCTCAGTATTGAGCATAAAAAAATTGCGGGGCTTCATTTGCCGCGTGTACTGTCTATGTTTTTCAGCCTGTGCATAGGTCATTCGTATTTGCCGGAGCCGCTGATGCGGACTATAGTTGTTCCTATAGTTAAAAGTACCGGCCCATCTCACTCGCTACTACAGTAGGCAAAATACTTGACAGTCTGCTGAGTAGTTGCCTCACCGCACAGATTGAGTTGCACTATGCTGAGTTCGGTTTCAAAGCAGTAGTAGTCTGGAGCGGACTGTCATGTTCTACACCGCGAGGAGGACGCCGGTATAAGCGTGTTTCCTCGATTTGTCAAGAGCATTTGATCTGGTTGCATATGACATGCTGTGGGGCAAGTTGAGGGACGCGGGTGTGTTGGCGGAGTACACATCCCTTCTCAAATATTGGTACTCTAACCAAAAGAACCGGGAGAGGTGGGTTCACTGTCGGACGAGTACAGGCTGGAATGTGGAGTCAGACAGGGGGGGTTGAGCTCGCCTTTGCTGTTTAACCTTTATGTCGACCTGCTTATCAGGCGACTGAGCGGTGCACGTGTTGGCTGCCACATCGCCGGAACTTGTGTCAACAATATAAACTATGCAGACGATATGGTACTTCTCAGTCCGTCGATAGGTGGGTTGAAGAAGTTGCTATCGACCTGCGAGACCTATGCGGAGGAACATGGCTTATTATACAACGCGAAGAAGAGTGAGCTTCTTGTATTTAGAGCACCTAGACTGTAGCCGCGCAGTGTTCCGCCCGTAAGTCTCAACGGCGTAGCGTTAAACATTGTCAATAGTTTTAGGTAGGTACCTTGGCCACATTGTCACGAGCGACCTAAGGGATGACCTGGACATAGAGAGGGAGCGCAGGGCGTTGTCTGTGATTAGCAATATGCTTGCACACAGGTTCGCTCGTTGTACTACAGACGTCAAAGTTACCCTTTTTAAGGCGTTCTGTCAATCGTTTTACACAAGTGGCCTGTGGGTGTCATACACGGCGCCGAGCCTACAGCGTCCTGCGTGTTCAATTTAGTAATGCTTTTAGGATGCTGTTGGGACTGTCATGGCACTGTAGTGCTTCAGGAATGTTTGCAGACGCTCGCACAGATGGTTTCCATGCCATTATGCGAAAGAAAGCGGCTTCCTTACTACAGCGCCTGCAGGCTAGTAACAACAGCATTCTAAAAATGATCGCTGCCAGAGCGGACTGTCCCTTTCAGGGACACTGGGTGGGGACAGTCCTTGGTCTTCATTCATAACTGTTTTAATACTAACAAAATACTAACAATACTAACATAATATATTATGTAAGCAAGCCTTATTGTTACTAACACCATTATACTAACATATTTATGGACCTAGTCTGAAATAAAGTTTTATTTAATTTAATTTATTTATGAAAGTTTAGGTACTTACATTTTATCCCCACTATGCAATAAATGGTGTTGCGTTAATATTAACCAAAATGTATTTTTTTTGTTTGTAGGTACTAGTGGTATTTATGTCTGTGATTTTTATGGTGTACATTAAAGAGTATTCTATCTATCTATCTATCTAGCCTAAGTATGTTACTCGTGTGACGGTGTGATGATGAAAGAATTCTAAAACTCAATCATCTACGAAACCATACACCCATTTAGACATTCTCAGTCTTATTAAAGTCTAATTAAATCGTTTGCACAGCCAAAGGTTAAATGTTTGTTTTGCACCTAGACCTAAGACCTAAGTAAAAGTGGTGCCCATAAATTAAATATATTTGGAATGTGCTCATGAAGGCCTTCAATTTGATACCCATATTGTAATAATTGAAGAAAAAAGGTTTTTTTTTCACTTTTCAAAATCGCGCCATACTGCTGCCATATTGATTTATTTCAAAAAAATATAGCCAGTGTTACTCGGGATGATGTAAGGATTCTAACGATACCCCATACATCCAAATCTGTTCAGGAAAGTTATCGTGGAATAAAGAAACTCACATACATACATACATACATCAACCCTGAATACATTACACTCCTTTTTGGGCAGTCGTGTAAAAATATTTTATTTTTTTACATAATCTCCCTCCAGTGCAATGCATTTAGAATAACGTGTTTCTAACTTCCATAATCCTTGTGAAAAAAAAATTGTTTTTCTTGACTCTCGAAAAACTCCTCTATGGCAGCCATAACTGCGTCATTATCGTAAAATTTTGTTCCACGAATGTCCTTTTTTAATTTTGGGAATAAGTGAAAATCACTTGGAGCTAAGTTCGGAGAATATGGTGGGGGTGGTAAAGGAGATTGAAGCCAGCACAGCGGATTGCGTTGAGCGCAACTTCCGATCGATGAGCAGGAGCGTTATCTTGAAGAAACAACACGCCCAACGATAGTTTTCCACGACGTTTTTCTTTAATCGCTTCACGCACTTTCGGGATAAAATTTGCATAATGGGGTCCAGTAATCGTCTGGCCTTTTGGCATGTAATCAAAAAAAAGGATTCCTTCACTATCCCAGAACACTAAGGCCATAACTTCGGTAGGAGCCACTCGAAATTTCTTAATGGATGGTCGTTTCCAAGACATGCTTTGTCTCTTAGTTTCAGGA
Source organism: Xanthia togata (assembly GCA_963853775.1). Taxonomy (NCBI): domain Eukaryota; kingdom Metazoa; phylum Arthropoda; class Insecta; order Lepidoptera; family Noctuidae; genus Xanthia; species Xanthia togata. The sequence continues at coordinate 20,281,687 of OY970795.1, read as the reverse complement.
TCGAAATGGTGGACCCACGTTTCATCCACGGTGACAAGGCGACGGCAAAAATTATCCGAATCACGTTGGAACATTTGAGATTACGCTTAGAAATTTCCAAACGTCGCTTTTTGTTTTCGTCGGTTATCATTCGTGGCACCCATCTTACCGTCACTTTTTTGAACCCCAGTGAATCAATTAAAATGGATTGAACGCTACCAAATGATATCTTTAGGATCTCAGCTATATGTTTTATAGTTATTCTTCTGTCTTCCAAAACCAAATTCTCAACCTTTTTGACATTTTCTTCCATTACGGAGGTTGACAGCTTGATCTACCTCTTTTAAATTCAGCCACCCAGTACGCAACCGTAGAATAGGGTACAGCATCATCCGCTAATGTCTGCTTAATGTCCGAAAAAAATTCCTTCGTAGACATTTTTTTCAAACTGAGATATTTTATCACCGCACGTAACTCGACTTTTATCCATAATTTTGGGTTTTTAGCAACTCGTTGCACAAAAAAATTTATTACGTGCGAACGAACTGACCAAAACAAGTGACAGTTAGCATAAATATTGTGTGATTGCACTGACCTCCATATAGTACGCTGGACCTATGATAAGCCGAGCCATAGTGGGGCTATTTGATTTTCGCCATTTTGGCGCTGATCGCAGAAGTGGGTGGGAACGGAACTAATAATAGGGATGGGACAGTAAGATAAAATACATCGATAAAAGGCTTTTCCGATCATCAGGTAATATTTCTATGTTTCCGACAAATACAGATCTTTCGGCCGAGTTGTTTATTCTAATATAATAAAGCTGATGAGTTTGTTTGGTTGTACGTGCAAATTTCAGGAACTGCTAGACCGATTTCATAAGTTCTTTCACCGTTGGATTGTTACATTATCCCTGAGTGACATAGGCTATGTATGTACCACGGGAGAAGTTGGGGCAGACTGCTAGTCTTAGGATAATCCGAAGCCAGACTAAGGGGGTACTTAGTATGTGACTAACTAAATCCAAAAATAATTGGGAACGCTTTTTAAATAGAAATGAGGGTTTCTTGGGATGGAGTGGAATAGGTAAGGTATTTATAGAAAATAAAATGAGTTATTTTTAATATGCTTTGAACAGATTTATTCATATTTTTTCGGACGCCAACTAGGCTTTTCAATGTTTTTCAGCCATAATTCCAGTCTTCTTTCTCAGTCTGAAACCTGTGAAATATTTCAAAATTATATGTATTTGTTAACAAAAATCGGTCATCGGCGATTTCCGTTCTTGAAATAAAAATATCGATAACTTTTATCGACAGGTAACTTTTACATCACTATTAAATTTTGTGGTTTAAAAAAAACCGGTTATACAAAGACAAATATATTGTTTTTACGTATAACAAGATAAGTGACAGTTTTTTAAATGTCTACTATTAACAATAGAAGTATAATTTGTTGATTATTAGCCGTAAACTCATTTACTTGTGGAATGCAACCCCACTTCCTTTCTGGTAACGAGTTTTGCATAACGAACACTCTTTTATAGTTGACCTATGAATGACCACCACTTATTTATGTATTAACTAAATTAATACGACACAACAAAGAAGTTTAATCACGTTAAACCTCCAAAAACACGGGGGACAATTCAAACGAGACAGTGGCTATTTGCAAGTTACGTCAGATTTAGTTCTCTTCCCACCCATTGGGGGCGCTTCAAATAGGCACAATAAAGAGCTGTCATTTCATAGGGTATCGTAAGTCCAGCGTACTTGTATAGATGGAGGTCAGTGTGTGATTGACACTCTTTAATTTGAATATCGAACTTCTCCTAAAAAGGTTTTATACCTATTTATGCAATTCTAAGAACTTTTTGATTCACCCTCGTATATAGGTAACTACTTTAGACATAACCGTGAGTCGAATATTATTTATTACTTCTCAAGACTCATACAAATTTACGTAACCGAACAGACCTAGGAACCTTACATAAGCGATTATAATAACTTATAGGCTAAAGCCTATAGGCTTTTACACCTTGCCTATGGATTAGTCGGATTACATTGGTTAATTGCTTAACTACAAAGTGTTAAACGACTTTTTTTGCTGACCCCAGAGATAATATAATATATTATCTAATAATCACCATCTTTGTGCTCTAATTGTACCTACATATTAAGGAATCCGCAGTTGCAGCCGGCGAAATTCAAATTTTCTTAGGTTTTTCGCAATTTAGTGTCAGTCACTGACCTGCAAATTGCAAAAAACGTAAGAAACTGCGGATTCACCAGTTTAATACGTAGGTGGCAATTAATATTTTTTGTTTTTATTTGAGCCGGTAAGACGATAACAGGTTAAAGTTCGCAGTATTTGTCTTGTCACTAATTCATAAACAAGAATGACGAGCAAATCAATTCATGGAACTCGCTTATTGAATATCAACACATTGATCAATGCTTGACTGAATTACTACGCATCACGCAATAGTCGTAAACAACCCCACACTTTTTGTGCTTTTGGTGCGGCTTGGTAATGAGCTGACTAAAGTACCTACCTACTTACCTTCATGCATTAGGATATAATGAGAAACATAAATTCACGGCTCATTTAGCCAGCTATCTCCAGTCCCAGTCCAATCCAATGTGTAGTAAGTAAGCCTGACCTTCCACAAATTCTGTCTCGGGCTACTAAGGAATTCTTGATGGTAAACCACGAGATCCCGGGGCTCGAACCCAGGCTCACCAGTCGCGCTTGAGACGGACAGTGCGGTGCTTGAACAGGGAACCTCCCCGTTTGCCTGTAGGCTGGAGTTCCCAAATGTATGTGTTCGGAGGGAAGGCCCGTCTCCGGGACGGTGCACCCTGAGGTGCGGGAGGTACTATGCCTAAAGGGTCTAGTTGTCCGTATATCCTGTCGGAAGAACGCTCTAACGTGTACTCTGAGAGAGCACACGTTGAGCAGCGTTTGAGTGGGAGCCGACGGCGTGCACTAATTCTGCCGTCGGGCAGGCAGGAGGAAGCCTTTTCTTCTGCCACCGTTGGTCTCGTATTCCCGAAGATTGTCAAGATCCTGTCTCTGGAATTTGACGGGGGTCGGGGAGCGCCCGGGCCGCGAGGAGAAAAACTCTATAAAAAATCACCCCAAACCTCTAAGCGGCGGCGCACCGTGAGGGAGAGGTTGATAGCTCGACTAATGGGTAGTTTAATTAATCACTAGTGCGAACCACAATTTTTGGGATTAAAAATTTTACATTCTACTCGTGGGAAAAAAATATAAATAAAGAAAATCGAAAGGACTCCGGAGTGATGCGGCGTCGGAGTCCGACGCTGCATCTCGCGCAAAGAGCTCTGATCAGAGATCGGAGCGCGAAGTGCTGGGGGGAACAGAAAGTTCCTCCGAAAGCGACTCAAATCGGGGAATGACCAGGGTGCGTCCGCCAATGAGTGGGTCTCGGCCAAGGCCAAAGACGGAAAATCCACTCCAGCCAGGCCCAGGAAAAAGGTGTGGGTAGAGGGCTCACCACCAAGGAGGCCAGTGAGCTGAGCCGGGCCAGCCGAGCTGGAGAGGGCCGCCATGGAGGAGCACCACCCCGTAGGGACCAGCACCGGGGTGGCCCTTACAGAGGCTGCAGGTGGTGAGCCGGACGCCACTGGCGGCTCCTATTCGGAGCGAGCGGCCAGGTTTGCGGAGGTTGTGACAGCCGCGATCAAGGTTGTGGCCTTGTAGAGGATCCAGTCCTCTAAAGACAAGGTCATACGCGCGGCCACACTACAGCCAGAAGCGGAGAAGAAGTGCGTGTCCTACCGCGACGTGCTCGCCAAGGTGGGGGCAGCGGTGGATCTCAAACTTCCGAGATCCGCGCCGCTGCTGACATCCGGGTAAAGGAGTGACCTTTACCCGGATGCCAGCAGCGGCGCGGATCTGTTAAAGTCAGTCTCTTTTAAAGTCCAGCCATAATCTTGGTCAGGCCATATGAGGACCATGTAGATTAGTCTGAAATGGTCTTTTAAGAAAAGAACCACACAGATTTGAGTGGATCTGTCCTGTCCTGTCAGTGCAAGCATTTGTCAGTAATCGTGGAGCTCAACTCAGAACTTAAGGAGCTCAACTCGACGAACAATACCAAAGAAAGGACATTTGGCTTGATCGGTTTCCACGTAGCCACTGAAGAGTTCCACTATCGTCCATCATATTTACATTATACGTTGTAATAAGTATATCTATGATTTTGAAGGATATTGCTAATTCATTTCTTCAAATATAAAAAAAAAATCTGCTCAGCAACGTAAATAACGCAATGAATGTTGTTGAACTGTCAAAATTAAAATTGATACCTACCATGGATTCAGTACATGATTCTGAACCCCACTCCGATGAAATTTTTCGTCGCTTATTAAAAAAAAAACAGCTGTTTCATAGAAAAGTTCAATACCTACGCGGTCAAAATGTATGGAACAGCAGATTTTTTTAAAAATAACCGACGAAAAATTTCAACGCAGGTTCAGAATCATCTACTGAATCCATTGTATCAGTTTTCGCTTCGATGTCCCTTCCACCCGGTATTATATAATAAGGTTAGCAACTCTACTTGTAACTAATTGTCATATCGAAATGAAATTTTGTACTTAGAAGCCTAAATACTATATTGCGGTATCCCCGGACCAGTCGGATGGCCATGACCGTCTGGGACGCGTTCAAACGGCGGGCTGGCCGCCGCCTCAAGGAGCGCGCCCACACCGGTCCCCCGTAGAGGGCCATGGACCGCACGACCCCCGCGTAGAGCCATTTGGGCCTCGTCCGCATTTATGGACGCCCTAAGCCTTTCGGCCAGAGCATCAATTGAACAAGGGTCAGCTGTCTGTGACTTCAACCACGTGAAAAGTCGGTTCTACCATGTCATTAAACTTCGTTGGAAAGTCGTGAACATAAATCGATGTTTTATTTACTTATATGAAGAGATGCACAACATTACATTTTTAACAGATTACATGATATAATATTATTCATTCGGTAATTCTGCAGATAATATATCAGAATTACTTTTACACGTCCATATTAAAAAAATATGTTAGTTACATATTTTTATTGTTTATTTTTTAGACTAGTACCTATATACTTACTTCATTTAGTTAATAAGTCACCGAAGTTATGGAAATGAAATGAAATGAAATTGTTTATTCCGTAAATAGGATATTGGAATCACTATTACACATCATCTTAAAAAAATAATTAAAATTAGCTAGATGAGTTCGGCTTTTCCTATCTGACTACTCTGAGAAGAAAGGCCGAAACAAACTCAGAAGTCACAGTCTCTTTTAAAGTCCAGACATAATCTTGGTCAGGCCATATGAGGACCCCATGTAGATTAGTCTGAAATGGTCTTTTGAGAAAATAACCACACAGATTTGAGCGGACCTGTCCTGTAAGTGCAAGCATTTGTCAGTAATCGTGGAGCTCAACTCAGAACTTAAGGAGCTCAACTCGACGAACAATACCAAAGAAAGGACATTTGGCTTGATCGGTTTCCACGTAGCCACTGAAGAGTTCCACTATCGTCCATCATATTTACATTATACGTTGTAATAAGTATATCTATGATTTTGAAGGATATTGCTAATTCATTGCTTCATATATAAAAAAAAAATCTGCTCAGCAACGTACATAACGCAATGAATGTTGTTGAACTGTCAAAATGAAAACTGATACCATGGATTCAGTACACGATTCTGAACCCCGCTCAGTTGAAATTTTTCGTCGCTTATAAAAAAAAAACAGCTGTTTCATAGAAAAGTTCAATACCTACGCGGTCAAAATGTATGGAACAGCAGATTTTTTTAAAAATAACTGACGAAAAATTTCAACGCAGTGGGGTTCAGAATCATCTACTGAATCCATGGTATCAGTTTTCGCGTCGATGTCCCTTCCACCCGGTATTATATAATAAGGTTGGCAACTCTACTTGTAACTAATTGTCGTATCGAAATGAAATTTTGTACATATAAGCCTAAATACTATATTTCAAAAAAAAAATATAGTAGGCTAAACTACTATATTTTTATTTCAATACAAAATGGCGAGATGATCGCAATAGGGCCAGTATTAATTTCATAAAAACTGAATTAATTGTATTTTGTAACCCTAGTTTAGTGATTAAAAAAAACCTGTTAATAAAGGTTTATGTAGCAAAAAATATGCATTTACAGAACAAAAATATTTTTGAAACACCTAGGTACTATTTTTTTTTTTCATCATCTACTATATTTTCCCTGGTAATGGCTTCGATGATACTATAATTTTGATTTAAAACAAGTTGGCAACCCTAGTTACAAGTGAAGCTAAAAGAAGCGTGTTAAAAATAAACTAGACGGAGTCGATATTTCCTATCTGACTACCCCTGAGAAGAAATGGCAAAACAAACTGAAGGGTAAGTCTCTTTTAAAGTCCAGACAGACATAATCTTGGTCAGATCATGTAAGGATTAGTGTTTGTAATGCTCTTTTAAGGAAAAAACCACACAGATTTGAGTGGACCATGCCAGTCAGTGCAAGTATTTGTCAGTAATCCTGTAGCTCAACTCAGAACTTAACACGTTCAGTGCCAGGAGCCCTCCTGGATGGTTCATCTAGTCGCATATGGGATGCCGCAAGCCCTCGCGGAGGGCTCATTTTAAATGTAGGTTTTTCGAATACAGCATTTTAAAACGTGAAAATAAAATCTGATGTACGAGTATATTTTAACAAGATTTATTAGTTTAAGCGTTGGTTTTAAAATCCAAAATTTTTATTTTTTTATTCACGGTAACAAATATTTAAAAAAAAATTGGTAAGTACCTGGAAACTACAGCATTAAGGCTCGTGCAGACCAGCGCGACGCGACGGGTGCGACGCGACTCGAACAATACAATTTCTAAGAAAACTTCACGGTATAACAATAGCTGGTGTCGCGTCGCCCTAGTCTGCACGAAGCTTTAAAAGCCGTAAAAATAAAATCTGACGTAAGTATATTTTAACAAGATTTATCAGCATATGCGTTAGTAGTCATGGTTACTTAATATTCACAAAAAAATTATAGGTACGAGTACCTAGGTTCTACTTTCACCAGCTCACCACCAGCTAACTTACTTAGCTTAGCTTAGAAATTTTCTTTGCAATTTGCAGCTCAGTGTCAGGTTGTACCTAGATCGCGTCGTGTTCGTGAACGGGCGCCGTCAGTTGAGACTGGTCATCTCTTATCTGCCAGGGCTTATTTTTATCTAATCTTATATTTTTAATCGTTTTTGATTTTTATATTTTTTTTTACATTGTTCTCACATATAGAATCAACAAGAGTAATGTACCAAGGATTTTGTAATTTCTATATTTAGAAGAGTGTCCTTGGAGTTTCTTGCCCGTTCTTCTCCATAGAGATCTACGTTTTGGAATGGGCACTAGCTTCAACTTTCTGACTAACTGACTGACTCTTTGACAGTTCAAAAGTGCCTGTAAATGGTATAATTGAAATAAATGCTTTGAGTTTGATCACCATATGATTCGCGACTATAACAGATATGTAATTTACAGAATTTTAATCAATCATTGGAATCATTAGTACATATCTCTTAGTTAGATTTTTTACATAAGTACTCATACGAACTTTTCCACAAGAAATTTGTTCTTATGCAACAACTTAGAGAGATTACTAAGCAACCAATACCAAGACCAACCTTGGACTGTTGTACGAGCTGCTAGCAAAACTTCATTGTGTATCTTTAAGTGATTTCAATTTATAAAGGTACCTCATAGACGAAACATTTATCCATTGAACGATATCACACTAAATTATTTGACGGTCCCTAGCTGCGGGCGGTAATAAAATAATGTACCTATGGATATACATAGATGTATGTGTATATGGTATGTATGTCTGTATATGCATATTGGTAGATATTCACGTATTACTTACCCGATCATATTTATAATACCTATTTAGGCATTCCCGCACGATAGATAGGTAGGACTAGCGGCAGTGCTAATTCAAATAATTTATTTCGATTAATATTAGAATAGGCAATAAAATTAAAATTAAATCAACATTACAATTAAAATTCAAATCAAAATTAACACTCAATTTAAATTAAATAAAAATATACAAATAAAATTAGTTTTTAATTAAGAAATCGACCACCACGAGTCGTTTACAAAACAGTGAGTTATGATGGCACAATCAAGCCTTCCCGCGAGCGCGGCCAGCATACAGTTGGCACTCAAACTCAAACTCAAAGCATTTATTTCAATTAAACCATTTACAGGCACTTTTGAATTGTCAAGGGGTCGGTCAGACCAAAATATGAAGCTAGTTGCCCATTCCAAAGCGTAGTAGGTACCTATGGAGAAGAAAGGGCAAGAAACTCCACGGACACATTTTAAAATCAAAAAAATTATACAAAATATTGGTTGCATCATTCATTTTGAAATTATGCATGTGAGAACAATGTAGAAAGACGACGTGCACGTTCGTAAAAGCGTCCGTACTTCGCTGGTGCGGCGAGTGCGGGAGACTCGCCGCACCAGCGAAGTGCTTCGCATGCGCATTGTTGCGTAGAAACAATCAACGCAGGCTTCCGCGAACATTGTCGAGGCGCTGCCGCTGCAAAAACAGGGGAGTCCCAACATCATCCTGAACGCGTTGTTAAACTGGACACGAAGGGCACTGTACGATGTTTGCGTGTAGTCAGACCACAGATTGCAGGTGTACATTGTGGGCAGTATGCTCTAAAAAGAGTTATTTTAACTTCACTTTTTTTTTTTTGAGGATGTTATTCTCGTAGCATGTATGTTTCCTTTTTCTTTTATTTTTATCACATTTAAATTGAATTATATTATTTTTCTGTAAGTACGCTGTACTGTGTACAGTACTGCTGTACAGTGCCGGTACAGCGTCTTAGTTATTGTTTTTTGCTGCACCGAACGACGTCACTACGTCGGCGCCGGTTGTCGCTGAAAACCAGCGCTGGGGCTCTGTCTTGCATAGGGTCGCAGCATAATGCTGAGCGATAGCCGTTTTGCGTGGATGTGACGCATGTTTCCCCAAACCTTTTCTATTTTTTTTTGTGTAAGCTCTATTTTGCGACATGTTTACCGCAAATAAACGTATTTTCTTTCTTTTTTTTTTCACTTGAACACCTAGCAAACCTACGGATTACCATGTTCGCTCTGACCGACAGCGCCCTCCGCTCCCGTTCAATGTCCGCATCATCTTTCAGGGTAGGGTATCACTAGGTGGCTTAAACTCGTCTACCCTTTCTAAAGGTGAGCCATTCAGTCTGATTGGTGACATTTCTATTACTTTTCTAGGTCCACCCTGGAAAACCATACGTACACTGACTTTTTTACATTATACAGTAGTCCGTGATTAGCTGCATATCCCTCACAGATTATACTCATCAGTCTTCTGAGTCCGCAGACCGATTCGCACCGAGGCTTATGCACAGCATGACGTCCTGGGTTCGATTTCCAGGTCGAGCAGTGTTATTAGATTTTTCATCAAGAATTTCTCTGTAGCAGCCCGGAGTCTGTATTTGTAATATTCTGGCCCCTTACTACATAGGACTTAAATAAATGTAACTGGCGAAATATGGGGTAGGTACTAGGTACTAACGATACATCGCTGTTTAACCAAACCCTTGGGGTTACAATTTATAATACCTACCTACGTAGGCATTCCCGCATGAAGGGTAGTACGACAAGTGGCAGTCAGCTGCGATTTTTTTTTGTTTCTGTGGCAAAATTACTCCCGTCTTGTTGTTCAAGTGTTATAAAAGCGAGTGCTGAATGTCTCGTCCTTTTTTTAGGTTGCGGGATTGATAGAACATAATATCTCGCCTCAATTCCCCTAAGGACTAGGCAGAGTAGATACCCAAGGAGCTTGGATTTGTGCTCGGTTCTTGTCAACCTAATAGTTTCACTCTATTACATCCAAATCCAAACTATACAGGGTTACTGGTAACTCGACGTATTCCTTGCAGGACGTCACTGTAGGGTTAAAATGCAACAAATTAAGCCACCAAATGTTCTAGGTACCGAAGTTCAGTAGTTTTTGAGCTTGTGTATTATTCGTAGTTTTTACCTGCGCGGCGCTTGAACTCCAAACACTCGGCAAGCTTTGTGATTGGTCACTATTGTTCTCTCGGCATGACGCGGGGTGCGACTTTACAAGATCTGGTCGTCAGCGGTAGTTAGTTTCAACTCTACGTCGCGCAAGCTCGTGTTTTGTTATCTAGCTATTTCCCTAACTGTTGCCGCGTATCTAGCTCTTGTGCTGTGCTGTGTCTTCGTACGTGCTGACTATGGCTGCATATTCTAACCCTGAATACGCTGACATGTGTGTATGACAATGTACTGTTACGGACTTAGTGACGGTAACGCTGCTCAGGCGCGGGGAGAATCTGGGATTTTTCATAAAAAAACTGAAAATGTAACTAGCTCAAAAACTACTGAACTTAGTAGGATATTTGGTGGCTTAATTTGTTGTATTTTAACCCTACTATGACGTCGTGCAAGGAATACGTCGAGTTACCAGTAACCCTGTATATAGATAATATTATAAATGCGAAACTGAGCGACTGTAACGCTTTCACGCTAAAACGTCTGAACGGATTTGGATGAAATTTACATTGCACATGTATAAACTATTACCTGGAGAAGGACATAGAATCAACCTTTCGGGATACCTCGACACTTATGCGGGCGAAACCGCGGAGCGGAGCTAGTGGGACATAAAATTAACTATACTACTTAAAAAATAGCTTGATTTCTGCGACTTATATGTCAAACTGACATTCCTAGGGTAGGAATTCATTCATTAGGTCGACATGCCCATAAAGTATGACATTGACAGTTACTGTCTGTACTATTATGAAATTCAGGACTTCATAGGCGGTGATTTTACTGACAGCTGTCGCAGAGATCAAGCTATCGTATGAAGTATAGCGAAACTATAGTGACTGTTGTTGACTGGGTTGTAAGTACTTGTACAGTGGGCTCCAGAGAATTCTCACCCCCTGCAATGTAAAAAACAATAAAAGGGGCTGAGTTTTCTCTGTGCCTAACTACCTACTTACTCCGGCTACTTACAGCACTGCCTGCCTTCGGGGAATACTATCCAGTCGTGATAGCCATAGATAACCAATCAATTGGGGAACTATTTTATTATTTCAAGAAGGTAGGTAGGTTTATAAATCATTGTTAATAAATTTCTTTTGCGTAAACCCTGTAGGAACGTAACGAGAGACAGGAGAGCAGCGACGGCGCGCGTTAAATATGCAGCAGACTGAATAATGCAAGCACTTGAGTCCGCGCCGTACTCTATACTCTATGGCCGGTTTGCGAGACTAGGGAATTTTATTATACAGCCAAGTATTTACTTTTACTTACGAACATGGCCGAATCCAGCGGTAGAGGAGAGCTATTTGATTTTGGAAATAAAATATAAGTTGATGATTTACTCATACGAGTATGTGACCCTAAAATGGTAATGACTAATGAGTTTGTATTGGTACCGATCCCTACTGCCCAGACTTTCTTTAGTAGAGGACTGTTGTTTTCGAAATTAGGTATCGAACTGTCGATATACTTACTTATAAGTTAATTTGATGAGTTTTTGGGGTCATCATCCGCAGGTAGAGTTATCACTTGTAATACACTGGATCGCAAATAAAAACCTCCTTAAATTACATACCTAGATCGCTAGAATAAATAATATACATATAGTAAGCAGGTTCCTACTTACTAATGCTTGTGTTCTAAATTTCTAAAGAGGTTTTATATGTACAAGTAACAGCTTAAAAAAAGCTGCTCATTAAAAAAAAAAAAAAAAAAAAGAGATGAGGTAAATTATATTTTTTCTGCTTTTGTTTTAAAGCGAGCTGTCATTATAAATGATTCCTTGGATTGATCAGAGTATTCAGTGCAATATCATGTCCTGAAGAATGTACACGGATTATTACCATGGTACAAGAAGGAAGAAGTCAGCGTAACACTGCTAGAACAGTAGGAGTATCTTTGTCAACGGTCCAAATAGTACTCCAGCGATTTCAAGAGACCCGGCATGAACATCAGGAGACCAGGAAATGGCAGGCCAAGGTGCATGCACAACTACACGAGAAGACCGATTCATCGTGAACACTATGTTAAGAAATCGACATCTCACGGCTGTTCAGAAGTCTTCAAGAAATTCACCACAACAAAGTGAGCTCTGATACGATTCTGCGACATCTTCGTGCAGCTGATATAAAGCCTTATAGATCATCAAACGGCCCCAAACCACTCAGAGAACATCGAGTTGCCAGGTTACGGTTTGCTCGAGAACACATTCGATGGCTGTCCATAATTTTTTATACATAAAGTACATGTCGGATTTGTCCTGAGAATGGTTAATGGCTTCACAAAGAAAGCTATAACGGCATTGTATAATGCTTTAGTAAGGAGCCAATTTGAATGTATTGCAGTTATCTGGGCTCCACATAAAACTAAATAAAGTCTCAAGTCTCTCGTCAGTCTTCATCTGTATGAAGTTTGGTCTAAGGTTATGTTTTCCGATGAGTCCAGGTTTTTTTTTATTTACGCACGACGGGAGACGAAGGATATTTAGACGACTAGGAGAACAGTATCATCAAGCGTGTCTTGAAGAAAAGGTGCCATTCGGTGGAAGATCAATAATGATTTGGGCTGGGATATCTTCAGAGGATCGCACGGAGTTAGTGATCATAGAAAACATGCTGTGATCATGCTGGTCCTTTCTTAGTGAATATGGGTAGCACATTCCATTTTTATGCACGATACACATATGTACTGCTGGTTTGGTCAATATGTATATTCAAGACGTCGGTATTACCTGCATGGAGTGGCCAGCTCGCAGCCCAGACTTAAATCCCGATTGACTTGATCATGTATGGGACGAGCTCGGGAGATGCGTGAGACAACGCTCTCCTGCTCCCGTTACCTTACACGAGTTAAGGAATGCGCTAGTGGAAGAAAGGGCAAACATAGGCCAAAATCGTATAAAAAAAATTGTTTACAGCATGCCACATCGTCTTAATGAAATGATACGGGCTCGTGGATGATATTTTTTAGATTTACTGCGAAGTGTATTTGTTCTGTCATAAGTTAGAAGCGAAATTTTCTTATTTTTTTAGTATTTAATGAAAGGTGTACAAAACGTGTTATACATTTTTTTTTTATAAATTTGGAAAGACTAGTCTGACTGCCAATCTAACTACTGGGAAAAACCCATATTAATCAGTCATCTACAATATACTATAGTTTCACAAATTATGTATTTCAGAAACTATCACGCCATTTATTAGCGACCCGGAATGTTTGCGATCCAGTGTATAAGTGTAAAATAAATCTGTACCTATTTTGAGTAAACTTCACAGGTGGTGGTATTGAAATCTAAACACGATGAAACAAAAAAACCGGACAAGTGCGTGTCGGACCACGCACAATGAAGGGTTCCGTAGTTTGGATGAATTTATTGCAAGAACAAACTTAACTTTGTAGTTGAAAAACATGTTCGATTATTACTCGTTAACTTGTAAAGCCTACTTAGCTGTGATAGTTTTCCTTTTAATTTCGTTTGTATAGGTATACTACTGCCGTAATTTTTTTCACATATCCAAAACCAACCATTTAGCTGGCAGAGGGGGGGACACACACACTTGATTCTAACAAAAAAATATTTCGCAAACGCATCCCTGAATCCAAAAATGGTATTCACATATTCCCAATATTTTTTGAACGTCTACAAGTACATTTAATACGTAAGTACCTACTTATTAGTAGTACTCATGCACATATTCACAATCTTGTACCACTTTGTTCAGAGAAAAACGATTCTACAAACCGAAATACACCCAATTGTACCTACAGCTCGGTCATACTTATAGCTTACTGAATCGATACACGTAATTGCGCCATCATAATAGGGTCTCACAAAACTTACTGCTGTGACATACCCATGTCCGACAGGTAAAGTAATACGCTAAGATTTTCATATAAAATTTAATGAACCAATAATTAATTAAAATCGTTGACAATATTGAATATGTATTTACATAATATATTTTTGGTTTAACAAGTGTACAATGTACAAAAATCGACAGCTTTATTTACAAATATAGCTATTTACACTATGCAATAAAATGGAAGATGTTCAAAGCATTTAAATTTAAACTACAATCTTATTAAATGCGTCTTATTATAATAAAAATAGATAATATACATCTATGACAAATTAATAATTAAGTGTACATAAAAACACTTAAAAGTCATTGTATAAAACGGTACATTAATAGAAATACTATGAAACTTCGATAAAGAAAAGGTGAAAGTTTAAGATTTTTGGTGTTTACGACATTACACATTATACAGCCCAAAGGCGAAGCTATACAGAAGAAGAAGAAAAGATGAACAGGTCTCATCAAAATACCAATGCAATACTAAATAAAATCGTTAAAAAACACGATTATTAACAATAGCATCAACATAATTCAACAAAACAATAAAATACTAGTTATATTTCAGTTTTTTTATGAACCATATAAATCGAATGGAAAATTCATGAAATAAAATCGATTCTTGACTCCCAACACTAGTCGTTATGAAACATAAATTATGCAATATGAATTATTCAGCCTGATTGCCAGTGAAAAGCAAACTCTATAAGAGTGACTAGTTAATTCATTATCATTTTAACAAGACCTCAATGCAAGAACATAAGTATCTATTTAAACAAAACATGAAAGGAAAATAAAAGATAACGAGGGCTGCTCGAATATAGTCAATAATCATTAAACACAAAAGCGGTTACAGACTGTTTTTAAAAGCAAATGGGGGGAAAACTCTATGGTCATTATAGGTTTCATACACTTCAAAGAAGTTTTACGTCAACTTATTTATTAATATTCTTAAGTTATTAATTACTTGCTAAAAATAAATTAACGTTTGATGATCGTGTCTTGAATTTACCAAGCACATTCGTTTCTAAAGCAGAGTAATATTTGAGTTAGCTCGCTCGGTCATTTTCCTATCATCGTACAGCAGATCAAATTGAGTTTGCCTTTCACAGTAGCCATTGTAGATCCTAAACTACTCTATACTCTGTAATTGCTTGACAATGTGAATGTTATCTGGTCTGTTCCGTTTTATTTAGTGTCTCGAATATGTTTTTGTACCAGAACTCGACCGTCTTGCCCCAGGCGCCGAGAGTTACATCGTCGAGTTTGAGCACCTCTATGAACATCTTCACGATAACCTCTTTGAGTTCCTAGAAAAGAAAAAAAAACAAATTAGGTAACTATTTATTTAATTTATAAACAGATGGATGTTGCATCATCATTAAATTAAAAGCTTGAAATTATACAAACAAGTTGAAACAAGAATAGGGTCAGTTGGTCAGTAAATTCTACACAAAAGCACAGTAATATTTATGATAATGTTACTAAAGTCAACATTTAGACCTCCAGTGAGTAGGTGAGTTCTATGACTTCACCAAAGTAGTTATCAATATAGGAACGAAGTTTGCTCGATCAACGAACTTATATTAATTGAATTGAATCTATAACTAACCTTTTATGCTAGTAATTCGCTCAATTGAATTAAATTAGCAATGATAAATAAAAAGTGAACTTTTGCAAAAATTATTATTGGTTGATGAACCGATGACAATACATTTTTAATTTAGTAGGTAGAGTACATACGAGTACGCCCGGGATCTTTTTATAATGTTTTTTTTCGTCAGTGCAAAAACATACTATAGAGTACAAACGTAGACGTACCTAAGTATTATGTATTTAATGTAAATAGAACCACACCCTCCCTCCGTGGTCCGTACATTAGTCTAATCCAATACATTTAACATGCAAATGAGCGTATCGGCCATATTTGCGGTTCGTAAATTGAATTTAATTCAAGCATCGAACGCTTCTCGCCGTCATTTTGGATTACGAACACGTCTATCGTATGAAGTGGTTGGGAAAGTTATATTTTATAAAAATAACCGGCAAAAAGGTCATTCCAAGCTACCAGTTATTATGCTATCAATTATTATGTTTTCTGAACCCTAACGCAAGTATTACTAATCAATTAGCATAGGTACCTATATTATACCTACTCTTTTACCTTAGAAGCAGTTTTCATCAGGTGGTATACTGACTGATGATATAGCATATCATATGGGTATTTAAATGCCTCATCAACTCATCTTTTACGACACTCATAAGAATTTAAGGAATGGGAGTTTTATCGGCATTTTATTTTGGTTTAGTCTGGATTTCTGCCCTGCTGATGGCTCGCCCCCTATTACATGGAACTTAAAAATAACTGGCGAAATGTGGGTGTACTATAGGTACACCTCTGACCAACCGTTCAAGGAAACAAGGCGTGATGTAATATATGTTTAGGCACTCATGTTAAAATTCTGATTCTTACTTGGAAATTCTTCTCCTGAATCTTTCTCCTGCGGTGAGACTCTCCGAGTTTGTTCATTATGGCGGCAACCACCTCAGGCTGGTTGAGGTTCTCCACTGCCAGGTTGAGTGACGTCATTAGGTTGATGACGTGTGCCTTGAACTGTGGGTTTGTCAGGTACTGGTCCTCAGGAGTATTCTTGATCATCTTGAAGAACTCTTTGCTCTCCGGGAAGGCGGTGAAGAATCTGGAAAGTGGGAAGGTTTCGAGTTATTGTTGTGGTCCTTTTGGGTTTGAATGAACTTGGTAAAAAGGGATGAGGTGAAAGGGTAAAAACTAAAAGTTCTTATACACAAAGCTACACGATTATCCTAGCAATTGACGTAAAAAAAAAATATCGCGCTATCCCTATTTATTGTTATTTTTTATACCCTGCTCCTTTAGTACCCTCCAGTGTCTACTCATCCTAAAATTACTCTCATAACTACTAAGTGCAACTCCATATTCTCATAAAATCGAAATTATCTTCAAAGTGGCCTGCCACGTCTTTGTGCATACTTCGATCGATATTTCGCGGTTAACGTTAGATGCATGGCTCTAATAGACACAAATGACTAAGAACGTTTTCTACTTTTACGTTTTCGATCAATACCTAAGTGAACTGTTATGTTTCTTTTGCCCGTGACTTCGTTCGCGAGCCTATAATCTTCCTCGAGAATGGGCTATACAATGCAAAAATATTTTTTCAAATCCGACTGGTAGTTCGGGAGATTACGCCCTAAATACAAACGAACAAACAAATTTTACTCTTTTCTCTTTATAATATTAAGTATAGGTAGATATATCCCATAACACTCGGCAATACTGTAGCTTTCCATTACTGAAAGAATTTTCGGAATCAGGTCAGTAGTTCCGAAGATTACTTCCTACATACCTACATAGGTACAAACTCACAAAATACCTTTTTATAATATTGCTATAGTATCTAATAGATAAAGGTCAAAAAATTCGTCATCGGTAGGTAGACAATTATTATTGTTTTTCAACTAATTAAATAATAAAAATTCAACTGTTTCCTTTTTCAAATCTTTAGAATTTTAAAACGGATTTTACAAGTCTTCGATGTTTGATTTCCTGATTAAATTAGTGATGTGCTGCATTTGTCGAAGTCTTTAATTTGGTATGGAACTCTAAAAGAACTTGTTTAGGTACTTGTTATTTGTTTTACAGCAGAGCACGTGCCAATTTGGCATCGCTTTCTTATGGTACCTAGTAGTTAGTATCATATTCTTACAATGTGTGGCGTTTGGGATATGGCCAAAGAATTTGAGTTTCGGTGGCCAGTCTGTAGTGAAAATGGAGAATAACTTCAAAGGATTTTTTTTATTTTTTATTATTGTCTTTAGCCAATTTCTTCACCGTCTACTATTGTATCCTCTTTATACCTCTAAAGTCCTCTATACGTCTTGCTTTATTACTCCTCTAAGAAAGCCTCAACCAGCTTTCTAATTACGCAACATATTTTCGTAAACGATAGCGACAAATCTGTTTCATTTTGACAGTTCAACAACATTCATTGCGTTATTTACGTTGCTCTGCAGATTTTATTTTCGAACAAACGGAGCAATGGATTAACAATCTGTTTAAAAACGATTCAGAGTCGGATTGATTTTGCATTACGTAATTAGGGTACTGATCTCAGTTTGTCATAAATTGGCTTAAGTTTTAAAAGACATACATTTTTGATTAACTCATTCATTTTCCACATTTGAGTGGCGTTTAATCACACAAACTTGCGAACTGAGACTACAAATCAAACACAGTGCCACATAGCTAGAACACGTTTATTAAGTCGTTCATAACCGCAGCTGTTTGTATAACGTTTTCCAACGAGAGCAGTTAAATGTGACATTTATGCTACAAAGACGTTAAATTTTAGTATGTACAGACGCCAACAGGTCAACCTACCCGAAACTGTCAAATTTTCCCAATCAACTTTGAAACTTACGCTTTAGTGATAAAGTTGAAAATCTATTAAAGAAATTTGACAGATTGTATTAGGTTGATGTGCTGGCGTCTGTACCTAACGTTTTGAATTTTGTTGATATTGCTAATACATAGTTTGAGTTTGTAACAGTTTTTCATAGTTTCGTTTCAATGTAGGTTCTTACATTCGTCGGCTTTCTGCTATGTCAAGCAATATATTCCGATTTTAACTAATGTCGTGCCCATCGTTTAAGATTGGTTATTATTGCCTAGTGGTGTGACCGTCAGACTGCCAAGTCTGACGGTCTCGAGTTCGAACCCAAGGCACGCACCTCTGACTTTTTGGATTCATGTACATATTGTATAATTATCACTTACTTAAAAACGGTGAAGGAAAACATCGTGAGGAAACCAGCATGCCTGAGAGATATTTCTCGGCGGCATGTGAAGCCGAGTCAGAGGCCCATGGGCGGCTTTAAAACTCTGATACCAGGTTAGTCACTAACCACACGAAAAGAAGAAGAAGAATACTTTGTTCAACCAAACATGCTCCATGCGACTCGAGTGACCTCTTCATCCTGATCAGAGACTTGATCAGGCTTTCCGAAATTAGAAATTTTTAAAAACACGAGTAGAACTGTAGATCTTTATAGATATCGAGAAAGTGACAGCAGAATGAACATTGCGTTGTTAATTTTGATTTCGTTATTTTTAATTTTTATATTATTACATTTATCACTTATCATTATTTTTTTTATCGTGTTTTTTATGGAAAATAATGAAATATATTTGCGTGAAGAATCTAAACTAAACTATCCTCAACTTTGAAATATTTGAAATGTACTTGAACGAACATTTATATATTTTATATTATATGTATTACTAGTTCCTCGCGGCTTCGCCCGCGTGGTGTCGGAAATAACTTTAAAAATGTGGACTGTCTTTAATTAAATCAATATTAAAGCAACTAAAGATACGGACTCTGACAAATACTTCCAATTAATTCCTTAAATCTCTTAAAAAGAGGTACACAAAAATTTCATTAAAAAGTTATCGCCTATTTCCCCCTTGGGGGATGATTTTACAAAAACGCTGAAATACGAACGCTTATTTTTTTATTTCTTACCAAAGCATAATTATCTACATTCAGACAATTAGACCAAACATTTTAAAACTATTTTTTTGGCATTAGAATCGTTCCCAGACCTCGTAGCATTAACCTTTTTTTAAATAATATTCAATGTACACTTCGCTACGATTTTAACGAAATTATCACTTAACTTTAATCTGTCGCGCGCGCAATTAGCAGACACAATAGAATTTTATTGTTATCTGTCTCCAATATGAGACACCAGTATTATAAAGGTTAAGACAACCATCAACTTAGTAATGCATTGTACTTATCATAAAATAGTGGAATGCACTCTACGAGTGCGACGTATGAACATAATGTTATGATTATGACACACTTTGATATACCTACATACTATTTGAAAAGTACGGTAATGTTTATAGTGCAGAATTCTTGGAATATGTTAAACATAGGGTATTGATTCGTGCCACTGGCTTTAAGTAGGTATCTGCAGTGCTATTCTGTAACCATCTCACCGTGAAAACTTAGGTGAAGTGAGTTGTCATTCCAACAGGGTGAGATGACACTGACATCTCACTCCACGCTCACTTTACATGTTTTTACGGTGAAGTGGTTACGGGAATCGACATGCTGTTTTTATAAGACAAGACGAAAAATGTGAAATATACAAGATGGAGATGAAAATACATACGAAAATAAATTCAACTGCATAAATATCGAATGACGTTCTCAGTCTGCATACGAAAATTCAATCAAAAATATATCCAAAAGTTTAGTCACTTTAAATAGTTGGCTGATCGGAAAAACCATAGTCGGCCCATCACTACTATCTAGTTTGTTTGGTAATTTTTTTTACTACGATGTATGGATTTATTTGATGGTTCCAATTATTTTTTTTTTTTTTTAATTTATTGTCGTGCTGTTGTCTATACATTGTAGAAGTACACTCTTCTACAATATAGACTTTCGACGTTTCTTGTTTCCTCTGAGATTTATTTTGACTTAAATTATGTTAATTTTATTGTCTGCCTCGTTGGTCTAGTGGTCACAAGCGCTACTGCTGAGCATGAGATCCTGGGTTGGATTCCCAGGTCAGGCAAAGTGTTATTGGGTTTTTTCATTAGTAGCA
The DNA here is from genome assembly GCA_963853775.1 of Xanthia togata. Lineage (NCBI taxonomy): Eukaryota > Metazoa > Arthropoda > Insecta > Lepidoptera > Noctuidae > Xanthia > Xanthia togata. The sequence goes on along the minus strand of OY970795.1, from coordinate 20,261,055 downwards.
GCGTGTTTGGATTTGTGCCCGGTTGATGGCAATAGGCTCGCCCCCTATTACATGGGACTTAAAAACGTAACTGGCGAAATGTGGGTGTACATACTATGGGTACACCTCGGCCCCTAACCCTTTGGGGAAACAAGGCGTGATGTTATGTTATGTGAACTACGGTGACAAAAGTCTCCGTTATTATACAGAAGACAGAAATAAACGTCTAAACAAGGAAATGGGGTGTTAGTACCCCCAAGCTAAGTTAGGAAACTATCAACGGGGTTAATTGGGTTGACATATCGATTTTCTGCACAAATATAGGTAAATGCTTCGTTCCACTTCACCTGCGAATATGAATTCTCAATCAAACAACGAGTTACCTATGTCATCATAGTCTAAACACCTTTTTGCTGTAGTATTTTTTCGACTACGTTTTGTTATTTCAGCGTTGTTGTTAGCATAGCAAGCTTAACACTTTTTTCGTACAGTTTTTCTGACAACGTTTTGTTATTACAAGTTAAACACGTATTTGTGCAGTTTTTTGGAAAAGCAAGTATGTTTTTGTAATTATTTCTATATTTGCCCAAATCGACTATGTTTACCATATCATTGAATGTTAAATCTACCTATCTAGGTGACAAGTAGGTAAAATATTGGTGAGCACCGTAAGAAATTCTCCTGTCAAACTAGTTATTATCATTGTAGCATTTAGTTGCTATTATTATGTTTAGGTGTGTAGGTTTATCTACCAATGACGTCATAATTAAAATATTATTTATGTTAGGTTACCTAAAATACCGATCTAATTATTGAATTATCTACGTCATTGATAAACAGACTCACGTCCAATATTGTTACAAAAGCTTTACAAAAACTTTAAGAATAATTCGTTAGTCATCCTGACACCACAATATTTTGCGAATAAAAACACGTTTACGCTCACAATAATACATTATTAAATATTTATTTATATACTTCTATTAATTCACACTTTGTGGACACACGTAATTTAAAATTGTGAAATTGTAAACTCCTGCGTCATGTAATTGAATGGAGGAGTTACTACTTTAATGCTTAGTTATCTAAATGCGTTTTTTTATAGGTATACTTACTTAGTTTCAATTTTGTATTAATTACGTATTAGGAACTTTTTGGATCTTTGACAGACATACCGGGTCGTTAGAAAACCAAAAGTCTGACAACCAGTCTCACCAAGGGGTATCGTCATATCCCTATGTAGTCTGTGTAACAGGCCAGGTATCGTATTACCCAGTAGCGGGTTGTGGAGTGCAGATTGGCAGTCGCTCCATGTATTAATGATTTTTAATGGTATTCAGTTGCAGTCGGTTAGACTGGAAGCCGACCCCAACATAGTTGCGAATAGGCAGGCAGATGATGACGTATTAGGTACGTTTTTGTGTATTAAGGATGAAATTATTTTTAATTTATCAGATTTAAGTAAGGAGTAAAGAATTTCGATGAAACTGCGAGGTTATATTGATCCGGCTCGAAGGACAAGGACAGCATGATTTGATACAAAATATATAAGGAGATCTTTGGAAAATTAGTATCTATGTATTTCAAAAGAAAGCACAAGTATCAAAATATAATATCCAAGGGTGGTGGGTGATAGGTAGGTACTTACGGGCCTTTTTCCCATACAACCACTCACTTTTAGCTGTCTATTTGGAGCTAAGCACGCGGAGCGCATAGCGGGTTCATTTGGGCGGGAAAAAGCCTCAAATAGAAAAGGAAAGCCTACCTAATTCAATAAATATCCTTTTTTGAAATGAAATGGAGAATAAATCATATATTTTGGTTACCGATTATTATTTAAATAATACAATAATAATTTAAATATAAAAATACGTATAAAATCACACCATAATAAATTAGTCATCAATCAAAAAAGATAATACTTTAAAAGTTGTTCCATTGACTCGAAATTTTTATTGATCAAGTGAAGTTATGATGATGTTTCCGGATGTCTCGACTCGACGATGAGCAAATTTTTTATGAAGCTGTATTTGGCAATCCTTGAAGTTAATGTAAACAAGGTTTAATAAGGTTCTTGAGTCTTGAACCTTTATATTTACGTACCTTGGCCTAAATGTATTGGCATTTTTTTTCTTATGTTCATTTTTTCGTATGAGATTTTTTGTTACCTGCATATAAAGTAATAATGCGTGGGTTCTGTTGGTTATAGAAACATTTTATTGCTTACGAGTTATTTATTTATTTACATAAAAAGATGTTAACCTGTATTTGTTTACTTTTGAGATAAAATAATTATTGGAAGTTCCATATCTCACTTAAAGAATTTCATGTGACCGTAAAGGGTAATCTTATTAATATTTTACGAGAATTTGTTTGTAATAGGGATGATACCTGGGTAAAAAAAAGAAATTCTAATTAATCCGTCAGTCAGATAGTAAAAAAATATTAGACACGTATTTTTTGCTTCATCATATGAATAAAAAATGACTTAGATAAAACGTATTAAAGTTGGGGAGTGGGGGTCTCTACGTCACAAGTATGTATAAAATCTACATAGGTACTCGTGACGTCGACGTAAAAGAAAAAATACGTGCGTTATTTTTTCATAATCTACATGACGGACAAAAACATTTTTTTAGTCATCATCCCTATTCAACGTTTACTAAATAAAATATCAATTAATTATAACCTAGGTTTATAATTTATTTTAATTAATTAAATGAATATACTATTATAATAAAGCGCAAGTTTTTTTTTTTTGAACGCGCTTATCTCTGGTAGGTACAGTCTGTTGTCAATATTATCTGACCCACCCTAAAAACAAACGAATTTGGACCCTCTGACATTAACAATAAGGTTTATTCAATTTAAATGAGCTTAACAGACAAGCGACGCGACGGCTTGATGAACAAATACAATAATAATACAGACACGCAAATTTGATCTTTAAAACGTTAGCGTTAGGTTATTAATTATGTTATAACTACTTGTTATAATATAATTAGTGTAATAACTTATTTTAATAACTATCTTCAAGTAATTCTGGTCTCGTGGTCTGAATATAAGACTGGGAAAAACAAGTTGCGAGATCAAATCCTGCGACAAAATAATTGTTTTGCTTTTAATTTAGAATTTATTACAAAACCATTTCTTGTTTATTGTAAAGAACTATAGACGGATAACCTTCAAATATAAACTTTCTAAAATGGTAATATTTTCGCATAATTTGTAATAAGTGGGTAGTTGAAAAATAAATATTCGTATTCATTATAAAACCTAAGGGTATGCAGTGACTACGCGCAAACATATTTTACCTTGTCTTACTATATTGCAAAAACAACGTCTCTTTAGAATTTTTTATTTTCTGTTTTATGTAGTTTTTTTATTATCATGTGTGTTATTATTTATTAAAAAAGGAACTGATAATAGGTGGACTGTGTTTTTGAACCGACATGTTGTTCGTCGCCAATCCAGCATCAAACCGCTAAGCCACAAGCACTTGTTAGAAACGTGCGAAATTAAAGATTGGGTTGTAATTATGTAGTGTGACTTAAAAGCTTTTCAACTTTAATGTCAACGAGATAATGATTAAAATAGCATAACAAAATGATACATAATGCCGGTGGCTCCGACAATGTTGGGTGGGTTTACCTTAACGTTACGTGTTAAAGATCAAATTTGCGTGTCTGTATTATTATTTTATTTGTTCATCGACTAACTAGTCTGATATGCTCATATAAATTGAATAAACCTTAATGTTACAAGCACAGGGTCCACATTCGTTTGTTTTTAGGGTGGGTCAGATAATGTTGACAACAGACTGTACAACCAGCCGGCTTTGAAAAATTCTTGCGTTTGGATAAAATGTTATTTAACATCACGCTACGACTTTTTGGAGCCGAGCAAATTGAAAAAGAGAAACGGATCAGAAATGTTCTCGTGTGATAATTCCCGACATCCATGCGGGCGGAGCCGCGGGAAAAGCTGGTCTGTTATTATAGGAATTTATTCAAACCGCAAATGATTGAACAAATCTGATTTACTTAAGGTCAACGGTTGATAACCTTGTGATAAATCCTTCATAATACGTTTGATCTTATGAAACAATCGTATGGGAAATTGCTCATTCATCTTCAAACTCAAACTCAATCCATTTATTTCAAATAAACCAATTACAGGTACTTTAGAACTGTCAAGGTGTCGGTCAGTCAGAAAGATGAATCTAGTTGCTCATTCCAGAGCGTACAGAAGAACGGGCAAGAAACTCCACGGTCACTCTTTTCAATCAAAATATTGGTTACATCATTCATGTTGAAATTATACATGTGAGAACAATGTAGAGAGACGTGCACGTTAAAAGCGTCCGTAATAAAAGTATAAATGAGACTGCAATCATGACCCTAAAGAGTACAGTGCAATATTACATTGGGAGGAGGACACCTGTGTATGCATGCTTCCTGGATTTATCCAGTGCTTTCGACCTTGTCTCATATGAAAAAGTTGTCTAACGAAACTAACCTGCCGCCAGAAATAATTAATCAGCATGGATTAAGGTATAATGCCAAGAAAAGCGACCTGTTATGGCACAAAACAAGACCTATGAAGTGGTACCACCAGTCTCGCTATGTGGTGCCACTCTAAACAGAGTCAAACAGTTCAAGTACCTTGGTCACTGGGTCACGGAGGATGGCACTGACAACTGTGATATTGAGAGGGAGCATTGGCCGTAAGATGCAACATGCTGGCCCGCAGATTTGCAAAGTGCGACAGCAATGTCAAGATAACTCTGTTTAGGGCTTATTGCCAGATCTTTTATACGTGCAGTTCTGGGCCAGATACACGCAGAAAGCGTTTAATGCCCTGCGTGTGCAATACAACAATGCCTTTAGGATACAGCTGTCGCTGCATCGTTTCTGTAGCGCGTCAGGCGACTTCTTTGCGATCATTCGTAAAAGATGCGCTTCACTACTGCGTCGGATGCGGGGCAGCGACAGTGGTCTTCTGAGTATTGTTGCTAGTAAGACCGAAGGCCGCCTTATGGGGCACCTGTGCGCAGTGTATGTACTGTTGCCAGGTGTCTCTGTGAGGTGGCGTAATTAAGTTATTGTGTGGTTTAGTCTGTTATACTAACATAAGTTGAGGAATACTAACAAATCTATGGGTTATACCTGAAATAAAGATAAATAAATAAATTCAAAAATTAAAATAAGCCGTGGCAGATAAGAGATGACCAGTCCCTACTGACGGCGCCCTTTCACGAACATGACGCATGGATCAGCACCGTTCAGCTAAACCATTTAGAAGGGAATATAAATCTTCATACTTCGCTAGTCCTATGTTACTTGGTGTCAGCGTAACACGTTTTCTTCTTCTACTCTGCCAATCGTCACGCTATCATTCATTCCCTTCTCGTTCATATCATGCCTCACACAATCCACCCATCATTTCGCTGGCCTGAAAAAAATAAAATACTCGCAGTATAAGAGCAATAATTAAAGTAACAGAAAATTAAGTGTTCCTTAATAATTTACATAGCATTATGTAGCTACAATTAAGTATCCAAGATGTTATTAGTTTTGTGACTACACATTGATACAATGTTATGGGATAAAGATTGTAGACAATTAAATTAATTCTTGTATCTATACGTCTTTTTAAGACTGATATGTATCTTATTTTGTTGAAAATTGCAAATTGAAGAAGTTATTAAAATAGTTATTGATCTCGTGCACTAGACGGCCACGATGACGACCACTGGTCGCACCGACCAGGGCCTCAAGTCTGCTATTACAATAGTGTCAGAATGGTCTATCATTGATTTCATAATTGTTGATTTTGACAAATTTGGTAATCTACTAATATATTGGCGTCATTGACTTTCCAATGGTCAGCCACTGACACTCCATTGAAAGAAATGGCAAATATTGGTAATCTCGTACATAATGTCAAATGAATGAGTGACTTAGGCGATAATCTCATAAAATTTTGACAGTTCCTTTGATCAGTGACCTACCATTAGAACGTCATTGTGCAGTCATTGCTTTTAATTCGTTACGAGTATCGTGTTTGTGGAATTTAATGATCAACCAATGACCGACCATTATGAATTTAGCAGATTACGAAATTTTAGCAAAATGACACACGATCCGTGGTGGAATGACGCATTTATAAAAATAGCAGACTTGGGCCCCAGGTAAACTATAAAAACCGATACGAATCGCGCACTTGGTCTCAACGGCCAACTAGCAGCAAACCATACAATAACCACTAGACGGCCACGATTACCCGGAGTCGTGGCCGTCTAGTGCGCGAGATCCTTAAAAGTTTAACAAAACAAGGCATTATCTACTATTATGAGTAGTTATTTTTATTTTCTAATAATAAATAAATAGGTAGGTACCTAACTACATTGATATTTAACGAAATACCTCCACCTCTACCTGTATAACCTCTACCTGTAAAATTATTATCTATTTATATTGGTTATACTGTGTCCCCAATTACATTTCAATTAATATAAAATCCATTTACCTAATGCTTAAATAAAAAGCGAATCGGTTACGTATATATAAATATGTAAATACGTATTAAGTCGATTCATGTCTCGCAGGACTCGCAGACACAGCCACAGATGAATATTATATGACTTATTAGATATTACGTTTACATAATATATTCTACTTATTATTAGCATTTGAAGCGTCTATTCCTTGTTTTTGTTTTAGGGACGTAGACAAAACGTTTTGTCCTCATGTGTTAAGAGGGAACAGGGCCTAAGATGAATTTGAAAAACAGATATTTGAATAAACTATTGCCGTCGTCTTACCTCAAGTCTGCCCCCGTAGAGTGCGATAGGGACAGCCGCAGCTCAGACTGATTTTAACACAAAAAAAATTGACGACATCGACGTTTCATATTCCCCTTTTTTTTCCTCGAAAACAGCCGATTTAATTGTTTTTACATATTTTTTAAGAAAGACTATGTTTAGGTTCCTATCATTTTCTTTTATGTTAAAAAATTTCGAATTTGTCTGGTAGACCTCTAATCACCCCTTATTTTCAAACACGTAACAGACTCAAAAAATGAGACATCAGTCAACTATACCTATTTATCTAACCGAAGTAAAATAATTCTCAACATAAAATACAATGAAAACATACATCCCATGCCTATTTCTGCTACGGTCATTATTTTTGTTCCCGACGACTATAGGTTACTGGCCTGATGTGGCTAGTGTAACCTATGTTGACTGTAGAGGTAGGTACGGTGCGGACACGTTAGAATGCCATTGTGGTAATGGTATTGTATGTTGGATGGAGGGTGGTTCACTCAAATAATTCTCAACTAAAGTATAGATCAGTTTCAGGACCGATCCATTGTGTGCCTGTTTCTGACAATATACCTAAACGCAAAGATATATACTTCCTAAGTAAAGCAAAAAAGACGAGAACTTTCTATGAGCTTTCGAATGAAAAATTCTCAGGCGCATCTTCGGTGCAGTGTTGGAGAACGAGCAATGGCGAACGCGGTACAACCATGAGCTCTACGAGATGTATGACGAAACGTCTTCAATGAGGAGGAAACTAGCAAGAATGGACGAGACCAGAGAATGGAGGAACCCAAACGTTTACTTGATTTGATAGTAATACAGATGGACCAGGCCGGCCCAAGCTCAGGTGGTTGGATGGCGTAGACCAGGGTTCACTAATAAGTTTAATTGAGGAACCGTTTTTAAAAATAATATGACTGTCGCGGTTTGTTTGGTAGAAGATTACTAGCATAGCAACCAAGATATTTTAAAAAATTAAGTAGTACACAAATATTGTGTAAGGAACAAAGCAAGTAATCAAAATTAATGTGCAAAATTTCATTTTTTACTTGGTATTGGCTCTCTGGCCCTGTCTGAAGTCTGGAGTAAAGGTGGTGTAAGTGTCGACGGTAGAAAAGACAAAGCGTGGGCAAAATTATATATATATTTTTTTTAAATAAACCAAGAGTGAGATAGTGGAAAAAAAAGCCTAGAAAACATACACAATGACATACATAAACTCACGCCTAGAAAAATAGGTATACATCACGTTGGAGAAATTTAATATACTTGACCAGGCAACCCCACCCGCGGCAGTAAATCCTAAGGTGATGAAATGATGAAAAAAAAAACATACAATTCGGAACAATGCTATACAGGTGATTTTGAAAAGTTTTGTGAAAACTTAAACCCGTAACGAACCCGTTAAAAGGGTGAAACGGGGCTGAGTAATTTTTACGCGTACAAAGTAGCGGACCAAAGCCAGTTCAAATAAATATTCACAGTCTTTCAATCAAATCACTCCCAAGTAATCTATACAGCTTTCAGGAACTTGAATTTCTTTTGTATTCATGCGAAAAGGGCAGTTATAAAAGAGCAATTTCGATATACATTAGCATGTTGAATACACGTGCCTTTACATACGATCCAGGGATAATATTATATGGCATATAATATCTTATTTTACTTAAACAGAGTGCTCTGAATTGTGAAAAAAAAATTAGGTAGGTTAGTCTTCTTCTTAGCGTGTCGATAGCAATCTAAATAGACTCGGTCCAGAATTCGGCGACTTGTTTGGCGCCATCACCAACGTCCATTAGTTCCTGTAACGTGCAGCTGACAGGACACACAGGACACGATATTAAGTGTCCCATCGTTTGTGGAACTGCACCACATTTACCTTCCAAGGCGGAGTCATCTATGAATCTCCACCTGAACAGGTTTTCCTAGCTTCGGCCGACCTGGGTCCGGAGTCTGTTTAAAGACTTCCAGGTTACCCAAGGTAACTCATGTCCAGGCGGGAGGTCTTCAGCGGGTGGAACAAAGTTGGTGGGTTTGGTAAGGAAGCACCGGCTCGCCACAGCTTCACTCTTTCTTCGGATCGTTCGCCTGTGAGCTGACAACACATTTTTAAAAACTGTTTCGGCTTTTCAGCCTTTGTGGCGCAAGGATGTTGTCGTGCATAGGGTGTCGTGAGTCGGAGACCATTTTGGCTCTTTCACTGGAGGCTGCCACCGCTCTGCGAACCACTGGTGGCGCTAGTGGATACAGCATTTGTACCGGGGTCGGTTTTAGGCAACCAGTGATGGTCTGATGTTTCATTCAAAGCTGTATCCACCAGTTTTGCATGGGCCGAACGACGCGAATTCTCCCGCAGAAAAAGATAGAGCCAGTCCCGTAGTCCGCATAACGTCAGGCGAAGCACCCCACTTCGATGAGACTAGTCGACGAAGAAGGCTGTTGCGAGTGTGTACCTTCTGCTTGATGTTCTTGCAGTTTTTGCCGAATGTTAAAGACCTGTCCAGGGTGACACCAAGATATTTAGGGGAGTTGCTGTGCTCGATGGGTACCCCACCCCAAACGATGTTAAGTTATTGAGGTAGGTTAGTTACATAGACAAACTAGTTTTTCAATAACTGGTTTTTTTTAAACGTTTTAATGACGTAGAAATGATCGTAAAATGAAATTTTTGGATTTTAGTTTTACCCACCCCCAGTTGACACTCAAGGCAAACTGAAAGCACTCATTTTCAATCGTTCGTCATTAATTGTCCTAGTATGGAATGTAACTGAATTTTAACTATGTAGATCAACAATAAAAGTTATAGAAAAACTTACTGTTTCTTTTTATAGTTTTTTTTTGGATTGATCAATATAAAATGGATATAGTTGCACATTATTATGAGGTTATTAAAGTTACCAATTCGAATATCACTCCTTCCTTAATTGCTATCTAGTTCACAATTTTATTGTTTTTTTTTATACATAATAAGATTAAGAAGGAAAATACTAGTTTACTATTTATTTTATTTTTTCTAACTAAAACAATTAATGCAAACTAAAATGTAGCATCGAAAAATTCATCCGCATCACTGTCGACTGGTAGTGGTATCTAAGAGACTGGCAGCAGCCCTTTATTGACTGGCAGCATTGCCACGTTGTATGGCAATGCTGCCAGTCAATAAAGGGGAGGGGGGATACGTAGTACCTGTACGTTAATGAGTAAATATTATAATCACACTATGGCAGGACATAATTAGAGTGACATTTAGCTAATTACATAATGAATGCCTCCCGGTTTTGCTACCAGCACGATTTGTGTGCATAGGTTCATGTAATTTACTGATATGGTATAGGATTATTTCTGCAATGCACCAGAATACAGTGGTGCACTATTAGGTACACCTCTACCAAACCCTTCGGGTGTTACAGGCGTAATGTTATGTTATGCACCAGAATATTGCACAGTCCACTGAGAAGACAAGATTTTCTATTTGTTTTTCAAGCTACTGATTAATAAAGAGATTTTTCTGCCACATTTTGGTGAGACATATCACACATCAATATGACAATCGTGTAATCCCATCCTTATTAGCGAACAGATCTTTTAAACTTATCAGAAGATATACTTATTAAAAGATCCGTTCGCTAATACTTCTTACTTTACTAGGTATTCAGCAAGTTTGTAACATGAGAGATAGTAACAGTTACATAGATATGTACTCAGTTCTTCCTCTTCAGAATCATCATCATGATTCAGCCGAAAGACGACTGCTGGACATGAGGTCCTCTAAGCATCGCCACATTGTAGGTTAACATTTTATTCATACTGTATATAGGATTAGTTCTAACTTCTGAGTCACGTTTGCCAAAACACGCCCCTATTCCTAATACCAGAATACTAAGTGCCGACTTGCCCAGTAGGTACGGAAGGGAATGCCGTCCGTAAGGGTGGCTTTACACCTGTCATAGTAACTAAAAATTTCTGTGACGATTTTACTTCTTGTTGAAACTTTGAAAGACCTAATTGATGTTGGTTTATATCTTTATTTACGTGTGCCGATAACTCAGAATTAGACTTAAGCCCTTATAATTATTAACGTTGCTGAAAGCTATGTAATAAATTAGCGACTGTTTTACCATAAATGTTTGCCATTTAAACGTGTCTTAAATAGGTAACGTTTATAAACAAACCCCTAGATGTGGCGCAAGAATTCAGCCAATTGTTATTGAAAACCAAATTAGGTTTTTTTTTTAGAAGAAGACAAGTCATCATATTGCAGTTTATAATTATTATAACATATAAATAAAAAATATTTTTTTTACGAAAAAACTTAAACTGACAATAGAGAAGTTATACAGAATGGTGTATACAAAAGGTAGGTAATAAGGTCAAGTCCAATAAGAGTAGGTACCCTGCCCCCCAAACTAGGAAAATCCTGTATCTTGGACGACAGTGACTTCGAATACATTAAGGTCGAGCAATCATTGTGAGCGTACAAGTAAATTTAGAAATATAATATTTAAATGGTGACTTAATAAGTTTGACTAATTAGTATTTGTTTTGTGGTTTCTCTTGTTTGGATTTGTTTTGTTGTTTCTCTTGTCAGCCTGCGGTATAATTAATTCAACATCACATGGCAAATAATGTGACGATTGTGATGAATAGGTATTTTTAGTCAAAATATATGTAAATAAAAATGTTAGTTCTTGAAACTTTTATTGTTTGTTTTCACTGTTGCTACAAATAAGGATATATTTTTGTGTAAGAAACATCCGAATAAATAGACATTCCAAGGCTGGAAGGTCTTTTTCTTTTTATTCGGAGGATCCTTTTTGGTGAGGGTGTGAAGACGCCCTTCGCATTAGGGTCGACGCTCGCGAACAGGTGGCACGTCAACAATGTCGGAGCTGAAGGCATGACAGAGGAGCAATAAAAAGTATACGTACATAATGTACCGTCTATGTAGGGCACAACGGCAGAATCTTCAAGGCTACGCGTGCAATACCAACGTAAATACCTACCCGTAATGGAAGTGGGTACCTACATAGAGCCACTTAGCTTCTCGCAATCCTTGTAGTTAGGGTTGAGTATACATACTTTGTAGGAGTGTTCCATTTATGTACGTATTCATAAGATTTGACTTTCTTTATAAAAACTTTGCTTTTCATTTTAATGAGCCTGCATGACATCTATGTTTAAATATTTACGCGGGTTATGATTTTTTTTGAGTTGAAAAATCAGTTCATAATTGTTTCAATTTCAAGATTTTTTGCGTAGATGATATTAGTAACTGTGACGCCTATTATGGATGATTAACTACACGTAGCGAAGTCCAGAGTTCCTAGACAAGTGGAAATCGCTTTCAAACCGTTTCGTATTTCTGCAACGACTTTCAACACGATTGACGTTATATGCTTTTCGGTAGTATACATTTTGACTTTTCCATCAAAGTTGTCGCTCATAGAATGTGACTTTGTCTAGTTAACCCTTCAGGAGCTAGTCAGCTAAGACTTGACTGTGAAAATATGAAAAACTTGGTTAAACAGAAGCAGGTCGTGAATTCAAAGCTTTTGTTAATTTATCAATAATCCGATACAGGGACAAATGTATCTGGATATTCGCCAACACCTGTACCGAACAGTATCGTAAATCACATTAACATAGCTATTAAAAATGGCCGGCAGTAGTGGCTGTTGAACTATTAACAGTGAAGGGCTACGGCCCGTTATTGCTACGAGCGGTCACTTGGGCTTGATTGATTTATTGGCGGGTAGATACGTGCTACGTTAAGCTCGGTAGGTACTTTTGTACTTATTGAAAATGTGCGTAGACGTGAGGAGAAGGGAGACGACGGTACGACGATAAATGACGGACGAATATTTAGTCACTTTGGCAAATATTCCTCATAGTCAGCCGATCACTATTTAGTTTGTTTGAAAAAATCATACAATTACGATGTTAGGATTTTTATTTGATATTTCCAAAATATTCTTATGCATACTATAACCAGTATTTTCATTTATTGTCGTATTGTCATCTCCAGATTACATATTACGGAGAAATAACACGGATTGCGTTGTAGGTGTTGCTATAAAAACGGACAGAGGAACACTCAATATGTTTATAACTTTATATATAATCTTCGGAAGTAATTTACAACTCTTATTTTAAAGAATTCGTTGTTTTATGGGTTATTTATTTGTTCTTAAGTGTGTCAAGAATTCAAGATTTGTCGCGATAAAATAACGTTTAAAAGTGTAAAAGCAAACGTTTAAAAATAATGTGTCTGAAAACATTAGGACGCACTGAAAAATATTTTCCCTAATTTACTCAATTTAAGTGAGTTGAAATACATATACACCACGCTTGTATTCTCCAAAGGGCTAGTCAGATATATTACCAGTTATGTAAGCTTTATGTAGGATGACGCATCTCAACCAGTGTCCAGTGTCTCAGTGTAAGATTGTTTAAATAAATAAATAATAAATAAATAACCCCAGACCTATATTTTAAATTCCATGATATCTTACCTCTTGAGTAGTTCAGCACCAGTATTGACCATGTCTGCGTTGACAGGCACCCAGGACTTCTGCACCAGGTTGATCTCTCGCCTCGTAAGCCCAGACACTGGGTTCACCACGTCGGGGTCTCCGCCCCACCAGAAGTAGCTTAGCCAACCGCCCATTGTCACCTGAGAAGAGAAAGAAGGGTTTTTAGAATGGGAGAAAACGTACTTGCAATATAACGTCACTGTTTTCACTGAAAGGTTGGGTAGAGGTCGTTAAATTGACAACCTACATCAATTTGCCGTGTTATAGACATTTAATGCAACTGTCAAAGAATGACAGTTGTACAGATCATTTAAGTAAGGTAGTCCATTGGCTGAACAATTAAATTTTCCTGAATTTATCTAGAGTACCGTTCAAAACAGCTGTTTAAATTAAAACATGGCGGAATGCTCATAATTATGCGCGAATGCTCACGGTGTGAACACACCTTTAGAATGTAAAATATTATGATTCTTATTGTTTTAGGCTTGATTTGATTGTATTGCAAGCGTGGTTGCCGCGTAGGTACCTAGTTAGTTATAGTTGTTAGATTGGGTTCGTTTTTCAGGTAGACATTTTTGGGCAACTTTGTGTCCAAAAGGCACAGATAGACCCCTAGTACTAGTCAGTAAGAATGCTTTGTACCTAGGTACGCCAACATGGCGGGTCACCGTATCTCAAATTGTACAAAAACGATACTTTTTGCCTGGGAAACCTATTTGCTATAATTTGTTCAGAATTAATTTAAAAACAAATTCACTATTCAGTTTGAAGCCTAAATTACCGGATGTGCCATTCACAATGTAATTCGCAAAATTACTGTAATCTACATAATTTACCTAGCTACCCATTGCAAATAAGTAAATAACTACCAAATGGTGTGAACAAATTGTATATTTTCTTGTCCGAGTCACTGAGATTTTTTTTTGTCAAATTACTGACTGCTAGCAACGAATAAATAAGTATACCAATTGATTAATTTACATTTGCATATGCGACAGCCAATTCACTGTATAAAATGGACCTTGAGATAATCAGCTGAATTGACTACTTTAATAAATGGCTCTAATGTATTTAATAGATGCACTGTTACAAACAAAATGATGTTGTTACCAACTCAAAATTTAGTGGAGTTCTGACACAGTCAGAAGGCGTCGCGGCAGACCCCGTGGAAGATGATGGGATGAGCTGTTCACAACAAATGACCAGTGGTTTATATAAGCCCTGGATCGAAAGAGCTGGAATTCCTGGGGAGCCTTTGCCCAACAGTGATGCAGGCTAACAGTAATAGTAACTCAAAATTTACTGAATTAGCTATTTACAAAAACCTATGAAAACTCACGATCAATATATATGTTATGTAGGTAGGTACCTATATAAACTTGAGTTTCTTTGAAAACTAAGTTGTGAAATTGACATTGTGGTACAGAACAGAAGTGAGTTCTAAATATAAATTATATGAAATTGTTAATTTGAACGTGGTTGTAGTGGCTATAGCAATAGGGATGTTGACTGTGTTCTTATCAAGAATGCATATTATAAAATTAAAGACTACGTTGAAGACAAGGAAGTTTGGCAATAATTCCTTCTGCACATGTGGCGTCCATGGTACCTCATTAACGGTAAATTATGTAAGAGTCTATTAACTGCTCCCAAATTACCATGTTTATATATATATATATTTTTTTTTAAATTCTTCCTTGACATAATAACGCTATTATTTGACATTATATACGAGTACCTACAATTTAATTTCAACTCTTTATTAGTGGCTTTTGTGGACATGATGATTATTTAGATTTGTTATAGCTGTAATAGCAATCACGTCATTTCGTTTAAAATACATTTTTATTTTTGTTAATTTATTTATCTTTATATAGATTTTTTTATCTCTATTTTGTGAATGTGAGAACGCTGTAGGCTTAGTGGACTGTAGAATTGTTGACCATCATTATTTTGTTAAGTACCTGGTACTTATTGAAAGACCTACACTGTCCTATCATACTTAATAACACTGATAATTGAAAATATTGTAAAAGTCCATTATTTTTAAAAGAGTAACCGTGGAGTTTCTTGCCGGCTCTTCTCCATAGGAAACGACCAATTGGAACCATGCACCTAGCTTTTGACGTTTCATAAGTGCCCTTGTAGGTTTATGTGAAATTAAATATTTTGAATTTGAATTTGACTGGGAAAAAAAATCGATTTAGTCGTCGTCAGTGAGATAGTAAAAAAATATTTGACTCGTATTTTTTGCTTTATTTGTTGTTATAGCGGCAACAGAAATACATCATCTGTGAAAATGTCAACTGTCTAACTATCACGGTTCATGAGATACAGCCTGGTGACAGACGGATGGACGGACAACGAAGTCTTAGTAATAGGGTTCCGTTTTTACCCTTTGGGTACGAAACCCCAAAAACATGGAGAGTAACATAATATGAAGATACAAAATGACGGAAACATATGTAACATCAAGTTTCAGAGAAAGTGAAGATTTGCCTATTTTCAGTAGATACTGGAATTACGAAGATTTCATAGAAAACACTACAACCCTGAAAACTCCAACTGCCAAGTCTTAGGTCTCGAGTTCGAAACCAAGGTACGCATATCTGCGAAGCAGTAATGCTCGCGAAGGAGGAGGTGGAACGCGTGAGGGATAGTCAAAATTCGCCCCCTCACGCCCCTAGCCGCCGCAGGAGACGCCTTGGGCGTCGAGAATCAAAAGCCGATTCCCGGCAACCGTAGGCGCGGGCTTGCGGACGGTGAGCGATGGGTAGCTCACCGTCCGATAAGGACCAGGCCCAGGTCGACGGCGCGTTGTGTTCCACGCGCGCCTTAAAGAGATATCAGCAACTGAAGGGGTCCGATAGGACCGATGCCTGCCGGGGTTACGGGAAAGTCCGAAAGGGATACCCTGGCCCCTGGCAGTGGCAACGTACAGGCAACTGAAGAAAGACGGGTGGGTTTTTTAGTCAGTAAGAATCTGACACGACCTCCCGCTCCACCCAGACCGGGAGAAGTTATTTGATAATATCCCATCCAAAAAAAAGACACCTCTAACTTTGCCGATTCATGTGCGTATTGTATAATTATCACTTGCTTCAAAAACGGTGAAGGAAAACATCGTAAAGCCTGAGAGATATTTGGATGGCTTGTGAAGCCAAGTCAGAGGCCTGTGGACGGCTTTAAAACTCTGTCACCAGGTTAGTCACTGACCACATGGAAGGAAGAAAAATTGCTATGCTACCATTTATTTAAAGAAACAGAGAGTATCAGATGTCATTTTTTTTTTAACGAACGTGTACGTTAATGGGAAACAACTTATATCACTGCTGTGACAGCTACAACTTAACCGGCTTTTTCGAAATAAAAATAACTAATGAGTCATTGAAAAACTATGAAGTATAGTAAATAATAATAATTGAACATGGACTACTTAGGAATCAAGTTTTTTTGTATAAAAATTAAACAAGTACCTAGGATCAAATAAATTCTATGCAATGTGCTATTTTATGTCTGGAGGAGCTCGTGGCTAAGTAATAACAGCCGCACGGGTCGATCCATCAGGTTAAGCTACGCTTGTCGGGTTTGGTCTGTGGATGGGTGACCATCTTTACATACCGAGACTCCTCCGAGCCTTGGAAAGCACGTTAAGCCTTTGGTCTCGGCTGTCATTCGTGGATCTTTGACAGTCGTTATGAGTCGTCAGAAACCCGAAAGTCTGACAATTAGTCTTATCAAGGGGTATCGTTACTGGGTTGTGGAGGTCAGATAGGCTGTCGCTCCATGTAAAATACTGGTGTTCAGCTGCATCCGGTTTGACAGAAAGCTGACCCCAATGTAGTTGGGAAAAGGCTAGGCAGATTGATTGTGCTATTTTATGTCTCGTTTTAAGTAAAACTGCAAGATTTTCCGTTAAAATTTCAAACGTGAGAGGATCCGGCTTATTTCAAATTAACAAATCAAATACGTTTATCAATTTTGCACAAAGACCAGTTTATATTCAATAATGAACTATTACTCATAATTAATGTACGCGACTCTACATCAAAGACACACCTAAGTTTTGGTGCTGAGTTGTAATTGAGAGGTCATACAAACTCGGATGGAGTTTCTATGACCTCTCAACTTTGAACTAGTAACTCTACGACTTTGAGCAAATACAGCATAAGGGCACACATACAACACACACACACACACAAATCATATAAATAAAACAAGCAAATAAATCTATGAAAATTCACGAATTTCCACGAAAAGCCTACCTTTCCACTCTTATCCTTCTTCAAAAACATAGACACAGCAGTTAACAATATCAAAACCGAGGACAGATAAACGTACAACATTTTAACACAAAAAATCACAAACGAATAAATAAAACGACCGGTCTAAACGAATTTAAGTAACAAACTGAAGCAGTTCCAACAAGTTGTTGACGTTTAACTAAAACTTGTTTAAATACCTAAAAGTGAAATTTATCTCGGTCACAAGACGAACAATAAATATTATAGAAACAGGTTGGAATCTTCGTGACTCAGGACGACAGGGGTGACGTAGTTTATTAATGAATTCTGATGGTTTTATAAAATGTCTCGTGTGCCGTCTCGATGGATCCTTTTGAGAATGAATGGGGAAACCTCTTGGGGAAATGAGTCATAGAGCGAGCCCCTTTGATGACGCTTCATTATATCATACCTAACAGTTATGCTACTGCGTCGGTAGTAGCTCCTAAATACCGTCGTTAGAACTAGTCACCCTCCTCATCTTTCGCCTGACGTAGGTCCTCACCGGACACGGTTGTTTCGGGGGGTTCCTTTCCGGATAAGGCGGGAGGAAACGTCTGGGTGTCATCATTGCGTGGATCACCCGGAGGATACGGTGGAGCATATGGTGGAGGTCTGCCAAGCTTGGGCAGAGCATCGCCGTGACCTCGTGGCGATCGGTAGCGGTGATCTCTCGCGTCCGGCTCTGGTCCAGGCCATGGTACGGAGCGAGAGGGCATGGGAGGCCGTCACCTCCTTCTGCGAAGCAGTAATGCTCACGAAGGAGGAGGCGGAACGCGTGACCGAGAGGCAAATTTCGCGCCCTTACGCCCCATAGCAGCCGCTGGAGACGCCCTGGGCGTCGGGTATCGCAGGCCGGTTCCCGGCAACCGTAGAACGGGAGAAGTTATTTGATAATTTCCCACCCAAAAAAAAAGGTAGAACTAAATGCGAAAGTGAGTTTGTTTCGGATCAAGATATATGCGGGTGAAACCGCAGCTAGTTAATTATAAGTTCAGGCTCAGGATGTTTTCTTTCACCTATTTCAGTGATGTCCAAGATAAAAGACAAGTTACGATTTTAAAAAGGCGGCTGTAAACTTGTGACAACCGATAGGTATGTAAACAATTTCTTGATAGCTTGTTTCGTTTGAATTGTTGAGTATTAAAACAAGTTCGAAAAAGATAAATTATACAAATTAATGGTAAACGGCGACGAAATAATATACTGACAATCTACCATAAATGCATATTATTTACCTAACAGGAAAAGTTTTAAAATACACGTGAGTCTATCTAACAAGGGATATTCTAGATATTATTTTGAAATTGTGAAGGACAACAGCTTAGAACATCATTTCGAGTTTGACCACAGATTTGTACGGATGGGACACTCCACAAAATCAATGAAAAACGACTCTTGCTACGACAAAATAAAGAAAATGATTAAGGCCTAGATGATCTCACTGCCATTTTGTCGCTAGATGGCGACACATCCACAATTTCGAACATTTTCAATTTTTACACCTAACATAGACATTTTTAATAAACAACTTTATTCCGAGTAAAGATAATAAAATAACTCAGAAGATTAGTAATTTTCTTGGTATTGATAAAACCTATTACAAATGACTTATTCTTTAGCTGGAATTCAGACCAACCCTGAAGTCTACTAGCTCGTTTATTTACCAAATCTTATCATATTTGTTTCCCATTCGCTACTCCAAATTAACACAAACAAAAACTGTGTAACTAGGTGCAATAAAATTACGTTGATTATATAAGACTTAGACACACGGCATAACACAGTGTGTCAATATTTGCGTAGGTGGAAATCACATGGTCCTAGCTAACAAACTGAACTAACATTACAGTAATCGTTGTTCGCGAGGGCTTCGTTTGTGTCATGTGGTGTGGTTTATTACTGTTGCTTTCTATTTGTACGTACTGCTGATAGGATTAACAGAGGCAAAATAAAAGGATTAATATTTTTGGGAGATAAAGGTCACAATTGTCGATGATAACCGAAAAGGCGTTGATTTGATACTGCCATAATGATCAAAACTTCAGAAGTAGCTGAAGGCATACATTAGATTACTATTTTGCACGAACAGGAAAGTGTGACTCCGATAAATCCGGCAAGAACCCAGGTGAAGTTATTGTGTTTAAACTAGAATTATAAGTGGCGAGGTAGTCTGAAATTATCACCATGTATCTTTGAGGACTCCCATGCGCACTGCTGACAGTACACATCTAAGGACCAGCCTGGATAGTACAACAAAGTCAAAAAGACGAAGCTTACAACTTGTGACGTCTACATATTTGTAGGTAGTTTGATAAAAAGTTTGGTCAAAAGATTTTCCAGTCTCCGCAAGAGATGATGAAGAAAAAATGCTAAACACTTAAGTACCATAAAGTAAAAAACAGCAGGCTAATACTACTATTAAGGCTGTTTGCTGTGTGTTATCGAGAATGAGATGATGAGAAAAGGTCTTTGCCCTGCAGTGGGACAGATGGGCGCTGAGCAGACTAGCATTTTTTTCTTCCTCAGATGGGAGACTGGAAAATCTTTTGATCAAAGTTTTTACCAAACTACCTACAAGTATGTAGAGGTCACAAGTTGTAAGCTTCGTCTTTTTGACTTTGTTGTACCATCCAGGCTGGTCCTTAGATGTGTACTGTCAGCAGTGCGCATGGGAGTCACACTTTCATGTTCGTGCAAAATGGTAACCTTAAGCCTTCAGCTACTTCTGAAGTTTTGATCATTATGGCAGTATCAAATCAACGCCTTTTCGGGTATAATCGACAATTGTGACGTTTTTTTTTACGTGAGCGTAGTCGCTTCATCTATCTTATTATTACTATGGAAAATTTGTCCGCGAACAATTTGGAATCGTATGGATGGAAATCCCGGCAATTTTGTACGCGTGCGCGTTACATTTCCACACGATTCCAAATTGTCCATCGTCTACTCAGCGCCTATTAAGCTGGTATTATTATTATAGCTGATTAGTTTGAAGCCAAAATTTCGCAATACGTCAGGACCTTGGAGATAGGTGTCGAGTCACCTTTTAGAGGCGTAATGGCTTGTTTATTTCGCCTACGAGTAATTACAATGAATCCTATTTCCCTGCAATAGATTTTTACGAGTGCGGGGTATCATGTTACAAATACGATGTTTTTTATTGCCAGACTTGGTTAGAAAATAATAGAGTCTGGCTAACGAAAGTTGGCCCCAGAATATTGGCGGCAAATTTAAAAAATACATGCATGACAACACTAAAATTATACTATGAAAATTGGAATAACCTACTTTGATACTTGGTAATTCATTATTAAAAATATCATATATATAGTTTTTCAATAAGGACGCTCGAACTTTAGCAGCGCATAGCGGCCATTTCGGTAATGCGATTGCTACCAAATTTGGCATGAATATATATTTTGTCGTGACATTTCACCATGGAACGCTACACGCTTCAACAACGCGTAGAAATTGTGTAAAATTTATTATCAAAACCTATTCGCCTACGTTCTGTGCGTTGTGTTCAATTTATGGCGTTCATCGTGTGAGTTAACACCGCTCGATTACTTTCTGTGGGGTTACATGAAATCTTTAGTGTACGCAGATAAACCACAGTCAATTGTTGCCCTAAAGGCCAACATAACTCGCGTTCTTCGTGAAATTGACCATTTATGCGAAGACGTCCTCCAAGATTAGTCCACCAGAATACGCCATCTACAGCGGAGTCGCAGTGGCCATTTGGCTGATATTATTTTCCACACATAATGTCATTGAATATTCTTTAAAATGTTATAAAAATTGTAGTAATATCACTTAAACAGGTTGTTTTATTTCATTTAAGTTCGAGCGCTCTTAATGAAAAACCCTATATATAGACAGTATAAGAACATTATGTTAGGGAAATAAAGAAACAGAATTTATCTACACATGTATTAATTTTTGATATGTATCAGGTTTGTAACGGGATTTTAAGGATTTATTGATCTGGTATAGGTGTTAGTATATGAGGTAAATATGAGCGGAATCCGAAAATAAGTAGACAAATAAAATACGATAATATTCCATACATAATAACTTAGTTTTATTCATCGTAATCAAAATCAGATTCTAACACTTCAATGCCAAAAGATTCATCACTGTCACTAGTATCGCTGTCTCCAACATTTATAATAAAACTTTCTAAATTTTCTTCTGTTATTTTATCACGTTCTTTATATTTATTTTCAACATGTATTACATGATCAGTAATTTTCTTCCAATCCTGTGAACTTACGTTTTCAAATGAATCTTTAATTATTTCTTCTAATGCAGCTGTAGTAACTGCAATATTTTTGCTAGCCACTTTACGTTTTGCCAAACTCCACACAAGCTCGATCGCATTTAAATCACAATGGTAGGGTGGAAGTCTCAACACCTCATGACCACATTGATTTAAAATTTCATCAGCTTCATATATTGGATTAGGCGTATTTCGTTTTACAATACACAACAGCTCTGCTTTCGTGTGGTAGTCCTCATATTGAATTCCATTATCACGAAGCCACTCTCTTATATTACTTTTACGTGTTTGTGTGTTCGGAACCTTATTTATAATTACCGAATGGTAACTAGCATTATATATTATGATTACACTTGGTTCTTCCAAATTTGGTATAAGTTTTTCTTTAAGCCATTTATTAAAATTTTCAGCATTCATGTCATGGTGATAATCAGCATTTTTTGATTTAGTACTAAACACTAACAAAGAGTTTGGTACGGGGCCTTTCTCTGATCCAGCATGAACTATAATGTACCTTTTCCCGGTTGAAACATTTTCAATTGCACCACTAGTTGAAGGACCTTGCCATGACTTCTTAGGCTTGTAGTTTCTATGGACATAAGTCTCATCTAAATAAATGATTGGCTTGCCTTCTGCACGTTTTCCTGCTATAGTTCTTAAAAATCTATGTCTCCAAGCAGATATGTCATAGCGTTCTATTAATACAGAACGCTCATTTTTATTATTTTTAAATTCATAGCCATTGGCTAATAACAAGCGGCGCAGAGTTTCTCTGCATCCGTTAAAATCAATACTTTCTTTTAACTCCACCAACAGTGTCCTCAGTGTAGGAACTCGTTTTTTAACAATATAAAATTCGTTTATCTTGTTACGCATAGCATCTATGTCACAGTTATCTAGGTTAGACACAGTAGGTTTCCGTGAGCGTTTCTTTCCTGGGGTACTCCAGACACCTTCATTTACTGCACCTTCCCTTTTTACTCTCTTTAGTGTTCTGACACTCACTTCTGCAAAGAAGATATACAAAATATGTAATTAATTCTTGGTTTGCGTAAATGCAAAGGTTTTTTTCGGCATAATTTCAAAACACCAGTGTATAGTAAAAACTTACCAGTCATTGAAGTTATTTCTTCTAAGTACTGATTCTGGGTTATTATTCTATCTTTCTGCTCTAATTCAGTGAGATTTTCTATAGTTCTTACTATTTCATCAACTCCTTCGACATCTTGCAGATTCTCTGTTAAAGAAAGTTAATCGTTTTAAAATTACCATTGTATGTATTTTAATTGTTTTTTTTTTCCTCTGTTATATATCGTTTTGTATGTACAATAAAGCATATAATAAATAATAAATTACCAACAAAAATACAGCAAAAATTCATTATGAGTATATACGTAAAACATAGGTGATGTTATTAAAATGAATACGTTGACTGATGCGATGTACGAATGAATGAATATAATTAGTTTTATTCAATACGAAAAAGCGAAAGTAACTTATTTGTAAGGATACGTAAATTATAAATCAAAATTTTATTAAGACGACTGGATAGGTAGGTGTTCAAAGTATCAAAATAATATTGTCTACTAACCTATGAAATTCAACACCACACGTAGACAATCTTGTTTTTGACAACCAACCAAGGATCTTGACTTGGCTTGCGAGGTTTTCGACATGTGGGATGTGGACTCAGCGATCATTGTGCCGATAGTCGTATCAGCCAATGGCTTAATTGCCAAGAGCCTCGACCAACACCTAAGGAGGCTCTCGTTGGGCAGCTGGATTAAGGACTTGTTTCAGAAAGCGGTACTCCTAGACATGGCTCGCATTGTTAGGAGGTTCCTCTCTCTGGAGCCCTGACCGCCGGTAGCATGGACCCTGTTCCCGATACCGGTGGGCTACTATTTTTATATATATTTACGTGTGTATTATAGTTAACTATGTGAAGAGTACATAGTTTGGTAATTTATGACGCGAGTGAAAATCTCGTCATAACGTCTAATGAGTTCTCAGATTAGTACCATTATATTAGCGCTGGTTATCATTTTACAGTTACAAAAGGAAGCTCCATGTAAAATACTGGTATTTAGCTGCAACCGGTTATAGACTGGAAGCTGACCCCAGCGTAATTAGGTTAAGGCTATTCAGATAATGACAGAAGGAAGGTAATAAACTCAAAATTATCGGTGGTTTTACCATAAACCACATTTTAATAGCTTAGATAGACCTTGATTAGTGTTTGAATTTCCTCTGATGGCAAAATTTTGCATTCTTAGATAGATAGATACAATAATTATGTAATTTTTATCTTTAAGTATCACAAACTAGTGATGAGCGATGACCTGGTGAAGGCCGCAGGTATCCGCTGGATGCGGGAGGCACAGAATCGGTCGAAGTGGCGGTGCTTGGGGGAGGCCTATGTTCCGCAGTGGACGTCTGTCGGCTGAATTATGATAACAAACTATAGCGACCCACACATGTTTTGCACGGGTGCAATCAACTGATGTGGCGACATGTCAAAACATCGAGATTTCTGTACCCATAAATCTTCAATAAATTCTCTAAATAGGCAGGTCAACCTAGAATTTAGACGTAAGTATAGATATGTTATGTGGTTCCACGCACTGTTAGTATACGTAGTGCCCGTGCAGGTACCTATTTGCGGTCAATACCTGTCAAACTAATTCTGGTTTACGCCCTATCCGTCGAATGTTTGAATCTTATAATTGTAATTTTGTTAATACACTCGAGAGCAATGAATCCGGGTCACTTAAAGAATGTTAAAAATCTCGGAAACTAAAAATGATAGGTTAATGCAATAAATTGTATTTAATAGACAATGTAATACTCCTTAAATGAAAGTAAAAAAAATATGAGTCACCATACATTTTATTAACACAAAATTACATAAAGAAAAAAACTGCTGATCTCTCCTTAAAACAAAAATAGGAAACATGAAATTTTTGAACTTTATTACGATTTTCTTGAATTTTAATACTTCGTATTGCCTCCTCGTGCTTCCATTACTGCGTTTACGCGGTTTGGCATGCTGTACACCAAGTTCCTTATACGATTTTGGGGAATATTCTCCCATTCCTCTGTGAGAGCAATTTTGAGCTCACGAAGCGTGATTGGGGGAGGGTTTCGTTGTTTTACGCATCTGCCTAGCTCGTCCCAAGCATGCTCGATCGGGTTGATATCCGGGCTGCGCGCTGGCCACTCCATATGAGTAATGTTCATCTCTTGAAGGTAGTCATTCACAATTCTACCTGTATGAGGTCGGGCATTGTCATGCATAAATATAGCATCCTCACCTAAATTGACCATAAATGGACCAACGTGATCATTGAGGATTTCTTCCACATATCTTTCGCTAGTTAAAGAGCCGTTTTCTATGATCACCAGCTCTGTGCGACTTTCAGAAGAAATTCCGGCCCACACAAGTACAGACCCACCACCGTAGGCTACTTTTTCTTCGATGCATGCTTGCTTGAATCTTTCCCCTGGTCTTCGATACACTCTGTGTCTTCCATCGTGCTTGTAGAGCATACATTTTGATTCGTCGGAGAACATAACTTTTGACCAATCTTCAATACTCCAATTTACGTGGCTCTGGGCATATCTTAGTCTTGAAATACGATGCCCACGCTCCAGTTTAGGGCCGTTTGCAGGTCTAAGGGGTTTTAAGTTAGATTCAGCAAGCCGACGTCTTACTGTCCATGCACTTGGGTTACTTCCTCCGAGGCGTCGAAACTGATTTGTGAGTTCAGTTCCTGTAAGAAAGCGATTTCGAAGCATGGTGTTCACCAAGTATCGGTCTTCTCGTGCTGTGGTACACCTGGTTCTGCCCGTTCCTGGTCTGCGTAGGTTAGAACCAGTTTCTTCGTAACGTCGGAGAACTCTTTGTACTGTTGACAGCGACACACCGACAGTCCTGGCTGTATCGCGCTGACTCCAGCCGGTTTCCAGCATTGTAAGTATTCTGGTGCATTCTTCAGGCGTAAGCGACATAATTTCAGCTTGAATAATGAATATAGAGCACTATCAACATGGTTTATGTACCCACATAAATGACAGATTACAAACAAAAGCAAAACCAAATGCTGTAATTTCGTAGTTCCATCTTCGAAAGTGGCCCTTTTTCAAATTTGATTTTTTTATGATATAACTTTACAATAACTAAGAAGTTTTAATACCTTCATTTAAGGAGTATTACATTGTCTATTAAATACAATTTATTGCATTAACCTAGCATTTTTAGTTTCCGAGATTTTTAGGATTCTTTAAGTGACCCGGATTCATTGCTCTCGAGTGTATTAATATTTTTCTATGCTCCAAATCCAAATTTAAATGTAATGTTATGAAAATTATTATTAAGCAATAATGTTATCAGGAATATAATATGTTAGTCTAGATTATATTATTCATTTGTTTTTATATTACTCTGTTACCAAGCAATCTATTACTATTTCTATTTTGCATGATATAATTAGTTATTATTAATGTGATTTAATTATTATTTTATCACCTATCATATTTTCCCATGTTAATATGCGAATAATGTAGTGGGCTGCAATATTGTTTATACTTTTTATTGTCTTTTCTGTTTCAACACATATTGTAGCCGTTTATTGTCCCTGAATATATAAAATTAAATTAAATTAATTATGGTGAAAACCGCATCAAAATCTGTTGCGTAGCTTAGAAGAACTAAGCGGTCACACAGACAGACATGAAAAAGGACTTTGTTTGATACTTATTATAGGTAGAATTACGAGTACAATAGAACTTTTGCAAGTCCGTCCGTGCTAGCCATGAGCATACTCACTCACTGTGCATATCTACAAGAACTCTACTCTAGATAACAGTTTAGCAATACTGAACGTTATCAGTTGCGGTAACTGCTCAAACACCTTAAGTTTGCCTTGGAATAATAACGTAATACCCTGGCTTAAGTTGGCTTGGGTTGAATAAACCCTGTCGCGAACGTCATGCGTAGCAGTTCTCGCGGCCCATCTGCAAAGGTGACAGTAGGCTCACGGCGGTGTTTTTTAGTGGGTGCAAGCCCCACATAACCAAACCGTCTCCCTGGACGGTGCGGTATGCGTCAGGCATTTTTCACCGCTTAATAAAAAAAAAGGGTTGAATAAACCCTGTTCTTAGCAACCTACGTATATTCAATAGAGACACTTAGAAGGCAGAGTACGATAGAGCCAACTTTAGTTGCCCCTGACGACAGCAAAGTGCTGCTCGTCTGTACTCTGCCTAACGTAAGCATAACATGGTGGGCAGCAGTCGGCGTGTCAAATAGTGCAGCAGTTGCTTTTGTCGACTGTAGCAGTTGCCTCTGTCGACAGCTGAATTTGGCTCTGTCGACAGTAAAGTGCTGCTCATCTGTTTGATGCCTTATTCCTGTTGGATCGCTTAGCGAAACAATCAATTATTTAGTCATTAATTTAGAAAGACTGAAGAATATTGTATCCTTATCTATACTATAATAATATTAGCAGCACCCCGCGGTTTCACCCGCATACTTGGGTTTGTATGTAGGGAGTAATCTTCAGAACTACAGGGGGTCTAAGCTAAATGCGTAGTTCCAGCCGTAGTTAGGGCGCCGTTTTCTCTGTCTTACTTACAAACATACCATATGTTAGACATTTCTTTGTATAAATTTCTTCTTCTTCTTTGGTTAGATGGCGACGGTAGCCAGAAGCATAATTTCGAAAACGCCACGTTAGTTTAAAGTTATGATGCGTTGTCGCAAGATGGCGCATGCCATGACGAGTCACGGGACATCGTTTTCGCACTCCCGCTAATTCGTTACGGGTGTTAGCGCGCTCAAATCGATTACAGTGTAACTCGGAACGCAGCCTAGAAGTATGTAGTAAGTACACAAATCTAATGTAAATAGTATAAGTTGATATAACCAGGCAAGTTGGAAGGCTTATTAAATAAAGATGTTCACCGGATTTTTAAAGCAATCTTATATTTATTTGATATCTAAGTATTGTTATTCTGTCTGTCGACCAATCACACCAAATTATGTTGAACGAGCCTTCAAAAATCTATGGACGTGGTAAATCTGTAGCTACGCTTGCCGCGGTCGGTCCGTGGATGGGTGACCATCTGAACATACCGCGACCCCTCCGCGGCCGTTGCCACGTTGGTCCCGGCTGTCATTCTTGGATCTTTGACAGTCATTACGGGTCGTCAGAAGACCGAAAGTCTGACAACCAGTCTTACCAAAGGATATCGTGCTACCCAGTAACTGGGTTGTGGAGGTCAGATAGGCAGTCGCTCCATGTAAAAATACTGGTATTCAGCTGCATTCGGTTAGACTAGAAGCAGATTGATAAGTCACTACATATTATAAAACAAAGTTCCCCGCCGCGTCTGTCTGTCTGTCTGAACGCGATAAACTCAAAACTATTAAACGGATTTTCATACGGTTTTCACCAATTGACGGAGTGATTTATGTGAAAAGGTTATGTGTATAATGTTCCGTGTGTAATTTCTGTGATAATATTCATCAAAATTTCATTTCTTCATTATTCATTAATATAATTAATTCAATAAGCACATTTTTTTGATACAATTCAATGTCAAAGTAGTCATTAAATAAATTGGTCCATAAAAAAAATTCAATTCCAAATTACAATTATTCCAATAAATACAATTCATTACAATACCATGTCAAAAATAAAACAGAGCCATCTCAAAAATTAAGAAAATTGTCCTCTTTCATAAACTCTGCTATACTGTAATATGCTTTTTCAGTTAGTACCTAAACTCTTCAACTTGCTTTTATGATTATATATTTAATGTTTTCCACGATTTCGGCAATTTATTAAAAATGGTTGGAGCCATTGTAAAAGATGTTTTAGCGCCAGGAACACAGTTTGAAATTATCACGTCTATTTTTAGGGACAGCATCAGACAATTCAGGTTTGGTCCCATAGTAATAATACTATTGTAAGTACTATTGTATAGAATCAAGTTTTTCTAACTATTCAGACAGCTGTGCTGCTGGGGAGTTTGTTGCGCCAGTTCTTCTTACCTACCAGCTAAAGCACTATTAGGAAGTCGTGAAGGGCGGGCGTTTTTGCGGGACTGTAATTTTTCTTACGTAATTTGAACGTTCGAGAAGTTCGTTAGTTTAAATAAATGACTTTTGAATTTGAGTAAAAGTTGTTCATAATGATGAGTAACGTACGTACGTACCTACGTAGTCACGTGTTTAAGTATCGGTCACTAATTACCAGTCACCCTATATAAGTAGTACCTACTGTCTATAAGGTCATCTTCCTGGGCCTCAAGTCTGCTATTACAATAGTGTCAAAATGGTCTATCATTGATTTCATAATTGTTGATTTTGACAAGTTTGGTAATCTACTAACATATTGGCGTCATTATGACTTTCCAATGGTCAGCCACTGACACTCCATTGAAAGAAATTGCATCTATTGGTAATCTCGTACATAATGAAAAATGAATGACTGACTTAGGCGGTAATCTGCTAAAATTTTGACAGTTCCTTTGATCAGTGACCTACCATGAGAACGTCATTGTGCAGTCATTTCTTTTAATTCGTTACGAGTATCGTGTTTGTGGAATAAAATGATCAACCAATGATCGACCATTATGAATTTAGCAGATTACGAACTTTTAGCAAAATGACAATGGGATCGTGTTGGAATGACGAATTCATAAAAATAGCAGACTTGGGCCCCCCAGGTCAACCTCGCGCCATCTTTATACGATCTTGTTTTAATCAACCTTGACATTGCCTAAATCGTATTTAACAGGAAGTCTCCTTGAAAAGTAAAATTTCATGTCGATATGATATTTTTTTTAATATATCGAGTATTTTCAACAAGTGACCTGCCCCTGCCTCGCTTGGGTGCAATGGCGACATGTCGAAACATCGAAATTTCTGTGCTCTAACAAAGTTACATGTATTAGACACAGCAACATTCCGGAATAAATTTTCTAAATGACGGTGAAAACTCTCAGACCAAATAAAAAACCAAGACAGAGCGCTGCGAACAATACAGTGAAGCATGCCAAAACTACACCACCGCTCTGTGCATACACGCACACACGCTCACATTTTCTTCAACCTTTTTCAATGACACTAAATCACACAAAGAGAGAGAGATGTTTACGAACCGGCTTCATTTCACTGTTGACAGAGCTCTGTTTTGGTTTTTTATTTGGTCTGAGTGAAAACTGAATCAAAATCCATTGGGCAGTTCAGAAGATCTAAGTGGTCACATAGACTGACATACCTAAACACGGACCGCGATTTCATTTTTTACTTTATAAAGTTATCGAGATAGCACTGGTTATCATAAATGGGTAAGCCATTTTCAATTAGTTTTTTTTTTATCGTGGATCGAACATGGATAAGATTAAAATCTAAAGATTAGGTACCTATGTAGGCTTTTCAGAAATCTTTCATAAAAAAGATTCATTTAGTCACACGAAAAATTGTTTTCACCTCAGCACCTCAAACAAGCATGTTTTGCTGTCAAAAAACAGTGAGCAAAATTCGATTTTGCTGCGAGCGTGAGACAAAGTAACTTTTTAATTATTTTTTTTAATTACCGTGAACAGTGTTGGGTCTACTCACAAAATTCTAAAGATTTGAACTACAATTAGTTTTGTCACTTTCACTTCGATACGAAAAAAGCGAGAGATAGAAACAAGTCGATTCGAAGTTCGATTTCAAAATTCTATAACTAGTAGGCCCAAAAATGAAACCAACAATATTAAAACGTTCGGATTCACATAACCTTAAAATTGCAAATCATCTGTTAAGGTTTTATTTAAATTCTGTTTTTTTTTTTTGGAACGAAGTTCTGTATAGGCAGCTTGCGGTAAGAGTGCACTGGCAGAAATCGTCACGGGAAAAGGCGCTTGTGACTGTCTTCTTCTATTTCAAAGAGAAAGAAAGACGGAGTGAGATAGTAAGTTTGAATTTGGTCAAAATGCAAATCCAAGATGGCGGATACAAAAAATTCACATTTTTCATAATGGGTGTCGTTTTCATAGTTTTCAAGGGTGCTAAAGCCGATAGCGAGGTCAAAATATAAATCCAAGATGGTGGTTGCGAAAATATTCAAGTTTTTATCATGGGTATCGTTTTCATAGTTTTGAGTGCTTCAGTCGATAGTGTGGTCAAAATGTAAATCCAAGATGGTGGCTGCAAAATACGAGGTGATGAAGATTATGTAAAAAAAAACCTTGTCCGATCCGAAAAGGGCAAATGGTACTGCAGTAACATTACAAAAGAGTATTTTTTTATTTATTATTTATAGTAAAAAAGTTATTGGTATTTAAAATTCACATTTTTAGTTAACTAAAAATGTATACTACACACACACAACTAATAATTAGCAAAACTCATACTACGACGGCTGCCGCCCGCACCAAACGTAAAATTCGGTAAAATTCACCATTGAAAAAAAATTTGGGATTCCTTTTTCCTGAAAATTTCCACATAAATGTGCTCACAGTACGATACCTAATAACACCCTCACGGATCGGATAGGTTTTTTTTTAACATGTTGTATGTTCTCGCTGCTGAGGTGAAAAGTTGTATGTGTTACACGAGAGCAAAGTTATTTGCATCTCGTGTCTTTGAATCCCTCGCAGCGCTCGGGATTCTAACATAGAATCCTTCGCTTACTCGGGATTCAAAATCAACACTCGCACCAAAAAACAACTTTGCTCTCTTGTTGCACAATTATCTATTTCACCTCAGCACCTCAAAAAAGCAGATTTTGCTGTCAAAAAACAGTGAGCAAAATTCGATTTTGCTGCGAGCGTGAGACAAAGTAACTTTTTAATTATTTTTTTTTAAATGCCGTGAACAGTGTTGGGTCTACTCACAAAATTCTAAAGATTTGAACTTCAATTAGTTTTGTCACTTTCAGTTCGATACGAAAAAAGCGAGAGATAGAAACAAGTCGATTCGAAGTTCGATTTCAAAATTCCATCTGGTAGGCCCATAAATAGAAACGCCCGGGTGTCATCACTGCGTGGATCGCCCGGAGGATACGGTGGAGCATACGTTGGAGGTATGCCCAGGCTGGCTTGGGCAGAGCACCGCCGTGTCCTCGTGGAGGCGATCGGTGGCGGGGATCTCTTTCGTCCGGCCCTGGTCCAGGCCATGGTACGGAGCGAGAGGGCATGGAAGGCCGTCACCTCCTTCTGCGAAGCAGTAATGCTCGCGAAGGAGGAGGCGGAGCGCGTGAGGGAGAGGCAAATTTCGCGCCCTCACGCCCCTAGCCGCCGCAGGAGAAGACGCCCTGGGCGTCGGGAATCAATTGCTGATTCCCTGCCACCGTAGGCGCGGGCTTGCGGACGGTGAGCAATGGGTAGCTCGCCGTCCGGTAAGGACCAAGCCCGGGTCGACGGCGCGTTGTGTTCCACGCGCGCCTCAAAGAGATGTCAGCGAATGAAGGGGTCCGATGAGACCATTGCCTGCCGGGGTTGCGGGAAAGTCCGAAAGGGATACCGTGGCCCTCTGGCATTGCACAGGCAACAGAAGGAACACGGGTGGGTTTTAGTCAGTAAGAGTCTGACACGCCCTCTCGCTCCACCCAGAGCGGGAGGAGTCATTTGATGATTTCCCACCCAAAAAAAAAAAAAAAAGGCTTTACTGCCGCGGATGGGGTTGCCTGGTCAAGTATATTTCTCCAACGTGATTTATACCTATTTTTCTAGGCGTGAGTTTATGTATGTCAAAAAAAGGCCCATAAATGAAATAAACAATAAAACGTTCGGATTCACCTACAACCTAATTGCAAATAATCTGTTAAGGTTTTGTTTAAATTCTGTTTTTTTTTGGAACGAAGTTCTTTAGTCGGTTTGCGGTAAGAGTGCAGTGGCAGAAATCGTCACGGGAAAAGGCGCTTGCGACTGTCTTCTTCTAATTCAAAGAGAAAGAAAGACGGAGTGGCATAGTAAGTGTGAATTTGGTCAAAATGCAAATCCAAGATGGCGGATGCGAACATTTTCACATTTTTCATAGTGGGTGTCGTTTTCATAGTTTTCAAGGGTACTAAAGCCGATCGTGAGTTGAACTTGTAAATCCAAGATGGCGACAGCGAAAATTTTCAAATTTTTCTTCATGGGTATCGTTTCTATGGTTTTCAAGGTTGCTAAAGCCAATAGTGAAGTCAAAATGTAAATCCAAGATTGCGGCTGCGTAAATTTTGAAATTTTTCTTCATGGGTATCGTTTCTATGGTTTTCAGGGTTGTTTAAGCCGATAGTGAACTCAAAATAAAAATCCAAGATGGCGGCTGCGAAAATTTTCACATTTTCGTCATGGATGTCGTTTTCATAGTTTTCGAGGGTACTAAAGCCGATAGTGAGGTCAAAATATAAATCCAAGATGGTGGCTGCAAAATACAAGGTGATGAAGATTATGTAAAAAAAAACTTGTGCGATCCGAAAAGGGCATATCCTGCAGTAACATTACCAAAGAATATTTTTTTTATTATTATTTATAGTAAAAAAGTTATTGGTACGAGTATTTAAAATTCACATCTTTAGTTCCAAAATTACCCCAAATCCATAAAAAAATTGCAAAACTCATACTACGACGGCCGCCGCCCGCACCAAACTTAAAATTCGGTAAAATAAACCATTGAAAAAAATATGAGGAATCCTTTTTCCTGAAAATTTCCACATAAATATGCTCACAGTACGATACCTAACAACACCCTCACGGATCGGACAGGTTTTTTTTTACATGTTGTAAGTTCTCGCTGCTGAGGTGAAAAGTTGTATGTGTTACACGAGAGCAAAGTTATTTGCATCTCGTGTCTTTGAATCCCTCGCAGCGCTCGGGATTCTAACATAGAATCCTTCGCTTACTCGGGATTCAAAATCAACACTCGCAGCAAAAAACAACTTTGCTCTCTAATTGCACAAATAACTATTTTATTTT
This sequence comes from Xanthia togata, assembly GCA_963853775.1. NCBI lineage: Eukaryota > Metazoa > Arthropoda > Insecta > Lepidoptera > Noctuidae > Xanthia > Xanthia togata. The sequence continues at coordinate 20,227,188 of OY970795.1, read as the reverse complement.
ACAACTTACTTCCGCCAGCGGCTTCATATCAATATCATTAAACTTAAATTACTAGCTGCATCCCGCGGTTTCACCCGATAAGTCTCGATCCCGTGGAAAAATAAAGGAAGAAAGAAAAAATAACAAAATAAAAAGTGAAAATGATCTTATAGCAATAAGTGTGTGCCTCACGGCTGCGCCAAGAAGGTTCATTTCAGCATTAATGCCAGACAAATGCTGTCTGACGCTGGTTTTCTAATTTCCAACAGCTTCAATATAAAATAAATTAGTAATCAAATATAAATTAAAAAAAAAAAAAAAAAAAAAAAAACAATCCAAAATCAACAGGAACGGTCTAAGCAAAAACCTGGTTAAAAAGAACAAAAATCGGGATAAAAAGTCCTAACCCAGGTCATAACTAGTCTACCCATCTGCCAAATTAAATCAAAATCCGTTCAGCCGCTTGCAGGGTAACAAATAACCTCACCTTCGAATTTATAATATTAGTTACGAAGTTAAGATAGCATATCTGTTAGCAAAACGAGCCAGGAATATTTGAGTTTATTCATTACAAACAAAAATACAAATCTTTTCTCTTTATAATATTAGTTTAGATAATATTATTATCAATACAAAAATATACCTACTTGGTTAGCAATAACCTGATAAAAGTCAGCTACCAGTGTAACCGGATGCAGCTGAATACCGTATTTTACATGGAGCGACTGCCTATCTGACCCCGCCACAACCTGGGTAATACAATACTCCTTGGTAAGAGTGGTTGTCAGACTTTCGGGCTTCTGACGACCCGTAACGACTGTCAATGATCCACGAATGACAGCCGGGACCAACTGCTTTCCGAGGCACGGAGGAGTCTCGGTATGTTAAGATGGTCACCTATCCACAAAGCAACCCCGGTAAGAGCAGCTTAACCTGATGGATCGAACCGTGCGGCTGTTATTACTTAGCCACGAGCTCCTCCGATTCGATGATGATCCATAGGAATTAAGGAGTGCGAATAAACATGGTACTTACATCCCAAAGGTCAAAGATAACACATACCTAATACTTTTAAACCAATTAACAAAAAAAAAAAAAAAACAATCCGCTAATGGTTGGCCGTCCTTTACTTAACAAATTGGCAACTATAACTTAATTAAAGTAACGTAATAGTACGTAAGCGAATACTTTTAATATTTTGGTATAATATTAATAATTTAAGTCGTTGTTTTGAGTAATGGTGTCGCCCAGTCCGCTGGGGAGAGCTTGTTCGATATTAGTGACACCATGCGATAAGTTGAATTTTTCGATACAATCAGCTTTTTAAAATAAAAGCTTCGTAAGGAATTTCTTCTGTATAGTGTGGTTGCAACTCGTCCCTCATACATAAACTGCGTTTGCTCTCAGGGCTAGTATGAAAAAGAAAGAAGCTACAACATAAAACAAATCTTTTAGTCAGTACACATATTAGACTAACCTAAGAATCATTGATTGGTCACAAATGGTAGGTTCCTCCTTCCCAAATGTTGAAAAAATATTATCTCTGTATTTATGCTTTTTTATGCTTCCCGAATATGTGCCTTTTGCTGATAATTATGATTACATGACTCAGTGTATTTTTATTTTATTATGAAACGCACGTAAACGTTGAAACTTTTCTAACAAATTTTTATTCGACAGGCGAAAAAAACTTCCATCAACATGAATAATGCCGACGTAAACTTTTCAACTTGACTAAGTTTTAATAATTTTGTCAAGAAATTATGGACGTGCCTCTGTAACCTTACGAGGTAAATATCAACTTGTTTGCCAGTAGGTACGTGTTAGTCGATGGACGACCATTTTTGACAAAAAAGTGCTACTGCTGAACATGAAGGTCCTGGGTTCGATTCCCAGGTCGGGCAAAGTGTTATTGGGTTTTTCTTTCTCAGTAGCAGCCCGGAGTCTGGATTTGTGCCCGGTAGATGGCAATAGGCTCGCCCCCTATTACATGGGTCTTAAGAGGGAACAGGGGCTGCGAGGAATTTGAAAAATAGGTATTTGAAGAAACTATTGCCGTCGCACTGCGCCCGAAAAACCGAGTTGAACCCCGTAAAGTGCGATAGGGACAACTGTAGCTCAGACCGATTATATCACAAATTTTTTGACGAAAACGACGTTTGTCATTCTCCTTTTTTCTCCTCGAAAACTAAGCCGATTTAATATTTTTTTACATTAAAATTTAAAGAAAGAGTATGTCTAATTATTTTCTTTTATGCTTAACTTTTCCGAATTAGTCTGGTAGTCCTTTAATCACGGCGGTAAAGATGGGGAATTTTTGTAATTTTTGGGGGGTCATAGTTTCCTTACTTATTAATTGCTGAAAAAAAGGAAATGACAGGGACATGCCTATAGAGACCCTAATTTTAATAAAAAAAATGACAGCTCTAGAGGCATTATTCAGGAAGAAAAACGGGGAATACGTTTGTATGGAGAATCGCGGGCCCTGTTCCCTTTTAAACGTAACTGGCGAAATGTGGGTGTACTACAGCCCAACCCTTCGGGGAAACAAGGCGTGATGTTATGTTTATTTAAAAAAAATGTGTCGCTTATTTGATGAGGTGATCATAAATTGTCGTTAACAATGTGTGATTGGCATAGTGTAATTCTACATAATGTTTATGCATGTAAACTTCTATACTTGTACGACTGAAATGTCGTAGGTACACTGAAACTATTTTGTTATTATTACCTTGTTTTATGTACGTATATCCGGGTCAATAAATTCATTCATTCATTCAGATGCAAGCTAATATACTTCTTTATACATTATTATAAAATAGTTATGCACGTGGCCTACTTAACCTTGTTTTGCTATGTTCGAATAGTTACATCTTATCTTGGTTATTACTGATGGATTGCCGAAGCCACCTCTTTTTGAACTCGGGGTCGTGACCCAATCATATCAGTCATCTTTGATTGACTTATCAATATGTTTTAACTTCGACCACACATAACGCAGTTTACAATAAACCGATCAGAAGACAAAAGTTATGAAAGTTATTATTTTGTGCAAATCAAATCATATTTGTTTTATTCATTACGATTTTCAAAATGTTTTTTTACAGATTAGTAGGTAAAAAGTAAAAATAAATCTTTTTCTGTCCGGAAAAATTCAAAAATCGTGGTTCCTGCACCGGTAATTAATTGGACTGTGGCGGGTGGCTCCACTCATGCCGCGTCAAACCAATTAAACTCCAATAATTGCATTAACCCAGAATCGACCGCGACTCTGAACCAATTGAAACATTATTCACGACCATCCCATTAATTGATCAAGGCTGCCAATCGAATATTTAAAGTAGATTGATTGAAGGGTAAATAAATTACGTCACATAATATTTGCCCTCAGGAAAATTGGTATATTTTTAATAACAGCAGCTCCAAATATGTGCCAAAAATAACTCCAAATGTTAGGTATTTAAATAATATTTTGAGTTATTTTTGGCACATATTTAATATTTGTTGGCGATGAATCGATGACTAAGAACAAACTCACTCATAAAAATATTGCAGAACAATCCTAACTTCCCTTGCTTAGCTGCTGGCTGATTTTGACGATCTTTAAAATAACATTTTTTTCATAAAAATGTTAATAACTATACCATGGAATGAATTCTAACGAGTATATTTCTGAAGTCTTTATTATTTCAGTTGCGTTTCGTTGCAGGCATAACTGCACATTAGGTACGTAGTTCAGCTATTTAATTAGGTACGCAACACATTTTGACAGTTCAACAACATTCATTGCGTTATTTACGTTGTTGAGCAGATTTTTTTTCGAACTTATGATGCAATGGATTAGCAATTGGTTTCAAAACTATTCAAATTCCGATTGATCGTGTATTACGTAATTAGGGTACAGGACTTTATACGCATACCGTATGCTCTAAGCCGTATAGGTATCAAATACATTCTCGACCAGGCTGCGTATTGATGTAAAGGTTCATTGATGTAAAGACGCCTATAATATCCGAAGGGTTAGGCAGTGGTGTAGGTACCTATAGTACACACACATTTCGCCAGTTATGTTTAAGTCCCATGTAATAGGGAGCGAGACTATTGCCTTCAACCGGGCAGAAATCCAGACTCCAGGCTGCTACTGAGAAATTCCAGATGGAAAAATCTAATAATACTTTGCTCGAACTGGGAATCGAACCCACGATCTCATGCTCAGTAGTAGCGCTTGCGACCACTAGACTCAGAGGCAGTATTGGATAAGAATGCCTTAGTTTATTGACTCAGGCGTGACTGCGAAAACCCATTACCTATACCTAGAATCAATATTTTATATTAATATTTTTTATTTTGATTTCTTACAGGGTACATTCTTTAAGTACAGTTAAGCGTATGAGCTTACTAAATATATCGATTCCCAGGTCGGGCAAAGTGTTATTGGGTTTTTCTTTCTCAGTAGCAGCCCGGAGTCTGGATTTGTGCCCGGTAGATGGCAATAGGCTCGCCCCCTATTACATGGGTCTTAAGAGGGAACAGGGGCTGCGAGGAATTTGAAAAATAGGTATTTGAAGAAACTATTGCCGTCGCACTGCGCCCGAAAAACCGAGTTGAACCCCGTAAAGTGCGATAGGGACAACTGTAGCTCAGACCGATTATATCACAAATTTTTTGACGAAAACGACGTTTGTCATTCTCCTTTTTTCTCCTCGAAAACTAAGCCGATTTAATATTTTTTTACATTAAAATTTAAAGAAAGAGTATGTCTAATTATTTTCTTTTATGCTTAACTTTTCCGAATTAGTCTGGTAGTCCTTTAATCACGGCGGTAAAGATGGGGAATTTTTGTAATTTTTGGGGGGTCATAGTTTCCTTACTTATTAATTGCTGAAAAAAAGGAAATGACAGGGACATGCCTATAGAGACCCTAATTTTAATAAAAAAAATGACAGCTCTAGAGGCATTATTCAGGAAGAAAAACGGGGAATACGTTTGTATGGAGAATCGCGGGCCCTGTTCCCTTTTAAACGTAACTGGCGAAATGTGGGTGTACTACAGCCCAACCCTTCGGGGAAACAAGGCGTGATGTTATGTTTATTTAAAAAAAATGTGTCGCTTATTTGATGAGGTGATCATAAATTGTCGTTAACAATGTGTGATTGGCATAGTGTAATTCTACATAATGTTTATGCATGTAAACTTCTATACTTGTACGACTGAAATGTCGTAGGTACACTGAAACTATTTTGTTATTATTACCTTGTTTTATGTACGTATATCCGGGTCAATAAATTCATTCATTCATTCAGATGCAAGCTAATATACTTCTTTATACATTATTATAAAATAGTTATGCACGTGGCCTACTTAACCTTGTTTTGCTATGTTCGAATAGTTACATCTTATCTTGGTTATTACTGATGGATTGCCGAAGCCACCTCTTTTTGAACTCGGGGTCGTGACCCAATCATATCAGTCATCTTTGATTGACTTATCAATATGTTTTAACTTCGACCACACATAACGCAGTTTACAATAAACCGATCAGAAGACAAAAGTTATGAAAGTTATTATTTTGTGCAAATCAAATCATATTTGTTTTATTCATTACGATTTTCAAAATGTTTTTTTACAGATTAGTAGGTAAAAAGTAAAAATAAATCTTTTTCTGTCCGGAAAAATTCAAAAATCGTGGTTCCTGCACCGGTAATTAATTGGACTGTGGCGGGTGGCTCCACTCATGCCGCGTCAAACCAATTAAACTCCAATAATTGCATTAACCCAGAATCGACCGCGACTCTGAACCAATTGAAACATTATTCACGACCATCCCATTAATTGATCAAGGCTGCCAATCGAATATTTAAAGTAGATTGATTGAAGGGTAAATAAATTACGTCACATAATATTTGCCCTCAGGAAAATTGGTATATTTTTAATAACAGCAGCTCCAAATATGTGCCAAAAATAACTCCAAATGTTAGGTATTTAAATAATATTTTGAGTTATTTTTGGCACATATTTAATATTTGTTGGCGATGAATCGATGACTAAGAACAAACTCACTCATAAAAATATTGCAGAACAATCCTAACTTCCCTTGCTTAGCTGCTGGCTGATTTTGACGATCTTTAAAATAACATTTTTTTCATAAAAATGTTAATAACTATACCATGGAATGAATTCTAACGAGTATATTTCTGAAGTCTTTATTATTTCAGTTGCGTTTCGTTGCAGGCATAACTGCACATTAGGTACGTAGTTCAGCTATTTAATTAGGTACGCAACACATTTTGACAGTTCAACAACATTCATTGCGTTATTTACGTTGTTGAGCAGATTTTTTTTCGAACTTATGATGCAATGGATTAGCAATTGGTTTCAAAACTATTCAAATTCCGATTGATCGTGTATTACGTAATTAGGGTACAGGACTTTATACGCATACCGTATGCTCTAAGCCGTATAGGTATCAAATACATTCTCGACCAGGCTGCGTATTGATGTAAAGGTTCATTGATGTAAAGACGCCTATAATATCCGAAGGGTTAGGCAGTGGTGTAGGTACCTATAGTACACACACATTTCGCCAGTTATGTTTAAGTCCCATGTAATAGGGAGCGAGACTATTGCCTTCAACCGGGCAGAAATCCAGACTCCAGGCTGCTACTGAGAAATTCCAGATGGAAAAATCTAATAATACTTTGCTCGAACTGGGAATCGAACCCACGATCTCATGCTCAGTAGTAGCGCTTGCGACCACTAGACTCAGAGGCAGTATTGGATAAGAATGCCTTAGTTTATTGACTCAGGCGTGACTGCGAAAACCCATTACCTATACCTAGAATCAATATTTTATATTAATATTTTTTATTTTGATTTCTTACAGGGTACATTCTTTAAGTACAGTTAAGCGTATGAGCTTACTAAATATACGTCGTCATTATTTATTAGTATTTAAGATTGTATTTATTAGTATTCTTGCCATTATTATTGATGCGTAAACAAACATCTAATGGAACATCAGATGGATTGACACTATTGACTACTTCACCTAAGCGTTCACGGTGAGATTTTCACAGAATGGAACTAACGGATGGCTTTTTTGTATGAATGCTCAAAAAATGCGGATCCCTTTGAATTGTGTACTCAATCTTTATCTAATCAGCCGAAGAGTTACTTAAATAACATTACTGTCTTACTTTTGAATAAACAATCAGATCATATGACTGTTATAGTCATGTGGTTTGGGGCATAGGTCCGTGTTATCTTCAGTGACGTCCTGTTACGATGTTGAATTAAAATCATATGAAGTAAATAATGTTTAATCTTATGTGCAGAACATAATATTTACAATGTGTGTTATCAAAAATCAAGAGAATCCAATAGTTTAAATACAAAAAAAATAAAACAAAAGACCAGAGGGGCGATTCCACTATTTTTAAGAACGTCCGCATCTGGCTCAATCTGTCAAAAATACCTGTATTTTATTTATTTCAGCTATATTTTTGACATTGATTGTCACTGAATTGAGGATGAGACTTGAATTTGAATTCCTTTTTAGTATGAGGCTGGTTTCACAGTTGTCCGGGAGACCCGTACGGGTCCCAGAACGGAGGCAAATAACAAATTGTTTCACAGCGACACAGATTGGGCCGTACGCGGTCTGCTCCGGATAGAGCCCGTAGAACGTAGGTATCGTACTACTCCCTCCTTTCAGAGCACTGCAGGCGCTACCCGTGTACGGACGGCCCGTAGTACGGGTACCGCCCGCAGTGCGGACTCCCGGACAGCTCTGTGAAACCTGCCTAAGAGTCGTCCTTGTCATCGAATTAAAGCTCAATAGCCCATCAACTACATATTTTTCATTCAATTTCGAACGCTCTTTAATTACTGTTGTACGGTATGACAATGCCCAAGGGAAATAGAAAACACTCCCCATCCCCAAACAAATGAAACGAAAATGAGCACATAATTATTAATTAATATTATTGCTTACTAGCTAATGCGTTGCAATGCCTTTTTTTGTTGTTTGGAGCTTTCTCCGGCGCGCACACAACAACTTATCAAAGTTTCATCACGATCGGTCAAGCCATTTTTGAGTTTTTGCGAGAATAACGCATGGCAATTGATTTTTATATATAGAAGATAGATATTTAAGCTTCGTTCAGACTAGCGCGACGCGACAACGCGACGCGACACCGGCTATTGTTATACCGTGAAGTTTTCTTAGAAATTGTATTGTTCGAGTCGCGTCGCGCCCTCGCATCGCGGTGGTCTGCACGAGCCTTTAAATGAACACTTCTCGATTTTTTGTGGATATTTGTGTTTATATGCGACCGATAAAATAAACATTGACATGCAAATCACAAAAATAGATTCAGTGTCAAAATAAACAACAAATCAAACTGTGAAAATTCCTTTTGATCACAAATTAAATTCTAATAGACGTATAAGGCAGCGTATCTAATAAACTAGTACTTATAAATGGAATTTAAAATGTAACATCCTGAATCCGTGACAAGTATGGCAGTCGCAAATTGGCGCCAATTTCCAATATGGCCGCGGCTCTTTTATTGTTTTCTTTCTTTTAATTAAGTGTTTCATAGGTCTGTAACCTTAACACTTTGCGGGACACTAAACGCCTATAAACGTGATAACAATAAAACTTTTATTGTGTCTCGTTCAGTGTCCCGGAAAGTGTTAAAAAAACCTTTGTGAAAATATTATGTTTACGCCAAAAGGATTCGTGCACTACATTCATATCAAGTTTTTCTGTAACTTTATCAGAGAAAAGTGTAAGTATTTCTTTCACAAATCAAAATTGAAGGAAAAATGTGTTTACCTATAAAATTAATATGCTATGTGCTTCGCAAACGGTCGTATATTACAGTTTCCTTATCGCTTATTTCAAACTTGTTACAAACTGTGACCAAATTGAAACGTTATGATTCTATATTAGTTCTGCATAAAATTTAAATAACATTTACTTCTTTTTACGATCTTTTCCGACGTTATAGTTCATAAAGACAAATCTGATAGTATCAGAAGATTGCGAGATCTGTTTATCCTGCCATTTTAAAGCGGTAAACAAGTGTGTTGATGTAAATTGACTATCGATAACACTAGTGTTATAAATAAATTATCGAGTGTTTTATACTTTAATGTTTTATCTTCAAGAGGTGTTTTCCCTATCTATAGTTCAGTGATAGTTGTTTTAAGCTACCTGGATAAAGGTCTTGTAAATTGTGTAATAGCAGGGTAGTAGGTACGACTTTACTGTAATTAATTTCCAAATTTTCCTAGCCCTATCTATTGAGATAGGGCTAGGAAAATAACGAATTAAAATACATTGGTATTTGAGGTCGACGCAACCTGTATTTTTCTTCCATATGTCTCTATTAGTCGTTATCTTGGTAGCCACCCCTTTCTAGAGATATCAACTTTCACACTGTAATGAATACCTAAACAAAATGTTTGTCAAACTTGACGCGTGTTGGCTTCTACAATGTAGCGATTGTCATTTCTTTTTTGGAGGAAGCTTCCAAAAAATTTAATGAATTTGGCAGAAGTTTTGCAAGGCAAGACTATCTGTTACGTACAAACATAACGCGCGAAAAATATATTCCTCTTTTAAAAGGAAAGTAAATACTTAGGTAATGATAGGGATGATGACTAAATAGTAGATTATTAACCAAGGGGATAAAGCAGTGTCTTCTGTCGCGGGTGACGATTTAAATCGTGAGTGTAGCGAGGGATTTAAGTTCACCCAAGACTAAGACAGCTTTATCACCGAGGAAAATACTCTACTTTTCGTACCATTTGCGAAAAAATTAACACAGTAATAATATGAGATAAGCATTTTTGTCGGAAAAGCAAAGGCATCCAGCTCATACGGCCTCGTCGGTTTTCGTTATAATCATAACTGCATAATAAATGCGCATTCCTTTTTCAAAAAGATGTATAATGCTTTATATACAAACTCAATGGTGTAAACACAGATGTAGTTCAGTATAAATTTCGGTAAGTATTCCAAATTTAAATGACATTCTGCCCCTAGAGGATGAATGAAATTCAGTACAATTTTCTTTCCCTGTTTTTAACAGATTAAAAATGACTATTAATATGTTCGCTTTTTGTGGCATAGAATGTCACTTTTTTGAGCAAGTGGTACGAAAAATATATTTTGTCTGTCAGTTGTATTATAAAAATATTGGACACGTATTTTTCTTTTTTTTACTTGTTCAAAGGATTACGGCGATACATTGCGTCAAAATATGCCATGACGAGTATGTAGATTTCATACTTACTTGTGACGTAGCAACCCCCACTCCCCAAGTTAAAGCGTTTTATCTAAGTATTTTTTTATTTATGATGAAGCAAAAAATACGTGTCTAATATTTTTTTTTATTAACTGACTGACGGACTAAATAGAATTGTTTTTTTTGACCCAGTCATCATCCTGTGTTTTTTTGTGGAAGTAACTGGTGGTTAGGCAGGTATACAACATGTATCAGAAAGGTGGGGTCATATTGAAGGACCACATCCTTAAATATGACCCCACCTTTCTGATACATGTATAGATCTACAAACTTAACAACTTTCTACATGGGACCAATATCGTAGTCGCGAAAAATAATCAGCCTTCCCATACATTTAGTTCGAGTAGGTATTGAAGTTTTGTATGGAACAGTTGATGATTTTGCGATTTTGTTGTTGCGATTACGATGTTGATACATGGAGAATGTGGCTCAGTTTGATGGTCAATATCACACCCTTAAATATGACATAATCTTTTTGATACATGCTGTATAAGAATTAAGATTTTATTATAAATATCTAATAGAATGTATTTATATTTAAGAATTATTAATAAATTAATTATCTACACACACGTATTTACATGATTTAAAAAATTACAGACTTAAAATAATAATAATAATATGTAAAAGTATATATAAAAAGAGGGGGGGGGGGGGGTAATTATAAGGCATCAAAAAATTCGTCCGCATCGCGATCGCTGTCAACAGGAAAAGTGCCCAAAAGGCTGGCAGCATTGCCACGTTGAATGGCAATGCTGATTGTTTGACCAAAGAATAGGCTAGCCCTCTGGTCACGTGAAGAGTCGACCAGCCGTTTGGCGATGTCTTGAAAAACTAAGTTAGGCACTCGAACCCCATGACCCAAGTGTTTCAACCCCAAACGGCTCAAACAAATAAGTCCCAATATGATTGCAGTATTTGCGCCGTAATGTAATTACATTACAGTATTTGCCGATGAACTGAGTGAAAACTTTGTGACAAAAAAAGAATGTTCTTTAATTACCTACTCCACGTGTAACGATTAAAATAATGCCGTACTTAATTGTAAACTTAAGTATAATTAGTTTCGTGTATAATCACTTAATTATTGTAAACTTGTTATTTTAATTAGTAGGTATTAGTTTACGATCATTGTCAACCATGTAAACAATATGCCATCACTGGAGAGCTATTAAACATTAAGTCTCGGTAGCAGACAGGCGCGACACGACTTCGGTCGAACAATTTCCATGAAGTTTTCATAAAAATTGTTCCACCAGAGTCGCTTCGCGCCTTCGCCGTCGGCGTCGTTACGCGCCTGTCAGCGGAGGCTCTTATAATAAGTTGGCGTGTTCAAAATAAGGTCGTGTTCAAACTGACGCACAGGTAGGACTCGAATGTATATTTTTTCTTCATTTTCGTGTAAAACCAATATAACCACGAATATTATTTTTTGCGCCTTTTTGTTAGTATGTTTTTCACTTGAAATATGAACCCATAACATAACCCATGCATGATAACGATAATTTGTCAGTAACATAATATGAGGTAGGTATATTTAGTCCCATAAGAGGAGCTCGTGGCTAAGTTATAACAGCCGCACGGGTCGATCCGTCTGGTTAAGCTACGCTGGCCGCGCTTGGTTCGTGGATGGGCCATCTTTACATACCGAGACTCCTCCGTGCCTCGGAAAGCACGTTAAGCTCTTGATCCCAGCTGGCTTACGTGTACCTTTGACAGTCATTACGATTCTTCAGAAAGAAGTCCGAAAGTCTGACAACCAGTCTTACCAAGGGGTATCGTATTACCCAGTTACTGGGTTGCAGATAGGCAGTCGTTCCATGTAAAATACTGCATTCGGTAAGACTGGAAGTTGACCACAACATAGTTGGGAAAAGCTTTATGATCAAGTAAACAATTTAGGTATCTTTTATTTTAGCAGAATCACTGTTTTAGTGACAATATCATATTTAAGTAAATATTATAAAGAAGCGGCCAAGTGCGAGTCGGAGTCGCACACAAAGGGTTTCGTTTCCGTATCACCGTGCAATTTTTAACTTTATTTCATTTTTATTATGTTATAGCGGCCATAGTATAGTACTCACTCTGTGAAAATTTCAAGTGTGTCTACCTATTACGGTTCAAAAGATACAGTCCTATCCCAGATGACACACGAACTGACGGACACTGGAGCCTTAGAAATAGAGTTCAAAACACTAATAAAAACTATATGAGGTCGGTGTTTCCTTCGGACCACTCTGAGACGAAAGGCCAAAACAAACTCAGAGGTCACAGTCTCTTTTCAAGTCCTGAATTCCAGACGTAATCTTGGTCAGATCATGTGAGGACCATGTAGATTAGTATAAGGAAAACATTAATAATAATAAATAAATTGTTTATTACCACAAGTTTCAAGTACATTGCACTGTATACAGATTAAAGATCTTAAATTTAGCATTAGGTAAGAAAGTACAATAGGTTCAACCCTGTCCCCTAAACAAGGCTAGACCTGTACCTTAGGGGGCAGTACCCGGCTATAGGGTATGCATATATGATTCTATTCTATGATGATATTTGGCAGACGTGCCAGTGGACTTTGTCAAGTGGGTGCATTTTTATTGATCTTGTGGTAAACTTTAAAAATGTGAGAGTGAGATACTGAAAAGTGAATTGCATGAGTAAATGTTTGATGGTTGTGTGAGGAAATGGATGGGGTGTTTTGTTATAGTGTTTTGTAGTTAGGGAAGTGAGTGTATGTCCGTAGAGTGTTAGGGATGTGCGACAGTGCGAGTGATTAGCGCGTGTGCGAAAAATAGGATTATTATACATAAATAGGTGTTTATTAGGTTATGTTGGTTAAAAGAGATTCCGTTCCATGATAGTCCTGTTTTAGCAGCCATTCAATTACTGTACGTTTTAGTTTAAACCTGGGGAGACCGAGAATATTTAGCTTTTTATGGGCTTTGTTATAAATGTGGGTACTTATTACGTAAAATTGGTGCCATGTAAACTTCGTTTTATGTTGAATGCTGCGAATAATATGTTTCATTTTGGGGTTACTTAATATATAAATAAAATTGTTGGTCAGGAATTTCATTGATTTGCTAATAGTGGCATTTTGGCATAGAATTTAGTTTTCCTTATTTTATTTTCCTGTTGAAAAAACCTAATTCTAGCTCTTGTCTATGATCATTATTGATCATTCACTAAACAATTTTGATATTCATAAGGTTCCCGTAGCCGATGGGTGCCAAACGGAACCCTTCGGCTTACTAAGCCTCCGCTGTCCGCCCGTCTGTCTGTGAGCGGACTGTATCTCATGAACCGTAAAAGGTAGACAGTTGAAATTTTCACAGATTGTGAATTTCTATTGCCGCTATAACAAAAAATAATGAACATAAGACAAAGTAAAAAATTAAAGGGAGATGCCCTTTAATTTTTAACTTTGTTTTATTTTACCATACAAGAAAAGTTTTTCCTCGTTTTTGCTAAATATTGTACGGTGCTACGAAACCCTTCGTGTGCGAGTCCAACTCGCACTTGGCCGGTTATTTAATTTCATGAGTAGACATTTAGTTGCTCTCGTGTTCACTGTCATCCTTATTATCCTTATGTCCACTTGTATTTCCCACGGGACGGACAGTGACGTCAGAGGCATATGTGCCACCATTAAAGTATTTGTATGACGGCATTCTCATTACTGAATAAAAGGAAAACCACCATTCATCAAAATAATGGCCTTTTCCCAAACGTAAGCGTGTAAAATAAATTGATTAAGGAATTAATACTTTAATTGTATTATTTTAACTGTGAATATTTCTTTTTTATGGGGAATACTGGGTAGACCTGATATGGCCTTTTTTTAGCTCCTTTACATTTGATTAATATTTATAACTAACTGACCCAACAGACGTTGACCTTTCCAAATTTCAATAATACATAAAACATTCCCATAGAAAATGCACTTTCATTTTCCCGAATTTTCCCGGCAACTTTTCAATTTCATCTTTCCGTAAGAACCTGATTCGGAATATTAGGAACATTGTAAAAAAGAATGCTAATTCAGTCCAGCCGCTCTCAAGTGATATGCTTACCAACGAACAGTGTTTAATTTTGAAGTGAAAACTTCTTTATCGGCGTTGTGCACTATTTTGTGATGGGTAAAAAATGTTAAGCTCGCGTCAGGACACGTGACCTGATCGAAAATTCGTAAGACGGAGGGAGAGTAGACCGGTGCAAAATTATTCCCTAACCATTTCAAAATATCAAAAATGCACAACGTTAATATTCAAGTTTTCACTTAAAAAACGGGTTGACCCCGTTGAAACCCGTTTTTTATTATAATAATAGATTAAGTATTCTCAATTCAATGAGATTATGTTTTTTATTGAAAATTATTTGACTTTTAATCTCCGGACAAATTTATGTATAGATAATACCTAACCGGACATTGTAAAACAGCATGTTTATAATCAAAATGGATATTAATTAATATAATTACTAGCTTTTCCCCGCGACTTCGCGCGCATGGATGTCGGAAAATATCCCACGTGAACGTACTACCGGGATTAAAAAGTACCCTATGTGTGTTGTCTTTTATCCAGGTAAACAATGTATTAATTTAAAAAAAATCATATAAGTAATGGCTTACGCGACGCATGCCGCCAGTAAAGCTCCCAGTCTGCATGACTTTTCCCGGCATCTTCAACATACATACATACATACATAGGTACATAAACTTACACCTTCTTCCCATGGGGGTAGGCAGAAACTACAGAATGCCACCTGCTACGATCCTTACATACTCCTTTAGCCTCGTTTACGTTCATACATCTGGTCATACACGCACGCCGGTTGCGAGTACTACGCACCTGTCCTTTCTGAAGAACATCACCAATAAGGTCAGTATATGTCCTCCTAGGGCGTCCCCTCCCGGCGTTTCCATTCACATCTACCTTGTAAATACATTTTGTTAGTCGCCTTTCATTCATCCTCTCAACATGAAATCAAATCAAATCAAATCATCTTTATTTGTGAACACAGGTACTGAAATAAAGGTCTTATTCATACATCTTAGTTGATCTCTATGTCCTACCAATTAAATTGGTGTACAAATATTGTTTTTTTACTAATAAATCTGGATCTATACAATACAAAGTCAGGTTCAAGTAAATAATGAAAATTGAAAGTATTATTAATCATTAATGAATCAATTATAATTTATTTTTCATGCATGTCAACAGTAAATAATATAAAAGGCTGTTAATGTCAAATTGTATAATATTATAAATAATGTCAATTAAATAAATAAAAAATATAAATTATAATAAAGGGCTGATGGCAATGTCATATTTTATCATTTAAAAATTCTTCGATAGAGTAATACGTCTTATCTATTAGAAATGCATGCAATTTACTTTTGAATTTGCGAACATTATCTTCACTCCTTATACATTTTGGTAATTTATTATAGACCAAACCATCTCAGCATACCCTTTTACCAGCATCTTCAACAGTTATCATATTTCAGCCAGTTTACACAAAACCTTAAGAGGAAACAGGGTCTGCGAGGAATTTCAAAAATAGGTATCTATTTGAAGAAACTATTGCCGTCGTCGTACCTCAAGTCTGCCTCCGACCGATTACCTATATCACAAAAAAAATTGACCAGATCGACGTTTTCGTATTTCCCTGTTTTTTTCTCCTCGAAAACTGAGCCGATTCTATTATTTTTTACATTCATATTTTAAGAAAAAGTATGTCTAGGTTCCTATAATTTTTTATATAATTAAAAACTTTTCGAATTTGTGTGGTAGTCCTCATGAAATCACGGCGGTAAAAATGGGGCATTTTTGTAATTTTTGGAGGGTCATATTTTCTTTACCAATAAGTTGCTGAAAAAAAGGAAATAACAGGGACGTGTCTACAGCTGACCTTGTTTTTATGAAAAAAAAAAAAACAATGTATTGCTCAAGAGGCATTATTCAGGAAGAAAAAAGGGGAGTACATTTATATGAAGAATCGCAGGCCCTGTTCCCTCTTAATGAATATATATACCTAAACGTTCCTCATGAATAACCACATTTTCTTGACGGCATGTGGAGCCAAGTCAGAGGCCCATAGTCGGCATAAAAATTCTGATACCAGGTGACTAACCTAACCACACGAAAAAAGAAAAGAAATCACAATCCATGGGTTTTAAAGGAAATTCCTAATCCTTCAAAGGTTTGAAAAATTCGTGCGCTCAACAACGGGCCCTATTCTCACTGGTCGGTACGTCTGCGGTGCGGGATCGTTTCGGTACCGCGTGACGTCACGCGTGTTACTGTATCACAATTGTAAGGATAAAGGACATAGTTTCTTGCACTGACTCGATTACAAATGGATTGCTGATGGATATCGGTATTTCAATTTTTTCGTTTAAAAAAAGTCGGCTATTTAGGCTACGAGATTAGCGCTAGCGGTATCAGACCCGGGAAAAGAAGATATGTAGCGTACTGTATATATATAATATTAGCTGTCCGCTCCGGCTTCGCACGGGTAGCACTAAGTATTTATCTACGGCGCGCCTACTTACCCTACCTACCTACGTACCTGGGAGGAAGGTTCTTTTTGTAGGAAGGGTAGGTCCCTTCCTACAAAAAGAACCTTCCTCCCAGCTAGGTAGGGTAGGTACTTTACCTACCTACCTACCCTACCTACATACCAACCCTACCGGGATAAAAAGTCTCCTGGTTCTAAGCTACCTCCCCACCAATTTTCAGCCAAATCGGTTCAGCCGTTCTTGTTATAAATAGTGTAACTAACACGACTTTCTTTTATATATATAGATTATAAAAGCGAAAGTGAGTTTGTATGTTTGTTTGTTTGCTACGATTTCACGTTAAAACGACAGAACCGATTTGGATGAAATTCGGCATGGGTTGACCATGACCACACAGGACAACACATATAAAACACACACAGACAGGATACATGGAGGGAGGGATACAGGGTACGTAGGATACTTTTTATCAAGATAGTACGTTCCCGTGGGATAATTACCGACATGCACGCGGGCGGAGCCGCTGGCAAAAGCTACTAAATTATATAGTACGAGAGCCCACGACCAAAAGCATGTCACATCATTTTACGGGTAAAACCGTCTAAAATCAAAATATAAGCTAAAGGTGAAAAAAAAAAAAAAAAAACTACTAAAAATGAATCTAGCTAGGTCTCATATCTGGGAAAATTAGTTTTCTCTATTCTCACCTGAGCAGAGCTCGCTTGACCATGGCAGGTACTACACAAGTTCTTTTATATTTTCTTATCAGCGTGTTATTCAACTTGAGTATTTGACATTGATCGTTTGGCAAGGTACAAGAAAATTCTTATCACACTTCCTTCTTTTTCATTTAATTTTCTTGTTTGTTCACCGTTCTTTAACTTTTCTATAATAGGAAATTAAATTGACAACTTTTGGCATCTCCTTGGCATCTTCTTGCTTGTTATAACTATATTGATGAAACTTTGGGATTGTCGCGATGGGTATATGTTTATCCCAATGTGAACAGCCCTTATACAATAAAAAGAGTTTTCCAACGCTAGCTTTCCTATGGAGTTTTGCTTTGCCTCGCATTATAGTTTTCAAAAGAAAACTGTACTTTTGTTGATTTTAAAATGTTTTACAGTATACAGGCTGATTTTTTAGCCACCGTCCAAATTTTGATATATTAATCGTTGGCGAAAATGATTGAATACGTGTTTTTTCTTTTAGTATCACTCAATACAAAAATATTGAGATATCACATCACAACGTTATTATATACCACGCAGAGCGGTTAATTCTTTCGAGAAATTGATTTATTATGAAAATTTTACGTCAGTATCGATTTTTTTTCAAAAATGGAGTTAGTGAATCATAACTAATGCCTAGAAAAAAAATGGATGGTGACTAAAACTTCAGCCTGTATAACACAATTAACTATTTACACTAGGTACTAAATACAAAAAACAAATGGACACTCAGGCGTCGAAGTATTCGTCCGCATCGTTATCATCCGGTAACGTGCCCAGAAGACTGGCAGCATTGCCACGTTGAATGGCAATGCTAATTCATTGGCCAAAGAACGAGCCAGCCCTCTGGTCACGTGAAGTGTCGACCAGTTGGCGAGAAATTTCTTTAAAAAAGAGACGCGCACTCGGGCCCCGTGCGTTTACATTTTTGAAAACACATAGGTATTTGTTTTAAAACATGTAAACAAATGTACCACCACATAAAGTTCAGTGTGCGCTACAACTTCAAACATTTTTATGACTTTTTCAATAGTTCCAGCCATTCTGAAATAAACTTAATTTACACTTCGATAAAGTTGATATTTGTTTAAGTGGAAATAAAATCAATTGGAAACAAGGTTTTAAATATGGAATATGGGACTACATTATCTTGTCGTATCTAGTGATGTTATTTACATCACCATGTGGTGCTGTTTTACAAAAAAACCGTGTCAAATTATTTGTATCTACACCTACAATTATACATATACCATTATATTACGAGATACAGGACTATGTAACAAGTGGTTACGTGTTTTGTATTTTTAAAATAGAAAAATATTTGTAAATGATTGAAAAATAAATCCTACATGAAAAAATGTAAGCATGACCATGAGCATGTAGCATCACCTTTGTACGTATTTTTCTGTTCTGTTAATCTTGTCTGTTTATTTATGTGTGTACATAAATGGTTAAATAAATAAATAAGGTGTAACAATTTTAATAATGTTCAAATTATGCCTATCTAAGCTTGTATTAGGTCACCCACCGTACTCACCGGACCTTGCCCCAACAGATTTAAACTTTTTTCAAAATTTAGACATATTTTGAATCGGGAAAATATTCAACACCCGAGAGGCAGTACAAAACGCTTTCGCTTACTTCATCGCCTCCCGTCCGGCAGACTTCTATAGTAAAGGGATAAACAAACTGCCACCAAAATGGCAAAATTGTATAGATAATTTGGGCCAGTACCTACTTTGATTAGCTAAAATAAAAAAAAAATACCCAAATTTTCATATTTTAAAATTATCATACAAATCTCCAATTTCATAGGACCTAATATATGTTTTAGTTAAGCAAAAATATTTAAAGTATCATAATGGAAAACAATGGTCAAACCCGAAGAGATTCTTGTTTCCTAATTAATAAGTATTTCAACAAACTTTCAGCAGAAGAACCTTTCTCTAACTTTTATATTTTAGGCTACAATCGTGTTTAAAAGGGTATCTTTTGTTTTAGAGTCCATTCGAATTTAAAAAGTAAATACTCAATTACTTAGAAGGGAAAAAAGGGGTTCTCAGGAGCCCGAAAGTCTGACAACCAGTCTTACCAAGAGGTATCGTGTTACCCAGTAACTGGGTTGTGGAGGTAAGATAGGCAGTCGCTCCATGTAAAATACTGGTATATGATGATGACTTAGAAGGTAAAAATCTCTGCTGAAAATTTCAAAGAAGTCGCACCACAAATAAGAAAGTGGTATACAGGGTGGAAGGGACATCGACGCGAAAACTGATACCATGGATTCAGTACATGATTCTTAGCCAATAATAATAAAAAAAAAAGTGTTTCATAGAAAAGTTCAATATCTACGCGGTCAAAATGTATGGAAGAGCAGATTTTTTAAAAAATAACCGCCGAAAAATTTCAGCGGAGGGGGGTTCAGAATCATGTATTCCCTTCTACCCTGTGTGATAAAGTTATCTTCGGAATTTTGAATTTAAACATTGTTTTGGGTAGGTATTCAAGTAGGCATGTAGGGTGCAAACTTAGAATGTAGAGTACCGATGCGGAAAATTCTCCGAAACTAGCATATGCCCCGGCAACAAGTCACCAAAGTTTCATCACAATCTGTCAAGCCATTTTCGAGTTTTTTTCGAGACTAACGCATAGATATTGATTTTAATAAACACCGTTCAGATCAAGGAAGGAAATAGTAAGAATTATAAACTAATTAGGAACCTCCTGAAAATGTTTTAAAATTCGTCCCTTTTTTCTGACTAGAGGCATGTTTACACTTAGATAAGTTAATACTTAGATTAAGAATGAACGCAGAAAGCGAAAAAAAAATCCGCGTGTTTACGATTCTGTTATGTTTAGGTCAAAATAAATAAAAACAATGCGATCCTACTGATTAAGTGTAAATGACGTATATTTATGTTTTGAAGAAAATTTATTACAAAGATACCTAATTACAATAACAGTGTTACTGATAAAGACAATAATTATCGTTATCGTACGTAATATAATGAGATATATTATTATTTAGAAGATAAGACAGACTTATCCTTTAAAGACATTGAAACACAACTTCTTTCAGATGTGGGTCAATTTATGCAGCTGTTTCAGCTGTAAAACTGAGAGGGTTGAGTTTCAATAAAATAAACAAAACTTTACAGTTTAAAAACATGGTTTTACCAACAAAATACATTACAATAATCTATTTATACATTGACGTTTAAATTCCCGACGGCACTGCGAGCATTCGTTTAATCCACTTGGTACAATAAATACCGCAATACACTCAAACTGAACCCTTTCAATCCTTAAACCAACCGGTAAAAGGTAAATGTATACCTTTTCAAACCACATACAAAATATTACTTACGAGTCACAATTTCAAATGTTGTCTTTGAACTTTTACGCGCGCGTTTTTCGTGTAAAATTTATAGAGGTGTCTAATCTGCGTTAGGTTTTGTGAAACGCGTGCGGCACGGTCGGTGTTGGAAGCGGTACTGGCGGTATTTTGTTTACTAGCAGCCAGTTCCCGCTCCCGCCCGCCCATACGACGAAGCCCTAACAAAATAATAGTATGGAAGTTATGGGAGTAATCACATTTATAACTGAGTGGGTTTCCGAATAATTATCCTACATTTTATTGATCGTCTTACACCTTAATTTATTGTTTTATAACGAGTTTCTCGTTTACGACGATTGAATGTCAGTCGTCAGTTAAAGTCGTGTTGCGGTGACTTTAATGTTTTTAGATGCCGATAAACTACAAATCAAGCAATTCCATTGAATTATTCATTAAAGCTACAATAAACAATTAAGGAAGTGTATAGAGTGCCGTTATTTGCGGCTTAATAGTAGCACTGCCTCGGCCCGGCTAAAGTGCCGTAAACATTGCATTGTCACTGTCACTTGTTATTTTGTTTGATTGTTGAGGTTAGTTCGCCGCCCTTTGTATTGATCGTTGAGGCGCAATAGGATGTAATGGTTTTGGGAATGTGGTATTTTACAGCGAACTAACCTCAAGAAACAAACAAAACAACAAGTGACAGTGAGTCAGTGACAGTAACAATGAAAATGCAATGCTTACGGCACTTTAGCCGGCCCGAGGCAGCCCCACTATTATGCCGCTAGCGGTACTTTATCCGATAGGGATAGAGTGCTGCTAGTGGCATTCTATACACTGCCTAAAATTATTTACTCTATACAACTTTATAAGTATGGTTATTTAGTTTCCATTCCATGTAGATCTCAATTCAAAATAGCCAATTCGCCACCAATCAGCGATCATTCTTATATTAGATAAGACATTCTTATATTTATGACGTCAGCAATTCCACATTACTGGTATACTTTGCCTGTAGTTTGAAGATAATACATGAAGATATTATTTCGCAGTAGGCTGTGTAGCGAACGTACGCTACGGTGCTACGGGATACGCCGAGGGCGCGACCCTTCGTAGCCGTAGCGGATTCGTAGCAACAAAAAATTGGAATATGTCTTAATACAAGTTTTCGTTGCTACTACGATACTAATCTTGGTCGTGAGTTTATCAATTCAACATAATATATATTATGTTACGACCGAGTGCAATCCATTGCTTAACCTGAGCAACTAAAATATCACTGAAAAATTGATTATTTGAAACATTACTTAGAAATCCTAACTAATATTATATTTTGTAATATGTTTTGTTTGTTACGCTTTCACACTAAAGAAGTGGCTGAACGGATTTGGATGCTATTTGGCACATGGGTAGACCTTCACCTGGAAAAGAAAATAGGCTACTTTTCATTCTAGATCGTAGACGAAGTTAAGGCAACAGCTGGTGAACTATAAAACGAGTAGGTAGGATATGCGACCTAAGTCGATTAAAACTGACACTTTTGCCGCCAGTCCATCTCCGCCGCAAAACCATAGCAGCGAAACCGAAGTAGTAACTGACTCGCGTCATGTTTCGTTATTCGAAATTCGAGTAGCGGAACATGACGCGAGAAAGTTGAATTGAACTACTGCGGTTTTGCTGCTACGGTTTCGTGGCGGAGGTGTGCTACTGGCGTTACACGTCTAAATTGACACAAAACTATTCATTACAAGTTTTTTCAGTATTTCATATAGCTATTCTATTAATTTTACTTCGATAACGATTTCAAGTGTTTACCTCACTTAAAAATTAATTAATAAATAGTGTTAATCGACTTTTGTTGTGAACTGTACCTACTGCAGACATTATTGTATTAAAATAACAATATTAATATGTGAGTTACTGAATTATGAAATGGGTAAGAATATTTTCTGCCTTTTACTGAAAAATAAACTATCATTTCGTAGTTCGTACACCTGTAAATTCCCCTCAGCTAGTCGATCATGTACGCTATGTTGCCACCAGCCGCCTATTCTACATAGCATGACAGGTAGGTAGGGTTTGTCGGGAAATGTCCAGCTTTATGGTCCCCTGTTCGGACTTAGTCCGGCTTTGTCACTTGTCCGGACTTTAAGATTTAAGCGGATTTTTTAAGTAAACAAAATAGTTAATGAGTAAAAAAAGAAAGATGAAAAGTAAAATGTCCAAACTTAGCGAATGTCCCGGATTTTTATCAGGACTTTTCAAACGAAATGGTAACCCTAATGACAGGTGAAAGCTCCTGAAATAAGAGCAGAGACAGCGCCAAAATAAACACTGGAACTGTTTATTTATAAATGACAGTACTATGAACTGGCGACATTGTTCGGAGTTCGGGCTTGCTGCAAAAATGATGCGATTTCGGCTTCGTTGTTCGATGTAAATGGATTTTTTTTGCGAACGAAATTTGCTATCGTTCTAACTACTGACAGAGATATTCGTGCCCGATGGATGGCAATTGGCTCGCCCCCATGGGACTTAAAAATAACATGTGAAATGTGGGGGTACCTTAGGTACACCTCTGCCTAACCCTTTGGGAATAAAAGAGTGAGAGATCTTATTGGGTAAGTTTTCCAGAGGATACGAATGGCGATTTTCCCAAAAAACATTCAATCATAGAATGGACCACAAATGCATCACAGTGACGCATTTCTTATCCATTTCGTGAAGTACCGAGTGAAAGCCCGGCAACGGACAGGCATTTCAGGATTTTGGGAAAAACGTCGCAAACCATACTAATAATACGAGACAATTTTATTTCACACTTATTAGCACGGCGTTTAGTGCAATATAATATAGTTAGCAAATCATTAACAGTTGGTTTTGCCTTCTATAAATGGCAATTGAAAGTGATAATAAATCAAAATAGTTTTTTTATTTCAAATTGATTGATATTGATTTAAATTGGCATGACACCTGTCATAACTTTTATATTTCTATCTAACTTTCTTAATCTTTGAACGCGTTTCTTAATCTTTTTTGATGTTGTGCAAGAAGAGTATCTATCTACTTTCAAGATTAAAACTATAAACATTAATGGCACCTCCGTTGGCATTAACCAATGGGCCACTCCGGGTATTTATAAAAGTAGAGCGAGACTATACGAGTTATATGGTTTGAAAAAATATAGGTTTGATACTTCTTTCCTAGAGTAAGTCAAAAAATATTTAAAATTACGTAAACGAGGCAAAAGGAGTATGTAAGGATCGTAGCAGGTGGCATTCTGTAGTTTCTGCCTACCCCCATGGGAAGAAGGCGTGAGTTTATGTATGTATTATTAAAAAAGGTTAGTGTTTTTGCTAAATCTAAATTTTTAAGCGATATAATTAAAAATTCCAATAATAAAGTAAAAACCACTTGGAAAATATTATTAACAATGAACCGGGTAAATCGGTTAAGCAAGATAAACAACTTGAGATTATGGTTGACAATAAATTAGTTACTAAAGCAGCTGACGTAGCTGAGGTGTTTAATGAGTCTTTACTGATATGACTAAGGCATTTGATTATGTAGATCACAAGATATTACTCCAAAAATTACATGGATATGGCATAAGGGGCAATGTTCTGAAACTTATTGAATCATACCTTAGTGACAGATATCAATACACGGAAATATATAGAATATGTCATAAGACTAAAACGCAGATCATACATAGATCAAACCCAAGACACATAAGATATGGCGTGCCCCAAGGTAGCGTGCTAGGGCCGTTATTGTTTCTGATATATATAAATGATCTGGCAAAAATAATACGACACAAAGTGATCCTATTTGCCGATGATAGCACGGCTGTTATAAAATGTAATAATGTGACAACTTATCAAAATGACATTAATGAATCCCTTCTCAATATCATCCGTTGGATGAATGATAATAATCTCGTAATTAATTTAAATAAAACTAAGGTGATGCACTTTCATCAACAGCAACCACAACCAAATATTAATGTAACTTATAATAACCATAAAATAGAAGAAGTTAATAATGCTAAGTTTTTAGGTATTACCAGCGACAGTAAGCTTACTCGGAAACCCATGATAGAGGAACTTTGTAAACGCCTGAGTAAATCTGCTTATGCACTCTTTCAGTTGTCAAAAAAGGTGAATAAAGATACTTTACTGGTAGCATACCATGGACTTGTAGTCTCTGTGTTGCGGTATGGCGTAATTTTTTGGGGGCAGTCGACTGACCGTGAGCTTAAATTTAGGATGCAAAAAAGATGTTTCAGAGCAATGTGTAATAAAAAAACAACGGATAGCTGTAGACCCTATTTTAAGACGACAGTACGTCAGGTTGTACAAGGCTGTCAGATTTCTCCAAATTATTTAAACCTTAAAATGTTAATGGTTAAGCTCAGAACCGGATGTGAAAATTTGACGGTTTGTAGTAACCTGACCTGCTGATGTGTATACGTAAGGTGGTTCATTGTTGTGTAAAAGACCGCCTCTCGCCATTAAACGTAAAAGTTTGGCGAGTTTATAATTAAATAACACCTCTGTTTTATAATTTAATTAAATAAAAAATAAAAAATTAAGTCTGTAAAAATACTTACCCTTCCAGCACTATACAGTATACATATTGGAAACTGCGTTGTTTGTGAAAACAAACACACAATTATTTGAAAAAATATCTTCCACTAGAAAAACTCCATTGCGTGCCCAATACCTAAATAAACTATGTCATCTAAAATGTAAGACCGCATTGATGCGAAAAAGTTTTTTTGGTATGGCACCTAAAGTGTTTAATAAAATTCCTGATGACATAAAAAACTTGACATTATATAAATTTAAAAAGCTCTTATCAAATTATTAATTGACAAATTAATGTTATTTTTAAACGACCAATTATCAGACTAATGCATTTTTATACCTTTTGATAAGAAGTACGAGTACTAGTATTTATTAATTTTATTGCATTTGATGTTTCTTTTTTAAACTTTTCTTTTCATGTATTTGTAGCGGTTAAACCGCCACATACGAACTACGCATCAAAGACATGACGTAACACAAATCCTGCATCGCACAATTAGAGTTTACCGCGCGAACGACAGAAGCGCACAAAGCCGCTTTTTTGTGCGTAATTGAAATAAATTATTTGACTTTGGGCGCAGCTAGTAGGTAGATAATATAAATTTTCGAACGATGAAGAGTTTTTCTCCTGCTTGGGAAGGTTTGAAACGAACTTCTCGTCTCATATTTGGCTTTCGAGTTTAAAATGGGATTGAAAATGTAGAACAAATCTCCTGAATCGAACCAAACCCACTGTTTAAACAGGTAGGTGCTGTTTTATTCAGGTATCTTTCAGCGAATTGGCATGAAATATTTAAATCAATAGCAATTCGATAAAATCATATTTAGATACATCGCCTGGTTTTGGATACATCCGTTAATAATAAAATATAATAGACATGATCATAAAAATATAACAATCTGGAGTGTTGCGATCGTAAATGTGTCTTCGAGGTTTTAAGAATATCCGAAGAGGTTTACTGTCATAAAATTTTAGTACCAAGGGATTTATTTTTGGTGTATTAAATACTAGCTGTGCCACGTGGTTTCACCCGCATAAGTCACGATCCTATGGAAATACCAGGATAAAAAGTATCCTATGTCCTAATCCAGGTCATGGTCTATCCATGTGCCAAATTTTATCTAAATCTATTCAGCCGTTTTAGCGTGAAAGCGTAACAAATAAACAAAGTAACTCACATTCGCATTTATAGTATTAGGTAGGATTAGGATAGTTACAATAATAATTACCTTTATCTGCTTAAACCCACCTTAATTTCGTAACAAACTTGCTTTATTATTCATAATTATGATAGCTCAGTAATAATTTGCATTTACCTATAACATAACATAACATAACATCACGCCTTGTTTCCCCGAAGGGTTGGCACATTTCGCGAATTATGTTTAAGTCCCATGTAATAGGGGGCGAGCCTATTGCCATCAACCGGGCACAAATCCAGACTCCGGGCTGCTACTGAGAAATTCCAGATAGAAAACCCAATACCACTTTACCCGACCCGGGAATCGAACCCAGGACCTCATGCTCAGTAGTAGCGCTTGCGAACACTAGACCAACGAGGCAGGACATTTACCTTAGGCAAATTCGCGTTAGTTCACGTTTCGAGTACCTATAGGCAAATTTTACGCAGCAACGTGTGTATATTATGGTGTATATGTCAGTGGAAGTAGCTCACTAACGTTAATTACACCGAAGCTTATTTATAAAAACTAAAATATGTGCATATTTTAATTATCTTCGATACTCGTTTCAGACACAGTCTGCCTAGCCGCATCCCAACTATGTTGGTGTCGACTTCCAGTCTAACTGGATGCAGCTGAATACCAGTATTTTACATAGAGCGACAGCCTTTCAGACCTCCACAACCCAGTTACTGGGTAATACAATACGATACCCCTTGGTAAGACTGGTTGACCGACTTTTGGGATTCTCCATAACGACTGTCAATTATCTACGAATGACAGCCGGAACCAACGGCTTAGCGAGATTTTCGAGGTACGGAGGAGTCTCTATATATATTTATTGGCACCCATCAACAAACCGAACGCGGCAAGTTTAGCTTAACCTTCGAGCGACCCGTGCGGCTGTTATTACTTAGGCATGAGGTTCCAGATCCTTTCAAACTACACACATCAACACGGTCTAGGGATATTTTTAAAAAAGCGAATTACTATCAATGTGTTAATTATTTATATGACATGTATATATTTAAAAGATACGTTATTTAATATTCTACCATTTTTTAATAATGGTTAAGGTACTTAGATTAAAATTTCAGGATTTTATGGAAAAAAAATGAAGCATAGACGGAAACCGTATATGAATTAACTTTTAATTTTTGAGTAAAAACTGAAAAAAATAGAAAAATCATTTAATTTGTGTTTATAAACTTGAATTTAGTAGTCTGAGAAAGCGCCCATGATGTTCATAACACATCGGCAACGATTCGGCATGCTCAGAACAAGGTTGTCAATGTCTTGCTGCGGAATATTGTCCCATGTCCTTCTGAGGTGCGCAAAAAGTTGATCTTCTGTAGCCAGATTTTCAGGAACTTCCTTCAGAGCTCTTCTTTGCAGCATATCCCACGCATGCTCAATGGGATTTAGATCTGGCGATTGAGCAGGCCAGTCTAAGGCCCTAACATTATGTGTATGTAACCAAGCTGCTACCGTTCTCGCCGTGTGTGCCCGGGCATTGTCGTGCATGAGCAGGAAATCTTGCCCCATTTGTGTTCTGTGGGGCAAGATTACGGACCCCAGCACCTGTTGGACGTATCGTTCTGCCGTCATATTGCCCCTCACCCAAACGAGATCCGTCCGTCCTCCAAGACGAATTCCTGCCCAAACCATAATTGTTCCTCCTTGGTATGGGTGAACTTCCTGAGGGTTCTGGAGACGGCTCCATCGTCCAGGAACTCGCCAAACACGCGTCCTTCGTGAATCTGGATGGAAGCCGAACCTGGATTCATCCGTGAACAGCACATTGGACCATTGCTCACGGCCTCAGTCCACGTGGTTCCGAACCCATTCTAATCGTCGTCCACGATTGCCTCTCCGTAAAGGTGGGACCCGGAGTGGTCTACGAGAGCGTAGATTGCTTTCATGCAGTCGCCTTCTTACAGTTTGGTCACTCACAAGCACTTGGTGTTCCACTCGCAGCCTTTGGACCAATTGAGTCGCCGTTGCATTTGGTTGAGCTCGCGCAGTAATTTGCAAAAATCGGTCTTGTCTGGGGATAGTGATGCGACTTGGCCCCCGGTGCCTCTCCGCTACTTCACCTGTGGCACGATAGCGTGTCCACAATCTTGAAATTACATTTTGATGGGTCCCTATGGCCTCAGCAACATTACGCTGAACAGATCCAGCTTCCAGCATTCCCACAGCTCGTAACATCTCCGCCCTCGTCAAATGTCGGCGTTGCATGGCTACAATACTTCAATTTTAACATTATCTTTCGTTTAAAAATGAAAAAAAAACTGTAACTAAACGTAATTCGTATTGTTTTCTAAATTTCGCACAAATGAAAATTCCCTCTCCTATACATCAAGACATTTTTATGCCACCGAAACAAAAGAATTTTCAAAAATTTTAATTTGGAATTATTCTGAGATAAATTACAAACAAATCGGTGTATAAAAGATTCCAATGCGGCCAGTACTTTTCGAGTTATTTAATTGAGTATGAAATATCCCTAGACCGTGTTGATGTGTGTATTTACTTAATCTTCTTCTTTTCGTGTGGATAGTAACTAACTTGGTGTCAGAGTTTTAAAGCCGCCCATGGGCTTCTGACTTGGCTTCACATGCCGTCGAGAAATATCTCTCAGGCATGCCGGTTTCCTCACGGTGTTTTCCTTCACCGTTTTTTGAGCAAGTGATAATTATATAATACGCACATGAATCCAAAAAGTCAGAGGTGCGTGCCTTGGGTTCGAACTCTAGACCTACGACTTGTCAGTCTGACGGTCAGATCACTAGGCTATCACTGCTTAGTAAAAATCATTACTTATTTTATTCATTTACTTAACAAAAATCTTAAATTCATAAATTCGCCGACACAACGCACAGCCTTAAAACCACGCGTATGTAGAGAATGTAGTTTTTTTTCATAATTCCCTAAAGGGGTTAATTAATAGGGGATAATAAAATTGTACAGATGGTTTACTCTGCAAGATCATTTAAATAAAAAACCGGCCAGGTGCGAGTCGGACTCACGCACGAAGGGTTCCGTACCGTTATCTATAAAAACGGCAAATAAATCATATCTGTTGTATGAGACCCCCTTAAATATTTATTATATTTGTTGTTATGGCGGCAACAGTAATACATCATGTGAAAATTTCAACTGTCTAACTATCACGGTTCATGAGATACAGCCTGGTGACCAGACGGACAGACAGACAGACGGACAGTGGAGTATTAGTAATAGGGTCCCGTTTCACCCTTTCGGTACGGAACCCTAAAAAGCGACTAGCTACAAAACAATAAAGCTGTAATATTCACCAAGAAGTTGCCTCTCTTTCTGTTTTCTATATCTTAGATCTTCTGACTACATTACACTCCCTGAATTGGCCCAGCAAGACGGGCCCTCCGCGTACTTGTAGCTTCATACTAATTCGTATTAATTAACCCGCCGGTACTCGCGTCTCCTTTTAAGTCATGAACAGTCGCGCGAGGGTCGAAAAGACCCAGATTTTTAATAAATTTTCAGTTTTTTTTTTTTAAATAAATTAATTAAATTTCGGGATTATTTGTAAATTATTTAGAAAGAGGATAAGAAAACAAACATAAAAATAATAAATGTTTATTATTTAGAGAAAAAAAAGTAATATAAATCACAAAATTTAAGAGATCACTGCAAAATCTTCCTTTTAACGGTATAGGAACTAAAAAATAACTTTAACTTTTTTTACAAGGGTCGAATCGACCCATACTCACTTGACACGTCCGTACTGTCCAAATGCCGCATGGGGACAGGCTGAGGCGGGGTGTGCGGATAGCCAGTGAAGCTATTTGAAGGTACTTAGTGCGACGACACGAATGAACTAATACCTACTAAAACAGTTATGGCACAATAACTAGAGTACTGGGTCTTTTCGACCCAGGCGCAACTATCCGCGGGTTAATAATAGTTCGTATGAGGAGGCCGTAGAAGTTGTACTAAAATGAACACCTGATAAAATAACGATGGTCATAAAATATATTTCAAATGAACTCTAACATCATAAAGTGTACAAATAATTTATGAGTTCGAAAACAAATAAACAAAAATATATTTTCCTGTAAAGGCAACAAGAAGTGTGCCTAAAATACCCACAATTTTGGTGACTTGCATATTTATTTTAAACATTCTCACATAGGTACCGAAGAAGCTGCTAAGATAAACGTCAAATATATCAATGACAAATATAAAAAAATATGAATATATTTCCTAAACCGGTCGTCGCTTTTGTGCAGCATATATTAAGCGCCGCTAATATTTGCAGAATTTACTATTGGTTTAATGGCTAGACACATCACGCGATTCTGTTGAAATTTCTCACCATTTCGTGGAATAACTAAAGCTAAGAAAAGAAGCCAAACAATTGAGGGCGCGAATTTTGTCTCTCCCTCACGCGTTCCGCCTTCTCCTTCGCGAGCATTACTGCTTCACAGAAGGAGGTGACGGCCTCCCATGCCCTCTCGCCCGTACCATGGCTTGGACCAGGGCCGGGCGCGAGAGATCCCCGCCACCAATCGCCTCCACGAGGACACGGCGTTGCTCTGCCCAAGCAGGGCCTCCACCGTATGCTCCAATCGTGTCCTCCGGGCGATCCACGCAGTGATGACACCCGGGCGTTTCCTGCCGCCTGATACCGAACAGGAACTTCCGGAAACAGCCGCGTCCGGTGAAGACCTGCGTCAGGCGGAAGGTGGTCATTACGGGTCGTCAGAAGCCCGAAAGTCTGACAACCAGTCTTACCAAGGGGTATCGTGTTATCCAGTAACTGGGTTGTGGAGGCCAGATACACACAGACAATCGCCCTGTGTAAAATACTGGTATTCAACTGCATTATAGACTGGAAGCTGACCCCAATATAGTTGGGAAAAGGTTTGAGTGTAATTCTGGAAAAACTCACTATCGAGTAAGTATCACTTCTGTGTCCACAGTAAAAAGAGAGTATTGGAAGGGACACTGCCGAAATCAAGAGTGAGTTAGTGAGTTCGTATCTAGAATAACCCAACAGGAGTCTCATTTTAAGAAAACAAAAAGGTAATCTATTTTAGATAATGTGATTTCTGGCCGTGCTTCAACATGTAAATAATATTTACCTACCAATATTTTAAATGTAACACATGCGGAGTATTTTCTAATAGTCGACTAAGGGCTGATGTCACCAATAAAACTGAACACGATCAGCATTTCTAAAACGGGTTCAAGAGCTGTCAGTGTCAAAACTGTTATGGAATATGGTACAGACGCCAACACATCAACCTACTCGAAACTGTCAAATTTTCCTAATCAACTTTGAACCTTATGCTTTAGTGTTGATGTCATGGTTGGCGCAGTGGTTAACCGATTGACTGCTGCGCTGCGTGTCGCGTGTTCGTTTCCTGCACAGAACAATTATTTGTATGACCTACAAGTAGTTGTTCCGGGTCTGGCTGTTTGTGTATGTGAGTTTAAATGTTTGTAAACGCACCCACGATACAGGAGAAATTCGTAGTGTGAAAATCTATTAAAGAAATTTGACAGATTGTAGTAGGTTGACGTGCGTGACGTCTGCACATTACAGCTCGTGAACGCGTTCAATTTCATTGGTGAAATCCGCACTTATGGACTGAAATCCACGCGCTGATGCCGCGGTTGGGTACCGAAAGATATGGTATGTTATTAGTCAGTAGTTCATTATTACAGTAAAATATTACGTAAAGTATGTTATTTCTAATTCAAATACTTTTAAAATCGTGCTCCCTTATCACAATAAGTAGTTGTCAAATACCTAAGTCAAGGTGAACGACGGGCTATCTAAGAGTAATTACATAAGCTGAAAAAGGAGTTACCTACTACTACTACTTATTTATTTAATTTCATTGTAGCTCCTTTAATGCGTGAAAAAAAGTGGCGAATTACAATTTCCTGTCGCCACGTAACTTTACGTATTATAAAAGATACAAACTAAAGAATAATACCAAGAATATAGGCCCCCTTTGACATGCTGCTACAACATAGAAATACCTACTACGGTCGCTTAATCTATTTGAAAATCGTTGTAATGACAGTGTTGTCTGGGAATCTCCCCACCTGCCTGAGACGGAAGCTAAACACCTGCTATGTAATTACGCAACATATTTTCGTAAACGATTGCGACCAATTTGTTTCATTTTGACAGTTCAACCACATTCATTCCGTTATTTGCGACGTTGAGCAGATTTTTTTTCGAACTTATGAAGCTTTAGGAGCATGAAGAACAGGGTGTAAAGTTCACTCATCCACCATAGAAAAGGGAAGATCCTCCGACCAGACGGGTGTTGTGTCTGGCGGGCCGACTGCCCGACTGTTGATGTCGGATAGTCTTATCTATGTCGTTCGCGCAGTAAACTCTAATTGCGCGATGTAGGATTTGTGTGACGTCATGTCTTTGATGCGTAGTTAGTATGTGGCGGTGTAACCGATACATCACTCCCCTCCGAAGACCGGAGGTCGATAGTGGGCCGAGTCTTGTATCTTGCGATGCTTCACAGTGCCAGCTAAGGTTCCAGTGAGTCAGAACCGGGTGCCGCACAGTTCGCGGTGAGTCGGAACTGTCTGCGGTGATTGCGGCGGTTGAGATGATTGCAGTGATTCCCCAGTAAGTCGGGGTGATGAGGCTGAGGGTGATGACCAGGAATGCGCATTCGCTGCATGCTGGTGGCCAGGATACCCGTTGAAGCCGAGGGTGCTGGCTGTCTGTGTGACTCGCCTCACGAAAGCTTGCGGGAGTGATGATGATGACGTCACGCTGAAGTAGTTGCACGAAGGCTGCGTTGACGTTCATACTCGGGGTCACCAATTTATTGACATGAGGTGTAAAGTTCACTCATCCACCATAGAAAAGGGAGGATCCTCCAACCAGACGGGTGTTGTGTCTGGCGGGCCGACTGCCCGACTGTTGATGTCGGATAGTCTTATCTATGTCGTTCGCGCAGTAAATTCTAATTGCGCGATGCAGGATTTGTGTGACGTCATGTCTTTGATGCGTAGTTAGTATGTGGCGGTGTAACCGATACATCACTCCCCTCCGGAGACCGGAGGTCGATAGTGGGCTGAGTCTTGTATCTTGCGATACTTCACAGTGCCAGTTAAGGTTCCAGTGAGTCGGAACCGGGTGCCGCACAGTTCGCGGTGAGTCGGAACTGTCTGCGGTGATTGTGGCGGTTGTGGTGATTGAGGTGATAGCGGTGATTGCGCTGATTGAGATGGTTGCGGTGATTCCCCAGTGAGTCGGGGTGATGAGGCTGAGGGTGATGACCAGGAATGCGCATTCGCTGCATGCTGGTGGTCAGGATACCCGTTGAAGCCGAGGGTGCTGGCTGTCTGTGTGACTCGCGTCACGAAAGCTTGCGGGAGTGATGATGATGACGTCACGCTGAAGTAGTTGCACGAAGGCTGCGTTGACGTTCATACTCGGGGTCACCAATTTAGGGGCATGAGGAACAGGGTGTAAAGTTCACTCATCCACCATAGAAAAGGGAGGATCCTCCAACCAGACGGGTGTTGTGTCTGGCGGGCCGACTGCCCGACTGTTTATGTCGGATAGTCTTATCTATGTCGTTCGCGCGGTAAACTCTAATTGCGCGATGCAGGATTTGTGTGACGTCTCATGTCTTTGATGCGTAGTTAGTATGTGGCGGTGTAACCGCTACAAAGCAATGGATTAGCAATTTGTATAACGTAATTAGGGAGTACCCTAATTACGTAATACACGATAAATCGGAATTTGAATCGTTTTGTTCTTACCAGTAGGTAAGAAGTGTATGAATGAAATTTGGAAGTGAGCAAGAAAGATGGAAGTGATCCTGGGAAATGACGAGGTCTCGTGATCCCACTTATGTTTAAGTCCCATGTAACTGGGGGCGCGTCTATTGCCATTAACCGGGCACAAATCCACATCACGGACTGCCTGACTGAGAAATTTCAAGAATGAAATACCAATAACACTTATGTGTTTCACGAACTATGTCCAAATAAACGTTATTCTTTCCTATTCTTTGTCTCTTTCTTTTTCCGTTCTAGCGACAAAACCCAGAGGGCCAAGACAAGTGGCAATAGCTCTCAAAGCGTATTTCTACAACGACTATCAACAGGATTTTGCATCTCTTTTTGTTTGGATGTTCGGTAGCTTTTGCCAATCTGATACATTATTGACTTTTACATCATCGTTATCGCTGGTATATGTCACTTTGTTTAGGCCCTCAGGACCCACCACGTTCAAAAGTGTCTATTTATAATAAGTTATTTGACTTTGACCAATTAGGACGTGGGATCTCTGCACCAACGAATGCTAATGATGTGCTGATTTTTGAACTCTAACAACAAATCTATCAACGATTTTATTATTACATTAATTTGTACTTACTGTTTTTCCTTTATCTGCAACTCTTGCAACGTCTTGACAAGTTTTCGGGTTGGTCTAATTACGGTCAGTAAAACCACATCTTGCCGGTACAAGTACCACAAATAATACTCGTACTAGAGTCCACTGCATATTGACAATTTATCAAATGTTGTAGTAAGCGTGATGAATAGATTTGTATACATAATGATGATATAGATAAAAAAGGAGGCTCAAGCTCTTTTCCTGCTACAATGACTAACGAAACCTTATCTACATCTGATGGTCCACAAATATGTGAAATGTTCGCGTCAAACTTTTCCACCGCGTTTAGCGATGCGCATGTGACCCATGGTGAACCGGAGTCTGACTTTCTTTATAATATGAAGAATAACAGTCTACAACTGACGGCACCTGTGATTGATCGCGAGAGCCTGTTGACCAAGCTTAAATTATTGGATCTTCGTAAGGGAGCTGGCCCTGATGGTATTCCGCCAATATTTATTTATAAGTGTGCCCCCGCTTTGGTATCCCCGTTAACAATGATTTTTAACAAATCTCTTAGCTCAGGTATCTTCCCTGACTTATGGAAAAAAGCAAAGGTTATTCCAATTTATAAGAGTGATGAGAAGGACAACGTAAAAAATTATAGACCTATCTCTATCTTGTCAACTTTTGCCAAGGTTTTCGAATCCTTAGTTTGTCCATACATTCAGACACACTTCAAACTTTATTTGAGCTATTCTCAGCATGGTTTCGTGGGTTCTAGGTCTACTTGCACTAATCTAGCGACTTTTACTGAAATGTTATCGGATGCCATTGACCGTGGCAAGCAGATGGACGTGATTTACACAGACTTTAGCAAAGCCTTTGACCGCGTGTCTCACCATATACTTCTGTCGAAGTTATCTGCGTATGGAATCACCGGTACACTCTACAATTGGCTAAAATCTTATCTCGAAAATTGTTACTTCTTTGTTGCAGTTAATGGTTTCCAATCTGGAACCTACAGGACGTCGTCAGGGGTTCCCCAGGGCTCACATGTTGGACCAGTTCTATTTAATGTTTTCGTTAACGATATCCCGCACTGCCTAAGATTTTCAGAATGTTACATGTATGCAGACGACCTTAAATTCTCTAGGATAATCGAATCTGAAAACGATAAAACATTACTTCAGAGGGATTTGGACTCGTTAGTTCAATGGTGTAACGACAATGAAATGAGCTTAAACGTAAAAAAGTGCTACCACGTAAGATACACCCGGAAAATAAAATTTACGGCTAGTGTGTATCATGTGGGCCCTAACATTATCCAAGAGGTGGATCAAATAAGGGACTTAGGAGTTCTTTTCGACAACGCCTTGACATTTGTACCTCATGTTGACGGCGTTGTCAAAAGGGCTTCTAGAATGCTGGGATTTGTTGTAAGGAATGTTGCTGGCTTTAAGCGCAGTCGGACAAAGATCTTGTTGTACAACTGTATCGTGCGTAGTATCCTAGAATACTGCAGTACAATTTGGAGACCTCATTACTCCACGCACATCCTTCGTCTGGAGCGAATACAAAAGAGATTCCTCTGGCATCTGGCTTATGCCAGCGGAAATGCAAAAAGGATACGATCATATCAAGCCCGACTATCTTATTTTAAGATGGTCTCATTGGAAAAACGTAGAATAATCATTGATTCCTTATTCCTATATAAGCTTCTACGATGTAAAATTGAATTGTCCCCTTTTACTATCCAAGTTTCAGTTTCGGGCCCCTGCTAGACTCCCTCGTGCTCCTATTACACCTCTAAACCCTCCACTCCGCAGAACAATACTTGGTGCAAACTCTGTCGTTCCTCGCCTTTGTAAATTGTTAAATGGCTCCAGCGATCTTGTTGACGTGCATTTTGACTCATATGCCAAGTTCCATAGAACAACTAGTAGTAATGTTTAATTTTAACTTAATTTTAATTTAATTTTTTCTCGATTTTGTTGTGTATCTGTTTGTTTTGTTTTATTCAATTTTACTTTTGCTGCATATATTAGTTTTATATTCCATCATGTAATGTAATTTAATTTAATTTTAATTTATAAAATTGCTTTTTTAATTTAAATTTATATATTAGTTTCATAGTTTAGTGCTTGTGGCACGCCTAATATTTTAATGAGGCATGCGGTGCTAACCTGTAAGAAATTGTTGCACTAACCTTATATTATATTAGATATTACTTAAAATACTTACAGTGTAAACAATTGTTGGTTGGCCAATAAAGGAAAATAAAATAAAATAATGAATATCTAATAATGCAATTCCTATTCATTAATTCCTAGCAGCAGTTTGACTACTAGACTGGCCTTAAATACTTGTATCTTCACCTGTCTGAATACGGAAACAGGAAATTCCTTTATTTCTGAGAAGTATTGGAGGTAGGCCTATCTTTAATAATCATCATCTCCCTGCCCTTGTCCCATGGTACGTGGGGTTGGCGCATTACGTTTTTTTCTTCTATTCTCCCCTGTTAGCCGTCACGCTCAAATTCAATCCAATTTCTTTCATATCATACCTCACAAAATACATCCACCTTTTCTTTGGTCTTCCATACCGCTTTTCTTTTTAGGGTTCCACACCCGAAGGGTACCAAGCGGAGCGCTATTACCTACTAAGCCTCCGCTGTTTGTCTGTCTGTCAGTGGGCTATATCTCACGAACCGTGATAGGTTGAAAGTTTCACAGATTATGTATTTCTATTGCCACTATAACAACAAATCATTTTTTTTTTATAAAGTTAATAATTAAAGGAAATTACACCCTTACAAGAAACGTGTTTTTTTCGCCTTTTTTGCTCGATCTTAATAAACTGAAACTCAAAACATTTATTTCAATTACATAATGTACAGGCATTTTTGAATTCTCAAGGAGTCGGTCAGTCAGTAATAAGCTAGTTGCCCATTCCAAAGCGAAGTAGGTACCTATGGAGAAGAGTAGGCAAGAACTTCCACGGACACACTTTTAAATAAAAAAAAATGATACAAAAATATTGGTTACATCATTCATGTTGAAATTATACATGTGAGAATAATGTAGAAATACGTGCACGTTAAAAGCGTCCCTAATAAAAAGATAAAAACAAAGAACCATTCAAAAATTTAAAATAAATTAAAATAAGTTAAAATAAGCCATGGCAGCTAAGAAAGGACCAGTCCCAACTGTTCAGTACCATTCAGATCAACCATTTTGAAGGGAGCTAAATGATCCAACACACGCACCACCATCAGCGAGACATCTGAGTGAGCATGACATACATGAGTATGTTATGCTCATGAATGTGCCCTGGCGGCTATGAAGCCGCCAGGGCACCTTCAAGTCAATGAAATACATATTACCCGGTAAATGGTAGCTCTTTAGTACATAGTACTCACACCCGTGCTATGCAATTATATAATACAAAGGAGATTGAGTTTATACAATACAAAGATGGTCTTAAAGTATTCAGCAGCTCCAACAGTATTTTCAAAATGTTAATCAATTAGTTGTGGTTGTGGAGCAGGACCAGCAATGAGCCAAGCATTTTTATCAGTTATGTAAGCCACCAAGTCTCATTCAGTTGAAGTATTTGGGGAGGAATTTTATTGTAACATTTTAAACAGTACCCCAAGAAAGATGAGTCTACTTTAGCCAGTCTGAAATCTGGTTGAAATAATAGGTCCCTATTTCTTGTACTATAATTATGTCTATCACCTCTTTTACTAAAAATATTTTTTTTATTTATTTTTTTGTTTCCTTCGTGTGCAAATCCGACTCGCACTTGGCCGGTTTTTCCATCTTCATCCAACCTTATTTTTAGCAATATCTAGTACTTTAAAATATAGCTACGTGTAGTCTTCGTAATACTCGACAACTATTATTTTTATTGGTACTCGGTTTTCATTAAGTTCATGGTTCCACCTAGTTGTGGAACGTTCAAGAATAAGTACGTTTTCTGTTCCATGGTATGCAACCTTGGATTCGTCTGCTTCAATAGTCTGTAGTATGCACATATATGACTTTACTTAGAAACAGGTTATGTAGTTAAATACCAAGAGTGAGATGGAGTGATGCTATTTTGAAACAAAACGAGCAATCAACAATTTTAACATTCAATTAGGTAATTAATTTAATACAGAGTGGGCCTACACAACAAATTATAGCTTAATTCTCTATTCTATTTTTCAAGAGGTCATACCTAATAAATAATAATTTAAAAGTAGTTTCGTATTACTTTTAAACGATTATTTATTACGATGCAACAGTATATTAACACTCAGAGTCATTCTCCTTACAGAAATCAATTTATGCAGTCGGACA
The DNA here is from genome assembly GCA_963853775.1 of Xanthia togata. NCBI lineage: Eukaryota > Metazoa > Arthropoda > Insecta > Lepidoptera > Noctuidae > Xanthia > Xanthia togata. The sequence continues at coordinate 20,187,808 of OY970795.1, read as the reverse complement.
TTCTTGTATCTCTTATGTCATTTTCAGATGATTTGATGACTGAAGATGAGAAGACGTCCAAAGAAACTATGGATGGATTGTGTGAGATAAAGGGAGTGGAAACAGAAATGACGGCTGAGAGAGATGATGAAAAAAAAGACAAGCGGCATAATCAGCTCATTATAATGTTGCCACTGCGGGGACCACAGGCCTCCTCTCAGTGTAAGGGAGTGGGCCGTATCCACCACGCGGGCCCAGTGCGGGTTGGTGAATGTCATATGTCTTCGAATTTTTGCTTCTAGGACACGCTGGTTTTCTCACGTTTTCCTTCACCGTTTTGGGAGCAGTGGTGATGAAATAATTTACACAAAGTAAAGTGCTTGCCATGATAACCCAGTGGTTAAGGCCTCGCCTCTCTGCACGAGGTTGTGGGTTCAAATCCGGGTAGTACCAATGAGACTTTTTCAATTCATATGTACTTTCTGAGTTTATCTCTGGCAAAACTGACATCGGTGAAGGAAAACACTGTGAGGAAAATTGGACTTTATAGTTAATATTATAAGTCTGAAATCGCCAACTCGTCTTGAGCAAGCGCGATGATCAATGCTCGTGCCTTCTCTGTATGAGAAGAGGCCTTTCCCTACAGTGGGACCAGGCTGGTATTGTTTTTATGTATTTTTTATAAAGTGCTTGCCTGGGTTTGTATCACGACTTGCAACCTGTAAGTCACAGTCGTTTCTACTGGAGCAAGGGTGGCCCCCTTGCTCGATGGGCCACCACAGTTGATGCAAGAAAAGGACAAGCGGCGTCGATCCCAAATAAATTAGGATACAGACGGAATATGATGATTAAGATTTTCACACGATTCCTGATACTTTATTACCATTCTAAAACAATGAAGAACTAATTACGTAAAGTTGACGATCAAATCAGCTTTACTATTATGTTCACAGTGGCTAAGCCATTGTGTACCATTCAAAATAACATTAAACGAATGCATCCACAATGCGACGATAATCATAAAACATAATAAACTTTTATTTGATGTGTAATGCACTGCACTTGCGAACTAATCATCGATTATGTCTACTAATGAAGCATTGTTCTCGCTCCTTATTGTCGTCGCGTATGTGTGCCATAGATGGAATGCTGAATGGTACTCTGAAAGGATGTCGACGACCGCCGTGGTGATTGTAAGTTAATCGAGGATCCTTTTCCGGGTTAAGGGACCTACTTCCTTGACTTGTAAGGACTTACTCAGAATGATAATAAATGTGCATCTCTTATTTAAATCTTTTTCAGTAGCACTATAACCCGTGTATCGTGAGGATATCTGTGGACTTAATTCTGGATTCCGGTCTAGCATGAACGCGCGAAGCAAACGTCATCATTCTACTGCCATTGTTCCAATTTATTAAGGGTCGGGGCAACAAGTCTTTTTCTTCCATGATTTACTGTTAGTCAATATGAAATGAAATTGTTTATCATGTAAATAAGATATTGGAATCAGTACCTATTACAAGTCATATTAAAAAAAAAAAATATAGCTAGATGAGTTCGGCGTTTCCTATCTGATTACTCTGAGAAGAAGGGCTGTAACAAACTCACAGGTCACAGTTTTAAAGTCCAGAAGTAATCTTGGTCAAGCCTCCTCATATGGCCTGACCAAGATTATTTCATGTAGATTAGTGTCTGAAATGGTCTTTTGAGGAAAGCACCACACAGATTTGAGTGGACCTGTCCAGTCAGTGCAAGAATTGGTCAGTAATCGTGGAGCTCAACTCAGAAATTAAGGAGCTCAACTCGACTTGCGGCGATAAGTCCCCTCATTGAGGAGTGGCTAGAGAGGCGTCACGGCGTCCTCACCTTCCGCCGACGCAGGTCCTCACCGGACACGGTTGTTTCGGGTAGTTCCTGTTTCGGATAAGGCGGGAGGAAACGCCCGGGTGTCATCAATGTGTGGATCGCCCGGAAGGCACGGTGGAGCATACGGTGGAGGTCTGCCCGGCTTGGGCAGAGCACCGCTGTGTCCTCGTGGAGGCAATCGGTGGCGGAGATCTCTCGCGTCCGGCCCTGGTCCAGGGTATGGTACGGAGCGAGAGGGCATGGGAGGCCTTCACCTCCTTCTGCGAAGTGGTAATGCTCGCGAAGGAGGAGGCGAAACGCGTGAGGGGGAGGCAAATCTCGCGCCCTTACGCCCCTAGCCACCGCAGGAGGAGAGGCCTCACTTGATAAAAAAACAACTTTCTGCTGTTTATGGTATTTATCGATCAAGGGATGAATTTATAATGCACAAGTAGAACACCCACGTGTCCATTTCAAATACTTTTTTTATTTAGTGCTTTGTGACTTTTTATCATTGATAGGCTTTGTTACGAACAATATTTCTGTGCTAGTGTCAAGTCGCACTTTTGAGATTTTAGGGAGAAAAAAAAAGAAAAAAGGAAAAATGAAAAAAAAAATATGACTCGGTATTCGGATGTGATTTTCCAAAAATAAAAGCTGGAAAATATGCGCCCAGAGATGCTCTATCAAAATATATTTATATAAAATAAATATCTTGTACAGTTACGTTTTCAGAATTCATATAATTTTTTTTTAAATTCTTGTTATGAAAAACTTCATCATTAAAAAAAAAGTATTTGAAATGGACTCGTGGGTATTTTTATAATGCACGAGTAAAACACCCACGTGTCCCTTGATCGATAAATGCCATAAACAGCAGAGGGATTTTTTTTAATCAAATGGCGCTCTGCGCTTTGCGCCCTGACTGTCCTGAGCGTCGGGAATCACAGGCCGATTCCCGGCCACCGTAGGCGCGGGCTTACAGACGGTGAGAAATGGGTAGCTCGCCGTCCGATAAGGACAGGCCCGGGTCGACGGCGCGTTGTTTCCCACGAGCGCCTCTAAGAGATGTCAGTAGAACTGAAGGGGTCCAGCAGGACCGATGCCGGGGTTGCGGGATAGTGCCAAAAGGGATGCTGTGACCCCTGGCAATGTACAGGCTAATGAAGGAACACGGGTGGGTTTTAGTCAGTAAAAGCCTGACACGCCCTCCAGCTCCGCCCGGAGTGGTGGGAGGTTATTTGATGATTTCCGACCCAAAAATCACATTCTCGGTAGTCACCCCCTTTCTAGCCATATCATCTTTCACACAGTCCATCCACCGTGTCTTAGGTCTTCCCTACTCTTATAGCCATCGACATTCATACTCAAAACTTTCCTCACGACATCTTCCTCATTCCTCCGCATCACATGTCCATACAAAGACAACCGACTTCTGCAGACTTCCTCTTATGTACTCATTTATTATTCTATCGATTCGTATAACACCACCCATACCTCTCAGCTGCATGCATGCCTTCATCCCTCTTATGGCCCAACATTCTGATCCATACCCGTAGCTTAAGGGGAATGTGGGAGTCGCAGATTGTTCCCGCCATTTCATCCATCCAGTGTTAATTCTAGTAGCAAACGTAACGTACAGCCCGATTCAAACTTAATGGCAGCTCGGAATGTGAGTCGAGTCGCTGCGCAGTAACGAAATCATGTGTCAGCAGGGGTGAGGGGTGGGGTACTGAGCAGCGAGTGTCTAACTTTCGAGCCGCCATTAAGTTTGAATCGAACTATATTACTTAAGGCGAAATGGGTAACAAAAAAGAGGTTTTGACGCATTTCGGCTGCACGCAAAATCAATTTTTGTCCTCAAAAACTACAAAGTTGCCTTATTTTTTTTCATGATTATTAAAATTGAAGATATTTTTTAGTGAATTATGAGGGCCAAAACACGATTGACATAATTTGGCTCGATACAAAAAAATCACAAAGTTTCCTCAAAATGTAGAGTTTTTATGAGAAAAAATGGTTTTATTCGATTGTAATTAAAGCAATTTCAATAAAATTTCGTCTATACGTTCACCATAAAATACTTTAGGGGATTATGGATTTATTTTAATGTAACTGCAAATAGAATCTTAAAATAAACCCAAATATAGTAAATCGGGCTAAATCGGCTCGCGCTCAGAGTCCTGCGGGACGTCATCGAGGGTGGACCTGTGTCAAAATTTTTAAAAATACGCTCTCTCTGCAGTTGTTAAAAAAAAATCAAATAAAAGAAGAACACATTAGATATGAAATTGCGACAACTCAGAAAAAATATTTCGTAATTTTAATATAGTTTTAATTCATAATATTGTTTTCGAAATTGTGATTATTTCTATGCGATATGATGACGTTTAATTGTCATCTTACAATAGTGTTAGACACATTACAAATTATTATCGATAAAATTATAGTCAAGTGCGAGTCTTATATATTTTTTTATCGTCGTATATGAAGAAGTTTTTTTAAAGATTTTTTATCAGATTCATCCATGTTACTATATTTACTCTCCACCGAACTGTATTTGCTAATATCATATTCTATATTAATAAACTGTATATAATATACAATTGGTCCAGTTGTAGGTTGTATAAAAAATATTTAAAACAACTTTCACTCTGTCAAGAACAATTAAAATTAGAAAAAAAATGCTGTTTCGAACAAAAGTGCTATACTAACATGATGAAATGTATAGAACACGATAAAAATCATAATTATATTTTTCGAATAGCTGAGCCAGCAACACAATTTTTTCTTGAATGATTGTATCGTATTGGCTCAGTATGAACCATTTTCAGTTTTGAATACAAAAAGTCACTGGTTACGATATCGTATACGACACTTCTGTATACGATAAAATGTCGTTCTAAAATGTCGATGTCCTAAAATAATAGATTCGATAAATTATAGCTGTAGCAGTAGGTACGTCACTTGGCAATAAAGTACGGCAATTATTACTTCATATAGAGCTGTCAATATTTACGAATCTTCATGAGTGGTGGAAAACATCCAAAACAAAAACATATGGTCACATTATAAGCGAAACAGTACGACCATTTTTAGCCCGTATAAATAAAGATGAAAGTTTGTATGTTTTTTTTTCTTAAATTCACTGACATACAATGCACAACCTAAACCACGCTGGGTATAGAAGCATGCAATTTTGCAGATGATTTCCTTTTATAACGAACGAAATTACGACTTTGATATTTTCTATCAAAATTACATTTTGCGGGACCGTTGAGATACGCAGTAGAACCATTGCAATTTTAAACTTTCACCTTACTACCGCAAAACCATGTTTATCTGAAACTAGTTTCTGTCCGCGTCGTCTTCATTCACGTGGCAGTCGTAAGATACCACAATATATTAAAATAACAGGCATATTTTATAAATCTTCACTGTAAGTACAATAGGTTTGTAGTTTTGGTCTCGCCTACCAAAATATACAGAGAGTTAGGACTGGTGACGCGACTGGCTGGCTGGCTGGACTAGCGAGAAAGCGACAGAGTTGTCCGTGTGAGAAGCAGCTCCTCCTGAGGTCTAAACGCGCAGCCTTCAGTAGAAATTTCCCATTCCTTGCGAAGTTTTTCATTTTAAGTGAATTATTAAACGCCTGCGTTCCTTCATATAATACCTAATGGCACAACACTGATACACTAATGGATTCTTACAGATTATTCATGACTACCTAACTATCACTAAAAAAATCCCGTGTGCAGTTTGTACATGGGATTTCTCATTAACAGTCACCTAACCATAAATATTGATTTATATTAAAACCATAGATGACAGAAGAGGCCTAAACTTCATGTTTTTCTGTGTACGTTCTACGAACTATCCCATAACACTATATCAAAAGGTAAAAATGTTGTTTCTTTAATTAATAAAATGAATTGACTGTCACAACACAGCACATTAGCCGATAACGACACCGACCCGACATCGACACGATATCGGAGGTCTGGTGATCGGATAGTTTAGTGCCTACCAAACGCTTTTACATTGTCTTGCTATTGTCACCTATATCGTCGCAGACAGCGACCGACACCGATATAGGTACGATATCTATCGGCGAAGACACAGTGCGGTGAGAGTAGCGGCATTTTATCACTTGAACACATTTTTTCGCACTGCCGACTTCAAGACGGCGATACTTAGTAGGTAACCATCGCGATGCACCAAACAACCACATTGTTTGGTGCGTCGCGATGGTTACCAATATCATTGGGCCGATAATAATTATAATTATCGATGTCGGTGTAATAGCTGCCGACATATTATCGGTATCGGGCTGGTGTCGTTATCTGTTAATGTGAAAACGCCCATTAGGTACACAGGACATTTTAAGTAATCATTTTAGTTCACTACACCGTACCTTTTTTTTTTTTTTTTTTTTGGGTGGGAAATCATCAAATCACGTCTCCCGCTCTGGGTGGAGCGGAAGGGCGTGTCAGGCTCTTACTGACTAAAACCCGCCCGTGTTCCTTCTGTTGCCTGTGCAATGCCAGGGGGCCACGGTATCCCTTTCGGACTAATCCCGCAACCCCGGCAGGCACTAGGTCTCATCGGACCCCTTCACTTGCTGACATCTCTTTGAGGCGCGCGTGGAACACAACGCGCCGTCGACCCGGGCCTGGTCCTTACCGGACGGCGAGCTACCCATTACTCACCGTCCGCAAGCCCGCGCCTACGGTGGCCGGGAATCGGCAATCGATTCCCGACGCCCAGGGCGTCTCCTCCTGCGGCGGCTAGGGGCGTGAGGGTGCGAAATTTGCCTCTCCCTCACGCGTTCCGCCTCCTCCTTTGCGAGCATTACTGCTTCGCAGAAGGAGGTGACGGCCTCCCATGCCCTCTCGCTCCGTACCATGGCCTGGACCAGGGCCGGACGCGAGAGATCCCCGCCACCGATCGCCTCCACGAGGACACGGCGGTGCTCTGCCCAAGCCGGGCATACCTCCACCGTATGCTCCACCGTGTCCTCCGGGCGATCCACGCAGTGATGACACCCGGGCGTTTCCTCCCGCCTTATCCGAAACAGGTACCTCCCGAAACAGCCGTGTCCGGTGAGGACCTGCGTCAGGCGGAAGGTGAGGACGCCGTGGCGCCTCTCCAGCCACTCCTCAAAGAGGGGACTTATCGCCGCAATAGTGGCGTGCCCAACTACACCGTACCTAAGTCCCATAAAATGTAAACTTATTGAAAAAAATCGAACCTAAGAAAAACTAGTTCAGTTGGTCAACTGCAAATATTTTATGCTGTGGCATGGATTTTTCGCGAAATGATCGGCAGTGAATCGTAAATAAATACGTCTTTCTGCATTTGGGGGAGGCGGAGGTAGCGTTTCAAAGGCCCACAGGCCAGGAAAATGTCGCCATAAATAGATTTTTGAATTAGAAGTATTCCTATGTATACAGTTTGAAGATTTTATTCATATCAATGGGTGATAGTAATTGTGCTTGTCGCACAATTTAAATGAAAATGCTTTATAATTGTTGTATTTTCGATTAAAAATCGATCGAATTTACGTTACGTTTACTTCGTACGTTGGTGTTAGGCCCACGGAGACAGCAAAATAATGGACACGTAATTGTTTTATTGTAATTACATTGTAATCTGAGTTCACGACTAGTCAAAAAGTACCCTTAGGTTTGCCTAGTTTAAGCTAACCTTTTTTTTTCTTGTCAAAGGTAACTTTCCTGTTTTGCCTACCCCCAGGTTTATCTAGTCATGAGAGATGATACCAGATTCTCTCAGCATTGTATCTTGAAAATGCCCTTTCAACTTTATAGAAAATGTCTTACACCTTATTTTCAGAAGGAGACGTTTATCCTGGAACGATCTTTGAATTTCATGGTCAATTTAGCAGATCCTAAATTATCCCTTTTTAGATGAAGGTGGGATATTTATAGGACATTGATTAGGTTCATAATGAATATATCCTTCAAGAAAAACATTGGAAAAACCACAGTATATTCTTCACTGGTACAGTAGGCCACACGTCATTGGTAACAAAACCAGTAGGTGTAAACTGACCTCTAATTCTATTGAAACTTGGTACCTACTGCTACTACGCTAGGCCAGATCATGTTCATCAAAGTGTTACCGACTTACGGTCGACTGTAATGTTCTAGATGTCGTCAAGTAAGGGCCTCTCTCAGTACTTTTCCGGACTAAATCGTCCAGAGCTCGGATAGTACGAAATTGTAACTTGCAAATAAGACTGCAAAATAGTCTATTAAAATGTATTTAGTATCTAAACTCAAACATCTACATCAAGGCGCGTATATTTATGATTCAACAGAGAATTCAGTAATAGAATTAATATTGTTGTACAGAAAAATGGCACGCTCTTTTGCATGTCGAATATGTACCTACTAGGCTAATGTAGTGAGTGCGTGTTAAGGTATTAGATGTGCGGCTCCCAGAGGATGAGGTGCCAATGGCGATAAGTAATGGTGTCCCAATGCGGGAAAAGGCTTGGTTGTAACACGTTATGGTTTGCGTAGAAAGTAGAAAGATACAGAAGGTGGATTTGAAATAAATGTGATTTGAAGAGGTCGTGTCGCTAGTCAAAAGAAAAGAAAGAAAATACTTTTATTTGCGGTAAACATGACGCAAAGAAAGAAAACAAAAATAACAAAATGTATTTTTGTTTACCGAATTGATAATCTCCTCCTTCTTGGGAAGTCGGTTGACAAAAATGAACAAGTTAGGGAAAATATGCGTCACATCCACGCAAAACGGCCATTGCTCAGCATAATGCTGCGACCCTATGCGAGACAGAGCCCCAGCGCTGGTTTTCTGCGACGTGGTTTTCGAGGCATGAGACATGGCCGTGTAGCGAGAAAATGATCATAACCTTGAGCATGATAGGAGATGGAAAATGATGAAAGGGAATTACAAAAAAAAAACATCAACGTCAAACTTTGTGGACGGTAGGTATCCTGACGTGTTGTCACTAAGAGCCGACCTTCACAGTAAACATGGAGCATGAGAGCATGCATGAACATGGATGGGAGCATGAGAGCTAAACATCCAGCCTCTTGTTTTTTTTTATTAAAAACCCCAAACACTAGATATAGGTGAGAGTAACAAAGTACATGGCCTCATAAAAAGAACTCCAATTGACTTTAAGGAAGTACTTACTGATATTTTTTATAGCACTACTCTCGAAAGGATATTTGTGATCTCAGAATGTTGTTTTTGTATTCTCAAGAGTCGTTTCTTACCGCTCAACCCTTTTTATACCACCCACGGAATAAAAGTTAAAATGCTCTTATGAAATATCAAAGGTCAATAATGTAGTTAATTCATTAAAATTCAATCAAATTGATGATTTCTAAGTGCTAAGTGTAGAGCCCAGAAAAAATCTATTTTGTGTACTGTAATCGCTTGGCTGCTGTACTTATTTATTCGGTGAAAAAATGTTCATAATTATATTATAATTTGTTCCTATCCATATAACGCCTCAGGTCTCTCAGGTCTGGGTAAAAATATAATAGCTGTCAGTAGGTACTTGGTAACATTTTAATTAATATTACAAGTAGGTTTATGTTACTAAATACGTCCACACCTTGGGCGAACCCCGCCACCAAACTGGCTGATTGGCTTCATAGAATCTTTTGACCAGGACATGAGCTACTGACGTGAAATTCGTGTGGAAGAGAAGAAGAATGTTCTCGGCTAAAACTCTTCAGGATGATCTTCACATTACCAGCTTGGTTTCAATATGGAATGTTTGCTATTATAGGTATACGTATACCACGTAAAATTTTATTTCATAGTGTACTGTGCGTCGACATGAGCTACTGACGTGAAATTCGTGTGGAAGAGAAGAAGAATGTTCTCGGCTAAAACTCTTCAGGATGATCTTCACATTACCAGCTTGGTTTCAATATGGAATGTTTGCTATTATAGGTATACCACGTAAAATTTTATTTCATAGTGTACTGTGCGTCTGTGTGTGTTTCAATGTGCTGATGGGGTTGCCTCGATACTGCAGCGCATCAGGGATGTTTGCTGAAGCTCACGTTGACTGCTTCTACTATCCCTGGTCAGTAGGGTGCGGGACAGCACCAACAGCATCCTGTCTTTGGTAGCAAGCAGGCTAGATTGTGCGTTTGTGAGTCACTGCTGCAATGTATTGGCTGGGCCTGTCACCTTGCAGCTGTGATGTCACTAATTGTTTCTGTATACTGTTTTACTAACATATTTTGTAAGTTTATCTGTTACTAACACTATGAGTCTTGTTGCTTGATTTAATAAATAATAATAATAGGCATTCTAGTTTGATGTAATGGGCCGCGATGAATGCGAAATGGCCTAGTGGTAACGCCTGTCACGGTTCAAACCTACGACCTAAGTACAACTCGTAGGTCGCGCTACGAGTTGTACTTAGGTCGTAGGTTCGAACCGTAACAGGCGCTTTACGTTGTGTAAATTATTTCATCACCAAAGTTATCACCATCTCAAAACGGCGAAGGAAAACATCGTGAGGAAACCAGCATGTCCCAGAGGCAAAAAATCAAAGATATGTGACATCTACCAACCCGCACTGGGCTCGCGTGGTGGATTACGGCCCACTCAGAAGTTCCCAATGCATTCCAGCAGGCATTGGTAACGTCATAGGCTGATTATGCAAAACACGGTTTGGCTTTTATTGAAAGATTTGAGGAGAACCCACATTGCTCATATTAATGCTTTCACAGGAAGTCTTCAGCTCCCTTGGGAAGTGCTTCCTAATTACTTTGAAGTTTAGCCTTATTTCCTTGGCGGTAATAACCACTTTCCAACCAACTCAAACTCAAAGCATTTATTTCAATCAAACCATTTACAGGCACTTTTGTATTGTCACGGGGTCGGTCAGTCAAAAATATGGTAGTAGGTACCTATGGAGAAGAACGGGCAAGAAATTCCACGGACACTCTTTTAAATAAAAAAAATGATACAAAATATTGGTTACATCATTCATTTTGAAATTATGCATGTGAGAACAATGTAGAAAGACGTGCACTTCGTAAAAAGAAAAAAATAAAGAATCATTCTAAAACTTTAAATAAATTAAAATAAGCCATGGCAGCTAAGAGATGACCAGTCCAAACTGACGGCGCCCGTTCACGTACATGACGCATGGATCAGCACCTATCAGCTCAACCATTTTGAAGGGAGTTAAATGATCCAACACACGCGCCACCATCAGCGAGACATTTGAGTGAGCATGACATACTCACAGCCGCCAGGGCACATTCAAGTCAATGAAATACTACATATTACCCGGTAAATGGTAGCTCTTTAGTACATAGTACTCACACCTGTGCTATGCAATTATATAATACAAAGGAAATTGAGTTTATACAATACAAAGATGGTCTTACAATCTTCAGCAGCTCCAACAGTATTTTCAAAATGTTAATCAATTAGTTGTGGTTGTGGAGCAGGACCAGCAATGAGCCAAGCATTTTTATCAGTGATGTTTCCCCCAACTTATAATATGCCTGCCTACATAGTGTGCGTTTTAAACAAGATTTGAATTTCGTCTCAATAAGTTGAAGTATGTGGGGAGGAATTTTATTTTTACATTTTAAACAGCACCCCATCAAAGATGAGTCTACCTTAGCCAGTCTGAAACCTGGTTGTACTAATAGGTCCCTATTTCTTGTACTATAATTATGTCTATCACCTCTTTTACTAAAAAGATGTAAATTTTTTCTTACGTACACACATGATGTTTTCATAGATATATTGACAAGGTACCGTCATGATGTTAATATCCTTAAACAGTTCCCTAAGAGAGTCGCGCCTGCGGAGATAATAAATGGCTCTGATCGCTCTTTTCTGCAGAATAAAAATAGACTCGATGTCTGCAGCCCGTCCCCAAAGTAAAATACCGTAAGACATGACACTATGAAAATAACTGAAATAGACTCGCGGTATCTACATCAGTAAATTGACGGATTTTTCTGACAGCATATGCTGCTGAACTTAGCCGTCCTGCAAGAGATGTTAAATGAGGACCACATTGTAGCCTTGAGTCGAGCGTGATCCCCAGGAAAACAGTTTTATCGACAAATTCTAGTTTCTCTTGATTCAATACTATCTCACAATTACTACTTTTGACATTTGGTAAAGAAAATTTTATGCACTTAGTTTTTTTTTTCCATTTAATATCTACTAAATTATTAGCAGTGAACCAATTTGGGACCTGCAGTAGGGCGTTATTTATGTCGTCAAAATTTGTAGCATGTCTATCTACCTTAAAAATTAAGGAAGTAACGTCAGCAAATAACACCATTTGTGGTTGATTTTTAAATAAATGGAGTAGATAATTAATATACACTAAAAAGAGGAATGGACCCAATATCGAGCCTTGTGGCACACCCATTTTTACTTTTAAACCTAGTGAATTGATGCACGCTATCAGATAAAATAAAGATACCTACTAATCAACAGTCACACATGCCTTTTTTACTATCACAACTTATCTGTCAATCACAATAAATCTACCTCCCGGATCCAAAATGTTATTATGCAGTAATCAGCGTTATCTTCAAAATCGACTGTTATCACCACGCTATTAGACAAAAGCATTCTACTTATCCTCAAGAGTATATTAGAAAGGTATTGTATTGATAAGGCGAAATAACTAAGTCAATGTAGAATCGAACCTGTAATGTATTGTTTTGTTGAAAGTAGGTTAAGTACCTGTAAGCTTACGAAGCCGAGGACTGGTTGCTGACACGTCACTTATGGAAGGCCTATATCCAGCATTGGACTTCTTCTAAAATGATGATGATGAGAGCGTAATGAAACTTTGGAAGGAATTTTATTACTTCGGCGGGACATATTATGTTCTGGACAATTTAAAAGCAGCTGTACCTAATTGGTTATTCTTAAACAATTATTTGGCTTCGGAAAAACTCCTTCCCTAAATTATTATGAGCGTAAGCCAAGAGCGCTTATAGCTGTTACTGGTCAAACTATATCAATCTATCAACTCGGCCTATGGTAGTCCACTGTTGGACATAGGTTTCACTCAACAATCGTTCTCCGTTCCAAGTAGGGTTGCCAACCCTACTATATAATATAGTACCCTACTATATTAGAGGCCTAAATATTATATTCCTAAAGAAAAAAAATATTGTAGGCGAAACTCTATATTTTTATTTCAATATAAAATGGCGAGATGATCGCAATAGGGCCAGTATTAATCTCATGAAAGCTGAATTAATGGTATTTTGTAATCTTTTAGAGTGTAATAATAGTTATGAGACATGAAAACAAATCCCGTTGTTAAAGGTAGCAAAAAATACGCATTTACAGAATAAAAATGTTTTTGAAACATAACTATATATTTTTCAGTTTTTCGCCATTTACTGGTTTTACAGGCAATGGCTTCTAAAATACTATACTTATATTTGATATTAAAAAAAGTTGGCAACCCTAGTCGACCGTCTTTTTATGGTCTTCGGTCATCTTGCTAGAGGGCTTTCCACGTTATTCTAGCGCGTCAAGGAACCAAGGACTCGACCTACCTCAACTAAAACAACATTACACCTGTTTTCCTCAATGGGCTAAGCAGAGGTACACCTATAGCACACCCACATTTAACCAGTTATGATTAAGTCTCATGTACTAGGGGGCGAGCCTATTGCCATCAACCGGGCACAAATCCAGAGTCCGGGCTGCTACTGAAATGAAATTCCTGATGGAAAACAAAGTAACACTTTGCCCGGCCAGGGAATCGAACCCAGGACATCATGCTCAGCAAAAGGCCTGGCGGTCAACTAATCCGTAATTATTGTGGTTATTTTTATACCCTAATCTAATATCCATAGATCGTACGTTTGTATAAAACCCGGCCAAGTGCGTGTCGGACCACGCACAATGAAGGGTTCCGTAGTTGGAATGAATTTATCGTAAGAACAAACTTAACTTTGTAATTGAAAAACATGTTCTCTCATACGGAATATTATGGGATAACATGTTTTTGCAACCGCAAATTTAAGTTGGTCAATTATTACTCGTAAACATAGATATCCATCCGTGCTCGTAAACTTATAGGGGTTTATTTATAAACGTTGTTTAAAGTTAAATAACGTTCAAACGTCAAAAATGTATGGTTAAACAGTCGTTAATCATTACTTAACTTTAAGCAACGTTTATAAATAAACCCCGTAAAGCCCACTTAAGTGTGATAGTTTTCCTTTAAACTTCGTTATATATAAGTACTAATGCCGTGACATTTGAATTTCTAACTACAACCGTTTAGTTGGTAGAGGGGGGGGACACTTGACTCTAACGAAAATTGGTACTTTAAAGCTTGATAAGTCACGAACGGTTTACTTAATCACTTTACATGTAGGGGAGGTACCCTAAATAATTCTTTTTTTCAAAATTTTATTTTACCACTTTTTTGGCGTCATTAACTTGTATACTCATGCCAAATTAAAACTTTCTAGTACCAATAGTTTTTGAGCTAAACCGCGGACAGACAGACAGACAGGCGGACATGGCGAAACTATAAGGGTTCCTTGTTGACTACGGAACCCTAAAAAGAGGGTGTACCATCTTATTGTGTGGTCAATGGTAATAAAGCGTATACAATACAATATTAAGGTTTCTCATTATTCGAGTATAATCAACGATAATTTGTTGTTGTCAATTAATGAATTGTGGAGGTAGATATTATACACACGATGTAGACTTACCTTATACATAATGCATATTTCAGATCATTTGAACACATAACACACCCAAAACATCTGTTCTTCTATGTACAGACGCCAGTAGGTCAACCTATCCGAATCGGCAATAGATTCCCGACGACGCCCAGCAGGCCTAACATGACACACGCGACAATTACTCGCACTCGCGTGAGTAATTTTTGTCTATTTCGGTCACTTTCTCGTTTTCTGACAGCACTTCCATACAAAATAGTCGACTCCTTCTGTCAAAATTGATGTTTTCTCTACAAACCCTAACATGGCACCTTAGTTATCTCGATTTTTGACAATTCAACACGAGATAATCTCCGATTTTTCTATCATTTAGTCGTATTTACTCGTCGATTTTGACGACGAGAAGAGTAGTCAAAATTATGATACAAAAAAAAACTCCAAAATAACATGGCAGTTTCATAATTGTACTTGTTTTTGTCATAATTTTATTTTACAATATATTAATAATGAAAATACTTAGTTTTAAACTAGGTACTATTCATATTGAAACGACGTGTTTTATATGGAACTTTTCGTTTTTTTTATGGAAAATATGAAAAAATATTACCTACATGTTGAGTGTTAGGGGTTTCATAAAGGGGGTCGAAATGTTCATTATTTTTGAGATCTACCATTTTCGAGATATAAGCAAGAAAAAAGAAAAAATACAGTATTGTTTTTGCACCTTCGAGGTGTTGATGTGAATTTTAGTTCATTTTTTAATCGTTATTAAATACTTAGTCAATCAAAATTTTTGGTGAAGAACGTAAAATTCTGAAAAGCAAAATTGCCATTTTCACTCAAACTCAAACTCAAAACTCAAATCATTTATTCCAAATAAACCAATTACAGGTACTTTTGAATTGTCAAGGGGTCGGTCAGTCAGAAAGATGAAGCTAGTTGCCCATTCCAAAGCGTAGTAGGTTCCTATGGAGAAGAACGGGCAAGAAACTCCATGGACACTCTTTTAAATTAGAATATTGTTACAAAACATTGGTTACATCATTAATGTTGAAATTATACATGTGAGAACAATGTAGTAAATCGTGCACGTTAAAAGCGACCATATTAAAAATATAAAAACAAAAATAATTAAAATAAGCCATATATGGCAGCTAAGAGATGACCAGTCCCCACTGACGGCGCCCGTTCACGAACATGACGCATGGATCAGCATCATTTAGCTCAACCATTTTGAAGGGAACTTAATGATCCAACACACACGCCACCACCAGCGAGACATTTGAGTGAGCATGACATACTCTCAGCCGCCAGGGTACATTCAAGTTAATGAAAGACGTACTCAGTTAATGTTAAAGTAGGTAAACAGTGCTCACATATGTGCAATGCAATTATATAATACTAAGAGATTGAATTTATACAATGTAAATATAGTTTTTCAATCTTCAGCAGCTCCAACAATATTTTCCAATGCTAATCAATTAGTTTATGCGCCCTTGTGGAGCTGGACCAGCGTTGAGCCAAGCATTTTTGTCAGCGATGTAATCCCCTAACTTATAATATGCTTGGCAGCATAGTGTGCGTTTTATGCAAGATTTAAATTTCGTTTCATTCAATTGGAGTATGTGGGGAGGTATTTTATGGTAACATTTTACACAGTACCCCATGAAAGATGAGTCTACTTTAGCCAGTCTGAAACCCGGTTGAACTAATTGGTCCCTATTTCTAGTTCCATAATTGTGTCTATCACCTATTTTACTGAAAATACTTAAATTTTTCCTTACGTACATGATGTTCTCATAGATATATTGACAAGGTACCGTCATAATGTTAATATCTTTAAATAGTTCCCTTAGGGAATCGCGTCTGCGGAGGCCATATATTGCTCTGATGGCTCTTTTCTGCAGAATAAAAATCGATTCGATATCTGCAGCCCGTCCCCATAGTAAAATACCGTAAGACATGATACTATGAAAGTAACTGAAATAGACTAGCCTCGCGGTATCTACATCAGTAAATTGACGGATTTTTCTCACAGCATATGCTGCTGAACTTAGCCGTCCTGCAAGAGATGTTAAATGAGGACCCCATTGCAGCCTTGAGTCGAGCGTGATCCCCAAGAAAACAGTTTTATCGACGAATTCTAGTTTCTCCTTATTCAATACTATTTCACAAACACTACTTTTAACATTCGGCAAAGCAAATCTTATGCATTTAGTTTTTTTCCCATTTAATACTAAATTGTTAGCAGTGAACCAATTTTGGACCTGCAGTAGGGCGTTATTTACGTCGTCAAGATTTGATTCACGTCTATTTATCTTAAAAATTAGAGAAGTATCGTCAGCAAATAACACCATTTGTGGTTTGTTTTTTAATAAATGGGGTAGATCATTAATATATACTAAAAAGAGGAAAGGACTCAATATTGAGCCTTGTGGAACACCCATTTTTACTTTTAGACCGAGTGAATTGACACCGTTAATTTGAACTTGCTGTTGTCTATCATTTAAATAAGAGTTTACCAAACTGAGCGCAAGCTTACCTAGTCCGTAATGCTCAAGTTTCAAGAGCAAGGTTTCGTGATTTACGCAGTCAAATGCCTTGGAAAGGTCACAAAAGATTCCTATGGCATCTTGGGCCGCCTCCCATGCTGTAAATATGTGTTTTAATAAGGCGACACCGGCGTCAGTCGTACAACGTCCCTTGGTGAACCCATATTGTTGTTCGTGTAAGATTTGGTTGGTGTTAAAATGATTAAGCATTTGATTGAGCATTACCTTTTCGAACACCTTGCTGAATACCGGCAGCACGGATACTGGTCTAAAATTGTTGGTGTCTTTACTGTCCCCAGATTTAAAAGTGGTATAACCTTACTGTATTTCATTAAATCCGGGAAAACTCCTTGATCCACGCAGAAATTAAATATTAAAGCTAAATATGGTGCTATAGTCTATATAACTTTGATAGATAATCCCCATAGATCTTCAGTCAATTTGATTTTGATTTGCCGAAAAGCTTTTACAACTATCATAGGGTTTATATGTTTAAATTGAAATTCAACCGGGCAGCCTGTAACGTTCGCTTTTAATAAATCAATTGAGACATCGGGTGAGGAATTTAAAGCTTCCGTCGTTTTTGATGGTATATTAGTAAAGAAATTTACAAATTCTTGAGCTACTTCTAAGTTAGAGCTTTTGGGACCACGTTCAGTCTCCAATGTGTACTCAGTGTTTCGTATTTTTCCCTGTTAGTTTCATTACCTATTTATTACTTTCCAAACCGTTTTTATTTTATTTTCTGCTGATTTGATCTTGTTGCTAATATACAGAGCTTTAGCTGTCTTGCAGGTATTTCTAAATATTTTCGAATATGTAGCAACATACTTGTTGAAAGTTTCTGTGTTAATGTAAGGCTTAAGGCCATACAGCTCGAACAGTCTTTCCCTACTTATCCTAATACCTCTAGTTGCCCAGTCACTAAAAATAAAATTAGGGCAAATATTTTTTGTTTTCTTTTCAAAAGTTTGATTGAATTCAGTGTGCACTATTGAAAAGAAATCCTCATACAATTTATTTGCATCGTCCATATTATGGCCCAGAGCATTTAACTTATTATGTAGGGTACTATTGAATCTATTTAATTTGCCAGTTGTTATTGGTCTAAATTGTATTTGCACTTTTTGCTTAACTGTTTTTAACTTAAAAGTTACCGTTTGTCCACTATGATCAGACGGCAAATAATTTACAATGGATTTATCTAAATAATCGCAATCGCAGAAGACATTATCGATACAAGTAGCAGAAGTTGGGGTTACTCTAGTTGGTTCTGTAAAAACATTAGACAAATTGAACGATTTAAAAAGGCTTAATATTCTACTGCTATTTGAATTATTTTCTAGAATATTTATATTAAAATCACCACAAATAATTGTGGCTTTGTTACTTGATGCAAGTTTCGCTAGGACATCATCCATTACTGACTCAAATAAAGAAAAGTTCAGATAATTAGGGGGTCTGTACACGCACACTACAACATGCTTATCCAGCTCAACACAGGACAGTTCGATGCAACGTTCAACTGATAAACCAACTATGTCATTACGTTGCTTAGATTTTAAACATTTTTTTATCAAGATTAGAGAACCTCCACGCAGCATAGATTTCCGGTTAAAACAACTGCCCACACTATAGTTCTCATAATTAATCAGCATTTGGTAATCCTTTAACCAATGTTCAGTAAAACAACAAATGTCAAACTTTGTTTTTTCTAAAAACATTTATATTTCTAATAATTTTGATGAAATACCTTGAATATTTTGATGAAATAATTTCAAGGCATTCTGCTGATTTCCTTTTTGATAATTATTTATTTTAGAGCAAGAAGACACCTTGTTGTTGTTAGCAATAAGAATATTCTTACTGGTACCTTCTGTTGTCTTACACACTAGTTTAAATGACTATCCGGAGTTAACCCCAAGACTTCAATGGCATCACTAGGCAGTGAGCTCATAGTGAGCGAGGGACATGGAACCTCCTTCGTACAATTTGTATAAATATTAATAGCATTTGAGCTACATTTATTCTGGTACACCACCTTATTATTAGTATTATTACTAATCATTGTGGTGTTAATAATACAAGACTTCGACATACTACCTATGTCTGAGTTTATATAAAAAGCTAATAGCCTTGCTATTATGTGTCTAAAACTAACAGGCAGATACACAGTATCCCTAGTCGATTTTAAAGTTTCCACAAAACTGTTGGTATCAAGAAATACAAGCTTATCACTATAATGACTAACTAAAAAGTGCATATGCTTGTTAAGCATATGAATATAATTGTTTTGTCTTTTGGTCAATTTTTCAAAATATGGGAAAGCACACAATAATTATTATTTTACTACAATTTAACTTTAACAATTCAGTTACACCGTCAGTGATTTCATCTTTTTTGACCTTAGAACTATTACCTACAAATACAGTAATATTGGTTTTAGGATTGTATGCATTTGCCACTACTGATGCCATTATTCGTTTGTAGGTAGACCCTGGCATACAATAATTTTGCGTAGAGTAACACAGGTTGTTACTAATTAATTTACCTATACCTCTTCCTATACTATCTGAGAAAATAACTGAATTATAACAATCATGACTACTGAAACCACTAAATTAATAGCTCAGTGCCGTCAAACTAAAATATAGTTAAGTTGTGTCACTTTAGTCTACATATTTCAGAATGGAAAATCGTCGGTTGACAAGAATAATCTAAATTTTGGTGATTTTTAGTCTAGTTTATAGGCATTTGTGACAAGAGAATCAGCACCATTGAATGAATGAAACGGAATCTCAAGCCGATGTTGCTATCATAAAAATAATTTGTTTTTAATAACTTGCAACATCGGTTTCTCGTTGCGGCCTTTTTCGAGATATCTCGTCGTTTACGGTCATGTAAGGGATTAGAATGACTTGAGAATCGTAGACAAATATCGACAAAACGAGAAAAAGAGCTTTCTCGCGCTTGTCATGTTAGCCCTGCAGGGCGTCTCCTCCTGCGGCGCGGCGGCTAGGGGCGTGAGGGCGCGAAATTTGCCTCTCCCTCACGCGCTCCGCCTCCTCCTTCGCGAGCATTACTGCTTCGCAGAAGGAGGTGACGGCCTCCCATGCCCTCTCGCTCCGTACCATGGCCTGGACCAGGGCCGGACGCGAGAGATCCCCGCCACCGATCGCCTCCACGAGGATATTTATGTCTGCCTGCCTGTCTGTTTCCGCAACTAGTAAATACAATAATGAAGATTATTTTCCATAGAGTATCGAATCAAGAACACGATATGTGCATTCTTACCGTTCCATTGTGGTTTTCAAGGCCTTCCTCATTTGTTCTTTGATAAATGATGGATGATTTTATTTCTGTAATTATAGGTTTATACAAACAATTTTACAAATCAATATTTTAAGCTGATAGACTTATTTATAAATGGAGTCAGGGTGTCTTTTAAAGTCCAGACTTAATCTTAGTCAGATCATGTGAAGACCATGTCGATTAATGTCTGAAATTGGCTTCTGAGGAAAATACCACACGGATTTGAGTGGACGTATCCAGTCAATGCACAGTGTTTATTCTGAAGTTAGAATATTACTGTCGTTGGTCTAGTACTGCCTCGTTGGTCTAGTGGGTCCTGGGTTCGAATCCCACGTTGGGCAAAGTGTTATTGGGTTTTTTCATCAGGAAAAAACCCAATAACACTAATAATAATTTCTCAGTAGCAGCCCTGAGTCTGGAATTGTGTCCGGTTGATGGCAATAGGCACGCCCCCTATTACATGGGACTTAAACATAACTGGCGAAATGTGGGTGTTACTATAGGTAGGTACACCTCTGCCCAACCTTTCGGGGAATACAGGCGTGATGTTATGTGTGTTAGAATATTAATAATGAATTACAATTATAACATTGAATTTGATGTTGTAACCATTTTCGATGTAAAAAAGGCATTAAGAAAGTTTCCATCTAAACGGTATTCAATGTTACGATATTAATTATTGCATTTCATTATCAATATTTTAGTTCACTAGCTAGCCACATTTCATATTTCCATACAGTATTATTGCCAAATTAATCAAAACAGGTAAATATTTGACATCTATTTGCGATGTTGCCAACTTTTAGGATAAATAATAATAAACATAGGTCTTTGCACGAGGATTGCTCAAAAGCAATGGAGCGGAGTAGGTACTGATTCTGGTTATTCCACATGTATTCTAAAGCTTGTAGGCCGAGTCACGAATACATTAATTCGTTACAGTTCAAAATAAGCGATGTCACAGACAGAACAGTAGGTAGACATTCTGTTGCTGCCTATTATACGACCAACATGTCAAACTAATGACAGAAATGGCAGTAAGACACCAGCTATTTTAAAATGGCTTGGATTTTAGCAGCTTTACATTATGACGAAGAAAATATAGATAGTAAGAAGGCTTTTCCCAGCAACGGCGGGTGCCCCTAGGTAAGGCTAAAATTAAAACACATTCGAACATTTAGATTTTTTTTATTTTTTTTTATTGCGCTGTCAATCAAATAAAAGTTCAAACAAAGGAAGTAGAAATACATTATTCATACATATTAAATCAGAAATCATTGTAATCTAATACTTGAATTATAATCTTTATAATACAAAAAATACATGAAATGATTAATTCATAAGCAGTTTCAGCAGGTTTCAAAATACTTACTTACTTACAAACACAAACTTCATATCTGTATTTAAAAGTTATCTTATGTACAAATTTTATTTATGATAATATTCACATAATTAAAAACTTACCGAATTAAAATAACAATAATAATAATTTATGGTATAATAAAAAAGAGAGGGGAAATAGTCATAGGACATCAAAAAATTCGTCCGCATCGCTGTCAACCGAAAAAGTAATGTAAGTACTAACTTCCTTACTAATAAACGTATTATATTCTCCCTATATAAAATGTACTCTGTGTATTATATCAGGTAAATAGTTACACACCGCTTCCTCTCTTTCAGTCGTCAGTAATTTAAAATTCGAAAGAAGAAGACAAAGCGTTGTGTAACAACACAGACGCTATAGGTACAACGTTTATTAGTAAGGAGGTTAGTATAAAAGTAATGTCAACATAGGAAGGCACTTATTTTATATTTAATACTTAGATATTAAGTAGTTATTTCTAAGAGCGTTATTTAAAAAATTAGGATGCCAATCTTGAGAGCAAATGTTTGTATATAAATGTAACGTATCGGCCCCAGGACTCCACTACATCTTCGGTAAAGTTGAGGTCATTCTTCAGAATGTTTACCAGGACATCTTTGAACACCTAAAAAGATAAATCTTGTTAATAACTAAACAGACATAAGACAAAATCGTGTATCTGTCGGACATGTAGTTCTCGAGTTATGTGCACACTAACGGACAGATACGTTTAGATGGAGTCAACAGAATCCGGAGCCTTGTAGCGTCTTATGAAACCATCATGATCCACAAAGACATGTGACAGTGTACCTACTACTTGAAGTTCTATTTTAGTCAACTGGCGGCCACATTTCGAAATATTACCCCAGCGGGGACCTCATTTACTATCCACCCACAAAAAGCTAAAAGAAATGCCTTTGAAAGATGAGAACCGACAGTTTAATCGGCGAAAATCAAAGGCAACTCAATGCTCAACTTTTAGTAGATAAGGTTTGATGTAGCGAGAGTTTTAAAGAGTGTGTTAAGGAATCGTTTGATTGGAGTATTAAGGGGGACGGATGCTCTAAAGTACCCCGATAAATTCAAATTTACTTAATAATTAATTAATTGAATGAATTTGTAATCTGTTGTGAATTTTATATGGAATAAACCAGTTTTTTTTAAACAAGTTTGCCCCACACAAGGAATTTCTCCTGTATCGTGGGTGCGTTTACAAACATTTAAAACTCACATACCTACCTACACAAACAGCCAGACCCGGAACAACTACTTGTAGGTCATACAAATATTTCTTCCGTGCGGGAATCGAACCCGCGACACGCAACGCAGCAGTCAACCGCTTAACCACCACTGCGCCAACCGTGCCGTCATAAATGAAAAATTATTTAAATTTTGAATTTTGAGTGTCAGGTTGTATGTTGATAAAAATATGATTCGCAACCGTAAAAAATATGGCTTTAAAGAATTATAATCATTACAATCAGCAATACTACTTCTTAAGTTAGAATTGGTCTCAAATGTCATGATTTCATGAAACAGATTTCATGTGATCTATAAATAAATATTTGATACGGTCGCGAATCATATTTAGATCAACATACAACCTGATAAGTGACCTGCAAATTGCAAAAAAACGTAATTCAATATTTGAATTTCGCGGGCTACACAGACGCTTTCACCGAATGAGCAGAATGCATAATTTTATCATCTCATGCAGTATTTCAGTTAAAATAGTCAAAAAAATATTGAAACTGCTACGCCGATGTGATTCTCTACTAACAAGTGATAACTGCTAAAATCTGAACATGCAGAAACTTACCCCAAAATGTCTTTTTTCAATCCTATGCCTTCGATGTGAATCTCCAAGTTTCTGCATCCACGCGACCACCAGCTCTGGTTTTTTTAGGTTTACTATAGAGTTGTCGAGGGAAGACATAATGTTGATAATGTGCGCTCTAAAAATGCTGTTTGCCGCCATTTCTTCTTCGGTATGAAGGTGCGCGAAGTCTCTAAAGAACAATTTGGTTTCCGGTTCCGCATCGAAGAGCCTGTGGGGAAAAAAATAAGTATGTTAAAATTCCCTTTGTTTGGGCAAGCCAATTTATTTTCGTCGTCAGAAATGCAGGAAAGTTGGTGTATTACCGTAAATTGTCCCTAATGCCTTCTACCCTCCTAGTTAGAGATCAGCTGTTAGATGTTGAAATAGCACATGGCTAGTTTGTACCTTTTGCAGAAGAAATATAACATACTAGCTGTCCGCCCCGGCTTCGCACGGGTAAGCACTAAGTACTTATCTACGGCTTCAGCCGTTCTTGAGTTTTATGTAGTGTAACTCCAATAGTAATAATATAATGTGTAATAGATCCTAGTGTGGGGTAGTGATGGATTAATTAGCAATCGCATTCATTGTTAGCATGCGATTGCTCATTTAGCATATAGCAAATGAAATGTAGTTGCGAAATTCTGTGAAATGCTAAATGAATTAATCGCTTCTTCGTATTTTTTGATACTATCATACGTCAGAGCGTCGACGCACGCAGCGGTAGCGTGCGCTCTCCGTCGCACCCACGGGAAGTCGGGAATACTAAATCTATCGGTTTCACTTGACCGTTTCTCGTGAATTCGCAAGTGAAATTTATTAGCAGGTTCTGCGAATTTGCGAAGAATGGGTTAAGCAATTGTTATCTTAATAACTTTGATTTGCGCGTACTTAGGGTTGTATATTGAATGAATGCTTGTGATTGTATTATTATATTTAAATTATTAGCATTAGCAGATTTAGCAGGGTGGTGCGATGCGAAGATTGCTGTTTAGCAATTATTACCTTATTGTCTTTGATTTGTTCGTACTTAAGTTCGTGTATTGATTGAATGAATTCGTGATTATTTAATCATATTTGGTGTGACACGCGCTTGGCGCGCGTCGTTTTGTGCCAAGCCAAAGTTCAGTACGTTTTGGCAAGTGATAGTGAGAGTTTAGTTTGCGTATTCGTTAATTTCGTTATACAGTAATTAAATTCTTTCGTCTTGTGCTTATTATTGTACTTGAATAGATAATAGTGTGAACTTAATATCTACCTATAAACAATAGGAGGTAATAGTAGAAGTATTAACAAAATTCGCATACTTCATTAATATCAATTATCGTCATATTAGCAAATAGCATAGTAATAGCAATTAGCATGCTAAGACTCAAGAATTCACATTTTAATGAAATTATTGCGAAATCGCAATAATTGACATTACTCGTGTGGGGCAACGTTTAAAAAAAAAAAAAAAAAACTAACACGACTTTCTTTTAAAGATGCATAAAGATTTCAAAACTAATGGACATGCGTAGGTACCGACCGATAGGTATTTCTTAAGATAGAAGATAGCTGTTATATATACAATCAATACGCTTCACCATACTTTTATTTTTATTTATTTTTTGGGTGGGAAATCATCAAATGACTTCTCCCGCTCTGGGTGGAGCGAGAGGGCGTGTCAGACTCTTACTGACTAAAACCCACCCGTGTTCCTTCTGTTGCCTGTGCAATGCCAGGGGGCCACGGTATCCCTTTCGGACTTTCCCGCAACCCCGGCAGGCAATGGTCTCATCGGACCCCTTCACTCGCTGACATCTCTTTGAGGCGCGCGTGGAACACAACGCGACGTCGACCCGGGCTTGGTCCTTACCGGACGGCGAGCTACCCATTGCTCACCGTCCGCAAGCCCGCGCCTACGGTGGCCGGGAATCGGCAATAGATTCCCGACGCCCAGGGCGTCTCCTCCTGCGGCGGCTAGGGGCGTGAGAGCGCGAAATTTGCCTCTCCCTCACGCGCTCCACCTCCTCCTTCGCGAACATTACTGCTTCGCAGAAGGAGGTGACGGCCGCATACCTAATTATGTAATACCACAATAGATTTATATACCTACTTGTTGTTTAATTAATCGCTATTAGGTATTGTACGCGAACAAGGCAATAAACGTAAGATAAACGTAACACAGTAATACCTACGTCCTGTGGTAATACGGTGCAAATGAAATGTATCCAAATAAAAATAAAGAGAGAATAAAGATTGCTATCGTATTTCTTTCCGATAAATACAAAAAAATCATAGCATTTTTTTAAGAGCTTTTATAACAGATGCACAATAAAAAGGTCGCAAACACCAGCTCAACCCATTTTCATGAATGATTACGAAAAATTTGTTTCATTTTGATAGTTCAACAGTGTAACTGACCCTGGCAGAGCCACCATCAGGGATTTTAATTTTGATAACACAAAAAAATTGTTTCATTGCCTAAAGACGAAAGTCTACAACCAGTGTGTGTGTACCTACTTGTCTAGAAACTACTTAAAGTATTTTGTACTTGCTTGTTCCATTGTATGGGGAAATTGAATTCTTTAAAATCTTTTTAATTACACACCGGCTGAATCTGTAACCTGGCGACGCATTGCGACTAATTAGCGACTAAATATGCGAGAAAACAGATCTTCGTTAGGTGGTCTAGTTTTTGAGATATAAATGTGGCTCTGCTGGGGTAGGTTCTCTCCAGATCGGCCACCTATAAACCCTTATATCTTTTGAACCAGTGAGCGACCAATTCTGATATTTGGCGAATAATTTCGACTAATTAGCGACTAAATCTTTGTGTTATCAAAATTAAAATCCCTGATGGTGGCTCTGCCAGGGTCAGCCACACAGTTCAACAACATTAATTGCGATAGTTATTATGTTGAGCAGATATTTTTTCGAACTTATGTAGCAATGGTTATGCAGATTTCTTTCAAAACGATACATATTCCGATTGATCGTGTAGTAATTAGGATACAGTTTAATTTTACTAATTGCAATTTACTGGCTGATTTTCATGAAAAACTAAATCTAAAAGCCGTTATAAGAAAAATAAATGATGAAACAAACACAACATAAAGGGCGTTCCAAAATTGTTTGAATATAAACGGCCAGTAGATAATTTGTCACCAGCCCTTGACGGAACCTTTTTCGTAAGAAATATTGAACTTATTTATACCTAAAAGTACTTTTAGGTATTGCAAAGCGACGTTATTTCCGTTTAACTAACATTTTGGAAGAAAATCAAAGATCTTTTGATCTCGAAAGTAGCTAGGTTAGCTATTACTACAGAAAGAAATCGTTTCAACTTCCAAGCTATACGTTACCTAAAGAACATCAGGAACCCGTTTGGGTTGGAATTTGCCTGTATCGTCTTCCAAGACTGTTGTACATTGTAGATATCCCTCAATGACATGCCAGATACTTCATTCCTCGCGTCAGGATCACCACCCCACCACCATCGGCTGATCATATCACCCATGTTTCCAAAGCCTCTGTGAAGAATCTTTCGGTGCTTCTGATGGACCGATCTTGAAGGGCTTACAAGTTGTTCTGGGAAGGGATAAACAGTTAGGTACTGTGGGCCTGTGTTAATTCTTACAAAACATGAAAACCTATGAAAATTTAATTGTGATGTAGATAGGTACCTTTTCGAATAGGTAAAACGAACCCGTCCGTGTACTACTTTCTACAACCGGCTGGATGTGGCTTGGTTCCTTCGACTTAATGTTAGAAGTTTTTTTTTTTTTTTTTGTGACTACAGAGTTAGCTTTGAGTTAGCAGTTTCAGCCAAGGGCGATTAAAGAACTCCCTCCTTACAGTTGAATTCTTATTTCTTTGAATAATTGATTCCACATAGTAATGTTTGCTTACAGAATAAATGGGTAGAATGATTACAGTTAATTTAGGCCACGTTACCATACCTACGTAATTATTAGTTCAGTGGGGCCGATGTAGGTGGACGGTACCAAATAATAAATGAATGAGATTGTGTCAACTGCACTTATTGTAAAGTCAACTACTTAGGCGGTGTATAGAAATGTAAATAAGAGAGGCATAGCTACACAATACACAGCTGTCTAGCGTAAGGTCAACTATAATAACATGGCCGACTCTTGACGACCGATAAAAAGCGGTTAAATAACTTTAAAAATAAAGTTGAGATACTCTATGGATAACTTCCAGACCCTTTTTTATTTTATTTTGGGTGGGAAATCATCAAATGACTTCTCCCGCTCTCGGTGGAGCGGGAGGGCGTGTCAGACTCTTACTGACTAAAACCCACCCGTGTTCCTTCTGTTGCCTGTGCAATGCCAGGGGGCCACGGTATCCCTTTCGGACTTTCCCGCAACCCCGGCAGAACTTCCAGACCCTTTTTTTTTTTTTTTTTTTTTTTGGGTGGGAAATCATCAAATGACGTCTCCCGCTCTGGGTGGAGCGGGAGGGCGTGTCAGACTCTTACTGACTAAAACCCACCCGTGTTCCTTCTGTTGCCTGTGCAATGCCAGGGGGCCACGGTATCCCTTTCGGACTAATCCCGCAACCCCGGCAGGCAATGGTCTCATCGGACCCCTTCACTTGCTGACATCTCTTTGAGGCGCGCGTGGAACACAACGCGCCGTCGACCCGGGCCTGGTCCTTACCGGACGGCGAGCTACCCATTGCTCACCGTCCGCAAGCCCGCGCCTACGGTGGCCGGGAATCGGCAATCGATTCCCGACGCCCAGGGCGTCTCCTCCTGCGGCGGCTAGGGGCGTGAGGGCGCGAAATTTGCCTCTCCCTCACGCATTCCGCCTCCTCCTTTGCGAGCATTACTGCTTCGCAGAAGGAGGTGACGGCCTCCCATGCCCTCTCGCTCCGTACCATGGCCTGGACCAGGGCCGGACGCGAGAGATCCCCGCCACCGATCGCCTCCACGAGGACACGGCGGTGCTCTGCCCAAGCCGGGCATATCTCCACCGTATGCTCCACCGTGTCCTCCGGGCGATCCACGCAGTGATGACACCCGGGCGTTTCCTCCCGCCTTATCCGAAACAGCCATGTCCGGTGAGGACCTGCGTCAGGCGGAAGGTGAGGACGCCGTGGCGCCTCTCCAGCCACTCCTCAAAGAGGGGACTTATCGCCGCAATAGTGGCGTGCCCAGCACTGGGTTGCGACAATCGTACTCTCCATGCCGCCATGAGATCCCGTCGGAGCTCTGTCCGCTGTGCCGCGATTTCTCGCGGCATCGGAGTCAAGCCCCGGCGTTTCGCCTCCCCGCGCCACTCCCAAATATGCGCGAGGACTTTTGCCTCCAGATCCCATGGCGGCAATCCGGCAAGGAGGCTCGCCGCCTCACCGGAGACCGTGCGGTATCCCCGGACCAGCCGGGTGGCCATGACCCTCTGGGACGCGTTCAACCGGCGGGCAGGCCGCCGCCTCAACGAATGCGCCCACACCGGTGCCCCGTACAGGGCCATGGACCGCACGATCCCCGCGTATAGCCTCCGGCAGGAGGCGTTTGGACCCCCTAGATTGGGCAGGAGCCGCTTCAAGGCAGCCCCGGCCCGGTCCAGTCTGGGAGCCAAACGTCGGAAATGCTCCACGAAGTTCCACCGACTGTCGAGGACGAGTCCCAAGTACTTCATCGTCGACTCGACGCCGATGTGAACCCCTCCTACCGTTATTTGGGAACCCGACGGTGGCGCATTCCGAGGACCATGAAAACACATGGCCTCGGACTTGTGCAAGGCCACCTCGAGTCCCAACTGCCGGATTCTGGCTACGATTGTCGCAACCCCGTGTGTCGCTAGTTCGACCGCCGCCTGGTGCGACCTCCCCTGCGCCAGGACCAACGTGTCGTCAGCGTAACAAACGACGCTGACGCCATTGGGGAGGTCGGCGCGCAGCACCCAGTCGTATCCGATGTCCCACAGATGCGGCCCCAGGACCGATCCTTGTGGGACACCGCACGACATCTCTCGCCGGTTCCACTCTCCCTGGTGACCGGGGTAGATCATGGCCCTGTCCGTCAAATAGGCCTCGACCACACGACAGAGGTAGGTCGGCATCCGGTGATACCGGAGTGCCTCCCTGATGCAACTCCAGGGCAGGGTATTGAAGGCGTTGGCGATGTCTAGAGACACCGCCAAGACGACCCCACCCCGAGCCACCGCATCCCCCGTCGTGAGGGCTCGCACGCGCATGATGGCGTCCACCGTGGAGCGCCCCCTGCGGAAACCAAACTGGCTCTCCGCCAAATCCGGCCCCACCCGCACCAGCCGCCCGACGAGGCGGTCTGCAATGACTCTTTCAAAGAGCTTGCCCACCTCGTCGAGCAGCACTATAGGCCGGTAAGCGGACGGAGAGTCCGCAGGGCGCCCCGGCTTCTTGATGAGGACCAGTTTCCCCGTCTTCCAACGAAGCGGGAACTGGCCCTTCTCCATGCATGCGCTTAGGAGCCCCCTTAGTCGAGGCCCGAGAGCCTCTGAGGCCAGGACCCAGGCTTTCCCAGGTAAGCCGTCGGGTCCTGGGGCGGTATTTCTGGCATTCAGCCTACGTACCGCCACCCTCATCTCTACCTCGGTCACCTCCAGAGCATCGTCGTCGTCGTCGGCGGTGAGGTCCGCATCGGGCACCGCAGTAGGCGGAGCCATGGGCGGGGAGGCGTGTTCCCCTCTCGAAGGGAACAGAGCGCTCACCACGTCCCCCACAAGCTGTGGCCGGAGACTCTGCGTCAGCGGGGGAGCCCATGGGCGGAGTTTCTCCCGCACCATCTTGTATGGGCGTCCCCACGGGTCTCTGTTCAGAGTCTCCAGCGACTCCTCGCGGGCCAGTGCCCTGGCCAGCAGGATCTCCGCTTGGAGGGCGGTCTTCGCCGCTCTGTACCCCTCGTATAGCTCCGCCTGAATGGCTTCCGTATCCGGAGGTCGGATACGGAGCCTGCGGTGCCTGGTGTACCGGCGTCGCGCAGCAACGCACGCATTGCGCAGTGTCGTTAGCTGTCGCGACCACCAGTACACCTGGCGCGAAGCACGTCCGGGCTGGACCCGGGGCATTGC
Source organism: Xanthia togata (assembly GCA_963853775.1). NCBI lineage: Eukaryota > Metazoa > Arthropoda > Insecta > Lepidoptera > Noctuidae > Xanthia > Xanthia togata. Next base: position 20,157,161 of record OY970795.1, on the reverse strand, counting down.
CATGTCACATATCTCGGACATGGCCTCCCGGAACCACTCCGCCTCGTCATCGATGTCGGCAGGCCTGTCCGGTGATGACACCCAGGCCTGCACGATCGAGGCTTCCAGGAGGAGCTCCCGGTCCAGCTGCTTCAGCGCCCACCGCGGACCACTCGGGGCCTGTCGGACCGGCGCGCTCGAGGTCTGGGCGGAGACGTCAAACCGGATGTACCGGTGATCGGAATACGTCTCCACCCCCTCCATGACGCGCCAGTCAATGACACGTGGCAACAGAGCGGGGCTGGCGAACGAGATGTCCACCACCGATTCACCCCGCATCCGTACACACGTGGGGACAGAACCCCGGTTAAGGACGACCAGGCCTGTCTCCAGCGCCCAGTCCTCCACCATCCTGCCCCGTGTGTCCGTATACCGGGAACCCCAAGCCACATTCTTGGCATTGAAGTCCCCGAGGACGAGCACGGGGAGGGAACAGAACCCGACGACGACGACTCTCAACTCCGCAAGGGAGTTGTGGAACTCGGCGAGAGTTCGGTTCGGGGAGAAGTATGCCCCTACCACGACAATCTCCCCGAACCGTGCTGCAACGCAACCCCGTCCTCTCTTAACAGCCTCGAGGGACGGGGTACCGGCGGCGGCCGATGAAATTAGGGCCACTGAGCCGCTCAGGTCCTCCACCCAGTCATCCCTGGGCGGGACAAAGTACGGCTCAGCGACCACGGCGATGTTGATCGACCACTGCGCCATGCTCTGGAGCAACAGATGCTGAGCTGCGGCGCAGTGGTTGATGTTCGCCTGGAGGAGGCGAAATGGGGCCATTATTGGCACTCCATTGCAGCTCCCTCCTGGGCCCTCTGTGAGGGCCCTGCCGCGGCGGCGGCGGCGGCAGAACTTCCAGACCCTAAGGCCCGTATTACAGAACGTCACTCAAGACTCAAGCATTACTTACGAGTAAAACTAGTTTCAACCAATCAAAAGGCTTTAAGCGAGTTATAAGTAATGCTTGAGTTTTGAGTGAGGTTCTGTTATAAGGGCCTAAGTCCATTACCCCAGAGGGTAGATATTAGTAAGTGCAGCTTCGACGATGTGAGAGGGTTGACTCTATCTATACTTAGGTTAAACCCCGAACAAGAAGAGTGATAAAAAAAAAAAATGTCTTATTCCAGAAAAGGATTCTGACATATAATGGTGTGATGACACACTTCATAAAATGTTTGTGGCCCACTCATGTAGCGTCCTCAGACCCCAAAAGCCAAAACACTAAAAGATGAATGAATAAAAATAGAAACTTTCGAAACTAGCAGAAAAAAATATTTAATGTTATTCATGTCACACTTACCGTGTGGCATTCAATTAAGATCGGTTCAAGGTTCAAACAATATTCAGTTATCACTCATTATCATTATTTGTGTTAGTAAAAAAAAAACTTAATAATGTCACGCACATTCACGATTTCTTAAGACAATTGCAAAAAACAATTACTTATTTACCTACCTATTAATATCTACACTTTTAATTCAAATAAAGCCGCGTTTTCTAGTTTGTTTGTTTCGGTTTCGACGCATGAGCATCGATTGAAAGACCGCGAAAGACTGATAGCTGAACTTGATTTAAGATTATCCTCCTAAAGATTTCATCAATACATATATGTTACGACTCGGAGGAGTCTCCTAGTCAATGATTTTGCACACATTCCAACAACAAGTTCCGAGTGCACATTTGTTTAAAGGTCAAATGAAGCTAAACATTGTTTCACGCTAAGTTTTGAGTTACATTATAAAAAGATGTTAAATACTAGCAGCATTTGTGAATATTTTCGCTTTTATAAAAAATAAAGGATATAAGATAACCGTTATTGTTTTATTCAAGATCCATTTATTTATTAATTTTGAAAATTAAATAATACTCAATCATATTATTAATCATTTATTTTTTGAGTGGCTATTATTTGATTAATATGGTCACATCGGTATTTCTCGGATACGTGCCCAAACCATTGTTAATATGTACACACATCAACACGGTCTAAGGATATTTTTAAAAAAGCGAATTACTATCAATGTGTTAATTATTTATATGACATGTATATATTTAAAAGATACGTTATTTAATATTCTACCATTTTTTAATAATGGTTAAGGTACTTAGATTAAAATTTCAGGATTTTATGGAAAAAAAATGAAGCATAGACGGAAACCGTATATGAATTAACTTTTAATTTGTGAGTAAAAACTGAAAAAAATAGAAAAATCATTTAATTTGAGTTTATAAACTTGAATTTAGTAGTCTGAGAAAGCGCCCATGATGTTCACAACACATCGGCAACGATTCGGCATGCTCAGAACAAGGTTGTCAATGTCTTGCTGCGGAATATTGTCCCATGTCCTTCTGAGGTGCGCAAAAAGTTGATCTTCTGTAGCCAGATTTTCAGGAACTTCCTTCAGAGCTCTTCTTTGCAGCATATCCCACGCATGCTCAATGGGATTTAGATCTGGCGATTGAGCAGGCCAGTCTAAGGCCCTAACATTATGTGTATGTAACCAAGCTGCTATCGTTCTCGCCGTGTGTGCCCGGGCATTGTCGTGCATGAGCAGGAAATCTTGCCCCATTTGTGTTCTGTGGGGCAAAATTACGGGCCCCAGCACCTGTTGGACGTATCGTTCTGCCGTCATATTGCCCCGCACCCAAACGAGATCCGTCCGTCCTCCAAGACGAATTCCTGCCCAAACCATAATTGTTCCTCCTTGGTATGGGTGAACTTCCTGAGGGTTCTGGAGACGGCTCCATCGTCCAGGAACTCGCCAAACACGCGTCCTTCGTGAATCTGGATGGAAGCCGAACCTGGATTCATCCGTGAACAGCACATTGGACCATTGCTCACGGCCCCAGTCCACGTGGTTCCGAACCCATTCTAATCGTCGTCGTCCACGATTGCCTCTCCGTAAAGGTGGGACCCGGAGTGGTCTACGAGAGCGTAGATTGCTTTCATGCAGTCGCCTTCTTACAGTTTGGTCACTCACAAGCACTTGGTGTTCCACTCGCAGCCTTTGGACCAATTGAGTCGCCGTTGCATTTGGTTGAGCTCGCGCAGTAATTTGCAAAAATCGGTCTTGTCTGGGGGTAGTGATGCGACTTGGCCCCCGGTGCCTCTCCGCTACTTCACCTGTGGCACGATAGCGTGTCCACAATCTTGAAATTACATTTTGATGGGTCCCTATGGCCTCAGCAACATTACGCTGAACAGATCCAGCTTCCAGCATTCCCACAGCTCGTAACATCTCCACCCTCGTCAAATGTCGGCGTTGCATGGCTACAATACCTCAATTTTAACTTTATCTTTCGTTTAAAAATGAAAAAAAAACTGTAACTAAACGTAATTCGTATTGTTTTCTAAATTTCGCACAAATGAAAATTCCCTCTCCTATACATCAAGACATTTTTATGCCACCGAAACAAAAGAATTTTCAAAAATTTTAATTTGGAATTAGTCTGAGATAAATTACAAACAAATCGGTGTATAAAAGATTCCAATGCGGCCAGTACTTTTCGAGTTATTTAATTGAGTATGAAATATCCCTAGACCGTGTTGATGTGTGTATTTCATTTTTAAAACATTATGTAGCAATAGGTACAGACGCGAGCAGGTTAATCTACCCGAAACTGTTAAATTTTCCCAATCAACTTTGAACCATTTAATTTAGTTTAAAGTTTAAAATCTGACAGATTGTAGTAGGTTGATGTGCGGGCGTCTGTACAAACAAGCGTCATTTAATTATTGTTTTTGTTTTGTTGTACACCAGCTAACTTCTCTGTCTACGTCAGCGAAGTAAGTTATAGGCGAAAACGATTACGATTATGATAAAAATCGATTCCAAACAGTTTTTTTGTGGTTTTCAAATCCAAAACGTTGACAGTGGTATCATCATATGAGGCCGGTTTCTATTAACCTTTATTTAAGGAAACTTGAACTTTAATTCGATTCCGATTTCAAAAGACTATCCGAACATATGACAGTCAGTGTAAACGTGACATTGACGTAGGCCGCTTTCCGAAATAGAACGTTTTCGTTCACAGAGCTAACATCAATCATTTGCGTTCCGATTTAGATATCAAAATTAGGATAGCTGAGGGCTGTCAACAATTCGCTCGACTCGCTCAACGTCAAAACTTGCTTATCATATTTAATTGTGCATAAATTACACCACCAATTTATTCTTCTTCTTTGGTTAGGTGGGGACGGTAGCCAGAAGCACAATTTCGAAAATGCCACGGTAGTTTAAAGATAATCTTATATTTGAACTAACGTGGCCTTTTCGCATCTGCGACTCAAAATAAAACAGCACAACTGTCATTTTTGACAGCGCTCAGGGTGATATTAAAAGGCATGGTCGGCGTTATCGCAAGATGGCGCATGTCATGACGACATCTATGACGATTCACGGGACATCGTTATCGCGCTCATGCTGACTCGGTACGGGTGTTAGCACTCTCAAATCATTTACAGCATAACTGAACGCAGCCACTGTCGGTCAGTGTCGGTACCAATGACATAATCCCCGCATTCCGAGTTACGACGTAATCGATTTGAGCGTTCTAACAGCCAGGTAAAAATTTAGTATCCGGTGGCACGAAAACGAGGGTAAGGCGGAGGGGGAGGGGGGTACCCCTCCCCCTGGTACCACTCCCATGAAAGAAGGACGCACCATTTTTGAAAAAAAAACAAAAAACAAAGTGGCTTCTGCACGTCTCCGGCGCTGCGAGAAGTGCAGCCCCTTCACCCTTACGTAACAAAGAATAGGCACCCATGCTCACTTTCGCAGCTTCGGCAGCCACTTTCTTCTTCTTCTATGTTTAGGTAGCGAACGGTAGCCCGAAGCACAATTTCGAAAATGCCACGTTAGATATGATGCGAGTCAAAACAAAACAGCACAACTCAGCTGTCATTTTTGACAGTGCTCACGGTGATATTAGTAAAAGGCATGGGGGCCAATTCTCAATTTTCGCCATTTATCTCGAGTTAGAGATCGTAAGTCTATCTCTATGTCTATTAAAAATATCTCTATCTCTACCAAAAAATGTCGAATTGAGCAGAATTCCGTATTCTCAGTAAAAATAGAAATAAATGTCACGATAATGTCGAGTCGAGTGAAGATAATGTTACCATTATGAAGAACCGCACGTTCCGTTTTAGGTAGCTATGAGTTAATGAATGATTTTGTTTTAAAACGCTGACTAAACCTAATTATTTAAGTATAAAACGAAACGTTTAGTGTAAAAATAATAAGTTTGACAAATTGACAGTTGACTGTCTGTCAGTATCAGAATTTGCGCCTTTTTGCGGTTCCTTCAAAACTTTTGTTATGTTTACATGTACTCTGTGTTACATCATTATTGGGTGCTGTTTTACATTTCACAATTTTTACATAAGTAATTTAGGTATTTTAGGGTGTGCAATTAGTATTTTTGGTGGGTAAGGTTAGTTTAGTGAACAGTTATACATGACTAATAAAATTATGAAGCAGACGATTATTTGCCTTCGTTTTCAGGTCTATTTTCGTGGTATCCTGAATTACAGGAGCCAATAGATCTATTAGAACCCTTATTAAATCTTTATCTAATCTAAAGTTTTTAATGACTTCTGTTTCGCTCAAGTCGTAAATATCGACGATGGGTTAAGTGCGCTGTTGTCGCCGTGTATTGGCCAGTTGCTCGCCACTTTCCAACAACTCCGAGATAAAAATGCTAATAAACTCGTCCATCTTTCAGTGGTTTCAAGTCCAATCGTGGGTACACAAATTACAGTCTGTTATTTGCGCGAAGGTCGTCGTTTCAAGAAAACACAATGCACAAATCAAAGAGTATAAATCGAATTTTCAGTAGGTATGAGATGCCAAGCCGTATTTTATTTAAAAATTAAATAAAAGAAATCACAGTCAACCAATCAATCCAAAACTCAACGAATTCACTCAGAAATGACGTATCTCTACAATCGACATGCCATCTCTACTGCTCAGAAGCACTCGACATGAACTCTAACGTTAGCCTTCGACAAATGTCGAATTCGACATCCCCAGAATAGCAACTTTTAAAATTTGTCGAAAAAATGACGTCATTAGAAATTATTGTCGAGTTCGACACCATCTCTAAAATCGAGAATTGGCCCCCTTGTCGGCGTTATCGCAAGATGGCGTACGTCATGACGTCATGTATGACGATTCAAGACGCAACGTTATCGCGTCCACGTTAATTCGGTACGACTGTTAGCTCGCTCAAATCGATTACATCGTAACTCGGAATGCGGGGTTTTTTACTGTCATCTGTTACCACTGTCAGTTGTGAGTTGTGTCATTACCGCATGTTGTATTGCTTGTTGATAGAAGAGACCTGTTTTCGATTTTCTTATTATTAAATCTTTCTCAAAAATGACCAAAGCCAGCGAGTCTGCTGTGAAGAACATAGGTAAAGTTCTCAACGATCCATCGAGGCCAATGAAGGAGCGTTTCCGGGCACTATTTACTCTTCGAAACTTGGGAGGCGAGACCGCTATTGAGTGTATCAGCCAGTGTTTTGGAGACGAATCTGTGCTGTTAAAGCATGAATTAGCTTACTGTTTGGGCCAGATGCAGGACGAACGTGCGATACCTGTGCTCAGGAGCGTGCTGGAGGACTTAAACCAGGATCCCATAGTGCGCCATGAGGCAGGTTGGTTCTTATCAATTAATTCGCATGTTTTGTGATAAATTGTGCGATACTGAATACGTGAGCGAGTGCATGCATGGTTTGAACTGTGAGTCATGGCTAGCACTTCATGTTATCTGAGAATTGTCGCAAGATTTAAAATTATGTTGTTATTTACCATTGTACTGCTATGAAGGAGCAAAAACTGGAAGCAAGACCTTCGTTTGATCGATTTTTAACCTGTTACTGCATTTATAAAGTGTAAACCATAGCCAGTCATTCAAAAGCACTTAGTGGCATTGATGTTTTCCTACAAGCAGGAAAATTAAGTACCTACTGTCCTTTCTAAAACTGTCATTGTTATAAACATATGCTAGTTATAAATCTTTAGTTCATGTATAAAATAACCATAAGTATTTAATAAGAATCCACCAATTTACATTCTGTAGGATTTTTAATTAAAAGTTTGTACCTAATGAAAATTTGCTTATGGGGGATCTGTAGTTGTCGCCAGTAAAATGAATTAATAATAAAAAAAATAATGATTCCAATGGATATAGTTCTGTAAATACATAATATGTATTTACAGAACTATATCCATTGGAATCATTATTTTTTATCTGTTATAGTCGCGAATCATATTTTGATCAAGATACAACCTGACACTGACCTAGAAATTGCAAAATACATAAGAAAATTTAAATTTCGCTGACTACAACTGCAGATCCACCTTAAGCCACAATATCTATTGGACCATTATTTATATTAAAATTTACAAGTGTCTACAAAATTCACATTTAACATCAAAACAAATAACTGTCTCATTCCAGGTGAAGCCCTAGGAGCTATTGGTGATCCAAAACTCCGTGAATTGCTAGAAAAATACCAGCATGACTCAGCTATTGAAGTCGCAGAGACCTGTCAAATCGCACTGCAAAGGCTCAACTGGGTTGCCAACGAAAGCACAAAGGAGTCCAACCTATCAAAGAGTTTGTTTACATCCATAGACCCTGCTCCACCAAGCAGCGAGGCTGATGTAGAAAATCTAAAGAATACTTTGATGGATGAAACAAAATCGTTGTTTGAAAGATATAGAGCTATGTTCAGTTTGAGAAACTTGGGTACAACTGAAAGTATTAATGCACTCGGTGAAGGTGAGTGTAAATTTTTTGGACTCTTAAGCTCCTAAGGTGCTTACAACCTGTACTTAAGCACACATTCTACTATTCTACAAGAATATGAAATGGACCTAGTTTCTTTTGTTGATTGGTTTCATTAAAATAAAAATCTCCAATTGCATACCTTGATCTGAGAACAGATTTAATGTGAAACTAGTCAAAAATCAGACGTAATTATTTAAAGTTTTAACTTTTAAAGGTTTCATTAATTCTGAAAAAGGTCTTTAAACTGTCATAAACAAAGTTTTAAAATTAATTTCCAGGTTTCAAAGCATCCAGCGCTCTCTTTCGGCATGAAGTAGCGTTTATATTCGGTCAGATGCAGGACGAGCGCAGTGTACCTTTCTTGAAGAAGACTCTTGAAGATACCAATGAACATGAGATGGTGCGACATGAGGCAGCTGAGGCACTGGGCTCCATTGCCACTGGTGAATGCACTGAAGTTCTGCAGAGGTAAAAATGATTTGAATTCTTAGTAGATCGGGCGGGTCTTCAAGGATCCACTATCGTAACAAAATTACTCTCCTTTTGGCCTCCGCCGCAATCGTGTAAAATGGCACTAATGCCTAGTTTACAGGAACTTAGTAATTAAGGGGTTTATTTATAAACTTTGCGTAAAGTTAAGTGACATTCAAATGTCAAAAATGTATGGTTAAACAGTCGCTAATCATTACTTAACTTTAAGTAACATTTATAAATAAGCCCCTAATTTATTAATTCTTGTCACTTACACTAACATACATACATAACATCAGGCATGTAATCCCCGAAAGGTTAGGGAGTGGTGTAACATGGTGTCTGGTCTAACATCTGCTGTGTAAACATGTTGAATCAGTGGTAATAACATCTACTAAGCTTTTTATTACTTTGGTTATTGACTAACCTGTTGTCAGTTTTTATGCCGTCCATGGGTCTCTGACTTGGCTTCACATGCCGTCGAGAAATATCTCTCAGGCATGTCGGTTTCTTCACTATGTTTTCGTTCATCACTATTGAAGCAAGTGATAATTATACAATATGCACATGAATCCAGAAAGTCAGAGGTGCGTGGCTTGGTTCAAAGTCGAAACCTATGACTTGGCAGTCCGACGGTCATACCACTAGGAAAGACATAAGGATATTGCTATTCTATTACTAACACATTCGACTTATGATTATTGCAGTCTACTGTGGTAAGTTAACAAGAGAATACTGTTAATTGCTTTGACACAATTATTTGTTTCCTTAATTCTCTTAACTCAGACTGGCCATTAGCAGACACTTAGCAGGCTTCTTGACAAATATTCTATATTTGCTGTCTTTTCCACAATACCACAATAACTGCCTCATTGGTCTAGTGTTCGCAAGGGCTACTGCTGAGCATGAGGGTTCGATTCCCAGGACGGGCAAAGTCCCGGAGGACACTGTGGAGCATACGGTGGAGGTCTGCCCAGCTTGGGCAAAGCACCGCCGTGTCCTCGTGGAGGCGATCGGTGGCGAGGATCTCTCGCGTCCGGCCCTGGTCCAGGCCATGGTACGGAGCGAGAGGGCATGGGAGGCCGTCACCTCCTTCTGCGAAGCAGTAATGCTCGCGAAGGAGGAGGCGGAACGCGTGAGGGAGAGGCAAAATTCGCGCCCTCACGCCCCTAGCCACCGCAGGAGGAGACGCCCTGGGCGTCGGGAATCGATCGCGGATTCCCGGCCATCGTAGGCGCGGGCTTGCGGACGGTGAGCAATGGGTAGCTCGCCGTCCGGTAAGGACCAAGCCCGGGTCGACGGCGCGTTGTGTTCCACGCGCGCCTCAAAAGAGATGTCAGTGAGTGAAGGGGTCCGATGAGACCATTGCCTGCCGGGGTTGCGGGAAAGTCCAAAAGGGATACCGTGTCCCCCTGGCATTGCACAGGCAACAGAAGGAACAGGGGTGGGTTTTAGTCAGTAAGAGTCTGACACGCCCTCCCGCTCCACCCAGAGCGGGAGAAGTCATTTGATAATTTCCCACCCAAAAAAAAAAAAAAAATGGACGGTCAAAGTGTTATTGGGTTTTTCCATCTGGAATTTCTCAGTAGCAGCCCAGTGTCTGGATTTTATAGCCGGTTGATGGCAATAGGCTCGCCCCCTATTACATGGGATTAAAAAATAACTGGTGAAATGTGGGTTTACTATAGGTACACCTCTGCCCCATCCTACGGGGAATACAGGCGTGATGTTAGTTATGTATGAAAGAGTGTTTAAAAAAATATGATTACTAAATAGGTAGCTAGGTTGTGTTCATTCTCTTACTAAAGTTATGATTATTAATTTGCAGGTACCTAAAGGACCCGCGCCGAGTTGTCCGCGAAAGCTGTGAAGTGGCTCTCGACATGTCTGAATATGAGAACAGTCCCGAGTTCCAGTATGCCAACACCTTGCTCACTGTTGAAGACTGATGCAATAATTTGTTATGTTGCTTTATTTTTATGTTTTTGATAAAAGACAATTTCTGTAAATTCAAGTGATTATGACAATAATAGATTCGTGGTACTTTGGCTAGGATATTAAGATCACTGATGCAAGCGTGAAGCGATATACAAATGCGAATGTTAAGGGTGAGTCATGCGCCGCTAATGTATTTTTATATACCTGATGTCTCAGCTTGAGGCAAGCGTGAGACTCTGGACGCAGCTCTAGGATTTGTGGCCCGCATTTAAAGAATTAAAACGAAGCCCATTTTAAAAGTCCACTAGCACAGTATAATAAAGTAACAGTATTATGTATCGGCAGTGACCTTGAAATAATCACCTACGGCCGCTCGGTAGATAAACCTTCCGCGTCCGTGCGTAACTGCAGCGTATTTGAGACTTCCGTTTGGCCGTTTTCTATGAAGACATAATACTGTTACTTATTTATACTGTGCCACTAACCCCGAATACTGAAACGTCACTCAAAATTTAAGTGCTGCTTAACATTTGAGCAGCTCCTAAACTTTAGATTTCGTATTGTCAAACGTCACTTTTGAGTATCTGTTAAATATAAGTGCTACTTAAATTTTGAGTGACGTTTCAGTATTCGTGGGTATGCCTTGCACCTTGCACGCTACGTCAAATGTCATAACTACAAAACTGTATTTATTTAAGTTTTTCCTATTTGCACCAAAACAGGAGAATTTCCATATCCAGTGATGTTCCGATGCCTAATAATGTTAATTATTATTAAAAAAAATATAATGCCAGTATTTTTGTAAATAAAATTCTAGTTAGCAATATTAACATTTGAATTTTCTTTCATACACACGCCACTTCCACTGTTGTTGCATTAAACTGACTGAATTAAATTGTCACAATCACTGTTCTCCAAAGTTTGTGACTTCAGCCAAATAAGACGACAGAATTTTTATGAACCTCACATAACTTAATGCAATTTATTTTTACAATATCCAATTGTAATAAAATGAAAACTTTAGGTTATTTTATGTGTGAATTGGTATTAGAACGAACGATATTAGCTCTTGCGCATGTATTTTTGACAAGTTGAATATTTATGTTGTATTTCAGTTCCTACATAGTTTCAGTATGAAGAAATAATGCTATTTTTATTTTGTAACACTCTTGTGCAATGATTATTGTGTTGAACAAGTTTAACATTGTTTTGGTGGCGTATGTTTTAGTTACAATGACAATGGCGGTGAGTACCTACTTAATTTTGAACAGAATCTTGAAATGTGTCAATTGGTCTATCTATATTAAGGCCAGTAATGCTTGTCCACTCTAAAATGATGCGCCCCACTAGACCATTTATGCACACGGCAATGCGGTAGTGGCTCAAGTCGTTCAAGATTGGGGTCAAGTAAAAAAATCTTGTTCATACTAGTCCGTTTTGCCAAGGCAAGGATGTTTGAGAGGCCAAAATAACTACAAAAAATGGTTATTTATAAAACCAACAAAAGTAGATATTTATTTAAATTGATGAGGCCATGCTATCGACTTTTAAACTTGTATTACGATTTGGTGACAAAAATTTAATCCAGCTACTCTTATGAACATTGTCACCCGTTGCCACTGGCACTTCTTTCGCCTTGATTCACCTTTCTAGTACCTAATTTCGTACAAATACAGTGTACCGCTGCACTCGCACTGGGTGTTGGATTACTGACCCATCCAACACCCAGTGAGTGCGGTGCTTACGACCAAACCATGTCCCGCTTGCTGGCACCCTAAGTAGTAATGTTCAAATCCGCTATAAACTATAGACGTGTCTTATCTAGACTAAATGACTATAAGACAGGATGGCAACCAGTCGGTTATCTTTCAAATTGAAGGCACGTGAACATATTCGTGGAAAGTTGGCAGAATCTTTGCAGCGCTGAATTGCTGGATTTGTTTCTCCTCTACCTATCGTTATTTCTCCTGACAAAGTTTATTCGGTTTATATGTATGTATCTATGTATTAGTAGGTAAGTATACATTTTCAAGTTATCTATCACTTAAGTTGCACCTACCATGTTTTGTCTCTGCTCCACCCTAAGGTTTACTGGTAGAAAATGCCTCAGGCATTAGTCCGCCTTTTAACATTATTTTTTAACCTGTGCATAAAGTTTTGATAAATATATAAATATAAAATTATTTTTCTAGCGCGTTGTTTTATACGCTATAATTATAACACGTTGTTACAAAACTCGGCTGCATTCTAAACGCTGAAACGTTATCATTTTATTTGGTAACACGCTAGACGGACTTAATGATGTGCGGTAAATGTTATCTCGTAACGCGCTGTACACGAAAGAATATAATATAATAATATCTCATGAAGCGTTACAAATCAATGAACTTTCCTTCATACTTTCCAGGCTTAGGACTGTCTATAGTAAAATTGATTCAATGATATTATAAAAGATTTGTGAGACTGGTGCCGATTCTCTTGTACACCGAAATAAACTAACTATCACTAAAATTCCTTCCTTTTTTTGGCTATGATAATCTTAAAGCTTAAAGAAAACACTCTTACTTTAAAAATAATTTTGACACAACTGAAATCAAATTTGACAATCGCGACCCGGCGTGGTACTTGTTTGCCCTACCCCTTGAATTTTTTTTAAAGCTGGAGGCGCCCGCCTCGACGTGTTTTATATGGAATTTTTCACTTTTTGTAGGGAAAATATGAAAAATTATTACCTACATGTTGAGAAAAAAAGATACAGTTCTGTTTTTGCACCTGAAGTCGAGGTGTTGGTGTGAATTTTAGTTCATGAAAAGTAATTTAATTCCACACCTTTTTAATCGCGATTAAAAATAGTCAGATTTTGATTGTGTAAATATAGACAATCAAAATTGAAAAAAAAAGTGAAATACGTCAAATTCAGAATAGCAAAATTGCCATTTTCACTAAACTAATAACTCAGTAGGTACCTACCATCTTAGGCCCGTATTACAGAACCTCACTCAAGACTCAAGCATTACATAAAACTAGTTTCAACCAATCAAAAGGCTCTAAACAAGTTTTAAGTAATGCTTGAGTTTTGAGTGAGGTTCTGTAATACGGGCCTTAGTGCAGATAAAATAAAATAAGTTTATTTAAGTTGTGTCACTCGAGTCTATTTCAGAATGGGAAATCGTCGTTTGACAGGAATAAATTAAACTTTAGTGATTGTGACAAGAGAATCGTATTTAATTTCAGTGATTGTATTTACAAAAAAATAACTTGTTACATCATATCCGAGTTCACCCGACGCGCTCTGTAAGACTATACAGCTATATATCTATCCCGTTCTGCCTCCGCTGTGCGCGTTAAGGCGAAAGCGGGTAGCCCGCGAAATTCTAATGATTATAATTCTGTAAAGCCATATCTGTTACGGTCGCGAATCATATTTTAATCAACATACAACCTGACATTGACCTGCAAATTTTCTTTCGTTCCTTAAGACATTTAGACGTTTAGTTTGTTGAAGTGTTATATTCTAGCGCGAAATCTGAGCGATCTAGCGAACGGTAGATGCTTTGTAAACATAACGTGTTATGTTTTGGCGCTATACGTTTTATTAACCACCACTAATCCTAAGAGATCGTTCACTTGCACTTTTGATGACCTAAGGGTCCACCACGTGGCGGCAATGCTGGCGGCAAACCGTGGTGCGCCAATATTTAGGTACGTGCCACTCGGCAAAATCCGGCGGTCCGCGCCACCGGCACGGTGCCTTAATGAATGCCACTGATGTCACAATCAAATGATGATGGCCACCTACTGTGCTCAAACAATTTAAAGAAGTCAACTAAAAATACCGTCGACACGAAAAGACTAAGAAGACCTACTTTCGTGGCCTCATTTAAGTCAATCCTTAATCATACTGACCGATAAATTAGGTAGGTAAGACTTTTTAATAATGGTAAATATTCCTTTTTCAAGACCTCAGACTTGCTGGAAACAGAACGCTCCTCATTCCTGGGCTTCACTCACGAACAGCACCTGAGTCCTGGTACTTTGGAACTGGTGGAACAGCTGTCTTCAGTGATATACGACAGCAAACTCGGCGACCGGCGCGTGCAACGGTACTTCGAACAGTATGATTCGCCGTTTGTCGGCGAGCGGAAATCCAGTGTAAATTAATATTTTAGAGCTAAATAAAATTAATGGTTTTTAGTCGTCATTTCGTTTTCTTACTTCCCAAGAAGCCGAACTGTGTAATTTATCACCTCTAGTTATTGCGGAATTAAAACTAAAAATATTTTTTCATTACATTTTACTTTCATTGATTTCCGCTAACGCCTGATGCATTAGCGGAAATCCCTGAAAGTAAAATGTCAATTCCGTTAATTACTTCTAATCACACCTTCATCTATCCACCTGTCTATCTGCCCATTCCCTAGTAAACTCGAATACATTAAAAATCGCTTTGTTGCTACAGATGACGTAGGATTCTTAAAAATATGAACAGTCACAATAATTTGTGATATACAAGACGAATTTTTGAGATGGGGCCGTAAGGACAGCTACCTTAACCGTTGTAGATAGCTACAGGAAAACGGTCCTTAGCTTTTCGAGATATTTTGATCTGCATTCACAGATTTTGAAAAAAAAAAGTAGGTACAGACTTTTCTAGTCCTCAGACCTCAATTGGTCAAATAGAGTTTTTTGGTCTTTATAAGAAACTGAATCGATTGGCATCAAAAAGTATTTTCAATTCAATTTAATTTATTTCAGACCATGGTGTCCATTTTGTTAGTAACAATGTTCTTATAGACTAGTGTTAGTAAATACACAGTGATAAAAGAAAAGTAAATACAACAATCACTGCTGCGCCATCCCATGACAAATGGCGCTGCAGTGACTGATGTAACTGCAGTCCAGCCGACTCGCGATCATGTTAAGGATGCTGTTGGCGCTGCCACGTACTCCACGCACCAGGGAAGCGCATCTTTTACGCATAGTAGCGTAAAAGCAGTCTACGCGATGTTCAGCAAACATCCCTGATGCACTACAGAATCGCCGCAGCCCCATCAGCACCCTGAACGCATTATTAAATTTGACTCGGAGAGCACTGAAAGACTTTTGAGTATAGTCGGCCCACAGGCTGCACGTGTAGAATGATGTACAGTAAGACCTGAAAAGTGTAATTTTGACTTCTGTCGAACAACGTGCAAACCTGCGGGCTATCATGTTCGCTCGCACTGCCAGCGCCCTCCGTTCCCTCTCGATGTCCTCATTGTCCCTGAGGTCGGAGGTAAGCATGTGTCCTAGGTACTTGAATTTTGACACCCTACGCAAGGCTGTACCATTAAGCATGATGTTGGGAAACACGTTACCTGTACTATTTCCTCTGGCCTCAAAGACTATGACCTCACTTTTGAGTGGATTATATTTTAATCCATGCTGCTGGCATAAGCCTCACAAATGGCAAGCAGTTTTTTAATGCCACATACCGATGCACTCAGTAGCACCATGTCATCAGCATAGCTTATGTTGTTTACATTAATTCCAGCTATGTGACAACCTATCCGGGTGCTACTGAGTGCCACAATCAGATCATTTATATACAGGTTGAATAGGGTTGGAGAGGACAATCCCCCCTGCCTCACTCCGCACTCCAACCTGTACAATTGTGACATGCTTCCCGACCATCGCACGCCATTGACCTGATTACCGTACCAGTACTTGCAGATGTTGATGAGTTCCGGTGGTAGACTAGTGTTTAGTAGCTTTTTCCATAGAATATCATAGGAAACCAGGTCAAAGGCTTTCGAAAGATCAAGAAAGCATGCGTGAACTGTAGTCTGACGTTTCGTATAGTATTTGACAGCATGTTTAACACACAGAACTGCACTTTCAGTGAAAAGTCCGCTTCGGAAGCCGAACTGATTGTCATGCAGTTCAATGTGCTTGGTCAGCTGTGAATTCAACATGCTGTCAAACACCTTCGATACCACTGTAGCAAGAGAGATAGGCCTGTAGTTATTCCTATCTGATAGATCAGCTGTCTTATTTTTAACTATAGGTACAACAATTGTTTAAATCATCTCTTCAGGCAGATATGAGTGGCTCAGACAAAGGTTAAACAGCATAGCCAGCAATCTCGGTAAGTGGGGTCCAGCATGCTGTAGATGTTCAATGCTTAACCCGTCATGGCCGGGAGATTTACCTCTAGTCATTGATTTGATTATCAGCTTCACGGCTCTAGTGGTACATCTAAAATTCGTATTTGTAAAAGCTGCCTATTTTCTTGCTGACTGTATTTTTTTTTCCAAATCTGTGAATGTAGATCAAAATGTCTCAAAAAGTTAAGGACAGTCTCCAAAGACCGTTTTCCTGTAGCTAAAATGGTTAAAATAGCTGTCCTTACTGCCCCATGCCCCATCTCAAAAATCCACCCTGTTTAGGGTGACTGTTAATTAGTATTCTTTACTCATAATTATGAACAACTTTTACTATGGGAACAAACCTAAATTTCGAAAAAAATCGGCTGTTCCCTTCATTTATTTAGTTATTTCGCATAAAGCTTCGTTCAGACTAGCGCGACGCGACACCGGTTATTGTTATATCGTGAAATTTTCTTAGAAATTATGTTGTTCGAGTCGCGTCGCGCCGTCGCGTCGCGCCGTCGCGTCGCGCTAGTCTGCACGAGGCTTAACTCGTCAAAATGCCAGGAACAGCAGTTTTTTTTTTCGCGTATTCAGGTTTTGTCCCATAAAAGTATTATGAGTAAAGTCACGGGTTTAAGTATTGGTTACTAATTACCAGTCACTCTATATACAAGATTACTGGTAATTCGACGTATATCCGTCAGGGGCTGATAAAGGGGGCCAAATGCAACAAATTGAACCCCCATATGTATGGCCGAAGTTCAATAGTATTCGAGATATTTGAATTTTAAGGGTTTTTCGATATTTACCCAAAATTTGACATTTAATTCCAAATAAAAAAAAAACTACACATTTGAATGGGTACCATTAAAAATGATGTTGTAGCTAGCACTTCAATTAAGCTATGGACATAGTTAAAACTACTTAATTTAACAAAATAATTAAAATAATTAACGATATAAGAATAATATCTTACCAATATTTTTATTTTACGCTTCAAAAATGTTGCCTCCTCACAAAAATTTCTATGACATTAATCGTAAAAATAACTAAAAAAACTTGCCTATTCTGTAAGCTTTCCAAAAAGGTATAAAAGTCAATTTTAAAATACATAATTCGTGGCATGGCATGTGTTTGAAACGGCGCGGGGAGAGAATTTGTATTTGTATGAAATAAAATGCATTCAAAAATGTACGTCAAATTTTATTAAAAATTTTACACATCTTGTTCAAAATGAGCCCCTCTATTACGAATGCAAGTTCGAATTCTTTTCCTAACTTCGGTTTTCGTCACTCTTGATGAAAACGTTGTTCTCATCTGTTGCGCCGCGTTTATTATTCGCTGTCGAAGTTCTTCGACTGAATTTATTGGGGTCACATAAACTAATTCCTTCATATGACCCCAGACGTAAAAATCAAGTGGTGTGATATCAGGGTTTCGTGCTGGCCACGGAATTGGCCCTCCCCTCCCAATCCATCGGTTTGGAAATCTCTCATCTAGCCACTGTCGGACAGTAATCCGGTAATGTGCTGGGCACCCATCATGTTGAAACATGAGGTTGTTTTTTATTTCTTCGGGAACATCCGCCAGCAAATCGTCTAGGTTGTTTCTCAAAAACTCCTCGTAATTTTCGCCGTTCAAATTTTGGGGCAAGAAATGAGGTCCCACCAAATAATTATCAACGACACCCATCCATACTTTCAGGGAAAATCTCATTTGCGACGCAGTTTCTTTTAGTTTTTTTGGATTCCTGCCTGCTTTAGGTGCCCAAAAATGTAAGTTATGGTAATTCGTTATACCATCCCGGTCAAACTTTGACTCGTCAGTCCACAAAATATTTCTTAGGAAATGTTCCTGGTCAGCGTCAGCGTTTAACATAAACCGAGAAAATTCGAGTCGCCTGGCAGGATCTCCCTCGTGCAATGTTTGGACAGGTTGATAATGGTACGGGTGTCTACCTGATAGATGTACTACCGACCACACTTTCCACTGGGACATACCGAGCTGTCTTGCAACAATGTTCGTTGAGATGTTTGGGTCATCAATAAAACACTGAAGAATGGTGTCCTCTTCGTCAGCCGTATACCGTCGAGGTCTGCCAGCGTTGAATTGTGCTCTCTGAACACTGCCAGTTTCAGACAATCGTCGATAGGTGCTCCCGAAAACAGTAACGTGGGGAAGTCGACGATCGGGAAAGCGGCGTTGGTATTCTCGCCGAGCCGCAGCCGCGTTTCCATCGGCAAAACCATAACAAAACATAATGTCTGCGTATTCGTTATTAGCATACGAAGCCATGGTATCCGAAATAACAATGATAACAAAAATAATAACAAGAGAAACAAGAATTAACAATAATGATCGATAAAAAATTAACGCGATGAGAGATTGGTTAATAGCAAGATAACAACACACGTGCTTGCGCGGCGTAGAGTCGAAACTTACTAAGGAAGGCGACGCGAGCACAGCAGACGCCGTGTGCTTCCCCCACCCTCACACCCCGCCCCATCACGAAGAATTTCGCCAGTAAAATCGGTTGTTTTAGCAAGGATCATAAACTAAAACACACATTATTTCTCTCCCCGCGCCGGTTCAAACACATGCCATGCCACGAATTATGTATTTTAAAGTTGATTTTTATACCTTTTTGGAAAGCTTACAGAATAGGCAAGTTTTTCTAGTTATTTTTACGATTAATGTCATAGAAATTTTTGTGAGGAGGTAACATTTTTGAAGCGTAAAATAAAAATATTGGTAAGATGTTATTCTTATATCGTTCATTATTTTAATTATTTTGTTAAATTAAGTAGTTTTAACTATGTCCATAGCTTAATTGAAGTGCTAGCTACAACATGATTTTTAATGGTACCCATTCAAATGTGTAGTTTTTTTTTTATTTGGAATTAAATGTCAAATTTTGGGTAAATATCGAAAAACCCTTAAAATTCAAATATCTCGAATACTATTGAATTTCGGCCATACATATGGGGGGTTCAATTTGTTGCATTTGGCCCCCTTTATCAGCCCCTGACGGATATACGTCGAATTACCAGTAATCCTGTATACATCAAGAAACAAGAAAGTTATAAAAACTGTAACCCAACTATAAAAACGCCAAATAAAAAGATATATAAACAAGACATCACAGACAAACGAATAAAAAATCCGGTCGTAGTTGGGCTAAGTTTTTTACCCAATTGCGGCGAAGCCAAAAAAGGAGGGTTATGTGTTTAGCCTGTATGTATGTCCGTCTCTATGTTCCCTCGTAACTACTAAACGGCTGAACCGATTTTGATGAATTATACGTTAGATTCGTCTTTATTGCGCGAATATCACTGGGTATATTAAAATAAACTCCCTACCCTATCGAGTGAGGTATCGAAATGAAGGGTTTTGAAAGGTGATTCTGAAGGTGATTATAAAAATGATGACAAATTATATATTTAAATGTAATTTGGAATGAGAAATGATAAAAAAATAAAAATGTGAAAAGAAAAAAATCATTAAAAAATATGCGTTATGCGTTCCTTGCGAAGCATGTGTGGTCTAACTATAAATGATAGGCTGAAGTGAGGAATGATGTGATAAGACAACGGTGCGAGTTAAAAGAAGATGTAGTGACAAAAATTGAAAAGGGTAGATACGTATGCTGAGATGGTTTGGTCATGTTGAGAGGATGAATGAAAGGCGACTAACAAAATGTATTTAAAAGGCAGATGTGACTGGAAACACCAGGAGGGGACGCCCTAGGAGGACCTACACTGACCTTATTGGTGATGTTCTTCAGAAAGGAAGACATATAATGACCAGATATAAGAACGTAAACGAGGCAAAATGAGTATGTGAGCATCGTAGCAGGTGGCGTTCTGTAGTTTCTGCTTACCCCCATGGAAAGAATGCGTGAGTTAATGTATGTATGTATCTATTTAAAAAAACAAAAAAATAAAAATGCAGACTGCAGAACACATAATAATTTTGGTATTGCAGATGGGACAAACCCAATAACCTGAAATATGGTATAAACTTTTGTTTGTTCCGCCTACGACACTAAAATTCTATAGATTTTGCAATGAAATTCTCTTTTCAGTTATGTGTTTTGTAGTCGGGTTTTTTTTAGTTTTTTAATTACTTTTTTATTATGTAAAACTAACATTGCACCACCAGCTTTACATTTTTCGTAATAATTCAAGAATTCAGTGTTCGGGTTGTTTAAACCCGAACTAACATCGTACAAAGTATCAAACAACAACACAAATCCAATAAAGACCACCAACCACAAAACAAGAAAACTATTCCTCCATTTATATCTACTAAAAGATTTTATTTATTTTATACTGGTAACATTCCGTAAGTGCCGGTTTCAGCACCGGTTTTCGCCCCGGGCGATATTTCTGTGGCGCCCCTCACTACTCTTGGAGAGTAAAGGGGCGAAAATTTTAGCATTTGTTCCTGTGCATTGATACAGTTTAATAAGAGTTATATAACTTATGCAGGATGCAAGAGCGAGCGTAATCCCAAAAATGTTTGAACCCTCCTCAGATATTTTAATTCGTTCATACAGAAATAGGAGTTACCTACTTTGTTCACTCATGTACAATCTTAACAAAAACTTAAACTTCGCGCAGAAGGCTGCGCAATAACATCTTTTAGGAACCAAATGGTAACTTGAGGTGAGTGTGAGTAAGAGAACATGCGCGAAAGTTCGCAGAGCCTATGTTCAGACCTGCCAAGTTATATCTGCCGTATTTTAGTTAAGTTTGAGGAATAGGAAAATGCAAGATACAAGAGAACGAAGCGAGCTTAAAAAATTTAGCAGAAAAGTTCAGACTTCAGAGAACGCAGGGCGCAAGAGCGAGCTCAATTTTTTTTAGCACCCCGCTGCGTCTTTTCTTTGGCCCATTTATATAAAAATAGCAACTAAACTTTGTCGACTTGTGTACCTATAGGTACAGAAATTTTTGAGAAAAACATAACCCTGCTGTCACCCGGTCGGGTAAAAAACCGCGCCCTACCCTAACGCGGTACTGTCAATGTTTACATTCTAGAGGTTTTATCCGACCGCGTCGAGGGAGGTCTGAACTAAATTGGATTGTCACTTGCCGACGGCAGTCGTCGGCCACCTGCACTCCTTGAATACTGTACGAAACAGCGAGCCTTATAAGACGAGATATTTTATTTAGAAACGTATTACTGGTCCGTAGGGAGAAAGAACCTGGGTTGAAGTTAATGTAGAATTGTTGTACAGAACAGCAGTGGGTTTAAAGCATGAAAGCATTTTCATGTCTGTCTATGTGACCGCGTTGTTCTTCTAAACTCCGCAAAGGATTTTGATGAGGTTCACCATCGAAAGGAAAGGTTTATGTGCATAATACGTTAGGTAACAGGTAATACGGGCTGGTTTCCGCAACTCTACGTCAAAGCGCGTATTTTGCGTACAGGTGGGAAAAATCGGTTATTCGATCCATCCCAGCTCCTCAAAGAAGGCCAGCAACGCCTTGGTGTTAGTGGCAATCTCGCGTAGGGTACCTGTGTTACCGAAGCCCGGCTGCCACCAGGCAGTTTAAGAGCACATGAGCTGTTGTCTCGTCGTCCTCCACGCAGAACCTGCAGAGCGGACTGTCTGTGACTCCTATGACAAAAAGGTCTTTATTAAATGACCCCTGGCTAGTTATAGCTGCTGTAACCGTACGCAGCTGTTGTTTAGTTAATCGGAGAACCTGTTTCGTGAGGCGGCTATCGATCGAAGGTATAATATTCCCACAGCTGGGACCAGGCCTCCTCTCTTCGAGAGGGAGTGGGCTGTAATCTACCACGCGTGCCCAGTGCGGCTTGGTATGTCACGTGTGTTTTAAGACATGCCCGTTTCCTCACAATGTTTTCCTTCACCGTTTTGAGAGCAGTGGTGACGAAATTACTTAGTGCCTTCTTAGCCTGTCTGCACTCGCCTTGGTCCGATCATAGTTTGTGATGCTGATCCCTAGTACGTTTCCATACCAGAGTGTCTAGGTAACCGAAGGGGAGTGGCACGATGGGTTCAGGCCCCACTGGTGCCATGCTTGACCCCCTTCTGGCATAATACGTTAATATTAAAGTTACGCTTACCTAAGGAATCTCGATGTTTTGTCAAGACGTAAAAACCGTGCGAATCAGGGGCACGTCGCTAGTGTTTTCTATGCCAACTAGTAAGTACCTACCTACAAATTTGGACTGCCTCGTCGGTCTAGAGGTCGTAAGCAAGTATTATGCTTACTGGGCGTGGGGTCTTGGAACTGGCAAAGTTTAAATTAGATTAGGTTTTCCCATAAGAAGTCAATAGCAGTCCGGAGCCCCAATTTGTCTGGTTCAGCAATCTGCATGGCTCCCGCTTAGTACCGGGGACCAATCCAGACTCATAGTCGCTTAGCCTGTGTAATGTATACTTACATCTCTGCTGGTACCTACTATTCAGTGTAATACAGGCGTTTTGGAACGTATCTGGCCTTCTAAAATTAAACCCCTAGTAGGTACTTATATCTGAGCCAAAAATTATATCTTAGCCAGAAGTTACTCACACTACAATCTAGAAAAAAATAGTACCTACCTACTCCAGATAAACATGAAAATCTATCTATTATTTACCTATCATTATGCCCGGAATGGCAAAACAGCACGTCTCATGAACAAAAATTCTCCATTCATGAGTGACGTCATAACGATGACGCGCCGAATTCTATTATACAAAGTACCCCGAAGCTATAGACTATAAATCTTCTCTAATGATCCAATGGTTTCTGATTGTTCACTGTTTCAATTTATTTCCGCTTTTCTCCAAGTTTCCTGCGGTAACGTCGTGAAAGGCATTAGCATATTTTATGTTGACATCAAGTAAATGAGGACTCACCTTCCTGGAGTTTAGGGGTTAATGTTAATAAATTGAATCGTACAGTCATGATCCAACGTTCTAATATATCTCTTATATTAAAAACAAAAGCAGGCGTGTGGCTTTTCGAGAATTCTGTAATTCGGTAGGTACGAGTTATGGGCCTTAACCCAAACGTACTTGATGCTACTATTTTGTCAACTTTAAGGCTGTTTTTCCACCAGAGATGTGCTATATGCAGCTATGCTTCGAGGATGTGAAAGCTAAGCTACGAAAGTATGTGATCGTTTCCATTGAAGCTAAGCTGTGTAGCGGAGCGAGTAAGATCTGCTATGAAGATGCGCCGCTGCCGCCACGAGGTAGCTGTGCGAGGAAGATGCGCAGCTCCAGCTATCATATCATAATAATCTATGCTTTCTTTGTTGAAGTAAACAAGTGAACAGCAATTCATCTTCCTCCATGAGTTCTTTTTAGCACATTGCGAGAATATAAAGTAGCTTTATGCTTCCACGATGGCATGTCTACTTTCGGTGACGAACTGCGGCTCCTGTAGGTATTCTGCTCTGCACATAGCTACACCACTCGCACATCCATAGCTCCCATCAATAGCACGCATCCGTCCATATAAAAAAAACATAGCTTATATGAACACGTTTCCACCAGTGCTATGCTATGTGGACCAATGAATATGATTGGATATCAAACGTATCCATAGCAACGTTGCATAGCACATCTCTGGTGGAAAAGTAGCCTTATTGTTTTCAAGTCTCGAGAAAATAGGCTGCATACCTATAGCAGGTAACCTATTCTTTCGACCATAAGGTCCTTTTGCTCTAGGGAACCGTGCTCCATCATCGATCACATCTTTGCATTGGTACAGTATTTTTATCTCACGAAGCGACGCGCGCTTTACATCTGCGGTGCTATTCTGTAAAAATCTCACCGTGAAAACTTCGGTGAAGTGAGCGTGGAGTGAGCTGTCAATAGTGTCAATTCCAAGCAAAAACAAACTCACTTCACCTAAGTTTTCACGGTGAGATTTTTACAGAATCGACCGGCTGGTAACCAAGTGACAAACAAACACGCTGTGAATTTGTGTGTAAGTGACACGGGCGAAGTCAGAGGTGTATGTGTTCGTCTGTGTGTGTTATGTGCTGACGCTACTCGTCTTCACGCACACATTCATAGCTTATATACGAAAAAATGTCTGAATCCAGGAAACTTTTCAAGTCCCGATTGAAGTGGTGTCAGGATAACGAGCAAAAAATTAAAATGGACATAATTGCAGACCACCACTGCAAGAAGGATTTGAAGGGTTTTTGGAAAAAGACAAATCAGTTAAATCCAAGGCCTGGTCACCCTGTGAGTGTGGCTGGCGTGCATGAACCACGGGCAATTGCCAACCGTTTCCAACAGCTTTTTAAAGTTGATTCGCTTTTGGATGCGGCACCGCGGATGCTTGAGGTTGAGTCAGCCGTCGGAGATCTTAAAGTCAGGTTTTCAGCCAAGGATGTGGCAGGCATTATTAGGGATATGAAAAGAGGTAAATCTCCTGGTCACGACAGCCTCAGCATTGAGCATCTGCAAAATGCAGGAGTTCACTTGCCAAGGGTGTTGTCCATGTTTTTTAATCTGTGCGTTAGCCATTCGTACCTACCTGATAGACTGATGTACACTGTTGTTGTGCCAATTCCTAAAAATAAAACCGGTGATACTTCGGATTTATTAAATTATAGACCGATTTCATTAGCCACGGTTACTGCGAAAGTACTGGACAGTCTGCTTGACCATCAACTGGGCAGGCATATTAAGCTCCATGACGCACAATTTGGATTTCGAACTGGTTTGTCAACGGAAAGTGCTATTATGTGTCTTAAGCAGACTGTTCAATATTATTGTGATCGGAAAACACCTGTTTTTGCATGCTTTCTCGATCTCTCAAAAGCTTTCGACCTGGTGTCATATGACAAACTATGGCGCAAGCTCGAGGATGAGACAGATTGCAGCCCGGAAGTTACATCTATTTTTAGGTATTGGTACAACAACCAGAAAAATTGTGTCAGATGGGCAGGCTCTTTCTCGGATGTGTACAGGTTGCAGTGCGGGGTGAGACAGGGTGGACAGACTTCGCCAAAGCTCTTCAACCTGTACATTAACCGGCTGGTAGGTGAACTCAGCAGTGCCAATGTCGGGTGCTACATAGACGGCGTTTGTCTCAACAATATCAGTTATGCCGATGACATGGTGCTGCTGAGTCCATCGATCGGCGGTCTGCGTAAGCTGGTGCGGATTTGTGAGTCCTATGCGGAGGCCCAAGGGCTCAGATACAACGCGAAGAAAAGTGAACTCCTAGTATTTAAAGGGCGGGGCAAAAATTACGTGACCTTACCTACAGTCACCTTAGCTGGTACCCCCTTAAATAGAGTCGCTCAGTTCAAGTATCTGGGCCACTGGGTCTCCGAGGACCAACAGGATAACGCGGATGTGGAAAGGGCACGTAGGGCGTTGGCTGTCAGGTGTAATATGTTGGCCCGCAGGTTCGCGCGTAGCAGTACCCAAGTGAAAGTGACTCTTTTTAAGTCTTACTGCCAAACACTATACACGTGCAGCCTGTGGGTTAACTACACACTTGGGTCATACAACGCCCTGCGTGTTCAATACAACAACGCGTTTAGGGTGCTGCTGGGGCTACCACGTTTCTGCAGTGCTTCGACTATGTTCGCAGAGGCGCACACTGATGGGTTCCATGCTCTTATAAGGAAGCAGTGTGCGTCGCTGCTGAAGCGTGTTAGGTCCAGTAGCAACAGTTTGTTAAGCGTGTTCGCCGACCGGTGGGACTCACCACTGCTGCACCACTGGATACGTTTGCATACTGCACTGTGAGCAGTGGTCAGTTTTTCCCGGTCCTAATGTGTGTAAATGTGTCCTTAACTTTTCTTATTTTATGTGATGTTTTATTTTAGTTTTATTATTTTTATGTGAATTAGCTTTTAAATGTGAGTGTATGTGTTGTATGTTATTATGGATTTTTTTTATCTGAAATAAATGTTATTTATTATTATTATTTATTATTATTATATGTCAATTTAACCATTTACAGGCACTTGAAAGTGCCGATTGTAAAATGTAAGTATATTACTGATAATATGTTGCCCATTCCAAAGCGTAGGTTCCTGTGAAGAAAAACGGGCACGAAACTTCACGGACACTCTTTTAAATCATAATATTCTTACAAAAATATTGGTTACATCATTCATGTTGAAATTATACACGTGAGAACAATGTAGAAAGACGTGCACGTAAAAAGCGTCCGTAATAAAAAGATAAAAACAATTAAAAAAAATAAAATAAGCCGTGGCAGATAAGAGATGATCAGTCCCTACTGACGGCGCCCGTTCACGAACATGACGCACCTATGCAAAATATAAGATACCTAAATACAAGGTACTTAGAACTATTTCAGACAGAACCTTATCCAACATTGCTATGAAACCTATTCGTTTTTACTCTACATTGAATATACATTCATACGTAGTATCCCTATGTAGTCTGTGATACATTCTTTCAATGCTGTTCACGTAGACTTGCGGCCAGATATGCATAGGTGGTTCGGCGAGTCGTAATGTACGATGCTTCGAGCTATATTCATTTAAATGTACCTACAACCAAATCTCAGAGGAATGCAGCAATATTTCTCACTATTTCAAATGTCACACAGGTTTTTTGAACTGATCTTGAATTACAAATCACAATTTTGATGGACAATCCAAGGCATAAAATCGATGAACCCACGCTGTTGCCTAAGCCGCTCCTGATCCAGGATATCATCAGGCTACAAATCACATCCTAAACCCCGCCACAGTACAAATAAAACAGTACATCAACGCGCTAAGGTCTCTAGGTCTGAGCACATTTTGTCAAAGTTTGCCAACTGAATTATTAACTACCGACCAGACCACGCTTAGTATTCTGTGCCGTTCCACATAACGTATGTCGGTCTCTGGCTGTATTTGTACACTTTAGGTCCTCTGGCTTTGGGTCCTTAAGTAGTCCGTTTGACATTTAATCCTTTAAATAGATAAACAAACTTCTTAGTGGGAGCAAGTTGAAGGCAGTGACTAAGCCACGTATGGTAATACTATTTGAAGTAGAAGGTTTAGACTTCCTGGCGGGCTAAGTAGGTGCCTT
This sequence comes from Xanthia togata, assembly GCA_963853775.1. NCBI lineage: Eukaryota > Metazoa > Arthropoda > Insecta > Lepidoptera > Noctuidae > Xanthia > Xanthia togata. Next base: position 20,129,736 of record OY970795.1, on the reverse strand, counting down.
AGTTTAGTTTGCGTTTAGATTCTGGAAGCTAGGCTATAGACGGTGTATGTGGCGGGTGTATTGTTTCGCGTTTGTGAACTCTAGGTAACTTTAGCTTTTTCTTGAAATTTCTGTTAATCCTTTTGACTTTGTTACCTAAACCTGCACGCTAATAGCATAACACACTATCAATTATTATAATCTGAATAATTTTGAAGGAAATCGCTAATCAATTGCTTCATATGTTTGAAAACAGGTCTGCTCAAAAATGTAAATAACGCAATGAATGTTGTTAAACGCTAAAATATTTGTATCACTCCCTAATGCATATGCTTTCGCTTTTTTTTTTGGCATTTATTTGCACGACAAATAAAGGAGTAGAAACTACGAATAAACAATTGCTTCAGAATCGTTTCAAAAGACTAGCCTCTTATGCATTCCAAAACGCAACAAGAATAACGTATTGAAGCTAAAAACTGATCGACGCTTCCATAATTCATTTATTTCACACCAAACATCGATACGGCGGCAATACATTACCGGCCTCGCGATGTAAATAAATCACGAAGACGCGTCTCAAAATAATTGAATATCTATTTACCCCGTTTTTGCTCGCTCGAGTCGATCCTTACTCAGCACAAAAGCAACGAAGAGCCTTCCCTTTAGAATTTACATCTCAACTCCGGGTTTTTCAGTACACTTAATCAAGAAATTGCTCAAGCTAGACACAATTCTAAGAGGCTTGAATAAAATTTGGTTGCAAGACAAGAAAATTTAATCAAAGTCTAATTTAAGCCTAGTTTCAACTACTTTATTTACCTTTCAGCATAGATTATTGAGTAGTTAAGTAGGTACTGGTGCCGATTCTCTTGTACACCGGACTAAACTAACTAAACTATCACTAAAATTCCTTACTTTTGGCTATGAGAATCTTAAACGCTATTCTGTAGTAAAAAGTCTCTAAATTAAAAAAAATATTTTGACACAACTAAATCGAATTTGACAATTGCGACTCCACGTGGTACATACTTTTTAGAGCCGGAGGCGCGCAGTGGGGGCAGCCTCGACGTGTTTTATATGGAATTTTTCACTTTTTGTAGGTATGGAAAATAAAAAAAAATATTACCTACGTGTTGAGTATTAGGGGTTTATGGGTCTTATAAAGGGGGTCGAAATTTTCATTATTTTTGCGATAGGACACACCATTTTCGAGATATAAGCAAAAGAAAAGAAAAAAGTCCAGTATAGTACTGTTCTTGCACCCGAAGTCGAGATGTTCGTGTGAATTTTAGTTCATGACAACTAATAATATTCCACACCATTTTCGGTGGCGATTAAAAATGGTCAGAATTAGTTAGAAAATTAAAATTTTAGGTGAATAACGTCAAATCCAGAATAGCAAAATAGTCATTTTCACTAAATTAAAATCTTAGTACAATCTTAGTGCTGTCAAACTAAAATATAGTTAAGTTGTGCCACTTTAGTCTATTTCAGAATGGGAAATCATCGTTTGACAGGAGTAAACTAAATTTTGGTGATTTTTAGTCTAGTTTAGGCGCATTTGTGACAAGAGAATCGGCACCACTGTGTGGCAGAAGCGACACTCCTTTAAGAAGTAGATATGTAAGAAGGTACCTAGAGGCAGTGGGCAGGCAGGGCACATTGCTCGCAGAAAAGATGGCCGATGAGGCCAACATTTTCTGGAGTGGCGACCTGTGGGCGACCAGGTGGACAACTGCCCCGGTGAACGCTGTAGGCACGGAACCGGTCCAAGTGGTGGTGCTTGAAGGAGGCCGATGTCCAGCAGTGGACGTCTTTCGGCTGAAATGATGATAATGAACTAGTTTCTACTTTAGTAGGAAATATATATTTTTTCCTTTTTGTGAGCACTATTGTTTATAACTTTGTGAACATCTGACGCTTATCCAGCATAGGCTTTGGTCAAACGTAAATGCAATGCAATGTAAATGCGTAATGCATGCGTAATGCTCGAAGGCCTCAATAGAGTCTCCCAACAAGTAGGGCTCCGGATGAACATGGACAAAACGAAAGTCATGTCAAAAGTCCATGTTGCGCCCTACCCAATATGGGTTGGATGCTCTACTCTCGAAACTGTTGACAAATATGTCTACCTGGGACAAGTGGTCCAGTTGGGTAGGTCCAGTTTCGAGATGGAGGTCAATCGTCGAATCTGACTCGGCTGGGCAGCGTTCGGGAAACTACACAACATCTTCTCGTCCAACATACCTCAGTGCCTAAAGACGAAAGTCTACAACCAGTGTGTGTTACCAGTGATGACATACGGAACTGAAACGTGGCGTCTCACCATAGGCCTCATAAGAAAGCTCAAGGTCACTCAGCGCGCTATGGAAAGGGCTATGCTCGGTGTTTCTTTGCGAGATCGAATCAGAAATGAGGAGATCCGCAAACGAACTAAAGTCGCTGACATAGCCCAACGGATTGGCAAGCTGAAGTGGCTGTGGGCGGGGCACATAGCGCGCAGAACTGACGGCCGATGGGGCAGAAAGGTTCTGGAATAGAGGCCACGTACCGGCAAGCGCAGCGTAGGACGTCCACCCACAAGGTGGACAGACGACCTAATAAAGGTCGCAGGAAGCTGCTGGATGCAGGTCGCTTCCAATCGGCCAAATTGGAAATCATTGGGGGAGGCCAATGTTCAGCAGTGGACGTCTCATGGCTGAAATGATGATGATGATGAAATGCACCCCACACGGATCACACACGTCTAGGCAATAGCTCTGCTGCACTTAAAGTGGACCCAGGACCATTCGGTAGTGTAAGCAGAGCAGTTAAACGACAAAGTGAATGAGGCTTGATTTGTGTTATTCGGACGAGTTGGAACTAGGATAACGTATTTCTCAATTTGTTTCTAAAAATACGTACTAAAATGATCTTCTTTTTTTGATCGAAACAACATAATAATAAAATCAGCAGTAAGGACTACTGGGAAATTATAATTGCCCAAGTAAAATGAATGTATCTACTTAATAATAGAAAAATATTATTATTTCAGTGGCAGTTCTCTAAGTGACCACACATGAGCAATAATTGGTAAATATTAATATTTCACAAAGTAACTGCGGTGCTGTTCAAAAACTACTAACTTCGAATTGAAATAAATTCCAATTTGAAACCGTTCGGTAAGGTCCAGTTTTCTACTTTCCATTCATAAAAGTGGAACGGTAGGTATTATTATTAAATATCTACAGTCTAGTCTGTCCACTTGTGATTTTCATAACTGTAGTGGATGAATCAAAATTTGTATTATACAACATTTTTAGGGTTCCGTAGTAAACAAGGAACTCTTATAGTTTCGCCATGTCCATCTGTCTGGCCATGGCTTAGCTCAGAGACTCTTTGTACTAGAAAGCTGTAATTTGGCATGGGTATACATATCGCAGTCATCTGGTTAAATCTGCTATTTGATTGAATGACTAGCGCGTTCATTAAATCTGAAAGACAACTAGCCAAGTCATTGAGCACAACGTTTAACCAGATGGCTGAATGTCGTGTAGTCATTTAGTAAGAACTATAACTAACCACGCGCGAGCCGAGCGAGTGCAGCGAGCGGTGCCGGCCGGCGAGCGCTATTTCCAAGTTGTTCGCAGAATTTTTTTCCCCATTTTAATCACTTGGCTGAGTCTTGGTCAGTCATCTTCAAAGGGCTGACTTTCAATACGCCAAGTTGTTAAACGTTGAATGATACTAATTCAATTAAATATCGGCCTAGGCATCCAATTGGGTGCCGGCTTTTAATGAACGGCCTAGGCGTCCAATTAGCTGGCTAATTTAACCAGATGACTGCGACACACATATTACTCACGGAAAAATAACTTTTTAGGATATCTCCCTTAGACGTAAGATTTTTTTCATCCATCCCATAGTGTAGGGTATCGTTGGAAAGGTCGTTTAAACATATTCAGAGTTCAAGATAACCGTTTTTTGTTTTCGTTGACGGCAGTAGTTTAGATAACGAAATTAAAAGTTTTTTTTTTCTACTAGGGCATCTCGTAGCTGACCTCTGATCTCGTGGCTGCCTTAAGCTACTACACTCAAAGCCTCCAGCCAGCGGCAAAAACTATTCTAATTAAAACTAGGCGAGCGCTCGCTAAGGGCACCCGTAAGGGCACCTGTGGGGTAGGTACGACTGTACGGTATCGCACATTGTGTTAGTGTCTAAATTATCTTATAAACTATGTTTAGTATATACTTAGAACAATACAAAATGTTAGAGTGCGTTTCATCAATAGTTCCTAAAGTTGGCTTCAATGTTGTAGGACCAATACGAATACGCTACGTCGCTACGGTGCTACCAAATAGGTCAATTTTTTTAATTTAACAGTGGAGCCAACCTTAATATTGAGGAACTATTTGATGAAACGCTCTCTAGGTACTGTATTGTTCCGGCCCTGGTCCAGGCCATGGTACGGAGCGAGAGGGCATGGGAGGCCGTCACCTCCTGCGAAGCAGTAATGCTCGCGAAGGAGGAGGCGGAGCGCGTGAGGGAGAGGCAAATTTCGCGCCCTCACGCCCCTAGCCGCCGCAGGAGGAGACGCCCTGGGCGTCGGCAATCTATTGCCGATTCCCGGCCACCGTAGGCGCGGGCTTGCGGACGGTGAGCAATGGGTAGCTCGCCGTCCGGTAAGGACCAAGCCCGGGTCGACGGCGCATTGTGTTCCACGCGCGCCTCAAAGAGTGTCAGCGAGTGAAGGGGTCCGATGAGACCATTGCCTGCCGGGGTTGCGGTAAAGTCCGAAAGGGATACCGTGGCCCCCTGGCATTGCACAGGCAACAGAAGGAACACGGGTGGGTTTTAGTCAGTAAGAGTCTGACACGCCCTCCCGCTCCACCCAGACCGGGAGACGTCATTTGATGATTCCCCATCCAAAAAAAAAAAAAAAAGGTACTCTATTGTTATATTTTCGTATTTTTTTTTATACAAGCTTTTACTATCTTGTAATAAAAAAAAAACTTAAATAATAAAGCTGGGCTGATGACCTTCTGCAAGTAGGTACATATTTTTGCGGGTGAGAGGGTGGTGCTGCATTCTGTATCCAAGCGTCCACCTAGTTTTTGGTGGAATTAAAACTACCTCTATAACTACCACGTTAGTCTCGTGGTCGCAAGCGCTACTGCTAAGCATGATGGTCCTGGGTTCGCTTCACAGGTCGGGCAGAGTATGGTCCGGATTTTTCATCAGAAATTCACAGTACCAGCCCGTAGTCTGAAATTGTGTCCAGTTGATATCAATAAGGTCCCCCCCTATTGTATGAGACTTAAACATAATTAGCGAAATGTGGGTGTACTATAGGTACCTACACCTCTGCTTAACCCTTCGGGGAAATACAGGCGTGATGTTATGTGTAAAATTAAGAAGAAAAAAAAAGAAAGAAAGAAATAAAGAAAGAAAATACGTTTATTTGCGGTAAACATGACGCAAAAAAACGAACATAAAATAAAAAATACAATGTGCGTCACATCAACGCAAAACGGCCATCGCTCAGCATAATGCTGCGACCCTATGCGAGACAGAGCCGCAACGCTGGTTTTCAGCGACAGCCGTTGACGTTATGACGTCGACCGGTGCAGCGTACAATGAAACAATATTGAAACATGCATAACATTTCACTGTCATGGATTTCCGCGAAGTAACGCCAGATTGCATAACTTAGTTTGATGATAATCCATCTTAAGGTACAAATTAGCCTATATAGCTATCAAACAATGCGAAAATGTATATCTATGATAGCTGTACTGCCGGGCTATTCTGTAAAAACTAACTATAAAACTCAGTTCTCAACTCGCACTGTCAGTCGTTAGTACTCGTTAGTGACATTGTCTAAACTTTTTTCACAGTAGCTCTCAGTGGAAACTGCTACACGCTGCAATTACTTAAATAATTCTAAAAATAACTACGTACATGAACGAGCTTGGAAAATCTCATCATCAACGTCATCAATTCAGCCGAAAGACGTCCACTGCTGGACATAGGCCTCCCCCAAGCACCGCCACTTCGACCGATTCTGTGCCTCCCGTATCCAGCGGATTCCTGCGGCCTTTGCAAGGTCATCAGTCCATCTTGGGGGAGGCCTTCCAACGCTACATCTTCCGGAACGCGGTCACCATTCTAGAACCTATCGGCCTCATCGGCCATCTGTTCTGCGAGCAATGTGCCCTGCCCATTGCCACTTAAATTTGGCAATTCTTCGGGCTATGTCGGCTACCTTGGTTCTCCTGCGGATATCTTCATTTCTGATTCGATCACGTAGGGAAACTCCAAGCATAGCCCTCTCCATTGCCCTTTTATAAAAATTAATGCAGGCAAGCCGTCCATCCGGGCTGACAGGGCCTTCAGCTCAGACATAATACTTTCCATGTCAGCCGGTACGGGGGGCGTAGCGGTGGCTGCTCTTGTAGGGAGAGGGCTGGATGCTGCCGAGGATTTGCAATTACTGCACTTCCATGTGTATTTCCGTTCACCCAATTTCCTCCATCCACCTTCAGTGATGCCAGCGCAGGGAAAGTCGAACTGTCCCTGACATCCCACGCATTTGGCGCCATCCCTACTCTCAACTTGGCAACGCTTGCATTTAAACATCTCGTAAAGGTGACGAAGCCTGAGAATCGTAGTAAGTAGGTAATTAGTCGTTCACTGGTTCCCCGAGACGCAAAGAATATAAGAGTGTTACGCGTGTGACCGATTTGCTGTCTACCGACAAACTGAGATATAGCTATAGATAGAGAGATCAAGCTATTATCAAATATAATGTCTTACTTGTAATTAATTATGACGCTGAAAGTGAAAGGTATTCTAATAGCGTCAAATAAAAAATCGTTTTGCTAACGCAAGTTTTTTTTTTGCAGAATAGCAAGCTCTCGTTTACACCTAACCAAATGACGAAGTATCCAAGCGTGTTTGAATAAACAGGTAATTAAGGTAACATGCACTCAATGATACCGAAATTTCATTCGGTTGATCGTCAAACGAATGAGCTTCAAGAACTAATTAGCTGTGAAATAGTGTCAGTTTAAAATCGACTTTGATCATCGCTATATGATTAATTTTATGTAAGTTTGCTGCGTGTTATTTGAATACAGTTTTGGTTGACATAGGTAGGTATTTAAACATATCATTAAACGCATTTTATACTTCACACAGGGTCCACAATTGTTACAACAAATGTTTACCTATCACCTAAGCATATAGGTACATTGTGGAATGCATTAAATTATTGAGTAATGAGTACTTTTGGGAAACTTCGCCTGGAGTTTTCCTGCCGATAGATGGATAGAATACGCATTATTATGTGCGCCATAAATATTACAGTTAAAAAAAAAATGTGACACAATGGGCGGTCTTATCGCTAAAAGCGATTTTTTTTAAGACAACCTTGGGATGGATTATCGGAGAAAGGAGAGACAATACTTCAAGTAGTCTGTTTACATATTATATACAATAAATACATACATAAATAAAACAAATACGAGTATACAAATAGGTTTAATATATACAATAATAATCATACTACAAGTAACAACAAAGAACATAAAATGACTCACTTTGACCCATCAGCACTTTTGCTACTAAAAATAACAAAATGCATTAGGTACTTATTGATCATTGCGATCTATAAGATTTTTTGCTCACAAGTTTTGAGAGTAAACAGATACCCAACTCCATGGACCACAAACTCCTTCCACTTTCGAAATTAAAACATTTTCCATCTGCAGATTAGCTGAAAAAGGTATAAAACAGCTGCTTAAAGATGGTGTCGGAGGCAACCTCGCCGCAATCGAAGTAATGCATCTGAGTTGCTTCGCAGTACTAACTACTTTGCCTCGCCTTATCAGAGAGACTTAGTTTCCATAAAAGGAGTTTAATAATTTAGTATTTTATCTTCACTTGCAATAATAATAAAATAAATAAACGTAATACGTCAACAACGTAATTTTTTTTTCTCATCTTAAATTCGCTTATTTAATTATATCCATAAATCGTATACATACAAAAAGCTCAGAAAACTCCGGTCTCCTTAAAATTAACAATAAATAAACCCACGATGAAAAAACCAAAGAAATATACAAATATCAAAAATGGCGCTGTCAAATTCGGACTCCCGGAATATTGAAAACTAAGTATGAAAGATTTGAGAACCTATGTTGACGAGATCAGCTACGAGACGAGCACGCCTACCACCTCCGGACTCGTCGCTCAGCTCCGCCTCGCCGCCGCCGGTACCCAGCCCCACTGTGAGCGCTGGGACGACACCAGCCACGGTAGTTGCGTCGAGCTCGAGTGACGAGTATTTTTCCCCGCCGACATCGCCAACACCTGTACGTCGGCAGGGGAGAGGCCGGCCACCGAGAAGCTTGGGACTTAGGGGCCAACCGGCCCCGAGCCGGGTCCCCGCTGCCGGTGGTTGTGTGCAGCGCATGAGATGGACTCAGTCTATGAACGAGAACGTCATGCGCGCATATTACGGGTCTACAGAGGGAGGAACTAACCTCACTGCGTACCGTGTTAGGATGCTGTCTCTGTTTCAGGAACTAGAACCAGCCGTCAACGTCTCGGCCCAACGACTGTCGGATCAGGTGCGGGTCATCCAACATAATCACAGGTTGGACGATGCTGTGCTTGATAGGCTGCGCTCAGAGGTACTGAGCAACCAAATCATTACAACTCCGGCACAAACCGCGGCACAAGCGTCTCCAATTAATGTAATCCCGCCGCGGTCCAATCATAGTGTCGAAGTGGAGGATGATAGGGTTGCCACAGTAAGTAGCCAGTGCAACGTCCGATTGAGGAGCGCACTGGAGGATGCGTTTCGTGAGTATAGATACACTCCGACCGATCTTAGACCCCGATTACCACGCCTACCTATGCACAAAAAAAATAGGGCCCTGGTGTGTGCCTTGGACTCGCAGCTTGGAATTTTTTTCGAGAGCAGCGAGGATCTCGTTGATACACACTCAATCCTGTATTGCGCGGCTGCTGCGGCATGTCGTTTAGCTAACGTCAAAGTTCCAAGCAGTGACGGAGCTACTCGACCAAAACCAGCTGTACCAGCCTGGCAGTGCAGGATCGAGCGACGTATCGATGGGGCCAGGGTACTCATCGGCAAACTATACTGCTTCAGGGAGGGCAATACACGACCACGAGTGATGCGCTTTGTAAGGCGGGCATTCTCGGGGACTGGAATCAGCCCTCGAGAATACATGTCCCGTGTCACAGAGCGCATCGACTTCCTGAAGCAGAAAGTTTGTGCATGGGCGAGCCGTATTCGACGGTATAAGCGGCGGGTTGATCGGTACACGCAGAATCGTATGTTCTAGAGCGATGAAAGGTGGGTATATAGAGCTTGGGAGCGACCTGAACAAAATGTGACGGACGTGTGCCACCCGGATGATACCGCCACGAGTGCATTCTGGCGCAGTATCTGGTCGGTGCCCGTCTGTCATGCTGAGGCTGACTGGATGCAGGATGTCAAGCGAGTGTGTGAAACTATTCCAGAAATGGAAGCCATACTAATCACGCCATCAGACGTAGCCAGAGCGGTCCGTCCGTTACCGAATTGGAAATCACCGGGACCGGACGGACTGCACAACTTTTGGTTGAAATGGCTGATTAGTTCACACACTCGCCTGGCATCTCAATTCCAGTAATCCCTAGAGTCTGGGTCGCTACCGCAGTTTCTTACAACAGGCGTTACCCACCTGCTCTATAAGTCAGGTAGTCCCGCGGAACCCAAGATCACATGTTTGTCAACGGTCTATAAACTTCTTACATCCATTTTGAGAACCAAAATTAACACACACATTGACAATAATTCAATTATGTCTGCCTCTCAAAATGGATGTAGGAATGGGTCCCGCGGTACTAAGGAGTTACTCCTCATCGACATGACCATAAGCCAACAGGTTCGTCGATCCCGCAAGGATCTGTCGACATGCTGGATAGACTATAAGAAGGCCTACGACTCGGTGCCACATACATCATGGCTCATGAGGGTGCTGGAGTTGTACAAGATAGATGCAACTCTGCGCTCCTTCCTGAAGTCGTGTATGGGGCAATGGAGGACGGTCCTTCGCTATCCAGGATGTCGACAGATTCAGGGGAATGATGAACCTGTATGGATTAAACGGGGAATATTTCAGGGCGATAGTCTGAGTCCACTTTGGTTCTGCTTAGCCCTGAATCCTCTAAGCACACTGCTGGAGGATTCAGGACTGGGCTATCGATTGAGGAGAGATGGTCAGGTCATATCTCACCTCCTCTACATGGATGACTTGAAACTCTTTGCCCCCAACAAATTGCGACTGATGGAAGTACTGAAGGTAACTGAAACATTCAGTAGCGCCATCAGGATGGAATTTGGTGTGGACAAATGTGCAGTCATGCATGTAAAGCGAGGGGAGATTATGGAGTCCGAGGGAACTCAACTCACGGACTCCACACACCTTAGATCCCTCTCCTCAACCGAAAGCTATAAGTATTTGGGTATGTCGGAAGCGTTAGGCATCAACGTTGCTGACATGAAGCAATCGTTGAAGGAGCGCTTCTTTGGTCGCCTGAAGAAGGTATTAATTAGTCTTCTTTCGGGCGGAAACAAGGTGCGCGCCTTCAACGGTTGGGTCATGCCGGTTTTGATGTACTCTTTCGGCATACTCAAATGGACTCAGACCGAACTCGACGCCCTGGACAGGAGGGTCCGTACACTCCTGACCGCAAACCGGATGCATCACCCACGTTCATCGGTGATGAGACTGTACATCCCGCGGAAATGCGGGGGTCGAGGCTTTTTAAATGCGAAGACCCTCCATAACCGCGAGGTGTGCAGCCTCAGGGAATATTTTTTAAAAGCCGAAATGGGTATGCACCGTGATGTGGTCGCAGTGGACAAGGGGCTCACCCCGCTCTCCATGGCTAAAGAGAACTGGCGCAAACCTGTTGTACTTACTACAGATGACCGCAAGGAAGTATGGCAAAGCAAGGAGCTTCACGGGCGCTTCTACCGGGCTCTTCACGAGCCTGGTGTAGATTTCCTAGCGTCCGTATCCTGGCTACGTTTTGGTGACCTTTTCGGGGAAACTGAAGGTTTCGTCTGTGCAATTATGGACGAAGTTATCTTGACGAATAACTACCGGAGACATATTATGAGGGACGGGACGGTTGACGTGTGTCGGGCATGCCACCGTCCGGGTGAGTCCATCAGACATATTATCTCTGGTTGTTCTCGTCTGGCTATCGGCGAGTACTTGCACAGGCATAACCAAGTGGCCAGGATTATTCACCAGCAACTTACTTTGAAATATAAACTTGTGGATTCTGAGGTACCGTACTACAAGTATGTGCCCGACCCAGTTCTCGAAAATGACCATGTCACGTTGTACGGGGATCGGTCTATCATTACTGACAGGACTATTGTTGCCAATAAGCCTGATATAGTGGTGATGGACCGATTAGCGCGCCGCGCAATGATCGTTGATGTTACCATCCCACATGACGAGAACCTCGTGAAAGCTGAGAAAGAGAAACAAATAAAATATCTCGACTTAGCACACGAGGTTGTCGACATGTGGAATGTGAGCTCGGCTATCATTGTGCCGATTGTCGTAACGACCAATGGCCTGATGGCCGAAAGCCTCGACCAACATCTCTCGAGGCTCTCGTTAGGCGGTTGGATCAAGGGCCTGATTCAGAAGGCAGTACTTCTCGATACGGCTCGTATTGTGAGGAGGTTCCTATCTCTACAGCCCTAACCACCGGTAGCTTGGACCCTGCTCCCGACACCGGCGGAACACTATTTTTTATATTTTTAAATGTTTTTTATACCCTTTTAAAAAAAAAAATATTTAAAAATGTATTTTATATGTTAGTGTTGAATTCGATGCTCGGGTCAGGATGAGGGTTGCTGCCTCCTCTTCCGTTCGTGTTTTTTTTGGATTTGTTTATAGGTACTTCAATGATTGGTTTTATTTTAAATTATTAAGAAAGGCGTTTATTGCATATATATTCGTTGGGTACAATCGTTTTTTGCGTGGTAAGAGAAATTATATAAAGAAAAGAATGGTGGCGCGCGCGGCGAATAATCTAGACGTCTGAAGTAGGTGGGAGACGCTCCGCGATGATTGGCTGACATGCTTGACGCTAATTGGATTATGTCTTTTCGCAAACACACCGTCAGCTCCAACTTCAGGTTGCAACTTGATTCGTCATGCTAATAGATGGCGCAGGCGGTAACATAGGCCCGGCCTTGGAAGTAGCAGGTTCCAACAGGATCAGCAGGACGGCACATCAGATATTGACAGCGGCACTGGCAGCGGGCATATTTTTGAAAACGCTCTGCGTGTGACACCTGAAGCCGTGAGTAGGTCAGCCACTCTTGAGATTCCGTCAGCACCCGGATGAATTCGGATAATCCTTCCTAGTTTCCACCTGAGTGGAGGTAGGTTATCGTCTTTGATTAGAGCAAGTTGATTGAGCGTAATGGAATCTTGATGAGTCTTCCATTTAGTCCGCGTCTGCAGCTCCGACACATATTCTGTGGCCCATCGCTTCCAGAAGCTTTGCCTCATCTGCTCGATCACGTCGTAGCGCTGCAGTCGATGAGTCGGTGTAGCAGTCAAGTCTTGGTAGGCTGGAGCGGTCAGTGGCCGGCCGATGAGGAAATGGGCAGGGGTAAGGGGTTGTAGGTCGTTAGGATCTGTGGACAGAGCTGTTAAGGGACGGGAATTCAGAATGGCTTCAGTTTGTGCCAACACCGTACTGAATTCCTCATAAGTGAGATTAGTACCCCCCACTACTCGTCGCAGGTGGTGCTTACACGATTTCACCCCTGCTTCCCACAATCCGCCAAAATGAGGAGCATAAGGAGGAATGAAGCTGAATTTAATATTGTTATTTGAAGCGAAATCACTAATATCCTTACTATTATTTTCAATGAAAGAAACTAATTCTTTTTCAGCCCCTACGAAATTCTTACCGTTGTCTGACATTATCTCGGCGGGCATACCCCTACGTGATATAAAACGTTTTAATGCAAGTATGTAATCCTTTGTTGAAAGACTTGTAACTAATTCGAGATGAATGGAACGTGTACATAAACAAACAAATAAACATATGTAAGCTTTAGTGAGACTAGCCCCCCTCCCCCTACGGTTCAAAATCATCACCGGCCCCGCGTAGTCAACGCCGCAGCGCATAAAAGGGAAGCCGGGTTCCAAACGTTCAGCCGGCAAGTTACCCATGAGAGGCTGTATGGTCTTCCCTTTGATGCGTGTGCACGTGACGCAGTCGTGTACCGTTTTCCTCGCTAAGTTTCGGCCTCCGAGCGGCCACCAAGCCTCACGCACACAAGCCAACAGGAGCTGAGGTCCACCATGCAACAATTGTTTATGTTTATATGAAAACAACAACACTGTGAATCTATGCTTACTACACAATAGCACTGGATGATTTTTATTATAATCGAAATATGACGAGTTACTTAATCGTCCACCAACGCGTATTAATTTAAATTCATCAAGAAAAACATCCAAGCCAATTATTCTTTTAGATTTCACAACCGATCGCTTATTTAAATCATTATATTCGTTACAGAATGATTGCACTTGCGCGAGCCATGCGAGCATTACGACTGAGGCGTCTAACTCATCGACAGATAACGAACCGGTTTTGCGATAATGTTTACTCGTACGCGTGTTACCTATAAAACGTAGTACATAGGCTGTCGCTCGCCGTAATCGATTAAATGAGGAGAATCTGTTGAAATCTATTAGGCCAGCATTATCATTTGAATTACTACACACCATACTAACATGTTGTGCCTTTAAGTCGGGCAATTGATCTTTATCTATGGAAATATCGCTTGAATAATCGAATTTATGCTGTTGTAAAAAGACTGGCCCGTGCCACCACATGTTATTGGTCTGAAGCTCGTTTAGAGGAAGCCCTCTCGACACAATATCAGCCGGGTTATCTTTACCGTTAACATGCAACCAAATTGCATCACCTGTAAGCTCGTTTATTTGTGAGACACGATTCTGAACAAACGTCTTTAAACTATGAGGTGACATTCTGATCCAGCCCATGACTATGGTGGAATCAGTCCAGAAAACTACTTTGGTGAAAGTCAATCTTAATGAACTTATAATTTTCTGATATAATCGTGCGCCTAGTAAAGCGCCACATAACTCAAGTCGCGGAATGGTGCATACAGTTTTGACTGGCGCAACCTTGCTTTTAGCACATAACAACTTCGTAGTTACTATAGATGACTCATCCGCGTAAGTGCGTACGTATGCGCAGGCACCGTACGCGTCTTGTGAAGCGTCAGTGAAAATATGTAACTCACTATTATAGGTACATTCACTCGTGACGTAACGAGGGACACGAATATTGCCTAATGAGGATAAGTCTTGAAGGAATCGATTCCACAAGCATTCGATATCGTTAGGAACCGAATCATCCCAATCGATTTTACATAGCCACAATTTTTGAAGCAACATTTTTGCTATAATTACTGTCGGCGACAAAATACCTAGCGGGTCATAGATTTGTGAAATCACCGACATCATACTTCGCTTAGTAACCTTATTAGATTTATTTTCTAAGTTGGTAGTGAAATAAAGTTCGTCTTTATCGACTTGCCAACCTAAACCGAGAGTTTTATTTTGGCATTGTTCCCCGATAGCTAATTCTTTAGATGCTTCTTTGTTTACGTCATAACTAAATGTCCACTTCCGCAAAGGAAAGCAGGCCGATTTTAGAACCTCCGAAGTTTTTTCGCATGTTTTTAACAAACTTGGGGATCGTTATCACCAGTAATTAAGTCATCGACAAAAAAGTCTTCGTTTATGACCTTAGCAATGACCTTATCTTCCGTTTCCTGTGCGAGTTGACGTAAACAACGCATACTTAGGTATGGAGCCGACGCGGTTCCGTACGTAACCGTGTTGAGTCGGTATATTTTTAATTCATCCGATGCATTTTCCCGCCATAATATTAACTAAAGGTTGCGCTGATCGTGATGCACCAGTACCTGCCGGTACATTTTCTCCACGTCAGCGCAGGCAACATATTTATATTGCCGAAAACGAAGTAAAATAGAAAGAATATCATTTTGAAGAGGAGGTCCTATCATCTGTATATCGTTCAATGACTTATTTGAAGTAGTTGTGGCACTAGCATCAAACACTACACGCAATTTTGTAGTCGTACTGTGTTCGCGGAATACTCCATGATGCGGGAGAAAATAGTGTGGCCATGCGTATTCGTTTATTAGAGACATGTGCCCTAGTTCAATATATTCACGTATAAAGTCACTGTACAACCTTTTATAAGAAAGAGACCGATCTAACTTGCGTTCTAATGATAAGAAACGAGATTTTGCGTTTTCATATGATTCTCCGAGCGCGTCAGCTGATTCCTTCAATGGAATTCTCACTGAGAACCTACCATTACTATCTCGTGTAGTAGTGCTAAAGAAAGATTCTTCACACTTACGATCTTCTTCGGTAAGAATAGAACCTGAACTTACAAGTTCTTCTAGTTCCCA
Organism: Xanthia togata; assembly: GCA_963853775.1. NCBI lineage: Eukaryota > Metazoa > Arthropoda > Insecta > Lepidoptera > Noctuidae > Xanthia > Xanthia togata. The sequence goes on along the minus strand of OY970795.1, from coordinate 20,114,179 downwards.
AAATTTACGTAGTTGTGTATCTGTAGTCGACTGCTGTACAAAATTACACTGAATATTATTAATGTTTGATTTATTATAAACGGGTCCCGAAATTAACCACCCTACCTTCGAATTCTGTAGGTATGGACCATTGGATAATCGAATTCGATCAATATCCAACAAATCCCAAAATACGTCCGCACCAATTAGTAAATCTATCTCTGACGGTATGTTGAACGTTGGGTCCGCAAGACATACGTTGTCTGGAATGTGGATAGTGTCATAGACAATATGAGTTGCCGGCAAACTCGTCGTAATGCACAGCAAAACAAAACATCTAAGAGAAATATTAAAGTTACTCGTTTTCGATCGCATGTTGATATCGCATAATTTATTCGATTGTGAGACCGACTGTCCCACGCCCGATATTCGTATAGTGGACTGTATTACTGATACGTTTAAACGTTTACAAAGGTTTTCTGAAATAAAGCAATTTTGGCTACCACTATCTATCAGCGCTCGAGCTGTATGATATTTACTATTACTATCCATGACTTCGACTAGTGCAGTGGATAATACGGTAACCGTACGGAAGGCGCATTATCGATTAGCAAATTATTCGCACATGATACGACAGATACCGGTTTTTCATCAGCACTCGCCGCTGACGATGCCGGTATGGTTGCCATAACATTGTTATTTTCATTGTGCAGTAAAGTATTGTGTTTTTCCTTGCACTGCTTGCACGGCCCGAATATGCATTCGGTAATTAGGTGACCTGTACGTAAACAATTACGACACAGGTCCTTGGAGTTATCAATTAATCTAATTCTGTCCGGAACGGTTAAATTTAGGAATTTAAAACAAATAAATAACGGGTGATTTTGCCCACACAAAAAACAAGGCTGTTTTGATGTTTCGGATGTACCGGTATTTTTACGCGTCGACACATAGCTTTGTGATTGGTGTACTGCAGCACTCGAGTGCCTTTTATTATCAAACTTATTGTTAGGTTTATTATCCTGTGTACTTCGAGTATGGTTACTATGAACCATATCTAACATATCGGCACGATTACGTAAAAAACACAACAAATCATCTAATTTTGTTTTGGTTTTATGAATACCAGTAGAAATTGAGCCTAAGTAATTCTCCCACTCACGTTCAGTGAAACAATCTAGCTTCGATACTACAATGTAAATGACTAAAGTGTCCCAAGTTTCGGTGGGCTCGTCAAGGGATTTGAGTGCTCGTAGGTTACGTAACACTACATCGATTAATTCTCTGATTAACGAAGGGGATTCTTTGTTAATGGATTGTGCATTAAACAATGATTTCACATGGTTGTGGGTTAACAGACGATTATTGTGGTACCTATTCTCTAACAACTCCCATGCGTGGATATAATTAGCGGCAGTAAACTCTAATGCACTTATAACCTGGAGTGCTGAACCACTGAGCGAAGACTTCAGGTAATGGAACTTCTGAATTGCGTCTAAATCACTTCGTTTATGAATCATAGACAAATAGGAATTTTTATACTCGAGCCAGTGATCATATGAACCATCGAAAGAGGGTAGTGTAATCTGCGGTAATTTAATAGAACTAAAATTACTAAAATGCGCACCTGAACATTTAAAACTATCATTCGCATCACTTATTTTTGCAACATCGGTTAAGCATTTTGCAACGGACATGATGCTAAAATATTGATCTTCAAAAGATGCCCTATACTCTATTTGTTTATCTAGTTCACCGTCATCTAATATTTGTTCGATTTTGTCTTGAATCTTGGTGAACGCGATTAGCAGACTGGAGACTGACTCCATGCGTAAGAGAAGTTCTGCCTGCTGTCGTTCAGACATCTTAACGTTTTCATATTTGGCAATATATTTTTCAAATAAAGTAAGTCGACCTTTTAGTGTACCCCTTTGCTTTTTAAGATCCCCTATATTCGAATTATGATCAGCTTCACTGTAATCGTCGTCACTCATTCTAGCGGCTTATGAAAGACAAAGGTTACTCACGGTTAAACACCAACTGCTAGACAAGACGGTAGGCGACACGTGTTGCGAACTTTGCGCGATGTAGGTAAACTGGAATTTCAAAATAACAGTACTGGATTAGACAACTGAAAAATGGGATGGGAAGAACAGGAACGACTGGCCTGACCGTTTCTTGCTGATCCTCGATGCGATGCGAAGATCCGTCTCGACAGGACCAATGTTGAATTCGATGCTCGGGTCAGGATGAGGGTTGCTGCCTCCTCTTCCGTTCGTGTTTTTTTTGGATTTGTTTATAGGTACTTCAATGATTGGTTTTATTTTAAATTATTAAGAAAGGCGTTTATTGCATATATATTCGTTGGGTACAATCGTTTTTTGCGTGGTAAGAGAAATTATATAAAGAAAAGAATGGTGGCGCGCGCGGCGAATAATCTAGACGTCTGAAGTAGGTGGGAGACGCTCCGCGATGATTGGCTGACATGCTTGACGCTAATTGGATTATGTCTTTTCGCAAACACACCGTCAGCTCCAACTTCAGGTTGCAACTTGATTCGTCATGCTAATAGATGGCGCAGGCGGTAACAGTTAGAAAAATAAATAAACGAAATAAATAATAAAAATATTTATTTCATGAAACAAGAACACATTGCACTGTATGCACATATACATTGTAGATTATAAATTTACATTTGTCACACTATAAGCACAATTATATAGACTCTATCCCTTAAACTAGGTCTAACCTGTATCTTAGGAGATAGGGTTCAGCCATATTGATACAGTAGATATTTTTGACATTATGTAACAAGTGAAACTGTGTCGATGCTACTTATGCTAAGGTTATTCTATGAAATAAATGTAGATAGGTTACTTAGTGTATTGATTATGAGAGTGAGAGTTCGTGTAGGTGCATGTTGGCGTGAGTGTGTGTGCATTTGTGTAGGGGTGAGTGGGTGTGTGTGCGCGTGCGAGCATGTGTATGTCTACGTGCGTGGATTATGCGATTGGGTTTTTACGAGATGTGTGATAGAAGATCCTCCGTTGTATGAGAGTCCTGTTGTAGTAGTCATTGAGTGATTTTGTGTTTTAGTGTGTGTCTATTTAAATCAACTATGTTTAGTATTTTGTATAGTTTCTTATATATATAATTCCCTATGACGTAATATTGGCGTTCGGCAAAGCTAGTTTTATGCGTTACTCCTGCTGGGACATTTGTGCGTTTTTTTGGGTTGGATCTGGGCATGACTCTATGAGTTCTGAGGGCAGACTGCAAGATGAACAGCTGTCTAACCGTTAATACCTTACATTCATCATAAAGTTGTTTGGTTGGATATAAGTACGGTTTCTTAGACATCACTTTAAGTACGGCTCTTTGCGCTTGCTCTGCCCTCAGGAAGTTTGTTTTAGTTGCACCACCCCAAGCAGTAATGCAATATCCGATAATCAACTGACACAGAGCAAAGTAAACCATATTTTAATGTGTCTATGTCAGCCGATTCTCTGAGGGATTTATTTATTTATTTATTTATTTATCAAATGTTTCCTTTGCCATTACAGATCATAAATCTAATGCGACAAAGTAACTTAAAATATACTTAACTATACCTTACATGCTACACTGTATGTGGCTCTTGTGAACTCACTCAGTGTACAGGTGAATAGGTCTATGGCATCCGCCACCGTGTTGAGAGTGCGCAGCGCACGAGTTAGCGGTGCGCGCCCCAGCAGGTTAGTGCGCGCTCTCGGCACCACCAGCAGCTGCGGCCTGCGCCGCCGCGCCACGTACCCATCCGGTAAATTAAACCCTATTTCAGAGAGTATACCTGAGTTTTGTATACTACCTCTTAAAACTTTGAAAATATACGTTGCCAGTGTCACTTCACGCCTGATTTCTAATTTGTAGTAGCCCACCATACCGAGACAGAATAGGGTTGGATACAGTAACGGGTATCCCGGGTATCTCCCATACTGCTTTAAATAAATAAATCTGACGAATTTGTTCTGTATCCGTTCGAGCATATTTTTGTATTTTATTTCACTCGGACTCCAGACGGCCGCATTATATTCCAGATGACTCCTCACAAGAGCCTCATATAAAGCCCGCAATGCACTGATGTTTGTGAAGTCATTTGCCTGACGCAGCATAAATCCCAGATTCCTGTACGCCTTTTTACAAACGTGTACCACGTGTTTCCGAAACTGCAGATCACTGGTGAAATGAACGCCTAAATCCCTAACCTCCATGACACGCTGCAGCGGCTCCCCGTCCATGCTGTACTGGTGGTGTTGTGGGATTCGTGTGCGTGTGAATGAAAGCACCGAGCACTTTGATACATTAAAGTATAGCTTATTGCAGTGACTCCATTCAGTGACCCTATCCAAGTCGTGCTGCAGCATGTCATGATCCGCAGTGTCTTTTATGACTGCAGACAACTTAAGGTCGTCAGCAAATAGCATGCATGTTGACCTGACTACCTTTGGTAGGTCATTCACCATAATAATAAATAATAAGGGTCCCAAATTAGTACCCTGACTGACGCCCGATCTGGTGTAGTAGGGCTCCGAGAAGTGTCCGCCACAGTCCACATACTGACGTCTATCTCTAAGATAACTGGCGAAAAACTTTACAGTATGAAATGTGCAGCCCATACCCGCCAGCCTTGACAAGAGTATGTCGTGGTCGACTGTGTCGAACGCCTTCTTAAAGTCCAGATAGGCTACGTCAACCTGAAGCCCAGCGTCAACAGCTGGTACCAACTGTGTCATCAGGTGAAGCAAGTTCCCCGTAGTACCGCGCCCAGGACGGAAGCCGTGCTGCGTGTCAGACAAATGAGGGCCTATCTGTGCATAAAGGCAATTGTGAACAGCCATCTCGAATACCTTGGCTGGTGCGCTCAGTACCGCAATTGGCCTGAAGTCACTGACATCCGTACCACCTCGACCTTTCGGTATAGGTACCACCCGCGTAAGTTTCCAACGACTAGGAAAGTGTGCCACCGACAAACAAACATTAAATATGTGCAGCAAAGGTTCTATTAATATCATGCGGCAATCTCTCAAAATGAAGGGCGGAATACCGTCCGGACCCACTGAGCGCTTAGGCGGCAGACCAGTCAGCGCGCGTCGGACGGCCGCCCGCTCGAGGCAGGCGAGGTGCGCATACGCGCCGCTCGGCGCGGCCTCCCCGCACGCCGCCCCCGCGTTCAGCGTGCCCGCTGTCGGGCTGTACACAGAGTGAAAGAATCGCGAATATTCCTTAGCGGATTCATCACCAGATAGAACTCGTCCATCTTTGATTAATTTGTACTGACTAGAAGTGTCTTTTTTCGACCTAACGTAATTCCAGAATGATTTAGGGTCTGTAGCGAGATGGTTCTGTACTCGATCTCTGTACCGGAGGTGAGAACTCGCTGTTTCCGCTTTCACTCTAGCCCGACACTGAGAGAATGCCTCATAATCACTTGGAGATTTGGTCGCTTTATACTTTTTGTGCAAATTGTATTTTAATTGAATTTCTTTAATAAGATCTAAGTTATACCATTCTGGATATCTTCTATTACAAATATTTTTAGTTTTCGGAGGAATGCTAGCTTCAAAAGTTTCATATATTTTATCGTAATAAAGGTTTAAAGCCAAATCAGGATCTCGAATACTGTATAAATCTTTCCAGTCTATTAAATTAATTAAATAATATAACTTATTGTAATCTGCCTTACGAAAATTCCATTTCCTATACTGTGACTGAGGGTGTGGTTGTGATTCGCGAGCTGCGGGTGTGGAATGTGTTGGTGTTGGCGCACATGACGCCGCAACGCCGACCGCAAGCGGCGGGTGATACACGTCCACGGGCTGCAGTCCTTCGTCGGCAGCGCACACCGTCACCCCACCGCGCCCACTCAACACAAGGTCCAGTTGTCTATTATTACAATTCGGCACCATGTTACACTGAGTGACCTCACAAAAGGCCACAAAATATTCAAAATAACTACATACATTATTATTGCACGAAACTAAATTAAAATCTCCTAAAATTACTATATTACTTCTATACTTAATACACAATTTCTCTAATAAAGTAAACATTACCATGTACTCAGTCTCTTCTGCCTTTGGTGGTATATACACTACACAGCAAAGAAATAAGAAACGACTCTGCTTATAAACACTTGCACATATTATTTCGAATTGTTGAGTATCAATAATAATATCATGTGGCATTTGTATTCGTCGCAGTTCAAAACACGGTGTGGCCACTAAAAGTACGCCGCCCTGCTTACGTCCGTCCGCTCGGTCACAACGTAGGATCTGGTATCCTGGCAGTGAAATTTCCGAATCGTAAATTGATTCGTTACATTCCGTTTCAGTAATGGCAAATATATCAGCATCCGACGATTCCAGCAGCGATAAGAATTTTGTTGTTTTGGTTCTTAGTCCTCTAACGTTTTGGTATAGAATGTTGTATGCTCTCCTGTGTGTCGGTACGTGGATGGTTTGATGTGGTTGTGGTAGAGTGTCGAAAAAAAATCCATTCACTAAATTCCACATCTAGTGGTCAAACATCAGGGTTGCATAATTTTTGAAAGCTGTTTTCTGGTAAACCTATTTTAAATGACGAATAATTTCTTTCAGTTCTCGTTTTTATCTTTTCTACTATAAATTCCGAGTTATTTCCTAATATATCTTTTACATATTCCTTAATGTTATCTTCTGTAGTACTTTTGTCCAACCTCCATACATGTAGATATTTTTTCCGTTCTACTGCCTTCAACAATGTAACCGAAGTGTTACCGCCTTTCTTTACCGGATTATTTCTTTTGCTGCTTTTCACTTCAATCCATTTATCATTGATATTTTCCGCAACCGCTGTATTTCTGGCCACCGCTGCGTAGGTAGCGCTCAGCTGAGCCGTCGCACTCGCGGAGCCTGGCTCGGCAACAGCGCGCGGTAACTGCGTCGTCGTTGACTTGCATACTTCTTTTCCAAGTTCTTTACTAGTTTGACTGTGTGAAGAATCATGGACTAACTTGGTACTTGTACAAGCGTTCGGCTGCGTAGTGACAATCTTTTCGTTTTTAAGAACTTTAATTTCCTCTTCCAAACAAATGCACTTTTTATTAGCTACACTTAAATATTCTCTCAATTTGTTATTCTCTAAGACCAAAGTTGCTACTGAATTCTTAATCTCTTGTATAAGTTTTGTTTCAATAGTATTCAATCTAGCAGATATTTCTCCTTTTAACATATCCGTAACACTCTGGATACTTTCCATCATGTCAATTGCCGATGGTGTAGTATTTTCCTCAATATTTGTCTCTTCACAATTTTTACTTGATTCCTTTTCTATCAACTCACCTCCTGAGCGGGAGCCGCGTGACGGTGTATCATCTGTCACTCGTACACGATGTGTTATGTTCGAGCAGGAATCACACCTATACGAACGTTCCAGCTGGATTTTTTGCTCAGTAAATGTGGCCGAAGTAATATTTAGACAGATATAATGATATGCTGTCTTGCATCCAGTACATCTCAAGAATTCTCCCAATGCAATTTTTTTATTGCAAGCAAAACAAATCATTTTGAATGTCCGCGTTGCGCGAGTGAGACGAAGCTAAATGTTTATAGGCGGGAGTGAAAGAGCAAGATGCGCGGCTCGCGATACTTCGCACTGCGCACACTTTGTCACTGTTTGCACTGTTTGTTTGGGAATTTAAATAGTCTCACAGTCACAATATCAAGAGAAATTATCACTGTCCTGCACTTTATATGTGTATTATGACATTAACAGTTCACTTTACGCACATTGTTAGCGTAGTACACCGCAAAATTAACCATTTATCAAATTTAAAAACCGGGAGCGCGGCGGACCACGATGTCACCGCGCCGTACGCCGTTTTAAAAACGTATATACGACGCATTGTTCGGGTTTTTATCATTTCTAGCTGTTTGTCCCATCGTGGGCCGTCATCTATTTACAGGATACTTTACACAGTCACTTCTTGCTAGTGTAGGACATAAACACGGTGTTGAAGAGTTGAGGCAGGAGTGAGCTGTTACAGCAAAGCTATGCGGTGGCGTGGTGTTTCGTCGGCTTGCGAAAGGAATGTAGCAAGATTTTTGCAAGTTCAGTGTAAGTAGATTTTGGTGGAACCAGCTCATGATACTATTTAGTGCTATTTCTGCCTTAATTTTAACCTCTTCCCAAGTAGAACCATAGATGATAATTGCGATGTCGTCAGCGTATGCGTAGATCTTGCAGTTTGATGGCATCATCCTGCAAAGGTCATTGATATAAATTTGCAACAATGTGGGACCCAATACGCTTCCTTGAGGCACGCCGTATGTCACGATTTCCTAATTACTGAGATACGCATCTATTTTAACTTGCTGAGAGCGATTCTTGAGGTAATCTTCGAAAATTTCAAGTGCTATGCCACGTATACCCAGGAGCTCCAACTTTGAGATAAGATTGGGAACAGAAACTGTGTCAAAAGCTTTCGATAGATATATAAATATTTTAAATATTTTAAGTCCGTTAGGAAACGTTCCTGAATGTAAACAAAGATTGCATATGTAGGTGATTGGTGGCACCAGTATTTGGCGACAATTTTTCAGCAAGGTTGACGGTATTCCATCCCAACCTACAGCACAATCATTACGTAGTTGTAAGATGATTGTTTCTACCTCACCTTTATCAGTGTCTAGAAAAAGAAAACAAGGGAGCCCACTGGAGGTGAATAATTGGAATTTTCGGAGCGATCACTACCCGACGCAATATTAGAAGGATCGTGAGATTTTAATATATTTGCCGCTAAATTTTTACCGATATTCCTAAAGTAGGAACATACTTGGTTTACGGAAGAGAGAGGATTATCACCCAGTTTTAACAATTCATCAGGGCTGGTGCGTACTTTACGAGTATTAGTGATTTCTTGTATGGTTTTCCAAAGAGCTTTGGGATAATTTTATTTATTTATATTTATTTATATATACTTTATTGTACACCACAAAAACACATAACAAAAAAAACAAAATTAACACTACAAAATATACAATGGGCGACCTTATCGCTTTCCGCGTATTTTTTGATTTTTCAAGTTCACTTACGTCAAAGGCTATTTTTAAGTTTCCGGAGTAAATTATTACAGAAGTTTCTGTAACGTGTATATGTTAGTTTTTGAATTAAGTTATTTGGTGATTTCTTTGATTTCATATGCAGCCTATCCCTATTTTTAATACATTTTAACAAGCCTGGTGTAATCCAGGGTTTTATGGTTCTGTGTTTTTTAGGAATTATAATTTCGGTAGTGTGTTTAGCTATTAGGTTGTTACTATTGATAAAAAATTATTCAAGGCTTGAGTTGGTTCATTAATTTCATAAATGTCAGAAAAACGTATATTTCTTAATTCAGATTTAATGGCATCGAGATTAGGACGGGAGATAGTGTATTTTTGCTTTCGAGTTGGGTTCGCGTTCGTTAACGCAAGTACTCGTATAATTGGTTTATTGTCGGTGATGTACGATTCAAGAATTAATATGATGGAAGGTAGTTTGGACTTTAATGATAAACAAGATGCTAATAAAGACAATAAATAGTACAATCAATCTGTCTAGCCTTTTCCCAATTATGTTGAGGTCGGTTTCCAGTCTAACCGTATGCAGCTGGATACCAGCATTTTACATGGAGCAACTGCTTATCTGACCTTCATAACCCAGTTACAGAGTAACCCGATACCCTTTGGTAAGACTGGTGGTCAGACTTGGGCTTCTGACTACCCGTAAGGACGGTCAAAGATCAACGAATGACAGCCGGGACCAACGTATTCTGAAAGTTGGCAACGTCGCAAATAGATGTCAAATACGTTAATAATTATTAATTATTGCATTTCATTAACAATATTTTAGTTCGCTAGTGAGCCACATTTCATATTTCCATACAGTAATATTGCCAAATTAATCAAAACAGGTAAATATTTGACAGCTATTTGCGACGTTGCCAACTTTTAGGTTACGCCCTCTTAACGTGCTTTCATGGTCACCCTTCCATGTACCAACAGCGGCAAGCATAGTTTAATCTTCGATCGACCCGTGCGGCTGTTATTATTTAGCCACGAGCCCCTCAAAGAACAGTTAGTGATGTGTACAAAGACAAGAGTTTATTAAATTGTCTACAATATTTTGTTCTATACCTGTTAATGTGTAGCTTTAAAACATATTACACATTTGGTACATAAGGGAATACAGGACCTAAACGTTTTTAAACGCAAGTTTTATAATGCCTAAAAGTATGTGATCCACTGCAGTAAACAAAATCAGAAAAATATATGATATTCTTCAGGATATATGCTAGTAAGATAGTGTGCTGAAAACATAATAGAACTAAATTGATAATATTAAAAAATACACGAAAATACCTAAAAAAAAATCTATTGACGATTTAAAATCATTCATGCAATAATTCCGATTTTTTGTCAGATTATTCAACAAGCAACATTTTACCGTAATACTGTTTTATTTTTTAGTCTAATCAATAGATTATTTGTAAATAGATAATTGTGTATACTTTTTGTAAATAGATAAGTGTGTGTGTATTTTGCAATAAATTACCTGCGTTGTGTTATCGCCCTTCTCTTTCTTTTCTATTTCGAAAGCTAGTATATTAATGTAGACAAGTTTTTTTTTTTAACTTTGCCCCACACTTTGAACTTCTCTTGTATCGTGGGTACGTTTCCAAACATTTAAACTCACATACACAAACAGCCAGACCCGGAACAACTACTTGTAGGTCATACAAATATTTGTTCCATGCGGGAATCGAACCCGCAACACGCAGTGCAGCAGTCAATTGCATTAACCACTGTGTGTATGTATTTATTTTATGTGTAAATGACACACCATTGACTACCTGTAGTATTGTCTCTCCTTCTCTCTTTAATCCATCCAAAGGTTGTCTGTAAAAGATCGCTTCTAGCCCTAAGATCCACCTATGTAATATTTCTACATTTATATAAGTACATAATAAAGAGCATTCTATCTATTTATCATGGTAAACCTACCATGGTACACACGGCTGCACATCAAGCTATAGATTTGCAGTATAAGCTGACCTCACATTGTACGGAAATCCTTTCTACAATGCAAGATCAGCATTAACTGGAAATTTATAGCTTGATGTGTACCTATGTACAAATGCTTTGTCAAAATAGTAGTGCCATGCAGGAGGTTAGATTTAAAAAAAAAAACCTAGAACGTCGGAAATTCTTCTCATATTAAGTAGAACAAACCAACAGGCAAAAAAATGGGCCAATGAAAGTAACAAATCCGGTTGACGAAGCACTGTTAGTAGGAGGTCTACGAGGATTGAAGACCTCCCGGAAACAGGGATTACGGACAATATTTCAGTTTTATAGATATCGAATCTCGGTATCGTGTTGAGCTTAATTTATGAAAATAACCTCTCAGCATTAGGAATAAAACTTCAAATACCTAAGCATAAAGCCGATGATAGATCCTTTTGCTTCCGTTACCTATAGTTCTGTGTTCGTACTTACTTTCTTCTAGCTTCTGCCCGCGCCTTCATACGTGGGAAACATGTTTTAACATAAAATAATATATCCTATGACGCTCGGAAATACTGTAGCTTCAAATTAGTGAAAGAATTTTCGGAATACAATCAGTAGTTCCGAAGTTTTCACCATATATACAAAACTCAGAAATTTTACCTCTTTATGATACATCATCATCAGCAGTGGACGTCCTATGGCTGAAATGATGATTTCAGCCATAGGACGTCCACTGCTGAACATAGGCCTCCCCCAATGATTTCCAAATCGGCCGGTTGGAAGCGACCTGCATCCAGCGGCTTCCTGCTTTATGATACACAATGTATAAAGTACAGACTAGCTGTGAATCTGTGATACTGGAAACAGTAAACGTTTTTTATTCTATTCTATACAAATGTGAAAATCGAGTAAGTATAATGCCATTCACCCCTTTCCGTTATTCAACAATAGCTCCCCTGAAACTCCTTCAAGAAACTCCTCTACCATAACTTAGGAATTATTAAATGGCCACACAAACAAAACTTTGGAAGTTTGCCAGCGATTGTGCATTGTGGCTTGAAGCACGTGACAAATCTTAAGGTGTTAGTCATTGTGTAGTGAGAAATAGTGACCTTCAGTATTTATTTTGAACAAAATAAGTAGTACGCATAAATAACGAATAAATTCGAGTCCCCAAATAGCGTAACACACTTGTAATCACTATTAGAAAGATTTTGAAAGAAATTATTAATCAATTGCTTCATATGTTTGGAGAATACGTCTGCAGAAAACGTATATAACGCAATGAATATTGTTGAATTGTCAAAATTAAAGGCATTGCAATTGTAAGTGTGTTACGTAATTAGGCTATAGTTCTGGTAAATATTCGACACTCGAGGGTAGAAGCTGGGTGAGGCTGGTACAGGAGCATGGAGATAAGCATACAAATACAAAATCATTTCATCATCATTTCAGCCGACAGACGTCCACTGCTGGTCATAGGCCTCCCCCAGCACCGCCACTTCGACCGATTCTGTGCCTCCCGCATCCAGCGGATTCCTGCGGCCTTTGCAAGGTCATCGATCCATCTTGTGGGAGGCCTTCCAAAATCATTTTTATTTGCATAAATAAGGTACATAAAATGATATATCGATTTCTTTAATGTCGGCGTGCAAATTTTACATTATTTAGATATTATTTTAAGGAATTAATTATATTAAACAAAGAGAAGCCTATACAGGGTCAAAATAAATTAGCTAGCAAAACTCCGCAGACGTGGATCGATTTCTACACACGATAAAACAAAAAACAAATTAGCTTGTTGATTTTTTCTGGGGCCATCGACCGTTGTTCATGTAGTCACTTGAAATATCGTTTTTTTTTGTGTAAACGTCAGACTTGATTAGTATACCTATCTATTATTAGGATATTGATGATACCTGCCGTTAGCCGTTTACTATGTTATTATGTTGTATGTTGACTTGAAAGAGCATGGTAGTTGAGAGTATGTCATGCTCACTTAAATGTTTCGCTGATGGTGGCGAGTGTGTTGGATCATTCGGTTCCTTACAAAAGGTTGAGCTGGATGGTGCTGATCCACGCGTCATGTTCGTGAACGGGTGCCGCCGTCAGTTGAGACTGGTCATCTTTTATCTGCAAGGGCTTATTTTTAATCGTTTTTTGCATTGTTCTCACATATAGAAGCAACAAGAGTAATGTACCCAGGATTTTGTAATTTCTATATTTAAAAGAGTGTCCTTGGAGTTTCTTGCCCATTCTTCTCCATAGAGATCTAAGTTTTGAAATGGTCAACTAGCTTAAACTTTCTCACTAACGGACCGACTCTTTTACAATTCAAAAGTGCCTGAGTGAACTTCCGTCCCTTTTCATGAAATCACCCTCACAGATTTGAGCGAAAAGCGAAAGTGAGAGAAAATGTCAGACTTCAAAAACTTTAAATCTATTTAATTTTAATTTTATCGTGTTTAGATACATCACGTCTGCAGTTTCGCTAGCTAATTTATTTGAACCTGTAGTATAGGTTTACTAAGCAGTAGGCGACGTCGTGCTGTGGATAATGAAAAAGATGATGAAACATTCACTGCCCATTTTCATCATTGAAATAATCATATATTAACAATTTCGTAAAGGATTTATTATTAACCAAAAGACAGAAAAATCTATCTAGCCTTTTCCCTATTTCCGGATGTAGCTGAATACCAGTATTTTACATTGAGTGACTGCCTATCTGACCTCCACAACCCAGTCACTGGGTAAAACGATACTCCTTGGTAAGACTGGTTGTCAGACTTTTCGGCTTCTAACTACCCGTAACGACTGTCAAAGATCTACGAATGACAGCCGGGACCAACGAAGCACGGAGGACCTCCTGTACCCTAATTTCGTACTAAACGATCAATCGAAATTTGAATCGTTCTGAAACAAATTGCTAATCCATTGCTTCATAAGTTCGAAAAAAAATCAGCTCAACAAAGTAAATAACACAATGAATGTTGTTGAACTGTCAAAATGAAACCAATTTGTCGGAATCGCTTATGAAAATGTGTTGCGTTATTAGATAGCTGATATGTAATGGATCATCAATTCACGAACCGACCGCGGCTAGCGTAGCTGAACCTTTGATTGACCCGTGCGGCTGTTATCATTTAGCCACGAGCCCCTCATCACAGTAAGTATTATCATAAATATTACCGTGCCCTCATTAATAAAAAGTCAGAACAATCCGTTTTTTAACCTTCATAATATTTTTTTTTACCTTCCCCATTTATACGCAATAAAATCCAATTTAAATAGACTAAAACGGATTTCGTTGGCAATGTGGGTTCCAATTAAATAAATTGGGTTGGAAAGGATGTATGGCCGTTAATTCCGGTGCTGTGGGCCTCGTTGGGCCGTGTTGGAGAGGAATGAAATAATATTTGGTTAACAAAATCGTTTGGACCAATTTATTGAATGTTTTTTTCTTAAATGATGTTGTAATTTCAAATGGTTTGATATGTTTTGCTTTATTCGTGGCATGTTTTTTAGTTTCTGCCGAGTTTAGTTTTTTGCCCCCTGTTATATGGGAAATGGGGCGAGTACAGCTAATTTAATTAATAAATATTTATTATAAATAAACGACGCAAATATAATAACCTTATTAGTGGTTATTATTTTGAGCCGTTTGGGGTTGAAACACTAGTGCTCATGGAGTATTTCGGGCCATCGCCAAGTGGTTGTTCAAATCTTCACGTGACCAGAGGGCTGGCCAATTTTTGGGTCAAAGAATCAGTATTGCCATCCAACGTGGCAATGCTGCCAGCCTTTTGGGCACTTTTCCCGCTGACAGCGATGCGGACGAATTTTTTGATGCCCAATGAGCTCTTCCTTAATTTTTTTTTTTTTGCCTCTGTATACTTGTACATAATTTATATATTTTAGTGTTAGATGTATCTATATTATTTAAGATGATAAATGTTATAAATAAATTATTATAGCATAGACAAAGGGTTGCTTCGGGAAAACTAGGCGAGATGTATAACATAGAATAAATACAATTACAATTCAATTTAGCTCTATCATACATTTGACGACATGGTTAAGCGATTGACTGCCGCGCTGCATGTCTCGGGTTCGATTCCCCCACGGAACAAATATTTGTTCGACCTACAATTAGTTGTTCCGGGTCTGGCTGTTTGTATATGTGAGTTTAAATGTTTGTAAACGCACCCACAATACAGGAGAAATGCCTAGTGTGGGGCGAAGATTTAAAAAAAAAAAAACTTAAATAATTGAATGCACACGGTGTTTAGATCTCTTTTTACCCTAAGAAGAAAGAAAGATCCTATCGCAGGTATGCTGGAAGAGATTTCTTTAGAAATAAGCATCACCTTTGTACGTATTTTTCTGTTCTTTTAATCTTGTCTGTTTATTTATGTGTGTACATAAATGGTTAAATAATAATAATAATGCACCGAACCAATTTTTGAATTTTGCATGTTAAAAATTGTATTATGATTTTATTTAAGTTAAAAAATCTGTATCTGGGTAAAAAAAAAATGGGACTTAACATGTACTAGCAAAATGTGTACTATAGGTAGACCTCTGAATACAGGCGTGATGTGTTAGTATTTTTTTTTCCACTTCTGAGATAAAGTATACCTATTGGTTAATAGGATAATGATATTGTAAGTATTAATATTGACAAAAACATTTTTGCTCTAGTGACTTTTTTTTTTTTTCCGGCCATGTCTACCATCGGACATCTAGACGCACTGCAGGTTACCATCCCTACCTAGTTGATATTCCATCAACTCGCACTAAGCGTTTTCAAACATCTTTTATAATGCGCACAGCAATGGAGTGGAACTCTCTGCCTGCGTCTGTGTTTCCTAACGCATACAACCCGAATCTATTCAAAGTAAGAGTGAACAGGCTTCTTCTGGGTAAGCTCATTCCACCGTTGACTTTGTCTCAGTCATCTCTGACCTAGACTAGAGTCAAGAGCAAACCCATCGTTAAATAAAAAAAAAGATTATTCAAAAGTATTAACATTACATAACATCACGCCTGACATCCCCCGAAGGGTTAGGCAGAGGTGTACCTATAGTACACCCACATTTCGCCGTCCCGTGTAACGGGAGGCAAGCCTATTGCCATCAACGGGCACAAATCAATCAGACTCCGGGCTGCTACTAAGAAATTTCTGATAGAAAAACCCAATAACGCTTTACCCGACTTGAGAATCGCACCCAGGACTCATGCTCAGCAGTAGAGCTTGCAACAAAAGTATTAATTGTATCATGAAACTACGAAGTCATCGATGTATAGATAGTGCAATCCACGACGACGCGCCCCACTCCGCTCCGCTCCGTACTAAAGTACAGCTTACAGTACAGTCATCGCGGAGTGGGGCGCGTCGTCGTGGATTGCACTATCTGCATTCCTATTATGTTTTTCCGCAAAACTTTATCTGAAAACGTTTGCAATACTCTAAAAGGAGGAATTTTTAACCGCCTTTATGGTTTAGTGGTTAGACCTCCTGTCTCAGACCCAGAGGTCCCGGGATCGATTCCCAGTGGGGGCAAAATGTTCAGATCGGTTTGGTTGGTGATAGGGCTTGCTTTAAGTTCCCCTGGCTAGCTACCACCATCTTATCTAAGTCTGTCGCCATAAACTCAATGTTAACAGCATTGTTGTGTTTCGGCAGTTAGAGGTCAGATAGCCAGTTCTTCTGTGGTTGATTTGCGGGAGAAGCTCGCGTCCACCTTCGGTCTGATCGTCACTTACCATCAGGTGAGATGCAGGCCAAGAGCTTAACCGTGTTGGATAAAAAAAAACATGCGGGGCAGTCTTTGGGGACTGCTGATAGACATGAAACTAGCGGGCGGTGACGATGACGCGAGATTCACGTTTTTTTTTCACCCAAAAAGTATACAATCATATATATACACAGTATACATATAGCTCATGGAAAGTGTTCGGTGACGATGACGCGAGTTCCATGATTTTTGTCCACCCAAAAAGTGCTCAACGCTCCCAAAGAAGTTTTCACGTCAAAAACAATACATCGAACTCTGCCAAAATCCAGCCTACACTCAGGCATTCAGATGTTCCATCCATCCGAGGCTGGAATAGCCAGCCATACAATACAGTACGTTAGCTATTGTACAGTCCCATTCAATCGACTGACAATAAATTCCAAATCAATCCAACGTAACTCCAAAGAGGTTTTTTTGTCCATTTAACAAATCCGAGTAATGGGGCCAATTTTGTCCACCACAAGCGAAATCGGAAATTCTGATAATGATTTTGACGATTTACTCGTAAAAGAACCTACATAAAAATACGCCGTATTGTTTATAAAATGGTTTGTGTTTGACTACCATGAACATTATTTTCTCTTTGGGAAAACAAAGCTATAAGGGGCCTCGTTCCTTCTTTCTTTTTCGTGTGGTTAATGTCTAACTTGGTGTCAGAGTTTTTATGCCACCCATGGGCCTCTGACTTGGCTTCACATGCCGTCGAGAAATATCTCTCAGGCATGCCGGTTACCTCACAATGTTTCCTTCACCGTTTTTTAAGGAAGTGATAATTTACGCACATGAATCCGAAAAGTCAGAGGTGCGTGCCTTGGGTTCGAAATCAAGAACTATAACTTGGCAGTCCGACGGTCACACTACTAGGCTATCACTGCTAAAGAAAGAAGTGAGTGACATACTATGATTTTTTGAGATAGTACATAACTTTTGGCACGGTGATCCTATTTCCCGATTTAACAGCCTGTTATTGTTCTACGTCTGATATAAAGTAAGGATATTTTTTCATGCATATTGCATTGCATAAGTAAGAAACGCACTGATTGCGCATTGAATATCTAGTTTTATTTTTGAACACGTTTTATCCATTTTATCACGAAACACAAAACTAAGAATGTTTGAAGTATGCAATTTAATGCTTTATGTTCACACGTATTTGAAATACCCTACCTAAGGTAAACGCAGCTATTAACGACCCATCGAAAATCTGTAGTTATTACCGACCTATAAAAGTAATTCGAAATCTTTACGTTTCCAGAACTATTCTAGCTATAGGTAGGCAAAGTTACACACGCGTTTATTCCTTGAGCATCGTATACTTTTACGGTACTGTGAGTAGCTGTGCAAAAAAGAGATAAAATACGTCAATTACTGCGGGGCAGCGTGGACGCAGGACGTGTCGTACTGTTCCCTTGTTCCTTCAAGTAAGTACGTGACTTTTCTATTTAAGACAAATATACAAACAAATGACGTTTATACTTTATCTTATATTACTAAATGTATTCATTTAAGTGTCAACTCTTGATTTCTTACGAAATTTTATTAATAAAAAGTAATTTGAAACGATAAAACTTTAAATTAAAATGGGATGGTGTTAGCTTCATCAGTTTTAGTCGTGGCAGCTATCAACGACCCATAAGTCGGCAATGGCAGCAACGTAACTTTTCGTTTTATTTTTCTTTTATGTTATTATATCACACTAACACAAGTATTTTTATGGACCAGTTTAAATCTAAGCTATCAGTCTTTATAAAAATTTATTACTTTTTTGTCTAGTTTTTACCTTTTAGCGTTGTCAATTTAATCAAAGTTATGATATTTTTCGAGGATCGATATTGAATATTTACAGTAATAAATCATTGTTTTTGTGTTTAAAAAAGTGTGCATTTGTTCATATTTTTTGTGACATTAATCAATTATAATCTATTTTATAGTGCGAAGGTCAATTGAATTAAAATAACCATTTTTTTATGAGTCGGTAATACAATATATGTTTATACTTACATACTTTATTACCGACCCATGAGGGTCGGCAATACCAACAATAAGAAGCTATTACCGATCGTATATAGATTATTTTGTTTCTCATCTACTTTTATGACATAATAGGTACCTATTAATAAATGCTACTTATCTTAGCTAAAGCAACATAAAACATACAATTATATTTTTTTCCAGAAGTATGGAGCCACAAAAGCGGCGAAAAGTATACAGTAAAACACAACTCGCCGAAGCAATCAAAGCAATTAATGACGGTACAAGTGTATCCAACTTATAAAAAGTTATTCGAATATTGGAAGAAAATTACCCCCGAAAACGCCATAAATCAAGAGAGTGGAAGTATTCTGCTGTTAGGGAAATCAACACTAAATAACAATTTTGTGAATGAAACGCCAGATATATCTGAGGCTATCCTAAATTTTGATATAGTTGCTGAGAGTAGTCTAATACTGCCAATAAGGTTCAGAAGTATTGGGAGAAGAGGCATCCAACTTATCCTTGTTTATTGAAAAACCGGTACCCTCGTCGCCTACTGTAAACTTATTAACTGTACAAGATGAGTTCAACCAGTTTCTGCAGACATCTACTCTTCAACAAGATAATATACTTCTACCATCTACCAACGAGTTAACACCCTTGTCCACTTCGATTCTTGCACCAGAAAATAATAATTTAATTGAAATAACCGCGGAGCCGCTACAAACACTTCAGAAGTATACTTCATCACCCAAAAATGCAACCAAAGAGGCCGCTACAAAAATAGGTGATAGCTCTGCTATTCCCACACCATTTAAGAATTATGCTAGACCTTTCAAAAATTCTCTTTACTTTCCGAAGAATAATATCGATTACAATAAAAAGAACACAACTCACGCCAACAGTAGCTATATCTGGTGAGTTTATGGAATATCAAAGGAAAATTATAAAAGAAAAGAAAAAGAAAAAAAAAGAATACAAGAAGTTCTTTTTGTTCCCTTTTTCCAAGAGATTCTTGGAAAAAGGGAACAAAAAGAATTATTGAAGAAAAAAACGACCTTAAAGAAGAAAAAACCTATTAAAAAAGTGAATGCGGTTAACAAAGATTCTCCTGTAGCAGGACCTAGTAAATATCAATCAGATAGCGAATTCGATTTTAATTTACTTCCAAAGAAAGCAGCAAAGCGTCGCGTGCTTTGTAACAGTGAGTTCGAAAATGAATCTAAAAAAGGACATGAACATTCTAATAGTAATTTAATGAATGATAGAGATGTTTTTGAAACAGAAACTACCGTACGTCTATTAGAATCAGACTCTGCAAGAGAGACAGTTAAACGTCGAGTCTTATATAGCAGTGAGTCTGATGATGAATGTATTTTTAAGTGACTTTAATGTTTCGTTTGTAAGCACCAGTTGTACCAAATCATATATGTAACTAATTAGTTGCCATTTATTTAAAAAAGAGGTTGAATGACTGTGAAGATTAATATTATAATTTTCAAAAAAATATGATTTCAATAGCATATGGAAATATCCTAGTTTGAAATCCTTAAATTAAAATATATATGTTTATTAATAGTATTATGTTGATTAATTTAAAAGTTTATAATTATTTAGTTCATAGGTATTACTAAGAAGTACTAATTTGTTTTATTAAAAATAACGATACTAAAAAAATACGAATAAGTATTTGCATTTTTATTGTGTTTTATTTTATTAAGATCGGTAATCATCATCATCACTAGCTTATATATACATTCCATTGCTGGAAAAAGGCCTCCTATCATACACGATCGGGAATAGCTGCATAAAAATCGTTAATAGCTTCACAGCCGTTTTTATGGGTCGGTAATTGCAACAATCGACTAAGTCACATTGTAAATTATTTTTTACAAGATAATCCTTTATTTAAATGTATTTGATTCAGTAAATACATTTTTTATACATAACACTAGCATATAAAATTAAACTATTAATCTTTAGAGGAACAAGTATACTAAAAAAATATGGTTGATTTCAAAATTGCCTTAGGGGGGTCGTTAATACCTGCGTTTACCTTACTATGGAATTTTAGCAGTTCATAATAAATAGTTGAGTTCCTGAAAAAAGGCTATATAAATAGTCGTATTTAGCATCCAGTAGTAAAAAACTTGTCAATAATGGTCGCATCGCATTCAAATTGTTGTTCTTTTGCTGTCCACACTGGCGGCTGTTGTCGCAAATAAGCTGAATCCGTTGTCCGATGGATTAATTAATTTGATCAACTCTAAGCAAAACTCATGGAAAGTCGACAGAAACTTTCCAGTACATACACCGATTTCATACATCAAGAATCTAATGGGTTCCTTGGAAGACGAAAATTTTGCGAAATTACCGAAGTTGGAACATGACGCCGAGCTGATTGCAAGTCTTCCAGAGAGCTTCGACCCGAGAGATAAATGGCCGAACTGTCCCTCCCTGAACGGAATAAGAGACGAAGGCTCTTGCGCCAGTTGTTGGGCGTTCGGTGCAGTAGAAGCCATGACCGACTGGTATTGTATACACTCTAACGAACAACAGAATTTCCATTTCTCTGCTCAAGATCTTGTGAGCTGTTGTTCGAATTGTGTTAGTAGCTGCCAACTTGGAGGAGTTCCGTGGTCTGCTTGGTCTTACTGGAATTCTACGGGTATTGTGTCAGGAGGGAACTACGACTCGAATGAAGGCTGTAGACCGTACGAGATAGCTGCCTGCGAACATCATGTGCCTGGCAAATTGCCGCCCTGTGGCAATTTGATTGACACTCCGAAATGCGTAAAGGCCTGTGAGTCGAACTACAAATCTGATTATGATAAAGACAAGCGTCGCGGCAAGCACGTGTAAAGAGTACCGTCTGATGAGGATCAAATTAAAGCTGAACTATTTAAGAATGGACCCGTGGCTATATAGTTTATGATGATTTTGTTTCTTATAGAGAAGGGGTGTACAAGCATGTGAAAGGTGGCTTTGCTGGCAGACATGCTGTTAAAATGTTATTCTGGGGAGTAGAGAATGTTGAAAAATACTGGCTTATGGCAAATTCTTGGAACCCTAATTGGGGTAATAATGGATTCTTCAAAATACTACGTGGAGAAGACCACTGCGGTGTAGAAAGCGAGATTTCAGCCGGTGAACCACTTATAGAATGAATAACTTGTAATGTCTGCTTTTAAGAGTAAATGTTTCGGTTCCAATATTATGTTTGTTTATTTTCAGTGTAATAGAATGTCGTTTCACTTGATATCCTCCGTGATTGCTAACACGGCAACCGTTGTCGGTTTAGCTCGTAAGAGTCTCGCACAGTCCTTGGGCTTCCCCTAATCCAGTCTCCTATTTGGATGGTTTTAGTTGGTGAAGTGTGGGTGAACTACATACATGCTTTCAATTCTGGGAATAGAGGCGAGATAGTTATAAACAGGGAAAGAAAGAAAACACATTATTGTATTTATTTCTTCTTCTTATGTTATGTAGGAATAAGACCAACTTCAAGACTGCCAGCACCAGGATTAGACCCTTATATTCTAAAAGTATCAATGACTATATTCTCATCCCTTTCACGAGTAACTGATAAATAATATCACTGACAACCGCCCACAGGGAGGTGTCGATAAGAAATATAAAGTGACCTGCGTCTCTTGCGTACGTTAGCGTTGGGTAAGTTGCCTTTCTTCAAAGTTTTCTTATCGTCTGGAGCTTAAGGGACACGATTGTGTTGTTTGGCATAATTTTACCTACTTAAAAAACTGTTGTCAGGCTATTTAGGACAACATGACTAAAAAAATTACAAACTATTCCCGCGACATTCACAATATTACATAAATTAAATACTTAAATATTTCTTGAAACGCTATAATATTAATTATACGAGTAGCGTTTCAAGAAAAAAATTCAAACAACGTTTAAATACCTACTTTACTTAGACTTATAAAAGTTATATTAAGGTTCTAGGAATTGTATTTACAGAGTCAACTCCAAGAGTCTCAATTCTAATGAAACCATGATCCTTATTTCTTGAAACGAGGCGAAAGCAAATTGTTTAATTCTAACTGTAAAGTAAACCGTTGTTGAAACTAAAACCAACCACTGGCTAACAAATTTGAAATTAATTATAATACCGAAGTCTTTTCATGAAAGTTTGTGATGACGTGTAATTCTTGAAATCTGTGTTAACATACATAAAATGGCAATCGATCCCAATGCCCTTAAGAGGGAACAGGGCCCGCGATTCTCCATACAAACGTATTCCCCGTTTTTCTTCCTGAATAATGCCTCTAGAGCTGTCATTTTTTTGTATATAATCAGGGTCTCTATAGGCATGTCCCTGTCTTCCTTTTTTTCAGCAATTAATAAGTAAGAAAACTATGACCCTCCAAAAATTACAAAAATGCCCCATTTTTACCGCCGTGATTAGAGGACTACCAGACTAATTCGGAAAAGTTTTTAGCATAAAAGAAAATAATAGGAACCTAGACATACTATTTCTTAAAATTTTAATGTAAAAAATTATTAAATCGGCTTAGTTTTCGAGGAGAAAAAAGGAGAATGCCAAACGTCGTTTTCGTCAAAAAATTTGTGATATAATCGTTCTGAGCTGCAGTTGTCCCTATCGCACTTTACGGGGTTTAACTCGGTTTTTCGGGCGCAGCGCGACGGCAATAGTTTCTTCAAATACCTATTTTTCAAATTCCGTGCAGCCCCTGTTCCCTCTTAATTTTGAGTTCATTCACGAGCATTGCGTTCGTTCATTTTTCAAACCTTCATGAAGCAATGGATAAGCCATTCCTTCAAAACACCCTCGGATTATGATTGAAAGTGTGTTAGGCCATTAGGATTGTGGAATATACATCAGCTGTTCCATACATTTAGAACGCGTAGGTATTGAACTTTTCTATGAAACAGCAGATAAAAAAAATAACCGACGATAAATTTCAAGGTAGGTTCAGAATCATGTACTAAATCTATGGTAATAGTTTTCGTGTGTCCCTGCTACCCTGTAGGTAGGTAAAGGGTTTGCACTAAGCTCTTCATTTTCGTAATTCAAAGTCAAAGTCAAATCATTTATTTCAAATAGGCCTATAGGGTACTTTTGAACTTC
The DNA here is from genome assembly GCA_963853775.1 of Xanthia togata. NCBI lineage: Eukaryota > Metazoa > Arthropoda > Insecta > Lepidoptera > Noctuidae > Xanthia > Xanthia togata. Next base: position 20,090,246 of record OY970795.1, on the reverse strand, counting down.
AAAATTTATAAAACAAACATTATTAATTCTAGTCCGAGTTCTGTTCCAAAAGATAGTTTTCGCATGGATAAGAATGGGCAAGAAACTCCACAGTTACTCTTTTAAAATGTTTTGTATATATAGGTACATTAGTTATATAATTATATGTGAAGACCTAATTATCTCTATAGGCCTCTAGTAGTCCACTGCAGGATGTAGGATTCTCCGATTGCATGTTGTTGACTTCAATCTTTAGCAACTCACGTAGGGTTGATGACTAATAAAATGTTTTTTGTCCGTAATGTAGATTATGAAAAAATAACGTACACGTATTTTTTCTTTTTTTACGGTATCAAAGATTACGGCGATACATTGGGTTATAATGTGCCATGACGTCACTTGTATGTAGATTTTATACATACCTGTGACGTATCAACCCCCACTCACCAACTTTAATGCGTTGTATCTAAGTATTTTTTTATTAATATGTTAAAGCAAAAAATACGTATCTAATATTTTTTTATTATCTGACTGACGGATTAAGTAGTTTTTTGTTTTTGACCCAGGCATCATCCCTATTTGCAAAAATCGATCCCGCGTTAAATGCAACGTGAATCTGTAATGGAGATGCAACAACAAATTAAACTCGAGCGTTGGTCTAGAAACAGGCCAATGGAACAAAAGTTGATTCGATTTAATACCATTCGATAATTGATTCCTGTTACTAATAACTTACATTAGGTATCGAGATTACCTACGAAACGACATTTTCGATACAACAAAAGTGATGTTGATTCATCAATGTCGATTTTACAGTTGCCATGTGCCCGATGGCACTCCTATTGGCAAATATGACGAACCTATACAGAAACTTTCATTCCCTATAGAAGAGTATACCTTTAAGACACACAATGCCGGCGGCACGGAACAACACTTTTACCGAGCGGCACTCCTTTATTTGGCGGCTCCTTTGTGCCGCCGGCACTGTGTGCCTTTAGGAGATCACTTTCGTTATCTATGGAAAATCTTGTGCAAAATTTCATGCTTTTAGACCCAGCGGCTTAGGCTGTGCATTGTCTGTCAGTGTATGAATGAATTTAAGATTTTTATTAAGTAGATGAGAAAACAAGACTCAAAACTAATATTATTCGATACTTTTCACGAGACCCAATCATACCATTTCTACTCGACACCAATTAAAAAGTATCGTCTAACTCGACATATATGTTTGGAGTCAACCCTATATTAATAATACCAACAAGGTTTTGGTAAAAGCATCACGTTTCGTTGATCGACGTCGGACTCATATTGCGTCAGTCACGTCGGCCCAATAGGCCGTGATAGAGTTTCGGGACTCCTTCAATCTTCGGCTCAGCCCAACTTATGGCCTGGCGATATGAAAATGGCCTCACGCCATATTTATATTATTTTTGGCGTGTTGGTTCCGAATTCGACTTTTGAAAAAAAGATGGAAATTATTTTCAAAAGGCAAATACTACCTACTGTCTGTAGATTTCTAAATTCAAATTAAATTAAATTATAACACTTGAGAAATATAAAGCGATATTTTTGCTAAACAAACACAAACTGTCATTAATCAAAAGCAAAGTTAAACAAGTTGATCTAAACCTTTAAAAGATCAATAGATCTCCGAACGCCGAATTTGAAACCACGGTTTAAATGAAGCTCAAACTTCGACACCCCTTCCCGCTTCCCCGTCACACAATTAACTGAAGAGGGAGATGATAATTTATAGATTTGCCTCCAATTCAAATACTCCGTTCGAAAGTTTGACCAACTTTAAATTGGTTTTTATTTAAACGCTGCCCATTTTACATGGAGAACATGGCGAGTGCCGAAGCGCGTTTTTAGGGCTATGATTTCATTTTGTACATGGTTTATAATAATATTTGTGGAATATACACGATGCAGAAATTATATCCTGTCCTGAAATAAAGATAGCTCCATAAACCCTCGATACGAAAATGTTTTTAAACGTGAAATTTGCTTTAATGAAATTTTGGAAACTTTAAGGATCACGCCCTTTCGGGAATTCTTAAACTAAATATTTTAGAAGAACATTCTGATCGGATGAAAATTTTAAACAAAGTTTAAGAGTTTGAACCCAAGTTTGCTCCCCTTCTATATTAAAGAAGATACCTTATATTCAACAACTTGTTTCAACACATTTCGTGAGCATAGGCAGCGTTAAAAATAATATAATTACTTTAAACGCAGAAAATTTCGTAATCTTATTGAATTTCGTCTTTGATTACACTCAGCTGCACATCAGTGGTATTAATTTGGCTTTGACAGCCTGTATGTCGTAGCAGTAAGAGCGATCTTCGCAGAGCAAGACCGTACATTAGGTCAATTTTATCGTCATTATCACAATGCATTTTCAGTTAAAAAACTTTCAGGTAAAATAGTCCAAGCTGAATGGATACATTTTTCAATAATATTTTAAATGTTTGTCCATCAAACAACTAAATAATATGGCAGTTTACAAAGCCCAGACACAGAAGTACCTACCGAAAACTATTATCATATTCGATAAACTGTCTAGCCAATATTCCAATATTCTATTGAACATTTTAAATTTAAAAACCGAACTAAAATCAGCAAGCTATCCATATTTTTTGTAACCCAATTTGATAACCTTGATCAAAAATTTATTTAACTGGATCAAACAAAATGTGGAACAGAAATAAACTAATGTATGCAAAAATTCAGAAACAAATCAAATACACAAACTTTACGCTTACCCTTCTGTAAAGGTGGTGTTGATTTGTGTGAAAATCTTTAAACCTGACTCGGTTTCCGTACTTACCTCATTTTCGGGTAAACCCTGAAAATCAGCGCTATACTGTGGGTAAAACGTGTAGTTGCTTTCCTGCAATCTGTTGGAGTGATTTCGTGAAAGGGACGGAGAGTATAGTAACAAGAAGCCGGGGAAGCGCGCGCTATTTGATTTGACCAATGAGCGCGCCCAGTGCTAGAGTTGGCCGTCAGATGGTACCAACCCATTTTCCGAGAAAATGGTACTGTTGTAATGTCAGATGTTATACACCATAATATATGCGACTACTGTAAGGCTAGCTCGTTTTATTTTTTTTCTTTATTATTCGAGTAAATGAGCATTTTGTGTGCTCGAGTTTCTGCGACAATAAACCTATTTTGTTCCTTACTTTCTTTCTTTCATGATGAGCTCGTGGTTAAGTAATAACAGCCGCTTGGGAAAAGGCTCGGCAGATGGTGACTTTCTATGTTTCCTGCTCATCATTTAGCCAAAAGGCGTCCACTACTATGTAGATCCCACGGTAGACCTCGTCGATCTACTTTGGTGGTTGACCCACGGTAGACCTCGTCGATCTATCTTGGTGGTTGACCCACGGTAGACCTTGTCGATCTACCTTGGTGGTAGACCCGAGGTAGACCTTATCAATCTACCTTGGTGGTTGACTCACGGTAGACCTTGTCGATCTTCCTTGGTGGTTGACCCACGGTAGACCTTGTCGATTTACCTAGGTGGATGTACTATGGTAGACCTTGCCGAACCACCTTTCTTTTTTTTTTGGTCTCGGGATGGAAAATCCTCATGGGTGTCCTCCGCCCTGGGGTGGGCGGAGGGGTCTGTCAGACTCGTATTGACTAAAAACCACTTTGGTGTTCCATCTCACACCTAAGCCGGGGGTCGCGGGAACGTAAATACTTCCGCAGCCCTCGACTGGTGCAGGCCCGCCACGGCGGGCCTCTCCTCGTATCGACGGGGGGAGTGAGGTGATTGACTCCTCCCGCAACGTCTTAGAGGGGCGCGCGTGCACAACACTACGCGCCAACACCTCGGGTCCGATGTATGGGGGCGTAGGACGTCCCCAAACCCGTCGCCTCAGGACTGATTTAGGGGGGCTGGAAGATAACGTTGTCCGCCCTCCTCCGGCGCCCAGTGCACCTGCTGCGGGCAGGATGATAGGATGTGATCTCCCTCTCTTGCCGAACTACCTTGTGTCAACCACCGAATAAAACATGTGCACAATAGTGTGTGTACATGTAATAATAAAATAGTACACGCTCAGCATCAAAAATGTACATCGAGCAGGGAATTAAGCAGCATGTTTAGCTCGAACCGACTACGCGACTGGTCGACGTCACTACGTGGAACCTAACTCAAGCCGCTCGATGGAACATGTCAGTGTATTGTGCGGATTTTCGGACGAACAATGCGCGCCTTGTTGTTCACATGCACAGCAGAAAATCGTCCGTACTCGAGCTTGAATATGCAACATTGAGTATTATGATCTTGCTAGCAATGCGTTGCGCCATTTCTCAGTAGCAGCCTCGAGTCTAGATTCGTGCCCGATTGATAGCAATAGGCTCACCTCCTATCACATGAGATTGAAACGTAACTGGTGAAATGTGTGTACCATGTATAGGACCTTCCATTCGGAGAAACAAGGCGTGATGCTATAATATGTTACACTTGAATGCTTGTATTTGATCCTCTCTTGTTTCGGCACGAGATCGAGGCTAGCGAAGCTGCCTGCCCTCAGTTTACTAGACGCATTTAAGTATGTGGCGGCATCTATATCGCCACATGCGAAATAAAAGAAAGAATAAAATTCATTTGGACATAGTTCGTGAAACACTAATAAAACAAAAAAAGTTAAAATAATCTTATAGCAATTATAATCACTATATACTAGTGTGTGCCTCACGGCTGCGCCAAAAAGGTTCATTTCAGCATTAGGGCGCTACCCCGAGCTAAGTGGCGCCCTCATTGAATTAAAAATCGTAGCATAGCATAGAAAATAAATGTTTAAAAATGGATTCTTGGAGTTTGTTACAAAGAGGATAAAGTATTTTTACGTTGTTAGGTAGGACTCAAGGTGTTTCGTATCCAAAGTAGATAGCAAAAGGGTCAAAACGTTTTTGACACTTTTGCTATCTACTTTGGATACGAAACACTTTGAGTCCTGTTTTAACAACGTAAAAATACTTTATCCTCTTTGTAACAAACTCCAAGAATCCATTTTTTATGCTACGATTTTTTATTCAATGAGGGCGCCACTTAGCTCGGGGTAGCGCCCTAATGCTGAAATGAACCTTTTTGGCGCAGCCGTGAGGCACACACTAGTATACAGGGTTACAGGGAAAGTCGTACTGAATATTAAAGGATGTTATTATTCAGGTCATTTCCGATGAATTTCATTCTGAAATAAAATGTCCGAAACTTAACCGTTATGGAGATATTAAATTTTAAAGATTATTTTTAATAATCCTTTATTTTTTGGCTTTTAGTCGTTTTCTTTGGGATTAGAGCTCCTAGAGTCGGTTTTTTTGATGTATCTAGTTAGAGGTTATCTAGATCCATTAATAAAAATGATCAACAGAAACTAAGCCTACTACTAACAGCTTAAAAAACTGCTCGACAACGGTTAGCATTATGAATTTTCTAATAGAGTGTTCTTAACTTTAACAGGCTTTTAATAAAAAAAATTGTATGGAACTTATTCTGCAAATAATTTTATAAAGTTCTACGTCTCTTTAGCTATTCAAAAAGGTATAACACTTGCTATTAAATAGGCAAAACATTGCCCAAATAACAGTTAAGTTAGGAGAGGGTACATTTTTAGTTTGAGGTAAAAGTAGCTAAAATACGTAAAAAAAAAGACAAAATTTTTAGCAATATTTTTATAATTCATGTTCTACATGGCCGCCGCTATTTCTTACACAAAGTCTTATTCTTTTTCTTAAATTACTTTTCACGACAGAAGTTCGTAGGTTCCGCCTCATTTCCTCAGCCGCATCAATAATTTTTTGTCTTAGAATATCGACATTTGCGATCGGTGTCATTTGGTCGTATACTAGGCTTTTCATATGACCCCACACATAAAAATCCATCGGCGTTAAATCGGGGCTCCTCGCCGGCCATGCTATGGGTCCGCCTCTTCCAATCCATTGGTTTGGGTAATTCTCGTCCAACCATGCTCGAACACTTTTTCTGTAGTGCGCTGGGCAGCCATCATGTTGAAAGAACATGTCTCGTCTCAATGCAATAGGCAAGTCTTGCATTAAAGAGGGTAACTCCTCCCTCAAAAAGTTTTCATATGTCTCGCCATTCAAGTTATCGGGCAGGAAGTATGGCCCTATCAAGTTATTTGATATTATACCCATCCACAAATTAAGACTGAATCTCCTTTGTGACCCTTTTGGTCTTTTTTTCTTGGGGTTACCTGGAGCTTTGGGAGCCCAATAATGGGTGTTATGATAGTTTGTGATGCCGTCTTTGTCAAATTTCGACTCATCTGTCCACATGATTTTCTTTCAAAAATCCGGATCTTCATTATCGGCACTGAGCATAAATCTGCAGAAGTCTAGTCGTCTCAATGGATCCCCTTCTTCAATTACTTGCACTGGCGTGTAATGGTAAGGGTATTGCCCAGTACTGTGCATTACGAACCAGACTTTCCACTGGGAAATACCAAGCCGTCAAGCGACAACGTTTGTTGACGTGGTTGGGTCGGCTTCAAAGAGACGTCGTATTTCATTATCTTCGTCGTCGTCATCAAGAACAC